>OX336368.1:52113368-54744578 GCA_946902895.1 Fragum fragum
GTTTCAGCACACACACAAACTACAGTAAATCGAAGTGTCGAAAGTTCTGTTAACCAGTGAGCATCTTTTTTCCCTATAACATTATAGTCACAATGGAATGCGGGGAATACCATAATTGACAGATCGCGATTGCCAATCAAAAGGTTAAACAATCAGTCATATTGTTCAATTAAACCGAAAGTGACCTTTGAACCCGAAATTGGCCGATATTTACGTGAAGCACTTTTGTTGGTTTGGCGACTTTACTATCGTAAGCTGTAGTTACGATGTTTAGGTCGCCAACCAACCATTTGCTTTTATGTTACTTGTTATAGGCCACAAATTTAAGAAATAACGCTATTTGACATCGATATGGAACTCCCTGTTGAGTAAGTTGGCGTGGTCAGTGGAGTCAGTGGGCGGGGCCAGCGATCTATCAATTGTTATGATAAATAACGGAATTACTCTAAATTGTACATTTAGTTCTACATTTAATTTGTATTAGGCATAGAAAAACAAATATGAAATCAAAGTACTTCTAGTAGTGAATGCCAGGAATGATACAAATCTAGAAGAGTGATCAAATTTAGCATACGGAGAGACATGTGATCTCTGCTCTGCCACATCTGAGGTATTTACATCCACTGGAAAGGGTCCAGCGAGGCTTTTGTAATGGTGCTGTGTCCACCATGCGTGAGTTCGATTTTTTAATATCTTCCCTAAAACTACTGGATAGGATTCAACCAAATGATGCATTGACAGTCCTTTGAATATTCCCCAGATTTCTGTGTTAAATTCTGGCCAGTCAAATGTCATGGGTTGTCCTTTAGTATGAAATTTAAAAAAACATCTTTGATGTTGATCCTTGGTATGAATTTTGACGGGAATGTCCCTTGGACTGAATCCTTCTAGGTTTCTTCGCAGAATTTTAATCACAATTTTCATCTGAAATCGATTATACGCTATGAACGTTTTTTGGCGGAAATGATCTTTGAAAAGATCTCTGTCAGATTTCATCAAGGGAACTTGATCTAATACGAGAAAAAAAGGGGATATGTTTTATCAGAACTACATTAAATGTCAATCATATTATAACAATGGGGGAATCACGTGACTGACATTGATGTTGAACACGAAAAACGAAAAAATGGCGTCATTTTGACTCCTTCATCGGCAAATTTCAAACTTCACCAAGCTATGTATTCAAGCTACGTAATTTTTCAGCCCATCCACCTATCCTATCATATACGCTACTGTCTAAGGTTTCTAGTGATACCCAACTTTTCCCCTCTCTGTTCGCTATATTTAGAGAACAATTCGTGAATATTTGTGGAAGTGACGAAAATTTGAGTTGGGTGCTAATCACGTCGCATCATATTTACGGCTATATTTCTTTTAATTAGCCAAAGAACTCTCGTTTCACATGGTATATTTCTTGACTCCTTTTCATCGGTATTTTTTCATTTCATCCCATTTGAAACAACCAAGATTTCTTGGTTGAGCGTATTCACGAAAAAGATGTTAGCCACAAGTGGTATCTAACACCCAAGATCGCAGTGCACATGATGTTTAACACGCATAAAGTTGCTCAAAACTAGGACTACCATTATAGGCTATTGAAGACAAACCTATCGTGGTCTATTCACGAATTATCACAAAATAGTTCAAAGAATGTGCCCGAATTAATTCAACTGCATTTGGTTTATACTATCGACTTTCATCTTGTTTTCAGGCGACTCGGAAGGAGTTTCGGCTGATCCTATACGGAGTCGTAAGTAACACATCATTATACAGAGACAAACTATTTCTGGGATCAAGAGAAAGTGAAAACAGACATTCTGAGAAGATCATATACATCCCTTCTGTGCAGCGTTTCGTCTGTTGGGCATTGGCTTAAATGGTATGACCTGGCATAATTTTAGGTCTCATAGACCTACAAGATTTTTTATTTACCCTGAACAAAAGTATTACACATCTAATGGCGTTGAGGTATTAAAAAGAGAAGACGAGTGAGTTTGGGAAACGAGAGAGTTGGGGCGATATAACTCACTTTTTTGTATGGTGAATACTTATGGATCTTTTGAAAAGTATTTGAGTTAAATTATTCTCCGATGTTGTTATTTTTTCTAAAAGTTATGGTGCGATGCAATACTATGTTTTGAGAAGGATTCGTGATTTGAAAACCATGCGTATTTATGACAAATCACGCGAGAATAAATAATCGACAAAGTGAAAGGAACCAACACATGTTTAGATTGAGTATTACAAACTGTAATTCGTGGAATGTTTAATGTTTTAAAGAATCGAAGAAAATACAAAAACAGCGATTCGTGCCATTTTAGGCTATTACAAACTGACCAGTTTTGATAAGTAACATGACGCGTTTAACGTGGCGGATCGTTTGGGGAGCAAATCGGGGTAATTACAGCTCATGAAAGAGACATTCCGTTCGCCTCCAAACGTAATATTGCAAAACAATATTGAAAACAAGAGGCCCATGAGGGCCTGAGACGCTCTACTGGTTATCAAGTTTTCCGTTAAAGAAATCTGATATTTAAGGAAGTTAATTACTCAAAGAAGAATGCATAAAGCAAAAAAAAAACAGGACTTTATCCCCTTTATTATTTTGAGCAACAATCCTCAAGGCCCCTTTTCCCGTGTTTGATTACGGATCCACTCAATTTCTAAAAGGTAGTTACCTTATGACCCTACAATCATCCTGTGAAATTTTCATTAGAATCTGGCAATAATTGTGGATTTTATCACATAAACAGGATTTTTGAATGAAAATCCATAACGCCCCTTTTTCTGTGTTTTCTGTTGGATCAATTTCATTCCAAAAGGAACTTTCCTTACAACCCTACAGTTGTCCTATGAAATTTAAAAGACAATTTGATAATGATTGTGATCTTCATCACATACACAAGAATGTTTTGAATGATAATCTGTAATGCCCCTTTTCTTGTGTTTCTAATGCCACAATTATTCCACGCATCTTTGAAGAGAATCCGATTAAACTGTTGACTTTAATGTGTTAACAAAGATATTAAAATCAAGTTCTCGTAAGGCCCCTTTTCCCGTGATATTTTACTGTTGGCTTTATCATTTTGTGAAAGTTAAAAGTGAATCCAATGAAATATGGGGACTTCATTATTTTTACTGAAATATTTAAAAAAAAAATCATAAGGCACCTTTTTATATGATACGTTATGGATTGTACCCAGTTCTGAAAGGAACCATTTACGTGATTGTACAATCATTTTGAGAAATTTTGAAGTGAATCCGGTGAAATCAAGGGACATCATTGTGTCAACTAGAATATTTAAGTTTTTCATAAGGCTCCTTTTTATGTGACACTTGCCATAAACAAAATTTAGTAATAATTTTTCATACAACCCCTTTTCTTACGATACTTGACAGATCAGGCCCAATTTGGAAAGAAAAATTCTATTGATGGTACAAACATTCTGTGATAATTTGAACAGAATCCGATGAAAACTGCAGAGTTTATCTTGGTGTAAAGATTTTAGAATAAAATTTTCAAAATGCTCCTTTTCCTTTGATACTTGAAGGATCAGGTCTCATGTCAGCATCAACAATCGTAATTATTGTGCAATGATTCTCTGAAGGTTTGAAGAAAATCCAATGAAAGCTCTGGACTTGGTTACAAGGATTATAGATAAAATTCTCAAAAGGCCCCTTTTCCCATGATACTAGACAGATCAGGCCTAATTTGAAAAGAAAGAATCCCCATGGTGGAACAATCATTCTGTGAAAGTTTAAACAGAATCTGATAAAAACGGTTGACTTTATTGTAAAATTAAATTTCATAATGCTCCCTTTTCTGTGATACTTGATGGATCAGGTCTAATGTTAACATCAACAATCATTATTATTGTACAATTATTCTGAGAATGTTTGAAGAAAATCCAATGAAAGCAGCTGCTCTGGACTTGGTAACAAGGATTTATAAATGAATTTTTTATAAGGCCCCTTTTCCCGTGTTTCTTGACAGTTCAAACCCTGTTATGAAAAGAATGATCGTTATGACCTTACAATCATTCTGTGAAAGTTTCAACAAAATCTGATCAAAGCTGTGGGCTTCATTGTGTTAACGGGGATTTTTTTAATTGAATTTTCATATAGCCCCTTTTCTCATGTTACTTGATGGATCTGAACGAATTCCAAAAGGAAATATACTTATAAAAGTATAATTACTCTGTTTGAGTATAAAGACAACCCCATGAAATCTGTGGACTTAAAAGCATTAATTAAGATTTTTTTAATTGAATTTTCCTTAGGCCCCTTTTCCTATGTTTCTCGATGGATCAGACCCAATTTGAAAGGAATAATCCTTATGATGATACAATCATTCTATGAAAGTTTGAAGTCGATCAGGTGAAATCTAGGGCCATGATGTGTTAGTTAAGATTTTTTATTAAATTTTCATAGAGCCCCTTTCCCTATAAAACTGAATGGATCAAACTACTTCCGAAAGGAACAATCCATTTAATGTAATAATCATTCTGTGAATGTTTGAGAGAACTTGTTGAAAACTGTGGACTTTATTGTTTTTTTTACAAGGATTTTTTCAATCAAATTTTCATAAGGCCCCCTTTTCCAATGGTCCTTGACTGATCATACCAAATTTTGAAAGGAGCAATCCTTATGATGGTACAATCATTCTGAGAAAGCTTTAAGAGAATCTGATGAAAATTGTGGACTCTAGAGTGTTAACGATTTTTTTTTAATTTAATTTTCAAAAGGCCCCTTTTCCCGTGTTCCTTGATGGATCATACCCAATTTCGAAAGTAACAATCCTTATGATGGTACAATCATTCTGTGAAAGTTTGAAGAGAATCTGATGTAAATTGTGGTCTCTAAAGTGTTATCGAGGAATATATATCGAGTTTTTAATTAAATATTCATAAGGCCCCTTTTCCCATGATTCTTGACGGATCATACCCAATTTCGAAAGGAACGATCCTTATGTTGGTACAATCATTCTGAGAAAGTTTTAATGAAAACTATGGACTCTAGATTGTTAACGAGGATTTTTAAATTTAATTTTCATAAGGCCTCTTTTCCCGTGTTTCTTGACAGGTCTGGCCCGATTTCGAAAGGAACGATCCTTATGAACGTGCAATCATTCTGAGAAAGTTTGAAGAGAATCTGATGAAAACTGTGGACTCTAGAGTGTTAACGAGGATTTTTTAAATAAATTTCAATTAGGCCGTGTTTCTTGACGGATATGACCCAATTTCGAAAGGAACAATCCTTATGATGATACAATCATTCTGTGAAAGTTTGAAGGGAATCAGATGAAAACTGTCGACTCTAGACTGTTAACAAGGAAAAGTTTAACGGGCGGACGGACGCCGGTTGGGAAGAAGCCATCGCAATAGCTCTAGTGGCCTTCATTTTCTCAATCACTAACACGCTCAATACCATGTCCTATCGTCAATTCAATTCAAGTTGGTGAAGACAGAGGAAGGTGATCTAACTGCTGCGATTCTTAGTCCATGTCCATTTTTTTAAATGGCGAGAAAGGTCCGGCGTAAACCTCGGATAACACATCGATATGTTGAGAGACCTCCTACAAGCTTTGGAATAGAACTGATATTTGAATGGTTACAAACGATTCAGCAATTGTTCACGTCCATTTATTCCATTTGTCCCGCCAACTTACTCCGTTGGCCCGACCACTTGACTCCGTCATGAAATTCCGCTTCGTTTAAATGGTAAAACAAAAAAATCAGAAATAGGCAAAAATGTCGAAGTTGAAAATTCACTTCTGGTCGAAATGAGTGATTTGATTGGTCGACTAAATATTTGATTGACAGCCGCGATTGGTCGATTACGACGAATTAGGTTTAGTAGGGCCATGCAACCACCTCAATGCATTATTGAAAAAGCGGACCAGGTTTTCTACGATGTAAAGACGACGCGTTGGTCACTATGGACATTTTGTCTCCAGACGTTTTTCAATTCCTTCATGATTAAAATAGAGACCTCAAATTACTAGATACAGTATCACTATTAATACTATATTTACTCATTTGCAAACTACGCACTGATCATGGTACTGAAAGTACTGTAAGCTAGCAATGCATGGTTTTGTTATCTTCTTTATCAAAGATTATTATGATAAATAAACTAGATTAGAGTAACCCAGGACAACATGACAGAATCTAAGACTGGCTCAATTTGAAAGAATTTGCTCACGACAATTTTCAGTTGGTGGAATTCAGAGCATTTTCGCCTTGTAGGGTAGAAAGCATTGTTGACATTGAAAGAAAATGCTTGTTATAAGCAATTGGTCATTGTCCACAATGTTTTCCAAATATGCAGTGGCAGTTTGCACTCGTTGAACTCTGACGTTTTGCTAGCTGAAAAATATGTCCGGGGATCGAATCAGATACCGTTGAAAATCTCATGCCCGGTTCTCGGTCGTTTTTCGCCATCTTATGTCTAAAACAATGTCATTTAAAAATATCTACGGCAAAGTTTGGAATCATTCATTGAATTGAATATTGCGTTGCGGTGACAGGGAAATAGACTGAATAATAGATTGAATGGAATCATACCAATGAAGTCATGAAGTAGTCCCGACTGTTTCCTATGCCTGTCGGATAGAGATACCTACCCTCTAGACTCCAAAGTAGATATAATTTGAGTTTGAATAATTATGGAAATTGATTTTCGATCAAAGAAGGGAATGAACTTCTATTCGAATCACTTGCTGTTACCAAAAATCGGCGAAAATTTCCAAAAATGGACGGTTATCAGAATGTCGCCATCTTTAAGAAAACATACAGATGAATTGGCCTGCTATTATCTATGGGAACTACTTCTTTTGTGATCTGTGGGGGGGGGGGGGGGGATTCCCTAGCCTAAAAATAATCATGTGTCCGTGTACTAATGCACAGCGAATAATCCGCGAGAACTTTAGAGTGAGGGGGGGGGGCAAATTGATATATAGACGTACCCTACATTAAAAGAAACAAAGCAGGTGAACAGTCGGACAGTGCCCTATAGAGAACAATTAAGTGGGCATTCTTATTCACAGGGAGAGGGTTAGGGAGAGAGACAGACAGATAAATTGAGAAAGACAGAGAGAGAGACAGAAGAAAATAGAGGGAGAAAGAGAGATAAAAGAAAAGAGAAGGAGAGATAGAGCGAAAAAGAGAGAGAGAGAGAGAGAGAGAGAGAGAGAGATATGCTGAGATAGAGATGAAATGAGAGAGATGATAACCATGAAATATGTCAAATTGTGTCGCAAGAAACGTTAATCACGAAGGCTGATGTTGCAAATTTAAAAATTAGGTCTACGCAGGTTTCTCAAGATTTACATCTTTTTTTATTTCTCCGTAAATTCCTTTTCCCCTCCGAGTAGGTTAGGAATCTCAAGGTTCAAATCCAGGTCAAATTCAGACGATATCTAATGTCTACAAATAATTCTATTTTACTAATTACATGTTGTTGTTTTTTTTCGACGTTCTAGTATTAATTAAATAGCACAATGGTTGCTAAGGAATACGTTCGTCAAAACTCTCTGGTATCTAAAAGTTGAAAAATTGATTATGCTTTTTAAGTTTGGTGATTTTGTGACAAAGGTGTTGAAATATGGTGAGTTTTGTTTGTTTGTTGTTGCTTTTGCGTGTATTTTTGTTTGTTTGGGTTTTTTTGGGGTTTTTTTTGAGTGTGTGTCTGATGGGGGTGTTGTCGTTTTCGTTGTTCTTATTTTCGGGGTTTTAATAGCGTTGAAACAAATCTTGGGAAAAAAAGACAAGTAAAAAGTCATAAAGTATAGAGCATACGAGCTAAAATATTAAAATGAAAATTCACTTTATTTAACTGCTAAAGCTAATAAGCCCAAGATACATTTTTCGAGCAGTGAGTCAAATATTAATATAAGGGAACGGTTGGGGACGTAGTACACGTGATCAATCGGATCAGAATCTATCATTGATCCGTTATCAAGGAAAATCTGCCTATACTAAATTTTTATTTTATATACATTAACAAATTGAATCATTACGCCAACACTGACAAAGTTACTGCTGTGTTTGTACATAAACCCTTTACTAGACGACAAAATGATAGACTTTTTCTTTTTTTAAGAAGTTGCAGACGGCAATTTTTTGTTGATAAAATCTACATAATGCAGATATCGCTTCGATCGAGCAATTAAGTCATTTACCACAATGTTTACAGAAGTTTGAAAAGTGGGATTTGTGAGGTAATGTGTTAATAGTCAGTTTTTTCAAACTGATCTGATTTTTATTTTATTATCAGTTCAAGAAGCATCGGTGCAAGTGCGTGACTTAACTGCGCGTGGCATTTAGTTAACTAGATATCCTCGCAATGTGTGCTAAAGTTATCAAATCGATTGAAATCGCCACCTCATAAAAGCGATACGTCGGTGCGAGAGAAAAATGTCGTAACTACAGCTTTAATAAAGCTGGGGTTACGAAATTTTACTCACGCACCGACGAATAATCAGACATTTGTGACGTCATCCAAACATCAGTGTTTTTCAACATTATAAAGTGACAGATCATATATTCATGTTGTTTCACAATGTTTTAAGGATGTACTGTATTAAAGGTAGGTCTAATAACCGTAAATAAGTCTAGGCTATCGTCGATGTAACTTCTGAGCCATTTTCAAAATATATATCGAAATGAACGTCGTAATAACTTTATCGTGTAAAATAAACAAATATGAGCAAAAAGAAATCGAAATGAGATTTTTCTCAAATTTCAAAAAAAATTTTTAGTGAGTTGGTAATGACGTTCGTTAACAACAATCAGAACGCGCAATAAAAGCTTTCTTTCAATGGGTATATTGTACGAACGAATACAGATGCGCATCTAAGGTCAAAGGGATCATGCAAATCTTCATTTCGTCGAAATACTGTTTTCATAATCAAAGCGCCAAGCCTGAGATATTAATATGCACCAGATATAACCTGGGCAACAAAACTTTGATGTTCGAAGGTGTCACTTTTTACCCAAATCTACTGTCGATCATACACAGATCTGCCAATTTGTGAGGTAATGGACACAACTTGCCCACTAAAAGTCGGATTTTCTTCCCGCGCTGCAGGTTTTGTAACGACATACATATTTAGATATATACACATGCATATATCGTTACATATTTTTCATCCGATCAAAAGTTTTTGAAGGAATTTGATAAAGGGCCACCCAAGAATCGTTCCTTTGAAATTTGGCTGAATTATGTGTGGTACTTTCTGAAAAGATTTTCGAAGTAAACGATTACGGACGAAGAACACCACATCATGACAAGAGCCCACTTTCTTTGAGCCAATGCAGCAAAAGAAAGAGCGAGAGAAGTGGAGCGGGTAGCCAGGTTCGAACCAGGAGGCTCTCGCGTGCGATGCGAATATTCAACTACACAGGCCAATTTCGTTATATTGATGTACGCTTTAGGATAGGGGGCGGTTATTTACCAGGTTAACATTATAATTCTCTCAAATGCAGACGTCGCTGTTACATCCTATGACGGGTAAATAGAGGTAAATTGATATAGACACAATATCCGAGCGCGACCCAAAAGTTTGTAGACAGTGCAAAAATGATCCCATAAATGTCTAATCAATGTCCAAACAATTTTACAAACCATAAAGCAGAGCATTCCAATCGTGTGTAAAACTGACAGCTTCGCTTATCAGCTATGTACAGCAAATTCGCCTAACATGGCCATTTTAATACTGATACTCTAGAATAAGTAGTAATATTTCGGAATTAAACAAACACCTTATTTTTTCTTTACACTATGATATGAATATAAATTATCAATAATTGTCCAATTCATTTATCATATATCGTCTTCCTTTCTATCCATTCACTCGTTAATGTTTGGTGATTCTATCCAATTCAGAACAATGAGATGAATGCACTGTATATCATTAATGAAATTAGTCAATTAGCCTTGGTCTTCCTTGCCTCTGAACCGAGTTCAATCGGGTGTATTAATAAATAGTCATAGTCGTATTATCCGGCCCGATATACTTTTCATGCGGCAGATGATTGTATCAATTGCGATAGATTTTTTTCACATTAAACACTGCGTGGATTGTAAATTTACCGTGGTAACTTTAGCCTCAGATTGCTACGCACTCTCGGGCTAAAAACTGCCTAATATCATTCAAAAGAGAGTTGTGATAGTAAATGTTCCTCAGAAATCATTAAGAGGTGGGATCAATTAAAACGAAATTCCTCAACATTTCCAACACCGACCTATCAATAACCTTTTTTTTAAATTTTGAAGGGTTCTATCCATTTTACACTTTGAATCTATTGTAAAATAATCCAATCTTTGAAACCAAGTATTAGACGAATCTAAAATCTAATCTAATATTCTAGCATAATTACCGATAACCGCACAATTCGGTAAGACCAAGCACAACGATATTCAATATTATTTACAAAAAAGTACAAAAAGTTGTTTGTAGGCGGGTAGGCCCCCTTTCCACTATTCAACAAATCACTACAATTAAATCGAGATATATCAAGGTACTGTCCACATAAAAGGTCGTGAAATATTATGTTAACAATAATATAACAAATAAATAAATAATTAAACGTCTGGTTCTGAGACCTCACAGCTACAGCTTGTTTCAAGATGCGATTTGCGAGGTTTTAAAATAAAGACATGTTACAAGACATATACATGTAGTAGTGTATAAACTTTTATATTTGCATGCTATGTTAACAATAAAGATATTACTGTTACCTATGTACTAAAACTTTGCGACCATAGATTTTTAGAAAAGAAACAAATAGATGTAAAGGGGATACAAAATGTTTTGGAGATGTATTGTAAAATATCATGGGCCGGAGGCCTATATTGTGAAATAAAGAAGTTGTATTTTATATATCCATTACTAATACATAGCAGAGTATGAGAAGAGGCTTTCTTTTTATTGAATTCTTTAATCCTGTCATTGCTCTAAATGGAAACTTAAATGGCGTTTGGTTTATAAGAAGATGATAAAACGAGACAGAAATGATGAAAGTTATTTTAGTTTCAAACAGTGCGGTTACTATAGTTGTAAGGCTTGGCTTTCAGTGTCGATCGCGCAACACCCGCCAAAGAACAAAAGCCGTTCATTGGATATTGCTAAATATAACAAAGTTACGAAGTTTAATTGAATAATTTGAACAACATTAAATTGAATTGTATGTGCGATTAAAACGCATCATAAATGGTTTGCACTGGTCACGTTAGCATACTTTTAAATAGGACAGTTAAGTGATCAGAAAATAGACTCTCCCTTCACAGTGTAATTTTAACACGCGAAGCCCAAAGAGATGAGAGGAAAACAACGAGTTCACTTCGAAAAAGAAATTATAAAGCTACTTGTTTCTAGTTAATAAAAAACTGATTGGTATTTAAAGGCATTAAAAATATGCATAACTTTAGGACATGGTTATTCGCCATCAATGAAACCCGACGAGTGTTACTATGCAAAACTGAATCTCTTCCACTATTTATGTGGCACTCCTGTAGTGGACTTACGTTCGGGACCGAAAATGGCATCATTCGGATGATATTTTAGAGAATGACATAGAAATTGAATAAACTGCGAACTTATTGAAAGGCATTTATTTATACGCTTCAAAGTAACCAATGAAATGTTTTTAAACCATTTACTGGTTTTCAAAATTTTAGACTAGTCTAAAATCAAAGGGGCTGAAGGCAAAATGATAAAGTAAGCGTATTGCAAAAAGAAGCCATCCAATCGGAGAGAAAATATTGTCGGAAAAGAAGAAATTCTTGTTCCACAATGTTTTCTAAATTATAATACCACAGTGACGTAAAAATCAGGGGTTGTATGTAAAAGGGTTAAGTGGCGAATTAACAGTGAAACTGAAAAGTTAAAGTTTAAATATTTTGGAAGTTTTATGTTAATTCCACATCGTTACTTCCGTTCAGTACTCTCCATTTCAAATCAACACATGCACACAAAGCCTTTCCTGTTAAAATGATGTTTTCAAGTCGCTGAACGACTTCGTATACTTAAACCACGATCATCGACTTACAAGTCGGTTGTAAACCGAAACAACCATCTTCTTTTGGTAACCCAAAAATTTGTGGCGTTTTTGTAATGTAGCATCTTCTCTTCAAGCGAAGCGTATTCATACATTGTGTGATTATGTCTTTCGGTTCATACCTCTATTAAAACAAAAGATATTCTCTTCATATCTTATAATTTAATAGCACCGAGCGAAAAAAGCAAAATCTTTACAAATTTTGATACCTTTTTGTATGGGACTATTTTGTGCGGAAGCATACAAAATCGCCGCCTGCTCAAAATTTTGTTCATGGAGTTATGAATAATTTTTTCGACCAATCAGAACGCTCGTTTATGATAGACGAAACTAAAAATTAAATTATTCATAAATGAGTCCTCAATAAATGGGTCCAATTTGTTTTGTTGCGTGCATGTGGTTTCCTTTAATCCTTTCCTCTGTCCCCGTCATAGCGCAGTCAGTAGCTCTCAATCTTCAATCATGGGATGTCATGGGTTCGATCCCAGGTGTCACATATCCTTTATGACATTTGTCTCTCACCAATGATTGGATAATCGTAAACCTGGTTGGTACATCAGCTGGAGGCTAGGAAAGGATGCAGTGGTAGTACTGGTGTTAGAAATACCAGGAATCCTTTGTTAGGTGCTTAAGCCGCCGCAATATGACTGAAATACTGTTTAAAATGCGTTTAACCACATTCGATACAATACAATTTAATCCTTCCTGTTTTGCAAAAAATTTAGACCTGTCTTAAGCCAAAAAGGTTTTGCAGAGGAAAATTTAAACAAATACCAATCAGTAGGGTAGAAAATAGTGGAAGGAGAAATTGCTTTTACACGCATTTTGTTACAGTGTTTTCTCGATAAAAATGCCAGGGACATTAAAAATAGGGATTGGACAGGAAAAGGTTAAAATCCTCTATATGTGTTAAAATCGAGAAAACATCCCTGCTTAAATTCGGGGATCATAAAATTAGATTTGACCTTTTTTCAGGGCTTTGACGACGAAATAACCAACAACACAGTGTCGAACACAACCTACTACGAAACAGAAGGCCAAGTTCCTGCCAAGGTCCATGTTATATTATATTCATTTGCTGTTTTTTCTACCTTGTGGACTATATGTGCTAATCTCGTCATTTTAGGTTGTTTCATCTACAACCGAAAGCAGCAATGGTCGAGTTTCAGCCGTCAGACTTGCAGTATGAGCATGGGCGATTTTTTGGTTGGGTTAACATCGGTACCTCATTTAGTTTTAGAGCGAACTGATCGGTACACCAATGGTGTTGTGTGCTTCATTTCGTGGTATTCGGTGTTCGTATTTCAAAGTGTGACATTATACCATGTTTTAGGTATTTGTATCCTCAGATTTACCAAACTAAAATCAGTGTCAGAACCAATCAACGATGCTAAATACAAGTTCCAATCATACATCGTTATAGCAACATCATGGGTGACTGCTTTTTCTGTTGAATTCTTTGCCTTCATCAGATGGAGTAGAGTCTCTAACCAAAAGATGACATGTCGTATTTTCGATTTATTCGGCTCCGACCTACAAAATGCTATGCTTTACATAGCTTTGGCTCACTTCATTCCTCAGTGTTTGACCAATGTAATCTACTTAATCACTTGCTATCGATATCGGCGGGTCGTTGGACGAATAGCGCCTGTTCTGAAAAACGTCAAGGATTTTCCACTCGCGTCGTCGTCAAGACAAGGACAACCCTCAACAATAGCAGTTAGCCCTGCTAACGCCCGAGGGAAACTAGATATATTTTGCACGACTGGAAACACGGATGTTGGTGGTTGCGTAGACTTACAAAGGAAGAAAATAATCTACAATGAGTCGGCCAAAGACAACAAGATAGGTTTTGACAGAGCTGTTAGATTCCTTAAAGTGAAATCGTCTGACACTACCGCAATAGCTCACTGTAAACAAATAACTACTAGCACGGTCATAAATAATACAAGAGGAAATGCCGTAACAGCTAATACAAGTACCGTCGAAAACAGCAATTCCCAGAATCCTGCTATCAGATTTGAAGAAAACGAACCGGTCATTATTACGGTCGAGAACAAACGTTCTAGAACTGCTGCTGGATTTATACAGAAAGAAATGAATACGCACACGACCGGAAGCAACCAACGCATAACAATAGGCCTAGCTTCTTGATCCGTGCGTCAGGGTCAACCGACTTATTCGTCCATTGCCTCCCAAAGACGAATATTCGGTACAATAGGTCTTCTATTACTGTTATTTAACGTTTTTACTCTTCCATTCACATTTACAGTTTTAATAGAATCAGCGCAATCTTTGGCACAAGATACGAAAGGCATCGCTGCGAGTTTGTTTATTATGAACTCTGGATTTAACGCTATCATATATGCTGCACGGGTTCCATCACTGAGAAAGGATATAAAGACATTGTTTCGTAAATGTGGGCGCATCTTTAGAATGAATAATTAGTGTCAAATAGTAAAACGAACTGAATAAAGACCTTCAAAAAAATTGAAAAATACAAAAGACATTTCGTCTTTGGGCGTGCAAAATGACGTAACTACACCTTGAATAAAGCTGTAGTTATGACATTTTGCAGGCCAAACGACGATATGGTTATATCTTTACCAGACTTTTATGACCCGTAAATCGAAAAGGGACTTGCCCAGAAGTGTAACAAGTTTCGACCCTGATCAGACTATGCGGACAGCTGTCACTACTCAGTGTCAGACCTTTTGGCCCTTGGTAAATCTTCTTTACCCATTACCACACAGTGGCGATTTGTGATGCCCCACCCCCACAAAAAAATAGAAAAACGTTTGAAAACGTTTTCGAAATAAAGAAAGTGATTGTTACAAGCAATTTATTCATTATTCACAATGTTGTCTACCTCAAAGGACAGAGAATTCTGGAATTTTAACAAAACAATGTCGTCTACATCCGATTTGAATTTGGACTAGTTAAAATGTCATCGCCTGGTAATTTGTCAATCAAGAAAGGCCTTTCTACGCCGGGAACTATATATTAATTATTGAAAAGTTCCGCTCCGATCAGACAACGAAAATTTCCGTTGTAGGAAAATTTACCTACAACGAAAATTTTCGTTGTCTCACCGTAGCGGAACTTCATACATTGATATACCCAATACACAAAGTAGATTCATTCATTAGAGTGATTTAGTTTTCAGGTTCATATCTCTATGAAAACAAAAAAGGTCTCCCAATTTCTAATAAATCAATACTTCAAGCGAAACAATCCAAATATTTCACTACTTTTGAGTAAAGTTTTATGGATCTTCATCATGTGCAAGTATAAAAAATAAATGGGTACTCACTATTTTGTTCATGTAAGTATGAAAAGAAAACTTCGGCAAATCAAGACGCTTGAATCTTGATACACGGAATTCAAATGAAATTGTAATCACAACATAGGGACGCATCGAGACTTTTCAAGAAGAAAAAAACGTTCGTTACCGTCTGTGAGTATCAGAAAATTGTAACTAAACTGAGAAGAATAACATTGAGAATTGAGTGACTTGTCATGCGGAAAAAAATATTGCTGGGAATTCTGACAAACATAGGCTATTGATTTTCAGTTGGCGAATCGAATCGTAAGTTCACCTACGAACACTGGAGCAGTTGTGACTTTCCATGTGAAAAGGCATGGGTCACAATAATGTGTGAATCCGCTTCGCGTTTTCATACAAAGTGATGAACTTTTTAGGTTCCAACTTCAATGAAAACAAAATATATTATATATATTTGTTGAATTAACAAAGACAGAGATGAAATAGGGCTATGTAACAACTCTTTATTGTTTAGAAATGTTCATTGTAAAGCCTTTCCCAAACTTGGTGAATATAAGATTGCAATATTGGTACACTGTATACTATGTAAATAAATGTATAACTAATATCATTTATGTTTCGACTCCCTGTTAACAATTAATTTTAATTTCGTACTGGCTTAAAGGGAGGCATCAATGTTTCTGAAGCCTAGATAAGAAAAGATTACAAAACGAACACTAATTACTTTGAGTCAGGTATTGACTCGGTAATTTAATAGGCTTAAAGTAGCTTTTTGTTGTTATATTGGAAAAGGTTCAGAGAAACTCCAGGTCATTTTTAGATATCACGTAATCCGACTGTCGACATCGAATGACCTCATTTGCATATGACTCAAGGTCAACTAACTTGCAAGCGAAACAGCCAACGTCCTAAATCATGTCAAATCTAATGGTTAGTACAAAACTACGGTAACTCTTTATATTCGTAATAACCCTTACGGCAGTTTTGGACTGATCTTTACAGAATTGTAGACCGGCTAGCGAACAAAACTCCTGATGACGTTTCTATGACGCTGGATTGTATAATTCAAACTAAATACGAGATTCCAACGGTTATTCGCACAACGTGAATGATCCTGCGTTGGCTATTAGTGAATACCCTGCTTTTTTATCTGAAAGGCGACATCTGATTTTTGCAAAACTACTTTTCAGAATATTGTGTTCAAAAAGCATATGAGAAGAAATATAATTAAAATACTGTGCATGAAAAAAAACCATCGATACCCACCCTTAAAAGGGGGTTATCGATGTTTCTGAAATCTAGATAAGAAAAAATTACCATGTACTGAAAGACACCCCCAACCGATCATTTAAAACTTTGAATTGAGTCAAGTATTGACTTAGCGTTAAATTGATAGGCTTAAAGTAGCTTTTTGTTGTTATACTGGAAAAGATTCAGAGAAATTCCAGGTTAGATATCATGGAATGCGGCTGGCGACATCGAATGACCTCATTTGCATATGACTAAAGGTCAACTAATTGACAGCAAACGTCCTAAATCATGTCAAATCCAATGGTTAATACAAAGCTACGGTAACTCTATTATATACTGTATTTTAAATAACCCTTACGACAGTTTTGGACTGATCTTTACAGAATTGCAGACCGGCTAGCGAACATAACTCCTGATGACGTAACGATGAAGCTGGGTTGATGTAATTCAAACTAAATTCGAGATTCCAACGGTTATTGGCACCACGTGAACGATCCTATATTTTTTGCAACTGTCTCGGCTCAATCTTAAAATAGATTAATAGCCTACGCAGGTTATTAGGGAAAAACACCGCTTTTTAGCTAACCGAGGCACGAAGTGCTCAAGGTGAGCTTTTGTGGTAAGGTGGATGTCCGTCGTGCGTCGTGCGACGTCCGTCGTCCGTCGTCCGTCGTCTACATTTACCGTGTATGCACTCTACATTTTTTCGCCCAATCAACCTGAAAATCGGTCTGAATGATTGTCTTGATGAAATATCGGACAAATTCGAAATCTGGTCAAATGGGGTCAAAACTAGGTCACGGTGTTAGATCTATGAAAAACCGTGTATGCACTCTAGGCCACATTTTTTGCCCAATCAACCTGAAATTAGGCCAGAATAAATGTCTTGGTGAAATCTTGTACGAGTTCGAAACTAGGTCAAACAGGGTAAAAAACTAGGTCACAGGGTCAAATCTTAGCAAAATCTTGTATGCCACATTTTTTGTCTGATCAACCTGAAATTTGATCAGAATGATTGTCTTGGTGAAATCTCGGACAAGTGCATAACTGGGTCAACTGAGGTTAAAAGCTAGGTCATTGGGTCAAATCTGAGAAAAACCTTGTATGCACTCTATAGGCCACATTTCATCCCAATCAACCTGAAATTGGGTCAGAATGATTGATATGATGAAATCTTGTGCAAGTTTGAAACTGGGTTAATTTGGGTCAAAAACTAGGTCACTGGGTCAAATATTAGGAAAACCTTGTATGCACTCTTTAGGCTACATTTTTTCTTTTCCCAATCCATCTGAAAATTGGCCAGAAGGAATATCTTGATGAAATCTTGTACGAGGTCAAAACTGGGTCAACTGGGGTCAAATCAAGGCACGGGGTCAAATTTAGAAAAACCTTGTATGCACTCTAAAGGCAACGTTTTTAGCCAATTAACCTGAAATTTGGTCAGAATGACTGTCTTAATGACATTTGTTTGTTTGAATGGGGTTTTACGCCGCTTTCAACAATCTTTCAGTTATATCGCGGCTGGAGCACCTAACAATGGAATCCCAGTATTTCTCACACCAGTTCTACCATTACATCCTTTCCTAGCCTCTTGCTGCTATCCCACAGAGGTCTACGATTATCGACCCATTGGTGAGAGACAAATAGTCGGAAAGGATGAGTGCCGCCGTCGGGGATCGAACCCGGGACCTCTAGATTGAAAGTCCGACGCGCTACCAACTGCGCTATGACGGCGGCTGTCTGACATCTAGGGTGAGTTTGAAACTGGGTCAATCGGGTAAAAGACTAGGTCACAGGGTCTAACCTTAGAAAAACCTTGCATGCACTCTGGAGGCCACATTTTTTGCCCCATCAACCTGAAATTTTGTCAGAATAATTGTTGTGATAAAATTTTATTTGAATTCGAAACTGGGTCATCTAGGGTCAAGAACTAGGTCACAGGGTCAAATCTTAGAAAAACCTTGTATGCCTTATAGAGGCCACACTTTTTGCCCAATCAATTGTCATCTATGAAATTAAATAAAAAAATCAAAACATTCAACTCAGGTGAGCAATTTAGGGCCACAATGGCAACCTCTGATATTTGCAAAACTACTTTTCAGAATATATTGTATCCAAATAGCATATAAGAAGAAATAAGAATAATCAAAATCTGTGACAAGAAAAAAACATCGATACCCACCTTTAAAGTTTGAAACCAAATGATTGTGCAACTGAAAGATCGGCACATGTAACAAGTAAAGCGAACCGACGCGTTTAGCATGCGGCTAGCTGTATTCGGCTTAGGTTGAATACTTCAGCTACAGATTCTTCGCTTTGTTGCGATACTTTATTTTCTCGAACGTTTACTCGAAATTCAAAAAGAGTCACCAGTGCGTCGACATTTTCGATATTTCACGATCACTTGCTCCCAATAACAGCTCAACCGCGATCTGCAATACAGTGTTTCACACGAAGTTTGTAGCACGGGCGGAAACTGACTGTTTTGAAACAATAACATTTTTTCGATTGTAGGATTTAAAGATTATTTTGACTTGTTCTTTTTCCCATCAGGTATTAATATGTAGGTCAAACAAGATCTTGGTCTTGAACCAAGCAAATCTCGTTGGTCTGCGTGGTAGTATATTGAAAAAAAACTACAAAAAAAAACGCTCAGTCAGCAACAAGCTGTGCTGTCAATCCTGGTGTCTTGATTTCGAGCCTCGGCACGGCTAATATTCGTCCTGACATTTGAAAATAGTTATGCGTGATTTGTTTCTCACTTATAAGCGTAATATACGTTAACTAGGGATATACGAAGAACTACACGATTAACCACTCTTTCGCCCCGATTTTCGTTCAAAGTACGCCGATTTTTTTCTAAAAAGCTACCAGGAACAATATGATTGTGTCGGTTTTTAAATACGATTGACAACGATGTACGGAGATGTACGACGACAACCCGACAGATCCGGATCTTCTCCGAATTCCAAATAACTGAGGAATAAGGGACTTAATCCATGTGTATGACAATTTTACCAAACAGTAAGTTGTCCCTCTTACACCGTAAATCATACATAATCCATCAACTACATGAATTTGTCGTATATGGAAATAGCCTTGGCTTTCTTTCTTACAGTTTCGAATAATGTTTTCTACCAACTTTTAAAATTTTGTTAACTTAGCCAATTTCCGGAAAACATAATTTTAGACTAGATCAAATTGAAAGGAGTTGCGGACAACATTTTAAAGTGTATGACACTTTAGATTTTTCAGCTTTATGTGTAGAAAACATGCAATTTCCTCATTTTACACAATGTTTTCCTAATTCGTTTTTCTTTATGGGCGGCCAAAAGCGTCACTGTTTGGGAATGGGTTAAATCATCTTCTGCAACATAATTCCACCAGAACAAGTCTAAAGTTTGTTGTTTGCCAATGGGTTAACCAATTCCAACCTGAATCTACTTTTAAATAACCATCATTATTAAAGCTTTGGAAAACATTGTGGAAAGTGAAGAAATTGCTTGTTACAGGCAATTTCTTCATTATCCACAATGTTTTCTGTCCAAAAAGACCAGGATTTTAAAGATTTCATCAACAAACAATTGTCGTCTGCTACTTCTTTGAATTTGGACTGGTCTAAAATTTTATCGTGTTGAAATGGGTTATAAGCCCGTGTCACGCACAGCAAAATTAGAATTTTCAAGCATAACATTCTCCTTTTGATCAACTGTAATACGTGAACTCCTTTTATAATCTTGAAAACAGAGAATAACAGCTTCTACAGTAAGAAATCAATGACCTCGATGATTATTTGACCCTCAAATCGGCCAACTCTGTAACGATCATACTAAACTCACATATTTTTTCACTTCAAGTTTTGAGTATACGTTGACATTTGCGGAAACTTGTTTCGGGGTGATCGATTTGAAATACCAGTTTAGACTTAGGAAAAAAGAATATTTATAGCGTTGTGAGTAAAATTCAAAAGAACAAAAAGACGTTAACGTTATTCTAACGTTATTGTGTAACGTTATTGTTTGCACATGGTAGTTTTCCCCTTTTCCTAAAAAATTCCTATAATATGATGACGATAGTATCAAACTATCTTCGGTGCCCTGTAGTCGCGCCATTTCCTTATTCGTTATTCGGCTTTAGAACCGTATAAAATCTTAAGTAAAAAGGACCAAGCTGAAAGCTATATGACATTTGTTAAAGGTTTGATGTGTTTTTATTGATTTAAAATTGTAAACAACGACATGATAAAGCGTAATTATTTAGTAAATAAGTAGAAACCGGAAGTTGATATGTTTACATTCTAATTTTCAAAATCTTCTACTTTCGTTTTGCATCTATTTGATTATTATTGAGTAAAGCTGTAAATACCACGATAATCGCGTTTGCTTGATGCCTACGATCCCCCTTAATCGCTCTAGAATGTTTTAAAGCACTGGGCGGCGTGATAATTGTAAAATTGCATTTGCGACCTGAGCCATATTTGAAAACATTGCCTATCTATGGTCACATGACTACCACATGTCACTTGAGATCACGTGATTATCAAACTCGGGACGGCGAATCACAAAAAACAAATTACTGCGCTTATTATGACCTTATTTTTCAATAATTTGAAGCAAACTAAAGCATGTTTAGAAGTCTCTAAACGAATTTTTATATCATCCTTTACATGTGCCATATTATTGTCTTCGGCTACAACTAACTGATTGTCCGTGGCATGTTGAGATGCGAAGTAACCTGAGGTGTATTCATATCTAAGAGATCACGTGATATGTGTTATCATGTAACCCGAAATGAAATTGTCTTGTGTTCATTTTGCGGTTTTGCTTAATCTAAGTTGGATTTGCTACAGCGAAAGGGGTGAATATCAAAATGAATACTTGGTTCATTTGACTCCTAATGCAAATAAGCCCCAAAAATACATTTTGTAAGCAAGGAGTCAAATGATAATTTAACCCTATCCTGTTCGATTCCTGGATTTCACATAACCCTAATTTTACAATGGAAAATAAATATTGTTCAAAAAGAAGAAATTGCAATTACTTCTTTTCACACAATATTTTCTACCCTACTAAATTCGTGTTTGTCAATTAAATCCAGTTCGAAATTTTGTCTTCAAAACAATTGAATTTGGACAGAATGATTGGTTAGAGTTAAAAGAATACCTGGGATCCTGATATTCATGATCAATCGGTTCAGAATCTATAACTGATCCACTATCCAGGAACAGCAGACAATATAATACATGTATATCCATTTCTTTCTTTTAAGAAACATTATATTTTTCTTCACACACAAAAAAGAAAATAATGATAGTTACGTAAATACATTTAAAAATGAGTTTCAATTAGTTTTGTTGTTGTTTTGTGGGGGTGTTGTTGTTATTTGTTTGTTTTGTACGGCGCAGTTTTTTGTTTTTATAGTAGTAGCAGAAGTGTTAGTAGTATTTATATTTTTTCTATCTTCATCTATACTTTGCATAGAAATCATTATGGGTGATCTCTATTGATGATGAAATTGCATCACCAAGCAATCAAAAAGCACATTGTTCCAATTTTTTCTTATGGTGGTATTGTCGGGGAATTTGGTAAGAGTCGTCCTCACGAGTTTTCTCTGTATAGATAAGTAGAACATTCGCCGGCCTTCGTTCGACAAGATTGGTAAGATTGGGAGAGCCTTCAAACTGAATCCAAGGCTTTTTATTAACAGATCATGTAGGATTAAAAACTGTCGTTTCCAACTACTTTCCATTTTTTGAGCACTTTCAAAAATCGTCGTCAGACTGTGTAATAAAAGAACTAAAAGGAGTATAAAATCGCTGGAGACATGTATCTTGAAATAGAAGGTAATCAACTGGTTATTTTTCATATGAAAAATCTCTGACGAGAAAGCGTTATTAGGCGTTGAACAAAGAGTCCGAAGGACGAGTTTTTCTGGTGCGTAACAACGTAATCGAATAATGCTGATCTTTATTTTGCTGAAACACTGTTTACAAAAATGTTAGCATGCCATTGCACCGAAGGTTATAAAAGAAACGTGTTTTCAGAAATTATAGAAGAATGCGGAAAACTTAAATGAAATTACATAAAATTTCGATGAACGACACTTCAACTGCTTTTATTTTTTTTTTTTTTATTTTTTTTTTTCTCGATCGCAACTGTCAATTACTAAACATCACACATTTAAACCAAAAGTTAATTTGAATACCGTCTTTGGTAGACAAATATTTTAAACATTTTTGTTAGTTAGGAAACTTAACTACAGCTTATTCAAGTTTAGATCGCCAATCAACCTTTTTTGTTGCATGTTTACTGAGGATAAAGGTTTTGAAAAATAACGCCGTTTCACATATTGGGGTTAGTGGGCGGAGTCAGCTATCTGTTAATTAATATAATGACCTTTAAGATTAAGATGATTATCATTACCTCGTGTTTCATCATTACCGATTTGGAGGATGTTGTTGTTTGGATTTGTGTGTGTGTATGTGCGTGCGTTAGCATTTTCAAATCTATTTATTATATTTTGTTACATGCTACAAGGCATATTTACTTTATGTAGAGATTATTATTACTATTCCCATTATCATCGCCAGCATTTTCTCATTCCCGGCAAAATTTTTCTACCCTTGCTTATACAAAATAAATATCATTTTTACATATTTCTGCATCTTCTTTGAATTCGGGCCAAATTTTTTGTCATCTGATAATGGGATAGGACAATATTTCATTGAATTTCTTAGTAGGAACTGTTCCTATAATCATACGATTATAATTTTCTAAAAACTATCTGTCGCCGTGGTGGCTGCCACTTTTCACATTAACTCAGCCGGTGGTAACTTCGTGGCGAGCTAAATCGGTAAATGGTAGTAGACAGTTTCAACTCAACCAAGTGTAAACTGAATTTTATCTCGAAGTATAATTGTATCGGCTTTAAAAATAACTAGTTGGTTATTTGATATATCGTGTGGAAACTTAAACTTCATACTTTGAAATTCATTAAATTCAATCCAAAAGACTTTCAAAACATTTCTGTTTACACAGTTCACAGGTGTATAAACAGGTGTTGAAATCGAGACGGTTTTCAGGGAATTCATCCCTGCTTTGCGTCGAAAAATTAGATTTTGACTATTTTTCAGGTCTATGACGACGAAAACGCCAGCAACACGGCACCAAACACAACTCTACCACGAAACCGAAGGCCTAGTTCCCGTCAAGGTCCATGTTGTATCATATTTATTTGCTGTTTTATGTACCTTGTGGACTATCTGTGCTTATCTCGTCATTTTAGGTTGTTTCATCTACAACCGAAAGCAGCAATGGTCAACCTTCAGCCGTCAGACTTGCAGTATGAGCATGGGCGATTTTTTTGGTTGGTTTAACATCGGTACCTCATTTAGTTTTAGAGCGGACTGATCGATACACCATGGTGTTGTGTGCTTCATTTAGTGGTATCCGATGTTCGTATTTCAAAGTGTTACATTATACAATGTTTTAGGTATTTGTATCTCCAGATTTACCAAACTAAAATAAGTTTCAGAGCCAATCAACGGTGCTAAATACAAATTCCAATCGCACGTAGTTATAGTAACATCATGGATGACTGCTTTTTCTGTTGAATTCTTTGCCTTCATCAGATAAAGAAAAGTCTCTAACCAAAAGATGACATGTCGTATTTTCGATTTATTTGGCTCCGATCTACAAAATGCTATGCTTTACATAGCTTTGGCTCACTTCATTCCTCGGTGTTTGACCAATGTCCTCTACTTTATCACTTGCTATCTATATCGGCGTGCCGTTGGACGGAGAGCGCCTGTTCTGAATAAGGTCAAGGATCTTCGACTCGCATCGTCGTCAAGACAAGGGTACCCCTCTACAGCAGCATTAAGTCCTGCTAATGCCCGCGGCAAACAAGATATATTTTGACAGACAATACGACAGACAATACGGCGATTGGTGGTTGCGTAGATTTACAGAGGAAGAAAACGATCAAAAAGTCGACTAACGACAAACAGATAGATTTTGACATAGCTGAAATCCAACACCAAAAATTACTGAAAGAATCAAGGGGAAGCAGGCATCTGTTAAATTAATTGAAGACAATGCAGAAATACCTCCCTGGAGACTAATATCTAATATCAAAGTTGGAAACAATACCACTGAAATTCCGATTAAAACACTGGGAAAAACGAACCTGCAAACACGGTCGAATAGAAAGTCCAAAAATCCTACTGTCAGATTTGAAGAAACTGGATCGGCCGGAGCAGGAAACCACCGACTGAAAATACCGATACAATCAAGGGGAAGCAAGCATCTATTAGTTTAACTGAAATAAAATCGGCTGAAACTGCCGCAATATCTCACAGGAAACAAACAACTAATACCACAGATGGAAACAATACGTCAGAAATTCCCGTTAGAACAAAGGATAAACACGTGCTTGTAAATTCAATAAGTCCAAAAATCCTGCAACCAAATTTGCAGAAACAAGTTCGGCCATTACTACGATCGGAAAGAAACGTTCTGGAAATGCTGCTAGATTTACACAAAAAGAAATTACATCAACCACGACCGGAAATAACCAACGCATAAATTTTGGCCCCGCTTCCCGATTCACTCGTCAAGTTAAACTGACGTATTCGTCTGTTGCCTCCAAAAGACAAATGATTGGTACGATTGGTATCATTTTACTATTATTTAACTCTTTTACTCTTCCATTCACTTTCATAGTGTTTATAGAACCAGCACAATCCACTCCACAATATGTATACAAAAGGCATCGCGACGACTTTGTTTATCATGAACTCTGGACTAAACGCTATCATATATGCTGTTCGGGTACCATCCTTAAGAAAAGACATTAAGACATTGTTTCGTAAATGTATGCGTATCTTTAGAAAGAATGATTAGGATAGTCTATCCATAATGTGCCATTTTGGATTATCGCTATTCTTCGGGTAAAATCGTACCTTTTGGCGAGGTTACGGGAGATAATAAAATGACGTGGTAAATACGTCATTATACTTCGGCTAGTGCCTTCTTCAGAATTGACAGTATGTCACATCCATGATTTTCATAGACATCGAATTTCAAAATGGCTAACTTGACTTCAAAAATAAAATTAATAACCAAGCAACGTGCGGGATGCGAAATAGTTATGCGAAAGGCCTATCAGTTAATTCGTTCAGTAAAATTGGAGTTTTGATGATTATTAGCTGGTTTAAATGATCTAATTTATTCTTTTTGTTTCAAATTGCATTCTTATAGTTATATTCAAAATACGCTATTTCTCTCTTTTTGTAACAATATTAAGAGGTCTAGTTGAGGTAAAAGGTCGAATACGTTCTTATGCGTTAGAAAAACTCGTCCTTCGGACTCGTTTTTCAACGCCTAACAACGCATTCTTGTGAGATATTTTTCATATCAAAAATACCAGTTGATTATCCTCTATGTATCATTGGAATACGTCATTATAGCCCGAAACTGAAATTTAACGACGTCACCCGTTCTCGTGTTCATTCTAAAATAGCGTAGTGCGGGTGGACTTTCTAAATTTTAGATTATAGAACAGAAAACTCGTTTATAATTTGTTGAAAATAAAAACGACATTCGATCATATATCATTAATTTACGACTTAATATCCAAAAGCCGAAAAGGGTCCTCATTAGAAGTGTGAAAAGTATCGAGCCTAGTGAGACTCTGCGGACAGCTCAAACTACCCAGGGTTCGCTCTTGGTAGGTTTTCGGTTTTCCTCGCCCTCGAGAAAAAACCTCAATAGATAGATTTTTGCAATTTCAACAACAAAATATTGTCATTTGCAATTTCTTTGAATTTGAACTAGTCAAAATTTGGTCGTCTGGTAATGGTTTGATCTAGAATGGCCTTTCTAACGAACTATATATTGATTATTCAAAAGTTCCGTCCCGGTCAGACCGGCAAACTTTTACTTTCGGGTACCCTTTCCGATTTTGGTGTATATTTTCCATTTCTTTTACTGCATTGTGCATTTTAACACCCAATCCTGATTGACATGTACTAGCCCGTTTCGATCTCCTTTTCCCTTATATCATCGATGGGCGTCCAAAATGCCGCATCTACTGTTTGAATAAAGCTGTCGTTACGACATTTTGCACGCCCAACGACGATATCTGTACGACGGAATTCCCGGAAGGTCCCGTTTCGAACGATTTGGCGATTCGCCTTTTATAGTAAAAAAAGTCCTAGATCTACCAAGTAATTCATTCGGACTGTAAGTGTATGTTGACCTCTGATATTTATTTCAAGCATATTTGTTGTTTTGTGGACTTAAACGACTTGTTCAAGTTGTCGTTACGATGTTTAGGTGGCCAACCCACGATTTGATTTTTGATTGATTGAATGAATTGGGTTCAACGTCACTTTTACCAGTACGCGATGGCTGTAGTACCTAACAATAGATTCTTGGTATTTTTTCTTGTGTTCACGACCATTAATTTTGTAAACTAACGTGTTTCGATAATTCAGTGGAACTGCCTTGTCGGCGGTCAGTTGGCGTGGCCGTCAATTGACCAATCGCGGCTGTCAATCAAATAATCAGTCAACCGATTAAATCATTCATTCAGTCAGTTGACAACCAATTTCGTGCCTAGTCTTAAAAGCATAACATGGAAGTGCTTGTGACTTGTCAAGGGAAAAGGGTATCGCTTGATATTTACTTAAACAAATCGTCCGTGAGCTGCACAATTATTGTAGCTAAACTTAGGAACAAAGCATTGTATTTGTTACGTGTTATGTGTAAATAGGATAGTTGGAAAGTCTGTTAAACCGCTGTTCAGTAGGGAACGAAAATGTCGAAACGAATATAACAATTGATTTGTTGTGACTGATCGAACGAAAAGAATATACATGTACAAACAGATTGAAATTCTCAAGAAAAGAAACCAACTAGAGGCGATTGAGAGCCTGATTAGCTCCACCGGCCTGAATTTATTTATCCTTATCATTTAGAAATCTGGTTGAAAACCATCCTGCAGATTTTAAAAAAATTCACTTTATATCATATATAGAGACGACCCCCCCTACACACACATAAAAGCCATATCAATTTAGCAATGTTAACAGCCAATCAATTCTGATTTTGGCAATCTAATAAAGGGTCACCAAAAGATCACTTCAAAGAAATTTAGTTGAAGTCCATCCGATGGTTTCTGAGAAGAAGAGTTTTAAAGGTTTCACCATATATCGAAATTAGCCCCGCCCATTTTCATCCGATCGAATCTTTTTAAGTAATCTAATAAAGGGTCACCCAATGATCATTATTGTAAAATTCAGTTGAAATCCACAACTTAGTTTCTGGGAAGAAGATTTTTGAAGGTTTCACCATACATGGAAATTATTAAATCATTAATCGTTAAAGCCAATTTTTCAACCGATCAAAATTCTTTGATGGAATCTGATAAATGTCACCCAAGGATCATTTCTGTAAATATGGTTGCATTCTGGTCAGTACGTTCTGAGAAGATTTTTAGATCAACAGTTTACAGACAGGCGGACGCGTAGACAGAAGCATGATGGACACAACGCCACGACAATCTGGGCTTTAACAATTGTTTATCGTAAATTTCGTAACCCTTTCGCAGTTTTAGAAAGAGTCACGGCGTCGTTTTGTGAATATATGTTAACAAATCTTTGTTCACTATATACTATGTAAATAAATGTACAACTTACACCATGTTATGTATTCATTAAGGCTAGCTACCAACATCTAATTTTAATTTGTTATGCGTTTAAAATTTGAAGGAAAATGAATTATCTAAAGTATTCTAAAAGATCGTTAGATGTAACCAGTACGATGAACCCACGAATTCGAGGTTTTACGTTTAGCATCTCACCAAATGAGATGTATTGGGATTAGGAGAAATACTTGTTTACGTACTCTTTTTGGTAGTAGCCAAAAGCAACTTTCGTCTGTAGGAAAACATAGCTCATCTTCTAGTGAATTATTTACGATTTATTGTGGACATCAAAGGCGTTAATCATTTCTGATTTGCTATAACTATCAGTCATTATAGTGAGAATACCAGTAACGGATGAAAGCAAAATAGATGAAATCTTACAATTTTATAGGTATCATGCTAAAAACAGGCAATCTTTTAATAATAAATCTATCCGATTATTCGTAAGAAAACAGGCAATCTTTTACTAATCTAACTATTTGATATTTCGAACGAAAACAGGAAACCCTTTACTTTTCTGTCTATTCGATTTTCTTATGAAAATATACAATGTTTATTTATCTGTCTATTCGGTTTTTATCCACTTTGAAGTATTCAAATATTTTAATGTTTTAGCATATAGATATTTTCCCATATGATTTTCATAAATATTCACGCAATTCTATAATGAAAAGGAAGACGGGGGGATAAATATACGCTTATTTGCTTTTAGTTCAGTAGTTCAAATTATCATCATACTAAAAAGTTAAATGTATGAATACGTGTCCATTGAAAGTGACAGAAAAGCCAATTGTTCATCCGATCAAAATTCTTTGATGGAATCTATTAAAGGTCACCCAAGGATCATTTCTGTGAATATGGTTCATTCTGGTCAGTACTAGGGGAAAAAATTTTTAAAGTAAAAGTTTACAGACGGACGCAGGACGGACACAACGCCATGACAATAGGTCGCTAGCTTTAAGCCGGTGCTAAAAATAAATTGCGTTATTTTGCAAAACGAATTGACCAGTAGAGTGTACCAAAAAGGTAGAATAGTTGGTTGGCGACCTAAACATCGTAACTACAACTTGAATAAGCAACGCCAACAAAAAAGATTCACAAAATTGGCGGCCAATTGTAGGAGATCAAAACTCAATTCTGGTCTAAATGAATGATTTGATTGGTCGACAGGTTCTTAGATTGCAATTGGTCAATCAATAGACAACTTGAGTAAAAACTAAGGTAACATTTGTGCACTGTACTGGCCACATTTGTGGCTCAGATGTCTTCAACTCTAAAAACATATCAGGCATCTTTATAGACTGGTTGTTCTTTGTTATGAAAATGACTTGACGTTACTTTTCCAACATATCAGCTAAATCAGTTGTCTCTGACTTTGAATGTTTCTTTCACAAAGACTTTGCCCTCCAATATATCTTAACCCATTACCAGACGTCAAAATATTAGACTGGTCCAAATTTAAAGGAGTCGCAGACGACACTTAAAATTCATGAAAAAAGTGCTAAAAAGTGCCATGTGGGAACGGATTTAGCTTGATATACCAAATTTCCTTAACCTTTGTTTAGATGCCGAAGGAGGCGTATTTAAGAGAAAGAAAACGTCTTGTGAAAGGCCGGGAAAATTACCAGCTAGAAGCCATTTCACGCATTTCATATTCATATTTGATTGATACTATGTACTTATTTTCTTTGATTCACTTGGAAATGCCCACTGCTACGTTTTTCAATTGACAGATCACTTACTCCGCTTTCCACGCCCACTGACTCTACAAGAAGTTCCACTTTGATATTAAGAGACCTTTTCTTGCAAACTTTGTGGCCGGTAACATGTGACAAAAAGTAAAATTGTTGGTTGACGACTAAACATCGTAACTACAGCTTGAATGCGTTTGAGTTGCCAACCAACAAATGCTTCACATCAAATTCGGCCAATGCCGGGGTTGAAAGCTCACTTTCAGTCTAAATCTATGAAATGATTAATCGATTTATTCATGATTTACATCCTTGATTTGCCATGTAAAACACAACAACAACAAAAACCAACTATCTTGGATAGAAAAACTTGCCTCTCGATCTCTACAGAAATCACGCGTCTCAGGTCCAATGATTTGTGTTAGTCCTACCCCCCTGGATTTAATACAGTGGTCTTTGTGGCTCGGTTAGGATAAGCTATGACCATGGGTTTAAACTAAACACGGTTTGCTAGCCATGCTGTTTATTGTATGGGCTGGGCATCTTGGTGTCCCAGTCGAAAGCTGCTGAGATGTTACAGGAAATTTGTTCAATGTTGTAATGAACGACGAACAAACAAACGATTAAATGCTGTAAATAACTACGAACAAACCAACAATTCAAATTGACAATAAATAGGGAATATTACCACAGTGTCTTTTTCTATGCGTTGTTATCGTGTTCGAGAATCGTGTGTAGGTAATTTTTATTGGATGAGACCTTAGGTCGAATCCAATAAAAATACCTACACACGATTCGAGAACACGATAACAACAAATAGAAAAAGACACTGTTTTAATATTCCTTTTATAATATACCTTTTAGGAAATGACGGTAAGAAAATTCTCTTAAATGGCTAAGAAATAATCATTTTTCCGAAAAACCCGGAACGTCAATACACAAAAAAGAAGTCAGTGTTTAATGGTACTCGACGAATACGGTTTTTTGCTACACGCCGAATATTGATTTTTTTTCTGTCGAGTTGTATTTGACAGCCAGATTTTAATCCATATCTTTTATAGGTATATAATAAAACCAGTAATCCTCTCTCCCAACTACTATTTCTTATATTCAGTAAAGTAATGGCCTTCAATGCTGTTGTATAAGGCTAGGATGCCTCTTCTCAGTGAACGCATATGCATGATACTTTTTTCTTAACCCTTGTCATGCTGTGTAAATTACTTTACTGAATTGCTGTAAAATAAAAGGGATGAAAGCACTGGAAGAACTTGTTATTAAAAAAACAGTATTTATTTTAGAAATCAATTTCATAAACAACTCTTGCAAGAAAACTACAAGCAGGAGGTGTAGACAAAGATCAGACTGCACTTGTGCAGGCTGATCTTAGTCTACACCTCCTGCCAAAACCGGGTTCAGCAGGACAAGGGTTAATATACAATATATAGGCCGGTAGACGAGGTAAACATCGTAAAAACACCTTTATTTGTGCTATATTTTCGATGTAATAGTCGCCAACAGACGTTATTAAAATTTATTGACGCTCCCTCGCCAATGTGTAGGGGCTTCTCCCCTACTTGCCCCTTCCCCTCACCAGTCTTGTGGGTACGCGCACTTGATCTTAATATTAACAGAATCCTGATTGTAGATAACCTTTCTACCGAAGAGTGCACTTTCTTTTTACTTTTTTTTTCAACCCATTCCACCGCCCCAATAAAATGGGCTTTGGAAAACACTGTGAATGGTGAAGAAATTGCTTGTTAAAAGCAATTTCTTCATTACCTACAATTTTCTACCCCAATAAATTGGACTAAAAACTGTTTTCTACAATAATGTTGTCTAAAAGCACAATGGGTTTAATCCCTCGTTATTAATCTGTATTGTATCCGATCTCCTTATTACGGTCTATTTATTTTCCTATTTAGCCAGACCAGGACATATGAATTTCAGATTCCAGATTCGCACCAGGTACCTGAGTGCAGTATGACTCATCGGTTTCCAACGCTTCCCCTTCGAAGTAGTATGGCGTGTTGTAATTCAGGGTGTTATGTAAAAGGTCTAATAAGCTTTTGCTATCTCTGCGATATGTGTCAAAAATAAAAATAAATCAACGCTTACCTGTCTAGATCAAGCTGGGTATCATCTTTCCTGTACCAATTATAATGCACAATTTAAAGGAAGTATAAGAATAGAAAAATAAATATAAAAATGGGAAAAACCAACGCGCTTCTAAATATAGTAAGGGACTTCCCGGAACTTTTAGTTCTTGCTAATCAGCCCAAAACAACATTTGACTAAATTAAACCTTTCGTTTTGGGGAATAAACACAAGGCGATACTAAGTGTTTGCAATTGGTATGGATAATTAGTACAGTTCTTCTCCAATCAATTTATTCTTTGTAACAAACGACGCAATAGATGTGACGTATGTGAAAAATACATGATTTTGCACCACCTTTGCAGGACCTAGCTAGCTAGCCCTCTTCTATTAATCCATCACCAGATTGCAAGTTTTTAGACTGTTTAGACTTATTTCAAAGATGTTGCAGACGAAAATCTAAAGTTTTTTTTTTTCCTTAATTCTTAAGAATTTTAACCACCTGGATAGAAAACGTTGTGGAAAATGAAGAAATTTCTTGTTACAAACAATTTCTTCCTTTTACACAATGTTTCCGGATATTTTTCTTTTCTTAAGAGGCATAAAAAGCGTCATGGTGAGGGAAGGGGTTTAACAATTTAAGATCAAATGATGATTTTGCCGCATGAGACGTCAATCTGGTTATGACAAAGCAGTCCAAGATGCGATTTTACTTTTGACAGTGTGACTGAAGCATCGCTGCTGTGGTCAACCAAAGAAAATAATTGACCAATCAAACCATTCTTTACATCGGAAGTGCAATGTTGACCTCCGACATATATATAAGCTATTAACTTAAACATCATAACTACAGCCTGTTATATCTGGTGAAGACGCTTAGGTCGCCACCCAACTATTTTGTTTTATATTTCGAACGCTGATTTCGCAGACTTGCAGTGAGAATATGGTGCGGCCAACGTCACGCCTTCTGACCCAGGAAAGACAGATAGACTGAATGTCAAACGCCGTTAGTTTGCAAAATGTGTGTCGAAGAACATAAATCAAGAAGCAAAGAATGGTACCTAATGGCCGAATTACAGCTTAAATAAGCTGTAGTTACGTTGTCTTATCAACATAATTGACCAATCGCAGATGCCAATTGAATAAACAGTCGACCAATAAAACCATTCCTTTAGACCAGAAGTGCGTTTTGAACTACGATATTGGCCGCTGTTTTCGTTTACCATATTGTTGGTTTGGTGACTTAAACGTCGTAACCATATCTTTTTCAAGCTGTAGTTACGACGTTTAGGTCGACAACCAACCATTCTACTTTTTTGTTACATGTTACTTGCCATTAATGTTGCAAAATAACGCCGTTAAAAACGAAGCGGGACTTCCTGTCTGTCGATGGGCGTGGCAAATGGGCGTAAGTGGGCAGGTCCAGTGATTGGTCAATTGCTTAGGGTTAATTGCGGGGTGAAACATTTATTTTAATGAACTGGCGGATCGCTTGTTATGCACACTGCCCTCCGACAAGGAAGTTCGACTGAGCTGTCAAAGAATGATTAGTTGGCAAAATATATCCATTTGTGTAAGATTTCAACATTCACCTTCTGTCTACATGAATAATTTGATTGGTCAATCGGTTTAACCTTACAATAGAATATGGTATATGTACATGAGTATGATAAACCCATTCCAACTCAACAAAATTTTAGACTGGTCCAAATTGAAAGAAGCTGCAGACGATATTTTCAAGTTGGTGGAATTTAAATTTTCTTTGTCTTTTAGGATAGAAAACATTGTGGATAATGAAGAAATTGCTTGATACAAGCAATTTCTTCATTTTCCACAATGTTTTCCAAAGCTTTTTTCTTGAGGGGCGTAAAAAGGAGGGATTGAGTGGGAATGGGTTAAACCCATAAGCAACATGGCGTTTAAGTCACCTTTCAATAATACGGCGTCTAATTCATAAGATTGAATAAGAAGATAAATAATTGAGGATTTTTATTGCTTTACTAACAAGGAAATGTGTTTATTATAGAGTTAACAAAATCTGAATATAAAACTATAAAAGCGTAGCCTAATGTAAAGCAACCATATATAAAATGTAACTTTCATGCCAAATGTGAGGGGTGGTCATTATATTCGTGGACTAACCGTTCAAAATATTTACTACTCAACCCATTCCAACCCAATGCCGCCTTTCGACTAACCCTCAAGAAAAAAAGATTTGGAAACATTATGGAAAACATTATGGAAAATGGAAAATTCACTTCAATTTCTTCATTATCCTTAATGTTTTCAACCACAAAACGCAAATATTTTTCAAACCTCGCCAAGTGAAAAGTGTCTGCAAGTTCTAACAGTTTCTAACAGTTTCCACCAGTCTAAAAGTTTGTCTAAGAGAGTAAAGTTAAAACTCAAAAAAAAAAGAGAACTATTTGTCAAACGGTATTCCTTTTAAGATACCGGAATCAAACGTGATAAAAACCAGCAGTTTATAGTTTCGGTGTGAGTGTGTGTGTGGTGGTGGTTCTCTTTAAACCGATAACCAGAAAAAAAATTAAGAGTGATCCAAATTGGAAGAAGATGCAGACAGCAATTTTTGGTTAGTGGAATTTTCGGGATATAAACCATTGTGGATAATGAAGATAATACCTGTCACAAGTAATTTCTTCAATTCTCACAGTGTTTCCCTAAGCATAATTTTTTCCTTAAGGGGCGTCAAAAAGCGGCTTTTTGCCGAAATTTGTACAGGTATTTTGATATGATAGCTACATCACCATTGTCGTTATTCGACTATTCTATTTATATTGATGTGCAATTTATTCAGTCTTTTTTGTTGTTGTTGTCAAAATTACATATACTATACTAAATAGATAAAAGCATTATTCAGTTTGTCCACGAATCGATCACATCTCGTAGTATTGAAATATAGCACGTCTTACGAAAATGAACAATTTGATTACTCAGTTTAAAAGATTTCCAGTTTTTGTTAATTTACATTAGTAAAAGAATTGATGACCTAGACTGGCACCCCTTTTTCGCTGTACTGATGCACCGTATGATCATTTACTGTTATTTGTCACACCAGTACCATCAAAATATTTAATCCTAACCACCAGAAGCTCATCACACTCAGGCGTCCTCTTGTGCAGAAATGCATTTCACGCATCCTCGGATACCCCGGGGTCTCTCTATACGATACGCTACATCAACGTAGCGTAGCAAATAGGGAGACCCCGGGGTAATCGAGGATGCATTTCGCAATGGCCTCTGTAACAGTTGTAATGGGAGCTTGGCCATGCTAAGGTTTCAAAATGACGAGCCCAAGGATCGGGATTAACATATGAAACAAATAGAGCTAACGGATAAAAATGTCGAGGAATAAGGTAGAATGGCCAAATTTACGATGCAGTAGGCGAACAGTTGTAATCCTTCCATTTTGCAAGACGGGCCATTTCTTTCTAGAAAAATATAACAAAGCATTTCAAAAGCAAGACAATCATTGTACAGTTCTGAAACTTTCAAAGACAATCATAGAACATCGGAGGGTGGTAAAGTCGTAAAACATCTAATGGGGATCATTCCGAAGTAAAAGATTCAACCTCAAAAATTTAAGTAGTAAGAGGTGCTTGAGCTCGGGAACAGCTCAACCGGTCTGAATATATTGTTACAAAATAAGTTCCACGCACAAAACCAGATTTTATTTTTTAGGGGACAGGTCTATGTAAGAGTGACCATGGAACGTTTCTGGTAACTTCTGATTATATTTTTATTTTAGCTTTTTCTTTTAAGTTAACACCAACCTCATCATGTGTGAAAATAACCCCGCCCACACGAGCAATATTTTAACGACGGATCAAACTTTCTTTTTAAATATTATAAGGGTCTGCCAATTATCATTATTGTGAATTGGTTACAACCAAATAGAAGCTTTAGAAAATAAATGTTCCGAAACTTAAGATATTAACCATATTCAAATGTATCCAAATGAGCTCCGCCCATAAAAGTCAATGTTTATTTTAATTGTATCAAGATTCTTGAGGTAATATGATAAAGGGTTACTCAATAGCCATTTGGCCTCCGGAAAGTGGATTTTCCTCACAAGTTTTGCTATTGAATTGATATATTTCCTGATTATTAACAAACTTTGCACCTTGAAGAATAAAGTTTACGTCATGTTATGTTTCAGGGGTGTAAGGAGTCGCCTATATCCCTTTCTAAACCACGAAATCTAATTCAAAATTATAACCCCATTCGTGCATTCACTTTGTGCAAGATTGAAGGCGTGGCCATGATCGGCATTTAAGAGAAAACCACAAGCAGTATTTATGTCAATATGTCACATGCTAATGAAACATCATTGGGTATACTAATGGAAAAGTTTCAATTAAATTGATTTGAAACTAGGAGAGTATTTTTGTGGCGATAGAAAGTTCGTTGAAATTGGACTACGATGGTTCAGCGCGAAACAGTTGTAACTGCCTATATGTTTATAGGCAGTTACAACTGTTTCGCGCTGAACCATCGACTAGTACTCTTGGGAGCACGTGGGCTGTAAAGGTCCTAACTCGCAAAAACAGCCCGTGACTGTTCTAAATGACTCATTTGCACAATTCTAACTATCAAAAGTTTCATTATGATTGGGTCAAGCAAGGGAGCTGTAAAATGGAAACAAAAAACTTTTCAAAGTGACTCATTTTATTGGTAACTCCGCCGATTCGTAACGGTCTTCTTTAAACTTTAAGCAAGTAAATATTGGGATGAAATTCTGATATGTATCGTAGTAAAAAGGAAAAAAATGAAAAAAGAACTACCTTTCCTTAATGATTGATATTATAACGAAATCCAAACGCAATCGTCATCTGTTTAAACAAACATTAGCGATTTTGAGAAATGTTTCTCCACAAAATGGAAATTAAAAAGACTTTTGGTAAGGCGCCATTTTGGTTGAGATTGGTTTGAAATGAATGTTTGTTAATTAAACCCTTTCCTGTTTTACCCCTGGTTTTTACGCCCCTGTGTTTTAAACTTGGGAAAACATTGTGAAAAGAGAAGAAATTGCTTGTAACAAGCAATTTCTTCTTTTTCCACAATATTTTCTACCCTAATGAATGCTTATTTTTCAAATATGTTCAACTTAAAATTGTCGTCTGCAAAACCTTTGAATTCTAACCAGTCTATTATTTCAAAATACGGGAAAGGGTTAACAAACATTAGCGATTTTGAGAAATGTTTCTCCACAAAATGGAAATTAAAAAGATAATACACAGAGGTTTTTGGTAAGGCGCCATTTTGGTTGAGATTGTTTGAACTGAATGTTTGTTAGTTAAACCCTTTCCTGTTTTACCCCTGTGTTTTATACTTGGGAAAACATTGTGGAAAAAGAAGAAATTGCTTGTAACAAGCAATTTCTTCTTTTTTTCACAATATTTTCTACCCTAATGAATGCTTATTTTTCAAATATGCTCAACTTAAAATTGTCGTCTGCAAAACCTTTGAATTTTAACCAGTCTAATATTTCAAAAAATGGTTAAGGGTTAAGTCAGTTATGTCGTTTGTGTCTGTATAATCAAAAGAACAAACGATGTAATTTGAGAGAATATCAACATATCTTTAACCCGATCCCACCCATGCCCTCCTTTTTACGCCTCTAAAGAAAAAAAGCATTTGAGAACATTTTTGAAAATGAGGAAAATTGCTCGTTTCAAGCAATTTGTTCATTATCCACAATGTTGAATATCCAAAAAGACAAAAAAAAAAAAATCCACGAACTTGAAATTGTCGTCTGCTGCTTCTTCAATTTCAACCAGTCTAAAATTGTGTTGTGTGGGAACGGTTCATGAGGAGTTAACTTGACTGTATAAATATTTTCAGCAAGTGTGGGAGCAAGAACCTGTGAGTGGAGGAAAAATTGTTGATAACGGACGACACACGGACTGACGTAAGTACATGCGAGGATCACAAAAGCGCTCGTGTGTGCTTATATATTCGGAAACACACACACACAAGGTCGGTAACCCAGCTAATACAATTTTTTATGAAAGTTTCAGAACCGCTTACAAACAACATTTGGCTTCGCCATTCAAGGACGCGTCATGCAGCAAAAAAACCTATAAAAAGGAAAAAAGCTTCGGCGTCCAAAAACATTGACCCACCATTCAAAAAGGGGTTTTCAAAGGTTACATCTATTTGATTACAGCGAAAAAAGTCAAATGTGAGATACATGCTGTCAAACAAAAAAATACTTGGTTAGATTCGGTAAACGTTCACTGTTCTTGTTTTAGAAACGGGTTTGGAACTTTTTGTTTATTCATAGAGGTCTCTAATCAGCGTTTTTTTAACAAAATTTAACAAAATAACAAAATCAACAAAATTTTAACCCAATACCGCACAACAATATTTAGGCTGATCCAAAGTGTGGAGAGTTGAAGACTTTAAAGTTTGAAGTTCATGAAATTTATATTTTAACTATCTAAATAGAAAAACGTTGTGGCAAATGAAAAAAATGCTTGTTTCAAGGATTTTTTTTTTATTTCCACAATGTTTTCTAAAGCGTCTTTCTTGAAAGGCGTCAAAAAGCGGAATTATGAGGAAATGGGTTAAACGTTACACAGCCCCGTTTAAGAATGGTGGTCAGTCAACACATGCATTACATAAATCAGGTATACAATGTTCATATACTTTGTTAGATGAATGTATGAAGCGTGATAGGTTAAAAGGAGGTATCGATGTTTCTGAAACCTAGACAAGAAAAAAAATACCAAATGCCGAAAAATACACCTATACAAACATTTTATACATTAAGGTGAGTCAGGTATTGTCTTGGCGGTAATCTGATAGGCATAAAGTGGCTTTTTGTAGTTATATGGAAAGGTTCAGCGGAATTCCAGGTTATTTTAGGGTAACACGGAATTCGGCTGTCGACATCGAATGACCTCATTTGCATATGACCCAAAGTCAACTGAAGGTAACAAATTTACTAGCCAACGTCCTAAATCATATCACATGTAAGGGTTAACGCAAAACTACGGTAAGTGTTTATGTTCGTAGTAACGCTTAATGCAGTTTTGGACTGATCTTTACAGAATTAAAGACCGGCTAGCGAACATAACTCCGGATGGTGTAACGATGACGTTGGTTTGATGCATTCTAAACTAAATGCAATGTTCAAAAAGTTATTCGCACCACGTGGATGATCTTATATTCTTCGCAACTGTCTCGGATTAATCTTAGAATAGATTAATAGCCTACGTAGGCTATTAGGGAAATACCCTGCTTTTCCCTGATAAGCGACCTCGGATTTTTGCAAAACTACTTTTCGGAATACTGTGTTCAACTAGAATATGAGAGGAAATAAACAAAAATAAAATCTGTGACTTTGAAAAAAAACAACATCGGTGCCTACCTTTAAATCTGAAAGATAACAAGATCTTGATCATTTTTACGACAAAATTCATGGGGACAAGCAGACAGGAGTTAATTTGTGTAGTAAGTGCATTATGTGTTATAAAACATTGGGGGTCTTTTACAGCCAACACATGGTTATACTAGTTTAAACAACACAATCGAAACAGCAGCGATCGTCTATAGATGACGTAGATAATATATGCGTTGCGCAAAACGTAGTATACAAATCACAAAAGGTAGGACAAACAATACACATAAATACTTTAACGCGATCTTAAAAACGACTTAAACAATTCCAACACAGCAAAATTTTAGGCTGGTCCAAATTGAAATAAGCTGCAGACGACAATTTCAAGTTTATGGAATTTTGATTTTTTTTTTTTTTCTTTCTTTTTTTTCTATTTTTTTACATTTTTTTATTTTTATTTTTTTTTCTTTGTCTTTTTGGATAGAAAATATTGTGGATAATGAAGAAATTGCTTGATACAAGCAATTTCTACATTTTCCACAATGTTTTCCAAAGTTTTTATCTTGAGGGGCGTAAAAAGGAGGAACTGAGTGGGAATGGGTTATCTTGAACATGATTAATAGAAGCGAGCTGATTCCCTTTTTAGAACGTTTTTTAATGAAACTTCAATACACAACATACTAATCAAATGGTGGGACAATCTAGTTTGTCCTGTCTTTCGGAAAGCGAGAACGCATTCGCAAAGATTGTTTTTAATCTTAGTAACAAATTCCATGAACGATCGCTGCTATAAAGAAACTATAATCATACAATACGGGTCACAGATATGTTTACAAAAAGCAAATTAAAAGCCATGACACCTAGCATGAAAACAGGCGAATTTAATTCAAAATTGGAAAATATTATATATTTTGTCCATACCCCTATACTGTTGCACCTGATCAGAAATATCTCGTTGAGACTGCAGACTTTTTTCTGGTGCTAATTTTCTGATCGTTTATTTATCGTCGCTACCATAGCATTTGCCCATAAAAGCGACGCCCCCAGAAACCAGTTAGTAATTTCGGGAAATAGTATAAGGGTACTGAGAGTTCCTCCAAGTTCTTTAACGTGTTCGATTTATAGTGTCGTTACACGAGGGGGGGGGGTGTTAGGTCAGCCAATGGCTCGAGCCTGTGATCTTGAGGTTTGAAGTTAAGTGTTCTACCAACTGAACTAAGCGATCTGTTGCAAATTAAAGCTACTGTGGACAGATTTACAACTGCTGGATTACCGGCCGATATACTGAGGTCAAACAGGAAGGTCGACTTATATAATAACCCATTACCAGACGACAAAATATTAGACAAAATTGGAAAGAGTTGCAGACGATAATTTAAAGATTATGAAATTCTAGATTTGTTTCAATTTCTGGGTAGAAAATATTGTGGAAAATGAAGAAATTGCTTGTTACAAGCAATTTCTTCATTTCACACAATGTTTTCCAAAATGTTTTTCTTGTCGGGCGTAAAAAAGCGTCACTGTGTGGGATGGGTTAAAAGGCCTTATTTTTCAAAGCTTATAGTCAGTTACATATAACAAAAAACGTAAAATAATTGGTTGGCGACTAGTACGAGTAACTATAGGTTGAATACGCTGTAATTATTATGTTTAGGTCAGAAAACCAACACAAATGCATGATATAAATGGCGACCCAAGTTTACCTACGGTGATTGGTCAATCCATTTTTGATCGATAGACCCAATCCGTCAATTGACCAATCGCGACTGTCAATTAAATAATTAGCCGACCAATAAAATCATTCATTCATACTGGAAGTTAACTTTGAACTCAAATATTCGCCAACATTAATGTGAAGCAATCGTGTTGGTTTGGCTACTTGAACGTGGTAACAACAGCTTATTCAAGCCGCATTTACGGCGTTCGGTCACCAAGCAAACATTTCATTTTACAAAATGTACTAGTTACGTGTTACTAGCTATAAAGGTTGTAAAATTTCGCAGTATATAATTGAAGTGTAACTTCCTGTTGGAGTCAATAGGCGGGACCAATGGAGCATCTTGGCGGGGCCAGCGATCCGCCAACCAGGCCAGGCTATCGGATAATCAAATTTGGGTATTAACCCTTTCCCGTTTTTGGAAATTTTAGACAGGTCCAAATTGAAAGAGGTTGCAGACGATAATGAAAACTGGATGCTATTTGAAATGAAACCATCCTACGTGGTAGAAAATAATGTGGAAAAAGAAGAAATTGCTTGTTACAAGCAATTTCTTCTTTTTCCACAATGTTTTCTTGAGTATAAAATCACAGGAACGTAAAATCCCGTATTTGAACGGGAAAGGGTTAAAGCCTAATATCAGCTTACGAACAAAATTCTCATTAAAACATATTTGACTTGTCTAGCGAAACAGATCATCGAGCTAAATGAATGATTTGATTGGTAAGTCGAAGATTTGATTGGCAGCGACGACCCGTCAACAATTAGAAAGCAAAGAAAGTTAGAGTTAACTAAGAAAAAGTTCCCCAAACTATTGCGTTGCTGTTGTTGTTTGTTTGTTTGCTTTGTTTTGTATTGGATTTGTGTCGTTGGAATGGTGGTCAATTGGAATAATTTCGAAAAGACAGACTGCAGTTAAAAATAAAAACAGATTTATTTTCTTTAGATATGATGGTTTTGTCTTTTCGGTTTTTTTTCTTTTCCTTTTTCTCAAAAAGGGTCTCATTTTTACTGTATATAGAAATTAAAATTTATGACCTTTTTCAGATAGATACTTTAAGGAAAAGAAAGACAAAAATTGTTCCGTATGATGGAATTGACTGTAATAACTGAATTCTATAAATTGTTTTATTCTCTAAATTTCAGCCATCCTGGTATTGTATGAGAATGCAAGCACTATCTAACATTTGAAAGGTTATGACATTGATTAACGCTTTCCCGTTCAATCCCTGGTTTTAACGTCCCTGTAAATCTAAGATTAAGAAAAAAATGTAGAAAAAAAAAGAAATTACTTGTAACATGTAATTTCTCCATTTTTCTACAATATTTTCTACCCTATTGAATAGTTATTTTTCAAATTAAATCCTCTTTCAATTTTCACCTGCAAAACCTTTGAATTTGGAAGGTATAACAAGCGTAAAGCCAACTTCAATGAGGTCATTAGTGTAACTATGCCATTTCTTGATGTTCGACGGATCCCTGGCCCCGCTCTCTGACTCCACTGGCCCCGCCCTCTGACTCCACTTGCCCCGCCCTCTGAGTCCACTGGCCCCGCCCTCTGACTCCACTTCCCCCCCCCCTCTGACTCCACTTGCCCCGCCCTCTGACTCCACTTGCCCCGCCCTCTGACTCCACTGGCCCCGCCCTCTGACTCCACTTGCCCCGCCCTCTGACTCCACTTGCCCCGCCCCCTGACTCCACTTGCCCCGCCCTCTGACTCCACTTGCCCCGCCCTCTGACTCCACTGGCCCCGCCCTCTGACTCCACTGGCCCCGCCCTCTGACTCCACTGTCCCCACTCTGACTCCACTTGCCCCGCCCGCTGACTCCGCTGGCCCCGCCCTCTGACTCCACTTGCCCCGCCTTCAGATTCCACTGACCACGCTCACTGAGTCCTACACGAAGTTACACTTCGATATAACATGGATTTATTTTCAAACTTTATTATTATTTACAAGTTATAAAAAATATAAGAGTTGCTTGGCGACCTAAACGTAGTCACTACAGCTTGAATAAGCTATGGTTACGGTGAAATTTAAGTCGCCAAATTAACAAAAAACGATTCCCATTAATGTCGGCTAATAGCGGAGTTCAAATTTCAATTCAGGTCTAAAATTGATTTGATTGGTTGATTGATTCTTTTATTTGCAAATCGCGATCGGTCAATTGTCCAAATATTTATTGTTTTACAAGAGCATCTAAACACGGATTGTTGGTATTTCTCACACCAGTACTACCACTACATCTTTTTCGGGCCTCCAGATGTTCGCCCCGCTTAGATTTACTATTGTCGACATTTTCAAAATGATATTTGCCTTGACCGGGGTCGAACCTGGACCTCATGACTGAGGGTCTGGCACAGTTATAACTGCGTTATAGCCATTTGTCCAATAGAAGTTTTAAAGAGATGCGATCATGGTTCACACCAATTTATTTTCCATTTATTTGGAAAAAAATGTTCCAACCTAGATAAATTCTTCTCGATTCTGCTTCCTGGAAATACACCAGGATGCTTCTTGACAATATCATGGTTCACAATACCACAGTAGGCATAATGTGGAATAACTTTCAACTGCAACCAAGGCTCGTGTGAAGCAAACCAGAATAATTCACGAGCTCAATAAAATGACTAAATCTCTGATTAGTCGAGACTTTTGTCTCTACCAATCAGAAGTATCGGGATAAAAATGAATTAATAGACACAATTTTGAGTTTCAGTAATCGATGAATACAGGTCCTGGGACCCTTAAGAAAGCGTATGGTGTACTTGTTTGCAATCGAAAGTTTTCCCTTAAAATAACAAGCTATGAACAACGATGTACAACTAAGTTTGATTCGTCAAGCTGAAAGGTGTTGTTCGGGATTTGTGTGAAATCCGTACACGAAAATATACCATTAAATGTAACGGTATATTGACAATTAGATCGTTCTAAGCTTCTCAGCAGAACTTTTCCTATTAAAACGACTGTAACCCATTCCCACTGAAGCCCTCCTTTGTATGCCCCCCCCCCCCCAAAAAAAAGCTTTGAAAGGCATTGCGGAAAATAAGGAAATTGCTTGTTACAAGCAACTTCTTCATTATCCACAATGTTTTTTTACCCCAAAAGTAAAAAATCTAAAAATTCACAAGTTTTGAATTGTCGTCTACAAGTCCTTTCGATTTGGACTGGACTAAAATTCTGCCGTTTGGTAATAGGTTAAGAAAAGAAGCGTCTACAGAAAAAGGACCATGCTATCTGTGGATTTTAGATTTAACTCTAAGTTTGAAATGTTGTAATTCCTGGGTTACTATAACCTCGCTTATTTATCATGATAACCTTTAGAAAAGAAGAATACTTAACAAAACTATGCTTTGCTAGCTTACAGTACTTGCAGTACTTTGATTACATTTGTAGGTTCTATATTTAATGAAGCATTTTGTGAGATATAATTACCTTCTATTTGAACTATTATAATTCACAAAATAGACCAGTCCAAAATGTTGTCTTCCTGTGAAGGACTAATTCTGTAAGGAAAAAATATTTTGATAAATTATGCTTGACAAATAACACCTTTTAGCTTGACGAATCCTAAATTCAGTTACGATCAATTCTTATTCGAGCCTTGATTTCTTTCCTGCACACGGGGCAATGTTTGTGTGTATAAGAACATACATGACACGATATAAGGTGTGCACATGGCATAAAAACAACGTCAATATCCCTCTGGCTGCAGATTCGACACATTCTTTGCTCACGCAGCTTTTCATTTTCCTGTGCCATCATTTCTGGTGATCCTAAACCAAAATAGTAAAGGAATAGGAGAAAAACTATATTATCTGAAGAAAGGCACCAAACATTGATCCATTCAATTTTACTCAAAACTAGTAAAATATGTTGTTTGTTGTGCTTGGTTGCATTGAATTATAAGAAATGAAGAATTCTTTTGGGAATTTTCTTTTGTTATGTTTTGTTTTTTGTAACCTTTGTAGTATGAACCTAAAGACTTAACCCATTACCAGACGGCAAAATTGTAGACTGGTCCAAATTGATAGAAGTTGCAGAAGACAATCTCAAGTTTATGAAATATTAGATTTTTTTCAAATTTCTTTGTAGAAAATATTGTGAAAAATAGAAGAAATTGCTTGTTACTAGCAATTTCTTCATTTTCCACATTGTTTTCCCGATTGTTTTTCTTGAGAGGCGTTTAAAAGAGTCACTGTGTGGGAATGGGTTAATCATATAAGGGTATAAGCTCGTCTCGCGTATTCATACAGGTTAATTAAGCTCTTAGATTCATACAGCAAGGAAAAAAAACAAAATGTTCTCTTTATTTTCTTAAACATAGATTTGAATATCAACGTGTTTATAATATTGTAAAAGCATGCAATATGGATGATAACATTTTGTAAAAAAAGAACTTAATTGAATATATTACAGTCCAGTTTATAGTAAGTAATTTTTCCATGACTACTCGTATGAAAAAGGACCGTCCGTACGTACGGAAAGTATCGACCAGGCTGGCCTTGGAATGAGTTAAGCAGTCTATGCCGTTTAAGCAGTCTATGCCGCATTGAAAGTAATCGCAAACAACAATTCAACTCGAATTTAAGTGCAAAATAAGAGCCAAAAAGTAGAAAACATTGTGATAAGGAATTGTTTTCGAAGATTATTATTATTTTTTTTTTTTTTTTTTTTTTTCAAAGCCTCAAAATTTTGAGATTGCCGTGTCAAAGATTGGCAAACAACTTCTATTAACTAGAAAACTCTACACCAAGCCCAACAAGTTTTCATTATGTTCACCTACTTTTAGGGATGGTGTCGTCAACATTTGTCTGTGACAGACTGGAGTTGGTGGTTTGAGACATAAAATCAGCAGTCACATCATCATCTCCTAACTCTTCGCCCGCAACTTCGGTTCGTACACACTACAAAAAAAAGGGGGAACCATAAGATTCATAAAGAGCCGTCCAAGGATAAAGCTAGATTGTCTATACAACATTGTTAAAACGTGTACAAGAATTATATATTAAAAAAACTCTTACACATGTCCTTTCCGAAATTTGTCTCTTACCAATGGGTAGATAATCATATACCTGCGTTGGATAGTAGCTGGAGGCTAGGAAAGGATTTAATGGTGGTACTGGTGCGTGATATCCCAGGAATCTATTGTCAGGTGCTCCAGCCGCCGAGATATGACTGAAAAATTGTTGAAAGCGGCGTTAAACCCAATTCAGATAAACAAACAAAACAATAACCTTACTGCCGTTATATAATTCAATCGGAAAACTTGCAAAGAAAACGCATCATATTTCATTTTTTTTAACCAATTACAGGACGACAAGATTTCTAACTGATCCAGATTAAAACAAAAACTGTCACAGGACAGCAAGCTCGACTATTCTGAATGCTGGATAGTAACAGCAATTTAATGTCGACATAAGGTATAATACCTAAGTGGTATTAGATTTAAAAAAAAACACTTTCAATTAAGATTTTAAGTCAAACAATAATTTCTACGTCTGAAAAGGGCGAAACCTAGAGTATGATAAATGTAACTGTAATAAAGCTTTGCCTAGAAGATGATATGATGGTATAGAAAAACATGTGCAAGTTTCAATGCAATAGCATTAGTAGAAAGAGAGTTATTAAATTTCATGGCAGTTGCACGTAAGTTTAAATAAATACTTTTCAAGTCCGAAAAGGGTTAAAAGTCAACTAAAATCAGTGTCAGAGTAATGAAACTGTGCCTAGTGGCTGATATTATTGTCATAAAAACATGTGCAAAAATTCAAAGCAATAACATTGGAAGAAAGAGAGCTATCAAAAATATATGACAGTTGCCCGCAATGTTTGATAAAGAAATTCAAAAGGGTAAAACCTATTTTATAATAATGTAATTGTAATGAATCTTTGCTTAGAAAAGGATATGATGGTCACAAAAGCATGTGCAAAGTTTCAAAGCAATAGCATTAGTAGAAAGAGAGTTACCATAAGATATTTGACAGTTGCGCGTTAAGTTTAACCGAGATTTCTGATTATGAAAGGGGTTAGAATTTAACTAAAATGAATGTCAGAGTAGCTTATCTATAGCTAGAGGCTGATATTATTGTCACAAAGTTTCAAAGCAATAGCAATAGTAGAAAGAGAGTTATCGCAGATATATGAAAGTTGCACGAAAAGCTTACCCAAGAATTTCTAAGGCAGGAAAGGATTTAAACTCTACTATAATAAAGGTAATTGTAATTAATCTTTGCCTAGAAGATGATATGATGGTCAGAAAAGCATGTGCAAAGTTTCAAAGCAATAGCACAAGTAGAAAGAGAGTTATTAAAGATATATGACAGTTGCACGTAAGATTTAACCAAGAATTTCTAAGTCTGAAAGTGTTAAAAATTAACTAAAATGAATGTCAGAGTAAGGAAACTGTGTCTAGAGGTTGATATAGTTGTAACAAATCATGTGCAAAGTTTCAAAGCAATACCATTGGTAGCAAGAGAAATATTAAAGATCCACGTAAGGTTATCAAGGCATTTATAAGTCAGAAAAGGTTTACAAATCCACTAAAATGAATGTCAGAGTATTGAACCTATATCTAGGGGCTGATATTATGATCACAAAAAACAGGGTTAAATTTCAAAGAAATAGCATGGATAGAAAAAGAGAGTTATTAAAGATACAGGACAGTCGCATGCAAGATTTTAACCAGAATTTCAAACTTAGAAAGGGGTTTAAACTCCACTATGATAAAGTAATTGTAAGGAATCTTTGCCAAGAAGATGATATGATGGTCACAAAAGCATGTGCAAAGTTTTAAATCAATAGCATAAGCAGTAAGAGACTTATTAAAGATATATGATAGTTGCACGTAAGGTTAAAAAAATTAAGTCCGAAAAGATTAAACTTTAACTAAATTGAATATCAGAGTACTGCATCTGTGTCTAGAGGCTGATATTATTGCCACAGAAACATGTGCAATGTTTCAGAGCAATGGCAATAGTAGAAACTGAGATATAACACTTGCATATAAGTTTAAACCAAACCAATTTGCCTATACATTAGCTGACGCCGACGCCCGATTGACTGGAATACCCCACCCCCTATTCTTCGAATAGTCGAGTTGTAGGCGACACTTTTTGCTGAAGAAATTCTAAAAATCCATGTCTTTTGGGATATAAAACGTTGTTGATAATGAAGAAATCACTTGTTACAAGTAATTTCTTCGTTTTCTTCAATGTTTCAAAAAATTTCTCTTGAAGGGGCAGAAAAGGAGGAGTGTGTGGGAATAGGTTAGTATAATGCCCTGAAGTTTTAACCGGTACCATTAAACCAGTAAATTGTCCATTATTTAGAGTTAGACGTTTTATTCTTCGACATCCATCAGAATAAATGACCATTCGCTGGTCCCGCCCACTTACTCCTTTGTCCATGCCCCTTTGCTTCGATTTTAGACGGCAAAATTTATGGCGAGTAGCATGTAACAAAACAGGAAAATGGTTGACTGGCGACCTAAACGTCATAACTACGGCTTAAATAAGCCGTAGTTGGGCCGTTTAAATCGCCAAACTAATAAAATATTTCCCACAAATGGCGGCCATGTGGGAGTTCAAATCTCAATTCCGACCAGAAACAATGAATCGATTGGTCAATATATTCCTTGATTGACAGCCGCGATTGGTCAGCGACGATAAAATGTTGTGGCTCTGCACTGAATGCCAGATTTTATAGGTCAATCTATTGGCATCAGTGATGTTACATTCCTGTCTGTTTTCCAATAATTAAAGAGGGTAATATTTGGCAGTGTGTAGCTCTTCAACTATCGGCATTTCCATAATTCGATATTGCCAAACGCAGCGGGGGATGGGGTGGGGGCTCGAAACCCCCTTGCCAAATGGAAAACCATAGAATTTTAACGGGTTTACGAAACAACGGGTATAGGTTAAATTAGGTGGAGTTCAATGTCACCTTACGAGATGACTATAGGTCCGCAGGAAGGAGTGTATGTAGGTTTAAAACATATAGGCAGTTACAGCTGTTTCGTGCAGACCAATCGATATACTGAGTTACGAGAAATTTAAGTATCTTCATCAGTTTTAGAACCTTGTTCTATACAAATTTTCATCTGATATCAAATACCAAAAATATATCATGTTGGTATTTTCACATGTGTGAAGCGGAACACTAAGACAACTCCTACAGACAAGATCAGTTTCATGGTTACAAAACTAGCCGTAACATCTTACCGTTGGTTGGTTAGCTAAATGGTCAGTCCTTTGTCTTGACGTTTGACAAAGCATGATGTAGCCACAATCGGGAAACCGTCTATAGTGTTCTGTATACGGGTCGTCTCCGATCTCCCAATCGTGTAGCCCAATTCCACAGTGAAAACATCGTACATAGTCAACGTTGCCTATGAAATATATTCATTAAACAATATTGGTAAGTAAAGAAAATGATCGAAAACCAAACAAGGCTCTCCACAAACGTCGTTTGGCCTTTTCTGCTTTAATGAGAATTATTGCAATTTAACATTCCCCGATATGAGCATTAAATTAAGCGACAAATAGATACTCTGTAGGTATTAGACGCATGCATTTTCACAAAACTGCTCCATTTAAGTTTCTCGTACAAATTAGAAGTAGACGTATTTTTTCTAGACAGTTTGAATTTAATCTCCCACAAAGAAGCCCTCAATTGAACCCATTACTAGACGAAATTTGTCAGACTGATTTAAATTCAAATAACTCGCAGAAAACAAAGAGCACCATATTCGAAAAGTATGTGTTAAACAAGATAAAAAAACATTGTGTGAAAATGTGAAACTGCCTGTTGCAAGCAATTTCTCCTTTCTCCACAATGCTTTCTAAAGCAACAATTTATAGTGCGTGAAACATGCGTAAAAGCGGGATCGTATTGTAATTAGTTAAAGAAAAAGAGTTTTTTTCTCATCTAACTCTCGAAATATCATAGTCCTTTCTATTACATGTTTTTAGAATGGACCCTTGTTTGGGAAGGTTCCGTGTGAGTGCCTGTTCTGCTAATACGTACCATACCAATAACCATATATAAGATACATTAGGCCTATTCGAAAAACACATGTTTTCAACAAATCAATCTCTCTAGTTTTGAAACGCACTTGAAAAAAAAATGAAAAAATTAAGTCTGGCTAAATCCGCTGTCTTATTTCGGAAATTGTTGGAGTCAGTGGTCGTGACAAGGGGAGTCAGTGGGTGGTGCCGGTGATCCGTCAAATGAGGTATGCTGAAAACCTTATCACACTTCCTTACGAGTCCGCTTCGCGTGTGATTATGATTTTGGTTACATACCTAAATTTCATGTGGTTAAGCCACATACAATACTTTTTTCAGTTTACCCGTAGGATACCTGTAGGATGTTTTACGGGCTCAACGTTAAGGACAATGTCCTTTTTTAGCCATGCGTCTCATAGTCATGGTTTGGCAATGTTTGGTAAGGGTCTCGAAAACTGGTTAGGTGACTGATTTACATCATAAATAGATATGGCACAAACACCACTTCTACTTTGTAGTAATAATACAATTAATATTGATAAGGAAATGGTATTGACATTCCAGTACTTGTCCAGTGTTGTTTTGAAGCAAATCGATGGTTCAGCGCGAAACAGATGTAACTGCCTGTATGTTTATAGGCAGTTACAACTGTTTCACACTTGACAATGATTGAATCTACAACTTCTTTTGGGAGACTACTCCAGGAGTTAATTATTCTTTGGGAAAACTTGATAAGTGTAAAGGAGATTGTACATCGTGATTTTCCTAGTTTTAAAGGATTCCCTCTCTTGTTGTAATGGAAAAAAGAAAAGAATTTTCCATCGGCAACCTTCAAGTCCTTAACATGAATGTCTGTATCATACCCCCGCGAGTTCTCCTATGCACCAATGAAGGGAGTTTAACTCTTTTAGTCTTGAAATATATGTGGTAGATCTTTGATTCAGCTCTTTTATGGGACTACTTTGAGTGCAAAGTAGTTTCGTGCTCTTATTTTTTCCCCCATGCAGATATGAAAATAAGAATACAGGAATTTAGAAGGATGTAATTAAAATCAAATTATTATTCAATCCTCCACAAACATTGTCGACTCTCTGGGGGCCATATCAATAATCACTTTCTGTAGCTACAAAGTTGAACTCGTTATTGAAAATTAAATTGGGGGTTAATATTTTAGACAATTGACCTACCTTTAAAAGTTACATCGAATATTCAAAGATTATACACAATTCTTCCCCACACAATGACGCTCTTAGGCACCCCCCCAAAAAAAGGGGGAAAAAACGATTGGGAAAACATTGTGTAAAATGAAGAAATTGCTTGTTACAAGCAATTTCTTCATTTTTCACAATGTTTTCTACCCAGAAAGTTGGAAAAAACACTAAAATTTCATTAACTTTATGTTGTGGTCTGTAACTCCTTAAATTCGGACCACAAGCAATTTCTTCATTTTTCACAATGCTTTCTACCCAGAAAGTTGAAAAAACACTAAAATTTCATTAACTTTATGTTGTGGTCTGTAACTCCTTAAATTCGGATCAGTCTAAAAGTTTGTCGTCTGATAATGGTTTAAGTTGCACAGAGACAAATGCACTGACAAGCAAACAGACGGCTACAGGTCATTAAATATAGGTGCGGTATACAGGTCTGCGAAAATGCAACGGTTATACTAATTATTGATTAACTGGTATTTAACGACGCATCAAGAGCTTTGGCCATTCAACATATAAGGAATTTAACCTTTTCCCGTTTTTTTTCTAATTTTAGACTCGTCCGAATCGAAAGAGGTTGAAGACGACAATTTTAATTCGATACAATTTGAAATGAAATGATTCTGTGTGGCAGAAAATATTGTGGGAAAAGAAGAAATTGCTTGTTACAAGCAATTCTTCTTTAACCACTATGTTTTCTCTAGTATAAAATCACAGCAACGTAAAATCCCGGGTTTGTACAGGAAAGGCTTAAGGATAGTATGACATAAAGGTATAGAACAATATAAAGATAACCGCAAGAAGGCACATAAAGGTACCAGGCACTCCACCGCGCATATTACATATCATATTCAATCCGGCAGCTTCGCTGAATGCTTATTTTGTGTGCAGAACTATTTCATAGGTACTTTCTTGTTGGACTGGTTATAATGACCATGAAATTAAACTTACCGAATGTAATAAACTTAATACATTAAAGATATTGTTACATTAAGTCATTTTAACTCATTTCAAGACAATATTTCAGACTAGTCCAAATGAAGTTACCGACAAAAACTTCGAGGAAATTTTTTTAAGTCTCTATCTCTTCGGGTAGAAAACGTTGTTACAAGAAATTTGCTCATTTATTTTATAATCTTTTCCAAGCCTCCTTGTAAAAAACGTGGTTGTGTGGGAATGGATTAATAATGGCATATAAACAGAGCTAACGTACCTTATTTTAGTTCGATAGTTTTCAGTGAAAATCCGAGGCATTGCTGTATAGCTATAGCGTTGTCGTTGTATGCGTTTAACTCAGTCTCACTCAATGAAGCTTTGATACGCCCCAGAGAAAAAAAGGCATTGGAAAACATCGTTGAAAATGAAGAAATTGTTTGCAATAAGAAATTTCTTCATTTTCCATAATGTTTTATACCCCCAAAATAAAAAAAAATAGAAAAAGAATCTAAAATTCCATAAGCTTTACATTGGCGTCTGCAGATCCTTTCAATTTTGAAAGGTCTTCTGGTAAAGGGATTAACATCATCATGTTGTTACCCGTCTGCATTTATTTATATACTCATGTTAGAAAAATTTATTATCGAGTCCCATCTCTAACCGGGCCGCAAGTCAAAAATCTAAAAATAAAATTGGAAAAAAATGAATAAATAAACGAGAAAAGTTACAGATAATGCAAACTAATATCTTGCCAGTCATACTTGTTTAAGTCATACTAGCTGCGATATCGTAGTCCTCTTTCTGATAACCTGCTGGCGAGGGCTACGGCACCCCCCTCTTTGCTCTTTGTTGTAGTGCCAGGAGTGAATCACTCCGAGCACCTTGAGGTCGATTATTGGCAGTTGTGTAAATAGTACAAACACAAGTTTAATACCAAAATGGACATTAACCATTTATCTATCCATCTAAATACATGTTAATGTAAACCTGCAAAAAGTCGGATATTTTATGCATTTAAGTCTATTTGCTACACCATCGGAAAGTCCAAGTTTTGAATCAAATTGAAGCCAATTTTGCTGTTTGACAGCGAGATCTCACAAGATCTCGGGCTTCCCGCCAAATGATAGCAAATGAAAATAAAAAAGTGTTCTGATAGAAAATAAGAAAAAAGTAAAAATTGTGTGAAAGTAATTCAAGAGTTAATTGAATTTTATAGGGGAAAAATGATATTGACGAATCAGAGTCTTTGAAGATAACATTTTATCAATGGTATGTAAAAAAGGATACTATGACTTATTACGAACACCTGTTTTGACAGCATGACAAAAGTAAACAACGTGACGTAATAATAGATCACATGACCAACCAAATGTCATGGCCGCAGAACTTCGGAAATATTGAAACCGGTATTGAATGATTGATACTATTGATATTCTTTTTATTTTGAGAAAATTTGTCGATAATATTAACGTACGGAAGGAATTGATTCGTGATAGTCGCTTATCACCAAACATACAATATAAGGACTTGCAACAAAGCGCAAAGAAGGTGGGAGTCGAAGCCCTCGCCAGCAGATTATCAGAAAGAGGGCTACGATATCGCAGCTCAAGTCATACTTATATAGGACAATTACAGTCATAAGGAGACTATGACCTACCATCAGGAGGAGTATCTCACAATCTTGGTGATTGATTAATTGATTAAATGGGATTAAACGCCACTCTTAATATTATTTAAGTCATATTCGGCGGCTGGGGTATTTTTTACACCAGTACTACCACTACATCCTTTCATTGCCTATAGCTGCGCATCCCACTTAGGTTTACGATTATCAAGCCATTAGTCGGAGACTCATTTTAGAAAGGACATTTTCCGAGGCAATGTATCGAACCCGGAACCCCTGAACTAAGAGCAATACGCGCTACCACTGTGCTGTGGCCATGGCCTCACAATTTTGTAGGCAGATATATAATCATAGTCCTGACATCGTAGACCTCCCCAATTAGTGTGCTTAGCAAGACAAACACATCGAAAAGGGTCGACATTTCCTATACCATACTCTTGTGTGAATACTAGTCAGTATAGTTGAATGCTAGAAATTGACGGATCGCTGGCCACGCCCACTAACCTTCAACAGGATGTGCACTTCAATAACAAACAGCGTTATTTTGCAAGATTTATGGCCGATAACGTGTTATTAAAAAGAAAAAAAGTTGGTTGACGACCCTAACGTCGTAATAACATGAATAAGCTGTAGTTACGACGTTTAATTCACATACATGTCGGTCAATATATTAGTTCAAAGTGCACTTCTGGTCTAAATGAATGTTTGGATATGTCGATTGATTCTTCGATCCGACAATTGTAAAACACAACACCATTAACAAATCGGGTCTTTTGGGTTTAAATTAATTGTCAAATGATCCTATTTGTTAATCGTCAAATTATCTTGATTTGATACAATACAATTTCATTGTAATAGTTAAATTGAATGTCTTTGGCATAAAATACGGAAGTGCAGAACTATGGCACCCAAGAGTACAAAGACGCAGCTTGTATACAATTCAATCAAACCATTCTGTCGAAATTTCTACACAGCGTCAAACCGCGACCACTAGCCACACCAACTTAACGGATGACTGACAGGGAAAGACCAGCAGGAGTAGGTTGGGTATCAAAATGAAAATTCATAAAATCAAGGATGGTAACTCTAAATGTCCCTTTTTGACTTATAATTCCAACAATCGATCGTCAATCTTTTACGTTACTAACCAGTGTAAAAGAAACCATTCCTAACAAGGTCATCGCTGGGCACGACCGAGTTAGAGGGCCAATTGTCAAAACTGGCATGTCTCGACCTCGGGCTAGCGTATTCTGGATGCTGCGTTTCTCCTGTTTGAACTACGCCCTCTTTTCCACTTCTGATTAGTTCTAGGTTTTCAAATTCTTCCGTCGAAGAAGCCATACTCACTGAAATAATTCAAATCAAGCAGCCGATTAGTGAACTGTATACTTTGTATAAGAAAGGTATTGTACAATTTTTGAACACGCACATTAAACATATTTTGCTAAAGTAGTGTTTTTTGTACTGGAAATAAAACAGACTCTAATTGGCGAAATGAAATGCTTGAGATGATTTAGCTAATGATTCGTTCTGTATGGATGGCTTGGAGCAAAAACATAGTTTGGGTCTATACAACTCTATAAACACATACTATGTTTTTGCTGTAAGCCCTCTATATATATAGATAGTTTATTCAGGAATAAAGGCAATATTGCCTATCAAACCACATAAATATACAAATATTTACAGTGTCATTGGTGGTTAAATTACATGCAGATATCAGTGTTCGTACGTTTAGATATTTTTAGATATACTGCTGGCGAGAGAAGGTTAGGTGTTGTCAATTCATTACGAGTTATAGTGTGCAAATGACCTCGACTTTATTTAGGTGAAAGGAATAATAATATTGCGATCTTCATGTAAGCGAGATACCATTGTGCGTGTTGCCGGCACCCACTACCGTATCTCGCTATAGTTTTTAAGAATGTTTAGTGTAAGAGAGGCAACAAGTATTTGAATCTTCAAAGCTGCAGGCATTGTTATGTCCCTTGCATCATGCATTTTTTTTTTTTTGTTTGTTTGTTTTTTGTTGTTTTTCTTTGATTGATAAGAAACCCTGCAACTACAACTTAACTACAGCTATACTAAAGGCGTTTCTGAATCAATAAACAAATAGTAATCATAAGTCCCCTATATCTCCCTTGTTGGAAACGAAATACAAGGTCAGGTATTTGAAGTAGTCGTAATTTAAATAGAAGGCAAATGATATTGGTGGAAAAGTACATGTATATTAAAATACATGTTTGCGACAAATGTGATATCGGCCTACTACACGATCCCGAAATGATGCCTGATCATATTTATATGAACACTTTAGTCTGAAAGGGAGAGAGAGCGCATTCGTACATCACTCAATATATATGTATTGTATGATACAGAAATACACACTGACCCCCTATGCTTGAATCCAGATTTATAATTTGTAACAATTAAAAGTCTAATATATTCTTTCACATTCTTTCAAGGCAGTGGTACTGAGAATTGTGTATTAATGTATGCGTGTGTGTATGGGTGTATACGTGCGTGCATATTTTTGTTGTTGTTGATGTCTTTGTTTTCATTATAATACTTTATCTTCTCAATATTTCATCAAAGATCAATAACTGAGTTTGGCATGTTTTCCTGTAGATGTAATTGTTTCTAAGTTCAAATCCTTTATAAATAAAAACTGCTAGATTGTTTAATAGTTTTTGGTTTTTTACATGTTAATAAATCAACAAATTTTAGCATACTAGGTTTTTTCCCAAAAAAAATGTTTGATATAAGTTCTTCTTAGGTCTTTGTAGAGAGAACATTCAAGTAAAAAATGCATTTCATCCTCTAGTACTTTGCAAAATTTGCATTTTCTGTTTTCAAATGAGATCTTTTGGGCTTTGTGCCATCTCCCTGCTTCTATCTCAAGTCTCTGAGCTGAGACTCTAAATCTAGTTATTTAAATGCGTGTCTGAATTTTTCAATGTTACCATCATTTAAGTAAGATTGAATGAAAATGTACAGAATGATCTGTATGTTCTTGCCCGACTGGACTGGGTTAAAGCAGCATTCCATTCTTGTATGTAGATATCTTAAGCCCTCTGCCTAAAAATAGCTAAAAACAAATTATTGTTATCTACCCCTTGATTTAACCAAACTTCGTTAAAACCGTAATCTTAAAGTATGTCTTTAATACATTTAGCCCATGACTTTTTATTTGGGTACTTATCAAGATCATTTAGCATTATATTATACACTTGTTTAGTGATTTTCACCTCATTTGATTTTACAATTTTTAGCCAGTACTTTATTACTCTACAAATGAGCGTTTCTTTCAGCGGGAATCTATCTAACTCACCATAAATAGAAATATTTTGAGTTTGTTGCCTGATTCCTAATAAATTTTTGAAAAAAGAATAAGTTTAGGCTTTCAAGTTTATGTATTTTATTTACTGCCCTTGTCTCGCAGCCATAACTTAAGATTGGTGCAATAAGTTTGTCATATAAATCAAGTTTATGAGATACAGATAGGCCTGGAAATCTGATGAAGTAAGATTTCAATTTATAATTGGCTTTTAAGGACTGTCCATATTACAGTTCATAGGTATTTTCCAGTGATCCTCCAGTGGTAAAGCTAATGCCGAGATACTTAAACTCTGTCACGATTTCCAATCAGTCATTTTTATACCTAAATTCTATATTATTGTTTGTTCGCCCTTTTTTGAAGATCATTACTTTTGTTTTATTGATATTAACCTGTAGTTTCCTCCTGTCACAATATGTTTCCAAAAGTTCTAGTCCATTTTATGTATATATATATATAGACATTTATTTACGAAGAGCAATATTTTCACTATTCATATTGCACCGTATACCATAAGCAATATTCATCATGGAAGGGTCTGGTTAAGAGTCACAAAAGAGTCATTCATGAGGGTTTTAGTCAAAACCCAGGCCATAGTATTTGATGAGATCTTTTTTCCAAATAATTCACAATATACCATATATGGAAAATAAACCCAGGAAAAAGCCATGTTTTCATCAAATCAAAATGTCTTGTAGGAATCTAGTATAGGGTCGCTCAAGATTCATAACTGTGGATCCAGCCAATAGTTTCTGAAATCTATTTTTAAAGTATCTCCATATACCGTATAATATCATGGAAAGTACCATTGTCTATATAAGTCTCATTTTTCATCAGATCAAATTTCTTGTAAGAATCTGGTAAAGGATTACCGAAGGATCCTTCCTTTAGCATTAGATGATGCCAAGACTACAGCAATACCTTGGGTTAACTTCGCTAAAGATATTGATCATTGGATGTGTGTACATTGCTTTACCTATCACAAGAAAACAAAAGATAACTGGGCCAAATTGAAAAAAATGCAGGCGACTATTTCTATTTAATGAAATTAAAAAATCCTTTGCGATATGAAGCATTGTGGATAAATAAAAACTTGTATGTAGCGAAAAAAATATTTAAGATACACTCTTACAATTGCTAAAAATGATCTCTTTTATGAGAAAATAGTGATAAACAAATTATTCCCTTATTATCACACAGACCAAGTTTGTTACGTAAACATAACACTTTATAGAATCAAAGTAATAGAGAGGGAGCGAGAGATTGAGGGCGGACGATCATTTATACATTTATGCATGTATATATTTATACATTATGCATGTATTTGCACTCTTCAAAAGCGATATAATACAGTAATGATAAATACCCAAAGTCGTGTAATCCAATCTTATCTACTTTTCTTGGGGCAGAAAATTGAAACATTCACATTGAACTCTACGAGGGTTTGAATTTTATCGTGTTAACCTTAGCCTCAGATTGCTTACACAATCTCAGGCTAAAAAGTATTTGTTCTGTGATTTTTGGCAAATGTTGCCTTTGTTTTGGTGTTCTAATTTTTTAAAGGATGATAATAAAGGCACCAGTAAGAACGCGCATATATGCTTCATAACTATGCTTCACTTAAATGGCGGCCAATGCAGGAGTTCAAAGCTCAGATCCATTCTAAATGAATGATATCATTATTTGATTGACAGCCGCGATAGGTCAATTTAGATTTCAGGACTAATTACATTATTATCATAAATTGTGACAATGTATCTTCCATACTAAGGAATTTGCTTAACTTGTATTTGAAGAAGTCAAGATAATTTTATTTTTTTAATGAGAAGATATGTGTCATAAAGGGTAGAAAACACTGCAAAAAATGTTTGTAACAAGTTATTCCTCCTTTCCTCACAGAATTTTGTACAAGGCGTAAAAAACGGGATTATGTACGTGGGAATAGATTAGTGCTGAGTCATTTCAGTTGTTTGCAATTTGAATATGAGAGTACAATAGCAGTAGCTATCTTTGGGTTTTCTTATTTTTAGCATGAGCTTTGAATGCAGATGCTTGAAACTGGGCTATAACGTTGCTAAGGAGGTTAGTAATAACTCTCAAATGAAAAAGTCACATAATTCCAATGAAAATGAATTAAGAGTAACCAATCTTAATCTCAGAGTTTATACGTCTGTTACTTTAGAGTGGTCCAAATTGAAAGGAGTTGTAGGTGACAATGTAAAGTTAATTTTTTCAACTTTCTGGGTAAAAATCGTTGAAAATAAAGAAATTGCTTCTTTTGACACATTTGTTTCCCATATTGTTTTCCTGAAGGGACGTCAAAAAGCGTCATTGTGTGTGAATGGGCTAATCTATAAGCTTAAAAATTACTTTTGTTACAGTGTCAGGTTTGATTGACGTATGGAACGTGAAAGTAAGCATGTCAAATTAACATTTTCATTTAATCCATTCCCACTCAATTTCGCTTTTAAGCATTTCAAGAAAAGGCTTAGGGAAACATGTAATAAGCAACTTCTTCGACCCTACAAGGCAAAGATTTTCTAAATTCCAGCAACTTAAAAGTGTCGTCTGCAATTTCTTTCAAATTGAACCAGTCTAAGATTCTGTCATGTTGTAATTGATTAAAAGATCAATTTTAACATGTTACAAGCAATTTCTTCATTGTCAACAATGATTTTTTATTCTAAAGAGCAAGATTCCAATAACTTGAGATTGTTACCTACAATTTCTTTCAGTTTTGTGTCAGTCTACAATTGTACATGCACAAAAACCTTGAAGTCTCGGAAACTCAGTGTAAATTTTTAGTCCTTTAATTAGAATGGCGATTTAAAAACGCGGAGTCTTTCAATTATATAGTGAGTAATTTGCCTTCTTCTTTGAGTAGGCAGCATACCAGCTATATACCGCAGGAGTGGATAAGCTCTATAGTTACATATAGGTAAAGATGTTTATTATGATTTTGAAATAGATTTTTCAATCCATTACCAAACGACACAATTTTGAACAAGTAACAGACGACAATTGAAATCGCTTTGAGATTGAAAAATAATGCCTAGATAGGGTAGAAAACTATGTGAAACAAGCAATTTCTCTATTTTTTCTCACAATGTCTTCTTTAATGTAATTCTTTATGGGCTTAACAAGCGCGATTGTGTGGGAATGGGTTAAATTTCCACTGGATCACGGAATGTTTAAAAGATATACAAAATCTCTCATTTGTTTCTTATAGGTAATAACCCTCAATGAATATTGCAAATCTTATATTGTCCAAGATTATTAGATGATATCTTAATACTTTGTGAAATGTCTTCGGAAAAGGATAATTTCGGAAAGGTAAAACATGAGGATCATGTTGGTCCTATATCATTCCCCTGAGTATGATGACTCAATGCTTTATGATATTAACAAAATATCAAAGCCCTACACCTACTTATTTTGAAGAATATTTTTTTTAAAAGATTTTCCATTTAATCCTAGGTTTATTGAAGATCTTTCCATTTAGAGCTAATTTCCAGAGTACGGATATTCTTTGAAGAAATTTGGTAGAGGATCAAAAGATGATGATTTATACATAATATCAAAGCTCTAAGCCTAATGGTTTAGAAGGGAAAGATTTATTCCTTTCTAAAATCTTAGATTGAACAGAAATTTTCTTATTTTCAGAGTACGGTAATTCTACGAAGAAGGTTGGTAAAGGGTCAATAGGTTATGATGCACACCAAATATTAAGCTCTGTGCCTAATGGTTTGGGAGATATATCCTTCTTTATTTCTATGTAAAATCAGGGATCGCACAGAAAAGGGCTAATTTTCAAGATACGGTAACTCTTTCAAGTATTTTGGTAGAGGGTCAATAGATGATGATTTATACCAAATATCACAGCTCTAGTCCTTATGGATTGAGAATAGGAGATTTTAAAAGATTACCTCTTTCATTTCTTTAAAATCAAGGATCACACAAAAAAGGGCTTATTTTCAGATTATGGTAATTTTTGAAGTGTTGTGTTAAAGGTTCAATAGACATTGAAACATACAAAAAGTTAATGCTTTAGACCTAATGATTTGGAGAAGAAGATTTTAAAAGATTTCTTTCTTTATTTCTTTGTAAGATCAAGGATCGTACAGAAAAGGGCTAATTTTCAAGACACGGTAACTCTCTGGTAGAGGGTCTATAGAGGATTAATTAAACCAAGTATTGGAGCTCTAGGCCTAAAGGTTTAGAGAAGAAGATTTTTAAAGATTCCCTTCTTTATTTCTAAGTAAAATCAGAGATCGCACAGAAAAGGGCTTATTTTCAAGATACGAAATTTGGTTGACATGGCAACGGAGTTCAAAGCTTAGAAAATCTTCTCCTCCCAACCCATAAGGCCTAGAGCTTTGCTATATGGTATAAATCACTATCTATTGACCCTCTACCAAAATACCTCAAAGAATTACCGTATCTTGAAAATAAGCCCTTTTCTGTGCGATCGCTGATTTTACATGGAAATAAGGAAGGAAATCTTTAAAAATCCTCTCCTACCAGACAATAAAGCCTAGAGCTTTAATATTATGTAAGTACCAATGTCTATTGACCCTCTACCCATTATATATAAACATCATCAAATATTCGGGTACAATTTTAGTATCTGATAATGTGATTATTAAATCTTTATATGATGCTTTGTTTTCATCTAATGGTAAAGGAGATAATTGGTGTAACAGCGTTAAAAAAATGTTAGCGAGCATGGTTTTGGTTACGTATGGAATAATCCATTTTGTGTTAATCAGAAACATTTTTACAAAGTTGTTAAGGAACGATTTATCGATGAATTTAGGCAGAATTTTTACAATGGAATAAATAGGAGTCAGGTACTCAGTACATATAAATATATAAAGGAGTAAAGCGATATAGCTGTATATTTAAACATGCTACCACAAAAGTGGAGAATATTTATCTGAAAATTTAGATTGTAACCGCATTCCCTTCGAATAAAAACTGGAAGACACCGTAAAAACAGAATAACAAGGAATCGGCGTCTGTGCTTAGCCTGTAATATGAACGAAATTGAGAATGAATACCACTTTTTGCTAGTGTGTCCATATCTTGCTGATATTCGAAAAAAAAAAATTAAAAAAGTACTTTTATACACGTCCTTACATGCTAAAATTCGACAATGTGATGAATACAAAAATGTCCTTTTAAATTTGGCTAAATTTATTAAGGAAGGCTTTTCATGCAGAACCAATTTAGTGTTTGATAATCAAGTTAAATCATACGCAGTGCAATAGTATTTCAATTAACTATATAGTTATATGTGATCGGGATAGTATCGCTCTTTCCTAACTGATATATTATTCCTTTAAACAAATCTTCAACAGCTCAGCATCTCTTCCAAGTTGTATAAAGAAACTGTAGATTGTTCGTTTATTAGTCACGTTTTCTTTTGAATCTACTGTATGTACATGGATTATGACAAGTAACGGTTAAGTTTAAGTCTATTAAAGTATCTATCTATCTACTCCCGAAACATATACTAGTAGTGCCTTCCTAATATTGTTAGTTTTTTACCTCAAGGCAAAATTTACCTTTCCTAGCAGGTTATCTGCTATACATAACAAAATGGAATACCAACTTCAGAAATAGAAACGGGGAAAAACCTGTCAGCGGCTATTTATAGATTTATAAGTCCTACGAAGAAACTTCCTAGTATTGTCAAAAATACCATAATAATCTTACGAACTTACCGTTATACAGCTCACGGGCATGGCCTCTCACGGATTTCGTTAATTATGATATGTAGCACTGACAATACAATTTTAACACTTGGAACTCTTGCTGTTGAATAATTTAGCTTTCCGGGTAGCGCGGGAACGAGAGTTTTTCTCTGGTGGCGCAGGGGCCCATGATATAATTGGGTGCTATTAATAGATCTTTGGGGATCCCCAAAATGTACTCAGGCTTAAGGGAATACCACAACACTCCTTTTTTTTGTTGGTCGTGATCTCCTAAAAACAATGAAGACGGATCCGTTGGTCCCTAGGAATGTATTTCTTCACCAACTCAAAACAATCCTGGAAGGCTCGGGCCGTTTGTTTGAATGGGGTTTTACGCCGCTTTCAACAATCTTTCAGTTATATCGCGGCGGCTGGAGCACCTAACAATGGAATCCTGGTATTTCTCACACCAGTACTACCATTACATCCTTTCCTAGCCTCCAGCTGCTATCCCAAATAGGTCTACAATTATCGACCCATTTGTGAGAGACAAATAGTCGGAAAGGATGAGTGCCGCCGTCGGGGATCGAACCCGGGACCTCTAGATTGACAGTCCGACGCGCTACCAACTGCGCTAGGACGGCGGCTCGGGCTCGGTCCGACATGTGTTCCTTGTGTTCTTGCTTCCAACACTAACATGTGACGAAGAGAGCACATGGACAATAGCTCCTCTAGTTTGTCTTTATGTTTCTCTCGGTCAGTATTGCTTTCACTGTAATCCAGTCCAATTTCTCCAAAGGCTGTTACCCTAGGCTGTATAAGAAGACTGAGAAGGTGTTGAAGCCCAGGGGGAGTCAAATCTTGAATTTTCTTGGGATGAACTCCTACTGCAATCTTCCATTTAGTATCCATTTTGTTTGGAGCATTTGTGAATCCTGCCGGTTTACAAAATATCAGAACGCTCCCTGATATCTTCACTGGGACTCTTGGGGAAACCTCTGCTTGATGGTAGATAACTGCTTCATCCAGTTCATCTAATTTCTGATTCCAGCAAAGGCGGTCCAAATGAAAGTGACTATCAAAAGCGCTGTTGATATCTTTCTTATTCTGTCCCGATATTCTAGGCTTGGTGATTCTAACTGGAGAACATTATCAAATTCCGGACTGGTTACTCGTTCTAGGGTCAACATCATGCCTGGGCTTAAAGTAAACATACTCAATGAAAATTGACTTTCAGGTACCTTTATTGATACCTGTTTCAAACAGACTCGTGCACTCTCTTTTACTGAAGACTGTGCGTCTTTTTGTTGAGCTCGGTCTGATTGATTGGTCTCCTCCGGAATAGGGGACAGTTTCCTGCTGAATGTCAAATTCCTCAGCCTATTAATGCGCTGGTTATCCTGGACCCTTGTAGATATATCCTCCTTTCCTACTGTAGACAACATGACAGTCTTGGTTTGAGTTGGTTTTGATGACAACTCATCCCTCCGACTCTCATGTGATCTACTTCTTTCTCTTATTTCATCCCTCGCTTGTCTTTTTCTCCTCCTTCTGGACGGATTTGCTAACATAATCTACGGGTCTTTGGTTGTTTGACTTCTTGGGCAGGAACAGTCCATTTTCCCCCAAAAGATTAAAAAGCTCTTCTCTCTGAGAACTAGTTAGGTGACTAATCAGAAAGGTCAATGGACGCCAATGAATAAGTGCAGCTGGTGAATTAACTGGGCTCAACTTGAAGGTTTTGAGGATTCTCCACCTGGACTCACATGCCAGAGCTTCCATGGCATGCCGGGTCTCTGGGGTGATTCTTGTGTCATCAAATTTGGCTTATTCATTCACCAAGTCCATTAAATCCTCCACTTAACCACTCTGTCAAAATAAGAATCTGGCCATCATCTCAAGAGAGCATGTCTCCTCAATGACTGGAACTGGGAGTTCACTAGTTCGGCCTAGGTCTCACCATCGTAAAAAAGTCCTGGAATGTGCACCTGTTTAACACGGGTCTTTAGTTTGTCCACTGGAGCCTCACATCCTCTCACTGGGCACACTCTTCTTTTCTTTGGTGGACTGTCTGGATGATGCGTGGTTTCCTCTCTGAGCCTTGAGCCTTTTGCTTCCACGCCCGTCACCTACTACTCGTCTATTTCCTGTGATCGTAATAGCCATATCCAATGCTGAGGATTCTCTATGCTTCACAGATTTCCTAGTGAAGGTTTCCATTCTCCGCTGGGATCCTGTTATAGAATGGTCACGGCTTCTAGGGTGTCTGGAGTCAATCGGGCTTCGAGATCTATCTACCTGAAGGCTTCGGTTATAAAATATCCTTGCACTTCTTTCAATCGATAGCTGTATGTTTGATCTACTCTCAGCACGGCTAGGTTCACGATGTCTGTGTTTGTGCTTCGAACTCTCGGAATATTGGCTACCTATATCCATTGAATTGGCCTATTTCGGATCCCAGGTTCACGCTTATGGAATTCCATTGTTGGAATGCCTCGATATGGGGCGCTGGTCAGGCTAAACTGGTGCACAGAGTCCTCATGTATCCTCCCCACTGAAGCAATCGGGGTGTCGGTCATTTCCGTATGAACCGGGCCACCCTCAGTGGTCTTGGACTGTTTTGGTACTACAGCAGGGGTATCGGTCACAACTGTTGGAACCGAACTACTCTCTGCTGCATCTGCTCTGTACACAGGGAGATTAGGGTTGTCCTGCAATTTAACATCTGTACAAGGTCCCTGCAAGATGCTGGCTTCACTTGGAACAGGTCTTCTTGTGGCTCTCTGGAAATTCCTCCCATATGGGTTTGGCAGGAAGCGCAGAATTTCCTCCATTGATAATGCCACATCTACACATTCCCTTTGCAGATCCCTGATCCAATGTTGATCTCTTCTCTCCACTGCGTCCTCATACTGGTTCCTGAGCAAGGCAAAAAATCCCTGCACATCAAGCCTCTGTATGGTAGACAGGATCTCTAAAACTAGCTTTCGTGGATCTTTAATTCTGTGCTGAAGACTCATTTCTGAAATGAAAATCATTAGCAGGTCGGTCCCAGCACTAAATCTTTTTCACACGCCGTTCACACGCATACTTGTCTAACTGATTTCCTATTTCAGGGGTAATATCAAGGGGCCATGGTACCACTCTAGACAAAAATCACACTGAATCATAAAGTCACCATAGTCAGGTTGCCTGCAAAAGCAAAAACATTGATCTGCACACTCACTCTTCTGTCTCTGTTTAATAATAGAATTTATCAACTTTGGATCCTTCTGAAACCTTTTTATATACTGAGGTAGTGTTCTGTCTTTGCACAATTAAATTCTAGTATGATTTACCTTTTTATTCCTATTGCAGGCACTGCAGGTAGAGGTGTATTCTTTCACATCACGATCCATCGAACGCCACCAAAATTTATCACTTATCCGTAGTTAAGTTCTTTCTGGTCCCTGATGTCCAGCAGAAGGGAGATCATGATGTACCTCCAAAATCTTTTGTTTCAAAGATTGAGGCACCACTAGCTGAGGTTTTCCGTCAGTTTTCTTCTGTCGGTATAGTACATCATTCTGCGTTTTAAATAGGTCCATATTTATCCACTTCTATTTAGCAACAGGGCTTTCAAAAAGTAAATTGGATTCAGTTGGTCAGTTTTTTCTTTTTTTCAAGAAAGCCAGTATGATGGTGAGATCACCATCCTTGCTTTGCTCTTTTGCCCAATCAACAACTCCCGAATCATTCGTTTAACTTATTTCAAAGACACCTGGGATGAAGAATTCACAACTTTCACTACATGGTACTAGCACTACACTACTTACACTTATCTCTGAACTCACGAAGGTTTGGTCGGTTAACGCTATTTTTCGCAGTTGCCTAACTTCTCTTTTACACCATGCACATTGAGAGAGAGGAACCACACTTCTCGAGAAAAGTCATCCCAGTCTTTGTGGGCTTTTTCACGATATCGGCATCTCCTGCAGGGCAGGTCCTCCAGCCTTACTCCCAGTTTGAAATCTCTGCAACCAATTTTAGAATGGGGTCTTCTGGATAGACAATCTGCATTCAGATGCTTCTTGCCTGGACTATCATATCATACTGACTCAACTCTTCCAACCATCGCGCTATTTGTCCTTGTAGCTCTTTGAAATTCAACAGCCAGGTAAGGCTACTGTGAATAAACGGACGTCCTAACAGATAATGTCTGAATTGTCTGGTAAAGCGTGTCACAGCCAATAGCCTTTTCCTGGTAGTACAATACCTCCTTTGTTCATGCGACAGTCCTAGACTGGAATATGCTAAAACTCTCTCCTGACCTTGTTGTACTTGTGACACCTATGGCAAAATCGGACGCGTCAGTGTCTAGAATAAATTGATTTTGTTTGGCCATGCAAGATTAGGGGCTTCTGTGAGTGCTTGTTTGATTTTTTGAAAAGCTTCTTCCTGTACGTCTTCCCACTTGAATTTCTGTTTCCCGGTGATCTCATACCGGAGTACTGGCAGCAGGGCGTAATTCTTGATAAAATTACGAGCCCTAGAAATTGTTCCACATGTTTAGTGGTGGTAGGTCTTGGCCAGTCTTTCACGTCTTGGATGTTTTGAAGACCGTCCGCACCTACCCATCGTCCCAGGAATTTCACTCGAGGTTTACACAATTCACATTTCCTTGGTTTAAGCTTAAGGCCAAAATCTCTAAATTTTTTCAACACATCCACTAGGTTAACTAGGTGGTCGTCAAAATCTTTTCCCATCACAATAATGTCGTCCAGGAAAGCAAGCACTGTATTCCAAATCAGTCCTCTCAACACTAAATTAATAATACGACTGTACGTTGTCGGCGCGTTGCATAATCCGAAACCCATACGCATAAAATCAAACAGTCCGTACTTGGTGATGAAAGCGGTCTTCTTCCTATCAGACTTCTTGATCGGGACTTGCCAGTAAGCCGAATTTGCATCCAGTTTCGAAAAACATATATTTCCTGCCAAGGTATCCATGCACTCGTCCAATAAAGGTAGTGGGTAGACATCCTTCACAGTGACAGCACTTAAAGCACGAAAGCCCACACACAAACATACTTGGCCGTCTCTTTTTCGGATCAAGACTGGAGCCGAGGCCAATTCAGATGATGATGGTTCACTACTTTGGCGTTAAGCATTTTGTCCAAGTTTGCCTTTTCCTCATCAATAAAACACATTGGAGTACGTCTCATTCTTTGTTTAACCGGTCGGACGTCCCCAGTGTCATTAGAATGTTCTTTGGCAGAAAAGTTACCCAGATCAAAGTCATCAATAGCAAACACATCTTGGTGATCCAAAACGGCATCTGTGAGTCTAGCCTGTTGTGCTTTGCTCAAATACTTCCCTACCATTTGCTTTGCTTGCAAGATCACATTGCTATTTGACACATTGACCGCACACATAAGAAAGGGCTGCTCCCTGCTTTGTACTGATCGAGGAACTAATACTGGCAGATTATCTTTGGGCTGAAACATGAAGTTATCTGCTTTGGCTGTTGTCTCACATGGCATCACCTTTATCGAGTTAGGTGGTATGATTGTACGACGTACTATGACAACTTGTGCATCCGCTTTCGAATCTGTCAATTCCATCATAATGGCCTTGCCGTCAATGTATAGTGTGTTGCTGGTTAATTCAATTTGTTCACAGTGCTTTTTCAGAAGATCAAACCCAAGTAATATTTCATCTTAAATAGGAGCAGCGTACATATTTTCGCTACACACTTTACCCCCAAAATCCAGGTCTACTGGACCCACCATGCTGCCTTTGATCTTCATTTCTCTACCGGCAGTTTGTAACTTAATATCATTCACTTTGACAGGAATTCTGTAAGTTGGGCCTGAGCGGAGTTGAAGTACTACCGGACCATCCTCTTCTGTGTCATTTGGGCTTTCTTGTAGGTCTGCCAGCAGGACCGAGGTCTCGGAATAGGACCCTCCCCTGTCTTTGTCCGGAAGACTCTTAATATTAATAAGATCACTGTCTATCAACACAGTTTGATCGCACAAAGACATTCAATCCTCTGAATCACAACTTAACGATTCGGCACCTTATTCGTTCTCTGTAAACAACGGGATAGGAGTCCCAACAGAACTTTTCCTGTCCTCGTGTTTGTACACCACATTATCTATAGATTTATCTTCACTAACACACATGTTTGGGGTCTCAAAACATGACACCTTACTATTGTTGTTGTTCCGAACACTCTTTACAGGTACTGGTAAGTCACTAGTTGCACACATTGCTATGTTCTGGCCGACTGGCTTATATGTTTCGTAATTCACAGAGGTCGACACTTCCCTGTGCCCCGAGAACGGCGAGACACTTTTAACCGTCACCATTTCTTTATTGTTCATGGACGTATATATTTCTCTTGAGATGGGCGTGGAGACGGCGGTCTCATTTGGAGACTCAACATCATCCTCCATCTTGTCATATTCAAGATTCTGTCCACCACATATTGGACCGGTGCCACATGTGATTTTCTTATTATTTCCCATTTCACATTCACCTATGTAATTCAAATAGTCATTCTCCTTTACTCTATCAGATATACCCAATTTCTCAAGCTTCTGAAGAGGGGGGTAGCATCGGAAGATGAACACCACTGCACAGAAAGAGTGTCACTTTAATTATTATCATCACTAAAATCATTGCACTTTTTTACTTTTTCGTTAATTTTTAGTTTGGACATTAGTTTTTGGCAATTTGCAATCTGCAATCCAATGTCCTTCTTGACCACAATTGAAACACGATTTAGATCTTCCAGGTGAACCTGATCCTTTCTTCATAGCCACGGTTAGTGCATTTACAGCTTCTGTTAATTTGGTGACCTTTTCCTCTAATTCATTAGAGCGCGTGTTAAACCTAGATTCCAAAGTTGCATACTCTTGCGATTCATTGAATCGAACTTGTCTTCTTGCGACATGTTCAGAGGATTCTTGATTCTCATTTGGATTACCACTCTTTCTCTCAGAATTGGAGAAAGGCTTGGCTATTCTGGCTTCGTATTCGATTGGTTCTTGTACACTGCGGACCTCTCTTTTAGTTCTACCTGCCTTACTAGTGTGCTGAAACCATCTAACCCGGCCAATAGCTTTTTCCATGTTTGTGGTTTTTGGTTCAAAGCATAAAGTCCTGCTTCTTTATCCACACAGCCCTGGCAGAATCTGAAAATTGCCTGTTTATACACCTGTAAATCAGTGAAATCAGGATTAGCCTGCATAGCCATGTTTACTACCCTGTCAATCTACTCAACTAATTCCCCTTTGGGGTGCTGGGTTGCACATGCTAACTACATTTGCATTGTTTCAGGCAAATCTTTGATATCGAAGCGTGCATCCAGACGATTCACCACATCGAAATAGTCCATGTTTGGCTCCCTTTTCACCAACCTAGAGTAAAACTCACTGGCTTTGCCTACCATTATCCACGATAAAACATCCCGCCGTACAGCAGAGTTTCACCCCTCCCTGTCGGCGTAGGTCGTGAACTCGTTAATAAAAGAACGTCAGTCTGTCTTCCAATCAAAACTTATTGATCTGGGTACATTAAGTGACTGTGACCTTTGCCATTGTTGTTCAAATGAATACGTTTCCCTTGGTTCTATTTTAATTGATGGACGCGGTTGTTCTACAGAAGGTGGTCCAATGTAATAAGGATGTTGATACCACCCATGAGGAATCCTATCCCTGTCTGGGGTCCTCGGGGTCTGCATATAATTATCACCATTTGACTGGTAAAGGTTGGTCGGATCCCCTTCGTAATAATATGCCCTTTGGAGTCTTCAACGTGAATTCATGTTATATGGATCTCGGTCACGAAGAATATTGGGTGGGGGTGGCATATTATGAACCTGTGGTTGATTATTAAATGTGCCTTCTGCCTGATACTTTCAGACATCTCTTGTCGGTCTTCCATGGAAGATGGTTGAGATTGTCTTTCTTGAATTACCTGTAAGGTCTTATTGATGAATTGCTGAGCTTCATCTTTGTTTTGTTTTCGTCCGTCATCTGCAGAGGAGAGTTGTTGAGATGGGGGTGATCTTGTCCATGACATAGAATTGTCTGGTTCGTATGTCTGGAATACACTTGCCATTGCAATTAGTAGGTCTCGTATGCCTAAAATTGAGAATCTCTCCGGAGTGATATTTCTTATGGAATCTCTTATAGCCATAATTTTATCTGCAATCTTAGCTCCTACTCCCGATATAAGTTCAAGATCTCGAGGGGAACAATAATTTATTTTCACCAAATCCATCTTAAATTTTTCAATCAGACACGTACTTATTTTACAGCTTTCGGTCTTATCAGTAATTTACACTGAATTACACAGAGACAAGATCCGTGCAAATCTTAAGATAATCAGTGTAATCTCATTTATCTAAATGTGTGCTGTGAGAAAGACACTTAACAAATTTCAATAATTTGAGGTTTTTTCTACTAACAAAGATGGATTGGTGGAGTGAACTCAAATTTAGCGTGTACAATCGCTAAGATGAAATGAATGTATGTCGTGTATATACAGAGATCAAACAACTCGGCAAATTCTTGAATTGCGGTCGCTTGCCTCCTGTCTTGAAAGTTCAAGTGAAGTAGACACGGTCAACTTTAAGTTAACAGTTCTGCAGCAAGTCTGCAATGAAAATATTTGACTACCACAACCAAGTATTCACGACTCTTGACTGCAATCAAAATGTGTGATTACTACAACCAACTATTTACGACCCGTAACTGAAATCGAAATGTTTGATTACTACAACTAATTATTTACGACCTGTTACTGGACACCAATAAAAGAACAATTACCAATAGGTATTATGTTATCTCTTTATTAAGTTTATTAAAATATTTTGTTATAAATATTTTTCAAAATTATTTTCAGTTAATGAAATAATTCACTGTAGAATTAATCTGATAAACAACTGCTAGTTCAAACTAGCAAAGTATTGCAAGATAATTTTTATTAAATAATTTATTATTGAATTTTATTAAGTTAAAAATCACCTGTGAACAAGATTGAAGTTTCAAAAATTTTAGACTACTTTTTAAGATGAATGAAAGTTAACCAGATTTTTTTTAGAAAACTTGCAAATATTTCGTGTCTATCTATTATTTATTTATCAATTATTAATTTATTAAATTTTTGCAGGTATGGCAATTAAAAAAAATCTTAGTTTCAAATGACCCTGATCCACAATAAAGATTGAACTATTCAACCTAGACTTTGGGACAAAAGGTGGTGCTGCTATTTATTTATTTATCTATTTATTTAATTTTAATATTGATATCATTATTTAATGTGTGTCTAGTCCAAATGAAAAAGTGCCGATCAAATAATTAAGTAATTTGGCCAATAATATTCAGAAATTCAGACGATCTGCTAATCAGGACAATAGCAGATGGGGCTGATTAAATTCGGACTAGTAATTGTTAAAATGATTGTGATATTGACGCAAGTGATGAGAAAGCGCTTCTAATAAGAAAAATTCAATCACTTCCGCGTTTATAAGAAGTTTCCGGTTGTTGTTGTTCCTCGTTGTGGTTTTAGCCCGCGAAAAAACGTATGCGCAAATTTCTGCGACGATGCCGGAAACTGATTTAACAATCTTAGATGGCGGATTGGCGAACCTAGTTTTGTTTGTTTGAATGGGGTTTTACGCCCCTTTCAACAATCTTTCAGTTATATCGCGGCGGCTGGAGCACCTAACAATGGAATCCTGGTATTTCTCACACCAGTACTACCATTACATCCCTTCCTAGCCCCCAGCTGCTGTCTCACATAGGTCTACGATTATCGACCCATTGGTGAGAGACAAATAGTCGATAAGGATGAGTGCCGCCATCGGGGATGGAACCCGGGACCTCTAGATTGACAGTCCGACGCGCTACCAACTGCGCTATGACGGCGGCTTGGCCACGCTAGAAAATGGCTGAAAAATTGAACAAAAATTACCTTGTCGCATTCCGTTAATCTTTAATCCGTAAAAACTTTTCCAAGTCGATGCAAACGATATCGGAAGACTGCAAATATAGCTAATCTCGCGATAACGAAAGAGCCGACGACGACAGTATTGTCAAAAATACCATAATAATCTTACGAACTTACCGTTATACAGCTCACGGGCTGTCCCTGCACGGTTTTCGCTAATGATGCTATGTAGCACTGACAATACGCAGTATCTGGTGGCGCGGGGGACCATAATATAATTGGATGCTATTAATAGATCTTGGGGGATCCCCAAAATGTACTCAGGCTTAAGGGAATCCCACAACACTAGTTTCGGTTTTCAAATCAAGTTACGTCAAATAGACTTTATACGTAACGTTCACAAGATCATGTTAGTATTAACATCTTTAAGTTTAAAATGTACCATAAGGATTTTTCACTAAATTTTCTGCATGTTGTTCTCACAAACATTTTAGCAACTGGGTACTTTTTCAGATTATACAGTGTTTTTTTTCTAAGAGATTTGTAACTTTTGGAAAGGGACAATGGAATCAATTTGGTCAGACCGCTTAATGAATTACATGTATGATGCTTAATAGATATACTCTGTCAAACAAGATATTATGTAATATACTCACGATTTTTGGTAGTCCAAGTTTTTGTGCTTCTCTTTTTTAAAACTTAAACACGAAAGAGAAAAAAACATAGCTTAAAGATGTTTTATCTTTGAAATGATTGTTAATGATTAACACTGGTGAGCCAAGATGCATTTTCTTCGGTAGTTCCATTTTACAGCGACAAACTTTAAATTAATCCGTTTATTCCAACGACTGAAGGAACACTAAATATCTGAAAATATATCTGACTAAACGGCTATTTTTAAACGATCATGCGTGAAAAATCGAGAACGTTCTAAGCATTGTCACGCGGAAAAATTGCATTGGATATTTCTATAGGTTGCTTATATTCATTTTAACGCCTTTTCTACAATATTTCAATTACATCCCGTCATCACATAATTTCAAGTGATCATTGCACCCAGTAAATGAAGAACACTCAATACGAATGTAAACTTATTTGTGATATTAGGAACATGCCGTATGATGCATGATCTTTTTGGGATATATGTAAAATTCGAAGTGGGGGCCTTATCCATTTTTCAACAAAGTTCAAATGTCGGTATCACAGATTTATCAATAGAGGAAGGAAAGCGAGGGTAATCAAGGACATATAAGCCCTCTCCCCTTAAAGTATGTTGTCCGAAAAAACTGGTTTTGTGCGTTAACCCTTTTAACCCTTTACTAGACAAATTAAATTCCGAATTCATAGATGTTGCAGACAATATTTTCAACTTGATCAAATTATAGAAAAAAATCGTGTTATGGGGAGAAAGCATTGTAGATAACGAAGAAATTGCTTGGTACAAAGCTTCCTTTCTCGAGGGGCGTCAAAAAGCGGGATGGATTGTGTGGGAATTGGTTAAAGCAATCGCCGTTTTTTGGTATCAATCAATTCATTGTAGGAAAATAGGAAAACAATTCCCAAGATGTTTTCAAACATCAAAAACATAAAGGAATGACTAATATGCCATTTGAAATGTCGCATGTAATTGACCAATCGCGTCTGTCAATCAAGGAATGAACCGACCAATCAAATAATCAATTAACCTTTATTGTTGGTTTGGCGACTTAAACGTCGTTACTACAGCTTATTCAAACTGTAGTTACGACGTTTAGGTCAACAAGCAACCATTTTACTTTTTCGCATCATACTGGCCATAAATTTTGCAAATTTACGCCGTTAAAAATCGAAGCGGGACTTCCTGTTGGAGTCGTTTGGCGTGACCAACGACGTAAGTTGTCGGAGCCAGCGATTAGTCAATTTCTTAGGACTAGTCATGACTTAGGTCGTCTGGAAAATTCACGTGTCGTTGATCATTTCTACTTACCTTCAATAAGGCGGTTTGACTAAAGTATCAACATTATCTTGTAAAATATACGGACAAAAACATTAAAGTTTCGCGACATAAACGTCGTTAAGCTCGAATAGCTGTGCTTACAACAAAGTATTGGCAAATAAACAAGAAATATTGACATAATTGTTGGAGGTCATTCTTTCATTTTCGATTTAATATGATTGATTGGCCTGGAATCTCCAGTCTCCCTTCGAACAAAGCCTGATTCACTATTGAGCTAGACAGTTGGTTGAAAAGTAAAGTTATATTCGTCATTTTACAATGTGTACATTAAGAGGATTTGTTATTATGATATAGTAAGACAATCGACGGATCGCTGACCCAGCGCACTGAGCTTCGACGAAAAGTTCAAATTTAATTTTAAACAGCGTTATTATGCAGAATTTCTGGCCAGTAGCATGTAACAAACAAGAGGACCATAATGGTCATAAATCGCTCACCTTTGGCACCTGCAAATTAGTGCTTGTTTGTATTAAACAAGAGGAATTTGATGGTCCTAAATCGCTCACCTGAGGCATCCGCAAATTACAGTACTTTTTTGTCTACCCTGAAATCCTTTGTACATGTATATATATACTCAAACTGAAATTACTGTCTGCAACTTCAATGGGTGTAATTCTAGCAACCTTGGTAGAGAACAATCTGGATGTACTATAAATCAAATATGAATGCATTACAACTTATACATTAGGAGAGAAAGATATTTGAACATGCTCTTATTGAGTGTTTTCCATAACTTTGGATGTCTTGGGAAGGGACATCTTTCAATGTGATTTACGCAATTTTCGACCCCAGGAGCAGAGACGCTTTTCATCCTAAAAGCATATTTACCTGTAACATAGTACAAAATTATTTAGTCATGCTACATACCAAATATGAATACTTTTGTTTGAATGGAGCTTTACGCCCCTTTCAACAATATTTCATTTATATCGCGGCGGCTGGAGCACCTGAGAATGGAATCCTGGTATTTCTCACACCAGTACTACCATTACATCCCTTCCTAGCCTCCGGCTGCTATCCCACATAGGTCTACGATTATCGACCCATTGGTGAGATACATTTAGTCGGAAAGGATGAGTGCCGCCATCGGGGATGGAACCCGGGACCTCTAGATTGACAATCTGACGCCCTACCAACTGCGCTATGACGGCGGCTGTACCAAACTTCACCTTATATTTCAGAAGGAGAAGACTTTTGAAGTTGCTCTAATTGGGTGTTTTCCAAAATTTTGGACTTCTGGGGCAGTGCCATGTATTATCCCAGGGCTAAGATTTTAGCTAACATGGTAGAGAACCATCTAGTTATGCTATATACCAAATATCAATGCCTTAGACTTTGTAGAGTGGGAGGAAAAGACTGTAGAACATGGTCTAATTGAGCATTTTCACGAACTTTGGACACCCAGGGAAGGGGTGTTTTTTAACCTACAGGCATAACTTTATAAAAATTGATAGATAACAGCAAGGCTATGCTACACTCAAAGTATAAATATCCTCTCCCTTAAAATGAAGATTTTTTTTTTTTTAATATACTCAAATTTTGCGTTTTTCCTAATTTTAGACCCCTAGTGCAGGGCTGTTTTTGACCCTAGGAGGACAACTTTGGTGATATAGTACAAAACCATCTAGTTATGTTACATACCAAATATGAATAACCTAGACCTTAAAGTTTAAGAGGAGAAGTCTTTTGAAACTGCTCTTGTTAAGCATTTTTCCAAACTTCGAACCTCAGGGGCAGGGCCATTTTTGACCCCCGAGATTAAACATTTAAAAACTTGGTAGAGAACCCCTTGTAGTCTATGAAAAAAACCAACAACAAAGATTTACTAAAACTTCCAATTTTCATATGCCGCGGTTACAAGAGTTTTTCACAGAATTAAATTCTTTTAACAACTTTTGAAGAGCTTCACCCAAGGAACATCCCTGAAAAGTTTCAGCTTGATTGGCCTACTGGTTTAGGAGGAGAAGATTTTTAAGAAATTGTGGACAGACGGACAAACAGACAGACGGACAACGACCGATCACAATAGCTCACCTCGCACTTTGTGCTCAGGTTAGCTAAAAAAGATACAGCTTGAGCCAAATAACTAGGTGATGATATAAACCAAATATCAAAGCTCTAGGTCTTATGCATGGTTTAGGATAAGATTTTCTAATAATTGTTTACGGACGACCAGATGGACAAGCAGACGACAGACATTTATGTATCACAATAGCTCACATTCAGCAAGTTGTGCTCAAGTGAGCCAAAAAGTAGAAAGGTTGGTTGGCGACCTAAACGTGGTATCTACAGCTTGAACAACCTATTGACAGATGGACGAACGGATGCTGGACATTTACCGATCACAATAGCTCAACAGATGAGCTAAAAATCTGTAAAGCTGATTTACCTGACAGATGGACAGACAGATGGACAGACAGATGGACAAAATGCAAACCTAAATTCCCTTTCAGTTTTACTGGTAGAGGACTAATAAACACTCTGCACGGGTCTGCATACAGTCCATATTTAATTTATGCAGTTGCATAAATGGCAGGATCTATGTTATTGCCACACTTTTCTGTGCCAAGAGAAGTTACTTGAAAGATAATAAGGCTTTCTAGGCAATGAAAGTGTTCCGTATAAAAAGTGAGAATCAAAGCGAAAAATTCATATGAACAGTATTTTCTGATCTCTAAGGGTATTTCTCTGATCTCTAAGGGTATAGGAAAGATGTCTTCAGTGAAACTACTTTACACACATATGGCAACACACTTTTATTGCACTGGTCCCTTTTTACAGAACTGTTTATAAATATACAGCAAAAACAATTATCATGTAACTTATTTGGGCCTGCCTATCTATCTCTGAAACAACAAAGATAAAACTGTTAATAAATCTTAATCCATTCCCACAACAAAATTTCAGACTGTTCTAAATTGAAAGAAGCTGTAGACGACAGTTTCAAGTTGATAGAATTTATTTATTTTTCTTTTGTCTTTTTGGATAGAAAATATTGTTGTTAATGAAGAAATTGCTTGTTACAAGCAATTCCTTCACTTTCCACTGGGTTTTACATACATTTTTTCTTGACGGGCATAAAAAAGAGGGATTATTTGGTAATGGGTTAAAGTTGAACTTAATGTTGGACGAGAAGAATGTTTGTTGTAATTTTTCCGTTGCATTTGTATTTTCTATTATATGAAAATAAGTATAGTTTGTTAAAGGGGCCATAGATCATGTAATAAAAGAAACAGCATGACCTGTATAAAATTTTCAGTGTACAATGAAATCTTCAGGGATTAGAGCAAAACTATTGTAAGTGACAACTTCGTCCTACACTAGTTCTGCCTTAACCAGATGAGGTTAAAGACAATTTAAGCTTTCTGGTTAGAAAACATTGTGAATAATGAAGAAATTGCTTGTGACAAGCAGTTTCTTCATTTTTCAAAATGTTTTTAAAAAAAAGCATCATTGAGTGAGAAAGGATTAACCCCTCTAGTTGTGTTTGTGACATATCAAGCTATCAAGGACTAACTTTGCACATACAGTCAAAGCAAGAGAGAGTCAGTTACAACAATTGTGTGGAAGTACAAATTTTTCAATTTGTCCCATTTAAGTAAGATAATATATTCTACCTATCCAGAATTGAAAAAAAACCTTATATATAAAAGGTGAAGTGATAAATTTTGAGAAAACATAATTGGTAATGAAGAAAATACTGGTATGATAATTCTCCAATAGATAATTAGTTATCTATAAATAATGCCAAGATTTTCCAATACAAGTAGACTTGAAAAATGTACTTGTCCCAAAGTAAAAAAGCCAATATTGGATAAGTCGGAAATAGGAATTCCCCACCGCTTGTGTAGATTCAAAATAATGCTGAATGGTAAGGAAGCAGTGATTTGTACTTTTTACCCATTCCCACGTTGCAAAATTTTAGACTGGTCCAAATTCAAAGGAGTTACAGACAACAATTCAAAGTTTATGAATTTTAGATTTTTCACTTTTCTGGGTGGAAAACATTGTGGAAAATGAAGAAATTGCTTGTAAGAAGCATTTTCTTCATTTAACACAATGCTTTCCCATTTTTTTTCTTTAAGGGCGTCAAAAAGTGTCATTGTGTGGGAAAGGGTTAAACAATCTAATAAGGATAGGAACTTTTCGTAGTTGAACATGGTTCTTTTTTGAAAGGCTTTTATAAGAATTTTTCCTATCCTAATGGTCCAAGTTACTCAGCTCAAAGGCACTTTTTATTATTGTCTGCAACTTTTTATATTTCTGAACCAACCTAGAAATTGTTGTCTTTTGGTGAATAAAAGAAAGAGGGTTAATTGCGATACTGTTCCAAGCGTCTAAACCATATGTCAAGACACTTAGAACAGTATCACAACCAATCCTCGTAATGTATAAACAAAATTTCTTATAGCTGACTAGAGCTGTATTTGTAATGCCCTATGTTTGTAACACTAATCAAAATCATCACTATCATCTGCATCATCGTCATCATCACTGAAATCATCATCTTTCTTGGAAGATCCTCCAGGGGGAGCTGGTGCATCAGGAGTACTGTAAAACAGGAAAAGAGGACCATCACGGCCTTATTATGCCTGCCGGGCACAGTAATACAAGATATTCCTTCACAATTTACAAAATTTTGGAGCAGGGTAAAATTTTCTGGTCAGGTAAAAACTCCCGAGTCAATTGACGGATTGCTTGCCATAGCCACTAACCTCCTACATAGAAGTTCGACTGAGGTAATAAATGACATCATTTTGTGAAATATGTTGTCGGGGACATAAAATAAAAGGAATATGTCGTTTATGGATCTAAATGTCATAACTACAGCATGAAAAGGTTGTTAGTTACATTCTTCATTGCTACAATTCAAATGCTTAATCAAATGGTTAATTAAACCATTACCACACAATCCCACATTTTAGAAATTTAGATTTAGAAAACACTGTGAGAAAGAAGAAATTGCTTCAATCAAGCAATTTCTTCTTTTTGCACAGTGTTTTCAACCTCATGTGAGTCATATTTTCAATCTAAACTTACTTAGTTTTGTCGTCTACAATCTCTTTCAACTTTGACCTGTCTAAATTTTGTCCTGTTGGAACAGCTTAGATTAATGAATTGATTGGTCAATCAATTTTTTTATTGACAATGACAATCAGTCAATTGTGGCATTATTGCTGTACAAGCATTTCTATCAAACTTCTCTATTAAAACTGAGTATTAATATGCCTCAAATGAAGGGTTTAAGACAAATAAACAAGAGCTGTCAGAGGACAGCAATGCTTGTTTATTCTGAGTGCTTGATAGAAACAGCAATTCAATGTCGACATAAGGCATAATACCCAAGTAGTAATAGAGATAAAACAAGATGTGTTTGTGAAACACAATGTCCCCGCAACAGGACTAAGCGTTTGACCTTGGTATGTGACCTTGACCTTATCACATGACCTTGACCTTGACATGAGGAGATGTGTATTATTGAGATGTATCATCATGCCAAATATAAGCATTGTATCTTAAATAGGCTGATAGTTATTGGCAATGTTTAGTTTTTTGGTTAAGTTTTGCAGACAGACAGACAGACCAACAGATGGAAAGACTGAATGACAGATAGACAGACGGACAATAGCAAAACAATATGCCCCGAGTTTGATGCAGTAGCATAGAAATCTTTCAAGTCAAACAAGAATTTTTTGACTCCGAAAAGGGTTAAAACTTAAATATGATAGATGTAATTATAATCAATCTTTGCCTAGAAGACAATATGTGCAAAGTATCATAGCAATAGCATAAGTAGAAAGAAAGTTATCAAAGATAATTGACAGTTGCACATAAGGTTTGTCCATAAACTTCAAAAAGGGTTAAAATTCCACTAGAATGAATGTCAAAGTGTTGAATCTATATTGAGAGGCTGATATTATTGGTATAAAAACATGTGCAAAGTTTCATAGCAAAAGCATTGGTAGAAAGAGAGTTATTAAAGGTATATGACAGTAACACACAAGGTTTGACCAAGAATTTCCAAGTACGAAAAGGGTTAAAATTCCATTATAATACATGAAATTGTAATAATTCTTTGCATAGAAGATAATATGATGGTCATAAAAGAATGTGCAAAGTTTCAAAGCAACAGCATTAGTATAAAGAGAGTTATCAAAGATATGTGTCAGTTGCATGCATGGTTTGACCAGGAATTTCCAAGGCCAAAAAGGGTTAAATTCCACTAAAATGAATGTCACAGTAATAAATCTAGGTCTAGATGCTGACATCATTTTCACAAAAATATGTGCAAAGTTTCAAAGCAATAGGATTAGTAGAAAGAGAGTTATTAAAGATATATGGCAGTTACATCGAAGCTTTAACCAATAATTTCTTAGTCAGAAAAGGGTAAAAATTCCACTAAAATGAATCTCAGAGTAATGACTCTATATTGAGAAGCTGATATTGTTGTCACAAACACATGTGCAAAGTTTCAAAGCAATGGCATTGGTAGAGAGTTATTAAAGATATATGACAGTTGCATGTGAGGTTTATCCAAGAATTTCAAAGTCCAAAACTATAATATATGTAATTGGAATGAATCTTTGCTTAGAAGATGATATGATGGTCAAAAGGCATGAGCAAAGTTTCAAAGCAATAGCATAAGTAGAAAGAGGTTATTAAAGATATATAATAGTTGCATGTAAGGTTTAACCAAGAATTTAAAGTCTGAAAATGTTGAAATTCCATCAAAACGAATGCCAGAGTATTGCATCTGTGTCTAGTGGCCCCTCAAGAAAAAACAAGCTTTCTAAATTAAGCAATTTCTTCTTTATCCATCAAGTTTTCTACTGAAATAAGCAAAAAACAAAATCCATAAATTCAAAATTATCCTCTGCAACTTCTATCAATTTTAACAAGTCTATAATTTTGCCATCTGGTAATGGGTTAAAGACCCTTAGCGATTGCCATAAAAATATGACAAGAGGACCCTGATGTAAATAATTCATTGACCATGATGTTGTTAAAACACCCATCCATGTTCAGTGCCTTAAGTCTGACGACAATCCATACATTATAAAAAAGTATTTTCCTTTTCAAATGAAGTGCTCAAATGATCAGTAATGGACTTCTTATGACCTGACAAACAATCTTGCATTGGTAGGATTTATCAAGATTGAGACCTTATTATCAAAACAGAGAAATTATCACCGAGATCCACTTTTCTCAATGGATTGTTGCCATTTCTATATGATTCATTTTTTGACCTGCCAATCATTCTAGCCATTCTAGTTTTATCAAGATTGATCAAGAGTTTTATCTTCTCTAGCATCTTTTGTGAACACAGTGGTATTATCATAATTGCTCCTTTAGATATCCATCCCTAACCCTTTCCTGTACCATTCCTGGTTTTCACGTCCCTGTGATTTTTAATTGAGAAAACATTGCACAAAAAGAAGCAATTGCTAGTAACAAGCAATTTCATCTTTTTCCACAGTATTTTCTACATTACTGACTGATTATTTTTCAAATTAAGTGCACTTTGAATTTTCACAGGCAAAACCTTTGAATTTGGACAGGTCTAAAATTTTACAAACACTTAAGAGATGAAGAGAATATTTTTTGTTTTCATGGAGGTATGAACCGAAAAACCTAATCACACTGTATGAATACGCGAAGCGGATTCATACATTGTGTGATTAGGTTTTTCGGTTCATACCTCCATGAAAACAAAAAATATTCTCTTCATTTCTTATAATTTAATAGTATTGAGCAAAAAAAGCAAAAACCCTACATCTTTTGATACCTATTTTATGGGACTATTTTGTGTGGAAGCATACAAAATCACTGCGTGCTCAAAATTTTGTTCATGGAGGTATGAATTAAATTTTTCGACCAATCAGAACGCTCGTTTTTGATAGACGAAACTAACAATTAAATTATAAAAGGGTTAAATGTAGGAGTTGTGGCCCCACAAACTTACATATGCTCTCTTGTTGAATCACCTTCAATTGCGATTAACAATTTGAGTGGAGTTCAAGACAATTTAAAACTTTCTTTACTTTATGCAGCAACAAATTATAATAGTGATGGATACAACCAGAACAAGGCTTGGGCTCTGAAGTAACATCTCTGAGGACATACCCATATAATTTAATTTATAGTTTTGTCTATCAAGTGTTCTGATTGGTCAAAAAAAATAATCATACCTCAATGAAAAAAATTTTGAGCATGCAGCTATTTTGTATGTTTCTGAACAAAATAGTCCAATACAAAAAAGTTTCAAAATTTATAAAGTTTTTACTTTTTCCTCGATGCTATTAAATTACAAGAAATGAAGAGAATATCTTTTGTTTTTATGAAGGTATGAACCACAAAACCTAATCACACTTATGTATGAACATGCAAAGCAGATTGATATGGAATGATTAGGTTTTTCTGTTCATACCTCTATGAAGTGTATTCATACACTGTGATTACGTTTTTTGGTTCATACCTCAATGAAAGCAATAAATATTCTCTTCGTCTCATAAATGACCAGAAGCTCAGGTAGGATTCAAAAGCTTGGAGAAGCAGCTAAAGATACAGAGGGTATGACTTCCAACAATGAATAATATTGGATGGATTTTTACCTTAACAAATCTGGATCCAAACCCTCAGCTAACATTTTGTTTCTTAAAGCTCCTTCTGGAACCCCCTGTAAAAACAAATTATAACATCTGAACAAGAAAAAATCATGAAAACAAGGGAAACTTTAAAATAAGCCCAAAGACTTGATGAGTAATCAAAAGGGAATGTGTAATTGAAAGCACAAAGTTTCCCAGTTTGTTAAGATAGGTAATAACATTACCCCTAAGAGAAAAGCGATTCGTTTGAATGGGGTTTAACACCACTTTTAACAGTATTTCAAGTCATATTGTTGCAGTTGGAGCACCTAACCATGGATTCCTGGTACAATGTACTTCTCACACCGGTACTACCACTACATCCTTTCCGAGGCTCCAGTTGCTCATCCCACATAGGTTTTCCCTGGGTTTATGATTATCAACCCATTGGTTGGAGGCAAATATTAGAAATAATATTTACTGTGACTGGGGAAGGAACCCTAAACCTCATGTTTGAGAGTCTTGACATGCTGCCAACTACACTATGGCTGCAGCTCAGAGAAGAGTTCAAAACTAAACAAGGTGGCCCTAGATTACTCTCTCATGCCAGTCAAGTTTGATGACACTATTGACCCTTTCCTGTTTTTTTTAAATTTAAGACTGGTCCAAATTGAAAGAGGTTGCACACAACAAAGATTATGTGTGCAATTCAAAATGAAGCCGTCCTATGAGGAAGAAAATATTAAGGGAAAAGGAGAAATTGCTTGTTACAAGCAATTTCTTCTTTTTCCACAATTTTTTTCTCTAGTAAGAAACCACAGCAACTTGAAATCCCCCGATTTAAACAGGTAAGACTTAATTTTTTTAAACTACACTATTTAATATAAAGGCAAAAGGTTACAATCGAATGAAAAGTAAAACTGAAATTGATACCATCTTTTACATCATATTTAAAGAAATGCAACTATTTTAATTAGAATCTTTCTCATGACCAAACATATATTCTGGCAAGATTGAGCTAATTTCCCCAAAAAAAAGTCATTAAGGTATTTTTTCCTTTATATTGGATGCGATGAATGTCAACATACTTAACATGGATCTTATGCACAAGGTAAAGATCAAAATTTTGACCTGTAGAATAGTAACCAGAAAATTGTCAACAAGGCCCCTTTTCTCATAACATTGGTTAGAATGCCATCATAATAGGGATCTTGCTCGTGATCATAATAACACCTTCAGGAACTTTCTGATAGATTGGGCAAAAATGGTGACCTTTAGAGTTGTAACAATATTTTATGCATGCCGGCGTTCAAGGATGCATGCTAGGCATTCAAGGACCACAAAAGCTTGTCATGATTATGTTGTGTTCAGGTGAGCTAAAAATAGTTGTAGTCTCCCACTGATGATGGTGGCATATCTCTTTCAGTTTTCAATTTCATTCCATCAACCTCTTGGCCTGAACACAACTGACCATTCGTGCCTGTGAATCAAATAACAGGTCGACCAATGAAATCATTCAATGCGACTAGAAATATGTTTTGAACTCTGACACTGGCCTCCATTTTTGTTAAAATTATTCAAACTGTAGTAACAACATTTAGGTCGCCAACCAACTATTCTACTCTTTTGTTACATGCTAGATGGTCATATATTTTGAAAAATAACGCTGTTTAAAATCAAAGCAGGACTTCCTGTGACTTGTCAGAGTCAAATGGTGGAGCTAACAAAGTAAGTGGGTGGGGCCAGCGATTGGTCATTTACCGTAATATCGTAGTTCTTTCACCTCACCAAGTAGAAGTGAGAAATGAAGTTAAAAAAAGTTAGTAAAAAGTGTTAGCCTCATACCAAACACAAGATATCATATTTTCAATGAATTCAAAATGGAATGTGTATACTAAGTGCATAAAAGACCTATGCAAAATTTCTTATTTGTAGCAATGAAATACCCATTTCATCTCACCCACTAAGAGGGAGAGATGGACAAATATAAAACAATATACCCAGATCAAATGACAAATAAATATCAAAGCTACTTACCACCTGTAACATTTTAAAGTATTTCATATATCTTGGGTCCTTTGATACAGGATTTGATACAGCTGGTGCCTCTTCTGCAGGAGGGGGCGGGGCTTCACTAACAGGTGCCTGATCCTGAAATTCAAATTGAAGAAATTAACCCATTCCCACACAATCCTGCTTTTGGATGCCCTCAAGAAACAGGCTGTGGCAAACAGTGTGGAAAATAAAGAAATAGCTTGTTATAATTGCTTAATTTCCACAATGTTTTCATATGTAAAGTGCTTAATCCTACTTGAGGAGGTGGTGAAGAAGGGGCTGTTAAAGCTGGGGGGAGATGGTGCAGGAGGAGCTGTTGAAGCCGGACCTCCACCCCCTGGTGTGTCGTGTTGGGATCCTCCCCTTGTAGTATTTGAGTAAATGAAATGTCTAAATATGTTAAGTACTTAATCCTCCGGGTGCAGAAGCTGATGAAGCTAGAGCCCTATCATCTATTTTGTCTTATTTGAATTCCCCCCGTGGTGTTCAACTGAGTGACTTGTATAAATATGTAAAGTAATTACTCCTTCTGGAGGAGGAGGTGAAGGAGGAGCTGTTGAAGCTGTAACTCCAGCCCCTGGTGTGTAGTGTTGAGATTCTTCCATGTGGTGTTTGACTTAGTGAATTGTATCAATATGTAGAGTACTTACTGTTCCTGGAGGAGGTGGTGCAGGAGGAGCTGTTGAAGCCGGACCTCCACCCCCTGGTGTGTCTTGGGCTCCTCCACTTGTGGTATTTGAACTGCTATTTGGCGCTGTTACATTTTCAAGACCAGGAATCGAAGATATCTGTAAAGAATAGAACAGATACAGGGATTCAAATATCACAAAGAACAAGACGTGTTTGTGAAACACGAATGCCCCAAAAACAGCAAATTTTTCATAAGTTTGACCTTGACAGATGACCTTGACATTGTCACATGACCATGAACTTTGTACCAGCAGATGCGTATAATTGAGATCTATCATCAAGCAAAATGTGAACATTGTATCTTGAATAGGCTGGTAGTGATTGGCAATGTTAAGTTTCTTGGTTAAGTTTTGCAGACAGACATGACAGATCAACAACAGTAAAACAATATGCCCCCGATCTTTCGATGCAAGGGCATAAAAATATTAATTAAACTTGTTTGTGCAATTTGTTAAAATATAGAATTTAGAAACATGTATATGGTTGGTTTTAAAAACAAGAAGTTCTTTTGGTGCATTTTGGAAAAGGAGGTGGGGCTCATTCTTTAAAAATTACAGCGTACACAAACTTCATTATGCAAAACATGTCTTTTACTGGTCAATTTTATATCGTTTTTTGACATATTTACAGACATAGAGTGAAGAACTTACATCTTCCATGTTGATCTTACCTGATCTTGAAACTACAGTTAAATATTCTCATCTATAATCCAGAAAATTATCGTTTACTGTCAATGGTTTCAATAAGTACCAGAAGTCAGCAACTGAGGCTGAGTCTTATCGAACTGATACTATGTGTTTTACTTGATCTTTTAAATTTTGTCGTAGTGAGGCAATTATCGTTGGCAGCTGAACCAACCAAATCTATACTAAGCTTGCTCCTTGCTGAAAACATGAATAATCCCTTTACCAAACTTGAATTGACCGAATGTAAACAATCACTAAGCAGGGGTAGATTGGCAGTCTCTGTTCTTCACTGAACTCAAATAAGTCGAAATATACATTAGCTAGGTCAGACTCTCTATTAATTTATTGAATGGCTCTGTCCAGAATTTTTTCTAAATCTCTATTTCTCATTGCAATTGATTCTTCAATTTGCAGGAGAAACACAACAGCTCGAATAAGCTATAGCAACGACTTTTAAGTTTCAAAACAAACATGAATGTCAAAGATCAAAAGGTTAATTCCAGTCTAAATGCATGATTTTATTGATCAATGATTTGTTTAATAACAGCAGCAATCCATCAATTGTTGGCATACCTTGGCATCCAGCAGGTTCATTGTTATCTCTAATTGTTGTAATCTGTTAGACAGGGTCTCCAGCTTTTCTTCACACACACTTGAAAATCTGTTTAGGAACCCAACAGTGTGTGTCACAAAGTGATTTATGAAAGCTATCAGCCTCTTTTGGTTGATAGAGTCTACCTGTAACATGGTAACATTAAAATTATTAACCCTTTCCCACTTTTTGATATTTAAGGCTGGTCCAAATTAAAATAGGTTGCAGACGACAATGAAAATTAGATGCAATTTTATATGAAACCATCCTATATGGTGGAAAATATTGTGAGAAAAGAAGAAATTGCTTGTTATAAGCAATTTCTTCTTTTTCCACAATTCAATATTTTCTAAATACATAAAATGTAATAAAATCGTAGCCACATAAATCCTAGGCTTGTACAGGAAAGGGTTAAATGTATCACAAATCCAAGATTTATATGGCCCACATGAAGAAAGCTTTCGAAAGAAAACATGACAAAAATAGAAACTCATTTCTATCATTTATGAACACTAGTTTTTGTGCTTAACCCTTTCCTGTTTTATGAAATTTTAATCTGGTTTAATTTGAAAGAGGTTGCAGACGACAATGAAAAATGCATGCAATTTGAAATCTGACCTTCCTATGTGGTAGAAAATATTGTGGGAAAAGGAGAAATTGCTTGTTACAAGCAATTTCTCCTTTTTTCCACAATGTTTTCACAAGTATAAAATCACAGTGACGTAAAATCCCGGGTTTGTCCAGGAAAGGGTTAAATCTAACTTCTCCTAGTTGTTTTATTTTTGTTTTGTTTACTCTCCTTTCAGGGTTTAATTTATCTGATGAATTGAGTTGTGTCATTAACCCATTATCGCACAGTAAAATTTTAGAATTGATTAAATTGAAATATATTACAGAGAACATTTAAAAACATTACCAGATGACTGACCCAAATTTGAAAGGAGTTGCAGATGGGAATTTAAATTAGATGAAATTGTAGATTTTTTCAATTTTCTAGGTAGAAAGCATTGTGGAAAATGAAGAAATTGATGTTCCCAATGCCAAAACTTTGTTATTCATTTATTTAAGACAAATGATTTAATTTCTATGAAGGGTAAAACAGCCAAGGCATTCTGTTTGACATTGTTAGACAATGGGACCATCAAAAAGGAAAATATCACCAGACCAGATCAGCTTTTATTGGACATGTCCAACAGGCCTTTGCAATGACTGCCTATAATTTGAGATGCAGCAGATGAACAGGAATGAATCCATTGAATAGACCAAATATAGGAAATTCAAGGATAAATCGAGAAGAATCATGTGATAATTTCCTAGCCTGCATCATGTAGAAAAAAATATTACTCCCTTGCAATTGAATTGTGTTCTGACTTCAGGGCTTGTGTTTGACTCGTAAACCAGGTTTTTGGCCCTCTTTTTTTCCTTAGAAATTTATTCTGACCCACTGAGATTTTTTTTGACAGTCAAAGTAGGGTATTTAGATCTGTCAATATTTTAATGATGTATCATTTACATGTACTGTTATATATACAAACTGTTAAAAATTAACTTCAAACTTCATATCATGTGTGGTGACCGTGGTAGAGAAGTAGAGCATCTGCTTCCAAATGAAGAGGTCCCAAGTTTGATAACCCGCTTTCAATGTTGGTTCTGTCATAGTCCAAATAATCAGCAAGTACTGGTTTATTATCCAGAAAGCAGAATTGTGAGGGATTAATATGAGTTTGAGGAATCTTAAATATCTCTTGAATCATGAAAGTGTTTCAACATTAACATTGAAATTTGTGTTCGTGGTTTGCTCTTTTCCTAGTTTTGACCCCAATCAAGGTCAAGGATTGAATGATTCTTCAATTACAAGTGCACACACAAACCCTAGACATCTTCATGGATTCTGATTGATTGAATGGATTTTATACAACTTGAAATGATATTTTGGTCATATTGCAATGGCTGGTGACCTAACAATGGATTCCTGATATTTTTTACCAGCTCCACCACTACATTCTAACCAAACTGCCCTGCCCAAACCATAGGTTGGCAAATATCCACCCATTGGTCGGAGACAAATGTTGGAAAGAATATTGGTGGTGGATCAAACCCAGGACCCCATGAAAATAATTCCTACGCGCTAATATCGCGCTGTGGTCGCGGATTCGAAGATTTAGAGAATCAAGAACATGGTACAGAAATTTAGTACGAAACATCTTGGTTACGATCTCAGACTTCTTAATATGCCCAATGTTCAGCCTCTTTTATTATCACAGTGAAAAGAAACATCCACCTTCGTATAATCGACCCCTGGACCGACCAATGGAAGTCCGTCCTGGTCCATTGTTACAGAAATTACAAGACAGGAGGTTTCGCTTTCCTTAGAATCTACTTCCGTCTCAAGAATTGCTATTATCCGGTACCGATAATACAGGTCAATTCCTCTCTTAGACTGGTACCACTGTCGACTTTAATAAAGCCGACAGGTAAACACCGATTTTCGGTACATACACGGAAAACCTGGCCCCTTAGGTTTTCCACCTTACTAAAATCGAAAACGAGGCTTACGCATGCGCAGCAAATTTTGTTGAAAAATTTGGACACGCCGCGGGATTTCCATCTAATACGATAAGAATCTTAGTTTTGCAGTTTTAAAGGAGTCAGTTTTCATGTTAAAACATTTCCCACGTGAACAATCGAAATTGTGTGCAAGAAAAACCTTGGAATGTCACCCCTTTTAAGTAAAATATATGAGGAACACCGCGTTCCCTATCCGCCATATTGTTTAAAAACAATCCATCACCCTATCAGATTCGATGTTTGGGTATACGTCATTAAATGCCCATCAGCCAATCTCTTGGTGCAGTCATTTGGAATCTACCTGTCGGCTTTATTAAAGTCGACGGCGGTACCGGTCTATTCCTCTCTTTGCAAAACTTAGCAAACCTCAATTAAACTGGTAGCCCGCTGCCTTTGAGAGACAGTATCGATAGATCTAGGGATATTAACCCAGTCAAAACTCAATTCATCCCTCCCTACCCCATTTTTTAAGTATTGTTCAGAAAGACGTCTAAATTACTTAAGAAATTCATTGGTTTATGTTTGTCTGTTTGTGTGTGTGTGTGTGTGTGTGTCTACGTTTCTTTTTTAATCTATTCTCTGGGCTGGAATGCACCAGTGGCATACAAATACATAAATTGCTCACTAATTTTAACGCATTCCCATAAATGACACTTTTTGGACGCCCGTCAATGTAAACAACTGTGAAAACATTGTGAAAATAAGGTAGAAATTCCTTGTAACAATCATGATTATCATTTTATTTATTTTTTATTTTTATTTTTTTTTTCATTTAACATAATGGTCTCTACCCAGAATAATGAAACAAAATCTAAAATTTTATAATATGTAAATTGTCGTCTGCAACTCCTTTCAATAACGACAAGTCTAAAATAAATTTTGTCGTCTGGTAATGAGTTGAATGGAGGTATCAATGTTTCTGAAACTTATAAAGAATCCATATGCCCCAAAATACGCTCAAACGAGCACTTTATACTTAAATATAAGCCATATATCGCCACCATTGTAATCTGAAACTCTGGTTCTCCGGTCTGCATAAATTAAAGCGGCTGTCACTAGTGAATTACACATTATTACATGGACTTGTCGACGCCTTTGGTGTGCAGCTGCCAAGTTTTGTTGTGTTTGTCAGTGTCGTCTTCTTGAGTGGTATTTCGGAACGGAGTCCACCTCCATCGAGTCTGCTCAGATGAATCCCAAGAGACACATTTATCTTCTGACATTTCTTAGAGAATTTAATTGCTGGAGCATTCAAGGTACGACAGGGTCCGGTGCGATCTTTTACGTCCTCTACCAGGCCTTTCTTTGGTTTTCTGTCCTTTCGGAATCTTTGGTAGAGGCGACTCATGACGCTTTGTGATACACTTAACCTCTGTGCAACAACAATTTGGCAATCTCCAAGCTCACAGTCTAAATATCTGTGTGCCTTGGTTTTCAGTTAGAAGATCACGTTGAACCATTATTACACTCTCTTGTTTGAGAAAATGCGCTATGATGTGTGCATTCATGAACACATAAATTTCACGTGTTTGCACCATTCTGACTTATTGTGATTTATCATTGCTGACCCCTTCCATTGTGTGCACCTGTGTGAGTAACCAACGACCCTTGGCCGCACGACTTTTTTACACCTGGAAACGTATTGATAGAGCTCCCAAAATTAAATTTGCTTTCTAGAAAAAAAAATCTAAGAACATGATATTACTGTATTTCATTATCCATATAAAAATGCTCTGAATACATCAGGCGACTCTTGACACTATTTATTTCTCAGAGAAATAGGCAATCGGCCATTCCAGTAAAGTAAGATATTCCAAATATCAGAATCTGGGAATGGGCACTTTAAAAAATCGGATGAAGTGGTAGTTAAAAAAGAACAAAACGGCACAAAACTCCTATCTTCGTTTGTGTAAGAAAAGTCTTGCGTGCACTTTTTATGTTCGTAATGGCGACAAGGTCTCGAGGTTTTGTCAGAATGTGGGCATTTAAGATTTTTTTACTGCGAAAAATTGGTCATAAAGTTAATTATACATAACTATGGTTATTTTGTGCAGACTTGAGAGTCTAATTGAAATTCAATTTTACCGCTGACCTACTTTTTATTGAAATGTGATATAGAAGCATAATGACGATTTTTTTGTAATTCATTTTGAATTAAGTGTAACTTTGGCATTGACCTTTGACCTACTTTTGTGAAAATTGCAATTCTTAAAATATATGACGGAATTACTCAAGCTTAGCTCTATTGGGAACCAGTCAAACCGCCCCCTCGTGAAACCAGCCCCGACCAAACCGACCCCAAAACAGTCGATCCGGCCTCACAAAAGATCAAACCTGCCCCGTCATTCACAAAAATGGTCAAACCGGCCACCAAATCGTCAGACCGGTCCCAAATCGTCAAAATAATATTCATGTAATTAACTGTAAACTATTCATTATTCGATCTTTTATTCCGACATTTTATTTTGTAATTAAGATTTGTTGTTGAAAAATTGAAACCTTTGTATGACAAAAAAATCCATTTATTAGCTCTGTAAATAACATATGTAGCGCTATTCTATACAAATATATAACCTAAAAATAAAATGCGCTTGTTTTACCGAATACTATACCTCCACTGCATTTTATGAAACTAATTAACTAGTAAATGGTGTTTGTTAATTAATTCCAATCACGCAATTAAACGCAAGTGCCTAGATATATTTGTTTTTACTCATTTCTCAAAACTGAAAACACACTTAGTGCCAAAAGTTAAAACACCACGAACGAATTAAAGGGAAAAAAGACAACATTCACACACAAAAACACAAAAACGTGATTTCCGCGCATTTCGAAAATACAAAATAATTAGTTTGATCTCTCTTTCTCTTTCTTTTACTTGCCATTGATGAACGTATGTGTTATTATGTACTTGTTTAAAATATTATGTAATGATGATGAACATTATCGTTCAAGTCATTTAAGTGTATAAACTATATGCTATGTAATCTTATGTTATGTGTAAAGCAGGCCTTTTACTGCCTTTAATTAGAATAATTTTCGATAATCATTCATTGAACTTTCAAACTTGTGGAAAGATCAGTCAGTTGAAAGCATTGTATAATGATGTCGTATAAATTCCCTTAAGTAGTGTTTGTCAGCCGATTGGCTATTTTAGAGCACTTGACTTAAAACCGCAAGGTCACGGATTCGATCCATGTGGTGATCATACTAACTAGCTAATTGTCTTTCGGAAGAAATTGTCAACAGAGGTCTTGTTGGACGGTGCTTTTCAATGACGGTAGCGGCGATAAATAAACGAAAATATATGCACATTTGATATATATTGGTGGTTTTGTTTGAATGGTGTTTTACGCCGCTTTCAACAATCTTTCAGTTATATCACGGCGGCTGGAGCACCTAACAACGGAACCCTGGTATTTCCCACACCAGTACTACCATTAAATCCTTTCCTAGCCTCCAGCTGCTATCCCATATAGGTCTACGATTATCGATCCATTGGTGAGAGACAAATAGTCGGAAAGAATGAGTGCCACCGTCGGGGATCGAACCCTGGACCTCTAGGTTGACAGTCCGACGCGCTACCAACTACGCTATGATGTCGGCTTATATTGAAGGCATATTGCTTTACCGGTGTCCATATGTCTATTCGTCCGTATATGAACTAAATTTGCTTGGCTTAACTAAACAAATTCCATAACTGAATAAGGTGCAATTTTTGTATTAAGCATGAAATGAGGGTACATCTCATCACTTGTCAAGTCACTGACCAAGGTCATTTATCAAGGTCAATCTTAGAAAGAATATTGATAAACTTCTTGTTGCAATATTATTTGTTGACATTGATTTGATTTTTTATAAGTTTAAGAGGAACCCATTAAAGATGCGCCGTCAGTACATACCTTTGACAGTCAAGTCGACGCTACTCAATAGTTTCAAATTTCTCCTGTACCCGCAATGTTTTTGTACATTTCTCTTTTCAATTATGACACTGTGTGGTCATGAAATTTTTGATGAATTTCTTAAGATCTGCATGTGTTTCTTCTCATAAAATCCTTTAACATGCTATGATTGTTAGTATGGAACGTCCATTTATTTCATTATTCTAACTGCATTGAAAAAACAAAAATCATCACAACGTAAAAAGAGTATTTTTACTTCAAAATAATGTATAGTTAGGTAGAAAATCCTCATTATAAAAGCAGGAAATGGAAAATTCATACCTTTTTCACAGTTTGTATGTATAAATTATTCTTTATGTGTGACGAGTTCCATATGTTATTGTCTATCATAACATGCTTTGTCTGAAAAATTGATATCATTACACAAGGATCGAAGAAAATCTTTCAAATAAAAGCTTGAAAAATAAAAACAAATCAGAGATTTTTTTTCTTTTTTAATTCTCCTTTTTTATTTGAAATTTTTCAATTACATTTTTTTTCGTTATTTCTTAGGGGCTACATTGAAACAAGAGCTGGTCACAGTCATGTGACAAATGCCCCCAAAGGACAGGGTCAAGCATGTGGCACGTTGATTTGTTTTGTAAACACAACCACATGCATTTGTGATCTATACGTCTGGGTTTTTAATAAATGAAATTTTGATACATGTAATAATTTCTATAAATCATAATGAAAGCGTGAAATGCATTATGGACGGTTTTTCTCGTGTCAAAAGTAGGTCAAAGGTCAAGGTCACTGGGTCAAGGTCAAGGTCATGTAAAGTGGTCCACCCATTAAGCATTTGTCCAAATATAGAAGCAATCCATTGAAGAATAAGAGAGTTAATTCAATTTAACTATTCCAGACGCAATTTATACCTCTGACCCAAAATTGTGACCTTGACCTTTGTGATAGGAACCTGGGTCTTTTTCGCGACACGTCGTCTGAAGGTGGTGAACATTTGTATGAAAGGAATTTGTACCTGCGTGCATGATTAATGAAATTACAGAGGACACGGCAAAAGGTCCCCATTTTTTACCTTTGACCCCAGATTGTGATCCTTGACCTTTGAGATAGGAACCTGGGTCTTTTTCGCGACACGTCGTCTGAAGGATGTGAACATATGTATGAAAGGAATTTGTATTTGCGTGCATGATTAATGAAGTTACAGAGCGGATACGGCAAAAAGTCCCCATTTTTTACCTTTGACCCTAGATTGTGACCTTGACCTTTGAGATAGGAACCTGGGTCTTTTTCGCAACACGTCGTCTGATGGTGGTGAACATTTGAATGAAAAAAATTTGTACCTGCGTGCATGATTATAGAAGTTACAAAGCGGACACGGCACAAAGTCCCCATTTTGACCTTTGACCCCAGATTGTGACCTTGATCTTTGAGATTGGAACCTGGGTCTTTTTCACGACACGACGTCTTATAGCGGTGAACATTTGTGCAAAGTTATATTGAAATCCACTATTGCATGTAGAAGTTACAGAGCGGACACGAAAGCTGGACGGACGGACGGACTGCCTGACTGACTGACGGACAGTTCGATTACTATATGCCTCCCTTTGGAGGCATAAAAACATTAACCGAGGTAGTCATGTACAAAATAATAAAACTAATACCCTCTTTGATATTTAAAATCAGTGGTACCTGTCTTGGTGGCCAGATTTCCCGGGTTGTCCCGGCTTATAATAATTTTGTAGGGGTGATCCGACTGAAGTGCATCCGGTATCGTGCACACTTCCTGTTTTGGAGAAAATAGAAAGAGTCAACCGAGAAAGTGAAGGAAAAGCAATGGAGAGCGCCCCGTCCATAGAGACGGTTAACCAGGCCCTCCAAGCCCTTTACAACAATCCAGATATTGTAGGAAAGGAGAAGGCGTCAGTATGGCTCGGCGAATTACAGAGATCTGTAAGAAATTAACAAGGGCACTGTTCCTTTCTCTCTTATCTGATTTCTTGAGGAATGTCGTTTGAGGTTTCGATACTAGCCCATTCAGACAAACTCTGTGTTTATTTTCATATTCAGGGTACATGTAATACCTAGGATTTAAGTTTGGGGTTCTTAAAAACGTTCAGGGTATAAGTAAAACTTTACCGTTTCCTGGCTACACAAGTATTGTTGTGGGTGCCAAGTGTCAGAAAGGCCTGGTCCAAAAAGGCCTAGTCCAAAAAGGCCCACTTTTAAAACTGTCCAAAAAGGCCCAGACAAGAAAGGCCCACTATTAAATATTACCAAAAAGGCTCACTAACCTATCTTATACATTTGATATTATTTTGACAATGAAAATGTGTATTTCTTTTGTTTAATTCTAAACTTACTTAAAATTGATCAGTGTAAATCAAAACACTTTTCAGTATGAATTAGAGTATGAAACTTTTGTATTATTACCTGTATTGAAAGGTGTTGGCATAAAGAACCAATTACAATAAGTATATTGATGATGGTTGATTCTGAAATGCAGTTTCTTCTTTTTCCAAATGATTTTCTGTCATCATAGCTATGTTTCTGGAAATCAAGGTGTTGTTAAAAATTGCTAATTCTTTTCTATGCTGAACTGTATATATCATTGTTGTCTAATAATAGATCATTTGAGCAAGTCCATAATATATCATGCTGATGAGTAATAGGATAAGATGATAAAATAAAAATACTTCTTAATATATATATTTCTTCTAACAGTCGAGTTAAATACATGTATAATCAGACTGACTTGTTATTCTCTTACTTGTATATGTGGGCCTATTTGGACTGGGCCTTTCTAGTCAGTTTTGAAAATGGGCCTTTTTGGACTGGGCCTTTTTGACCCCAGCCCTTTTTGACACTGGGCCTTTTTGTACACTGGGCCTTTTTGACCCTAATTCTCGCTGTGGAATATGTTTTCGTCCATCATATGTTTTCACACCAATTCGTGTTTTACTTATTTTATGAGCAAAGGTTGTTGTACAATAAATTTTTCGTTGTCTAAAATTAGTTTTGAAACATAGCTGTCACAATAAGTCTTTCAAACATGTTCCCGGTCAATTCTTTCGACAGAAGAATTCTTTGAGTGTGAGCTGCTACATTTTTATATTGAAATTATAAAACCTGAAAAAGGAAGGATATATATAAAGTAAATGTAAAGGATAGAGAACATGGGGAAAAGCTACATATAATAAGGTCTTGATATTCAACATTGGACGCCTCATATGTATTCTTGAGTTTCCTGTATTCAAACAGTCTTCCATATTTGATCTGTTTCATTTCTGTGCATGTGCAGTTAACTCATGTTCAAATAGTGTGCAAATTGTAAGAAATCAACTAATGGCAATATATAAAATATGCCAAAGAAAAGCCCAAATTATTCTATAAATATCTTACATCACACAGTTTATGCTATTTTTTCTCATTCCATATAAATAGTTTTGGGTATCATATTTTGTTGTTTTTGCAATGTTGTTGTAGTGTAGACACTTTTTGAAATTTGGGTAGATGGGGTAGATGGTAGGATATAACTCATTATACATTTTCAAGTCTATTTCACAAATAGTGCAAGTGTGACATTGATCCTCATATGTATACTGCTTAGGTGCCTGATTACAGGAGACTGAATTTTGATCTCTTTGACCATTTTATGTATTCAAAAAAGTGCAATTTTTATTACAAAATTTGTTACATACTGTTGTGCATTCATACTCCAATACTCTAAGTGCAGGGATGTGGAAATACGGATTTTCTCTACTACTTGTCCATGGAAAAGTAAAATGTGATTTTCTACTTGTCCAGGTTCAAAATGGACTTGCCTGTGAAAAGATGAAGAACAGATAAATTTAAGAAAACATTATATTTAAAGAAGAAAATGCTGGAACTAAGCATTTTCTTCATTTAAAACCAATATTTTCTAGCCTTAGAAAAAAAACATTACGCTCATAAATTTCTTTTATCTATTTAGTACCATTCCAAGATTTGCCCTGATATTTACTTGTCAATGGACAAGTAGCCTTGAAAAATGTACTTGCCCGCAGGTAGAAAAGCCTGTGTCGGACAAGTCGGGCATGGGAATTCCACACCCCTGAAGTGAATTTATATTACTTTAAGTTTAGTTCACGGAGTGAAATTGTCATTGTAGAAGTGCGCATTCACAAATTTATAGCTTAAGGTGATCAAATACCAAAGACTACAGGCTACTAATAGGGTGCCCATTCACGTACTGCAGTACATAATTCAATTGCGTCGGTTCACAAACAAATCTTTCACCAAGACATGCATGAACGTACAGAAAAATAAATGAACATAGAAACAAAATGCCATTACGTGTGTGTGCATTGAAAAATTATAAGTATACAAAACAAGAAACGCTATGTTCATATTGTTCCCTAGAAACCCCGAAAATGCAAATGCAAGCAAAGTAGACCAAAATTGCATCGGACGAAGTGATTTCCCTTTCATTCGACGAGAACCATCGCTTCTTTCCGACCTATTTCCTCTATATGGAGAACAGGGGAACCAGCAGCTGTAAAATGACGTATAATGCGAAATTTGATGGCCTGACCAGTTTGTTTTGAAATAAGTCCACAAAGTTTCGCTTTTTTCAAACAAAACACAAGATATTTACCTGTTTTTGGCGAGAAACTAACAATAATTTGTACTATAGAATTTGATTTTAAATGAGTTTCTCTCGTGGGTTCCATTGTACATGTAAGTTGGATGTGACAAAATGGAGCTGTTTATTTAAGGTTGTAGTTTTGTTTTATCTACGTAATTTGCTGTCTGCAAAATGTCAAAACAAAGCCTTTTCTATTTCGCTGCAAATGGTGACTTTTGGACAGTAATAAGTCCAGTTGATATTTTCTGTACCAGAATTGTTTCAATACCAGAGTTTGAGCTAACAATGAGCTGACATGCCTGGTATGGCCGGCTCCAAAATGGTGTCCCCCACCCTCGCAATTAACCTGTTAGAGTTGTTTAGCCATCGCTTTCATATCCTATTCAGCCCTTCCAAAATCCAATAATTAAGAAAAAGCAAATTGTCAAAAATCAGCTTTGCTATCCTTCGCTCTATATTTATCTGAAACTGGCAGGTGATGTGGGGCACTTATTAACAAGGTAGATGTAACTATAACATTGTCATTTGGTAAAGGGTTAAGTTTAGTATGGTGTACCCTTAACACTGAAAATAAAAGGTACACTGTACCCTCAAATTTTTCTTTGTACCCCCATTTCAAAACCTAAGGGGTACATATACCCCCAAATGAAAACCCAATGGGCATGCTGTACTAATATAGCATACAAGTCACAAAAATGAAGTGAAATTTAATACAGTCGGGACAAATTTATGCGGACATCGTTCGCAAACCGGAAATATTTTGATGGGAATAGATCATTTGTTCATAAATTGTACCTTATAATCCGGTAATTCACGTTCTAGAACCGGACAGAAATGATTGGGAACGAAATATCAAAAATCTGAATAAATATGATTCGGTTATCTGGATCAAGCTTTTACTGTCAGAACATATTGTTTTGATTGGACTATTGACATGTATGTATAGAAAAAGTTGTTGTCTGGTCAATTTTGATAGCAGACATTCCCACCTTATATACGGGACGTGTGTCAAGGTGTCGACCTGCCAAGCTAGTTGATACCTATTGTGCTGTTCAGTTAAAAAAAAAATCCCTTGGAAATTTAAAACTAGCACTTCCTCGGGCTACACTCGAAAATCATTCCAATTTGTCACCAACTAGTCGAAAGTTTATCATTGAAAAAAACTTGCCCTTTTTAGGGAAATAAAAGCTTGTTACCTGACAACTGAAAAATAATCCCAGGCTTTCTGACCACATAAGTTATATGAGGTGAATGATTTTTGGTGCAGTTTATTTTATTATGGGAAGGAAAGGTGATCAAAGGCGCCTGCGCCAGATGTTTGGCTATTTTTGGGAGCGTTTCCGGAGTTGACATGTGTAAGACATGTACCCTATGAGAATTTTTACCCTTTTCATTATTTGGACAAAAATAACCGGCTGTCTGAACTTTTAACAAAACTGATATAATTGACAGAATGATAAAATGGATTTTTTTTCACACAGCAGGTAGGCTTTTTTTTAAATCGAATGCGGATTTTACTCATTGTCAGATTTAGTAGTTTTGTATCAACCGAGAAATTGTAAAACTAGTATTTACTCTTCTACTGCTCTCTCTTCTATTGCTAAGTTAAATTTTGAATGATTCTCAAAGACTAGATTTTGATTTTGCAGAGGTCTAGATAAGGGGGGTAACAGCATTCTACAATCCTTATTTCTCAAGGAAACCCTATGTTGTGGGTATTCATTGGAATTGGCTTGCCAAGACAATTTAAATGTGTACAACAACATAGGGTTTATGGCAGTATTAGTGAAATCTTTAAATCTGGAATATAAATTACCCCCTCTATATGGAAAGGGTTAAATGAAATATTAGCACGATTAAATGAAGACTTGAAGACTGGGGCTGGCTTTTTTTCTAGGAAAAAGAGGAGCAGGCCATGCCTTACATGTCAACCCATCTTTAACTGGTCTGTTTTGGAAGCAAATCTGAGGTTATTGGAGGTATTGCTATAGCACTGATATCATCTGACTGTGCCTCTGCATCAGTGTAACAGTTGTCAAAAAACTTAAACATTTTGTGATATCTCTGGTACATGTTCTCCTGAGCACATACACTTAAACCTTGTCATGCTGTATAAATTGCCTTACTGAATTGCTGTCAAATCAAAGGTCTGAAAGCACAGATAGAACTTGTTGTTGAAAAATCAATATTTCTTTTAAAAATCAACCTCATAAACAACTCGGGAAGGAAGAGTATGAGCAGGAGGTGTAGACTAAGATCAGCCTGCACATAAGTGCAGTCTGATCTTAATCTACACCTCCTGCCAAAACCGGAATATTCCGGGTTCAGCATGACAAGGGTTAAAAACTCATATACGTTCATTATCAAAAGAACAATCTTAACCAAATGGGGGATAATTAAAACCCATTTTAAGATTGATTTTGCCCCTTTTTTGGGCTAAGAGTTTTACCCAAATATGAAGCACTTGAACAGCTGAGCATTGGCATCTTCACCGGTGCTCTTGTTTGTCATCAAACTTTGCCTTAAAAATTGAACTATGTACTTTTTTTTTTATGTATAGTCCAGTTTGAGTTGATTAGACTTACAGGGGTTTATCAATATCTTTTCCATGTTACAGTGTTGTTTTTTTTATTCCATCCCATATACATGTATTTTTTTGCACATAATATTCCGACGAGTAGATTTTCAATAATTAGAGATCAATAACAAAGGTGTGTACAATAATTGAGATTTGACAATAATGAGGATAGCATAGAGGATAGAGGATGACCTTAAATTGACGTCTGCAACTCATTTCAATCTGGACCAGTCTAAAATTTTGCCATCTAGTAATGGGTTAAACTGAAACATGCTCCTAGGCTGAGTGAGTTAAACTTTACTGTCTTGATTACCTTTAATCCTTTCCTGTTTTGCAAAATTTTACACCCGTCCAAATTCAAAGGTTTTACAGATGAAAATTTAGAATTGAATTGCGATTGCTTGTTACAAGCATTTTCTTCTTTTTCCACAATGTTTTCTCAATCATAAAATCACAGGGAAGTAAAAACCAGGGATTTACCAGGAAAGTGTTAAGCTTTTTGTTCCTTTAAGCTAAAACTGGTTCAAACATTCTTTCTATTTGTATATTTCAGGTACATGCATGGCAAATCGCTGATCAGTTACTCACATCACATGAGAGTCTGGAGTCATGTTATTTTGCAGCTCAGACAATGAGAACTAAAGTATGAATTTTATCAGAAGTCAACCTATAATCCATTACCAGACGACAATATTTTAGACTGGTTCAAGTTGAAAGGATTCATGACCACAATTAAATTATGGGTGGAAAACATTGTGTAAAATGAAGAAATTGCTAGCAACAAGCAATTTCTTCATTTAACACATTGTTTTTCCAATTGTTTTTCTTTAGAGGTGTCAAAAAGTGTTATTGTGTGATTATGGGTTAAAACAAAAATTTGTCACTTTTAATTGACTGTACAATATGCTTAACCCTTTCCCATTTTGTTAATTTTTAGACTGGTCCAAAATGAAAAAGGCTGCAGACGAGAATGAAACTGGGTGCAATTTGAAAAAAAAAAAAAAACATCCTATAAGGTAGAAAGTATTGTTGGAAAAGAGGAAATTGCTTGTTTTCTCAAGTATAAAATCACAAGGACGTAAAGCTCCAGGAGGTTTTTTTAAGGGTTGATATTTTTTTAGACATTTCAGCATTTCTGAACAAAACATTAAAAGAATAATAAAGCTTTTCTCTTGTAAGTATACAACTGGCCAGTGTAAATCCCACACTATGAAGCTTTTTGACACCCCCAAGAAAAAAAAAATTGGAAATGTCTTTATCATTCATGTTTACTACCCCAAATAAAAAACATTTTGAAATTTCTTCAACTAAAAATTGTCATCTGCAACGTTTTTGAATTTGGACCATCCTAACAATTTTGTCGTCTGGTATTTGGTTAAGTTTTCATGGTCAGTGGTTGTAATTTGTTGCGTAAAAATTCAATCAGTATGCTTCTAGGTGTCATAGATCATTTCCTTCAAACGTTTTTGAGTTCAATCTCCGAGAGTGGCTATCCGCTAGCTGTCACATCTTTGTAAATGCTTGGTATATTCACCAGAAAGTTAGGTTCAGAGGTATCGGTCTAGGTTTTAAAAACTTATTTCCGTAATCAATTTTGACCAAAATCTAATATCTAAATATCTAAATCAAAATGGTATTAGAAAACTGAAATGACAAAAAGTCATGATTAATTAATGCTTCAACTATTGCTTAAAATAACTTGGAAATAAACAGCTGAGGATTATTTAAAACCTAATTGTTGATGGTTTGGAATTGTGTCTTTTTTCATAATTGATATGATTTGATCTCTGGTAATACTTCAATATTATTTATTTCAGATCCAGTATGCTTTCCATGAGTTACCTGCAAATGTACACCAGGTAAATTTAACAGCTTTTTTCTTGTGCACCTGGGATATTCTGGTTTTAGCAGGTGGTACAGACGATGATCAGCCTGTAGATGCGTGCTGTCTGATGTTAGTCTACATCACCTATTTGACCCTCAGTGTCATTATTTTAATTTGCAAAAGAAATGATGACCTACAACAAGTGCTTCCAGTGTTTTCAGCCCTTTGATTTTCATGCAATTCCAAAATGATTTTATACAGCATGGCAATTGTTTAATGATGACCAGATAAACAATTTTAGACTGTACTATTTTTGAAGAGAATGCAGATGATGGTTAGATGTGTATAAAATTGGAAAGAAAGCACATCATAGGATAGGAAATAATGTAGCTAAAGGGGAAAGTGCCCTTTTACAAGTTGTTTCTCCTTTTGCTGAAATTTATTCCAAAGTCTTTTTTTTAAAGTCCTGAAAACTCAGAATTTTCATGCCACTATAAAGGCACATTTTTAGCTCTGCTGTTGTAAGAGTAAAGTCTGCATCCAAAAACTTTGACATTTTGTAATGTCTCTGGTATCACTGATCACATTCACTTGTAACTGGGAATATGTATTCACTGTTAAAAAAATCTATGCCAACAAGAGGTATAACTCTTAATGCATTTGTGAAAGAATTATGCCCCTTTTGCAACTTACAAGTTTTATCTACTATCTTCTAAAACAACCTAGCATTGGCATTCACATCTTGTGCTATGGTTAAATTGTATACATTTAGTCTCATATCCTTTGAAAATTCCATATAGAAAAGAGAATATTCTAAAGATTAAATACAAAAAACTTTATCCATATTTATACTTATTTATTTAATAGAATTGTTGCACCTGATAACTTACATTCTGCAATTGTAGGTATTCTGATCCACATATTTTTCTGATAGTCTGTGTTTTGTATTTTCTTATTTGTAAAGAATTCTATTTATGTCCTCTGCCATTTTTATAAATTTCTAAAAATGGTTTACATTTTCAGTCTCTGAGAGACTCTTTGATGGAACATGCTGGAAAAATTACAGCCGAAACTGCTCCAGTCATAGTAACACAGGTAATTAAATCATGAACATTTTATTGTAGAGCCTGCTTGCAGTGAGCGAGACATAGTTGTCACTATGACAAGTCGGTGTATGTGGGTTTGTCCGTATGTTAGTCCGTCTTCCGTTAGTCTGTATGAAATTATCCAAACAATTACTCCTACATTTACTGATGGATTTCAAAATAACTTGGCACAATTATTCTCCATCATGAGTAGATGTGCCATTTGAAAGAATATTTGGGATAGTTCTAATGTCGAGGTCACAGCTCGAGATTAAACACTAAAATTGTGATTGTGAAGAGCATATCTCCTACAATTATGGATTGATTTCAAAATAGCTTGGCACAATTATTCTACATCATGAGTAGATGTGGTATTTGAAATAATTTTTTGGATAGCTTCATGTTCAAGGTCACAGCTTGAGGTCAAACACTAAAATTGTGCTTGTCCGGAGCATGATGCCTACATAACTTTGCCGGCTCAACAGCAGTTGTCCTTGGACAACCATCTTGTCTTTTAAGTCTACTGAACACAATGTTCTTGGGGTAAGCTGTTGTAATGAGTCATTGTCCACTTGGCTGTCTGTAAACATTCACACTATTAAAACTTTTAAAATAAGCTCAGAAAATTTAACCAAAGTTCACAAAAATTATGGAGCATACTTTTCAAAATACTGAAATAGATATCTATAAAGACCTGTGTTGCAACAGCAGGCAAAAGAGAAACAAATCTCCTCCAAGACTATAAGATCCAGAATGTAGGTGTTCTTTTGTCTACGTACTGGCCAATATTTAATTCAATCTTTGGGGAAACAGTCACTACATTATGGTTTTGAGAGAATTTTAATTAAATTTCAGTCATTTGTCAATTAGTTTTATCCCATTCCCATACAAAAATACTTTTTGATACCCAAAAGGAAAAAAAAAATGGAAAAAAACACTGTGAAAAATGAAGAAAGTGCTTGTTTCAAGCTTTTTTTTCATTGTCCACAATATTTTCTACCTCCAAAGACTATCAATCTAAAATTTAATCAACTAAAATTGATGTCTGTAACATAATTGAATTTGGACCGATCTAAAATTCTTGTCTGATAATTGGTTAATGGGTTTGTTGTTTGACATTTTTCTGAAAGCCATTACAAAAACCCATATGCATTTGGACGCACTGAAGCAAATATGCAATGAGAAAAATGGTTTGAAAAGTAGCTCCTTCTTGTCCTAAAGTTTTGTCTGAACTTCCTGCCATTTAGTTGTAAATTTTGCTGACTATGAAGTATCCTCTGCACTTCCTTTAGTTTGGACTAGTTTAAAATTTTGTTTTTTGTAATTAGGTGATTGATCACGACTTGGTAAATTTGTCATTTGATAAAGCTGTAGATTGGTCCAAATTGAAAGAAATTGGAAGTTAACAACAAGAACGTTTAAAAGATATACTGGAAGTGGCCTGTCTCTCTGGTTGTCTATCCAAAAACTTTTATATTTCGTTGAAGATTTATCCCACCCCCTAGAGCTTAAACATTTTTCCCATTTGTACACATTTACTAGTAATTTTATAGATGCAAACCCAACTTTCATATTTGCTTCTTATGTAAGGAAACTATAAATAAACTGATCACATCTTAAAGTTTTACAAGACACAATTTTAAAGTGTCATAGAATAGTTGAAGAATTATGCCCCCTTAACCCATTTAAACTCAATGATGCTTTTATAAGCCCAAATGAAAATGCTTCATAAAACATTATGAAAAATGAAGTAGTTGCTTGTTTCAAGCAATCTCTTCATTATTTACACGTTTTCTACTCCTAAGGGCAAAGATTTATAAAATTTCATAAGCTGTAAATTGTTGTCTGCAACATTTCTGAATTTGTACTAGTCTAATTTTTTTTCATCTGGTACTGGTTTAACTTAGGCATCTTTTCCTCTTTGTCCACATCTTCTTTTAACTTCATACACCTTGATTTTGTACTGAAATTTGTAAATACATTGATTTGCTAGACACAATATTAGAGTATCAACTCCTGCAGGATGAAGATTCATCTTCCCTCAAACTTAGATATTTTTTCTAAGAAAATGCTGGAGTGGTTATTGGGTTTTTCTCAGTGAGAAAAGCTGTAGTTGATTACAAGGTGGATGATCTTGTATAAAAGCAAACTTTGTTTTCTGCTCTGGGTTTCATTTATACTGAGGTTAAGTTTTAATATATTCAAGAATGATAATTCATGTTTTTTATTGTCTGCATGTCAAGGTATTTGTACTAAAGTGTTGTTGAATATATCGGGTCTCTTAAAGAATGTGCTATTCCCTATGAGTTGCATTATTGTTCATTTCAGTTAAGTTTGGCCCTAGCAGACCTTGCATTACAGATGGTATCTTGGGAAAGTCCAGTACGAGATTTAATAGGAAAGTAAGTGATTCCCAGCATAAACAGTACATTTTCTCATTACCTTACTCTTTTAATGATTACCAGACGGAATTTTTTTAGACTGGTCCAAAATAGAAAGGAGTTGCTATTAAAAGTTGATGAAATCTTGGCTTTTTTAGGTCACCTGACCGAATGGTCATGGTGACCTATTGCAATCATCGTTTTTCCGTCGTCGTCCGTTAACTTTTAAACATTTTCATCTTCTTCTCAAGAACTACAGGGCGGATTTCAACCAAACTTGGTAGAAAGCATCATTGGGGGATGCCAATTCAAGTTTGTGAAAATAGGGGTTCTGGGGGTCATAGGGGCCCAAATAGGGGCCAAAAAGGGGTAATTTTTGGTACTTCTTTAAAAATCTTCTTCCAATAAACCGTTAATGCCAGAATTTAAATATTTTGTGTGCATGACAACTAGGACAGGTATATTATAAATTGTGAAATTCATGCCCCTGGGGTCATGTATGGGGCCACACCCAGAGGTCAAAGTTCATCATGTTAAAAAATTCACATTTTCATCTTCTTCTGATGAAGTACAAAGCCAATTTCAAACAAACTTGGTGAAAAGCATGATTTGGTAATGGTTATTTAGATTTGTGAAAATAAAAAGGCTGTGGGGTCAGGGGGCCCTAAAATGGGGACCAAAAGGGGGTAATTTTTGGTAACTTTTAAATATTTCATCTTCTTCTCAAGAACTACTGGGCAGATTTCAACCAAACTTGGTAGAAAGCATCATTGGGGGATGCCAATTCAAGTTTGTGAAAATAGGGGTTCTGGGGGTAATAGGGGCCCAAATAGGGGCCAAAAAGGGGTAATTTTTGGTACTTCTTTAAAAATCTTCTTCTAATAAACCGTTAATGCCAGAGCTTAAATATTCTGTGTGCATGACAACTAGGACAGGTATATTGTAAATTGTGAAATTCATGCCCCTTGGGTCATGTATAGGGCCACACCCAGAGGTCAAAGTTCATCATGTTAAAAAATTCACATTTTCATCTTCTTCTGATAAAGTACAAAGCCAATTTCAAACAAACTTGGTGAAAAGCATCATTTGGTAATGGTTATTCAGATTTGTGAAAATAAAAAGGCTGGGGGGTCAGGGGGTCCTAAAATGGGGACCAAAAGGGGGTAATTTTTGGTAATTTTTAAATATTTCATCTTCTTCTCAAGAACTACTGGCCGGATTTCAACCAAACTTGGTAGAAAGCATCATTGGGGGATGCCAATTCAAGTTTATGAAAAAAGGGGTTCTGGGGGTCATAGGGGCCCAAATAGGGGCCAAAAAGGGGTAATTTTTGGTACTTCTTTAAAAATCTTCTTCTAATAAACCGTTAATGCCAGAGCTTAAATATTCTGTGTGCATGACAACTAGGACAGGTATATTGTAAATTGTGAAATTCATGCCCCTGGGGTCATGTATAGGGCCACACCCAGAGGTCAAAGTTCATCATGTTAAAAAATTCACATTTTCATCTTCTTCTGATAAAGTACAAAGCCAATTTCAAACAAACTTGGTGAAAAGCATCATTTGGTAATGGTTATTCAGATTTGTGGAAATAAAAAGGCTGGGGGGTCAGGGGGTCCTAAAATGGGGACCAAAAGGGGGTAATTTTTGTAATTTTTAAATATTTCATCTTCTTCTCAAGAACTACTGGCCGGATTTCAACCAAACTTGGTAGAAAGCATCATTGGGGGATGCCAATTCAAGTTTATGAAAAAAGGGGCTCTGGGGGTGAAAGGGGCCCAAATAGGGGGCAAAAAGGGGTAATTTTTGGTACTTCTTTAAAAATCTTCTTCTATAAACATTTAATGCCAGAGCTTAAATATTTTGTGTGCATGACAACTAGGACAGGTATATTATAGATTGTGAAATTCATGTCCCTGGGGTCATGTATGGGGCCACACCCAGAGGTCAAAGTTCATCATGTTAAAAAATTCACATTTTCACCTTCTTCTGATGAAGTACTAAGCCAATTTCAAACTAACTTGGTGAAAAGCATTATTGGGTACTGATTATACAGATTTGTGAAAATTAAAAGGCTGGAGGTCAGGGGTGCCTAAAATGGGGTCCAAAAGGGGGTCATTTTTGGTAACTTTTAAACATTTTCATCTTCTTCTCAAGAACTGCTGAGGGGATTTCAACCAAACCTTTTTCTAATTCTTTCAAACAAAATCACTTGTCTTGGTGCTCTTTTACTCAGGTGACCGTTAAGGCCCCTGGGCCTCTTGTTCAATTTCCTGAGTGGAAAAAATTGTCGAAAATGAAGAACTTGCCTTTTGCAAGCAATGTCTTCATTTCCTGCACTGTTTTCCAAATAGTTTTTCTAGAGGGGTGTCAAAAGGTGTCATTGTCTGGGAAGGGACACCTGTACTTTAGAATTTCTTGAAGAAGACTTTTGTCTTTTTTGGCCAACCTTTGATTTATATTTTAACATATAATAATTTATTCATATGCCCGTCATGAAAAGAAAGGGACATATTGTTCTACCTCATCTGCCTCTCTGTTTGTCAGCTGAAAAAAAGAAGAAGAAAAAACGACCCTATTTTCTCATTTGTTTCAGTATGGTTTGAGTGACAAAACCCATTCTTCCACAAACCCACTTTTTCATGCCCCTTAAAGGGAGGTATACATGTTTCTGAAACCTAGATAAGCAAAATTTGTCAGTTGCCTAAAATTACATTCAAACAGATGCTTAAGTCTTAAATTTGAGCTAGAAATTGTCTTCACGGTAATCTGATAGGCTTCAAGTGGCTTTTTTTGGTTATATAGGAAAGGTTCTGCGGAATTTCAGGTTATCTTTAGATATTATTGAATTCGGTTGTTGACACCGCATGACCTCATTTGCATATGACCTAAAGTCAACGGAAGGTTATAAATTGAAAAATAAAACAACCACCGTCCTTAATTATGTCACACCAAATGGTTAGTGCTAAACTATGGTGAGTTTCTATATTCGTTTTGACGCTTACCTCACTTTTGATTGATCTTAACAAAATTGAAGACCGGTTAGCAAACATAACTCATGATGATGTAACAATGATGTTAGTTTGAGCAAATTCAAACTGAATGTGGTACCCAACGGTTATATGCACAGCGTGAATTACCCAATATTCTTTGCAACTGTTTGGCTTAATCTAAAAATAGATCAACAGCCTACATAGGCTATTAGGGAAATACCCTGGTTTATTCTGATTTTTGCAAAACTACTTTTCAGAATATTGTATTAAGATAATATATGAGAGGGAAAAAGAATATTCAAAATCTGTGCCATGCAAGAAAAACATCAATACCTACCTTCAAGAAATACTTAAGAAAACATTGTGGACAATGCCCATTGTGGATAATGTCCTCAATGAAATGGGACAAGTTCAATTTATAGCTTTCAACAATATGGGATCTCAGAGATTGCAATTTTTATCCTGGCCTATTATCTATTACTATATCTATTACTCATTGATGCAGGGCTGCCTTTAACTTCATGGTAGTTTGAGTTTTGTTTTCATTTTGAATTGTTCAAATTTAATCCTTTAACCCTTTCCTGGTTAATCCCTGGTTTTTACGTCCCTGTGATTTTATGATTGAGAAAACATTGTTGAAAAAAAAGAAATTGCTTGTAACAAGCAATTTCTTCTTTTTCCACAATATTTTCTACCCTATTGAATGATTATATTTCAAATAAGTTGGACTTTAAATTGTCGTCTGAAAAAACTTTCAATTTGATCGGTCTAGAATTTCAAAAAACAGGAAAGGGTTAAATATTGATGCAGTGTTCATTTAGGGGACTCAAACCCCTTTCAGTGACATTTGTCTCCTGCTGACTAGGTCAAGGTCAACAGTTTTATACTGTTGAAAATAATTTCAGTGTTATATAAGCTTTTGTGTTTGTGTGTCACAAACAAGTCTTGTTCATTTGTATTTTCTATCTTTACAGATTTGGTTCAAACATAGAACAGATGCACTTTTTGCTTGAAATACTAACAGTTCTCCCTGAAGAGGTAATGTAAAATAGATTGACCCATTCCTGCATGAGAAAACTTTAGACTGGTCCATATTGAAAAAAAAATTGCAGAAGACAACTTTAAGTCGATGAATTTTTTAAAATCTTTGTCTTTTGGGGTAGAAAACATTGCAGACAATGAAGAAATTGCTTGTTACAAGCAATTTCTTCATATTCTACAATGTTTTCCAAAGCTTGTTTCTTGAGGAGCGTCCAAAATCTTCATTTTATGGGAATGGGTTAGCTTGAGGGACTCCTTTCATAGAGCAACCAATTGTATGGAACTATCGATACAGGGTGTTCTATTCATGGTTTTGTTAGCTCGGCTGTTTACGGAGAAAACCTGACATATTGCAATAGCCTCGGTGTCGTTGTCATCGTTGTTGTTGTCGACGTCGTGCTAAAACTTTGACATTTTATGATATCTTTGGTTCCACTGAAGGCATTCACCTGAAAATTGGCACACATGTTCGCTATCAAAAAAGGAACCTATACCATCAAGGGGGATAACTCTAGATGCATTTTGTGCGAATTATGCTCCTTTTTTTACTTAGATTTTTTATCCACTATCCAGCAAACCTAGTGTAGGCATCTGTAGGCGGTGCTCTTGTTAAACTTTGAAATCTTGTGGGATTCAATCTTCAAAGAATTGTGGCTCAGAATTTCAGGAGTCTGATTTTGATTACAAGTGAGTTAGTCCATGTTTAAATTATCAACAGCACTCTTGTTGCCAACTTTTCATCCTCAACAACAAGTTTAAAGCACTAATCAGAATTAATGTTGACGCATTTCTTATTAGTACAAACATGTTTTCTTCCTTTCCAAAAGCTTTTCCATTGCAATATCTAACATGCCACATTATGGTATTGAGAGGCAATAGAATAATATATTTGATCAGTGTTTATTCTAGGCAGGGGGATTTTGGGATTCCACCACTTTTTTTAATATCATATATTTATATATAAAGTGTTTCTGCCAGGATCGATTTTTTGAAGGTCATTTGCGACCCCTTGTCTTCATTTAGAATTTTAGAGGGTCAATTTTTAAATGACTAAATCAAGCTTTCAAACAATTGCATTAAAAGAGTATCTAGGGACAAAATGATCATACCACTTGAACTAAAAGAAATACACAAACTATAATTACATTTGAAAAATCTTTACTAGTGCTAGAATTTTCATTAGATTTGGGGACAGCAAGAAAAAATCTGCTAGCCTATTTTGATTTCGGTTCGTCTGCCATAATTATATAATTTAGTTGTCTGTTTACAAAAGCGTCCAGGTTACCCATACAAAAAAGTTTAGTCAAAGGATTACCTGTATAAGGAAAAGTATTGATGGCACAGACTTAAGGTTAAATTTAACTTGACTTGAATTGTAATTCAAAATGATTGCTTCCATTAAAACAAGTTTAAAAAAGAAAAAATATAATCCCAATAGAAATTGGTTTTGGGGGCGTATCTACATATAATTATCCTGGGCTCAGGAAGCCGGAAAATAAACCAGTCGTATAAATAGAACAACAACAGGGTTGACAAATTTCCATGAAGCTCAATCTAAGCTGTTCCCTGGCAGTAGGAAGAACTTGTTTTGTACAGTTAAGCTCAAAGATCGTTCAGTGCCATCAAATACATCATACAAAATTTGTATTTTAAAGTCAATTTAGGTTGCGTCACAAAAAACGCACTTGGTGAATTGTTGTGTCGCCGACAATTAATTTGCGTCAAAAATGCAGAAACGCGCTCTGGCGGAAACACTGTATATATTTATATTTTCATTTCTAGAATAAACTGATTTGATTATTCATAGATAAGCAGTAGATCTCTCCGACTTGGTGCAAACAGAAGAAAGGAAGTCACTGATGAACTCCATAAATCAGAAGAAACTGTTATACAGTTACTGGTAAGAAATTGTTTCTGTGGATACATGTAAGTCATTATAACTGTGATCTGACAAGACATGCCTTATTGATCAAGATTTAATTTAACCTGCGTGTTCTATGATATTTGGGAAGCCGCCATCATAGTGCAGTCGGTAGCACATCAGACTCCTAATCTTCAATAATGGGAGGTCATGGGTTCAATCCCCGGCAGCAGCACATATTTTTTCTGACATTTGTCTCTCACCAATGGGTCGATAATCGTAAACCCAAGTGGGATAGCAGCTGGAGGCTAGGAAAGGATTTAGTGGTAGTACTGGTGTGAGAAATACCAGGAATCCATTGTTAAGTGCTCCAGCTGCCGCGATATGACTGAAATACTGTTAAAAGCGGCGTTAAACACCATTCAATCAATCAATCATGACCCATTAGTTATAGCCAATCATGACCCATTAGTTATAGCCAAAGTAATTATAAATTCTTTGTCTTGAAATCAACCTCTGGACAATATTGGTTGAATTAAGCTGGATAGCACTGACAAAGTATAAGTTGACAAATCAGGGATATAATTCAACCCACCAGTAAATTGACAAAATACCTTCAACCACATACTGCACACAAAATACCTTCAACCACATACTGCACACTGATGTAATTAGGTATATAGGACAAATTCCCTGTTGGAGAAGAGTAAATGTGTCTAGTAATAGGTTAATTGACCAATTGCTAGCCCTGCTCACTTACTCCTTTAGCCACGCCCACTGACTTCAACAGGAATACCTGCTTCGATTTTAAACAGCATTATTTTGCAAATAAGCATGTAAAAATACAGATATGGCTGGTTAGCAACCTAAGCATCGTAACTACAGCTTGAATAAGCTGTAGTAACGACATTTAAGTTGCCAAACCAACAAAAAAGGTAAACGAAAATGGCAGCTTATATTGGAGTTGAAAACTCGGGTTCGGGCTGAATAAATTATTTGATTAGTAGGTTTATTCCTTGAGTGAAAGCTGCGATTGGCCAATTATGTAAATGACTGAGAGACTAATGTCACTTATCATACAAAGAGTAAAAAGGAAAGCAAGAGTTGAAAAATATGTCAAAATGGTGTTCTTACATATGTCACACAAATGAGTTGTTGAAGCTACTAAAACCCTACGCTTTTACCTTTACAGAAAGCCTGTCTAGAAACAGAAAGCCTTTATTCTGATATCAAAATACAAATCAAGGTCCTCAAGTGTATGAGAAGCTGGTACAGTATAGATGCCATACCAGAAACAATTGTTGGATCTAACTTGTTTGTAGAACCTTTTAATAAACTGGTAGGTATCTTAACCCTTGTCATGCTGATCCTATAATATTCCTGCTTTGAAAATGGCTTAGGCAGGTGTATATTTAAGATCAGCCTGCACAGAAATGCAGTCTAATCTTAGCCTACACTACCTGCACATTGTTCTTGTTATGAAAAAAATCATATTGATCGCATGATTGATCTAATTATGTCAAAGTTTAAATATAGTGAAAAGAGGAAAAATATTTGGCAGGACAAGAAGTAAGAACTTTACAAAATGATGTGTGATATAATGTTGAACTGTAGATTTGTTTTCCTCTGGAGTCCATTTCAGAAAGAGTGTTAAGGCTCCTTGCAAAGTAATGTCATACTTGCATTGAAATACAATTAAGTTACCTTTGGTTCTGAATATACAAATGGTTTCAAGATAGATTTAATGTTGCAATTTACAGTTTGCTGCTGTCAATAATGAAATGGATTTACAAAATTATTCTGAGATTTTCAAAGTACATGTATCTTCTTTAATACTGTGGTATTGACAGACATAAAAGAGACACTATAACTATCCATTCATTGATAGATCAGTTCTCAATCATTTAAGTTTTCTTCTTTTTTTTTCTAGTTTAGATTTTGTCAAGAAGAGATACTACTGAATAACTTTCTTAATTTATTGAAATTGATAAAAGTGTATGATAACAATATTATAATGTGATTAGTGTTTATTGTTTCATATTTTGTAGGTATCTAAAGAATGTAACACGAATCTCCATGAAGCAGCTACTGATTGTATATGTAATGCACTTTACTGTATAGAGGTAAGAAATTCTGCTTTCCTTTTACAGTTAACCTCTTTCCCAAAGAAATCATCATTACTTTTGAATTTATCCTGTCATGTTACACATGAATCTTACCATAGATGGAACTTGATGAAAGTTACTATTTTTCAAAATTGAAAGACAACACTTGGTTTTTGGGAATATTTCGAGATTAGTATCCTGGCCTTTCTCTGTGGCCTATTCTAGAAGGCAACTAAAATCAGAGACAAAATACTACTTTCCTCATACCACCTGGATTGTTGGAGATTGTTGGTTTTTATTCCAAGGCCTACACATTTATGGTGATGTTTCTGAGCGTACTTCCATATGAAAAAAGCACAATATAAATGTGGTAAATAATAGTAATGAGTAAGCTTTGGAATGAAAAGCCCTGGCCTGTGAGACCACCTGTTGTAAAAAGGGTAAACCACTGCAGGCTTACCCTTGTCATATTTGCCCTTTGATTTGGAGGAACAAAGTGATATCTGACATGTCGTAAGAGGGGACATTTTAGTTGAGCCTACTTGTGGTGACCGAGACATTATTTTCACAATTACAATTTTGTGTAGTGCTGAAGGGTGTTAGTCCATCTCAATTTGTCAAGAGCATATCTTCTACATTTATCAATAATTTAATTGTTAGTTTCGTCTATCAAAAACGAGCGATCTGATTGGTCGAAAGATTTAATTCATACCTCCATGAACACAATTTTGAGCACGCATCCATTTTGTATGCTTCCGCACAAAATAGTTCTCTACAAAAAGGTATCAAAATTTGTAAAGTTTTGTTTTTTTTGCTCGATGCTATTAAATTATAAGAAATGAAGGGAATATTTTTTTGTTTTCATGGAGGTATGAACCGAAAAACCTAATCACACTTATGTATGAATCCGCTTCGCGTATTCATACAGTGTGATTAGTTTTTTCGGTTCATACCTCCATGAAAACAAAAAATATTCTCTTCATCTCTTAAATGGATTTCAAAATAACTTGGCTTAATTGTTCACCATAATAAGTAGTTGTGCCATTTGAAAAAAAATTGAATGGCTCCAAAGTCACGGCTTAAGGTCAAATGATCGAATTGAGTTTTTGCAGAGCGTATCTCCTACATTTATGGATGTATTTCAAAATAACTTGACACAATTTGTTTCTATCATGAGTAGATGTGCAATATGAAACAAATTTTTGAAGTAGCTCCAAGGTCAATGTTATTGCTCAAGGTCAAACATTCAAATCAAGTTTGTGCAGAGCATATCTTCTGCAATTTCTTCTATGTCCAGAATGTTTTCCAAAACTTTTTTCTTGAGGGGCATACATAGGAGAGATTGTGTGAGAATTGGTTAAGCTAACCTTAAGTTTTTTTATGTGCTAAATGACCACAGCTGTACATGCACTGTAAAATACCAATAAATCAAATTGAAAGACTATTTAATATGAAATAAGATAATGTTTTCCATGTGTGAATGAGTTATGGATCTTGCTTAACCTTGTGGTAAAGCTTTATGTTAAAATTCTGTTGCAATTTTATAGAAATCTACAGAGTTCCTTCCAAGGAAGCCGTTTCAGATCCAGAGATTGAAATGAGAAACCTGTCTAGAATGATGTTTTAATTCTTTGTTCCCCTGCATGGGTAAAATAAGGGCATATTATTCCACATATGTCTGTCACTCTATTTAATCAAAACTTAGTCTGAATTAAAGAATGTTCCTTTAAAAACAGTTTGAGGTACAAGTTCCAAATATGTATCGGGCATGAGGCTATGTCTCATCTGTACACATCAGTTATGGTCAAAGTCAAGTGCATCTAAGCAAGGTCAAACATCTAAATTAAAAAAATTCTTATTATTTTGTGGATTTTAAATGAAATGAGCACTAAAGAAAATTCTGAAATACTTTTATTGAAAAGAAAGCAAACTATTGATGTAAGATTAAATTTGAAATTGGGAATTTACTTTAAGATATTCTTTCCTTGCCTGAGAGAAATACCAGGAATCCATTGTTAGGTGCTCCAGCGGCCGCAATCCGACTGAAATACTGTTAAAAGTGTCTTTAAACCCCATTCAATCAATCAATTTTTCCTTGCCTTGTCACAGGTTAATGTGAAATAGTTGAATGCTTATTGCCAACTTCTAATCATGTAATACTTAGATTGACTTTTAAATTGGGAGTTAAACTTTCTTTTATTCAATCCTTGCCTTGTTCCATGTTGATGTAGAATAGGTAATTGTATGTCGTTAGTTCTAAACCTGTAGTAGTCAGTTTGTGTGATTAGCATTAATGCAAAAGTAATATTTGTGTTTTACCGTCTTTTATCCTTAGCTACTCGATTTATTGACACCCATTTCAAATACCGTGTTGGCTCAGTTTTTGTCAAGGGTGGGGGATCTAGCCTAATTGCTGAAAGATCCTAGACTCAACACTTGATGTGACTTATTTGAAGCATGTTTCCAACTATGTATACATACCCTGTAGTTTTTGTGGTTGAAATGGGTCCACTACCAACTCTTCTCTACTGTACAATAGGACACCGAGGGTCACCCACAGAAAGCGAAAGCCTTGTTTGATGCTGTGTTAAACCTAACTGATGCCTACCATGCATCTGTGGCAGCTGAGGATATTGATAAGTAAGTAACCATCTTTCATTAACCTATAACAAAACAACAAAATTTAACACTGGTCCAAACTGAAAAAAGTTGCAGACCGCATTTCAAAGTGTTTTAGAATTGGAAAATAAGTATCAAACAAGTTTTCCTTAATAAAATATCTTCAAGGCTACAAAAAGCTGGTGTGTGTGGTCATGTTTTTGGAAGGCATTGTGTAACAAGCAATTGCATCATTATCCAAAGTGTTTTCTACCTTTTTCTAACACAAAGAAATTTCTTTCAATAGCCTCTTAAGCTTTGACCAGTCTAAAATTTTCTTGTCTAGTAATTGGTTGATTATTTAGGTACTTCCAGTGAAGTTTCAACCTCATTACAGATATTCAACAGTGTAAAAAAATAAACTTATACTTATCATGTATCTCTTAGTTTAGCCCATTGCCTAGCATCAGAATTGTAGACTGGTCCAAATTGAAAGAGTTGCAGACAATTCAATATATATTTTGGAATGAAATAGCATAGAAAATATTGTGAGAAACAAGCAATTTCTCCTTTTCTTACAATTTTTACAAGGCTTGATTTTAGGTTGTCAAAATGCAGGATTGTGTGTTAATTGGTTTATTTAAGTCATACAGTCATTTATCATACATTGAAAACCTATTTTTCCTATGCATTATTCAAACACTATTACTGTAAAAAAAAAAATCAGACTTTGTGCAGAAACAATCAGATATGATGGTAGAAATAGTTGAAAACAGATAACTGCTTTTTAATTACAGACATTGCAGTTTTAATTCTCATCACTACAGATTGTGTGCACATATTGCTTAAACCATTTGAACAAAATGAAAAGTGATCTATAGCACTAATATTTTATCGTAAGTCGCCAAAATCATTTTTCAAGATGGTTTGATAATGACTTGTAACATGAAAAAGATCATAACAGAATTTTGAAAACAATATTGACTTTAGTAAGATGTGATCCTGGTCAGAATTGTGGTGCCAGATCTGTACAGGCTGAGTAGGGTAAAATAATACTTTCTCTTTTGTAACTGAAAGCCAAGTTGACATAACTTTTGCTTGATCCAGTTTCATTTGTTTAATATTATGCCCCTACATCAAAAGATCAGGGGCATTTTGCTTATCATTGTCCGTCTGTCTGTCCATCATTCAGACTGTCTGTCTGTCTGCAAAACTTATCGAAAAATCTTAACACTGCCAATTACTACCAGCCTATTCAAGATACAATGCTCATTTTTGGCATGATGATACATCTCCATTTTATGCATCTCCTCATGTTAAGGTCATGTGATATGGATAAGGTCACATATCAAGGTCAAATGCCAAAAAAGTTTACTTGTCGCTTGCACTAAAATACTATTAAAACTCATGTACAAGTCAACAACCCTTTTTGTAGTTACGTCGTGTTGTAGGGGCATTGTTTTTAACAAACACATCTTGTTTATTATAGATAGTTACTTTTTTGCATGGCAGATGATAATTAATTTGCTTATACTTTCAGATCATTGAATTATTGTAGAATTTTCACAGAACTAGCGGAGTCTGTTCTAGAAGTAATGACTAATACACCTAACCAGGTAAGCAAAACTTATAAATGAACTATTTTAAAGCCATTAATTTGCCCTGTGAAGAGATTTTTGCTTTAGTGGAAGAAGACCACTGGTATCTGAGGTCGAAAGATAGAATATCTACTTTGATATCAAAAGGTCCAGTGTTAGATTCCTGTAACAGCTAATAGTCTTTGTTCTGTCTCTGGCCAAGACATTTAATATGAGTTTGTATGTATTCTCTGGTAAAATGTAAAATGATATGTGTAAACCATCCACTGGGGCTTTTGTCATGGTGCTGGTGTCTATTAAGCTTCTGTTATAAATCTTTTCCTAAGAAAAAAATTGGTTGATTTCAACCAAATTTCTGTACAATGATTCTTTAGTAACCCTTTATTAGATTCCTTCATGTTATAGATTATATTAAAATGACCTTTAAGAATGGGGCAAATTTTCATGTGATATAAAACTGAAACTTAAAATCTTCTCAGAAATAGCTGGATAGATCTAAAATAAATACAATAGGAAAGATAGAGTGATTCTATAGTGATCTTGTATTTATTCAAGTTGCAACACTGATGGAAACGTTATTTGTAATTGAATTTTGTTTACTAAAACACTAAAATTTGAGTCCACATTTAACGAAGATACAACCAACATTGTAAACAGATTTTAAGGTAAAGTAAAGTTTCTAATTTCCAACAATGTTTTGTCGAATGAATGAATTTCAAGCACCAAGACAAAGTTATTCCCGACCAATCCAAAAAGAGCCTTTAATTGACTAAAACAGTTCTAATTTAAAAAGAAAATATTGACAATTTAAAATTTTTCATCAGTTCAGGAGCCAAAGTGATTATTTCCAACACTTGAGCAAGACTGTTTCCTTCGGCTACCAAAATATCTCAACTACAGCTAATTAACCTTTTCCTGTTCAACCCCTATCTTTTACGTCCTTATGAATTATAATTGAGGATAAATTGTATAAAAAGAAGAAATTGCTTTTAACAAGCCATTTCTTCTTTTTTTTAAATATTTTCTACCCTACCTAATTTATTTTCAAATTAAATCCACTTTAAATTTTGGTCTGCAAAACCTTTGAATTTAGACAGGTCTAAACAATTATTTGAATGTAATTTCACGGTCATTCATCAATTTCAAGGTCATTTGTTAAGGTAAAAAGAAATGTAAATTTAATGAAAAAGCTTAACATTTTGCTCTAATTCAAACACTGTTCAAGATACATGGCTCATATTTGGGATATAGGTTCTTTCATTAATAGGCATCAGTCAGTTGTAAGGTCAAGGTATCCATCAAGCTCAAGGTCACTTACCAAACATTTAGAAAAAAGGCTGTAATGGGGGCATGGTGTTTCATAACTTGGCTAATTTTAGAGAAACAACATTGTATTGCCATAGCTTTATTGTCGTCCATGTCATTGATGTAGACATTGCCATTTATGTCATGCAATGATGTTGTTTCTTGGCATTGCCCTTGTTTTAACCTGAGGCTAAGCCTTCGACAAACACAAATAGCAGATAATTGTTTCTTAAAACAATGGATCATTTTTCAATTTTTGTACACAACTGAATATATGATAATTGATAGATGTATTTTGACAGAACTAGTGTCACACTTTATCAAGTATGAAATTCTGATGGTCAGTTTGGAACTTTATTATGTAGTTGTTGTAATTTTGGAGTTCTAGGGTGCTTGTTAATAGGAGTTTTGGGAATTCATCAATTATGGCTGTCAATAACATAATCAGTCAGCCATTGAAATCATTCACTTAGACTGGAAAATAAATTTTAAGTCTGACTTTGGCCTCCATAGATGTGAGGCATTTATATTGGTTTGGCAACTTAAATGTTGTAAATACAGCTATTCTAGTTGTAGTTATGATGTTTGGGATGCCAACCAGCCATTCCACCTTTTTGTAACATGATACTGGCCATAAATTCTGAAAAAAGAGGTTGTTATACCATTCCCACACAGTGACATTTTTGAACGCCCCACAAGAAAAATGCTGTGGAAAACATTGTGGAAAATGAAGAAATTGCGAGTGACGAGCAATTTCTTCATTTTCCACATTTTTTTTCTACCTAGAAAGTAGAAAAATCCTAAGTTTCATGAACTTTAAATTGTTGTCTGCAACTTCTTTCAATTTGGACTAGTCTAAAATTTTGTTGTGTGATAATGGGTTAAACACCGAAGTGGAACTTCATGTCAGAGTCAGTGGGTGGTACCAATGGCGTAGGTGAGCAGGGCTAGTGATTGGTTGTTTACATACATTATTACATTATACATTATTTCAGGGTCTTGGTGATTTTAAAATTTTAGAATTATTGTTAATGTGCCTGGGCCATCATCAATATGAGGTAATGAACCTTCTTTCATTGTTTATTCAAGTGATTAAGCAAATTAAAATTCTGTTGTTTTGGGCACTATGGAAAAGGATAAGAGTCTTTCCTTTCAATTATATGTTATTTGTTTCTTTGACTAGTAAGAAAAGAATTAAAGTAAGGTTTTCAACTAGTCAGGGAAAAGCTATTTTGACAATATGAACATTAGTTTTATGTTGTACTAAATAGAAAGTCATACATCAAGTTGCATGTGTGTGCTGTTGTTGCGTTTGAACTGTCCCCTCTCAATCTGGCTTTTTACAACCCTAAAGAAAAGAAACTTCAATAACAGAAAAGAAATTCCTTACAATTATCCACAATGTTTTCTTCCCTGAGAGACTATTCTTTATATTTCATGAACCTATAATAGTTCTTTGCAACTTCCTTTGAATTTCAACTAGTCTAGAATTTGACGTCTGGTATCGGGTAAGGTTGTTTCAATGAGTATCTATATAGATCATAATTTTATATTAGCCAATTAACTTCCAACAATATTTCAATGGACTTATGCTAAAAGGTTTTTAGCTTTTATGCTCACCTGAGCACATGCTTATACAAGATTTTACTAACAGATGACTTTTGGCCAAGTTAGATTACTGGCGCTTTGATTACTTCTGGAGTCATTGACTAAAATGAGGGCTTAAGGGCCAATGGACCTCTTGTGATAATTGTATATTCAATTGGTGTTATACTCTGTACAAATTTTTAGGTGGCTGAAGTGACGTTTAATTTCTGGTACAAATTGTCAGAAGATTTATACCACAAAAATCAGTCGAATCTTAACGAGATATTTCAACCTTATATCCAGAGACTGATCATTGCCTTATGTAGTCATTGTCAGATGGATCCAGATCACGTAAGTTTTTGTTTATAAGAATCTTCTAATGAGTATGATTTAGTTGTCAATATGATCGCCAGCAGATTGTTTTATAGATGTCTAATCTGTCTATCTGTGCAAGCTTGAACTTGCAAAATAAACAATTTTTCTGAAACTAAAACACTACTTAATTAGACTGAAGTATGTAGTGAATTAAAACTGAAACCTGGTCACAGTCAATTTTTTAACCCATATCCCTAAAATTGAACTTGAAAGCTACACTTACATGTATGAATAAAAAAATTTCTGTAGCACCAAATCTGTTGAAAGTACTAAGCTAGTACATATTTGGTACATAGTTACTTTCCATCATTACCCATCTAGTGAGAGTCATGTGATCATAGTAATCCACATTCCTTGTACTTAAAAACTTACACTTTCTGTTACATCAATACTTCTGAAGTTACAATGCTTAAATTTAGTATGAATGTCCCCCTAATTGAAACAAATATGGTCATATGGATAAGATCTATCTTTTAACCCTTATCCCTAAAACTTACATAAGCTGTTGTTAGGACATTTCGGTTGACAAACCAACAAAAATGTTTCACACAAATGGCAACCAATGTTGGAGTTCAAAGCTCAATTCTGGTCTGAATGAATTGTTTGATTGGTTGATTGATTTCTTGAGTGACAACCGCGATTGGTCAATCAAACTGAAGTAGTGCATAAAATTTACAACAACTTCATATTTGTGTATACCTAGGCCAATGAGAAGCACAAATTATTCACTGATTATCATATAAAATTGACCAATAGGTGGGGCCGCCCACTTACTCCGTTTGCCCTAACCATTGATTCAGACAGGAAGTTCCATTTGGATATATATCGGCTTTATTTTGCAAAATTTATTGATGGTAGCCTGTAACAAAAAAGTAGAATCGTTGGTTGGCAAACTAAAAATAATAACAACAGCTAGAATAAGCTATAGTTACGATGTTTAAGTTGGCAAACCAACATAAATGCTCCACATGAATGGCGGCCAAAATTAACTTCCAGTCTAAATGAATGATTTCATGGTTGACTGTTTATTTGATTGACAGCTGTGATTTGTCAATTCTGAGTCAATACCTACTAACAGACTGAATAGTGAAGAGTCTGATCAGAGTGCAAGGATGTGAAATACATACATTTTGGTAGAAAATGTCATGTGTAGGGTCTAATGCAACATGTTTAGATACTAAAGAATTGATGAGCTAATGTGTTAATTTTTTTCACCTGAATTTTTTAGTGGCGTTATTTTGTTGTACAAAGGATTTTTTTTTGTCCTAATTTCAGGAAGGAGTTTTGGATCCCTCGGACGATTTTTACGATTTCCGAGTTCGTGTATCAGAACTCATCAAAGATGTGATATTTATTGTTGGTTCTTCTACTTGTTTTACTCATGTAAGTTTCTCACATTGTTGAAATGATTGCTTCATTGCAGAGTGAAATTTGTGAGCCTGTCTCATAGTTTTAACACCTGTCATGCTGAACCCGAAATATTCCTGTTTTGGCAGGAGATATATACAAAGATCAGCCTGCACATTAGTGCAGTCTGATCTTGGACTACACCACCTGTTTTTGCCTTTTAAGTAGGAGTTGTTATAGAATTTTATTTCACAATAAATATTGATCCACAACTAGTACTTTCAGGGCTTTCAGCCCTATGATTGTAATGCAATTTTTGAGAGCGATCTTATTCAGACTAGGTTAATGTAGCAAAAATGAAAATTTGATTTTGATTGCTCAGAGGTAAAGATGCTTGACCAGTAACAAGGTCCACTGTCATGAGAGTGGCTTGTTGGCTAAATAATGAATCCTTATCATGCTGAACCCAGAATATTTCTGCGTTGACAAGAGATATAGACAAGGATCAGTCTACACATATGTACAGTTTGATCTTAGTCTACACTACCTGTTTGACATTTTAAGCCAGTGTTGTTCATGAAATTAATAAAAAAAGATGTATTGACCCACAGTAAGGAACTTTCATTATTTTCAGCTCTTTGATTATTTTCAAATTTGAAAAAGAAAGATTTATTTCACTCAGTCAATGCAGCTGTAAGATGCAAGGCAGTGGGTTTATAACCACTGTCTCTTTCTTGCAAGAAAAATAAGTAGGTTTAGTGATGAAGGGTGACCTAATGAGATTAAAGTCTTTGTCTCGTTCAAACCAAAATAGATCTGTATAGACTAAACTATTTAATTTTTGCACTTTGCCTGGAAGATAATGCACAAGGTTGTTAAGCTTCATACAAAAATCTTCAAATATTCATAAAATATACAATGATTCTTTTTGACAACTTATATGATCATTATTTCTTGATTATAATATATTAATGAAAAAATCGTTAGAAAAAGTGTCTTGCACCTTGTGATGGTCCGAATGTCTTTTATTTTCAGATGTTCACAAATCTAAAAAATCAAACCTCTACTGCATCATGGGAAGTGTCTGAAGCATCTTTATTTATTATGGCTGCAGTAGCAAGGAATATTTTACCGTAAGTAGAAATAATATGTTGTCAATATTGCTCCTGTTACTTCATATATTCAGTGACCATTCTTTTTAAGCCTCAACTTTGTGGTCTTCCTGGTGTCAAGGTTAAGGTGGCAGCTCAAGGTCAAATGTGCATTTGAGCTTGTCCAGTGCATACCTCCTAGATTTGTGCAAGGTATTCAGAATAATTTGGGACACTTGCTCATCATTGTAGGTAGATGTGAAATAAATTCACAGATAGCTCCAAAGTCAAATTCATAGCTCAAGTTCTAATATTTGGTGCGTTGGCCATGTTGTTCCTGGACAATTTTTTAGAATCGAGGCATATTGTTTTACCGGTGCCAATCTGTTTGTCTATGTGCAAGCAGTAAACTTAATACAAACACTTAACATTTTGTTGTAATTCAAAAAAACTTTTGAGACACACATAGCTCATATTTGAGACATAGGTTCGTTGAATTGATAGGCATCAGTTGGTTGTAAGATCAGGATCAACCAACAAGGTCAAAGTCATAAATGAAGGTCATGATCAGTCCCATTCCGGTTACCTGTTGGAGGACTGTAGGTTTGCTTGATTGTTTCCATCTGTCCTTCTATCTGTCTGTCCATCTGTCACGCTTTTTTTCGGACAACAGCCCTCTTGTTTTTAGTTATTGCACTTTTTACCTTTACATTTTTGGCCAGAATATATCTCCTTAATCATAAGTGTTAGCAACTTGAAACTTTATGCACTTATAGATCACAATGTGGAGAAGTATCATGTACAAGAACTGGTACTTTATTGCGCTCATTATTTTAGTTATTGCCCTTTGTTGTTTTTACATTTTACATTGTTGTCCTTAAAATATCTCCTAAACCATAAGTGCAAGCAACTTCAAACTTTATACATTCAAAGATCATAATGTGGAGCAGTGTCATGTACAAGAACTGTTACTGCTGTTTGCTAAGGATGTCAAAACCAGTCATTGCTTTCATAATCTTCTTTTATTTATTGTCTTCTCAATCTTGTCTACCTTCATATGTCCAAATTTTGTTAACCCTTTCCCAAACAGTAAAAATTTGGACAAAGCAGAATTTAAAGCTGCTGCAGACGACAAAATGAATGTTATTTAATAAAGAAATGATGAATATTAAAGTACAGAAAATATTGAAGAAAAACAAGAAAATGTTTTAATGATCAGCATTTTCTTATTTTCTCTCAAAGTTATCCTAAGCTTACTCTTAGGGACGTCAAAACCAGGTCTTGTTTAGGAAAAGATTAACTATAAAAAAAAGACTTTTTTTAATCTAGTGGGGGTCTTTGCAATACAACATGCACTTGTTAATTCAGAAATAAGACAAATATTCAAAATTTTGCTTTAATTCAAACATCATATAAGATGCATGGCTCATATTTTGTATAAAGGTTCTGTGTATTGATAGTCATTAGTTGGTTGTAAGGTCAATGATATCCTTAAAGGTCAAGGTCACTTATATTCAACTTAAAGCTAATACTGAATGTTTTGCTCTTATTAAAAAAAAAACATTCAAGATATATGGCTCATACTTAGGACATAGTTTCCTTGTATTGATAGGCATCTGTTGGTAGTGAGATTAGGGTCACCCTTCAAGGTCAAGGTCACTTATCAAATACAAAAATGAAATTGCTTAAGTTCACTCTTTTTTAAATAGCATTTAAGATACATGGCTCATATTTGGAATGAGTATGGCCATAGCACAGTGGTAGCATGTAAGACACCTAGTCAAGGGGTCCAGGGTTTGATCCCCGCCTGTGGCAAATATCGGCTGTGAATAGCCTTTCAGACAATTGTCCCCACCAGTGATAATTGTAAACCTAAGTGGGATGAACAGCTAGAGGCCTGGAAGGATGTAGTGGTAGTACTGGTGTTAGAAATACTAGGAATCCATGGTAAGGTGCTCCAGCCACTGAGATATGACTGAAGAACTGTTAAAAGTGGTGTTAAATGCCTTTCAATCAATAAATCATATTTGGAACATAGATTCCTTGCATTGATAGGCAACAGTCTAAGTTGTTCTTAAGGTCAATGTCATCCATAAAAGTTAAGGGCACTCATCATGGTCACATTTCAAAAAAAAGTCTGCTATGGGTGGCAGAAATGCAAGATTATTGAAAGCATTACAAAACCCAATAGAAACATATGATTGTGAAATCAGTGAAGCTTTATTACTTGATCTCTGAGAATTGTTTTACACATATTTCAGGGAAGAAAATGAGGTTGTTCCTCATGTTGTACAGGCTGTTCTATCAATACCTCCCACTGCCCATCTGGCTGTTAGATATACCACCCTCCAGTTGATAGGAGAACTGTGTGAATGGATTGAAAGTCATCCACAGATCATAGGTTAGTGAAGCTGTTTGACTGTAGCATTTAAAATCTATTTGAAATCGATTACAGTCAACTCCTGTTTTGAATTGTGATATTTTTGTTGGTTTTGCAACTTAAACATTGTCACTATTGCTTATTCAAGCAATAGTCTCTATGCTGACTCTTGTCATGCTGAATATTACTTTTTGTTAAGACCTGCATTGAAATCAAAGGGCTGAAAGTACTGATAGGCCCTAATTGTGGTTCAATATTCATTTTGGTAAATTCTTTAGTAAACAACTCTGACTAAAATAAGTCGAACAGTTTGTGTAGGCTAAGATCACATATGTGCAGGTCTATACCTCTTGCCAAAGCAGGAATATTATGGGCTCAAAATGACAAGGGTTAAGGTAACTGACCAATAATATGCTTTTTATGTTATGCCCCTGGTAAAATATTTTACAATATAATTTTGTTTATTACCTCTGTCAAAAGTGCGATATTTCCGAAGTCCAGTGAGCATGGCCAGCAATGAGTCAATTGACCAATCGCTTGTCCTACCCACTGATTCCCTGGACCCCCCCAATCAACTCAGAAAGTTCCGCCATGATTTTTAACAGAATTATTTTTTTCGAAATTTTTTGTAAATAGCATGTAACAAAAAAGTAAAATGGTTGGTTGGTGACCTAAATGTCATAACTACAGCCTGAATAAGCTATAGTCACAACATTTAAGTCGCCAAACAAATAAAAAGGTTAACAAAAATGGCAGCAAATATCAGAGTTGAAAGTTCAGATCCAGGCTTAATAAATGATTTGACTAGTCTGTGGATTCCTTGATTGACAGCTGCTATTGATCAATTACAATTATCTTGGATGTTTTGAAGGATTTCACAAATCACATTCTGTGCCCATGGTCGTAGCTGCACATTTTAGCTATGAAGTTGTGGACTATTATTGATATTAACTCATTTCCACACAAAACTGCCTTTTCATGTGCTCAAGAAAAATACCCATTGAAAACACAGTGGGAGAAAAAGAAATTGCAAAGGCCATGTAATTTCTCTATTTTTCACTATGTTTTGTACCGAGTTTGGCACATAAGTTTTCATTCACACCTGATTTGAAATGTCATCTGCTATTTCTTTCAATTTGGACCAGTGAAAGTTTTGTAATCTTTTTTAGATCCAGTTCTTCAGTACCTGCTGGCAGGTTTACAGGAATCTCGTTTGGCGTCGATGGCTGCTACAGCACTCCAAAATGTGTCTACAACATGTAAAGATCACATGAAGACACATTGTGAAGGGTTGATACAGATAGCCCAGGCTATAGACACATTTAATATCACAAATGATTCAGCAACAGGCCTCTTGAAGGGTGGGTTCTCTTTTACCCTTTCCTGTACAGTCCTTGATTTTTATGTTCCTGTGATTTTGTACTTGAGAAAAACATTTTGGAAAAAGAGGAAATTGCTACTGACAAGCTATTTCTTCTTTTTCCACAATATTTTCTTTCACTTTTTGAATTATACTCACTTGATAGTATTGTCTGCTACCCTTTTGAATTTGGTCTAATCAAAAATTTTGAAAAAAAAGCAAAAGGGTAAATTCATTTGAATAATTTTGTTAAGTGAAAATATGCAGATGTTCCCATCTTCCCAAAGGGAGGCAGTTGTTTTAACCCATTCTCACACAATCCTTCTCCCACAAAATCCTGTATTTTTACTTAAGAAAAGTGTTTAAAAACATGTATGTATGATGGCTTTCAAAAAAACTTGGCACAGTTGTTTTCCTTGATATTGTCATGCATTAGGTTCTGTTGGATACTCCAAAGTCAAGGTCACAACTGAAGGTCATGTGACAAGTACTTAAGTGTGGGTATCCATGTCTATGACATATTTCTAGTTGAATTTTGACCAGTCTAATTTTTGTCATGTGTTATCAAGTAGAAGCACTTCTACCCATATTAATGGCTTGGTAAATTGAAGTTGTCTGCTAAGCGTATTTTGCTTTAACCCTTTTCAGTACATTCCCTTGTTTTTACGTCCATGTGATTGAACTTGTTCCATATTGCATTCACTTTTCATTGTCGTCTGTAACCTCTTTCGCATTGGGTCAGTCTAAAATTTGGAAAAACAGGAGAGGGCTAACATATTGTTGACCATTACTCTAAGATAGTGTGAATTTGGCATTTACAATGTAGGATTGTAAAATTGACAAGAAATGGATTAAATAAATTAACAGGACAGATTTAATTCATTATTTTCAGGCGTTGCCACAATTCTAGCAACTTTACCTCATGACAAATGTGCTGATGGAATGCGTCAGTTATGTTCATTTCAAACAAATGCCATGTCAAAGGTAAGAGTGAAAAAAATTGCTTATTATCCTGTTATCCCTCACTAGAAATGTGGTACTTAAAAAAACCTTTCTATGTTTTTATTTTGTAGTGGGTTACTAGCAGTTCAAAGTCTAAGGTGTCAGATTTAAAAGATTCTTTCCGTTGTTTTATTTATGACTTACTGTCTCTTGTTAAAGAGAGTGTGCTTTGTAACCACCTGTAATAAATGTGGATGAAATAGAACTACTAATACAGACTCTTAAATTCAAAAAGGAACAAGTAATATAACCAATATAATGTTTGTTGATCTAAAAATTACTCCATCATTTGAAAATATAGGGGATATCTGAAAAAAGAGATAAATAAGCCAATTACCCTATGTATAGATAAAACTGCCAATACATGATATTCTTTCTGCAGCTTTTGAATGAAGGTTCATCATTACCAAAACAGGGTGCATCAGATGACCCAACACTTTGGTTGGACAGACTTGCAGCAGTATTTAGGTAAGATACCCTAGCTTTAACATTCATGTATTATTGTTTTATGCCTTCTTATTGATGGATTATGTACATGTAGTATTTGCAGTTTGTGAGTCTGTTTGTCTTCAATGAATTAAGAAAGCCTATTACATTTTAATGGTACACTGCAACTCCTCTATAACACTATTCAGAACAGCGCTGACACCATTATAATGCGGGATTCGCTTGGCTCCCGAAATTAGGGGGGTGACAATTTTGGGTTGCTGATTCTTAGATACTTTGTCAATGTACAACTAGATTTAATTACATAAAAATGCCGACAAAAGAGAAACATAATTTGTAGACCTGTAGTAATTTACTGGGAAGGAAAGGGTATAATTTAGTAGTTTTCATTATGCTGAATTCTGTCACTTTCTGCTAAAATCTTGTAACTACAGTTGTTGTTTTTCGTATCCCGATTAGTAACATCTATAAAATCAATATTTTCACATTTTAGTCATTGTGGGAGTGTTATCGTGACATATCAGGTGATTGGATCCATGGGTCGAATTATTCAGGTACTGCAGAGTGGGGTAGGGTAGGGGAAAACAGCGTTATAGCATAATAACTCCACTTCTTGTGCTGTTTCATTAATTGGACTCCGCCAACAGCGTTATAAAGGAGTTGCAGTGTATGTTCAAGATCATTCATATTTATACTCACATTCATTTTCAGAAGACTTTTCTTCAAGGTCATCTATAGAATTCAATTTCATAATATTTCTTTTTGCCGTAAGGCGTAGACAAAGATCAGCCTGCACCTATCTGCAGTCTGTTCTATGTCTTCAACAACTGTTTTTACCTTTTGAGCAAGACTTATCTATAGAAATATTTTTTCTATAAAAAATAGGGACCCAAAATTAGGCCTTCAAGTGCTTCCAGTCCTTTGATTTTATACAATTTTGATAAGGGAGTTTATTTAGCTTGTCTAGGGTTAATATTCAATCATCAAGAGTCTTTACTCTTGAATCCATCCAAGGATTTCTCAAATTTTTTGGCAGATTTGTTTGTTACCATGACCTGTTGTGTAGTTTGTGATCTTCTGGTCTATAGCTTCAATGTCAAGGTCCCTTTCAGTGGTCCAAAAGGGGTAAAATGTTCTGTTTGCTTGTTTACTGTAACGTTCATAGATTTATTGTGAAATAATTTAATTTTCAGTTTCTTCTATCATAATCGGGCGATCTGATTGGTCTAAAAAAATTATTCATAACTCCATGAACAAAATTTTGAGCACACAGCAATTTTGAATGCTTCCGCGCAAAATAGTTCCATACAAAAATTTATCAAAAATTGTAAAGAAGAAATATATAAATTTGAAGTAAATACTTGTTATGAATTTGTTGTGCTATCAAATTGTTACTTAGACTGTATTGTTAAATCCAGTAGTCTTCACCCTAATCATGCTCAATAATGTCATTTTTTGAAATGGCATTTTCAAACGGCATAGATGAAATTTACAAACAACTCTGACTGAAAACACCAAACAGGTGCTGTAGACTAAGACCAGAGTGCACATATGTGCAGGCTGATCCTTATTTATGTCTCCTGCCAAAGCAGACATGGTCTGGGTTCAACATGACAAGGTTTGATGTTTTCTTTTCCATTTTCTGCAGGTATACGACTCCATTGATAACAAATGGTCAAGTGCATCCTTGTCTGCCTGTTATTCAGGAGGTGAGTCACAATACAAATTCCTGTTAACCCATTCCCACTCAAGCCCTCTTTTTTACGCCCCTCAAGAAAAAAGCTGTGGAAACATGTTCGAAAATGAAGAAATTGCTTATGTCAAGCAATTTCTTCATTTTTCACCATGTTTTCTATCCCAAAGGACGAAAAAATTTAAAGATTCCATCAACTTGAAATTGTCGTCTGCAGCTTGTTCGATTTGGACCGGTCTAAAATCTCGCTGTGTTGGAATGGGTAAATAGTATCTCGAATTTGTCGTCGCTGTTGTTGCAAATACCAGGATGTTGCAATTCAAATGATCTATTTGTTCTATAATAACTAATTGTCAAATCCATTAGTGTTAATTGTTATTAACACTTTCCTGTTTTTCAAAAATTTAGACCTGTCAAAATTCAAAGGATTTGCAGACAACAATTTAAAATTTATTTCATTTGAAAAATAATCATTCAATAGGGTAGAAAACATTGTTTTCATTGTTACAAGCAATTTCTTCTTTTTCCACAATGTTTTCTCAAGTAGAAAAATACAGGGATATAAAAACCAGGGATTGTCCAGGAAAGGGTTAAGGGAGATTAGTTAAGATGTAGTAAATTCCTGTTGAATGCACCTCTAATATTTAATTATTTTTGTTGAAAGTAAAAGAATGTTGCAAGAAAAAGAAAAAAATTGTTCTATTAATTCAATGTTTGTGTATAAAGGCATTTGACACCAAGCAATGGATTGCCATTACCAGGGTTGCAATCAGTAGAAATTCTAATTTTGTGCACAAGATATCATAAATAAAACTTATAAATTCATAAGAAATTTCAATATTGAAAATGCACCTCAGATGCAAGATATAACTAAACATGAAGCTGAAAATATATTATTAGGTATGGCCAGTGTTAGCTCAGGCCTGTACAAAATACCAAGCAGATGTGAGGATAGTTGAAAGATGTTGTAGATGTATTAGATTTGCTATCCGATGTCTAGGAAGAAGTTCCTCTTCTCTTCTCACACCATTGGTGCCACAGGTAATAATTAGTTCTGCTATTTTCAAATAAATTATTTTTTTAGTTTCATCTATCAAAAACGGGTGTTCATACCTCCATGAACAAAATTTTGAGCACACAGCTATTTTGCTAGTTTTTGCATAAATTTACACTCTCATAAAATTTTCTTTTAACCCACCCTTGTCCTGCTGAATTTTTATCCTTTCTTCACACAATTTATTTTTTTGTTTAATTTAGATCTATTTTACAGTCAAATATTTCCCCTACACTAAAAGAACAAGCAGGTAGTGTAGACTAAGATCAGACTGAAAGTCTGTGCAGTCTGATCTTAAGTCCATACACCTGCCAAGGCCATTTGTCAAAGCAGGAATATTCCTGGATCAGTATGACAAGGCTTAAGATCTTTCACATCAGTATGAGATTCTGCCCTAATAGGTGCCCCTGCAAAACCCTCTCTATGAAGATTCTTTGAGAGTTTTTACCAAACAACAAAATGTTAGAGTAGCTATATTTCAATGACTGGTGCAAATAACGTATATCATCCAAAGATTTAATTTGATATCTTTTCAACCCTTCTATCATCCTCATATTTTTGTTGTAGATGGTGAATTTATACCAAGTCCATTCACACTCATGTTTCCTTTACCTGGGAAGTATATTAGTGGACGAGTATGGAGCAACTAAAGAATTTACTCAGGGCCTTCTGGATATGTTTCAGGTAGGCTTACAACTTATCGTAAACTGTCTGAATACTTTAACAAGTAAGCATAATTTGTAAGATGGACTAAATGATCAGGGCTGTAAGTTTTTGGAATTGACCCATTCCTACACAATGACGCTTCTGGACGCCCCTCAAGATAAGAAATTGAGAAAACATTGTGTAAAATGAAGAAATTGCTTGTGACAAGCAATTTCTTCATTTTACACAATGTTTTCCTTTCAGAAAGTTAAAAAAAATCTAAAATTTCATGAATTTTAAAATGTTGTCTGCAACTCCTTTCAATTGGACCAGTCTAAAATTTTCTTGAATGGGAATGGATTAACCATGAATAAAGAGATGCTTGTTGATACTTGAACCTATTACCAGGTGGCACTTGGATTAGCCCAAGGTCCCAGCTTCGATCCCTAGCCAAAGCAAATATCCTTTCAGGCATTGGTCTCCTACCAATGGGTGGATAATTGTAAACCTAAATGGGATGAGCGACTGGACACTTAGAAAGGATGTTGTGGTAGTACTGGTGTGAGAAATACCATGAATCCATAGTTAGGTGCTCCAGCTACTGCAATGTGACTCAAATACTGTTAAAAGTGGTGTTATACCCAATTCAACCAGTCAATGAATAGACTAGCCGAAATTGAATGTTTTCTCAATTACAAAGGGACATAAAAACCAGGGATTGAACGGGAAAGGGTTAAGAGAAGGTTGGTGTCATGGATCTGGTGCACTCATCTTTCCCATAAATTTCTCGTTAATCCTTGTCATGCTGTATAAAATGCATTACCATATTGCTGTAAAATCAAAGGGCTGAAAGCACTGATAGAACTTGTTCAAAAATCAATATTTCTTTTAAAAATCAATTTCATAAACAACTCTGGCGGGAAAAGAACAAGCAGAAAGTTTAGACCAAGATCAGACTGCACTAATGTGCAGGCCGATCTTGGTCTACACCTCCTGCCATAACTGGAATATTTGGGGTTCAGCATGACAAGGGTTAACATACATACATAAAAGTGTAGATATGGATTACTAATGATGTAAGTTTGACAGCGAACAATTTGTGTTTTCTTATGTGAAAAGGTTACCCAAAAATATTGTCCTTTTGACTTGTCTTTACAGGCCTTTGTTGGTCCAACATTTAAACTGCTTGAAGAACAAAATGGATTAAGAAATCATCCGGACACTGTGGATGATTTATTTAGGCTTAGTCTAAGGTAGGTATTACATTTAATTGGTCCATTCTTTAACAGATCCCCAAACAATCAGGCTTTTTTAAGCGCCTCAAGAAATTTTAGGGAAACTTTGAGGAAAATAAAGAATCCCATGTAACTTGCTATGGAAAACATTGTTGAAAGTAAAGAAGTTGCTTGTACCAAGAAATTCAACATGTTTATAACTTCACGCCCGGTAATCTCGGGCTCCATCTCTTTTTGGAGAACAGTGCAAAATGGAGACAATGATACTTCCGATATGGAGCCAAGGACCGGAACTGAGCAGAAAAGGTAAATAATACAGTGCACCTCGCGTACAATTTTATCTCCTATTTACCTATTACACAATTTTCCCAAAACGTCAAGACTTTCATACCACATAGAAATGATTATATTATCCGTTGGCAGTGATAGATTTCAAAAATAATTCCGTTTGTGAATAGAAACTTGAATCAAAGTTAGGACATCGGACCTGATCAAACACGAAAATGCGTGTTGAAATCGTTCAAATCCATGTAATCAACAGTTCTGAAAGATTTAAGTGGCAATGACTGTGAAATGAATGATAACGTGTTGATATACAATAATGTTACCACAAAGAACTGCGTTTTCCTAACCCTTTTGCGGATTTTCTTAGATGAGATGGAGACCAGGATGAGGTGCGGGAGACAAGATTCAGAGGGAGAGGCGATGCATATAAAGAATAGAGTGGATGATTTTCTAGGACTGTAACTTTATGCATATTACAGGACACTTTTCCCCCCCTTTTACACAGCAAATGTGTCTCTCAGACTTTCTAGAACAGCCATATTTATATCTGGTCTATATTTTTCTCCTTTCTCCAAACTGACTAACTGAGCCCAGTGGTGAGTATAAATTTCATTCCGAAATCATTCCCAAATCATCCAAAAATTGTCAATTTCACGGTGTTATTAACTTAAGCAGTGAAGTTTTTTACCTTTTGACATAATCTAGGATAAAGCGCCTTCTAAATATAAAGAAAAAAACTTTAATCAAACCAATTATCTAAGCATTTAACCATCACAAAAGGGGACATTTGGTTGAGAACAGTTACATTCACCCTCTATTGAATTCATTGTGGCATTGATTTGTTGGGGATTGGGGTTTATTACAGGTTATAAGTTTTCCGAAAATCATACAAAAAGGGTCGGCTTTGACGTCCGAAGAGGGGCTGGTGTTACATATGGGGTCCTATTAGAAAGTTTTCAGTATATTTATATATGCATCGCCTCTCCCTCTGAATCTTGTCTCCCGCACCGCATCCTGGTCTCCTTCTCATCTGAGAAAATCCACAAAAGGGGTAGGAAAACGCAGTTCTTTGTGGTAACATTATTGTATATCAACACATTATCATTCATTTCACAGTCATTGCCACTTAAATCTTTCAGAACTGTTGATTACATGGATTTGAACGATTTCAACACGCATTTTCGTGTTTGATCGGGTCCGATGTCCTAACTTTGATTCAAGTTTCTATTCACAAACGGAATCATTTTTGAAATATATCACCGTCAACGGATAATATAATCATTTCTATGTGGTATGAAACTCTGGATGTTTTGGGAAGATGTATAATAGGTTAATAGGAGATCAAATTGTACGCGAGGTGCACTGTTTTATTTACCTTTTCTGTTCATTGTCTCCATTTTGCACTGTTCTCCAAAAAGAGATGGAGCCCGAGATTACCGGGCGTGAACTTGTAACAAGAACCTTCGGTTTCTACTAAGGTATAAAGAGTCAACCAAATATCAAATTCACTTTTTTTGAAAGTGACATTTTGCAGGTGCATTTTTGTTTAACTCATTATCACATGAAATTATTGACTGATCCAAATTCAAAGATAGTGCAGATGGCAATTTGTTGTTAATGATATTTTTGATTTTTGGGGGTAGGAAACATTGTGGTTAATTTTGAAAATTGCTTGTGAGAAGCCATTTCTTCATTTTCCACAATATTTTCTAAAGCTTGTTTTCTTGGGAGTATCACAAAGTGTAATTGTTTGAGAATAGAAATGTATCTTGTTTGTTTTGTTTTTTCATTTTTCACCATAGCTATATTTCTATTTATGGTTCGATTGACTCAAATAAAGGCAATTTTATCTGCTCAATTTTTACTTCGAGATTGAACTTTAGATTTTGCAATTTAGTAAAGAATTATCCTGTCACAAAAACATAAAAATTGTAAACATATATAAATAATTTAATTTTTAGTTTCGTCTATCAAAAACAAGCGTTCTGATTGGTCAAAAAAATTATTCATAACTCCATGAACAAAATTTTGAGCAAGCAGTAATTTTGTATGATTCCACATAAAATAGTCCCATACAAAAAGGAATCAAAATTTGTAGAGTGATAGCTATTTTCACTGCTATTATATTATAAGAAATGAAGAGAATAATTGTTGTTTTCATGGAGGTATGAACCAAAAAATCTAATCACACAATGTATGAATCCACTTTGCGTATTCATACAGTGTGATTAGTTTTTTCAGTTCATGCCTCCATGAAAACAAAAAATATTCTCTTCATTTCTTAACCCTTGTCATGCTGTATAAATTACCTTACTGAATTGCTGTCAAATCAAAGGACTGAAAGCACTGATAGAACTTGTTGTTCAAAAATCAATATTTCTTTTAGAAATCAACCTCATAAACAACTCGGGAGGGAAAAGTATGAAAAGGAGGTGTAGACAAAGATCAGCCTGCACATAAGTGCAGTCTGATCTTAGTCTACACCTCCTGTCAAACCGGAATATTCTGGGTTCAGCATGACAAGGGTTAATTGGATAGAAATAGAAGCTTTGCGCACATTCAAATTAGTTGTAAAATGCTAGATAAATGTGTATCATTTTAGATAGGAAATTTTGTTGATAGGCAATATGCTCTTCACAACATTTTCATTAATCTAATATTGGAGGTTTGTTTATAAGCAAATAGTTTTAGGAAAATACTTAAACCTTTAATTACAGGTTTATACAAAGAGCCCCATTAGCTTTCCTACAAAGTCAGATAGCCAAACCAGTTTTATGTTGTGCAATAGCAGCCTGCTCCCTCGATCACAAAGATGCCAATGCTTCTGTTATGAAGTTCATCACTGAGATAGTCAAAGCTGCAACTAACAAGGATGTAAGTTGACCACAATAATAATACCCCCGAAAAACGAATGTTTTCGGGGGTATACTGGAATCAGCCTGTCTGTCTGTCTGTCTGTGTACAAAATACAACCAATTTTGTGTTGCAAACTCCTCCTTCAGTTTTGCTTCAATATAGATGAAACTTTTTACAAAGATTAACCACATGTTGATTTTTGCAAGACCCAATTTCGAAGTCTTAATTCCCTCTGGTTCAAGAATTATCTCCCCTTGAACTTAGACATTATTTATGCTTTGTAGACATATACAGCTAATTATACTACCAATTCTGTGTCGCAAACTCCTACTTTCTAGAAAATCAAAGTCAGTAGCTATGGCCTTGTATTGTTTAAGCTCTCATAGCACTGAAAGCACTTCCGGGGTTTTAAGTCACATACTGTGACAAGTTCTAGTTCTATCTTGTAATACTATTTTGTCTTCTCAGCAGATGACGTTTTAGTGATTATTAAAGTGATCAAAAAATATAAAAAGTTGGGAGACAATAAGTCAAGGTGTTTTTAAATAAATAAAAAGAAACAGCCCTGTAAAGAGTAGAAACAGCCCTGTAAAGAGTAGAAACCATTGTGGACAAAAAGCAGAATGTTTAACCTTTTCCCACAGCTGTACTTCAGCAAATGAAAATTTAGTCAGTACGGAATTGCGGTAACCAGGATTATTTTTATTTTCTATTTTTGAATTATCCCAGATTTGATAGGTAAATCTGTTTAGATCTATCTACAATACACTCAGGATATAATGAGATCCTCAGGATACAGCATTGTACCTCTCTATATCCAGGTCTCGTTGTAACCAATTAGACAAAAATACCTACCATATGTTCAGCTATGATTTCACCAGAAGAGGACAAAATCCATTTGAAGAGTATAAATGTTTTAGGATAAATAACTCATTCTAATCAAAAGAACTATTAATGCAATATACACAGTGCACAGGTGAATGCAAACATTATCAAGGTAGAAATAATTTATATAATAATGTTGACCTCTGATATGTATGTTACAGTTTTCATTTTTGGGTGACTTATTGTCAATACTTCAGCTTATTTACAGCTTATTCAGATTGCCTAGCAACAGTTTGCCATTTATTGTACATTACTAATGATAAATTTTACATAATATTTACCAAGTCTTCAAACTACATTCTTGGAGGTCAGTGGGTGTAGCCAGTAATCTGTCAATAATGAATATCCTTCAATCTTTTCAGGAGAAAGAAGACTTTGACAGTCGGAGTGCCTTGGTGAAGGGTTTATTGACAGAGCATGGCCAGTCTCTAGTTCATGCCCTTATCCACTCTATAATATTCTGTCTACCCACATACATGGCCTCAGATATAGGGGAGGTTGTGTATGAAGTCATGCTGGTAGATAGACCTGTAAGTTTATTTTGAATGTTGAATAAAAAAAAAAAAGAGTACATGCTTTGCTTACCAAGAATTATACTCAGACTAATCTTATTTTTCTTATCTTTATTTGCCTGGAATATTAACCCTTGTCATGCTGAACCTGAAATATTCCTGTTTTGACAGGAGGTACAGACAAAGATCAGCCTGCACATATGTGCAGTCTGATCTTTGTCTACACCTCCTGCTTAGCCCCTTTAAGCCAGAGTTGTTTGTAAGATCAATTTTCAAATAGAATAATAACCCACAATAATCACACCCAGTACTGTCAGCACTTTGAATTTAATGCAATCCTGAAGAGGATTTTATTCAGCATGACAAGGGTTAACAAATGATATGAGACGCCAAAAATACATTTTGTGAAGGCTCATCTTTGTCTTTGTTGTCTGCTTTAAAAGAATTTTTCTTGATCAGATTGCAAATGCCATTAATTGAATTGTTTAGCTTTCTTCAATTTTTTGTCTGCACAGGGGTGCATTCTTTCAGTTTATTTTAAATCACTACCATAACACATGCCCATATGAGCAATGCCCTAGAAGACATTTAGTTGCACGCTTGCATTGATTTTCCACAATGTTTCTACCTAGAAAAAAAACATGAAGAATTTCATTGACTTAGAATTTTGGTCTGCAATTTCTTTCAGTTTGGGCCAGTAAAAAATTTGTTCTCTGTTAATACATTAGTTGTCTTGTCTATGAACACAGGCCAGTGATGGTGGGGATTGAACCTATGACATCATCTTCACCTGTCAAGCACTCTTACCACTCAACCACTGAAGCAGTCAGTAAAAAAACACTTGACCACTAAAGCTGTCATATTTGTTCGGAAAAACTTCCATTGAATGCTATTACATTTTGTATTTCAGACATTTTGTGTATGGTTAGAGACAGTTTTGAAGGCCTTACCAACAGAAAATACTGGAGGTGCAATATCAGTAACTCACAAACAATTAACAGACTTTCATAAAGCTGTAACCAGTGCAGAGAAAGTTTCAGATGTTAGTGACGCTGTACGAGAATTTGCTCGTTTATATAGATGAAAACAATTAGGCCATTAGGATATTTGATGGGTTAGTGCAAAACTATTAGAAGTGCATAGAGACATGCCTCAGCGATATGACTGAAAACTTGTTAAAAGCAGCATTAACCCTTTCCTGTTTAATCCCTGGTTTTTACGTCCCTTAGATTTTGTAGTTGAGAAAACATTGTAGAAAAATAAGAAATTGCTTATGACAAGCAATTTCTTCTTTTTCCACAATATTTTCTACCCTACTGAATAATTATTTTTCAAATTATATTCACTTTTAAAGTTTCGTCTGCAAAACCTTTGAATTTGGACAGGCCTAAAATTTTGAAAAACAGGAAAGGGTTAAACTCCATTCAAATAAAGCATAGAGACAGTTGCTGTAGGGTTCTTGTGTGCCTCAGTGGTGGCATTTGAATTGACCAATCACTGGCTCAGCCCACTGACCCCCTAGGTTCTGCCCATTAACTCGGACACTTTGATTTCTAACGGCATTATTTTGCAAAATTTATCGCCAGTAGCATTTAACAAAAAAGTGAAATGGTTGGCAACATAGTTTGACATTTAAGTTGCCAAACCAACAAATAAGGTTACCAATGTCGGCGTTGATATCCAAGGTCTGGGCAGAATAAATAATTTGATTGGTCGGTTGATACCTTGACAGCTGCAATTGGTCAATTATGAGGGAAGCTGAAGGCAAGATGTTTTTTGAAAGCTAGGCTGCTGATCATATTGTTTTATCTTAGTGTTTAAGGAGACCCAGTCTTGTCCTGCTATACAAGTTGAAGATTGTTTAATCCATTACCACAAGACAAAATTTAGACTGTTATAAATTGAAAGATGTTGCAGATGACAACTTCAGGTTGTGGAAATTTTAAAAAACATCTTTGCTTTAGAGGGTAGAAAATGTTGTGAACATGGTAGAAATTGCTTGTAACAACTAATTTTTTCCATGTCCCTATGTTTTTCAAGCATTTTTATGAAGGAGCGTAAAAAATTGTGATTGTGTGGAAATGGGTTAAAACCCTATAAAATTTAACGCCTATAGTTTTGCACTAGCTTGTAACAATTGTGTGTGTGTGGTTGTGTAGGCTCCAGACCATTTTAGCTAAAATCATGAATAAATTTAGATTTTAAATGAAATCCAAACTCATCTTTTAACTCGTATAAAACTGGTACACATATTAGAGTTGTGGGAGATGTGTCTTAAAACTAACTTATTGTTCAATATCAATATTGCACAAAGTCGGTAATTGTTTGTGCTGTTTTCAGCCCAAGAAAATACACTTCCTTAAGTGTACACTCTGTAACTGTTTTTAACAGAATAAAAGGAAGAATGTAAAATTTATTAAGTTGTTTAATATATAGGACTGCTGTAAAGACATCAAACCCAAGTAGAACTGATGACTTTAACCCATTCCCACACAGTGATGCTTTTGGACGCCCCCCCCCCCCCAAGAAAAACAATTTGGAAAACATTGTGTTAAATGAAGAAATTGCTCCAGAAAGTTGAAAAAATCGAAAATTCCATCAACTTTAAATTATCGTCTGCAACTCCTTTCAATTTGGACCAGTCTAAAATTATGCCATCTGGTAATGGGTTAAAGAGATTGTTGATGTCATGTCGACATTAAATTGCAGTGATGTTATCAAACAGCAGTGATGTCATGTCATCAAATGGTAGTCCAGGACTTTCCTAGGATTTTTCCAAGATTTTCCTCTTGGTCGTCCTGAGAAGAAATGGAACTGAAGCAGAAAAACTTAAAAATATAAAGTGTTTGAAAAAAAAATGTGCTTAATTTACAGCATGTTACTAGCCCTTGAATTTTAAGTTTGACCCTTTGAAAACCTGCAAAATATCAAACAAAAATTGTGGACAAATTTAACAATTTATTCAAGAGATGAGGAGAATATTTTTTGTTTTCATGGAGGTATGAACTGAAAAAACTAATCACACTGTATGATTACGCGAAGAGGATTCATACAGTGTGTGATTAGTTTTTTTTTTGTTCATACCTCCAGGAAAACAAAAAATATTCTCTTCATTTCTTATAATTTAATAGCATCGAGCAAAAAAAAAAAGCTTTACAAATTTTGATACCTTTTTGTATGGGACTATTTTGTGTGGAATCATACAAAATTACTGCATGCTCAAAATTTTGTTCATGGAGTTATGAATAATATATTTTGACCAATTAGAAGGCTCGTTTTTGATGGACAAAACAAAAAGTTAAATTATGAGCTCATAACATTCCATTACACAAAAAGAAATTAGATTGGAATAAGAAAGAACCGATAATCAATTACATGTCACTCAAAAGAAATCTAGATAAAGTTTCGTAATTTTCAAATTTATATGCAAAAGTGAAGCAACAGATGTCCTCCATATGCAAATGAAATTAATTGTACAGTGAATTGTATATAGCAGTTTAGTTCAAAACAACTGTATTTCCCATCATCAAAAGAACAGTAGGATATTTATAACCCCCATCTACGAAGTATTGGATGGTACAATGGTTTCACCATGTCTGTCCATGCATCTGTCTGTTCTCGTGCTCAAACTAGAGAACCAACTGACCTACAACTATATAACTTCATACGATTGTTGCCAATGATCCAAGGAAGTTCCTTTTTTGTGTTTGGGTCATTAGGTCAAGGCCCCAATTGAACTTTGAAAACCTGTTCTCTAGCTCACATGCCATATGACCTGAGACTTTTAAACTTTATACTAATATTACATGTGAGATACCCTATTATTTTTAGATAATGTAGGTTAATGGTTAACTGTGCTACTTGAGTGACAAAATGCTGGTTTGATAGGGGGAGGGGGGGAAGGGGGGGAGAGTAGTCTACTTTGTGACAATTCAAGTATTTATTTTTCTCATTTGTTTAGTTTTGCTGTTTTCTGGGAAAGTAAACAAGTAACTGCTATGGCCAGGTTGTTGTCTGCTGGCATTATTGAGTGTGATTACTGATAAGCCAGCAAAACCACTCTCAGGACTTTCAGTCCTTTGATTCAACTTAAAAATTATACCCACTATCATGCACTTAAACAGCCAAGGGTTGGCGTTCTCATGTGGTGTTTATTTGTTTTTTGTCAGGAGATGGGTTATATATTTAAATAGTGATATTCTCTTTAATTCTTGTCAAACAATCCTAATGTTACTAATGAAAAAGAAAAATCATTTAAATCTCTTTTGTCTGCCACCTCTTTGATTTCTGAACAGTCTGTAATTATATTATTTTGTAATTGGTTTACAATTTTATCTCAGTTTTAACAATTCAATACTAAGACATATATTGTGTAATGATATAACAATTTTATCCTCAATTAAGTAATAGTTCCCGACTTCAATTTACTTTATTCCATTACTTGAAAATAGAATTATAGGCTGCCTAAGTTCGAAAAATTATAAAACCAAACTGCAGACAACAAATTAACCCATTGCCAGACGGTTAAAATTTAGACTGGTCCAAATTGAAAGGAGTTGCAGAGAACAATTTACAGTGAATGAAACTTAATGTTTTCACATTTCTGGGTAGAAAACAATGTGGATAATGAAGAAATTGCTTGTAACAAGCAATTTCTTCATTTGCCACAATGTTTTCCAAAGCTTTTTTTCCTTGGGGGCGTCTAAAGGCATCACTGAGTGGGAATGAGTTAGGCCAAATCAAAAGATGTGTATTAGAAAGGTTAGAAAATATTGTAGGAAATAAAGAAATTTGTGGTCACCAGCAGTTTTCAATATTTATCTTCAATTAGTCTAAAAGAGAGATTTCTGAAAATGGTTGTAAGAAAATAATTTAAACTTATTATCCGAGAGCAAATCTCAGACTAACCCAAAACGAAGAGGTTACAGGCAACGATTTGAAGTGCTTATAAACAACAAAAATGGCCCAAATTAGGGTAGAAAACATTCTGAGAAGAATTAATTGCTTGTAACAAGCAACTTCTATTCTGACATTTGGTTTGAACCCATTTCCACAAAGTGACACTGTTGGACGCCCCTCAAGAAAAATACTTTGGAAAACATTGTTGAAAATGAAGAAAATTCTTTAAATTTAGACCAATCTAAAGGTAATTGGTTAATGATTTTTTTTTTCAGGGTGTCATTGGTAATTGGTTAAACTTCTCCTTCTTTGCAAATGTAGAACAGGATTCTTGTTTTAGGCAAGTCTGAACCATCTTTGTCAGCTACTGTGTTACCAAGAAAGACTCTTTCATGGCATGCTTACTCTATAGAAATAGTTTGATAGAATGTTATTGGCTGAATCTTTTATGTTGCATAGTTTTGATTTTTTATACAAATAGTAAGTGTATATACATTTGCTTGTTTAAGTAGCAATGAATATACTACCAGTATGATTATTGCCCCATATAAAATATGTGAAACCCAAATGAACTTTGTTATCTTTTGGTACCTTTGACCATATCTTTGTGCTGACAAGGAAATCGTCATTAAGATCCCTTTTTCCCATGTTTTCCATTCTTCTGACCTGCCAAGCATTCTGATCAAGTTTAAAAAAGAGCCATGTCGGACATGGCCATCCCCGCCATAAAAGCTTGATAGTAAACTGAAGCCAGGTAGATTAAGACTTCTTGTGGACTGCATTTCTTCTCAATTACAGTCGAACCTGTCGTATGCAGCCAGCCAAGGGACAGATCAAAACTGGCCACATACGACAGTTGGCTGCTTAACACAGATCACTTTTTTTTTGGGGGGGGGGGTGCAACTCCGTTGACAAAAGGTAGTCATGATACAATGATGCGTCTCATTATCAGAATGGCCACATAAAATGTACAAAATAAAGAAAGACAATTGTTTTAAGAAATAGTAAACACACCAATATTTATTTATTCTTAGTAAAATATTTCCATTCATTTTTTAATTTGCACAACCCAAACTCGGAAGCGACGACCGACCGCAATCAAGAAACTGAAGAACATTGAAATGTTCGTCTAGAGTTAAACATTTACGGCTCATTACGGTCGGTGTACGATAATTCGGTGCATGATGAAACGTCGAACGACTTATGATCGAGACCGACGTTCCGTTGAATTTATTTTCTTCGAAAGTTCGCCGAAAAAAATATTGTAGATAATCTATTACGATCGTATGTTTCCTAAATACCGGTATACAATGTCTATGAACCGCTTGGAAAGAATATTCGGATTCAGACCCGCACCCATTCCAACGCGATCCCGCTTTTTACGCCCCTAAAAAAGCTTTGGAAAACATTGTCGGAAATGAAGAAGTAGCATTATCCATAATATTTCTACCGCAAAGGACGATTATTATAAAGTTAAAACGTCTACAATTTTTTTGAATTTGGACCAGTCTAACATTTTGCTTTGTGGTAAACTTACAAACTGGATACTTCATATCAAATCCATCAAATTCGATTAATTATAATAATCAACATAACTCGGCACTTGTTGCATTCAGCCAAACACAAGATGATAGAGTACACCTTTTAGTGGCGTGTTCATGTTTATCTCACGTGTTGAAAAGTTTATGCACAAGATTAGCCAGACGCATTATTGATTTTTTACACGACATCTGTCAGAAGTTAGTCGGGTCGCGTGACCGTTTAAAGGGATATACATGAAGTGCAAATTGGACAATTAAAGGTGACCGCTGGCCACATACGACAGATTACCGCTATGCACAGTAATTTTAAAGGGCAAATTGCACGGGCGGACCTGGGATGACCGTTATACACAGATTGGCCGCTATTCTCAGGTGACCGCTAACACAGTTTTGACTGTAGTTTGATAATAGCGATCATACTTTCAGAGATATGCTCTGGACAAAATCTAAGTCTTAAAAACAACAAAAGGCAATAATTTTGCAAGCAAGAATTTTGGGTCCTGTGCACTGCGCTTCTAAACGAGATCTATCCACCTATGAAGTCTCAAGTTAATAGCTATTATATTTTCAGATATATGCTTTGGACAAAACCTTAGTCTTTAAAACAACAAAGGGCAATAAATCCAAAATTATGCAAGCAAGAGTTGTGGTTCTTGTGCACTGCACTTCTCCTTAACCCTTTCCTGTTTTACACAAATTTAGACCAGTCCAAATTGAAAGAGGTTGCAGACGACTATGAAAACTGGATGCCATTTGAAATGAAACCATCCTATGTGGTAGAAAATATTGTGGAAAAAGAAGAAATTGCTTGTAACAAGCAATTTCTTCTTTTTCCACAATGTTTTCTTGAGTATAAAATCACAGGTACGTAAAATCCCATATTTGAGCAGGAAAGGGTTAATTAGATCTATCCACCTATGAAGTTTCAAGTTGATAGCATTTATACTTTAGGAGATATGCTCTGGACAAGCTTAGTGACAGGTAGACGGAATGACAGACAGAGACTAATACTATATCCCCTTTGCCGAAACTGTGGCCCCTATGCTGCTAGCAAGGAAATTGTCATTAAGGCCCCTTTACACGTGTTTTTAGCTCCACTGGCTGAAAGCCAGAGAGCTATTGTCATGGCGTTGTGTCTGTCATGCGTCTGTCCGTCGGATCGTCCATAAACTTTTACTTTGAAAATCTTCTCCTCAGAAAGAACTGAACAGATTTCAATGAAATTTCATAGAAATGATCCTTGGGTGATCCTCTATCAGATTCGGATGAAAAACATGACTTAAATGGGTGGGACTAATTTCCATATATGGTGAAAGCTTTGAAAATCTTCTTCTCAGAAACTGGAGGATGGATTTCAACCAAATTTCACAGAAATGATCCTTAGGTGAACCTTTCTGATTCCTTCAAAGAATTTTGATAGGATGAAAAACATGGCTTTAATGGGTAATTCCATATATGGTAAAATCTGTGCAATTCTTCCTCTCAGAAACCAGTGGATAGATTTCAACCAATTTTGACCGGATTGATCCTAAGGTACCTTTTATCAGATTATAAAAAAAGAATTTTGATTGGATGAAAAATATGGCTTTAATAGGCAGGGCTAATTCCCATATATGGTTTATACTGAAAACTTTGAAAATTTCTCAGAAACCTGTTGATGGATTTTAACAAAATTTCATAGGAATGATAACCAGATGACTGTTTGTCAGATTCCTTCATGTAATTTTGATTGGTTGCAAAACATGGCTATTATGGTGCTGGGTTATGTCCATATGTGGTATACAGTGAAAATTATACATAATGAATTTTACATAACTTGACTTTTGTAAAAACAATGAAAAAATTGAAATTGTTCTCTAGACCTATTTCAAAGATTTCAATGACTTAGATTTATTTTCATTATATTCAGTTTATTTCAAATTCATGAAAAAATTTGATTAATTAGTTCATTCATGCCTGTGGAGCGATACAGATGCTCAAGCGCCTCTATTCAAAAAGAGCCTTCCCGTTTCAATAAGGTTCATTCCTGTGACTAGACAAACAATCTGACCATATTTCATGATTGACTGGACCATAATTGTGGCCACTAGAGTGCTAACAAGGAAATTGTTGACGACAGATGAGGGACATTCGATGATATCAAAACCTCACCTTGAGGACAATGTGCTCAGTTGAGCTATAAAGCTTTAGAAAAAACTTTGGAAAATGAAGAAATTGCTTGTATTAGGCAATTTCTTCATTATCCAATTTTTTTTCTTTCATTATCCAAATTTTTTTCTGTTCAAAAAGACGAAAAAAAAAATCAAATTACAGCAAATTTAAATTGTTGACTTCTTTCAATATTGACCATTCTTAAATTTTCTATGCTGGAATGGGTTAAAGCAGTCTTCAATTCTTTACTGAAGTTTAGAAAGAGGTCTATTGGACTCCCATAGAACAATTTTGAGAGTCTTGGCTACTTATTTACAAATTCAATACATGTACTTGCAAAATCTGCAACTGTTAAAACCCTTTTTAGCTCAACTGAGTAGTGCTCTGGGTGAGCCATTGTGATTGGTCATCATCTGGCGTCCGTCCATTCGAAATTACAAAAAAGTCTTCTCCTCATGAATTAACTATGGAATTTCAATCAAACTTCTCAGAAATGATCCTTAAGTCATGCTATTTCAAAATACTTCAAAGAATTAAAATCCATTATGGCAACAGAGTAAAAAAACTTAAAAATTTGTTCCCGCACACCATAAATCCTAAAGCTTTGACATTTGGTATATATCATTGACCATCTACCAGAATTTCTGTACTCTGAAAATTAGCCCCTTTCTTTGTCATCCCTGATTTTACATAGGAATAGGAATAAAGAAGGAAATCTTCTTTAGGCCTACATCAGGCCTAGAGCTTTGATATTTGGTATAAATCATATCTATTGACCCTCAACCAAAATACTTCAAAGAATTGCCATACTCTGAAAATAAGCCCTTTTCTGCATGATCCCTATTTCGAGATAGGAAATCTTGAAAATCTTCTTCTCCCAAACCATAAGGCCCAGAGCTCCAACATTTTGTGTGTTTCAAAACCTTTTGACCATCTACCTAAAATCTTCTTCTCTCAAATTACACGGCCTAGAACTTTGATATTGAATACAAATCATCATCTACTGAACCTCAACCAAAATACTGTTGGATCTTTGATATACCTAGAATTAAAGGAGAAAATCTTTAAGAATCTTTTTCTCCAAAGTAATTGGCATAAAGCTTTGATATTTTGTATATATCATAAAGCCCAGCCATCATACGCAGGGGAACGATATAGGACCATCATGGACCTCTTGTTCCATTATTTAGGATTAAACAAAATTTGAAATCAGTGTATCTTGATTAATATTTTATCTCCTAATCTTTTATTCACATTTTAATGTTATGTACATATTATAACAGTTCCAGATAAAACAAATTGTATAAATAGCAAGAGGCTCCCATAAAAAAGTCTCGTTAACCCTTTCCTGTACAAACCAGGGATTTAGTTGCTGTGATTTTATACTTGAGAAAATATTGCTACAAGCAATTTCTTCTTTTTCCATAATATTTTCTTCCACATAGGATGGTTTCATTTCAAATAGCATCCAATGTTCATTGTTGTCAGCAATCTCTTTCAATTCCAACCAGTCTAAAATTTTAAAAAAACAGGAATGGGTTAAGATACAAATCCCTATGGCTGGATTTTAAATCATTACCGTACAACAAGATTCTACACTGGCTGAAAATCAAAGATGTTGCAGATGACAGTTTCAAGCTAGTGAAACAAAATAATCTTTGTTATTTAGGATAGAAAATGTGGACATTGTTACAAGCAATTTCTTCATTTTCCACAATGTTTGTACAAGTTCTTTTTTATTTAGGATCACTAAAAAGTGGGATCAGGTGTGAATAGGTTAATGCCACCGTTTCTGCAGAGTGAAGTCTGATATTTACTCTATCAATAATCCACAAAATTTTAGACTAGTCCAACAGTCTATAATAATGCTTAGGTTGGAACCAGCCTTTTATATTTTTGTTACATATAAGTTACCATAAGTTTTTCAAATAATGCAGTCTAATATCTTAGTCAAACTTCTTCTCAGAATCTAGTGGGCTTTAATTTTCTCGAAGTAAAGACTATTCTTGTATTTCTTGCATTCTTTTTATAAATTCTCATACATGTATATCCAATTACAGTGTATTAAATTTATCATTTTCATTTCACTGTTTTGTAGCTTCTTTCAAAGACTGTTGGTAGCTGTAAAAGAACAGAATGTGTTTGTTAACCATTTACCAGACGGCAAAAGTTTAGACTTGTCCAAATTGAAAGGAGTTGCAGATGTCTATTTAAAGACTATGAAATTTTAATTTATGTCACTTTCCTGAGTAGAAAACATTGTGGAAAATGAAGAAATTGCTTGTCACTTTCCTGGGTAGAAAACATAGTGAAAAATGAAGAAATTGCTTGCAACAAGCAATTTCTTCATTTTCTATAATGCTTTCCCAATTGTTTTATTTGAGTGATGTCAAAAAGCGTCATTGGATGGGAATGATAAATAATGAATATTGACTGCCTTTTTCCAAGACCTTCATATTTGACCCCTGAAGACAAATGGAGACAAGCCTTGGTTTCAAATTTCATCAAAAAGACTGGATTAACATTGGTAATATCAGAGAGGATAAAGTGAAATATTTACCCATTCCTACACAATGACACTTCTTCACATCTTTTCTCAAGAAAACATAATGGGAAATGAAGAACAAGCAATTTCTTACCGTTCCACAATGTTTTCTACCCAGACAGTTGAAAAATCCAAAATTTTATTTTAAATTCTTTTCTAAATTCTTTTTAATGTCCTCTGAACTCCTGTCATTTGGACCAGTCAAAAATTTTGTCATTTGGGAATGGGTTAAAATCCAAGTAATTACATGTCAAATGACACCACCTATTTAGTACTTGTTTACAAACAGATTAAGAGTAACAACAATCAGACGTAAATGATGGCCTTATATGATAAAATTTATATCAACTGATAAATCTAACACACTTTTTCACCAATCCAGCTATTTTACAACCCTCAATGTAGAACAAACTATTTTGAAATCAAACCATATATGATAACCCCTATATTTGTTGTCTAGTATCTCTTTAACAAGGACCAAACTTTTTGTTGTATTTGTATTGACACTTGACTACAAATTCATTCAAATTTCTTTTATAGAAAAGTAAAAATACACGTTTACCTTTATCTTTACTTACTTGTAAATTCTTGCAAGCTGGTAAAGACCTGTCATTGCCACAAACAGGTTTACAAAAAATAGATTCATGTTCACCGGAGTAATAACAAGGGAGTATCTGGACCATATTATACCTGTAAATGTGAAAAAAAGATATTGGTTATGTAGAGATATGCAAACTAACTAATAGATGGAATTATTAAAATCTATATCAGTCCATTTTCACACAAAAACCCTGACGACCCTCAAGAAAAGAAATTAGTATAAATTAATAGTGTGGAATATTAATAAATTGTTTGTTAAAAGCAATTTCTTCATCATCGATAGTTTTCTATCCAAAAAGACAAAATTTTAAAAATTCATCAACTAAAGACTGTTGTCTGCTACTTCTTCCAATTTGGACCAATCTTCTTGTAATGGGTTAACAGCCCTTTATCAGCAGACTCATGTTCATATATTCAAAAGTTATTTAAATTTCATCAACTAAAATTGTCGTCTGCAACATCTTTGAATTTGGACCAGTCTAAAATTTTGTCATGTGGTAATGGGTTAAAATAATCCATTTAGTAATATTTTTCCTTGTTCCCAATACTATGTAGCCATTAGCTTCAACTTTTTTCAGTATCTCTAGAGGCTAGAATTGTCACAAAGCGGACTTATAGCCCCTAACAGCATTTTTCTCACTAAAGTATCACAGTTGACCTTTGACTTACATGCTCCTTTTTTAACTCAATCCCTCCTTTTTATGCCCATAAAGAAAAAAGCTTGGGAAAACATTGTGGAAAATAAAGAAATTGCTTGTATCAAGCAATTTCTTCATATTTCCACAATGTTTTCTATCCAAAAAGACAAAAAAAAAAAATAATCAACTTGAAATTGTTGTCTGCAGATTCATTCAATTAGGACCAGCCTAAAATTTTGTCAAGTGGGAATGGGTCAAATGGCTTAAAGTTATAAGTTAGAGCAAGGAAACAGTTTTCAATCAACAGTTGATCTTTGACTCCAAAACAGTGGGACACTTCCTTGGATCATTGGCAACAATTGTTTCATCTTTATAGGCTTTATAGGTTAGTTGGTTCAAGAGTTAGAGCACAGAAACAAAAAGATCTACAGATAGACAAATGGATGAACAGACACACAAACAATGTGGGCAAAAAAGTGACCTGTTATCAAATCTTCAAGAATTCAGAAACACAAATTTTCAACAAAGTTTCAAGGTTTTTGTGCAGTAAAAAGAATCATGTACCAGGTGGATTGCAAGGAAGTTTTCTTTAGCCTTTAGTGACCCAGCTTTTGACCCAATCTTAAACTTGACTGAGTTCTAATGAAGATTAACATGTTGGCCAAATATCAAGACATTTGAGCCAAACATGAGGGCTCTAGACTGCACTGGTGAGATTAAAAATGGGGTTAATTCCTCATAAATGTCAGAATACTTTATTTATTGCATTAACACAGTAATATGTTGGATAACATAAAAATCCACACAAAAATATATCTTAACACGGAATCATGTTGATATGCCAAGAAAAAATAGCTGTGTGAAGCATTGTGGATTAAGTAATTTCTTTTTTTTTTTCCACAACGGTTTTCTACTAAATAAGGCATTAGATGTTTAACTTAACCCATACCCACACAAAGACGCTTTTTAACGCCCCTCAATATGAAAGCTTTGGAAAACATTGTGGATAATGAAGAAATTGCTTGTAACAAGCAATTTCTCCATTATCCACAATGTTTTCTACCCTGTAGTTGAAGATTTTAAGGGTTTAAACAACTTTAAATTTTCGTCTGCAACTTCTCTGAATTTGGATTGGTCTAAAATTTTATCGTGTGGGAATGGGTTAAAACACAAAATTTCCTTCTTCAGCTTCTACCCATTTAGACCAGTCCAAAATTTTTGTCTGGTAATGTGTTAACCCATCTGCACACAATCCTGCATTTTTATGTTGTACAAAAGTTAATATTTGAAATCATTGTGAGAAAAAGAGAAGTTCCTTAAACAAGCAATTCTCCTTTTCTCACATTGCTTTCTAGACTATCTGATACTTATCCTTTACTTTGCATGTTTACTTAGAATTGTCATCTGCAATATCTTTAAATTTGGACCAGTCTGAAAAAGAATTAATTTGGTAATGGGTTAAACAGGAGAAAAGTTAACTTTTTCCTGTATAAACCCAGGACTTTACATCACTGTGATTTTATACATAAGAAAACGTGATGGAAAAAGGAGAAAAAAGGAGCAATTTCTCCATCTCTAACAATATATTCTATCATATTGGATGGTTTCAAATTGCGTCCAATTTTCATTGTCATCTGCAGCTTTTTTCAATTTAGACCATTCTAAGATTTAAATAAACGGGAAATGGTTAACAAACCTGTAGCTGCTAAAGCCGTAGATTGTGTCAAACTAAGTTTCTCTGCAGGCCGACTTAAATCTCCAATACCAGCTATCACTAAGGCCTACAGTAAATTAATTCAAGGTGTTTTACAGAAAAAGTATTTGGGAGATGAGCAAAATCTTGCATATTTTATACATGTAATGAACAAAAATGGGCATTTTACGATATTCAAAATATAACATAGCTTGAACAAGAAAAAGAACAGTACATTTGAATTAAGGTTTCTATGAAAATAAATCCAAAATATTCAAGTTTTACAAGTTTGTGTTTGTGAAACACCAACACCCTCTTAGGAGCAAACTGTTCTCTTGTTTGACCATGATTGATTATCTTGGCCTTGTCAGATGACCTTTCCCTTAAAGACCTAGTTTAAGGAATGTTGTGTATGTTGGACCCCTACTGATAAGCTAATTGCCTTATCTGTAAATCACACCAGGGGGGTAATCATCTTGTATATTCCATTGATGACCATGGTCAAAATTTGTCAATACTATGCAATAGCTGCACCTTAGCTTTATTCTGATGAGAATTTGATAGAAAAAAAGTAAAGTTATTCTTTTTAATTGCACCTTAGCTTTATTCTGATGAGAATTTGATAGAAAAAAAGTAAAGTTATTCTTTTTAATTTATCTTTTCATTCTTTTATGATTTTAAAATTTAAAGTCAATTTCAAATTACTGAATGAAAAGTGACTAAGTTGCAGATTGCTGGATTGAATGTAATTGAAAGAAATTTACATGCATTACTTTTTTGTAATTTAAGCGATTAAACAGTTTCTTCAAACATTGTGGTAAAGTAAGAATTCTGGTAAAATTACTTTTTTTCCATTTTGATTTATCTCCTGGCCTAGAATATTGAAGTATTTCCTGAATATTATAGTAGTTTTAAAAACTAATAAAGGTTGATTTGATAAAAGAGAAAAAGTGTTGAAATATCGAGACGAAAGGGGATATCAGAAAAATCAATGTTTTCTCCTCTTTTCTCAAAGTTGTCTATCCAAGTTATTCCAGTTGCTATTCATGATCTGTTATGATAACAATAGCCTTATATTTTGTAATTTTACTCCTCCTGCACTTTGAAAAAGTCAAAAAAATGAGAACTTATAATTCATAAACAATTATAACGAAATAGAATTTAAAATTTATTTCAAGAGACAAATTATCCACAAAGAAAGTGCAAATATATGCCACACTTATCCATGGTAATACAGCAGATTTAATCCCTTGTATACTGTATATAGCTTCCTTATCAGATAAGGTCGTTAAATTCTCAGCAGGTGGTTAATTGTATATCTCATTTGGGGGGGGTCAAATAAAGAAGGATTAAACTAGGCCTTTAAGATAAGAGGTAAATTTGAGCAATGTAGCTAATTAGCTTTTTGAGATTGCCAAAATTTAGTTAAAGTTTTGGGGACAAATCAACAGAAGTCTGCCTAGACAAACAGACAGATGGGTAATGGTGAAAACAATATTTTTTTTGATGGTTAGATTAAGGAGGGCATAAAAAATGGTTAACCCCTTACCAGATGGCAAATTTCTAGACTGGTCCTAATTGAAAGGAGTTGCAGACAAAATTTTCTAGCTTATGACTTTTTTATTATTTCTTCACTTTCCACAATGTTTTCCTAAATTTTTTCCTTGAGGGGCATCTAAAAGCATCACTGAGTGGGAATGGATTAAACTCAAATGTGTAGGTAAAGCTTAGAGACATTACTGGTACTTGTATATCACAAGTCTTACATGGTTATTTATCAATTTCAAAACCTACTTACCCATTTCATTGTTGGTGCCCAGAAAAATATTGTTTTGGGACCTAAAATATTCAAAAGTAACATTCTATTAGTAATTTTTTTAATATACATGTATGTACTTAAGAATTGAATCAATTTGAGAACATATCTTGTCTTGAACAAAATGTTTATTATAGGTTCAAAGTTTCAGTGATGTGCCTTAGGCTGCATTTTTGCGCAATTGTTCAAAATACAAGTTGAAGACCCGTCCAAGGTGGATTATGCTCTCTAGGTAAGTCCTTGTCTACACAAGAAGTGTCCACATAAAACATAGCTCACACTTATGGCTGCTTGTTACAAAAGAATCTTATTTCATCACCTAAGATCTTCTATTAAGGTCTTTAATGAAGTTCTGTATGAGATACAATCATGAAGTATATCAGGTATAACAAAATAAAAGCAACTTTTTTCAATAGGTCAAAAGTCAAGGTCACTCAGTAAAAGTCTATAACCTGATGAAGGTCTACAGTGTATAAATTCATATACAAGTAATTAGGTACATGTATGTTAAATAAGAGCACAACATGCATATGCCAATGTTTAGCTGTTCAAGTATTTAATAGAGGGTACAATTTCCAAGTCTAAGCTCTTTACATTGTGAATAAAATTCTTGTATGGGTTGATTCATTTTTTATCATATAAAGAAAAAAAGATCTGACAGAGCACTTAATTCATATAATTTCTGATAATAATGAAATACATCATTGAAAAATCAGAGATGAAATACATGTTTTGGTTATTATCCTCTCAGGATATTCAAACTCACTCAATTGGGAGACATTTATAAGGGTCAAAACTGGACATTCACAGATTTTTAAGGTTTATAATTCAAACATGGGCCCTGAATATGGTACCTCCATTTTTCTCCAATAACAACTGGGCTAATAAACAAAATTTCACTTAAGTTGGTCAAAGGTTACAGCCATGGTTACAGAGTCACTGTACTTAATGCCAATTGAAACTAACAACCAAGTACATATTCTAAATTTGATTGTCCTAGGTGAAAGCATTTCATCATCTATAAGCAAGGTTTGAGTTTTTCACAAGTAGGCCAAAGGTCAAGGAAATACAACAATTAATGGTGAGCAAAAAATTTTGACCAGATGAGTGCATACATATAATTTGAAGGTCCTAGGTAAAAGGAAACTGAAAATATCAGAGTGGTTAAAATTTTAGAAGTGTCGGTCAAGGTCTCGGAGTCCTGGCACTTGGTGTCAGGTGAAAATCAATCATATGATGAGTGTAAACATAAAGTATGACTGTCCTTGGTATAAGTATTCATAGTGGTAAATACAAAAAGGTTTAAATTTTGGGGCAAGGTTTTTAAACAAGGTCAAAGGTCAAGACCAAGGTCACACTGTAACAGGATTTAGGTATATGGTATAATGTGAAAGTTTCGGGTTTTTGTTTGACCCGAGACCTCGAGTTTTGACGCACAGAAATTGAAAAAGAAGCAATTTTGACGCTTGAAAATTTATCACTGTGCATCATTTTGACTCTCAGAAATTATCAGCCATGTGTCAAGGGTCATCATAAGTGTGCCAAATTATTGGAAAATGGTTAATTGATTATGAAAATATACACCCCTATCAGGGATAACACCAAGCTTGATTGGTAATTAACACTCTCAAGTGACGGACATGCATTGGCGATCGTAATTGACAGGTACTTCAAACCTGTGAAATTAATGCTGAAACCCCTTTTTAGAGTTCTAAGGCTACTGAAATTTACTTATTTGTTAATACTTTTATCACAAACCTCACAAAATATAACCAAGAAGTGAAATAAAATCAAAGAAAATGTTGCTCAAGAAATATCTTCCCTTAAATTTATCTTGTATTGAAATATAATACTGTCAGATTGGAAAAAAATTCCAATATAACCATTGCAAAAAAAAAAAAATACAACAAATTTAAAATATATTTTCTATCTATTATTATTTTTTTCTGAATCACTAGGGGGGGGGGGGGGGGAATTATTCATTTTGACTCTTTGGATTTCAATTTTGACTCTTGAAAATTTTGACCCAAGGGTCAATGACTCTTGACTTTTGGGTACTAATGAAAACCCTGAGTTTGTTATGATAATCCTAGATATAAGTATTCAGAAAATACAAAATGCAAGGTTAACTTTCCAAAACGCATTTGGAAGAAAAGCTCCAAAAATCAAATGCCTTCAAAACAAGGCTTCGCAAAGAAAAAATATCAGTAACAAATTCAACCCATTGACTTGCATCCAAAAACATTAAGTCAAACCTAATATCTTATACACATGCAACAAGCTATAACCACCAGTAAATGTGAATAGTGAAAATAGTTAATATAATAGTGTATTTGATTTCTTTATGATATTTTTTATCTCTAAAAATAATGGATGACTTTAAGTGGCAGTCAAATTCTGTAGTACAAGTGTTTGGCTCTTCCATTACTAAAAGCAACAATGTAATTATTGGATTAAAAGCTATGAATATCCAATTCTCATAATATTGCGGATTCTCGATTATTGTATATTTCTCCTATTTCTCAAGTGATTTCAAATTTGATGTCACTGCAAAAGCTTTGTTTCGTCTGCTCTTGAGCTTAAGAAGTACCTCAACTGCTTACATACAATATGATAGAATTTTCACTTGTAACCATTTTGTTTATCTATATTCATTTTTAAATGCAGTAGCCAAAGAATAAAAACAAAATGTTTATACAATATACAGTTCACACTTGTTATCTTGAAATAGACCTTTTCACGGTCTCACAGCGCATGCGTCAAATCGAATCTCGTTAAAGGCGATATTTACCCGAGACTTTGTCACGTGATTGATTGCGGGGAGTCGATAATTTATCACTATATAATCCTATATAAATTGTCTATTTTGAACGAGCAAAAATAAAGGTTAAAAATCAAAATTTTGGTGCAAAAAGGGTTTCAATATGTGGGCAGATATATGCAGATTAGTTGTAGCGAGTAATATTGATGATATTATCGTGTATTAGTAACAAAATTAAGTTTAAAACGACCTGGTGTCTAGGCCATATGAAACATTACGTACCTCGAGTTTGCGAAAATTACCCTTTCATACAATAATATCTCCTACGAAATAAGATATTTTGGACATATTTTTAACTCCGCCCTCACACACATACAAGGAAGGAAAAGTAAATAGTTATAGTTTGACACTGGACGCAAACACTGAATGCTTACGTTGATGAATGGAAAATCCCGCCTTGCAGTATACGGACAAGTGTCAAACATCTTGACAGATATAATATTGACTAAAATAACATTCCAATATTAATCAATTCCCAATGAATGAATTTTTGACTGGTCCAAAAAGAAGCTGCAGACGACATTTTAGAGCTAATGGAATTTAATTGTTTATTTATTTTCTTTTTCTCCTTATGGGACAGGAAAAATATAGTGGTTACCGAAGAAAATACTTTATCCAAGCAATTTCTTCATTTTCCACAATGTTTTCATATGCTTCTTCTCAAATTGGCATTCGCAGCGTTCTGGTAATAGAAGTGTTGGAGGAAAGGAGAAAATATATTCTTTGATTTATATAATCTGCTTTTCGTCCAGGTATACCAATTAAAAAGTGTATATGGAAATTCAAAATTGAGAGCACTATATATTAACGAAAAAAGGATTATTACAGAAATCATAATAGTATGATGACGATGTTAATAGTGCGAAGAAAAGAATGAAAAATAGAAATAATCAAATGTAATGATTACAATGGAGTGCTGTTCGGTAAACAGTCTTGATGTGAAGGGTTCCCTTTGGTATATCACATATCTATATGGTGTTATGTGTAGACGGCAACATGTCACCAAACATCCAATAAACAACACCGCACACTCTTTATGTATATTAGTAAAATTTAGGAATTGGTGAAACAAATTTGTCTTTTTATGTCTCAACCGATATGCCGCCAAGTACTGGGCCCTAATCGACGAATCAAAGAATCCGACCAGACGTCGTTTTCAATCGGCACGGGAATATTTTTGCATGGTGTTTATTTATTTATCATTATCATTTTAATCTTTTCCAAAATAAAAATAAATTGAATACGCTTAACAACTTCGAGTGGATACTTTTTTGCTGTGGGATATATATTATCCTAAAAAGACAGGTGGAAATGACAATTGTTGCGTGGCAGATTGTAGATCGACAAGGCATAACTCTAATATATCCTTCCATAGAACTCCGAAGAAACCGGAGTCTAGAAGAAAATTATGGATAAAGGCAACTGGAAGAGTCCTCCATGGAAGAAATGAATTTACACCAACGAATAATTCTTTATTTTGTGGTCGACATTTTGTGAATGGGAAGAGAAGTGATGATCCAACGTCTGTGGACTTTATACCGACAATGAATCTTCCGGTGACTTTGCCAGTAACATTGAGGCAAAAGAGAGCTACTGTTTCCAGTATGAAATCGTCCAAATATGATGGAGCAGTAGAAACCCTTGTGAAAGAAAACTTTAGCGTGTGTTACACCAAGAAACGCGTTTTGTTGCCAGAAATTGATCTTAGAAATGTGCAGAACGAAGTTCAGATTTCACAGGAGCGGTCAGATGAAATGACAGAATGCGAAATGCTGCATTGCCAAATCCCCTGCGAGGCATGATTTCAATTAAAATGTAACGTAAGTTCGGTAGGATTTTCCCTGATATGAAGCAAGGACACGGGAACTGATTAAATACAAGCTGGTATTTTCCACAGTTTTTTCAAAGTGACTGAGTCTCTGGACAAATCCCTGTTCAAAGTATTTAAACGCCTTCAACGACTTGTAGGCCCGGACGCTTTCTTTGTCAAACGATTTGTCCCGCGATTCCACTAAATATTTTTTAAATTTTGATATGTCAAAGGCCGGAACATTTTTCAAACCATTTCCCCATCTATTGTTCGGATTTGTAAACACTGACTTCACAAAAAGAAACATGTTTTCTGACATTTTTACACTGTTAAAGTTATGGGGTCGTATCGAGCCTTCTTATTTTCTATTGAGTTTTTCAAACCGGAAGTAAAAACTCCCCGCAACGGGAAAATGTTGTTGTTGTTATTTTTTGAAAGCGTCTAACGGATGTAGACTTTTTAGTCATCTGGCGCTTTGCGTGAAAAGGTCTATTGGAAGTCTCTGAATATTCTAAAGACATAATCAAGTCCCAACCCTTTATTTCATATAAGAATAAACAGTTATCCCTAACTAGTAAAATCTGTTATGCTGAGGGTTAGCCTATTTCAATTTTAACCTCAAAATTCACCTGTAAATCAGACGAAATGACTCTCAAATTCTGTTTGACAAGGTAAATAATAACCCTGATTAACCATTTTTTGACACTTACCTGCTCTTTGATGTATATGAACTATATGATATTACAGCATGTCACTGTCAAACTATTTTTTTCTGTGATTATAACTCAAAAAACAAGAGCACCACCCATGGGTGCCAACGCTTGGCTGCAGGTGCTAGATAATGCAAAAGTTCTAAGTCGAAAAAAAGGCATAACTCTTACAAAACACCTTTAGAGTTATCCCCCTTGATAGTCTAGATAGCTCTTGTGATGGTCAATACACATGCCCAGTTTCATGAGGATATCTTCAATAACAACAGAGATATGACCAAGTTTAAAGATTGCCACACCAACACTAACACCAACGCTGACACGAACCTCGGGTTTTCTCTGAAAACAGCCGAGCTAATAAATGCAACAAAATTCAAAAAAGCTTTAATCAATATTTCTTTTGTTTTTCCCACATCAAAAGACGAAAGTTTAATCTTACTCTAGTCTAATAATGTGTCAAAGCTGACATCAACCAAAATAGTGTTATATTCCAACCCCTACTTTCTGGTTGGACTGTCGATTTTTTTTATTTTTTTTTAACTTCTGCTGTTATTTAGAGGAATTGAAAATGTGGCCTGAATATAAATGAGAGAAACAGCACTAAATAGGGCTAAATAAAGTCGTAAATGCTTTAGTTTGTAACATAAGACCTCTCTTTTAACTGCTTTCACAAACGCCAAGGACAAATAAAAAGTGCATTCCTGACGTGTGTGATCAAGCATATTCACACAATTGACTGTGAACCAAATGACTATAACACATCCAGAATGTTTTCTCTACCTGCTGGATGATTCCATAACGCTTCAAATTTCTTTGGAACAAATTTATCAGCAATTCTTATGATGTTTCTGTAGGCACCCGACATTGTAAAATTGTTGTTGTTTCTGTTTACCTTTAAATAATATGAAAGAGTTAGATTAAACGGCAAGGAATTTTTAGATTGGGTATAACCTCGACTTAACCCGTTTCAGAAAAATCCCGCATTTTTAAGTGCATAAGTACATAACGTTAGAAAAGTAGTGTGAAAATATGAGAAACTGCTAGTTATAAATATTTTTTTTTACTTTTAAAAGAAAGTTTTCCAGTACTCTCTTTGGCCGCACCCAACGGTAAGTTCAGCACAGTCTGCAACCGCATGACTTGTCTTAGACTTAGACGCGTGATAATGGGTCATTTCAAAAGTAGACATTCCCCCCTAGTCCATTGTTCCTGTAGGCCTCATGGTAAAGTTATACGGATCTCCTGGTTTTTCCGAATTCAACATGCAACATAAAACTCCAAATTAGGTTCTATATATTTGTAATTCAACCTCTTCTTTAAGAACATTTATAACTCTAGATTTTAGGTAGTGATTTTAGTTTTAGCTCAGCTGAGTACAAAGCGACCATGGAGAGCTTTTGGGACACTTGATTGTCCGTCGTGCGCATATAGTTAACAATTAAGTGTTACCATTCTACAGGTCACAATTTTGGCTTAGATTTCTCAAACTTGCTGATAATCTTTGTATGGTGATGAGGAAGAAGCGGCCTATTGATTACGGTGACAGTCAGGCTAATATCAAGGGAAAGGGGGAGTTATTAACAATTTCCTTGTTACCACTCTAGAGGTCGCTATTTTGTTGCAATCTGTCTCAAACTTGATAGAATGTAATGTTATTGTGAGGCGGCTAAGACCCAAATTTTGACCATGATGCTCACTTCCGGAAGCAAGCGCCAAAATTTGCATATACCTTATTTAATATGCCTAGATTCCAAAAAGATTAAGACCCACGAGATCCAACAATGGGATCTTAATAAAAATGGGGGCGAAAGAGGGGTACCGTATATATTCAAATTTCCCTTAAATTTTGCTGACAAAAGACAAACCAACATTTAATATTATTACATGTAGGGGATGGAGTGGGGGAAATGTTATAGACAAAATTGAGTTACTAAGCCTACATTTGATATTAATGTTTTAATTAGCGATCGAACTTGAATGTCAATTTTTACGTATAAATATTCTAAATATATATATTTTTTCATGATAATTTAGAAAGCCGTGTCGTTTTAAAAAGGGTATTAAAAAGACATTGTTTTTTATTATTTTTTTTTTTTTTTTTTTTTTTCATTTTTTATATATCGATGGAAATGATGATATGTTTTTATTGGATATAATTCAAATATAGGAGTATTATATTAAGCTCTACAGGCAAAATAATCCATTAAATATAATTAACAGTGACCGTGATGTAAAAAGACTGCACCGTTGGAATCTGTATTTACTATAACATTAGTAATATAATTAAACTTGTTGCTTAAATCGAATGTCCACAATGTCCTCAGTGAAGTAGCAACCAATAAAAATAGTTTATACCAGGTTTAGTCTGTCACACAAAAACTGACCATCTTGAAATTATAAAAGTATAGATATTGACAGGCTTGGAAGTGGAAACAGTTAGAAAAAGGTTGAAACTCATTTATTTTTAGATATTATTCGGTGGTTTCTAGTACCTTTCAGTGTATTCACTTCAAAACTTTGGACACATTTACCCTTTCAAGACAGTTCATTGAAAACTTTGTAATGAGGCAACATTTAAAACAAAGTATTTCCACATACTACATATATGTTTTGCACCGCGTTTGTTCAATTTTATCCCGAAATTATGTTGTTTAAATGGTTGTACTAGGCCTCTGCTCCGAAATAAACTAATTTCTAATTTAAACGATCATAAGTCGTATTAGTACTAGCATCCTATCTCTGAAATGCATTGTCATAAAACATTACCTTTTAACAAGAAGCTCTTGCAGGGTTTAACTGTCCGTATACAGTTTAAAACAACTTTCATCAATACACCAGTTATACTGTGGGGCCAGTACACCCAAGTACGACCTCCTGTCTTTTCTCACAGTAAATACAACCACACCTTTCTATCCAAGCCACCTGCTTCTCACCCCATTTCAGTGCATTTCTACCCAGTGATGATGAGAGGCAAATGACGCATGTCGCGATGACATGAGTTCAGGTTCGAACTCACGACCAAAGGATTGAGAGCACAGCGTGGTACCGACTTGACTAAAAGGGCTCAACAGGGTTTAACCAATTACCAGTCGGCAGAATTTTAGACTGGTCTAAATTGAAAGAAGTTGAAGACGACAATTTAAAATCTATGAAATTTTAGATTTTTTCGACTTATTGTATAGGAAACATCGTTTAAAATGAAGAAATTGCTTGTCACAAGCAATTTCTTCAGTTAAGCAATTTCTTCATTGAACACAATGATTTCCGAAATGTTTTTCCTGAGGGGCGCCGAAAAGTGTCATTGTGTTGGTATGGGTTAACACATGTATTGATGGATACGTAACGCATTTATTCATCGCATAAACCTCTGCGTATTAAACAGAAATATGTGAGCCAAAACTCACTAAGGACATCCCAGTTTGCACTACCATAACTACAGAGAAAATGAAATTCTCCTTCAATGGAATATATTTTGTAAGCACCATGTAGGACACCTGGTTGCATCCCCATATCAAGCATTGAAAATATACCAGTAAACAAGACAATGTCTCATAATAAACTTTAGCTGTTATAGATAATCAAGTCAAGTCAGCAAAGAGAAAGTAGACAATATGCAGCTCTAAATTTAGTAAGCGCTGTGGAAACCTCTAGTTCAGCATGCACATAAATATATTAAGTCAATACTTTAGATAATTGCCTAGAAAAGTGCGATGAAAATATACTTCTATACAAATTAATATCCGAATATAAACAAAGTCGTAAACAAGAAGTAGTTAACTTGCGGACCTAAATTTGGTAAGTGCGATGTAGGACCCCTCGATGAACCTCCACACCACGTTTCAAATCAATGCTATAAGTAGTTGCTGAGAAATGTGCGACGAAAATATAACACATTACCATCAATGTCAAAATATAAAATTAGTCATAAAATAGGAAGTAGTTAACTTGCGGACCTAAATTTGGTAAGTGCGATGTAAGACCCCTCGCTGAACCTTCACACAAAGTTTCAAGTCAATGCTATAAATAGTTGCTGAGAAATGTGCGACGAAGATATACCACTCTACCAGAAAGTCGTAAAACAGGAAGTACTAGTTGTTACTATGCGGAACTAAATTCAGTAAGCGCCATGTAGGGTCCCTAGCTGAACCATCGCAACAAGTTTCAAGTCAATTCTCTGAAAAGTTGCTGTGAAAAATGCGACGAAAATATACTGTTATACAAGTCATTGTTCAAATATATATATAAGAAGTCGTAAAACGGGAAGGAGTTTACTTGCGGACCTAAATTCGGTAAGCGGCATGTAGGACCTCTAGCTGAACCTCCACTCAAATTTTTTCAAGTAAATGCTATGAATAGTTGCTGTGGGAATTCGAGGAATACTGTTGGTTATAGACGGAAGGACGGACAAGGGTAAACCATTATACCCTCCTCTTCTTTGAAGCGGGGTATAGAAATGTGTATTGACTGAATGGAGAAAAACACTAAATACTTTGGTTACAAGTCACATTTTGACTTCGACATAAATTGTGTTATGAGACAAATGACACTGTGGGACTAATGAAGTAGAGATTTTATTGAAGCATCGAAACATTTTTTTTCCAACAGAAGACTCCGCTTACGATGAATTTTCATTATTTTCATTATAAAACGAAAAAAAAGATCAAATAAACAAGGAATCAGTGACCCCTTTTCAACACACAATAAAGTCAAAATGAGAAGACATCAAAGCCAAGATTTTTGTTACATATCGGCATAAGTCTTAAGTGCCTGCGAAAATTAGCTAATCCTCCCAGATGCAAATAATATTTTGTTCAACAGGGTTGAGCTTCGGGTGATTGCATGGCGTTTGCGACACACACAGTCTTCTATATCTTGTTTTTGTCGGGATTTGAGTAACCATGTTGACTATTTCGGGATATTTTTACCAAAAACATGATTGAAACTGCTGCATGTGATTCATTTTCTCTGAGATGCTGTAAAGTTTGTTGTTTCATTGTTAAAATTTCTACCACTTATTAGTTTGTTTAGTAGAGATTTTACACGTGTGGCCAAATAAAGTAAACAAACCTTGGAACAAATACAATAATTCAATGATAAAAACTTAATCTTACTGTTAACGCGGACCAGAGTTTCAAAGAGAATTTCATTTCTAGCAAGACCAAACGAAACTAGAGCTGTCGCCCTCAAGGGCTGACGAGAATACCCCCCCCCCCACCGCTAAAAAGGCTTTTCTATGAAGGAGTGGTATTTGAAGCTGTTTAATCACATGCATGTCATGGTGGATGAACATTGCCAACCCTCCACCTCTTTCTGATTTTGTGTTTGTTGCTAGAGTTGACTGATTAGGAAAGGTTGGTCAATATGAGCCTATGTTAAAGAAAACTGTGTGAGGAGATGATGACACAAAATTATATCCACGAAAAGTCAATATGAGCCTATGTTAAATTTTTGACCCCCGGGGGGCGGGGTCAAATTTGACCTCAGGAAATAAACCATTCGATATTTTGTAAAGGTCAACAAGATGATGTTACTTACCAAATTTGGTAACCCCCCTTATGGTTACTGAGTTACTGAGTTTTGCAATTTTAAATTTTGACTACTCCCCCCCTCCCCATTAAAAAGTTCAAAATGGCATAACTCTGAAACTAACGACTGGATCAAAATGAAAATTGCAGGTGCACAACTTCATATGATAGGAAACAACCTGATAAAATTTCAGCAAAATTGGTCAAAAAATGTGGGAGGAGAAGAGGACACAAAATTTTGTCCACGGACGGACGGACGGACGGACAGACGGACGGACGGACGGACAACCTGATTCCAGTATACCCCCCATAACTTCGTTGTGGGGGGTATAATAAATATCCTTTTACTTAGATATATTCAAAATGTACTTTTTAGCATTTTAAAGTCGATCGCATATCAAGCTTGAATTCGGAGTTTCGGATGTATACAGAAATGCAAATTATCACAAGAAAAGGAAAAGGCTGTTACCAAAATAATGATGGCTTCAGATTTGATATACCCTACTCCAATGTTTTAAGTACACCAATCGGAAATATCAAAATATCTTTTTAAAAAGATAAATTTTGTAGGCACTAGATAGGATAGTCATTTTTACAAGATAATTCCACTTTATTTTTGAAATCATACACACTGGTCGCATTTTCAAGCGATTTTATAACAAGGACCTCCATGTAAATGAATTAAAAGCTTCCAGCGTGTTCTCAATTGGTTCTTGCCATTTCTCATGCCAATGCTACCCGAATACCGTATTCGATTCTCTGGCTTCTCAGCCGTCCAAGATGGCTATTTAACCATTGGTGTGAGACACATGAACATATAAATGGCATGGAAGAATGCTGACGGCATAATTCGCAATTTAACGCGCTACAACATTCTTTACGGTTCCGGTCTGCACACGCTTTCATGAGGGTTAAGATCTGGGAATTTGTTTTCTTCCGGAAAGCTGCCATCATGTCATTTAGCATATTCATCGTCAAGCACTTTGTGTGTTTTGGTGCCCTACATCTTATACCCTTTGAATAAAACGCTTCGGCGGAGGTCATGAGAAAGACGATCGGACAAGATCGATTGCATTTCCTATGTCTTCTACTGCTACGTGACCAAATATATGTTTGTTTTTCGCATTGCCAATCTATAGACTACACATTGCTTATCAAACTTTACTACTGTAACAACAATTTAGCATGCACGAGAGCCATTGCCGTTTTCAGGCTCCTCTATCAAAACAAGCAATGAAAAGACTTCACACGCTACTTCACACGCTACTTTGTACAATATGCATATGTACTTCAGGTAAAAGGCCTTGACCAAAGTTACAATGAAATCTGGTGATGCATGCGAGAGTACTCTAGATAAAAAATAGTGCAGTTATCTTTTGGTCTAAGTGTAGCTTTTCGCAATACCTCGGGTTGTCTCCGAAAGCAGCCGAGATAAAAATTCAAATTTCGACTGGTTGCCATGAAAACTAGAATATCTCCCATGATTCAATTTCTGCGAAATTTGGTCTTATTTACACATCAGTCTGTAAGGAAATTCTCTTTGACGGACGGCAAAATCTATTATCGTTTATTTGTCCAATAGATCATTCAAAAGCGTTCTTATATATTATCAAAATCCAGAAGGAATTTGTGGGTAAAGTTTTTCGGATGAAGTCACAACTTAATGTTTGGTTTCATCTATCGAAAAAACAAACATTCTGATTTTCCGGGAAAAAAAAATCATATCTCTATGAACAAAATCTTTGAGCACACAATCTGCGTACAAAATAGTTCCTTCAAAAATGAACTAGAATTGTAAAATATTTGGATTTTTTCCTTTGTTTTCAAGGTATGAAACGAAAAACCTAATCACACTTATGTATGAATCCACTTCGCATATTCACACAGTGTAATTTGTTTTTTGTTTTTTTTTGGGTTTTTTTTTTTTTGTTTTTGTTTTTGTTTTTTTCCCCAGTGTTCCTTCATGAAAATGAAAATATTCTCTTCATCACTTAAGTAAATTTACGATCGATATCAGCTCGTGCTTGCTTTGGTGTTCTTTACCGTAGATGTACGTCATGGATCGTTATGTAAAACCTTTTGTTAGCTCGGCTGTTTTCGGAGAAAGCCCGAGGTACGTTGTCTGCGCATGTCATATTCTCCGAAGATTGACCTGTCTTCGGGACCGTATCACTTATCCAGATTGGGATAAATATTACTACGTCGTACGCATAACTCCATATTATATCGCCAAGAAGTAGCAAATGGAAATTTTCAATAAAACCTACAATTGTGGAGAAATCAAACTTAATTGTCGCTCAAAATTAATTAGAAAACTAATTATTTTAAACTGCAAAAGCATTCATGTCTTACATGTGCTCCAAGAAGAGGCATCAAGAATTCGAGGCGTGCATTTATGGAAGCTGACATTTTGATTGACTGGCGAGCCTGTCCTAATCTACCGATACAATATCGGAGAGCAGCGCAGATGGGACAGGTTCACCAGTCTAACATTTTGAATGAAGTTCGACGGAATCGGCCGAGATGTCACGAATGACACTACCCAGAATGCTCAAATTAGATAGGTCAGTATTTGAAAAATGCCACCTATCGGAAGATAACGGCCCGAGGTATTGTCAGAAACTGAGCGTCGTTCGCGTCGGCGTGTCAAACTTAAACTTCGTCATATCTCTGTTGTTATTGAAGATATCATCATGAAACTTGGCGCGTGTATTGACCATCACAAGAGCTATCTAGACTAACAAGGTGGACAACTTTAAAGGCGTTTTTGTAAGAGTTGTGCCCCTTTTTCGACTTAGAACTTTTGCATAATCCAACACCTGTAGCCGAGCGTTGGCACCCTCGGGCGGTGCCCTTGTATGTGCTTTGAGATGCGTAGGAATTTTTTTATATTTCAAAAGACCGAAGGCCGAGTGGAATATCAAATTTTCCTCTGCAGCGAGAAGCAAATACAACATTTTGTGTCGCTATAGTAAATAATATCCCATTATTATATACCTGTTTCTTTTTGTGTTTTTTTTTCTAGAAAATATTCTCTGTGATGGAGCAGAATAACAAACTAGTCATTTGAATAGCTAGCGGAACTTAAATGATTACTATGACATCACTTTGTGTAAACAATATGTGTATCACTTTGAAAAAGTATACGATAATCAATGGTGTATCACAACAGATGGTAGGAACCTTAATAATCTTATACTTTCATTTGTCTTACTTCTTAATACTTTTAGGTCTCGAGCGTGGTCTTATCAGAAACTCATCCATAATACAATAGCTTCAAAACAAAAGCACCGCATCCTGTTGCAATCGCTCGGCTGTTTAATTAAGTGCTTGATGGCGAGTAAAATTTCTACGCCAAAAGGGAGCATAATTCGTTCAAATTGAATAAAGAGTTACCCACCTTGTTAGTAGAGGTTGCTCTTTTGATAGTGAACATTTATTCCCAGTTTGATGTGAGTGTGTTCAGTAATACCAGAGATAGTATCAAATGAGCCATTTGTGACATTTCCAACATTTACACATGTGCGCCAAGTAAAGGCTCTGATCAGCCTGTGCATCTGCACAGTCTGATCAGAGTCTTCACCCTGTGCTCTGTAGGTAGATACTGACCCAAAGCTTCTTAAAACAATCAGCGAATATTCTTATTGCCCCGAATGGCTGTCCAAGATGCTCAATGTGTGCGAGTCTCGCACTTGCGAAATTGTTGGAAATGTCACGCATAGGCTCAAATATCTTTGTTCTTGGATCACATCGACCCTGACGCAGACCGGGCTATAGCAACTGTATATATGTCCAAAAATAGGAGAGCTTAACCCTTGTCATGCTGAACCCGGAATATTCTGGTTTTGGCAGGAGGTGTAGACTAAGATCAGACTGCACTTATGTGCAGGCTGATCTTAGTCTACATCTCCTGCTTGTACTTTTCCTGTCAGAGTTGTTTATGAATTTGATTTCTAAAAAAAGTATTGATGTTTGGACAACAAGTTCTATCAGTGCTTTCAGCCCTTTGATTTGACAGCAATTTAATAAGGTAGTTTATACAGCATGACAAGGGTTAAAAATACAACACATGAATACACGTATTTCTTCATACAAGACCTTACTGCAACACTGCTACTATAGACCCTAGAGTCATGAAGGTCAGTGAACATTTTATCTAGGCATTTTTGGTCATGAGGAGAGAATTCTCAAAAATATTTTTTTAAGAATTTTCAATATATTTGGCGACCAAATTTATTCATGGATTTAAATTCTCATTATTATACGACTTTTAATAAAGATTAGTCAATTACAATCCTTGCAAAGATGGGTTTAGGAGACGTTGTTTAAATCAAAAGTTGACAGCGGGAAGTAGAATGCAACCTCAGATACATACAGATATACGAAGACTTGAACACCTTGCTTGAGCTCTTTTTGCCATAACTGGCCAATCGCGGCTGTCAATCACAGAATCTATTGACCAAACAAATAATTCATTCAGCCCGGGATTTAGCTTTGAACGTCAACAATAGCCGCCATTATCGTGTGATTATTCTTTTTATGAGACAATTTTGTTGGTTTGGAAACTTAGATGTCGTAACTACACCTTATTCAAGCTGTAGGTACGACGTCTTAGTCACCAACCAGCTATTCTATTTTTTATTAAATGCTATAAATTTTGCAAAATAACGCTGTTTAACCCTTTCCTGTACAATCACTGGTTTTACGTCCTTGTGATTTTATACTTGAGAAAACATTGTGGGAAAAGAAATTGCTTGTAACAAGCAATTTCTTCTTTTTCCACAATATTTTTTACCCGATTGAATGATAATTTTGCTAATCAAATCGACTATAAATTTTCGTCGGCAAAACCTTTGAATTTGGACAGGTCTAAAAAAATTAAAAACAGGAAAGGGTTAAAATCGAAGCGGGATTTCCTGCTGGAGTCTATGGGCTGGCCAATGGAGTAAGTGGACAGGGCCAGCGATTGGTCAATTGCATTGCCGCAAAGAAGACATGTTTAACTGTGGTCTTTATAATGTTAACACAACATTTTTTGTCTATGAACTTTTTTACTTATTACAATTCACTGAAACACAAATAATATCGTGTTAAAGATTTGTTTTGATTTGTTGAAAATCCACGTACAAATCAATAGCTTCCATGAAAACAAATTTGTAATCCAAGATCCATGCCCATCAAGATTGACTTAGCCCATTACCAGACAATTTTTAGGTTAATCAAAATTGCAAGAGGTTGCAATCAAACAGTTATACAAAAAATAAGTGAAAAATTTGATAGTAAGGATTATGAGAAAGGGAGAAATTACTTGTTGCTTTAAATTTCTTTATTTTTATTCTCAAATTAACACCTTTTTTCTTCAATGCATATAAAATACAGAAATATCTGGTAATAACTAATAATTATTACAATAGATAATAAAAAAAAACGTTGAAATCAAATCTATTCGACATTTAATTGGTGTTTCTTTTTGCCTAACATTTTCTCTAATATCTGATTTCAAAAATACTCCAGTAAAACACATGGTCAAATCTTTATCACCAATGAAAGTCATTATCCACAACTAAGATATTATGATTGATTTCATCTAAGTGCTTCATTAGCTCACAGTGAACAAGATTTGACCAGATAATGCATCATGCTAGGTTGTTTTGTTGTTGTAGTTGTTGTTTTTTCAATCCAACTGATATGATAATTCATTTCCTACATTACAACACCTATCAAGTAACAAATCCTCCTTTAGAAAAGCATTAAACTGTCAAAAAGCAGAAAGGCTGCTATAGACAAGGTTTTAATGACGAATTAAGGTGATATCCAAATCATGAGCTCTGCTTAATCATTCACACAATGAATTAGAAAGGCCCTGCCAAGCTAACTGCACTGAAATATTCAGAACAAGAACGGAATTTAAAACTATTCAGGAATTTACATTTCGTCGTCAGTATCAATAAATTTTAAGATATAATTACAAAAATTTGCAATCACCCTTTCAATAAAATATACATGTACACTAATACTTTACAATACAAAAAATATGTCCTATTTTGACAATCACAACACTCCATAATAATCAAAGTATCTGTCACAACACTCCATAATAATCAAAGAATCTGTCACAACACTCCACAATGATCAAAGTATCTGTCATAACACTCCACAATGATCAAAGTATCTGTCACAACACTCCACAATAATTAAAGTATCTGTCACAACACTCCACAATAATCAAAGTATATGGCCTCTGAAGTCTTGAATATAGCCTGTTGCTGCTACAGAATAAGGCTATAACTTTGAGGGTTAAATCCATAGCGTAGAGTAAAATTTTAGTCTGGTCAGAATTGAAAAAATCAATCTCTTCATTATCAACCATGTTTACTTATTCAAAATTGTTGTCTTTAACTTATTTGAATTTGGACTAATCTAAAATACTGTTCTGTTGCATTGGATTAAACCATTTTATAGAAGTTTTATCAATTGGCTACACAGATCAAGTTTTCTGAAACATCTATTGACTACTCTGGTCACAGTCTTTTAACCCATTACCAATCGACAGATTTTTACACTGGACAAAAATGAAATATGTTGCAGACGAAAATTCTTAGTTGATGGAATCTTTAAAGCCTTTGTATTTCTTGATCAAACCATAGTTGGAAATGAAGAAATTGCTTGTAAAAAGCAATTTCTTCATTTTCCACAGTGTTTTTCCTAAACTTTTTTCTTGAAGGGGATAGAAAAGCTGGCTTGTGTGGGAATGGCTTAAAGTTTTGTTGTCTGATCCGAGAAAATAATTTGGCCATCATCCTGTCTAGTTTAAGATATAAGACAGGACTTATTTTTTTCTCCAATAATGAAAGAATATTTCAAGACAAATCTTTAGTAGTAACAACGATTAATACTTTTAAGACTAACTCAGCAATATACTTCAAATAAAGCAATTCCAAAAAATGATAGAGTTCAATAAGATATGTAAATCTAATTTTCAATTTGTTTAATTTTCTTTAACGCCTGTCGAACATCGTCAAGTTTTGGGTCATCGCCTGCTACACTTTCAAAGTGTTCAAATACAACTCCTTGCTCTTCCGGACCAATAACATATACACCTGAAAAACAAATGATCGCACAACTGACAAAAAGTACTTATAGCATCATATTCAACATTAAGACCAACTAAACCATTTCCAACAATCCCTTGTTTTTACCTCTTAGTGATTTGATACTTGAGAAAATATTGTGGGACAACAAGAAATTGCTTGTGACAAGCAATTTCTTCTTTTTCCAAAATATTTTCTATCCTTTAGGTTGACTACTTTTGAAATTTTGAAATAATACATAACTGGTACACATCAAGTCGACAAACAGCATATGCAAAACTATATCGACATTCTACGAACGAAATTTAAAATATAATATAACTCTTTCCTTTAATTACATAAACACATAGATAGAATGCTCTTTCTTTTAGACTGTTGATTAATTCATGGCAAACTTCTAGTCTACATTAACATATCCACAGCTTGAATAAGCTATAATTATGATGTAACAGTAACCAAAAAACAAATATATTTAAGGACAATTTAGTGCATATATAGTCATTCTTGCTCTGGCGACAACCTTTATTAATTGACCACTTCCTTTAAGCCACCATGATCAAAATCCCTATTAACCCTTTCCTGTTCAAATACGGGATTTTACATTCCTGTGATATTATACTTGAGAAAACAAGCAATTTCTCCTTTTTCCACAATATTTTCTAGCACATATGATAGTTTCATTTCAAATGGCATCCAGTTGTCATTGTCGTTTGCAACCTCTTTCAATTAGGACTAGTCTAAAATTTCCACAGGGAAAGGGTTAAGTAACAAAATCTCTTAGGGAGTGAAAGTATTTTTCTCAAAAAAAAGTAGTAACAAAATTCTATGTTGTTGGAACTCTATAGAATCTTCTCAATGAGACAATTCTAATGAGTCCTAACAGCAGTGAATTCATCTAGATTTCTGTAATAATTTCTTTATGAGCATGAATCAATCCTTCATATCTTTCACAATAAAGTGAATTGAACAACAATTATATTTCCCCATTCCCACACAGTGACGCTTTTGGACGCCCATGAAGAAAAACATTTGGGAAAACATTGTATAAAACGAAGAAATTGCTTGTAACAAGCAATTTCTACATTTTATACAATGTTTTCTTTCTTGAAAATTGAAAAAATGTAAAATTTCATCAACTTTGAATTGTCATCAGCAAATTCTTTCAATTTGGACAAGTCTAAAATTTTGTTGTGTGGGAATGGGTTAAGTGATCATTTTTGGTCATCCTTTCAGGGGTCGCTTAATACAAGATTTTACTGTTCTTCAGGTGTAAATGAATGATCTTATTGATCAATTAACCCTTGTCATGCTGTATAAATTACCTTACTGACTTGCTGTCAAATCAAAGGACTGAAAGCACTGATAGAACTTGTTGTTCAAAAATCAATATTTGTTTTAGAAATCAACTCTATGAACAACTCTTGCAGGATAAGTACAAGCAGGAGGTATAGACTAAGATCAGCCTGCACATAGGTGCAGTCTGATCGTAGTCTACACCTCCTGCCAAAAACCGGAATATTCCAGGTTCAGCATGACAAGGGTTAAGATTTGATTGACAGAAGTGATCAGTCAGTACCTGGATCCCCCATTGTGTTCCTTGATAGTTTACTGTTTTATAATACAAACCTCCGAGTAATCGTCCCTCCCCCTTCAGATTACCAGGGGTTCCTCGAATTGTAGTTTGGGCAATGGCAGTCAATGATTTGTAATGGAACAAACTGGGAATGTTTAACCATCGTTCAACAGGGCCATAGAATTTACGCTGGAAAAGACCGTTTTGATGACATATTATGCAAATTGTTTTGGTGGGTCTGGCACAAATATTTTTTTCAAAACGAAAGTATTTGTTTCCTGTGGTGTTCCTAAACACTTTCAACATTTTCTTTACTTCAGTGTGAGAAAAGAACAATTTGCTTGTAACAAGCAAGTTCTCCTAACACTATTTTCTACCCCATCTAGGACTTGTTATCTAATTTATACTTTGAATTATTGTCTGCAACCTCTTTGGTTTTGGACAAGTCTAACATTTTGTCTGTTAATTGGTTAAAAAAGTAAATCATACTAGCACAAATAAACCATTGATTTTTGACATTGCAAAAGACTTACAACATTACATTAAAATTCAGGTTTTGTCATGTGGGAAAAGGAGGAATTGCTTGAAATAAGCTCTTCCTCCTTTCTTACCATACTTTCTTCTTAATTGTGATGATTTTCAATTCTTAAATATTTAAAGACACCTTCTCCATTTTTTGTTATTGTTTTTGTTAGGATTTAGACCTGACTCTGCTGTTTGAAATAGGTTGTATTTCACGAGTTCACATTACTTTAAAGACAGTAGGTAGAATATGACATTTTGTAGATACGACAAATGATAGAAATTCAATTGATTGAGTGAACATTTGCTTAAATGGACAAGGATGTTGAATTATGTAAAATTACTTGGCATAAATGTCCCATCAACATTCATCTGTTTGTTTATTTTTTTGATTTGAGTTTAATACAGCTTTTAACAGTATTTCCGTCATTTTGCGGCTGGAGCACCTAACCACACCAGTACTACCACTATATCCTTTCTGTGCCTCCAGCTGCTAATCCAATGTGCATTGCTATTCTTGATTGATAGCAAAAATACCACAACATAGATCGGACATACCTTTGATTTGTTAGTACCCATGTGACATTAATCGGTAATTTTCAATACTCATTGTTCTATAAGTTAGGTAAAGTGCATCTCCTTTAAAAAAAAGGGCAAGTTTTCTTCAACCGAATAAACATAAAGAACAGGACAATAAGGTAATATGCATGTACTGTTACAGTAAACTTTGAAATTATCTATAACCCTGGTTCTGTGGGTTTTCCCTGTAGTAAGTCTCTCCATATATGTTTTCTGCATGTGCTTGGCTTGCAGACATTAGAGAAGAACATGTGAGTTTGAGTGGTGCATTGCCACTTTTATAAGTCAATCAATCCTAAAATACTGCCTTCAGAGGACACAACATTACATTCCTAATAGCTTCTGACAATTAAATCAATTGTAGTTTCAACTTGTTTTTAGAAATATTGTCATATCTACCAAGTGTCGCATTCTATCAATTGTCATATTCTACCATTTGTATCTCAACTAAATGGCTTGTACCATTAAGTAAAGTTTGCACCCTTCAACAAACAATGTATACATTAACATTACCTCAAGATCAAGGAAAATATCCCCTTTAAAAAACTTTTGAAAGTCGACAGCACCCATAGATTCGTGAACTACAGCGTACAGGGGAACATTGCGGGCGTCCATCTCTGGCTTCAAAGAGGACAGATCTTCCGCAAACTGAAATAAGATAGAGGATAACCAAGTACATTCTGATTTAACCCTTTCCTGTTCAATCCCTGGTTTTTACGTCCCTGTGATTTTATACTTGAGAAAACATTGCGGGAAAAGAAGAAATTGCTTGTAACAAGCAATTTCTTCTTTTCTCACAATATTTTCTACCCTGCAGGTTGATTACATTTCATATTGCACTCACTCTTATTTGTTGTCTTTACCTTCTTTCAAATTGAACTAGTCTAAAATCTCGAAAAACAGGAAAGGGTTAAACATAGTAAAACCTATTATCAGAAAACAACAATTTAGAACTGTCAATATTAACCCTTTCCTGTTTTTAAAATTTTAAACCAGTCAAATTTGAAAGAAGTTGCAGACAACACATAAAAGTGAGTGCAATTTGAAAAGTAATCAACCTACAGGGTAGAAAATATTGTGAGAACAGAAGAAATTGCTTGTTACAAGCAATTTTTTCTTTTCTCATAATGTTTTCTCAAGTGTAAAATCACAGGATTGAACGGGAAAGGGTTAAAACAAGCTACAGACAACAACTCAAATGAGTATTTGAATTTTAAACTAGAGGCGCATGAGTTTCTGTATTGCTCCACAGGCCTGAACGTACTGTTTAAGTAAATTGTGTTTTAACTTTTGTCATAATGAAGGTGAAATATTTCCATCTTGGTAGGAAGTATATACAAAGATCAGACTGCACATAGACTGATAGACAAACTGGCAAAAGTGCACCAATATGCACCAATCTATTGGCTAGGAGCATAAATATTATCTTTTTTTTCAATTTGTATTAAAAATATCATGCAAACAACTAAAGCTAGAGCACTAGAGCCTGTATCCGTCCTCCAGCATGATTTTAATTATTAGCCCAATCCAGAACAATGCTGACTTTTTAACTCATTACCAGACATCAAAATTTAGACTGGTCAAAATGAATAAAAAAAGATGCAGACATCAATCTTTTGTCAATGAAATCTAAAGACTCTGTCTTTTGGGGTAAAAAACCAATGTGGATAATGAAGAAGTTGCATGTACCAAGCAATTTCTTCCATTTTCCACAATGTTTAGTAAAGTCTTTATTCTAAGGGGAGTCAAAAAGCATCATTGTGTTGGAATGGTTAAATTCAAATACTGAGAGAATAATTAGAATTATGGAAACAAGAGCACTCGAGGCAGTGACAACACTTCTCTGCAGGTATTGAAAAGTGAACAAAGAATAGGGCAAAATGAAACCTTTAATTTTTTTCTACGACCCTTTAGTATTGATGGGTTGATGATCAATTGTAATTGATAATCAGTTGGTTTGGGCTTCCAATTGCAATAATCGACTAAGCTATTTTGTAATCGATTAATCGATTTGTAACATCATGTTATCTGCCATTTGCTGTATGACTCATCTAGCTATGAGTTTTAATCCTTTATATTTTATTTGGGGGAGGATGATGCAGGATTTAAACTCAGAAATGATTATCATTTTATTATACAATCTATGGTCATATGATTATTTTTTTGAGATGAATCTTGCAATCAAAAGTAAGGCTTATCAATAAATTTGCTACAGAAAATTAAGATTGTTGTTTGTTTGCGCTTGATTATAATTTGTTATTAGTGGGAATCATTTGCTATCTATGCTGGACTTGTTGATTTTTTTCTGTGACTCCTTGCAAGTTTAAGATATGTGAGTCTGGGCGACTTACAGATGGCAAAATCTAGATTATTTCACTGCTTGATATGAAGGTAAAAATCATTGATACATATATCAAGTCAAATGGTGATATCAATGTTACTAATTTGGTCTTGTTGTCTTGTTCTCTGGCAACAACCTTTACTTAGGGAATGCAATTCATTTAAGCCTTTCTTTAGGATGAACCAAGTCTACATCAAAATACAAAATCAACAATTTCAAATTCAAAGCTTACAAGTTTCAAAACAAGAGGACCATGATGGTCCTATATCGCTCCCCTGAGTATGATGGCTTAAGGCTTCATGATATAAACAAAATATCAAAGCCCTACACCTAATTATTTTGGAGAAGATTCTTTAAAGATTTTCTCATTTAATCCTAGGTATATTGAAGATCCTACCATTTAGGGCTAATTTCCAGAGTATGGTAATTCTTTGAAATAATTTGGTAGAGAGTCAATAGATGATGATTGAAAACGAAATATCAAAGCTCTGACCCTTATGGTTTGGGAGAAGAAGATTTTTAAAGATTTCCTTCTTTATTTCTAAGTAAAATCAGGGATCACACAGAAAAGGGCTAGTTTCAGAGTACAGTAATTCTTTGAAGTACTTTGGTAGAGGGCCAATAGATAATGATTCATACCAATTATCAAAGCTCTAGGCCTCATGGTTTGGATGAAGAATATTTTTAAAGATTTCCTTCTTTTTTCTGTTTAAATCAGAGATCACACGGAAAAGGGCTAATTTTCAAAGATGGATAATTTTTTTTAAGTTGTTTGGTATAGGGTCAATAGACATTCATACAAACTTATAATAAAAGCTGATGGCCGTATTGTTTTGGAGAAGAAGATTTTCAAAGATTTCCTTCCTTATTTCTATGTAAAATCAGGAACCACACGGAAAAGGGCCAAATTTCAAAGTAGGCTAATTTTTTTATGTTTGTTGTAGAGGGTCAATAGACATTCATACAGAAATGGGCTAATGTTCAGAATACAGTCATTCTTTGAAGTATTTTGGTAGAGAGTCAATAGATGATGGTTTTTCCCAAATATCAAAGCTCTTACCCTTATGGTTTTGGAGAAGAAGATTTCCTTCTTTAATTCTATGTAAATCAGGGATCACAAGGTAAAGGGCTAATTTTCAAGGTAAGGTACATCTTCGAAGTATTTTGTTAGAGGGTCAATACACATTGATACATACAAAATATTAAAGCTCTAGGCCTCATGGTTTTGGAGAAGACGATTTTCAAAGATTTCCTTCTTTATTTCAATGTTTATTTCAATGTAAAATCAGGAATTGCACAGAAAAGGGCTAATTTTCAAGATATGTTCATTCTTTGAAATATATTGGTAGAAAGTCAATACATCATTTATACCAAATATCAAAGCTCTAGGCCTTATTGTTTGGATGGAGAATTTTTTTAAAGTTTTTGACTCAGTTGCCATGGCAACCAAAGTTCTTGGATTTCAATTCTTTGAAGTATTTTGAAAGAGCGTGACCTAAGGATCATTTCTGTAAAGTTTGGTTGAAATTCCATTGTTAGTTTATGAGGAAAAGATTTTTGTCAATCATTGCATAAATCGAAGTAGCAGGCAGTAGTGGTGATGCCATAGCATATATACATATAGTATTGAATTGATTTCTAAGAAACTGGTTATGTAATCAATCATTAGTTGATTTATTCTTCACACTTAAAACCAATAATCCATTATGATTTAAACTGATTGCCCAACACTACCTTTGTGTAGAAGCCTGATTCAAGTGCAGCACTCCTACTCTCAAGAGCATGTACATGTACAAATATCTAACTTATCAGACAATAGGATCAAGAGATAAACGAAACATCATTATATTATCTGCAGCCTTGACCTTGACATTCAATGTAGTTGATCGAATCAGTGCGGTTGCTCTCAAATATAATGAGCATCAGACCAAAGGATCAAGAGGTATAGGAATTAATTATTTGACCTTTGACCTTCTCCTGTGACCCAGACCTTAGGAGTAAGAGCCTGATATAAGCACAATGCACAATCATCCATATGTTCATGTGCATAAAGTATCACAAGAAATGAACTGCAGGAACAAGAGATATGCAAGGTCAAAATTTAGCCTTCAGCTGGGATCTTTACCTACTACTTTAAAGTAGGAGACTGAATCATGTGTTGCTAAGTTGCTCTCATCAAGATATTCAAGAATGTGAAATACATTTTGTATTAACCCTTTCCTGGTTAATTCCTGGTTTTTACGTCCCTGTGATTTTATAATTGAGAAAACATTGTGGAAAAAGAAGAAATTGCTTGTAACAAGCAATTTCTTCTTTTTCCACAATATTTTCTACCCAAGTAAATGGTTATTTTTCAAATAAAATCAACTGTAAATTTTCGTCTGCAAAACCTTTGAATTTGGGCCGGTCTAAAATTTTGCAAAACAGGAAAGGGTTAAGAAAATCTGACCAAAGGTTATAGAGATTACTAAAAATTTCAAAGTTTTTGCATGACGATGACACAGACACCAACAGCGCTGTAGCAATACCATTGATTTTTGCCAAAAACAGCCAAACAATTACAAGCAATTTCTACTTTTCTTGCATTGCTACTATCAAGTGTGTACTTATTTTTAAATTCACAGCTACATGTACTTCAAAATACCATCAGCAAACTCTTTCAATTCGGACCGTTTTAAAATTGCTCCAACCAATTACCAGATGACAAAATTTTAGACTGGTCCAAATTCTAAGAGGATGCAGACAATAATATTTATTTGTTGAAATTTCAAATATCCCTGTCATTTTAAGGCAAAAAACTTTTTTGATGGGAAGGAAACATTGCTGATAATGCAGAAATTGCTTGCAACAAGCAATTTCTTCATTTCCCACAATGTTGTCAAAAGATATCTTTTCCTTTTTTTTCTTTTCAAAAAGCATCATTGTATAGGAATGGGTTAGGATAACTGGCTAAAGAAGCATTATAATATTAGTTGTTTAATCAACTGAAAGAATGATAAGCTAAAAACTAAGACAGCAGAATATAAGACTGGTCCAAATTGAAAGGAGGAACAGACAACAATTTAAAGCTTATGAAATTTTGTATTGTGTTTTCTAGAATAAGCAGTCCTCAACTTCTATTGTTTGGATATATAAAACGAAAACATTTGTCATTTAAAATAATCCCCTTTTGATTAATACCAAATGAAGACTTGGATATGCATGCTGTACCAAATACAAGATAGCAAAATATAAGAATGGTCCAAATTGAAAAGGGTTGCAGATGGCAATTTAAAATTTATGAAATTTTGGATTGTTTTTTACTTTCTGAGTAGAAAACTTTGTAGAAAATGAAGAAATTACAAGCAATTTCTTCATTTTACACAATATTTTCCCAATCATTTTTCTTGAGGGGGGTCAAAAAGTTTCACTGTGTGGGAATGGCTTAAAGATGTTTTTGTCAAAAACATTTTGTATACTTGAACATATTTTCTCTGTAAATGAAATTTCTTTCAACTCTTATTGAATCTTCATTTCAAATTTCAAAGTGACAAAAGCCATACAACTCTCAAAAAGTTGACCTATTCCCACACATTTTTTTAGACTGGTCAAAATTGAAAGGAATTGGAGACAACAATTTATAGTTTAACACAATTGTGTTGGACTGGGTTAAAGTGAAAAATTAACAAAGCAAGGTGTGTTACTTACTACAAATGGAGGGGATGGCTTAAGGATTTATATATTGAAGAAGAAGGACCAAATATCAAAACTATCTACGATATGGAAAACAATATTCTGACCATATCAAGGCATTTGAGCCAAAAAATTGGCCATGAGAGTGCATATAAGGATTTCAAAAGATTGATCTCGTGACAAGTTTTCAAGCATATGAGACCAAATTTGTTCTTGTCCAAGAGTTTATTGAGACAAACAATCTAACAAACATTCTGAAAAAAAAAGATACATAATAGATTTGTGCCAAAAATGTTGCCGCTAGACATAGGGTGTTAACAGAAGACTCACTACGGACAATAAATGATAACACTGCTAGATCATAAAGGCTCACATTGAACATGTTGTGCTCAGGTGAGCTAGAAATAATGTACTTACGCCCCTGCACAAGTTTCATCCTGGTCTCCGCACTGCATATATTACAGCACCATTTTTCTTCCATAGTTCTTCTGCCTAAATACAACTATCATGTCAGCCTTACACATACAAACAGGAGCTTTAAACCCATTACCAGACAGCAACATTTTAGACTGGTCCAAATTGAAAGGAGTTGCAGACCACAGTTTAAAGTTTCTGAACTTTAGACTTTTTCTTAGATTTTTTGAATTTCTTGGTAGAAAACATTGCATAAAATGAAGAAATTGCTTGTCACAAGCAATTTCTTCATCTTACACAATGTGTTCCAAATTGTTTTTTCTTGAGGGGCATCCAAAAGCATCATTGTGAGGGAATGGGTTTACTCCCTGAAATTTAGTAAAACTTTGGCCAACTTTGAGCAAAAAGAAGAATATGCCGATACTATGCATTTTTCTTTTACTCCCAATCTAGATGCATTTTTCAATACATAGACCTGTAATTAGTAACTCATGCAAATTTGAAAGGAATCTTAGATTAAAGAATTTTTTCATTACATAAACAAGAGGCCCATGATGGTCCTATATCGCTTACATGAGTATGATGGCTCAAAGCTTTATGATATAAACCAAGCCCTACACCTAATTATTTTGGAGAAGGTTTTTTAAAGATTTTCTCCTTTAATCGTAGGTATACTGAAGATCCTACCATTAATTTAGAGCTAATTTCCAGTAGAGGGTCAATAGGCATTGATACTTTCTTAATATCAAAGATCTAGGCCTAATGGTTAAGGAAGAGAAGATTTTAAGATATCCTTCCTTATTCTTTTCTAAAATCTTGGATTGAAAGTAAATGGCTTATTTTCAGAAAACAGTAATTCTACAAAGTATTTTGGTAAAAGGTCAATAGGTATTGATACACACGAAATATTAAAGCTCTAGGCCGTATGGTTTGGGAGAAGAATATTTTCTAAGATATCCTTCTTTAATTCTTTTAAAAATCAGGGATCACACTTTTCAGAGGGTGGTAATTCTTTGAAGTATTTTGGTAAAGGGTCAATTTACATTGACACATACAAAATATTAAAGCTCAAGGCTTTATGGTTTTGGAGAAGAAGATGTAATATCAGGGATCTCACAGAAAAGGGCTAATTTTCAGAGAATGGTAATTCTTTGAAGTATTTTGGTATAGGGTCAATATACATACAAAATATTAAAACTTTAGGCCTATTGGTTTGCGAGAAGAAGATTTTCAAAGATATCCTTCTTTAATTCTTTGTAATATCAGAGATCCCACTGAAAAGGGCTAATTTTCAGAGAATGGTAATTCTTTGAAGTATTTTGGTAGAGGGTCAATAGATTATGATTTATGCCAAATATCAAAGCTCTGGGCAGGGTTTTCCTTGACCCTCTCCTTCTTTGAATTTGGACCCCCATTTCTCAGAAATGACCCCCAAAATAGCTAGACAGCCTTCTTTATCTTATTTGATAGGGGTCATAATGTGGCAAAATGACCCCCTGTTTTGAAAGTCGAGGAAAAACCCTGGCTCTGGGCCTTATGATTTGGGAGGAGATTATTTTATATTTTTTTCACTTGGTTGCCATGGCAACCACAGTTCTTCATGGATTTCATTTCTTTGAGAGCATGACCTAACAATCATTTCTGTGAAGTTTGGTTGAAATTCCATGGTTATTGCAGGAGGATAATATTTTTTATAATTGTGAATGGACAGATGTCAGACAAGGACCGATTACAATAGCTCGCCCAAAGCACTTTGTGCTCAGGTGAGCTAAACATGGAAAAAGTTATATTTTTCAAAATGTTATTGTATACTTGGTGAACACATTACAACACTATGAAATTTTAGATGGTTCAAATCAAAAGAAATTGCGCACCACAATCTTTATGCAGCTACTTTTTTTTTAGTCAGAGGCTTTAGAAAATACATGTATATTGGAAAAAGATGAAAATCCTTGTTAATAGCATTTCTCCTTTTTTCCACAATGTTTTCTAAGGCCATTTTCCTTCAGAGTATGAAAATGTGGAATTGAGCAAGACTGGGTAAAATAATTGATATTCAAAAAATGTATAGTGCTTAATTTCAGATAACCATATTAGCTTTTATATGTGAATTCACAAGTTTGTTCAATTGAAATGTTAACGATTGTTATGCTGATCCCAAAATATTCCTGTTTTGGTAGATGGTATAGACAAAGTCTGTATCATCTGCTTGTCCCTTTTATCCCTTTCCTGTTTTCAAAATTTTAGCCTCGTCCAATTCCAAAGAAGATGCAGATGACAATTAAAACTGAGTGCAATTTGAAAAGTAACCAACAGGTATGCTAGCAAATAATGTTGGAAAAGAAGAAATTGCTTGGTACAAGCAATTTATTCTTTTCAGAAGCTATTTCTCAAATACAAAAGCATAGGGACATAAAAAACAAGGAATAGTATAGAAAAGAGTTAAGCCAGAGTCGCTTGTAAGATAAATGTTTGAAATAATCATTAACCTACAATTAATGCTTTCAGTCCTTAGCTTTCAATCTTATCCTGTCAAGGATATATTCAATATGACAAGAATTAACAAGTGCACTGCATACGGGTGCCTACCCTCGGCTGTTGGGTGCTAGATAGTCGACAAAATGCATCTAGTGTTATCCTCCTTGATAGTAAAGGTTGCTCTTTTGATAGTGAATGAGTGTGCCAAGTTTCAAATGAATGCCTTTAGCAGAACTAGAGATATCAAAAAATGTCCAAGTTTTCGCACAACTACGACAACAACAATGATGACACCAGGGCTATTGCAATACCTTGGGTTGTCTCCAAAAACAGCTGAGCGAAAAAAAGGTGAAAGATTTCCTTCTTTCAAATAATCGTTTACTACAATATTAAATCTTCACATCTAAGAATTTTACAAAAGAGAAATGTTCATTTTAAATGTGATTTGGCCTGTGTTACTATATTCATCATAAATCATAACATTTTGTCTTAATAATCAATGTATTCATAATCGAATGTACTTACATCAAAAATTTTCTTGTCTTTGCCGATGGTTTGAAGCCTTGCCTGTCTAATATAAGCTAGTGTGAGATGTTGTGCTCTTGGTATCAACAGTGATGAAAAGTTACAAATTATTGCCCCAACAGCAACCCCAGCTGCAGCTCGAAATAACCAGTCAGCCATTTGAAAAGATCTGAAACTCTGTAAAACTCAAAAGTGTTTAGTAATCAAACAGAAATGTTTCACCCAATTAATGTTTATCCTAGTGCAAAATGTATCCTAGTTCAAAATGTATCCTAGTGCACCTAGTTTTAAATTCAAAGGGGTAACATATGAGATTATAAAGAGTGTACAATTTAAAAAAGCCATCATCTTATATGAAAGAAAATATTGTGAAGAAAAATGAAATAACTTGTTACAAGCAATTTTTCTTTTATGACAATTTCAATTTTAATATCAAAAGCTTGTAAAACTCAGGGATTGCAGGGGAAAGGATTAACTGGAGCAACAATTTAATTTTTAAAATAATGCAATTTTGGGAGAAAAAGGCATCTTGAGGACAGGATATTATTTGTGCATTAACTTTCTACAATTTCATGTTGATATCGGGTTAATCTTTTGGTTGTTAATATAATTCTGGACAGAAAACTTAATTCATTTTTAAAGGTGTACCCTTATGAAAGTCAGAGCTAGGACAAAGGTCAGTATATGTTTTCGAGTTTCATTGTATCAATGTCAGTTCCTCCTTTTTGGAATAAAAGTTCTTGTTTAAAATTTAATTCAGAAATAGTTATGTTACATATACTCACAAATATTTTACTAAACTTCTAAAAAATAGCCATGGCCAATATTGTGTAACTGCAGTACTCTATAGAATATGTACTTTGATCTTACATTTAGACTAGATTTTTAATTCGGATATTTTGACTGGGTAACCTGCCTAAGAGTTGTCCAAACACAACGACTACAGATACAAGCCTATGGCTATTGTAGCATAGAGTGGCGTTTGCGAATTTTGTTTTATTTTCTTTTGTTTTTATTTAATTTATTTATTTGTCCTAACACGATTTTTTTCATCCTGTTTTCATGGTGTTTTTTTTAACAATCACTGAATGAGCAATGAACCCTACCGACGAAACACGAACAGTCCAAAATATTTTCAGCTACAAAAAGGGTATCACGAAAAGAAAATATTGCTATTGCCAAGGAGAGATTGTATCCGAAAGTAACTCATGACACGGAAAAGACAAAGCGTACTAACCCAGGCTTCAATATCAGACTGAAACCACTCTCGTACGGCTAGAGACCTTACCGAGGGGGTCGGGAAACTGAACACTTAGGCTAATAAGGGAAAACCTTGTATCATTTTGCAAGTGAGAAGTAATTATATTGTTAGTCGCCTCTTGATGGTTTATTTGACCATGTGGAAAAATTCTGCCTGGGCTCTGTTTTTGGACTGATTGCACCAATGGATTATGTAACGTACAAAATGGAGGCTAATCTGCATCGTGGTCTATTTTGAGGTATGATCAAGACTCATCATCATCAACACAACATTCAAACATTATTCAGAATGTAGCGAATTGTTGTATATCTTACTGTTGTATATCAAGTTCATAACTGAAGGCATTTTTTCTTCTTTTTACACAATGTTTTTCCTTATAGTATAGTTATATTTTAAGCTAAGTTTAAGGTGTATTCCGCACTTTGCAAGCACTACATATATTGTTATCTAGAAGATTTTCTTCCCTTTTAAGTTTATTCAGAAGAAGTTTGATAAACATTCAAAGACCAATTTAAAAATTCTCAAGAGGGCAGACCCCGGATTTCAACTAGGTCCAATCCTACCCCTACTAGTTGAAACTCTTGAAGAATCGTACACAAATGAACTATTTTGAAACTTTGCAAAAAAATATTTCCAATGCTCTGTTATTATTTGAGTGTAGCTGCATTATATGAACGCGTCTATGGCGCTTTTGATGGTGTCGTGAATAAAATGTTTGTATGTATAAATCGTCGGATTCGTTTCATACTTATTGCACGGCCATAGCGCAGTGGTAGCGGGTAGTACTTCTAGTTATGGGGTCCCGGGTACGATCCCTGGCCGCAGCGAATATCCTTTCCAACATTTGTCTTCAACCAATGGGAGGATAATCGTAAATCTTACTGGGATGAGCAACGGTAGGCCTGGAAATGATGTAGTGGTAGTACTGGTGTGCCAGGAATCCATGGTTAGGTGCTCCAGCCCCCGAGATGACTGATTGCTGTTATAAGTGGCGTAAAACTATTTTCAATCAATCATACTTATTGCATTTACACAAGAGTATTTCAATACGAATCGGATGAGTATCTTTTGAAAATATAAGGCAGCATATTTTATTTGTGAACCCAGATCGAAAGAAAATGTTTAAAGAATGACTGTATCACTAAAACTTAGTGTACCTTCGAATTGACGGATCGGTAGCCACAGACACTGACCTCCGACAGAAATTCGATTAGGATTTAAATAGCGTTTAATATTATTATTATTCGATCCTTTCTACCGTTTCAGTATTTATTTTCCTTCGTCTAAAATTGTTTTGTTTTCCCATGTGCTTTTGTTTGTATGTGAATCTGCTGTATATGTATGTCTTTGCCATACCCTTTTTCTTGTAAATAGCCAAAGGCAAAATTTATTGCCGATTGCTATTAAATGTATGTATGTATGTATGTATGTATGTATGTATGTATGTATGTATGTATGTATGTATGTATGTATGTATGTATGTATGTATGTATGTATGTATGTATGTATGTATGTATGTATGTATGTATGTATGTATGTATCATTTTTAACACCGCAAATCATTGATTTTTGGGCCAGTTTTAATACTCTTCAAAATAAGCAGTGGTCTTATTCTATCTAGCTAAGGTATGATTCTTTCTTCCGTAGAAATTGTCCAATAAAGGTACATTTCGTATATATTTTTACGCTTTGAAGAAATATAATTATGACAAATCGTTATTGTTAGTTGTTTGTTTGTCCTTCTGTATGGACTGCATGATAGAACAACCGTCGATCCGGGTAGATTGAATGGGTGTTAGTATTATTATCATTTCATTTTAGGCGTTTGGACATTTCCAAACAATCAGATTTCTCTCTCTCTCTTTTAGGAAATCTGTCTGAAAAGAGAAGAAAATGATTTGTTATAAATGATAAGAATATTGATATCAATAAAAGGGAAACTGGTGATATTTCAAAGACGAATGAGTTTACAGATCTCAATGCCGGAAGTTAAAACAATATCATTTTAAAGGGCTAAGTTCGTCTGTAGTCGTAGAGAACCGGAGGTATTGCTATGTCTTTGTCGTCGCCTGGGAGAGCTTGCATAAGAATTTTATAACATCTATCAGCGCTTTTCATGCTGAATAATATCTCTATTGAGAATAACATCAAAATCAAAGGACTTAAAGCACTGTGAGGCTCAAATTCAGGGTCAATATTTCTTTTGACGATTGATTTTTATAAACAATTCTAGCTTGAGGTGGACAAACAGGAGGTGTATACAAAGATGATAGAATATTCCTCCTGCCAAAACACGCCGCCGTCATAGCGCAGTTGGTAGCGCGTCGGACTGTCATTCTAGAGGTCCCGGGTTCGATCCCCGACGGCGGTACTCATCCTTTCCGACCATTTGTCTCCCACCAATTGGTTGATAATCGTAGACCTATGTGGGATAGCGACTGGAGGCTAGGAAAGGATGTGATGGCGGTACTGGTGTGAGAAATACCAGGGATCAGTTGTTAGGTGCTCCAGCCACCGCGATATAACTGAAAAATTGTTGAAAGCGGCGTAAAACCCCATTCAAACAAACAAACAAATCCTGCCAAAACAGGAATACGCCGGGTCCAGCATGGCAAGAGTTAATAAAGATATTAGCCTATGACTTGAAACGTTCGTAAAATTCGAGGAATGGAACACCCTGTAGACTTGCAAGGGAACGACCAACAATGAGTGTAACTGACGGATCATTAAGATCGCCCACAGGCCTCTAACAGCGAGTAGCAAAAGGCGTTATTTTGATAAGAATATGATTTAACGCACGAGAAAAAAATAAAATGGTTGGTTTGGATCAGTAAAAGAAATTAAAGAGGGGAAAGGATTCAACCGTCGATTTACCGTACCCTTGCCGTACTTCAGCCATTCGTTTACAGATAGTTTACTAATATTATGATCCACATGTGCTTCTTGTTGTTGTTGAATAATGGAGATATCAAATTGGCCAACCGCTGGCCCTGTCCACCTACTGCGTTGGCCCCGCCTATTGACTCCAACAGGAAGTTCCGCTTCGAATCTAAACCGCGCTAATTTTCAAAATTAAGCCAGTAACATGTAATAAATCAGTAAAAATGTTTGTTCGGTGATTTAAACGTCGTTACTACAGCTTGAAAACATGTAGTTACGAGGTTAAGTCGCTATACCAACAAAAATGGCGGACAAAGGCGGAGTTTAAAGCTCAAATCCGGGCTGGGCGAATGTTTTGATAGCTACCATCATACTATCACGGTCCTCCTACTATTTCAATTCTTTATAAAAAGGTCCATTACAACGAGCTCCAACAACACAGGGTTTTAATTGGAAATAACAATTTTAGAATGCCATTACCTCTCAGACACAACCCCCTTTAGATAAAATTTGTACCAAGCCTAGCCCCTGATTAAACCCATTCACACTCAGAAAATTTTTGACCAGTCGAAATTGAAAGAAGCTGCAGTCAATAATTTCAAGTTGATGGAGATTCTTTTTTCTTATTTTTTGGGATGGGTGGGTGGGGGGTTTGGGGTTGGGGTGTTTATTTGTTTGTTGTCCCGTGTTTTTTTTTTTTTTTTTTTTTTTTTTTATTATTATTATTATTATCATTTTATAGAAATAATGTGGATAATGAAGAAATTGTTGGATACAAGCAATGCCCTTCATTTTTCACAAAGTTTTCCAAAGGTCTTTCCATGAGGGGCATAGAAAAGAGGAATCGTGTGGGAATGGGTAAACGGATTTCACCCTAAATAATTCGGATGTATAACCACTTATCAAAAATAGTAAATAATCGAAAATGAACTTTCTGAACTGCGCGTCCACTTGTTTAAGCCAGTACCGTCCTATATTTTGACGCACTTAACCCATTCTCACACAGTCCCTCCTTTTTACGCCCCTCAAGGAAAAAGCTTCGGAAAACATGGTGGAAAATGAAGAAATTGCTTGTTACAAGCAATTTCTTCATTATCCACAATGTTTTCTATCCAAAAAGACGAAATAATTAAAAATTCCATCGACTTGAATTTGTCGTCTGCAGCTGCTTTCAATTTGGACCAGTCTAAAATCTTGTTGAGTGGGAATGGGTTAATAGAATATCCATAGAAACCCTTAACAGAAAAGAAACTGCTTCTAACAACTGATGTCTCCTTTTCTCACAATTTCATTTTCTATCACAAATGTTTTTATACACATATTTCTGATTTGAAATCGAATGAATTTTCTCTTTCACGTTGGACCATTAAATCTTATTTGTTAACAAATGATCGAAAGTTGACATACGGAGTTCTCAATTCTGTCAAACTCGTGGTCAGTAAACAAGTTTATGACCCTGGTTGAACCCCTTACCAGACGACAAAATAATTAGACTGGTCAACTGCGATTTGAAGTTAATGAAATTTAGTAAAATGAAGAAATTGCTTACTAGCAAAAGCGCCATTGTGTGGGAATGGTTTAACCCATTATCGGACGATAAATTTTAGACTAATCCGAATTGAAAGGAGTTGCAGACAACCATTTAAGGTTTATGAAAATTTAGAGTTTTTTAAATTTCTTGGTAGACAACATTGTGTAAAATGAAGAAATTGCTTGTTACAAGCAATGACTTTATTTTACGCAATGTTTTACCAAATTTTTTTGTTGAAGGCGTCCAAAAGCGTCACTGAGTTGGAATGGGTTAATACATCGTAATAAATTCTACTAAATCGTAATCTTGACAAAGAATTCTCAAAGATCGATGATAGCAGATCGTAACATTCCGTGTACTTTTACGGACTGACTCGGACAAAAAATCGTAAATATAAACTCGAAGGAAATGTAAATTCGCCTTTATAATAAAAGTGTGAGGCCCTTTTGGTAATTAACTCATTTAGAGGACAAAAACATAGTCCGAATCGAAAGTAGCAACTACCAGACGCTAGAATAGGAATGTTTGCTTTTTTTATAAGGGAAGAAGTCGTGAACTAGAAATCGTTGCTAATCGATTACTTTTAGACATTCGTTGAGTGAAAATGTGTTGGCCCTGTCAACCGTCTGTCCCTCTATATGGGCTCACATCTCTGAAACAATTGAACCTAATTGAGTGAAAAAAAAGCGTTTCTTACAACCCACAACCTTTTTATTTTTCAAAACGAATATGTTCCTATTGCACAAAATTGAATGACGCTTCACATTCTCATTTTCTTACAGCAGGCGATGCAATATGTCGGCCAATAAATATTACCTCTTTGTTCTAAGTATTGTCAAGCAAAAAGCAGGACAGTTGCATACTTTATCAAAAAACCATTTATTACTGGGCAGAATTTTACGTTTTATTACTGGGCAGAATTTCGCGTTACTATATATTCTGGTTGTATACTGTATCAATAATTCAAAAGGCAAAAACAAAGCTGCTCTTGTTATTAAAATAACATTTTTGTGTAATGATAAAAGGGAACAAATGACTATTTTATCGAAAAATCTCCAGTTGACGGGAGATGATATTTCAACGAAATTGGGTTCTCTTATTTCTTTTCCACTTCAAAGTAGTAGTATTTCGACGAACAGTCTGATCTAAGCCTTTACTTAACCCATTCCCACACAGTGACGGTTTTGGACTCCCCTCAAGAAAAACAAATTGAAAAACATTGTGTAAAATGAAGAAATTGCTTGTAACAAGCAATTTCTTTATTTTCCACAATGTTTTCTTCCAATGAAGTTGAAAAAATTTTGGAATTTCATAAACTTTGAATTGTCGTCTGCAACTCCTTTCAATTTGGACCAGTCTAAAATTCTGCCGTCTTGTAATGGGTTAAACTACATGTGTTAATGTAGGAAATGCCTACAGTTTTTCAATATTGCTGCTAAATTAAGCACGATTGAAATAACGAGTTGACGACAATTCCACTCCTTGAGGGGGTGAATTAAAGTGGCATTATAAAGTATTTTAGGGAAAGGAGAAATAGCTTGCAATATTTTTTTTTATTCTTCAAATGTTATCAATATTTGTCATTTATTTTTCAATTCAAACACAATTAGAATCGTCGTTTGCAATTCGTTTCTTTTTAAATTTGGACCAGTCTAGAAGATCGTTTAGTAAAAGAGGGATAATTGAAAGTGTTCGATGAACTCTTCTTATGAGGGCTTTACACTATATGTTTTTTCATATCTGCTTTTTCATATCTGCTAAAACATACAGTGTAAACCAGTAGATAATGGGCGTTCTGCTAGCAGATCTGCTAAACATACGGAATAGGACATGTTCTATTTCAATCTGCTTTTTCAGACGGAATCGGCCTATCAATTCTCAGATGACCTGCTGATAAGCTGACAAAATAAATAATTACTGGTCAGCAATCTCATTTTGCCTCTTTAATACCAACATTTTGTGAAATAAAATTCCTACATATTAATTGTAATAACCCATTACCATGTAATGTATTGTTGGTTATTTTTTGCAAAACTGCTTTGTTGTTTTTTCATGAAAATGAAGTGACAGCTTCATGAAAATCAGAAAGTGCTGTAAATATTAAAAGGATTGTAATTATAACTATTATAAAATATTTTTGCACATTACCCGACTGGAAAATTAAGACTGATATACAGTTAAGATTTTAAAGTTTATGAAAATTAGAAAAAAAAAAGATAAAGAAGTATCATGAAAGGTAGAAAATGTTTGCTTTTTACAAGAAAATTTCTCCTTTCCCTCAATGATTCTTCAGGGCAATTCATCCTCAGTGCCGCATATACAGAATGTTGTGTTAAATATTAAATTAGTTTCTCTTTTTGCGTCATATTTTAACCGTTCCCAAATAATGACGCTTTTTGACGCCTATCAAGAAAACAATTTGGCAAATATTGGGTAAAACTTGCATCGAATAATTATTCTGATTTCCAAAAATGCTTTAAAAATCTTACATTTCATGAACTTTAAATTGTCGTCTGCATGTCCTATTAATTGGGCCAGTCTAAAAAATCGTCTGCTTATGGGCAAAGCTTTGATTTCAATGGGCCGGTTAATTTTGAAAATGATTTGGAATTTTTGTTGTGTTGGTCAGTGTGTTTTTCAATTCCAATGATAGAATTTTTTGTCAATGTTAGCACCTGTGATATTAGTAGTGACCATGTGCAGAGTACTGAAAGTATGAAATGTAATTATGACTGTCCATATTTTGCAGGCTGGTCTGGGCGAAAGTTAGTTTTTTTCTCACATTTTCTTTGTACAAAATTGTCATTTCTCTTCACTTTAAACAACGCTGTTTACTACTGTGATGTCAACCTGGTTGACCATTTCTGAAACAATATTTGCGTTTATGTTTGTCTGTCTGTGTGTCATACTTGTATGGAAAAAAGAACTGATCCAGCGGAGGTCAATCAGGATTTAACTTTCGAAACTGGAATATGGTAAAGTAGAATTACCCTTTCCACTTCACATGCGAAAATTTCAACCAGGTTTAATCTAGCGACCACTTGATCTCTATTTTCACGCCTGTGGTGGTTATTTGCCTTAAATCATGAAAAGATGACAAAAAGGTTGTTCATGAAAACTTGAGACTTGGTTAGACGTAGAGTATTATGTTTTTCAACAAATTTAGGAAGGAGTCAAAATGATAAAATCTCCTCCCTACATTCCAGTAATGCAATACACTACATGACCTTAGAAATAACTGACTAAGGTCAACTGAAGCAGATATGCTAAAGCATACAGTGTGAACGCAAAAAGCAGATATGCTTAAAACATATATGCTTTTTCAGATATGCTAAAACATGTAGTGTAAACGGCCTATTAGACAATATAGTTTACGTTATCATGCCATCATTGTTTAGTTTAGGGATTATATAAACAGAAAAGAGAATTATTATTAAACAGGAAATTCTCAGGAGCAGACGTTTTACCGCGTAAAAGAATATTTTATATTAGCCTTTTCCTGTACAACCCCTGGATTTTACGTCTTTGGAATTCTTTATATTTGAGAAAACACCTCCTTCCAATTTGGACTTGTTTAAAACTTTACTGCCTGGTAATGGGTTAAGACCTTCGACTTTAATGTATTTCTATTTGAGGTTTCGATTCAGTATGACAATAGAGTTAATATATTGTTCAGATATGGAATATCTCTATCACTACACGATCCCAACAATCAATTTCTTCTTTAAACATTTTTTTAACACAGAAAGACGAAAAAATAAATATCAACAACTTGAAATTGACGTCTTTAACTTCTTTCAAATTGGACCTATCTAAAACTGTGCGTTTTTGGTGATAGGATACACATCTAGACTGCAAGACGTTGTTATATGTATAATGCTTCTGTAACATTTTATTGGTGTTTTATTTCTAGCCATTGTTGAAACGACGACTTTTATAGAAGTGAGTCCTTACTCATAACATTAGACATTCGACGCATGTTTTCGTTACGAAAGTTTCCATTACACCAATTACACTTCTGTTAGAAACAATGTCATGCTTGATTTGAATGGGAAAGTAAATTTTTTTGAGTTAGAATGAAATAATGTTGAAAGACAAAAATACAAATAAGATTATTATTCAACGAAAAAGAGCGTATTCGGATGATTTTGGTCAATACTTCAAATTATGCCTCGAGTGAAGGCCGATAAATAAAGGTCAAATAAGTAAAAAAAAAAAAAAAAAAAAGTCGATATTACCGGATTTCCGGATACTTATGTGTAGTAATTTGCCGGAAAAATTCTTAAAGTGCAACTAAGATCTTAATACGTCATAGTACCGGTAACAGAAAAAACTAAATAAGCCAGTTGACGGATCCCATATGTCAATCAAATATTCGATAGACCAATCAAATAACCCATTCCCACTTGACAAAATCTTTGACTGGTCCAAATTGAAAGAAGTTGCAGACGACAATTTCAAGTTGGTGGAATTTTACATTTTTTCATCTTTTTGGATAGAAAACATTGTGGATAATGAAGAAATTGCTTGATACAAGCAATTTCTTCATTTTCCACAATGTTTTTCAAAGCTTTTTTTCTGGAGGGGCGTTAAAAGGAGGGATTGAGTTGGAATGGGATAATGTACCTAGGTCGGTTGTGAACTTTGAACTCCGATATTGACCGACATTAAAGTGAAGCAATATCTTAGTTTGGATGCCCAAACGTCGTTACCACAGCTTATTCAAGCTGTAGTTTCGACATTTGTATCACAAACCAACCATCTTACTACGTTTTCCATGTTACTGATCATGAATTTGCAAATTAACAAAGTTTAATGTCTAAATGGAACTTCGGTCTCCCAGTGGGCGTGGCCAGCGAACCGTCCATTGTTATATTTTTACGAACCTTTTCCTGTTCAATTCTGGTCTTTACGTCCCTGTGATTTTATAATTGAGAAAACAAAGTAGAAAAAGAATAAATTGTTTGTAACAAGTAATTTCTTCTTTTTCTAAAACATTTTCTGCCCCACTGAATGGTTATTTTTCCCTTTCCTTTTCAATCCCTGGTTTTTATATCCCTGTGGTTTATAATTGAGAAAACATTGTAGAAAAAGAAGAAATTGCTTGTAATAAGTTATTTCTTCTTTTTCTAAAATATTTTCTACCCTACTGAATGGTTATTTTTCCCTTTCCTGTTCAATCCCTGATTTTTATATCCCTGTGGTTTATAATTTAGAAAACATTGTAGAAAAAGAAGAAATTGCTTGTAACAAGCAATTTCTTCTTTTTCCAAAATATTTTCTATCCTACTGAATGGATATTTTCCCAATTAAATCCATGTTAAATTTTCGTCTGCAAAACATTTGAATATTGACAAGTCTAAAACTTTGAAAAACAGGAAAGGGTTAATCAAAGTTACATTTGTATTTAGCGAAGACGACATTCGTCTTGGCATACACGCGATACACTCAGATATTCGCTATTCCTCAATGGTAATTGGCGGTTCGCTGGCCACGCCCACTGACCCCGCTGGCCACGCCTACTGAACTCCGTCAAGGCAGTTCTATTGAGACATCAAAGGACGTTAGTGTACATAATTTATTGCCAGACGTAAAAAAGATATCGTTGGTTGGCGTCGTAGGTGTGATAATTACGGACGAGATGATCTTAACTTACGGTGTTTAGGATGCCAAACTAACAAAAAGGCTTGACATTTATACAAATACTGAAGATCAAATTAATAATTTGATTGGTCAGTTCCTTTATGATTGCGAGCGGCGATCCGTAAAAATTGATTAAGTACCTACCTATTTGTGCACGGCGAAGACACAGTTCTGTCTGAGTCCTTACTGTTCATATAGAGGGCTTGGAGCAGAAACACAGTGTGGGTCTATACGGTGTAAAGACCATCCAATGTTTTCGTTCTACGCCCTCTAATTATGATATTAGTAGAAATTCGCGCGATCATGTTATCAAACGATTTTCTGGACACATTTCCAGACGACAAATGTTAGACTGATCCAAATTCAAAGAAGTTGCAGACGACAATTTTTAGTTTGAGAACATTTTAAGAATCTTTGTCTTTTTTGGGGTAGACAAGACTATGGACAGTGAAGAAATTTATGTAACAAACGATTGTTTTCACGTTGTTTTCCAAAGCTATTTTTTCTTGGAGGCATTAAAAAGCGTCATTTTGTGGGAATGTTTAACCCACTTCAACACAATCCCGCTTTTTACATCCTTCAAGTCGAAATTTTCAGAAAACAATGCAGAATATGAAGAAATTGCTTGTAACAAGTAACTCCTTCATTTTTCACACTGTTTTCAAAGACAGTTATATAAAATTCCATCAACTTTAAACTGTAGTCTGCAATTTCTTTCAAATTGGACGAGTCCAAATTTTTGTCGTTTGGGAATTGGTTAAGTTTTGTGAAAAAACAGTTTTTTTTCATCCAGCACATTACTAAATAACCTATACCGTATAATCTATCGTAGTTTAAAAAAAACCTAGCAGAGTGTCGGGAAATTATCGAAGGTAATTTTTCACCACTTATCTGTCTGGTAATAGATTAGTGTTTTTTGTGAGTTTCGCAGGATATTTAGACAGAGAAGACTTTCCAACAAATATTTAGTATAATGGACGGGATGATTGCGTGGTGTGATTCACTTCATTATACACGAACGGAAATAGTTTCAAGTGTGGCTACTGCGAATTATGTTTGTTTCATGTAGGATGTAACCTACATACAAAATATGTCATTTATAAACATGTGTTATATGAATATGGACAAGGTTCAAAAGTGATGTGATGGACACATTACCAACAAATTTTCAATTACATGGGAAAATAAAATTCTGTACTTTCTAGATTATTCAAAGATACAGTTCAATATAAATATATTAATATACTTTAGTAAGTGATTTAGTTTTATGTCGCAGGTCCACTCCGTAGTGTAAATACAAAATGAGTATCATGCAGTTTTTATTAGTGTTGTCTAGTGTTCTCGTCGTCCTTAAAGGCGCTGTGTCAACCACCACCGAAGATTACTCCGCTTTTGGAGATTATTACGACGGCCCGAATGGCCCACCAGATTTCTATGGCGGTTTTAGCGATCCTTCTATGTATTTTAGCATCGGAAGTGACTTTTGTGAGGGAAAAAGAACTTGTGATTCTACGATGATGTCATATCCGGATAAAAGTTGTTTTTGTGATGAAACATGTTCTATTACAAATGACTGTTGTCCTAATCATTCTCCGAGAATAACGCAAACTGTATTGTCATCTCTTATGTCATGCGTGACTGATAAAGAGCTCATGCGTAACAAAGATTTCGGGTTTTTGATGGTAAATAAATGTAAACCTGATGTGAGTATCGAACAGTTGTCATCCCTGTGTGAAAAATCTGACGTCAGCAATGGAATACAGATGGCGTTACCAGTTACTTCAAATAAAACACAAGTTGTCTACAGAAATATGTATTGTGCATTTTGTAATAACGAATTCGACGTTTTAAGGTGGAATGTTGAAATTAAATGTATTGACAATATCACAACATTCTTCCCGGGAAATATATCTAACTGTAACGTTCATTTCTGGCCTCCTCGTGCTATACAAGATGCCCGTATATGCCCAAATAGGGATGTTGTAACTCGTTGTCCAGATGGCTACGGCAGGAACGAGACGGAAATACAATTAAAACAAAACTGTTCGTCCAGCAGTCTGGAATACGTGTATGCAGGAACTACCATGTACAGAAACTCATTTTGTGCAATGTGCAATTCGATAGAACCAGTGGATATTTACTGTGAACAGCAAATGTTCGTGCCCCCAATCCCGATTGATCCAACCCCACAACCCAGGTACAGCTTCAGAATGCTTATTGATTTGAATTCTAACGAGGCTGAACACGGAGATGGCCAATCAGTCATCCTCCCAATTAGTTGTCATGACAACGAGATCTACGACCCTTATTCTGATTCCTGCAGAACTATCTTCTGTTTTCCCCCAAGGCGAGCCAAGAGCGGAAAATGTGTTATAATCAATAACAGTAGCGTGGAGGGTTTAAACTCCACAGGTTCTAATTGTACCTATGTGAAATATACATCTTTGGACTACACTACTGTAAATCAAACAGCTGTGTTTATAAAATCATTAGACGTGGTTTACGATATATCTGATGTTTATATTAGAGGAACTGATGTATATATTTGTCTTGAGAGAAGTCAGTTTTGTCAAGGCAACTGCACCAAACTATATAAAATGTTTGATTTTGACGAAACAGAGAGCATCGTTTCAACAGTCACTTTGATCATTTCCTCGGTTTCCTTGGCAATAACATTTGCTGTCTATGTATCATTCCCAGTGCTACTCAATATGCCCGGTAAAATCCTAATCTGTTTTATAATTTCCTTGTTTTTCGCCCAGTTAAGTTTTCTTGTGGCGGAGAGTGCCGAGCCTGTCCCTGTTGCGTGTGTTTTTTCTGCAGTGACCATCCACTTCTGTTATCTGTCTGTATTTTTCTGGCTCAATATCGTAGCCCTTGATCTCTGGATGACGTTCTCGAAGCAATTTGTTTCGGCTGGGGCAGAACCAAAATCATACAAACGATTCGTTTATTATTGTATGTACGCATGGGGGCTCCCTCTTACAATTGTAATTGTAGCCCTTATAGTTGACAATATTGATGTGGGGCCCCAATTCTTTAAACCTCTCTATGGACAACCTACATGTTGGTTTGGGTCAAATATAGCTTTGTTGGTATATTTTCTTGGTCCTGCTGCCCTTTCTCAGCTTTTTAACATTGTTTCGTTCTTTGTCACCTCATTTTACATCATAAGGGCAAACAAACAAGGTGCCAGGGCGAGAGGTCAGGCCAGTACATGTTCCTTATTAATAATTATCAAACTGTCTTTAGTACTAGGATTGACCTGGGTTTTCGCGCTTGTTGCTAGTATTTTTGACAACATCGTCTTTTGGTACCTTTTCATGGTTCTTAATGGTCTGCAGGGTTTGTACGTCTTTCTGTGTTTCGTTTTTACAAGGAAAGTAATCCGACTAATAAGAGAAAGGTTCCAAGAATTATCCAAAACGCGATCGTCGAGTACACAGATGACGTCTCTAGAAAAGTCATCAACAAAGTCAGAACAAAAGCGACACGTTTGAATTCAAAATAAATCGTGTTGATTTGAAACTCACGATAATGTGTTGTTTTTTAATTCATTATACATGCCATTGTTTTATTTACAAGAAAACTCGTTCATTCTGTTCAATTTCAAACACGAACATGTAAGAATCTTTAACCCTTGTCATACTGAGCCCGGAATATTCTTGCTACGGGTGGTATAGACTAAGATCACCCTGCACATATATGCAGTCTGATCTTAGTCTACACAACCTATTTTCCTAATTTAAGCCAGAGTTGTTTTTCAAATTATTTAACCAAACAAATATTGACCCTCAAATCAGGGCATTTCAGAGCTTTCAGCCCTATGCTTTAAATGCGTTCCTAAACGAAATATAATATTCAGCATGACAAGGGTTAAGACTGTTACCTTTACATTCAAAAGCATTCCGTGCGAGGACTGCATATTGGCAGATAGAAAGACAAGTATACATTAATTTTGATTATTTTGTCTTCCTGTCCATATTATACTTTTTACGTACAACATACAGTCAAGAGATGACACTAAGCATGTCTAAAGTCAATGACAAAAATTAGAGTATATGTGTCTTTCCCCATAAGGATAAATGCATTTAGAATAAAACAGAAGGCACCTTAACCCTTTTCTGTTCAAACACGGGATTTTACGTTCCTGTAATTTTATATTTGAGAAAACATTGTGGAAAAAGAAGAAATTGTTTGTAACAAGCAGTTTCTCCTTTTCCCAAAATATTTTCTACCACAAAGGATGGTTTCATTTCAAATTACATCCAATTTTCTTTGTCTTCTGCAACCTCTTTGAATTTGGACCAGTCTAAGATTTCGATAAACAGGAAAGGGTTAACCTATTCAAAAAAATCCTTCCTCTTTACGCCCGCAAGAAAAAAGGCTGTAGGAATCATTGTGGTAATGAAGAAATTGCTTCCTATAAGCCATTTTTTCAATTTCTAAAATGATTTCTAAGAGACCAAAAACTTTAAATGAAATGTCGTCCGCAACTTCTCTGAATTATGATTCGGACCTGTCTATAATTTTCGTCTAGCAATGGGTATATGACGCCATAAAGGTCAATTACTAGTCATGGAAATTTTCTCTTGAACATTTGGTTCCCTCACAAATATATAGTTTAATAAAAAATGTTGAATTTTCACAAAAACATCACAACAAGCCATAACCAGTTTATATAAACATATATTTATCAGATTGACCTGCTTACTTTTTCAGTCCTCCTCAGACAATCCTCTTTTCAAATAACAGAGGCAAAATTCTACATTTTGACTAATTTACAAACGACAACATTTAAACTGACTCAAATTGAAAGGAGGTGCAGACGAGATTTCAAATTGTGCCAAAATTGTGCAATTGTAAATTAAATAAATACCAAATAGGGTGGAAAATACTGTAGGAAAAGGAGAAATTGATTGTTGTAAGCAATTTCCCATTTTCTCACAAAATTTCCATGATCATATTTCTTCAAGGCGTCAAAAAGAGGCATTGTGTAGTAATGTATAAAAAGACATTCAATGTTATCGCAATATAATTGCACATGTACTGTATAACAGCTTTAAATGTAGGTATCGATGGTGTTGGGGTTTTGTGTGTGTGTGTGTGTCACAGAGTTTAATATTCTTATTCCCTTTCATACACTAATTTAATAAAATATTCTGAAAAGTAGTTTTGCGAAATCGGGGGATATATCAGAATGAATCGAGATATCTCTCTAATAGCCGACGTAGGCTGTTGATGTACTTTTAGATTAAGCAGAGACTTTTGGAATGAAAATTAGGCCATTCATTTTAGGCCACGAGTTGCTTATTACCGTTGGAATCCCGCATTCAATTTGCTCAAATCAACGTCGTCGTCACGTCATCGGAGTTTTGTCCTCTAGCCAGTCTTCAATTCTGTGAAGATCGGTCCAATACTGTTGTACGCGTTAATACGAATATAGACACTAACTCTAGTTTTGCTTTAACCATTTGATGTGACATAATTTAGAACGTTGGGTTTTTCTCATTCCAAGTTGACGGATCGCGTATGCTAATCAAATAATCAATCGATTAATCAAATCATTCATGTATACCGGAGGGTAACTTTGAACTACGTTATTGGCCGACACTTATGTGAATCTTATTTTTTTATTGTTTGGCGATTTAAAATTTACTAAAGCTGTGGTTACAACGTATAGATCTGATACCAACCATTTAACTTTTTTGGGGGGCGAGGGGTGTCATTTTTTATCAAATGTTACTCACATTGGATTTGTAATAGAATTAAGTGGATCTTTCTATAGGAGCTCAGTGGGCGAGGCCAGCGGGGTCAGTGGGCGAGGCCAGTGGGACCAGTGGGCGAGGCCATCGGGGTCAGTTGGCGAGGCCACCGGGGTCAGTGGTCGTGGCCACCGGGGTCAGTAGGCGGGGTCAGTGGGCATGGCTGGCGATCCTTCAATTGCTATATACGTATAGCTCTTACTCATGGTTTTCTTTTGTAGATTGAAAATTACGCTTTAATGACAATATTTTTTATTATTATTATTTCTCTTTACATTTTCTGTTAAGATATACATATCACTTTTCAATTCATTTTGGTATTTTTCGCAATTTTTAACTTTATTGTAAGGTGGAATCTCAAACTCTTCTATGTTTTTTTTTTCTATTTCAATGCCAAGATAATTTGGTAGTTTGAACTACTATTTGCAGTATTATAAAATTATTAACTTCAATAACTGTCTTCAACATTCAAGGGATCGAAAAACAGGAAATTGTGTAAATTTCATCTGTTCATTCTAAAATATCGTACTACATATTCAATGATGTTGTAATTGTGAGATATTAGTCGTAAACTGGCGATTTTATCTTAAAAGGCAATTAGCCAGAATGATATAATAACTGTTGATGGATGCAAGATTACTAGAATTGGCATGGAACTACCCTCTAGCTTCTTTATTTTACCCTTTCTTTTGAAGATTGGTGACTAGCTACTTTATTTAACCTTATATCGTGAATATTGGTGATTAGCTACTTTATTTACCCTATGTCGTGAAGATTAGTGAATAGCGATTTTATCTTACCCTTGCTCGTGATGATTAGTGACTAGCTACTTGGTTTTCCCCTTTCTCGTGGAGATGAATGACTAGCGATTATATCTTACCCATTCTCGTGATGATTAGTGATTAGCTACTTAATTTTACGCTATCTCGTGAAAATTAGTGACAAGCTACTTTATTTTACCCTTTCTCGTGAAGATTAGTGAAAAGCGATTTTATCTTACCCTTGCTCGTGATGGTTAGTGACTAGTTACTTGATTTTATCCTATCTCGTGAAAATTAGTGACTAGCTACTTTATTTTACCCTTTCTCGTGAAGATTAGTGAAAAGCGATTTTATCTTACCCTTGCTCGTGATGGTTAGTGACTAGTTACTTGATTTTATCCTATCTCGTGAATATACGTGACTAGCTACTTTATTTTACCCTCTGTCGTGAAGATCAGTGACATGCTACTTTATTTTAACCCTTTCTCAATGAGATTAGTGACTAGCGATTTTATCTCACCCGTTCTCGTTATGTATTGTGACTAGCTACTTCATTTTACCCTATCTCGTGGATATTAGTGTCTAGCTTCTTTATTTTAACCTACGTCGTGATTTTTTTTTACTAATATTTTCACTTTCGTAACTAATTAGATCACACGAGTTCGAATCCTGTTTGTATCGCCGGTCACATGGGTATGTCCCTTAGATAGGTATTTCAGAGGTCAGGTGTAGTGCTGGGAGTACAAAAAACGCGCCATAAATCGGGATGAAATAACTGACCAATCACTAGCCACGCCCTTTGAGCTCCGACAGAAAGTTCCACTTCGATATTGAATTTCTATATCAAATGGCATTATTTTGAAAAATATATGGCTAACAACATGTAACAAGAAAATAAAATTGTTGGATGGCGACCTAAACATCGTAAGTACAGCTTACACAAATTGTAGTTACGACGTTAAGTTGCCACAAAAGCTTTCCTTTTTATTTCCGGATTGCAGCAGTTTGGTGTTTTCTAAAATTCCAAAAATCTTATTATTATCTAGAAGTAAATTGAATAAGTTTTGAAAAGTACTATATGTAATCATACCCATTTATCATTGTATATGCCTTGTTGTTGTCTTTGTATTGTTTTATATCCTATCATTAATTTTCTTGTGCGCTAAATGACCACAGCTGTCGATATGTCGTCATACAGCAATCAACATCATGGAAAAAGGAGATATTGCTTGTAGCAAGTATTTTCTCGTTTTACCATGATACTTTTGCCACCTAATCGCTCCAATATGTGATATCCTAGTGAGAAGGATGAAGACATTATTGCCAGATTTATGTAATTTAACAAACATTAATACTAAAGCATTTTTTGTACCTTTTCTGTACCCTTTCCCGTTTATCAAAATTGTAGACTTGAAACTTGAAGAAGTTGCAAACTACAATTAAAAGTGAGTGCAATCTGAATAACCAGCCTACAGGTTAGGAAATACTGTTAGGAAAGAAGAATTTGCTTGTTATAAACACTTTCTTCTTTTCCCACAATGTCTTTGCAAATTGAAAACACGGTGACGTGAAAACAAGGGATCGTGCAGAAAAAAGTTAAACTGCTTTGTATATATATGGTGCCAATACGAAATTAATAGATTTTTTTCAATGAGATATGAAACTGAAAACCGAATCACATTTCTGAAAAAATACACTTCACGCTTACTGTCATACCTTCATGAAAACCAGATATTCTCTTCATCTCTTAACCCATTCCCACAAAACAATTTTTAGACAGGTCCAAACTAAAAGAAGCTGCAGACAAAAAATTCAAGTTGATGGTTGTTACATCTTTTTGGATAGAAAACCTAGTGAATAATGAAGTAATAGCTTGATACAAGCAATTTCTTCATTTTTACAATGATTTACAACGTTGTTTTCTCGATGGACGTAAAAGGAGGGCTCGTATTGGAATGGGTTAAAAAAGGTAATACATGTACTGTAAATATTGTTGTTTGGTATCAAGAAGAGCAAATGGGAAGAAGAATGTTCGCCCCTGGTATTCCCTGATGATAAATTTTAGACTGGGCCAAATTGAAAGAGGTTGCAGACTAAAATCTTAAATTGATGGACAAAAAAAATCTTTATTTCACTGGTAAAAAATATATTCTAAAATGATGAAATTGCTTGTAAAAGGCAATTCATTCATTTTCCGCATTACCTTCGAAAGCTTCATACAAGCTTGGCGTAAAAAAGTGGGATTGTGCGGGAACGTGTTAAAACCAACATCGTTGCTTTGTTGTTGTTTTCCTTTTTGTCTAGTTTCTCATTACCAAACCACAGTTGTCAGTTGTATTCGAAGAAATAAATTTTCAATAGTTTGAACAACTTAAGTGTCTTTGTTTATCTTATTCAATGTCTTTTTGACAAATCCAAGATGCTTTATATTTTGTCCTCATCTTACCCATTACCACGCGGAAAGGTTCTAGACTCTTCCAAATTGAAAGAACTTGCAGACGACAATTTAGAGTTGATGGAATTTTACATTTTTTTGTCTTTTTTTATGGAAAGCATTATGGGTAATCACATGAGTAGATAAACAATTTTGCTTTATTTAACCCTTTCCAACACAGCACAATTTTAGACTGATCCAAATTGAAAGAAGCTTCAGACGACAATTTCAAGTTGATGGAATTTTGATTTTTTTTTTTTTTTTGTCTTTTTGGATAGAAAACATTGTGGATAATGAAGAAATTGCTTGATACAAGCAATTTCTTCTTTTTCCACAATGTTTTCCAAAGCTTTTTCGTTGAGGGGCGTAAAAAGGAGGGATTGAGTTGGAATGGGTTAACTATTTTGAAACAGATTTTCGTGAAAGCATTTCCTCTCAATCTCACTCAAGAGCATCTGTATGGGTTCAAAATTTCCTTCAAGTGCACAGTTACATTTTGTTTTAATCAGGCCCATAAAAATGCTCTTGAGTGAGATTGAAAAATGTATTCGCGACAATATGTTTCAAAATAGTAAACCCTTTCCTGTTTAATCCCTGGTTTTCACGTCCCTGTGTTATTAAACTTGAGAAAACATTGTTGAAAAAGAAGAAATTGCTTGTAACAAGCAATTCTTCTTTTCCCACAATATTTTCTACCCCAATGGATTATCATTTTTTCAAATAATTTCGACTTGAAATTGTCGTCTGCAAAACCTTTGAATTTGGACCCGTCTAAAATTTCAAAAACCGGGAAAGGGTTAAGTAAAATTGTTTATATACGCATAAGATTAAATGAGCATTTTCCTATTCCGATTCGATTTATTAAAATTGACCGCAAATTCATTGTTACCTATATAATAGGTCGTCCTCTTTACAAATCAATACACACATAGAAATTAAAAGCATCAGCTATTATCATCAACCCATATACCAAACCCCTGAAAATTAATGATTTCAACTATTGTCCTTAAGTCAACAAATTTTATTTCAACAGAAAAAACCTTAATCACATAAGGCCAGTCTCGCGAAAATGGACAATTTGAAAAATCTAAATATTTGTTCAAAAATTGAGCTCTTGTCAATCGTATTATATTGCTAAAATGAACATATGGCATTAACTTATAAGAAATGAAGAGAATATCTTCTTTCTTTCTTTTGTCATTGTGGCATGAACCTAAAAATTGTAATCACGCTGTATGATCCATACATTAGTGTTATTAAGTGTTTAGGTTCAAACCCTAATGAAAAAAAAATTATATATATATATATTCTCTTCATTCCCGATAACTTAATGCCATCAAGCAAAGCAGAGCAAATACTTTACTTATTTAACCCATTCCCACACAATCACACTTTTAAACGCCCCTCTATATGAAAGCTTTGAAAAACATTGTGGATCATGAAGAAATTGCTTGTTACAAGCAATTTCTTCATAATCCACAATGTTTTCTATCCAAAAAAAACAAAAAAAACAAAGGTTTTAAATATTTAATAAACTTGAAATTATCGTCTGCAACTTCTTTGAATTTGGACTGGTCTAAAATTTTATTGTGTGGGAATGGGTTAAAGTAAATTATTATGGTTCTATTTTGTGCGCATTCATTCAAAATACTTCATTGAGTTCATGGCAATATGAATTCAACTCAGCCATGAGATACATATACGTATAGTAATTACGGGGCCCCTAAAGTGACACTTTGAATAATCTGCATATAAAAAAGTCTGCATTTTCACTTTAGTGGTTCAGTAAGTAATGGCTTATAACTAATTCTTTGTTTTTCACTTCCGGTTTAAGTCTGAAAAGTATATCCTGGTGGAAAAATCGTATTTTTGAAATAACAAATATTTACAAAGAAAACCCTTTAAATCACAAAATCGGCCACTATGTTGTCTATCGATGAGTTATTAAGTGTTCTCGATTTATAAGCTATAAAGCCTACGTTATGTGAAGATACAGAAAAAGCGTCGTTGTTCCATAGCGGACGTTATGGTTAACCGATTTAACCCATTCCCACACAATGACGCTTTTAAACGCCCCTCAATTAAAAAAAGCTTCGGAGAACATTGTGGAGAATGAAGAAATTGCTTGTTACAGAAAATTTCTCCATTATCCACAATGTTTTCTACCCTAAAAGACAAAGATTTTGAAGATTTCGTCAACTTGGAACTGTCTTCTGCAACTGTTTTGAATTTTGACTGTTCTAAAATTTTATCTATTCTATTTAAAATATTTTGAATTCTCTCACCTACGGCAGTGACTCTTGTCTTTTTCAACCCTAGTTGAGGACTAATATTTTATTTGACTTGTACGGGAGTTGAACCTACGCGGATACGGCAACGCCACCTAGCGCTGCAATGTTCGACGTCTTTAACCACTGCGCTACCGAGACATCCCCTACTTGTAAGAGATGAAGATAATATTTTTTTTGCTTTCATGGAGGTATGAACCGAAAAACCTAATCACACTGTATGAATACGCGAAGTGGATTCATACATTGATTGATTAGGTTTTACGGTTAATACATTTTTTTTTGTTTTCATGGAGATATACAAGATTGCTGCGTGCTCAAAATTTTGGTCATGGGGTTATGAATAATTTTTTTCGACCAATCAGAACGCTCTTTTTTGATAGACGAAACTAAAAATTAAATTATTAATGTATGAATCATGCAGTGTACTTACATTTTTAGATTCATGCCTCAAATTTTATCGAAGAGTAATGGGTTAATGTAACGACCGAGCCGTCATCGTGATTTTTATACATTTTTGGGTCGATTTGCTTGATATCTTTCTCTTCTGTCCTTGTGAACTCTTTCCTGTTCAATCCCTGGTTTTTATGTTCCCGTGATTTCATAATTGAGAAAACGTTGCGGAAATAGAAGAAATTGTTGTAACAAGCAATTTCTTCTTTTCCCAAAATATTTTCTACCCTACTGGATGGTTATTTTTCAAATATATCCATTTTAAATTTTCGTTTGCAAAAGCTTCGAATTTGGACTGGACTCGTAAGTAAAGTAGAAAAAGAGGATTAAATAGTTATACACATGTATAGTATTTTTCATTTTAATTTTTATCTCATCAGAAGTTATATTTACACGAACCTTTTCCCAACAAAATCTCCTACCGGGAAAATGTATTATTCTTTCCTAGAAGTATGACCTAGAAAATATGTCCAAATTTTATAGAATGAAATGCTCAATGGAGTGACCAAATTAATAAACGAAATTAGGGTACATTCCCCTACACACAACTAATACATCAATCCACATTGACTGCCTCAATGGTCGAGTGGTATAGGTGTTTGACTCGTGATCTGAAGGTCAGGGGTTCGAGCTCCGCCGTCACTGGGGTATGTTCATGGGCAAGACACTTAATAGCCAGCCACAGTCTACCCAGCTGTAGAAGTGGGTAGCAGTGGGGTCAAGCCACTGCCTCTCTTTCAGGGACGAGAAAACATCTTGGTTGTGTGTTCGAGAGCGACTCTATAAGCTTAAAGCTTTCTTCTCAATGGAACTAAAATAAATTAGTATAAACTAAACTAAACCACAATTATACCTTTCTTGTGTTGAAAACACATATGATAAAGTCAATGCATTTAAATGTTTTTGAAAATTACTTCGACATTTATTCGTTTGTTTCATCAAACATGTGTTACTGTGTTATTGTTTTAATCTTGACCGAAATTCAAGCCTTTTATGCGAAATTCAAGCCTTAGATAAAAGATGAGAATATTTTTTGTTTTCATGGAGGTGTGAACCGAAAAACCTAATGACACATATAAAACGGGGAGCGGATTCATACATAAGTGTGATTAGGTTTTTCGGTTGATACCTCCATGAGAACAAAAATAATCTCTTTATTTCCTATCATTTAGTAGCATCGAACTGTACAAGTTGTGAAACTTTTTCGTATGGAACTATTTTGAGTGGAAGCATATAATATAGCTGCGTGCTCAAAATTTGTTCATGGAGGTATGAATATTTTTTCGACCAATCAGAACGCCCGTTTCTGATAGATTAAACTAAAAATTAAATTATTTCCATATGATTGTATAAGCGACAAACTCGAAGAAAAAAAGGCCGATTCACCTTGTTTACGAGCCTGATTTTACTGAGTGTTTGTGGTAGCGAGATGGCACAAATCAAGCGTCGAAATTAGTTTTGGTTGTTTGGTAATACAGTATATCATTACAGAAATACGATCCATTATTTATTTATCTATTAACATAAATCTGTATAATTCTGTAACAATGTAATTTTTTTACCAAAAATGATAATGATTATAATAGACTGATTCAAATTCATAGATGTTACAGGATTTTGTTTTAATTTGATATTCTTTTCCAAATATTTCGGTCTTCCTTCCTAGAAAACATGTAGAAAATGCATAAATCGCTTTGTCATAACCAGTTTCTTAAATTATCAATAATGTTTTCCTTTTCTCTTGAGGGGCGATTGTGTTTGAATGGGTCAAAATGATCGAGAATGATTATTTCCGTTTATTTATCGTCGCTACCGTAGCAGATGGCCATATGAGCGACGCCCCCAGAAGACGGTTAGTTGTTACGGGGATAGTGCGGGGATACAGGACGAAACTGCTGAGAACTCCGCCTGGTTCTTTAACGTGCTCGGTGGATAGCACCGTCACACGGGGCCACGGTTTAACGTCTCATCCAAAAGACAATTAGTTTGTTAGTAGATATGGTCAGTGACATTGTAAGGGACTTTGATCGACTATTGGCGGATCTCTGGACATGCGTACTGAGCTCCTAATAGAAAGTTCAATTTCGATAATAAACGACAAAATTGTGTAATGTTTATGGCCAGTTACATGAGACAAAAAGTAAAAAGGTTGGTTGGCGAGCTGTAGTTACGACGTTTAATTCGCCAAACCAATAAAAATGGCTCACATAAATATCAGCAGATATGAAGGCCTAAATTTCACTTCCGGTCTAAATGAATAATTTGATTGGTCGATTGATTCTTTGTAAGACAGTCGCGATCCATCAATTTGAGAGGACCACCTAAAAGTTAGGCTAAAGACAATGATCACTTTCTATGTCGACACTTTTCTGGGACAGACTTATTTGTTTGTTTACTTGTGTAAATAAAAGCACCATTTTCACTCGCTAGCACGTCAAAACTTATACTATTCTAATGAATTCCAACAACATAAGATTAAGTTGGATAAATTCTATTTGTTTTTTAAAAGCTTTCGATTTTCAACTCTTTCCTGTTTTTCAAAATATAAGTCTTGTCCAATTCGAAAGAAATTGCAGAAGACAATTAAATATGAGTGCAATAGAATGATAGAAGAAAATATTGATGGAAAAGAAGAACTTGTTTGTTACAAGTAATTTCTTCATTTCCCACAATTATTTCTCAAGTATGAATCGGCTCGGAGATAAAAAAAACAACAACAGAGATTGTACAGAAAAGAGTCAAAAGAAAATGCTGAAAATAGTTACAAAATGAAAGTGTGTACTAGATAGAGGTTGAATAAATTCGAATCTAAATCGCATGTGACAGTTTGCCAACAATTCCAACTGTGCAAGAAGGTGACGCGCAGGTACAGAGTAGCCTGGACAGCCATACAGTGCGTTTGGAAAATTTTCTGACCATTCAAAGATTTATTTAACTCATTCCCTTGCAATCCCTCCTTTTTACGCCCCTTAAAATAAAAAGATTTAGAAAACATTGTGGAAAATGACGAAATTGCTTGTGTCAAGCAATTTCTTCATTATCCATAATGTTTTCTATCCCAAAAGACTAGAAAATCTAAAATTTCATCAACTTGAAATTGTCGTCTGCAGCTTCTTTCAAATTGGACCATTCTAAAATGTTGCCGTGTGGGAACGGGTTAAAGGCTCTGCGGCTGTTGTAGGTTTTAGCTTTCGCAACAAAAAGTAATCCCGAGATCTTCGATAAAATTGTTTGCAGACCATTTTATCAATAACTTTAGATGGTGTTAAAAGTCAGCTATGAAAAGCTTTGCCAAACAGAAAATGAAAAACAAATAAAAGTATATATACATGAAGTCTGGGACAAACCTTTTCTGTATTTCCCCAGTTTGATCAGTCTAGATATAAGTGAATGACTGAATGTGGTTTAACGTCACTTTCAACAGTATTTCAGTTATCATCACGTGGTTTGAGAACCTTATCATGGATTGCTGGTACTTTTCATACCAATACTTCCATTACATCCTTTCCGAGCCTCTTGCTACTCAACACACTTAGGTTTACGATTATCTATTGTTTGATGGGAGACAAATGTTGGAGAGGAAATTCGTCGTGGCCGGGAAACGAACACGATACGCCATGATTAGGATTGCTACGCGCTACCAACTGCGCCATAGCCGTAGCTACCAGACTATATTTGCAGTCAAGAAATGAATTACTTATTCCGACACGTTAAAATGGGAGATTTTTGGGTAATGAATTAAAAGACGCCTCATGTTTTTATCGATTTTCATGAATACTAATAATTTAGTTTGATTTATCAAAACGAAGCGTTCTGACTGGCAGAAAAATATTCATAACACCATGAAAAATATTTGGAGCACGCAGCTACTTTGCATAATTACGCACAAAATAGTTCCACACAAATACATGTATATCAAAATTAGTAAAATACTTGCCTTTTTCGCTTGGTGTCATTAAAAAGAAATGAAGAGAATATTTTCGTCTTCATTTAGGCATGAACCTAAAAACTTAATCACATCATACAGAATCCACTTCGCGTAAACATACAGTGTGATTAAGTTTTTAGATATATACATATATGAAAACAAAAAATAATCTCTTCGTTCCTTTTTTAGTATCATCATATGCTAATGTCTTCAACAGAATACTCTTAGAATCACGTTTATATGCCATCAATAAGCATCGGAAGACTCGACCGTTCGGCGATGAAAACTAGAGAACATTAGAATAAGAACAAGTGAATAAGATGCCGAGAAGGCAACGAAATCAAAATATGACGTTAGTTAGAATTCGAAAGTAAAACAAGAAGAATAAAACGGAGAGAATGTGATGTATCAAAAACGTAAATACAGGAGAACGACTGTAAGAAAGCGAATGTGCAAAAAAAGAGCAAACGACATAAAATACCGGAGAGAACGACGGTGATAATGTGAGAGTATTACAACTTAGACGATTCTAATGAATCATAACATACGAGGGGACGACGGTAAGAATACCAGGGTATAACAATGAGAAGACGTGGAGACGACGGTGAGAACACCAGGGTACAACATTGAAAATACGGGAGAATACGGTAAGAATACGAGGGTACAAAATTGAGAATACGGGGGACGACGGTGAGAATAAGATGGTATAACAATGAGAATGCGGGGGACAACGGTGAGAATACGAGGTAACAACAATGAGAATACGGGGTACGAAGGAGAGAGTGCGAGGGTACAATGTTCAATGCAAATACGGTGAAAACGACGGTGAGAATGCGAAAGTACAATAATGAGAATACGGGTACGACGGAAGGAAAGCGTGGTTACAACAATCAGAATACGGAGAAAATGACGGAGAGAATGCCGGGGATAACGGCGGAAGACGAGGGTACAACAATGAAAATACGGAGGAACGACGGTAAGAATGCGAAGGTACAACAATGAGAATTCGGGTACGACGGAAAGAATGCGAGGCTACCACAATGAGAAAACCGAGGGACGACGGTGAGAATGCGAGGGTACAACAACGGGAATACAGAGGAACGACGTTGAGAATGCGCTGGTAAAACAATGAGAATACGGTGGATAACAGTGGAATACGAGGGTACAAAAATGAGAACACGAAGGGACGGCGGTGAGAATACGAGTTTACAACAATGAGAGCAAGGGGGGTGACGGTGAGAATACGAGGGTACAACAATGAGAACACGGGGGACGACGTCGAGAATGCGAGGGTACAACAATGAGAGGACGAAGGGACGACGGTGAGAATGCGAAGGTACAGCGATAAGATTACGAGGGGCGACGGTGGAAATACGAAAGTACAACAATTAGAACATGAAAGGGCAACGGCAAGAATACGAGGGAACAGCTTCGATGTTATGATGGTGAGGACAGTGAGAAAGTGAAAAAAATAAAGAGAACTCGAATTGACGAGGACGATTATAGAGGGAACAAAAAAGAGAACACTAAGGGACGACGTCGAGAATGCGAGGCTACAACAATGAGAATACGGGGGGGGGGTCGACGGTGAGAATACGAGGGAATAACACTTTGAACACGAGGGGACGACGGTGAGAATGCGAGGATACAACAACGATAACACGAGGGGACGACAGTAGGCATACGGGGGACGACGGTGAGAGAAAGAGGGTACACACTAAGAATACGGGGGAAAACGGTGAGAATACGAGAGTTCAACAATGAGAATACGGGAAAGACGGAGAAAATGCGAGGGTTCAACATAAGAATATGAGGTACGACGGTGAGAATACGAGGATACAACAACGAGAACACTAAGAAACCATGTCAAGAATGCGAGGTTAAGGGGGAACGACGGTGAGAATACGAGAGTACATGTATAATACTGAGAAAACGAGGGACGACGGTGAGTGAAAATGCGAGGTTACAACGACGAGAACACGGGGGGACGACAGTGGGAATATGAGATTACAACAACGAGAACAAGAGGGTACGATGGTTAGAATACGAGATTTCAACAATTAGGACACGGGGGGACGACGGTGAAAATACAAGGGTACAACAATGAGAACACGGAGGGACGACGGTGAGAATACGAGGTTACAACAATGAGAGTACGGGGAATGACGGTGTGAATACGAGGGTACAACACTGAGAAAACAAGGGGACGACGTCGAGAATGCGAGGGTACAACAACAAGAACTCGAGAGGACGATGCTGAGAATACGAGAGTATAACAGTGATAACACGACGTGACGATTTTGAGAACACGACATAACGTCGACGAGAATACGGGGTTGCGAAAATGAGAATACGGGGGACTAGGGTGAGAATAAGAGGGTACAACAATGAGAAGACGGGGGGACGACGTTGAGAATTCAAGGGTACAATAATGAGAATACGACAGGAAAGCGGCGAGAACTAGAGGTCACAACATCGAAAACAAGACAGGACAACGGTCAAATCGAGAGTGTAAACAACGAAATCACTACAGTGCGGCGGTGAGATCGCGAGGTCACATCAACGAAAGTACGGCGGCCGTTGAGAACGCGAACTCAATACCACGAGAACACGAGAGTAGGGCGGTCTTTGAGAACGCGAGGGTTCAACAACGTCAACAAAGACGATGAGAGTGAGAACGCGAGCGTGCGACAACGAGAACTCGAGAGTACAGCACTGAGAACTTGAGTTATAAGGACCATTCTACGTTCAGGAAATTTACCCAAGGCGAACAAAATCTCAAACTTTCTAGGAAAAATGGTGTTCCGTTCTCCGAGAGAGTCTATTTTCAATTTACCTACATCATTAATGGGATGTTATCTTTTGTTCTTACAAAAATTAAACAAATAAACAACAAATAGGCAATTAAACAAAACAAAATAGATAGGTAGATACCAACGGCTGAAATGGCTTCACCCTACTTAACGTATGTACCGTTTAAACTGACGGATCACCAACCACGCCTACTATATTTCGGGCAGAGTGATTTTTTTCTGAGGTATCAACCGAAATATTACACACAGTGTGGTCGATTGGTTGAATGGGATTTAACGTCACTTTTAATAGTATTTAAGTCATATCGCGGCGGCTGGAGCCCCTAACAAAGGATTCCTGGTATTTCTCCCACCAGTAATACAACTTCATCCTTTCCTAGCCTCCTAGCCTGACATCCCATGATTGGAGATTGGGATTCTTGTGCGCTACCGACTGCGCTTTGACGGCGGCATAAAATGTGGTCGAAGACATTAATGAAGAAAAAGGCAAACAGCTTGTGGAGGAACAAAGCATCTTAACTATAGCTTCGGTTAGTTGTACATGTAGTTATGATGTTGGTCGTGTGCGGACGAACTCATTTTGTATAAAAAGTCGAAGAAGCATTGCGGCTGAATGGTCTGCGATAATATCGATCTTACTAAAGGGAGTTGATGCTGCTGCGACACAATTTAGTCTTATTTGAGTTATCTTTCTTACATATAAAGATATCGAGAACGACAAAAAAAATAATTCGTTTAACGCCTTCCCAAACGAAATGATTTTCTGGTTCAAATTCAAAGATGTTGCAGACGACATTTCAAGATGCGTTTTTAGGATCTAAAGGTACAAAAAACATCGTGGGAAAAGAAAAAATCGCTCGTCTCAAGAAGTTTCTCCTTTTCCCACAAAGATTTCCCTAACTGCTCATCTTCAGGGCGATAAAAAGCCGGATTTTGTGGTAATGGGTTAAGGGGATTTTGTCTAGCTTTAAAACGTCGGCTTGCCTTAATATAAGAATTTATCGTTTCACATACCCGTACAATTCTACTATTAATTTCAGGCTACCAGCGGCTTATATCCAACAAGATCATGGTTTAGAAATTTTTATCTAAACCCGGATTTTTGTCACCACCTTCAAGAAAGCAACTTTAAAATGATTGTGGAAAATGAAAGAATTGCTTGTCACAAGCAGTATGCCGCGATACTTTCTATCCTTTACCTCTATGTCTTAAAATTCACCAAGATTAGATATTCTGCTGCAATTTCCTTGAATTTTTCTAAATTTCTTCGACTGGAAGTGGGTACTTTTTATCATTTCCCAACTTCTCTCTCTTGTTGGCTACCCTTCAATAAAGAGTTTGAGAAAATAGAGTAGTTATAAAAGGAACTGCCTGTTACAAGCAATTTTTTTTTTCATTTTCAATATTGTTTACTTTCCAGAAAGACAGAGATATCTAAGATATTTTCGTCTCAAATTCTTTGCATTTGATTCAGTCTACTTTTTGTCGCTGGTAATTAATTAACCCGTTCACACACAGAGACTGTTTTTGACGCCCCTCAAGAAAAATGCTTTGGAAAATATTGTGGAAAATGAAAAAAATTGCTTGTTGCAAGCAATTTCTTCATTATCCAAAATGTTTTCGAACCAGAAATACAAGATTTTTAGAATTTAACCAACTTGTAATTGTCGTCTGCAACCAGATCAGTCTAAAATTGTGTAGAGTTGGAAATGGTTAAAGTTTATTCATCATCTTTTTTTTCCTGCAGATATGTTCTCATTGTTATTATTTTTCATCATTATTATTATCGGCGGTGTGGTATCTAGAGTAGTCTAGACGTAGAACGCAGATATCAAGAACAAAAGGTTCCGAGTTCGATTCTCGGGATCGGCTACATGTATCAATCTGGTTCTTTTACTGACCTACCCATTTAGCACGAGTTATGGTCATCTCTTCAGTGGGATCGAGAGGGATTATTCTCAGTAGGACGAACTTGTTTCTCCAACGATATAAGAAAAATGTGTATAAAACACACACACACACAATTTAAGGAATGAGTTCGGCCATCACCCAAGGATCGTAACTAGAAAAAGCAAAAATGAAATCCACGATTTTAAAGAATAGATTTAACTTTTTTGCAAAAATTTTCACCATTCGATCCGTCTTTCTTTTAACCCTTTCCTAAACTATCCGTTGATTTTACGTCCCTGTGATTTTATCATTGAGAAAATAATGTGGGAAATGAGGAAATTGCTTGTAACATGGAATTTATTCTTTTCCCACAGTATTCTCTAATATGTAGACTGGTTACTTTTCACATTACACTCACTTTTTGCACTGTCTGCAACTGCTTTCAAATAGGACCATTCTAAAATTGTGTAAAGCGGGAAAGAGTTAAGCGCGAAAGATGGAGCTAAACTAGTTCTGATGTAGATATGTATAACTTAGATGGAGATATGTATATAATTTAGCGTGAAAGTTTCTTTCATCGATTCATGTCTTTAAACGTCTAAGTTAAGGTCATTTGACAAAGCAAATCGCCGGTGCGCGAGCAAAATGTCGTAACTACAGCTTTGTTAAAGCTGTAGTTACGTAATTGTCCTCGCGCACCGACGAACTGCCACATATGAAGATATCGTTTCGGGGACACTAATGTTTCATATCAATTTTGTTTACCAACTTTTTAATTATTAAAATTGTTGTTGTTATTGTTGTTATTTTCTCATATGCGTACTGTTTGAAAAATAAACCATGCTTGCGTGCGTCTTACGATATGACAAGTAACGAGGTAAAAATATGGAGCGAGGGGAGGGGGGGGGGAAACATACTCGTAGTCTGAGAGCGATAGACAACGATAACCAAAATGCTTAACGTATTGTCGGAGTTAAACGTCCATTTCCTATCTCAATCAATATTTTGATTGGCCAGTCAATAGCGATCTGTAAATAGGAAAGAGGTGTAAAATATGTCTGTCTGCGATGGGGTTTGTGTAAAACTGTTTGGCTACAGCTACAAATCAGCTCCGTTCATCGTTTTTCTTTAATCGCCGAACGATGAAAAAACCAACCAGTCACAATACACAGAACGCTGCTGTAAATATAAAAAAATCCTTATTGACTAATCAAGTTATTAAGACCAGAAGTAAAATTTGAACTACAACATTCATGTGAAGTATTTAGCTGGTATGGCGACTCAAACGTCGTAAATCAAGCTGTAGTTACGGCGTTAAGGTCGCCAACCCGCCATTTTACTCTTTGTTATATATTTTGTGACTATAACATTTGCAAAATAACGCATTATAATACCTGAGTCAAAATTCTTGTTGGAGATTAGTTAGCGGGGCCAGCAACTAAATCAAAAATCAAAGGACTGAAAGTACTGAGAATTTGGAATGTGCTGAAAGGGTCATAACTGTGGAATTCGGTTCAAATTCATTTACTACTTTCCGAATAAGCCTCCCTCCTTTAAACTTAAACCAGCATTCCCATTCGTGTACATATGTGCGTGAATAACGTACAAAAACATAAATCCACATACAGAAATAAAAAAACTAGCATTGTCTGAACCCATTCCCAGACAGTGACGCTTTTAAATGACCCTCATTATGAAAGCTTTGGAAAACATTGTGGAAAATGAAGAAATTGCTTGTTACAAGCAATTTCTTCATTATCCACAATGTTTTCTGTCCAAAAAGACCAGGATTTCAAAGATTTCATCAACTTACAATTGTCGTCTACTACTTCTTTGAATTTGGACTGGTCTAAAACTTTATCGTGTTGGAATGGGTTTTAAGCTCGTGTCACGCGCAGCAAAATTAGAATTTTCAAGATTAACATTCTCCTTTTGATCAACTGTAATACGTGCACATAGTAGTTAAACTACGATTAGTTTTGTACTTATTTTCAAACCAGGATTTCCGTTTGATTTGTAATTAATACATGGCAAGTTGTAATTTGATTCCAAACCATGCATGATTGCCTTATGATTTGTTTTCAAACCATTATTAACTTTGAATTCGATTCCTGAAAACCGCCAGGAAATGTAAACAGGTAAAATCGTTGCCAATGGCATCATACGATGTCAAAAGTATCATATAGAAAATTTAAGACCAAAATATCGTGCAAATATAAAAGATGTACAAGCTAATGAATCTCACTATCTTGCGTCGGACTGTCAATCTAGAGGTCCCGGGTTCGATCCCGACGGCGGCACTCATCCTTTCCGACTATTTGTGGCTGGAGGCTAGGAAGGGATGTAATGTTAGTACTGGTGTGAGAAATACCAGGATTCCATTGTTAGGTGCTCCAGCCGCCACGATATAACTTAAAGATTGTTGAAAGCGGCGTAAAATTCCATTCAAACAAGCAATTTCTTCTTTTTCCACAATATTTTCTCAACTATGAAATCGTAGGGACGTAAAAACCAGGGATTAACCAGGAAAGGGTTAAAACCAGGAGCATGAATATGAGATGTTTTTCCGTAAGCATTTCAAACGGTTTTATAACAAAAGTAGTTCGTTGGTTTAAAGGTGAATTATTACGTTTTTAATGCCCATTTAATGAATCTAGAATTATCATTATTATGTCCTTAAAGTTTTATTTCTTGTCAAATAACAGAAAAGTAAAATATATGTATATTTCTTGGTTTGACAAGAATCTTGTCCTTTAGGCCATCGCAGATTGGTTGGTGAGAGTAATGAATGACAACTCTGCTTTGTGATTGAATAGATCTATGTCTATTAGTGAAGTTATGCCTCTGATCATTATTAATTTACTTTCTTAAAATGTTGTACCGGAGGATTTAGCTGGTCTCGCCACGTATAATAACAATACATAACATAACTTTATTCAGAGAATCGACTTGAACACATAAGGTTCATCGTCGAACACACATACATAATAACTAAAATACATAAGTATAGACAAAATATAGAAATTCTGAAAATGAAATTTCTCAGTGCGGAAATAAAGGAAAGTGTAGAATCTTACCAAAAACATTATATGTAGAAAATATAAATTGGCAGTATAAATAATGTCTCATCATTGAAATTGAAGATCATGCAAAAAATTATCATAATTTGCCGAGAGGATTAGCAAGAGTGTCGTAGCGGCTTTCGCCTTCGAAATAACGGAACAACATGCTATTGTCAACTGGACCAGTTTGCATTACAAACTAATTAAAAGCGCGTGAAGTTGGCAGGGCATAAGCCATTGTGTCTAATCACCGAATTAGACATTTGAATGTAAAATGTCTCATTTGGTTGTTAGACATTTAGAAACGAGTTCGGACGAAAGCCTCGTCTACTTCGGGTGTTAGGCATTTATAAAACGGGTTGGATAAATGGACCGACTCCATGATAACGAGTTTTCGTTACCGTAAAACTGACGTCACGTTATGTATATTATGAGGTCATATCATAAACAGAAATAAATGTTTCGCAGAATATCTTAAATCGACAAAATGCAGGAATTTTATCGACATATTCCAAAGATTTACATCAAATCATAATAGAATATCAATTTCTTGTTTAAAAAATACATAATTCCTTAAGCCATTCCCACAAAGGGACGCTTTTAAACGCACTTAAATTTGAAAGTTTTGGTAAACATTGTGGAAAATGAAGAAATTGCTTGTTACAAGCAATTTCTTCACTATCCACAATATTTTCTGCCTAAAAAGGCAAAGGTTTAAAAGATTTTACCAACTTAAAATTGTCGTCTGCAACTTCTTTGAATTTGGAATGGTCTGAAATTCTGTGGTGTGGTAATGGGTTAAATTTGTCATTTAAAATAGACAAACATCCGGCAAAACCTCGTTTTTATCTGATTAACCCATTATACCAGACGATAAAATTTTAGACTGGCCCAATTTAAAGGAATTGCAGATGGCAATTTAAAGTTTGTGAAATTTTGGATTTTCTCAACTTTCTGGGTAAAAAAACATAGTAGAAAATGAAGTAATTGCTTGTAACAAGCAATTTCTTCATTTTCCACAATGTTTTCCAAAACTTTTTTTCTTTGGGGCGTCTAAAAGCGTCACTGAGTGGTAATGCGTTATAGATGATTCGTTTAATGAATACGGCATTCCATGGCTACTCATTTAATTGTCTCTATATATATTTTGCTTGTGGAATTCAACTTCATCAGGATTCGCTCTTTCCCATTGACTCAGAAAACAGGGAAGAGACTTAAAGTGACAAACCGAGGTGTCGCGACGAGCGTCGCCTCGTCGTCATGGGGTCAACAGCAAACAATCTTAGTTAAAATGGTTAGGAGCAACCACACTTTCTATGATTTCACAAGTTTTCAAGATGGCGGTGACTGTCACGCGATGTAGCCTCGAGATCAAGAAGTTTATTTTCAGTAAGACATATTTAATATCAGTGAGTCAACGTGATGTTGTCTCGATTAAATTGTTGGGTGCAATTAGAACATTAATTAATGAAACTGAAACCGTAAATCAGGGATATTAGTGTCTACTGCGATGTTAGAGGATACCCGTGAACACGAGATTCTCGTCCGCCGCGAGAGGAAATACTCTTCATTGATAAAATCGTAATACAGCCGCGGCGGGAGTTTTTTTTTTTTTTTTTTTTTTTGTTATGTGATTCAAAAAACATGTTTGAAAATGAAAATTTAATGAAAAAAAAATCATACATCCGTTTTCAAGTACATTATTTTTTATCAAACCTGTTTGACGTGGGAAGAAGTCACTCCCCGGGCACTTCGTTACAGCGAGACGTGTTTCTCGCTGAAAGACGCATTCTCTTGCTGTAACATAACAAGGACCGCAACGCGGTTACGGTTGGGTGGTAGAGGAAACCGTACAAACATACTGCAGCCTTCATTTATACCCTTATTTGATGTGAACAAATATCGATCACTCTCTATGAATGAAGATTCGTAGAAATAACGCAGTCACTTCAGAACCCCTTGTTTTACTTACCCGTTATTTTATATTTGAGAATACATTATTGGAAAAGAAGAAACTGCTTGTTTCTAGCCCGTAAATAAGTTGCTTTTCAAATTGCAACATCTTTAATTGTCACTTGCAATTTGAATTTAAAAAAAAAACTGGAAAGAGTTAAAACAGCGGCTGTGTATGCGGACTACAAAGGACCGATTTAGGTGAGCGTTGCATGGTTAGGCGTAAATTTGGCTAGGTCTAAACGGTCTCTTCACTTATGTTATTAGTATATAGACACAACTGTAAACGATGGTTAGCGACCAATATTTACTCACTACAGAATTTGTTTCAAGCACTAGCTACAACACTTTGGTCGCCCTCTGACGACATCTTTCATTTGATCAACTTAAGAGATGAAGAAAATATTTTTTGTTGTTTTCGTGGTAAAACGAAAAAAACTGATCACACTGTATAACTAGTTATACGTTAAGCGGATTCATACATAAGTGTGATTAGTTTTTTCATTTCATACATCCATGAAAACAAAGCAAAACATATATATTCTATTCATTTCTTATAACTTAATGACATCAAGCGAAAAAAAATACAAATAATGATGCATTTTATTGACATTTTTGTGCGCAAGCATTCAAATTGACTGCCTGATGAAAATTTTGTTCATGGAGGTATGGATATTTTTTCGACCATCAGAACATTCTATTTTGATTTCGAATTTTCGTCTAGCTTATATCGGCAAAGACTTCCGCAGCCGGAATTCATCGATGATACTCGATGTTGTATTCTAGAATCATGATGGGGAGAAATTGTAATAGTTGGCATTTGATATTTTATATGTGAATTTTCGAGCGTAAAGGGAGGTGTTCCGTAAAACTTATACACGTGTGGTCGAAAAAGATCTCTGATCCAGCAGAGATCGGAGATATTCTTTGTAAGATAGGCGTATACTAAGGAAGAACGAACGTTCTAAATACATAAAATTAACACAGCATGAAAGTTTTCGACCTGGTCGGCCCAGGTAGTGGTCGGCCTAGGTAGTGATCGGCCTAGGTAGTCCGCGCAGCCTGACCAGAAACTTTCGCACAAGCCAGGGGCGACCTTTTTCTGATGATGGATCGCGTATATATAATTTGATCATACAACGCGAGAAAACCCTTTCAATTCAAGAAAAATGTCTAAACCATTCTTGTATAAAATAGTCGATAACGCGTTGTTTGAAGAAAGGTTAATATTGTTGAAAATATCAGACTTTCCATTGGAATCTAACAGAATTTGATTTAGAAAATAACCTTTGAAATGTTGAAATATATTGTTTTTATTTTGCTAAAACGAATATCATAGATAAACGACGACAAAAATACGGTAAAAAAGATACAGAAAAAGGCTTCTCCCAGTCTTCATTTCAAATTGTTCATATCGTAATTTTGTGTGCAAAATGTCGTAACTACAGCTTGAATAAAGCTGCAGCTACGACATTTTAAAGCCCATCGACGATATACAATACATTCCGTTACCATTGAGCACCTAAGATACATCAAACATTAAGAAACACAATCAATCAATTGGCAGATCGCGTTTTGTCAATCAAAGAATTGGTTGACCAATGAAATCATTCAATTAGACCGGAAGTGTACTTTGAACATAGCCTTATGAGGAGTCTCTTTGTTGTTGGTAGCTTTAAGGCTGTTCTAAAGACCTTTAGGTCGCCAACCAAAAATTTAACGTTTGTGATACATGATTGTGCCAAATAACGGGGTTATATAGATTATATAGATTGGAAATTCCTGTCTGAGTTCGGTGGGCGTGGCCAGACATCCGTCAATTGGGGAGGTTTATATATTTATATCACTGAAAGCGTACAATATGATAATTAGAGGGTTCTCTTTTGCATTGGAAAAAACATGGATGGTGATGATCGCCTTACATTACGTACAGCAAAATCATGCGTATATATATTACATCAATGGACAGTCCTTGCCAAACAAAACCTTTCAAAACCAACACAGCATTTATTCATTTGAATGGTTACATGTTAAACTATGTCTGCGAATTATTATTAGCATTATTATTTTATGGTTTTAGAAAAGCACAATAGGACTTTCCAAAATTAAAAATAAAATCTATGTTTTCGTGTAAGCAGTAGATCTTCATGGGTCACGAAATGAATCCGATGTGCTTTTTATTGATTGCAATCTAATAAAAGCAGTGTCATATAAAATAAAAACATTGTGAAGAAATTAAAATAACAATGTCTGAACCCCCCCCCCCATTGTTATTGTGGGTATGAGGCATACAAGTACACCCATCCGAAGTTCGAGGTGGCCATTCTATTTTAATATTCCTGTTGGCCGAAATATTACGGATTACGAGTGTCAGTCGAAGAATCAATCGATGAAGTCAAAATCGATCATTTCCATTTGAAGTGAACTGTTAACTGAGGGATCGTTCGACATTTATTTTGAAGCATTATTGTTGGTTTGGCGACTTAAAGGTCGCAAACCAACCATTTTACTTATTTTTATACTACTGACAATAACTTTTGCAAAAAACAAGATCTATCATGGAAGTGGATTGATCAATTGAATTGGGTTTAACGCCGCTTTTAACAGTATTTCAGTCATATCGCAGCGGCTGGAGCACCTAACAATGGACTCCTGGTATTTCTCACACCAGTACTACCACTACATTCTTTCCTAGCCTCCAGCTGCTATCCCACTTAGGTTTACGATTATTCGCCGATTGGTGAGAGACAAATGTCGGAAAGAACATGTGCCTCCGCCGGGGATCGAACCCATGACTTCCCATAATTGAAGATTAGGAGTCTGGCGCGCTACCGACTGCGCTATGACAGCGGCTCATGGAAGTGGAACTCTCTGTCGGAGACCTGTGGTCGGGGTCAGAGGTCTATCACTTGGCGGATCGTCGAAATAGATAATAAATGGATAATTGAAATATTCATTTACATAGATTCATTTAGGAATGAACTGAAATGTTCACCTCCGACATTTATATTCTACATTTTTGTTCGATTGTGACTTAAATATCAAGCTGAAGATACGACTTTTAGGTCGTTCTCCAATAAATGTTTGGTTAAATAACATCGTTTAACCCATTCCAACTCAATCCCTCCTTTTTTACGCCCTTCAAGAAAAAAGCTTTGGAAAACATTGTGGAAAATGAAGAAATTGCTTGTATCAAGCAATTTCTTCATTATCCACAATGTTTTCTATCCAAAAAGGTGAAAAAATTAAAAATTCCATCAACTTGAAATTGTCGTCGGCATCTTCTTTCAATTTGGACCAGTCTAAAATTTTGTCAAGTGGGAATGGGTTAATATCGTTGTCGAACTGTCTTGTCGGAGATCAGTCGGCGTGGCTAACGACCCGTTAATTTTATACCAATCCTATTAGATACCTCGTTCCTGAAGTAACAAAAACAGAGACTGCACTAAAGGAAAAAGATTTGAAAACCCCAAATTCTAATCTTAACATAGTTGGGCGGGATGTTTTCAGATTCGTGCTGGCGGGATGTTTTCAGATTCGTGCTGGAATGATGAGGCGTTTTGTTGTTTGAGGTGGTGGTGTTTTAGGGTTGTTGTTGTTGTTATTTTTTATTTTTGTTTTTGTTCTTTTTTCTTTCTGTTTGTATGTTTTTGTTGTCTTGTTAATTAAAAACCACTTACACTTGTCAATTTCGATGAAATATTCCATTTTTGGGAATTTTGACCACGAGTTATTGGTCCTTGATTTATTCTTGAAATGTTTGTTTCCTCGTTGATTTGACATAACATCAAACTTTGCATCAATCGACCACTCATTGTACAACCAAAAAATGGTCTCTTAACCCTGTCCTTTTTTCCAAATCTTAGTCTAGACCAATTTGAAAGAAGTTGCAGACGACAATTAAAAGTGGGTTTAATTATAAAAGTAACCAACCTACAGGGTAGAAAATGTTGTTGGAAAAGAAGAAATTGCTTGTCACAAGCAATTTCTTCTTTTCCTACAATGTTTTCTCAAGTATAAAATCACAGGGACGTTAAAATCAGGGATTGTACTGGAAAGGGCTAAAACCAATTTTGTGAAATATGTAAAGGATTTTTTCGACTGCATTTATAAATTATTACAGATTGATTTCTCGCTAAATCCTTTGTTGTTGGGACCCATTAGAATCGTCTCACTAAGACGATTCTGAGTTCCAACAACATTTGATTTAGTTATGATATTTTTTTTTCAGAAAATACGACCAATTATTTACGGTAACTTTTGGGGATTTCGATGGCAGTCATCTAATGGACACCTATAGAGGTGGTCGATCGAGCAAGATTTACTGTGTTTTAACCCATTCCAACACAGCAAAATTTAAGACTAGTCCAAATTGAAAGAAGCTGCAGACGATAATTTCAAGTTGATGGAATTTTAAACTTTTTCGTCTTTTGGGATAGAAAACAATGTGGATAATGAAGAAATTGCTTGATACAAGCAATTTCTTCATTTCCCACAATGTTTTCCAAAGCTTTTTGCTTTAGGGGCGTAAAGAGGAAGGGTTGTGTGGGAATGGATTAAATGGACACTGAATGGCCGTTCTTTACATTAGAAAAAGATCATCTTCTAATTTGAAGCTCATAGATATTCTAACTATGGAAAACTATTGGATGGTTGCTTAGAAGTTTTGAGTAGTATACATTCTAAACCGGATGGCTAAACTTTATCAAAGGATTGAAAGCAAGACCATGGAAATGGTAGATTACTAGATAGATACTAGTAAAATAGTTATACATCACGATGCTGAAACAATGCAGTGAGACTGAAAAAAATGCGGAAGGAAATTTATTTTTACAATCACACGTAAGCAATAATCCATTCGTTTATAAAAGATACATTCAAATTCCCTTGTAAAACTAATTTCATTGGCTAATGCATAGGAATGTGTTTCACTAGCACCGTTTTAAGGCAAAAAATCTCCACGATTCAAAAGGAATTTAACTATTCCTTCCTGACTCGTGATGCGAGAATACATGACCTAAGAAATGATATCATTATATTCATCCCATTAATAATGAAAAAGTATTTTTCTTTTATTTTGAAAGATCGACAGCCTTTAACCATTTCCTGTACAATCCCTGGCTCTTACATCCCTTTGATTTCATACTTGAGAAATTTGGGAAAAAAGGAATAGATTGTAACTAGAATTTTCTACTTTCCCCACAATATTTTCTACCCCGAAGGATGGTTACTTTTTGAATTGCTTTCAATTTCAATTGTGTCTGCAACTGCTTTCAAATTGGACGTGACTAAGCTTTAGAAAAACAGGAAAGGGTTGAGGAAGAAAGTAGCAATATAGCATGTTTAAACAACATTTAAATCAAACGTTGAATCCATGATACCGAAACGGGGTTCGGTTTCGAATATTTTCTTAACAACTTTTAGTTGCTTTCAACTTCCCACACCGCCCAATCATTAATATATGTTATCTGGCACGCGAGTAAGAATCACAAAGGAAATTATTGCAAGACCAATCAAAGACTTTTTTCTGTGCGTGAGCAAAATGTCGTAACTACAGCTTTATTTAAGCTGTAGTTACGACATTTTTCCTCTCGCACCGACGATTTGTGTTTCTTTAAAGAATGGAGGGGAATAGATAAAATCCAAAAAAGATGAATAATACTTATCCTATTTTTCATTGCTCACAAGTGGGTTCGTCGTCGCCGCCGTCGCTGTTGTTGTTAATGATGGTGATAATTTCGTTTGTTTGTTTGTTTGTTTTTTATTATTGTTTTGTTTAGTTTTGTTTTGAATGACAATAGATGTAGAATAACCCATTTGTGAATAATTTCAAACATTTCGACAGTAACGATAATTCTATCACGGAGTAAAATTGCTTTGCGAAAAAAGTATTTCATCAGATTTTCAGGCAGTGTGGTGATCATCCGAATTCTTTGATTGATCGTCAATATCTTTCTATTATTATTTATCTATTTTTCTAGAATAAAAAGAATATTCTGATCTTTAATGCATCACCGATGGGCGTGCAAAATCGTAACTACAGCTTTATTCAAGCTGTAGTTACGACATTTTGCACGCCCCACGACGATGTATTCTAATTGTCGTTTTTGCCGTTACAAGTAGAAAAATGAGGCAGGTTAGTAAGACTCTGCTATGAGAACGGAGGTCATTATAACCTTTTACACCATCCATTTTTTTCTGAATCAACATTCACAAGACTGATTGATTGAATGGGGTTTAACTCCGCTTTTAACACTATTTCAGTCATATCGCGGCGGCTGGAGCACCTAACAATGGATTCCTGGTATTTCTCACACCAGTACTACCACAACATTCAATCCTAGCCTCCAGCTGCTATCGCACTTCGATTTACGATTATCCAACCATTGGTGAGAGACAATTGTCGGAAAGAATATTTGACGCCGCCGGGGATCGAACCCATGACACCCATAATTGAAGATTAGGAGTCTGGCGCGTTACCGACTGCGCTATGACGGCGGCGATTCACAAGACAGTGGAATTAATTGACGGATCTCTGACCACGCCCACTGACCTCCGACAGGAAGTTCGACTTGGGTATTAAACATTTTTAGTTTGCAAACATTATGGACAGTTACATGTGACGAAAATTGAACATGGTTAGTTGGCGACTAGAGCTTGAATAAACTTTGGTTACGCCGTTTAAGTCGCCGAACCCAGCCAACAAAAATTGTTGATATAAATGTTGAGTAATGTCGGAGTTAAAGGGTCACTTCGGGTTTAAATGCGTCTTTTGATTGGTCTATCGATTTTGAGCTAGCAAAGCGTCAGCGTTGATAGCTTAAGTTAACAGACAAAATGTTGAGGTCTTCTCAAAGTTGAACGAGTGCAAAATGCCACTGGAGGCTTAACCACTATATCCATTGAATGCCTACGCAATAAAAAGTAGTTCTTATTTCAGGAATATTGCAAACTCTGCAACTGTTTCTTATGGCCACATTAATTAACTTTATTCAAATTATAGACAACTCCTATAAAAGAATGCTATTTAACCCAATTTCACTCAATTGAAACATCTCAAATATTGCTTTAGAAAATATTGTGAACAATGAAGAAATTGCTTGTAACAAGCAATTTCTTCATTGTCCACACTGTTTTCTACCCAACGAGGCTAAGGTTTTCTAGTTCCATTGATCATAGTAACCTTTGACAAATATTACTGCTTTGCTAGCTTACAGTACTTTCAGTTCTTTGATTTTTTTATTGACAGTCGCGAACAGTCAATACCTCAAACACTTTTGGGAAATCGTTTTTACTAGAATCTAGCGAGATGAATATGAACCAACAGAAAGAGAGACTAGCGTATAATTTTGTTTGTCGTTATTTGACGTTAGTGTATTATTCATTCAATAATTGACATCAAATCCGCAACTAACTATACACATTGTGAAGTGAATTATAAATTTATTATTTGTCTCGATATATTACTCGAGATTCATAAGCAATATTATGTTATAATTGTGATACAAAAACTTGCAATGAATTCGAGCTGCGGGGAAAATTTGGATATTTCTCGAGATTAAAGGTCATTTTACCGGGAAATGATGTTATCCAACCATATTGTATCAGTGCAGCACATGTTTGATACGACGTCCGATTTTGTCCATGTCATATGTGTGATAAAATTATATAATGAAATCTCGTAGTTCCTATTCTAGAAATGCATTGATTTAAGAGATGAAGAGAATATTTTTGTTTTCATGGAGGTATGAACCGAAAAATCTAATCACACTGTATGGATACGCGAAGCGGATTCATACAGTGTGTGATTAGGTTTTTCGGTACATTCCTCCATGAAAACAAAACATATTCTCTTCATCTCTTAAATCAATGCATTTCTAGAATAGGAACTTATAATTTAATAGCACCGGGGAAAAAAACAACAAAAGCTTTACAAATTTTGATACCTTTTGATATGGGACTATTTTGTGCGGAAGCATACAAAATCGCTGCGTGCTCAAAATTTTGTTCATGGAGTTATGAATAATTTTTTTCGACCAATCAGAACGCTCGTTTTTGATAGACGAAAATTAAATTATAAAGAAGTATAAAAGCTGAGGGAAAAAACAGTCAAAGAATTAATCGACCAATCAAATAATTCATTAAGACCAGAAGGGGACTTTGAACTCCAAAATTGCCAAACATTAATGTGAGCGTTGTTGTTGTGGTTGTTATTATAGAGAGAGAGAGAGATTGGCGACTTAAACGTCGTAACTACATCTTATTCCCTACCGGAAGGGTCATCATTGACCTTTTCCTGTTCAAGCCCTCTCCTATTCAGACGATCCATTTTATTTTGGTTTGGAAACAAGTTCCGTTCCTTTTTAATCTCTGAACAATACAGCAGCTCTCATGTCAAATGTGTAAACTAAAGACAGAAGCATGGACGATAACCGCTCTCGGTATTTGACTCAGGACCTCAGACGACGGACACCATTTTCGGTGTGAATAAATCTATGATTTGTCTTCTGTGAAAAGATTAAGTTTCTACTTTGCGTGTTTGACATAATCTTTAGAATCAACAAAGATGATATTTTTCACATGATAAAAATCAAGTTTTGTTTTAAGTTTCACTCTTATCGTGAAGTACTTTGCTTTTTCTGTTGAATAACAACACAGAGTTTTGAAAGGATTTTTTTAAAGACAAACTACTTTAACATAACTTGAAAAATGTAGCTTTAAAATTTAAATTTTCAGATTTTAGAGATAAATTTTAAGACCAAAAGAATTGTCCCACATAATGAAATAATCAAAGGTCGATAGTAGAGGTTTATAAACGGTCGACAGCATTCAATTGTCCCACATAATGAAATAATCAAAGGTCGATAGCAGAGGTTTACAATCTGTCGACAGCAGAAATTGATAAATTGTCGACAGCACAGGTTGATAAATGGCTGACAGCACAGGTTGATAAACGGCCTGCAGAACAAGATGATAAACGGTCGGCAGCAGAGGTCGATAAACGGTTGACAGCACAGGTTGACAAATGGCTGACAGAACAGGTTGATAAACTGTTGACAACGGATATTTATAAACGGTCGATAGCAGAGGTTGGTATCGTGCTTATCACTGGCCGTCGGGAAAAGGGTATGTGATATGACATGTTTCTTCCACTTTTATATACCCCGGCGTCGATATAGTCGGAGCATATCGTTTTAGAAATATTCTTTCGCTCATCAGTGCAATAAAAAGGAAATATTGGATTAACAAAAGTTTGCAATAGAAAGACTGAAAAACAAGGGGAGATGATACCGATAAGTCTTGTTCTTAGAACGAATCAAGTCTTTGGTTCGAGTTTAAAGACCATTTTAGTTCTTAAATTGCCAGTCATCAACTTCCATTCGATCCCGCATTTGTACGCCCTTCAAGAAACAGGTTTTGGAAACATTGTGGAAAATGAAGAAATTACTTGTAAGAAGGAATTTCTAGATAAAATTCAAAGTTTGGTACCCAAAGTTTGTGACAAATGGTCTAAAATATAGTTAATATTTTCTAAATATCTATACCAATGTACTATTAACCAATTCCCCTAAAGACAATCAGACATCGAGTTAAATGAAGAAATTGCTTACGAAAAGCAATTTCTTTAAATTTCATAATGGTTTCTATCCAAAAAATAAAAAAGAAATTAGAATATTTCATAAACTTTAATTGTCAAACTCCTCTAAATTCGGACTAGCCTAAAATTTTGAAATTTGGGTAATGGGTAAATAAGATGGTCGGGAACAAGTGAGGAATTTCAAAAGTAAAGATTTTGGAAGTTACTGTAACATAGTAATGAAAACATGTCCATATTTCATCAAGATAACGCCGAACAGTAGCAAAGACAAGTGTCGGAGCGGAACGAAAAGAAAACAAAAGGCGAAAGGAGAGAAAACAAAAGCAAGTATTTGGAGGATGATTTACTCTTGTTATGTCCTGGTTCTAACTTGGAACGAAATATAATCCGCACATCCTTTTACAAATGGGCTATAAGCATTTGATCTGTTGACGAAACTTAGGTCCCAAATTACCAATATATTTCGTAAAAACATTCATAAATTAATTACTAGTTTCGTCTATCAAAAACGGGCGTTCTGAATGGTAAAAAAAATATTCATAACTCCATGAACAAAATTTGAGCCCGCAGCGATTTTGCATGCTCCTGAACAAAATAGTCCCAGACAAAAAGGTATCAAAATTTGTAAAGTTTTTGTGATTTTTTTTTTTTTTTTTTTTTTGCTCGATGCTATCAAATTATAAGAAATGGAACAGAACAGAACAGAACAGAAATTTTATTCAAGATAACGACTTGAACACGTATGGTTCATCGTCGATATACAAATCATTATACAATGGAGAGAATATTATTTGTTTCATGGAGGTATGAACCGAAAAAACCTAATCACACATATTTAGAATCCGCTTTGCGTATTCATACAGTGTGACTAGTCTTTTCGGTTCATACCTCCACGAAAACACATTTTCTTCATCTATTAAGTATATTCAAATATGTATATACATTTCATTCATACATATTAAAGAATGAAATAAAGTCCAACCAGTATTAACCCTATCCCTTTTTTAATTTTAGACTGGTCCAAATTGAATACAATTAAAATCGTGATAATATTTTTATCTTGTCAAGCATACAAAATATTAATAATTTTAAGCAACGCACGATCAAATAGTCCAGAAAATAATAACTTTTTATACAAACTATAGTGTATGGAAGATAAGCAAAGAATTGAAAGAAGTTGCAGACGGCAATGAAAATTGGATTTAATTTTGAAATGATACCAATCTATATGGTAGGAAATATATGTATTGTGGGAAAAGAGGAAATTACTTTTTACAAGTGGTTTCTTATTTTTTGACGATATTTTCTCTAGTATAAAATTACCGTGATTTAAAATCCCGAGTTTGTACAGAAAGGAGTAAAGCAAGCGCCTAAAGGATATACGATAGGCGCTTGCTTAAGCCAGGTGCTTAATAGATATAGATTTTTTCTGTTAAATGCCTTTATTTGGAAGCTCAGTCACCTCTTATTTAACCCATTCCCACACAGCAAAGTTTTAGACTGGTCCAAATTGAAAGAAGCTGCAGACGACAATTTCAAGTTGATGGATTTTAATTTTTTTCATCCTTTTGGATGGAAACATTGTGGATAATGAAGAAATTGCTTGATACAAGCAATTTCTTCATTTTCCACAATGTTTTCCAAAGCTTTTTTCTTGAGGGGCGTAAAAAGGAGGGATTAAGCGGGAATGGGTTAATACAAGGTGTTCGCTCAATACAATTGGTCGCTAAGACAGGTTGGATTGATGTAATGTCAGGGGAAACTATAGCATGTAGTTACATGTAGTTACATGTTATACAAACGCGTTGTTCAACTTAACCCATTCCCAAACAATGACGCTATTGACACACCAAGAAAAAAGGCTTCGGAAAAAATTGTTGGAAATGAGGAAATGAAAATATGTTTGTTTAAATGGAAAAGTTTATTGATATCAAAATTCATCATGGCCCATTCGTGCACCATAGATATCACACGATACTGACGAAGCTGAATTGACGGACTTCGACAGTCAATATATATTTATAGTAGAGGTTTATAAACGATGAAAAAATCAAAGGATATATTTAGACCGGAAGTGAACTTTGAACTCCATCAATAGCTGATTTTTTTGAGTTGTTGTTGTTTGTTCGTTCGTTCGTTTGTTTGTTTGTTTGTTTGTTTGGCGACTCAAAAGCCATAGCCAAAGCTTTTTCAATCTGCAAATACGATATTTAGATCGCCATTCAACCATTTTACTTTGTGTGACATGTTAATGGTTATACATTTTTAGCAAAATGACGCCGTCTAATACCCAAGTGGAACTTCCCTTTTGGAGCATTGTCGGCAGAGCGAGTGAGCGGGGCCAGCAATCAACTATTCCTTGTTTATTCACTCATCAGAAGTTTCCCAACCGACAACATTTTCGACTGGTCCAAATTGAAAGAGGTTTCAGACGAAGAAATATACTTTATTAAATTGGAAAATAAGAATGAGGTAGAAAACATTGAGGGTAAAGAAGAAATTGCTTGTTTAAAGAATAAAACCCGAACATTAAAAATCATAAATGTATCCTTGGGCTCGTATAGGTCATCTTATAGACGAAGACATTTTTTTTTTTTTTAGTTTCGCTGAAAAATGACTTTATACAATAAAGTGACTAAAGTTTTAGCTTCATACCCTAATGAAACAAAAGATACTTTTTCTTTATCTCAGACTTTAATATTATCGAGACGTATGTAATAAAGAGGTGTCAAATGAATAAAGACTGTAACATTTTGAGACAGGATGGTAAAGAATAGCCGCGTGCTCTTTTTTGTTTTGTTTTGTTTCAGAGAGGCATGACACAAAATTGTAGAAGCAATCAGAATGTCGGAATATTGAATGATTCGACAAACAAGAAATGAAAGGGTTTGAAAGGATTAAATGATACTTGTAAAATAAGAGTTTTGAGTAAACAAAAATATTTTCTGTTTTCATTGTTTCAAGTACTACTTACCTTTGTTCCAAAGTGCTTACACACGTGGGAGTCAAAAGGATTCATTTGATGAAAGGGAACCCGACCATCCTAGAGGACACTTGGTAGATTGGTAAAAATACCAAATATGGGAACGCCCCAAAGGTTCTTTGAGGGCAGAAAAAAGTCATTTGCGGACTTTTGTATTGTGATACATGTGATGTACTAAATAGATAGAGGTCACCTTGTTTGACTGAGACATTCTCATAAACAGTTAACAGATCGCTGACCTCCGCCCACTGAGCTCCGACAGGAAGTTCTGCTTCGACATTGAACGGCGTATTTTGCAAAATTTATAGCCAGTTATAACAAAAAATTAAAATGGTTGGTTGGTTACACACACACAAAAAAAAAAAACGCAACAGCTTGAATAATACGCGATCCGTCAATTCACGCTATGACAAGATATAGAATTATTGTGGAAAAGGGAAGAAATTGCTCGTTACAAGCTAGGAAAAAATCTTTAGAAACCATTATGGAAAATGTCGAAAATGCTTTTTATAAGCAATTTCTTCTTCATCCACGGTGTTTTCTACCTAAAGAGACAAGGATTGTTCAAATCTTATTTAAAAAAAAAAAATAATAAAAATTGTGGTCTTCAGCTTCTTTGAATTTGGACCAGTCCAAATTAAGTCGTTAGGTAATTAATTAATGAATACATTCTATCCCTTTTTACAAAACATGACACGTCAGAAGAAAAGGAACTTCAAGGGCGATCCTTAAAATGGATGAGATCTAGCAGAGGTCAACCAAAAATAGCACTTCGAAATATTTACACGTCAATATTGAATGGACTTATTAGATTCATAAAATCGTCAGAGAGATAAACTCTCTCAGCACAGGCTGACTAGAGCCTTTTCGCTTTTTTCCCAGGAGGTCTACTCGTTGTGTGTATTTCCGTTTATTAATCGTCGCTACCGTAGCACATGCCTATATGAGCGACGCCCCCAGAAGACGGTTTGTTGTTGCGGGGGATAGGGCAAGGATACAGGACGAAACTACTGAGAGCTCCATCTGGTTCTTTAATGTGCTCGATGGATAGAACCGTCACACGAGGCCTCTGTTTAACGTCTCATCCGAAAGACAATTAGTTAGTTAGTTGATATGGTCAGCCAAGGGCTCGAACCCGTGATCTCGAAGTTTGAAGTCAAGTGCTCTACCAACTGAGCTTATCGGGCTGACTATATTACGAGACAGAATCTTGGGGTGGGGGGGTATTATTATTATTATTATTTCAGATATTAGGCGACCATAGCATCGAACCTAAAGCTAAAGTGAATCTGTCATTACGACGTTTGGATCGTTCAACAACGATGTCCTCTCATGTCGGTTTCTGTCCGAAATGGATCTATTTCTTAGTTTTGTTTAGCTCTTTCCTGGTTTGAAAAAAATTAAACCTGTCCAAATTCAAAGGTTTTGCAGACGAAAATTCGAAGAGGATTTAATTTGGAAAAAAATAATCATTCAGTAGGGTAGAAAATATTGTGGAAAAAGGAGAAATTGCTTGTTAAAAGCAATTTCTTCTTTTCCCACAATGTTTTCCCAATTATAAAATAACAGGGACGTAAAAACCAGGGATTGAACACGAAAGGGTTCAGCGATGTTATTCAATCATATTAAGTTTTCAGTGGGCTAAAATGTCGGCAAACCTAAAAAGAAACTCTCTTTTTTTTCCTGAAATAGGGTAAAAAAAAAAACAGTGATAAGTTTGATAAAATATATCTATCAAATAAAAACATCATAAAGTCGTACTCTATCTAATTTGCATTAACCTTTTCCTGTTTTTTTCGAAGTTTAGACCTGTCCAAAATCGAAAGTTTTTGCCTTTTGAAAGTTGATTTTATCTGAAAAATAATCATTCTGTAGTGTAGAAAAATTGTGGAACAAGAAGAAATTGCTTGTTACAAGCAATTTCTTCTTTTTGTACAATCTTTTCCTAAGTATAAAAACAAGGGGACGTAAAAACAATGGATTGTAAAGGAAAGGGTTAAAAGAGTAGCGTCCCGGAGATTTGATACAAAGTTGCGGTAACTCTACAGTCACTGTATAAAATGATACAACTATTTTGCATCGAAAAGTGTGATCGCGTGAGAGAGAGCGCGATGATAAGATCGTGATACGGAATGAATTATCGTGAACAAATGAGATAGAAATCGCAAATATTCAATGATGGGTACTAAATAGAATGATCACCATTCAAGTAAATAATACGCTCAACTTGTTTTTTTATCATGTGAATTGGTGGGTAGTTTGATTTTTTTGTACAATAGACTGGTGGTGGCAGGAAAAAAGAACCCTATGTGCATGGGCATTGACAACAGACCAATAAAACATTCAAAAATCCATTCTCTTATGCAAAATGGGCGACCTTGGAACTCACTAGTTTATGAATCTCACTGAGCAGAAATATAAAGTTACTTGACCAATTACCAGACAGAAAAATTATAGACTGATCCGAATTTAAAGAAGTTGAAAAGTGCATATCAATTCTGTTCAAAATGAAGCAAATCTTTCGTTGGGTGTGCATAATGTCTAAGCTACAACTTGAATAAAGCTGTACTTACGACATTTTGCAAGCCTAACGCCGTATTGCTTGTAACGACCAATTTCTTCATTTACCGCACGGTATCCCTTTTCCTTCTCTTAGTGATTGTAGAAAATCGAAAATAGATTTGGAACGGGTTAAACTGTCATCATAAATACATAACACATCCCCACTTAATGACGCTTTTAGACGCCCAAAGAAAAAAGGGCTTAGGAAAACATTGTGAAAAATGAAGAAATTGCTAGTCACAAGCAATTTCTTCAATATCCACAATGTTTTCAGCGAAATAAGTAAAAAAGTCGAATCTTTCAAAAGCATTCAATTGTTGTCTGCAACACCTTTCAATTTGGACCAGTCTAAATGTTGGCGTCTGGTAATGGGTTAAATAGTAAGAAAATAAAATTTAAATAATTATAATAATAAACAATGTAATAAACAGCGTGTCGCTGTAGGTTTATACTGTTTCAGCTAGGTTGACCTCATAATTTCAAGGACAAAGACGCCAGGATTTTTTTCTTCTCTTTTTCTATTTCATATTAAACCCCTTAATCTAACAAAATAACATCTAGATTTACGAAATATATGTAATTGTTGATGATATAGTTTAATTCGATTTTTGTTTTCTATTTAAAAAATCGCTACACATAAAAGGTGACGTGGGGGAATGAAAAGTGCTTGTAGGTATCAAATATCACTCGCACAACGCTTTGCCGCTCCACTAGATTCAGCGAGCGATGCACAGATAACCAGGTGGGCGAACAACTTCGCTACGTGAACAACCTGTTAATTCTCTTCAGTGAAACCGGAGGACTGGACTTACTGTTTTGTTTCATTCTTTTAACCCATTCAATAGACGGCAAAATTTTAGACTGATCCAAATTCAACGGAGTAGCAGGCAACAATTTAGAGATATGAAATTTTAGATTTTGTCGATTTTCTGAGAAGAAAACATTGTGGAAAATGAAGAAATTGCTTTCACAAGCAATTTCTTCATTTTAAACAATGTTTTCTCGATCGCTTTTCTTGGGGGGGCGTCCAAAAGTTTCATTGTGTTGGAAAGGGTAAGTTAAGTACAGGAATAACCATACAATTCTAATGTACGCCCCGCCCCGCGAAAAGGGCCTAACTTGTAATTGATGGACGGTGATTGTCAATCAAAGATTCAATCGAACATCTAAATTGTTCATATAGACAGGAAGTGAACTATAAATGCCAACAATGGCCGATATTTAAGTGAAGCATTTTTCTTGGTTTAGCGATTTAAACGTTGAAACCTCACCTTATACAATCTCTACATACGACCTTTCGGTCGCCAACCAACCTTTTTTGTTACACCTACTCTGCATAATTTTGGCAAAATAGCGCAGTTTGATATCTAAGTGGAGCTCCCTCATGCATCGCAGTAGGCGGGACCAGCGACCATTCTATTACATTGACAAACTGCGCAATTTGCATAGGTCGTCTGAAGGCAACACCTTTCACTTTCAGAGATTTTCTGAATAAAAAAATGACATTCTACCTTCTAATCAAAGTCAGTTCTAAAATACAATTAAAAAATAACTCTTGAGAGGTCCATTACATTATTTCAAAGATAATTTGTCACCTAAAAAATGAGCTACCTCGGATAGAGTTAAATATATAAAAGCGAGATAGGATACAGCAAAGATCAATTATAGGTACTATTTCTAAAATTAAATTTTTGGTGCGGTAGAATGGTCTTTCTAGAATCATAAAGGGGGAGATGTAAAAATGAAAAAAAAAAAAATGAAACAAACCGTAAAGTAGTTTGAGATATTTGATGTTAAAGATTCTCAATTTATACTGCCCCATTCCATTATTGATTTATATTTTTTGGAAGTTTAATGGAAATAGTACACCCCTTTCTCGAACAAAAACACATGAACATTTTTTTTTCTAAAAATCAAATGATGCTATTTAGTTTAGTTTGGTATATTTATTTTTTCTTTTTCAATGCGAATATATTGTTTGCAATAATGAACTATCCCGACAGAGGAATCTTTTAAAAAAATTAACAAGAAAATATGGTTTACAAAGAATTTTAATGGTAAATCTGTCAAATATCAATGAATTTTGGTAGCTGAATTAAAACAAAGAAACATATGCACAAAGAAACATATGCATTATCAAAAGTAAGTGATTTGATGAGAAATCCATTCCATGATAGTATACAAAATTTTTCACTTGTGCGAATCCGTCAATAGATTGGAATACTCTAGACTGGTTCGAATTGTAAGAAGATGTGGACAAAGGTTCAAAACAATTTAAAGTTGAAGAATAAGTGCTAATTAGGATAGGAAAGCAATGTGATTAAAGGAGCAATGTTATGTAAGAAACAAATTTAGCTTCACTTGCTGAAAGCCAGTCGGCTTTTATCATGGCAATCTGTCCGTACGTTTGTACATTGTGGTACTTGGGAAACCCTTTACCAAATTCATTTAAAGAATTATGATTTGACAGAACTTGTCATATAGGAGACGCTAAATTCAATAGATGGGGCATAGTGAAAACTTTGAAAACATTCTTCTCTGAACCAAATTGGTGGATTTAATCCAAATTTGAAAGGAATGATCTATGGGTAAAACGCTAGAACAAAACCACGGCTTTCTACATCCAATTCTTTTATTTTGGATTTCATGCACTCACTAACCAGGATAACTTTCATGGAAAAGAATATTTTTAAAAAGTTCCGCGCATCTTTATTCAATTGATCACGAAACAAATCTTTCAATTTATCAAAATTCACAGTCGTTGGCAGACACAACTAAAATTAAACCATATCAAGATATTTTACCAGCTTGATAATAATTTTCGGTTCGACTGCGTCCGTTATATGTAATTGACCAAACTGTCGTAAATGCATATTTGTTTAAGTTGTGTTCACTTCACTTCGTTCGCCCATTGACAATATTGTTTTTCTTTCTTTTTTTTTTTTTTTTTTTTTAAGAGTGATAAACCTTTTCACGCAAAACGCCAGATGACTGAAAAGTCTGTATTCGTTAGACGCTTTCAAAGTAAAACAACAACAACAACAATTTTACACAAAGGGGAGGGTTTACTTCCGGTTATGTTTTCCGAAAGTCATATTATTGCGTTCATTCATTTTAACTTCATTTTTCAATGTTTAACAGTGAAAAGCAGGGGCTAAATAATGTACATAATTTTCTTTGAAATCTAACATCTGTTTGTTACAATATTTTTTTCTCCGTTGATCCAGTAATGTTCTTTGGATGCATTAAAAGTACTCTATTTTAATGACCTTAAGGAATAAATGACGGGTCTACCTCAAATAACGTGCAAGAAAGGGATAACGAGAGTCCAAAACGAGAAGTCGATACTTATATGACCCTATTAGTATCCTTTTTCGGGTATAAAGTCACATTTATTCGTTAAATACTTTAAAAATGTATATTAAAAGTGAAATTCAAGTCTAAAATGGTATCTAATTATGTAGTCAATACTTCAGTCCTGAAGTTTTCCTTTCGCTGTAAACCGTCATGCATCAGTGCATTTAGACTGATTTTACCCATTACCAGACAGTGATACTCATGGACGCCCCTCAAAAAAAAAAACAAATTGAGGAATCATTGTTTAAAATAAAGAAATTGCTTGCAACAAGCAATTTCTTCATTTTTCACAAAGTTTTCTAGCTAGAAAGCTGAAAAAATCTAAACTTTTATCAAGTCTAAATTGTCGTCTGCAACTTCTTTCAATTTAGGCAAGTCTAAAATTTTCTCGCACGGTAATGGTTTAACAAGAGTAAATGTTGCTGTTAGAAACTGCTTTAGCAAAAAAAAAAAAAAAAAATTCTATGGTAAATACAGATTTCAGCGATTATATTCTCAGTATATTAACCCATTACTGTAAATATATATGCACCCTCGTTTTGACAACTGTATAAAAAACAATAGTTTAAATTTCTATTGGATACACTGCTTATAGTAAGTTATCTTTTTCGTTTTTGTTGTTATTATTATTATTGGTGGCATGAGTTGATAGTTTGTTTTGATTTGCTTTGATTTATTTTCTCACAATTTACAATTAAAAGTAACAGTATGTTTTAATTGAAATCGAAGTTCGCCGTATGAATGTACATTATTTCAGTCATTCCCACTCAGCGACGCCTTTAGACGCCTCACGAATAAAGCTTCCGAAAACATTACAGAAAATAAAGATAGATAGATACTTTAATAGACGTAAACTTTACAGTTTCTTGTCATAACACATGTAAATATAATAAAGTCAAAAGAAAACATGACTAATAAACGAACAATCTACAGTTGTTTTTTTTATACAACTTGGAAGAGAAGCTGAGCTGTTGAATGTTTGTGTAAAGAAATAATATATCTGTTAGGAAAGAGCGATACTATCCCAATCACATATAACTGTATAATACATTGAAATACTATTGCACTGTTTATGATTTAACTTGGTTATCAATCTGTATAAAAAGCCTCCCTTAATAAATTTAGCCAAATTTAAAAGAACATTTTCATTTCTGTATTCATCGAATTATTGAATTTTAGCATATTAGGACGTGTATAAAAGCACTTTTTCAAAAATGTTTTTCGAATTTCAGCAAATTATGGACAAACTAGCAAAAAATGGTATTCATCCTCTATTTCGTTCAAATTACAGGCCAGGCGCAGACGCTGATTCCTTGATATTCGGTTTAGACCGTGCCTTCCAGTTTCTATTCGAAGGGAATGCGATGACAATCTAAATTTTGAAATAAATACTCTCCACTTTCGTGGTAGCAAATTTAAATATACAGCTATTTCGCTATACTCCTTTATATATTTATATGTACTGAGTACCTGGCACGTATTGATTCCATTGTATAAATTCTGCCTAAATTCATCGATTAATCGTTTCTTAAAAACTTTGTAAAAATGTTTATGATTTACACAAAATGGCTTATTCCATACGTAACCAAAACCATGCTCGGTTAACAATTTTTTAACGTTGTTACACCAATTATCTCCTTTACCATTAGATGAAAGCAAAGCATCATATGAAGCCTTATTAATCACATTATCAGAGACTAGAATTTTACCCCAAAATTTGATGATTTTACAATATTTATTTATTTATAATGGGTATCTACCTAACTTATGATAAGGTGAAATCGTTGATGTAGAGCCTTTAGCACATAAAACCTTTTAGCAAAATTTAAGATGAGCTCTTTCAAGGTTTTGTGATTTACAAAATCCATTTATCTCACAAGAATAGTTTAAAATTGATCCTACGAATGCATCAAATAATCGTAGTAGAGTTAAGACCTCAAAATCAAAGGAACTTGTTTTACTGTTAAGAATATTTAGTGCCTTCAGTTACAAGCAATTTCTTCATTATCCACAATGTTTTCTACCCCAAATGTGTAAAAATGCTGAAATGCATAAGCTTTAAATAGTCGTCTACAACTCCTTTCAATTTGGACCAGTCTTAATTTTTGCCGTCTGGTAATGGGTTAAGCCAACAAGTCGGATGTCAACAGATGGTGGGAGTGCATCTACAGCACGTTGATTCACAGCCTTAATGTTCACGTGTAACCATTTATACATCTTGGTGCAGAAAAGCAATATAGTGTTTATTCTGTGCTCAGAAAAATTTCAGTGTCGAGCATGGGTAAATTCGAAGCTTGGACCCAGATTCAGGGTCCCGCTTCTTGACCAAGGACTGCAATACTCGCACCTAAATTGGCGCCTGCATCGCCTGCTCTATAAATGTGTCCAATAGGATCAGACGTTGATAAAATATCTAAATAGAGGCAACTAACCCCACGTTATTACGCGACGCATATGAAAATAAGTAAATCGTAAACCCTTTCCTGTATATACAATCCTTGGTTTTGCGTCGCTGTGAGTTTATACCTGAGAAAACATTGTGGGAAAAGAATAAATTAAGTCTTTTCCAAAATATATTCTGCCCTACTGGATGGTTATTATTCAAATTAAAGCCACTTTAAATTTACGTTTGTAAACCCTTTGAATTTGGACAGGTTAAAAACTTTGCAAAACAGGAAAGGTTAACTCTTTTCTTTCGGGGTGTGCTTTTTAATCGTAATCGTTACTTATACTGATTTCGATCATATGACGTCTGTAACAGATTGACCTTAAAAATCGAAACTTATACATAAAATTTACAATTCAAATATTCATATAAACACTTTTTATCAGAAATATGTAAACATTTTGTTTTAACGCCAGGCTTGTTCTACTCACTTTCGGATTCAGTACTCTTTCCTGTACAATCACTGTTTTTTACGTCATTTTGATTTTATACTTGAGAAAACATTGTGGGAAAAGAAGAAATTGCTTGTAACAAGCAATTTCTTCTTTTTCCACAATATTTTCTACCATACTGAATGGTTACTTTTCAAATGAAATTCACTCTAAATGTTCAGCTGCAAAACCTTTGAATTTGGACAGGGCTAAAGTTTTGAATAACAGGAAAGGGTTAAATACTTTCGGTAAACAATCACCTATCTTGGATATGAGAAAATATAACGAGTGAAACGATTCAAACAACACTTTAGTTGATTTATATGTATGGGGTTTAACACCACCTTTAACAGTATTTCAGCCATATCGCAGCGACAGGAGCAGCTAACCATCGATTCCTAGTATTTCACTCACCCTACTACCACTACATCCTTTCCGAGCTTCAAGCTGCTCATCCCACTTAGGTTTACAATTATCTACTCACTGGTTGGAGGCAAATGTCGGAAAGAATATTTGCTTCGGCCGGGCATCGAAAAGCTTTAGTTGAATAATTTCCAATGAAGTACTAAGAAAACTAGGTGGATAGCAATTTCATTACTTCCCTGGTTGATTAGAGAAATTAATAAGAACGAATAAATAGATTCATTAATTAGCAAAAGTTATGCAACATGGTTTACCCCGTCTTCCCAATCCGCTCCGTTCGCGGGGACAGCCGCTATGAGATTTCTTTAAATATACTGATCCTAAGAAATAGGAATTTGTGAAAAAAAAACATGTTTTTACATTAAGTACCTTTTCATATGACACAACAGCTAAAGAAAATATCTGAAATTATTTATAGGAATTTATCCAATTTGATCCAAGTTTGTGAAGAAACGATTTTAGGCGGCCAGACAGAAAGAGAAGCAGAGCTATGATAAACTGGACCTCCTCCCCCCATAACACGAATTTTTATGAACAAAGAATACAAATTCTGCATGCCCATTTGGCTGTTCATCAAGTTAAATATGAAATCTCATCAAATTCTGTCCGGTGAGTAAGAATACTAAATCGTCAATGGGCGAGCAAATGTCGTAACAACAGCTTTAAAGAAGCTGTAGTTACGGCATTTTGCTCGGCCACCGACGAAATATTAGTTAAACAAGAGCACCGCTTTATGGTGCAAAAGCATGGCAGCAGATTCTAGTTATCTTTAACACTGGGTCCCCTTTTTGCATGACGCTGTCTTTATTTGAGAAAAGGGCAAATATTAATCCACGAAATAATATCCCAAGGAGTTTCATCCAATTTGGTCCAGGGAGAAATCGTTGGAAATGTCACGCAAAAGCTCAGTTGTTTATTTTCATACAAAGTCGATAAATCATTCATCTATGAGGAACTAAGGCTATATCTGATATTTAAGAATATTGGTGGTCAAAGCGCAGTCGGTAGCGCGTCAGACTCCTAATCTTCAATCATGGGGTGTCATGGGTTCGATCCCCGACGGCGGCACATATCCTTTCCAACATTTGTCTTTCACCAATGGGTGGATAATCGTAAACCTAAGTGGAACAGCAGCTGGAGGTTAGGAAAGGATGTAGTGGTAGTACTGGTGTGAGAAATACCAGGAATCCATTGTTAGGTGTGATATGACTTTAGTACTGTTGAAAGTGACGTTAAACCCCATTCAATCAACCAATTAACGAATATGGGCTACACACACAATTATGTCCGAATGTGAACTTTGAACCCATACATTAGCAGGTATCTATATGAAGCATTTTTTGCTTTGGTGGCCTAAACGTTGTAACTAAAGCTAACCCAAGCAATCCAACCATTTCACTTTTTGTTGAATGGTATTTTATATCATAATGCCGTTTCATATCTAATTGGAACTTCCTGTCGGAGCTCAGAGGGCATGGCCCGCGATCAGTCAATTCTTCTTACCCAATAAGCCATTGCTTGTTGCCCGGAAATAACAGTTATCCACGAACCGTAAAATTAACTCTTGTCGTGCTGAATACAACCATTTTCTGAATTCGCATCAAAATCAAAGGCACCAGAAGAAGTAGTTATGGATCAGAATTCATTTTGAAAAAATATTTTAATAACAGCTCTGGCTTGTAGAAGACAAACAAGAGATGTCCTGTCAAACAGGAATATTCCCAGTTCAGCATGACAAGGGTTAATTGAAAAATGACAGCAAAGACAAAGATCAGACTACACGTGGCGGATCTTTGTCTTCGCTGTCCGCTAATACTGACATGTTTTTGGATTTGTCTGTAATCAGGTTAACCGTTGGGTTGCGGTCGATTAACCCATTACCAAAGGTTGATTGATTGAATAGGGTTTAACGCCACTTTTAACAGTATTTCAGTTATATAGCGGCGGCTGGAACACTAAACCGTGGATTCATGGTATTTCCCAAACCAGTACTACCACTACATCCTTTCTTAGCATCGAGCTGCTATCCCTCTTAGATTTACGATTATCCACCCATTGGTGAGAGACAAACCATTACCAAAGGAAAGATTTTTAGACTACTCAAAGATGAAAAACTTGTGGACGTTAATCAAATAGAGACAGATTTCGGAAAAATAAGTGTCGAATAGAATACAAAATAATGTAAGAAAAGCCGAAATTGCTTGTTACAAATTTTCATTTTCCAACGATGTTGTCCAAAACCACGTTTTTGCAGGGTGACAAAAGTGTGAGATTACGTGGTAATGAATTTATATATGTGGCGGTCAGTTAAAACCTTTTCCTTTTCAATCCCTGGTTTTTACGTCCATGTGATTATATAATTGAGAAAACATTGAAGAAAAAGAAGAAATTGCTTGTAATATGCAGTTTCTTATTTTTCAAGAAATTTTCTTCCCTACTGAATGGTTATTTCTCAAATTAACCTTATCCCACACAACATAATTTAGATTGGTCCAAATCAGAAGAAGTTTCAGACGGCGATTTCAAGTTAATTGAATTGTATGCTGTTCGTCCTTGGATAGAAAACATTGTGGAAAATGCAGACAGTTCTTGAAACAAGAAAATTCATCATTTTCAACAATGTTTTCAAAAGTGTTTTTCTTTATACGCGTAAAAAGGGGGGGGTTGGGTTAAATCATCTTTAGATTTTCATCTGCAAAACCTTCGAATTTGGACAGGTCTAAGGTTTTGCAAAACAGGAAAAGATTGACTGACAGAAGTATCTATGAAAAAACGACACAGCCAGAAAACCAACAACCTTCACAAATAACTACGAAAGAAATTTCAGAAGAGGGATGTTCGACCTAGATGCACGCACACATACACACGTTTCAGAGCTTAACGACCTTAAAAATATGATTTTAAATTGTTCAAAATTGACAGAAGAAGCAGATGACGTTTCAAAGTCTTTCTAAATTTGCAATTTAAATAAGTCATGGGGTAAGATATACGTGAAAAAAATTAAACACTCAATTAATGTTATCACCATTAGAAAAATCCCGGTAGGTAGATAGATAGATAGATAGATAGATAGATAGATAGATAGATAGATAGATAGATAGATAGATAGATAGATAGAGAGATAGATAGAGAGATAGATAGATAGATAGATAGAAAGATAGATAGATAGATAGATAGATAGATAGAGAGAGAGAGGGACAGAGAGGGAGAGAGAGAGAAAGATAGATATAGATAAAGAGAGAGAGATAGAAAGATCGATAGATAGATGTAGATAGATAGATAGATAGATAGATAGATAGAAAGATATTTAGATAGATAGATAGAAAGATATATAGATAGATAAATAGATAAAGAGATAAATGAATAGATAGAGAGATAAACAGATAGAGAGATAAATAGATAGAGAGATAAATGAATAGATAGATATACAGATAGATAGATAGATAGAAAGATAGATAGATAGATAGATAGATAGATAGATAGATAGATAGATAGATAGAAAGATAGATAGATAGATAGAGATAGATCGATAGTTAGTTAGATAGATAGATAGATAGATAGATAGATAGATAGATAGATAGATAGATAGATAGATAGATAGATAGATAGATAGATAGATAGATAGATAAATAGATAGAGAGAGATAGAGGGGGTCAATAGCAAAATGATTAGTGTTTTTAAGTCGAATCTGCCTCAAACTGGTAAATCTTAATCAAACATCTGAGCATACTGAAATGACGGAAATAATCTTGGTTTTGTGTTTTCACTGTTGTTAGCATTCTTGCATATAAACCACTTGATATATACCTACACAATCCTGAATCTTAACACTCTCTATGTAAAAACAGGGACAATTGTGGAAAATGAAAAAGGAAATTTCTTGTTTCAGAAATTTCTTCATTTCCCACAATTATTTCTGCCGCTATAAACATAAAAACGAATAAATTTCATTATCTTTAAATTGTTGTCTGAAAATTCTTTTAATTCGAACCAGTCTTATATAGGGTCGTATGTCAATGAGTTGACCCGTTCCCACACGGTGACGCCCATAAAGAAACACAACTGGGAAAAAAACATTGTGTAAAATGAAGAAATTGCTTGTTACAATCAATTTCTTCATTTTACACAATGTTTTCTATGTAGAAAGTCGAAAACATTCTTAATTTTCATAAATTTTAAATTGTCGTCTGCAACTCCTTAAAATTTGGACCAGTCTAAAATTGTGTCGTCTGGAAAGGGATTAAATGAGATAGACTTGAAGCTCAGATCTGGACACACAACTCTACTAGCATCGTGGTCAAAGTGAAGGTAGGGTTAATTATCGGTCTTGAATTTCTGTACTCAAACAACCAACGCATGTCACACCACTGCATCATATTTCATATGCCATAATGTTGGAGCATAAAATGAAAACGAAAATCTATATTTGGGCCAAATAAATTCACTAAACATTGGTCACAGATGGTCTGATAAGAAATTCGAGAAGAAAAAAACGGCTTCGCTGTTTTTGTAGTTTTCGTTCGATGATACGATTGCTAGATAGCGCCTTGCAACACGTTTTCGCTGAAACGTATTTAGTTCGCTTTTATAATTATGGTGATGCAAAAAATATTCATCGTAAACCAATTTGAGTCGGACTATTAAAGGAGTTCAAAAGAAATTCTCGCTTATATTATAATCCGCTAACACAAGAAAGCATATTGCACCGACTCTATTTCAGATGGAAAGACTCTATTTCAGATGGAAAGACTCTATTTCAGATGGAAATTTTAAACTAAAAAAAAAGTTTTAACTTAAAATAATTATTTCAAAAAGGATAATCCCTGCTGCATTATTTCCTTATCCAAAATGTATTCCTGGCTATGCATAAAGCTGAAAATGGGCGAGCCAAAACCTTATAACTCCAGCTTACTCAAGCTGTAGTTACGAAGTTTTGGCCACCGATGATATGTATTTTGATTTTCTGTTTTGGAAGGTAAAAGATAGACGAATTCAAGTTTTCTGAAGACTTTCATGGATTGGGAGAGGGCATTAGTCCATGAAAGCCAATAAATAAACACATTTTAACGGCATATACTGGTTTCATAAATCATCTTCAGATTACATCTTCCTTTCGAAGCGTTTTAACGTTTAGTAAGCTTTGCCATAAGCAGATCTGAAAAACTAAAGCAAATAGGTCTTTTGCCCAAACCCCTCTCCAGAACTTTTTCGTACCTATATGGTTTACCGATTTAGGTCAAAAGTCGTATTCAAATCCTGTGAGCACGAGAACGCGTAAAAAATACAAACAGACCCATGAGATTTAGGCCTGCGAGCTTATATTTTGAAAGTGCACGCGTTATTCAACACGTGCACTTTCAAAATATGAGCGGGCACGCGAAAGTGGTATGCGCCTATATGTTGAGTGTGTTCTTGTAATTTTGAGCGTAGGCGCCCGTTTTATACTCTTGATCACTCAGTATTTGATCGCACATGCCTTTTAATGTTGGACTATTAAGAATTAGAAAATTTTAACCCATTCTCCCACAATGACGCTTTTTAAAGCCGCTCTAGAAAAAACAATTGGGAAAACACTGTTTCTTCATTTTACACAATGTTTTGTTTTTTTTTAAGTTGAAAAAAATCTCAAATTGTCGTCTTCATCTCTTTTCAATTTGGACCAGTCCAAAATTGCGTCTTCTAGTAATGGGTTAAGTTGACCCAATTTAAAAAAAACTTTGCCTTTTGAGATAGAAAATATTGTGAATAATGAAGAAAATACTTGAAACAATTATGGAGGTACGTAAAAACCGGGATTGTTAGGGAATGGGTTAACCTTTTCCTGTTCAATCCCTGGTTTTTACATAATATTTTCTGAATGGTTATTTTTCAAATTAATCCACTTTAAATTTTTAGTCTGCAAAACCTTTGAATTTGGTCAGGTCTAAAATTTTGCACAAGTGAATAACTCCAAAAGTAAATGATTTTGGTAACGATAGAAATGAGAAAACTCGCTGTTGTTTTTCAATACAGTTGTTTAATCAAAACAAAAATCAAACGACCAGAAACATTTATCCGAAAGAAGTTTCCGGACTTAGTTACATTTATACAATATAAATAAGATAATTAACACTGTACCACAAACAAATCATATCTACTGTTAAATGCAGTGAAACGTCTCTAGCTAAACACCTTCTATTTCTATGTTCTAATTGTCAGTCATTATTTATATTTTTTTTTCTTCAAAAAAACCTACGATACATCCGATTGGCAGATCGCTGGCCCCGCCCACCTTCCTCAAACAGGAAGATCGCCAAGATATAAACTCGTTCCCACACGGTGGAATTTTAGACTGGTCTAAATTGAAAGAAGTTGCATTAGACAATTTCAAATTGTTGAAATATTTAAAATCACTCTGGGTAGAATTCAATGCTGAAAATGCGGAAATTGCTTGTAACAAGCAATTTCTGCATTTTCCACATTTTTTTCCAGAACTAATTTCTTGTGGGGCGTACAACGGAGGGATTGTGTGGGAATGAGTTAAACGGCATTATAATACAAAAATTATGGCCAGTTTCATGTACAAAAAAAAGGTCGTCATCCTAAAATTCGTAACAACAGCATTCATTCAAGCTGTTGTTACGACAAGTCGACAAACCAACAAAAATGCTTATCGACCAATGTAGATAAAAAAATCACCAAATGGTCGTAAATATAAGAAAATGCTGAAACCCCTACCTGTCTACCACTCTCTCTCTCATTTTATAAATGTCAAAGCCGTATTTAACCCATTTCCACACAATCACGCTTTTTGACGCCCTAAGAAGGGCAGCTTTGGAAAACATCGTTGAAATTGAAGAAATTGCTTTCCCCAATGTTTTCTACCCAGAAAGTTTAAAAAAAAAATCTTAAAATCTAATTGTCGTCTGTAACGCATTTCAATTTGGACCAGTCTTAAATTTTGCCGTCCGTTAATGGGTTAACCCTTTCCCGTTTTACAAAATTTTGGACCAGTCCAATTTGAAAGAAGTTACAGACAACAATCAAAAGTGGGTGCAATTTGAAAAGTAACGAACCTACAGGTTAGAAAAAATTGTGGGAAAAGAAGAAATTGCTTGTAACAAGCAATTTCTTCTTTTCCCACAATGTTTTCTCAAGTATAAATTCACAGGGACGTGAAAACAAGGGATTGTACAGGAAAGGGTTAAAGAAATAGATAATTCGAGATGACTTGGTGACTTGATTAACAAATATTGACAACTGTAAAATTTATACTTTTTTAAAATGTAAATACTGATTGGAACATGCAGCAATTATACATATATACGAGTTAAAACATGAAAGATAAATGGGATAAATGCTTCCATGAATTTGTGATAGAAAACAAATTAACCCTTGTCGTGCTGAACCCGGAATATTCCGGTTTTGGCAGGAGGTGTAGACTAAGATCAGACTGCACTTATGTGCAGGCTGTTCTTAGTCTACACCTCCTGCTTGTACTTTTCCTACCAGAGTTGTTAATGAAATCGATTTCTAAAAGAAATATTAAGTTTTGATTAACAAGTTCTATCAGTGCTTTCAGTGCTTTGATTTGACAGCAATTCAGCTAGGTAATTTATACAGCATGACAAGGGTTAAGACGGAATTGAATTTATCTGGATGCCTTTAGAGTAACAAACACAAATGAGAGAGTAGAAAAGATAAGGAATTTCGTATTTCATGGACCGATATAATTTCACGGAAATGAACAAGGACTATTTTTTTTACTTTAAAAAAGAAACAAAATCTCATTAAGGCTCTTTGAAATTTCTATTGGGGTTTCAAACGTTTTGTTGAAATTTAAAAGCAAATGGCGCTCTTATTTCAAACAGGTTCATAAGTCATAGTCTCTATAGACAAGATCATTTCCCTGTAAAATGGTGGTGATTTACTGCGTTTTGGTCTCACCGGAAACCAGTCATTGATTTATCAGTTTTCGAGATAATCTATCCCCTGTTTTAATGCATCCACTTAAAGTAGCATTTCAATGAAAGAAATGCATACATTTAACCTGTCGTAAAATCTTTCTTTGCTTTTGCTGTAAAATACCCAGATTAGATGAGGCCTAGTTTAACCCGCGGTTAAATTTCTCGACAAATAAAAGGAAGCCACCCCCTTTGTGACAGCCATATTTTACAGCTTTTAAAAACCTGAAGTGAATGTGTTACCATTTCAAAAAAGATGACATTCCGCCTCGAGATTAGATCGAGTTGCAAACCTCCAGAGGATAGACTGGTGGTTAAATCTTGATCCTAGAAACGCATGATTGACGGGTGGTTTGTTCTACATCAACCAAGAGACAAGTCGAGCTACCCCATATGTAACGTTATATCCAAAACATTTTATCGCTTTGTCAAAGGGAACATTTGCAATTGTAAATCTATAGATAGAACTAATGGATTACCTTATCGTTGAGCTGATCATATTTTGCTGTTTTTGTTTCTAAAAAGCAAAGAAAAGTTGATGGCATCTGGATTCAAAAAAAGCTTAAGGAGAAAACCAATTTTAGTTTTTTATTTGAAAAGCTAACGTCCATAGGAAACATGAAATAAAAATTTTAGGTATTTAAAAAACCTTCCTCGTTTGCACGCATTTGATAGAAAATAATTAAGTTTTACTAAATCGGTACCTTGTTAATTTATAATTTCATTTTTCTGGCTTGAATCACTACATATAAAGTCGTTAATTGCACACAAAATCAAATGCGTTACTCCTTGCACAAGGGATTTACCTGCTCAAATAATATATTATTCTTTTAATTAAAAAAAAAACATAACTAACAAAACTGCACGTATTTGATAAAAAATAGTTCAAGCTTTACTGACTTAATACTTTTTAAATATTAATTATTCTGGCTTGAATATTAAGACGAATCACTACATACAAAGTCATTAATTGCACTCAAAATTGTATGCGTTACTCCGTGCACGAGGTTTTAACTAGTTAAAAAATATATTGAAATTATTAATAAAACAATATATGTTTGTGAAACACAATGCTCCCGCAACAGAACTAAACGTTTGACCTTGGTATGTAACCTTGACCTTATCATATGACTTGACTTTGACATGAGGAGAAGCGTATTACGAGTAGTATCATCGTGCCAAATATGAACATTGTATCTTGAAAAGGCTGGTAGTAATTGACAATGTTAGGTTTTCTGGTAATGTTTTACAGAAAGACAGACGGACAACGGTAAAACAATATGCCCCCGATCTTTCGATGCGGGGGCATAAAAATCTTTAACTCACAATACTTCGACAACGAATGTTCGAGTAGTTATCGCAATCAATCCTGTCCCGTTCAATCCCTGGTATTTATGTACCTGTGATTTCATAATTAACCCATTCCCACACGATAAATGATAGACCAGTCCAATTTCAAAGAAGTTGCAGACGACAATTTAAAGCTTATGAAATTTTGAACGTTTTTTACCTGTAGGGTAGAAAACATTGTGGATAATGAAGAAATTGCTTGTAACAAGCAATTCCTTCATTTTCCAAAATGTTTTCCAAAGCTATCATGTTGAGGGGTGTTTAAAAGCGTCATTGTGTGGGAATGGGTTAAGAAAACATTTTAGAAATAGAAGAATTTGCTTGTAACAAGTAATTTCTTCTTTTACACAATGTCTATCCTACTGAATGGCCCGGTTGTGTTTCAAATTAAATCCACTTTGGTTTTTTGGTTGCAAAACCTTAAAATTTGAGCCGGTATGAAATTTTGCAAAACAGGACATGGTTAAATATGCAGAGATTTTTGTTGTTCAGAATTAATTTTGGTTTATTAGTTAATCCCGAGTGTGAAGCAATTGTCATGGTTTGTTAGAAATACTTCAAAAAGACACACACAAAATGCATGTACATAAAAATACAATAAATAAACAGTTTTTAAGACAAAATCCTTTTTAAACAATTCAAATATCAGCAACATTAATACTTTTTTATGTAAGTTATTTTTAAAAATTAGTTGGTAGATTTTTTTAGAGGGAAAAAAATCCGAAATTCATAAGATCGTAATATTTTAAGTGTAATTTGGTCTGTAGAATTGTTTAAAGTTAAAAAAGGGGAAAAAAAAGAAAAGAAAGCACAATCATGGAAAATGAGATTATAAGATGTTCAAAGATGATGATGAAAAAAGACACATCAAATGAGGTTTGTAAGACATTTTGGTCCACAGTAGATTGCACAAGGTATTACTAAGCCAACGTGACTGTAATTTAACCATAATTTACATGCACAATAAGAGGTACAACTTGTTCTAAGTATTTGTATGACATTGTCTATATCGATGGCCTAGAGCAAAAACATATCATGGCTCTATACAATGTATAGAGCCATACTATGTTTTTGCTCTAAGCCATCGAATTATGTCTAGAACTTCCTTCCTTTATTGCCCTTCGATATGAAATTCTATTTCAAATCTGTATTATTATATTGTAGCTTGCATTATTGTTATTCTTAGATGTTGGAAATGTTTTGACATCAAGAGACATAAATTTGAGAAGGATGATTTAGCGAATTTAAGCTTTAAAGAAACGATGCACGTTGCTCTTAAAAAAATAAAAATAAATATTATGCTTTGGATTTCAATAAAATGAATGTCACACACTCTTTTCCCTAAACGGTGCTAGATAAATAAACAACCCATTAGCCAGGAAACCTACCTATATGACAAAAAAGAAGATTTTTTCCCTTTTCAAATTCAAGAATAAACCATCTTTCTGATTCACACACACAAAAATCAATATCTTAAAACCGATCAAGATAAATTTTTTGCATGCTAACTATTAAATGGCGACAAAAGTTTAGGCTGGATGAGGAAAATAAACATTTTTAGTTGAATTCTTTAAAACCTGTATATGTGGGAAGGAAAACAAGTAAATAAAAAAATTGCCCCAACAAGCAATTCCTTCATTCTCCACACTGTTTTCCAAAGCATTTTCTTGAGAGCCATATCGACAATCAGATAATTGTGATGTCATAAAGTAATGTCATTTAGAGGAATTTTCCTGGTTTTAACAGATCGAATGAAGTTTTCTCTTTACAGCACTTGTATAGCTTCAAGGGCTTTTACTGAAGCACTTAATTTTGCCAGTTCTGATGGATGGGGATCAGTTGGTTTGTCCTCATTGGTATCGTTTTCATTTAACTTTGCAGTTTTTGAAAAGTCTTTGGGCATTTCAGATTCTATTTCAGCACTGTCTATCTCACTTTCTTTCTCTGGTAATTCATAAAAACCTGGACGGAAAAATCTGTGTTCTCTGCGAAAGAGTGGATCATTTCCAGTTTGGAATAGATGTAGCCCTGACTTAAAAATCTCATTTGCATGTGGTATATCTTGACTTTTGGACGGGTCAGGTTGTTGTGATAGTTCATTCTGACCTAGAGACATATTGCTATGACTTTCATCTTCACTATTCACATTATCAACTTCACTTTCACTTCGAGGACTTTCCTCAGACTTGTTTGTGATGTCTGTATCGTCTTTGGTATAATTTTCAAGTGAGTATCTGCCAGTTCTGTATTTCTCAAATTGTTCATGGTCAAATGATTTTTCATTGCTGTCTATATTTGAACCAATTTTGTTTTCAGTTAATTTGTTCAAGTCAGGATTGTCATGATCGAATTTATCATATTCACCAACATCAATGATTCCAATGTCCCTAATTTCACCAAACTCATTCATTTCTCTGTTGGCAGCCTGTATTGTATTTTCAATCAGCACATTATAATCTACCGCCATACTGGATGGAATACAGTTACCAGTTTTCCAGTGAGTTTTAAGTCCGCTAGCACTAATATATTTTCTGTTACATTGAGGACATTCATAAGGCCGTTCATTAGTATGGAGACGTTTGTGTAGTTTGAGGTGAACAAATTGTGTAAACTTGGCAGGACATAGTTTACAGGAAAATGGTTTCTCCCCACTATGTAATCTCATATGTGTTTTGAGGTTTGATGTGGAGCTGAAACGTTTAGAGCACACCTGACATGCGTGTGGTTTCTCGCCTGTATGTACAAGGTGATGTTTCTGTAGATGAGCAAGCTGTGTGAACCCCTTACCACAAGTCTGACATACAAATGGACGTTCACCTGTATGGGTCCTTAGGTGAACTTTGAGGTTAGATAACTGCCCAAAGGTCTTGTAGCATACATTACATTCATAGTGCATCTTACCATCCTTCTTTGTGAGGGGATATGGTAATGACCTGTGACCTCTAGGGGAATCCATACCTCCTTTAGGTTTACTCAGATTTAATACAGAATCTCCTGGTACACCATGGTGACTAGGTTGGGGGCGAGTGAAATGAGGTTGTTGCATGTGAGATGGTATGTTTCCTTGAGGTTGTGTCTGGCCACCACTCATGGACATTGGTGGGAAATGCGGGGGATACATTGGCCAGGGCATCTGTTGATAAGGTCCAAATGGATACATAGGGTTAAAAGGAAACATCCCTGGTATTCCAGATGGAGGGAAATACATTGGACCTGGTGCTGGGGGCATCTTTCCCATAATCCCAGAGTTCATGAATTTATTATACATTTCTTCAGGGCGACTAAATGGAGACATCATAGGTTTATCCATAAACATATTAGGAAAGTATCTGAATGGAAACGGAGTTAATGGTTCCGATGATGAAGATTTGTCTTTTATATCCCCTTCTGTTTTAGGTTTAGTCCCATTTTCTGAAGGGATTGATATCCTCAAATCTGTTTTTGGTTCAGAGGATGAAGGACTCAACTTTGGTAATTCTGGTTTGTGGTCTTGGGTAGGACTATGTTTTGACAGAACATCCTTGAAATCTGGAGACAAGTATTTAGATAGATCAGGCTTGTAATCATTGGTCGGAGAAGGTATATAAATCTTTTTGTCATCTGTATCGTCCCCATTTTCTCTGAATTTTTTCGACCAGAGGCTGTCATAGAAACCAAGTCCCCTCTTTGGTGTACTGTGTGTTAGTTTAATAGGTGATGGCGCAAGAATACTAGGAAAACTACTTTTCATGCTGATTGGACTAGTAAAAGCACTTCCAGGCTCCCTGACCCCAGACTTTGACAGTTTGTAGGGAGACAAAGAATCATCGCTCCCTACAGAGACCCTTTTTCTATGACCATGGTGGTGATCCTGGTCGTCACTGGTTGGACTACCATCACGTTTGTGTAGACTGTAATCTATGGCATATCCATCCTCTCTAACCCCACTGTCATCACTGTCACATTGCTCCTCTTTTGTTACTTTTTTATGAGTTTCTCTTGGAGGTGTCTTCACCAACGGATGGTTTAAACATAAGTGTTTTTCTGACATGTACATTGGTAGAGGCATCGGGATGTGATGTGTGACAGCTTCGCTTTCTGAAAATAGAAATACAGGATATCTATATACTGCCTAAAGTTGATCCTGTTTATCCCTGTCTAGCACAGTTCAGACTTTTTAGGACTTTTAGATGCAGTTTCAGAGAAAACACCTCTCTTTCTATAGATATTTTAAAACCTATGGACACATTTTTCTTAATTGTCAACCTTTGCAATATTTTAGAAGTCTAAAATGTGGTCATTTGGTAATTAATACAGTTGGTTTAGTTACACAATCACATCTTAATGCGCTGAAGAAAATAAAAAATTTGCTTTTTTTATAATGTATTCTACCCAATATAGCATTTGACACCCCCTAAATGTTTGTACAATTTAAGTTGTTGTCTTCATCCTCATTTAAATTGGACTAGTCTAATTTTTTGTCAAATATTGGGTCAGTCCATTATCACCTAACCTACATTACATCGTGATGGGCATTAGAAAATCAAGAGTTGGAAACTGTATGAAAATGAGAAAATGCAATTTTGAAAAAAATTCTCCTTTTCTCACGATGTTCCAAACCTAATTTGGCACATGGTCAATTTGAATTACTGACTGCATGCTCATTTAATTAGGACCATTCTGAAATTTTGTTGGTAATTGATTAACATCATTTTCATCAAGCTTTGATGTCAAAATATCAGAAAATTATTAAAAGATAATTATATACTTATTAACTTATTATCAGGCAAATATTCAAAGGCAGGTCATTAAAGGAAGTTGCAGACCACATTTCAAAGTGTACTTGAATTGAAAAACATGTGTTTTAAAAGACAGAAAGTATTGTAACAAGAGCATCGCCTACGGGTGCCTATGCTCGACTGTTGGGTGCTGGATAGTGGATAAAAAATCTAAGTCGAAAAAGGGGCATAATTTACCAAAATGCATCTAGACTTATCCCCCTTGATAGTATAGGTTCCTCTTTTGATAGTGAACATGTGTACCAAGTTTCAAGTGAATTCCTTCAGTAGAACCAGAGATATCACAAAATGTCAAAGTTTTCGCACGACGACAACAGCGACGACACGGAGGCTATCACAATACCTCGGGTTTTCTTTGAAAACAGCCGAGCTAATAAAATCACAAAATCGTTTAAAACAATTTCTCTTTTATGACAAAGTTTGCCTTTACTGCATTTCATCAGTAGTGAAAACCTGTGTGGTAATGGGTTAAGTCAAGCTAAAAGTCTTGGTAATAAATGACAAGAATGTGTGAAGATTTAACATGCTTTGAAATGTACACCACTTCAAAATTAATGTTTTATTGAAATAAAACTTGAACTGTTGAAAATACTTTCTAAATTGTGAATGCATTTTAATTAACCAGTTGACAATGTAATAAGTAGGCACAGAAGATCTACGCACCTTAAGTGAAATTTCAGTGACAGTGCATGTGGATGTTTTACTATCTTCCCTTTATCCAATTACCACACAACAAAATTTTAGATTGGTCCGAAGTTAGCCCATTTTAACACAATCCTGCTTTTTAACCCATTCCCACACAATGACTCTTTTAAACGCCCCTCAATATGAAAGTTTGGAAAACATGGTGGAAAATGAAGAAATTGCTTCTTATTGATGTTATTGTGCTTATTTCATAGGGGTATCGTCAATTCTCTTCCCATCCTATTGATACAAGGGCATTGACAATTCCCTTCCTATTTATGTTGTTGAGTTTATTTCATAGGGGTATTGTTGATTCTCTCCCCTTCCTATTGATGTTATTTTGCTTATTTCATAGAGGTATTGTCAATTCTCTTCCCATCCTATTGATACAGGGGCATTGACTATTCCCTTCTTTTTTATTTTGTTGAGTTTATTTCATAGGGGTACTGTTGATTCTCTCCCCTTCCTATTGATATTATTGAGCTTATTTCATAGGGGTATTGTCAATTCTCTTCCCATCCTATTGATACAGGGGCATAAAAATAATTCCCTTCCCTTCCTATTGACATTGTTGAGTAATTTCTTAGGGGTATTGTTGATTCTCTCCCCTTCCTATTGATGTAATTTTGCTTATTTCATAGGGGTATTGTCAATTCTCTTCCCATCCTATTAAATACAGGGGCATTGACAATTCCCTTCCTATTTATGTTGTTGAGTTTATTTCATAGGGGTACTGTTGATTCTCTCCCCTTCCTATTGATGTTATTGTGCTTATTTCATAGAGGTATTGTCAATTCTCTTCCCATCCTATTGATACAGGGGCATAAAAATAATTCCCTTCCCTTCCTATTTACATTGTTGAGTAATATCATAGGGGTATTGTTGATTCTCTCCCCTTCCTATTGATGTTATTGTGAATATTTCATAGGGGTATTGTCAATTCTCTTCCCATCCTATTGATACAAGGGCATTGACAATTCCCTTCCTATTTATGTTGTTGAGTTTATTTCATAGGGGTATTGATGATTCTCTCCCCTTCCTATTGATGTTATTGTGCTTATTTCATAGGGGTATTGTCAATTCTCTTCCCATCCTATTGATACAGGTGCATTGATAATTCCCTTCCTATTGACATTGTTGAGTTTATTTCATAGGGGTATTGTTGATTCTCTCCCATTCCTATCGATGTTATTGTGATTATTTCATAGGGGTATTGTCAATTCCCTTCCCTTCCTATTGACATTGTTGAGGTTATTTCACAAACTTTGAGAGACATTGAATATCCCAATCCCACACTACCCTGCCTTTTTATGCCCTTAAGAAAAATACTTAAGGAAAAAAGTTATAAGAAAAGGAGAAATCACTTGTGACAAGTAATTTCTCTTTTTCTTGCAGTGTTTCCTATCCTATATGAATCTTATTTTCAATTTAAAAATTCTTTGAAATATCATCTGCAACTCCTTTCAATTTGGGCCAGTTAAAATATCGTATGTGTGGTAATGGGTTAAAATCTACATCATTTTTATGTCTGTTTTTATACTCCATTTTTTTTCCAGTACTAAGGTATGCTGACCTTTTTTAAAAGAATATCTTCAAGAATATCACAAATGATAATTATCTTAAATGGATAATTCAAAAAAGCATAATTTGTTATTTTTCTTTCTGAGGATTAAAGAGTACCGTATATCTCTTTTATTACATTTAGTAGCCTCAATAATAATGACATTGCAAAACTTTATTACATAATATCTCATAAAAATATCAAATCTGCCATTGAAATTGTTGAAAAAAAAAATTCAAACAGATTCACTGCAATCTATGCCAATCTGTTTGTCTAATTCATTCAAAAACTATTTAACCATTAATTCTATAGAGAAGTAGACACTTGAAATAGACATGGATACCCCAATATGATCCACTTCAAAAAATTGCCTTTCTTAAAGTGTGTCTTATGACTTTCTTTGATTTCTCCTCAACCCATTAACGGAAACGAAATTGGACTGATCCAAAAAACATTTGATTGTATGGGAATGGGTCAACCATGCAGCCCTCCCTCAGAACAGAATTTGACATTTACCATATGCAGAAAGAAAGATGCAAGCTTGAAATCATCATGCTTATATATAATATATAAGCCTCATGCAAAAATTTCCAGAAATGTTAAAGCTAACCATTCTGTATAAACCCATTACCAGATGACAATTTCAGACAGGTCCAGTATGAAAGAAGTTGCAGATTTTTTGTTCACTTAATTCTAAAAATCTTAAGTCTGTGGGGTTAGAAAATATTTTGGATAATGAAGAAATTGCTTATCACAAGCAATTTCTTCATTCTCTACAATGTTTTTTAAGCTTTTTTTCTGGAGGGGGGGGGGGTGTCATTGTGCGGGAATGGGTTAATTGCTAGCAATTTCTTCATTCTCTACAATGTTTTTTAAGCTTTTTTTCTGGAGGGGGGGGGGTCATTGTGCGGGAATGGGTTAATGAAATATCAGAAATAGCCGAATGGAGGCCAGTGAAATTAGAGAATTGAATAAATTAGGCCGCTCCTTTTGCTACTTCCTGCGTACCATAGGTACGCTATCAGAGCTTGGAGCTGAAGCTAATTTCTTTGCCACTTTTCATGGTTTCCTGACTTTCCCCTGCTGCTCTTATCAACAAGTTGTTGAAATCAGCTGATAAGCCCTCCCTAGAAACTCTTACGTATAAGCTCATGAGCTCACAGCCCACCTGCCTCACTTAGACTGCTAAACCTCTTCTAATCCTGTTACTTCCTGTCTCTCAATTTGCTTACTTTAACTCATTGCCAGACAACAATATTAAAGACTGTTCTTTTTTTAAAGGAATTACAGACGCAAATTAACATATGAAATCTTAATTTTTTCCACTTTTGAGATATTGTTTATTGCAAGCAATTTCTTCAATTTACACAGTGTTTTCCTAATTATTTTTCTTGAGGGGCATCAAAAAGCATTGATATGTGGGAATAGGTTAACTCATTGCCAGGAAATAAAAAAAAACATTATTTATTTTTGTTTTTATTTCAAAATTAGCAAACAACAAATTGAAGTGTAAGTTATCCTATTAGAAATGAAGACATAATTTTAGTAAAAAACTAATGTTCATAGCCAAGACTTTTGTATTCTAATTCAATGTACTTTTAGTCCGAGATTGTCTGTTGGAGAGATTTGGATTATAGATCTATAAATCCTATACCCCATTCTTACACAATGACACTTTGTGATACCCTCAAGAACAATAACCTTGGAAAAGATTGTGGAAAATGAAGAAATTACTTGTTTTAAGCGATTTCTTCATTATCCCTAATGTTATCTACCAGAAAAGACAACGATTTTTAAAAATGTTTTTTTTAATCCAGAAGACTAAAATTTCCAATCTTCAACTTCTTTCAGTTTCGGCCAGTCTTAAATTTTGTTGCCCGGTAAACTGTTAAATTCAAGCAGCCACTTTCACCCATTCCACTGCATTTTTGATGCCCCAAAAGAAAAAAAACTTTGGAAAACATTGTCAAAAATTATTTTCTTACTACAAAGACAAAGATTGTAAAAATTTTATCTACTTGAAAATGTCCTCTACAACTTATTTGAATATGGACCAGTCTAAAATTTTGTCACATGGGAATGGGTAAATTCTGTTTAAGCATTATTTAATATCGATTTTCATCATCATTATAGATGTATTCTGACCTATAGACATAGAGTTAATAACTTTAGGAAACACAGATTGTATTGTCAACTTTACATCATGGGCAGATTAAGCAACAATAAAATTTATATTTTTAAATGTAGACTTCAGACAGGAAACAAGACAGAAAATTTCAAGGTAGAAAAATGAAGATTGGGAACGCTACCAACTATTTTCATTTCTCAGAACAAATACAATGACCTTCAGCATTGCTTCCTTCACAAGTTCCTTAAGGTCATAAATCATAGAAGAGATAATCTAGAATATATAAAAATAGCATGTGAAAACAGAGAAAATGGCAGAAGTTATCATATCATTTGGGTGTAATGATATCTTTCAAGATGCACACCTTGAGAGATTGAAAGTTTTCATGTAATTCATCAAGTACATCATTCTCTCTTTTTTTTCTTAACCCTTGTCATACTGAACCCGGAATATTCCTGTTTTAACAGGAGGTATAGACAAAGATCAGATAATACATAAGTGCAGTCTAATCTTAGTCTGCACCTGTCTGTCCTTTTGAAACCAGAGTTGTTTATGAAATTAATTTTCAAAAGAAGTACTGAACAACAAGTACTCCCAGTACTTTCAGCCCTTAGATTTTTATACAATTTTGAAAAGGATTTTATGCAGCATAACAAGGGGTAAATCTGAATCTTTGGCAAGATTTAAATACCTCTTCCTGTTTTATTAAAACCCTGCATCAAACCAAGAAAAGATAAAATTGCCAGTTTTCTGTATTTTTTTCATCCAACAAGACAATAATACTTTCAATTGAAATACATTTTTATTGTTATTGCCCCCCCTTTGAAAATATTGTGGGCATAGAAGAAATTGCTTGTTTCAAGCAATTTCTTCTATGTCCACAATGTTTGGCAACAAATTTTAGAATTTCATCAACCAAAAATGTTGTCTGTATTTTCTTTGAATATTGACGAGTCTAAAATATTGCCAGCTGTTAACGTTTTTTTTAATTTGTTGAACTTGTTCAATTGATTTACTGATTGAATTGGGTTTAACACCACTTTAAGCAGTATTTCAGTCAAATCCTGGCAACTGGAGCACCTAACAATTGATTCCTGGTATTTCCCACACCAGTACTACCACTACATCCTTTCCTAGCCTCCAGCTGCTATCCCGCTTAGGTTTACGATTATCTACCCATTTGTGAGAGACTAATGTCGGAAAGGATATGTGTCGCCACCGAGGATCAAACCCATGACATCCAATGAATGAAGATAAGAAGTCTGATGCGCTAACTACTGCACTATGACGGCAGCTTGAAATTGTTCAAGTCTTACGTTTAGAAGTACAGATACGTGTAATATGCTCAGTGATACCGGAGGTCATTTCAGTTCTTCTTTTGTGATAATGATATAGGTATTGGCAGCAGAATGAAGGACGATTCCAGAATAAATAATCAATTTCTATTTCTTCCAACAAATAAACAACATGAATCAGATACTTATCTTTAGAATCTCTCTAAACCACACAGTGATGCTTTTGGATTCCCCTCAAGAAAAACAATTGGGAAAACATCATGGAAAATGAAGAAATTGCTTGTTAACCCTTTACTGTACAAACCCGGGATTTTACGTCATTGTGATTTTATACTTGAGAAAATATTGTGGAAAAAGGAGAAATTGCTTGTAACAAGCAATTTCTCATTTTCCCATAATATTTTCTACCACATTGGATGGTTTCATTTCAAATTGCATCCAATTTTTATTGTTGTCTGTGACCTCTTTCAATTTGGATCAGTCTAAAATTTCTAAAAACAGGAAAGGGTTAAAGCAATTTCTTCATTTTCCACAATATTTCCTACCAAGAAAATTGAAAAAATCTAAAATTTCATCAATCTTCAATTGTCGTCTGCTACTCCTTTAGATTTGGATTGGTCTAAAATTATGACGTCTGGTGAATTAAAAATAAATGTCCATAAAAAGTACATTATAAGTAGAGTAATTATTCTATCTATCAAATTCTTCAAGTTGTCATTCCTAACACTATCATTTTCAAAAAGATGAGTTTTTTTTATCAATCAAAAATCTCAGATTAAATGAAATTATGTGAAAATTATATGTGTATTTGTGAAATAATATCTTTATCTTTAAAAAAAAAATCTAGAGCATTTTTTACTTCTGCTTTTATAAAACTTTTTTAACCCATTACCAGACAACAAATCTTTAGACTGGTCTAAATTCAAAGAAGCTGAAGATCTTGACTACAATTTTTTTAGTTTATGACATTATAAAAGTTTTTTTCCTTTGGGGTAGGAAACGCTGCTAATAATTAACCCATTACAACTCAATCCCTCCTTTTTACGCCCCTCAACAAAAAAGTTTTTGAAAACATTGAGGAAAATGAAGAAATTGCTTGTATCAAGCAATTTCTTCATTATCCACAATGTTTTCTACCCAAAATGACGAAAAAATTCAAAATTCTATCAACTTGAAATTGTCGTCTGCAGCTTCTTTCAATTTGGACCAGTCTAAAATTCCACTGTGTTGGAATGGGTTAAGAAGTTGCTTGTTACAAGCAACTTCTTCATTATCCACAATGTTTTCCAAAGCTTTTTCGTTGAAGGGTGTAAAAAAGCAGAATCAGGTGGGAAATGGTTAAGAAAACTTTGGGCTAGGATTTCAAGGGCTTTGTTATAATTTCAATGAATAAAATTTTACTTTTACCCGATCTCAAGTGTTATAATGAGAGAAAATTTTATGGTAAATTACGCCTAATCATTAGAAATTATTTCTATCTTGTCAATAGCAGAAGATATCTTGTAGTAATCAGGGCCTAATTTGAAATCAAACAGATTTTATCATGCATTGTCAATAGGCTTCCAAAACATTGTAAAATACTAGCTTATGGCTCCTAGTCAATATTTACCCATTACCAAATTTTAAACTGGTCCAAATCAGAAAATAAGGCATCAATTAACAAGATGTAAAAGAAGTTAACCAAGAAATAGAGGAGTTATGACAGCCATTTTGTCAACAATCTTGGAAATGAGCAATCAAGAGAAATTTGAAATTCAGAATTGTCTGAGATAAACAATATATTTTGTTGATAGAATTGGGTTTGATGTCACTTTTAACGGTTTTTCAGTCATATTGCACTGGATGGAGCATCAAACGATAGATTCCTGGTATTGTTTCATGCCATACTACCACAATGTCCTTTCCATGCCAGGGATCAAACTCAGGACCTAGTCATTACAAGTCCTTAGCACTACCATCTTGTAGCTACATAAAATTTGAAGAAAATCTCTGAGGAATAAAGAAGATATTGTATTGTAAAGCAAGGGACACATAAACAGACAGACAGACAGTGAGAATATAGTAGGGCTACCTCCAATTCTTGTTGGCAGTGCCTTCATGAAAGTTCCATATTCTGGTAACAAATAGATCAACCCATTCCCACATAGTGACACTTTTAAATGCTTCTCCCCCCCCCCCCCAAAAAAAAAGCTAGAGAAACATTGTGTAAAATGAAGAGATTGCTTGTAACAAGCAATCTCTTCATTTTACACAATGTTTTCATTTTACACATTGTTTTCTACCCAGGAAGTTTAAATAATTTAAATATAAACTTTAAATTGTTGTCTGCAACTCCTTTCAATTTGAACCAGTAATAAATTTGGCTGTCTGGTATTGGGTTAATCTAATAAAAGATTTCAATCACTTACTCCATGCTTCTAACATTTCCTCTCCTGTCTTCGGAATGTTGAGTCGTTCAGCGTACTCTCGACAGTACCAGACGAGAATTTCCGTGTTCGGAGGGATTGGTTTGATTGTGTAGAAGTAGATATTGTAGTCAATCTGACATGCAATCAGGTTTTGCTGGCTAGAGCTGTAGCTGAAGTTGACGTAATGCATCCAGTTACAAACGTCGGTGTCTGAAACGTCGAGATATTGACAGACCTCGTTGTCTTGAAATATCTGAAAATAGCGACAAACATCTTTACATTATGTTGCACATATACAGTAAATCTTGTATTAGCCTATTACCACTCAGATATGTTTTTAGAAACCTCCCCCGTAGGAAAAACATCTTTGGAAAACATTGTTGTAAATGAAGAAATTGCTTATTACAAGCAATTTCTTCATTTTCAAACATGTTTTCTACCAAATAAAGTTGAAAAAATCCAAAATTTCATAAACCGAGTTGATTGAGCAAGATCGACTGTACATTAATATCAGCCCCTCATCATGAAACCTATTACGAGATGACAAAATTTTGTACCAGTCTCAATTGTAAGATGTTGCAGATGAAAATGTCCAATTGGTGAAATTTAAAATATCTTTGCCTTTTCGGTTAGAAAACATTGTGGACATAGAAGAAACTACTTGTTAGAAGCAATATGAACTTATGAGCTAGACCATGGAAGCAATTTTCAACCAAAGTTCAATTATGAACTTGACGTTTGTTTCTAAATGGTGTAAAAAAAAGAGAATCCATTTCCATTCATTTATGCTGCTGAAGAAAATAACTTGGGAAAACAATGAGGAAAATGAAGAAATTAGGGTACTTGTTACAAGAAATTTCTTAATCATCCATATGATTTTTACCCCAAAGCAGAATGATTTTTAAAAATCTTAGCAACTTTAACTTAATTGAAAGAAGCTGCACACAATAGTTTCAAGTTGATGGAATTTTATTTTTTCTCATCTTTTCGGGTGGAAAACATTGTGGATAATGAAGAAATTGACTGATTCAAACAATTCTTCATTTTCCACAATGTTTTCCAAAGGCGGGATTGTGCGAGAATGCGTTAACCAATTCAAATACAACAATGCTTTTTTTTGCCCCTTAAGAAAAAAAACAACAACTTGAAAACAAGCCACTTCTTCATTTTCCACAATGTTTTTTATCCAGAAAGCTCGAAAAAAAATCTTTATAAACTTTATATTGTTGTCTGCAGCTCTTTTCAATTTGGACCAGTCTAAAATTATGCTGTTTGGTAATGGGTTAAATACATCTGAAGCAAAAACGGGAAAAGGTTTACTACATTAACTAAACAACCACTTGACAAAGTGAGTGTAACATGATCTAGCCAATCAAATCCAAAGAGCTTTCCTAATAAATTTTGCAGACGCTGAATAGACTACCGGATTATCGGACACATAACGCGACTATTCAGAGTGCAGACAATAATTCAATTATCACAATGGCGGAGAGTCAAGACACCATTCTAATGGAAGATGAATTTCTATGATCATATATCAGCTTTCTATTCTACAAATGTATCAGTCATTATTGGGTCTTTGATTCAATGTGACAGGATAGAACATTGTAACGATATATTGGTATTTTGATTATTTCTCTCTATATAAGCTGTATTAGCCTATACCTACACAAGTGGGGAAATCTCAAAATTAATAAATCACCTTTAAAAAGCATTTTTTTCCAATTTCCACAATGTTTTCTGCCTAGAAAGTTAATAAGAGTAATCATTTCATAAATTTGAAATTGTCTTCTGCAACTCTGTATATAAGCTCTATCAAAACAAACATTAATCTAATGTATGACACTAGTACTCATTATTTTGATTATTTTGTAATCTATCATTTAACCCACAAAGTAATGCTTTTTGACGCCCCTCAAGAAAAGCAATAGGAAAATGTTGTGTAAAATGAAGAAATTGCTTGTTACAAGCAATTTCTTCATTTTACACAATGTTTTCCAACCCGAAATTTGAAAAATTCAATAATCTTACGAACTTAAAAATGACGTCTGCAACTTCTATCAATTTTGACCAGTCTACAATTTTGTCTTCTGGCAATGGGTTAATGTAGCAGAATTGCTCCAGACAAAGAATTGGACACACACATCCCTTTGCACACTCCCTTGTTAACCATTACAAGACAGAACATTTTAATCTAACTTGATAGGAGTTGCAGACGACAATTTAAAAATTGCATTTTTTTAAAAAAAATTTCTTTTGAGGTAGGAAACATTGTGGATAATGAAGAAATTGCTTGTAACAAGCAATTACTTCATTTCCACAATTTTTTCTAAAGCTTTTTTTTTCTTGGGGGCATCTAAAAGAGTCACTAAGTGGGAATGTGTTAACCCCCTAAAGATGCCCCTTAAGAAAAAGGCTTTTGAAGATATTGTAGAAAATGAAGAAATTGCTTGTTAAAAGCAATTTATTCATTTCCACCATATTTCTGCCCTAAAAAGCCTAAACTTGAAATGGTCCTCTGCAACTTCTTTCAATTTGGACAAGTGTAAAATTTACTGGTAAAGGACTTACTATTTTATGATCCACCAGAAAAAAAGGAAACACATATAATGGAATATAACATCTTTTAACCCTTCCCTGGTTTTCACGTCCCTGTTATTTTATAATTCAGAAAACATTGTGGAAAAAGAAGAAATTGCTTGTGACAAGCAATTTCTTCTTTTCCCACAATTTTTTCTTACCACTAGGTTCGTTAATTTTCGATTTGCAACCATTTTAAATTGTCGTCTGCAAATTCTTTCAAAGTGGACCAGTCTAAAATTTTGAAAAACAGGAAAGGGTTAATTTAGACTAGTCTAAAATTTTGTCATCCATCAAAGTGTTGCAGATATGACAAAGAGGAATTTTAAACTTATCTAAACCCATTCCTACCTTATGATGCTTTTTGACACCCCTCAAGAAAAACAATTTTGAAAACATTGCGTTAAATGAAGAAATTTCTTGTAACAAGCAATTTCTTCATTTTACACAATGTTTTCTATCAACATTAAATTGTCATCTGCAACTATAAAAGTTTACCGACTGGTAACGGGTTAACTATTTTGTTTACTGTTCATTTCAATCTATTTTAATACAGTAATATCTGAAATAAGAAGAAAAAAAATTAAAATCGTGCTTAAATGGATAAATTGTAACAAGAAGCTATGCAGCATTTTGATGTTTAATGTTCCGATTCCTAAAAGGGTAAAAATATGTTAAAATGATTAATTTAAAGTCTGACTGATAGACGATTTTTGACTAAAGAGCCGACAACTATTAAGAATTTAATTTTAATGCCCTATTCAACTGATCACAAGATACAAGGAATTAATCTTCCTATGAAACACATTTACTTTGCACAATCTCACTTTCTATTCGAAATTTTTCCCGTCCATTTCAATTCTGTGCATAACCTTTGGCTCGTCTATGAAAAGATTCCGTATATCATTTTATCTATAACATAATGAATGGCAAGGAAAGAAAAACAGGCATGTAATAATAAATGATCAGCGTTAAATCATCCTTGAATGATGTAAAGAAAGTGATAATGGTTTGCGAGTTTTTGTCAAGCAAACTGCAGTCTGCTTCATTTTTCTTTCAAATCGTTTCCCCATATCATACAATTGATGGATTTCTGGCAACGCCTACTATACTAAAACTAAGCCATTTTTCTTGGATACGAACCATCTCCCAAAAGGCAAAACTACAGGCTTGTCCATATCTAAAGTGGTTGCAGAGGACAAAACAAAGTTGGTTTGAATTGAAAAATAAGGGATATATAAGACAGAAAACAGTGTGAAAAAAGAAGAAATGCTTGTGATTAGCAGTTACTTCTTTTCTCACACAATAGTTTCCTTAGCTATATTACTTCAGAGTATAAAAAAGTGGGATTGTATGGGAATGGGTTCAACAACTTAAGTTAGCAAAATGTATGCCCAGACTCTAAGCCCATTCCTACACAATCCTGGTTTTAATGCCTCAAAGAAAAAAAGCTTTGTAAAATATTGTGGAAAATGAAAAAATTACTTTGTATGCAATTTCTTCATTACCCACAATGTTTTTTTCACCAAAATACAAAATATATCTGAATTATCAACAAACTTTGAATTGTCACTACAACTTTGAATTTAGTCCAGTCTAAAATTCAAAATTGGAAAGGAGTTGCAGATGAAAACTTGACGCTTATGAAATTTTGGATTATTTGTACCTTAGTTATAGAAAGCATTGTGAATAATGAAGAAATTGCTTGTCACAAGCAATTTCTTCATTTTCCACAATGATTTCCAAAGCTTTCTTACTTCAGGGCGTCTAAACGCGTCATCGAGTGATAATTGGTTGAAACAGAGCTCGATCGGTACCTTCCAGAGAGTTATTCTGTTGTTAGTGCTGCCTCTTGGTGGTTCTGTATTAAATATTTCTCCGTCCAATGGTCCAAACCGCGTTCCTCGGGGAATATAGTCAACACTCCACACACCTTGTGCCTGTAAAATGAAAAATTATTTCTTAGTCTTTAACTCATAACCACATGAGAAAATTTTAGACTAGTCCAAATTGAAAGAAGTTGCAGACAACAATTAAAACTGGATAAAATTTTAGATTTTTCCAACTTCCTAGATGGATTCCTGGGTAGAAATGGAAAATTGCCTGTTGCAGGCAATTTCTTCATTTTACACAATGTTTTCCCAATTGTTTTTCTTGAGCATGGGTTTGGGCGTCAACAGGCGTCATTGTGTGGGAATGGGTTAATACTAATAACAAGCTATTTCTATGGTTAAAAAGCAAGACGTGACAAGAGTTTTCAGGAATTGTTTTTTCCTTACAATTTCTTCAAGTAAATTCTGTCCATAGAGAAATCTGCAATGTACATATTTTCACTAAATTTATTTATGTTCCCTATTTTTAAACCTTTCATGTAAAAACCAGGTATTTTATGTCACTGTAACTTTATACTTGAGAAAACATTGTGGAAAAAGAAGAATTGTGCTTGTAACAAGTACTTTCACTTTTCCCCATGATATTTTCTACCACATAGGATGGTTTTATTAAAAAAAACAAAAAAAAAAACCCATCAAATTTTCATTGTCGTCTGCAACGTCTTTCAATTTGGACAAGTCTAAAATTAAAAAAAAAAGCAAAGGGCTAATACAACAGCTTACATTGTGTAAATGCCATGATTTCATAATGAAAAGTAAAATTTGATTATGAATGAAGAATTTCAATTAGCTGCAATCAATGACCTTATATTTCAGCAGGGTTGACAATCGGGTTTTTAATTGATGGCCGATACCAATCAAATCTCTTTACAGAAAGTGACCTTGCCTAAATAGAGTCAACCTGTTAACTCTCTCCTGTGCACTTTCTTACCTCCTATTATGGAGATTTGATAGCAAGATAAGCTGTCTGGCTTGGCATTACAACCAATCTGGCACTTAATGTCAAATTCAAAGTGACAAGGTCTTTTAGGCATTACCAGACCACAATATTTCAGACTAAAAAAAATTTTAGTTAGAAGGTGGAAAACATTGTGATAAAAAGGAAAAATTACTTGTTCAACGAGCATCATTTGTAAATTTAACCCTTGTCATGCTGAATAAAATCTTCTACTGTATTGCATTAAATTCAAAGGGCTGACAGCGCTGAATATACTAATTGTGGCTTAATATCTTTTTTGAATAATTATTCTATGACCAACTCTGGCTTAATAGAAACAAGCAGGAGTTGTAGACTAAGATCAGTCTGCACATATGTGCAAGCTGATCTTTGTCTATACCTACTGCCAAAACAGGAATATTCATGGTTCAGCTTGACAGTGGTTAATCTACAGTTACTCTACAGTTACTCCCTGCAATGAGCTCACAATGATGCTTGATGCCCTTACAGAAAAAGGCTCAGGAAAACAATCTAGTCCATTATTTAAAATTGTCACATGCAACTTCTTTGATTTTTGATCAGTCTACGATGTTGTCCGCTTGTAATAGGTTGGTATATTAGAGCTGAATGGGGGGGAGGGGGTTCAAAACAGCCAGCATGAGAAAAAAATATGTTCAGATGCAAGAGAAGTAAATGGATAAATTACCTTACTGAAATGCTGTCAAATCAAAGGGCTGAAAGCACTGATAGAACTTGTTGTTCAAAAACCAATATTTCTTTTAGAAATCAACTTCATAAACAACTCATGCAGGAAAAGTACAAGCAGGAGGTGTAGACTAAGATCAGCCTGCACAAAAGTGCAGTCTGATCTCAGTCCACACCTCCTGTCTAGACCGGAATATTCGGGGTTCAGCATGACAAGGGTTAAGATCTAGTCAGATAGATCATTATGTGTTTGTATTTCAATTTCATTAACAAGATTCATTTGTCAATAAAACACCTTATGAGCTAATCTTTGAATTATAAAAAATCTTTGTAATGCCATGTCAAAATTTTGATACGATAAACTTAAGTTATTTATCAATATTCATAGAAAATTAAAAAGTGATAACAATGAAGCTCATAATCACATTTAACTTACCAAATTGAAATTTTAATTTTCCATAAAAAATGTCTGAATTCAGACAGGCATCATAGTTCTAAATGCTAATCCATGTCCCTCAATGCACTTTTTATTAAACACTTTTCCTTGCCAAGTGTCGTCGACGTCAGTTATTAATTTTCCCAAAGAAAAGAAGTGCATGTCAAAAAAAAATAATAGTAAATGAGAAATCTGAGAGTTCCTCTTACATATGAATCAACAAGGTATATCTAATCATCTACAAAAATAAGAAGAAAAAACTCTTATGAATAAATTGGTTGAACAGATTTGCCCCATGGACCAATTTATGATGAAATGATGCGTGTATTTGATGAACATGTTTTTCAAAAGGAGCCTGTAAGCTGGACTCTGGCGTGCTCCATCAGTTTACGGTGAGATAAGAAACTCCGCTTAATCAGATGAGCATCTCCAGGGGTTGCATAAAAAATCAGCAAAAGATAAACTTAAAAACATGGCACTAAACAGAGACACGTATTTCATATTCAAGACCTGTCAAGCAAAAAGGGCCATCCAAGGGTTTGGAACCCCTGACTAGTCTGATCTGGGCTTCTCTATTACAAACAAGTACAATTCTAAAGGCCACTTGTCCAGAGACTTGTAAGGACAGATCTTAGACATCTTGAAGATAACTCATTACAATTGTAAAATTATCTTAATGTTTATATAAGGGTAGGAAATATTGTGGTTGAATTGAGGAAAATGCTGGTTTCCAGCGTTTTCTTTGTTAACAACCCTTTCTTAAACTTTGTCTTCACTTTTATTTGCAAACAAGTTCATTTTGATTCTGGAAAAGTGTTGCAGATGATAATTCAAAGCTTATGAAATTTTGTAATTTTTTTACCTTTAGGGTAGTTAACACTATGGATAATGAAGAAATTGCTTGTAACAAGCAATTTCTTCATTTTCCACAATGTTTTCCAAAGTTTTTCCTTGGGAAGCATCTCCAAAACATCATCGAATGGGAATGGGTTAAGACAGCCCCATCTTACATGATCAGTCATCTATTTAATCATATCCAAGATAGACGTCAAAAGTGAAAAAGCCAGGAAGTGTTTATCTGATAGAATCAATGGGGAGGGTTTCTTTGCTGTAGCTGGTGCCAGGTTATTGGAGAAAATGCGCTGAGAGGCGGAGACTAGAAGTATGAAGCTGTTACTTCATTGACTTGGCCAATAATTGATTTCATTAGATTGTTCCTCCATGAAGTAGCTGACTTGAATCCATTACCAGACAACAAAATTCATGACAGGTGAAAATTTAAAGAAGTTAAAGACATCAATTTATAGTTGATATAGTTATAAAATATAAAAGATATTTTTAGATTAGTGTTTCAAACATTGTGGATGATTAAGAATTTGCACGTAATAAGCAATTGCTTCATTTTCCAAAATTTTTTCCAAGACTATTTTTTACTATAGATGCCTAGAAATGAGAGATTGTGTTTGAATGGGGTAATTTACCCTTTAATGCTTTTCAAAATAAAGCCTTGTCCAAATTTAAAGGGAAAGTAAACAGCATTATAAAGAACTTCATGTGTAATATAATCTGTCTAGCTTATTGACTTTGGTTCCTGCTTATTAAAGCTGTAGTTGTGATATTTGGTCACTAACCAACATTACACATACAGAAGTACAGGTTTAAATCAACCCTTTCCCATGATTCCATACCTGAGAAAACATTATGGGAAAATAAGAAATTGCTTTTTACAAGCAATTTCTCTTCTTCCCACAATATTTTCTACCTATAGAATAGTAACATTTTGAAAAAATCTCACTTTAAATGGTTGTCTGCACCCTCTTTGATATTGGACAAGTCTAAAATTTTGTTAAAAGGGGAAGGGTTAAAAGAATGATTACAGGGATTTCAATAGACTACTATTTTGGAGGGTATGATTTAACTTTAATGTCAAACAAAATCATCTCTGTATAAAAACTATATCAAAGAAATTGTCCTTCAAATAAGCAAACAAGCACTCGAAAAGAGAAACTTTCTTTGTACTTCAAACGTTGAATGATTTCAATAATATCATAGGAATGATTTTAATTCTAACAACATGCTTATTATTTTGTCAATTATTGATGGGCACTTGGTTCTTCTTTTCAAATTTAAGGGTCTCCAAACACACTAACACCTTAACCCATTACCAGATAATAAAATTTTAGACTGGTCTAAATTGAAAGAAGTTGCAGACAACAATAATAAGTTTATGAAATATTTAATTTTTTCCATTTTCTAGGTAGAAAACATTGTGTAATTTTAAGAAATTGCTTGTTACAAGCAATTTCTTCATTTTACACAATGTTTTCCAGATTGCTTTTCTTGAGAGGCATCCTTAACTCTTGTCATGCTGAACGACAGAATATTCCTGTTTTGGCAGGAGGTTTAGACCAAGATTAGTCTGCATATAATTATGTGCAGCCTGATCTGAGTCTACACTACATATTGCCCCATTTAAGCCAGAGTTGTTCAAAAGATAAATTTTCAAAATGAATATTTACCAACAATTCATGAATTCATTGTTTTCAGCCCGTTGAACTTTAAATGCAATTCTGTAGAGTATTTATTCAGCATGACAATGGTTAACCCTTTCTTGTACAAATCAAAGATTTTATATCACTGTGATTTTATACTTGAGAAAATATTGTGGACAAAGAAAAAATTGCTTGTAACAAGCAATTTCTTCTTTTACCACAAAATTTTCTACCACATAGAATTGGTTAAATTTCAAATTGCATCCAACTTACATTGTCTTCTGCAACCCCTTTCTATTTGGACTCCTCTACACTTTCAAAAAACAGAAAAGGGTTAAATAGAAAAGAAGTTAGAGTTACCAAGTTCATTCAGAAATCATTGAAACATAATTTAACCCATTCAAACACAGCAAAATTTTAGACTGGTCCAAATTGAAAGAAGCTGCAGACGGCAATTTCAAGTTGATGGAATTTTGAATTTTATCGTCTTTTTGGATAGAAAACATAGTGGATAATGAAGAAATTGCTTGATACAAGGAATTTCTTTATTATCCACAATGTTTTCCAAAGCTTTTTTCTTAAGGGGCATAAAAAGGAGGGATTGAGTTGAAATGGGTTAACCCAAGTCATTATTGTATGAAAATGACTACAAATGTGTCAAAGACATGGAGGCATCAACTTGGGGGCTTGTCACATGACCTTCAGTTGTGACCTTGAACTTGGTTGTATCTAAGAGAACTTTATGCTCAACACAAGTACTCATCAAATCAGAATAATTGTGCCATGTTATTTTGAAATCTATCTATTAATGTAAAAGTTAAGCTGTGGACTAGTATAATTTTAACCCTTGTCATGCTGAACCCGGAATATTCTGGTTTTAGCAGGAGGTATAGACAAAGATCAGACTGCACATAAGTGCAGTCTGATCTTAGTCTACACCTCCGGTCTGTCCTTTTGACACCAGAGTTGATAATTAAATCATTTTTTTAAAAGAAGTATTGACAACTGAACAACAAGTACTACCAGTGCTTTCAGCCCTTTGATTTTTTATATAATACTGCAAAGGATTTTATTCAGCATGACAAGGGTTAACAGACACACACCCTCACACACATACGGACATAAGTAACTATACATGTCTGTCCTCATTACATGGCCAGTTATAAAATAAAGATTAGCCTTCATAGATCAAAATGAAACCTTGATATCTATTGAAGGAGTTTTTTCCAACAGATAGACAAAAATTCCAAATTTCTAACAACAGACTACATGGGAATTTGCTTTGGCCTTTTGCACAGTGAAAATGGCTATCACTTTTTCTTAATTAGCCATACAATTGCACACACTTCCTTGATAAACAAATTAAATGTGAAGATAAATGCATGATAGGGCAGGATATACAGCTGCCGTACAAGATAGATCAGAAATTGCAGACAACATGCTACTGGCTATTGCTTATTATTATTTTTTCTGTCAATATTTCCTTCCTTTAACCCTTGTCATGCTGTATAAATACAGAATAATCAACTGGTTATTCAAGATATGAAAAAATATTTCATGATGATGCGTTGTTAGGTGTTGAAAAAACGAGTGCGTAGCCAACTGTTAATCAAACCAGAATTTGATAAAAGATAAAATTTCAATATACATTCAAATAGTCTGGTACATACTTCCAGTGCTTTCAGCCCTTTAGGTTTACAGCAATTCAGTTAGATATCTTATACAGCATGACAAGGGTTAATTTTCCACAATTTTTTGTACCCCAAAAGTACAAAATATTCAAATGTTTATCCAACTTAAATCGTCATCAGCAACTTCTGTCAATTTGGACCAGTTTGAAGTTTATCATCTCGTAAATAATTACCGAGGGGTGTCAAAAAGTGTCATCACACTGGAATGGGTTAACATTTTATGAAATTTTAGACTGGTCCAAATTCAAAGATGTTGCAGACAAAAAATTTTGTTGATGACATTTTAAATAGTTTTTCTGAGGTAAAAAATCATTGTGGATAATGAAGAAATGGCTTGTCATTTTCATTTCCAACAATGTTTTCCTAAGCCTTTCTTTTCTGGAGCATCTAAATGTGACCTAATGTGGGTCTGGCTTTTGCCTCTGAGATTGATTGCATTCAACTTCAGTGAAATTTCACTCTCAAAAAATGCATGCAGGTGGTACACTGGTGAGATAATGCTGATAAGCAAAATCGTAATTAAGGTTCATGATACCGTGATTTTAGGGTTCATCAAACATGCTTGATAATTCATGCTAAACCTAAAATGACTCTTTAAAAGCTTCTGTAAAAGTATGTATCTTAATCCATTATCAGACAAGCTGCAGCCATGAGGCACTGGTAGCGCTTAGGACTCCAGGTCAAGGGGTCTCAGGATTGATCCCCAGTCACAGAAACCATCTTTTCAGACATCACGCCAATGGTAGGATAATCATAAATGTATGCAGGATGAGCAGCTGAAGGCTTTTTTTTATATAAATGTCTGCTTATATTGAAATTGTTGTTAACCGATTTGCATACAATGCCCCTCAAGAAGAAGTCTGTGAAAAACATTGTGGAAAACAATAAATTGCTTATTATAATCAATTTCTTTATTATCTCCAATCTTTTCTATCCAAGACAGTTTTTTTATCCCACAAGATAACTTTTTTTTCATAAATTTCAGACTTGTTACAAGCAATTTCTCCTTTCTCACAATAGTTTCTTTTGCACCTTTCTTCAGTGCTGAAAAAGCTGGATTATGTGGCAATGAGTAAATTATCTTTCTGTAAACACCAGGGTAAGGACCAAATGTTTAACCCTCTATCTTGAGACAAATTCTAGGACAGTTCCCAATTAAAAGAAGTTGCAGACAACATTTTAAATGTCATTTAATTCTAAAAATAAGAGCATTATCGGGTAAAAATATTGTAAGAAAGAAATTGCATGTCTGAAGAAATTTGTCATTTTTTTACCTGATTTTCCCTAACCGCATTTCTTCAGCACATCAAAGTGAGATAGTAATTAAAAGTAACGAGTTGAAACATTACCACACAATGATGCTATTTTATACCCTGAGACAATACAAGCTATTTCTTCTTTTCTCACAATGTTTTCTGCCCTGATTAGGACTTGTATTTTTAAAATTTTAGGGCAATTTTGAAATATAGACTGCAACTCCTTTCAATTTCAACAAGTCTAAAATTTTGTTTTTTGGTAATGACGCTTTCTGAGGCACTAAAGAAAAAAAGATAAAAAGAAATTTTGAAAACTTTGTAAAATATGAAGAAATTGTTTGTTACAAGCAATTTCTTCATTTGCAACAATGTTTTCTAGATTTTTCAAATTTCATCAACATAAAAATGTCAGAATCTTTGAATTTGGACCAGTCTTAAATGATGTTTTCTGGAAATGGGTTAAGTAATTGATACAATTAGCTTCTCGATTGCTTTTTCCAACTGATAATGTTGAAATAGGTTTTCGATAAATCATAACTGAAAATAATTCATCAAAAAAAGAAAGTCGGACATTACAATCCTTTCATAGCTATTAGTTCTGCTTTATAGAAATTGGAAAATATGAATAACAATATGACACTCTAAATGTTCAAATTAAAAGTCATTTTCATGAAATTATATACATTCTTTCATTGAATTTAACTTTTTAATCTATTAGAAACCATAATTCATGAAAGTCTCGATACAAAAAAGATATATCTTAAAAACTTCATTTGCAGGCATCTTGAAAAAAAATACGACTTTTGTTGAAACTTGATAGATCTGTTAGAAATCATCACATTTTTCAAACAATGTTCTTAATCGAAAGATGTCAGGATTTCTCATTAAATCGTTAAGACTAATATATCAATTATGCAGTAAAAAACATTCTTAACTTAATACCAGACCACAAATTTCAACAAAAACCATGTCGGACACAGCCATCCCCCGCCGTAAAAGCTTGATAGTAAACTGAAGCCAGTTAGATTTAGGCTTCTTGTGCGCTGCATTTCTTCTCAATGAGTTCGATAACAGCTTAGTACTTTCAGAGTTATGCTCTTGACAAAATCTAAGTCTTAAAAACAACAAAGGTCAATAACTCCATAATTGTGTAAGCAAAATTTGTGGTTCTTGGGACCTGCACTTCTCCTCAGTGTGATCTATCCACCTATTAAGTTTCAAGTTGATAGCATTTATACTTTAGGAGATATGCTCTAAACAAGCTTAGTGACGGAAATGAGGGACGAAGACCATTACTGTATCCCCTTCGCAGAATCAGGGGGATAAAAATGTTGCAGACAACAATTTTAGTTGATGAAATTTTAGATCATTTTGTCTTTTGAGGTAGTTAACATTGTGGAAAATGAAAACATTGCTAATGTAACAAGTAATTTCTTCATTTTCCAAATGTTTTCTAAAGCTTTATTTCTTGGGCATCAAAAAGGATCATTGTGTGGGAATGGGTTAATCCATTCACCATAATATCCCTTTTATGGACCTTGAAGAAAACAGTCCAGGAAATCCGTCTAAAATAAGCAATTTTCTCACTTCAAAATTCTATTAACTTGAAAATTTCATCTGAAACTAATCGGGTTTTGGACCAGCGTAAATTTTTATCTAGTGAGTTAAACTGTTGAACACTCCATCCCTTTTCATTTGCTTTCAACCTTTCCATTTTTTTCAAAATTTTAGCATTTCCAATTTGAAAGAAGCTGCAGAAGACAACTAAAAGTGAGTGAAATTAGAAAAGCAACTAACCTACAGGGTAGAAAACTTTGTGGGAAAAAAGAAGTTGCTTGTTACAAGCTTGTAACTCTAAATAAATAGGAAAAATATTTTGGAGAAGGGAGAAATTACTTCTTAAAACCAATTTCTCCTTTTTCTGAGATGCCTTTCTTGATATATCATCCTGAAGGGGTGTGAAAAAGAGTAACATATTTGGCTTTTTTTTTTAAATATCATTTTTACAAAATTCCTTGTGGGTTCATTTTTTTTTAAATTTTTTTTGTCACGGGCCATAAATGATAGAATTACAATCAAATTACGTATGGGCAACTATCTTGTCGTTAGAAAGTAATGATAATAATTTATTGAATAGTAATTTGTACACTAACAGGGGTATAATGACACTGGCAACAATTAACTTTTGTCATGCTATATAAAATCCTCCATTGAAAACTGCATTAGAATTAGAATTATCAGCCCGATTAGCTCAGTTGGAAGAGCACTTGACTTCAAACCTCAAGATCACGGGTTCGAACCCTGGGCTGACCATATCAACTAACTAACTAATTGCCTTTCCGATGAGACGTTAAACCGAGGCCCCGTGTGATGATGCTATCCATCGAGCACGTTAAAGAACCAGGCGAGGCTCTCAGTAGTTTCGTCCTGTATCCTTGCACTATCCCCCGTAACAACTAACTGTCTTCTGGGGGCGTCGCTCATATGGGCGTGTGCCACGGTAGCGACGATAAATAAACGGAAATACACACACTGCATTAGAATCAAAGCGCTGAAAGCACTAGAAACACTAGTTGTGAGTAAATATTTATTTTGAAAAAAACTTTTATAAAAATGAATAGTGTAGATTTAGATTAAATAGCACTTATGATTGTGCAGACTGATCTTTGTCTTTGCCTTCTGCCAAAATAGGAAAATTCTGGGTTCAGCATACCAAGGGTTAAACCTTTAAAATTGAAGAGTTATTTTAAAATCTATTGCATCCAAAATGTTACACTTCGAATCAATTCAGATCAAAGCAGTGATGGATTCAGATTGTGTTCTTGGGGTTGGTTTGACCTCCCTCTGTAGCCTAATAGGAGAAATGCAATAAAAGATTGGTAATTATAGGAAATGGAACACCCCATTGGTACCCTTTAATTCATTCCCACACAATCCCTCCTATTTACTCCCCTCAGGAAAATAGTTCTGGAAACAATGTGGAAAATGAAGAAATTGCTTGTTACAAGCAATCTCTGCATTTTCCACATTGTCTTCTACAGAGAGACAAAGATTTTAAAAATTTCAACAATTTGAAATAGATGTCTGCAACTTCTTCCAATTTGGACCAGCCTTAAATTTCACTGTGTGGGAATGTGTCAAACCCCTTTACAGAAATCTCAGATCCACTAATTGCAAAGGACATACTAACAGACTAAAGCACATACAGTCGTCATTGTAACAGCTGTAATTTCAGACTCACCAATGTGGTCTTGAAAAACTGCCCTATGGATTTTGTTCTTGACTAATTTGAAGAAAGAAATCCCTGAAACAATTATTCTAATGATCAAAATAGAGCAAATTCTTCTCAAAGAGAGAGGTCCTCACAAAATTCATCAATTTCATGCTATATTATTAGGATTCAGAACTGGCCAGGTTTGAATTTGAAAAAGCTAGTAACCCAAAATATATATGTTCTTCAATTGTATCAAGATTTCTCGATAGAGACTTAATACAAATCTGATTATTTAATCAAATAGCTACCAGATATCTTTATTGACACAAAAGTAGATGTGTGGCTTTGAATATTTCTGTCGGATTAAATAAATGACAATCAACGGCACTTAGCTTTTCTTATCTCTGACTTTCTAATCGAAAGTTACATGGTGCACGCATACTTTAGGATCAAAGAATTATCCTATGATGATAGTGAGTATTACGGGTATTTGAACTAGGCGATAACCTCATATTGTCAATATTGTGGTAACACTGTCAGTCAATAATTCTTGAATCTTTGAAAAACAAGTCAAGACTTAGAAAGAACGAATGAATAAAACAAATTATAAGTTTACATATTAAAGTGTAAATCTCTTTGCAAACTTACAATATTTTAACCCTTGTCATGCTGAACTTCGAATATTCCTGTTTTTGCATTAACATATGTGCAGTCTGATCTTTGTATACATCACCTGTTTGTCCCTTTCAAGCTAGAATTGTTTATAAAATCAATTGTTAAAAGAAATATTGACTCACAATTAGAGCCTTACAATGCTTCCAGCCCCTTGACTATGATGTAATTTTATAACTCATTACCAGACGGCAAAATTTTAGACTGTCCCAAATTGAAAGGAGTTACAGACAACAATTTAAAGTTTATGAAATTTTAGATTTTTTCGGTTTTTTAAATAGAAAACAATGTGTAAAATGAAGAAATAGCAATTCCTTCATGTTTTCCTAATTGTTTTTCTTGAGGGGCGTCAAAAAGCATATCTGTGTGGGAATGGGTAAATCAAATTCTTATTCGATATTACAATGGTTAACCCATTACCATACAATTAAGTTCTAGACTTGTCCAAATTAAAAAAAAGTTGCAAACAACACCTTTTAAGTAATAAAGTTTTTGAGCCCTTTGTAAATTTTTGGTTGGAAAACAATTTGTGGATGATAAAAAAAATACTTATAACAGTGTGTTCATATATATTTTTTATCATTATTATCTATGATGTCAATAAATATTTGGATCTTTTTGGTATAAGGTTAAAACATATTTTTCTTTCAGATAAGATTTCTAGCATTCATCAAACAAAGTGTTTCGCAGGTAAATGAATTTTTACAGGTTAATTATAATCAGCCTTGCAATAATTAGACAATAAACTGGACAGTTTGAGTTGTAAGATCACCTTTCTGCATCAATAGAAAGGCCAACATTAAAACCACCATTTTATTACATATACAGATGTTTTTTGCTGTTTCAAAGTTCCAGTAAAATTCAAAGAGGAGCTCTCCAGTGGCTTCATTCCACTAAAATAACAGGTTCTTGCCATGCTGATGCTTATCTAGAAGAAAAAGTTCAGAAAAATAAAACTTTCATGTTATTCATCCCCTATCCAAAACTACATCAATAAGAAAATATGATTGTGATAAGCTGACAGGTGGGAGAGGGGAGACATTCATAACTCTTTCAGCTCAACACTTTTCTCTGATCTTGGAAGCCATTTTAAATACTTGTCATGCTGAACCCAGGATATTCTTGTTTTAGCAGGAGGTACAGACAAAGATCAGACTGCACATAAGCGCAGTCTGATCTTAGTCTACACTTCCTGTCTGTCCTTTTGAAACCAGACATTTTTATGAAATTAATTTTCAAAAAAAGTATTGAAAGGGGAACAACAAGAACTACCAGTGCTTTCAGCCCTTTGTTTTTTATACCATTCTGAAAAGGATCTTATTCAGCATGACAAGGGCTAAGGTAAGAGGTTAGTAGAAAACATGGAATATTATTTTAGGATTCCTTTACCCATAATCATTTTCTGTCTCTACATGTCCATGCCTAAGTTCACTAAATCAACACCTCAAGGCTCATAATGAGAGATGAACCTTGCTATCTATTTCCAGTGTCTATTTTTACCCCATTTATATTTTCATGGTCAAGAATTCTCATTAACATGGACTCAACCCTTTACCGGACAGCAAAATTTTAGACTGGTCCAAATTGAAAGGAGTTGCCGATGAGAATTTAAAGTTTTTGAAATTTTAGATTTTTCAACTTTCTGGGTAAATTTAAAACAGTGTGTAAAATGAAGAAATTGCGTGTGACAAGCAATTTCTTCATTTTACACAATGTTTCCCCAATTGTTATTCTTAAAGGATGTCAAGATGTGTCATTAATTGTGTGGGAACAGGTTAAAGTTAACGCAAATAGCTAGCGCTTCACAAAGAAATGATCATGCAACAGCAATCAGAAAGTGTAAAGTCTAACTTCATGACCATAGAGGTGCATGAGTGCATCTATTTAAGCCATTTTAGCTGTTTTATCAGATTTACCACATCAAACACAAAAGCTGATGCCCTTTGATGAAATGAAGCATCACATGCTCCTTGCAGATTGTCCAGTGGTGATTCGTTAAATTTTATTTACTTTACTGTGCAATTTAATGTTATAGACCTACCAATTTTCTGTTGGATGTTGGTGTTTTGAAATTTGAAAAGCTTACAACACAGGATTATGCAATGACATTTTGTATAGCCAAAAGACCCTTTTAGTACACCAGAGGTATGGACATTATTACTATATAGAGACTAAAAGCACTTAGGCCCTGGAACAATGAAATAAGTGAAGCTGATATGCTTACATATATGAGCTTCAGCAGGTATTTGGAATCAAGACAAATTACCACAAAGCTGGCATTTGGAACCAAGACAAATTACCACAAAACTGGTATTTGGAGCCAAGACAAATTACCACAAAGCTAGTATTTGGAGCCAAGACAAATTACCACAAAGCTAGTATTTGGAGCCAAGACAAATTACCACAAAGCTAGTATTTGGAGCCAAGACAAATTACCATACACAGCATGCCAGTTTTTCCAACATTTATTGGAGGTTCTATTGTGGTTAGCAGCACAGAACATGTACATTACCATTACTATGTAACAACTGTTTAGAGATTGACTGAAATACTGTAGAATAATAACCCTAATATGATGCTGAATAAAATCTTTTCTCAAAATTGCAGAAATCACTTTAACTACAAAGGCAATTATGCTGCAGGTGACTATTTCTTTGGTCAAATAATTTTATTGAGTATGAACAACTCTCACATCAACAGATGGTGGAGACTAAGATCAGACTACACATATGTGCAAAACTGGAAGGATCTGATGCTCAACCCATTACCAAACAACAAAATTGAAATGTGTTGCTGACAACAAATTAAAGTTTATGAACTTTTAGATTTTAGACTTTTGGGGCAGAAAACATTTTGGATAATGAAGAAATTGCTTTCATAATGTTTTCAAAAGCTTTTTTCTTAAGCAGAATCACAAAGCGTCATTGTGTGGGAATGGGTTATACATCAAGTAGCATATTTCCATTTTTGTAGACAAACTGACAAAATATATCATGGGATGTACCCTCAGGTTTAAAGTATGTAGCAATGATTTTGCTTGAGTATTGAGCCACCCTGAATTGTAGCAGCAGAACATTGTGCCAGTTGAACTTTAAACTGATGCTCAATCAACAGGCAAACAGTTAATGATTAAAAAAAAATAAGTATAGTTGTTTGGCTTGAAGTTCAATTTCTTCATAAAACTTGTTTTTTATTCCGACCCCCTCCCATTGATCCACTTGTAAGAGGCGGGAGGAAAACGAATGGAGGTTGAAGAGTCAGGTGTTATAAACAGGGGAGATAACAATCATCATTAAAGGGACATAATTACTTACCCCCATTGGATCAGTAGGAGATAACTTTTAAGTTCCTTTATTCTCTTTCAACCTACATTTTCTTCAGATCTATAGATAACCAATGATATTAATATAAGAGCTGAACCTTTTTTATTTTAGATAGTTTTGGATAGTTTATCATTTTACTCTTTTCAAGGACCCTTCATTTTTCAAAAAAAAAAAAAAAATGTTTCACGAAGCTTTTTATTGATTGTGTCAAAAAGGTAGGATTGGGGAAACTTGTGTTCAGAAAATGGGCTGAAAGAAAAATTATGATGTAGATTGGCATGATGACCATAAACACCATGTTTCATTCTTCCAAAAAGAACCAAGATGTGTTTGTGAAACACAAGGCCCCTGCAACAAGACGAAATATTTGACCTCGGTATGTGATCTTGACCTTAGCACATGACCTTGACCTTTACATGAGGACAAATGTGGAGATGTATCATGATGCCAAATATGAGCATTGTATCTTGAATAGGCTGGTAGTAGTTGGCAATGTTAAATTTTTGGTTAAGTTTTGTGCAGACAGACATGACAGATGGACAACGGTAAAGCAATATGCCCCGATCTTTCGATGCGGGGGCATAAAAAGTAGAGCTAAAATACTAAGAAGATTTTCTTGCTTGTCTACCTTTTAACCTATTTCCAAACTATAGTGCTTTTTGATGCCTCTCAAGTAATAGGATTTTGAAAACATTGTGTAAAATGAAGAAATTGCTTGCAACAAGCAATTTCTGCATATTACATAATGTTTTCTACCAAGAAAGTTGAAAAATTCAAAAACTTCCTAAACTTAAAATTATTATCTTTAATTTCTTTCTAATTTTGCTATATGGTTATGGGTTAAAGCATATCGATATTGAAACAAAATCATAAATGTTATCAGATTTGACAATATGGTAAGTTCAGCAAATTGCTGAAATGATGGATAAATACCTGAAAAACTTCATATAGGGGGTAGCATCTGCTACCCAAAATAACTGATTTATCAACGAGAAACATATCTAATGTGATAGAACATGTCCGTAATTCTACAACTAATGATGAAAAATGGTAAGCTGTTAACCCGTAAGTTTACGTTGTAACATGACAGGTCAGCCCACGATGAATACAACAACAGAATTTCACAGAGTTATCAATCATCATAAGTGCTCATATCTAGTGATAACTATTTTTCATTTTCTTTGATTTTTGTAAATATTTGTTACGAGTTATAATCTTTTTAGTCATTAACATGGAGATTGAGAAACAGTGGTATTATTATTACTGTGTTGAATTTATCATCAATCATCATAACACTTTATCAAATGAATAAAAATCTGCACAACATAATTGAGAGATCATTTTAGAACGTGGTGATACATAGAAAAATAATCTTCACTTGAGACCTGACCCAAAAAGTTGAAAATATATTTATAACATTTCATAAACTTTAAATTGTTGGCTGTTGATTGTAAATTTGGACCAGTCTAAAATTTTCCTGTTAGGTTAATGAGTTATCAGTTTTGTTGCAAAAGTTATTTTAAAAGCTTGTTAACCCATTCCCACTCAATCCCTCCTTTTTACGCCCCTCAACAAAAAAGCTTTAGAAAACATTGTGGAAAATGAAGAAATTGCTTGGATCAAGCAATTTCTTCATTATCCACAATGTTTTATTACCAAAAGACAAAAAACTTTCAGATTCCATCAACTTGGAATTGTCTTCTGCAGCTCCTTTCAATTTGGACCTGTCTAAAATATCACTGTGTTTGAATGGGTTAACTTTTAACCCATTCCAACACAATCCTGCTTCTTTATGCCCCTCAGGAAAAAAACAACTTTGGAAAATAATGTGAAATGTTTTCTACCCAGAAAGACTGATCATATTATCTGGTTAACCCATTTCAAAACAATGATGCTTTTAGACGCCCTTCAAGAAAAAACATTGGGAAAAAATTGTTTGAAATGAAGAAATTGTTTGTAAAAAAAAAAATTCTTCATTTTCCACATTGTAATCTACCCAGAAAGTTGAAAAAATCTGAAATTTCATTCACTTTAAATTGTTGTCTGTAACTCCTTTCAATTTTGATCAGTCTAAAATATTGCTGTCTGGTAATGGGTTAAGAGTAAAAAGGGGACGGACCATTGAAAAAGTTAAGTAAATAAGTGAATAAAAATGCAAGTAAAATGTAAATTTATTTAGCCTTACATTCATTTTTCCTATTAAATAGAAATTGAATCAACTTGCAGTGTGCTTTCTCAAAGCAAGCATTTAGAGAAGGAATCAATCCCTCTAAAGTGGTCCCTATAATTATTTTTAAATTACTAGTTGGGGAGAGTCAACTTTAAAAATTTAGCTCAGCTACATTAAACCTATTTTAAAATGACCATGGGAAAGTCAAAGAAAAGAAGTGTACAAATATCACCGTTTAAGGGAAAAATTGAGAAAATTATATACTGTCAGCTTGGTTTGTCTAAATATTGGTCGCCACAAAAGTGAAAGCCCATAAAACCGTGTATTTAGGTGTCAAAATCAATGAATTAAACATAGAAATGTGATCCGCTTGTATTTATTAGTAGCATAAAATTATTGTAGATGGGTGCACGGATAACGCCCAAATATCGCCCGCTGATGTCCCATGTCTGTACATCACAACCATGAATCTGTAATGCCGAAGTGACAAGCACATAATTAGCAATTTTGACCTCTTTAGCAAACCTTAAAATGTAGCACCTACCAATCTTTTAAAGGCTGTATGCTTTCTCACAAAATTTAGTAAACATAGTTAAAATGATGAAACCCTTGTTAACCTATATCACGAAAGCCACCATTTTTACGAGCCAAAAAACTAAGGTTTGGAAAACATTGAGAAAAAAGAAGAAATTGCTTTTAACAAGCATATTTTTGTTGTGTTTTGAAAATTGACAAAACCCATTATTTACCCATTTCCACACAATCAAATTTTAGACCAGTCCAAAGTTCAAAGCAGACAACCTTAGGTTGATGAAATTTTCAAAATCTTTATATTTTGGGTTACAAACCATTGTGTATAATGTAACAAGCGATTTCTTCATTTCCATAATGTTTTCCAAAGCTTTCATATTAAGAGGCGTTTGAAAGCGCCATTGTGTGGGAATGGGTTAAAAAGATTATTTATAACTATGTTATATTTTTTATTGTATTCATGTAAATCTTAAACAATAAGTCTTAAATTATGCTATAATTTCTTTGCAAAAAGAAAAGTATTTTGTGAACTGTTCAACTTTAAAGTCATATAAATTTTGTGTTTGTATTCATGTAAATCTTAAACATTACGTCTTAAATTATAGTATAATTTGTTTGCAAAAAGAAAAGTATTTTGTGAACTGTCCAACTTTAAAATCGTATATGTGTATATACTCATGTAAATCTTAAACATTATACTATAATTTGTTTGCAAAAAGAAATCTTTATTTTTGTGAACTATTCATCTTTAAAATCGTATTTTGTGTTAGTATTCATGTATATCTTAGTGTCTTAAATTTTACAATAATTTATTACAAAAAAAAAAATCCTAAAAGTGTAGCACTTGAAGGAAGTCCAGTTTTATCTAAATCTGATGGGAGAGGTTTTAAATATCAATAAAACAAATTTCCGTGGGGATATCTTGGCCAGGAAATCCAGATTATATCAGACGTTGCTGTCAGGAGATATGGGTACCGTTCTTCCACGTTGGGGGCGGTGTTATCAGGCAGCGAGAGCGGAATGCCATACAGCTTGATTTATCTGAACTTTCTAGCATGCTGGGCTGAGCCAAATCTTGTGGTCTATCTGTCGCCATTAACTTAACATAGATCCAATAACAAACAACTTTTGTTTTCTTTTAAATTTGATAAATAAGTCTCTCCCTGAACTAATGCCTGAAAGACGATGTTAAAGTATGTTAAATTTGATGTTCTTTAACCCTATCCTGTTTTGTAAACTTTTACACTTGTCCAAATTAAGAGGTTTTTCAGACGAAAATTTAAGGTGGATTTACTTTAAAAAAATAACAAATAGCAGGGTAGAAAATATTGTGGAAAAAGAAGAAATTGCTTGTTATAAGCAATTTCTTCTTTTTCTACAATGTTTTCTCAGTAATGACATCACAGGGATGTGAAAATCAGGGATTGAACAGGAAAGGGTTAACCCTTTTCCAAATTGCAAGCAGTTTTAAGTTGATGAAATTCTAAAAATCATCTTTTGGGATAAAAAAAGATGTTGATAATTGTTGTTATTGCTTATGACAAGCATTTTCTTAACTTTCAACAATTTTTCAAAAACTTTTTTCTTGAGGGGAGTAAAATTGTATTTTGTGGGAATGGGTAGAAAACATTGAGAATATTAAAGGAATTGCTTTTCAATTAAGCAATTTCTTCATTTTCCAGATGTTTCCAAAACTTTTTTTAGGGCATCAAAAGCATTAATATGTACCAACCCAATCCAAATGAATGACACTTTTAGACGCCCCCAGGAAAAAAAGGTTTGGAAAACATTGTGGAAAATGAAGAAAATGCTTGCTACAAGCAATTTCTTCATTACGCACAATGTTAAAACCAAAAGTGAAAAAAAAGGTCAAAATTTCATAAACATTAAATTTTCGCTTCAACTCCTTTCAATTTGGACCAGTCATGTGGGAATGGGTTAAAGTGGGATTACAAGCTGAACGTATTTTTTCTAGTCTAAAAGTGTCATTTGGAGAGTGGGATTGATAAAAGAAAGATTTTAATTTATTATCTCCGGTCAAATTTCAGAAAATGAGAGAAAGTTATTTTATACAAACAAGGTATACACAGGGAAGTTGAGAATTAAAAAATGTACCCTATTTTTGCTTACTACTATGGCCTCACACATATATACGTTATTTGAATTATCAAAGGAATTAGAGACACGATTTTCTCCACAGATACAAAACAACTGGAACAGCAATTTCTCCTTTTTATGCCCCCCGCCAAGTAATGGTGACGGGCATATGGACTTAGCCCTGTCTGTGTGTGAGTGTGTGCGTGAGTTTCCATTTCTTGTCCACAGCATAATTATCTTTTACAATTAAGAGATGAAGAGAATTTTTTTTGTTTTCATGGAGGTATAAACCGAAAAACCTAATCACACAATGTATGAATCCGCTTCACGTATTCATACAGTGTGATTAGGTTTTTCGGTTCATACCTCCATGAAAACAAAAAATATTCTCTTCATTTCTTATAATTTAATAGCATTGAGCGGAAAAAACAAAAGCTTTACAAATTTTGATACCTTTGTGTAAGGAACTATTTTATGCGGAAGCATACAAAATGGCTACGTGCTTGAAATTATGTTCATGGAGGTATGAATTAAATTTTTGACAAATATGATCGCTCGTTTTTGATAGACGAAACTAACAATTAAATCATTTATTGATGGATTCCAACTCAACTTGGTACAGTTGTTCCTCTTGATGAGTACTTCAGTGTCATATATAGAATTCCAAGTTCAAGGTCACAGCTGAAGGTCATGTGACTAGCACTTAAAAAGGGGCATGCATGCTTTTTACAAGCAATTTCTTCATTTTCCACAATGTTTTCTACCCAGAGAGTTGAAAAAATCCAAAATTTCATTAGCTTTAAACTGTCGTCTGCAACATTTGGACCAGTCTAAAAGTTTGCCATCTGGTTATAGGTTTACTATTGGTATTGGATGCAAGAAAGGGTAAATTTCTGCGTTTTTATAATTTTGGCAGAAAAGGGAAGCTTTTCATATTTCATTAAAAGCATCAAAAAGTCAAAATAAATACCACACATAATGAAAAGAGCAGGATTTAAAATAGAATTAATGAATGAAAATATGACACTTTAATATTTATTTTCTCTTTTAATAAGTTTAAAAACATTTGGGTATTCGTGGTAAAATGCCAAATAATAGTATGTGCCATTACTGATAGTTAACCCTTTCATGGTTAATCCCTGGTTTTAACGTCCCTGTGATTTTATAATTTAGAAAACATTGTGGAAAAAGAAGAAATTGCTTGTGACAAGCAATTTCTTCTTTTCCCACAATATTTTCTACCCTAATAAATGGTTATTTTTCAATGAAAATCAACTTTAGATTTTTGTCTGCAAAATCTTTGAATTTGGACAGGTCTAAAATTTTGCAAAGCATGAAAGGGATAAGTGTTCTCTGATTTTTTGAACCACATTACCAGATGACAAAACTTTAGGCTGGTCTAATTTGAAAGAGTCACAAGTTTGAGTCTTTGTCCAACAAGTATTTTGGAGATGACATTAAACTGAAGTCCATTCCGTTACTTGACTCCAGCTGTTAAGCCCAATACGTTATATTTCACTGCTTGCAACTCTTGGAATTTTATTCACGAGTGACGTCACAACCAAGCAATGATGGCTTTAAGATAATGCATTTTATGTTGCTTTAGAGATCATAATCATATACACCATGATTTCATCAATTATATCGTAATTAAATGGTTAGATCAGTTGGCACTGGTTGAACTTCAAAAGATTTTATAAACCCATCACTGAACAATAATATTTTAGACTAGTCCAAATTGAGGGAATTGGCCTTGCCCAAACCTCCAACAAGTCAGGTAGAATGGAACAACTTGTAGGTTTACAAATCAAAGAAACATGAGCTGTAATATTCTTTTTGCCTTGCCACTGATACCTGCACGAATCTTGAGAAATCCACCCAAATTGAACGCATTATATTGTATCAATGGCATTATTTCTTGAAAAGAATGGAAATATTGAACCCATTCTGACACAACGATGCATTTTGAAACCCCTCACATAAAAAGGCTTTGGAAAACATTGTGGAAAATGGAGAAATTGCTTGCAACAAGCAATTTCTTCATTAAAGATAAAGAAGTTTAAAATTTTATCAACTTAATTGTTCTCTGCAACCTATTTTAATTTTGACCAATCGAAAAATTTTACCATCCGAAAATGGGTGAATTAAAGGACATTAAAGACAAGCTATATTCTGTTGGTAGGGATATACTCATCTGTACTTACGTTATCTGGCAGGATCTGTGACGGTTTCAGAGTGAGGTTACGGGGAAGTGAGGCTTGGGCGCGATTTTTGCACACTTTCTGGCACGCCCTGTCATTCACGATGTAGACACAGAATTCATCGAATTCCTCCTCTTTCAAACTTTTCATGTCCCATACATCAAGACTGTCTGAAATAAAAAAAAACATTTCCTGCATCAGTATGGTTAATCTTTTCATTTTTCCAGATAATGTTGATTACCCCATTCCTACACAACCCTGCTTCTTGATGCCCCTCAAAAAAAAAGCTCTAGAAAACAAGATGTGTTTGTGAAACAATATGCCCCCGCAACAGGACTAAATGTTTGACCTTTGTATGTGACCTTGTCCTTATCATATGACCTTGACCTTGACATGGGGAGATGCATATTATGAAGATGTATTATCATGCCAAATATGAGCATTGTATCTTGAATAGGCTGGTAGTAATTGGCAATGATAAGTTTTTGGTTAGGTTTTGTGCAGACAGATATGACAGATGAACAATGGTAAAACAATATGCCCCCTATCTTTCTATGCAGAGGCATAAAAATGTGCAAATGAAGAAATTGCTTGTTTCAATTTCTTCATTATCCAAGATCATTGATGTCCTTTTCATGCTGTATAAAATCTCTTATGGAAATGTGTTAAAATCAAAGGGCTGAGAGCACTAATAGTATTTGTTGTGTAATAATCAATAACTACAATTTCGCGCGCTTAAGTTCACTGAAGTACGCATGCGCAGGTCACATCTCATTTAATTTCGTAGTTATTCTATTTAATGTAATAGAATCAATATTTTTTTTTGAAAATCAATTTCAACTTCTCTGGCAGGAAAAGTACAAGCAGGGGGTGTAGACCAAGATCAGACTGCACTTTTGTGCAGGCTGATCTTTGTCTATACCTCCTGCCTTAATCGGAATATTCCAGGGTTCAGCATGACAAGGGTTAAATTATGTGTTTTAGTTATAAGTTAGGGTTACTTTATAAGCCTGATAGACATTTAACTCAGGTTCGTAAATGGATTTGATACAGGGTAAAATCAAACAATTGACTCAATTGGCAAGTTTTAACTGATATGAATTGATAAACAATCTCTCTTGACTCTTATTTCTTACAAAATATGTTCAATAAGTGAAAGTATTGAACTTAATGTAAATCTTTCCACCCAACGAGTAATTTGTCAATACTATGTTGTTAATTTTGATGCTCTTTTTAAGACCTAAATTAATACTCCGAAATATTAGGAAATTTTATTAAAAGCAAAAATTGAAGACATGCTATTGTTTCACAAAAAGTGTAAGTACAAACTTGTCAAAACGCATGTTCGAGCTAGCTTGACATTTTATCTATTTATCCTTGCAAAAATGAAATCAAAACAAATTCTGCACGAAATGTGCATAGGCCTTCAAGTAACCCATTTACAGAGAACAAAATTTAAGACTAGTCCAAATTGAAAGAAGTTACAGATGACAATTTAAATTCTATGAAATTTTAGATTTTTTCAACTTTCTGGATAGAAAACAATATGTATAATGAAGAAAGTGCTTGTTACAAGCAATTTCTTCATTTTACACAATGTTTTCCATATTGTTTTTTCTTGAGGGGCTTCCAAAAGTGTCTCTGTGTGGGAATGAGTTAACCTATTCACAGAGAACAAGATTTTGAACCTGTCCAAAATAAAAGAATTTACTGGCAATTATTAAATTCTGTTTGAACTGAAAATTAAAGAGGCAACATTGGGTATAAAAACGAAGTAAATTTCTCAAATATTTTTCCACCAAAGATGACAGTTTTTTTTAAACCCCTTTATGTACAATCCCTGATTTTTACATCCCTGTGATAATATAGTAAGGAAATAATTATGGGAAAGAAAATATTGCTTATTACAGAACTTTTTCTTATCTGACAATATTTTCTATCATATGGGATGGTTTTCTTGGAATTGCACTTAACCCTTTCCCTTTTTTGAAATTTTAGACTGGTCCAAATTGAAAGATGTTGCAGACGACAGTGAAAACTTGATACAATTTGAAATTAAACCATCCTATGTGATAGAAAATATTGTGGTAAACAAAGAAATTGCTTGTTACAAGCAATTTCTTCTTTTTCCACAATGTTTTCTAGAGAATAAAATCACAGCAATGTAAAATCCCAGGTTTGTACAGGAAAGGGTTAATTCATGTCACCCCTTCGACCTTAGACAAGCCAAACTTTTTAAAAAAAAAGTAAAGTACAAAAGTACTTTGAAATGTTGTCTGCTACCATCCTCTTGATTCTTATATCAGTTGCGATACTATATGTAAATCTGACACAGTTTTCGGAACATTGTCTTGTACCATTTGACTACTTCCAAAAGTTTGAAACAGAGTCATTTATGTAAAGGAGAAGATTTACACACAATTGTTTGATAATAAGTTAAGCATTCCCGAAAAAAGATATCCTGTTGTTTTACAACTCTCAAGGGAGGAAAAAGCTTGGGAAAACATTGTGAAAGAGGAAGTTATTATTTGTTACAAGCAATTTCTCCATTTTTCTCTTTGTTTTTTAACCCAAAAGACAAACAATCAAATCGCAATCTTAACCCTTGTCATGCTGAACCTGGAATATTCCTGCTTTGACAGGAGGTATAGGCAAAGATCAGACTGCACATAAGTACAGTCTGATCTATGTCTATATTACCTCCTGTTTGGCTTGTATAACAAAGAATTGTTTGTAAAGTATATTTTCAAAATAAATTTTGGCCCTCAATATTGTTAATAGTGCTTTCAGGCCATCAATTTTAATGCAAATTCAGATATAGATTTAATTCAGCATGACAAGGGTTAAAAGTGTCATCCATAACTTCTTTCAATTTGGACTAGCCTTAACCCTTTACTGTTTTGAAAATTTTTTGACCTGTCCAAATTCAAAGGTTTTGTAGACGACAATTTAAAGTTGATTCTATTGGAAAAATAATCATTCAATAGGGTAGAAAATATTGTGGAAAAGGAGAAATTGCTTGTGACAAGCAATTTCTTCTTTTCCATAATGTTTCCTTAAGTATAAAACACTGGGACTTAAAAACCAGGAATGAACAGGAAGGGGTTAAATGAAGCTTTCCAATGTCGCTTCTACTCATGATGGAGAACAACTCTGCGGAACCATCCAAGGTCAGATCATGTTCTAGAAATGATAATCACATGTTCTACTTTGTTACTATTTTCTTCTGTATTTTTATTTTATCTGTTAAGAGCTCTACAAACTGTTAAAGGACATGATAGTATGAGTCAATTTGAAGATAATAACAAGCAATGTTTAAACCCGGTTTCCCATTTTTTAAAAATTAGACTGGTCCAAATTTAAAGAGGTTGCAGACGACAATATAAAATTGGATGCAATTTGAAATGAAACCATCAAATGTGGTAGAAAATATTGTGGGAAAAGAAGAAATTGCTTGTTGCAAGCAATTTCTTCTTTTTCCACAATGTTTTCTCAAGTATGAAATCAGAGAGATGTTAAATCCTGGGTTTGTACGGGAAAGGGTCAATATCTTAATTAGCGATAAGAAAAATCTTAAGGTTATTATGTTTCATTATTATCCGAATCTAGTTACTTTCATTTTAACCCATCAGCAAACAACAAAAATTTACACTGGTCGAAATTGGAAGAAGTTGCTACAACATTTCAAATTGTGCTAAAATTGAGAAAAAAATGCTAAATAAGGCAGACAACATTCTGACAAAAGGAGGAATATCTTTTTATAAGTAGTTTCTCCTTTTCCTATAAAGTTTTCCATGATCATATTTCTAAATGCTACATAGAGGAGATTACATTGTGATAAAAAAAAGGATGAAGTAAGATCATGGAAAACCAAGAAATTGCTTTTAACAAGTAATTTCTTCTTTTCCTACAATATTTTCTACCCTATTTGGCACTTATTTCTATTTCTAGTGCACTCTCAAATAGCATCTACAACTTCCTTCAATTTGGACCAGTCTAAATTCATTCATCTGGAATGGGTTAATTTGGACAAGTCTAAAATGTTGCTTTCTGGTAATGAGTACAATAAACACCAGGCTTTTGGAAATTGGCACAATCTACATAACCTGGGTTAATACTTGTATCAATTTTTTTTAAATAATGACATCAATATTATCATTATTTGTTTGATTGACACACTTTACTTTATGGCTGATGGTCAAATGTTTTTCATTAAGAAATGAAGAGAATATTTTATTGTTTTCATTAAGGTATGAACAATGAAACTTCATGAATATGCGTAGCAGATTCTTACACTAGTGTGATTAAGTTTTTACATTCATGCCTCAATGAAAATATTCTCCTCATTTTATTCTATCAAGCAAAACAAAGCAAATAGTTTACTAAGTTTGAGTGAATTGTTGTGGATCTACTTTGTGCACAAGTATACAAAATTGTTGTGTGCTAAAAATTTTGTACATGGAAGTATAAAAAGAAAAATATAGCCATTCAAAACGCTTGAATCTTCATAGACAAAACTAAAATTAAATGATCTACCATGGTTTGAAATATATTTCATTTGACGCAATTCATCATGCGTCTAAATACCAGTTCACTTAGTAATTATATAATGACGCAGAAAGGTAAAAGCGTGAACTATTCCAAGTGCGCAGATTCTGTCTCAGACGAGGACCTCTTCATCAGGTCCTCCTGATTTCAATCTCTTTATACGTTGTTTGTCTCGACTCTTTATCTTGCGTTATCTGTAACTTTCATACAAGTGCTTTCCTTGAAAACCCTCAACAAGCCAAACCATAACTAAACTCCTTTCTTACTTTTTCTTGTACTTACATCAAATAGTCTTCAGTATTTTAACTGTTACTCCTTACCAGACAATAGAATTTTATACCTGTCCAAATTGAAAAAAGTTGCAGACAGCATTTTCAAGTTGATGAACTTTTAACCCATTCCCACAAAATGAAGCTTTTGGACATCCCTCAAGAATAACAGTTGGAAAAATATTGTGTAAAATGAAGAAATTGCTTGTCACAAGCAATTTCTTCATTTTACACATTATTTTCTACAGTGAAAGCATATAAAAATTAATATTCAATAAACTTTAAATTGTCATTTGCATCTCCTTTCAATTTGGACCAGTTTTAAATTTTGTTGTCTTGTAACAAGTTAAGTATCTTTGTCTTTCTAGATATAAACCATTGTGATAAATAAGGAAATTGCTTGTTACAGGCAATTTCTTCATTTTCCACAGTGTTTTCCCAAGCATTTTTTGTGGGGCATAAAATTGTGGGATTGTGTGTGAATGGGTTAAAGAACTAAGGTTTTGAGTATGCTCATTTTCTTCAACTCATTATCAGACAACAAAATTTTAGACTGGTCCAAATTGAAAAGAGTTACAGATGACAATTTAAAGTTTGATTTTTTTTCAACTATCCGGATAAAAAACATTGTGGAAAATGAAGAAATTGCTTTTTGCATGTGATTTCTTCATTTTGCACAATGTTTTTCCTGAATGTTTTTCATGAGGGGTGTCAAAAAAGCATTATCATGTGGGAATGGGTTAAAAAGAATAAACATGTTCTACTTTAAAAAGTGAAATTGAATACATAATATCATATGCTTCAAACATATCTTTTTATGCTATTGAGTACTAGAAATGAGCATGTCCCTCCTATCAATTGACCGGTTACCAGATAATCCCAGAGTTTTACGCATTTAACCTATTACCAGACGAAAGATTTTAGACCGGTTGTTGCCGATGACAAACTTTAGTTGATGTTATTTTAAAAATTTCTGTCTTTTTGGGGAAAAAAATATTGTGGAAAATGAAGAAATTGCTTGAGACAAGCAATGTGGAAAATGAAGAAATTGCTTGAAACAGGCAGTTTATTCATTTTCCACAATGGTTACCAAAGCTTTTTCTTGAGAGTGTCAATAAGCATCACTGTGTGGGAATGGGTATAGAAAACAATTTGTAAAAACTGAAGAGATTGGTTAATACAAGTAATTACTCCTTTTCGTAGAATGATTTCTTCTAATACATGGTACTCATTGTTTAACCCACTTGAAATTGTCATCTGTAAATTCTCTCAATTTGGACCAGTCTAAAATTTGTCATCTGATAATTGGTTAACCCTTTCCTGTTCAAACACGGGATTTTACGTTCCTGTGATTTTATACTTGAGAAAACATTGTGGAAAAAGAAGAAATTGCTTGAAACAAGCAATTTCTCCTTTTTCCACAATATTTTCTCCCACGTGGGATGATTTCATTTCAAATTGCAACCAGTTTTCATTGTCGTCAGCAACCTCTTTGAATTTGGACTAGTCTAAAATTTCCAAAAACGGGAAAGGGTTAATAGGTTATGTGTTCTGTTCTAACGGAAGGGCAATATCGACGAGAACATTTTGACCCTCGTCATACAACAGTTACTGCCTAGAATGACCAAGTTTAACCCATTACCACACAGTGACGCTTTGAAACGCCCTTCAATTTAAAAGCTCTGGAAAACATTGTGGAAAATGAAGAAATTGCTTGTTACAAGCAATTTCTTCATTATCCACAATGTTTTCTATCCTGAAATACTAAGATTTGAAAGATTTCGTTTAGTTAAAATTGTCATCTGCCACTTCTTTGAAATTGGATTAGTCTAAAATTCAATCGTGTGGGAATGGGCTAAAACTTTCCTTTCTAAGCAGAAGTTCTACTTGTTTAGTTGATAATAAAACTGTAATTTCTTTTCTAATAATTATATTTAATATGTTTATTTGGCCTACATTTCCCATTTTCCTTATCCATTCACATCAGGCAATCCAAGGATTAATGCTGAATTTCAACGATAGAAGGAAATAGACACTTTAATAGGTGAAAGCAGAAATTAGATCCAATGTTATCCCTTTCTCATTTGATACCTAATACAGGCAATTTCTATGATCTATCCCCAAGATGAGGTCGCCGAATGCCACGACAATGATGACGGATACCCGCACCATCAAGTGTCTCATTTTTCATAAGTCTTTATCTACCAAGTGTCAAATTTTCACTCACTATCGCTGGAAGATGGGCCAAAAACAGTGTGATATGAAATCTGAGAGCCGTTTCAAATCCAAAATCTAAAACTGTCAACTTTGGACTTATCATACACTCTTTGATAATCTCTATCAAATACTCTTTACTAGATGATGAAATAACAGAACAATCCCACTGGTTTATGGTAAACCAATTAAAGAATTTTAGATTTTAATACGATTAGGGAAAATTAATAACATTGTTAGAAAAGAAGAAATATCCTGTAATATGCAACTTCCCCTTGACAATGCTTTCTACCCTATATGGCTCATAATTTCCAATTAAATGCATTTGGTTTTTTATTGCAAATACTCTCATTTTGTACTACCAGTAGTCTAAATTTTATTTGGTAATAATGGGTTTAACCTTTCCCTGTTTTTCAAAATTTTAGACCTGTCATAATTCAAGGATTTTTCAGACAAAATTTCAAAGAGGGTTTAATTTTGAAAGTTACCCTTAGGTAGAGTAGAAAATATTGTGAAAAAGGGAAAAAATGCTTGTTACAAGCATTTTTTTTCTTTTTCTACAATATTTTCTCAAATAATGCCAGGGACGTAAAAAACCAAAACAAACAGGGATATAACAGGAAAGGGTTAACACGTATTCTTCCTGTATGAGTGCAAGTTGTTTGGGGCAAAGGTAAAATTTTGAAATTCTTTTTTTGTGATTATTTTTTTAAATTCCACTTTTTTGAACCCATGTTTGAAACAGATGTCAAAATTTTAGACTGGTCCAAATTGAAAGATGTTGCAGGTGAAAAATTCTAGTTGATTTAATTTTGGATTTTTTTAACCTTCTCCTTAGAGAACATTGTGGAAAATTAAGAAATTGCTTGTCACAAGCAAATTTATTCATTTTGCACCATGTTTTCAATATTGTTTTTCTTGAGAGGCGTCTAAAAGAAACATTGTGCTGGAATGGGCTAAAGAAGGGAAACTTTAATACAAACAAGTAAGATAACTGGTGAGATACGATGAGATAATTGCCTAACATGAGAACTCTTCAGTTTCAAAATTGAAATTTGTTCCTATATGATAACATCCATTTAAGGAGATAGAAACTGTTCAACAGATAAAGAGTTGCGAACCTGTTACTGCAAGATCCAAATGGAACCTAAACTCTTCCTCAATCGACACACTTAACCCATTACTAGACAAAAATAGTTTAGACTGGTCCAAATTCATTGAGTTGAAGATGACAATCATGCATTGTTGTAGTTTTAAAAGAATCGTAAATTTTGGGCAGAAAAAATTGTGGGAAAAAAGAAAATTGCTTGTCAGAAGCTTTTTTCCACAATGATTTTTCAAAAGCTTTTTTCTTGAAGGTTGTAAAAAATGCTGGATTGTCTCGGAATTGATTCAAACATTTCCTCATAGTGATAGTTTTTTTTTATATGCCCCCCTCCAGAAAAACAATTCAGAAAACATTGTGCAAAATGAAGAAATTGCTTGAACCAAGCAATTTCTTCATTTTCCACAATGTTTTTTACTTCTTAACCCATTACCAGACAACAAAATTTTAGACTAGTCGAAATGGAAAAGAGTTGCAGACAATAAAGGGGAATGGATTTACCCTCAATCCTACTTTTTACGATTTTCCAAATTGAAAAAAATATGGAAAATGAAGAAATTCCATTTTATGAGCGAATTTGTGGAATGGGTTAACCAAAAATACTTGTGCAAAAGTATTGGTTGATGGTATTTGTTTTATAGTTTGCTCTTGTATGGTATGATTGAATTAAAAAGAATAAACCCATATAGCTTTGTTTTCTTTTGATACCAGATAATATTATCCAAGAGGACTTTTACACTTACAAACAAAAGGAATTTTCAAATATTTCAAGCTTGTAGGCTCCACTTAGCATCAAAGCTTAGAGATATTCCCATATAAGGTATTACAAACACATAAAAATCTTGTTCAGAAATCATACCTTGCCTGGTATATAGTACAATTCTTTAAAATCAAGAAAACATTTTGATGAGTCAGCGCAAAACAGTTCTAACTGATTTTTTGTTTGGAGGCAGTTACAACTGTTTTGTGCTGACCCATCCATTTGTTTTCCAATACCAGAGCATGTAGATTAACCCTTTCCCGTATTTAGAAAATTTAGACTAGTCCAAATTGAATGAGGCTACAGACGACAATGACAACTGGATGCTATTTGAAATGAACCCATCCTATGTGGTAGAAAATATTGTGGAAAAAGAAGAAATTGCTTGATACAAGCAATTTTTTCTTTTTCCACAATGATTTCTCAAGTATAAAATCACAGGAATACAAATTCCCATATTTGAACGGGAAAGGGATAAGGTCTTAGAATCATAAATTGGTTCACGTGCAATTTTCACAGAACGGGCGTAAAGCAAAAGGGTAGCTATATTATCCACTCGGTTTTGCTTTTGGGTTTCAATTACAAATCAAACTGAATTGTGGTCAGAAACTTCCAATTTTGACCAGCTCAAAAATTTACCATGTGGTAGTGGGTTAAATTGACCTATAACAGAGACTCTCAAGAATTTGTATTAACCTATTATCAGATGCCAAAATTTTAGACTAGTCCAAATTGAAAGGAGTTGCAGACAACAATTTAAAGTTTATGAAATTTCAGATTTTTTTTCACTTTTCTACATAGCAACATTGTGTAAATTGAAGAAATTTGCTTGTTACAAGCAATTTCTTCAATCTACACAATGTTTTCCAAATTGTTTTTCTTGAGGGGCGTCAAAAAGCGTCACTGTGTGGGAATGGGTTCCACATTGACCCCGGGTCAAAAACAGTGAAATTTTGTAGATTTAATGTGGATAATACTTGTTTTATAAAAAAATTGTCTGAACCTTCATTGAATTTGGAGAGGTTTAAACGGTTCCTACAGTAATGAACCTTGTTGACACCCTGAAGAAATACCATCATGGAAAACTTTGTAGGAAAAAGAGAACCTGCAGCAAGATAGGGGCATTAACCCATTACCAGCAAAAAAAAAAATGTAGGCTAGTCCAAATTCAGATGTTGCAGACAACACTTTAAAGACAACTGATTTTTTATTTTTTGTGTCTGTTGAGATAGAAAACCTATTATGGATTATGAAGAAATTGCTTGTTACAAGTAATTTCTTCATTTTCCACAAAGTTTTCAAAATATTTTTTTCTCGGGGGCATCAGAAAGAATTGGTGTGTGGTGACAGGTTAACCCATTCCCAAACAATAAAATTTTACACAAGTCCAAATTCAAAGAAGTTTCATGCTACAAACTTAAGTTGATGAAAACTTTTAAATGTTTGTCTTTTGGGGTAGAAAAATATTGTGGAAAATGAAGAAATTGCTTGTAACAAGCAATTTCTTCATTTTCCTCAACATTTTCCAAAGCTTTCCTTTGAAAAGGGTCTTCGTGTGGTGATGGGGCAAAACAAGATAAATTCCAAAATTAACCTTACAGATATCAGATCATCACTTTACAAAATCTCTGGGGGGGTGTTAGAATGAATTTAGAAATTTGAGTTGACATTTATTAATCCAAGAAAGTTGCAATGAAACCATGCAACAAAGCTACCACTCAGAAATTGTCGTACCTCTTTATACAGATAACAAGCACGTTCATTTAGTTGTTTGTAAATTTTCACTGTGCAGGTGTCACTTTTTAATCATTCTCCACTCTGCTGGTAACAGTTTTTATTTTATATATCTTCCATGAAATATCTGACTTGGACAAAAAAGGTAAAAAATCATTTGGAATTCAGTTTTCCAGTCGTAATAACGCAAAGTTTACCTCACCTGCCCATGTTTATGTGCTGAAAAAGTGTAGTTATTGAAAAGAGTGAGAAAAGGAGATATTGCTTGTAACAAGCAAATTTCTTCTTTTCTCATTGTTTTTTATCTTATCAGGCAAATATCATTTAATGCACACAAGCTTTTAACTTTGCCAAAAATAATGCCTTTTAATTTCGTCCAGTCAGAAATTTTGCCATCTTGGACTTGGTTAAACAACCTTGGCAGCATCTAGGATGACATTAGACATGAGCAAAAACTTTCATCTTGAAATCAACTCATCAACACAATGCAGGTTACTAATCTATACATATCTAAACATGGTTCGGACATGCTTTGATTGCTTGAATAAGGGTTTAACGCCAATCTTAACAGTATTTCAGTCATATCGCAGTGGCTGGAGCACCTGACCATGGATTCCTGGTATTTCTCACACCAGAACTACCACTACATCCTTTTCAAGCTACCAGCTGCTCAATGGGAATCCCACTTAGGTTTATGATTATTCACCCATTGGTGAGAGACAAATGTCTGAAAGGATATTTGCCTCAACCTTGGATCAAACACAGGACCCAATGAAAAGAAGTCTACCAACTGCGCTACAGCAAGGTGGACTACAGAGCTATCAATGTATAGCAACACTTTTCCAGTATTATCAGTACTAGATGAGCAATTCAATGTTCAAAAAGCCAAAAATACCACAAAATGGGCATCATAGTTACACTAAACAGAATGTGCAAAGTTTCAAACCATTATCTTATGTAGCAGCAGATATAAGATCATGTGTGCTAAAGCCTATACTAAAACTTCTAAGTTGAAACAAGATAATTATGTTTGTGAAGCACCATGCTTCAATAACAGCCTTTTTTTCAGTAAGGTTAATAAATGACCTTGACCTTGATTAATGACCTAAACCTTGCAGCCAAGAGTGTAAGGAGTCTTTGCTATCAGTATGATAATATGGTCATAAAGCCAAATGCAAAGTTTTGCAGCATTTTGATTTAACCCATTCTCACACAGTGACACTTTTTGACGCCCATCAAGAAAAACAATTGTGAAAACATTGTGTAAAATGAAGAAATTGCTTGTAAAAAGCAATTTCTTCATTTAACACAGTGTTTTGTACCCAGAAAGTTGAAAAATCTGAAATTTCATCAAGTTTAAATTGTCGTCTGCAATTTCTTTCAATTTGGGCCAGTCTAAAAGTATGCCGTCTGGTAATGGGTTAAGAACTGAGATATGATACAAAATTCTTATGCTGTCACATGAGTGTCTTGAATAAGTCCCTTTTCTTTGAATAATTGAGCTAAATATCTGACAATCAATTCTTTTAACAAATTACTAGATTACGAAATTTTAGATTTTTAATTTCGGAATACTAGAATTCTTTGTCTTTTAGGGTAGAAAATATTGTGGACAATGAAGAAATTGCTTGTCACAAGCAATTTCTTTATCGTCCATAATATTTTCCCAAGCTTTTTTCATAAGGGGCAACGAAGGCCGGATTGCATGAAAATGGGTTGAACGCTGAAAAATTCTTCACAGTATTCTTCTTACAAGATATACATGTAAAAGAATGTTACTCCTCTATCTTTCCACTATCTTTAAAACAGAAACTGGAGATAATATCATTGCTTTTTGTAACTTATATCTAGTGCTTTTGCATGTCAAGGTAATAAATGCATGATATCTACATTGCAAAATTGAGGCCAACGACAATATGTTGACTAATTACTCTCTGATAGCATCCTTCAAGTTGTAACAGTTGGTGAAAGCCATAATTGCTTAAATTACAGGCAAGAAAAACCAGGGTGAATAACATATTGTCATTGTGTTATAGCAAAAAACTGCGCACAAATTATACAAGGCGACAATAATAGACTTGTCCAGGCCCCACATTTTTAAGCACTTAGAAAAGATAGAGGTAGAAAAATTTGTGGAAAAGGGGGAAATTGCTTGCCACATTTTTCTACCCTATTTAGCACTTATTATTTAAGGTTAGTTTCAACTTAGTATTCAAATTTGAGTTTTTGTCTGCAACCTTTTTCAAGTTGGACTAGTCTAACATTTCGTTGTCTGGTAATGGGTTAAGTTGATATCAAGTCATGAGAGTCAAAGCCTCATAGAAAGAAAAGAAATTAATGGACAATAGGAAACTGCATCTGTAATGCATTATCTTTTCACTCATATGTTTCACACAGTATTATTTTAGAAATTAAAGAAAATGCATATGCCGGCCCCCCTAGCTGCCAACTCAGAAAGTTGACCATGATAGGTGACCTTGAAAGATAACATTGACCTTGTAATGAGCAGGAAAGTAACTAAAATATATACACACTGTTTCTTGAAAGATGCAAAAGAAATGAAAACTGTTAAAAGTTTGTGGTTAAATTTTGAAATAGACTGACAGACAGTATGCTCCTGTTTTTGACGGGGGGGGGGGGAGATAAAAGTAATGATGCTAGATTTGTCAAAATGATTTGTAATATTACTCTCTGAAAATCTTCTTCTTTTGGAGTAGAAACATTGTGAACACATGAAGTAATAGCTTGTTACAAGAAATTTCTTCATTTTACCACATTTTTCCCCAGCCATTTTTATTGAGAGGCATAAAAATGACTTTGTTCTATGAAAACCTTGTAACTACAGCTTATTCAAAGCTGTAGTTACGAGGTTTACGTAGAACATCGATGATATATTTGTGTGGGATATATTAATCCATTACCAGATGACAAACTCTAGATTGTTCCAAAATTAAAGTGGTGCTCAGAAGATAGAGATTAGAAAAAGTTTTAACCCTTGACATGCTGTATAAATTACTTTACTGAATTGCTTTCAAATCAAAGGGCTGAAAGCACTGATATAACTTGTTGTTCAAAACTTGATACTGTTTTTAGAAATCAACTTCATAAGCAACTCTGGCAGGAAAAGTACAAGCAGGAGGTATAGACTACATAAGTGCAGTCTGATCTTAGTCTACACCTCCTGCCAAAACCGGAATATTCTGGGTTCAGCATGACAAGGGTTAAAAAAGAGGAAATGCAATTTCTGCTTTACTTCAGTTTTCTCTTACTTCAGTGCATCAAAACTGGAAATCATGGGGGTTATGGGTTAAATTCTTAATTGTGTTATATCTAGTTTCTGCCACTGAGAAAAAATTTATTTAGAACATACTGGTATAAATATTGTGCTAAAAGCAGACATCTCTTGTAATATGTATTTTCTGGTTTCATCAACAGTTAAATAATTTTCCATATAATGAAAATACCGCTATCATAACACCAAATTTAATTGGGTCCAAATTCAAATAATTTGCAGACAAGTTTTAGTTGGTGGAATTAAAAAATTACTAGTGTTTGGGCTTAAAAAAGATTTTGGGAAACAAAGAAATTGCTACAAGTAATTCTTCAATTGTTTATATATGTAGTTTTCTTGAGGGTGTGTTTTTACGGCAAAGTTTTAGTCTGGTCCAAATTGAAAAGAGTTGCAGATGAAGATTTAAAATTTATGAAAATTTAGATTTTTCAACTGTCTGGGTACAATATTGTGGAAAAAGAAGAAATTACTTTTTGGATAACACAATAATACAAATTCACAAAATATTATTGTGAAAAAATGGCATCATGAAATGAACAAAATTTCTTTAATATCATGTTTTCTTTAGTGCATTACCTCAATAACCTAAACTGTGATGCCCTGTAGAAAACATTTGAGAAAAGGAAAAAATACTTGTCAGAAGCAATTGCTCCTTTTTTCACTGATATCTACCCAACATTACACTTTATTTTGCAATTGTAGCACAATTTGAATTCTTGTCATATCAACCCCTTTAACCCATTACCACACAATCCCTCATTTGACACCTTGAAAAATAGAAAACATGTGGGGAAAAGAAAGTATTGCTTGTAATAAGCAATTATTCCTTTTCTCACAATGTTTTCTCACTAATTTTGCACTTATTTTCCAATATCAGCAAACACTTTTAAATAATGTCTACAACTTCTTCCTATTTGAACCAGTCATGTGGTATTTTTTTAATCATGACCAGTCCCAAATCTAAATTGTCTTTATTAAGTATCAGTATAAAATGCTATTAACTAATTGTTTGGGGGGGGGATTTCTTTTAATTTCAAACATTTTCCACATTTATGTACCATTCTATTTTTTGAAATTGTCATTTTCATTTGTTTGATTTTAATTTTCAATAATTTTTTACCATCGAATCTAACATTGATAGCACTTATCCAGATCGTGTAACTGATGCTGCCTAATATGTTAATTTTAGATTTACCTATTTTGATTTAAAAAAAAAAGTGAAATTAAATTAGAATAAAAAAATTAATGATTGTGTAAAAATATTTAAAAGATTGCAGCTATTCCACAACTAATATTATTAAATGGGAGAGAGAGCAAGGGCCTTGGAGAAAAGAATTATATAGAGTAAATTTACGCCCCTCAAGAGAAAAGCCCTTGAAAGCATTGTTAAAAATGAAGAAATTTCTACAAGCAATTCCTTATTATCCAACAATGTTTTCTATCAGAAAGTATTGTTGTAAATGAAGAAATTTCTACAAGCAATTTCTTCATTATCCAAAATGTTTTCTACCAGAAAAGGCCAAAAAATTGAAATTCCATCAACTTTAAATCATTGTCTGCAGCTTCTTTCAATTTGGATTGTTTAAAATTAGTTAAGCCTCCACATAGCGAACCCAGAATACTCCTGTTTAGGCAGTATGCATAGACAAAGATTAGCCTGAACATATTTGAAATCTGATATTAGTCTACACTATCTGCTTTTCTATCTTACCATTTCCCTTTTTTTGAAATTTTAGACTGGTCCAAATTGAAAGAAGTTGCAGACGACAATTTCAAAGTGATGGAATTTTTTTTTCGTCTTTTTAGGTAGAAAACATTGTGGATAATGAAGAAATTGCTTAATACAAGCAATTTCTTCATTTTTCACAATGTTTTCCAAAGCCCTTTAATTGAGGGGCGTAAAAAGGAGGGCTTGAGTGGGAATGGGTTAACCCAAGATTTATTTACAAGTCATTTTTTCTCAAAGTGAATATAGAATCCCATTACCAAATTTTAGACTGGTCCAAATTGACAGGAGTTGCAGACAACTATTTGAAGTTTAATATATATTAGAATTTTTCAAACTTTGTGTATAGAAAACATTATGTAAAATGAAGAAATTTCTACATTTTACACAATGTTTTTCTGATTGTTTTTCTTAAGGGCGTCAAAAAGCATCACTGTGTGGGAATGGGTTAACCCATTCCAACTCAATACTTCCTTTTAACGCCCCTCAAGAAAAAAGCTTTGGAAAACATTGTGGAAAATGAAGAAATTGCTTGTATCAAGCAATTTCTTCATTATCCACAATATTTCCTATCCAAAAAGACGAAAAAATTCAAAATTCCATCAACTTGAAATTGTCGTCTGCAGCTTCTTTCAATTTGGACCAGTCTAAAATTTTGCTGTGTTGGAATGGGTTAAACCACTATTAGTGCTCCAATGCTTTCATCCCTTTGATTTTTATATAATTCTGTAGAAGATTTTATTCAGCATGACAAGGGTTAATACTAAAATATAAGACAGAAAAAAAGAAAGAAAAGACGAATAAAGATTCACTTACCCCAAAACTGTCTGCGTCTTTTCTCCAGTAACAATGCACTTTCGATATTACTACTATTATTAAAAATCATTTTCAAACTATCTTATCTTGAAGTTCAATAATTTTCTCTATATAATTTCAGTTCATTATAGATAATCGTTCAGTCAACTTTCCACATAAAGTCTGATTTAATACTGCTTAACAAATGACAGTTTCATTTCAAATTTTTCGCTTAAGTAACATTTAAAACTTTCAATAGATGATTGTGGTTTTAACAGTAAATAAGCGTTGCAAGCACAAACAGCCCCCATAGACAAAGATGATACCCCTCTCTATCATTTAATTCAGAAGTCACAAAGCATCCAGCCGTCAATCAACAGATAATTGGATCAATAAACTCCGCCCTCCTCGTCCATTGGAAGCTATCAGCGAGTTTAAGGTATTGTATTGTTACTAGTGATACCGCCTTAAATATTTCCAATGGCGATTCACTGATAATAGTGGTTATGCTGTCACGGCTTCTGGTTTGGCTCAATTTAGTATATTATGGGTTTAACGACAGCGTTGCACATCACCTGTGTATTTAACCCAGAGTGTGGCGGTACAACATGGCATCAGGAATTTTAAACTGAAACCCCTCTGTTAAAACTTAAACATCTCAACTCATGGATCAATGAATTGTTAACTGTTTTGTCAGTGTAAGGCTATTTAAAGTGAAATCTGTATGATAAGAGATTTAGATATAGATCATGCTTGAGATTATCTTCTTTAATTTAAAAACTAGCATAAAAAAAGTTTACATCTGTTACAAGTGACAACAAAATGATTGAATTTCCAGAAAAGAAAAGAAATAATGAATGCTCAAACATCACACTTTTAAAAAAAAGAAAAGAAACTATTTTTTTTTCTTTGAAAATGTATCAGAAAAAACACCATCTCCTTTAAGAGAAAAATCACAGAATCACACAATTTTGACTTTAAATTTTCATCTGCATGTATGAATAAAAGAAAAGTTCAAGAGTAGAAGCCTATTTTTGAAAAGATATTACTTCCTTCTTTTCTTTGCATCAAATAAATTACAACTTACTGAAGCATAATGCTAAGGAGTATGAAAACTTTTTTTTATGGAATTCTATGCCTAAAATCATCTCGTGAATTTGTCAACTCCTCTCCCAACCCAGAAAAGATATTCATCTAAAGAAAACACTGTTGTAAAAGAAAATATGGATAATCTTTGAAAAATTGTTAGTAGAGAAGAAAATAATAATTATTTTCTACTATTCCTTCCCATTTGGAGTCATTAGAGAGAATATACCACTAATTCTCTAATGCTTCAAACAAGGCTATTTTCATTTGTATGTGTGTGTGTGTATTTTTTTCAGAATTGCTTATTTTGAATGTGAGCTCATCTGTCAATTTGAATGGGATTTTACACTGTTCCAATCCTTTCCTGTTTTGCAAACATTTAGACCTGTCCAAATTCAAAGGTTTTTAAGATGCAAATTTAATTTGAAAATAATCAATCAGTAAGGTAGAAAACAATGAAGAAAAAGAAGAAATTCATTGTAACAAGCAATTTCTTCTTTTTCTACCATGTTTTCTCAATTATAATCACAGGGGCATAAAAACCAGGGGTTGAACTGGAAAAAAGGTTAAACTATCTGTCAGTCATCTAGATATTAACCCTTGTCATGCTGAACCCGGAATATTCTGGTTTTGGCAGGAGGTGTAAACCAAGATCAGCCTGCACATAAGTGCAGTCTGATCTTGGTCTTCACCCCCTGTTTGTTTTTTGGGTGCAAGGGTTGTTTTTTGATTTCTAAAATAAATATTGATTTTTGAACAAGTTCTACCAGTGCTTGCAGCCCTTTGATTTGACAGCATTTCAGTAAGGTTATTTATACAGCATGACAAGGGTTAACTTTAATTACCCCTTTACCAGAAAACAAAATTTTAGACAGGACCAAATTAAAAAAAGTTGCAGACCACAATCTTTATTTGATGGAACTCATAAAAATATATTTCTATTCTGTAAGAAACACTGTGGATAATACATGAAAATGCTTATTACAAGGCATTTCTTCATTTTTCACAATTATTTCTATAGTTTTATTCCTTAGGGACATATAAAAACAGCATACTGTAGGAATGGGTAAACCAATAACCACAAACTTCTTACTTATTATGACCTCAAGGATTAGATTTGAGCTGACATTATGAAAAAAGGAGAAATTACTTTTTTCAAGCATTTTCTCTTTTACTCACAATGTTTTCTAGCTTGACAATTATTTTTCAAAATAAACTTCACATGAAACTTTTTTCAAATAAGACAAATTTAATTTTTTGTTGTCACATTATATGCCACCTTTTCACTTTATGGCTCCTTTTTCTGTGAAGTAGCCTTATCTGCCAAATAGCTACAATAGGGGCAAGTTAACAAAATTTCACACAAATTTGTCCATAAATATAGAAGACGTGTTAATGAGATGTGGATGGACAGACAGATGGATAAGTTGATACCAACATACGTTCACCTTCAGCAGAATAAGGAAATGAAAAATAATACAATAATTCTCCCATTAGACCCCTTTTTGCCTGACAAGTGCCAGAATAAGGAGTCAAGTCAATGAACAAGACCCTAAAACACCTGTTGATGTGTACTGGTTTGTTTAGCCAGGGATTTGGGGATTTCACTTTAAAGTTTCTTAAACTCTGATAAATGGATTATTGTTTAAGCCATCTGACCTTAAACCCCTTGAACGAATACCATATGAGTGGATTCACCTTTATAATTACTGGTCTAATTATTTTCCTTCCATTTTTGGTAACAACTACCAAAACAAAAAAAAAGAATATATATCATGATTTCATCTGATTTAAACTTTAACAAGCATAATCAATTTTCTTTTCCCTACTATGAATTCTCTGTTAATATTTATTTCAAGTTATCTTTCCATAGCCAAGACAAATTTATTTTTCCCACTTTTGAACATGGTCATTGTATAATCTTTTGTTTTCACTTTAACTCATTCCCACACAATCAGACTTTGTGACTCTTAAAAAAAACTTTTGAAATCATAGTGGAAAATGAAGAAATTGCTTGTTACATGCAATTTCTTCATTATCCACAATGTTTTTTTACTAAACATGGCAAAGATTTTTAAAATGTCACCAACTAAAAATCACCAACTGCAGTATCTTTGAATTTGCTCCAGTCTAAAATTTTTGTTTAATGTGATCAGTAAATGAGAATAAAATTTCAAGACCATTAACACATTAACAGACAGTCTTGACTTCTTACAACCTAATTAAACTCTGTTGTGGAAAGATTTTGGGAAAAAAAGAATGAAAATACTCAGGAATTTTTCCTTTTTTCACATTATATTTTGCTACCAAAATGACAGTTATTTCACAAATAAAGTGTATTTTTATGAACATCATCTCCAACTCCTTTAAATCTAGACCTGTCTTTAATTTTGCTATCTGGTAATGGGTAAATGCAAACCCAAAATCGTGATCCTATTATATTATCTTTAGTTATCACCCATGTTGCACAAAATGTTACAAAATTCACAGGTACCTGTTTTTCCTTCAAGATAGTTTTAAACCTATTAGGGAGATAATAAGGATAATACTGTGGAATTATCACAGGGATAATTACATTTTGATCTTTGATCATTGTTTCCTATAATCTCTATTACTTTCCTTAACCCTTGTCATGCTGAACCAGGAATGTTCCTGTTTTGGCAGGAGGTATAGAAAAAGATCAGCCTGCACATATGTGCAGTCTGATCTTAGTCTACACCTCCTGCCTTAACCTTTTAAGCCAGAGTTGTTCATAAGATAAATTTTCATGCCAAGGCTATAGCAATTATTATACGCTTGGCTTCTAGGGTGCTTGATAGAATTAAATCATTAATCAACAATAAATGCATCCAGCACTGCCAGAACTTTGATTTTAATGTTATTATGAAGAGGATTTTATTCAGCATGATAAGGGTTAATTAAGCAATTCCTAGATAATTACACTTTTGGATGCCCCTCTAGAAAAATGCCTTGGAAAGCATTGTGGAAAATGAAGAAATTGCTTTTAATTTTTCTAACCCAAAGAACAAAGATTTCTTACAATTTGATCACTTATGGATTGTGGTCTGCAACATCTTTGAATTTGGATTAATTATGACAAGTGCTTCTTTTTTTAAAGACCTTCTTACTTGATTTGAAACTGTTTCATTTTGACTTTGAAGCCAAGCAACAAGCAAGGGTTTATAAATGCACACCCTTTGTATCAATTTATTGGCCATTAATAAATGGTGATTAATGGTCATTAATTATATCAAACACTTGAACAGTAGTACCTACTGGGTGATGACTTTACAGCCCTGTCAGTGTATAACTGTTGTTTGTCTATAAACTTGTCAGCCAGATGGGCTTATCAGCAATTTATCTCACTGCAAAATATTTTGTGTATTGCTTCAAACATGCATGTCAATTTTTAAATCAAATCTGTGACAGCTTTTTCTTCAATCAAATGCATTCTTTTCAGTTAAAAAACTTAGAAAAGCATTCTGGAAAAGGAAGGAATAGCTTGTAACATTTCTCACAATGTTTTTTTCCCAAAAGAAAAAGATTTATACAATATGACCAACTTAAAATTGTCATCCCCAACTCCCAATTTTTTAGTATGGCAATAGGAAAAAACCAATTCCCATACAATTCAGCTTTTTGATGCCCCTCAAAAAAGGGCTTTGCAAAAAATATGGAAAAATGAAGACATATGCTAAAAAACAATTACTTTTGACAAGCAATTTTTCTTATTTTTTTCTTAACCCTTTCCCATACAATCACACTTTTTGATTCCTCCTAGAAAAAGGCTTTTGAAAACATTGTGGAACAAACAATTTCTCCTTTTTCCACAATATTTTCTACCACATAAGATGGTCCGGTTTCAAATTGCAGGCATTTTTCATTGTTGTCTGCCACCTCTTTCAAATTGGACCAGTCTAAAATTTCATAAAACAGGAAGGGTTTAAATTCGAGATAGCCCCATTACTTTACCTCTTTCTGAAAATAATTCCATGATTTTACTTGTTTTTAATCAACACAATACTGATTTTTTGTCTTGTTCTTTTGTTTGAGAGTTAATTTTCACATTTTGTCTATATTGTCTATTTCAATCTATCACATGGAAAGGTGACAAAATTTCAATTAATGGTTTCTCCCTTTTCCACAAAACTCTGCAGGATAATTAACAGATCCCCAGCTAAGTGGGAAATTAGTTATTTCTGACCCAACCATGCAAAAAAAAAAAACATTAGGGAATTCTATCAACCTATACCAACAAAATCCAGATTTGAATGCATCTATATAAAAAAGGTTTGGAAAACTTTGTGGAAATGAAAGAAATAGCTTTTAACAAACAACTTCTTCCTTTATCAATAATGTTTTCTGCTCCAAAGGACAAAGATTTTTAAAATTTCATCAACAGAATTTTGTCTATAACTTCTCTAAACTTGGACCAGTGTAAATTTTTGTCATCTGGTAATGGGTTAACCCATTACAACTCAATCCCTCCTTTTTACGCCCCTCAAGAAAAAAGCTTATGAAAACATTGTGAAAAATGAAGAAATTGCTTGAATCAAGCAATTTCTTCATTATCCACAATGTTTTCTACCCAAAATGATGAAAAAAGTTTGAAATTCTATTAACTTGAAATTGTCATCTGCAGCTTCTTTTAGTTTGGACCAGTCTAAAATTTTGTTGTGTGGTAATGGGTTAAACGAAAATCCCATTACCAGACGACAAAGTTTTAAACTGGTCCAAATTCAAAGCACTTGCAGAAAACAGTTTCAAGTTGATAGAACTAAATCTGTTTGGGTAAAAACATTTAATCCATTCTCACTCGGTGATGCCCCAAAGGTAAAAAGCTTTTGAAAACATTGTGGAAAATGAAGAAATTGCTTGTGACAAGCAATTTCTTCATTTACCACAATGTTTTCTACCAAAAAAGTTGAAAAAATCAAAATTTTCATAAACTTTAAATTGTCATTTGCAACTCCTTTGAATTTAGACCAGTCTAAAATTTTCCTGTGTGGTAATGGGTTTTAATGCCTTTTGAAGAAATTGCTGGTAACAAGTTATTTCTTCATTTTCTCAATGATTTTTTTGCATGAACTTTATAGGGCATAAAAATGAAATGTATGGTAATGGGTAGCAAGATGCATTGTAACATGAATGTTCCCGCAATATTTCCATAGAGACATAGATTTTGACATCATGAATGTTAAGTTAGTTAAATATCAAGTCATATTTGATAGAAAACCCCGGGTTCGATCCCTGATGGTGGCACTAATCCATTCCGACTATTTGTCTCTCAACCATGGATCGATAATCAAAGACCTATGTTGGATAGCAGCTGGAGGATAGGAAAGGTTGTAATGGTAGTACTGGTGTGAGAAATACCAGGATATATAACTATATAACTGAAAGATTGTTGAAAGCGGCATAAAACCCCATTTAAACATCGAATTGATAGAAAACAGTGTGAAAATCTAAAAAAGTTATTTCTGGCAGATTCTCCTTTCCCACTATGTTTTCCATTATCATTTTCCTTTGTGTAACCTATTACCAGATGTCAAAAATCCGGACTGGTCAAATTAAAAAAAATTATGAAGGCGACAGTTTTTAAATTCTGAAATTTTACATAAATACTTATCATTTGCAGTAGAAAATATTGTGGAAAATGAAGAAATTGCCTACTATCGACGTATTTTTAGGGGTGTAAAAAGTTTGAATGTGTGGGAATGGGTTAACCCATTCCAACTCAGTGACGCTTCTCGAGGCCACTCAAGAAAAATAATCGTGAAAACTTTGAGTACAATGAAGAAATTGCTAACAAGCAATTTTTTTCATTTTATACAATGTTTTCTCTACAGGAAAGTGAAAAAAAAATCTTAGATTTTAAATTGTGTGCAACTCTGTTCAATTTAGACCAGTCTAAAATGTTGCTGTCTGGTTATCGGTTGAATAACTTTTGTCTTTTGTCAGAAGACTGTAAAACATGCTGGAATTCCGTCAATGTCGCATTTAAACACTCCGAGAAAAAAAGCTTTAGAAAACATTGCCGAAAATGAAGAAATTTCTTGTTACTAGCAATTTCTTCATTATCCACAATTTTTTCTAACTCTCTAGGAAGGAAGACTCAAAGTTTCATCCACAAAAATTTGTCGTCTGCACTTTCTTTGAATTTGGACCAGTCTAAAATTTTGCCATTAGGTAATTGGTTAACCAGCAACAGCTTATACCATCCAATCTACGTGGGCTTGTTTTGAAAAAATGTCTTTCCTTGATTTTAATACAAAATATTGAATAAAAATTGTATGAAATTAGAATTTCATTCTCCCTGCTGGATATAACAAATAATACAGGAAGGTGTGTTATCCATGCTGTAAATTAATTGTCCCTCCTGTTTTTTAACCAATTACCAGACAGCAAAATTTTAGACCGGTCCAAATTGAAAGGAGTTGCAGACGACAATATCAAATTGATGGAAATCTAAATTTGTTGAACTTACTGAGAAGAAAACATTGTGTAAAATGAAGAAATTGCTTGTAACAAGCAATTTCTTGATTTTACTCAATGTTTTCCAAATTACTTTTATTGAAGGGCATCAGAAAGTGTCACACCTTGGGAATGGGTTAACCCATTACAACTCAATCCCTCCTTTTTACGCCCCCCAAGAAAAAAGATTTTGAAAACATTGTGGAAAATGAAGAAATTGCTTGAATCAAGCAATTTCTTCATTATCCACAATGTTTTCTACCCAAAATGACGAAAAAGTTCAAAATTCCATCAACTTGAAATTGTCGTCTGCAGCTTCTTTCAATTTGGACTAGTCTAAATTTCCACTGTGTTGGAATGGGTTAACCGAAAAATGTTATTTGGTTATAACATCTTCATATTCAATCCCTAGTTTTTATGTGCCTGTATTTTCATACTTGAGAAATTATTGTAGAAAAAGAAAGAAATTAACAAGAAAATTTTTCCTTTTCCACAATATTTTCTCCCCTCATTAATGATTATTTGAAAAAAAATCAACTGTTGTCTGCAAATCTTTGAATTTGGACTGGTCTAAAAGTTTGCAAAACAGGAAATGGTTAAACTATCATTATATTCAACAGTATTGGCTTTGGATGACAAGTTTTAGAAACATTTAACCCATTCCCTCACTTCCCTAAATCACCTATTTGGTGCAAGAAGTTGTGATTCACTTTTTGATTGATTTATCTTTCAATGAGTGAACAAAAAAAGTTGTATTTTCACAAGAGGCAGAGCTTGAAATGAAAGATAATTGAACTTACAAAATATTTTTTCTATTTCTTTACTGCCAAAAAGAGACCATTTATGAAATATTTCAAAATCTCTAAAAGTCATTATCTCATTACGAACAAAATTTAATTAAATGGTAAAATGATGACATCATCAGTGCCTTGAGTCCTTCATAGGTGACCTTCAGTGGGACTGTATTGTTAGCTTAGTGTTAACCCTTGTCATGCTGAACCCAGAATATTCAGGTTTGGGCAGGAAGTATAGACAAAGATCAGAATGCACATAAGTGCAGTCTGATCTTTGTCTACACTCCCTGCTTGTTTTCTCCTGCAAGAGAAGTTATGAAATTGATTTTCAAAAGAAATATTGGTTATTGAACAACAAGTATTATTAGTGCCCTCAGCCCTTTGATTTTCATGCAATTCTGTGAGGTATTTTACACAGCATGACAAGGGTTAAAACATCCTAAGTGTCTATAATTTGTATAGACGATTATAAAATTTTTCCACTAAGCCACTGAAATGAACAAAAGCTTGGCTCATAACAGAGAGTTCATCGTATTGATAATTGCACTGTTTGTTTTTGTGTGTGTGTGAAATTATCAAGTGATACAAAGACTTCCTCTGATTTGAGAATTAATTCCAAATTAGTGGATTAATTAAAAAACATATCCATTTGCTAAGAATAGTTGCTAAGGAATTTAGGTGCAAAATTTTAGCTCCGTCTTGTGTTTTGCATTCCTTCCTAGAGCATTGGTTAGGAAAAATATGGAAGGTATTTCGGTTCATGGTGAGGAACTATTCAAGAGCGTGCAAGTTTAGCCGTAATCACTTTTCAAACTTTTTAACTGACACAATGAAACATATCTTGGTATCTAAACTATCTAAACTAAAAATCAATTTATCGTTACTTTATCTCTATAGACAGAGATATTTACAATTGGTTGAAGGTATTATAGGGCGATCAAGTCACTTTTCCAAATGTATCAGCGTGAAATTGTCATCTTTTTACTGATAAAGTGCTTTCGATTGCCCTGATATGAGGTCATACTGTAAACAATAGGTTTATAAAACATGATAAAGACCCTAGAATAACAAAAATTAATGCAAACCCATCCCCACAAGTTGCTGCTTTTAACAGATCTTGTTAAGGAAGTTAGAAAAATGTTTGTTGAAAGAAGAAAACCCTGCCATGTAGCTTACAGAAACTAACCAAAGAGCTCTGAATTTGAAATTTAGGGTAAAAATTCACTACTTGCACATCACTCAGATTCTATCCTAGTGTAATATATTTTCATAAATGTAATTTAGCATTGTATAAAACAAGATCTTGATTCCAATAAACATTTTTTAAACAATTATATCATTGTCAAAGTGTGAGTGAAAGGAACTCTTGACTTGAAAGGGATATAGAGGTTGATCTTTCTCTATGCTATCTGGACCTGCCAAAACAGGAATATTGAAGCCGCAATACTTTATTTTCACACTGCTATCATTGAGAAAGTATACATAATAATCTAATACAACAACCCATTATCACACAATGACACTCAGAAGTTTTCAAGAAAATACAATCATTGGAAACTTTCAGGGAACTGGAAAAAGCAATTCCTCCTTTTCTCAAAATGTTTTCTACCTTTATTGGCAATTTAACCCTTTCTGCTCAACTCTTGTTTTTTCAGATCCTGGGATGTAATAATTTAGAAAACATAGTAGAAAAAGAAGAAATTGCTTGTAACAAGCTATATCTTCTTTTTCGGCAATATTTTCTCCCCTTCTGAATGGTAATTTTTTTTAATTAAATCCACTTTGAATTTTTGTCTGCAAAACGTTTGAAATTCGAACGGGTTTGAAATTTTTTAAAATTGGAAAGGGTTAAGTGCAAGTTGAAATATTGTCTGCAACTTTTTTTCAACTTGGACCTGTGTAAAAAATTGTTGTCTGGAAATAGGTATCCATAATACTTGAATAAAAAAAAAACTATTAGGGTATTGAGCAAAATTCTCTCAACAGATGGAGTAGTGAGGACATGCTGCGGCTTTCAACGGAAATCAATTTTCCATTTCTGATAACGTAACCACAGCGACAAATATTGTCGATTTCACTCCTCACAGGCCGGAAACAAACAAGAGCTTTAAAAATGTGGTTTTGTGTCTAAAGCTTTCAAAAAAAGCCTACTTGGATTTGTTCTTGAAAATATGACATTTGTGTTGCTATGGTAACAGCTATATAAGGCGCTAACTAAGAGTATTTGTGGCTTTGTGAAAATAGGATTATGGTTTGAGTGAAATAATGAAAAGCAGTGTAAATAATGCTTGGCTTAAGTAATTAAGCTTTTTCAGATAAAGTTATGACTTTTGTAACTTTTTACAGACAAAGTCAGTCCTACACTATTTGCATACTTTTTATAGTCTTTTGTTCTTGGTAAAATTTGCTGTTTTCAAGAAAGTTGTTTTATACATGCAAGTAATAGTTTTCATTCAGTTTGCTACTGATTAAAGATGGTGATTTCTGCATTTGCTGAAGACATTTTTTCCCAAGGATTCCCCAAACCCTTTCCTGTACAAACTGTGGATTTTACGTCAGTGTATTTTTTATACTAACATTGAGGAAAAAGACGAAATGGCTTGTAACAAGCAATTTCTTCTTTTCCCACATTTTCCTACTACATAGGAAGGTTTCATTTCAAATTGCACCAGATTTTCATTGTGGTATGCAACCTCTTTGAATTTGGATCAGTCAACACTTTCAAAAGAGGGAAAGGGTTACTTTTACCAGATGACAGAGTTTTCAGCCTTGTCCAAATTCAAAGAAGTTACAGACAATAATTTCTAGTTAATGAATATTTAAGTAGTCTTATGAAGAAGAAAACATTGTGTATAATGAAGGAATTGCTTCTAAGAAGCAATTTCTTCATTTTCCACAATATTTTCCAAAGGATTTTTTTTTAATTACTGTCTGCAATTTCTTTTAATAAGACTAGTCCAAAATCTAACCAGAATTGACACTAAGGGAACTTATACCAGCAAAATTTTGTCACTCAATAAGAACAGTTGACCTTTGACCTACATGGCCCAAAATCATTACAGCCTTTCCTTGGATCATTGGCAACAATTTTATGAAGTCTCAAGGTTGAAGATCGATTGGTTTTGAGTTAGAGCAACGGAAACAAAAAAAGTCTACAGACCAACATGAATAAATGCTGAAATAAATATATATTACCTCCCTCTACATTTTTGAGGGGTGGGTATGTGAGTTGCTGGTATTTAATGATTCTTGCCGTTTTTTAAAACTTAATAACATTTACAACAAAAAACTAGCTTTTGATGTTATGAGTTGAATCCTGTAAAATACAACTCCAATCTTGTCATGATTTTTGTCACAATTAAGTAGAAGTTGCTATTAAAAGGAACAATTTATTTATAATATGATATTTGTGCATTTGCAATTAAGCAGTAAATTGCTATAATTAGGGTTGCAGTTCAGAGGATTTCATTGTATCAGAAAGGCTATAGCCATTTTTTAAAATTGTTAACCCATGTCATGTTGAACATGTAATATTCCTGTTTTAGCAGGAGGTATAGACAAAGATCAGACTGCATACTAGTGCAGTCTGATCTTAGTCTACAGCCCATTTGTCTCCTTCAACCAAGAGTTTTTTTACAAAATTAGTTTTCAAAAAGAAATTTTAAAAAGAATTTTGACCCTTAACTAGTTCTTCCAATGCTTTCAGGCCTTTTACTTTAACCCATTCCCACACAAGCCCTCCTTTTTATGCCCCCCCAAAAAAAAGCTGTGGAAAACATCATGGAAAATGAAGAAATTGCTTGTATCAAGCAATTTCTTCATTTTCCACAATGTTTTCCATCCAAAAGGACAAAAGAATTTTAAAATTCCATGAATTTGGACCAGTCTAAAATTTTGTTGTATAGGAATGGGTTAATGTATATTTAGATAATAATTTTATCTGGCATGACAAGGGTTAAAACTACTTAATCGTTAAGGGTCCAGTACAAATCTCCAATAGTAAGCGCCCGATTTATTTTAGAATAGTTTTTTGCTGAACTCCAGAACATCTACAGTATTTTGCACACTACTTTTTTTATTTTCAAAAGATTAACCCATTACCAGACGCAAAATTTTAGACTGGTCCAAATTGAAGGAGTTGCGGACGACAATTTAAAGTTTTTGAAATTTTAGATTTTTTCAATTTTTTGGATAGAAAACTTTGTGGAAAAATGAAGAAATTGCTTGTGACAAGCAACTTCTTCATTTTCCTCAATGTTTTCAAAGCTTCATTCTTAAGGGGCATATGAAAGCATCATCGTGTGGGAATGGGTGAAGCAAATATATATTGATGGATAATTACATGATTTACTTTCTATTTAGAATTTAACCCATTACCAGATGGAAAAAATATTAGACTAGTCCAAATTGAAAGGAGTTGCAGATGGCAATTTATAGTTTATTACATTTTAGATTTTTTTCATGTTTCTGAGTAGAAAACATTGTGTCAAATGGTGATATTACTTGTTAAAATAGCTTATTTTGAGGAGCGTCCGAAAGCGTCATTGTTTGGGAATGGGTTTAAAAAAAGAATATTTTGTATTTTTTTCCATACTGTAGTTAAGGATGGTGAAGATTATTAAAAGACTGATAAAAGAATTTTCCGATTTTCGATGATTTGTTTATGAGATAATTGTATAATAGGCATCTCTTATTTCATGAGTGGGGGGTCTTTAAATATTCAAACTATGAAAAAGAAAGATTTGAAAAAAAAAACTATTTACTCACAGTAACCATTCCAAAATGGAAGTCCGATGACCTGAACTAAACTTACATAATAGATCAGTAATATGGAGTTAAATTGCTTAGTCAATTTAGGGGCATAATTTGTTCAAAAATGCATTTAGAGATAACATCTCCCCCCACCCCACCCCCTTGTTTGTATAGATTGGTCTTTGGATAGTGAATATGAATTCTGAGTTTCAAGTCAATGTATTTAGAAATACCAGAGAAATCATAATTACAAAGTTTTCAGATTACGGAAATGCTGAGGGGGATGCAACCAATGACTTGGCTAAAGTATTCTCCCAAAATTTTATATAACAAAATTTTGAGCACACAGCTATTTTGTATGCTTCCGCATTAAATAGTTCCATACAAAAAAGTATCAAAATTTGTAAAATATTTGCTTTTTTCACTTGATGTTATTAAAACATAAGAAATGAGGAGAATATCATTTTGTTTTCGTGGAGGTATGAAACAAAAAACCTAATTACACTTACATTGGGAAAACATTGAGTAAAATAATGCCTTCTGTTAACCCATTACCACACTAGATAGTTTTGGACTGGTCCAAATTTAATAGAATTGCAGAAAACAATTTAGGGGTTATGAATGGATTAATGGGTTAACCCTTTCCTGTCTTTTGAAATTTGAGACTAGTCCAAATTCAAAGAGGTTGCGGACGACAATGACAACTGGATGCTATTTGAAATGAACCCATCCTATGTGTTAGAAAATATTGTGGAAAAAGGAGAAATTGCTTGTTACAAGCAATTTCTTCTTTTTCCACAATGTTTTCTCAAGTATAAAATCACAGGAACGTAAAATCCCGTATTTGAAAGGGAAAGGGTTAAAAGGCAGTGATAAAAATCAAGTTTTTTCCAAGATGTATGCCAATGAATGACCTTTGATCACTCACCTAACCTATTACCAGTCGGCAAAATTTTAGACAGGTCCAAATTCAAAGAGTTGCCAATGACAATTTTAAGTTTATGAAATTAGTCTTTTTCAGCTTTCTGGGTAGAAAAAATTGTGTAGAATGAATGAATTGCTCGTCACAATGTTTTCCCAATTATTTTTCTTGAGGGGCATCCACAAGCGTCATTGTGTGTGAATGGGTTAATTTCTTGTGAAACTAGTTCCATTTAGTTTGCCTTCCACATTTTCTCATTTGAAATTGTATTTTTGAAGCTTATACCTTAACAGAATAATCTTACATTTAATGCTCTGCATCCAAACAGATTAAGAAAACTATGGGAAAAGAAGAAATTATTGATTTGTCCTCTGCTCACAATGTTTTCTATTCAATTAAGTACTTCAGTTTAAACAAAACTAGTTATGTCAAGCGTTGCTTATTTATTTGTCCTTTTCTCACAATATTTTCTATTCTATTAAGCATTTCAGTTTAACCCTTTCCCGCTCAAATACGGGATTTTACGTTCCTGTGATTTTATACTTGAGAAAACATTGTGGAAAAAGAAGAAATTGCTTGTAACAAGCAATTTCTTCTTTTTTCACAATATTTTCTACCACATAGGATGAGTCCATTTCAAATAGCATCCAGTTGTCATTGTCGTCTGCAACCTCTTTCAATTTGGACTAGTCTAAAATTTCCAAAAACAGGAAAGGGTTAGACACAATTTGAAATGTCGTCTGCAACTCCTTTCAAACAAGATATTTGCTGTCTGGTAATATAGATAGACAGCAGTGAAGTAATCTTACCCCTTGACATGCTGAATTACAAATCCTCTACAAATCTTTTTTTTTTAAGTCAAAGGGCTGAAAACACTGGAATCACAATTATAGGTTAATATTTCTTTTGAAGGATTTATTACCCATTACCAGACAACAAAATTTTAGACTGTTCCAAATTCAAAGAGCCGGACCAGACTCCCAATCTTCAATCATAGGGTATCATGGGTGTGATCCCCGGCAGCGGCATGTATTCTTTCCGGCATTAAATTTTGTCTTTCACCACTGGGTGGATAATCATAAACCTAAGTGGGATAGCAGTTAGAGGCTAGGAAAGGATGTTGTGGTAGTACTGGTGTGAGATATACCAGGAATCCATTTTTAGGTGCTCCAGCCCCCATAGTATGACTGAAATACTTTTAAAAGTGACGTTAGACCCATTCAATCAATTCAATGAAATTCAAATATCTTGGTGACAACAATTCAAAGTTTATGAAATTGAAGATCTTTTCAACTAACTAGTTAGAAAAACATTGTAGAAAATGAAGAAATTACTTGTCAATAAAAATTTCTTCATTTAACCCTCCCATTCAAATACGGGATTTTACGTTCCTGTTTTTTTACTGGAGAAAACATTGTTGAAAAAGAAGAAATTGCTTGTCACAAGCAATTTCTTCTTTTTCCACAATATTTTCTACCACATAGGTTGGTTTCATTTCAAATGGGATCCGGTTTTCATTGTCATCTGCAACCTCTTTCAATTTGGACTAGTCTAAAATTTCCAAAAACGGGAAAGGGTTAACACAATTTTTTCCCAACTGTTTTTCTTGAGGGGCATCAAAAAGCGTCATTGGGTTGGAATGGGTAAATGCAATAATTTTCATTGATCCTTTAGTTAAAACTATTCCCACATAATCCTACTTTTTTATGCCCCTCAAGAAAAATGCTTGGGAAAACATGGGAAATAAACAAAATGCTTGTTACAAGCCATTTCTTCATTACCAACAATGTTTTCTTCCCAAAAAGACAAAGAATTTTAAAATTCCATTAATCTAAAATTGTCGTTCTCTGTGAATTTGGACCAGTCTAAAATTTTGTCAAGTGGGAATGGGTCAATAAAGATGATCCTATTTTGCATGCCATTACTAGGACTTACAAAGTAATTACTTACTTTGCAGGGGATACCTTGTTACCATTAAAATCCTTTAATCTTTGTAATCTACCCACTGACTTACCATAAAACAATAGGGCATAATCAAAAGGCTTAATACTGTCATCTTTGACATCGGTTGAAATTTTCAGACCAAAGTTTGATGCTGTGAACACTAAAGAGCAACTTACATTGCATTACATCAAGGGGGTATAAACCCTTGTCATGCTGACCCCAGACTATTCCTGTTTTGGCAGGAGGTCTAGACAAAGATCAGGCTGCACATATGCACAGTCTGATCTTTGTCTAGACCTCCTGATTGTCCCTTTAACCCATTACCACACAAGAAAAATTTAGACTGGTCCAAACTGAAAGGAGTTGCAGCCGACATTTGAAAGTTTATGAAATTTTAGATTTTTTCTAATTTCTGGGTAGAAACCATCGTGTAAAATGAAGTAATTGCTTGTTACAAGCAATTTCTTCATTTAACACAATGTTTTCTCAGTTGTTTTTCTTGAGGGGCGTCCAAAAGTGTCACCATATGGAAATGGGTTAATCCAGAATTGATTATAAGATTAATTTTCCTAAAAAATTACCAGCCCAAAACTAGTGCTCTCTGTGCCTTGAGTCATTAGATTTTAACACAATTTTGTAGATGATTTTATTCAGCATGAAATGGGATAATTTGTTACAAAACTCACTTCCTTGACCTTTAGACTAAGAACTAAATTACCAAATGGTCCTGAGTGTTAGACTTTCAAAATTGCAAGAAAAACATTCCATCTTGAGGAAGACTAGTTTGAGTGATGACAAAAGATTGCATCATCATGCATGTGAAAAGTTTAACCATTTAACCCTTGTCATGCTGCATAAATTACCTTACTGAATTGCTGTAGAATCAAAGGGCTGAAAGCACTAATAGAACTTGTTATCAAAAATCGATATTTATTTTAGAAATTTACTTCATAAACAACTCTCACAGGAAAAATAGAAACAGGAGGTGTAGACCAAGATCAGACTGCACTTATGTGCAGGCTGATCTTGGTCTACACCTCCTTCCAAAAACCAGAATATTCCGGGTTCAGCATGACAAGGGTTAATGGTACAGTTTCAAAGGCCTGAAAGTCACAGGTTGGAGCCTAACAGTCACAGGATATGTTTGTGAGTAAGACTTTAAAGTCAGCCCTAGTCTTGAACTAAGATGAAAAATTAACAGCAGTGGAATCATTGGATAGAGAGTTCAAGATTGACTATACAAGCTTAGTCCTGTTGTTAAGATTGAATCAAATTGAATTAGTACAATTTAGTGGGATCACCTATTCTATAAATAGATTTAAACCAACTCTAGATTCAGACGTGGCCTGTTAGCTCATTTGGGCACTCATCCTGTGGATCAAGCAATTTCTTCATTATCCACAGTGTTTTCTATCCAAAAAGAAAAAAAAATTAATATTCCATCAACTTGAAATTGTTGTCTGCAGCTTCTTTCAATTTGGACCAGTCTAAAATTTTGTTGTGTGGGAATGGTTTAATTCCTGGTTTGGCCTTTTCAGTATCTTTTTGTGCTCTGGTTGGTTTTGTTTGTTTGTTTGAATGGGGTTTAACACCGCTTTCAACAATCTTTCAGTTATATCGCGGCGGCTGGAGCACCTAACAATGGATTCCTGGTATTTCTCGCACCAGTACTACCACTACACCCTTTCCTAGCCTCCAGCTGCTATCCCACATAGGCTTACGATTATCTGCCCATTGGTGGTAGACAAATGTCGGAAAGAGTTTTGCCGCCGTCAGAGATCAAACCCGGGACCCTTTGAATGATAGTCCGACGCACTACCAACTGCGCTATGACGGCAGCCCCCTCTGGTTGGTAAGTCTCAATCCTGTTAGAGGTATTTCTGCTTGACCATGGTATTCTCTCAATTGTACAGTTTCTAACCCTTTCCTGGACAAGCATGTCATTTAACCCTTTCCTGTACAATCACTGGTTTTTATGTCCTTGTGATTCTTTACTTGAGAAAACATTGCAGGAAAAAAAGCAATTGCTTGTTACAAGCAATTTCTACTTGTTCCACAATATTTTCTAACCTACTGAATGGTTATTTTTTAATTAAATCCATTATAAATTTTCGTCTGCAAAACCTTTGAATTTGGGCAAGTCTAAAAATAACAGGAAAGGGTTAAAGACCATGTAAAAGAAAGCTTTGGAAAATATTGTAGCAGAATTTGAAAATGCTTGTAATTATGCAAGAGAATTCTCCTTTTGCTAAATATTTTAGTACAAAGGTAAAATATTTGTTGGAAGAAATGGACATTATTTTGATTGTTTCAGTGATGCAATCTTTGAAATATCTGTACTTTTCTATTTTGAAATTGGTAAAAACTAAGGAAATTTGATCAACTGTAATTAGCAGATACCAAATTTAGGACTTATAGAACTTCATTTAACTTAAGGGGCATTAACTCAATAATTAATTCCAGTATACCCCCACTTAGTTTGAAGGGGGTGGGTGTTGTAATAAAATAATATACTATTCATCTCTTCTATATTATCCTTGCCTTTACATTTTAGATTACAAATGAAAGCATTGATGACTAAAGAAGAGGATGGATGAATTTCTAACAAATTTATTTTCATGTTTTCAAATCAGCATCATGGAGAGAGGCAGCCATTTAGAGATCATGGTTAATGTTAACTAGATAGAAAGGTGTCAATTGTGATATCATCTAAACATGGCTCTTTTTTAACCCTTAATCAGATGTCGAAGAGCGAGAATACTCATTTAAACCCATTCCCACATAGTGACTCATTTTGTCGCTCCAAAGAAATAATGCTTTGGAAAACATTGTGAGAAATGAAGAAACTGCCTGTCACAAGCAATTTCTTCATCATCCACAATGTTTTCTATACCAGATGTCAAAATTTACAGACAAAAATTTGTAGTACATGAAATTTTAGGTTTTTTTGCCTTTCAGGGTAGAAAATCTAGTGCAAAAAGAAGAAATTGCTTGTTACAATCAATTTCTTCATTTTCCTCAATATTTTCTCATTTTTTAATCTTGAGGGATGTCAAAGAGTGTCATTGTGTAGGAATGGGTGAAATAGGTGTACAACCCATTGATTGTCAGTTTTTGTAATATATAAGGATCAAAAGATCTAACTTACATGTTATACAAATCAAACTTTTTCAAAACCATTTTTCTACAAAGGTAAATTTATGAATTAACAGAAGACATCAACCGAGAGCCCAGGGAGTTCCTTCCAAACCCCATCAATTAACCCAAAATCTCCAAATCTAACCCACAACTGATAGGCAGCAACATCCACCTTCTGTTTCAATCCAGATAGAAATCACATTTTTCAAACCATTTTAACTGCCACTTCTCATGAATTTTTGATAAATTTCTTAACCCATTATCAGACGACAAAATTCTATGATGGCCAAAATTGAAGAAACTGCAAATGATTTAATTTAAAGTTCTTTTGTCTCTTTGGATAGAAAAAATTGTGGATAATGAAGAAATTGTTTGATACAAGCAATTTCTTCATTTTCCACAATGTTTAACAAAGTTTTTTTTCATAAGGGATTGTGTTGGTATGGGTTAACTGCCATTTCTTGTAAATTTTCATTTATCTAATAACCCATTACCAGATGAAAAATTATATTTGATTAATTTATTTGTAAATTCTCTGTCTTAGCTCCGTTTTCAAAAAAATGTGAATAATTTTTAAAAATTGCCAGCAATTTCTTAAATGTTTTTTAAAGCTTTTTTTCTTGGGGGGGGGGGACCAAACGTTTTACTGTGTAGGAATGCGTTAACAAGAATTACCTTTGATACATGGTGTTGAAATTGCAAATTTCAAAAGAATGAATTTGATTTGATTTTCATTTCGTTCAATACGAATAAACAAAGAACTTGACCCAGACTCGTTTATGCTTAATTTTCAAAATGAACATTTACCTACAACCGCTTTTTCAAGTACTTTCAGCCCTTTGATTTCAACACAATTCTGTAAAAGATTTAATTAAGCATTAGTCAAGGTTAAAAGGGACAAGCAGGTGGAGGAAACAAAGATCAGACTTCACTTATTCCTGCTAAAACAGGAATATACAGGGTTCAGCATGACAAGTGTTAACCCCTGTCATGCTGAACCTGGAATATTCCGGTTTTGGTAGGAGTTATAGCAAAGATCAGCCAGCACAAAAGTGCAGTCTGATCTTAGTCTACACCTCCTATATGACTCCTTCAACCCAGCGATGTTTATAAATTTAACTTTTAAAATAATTTTTCTCCTTTAACCAAGAGTTGTTGGTAAATTTAATCTTAACAAGTGCTTCCTGTGCTTTCAGGCCTTTGATTTTTATTCAGATTTCTATGAGGATCATAATACAGTGTGACAAGGGTTAATAATACTCAATGGAGAATAAACTTGATTTGACCTTCAGCATACACAGTGATCATAGAGCGCTTTTGATGTGACCTTCACTTTGTACAATTCTCATAGATAGTAAGTTTGATTTGGCTTTCACTTTGTTAATGCTCATTTAGAGTGAATTTGATTTGACTCTCACTTTGAACCATGCTCATAGATAGCAATTTTGATTTGGCTTTCACTTTTTTAATGCTCAATTAAGATGATTTTGATTTGACCTTCACTTCCTACAAAGCACATAGTGAATTTGATTTGACCTCCATCTTGCAGCTCAGAGAGGCTAAATTTGCTTTTACATTCACTTTGCACAATACTCAAAGTGAATTTGATATGACCTTCAAGTTGTTTAATGCTCTGCTCATAGACAGTAAACTTGATTTAACCAACAACTTGTTCTTCAGAGTATTTTCATAGTTTATTACAGGACTAGAAATTGGAATAATCAGTTCCATTTAGGCATTCTTTCAATACTTTCAATGCTATGAATCAGATAAATGTAGATGAATCCTTGCTGAGTGGTTCCCTGCACAGCTTCCTCTCTCCTTATCTAGTATACATCTATCATACACTTGCTCCCAGTCACAAAAACTAATAACTCCCTGGGTACCGGCCTTTACAAAATCTAGATCTTCATCAAATTTTGATTTCGAAACATATCTAAGAATTATCAAAGTGTTTGGCCTGTATATCAAAGAGACCTTGAATCCTCTCCACCTTTACTAGAATAGTTTCTACATCTGCTTAACCAGTTGAGAAATTTTAATTTCCACTGATTGGGATTCCATTGAAATTGTATCTACCTGGCGAAAAGTTAAAACTTTGAGTATGGTATCAATTAATATAGCAAAAATGAATACCTTTATCCCATTACAATGTAATCCTAGCTTTAATTCAAAGAAGAAAAAATGCTTTGGACAAACGGAACAAGGAGAAATTCCTTGCAACAATTTCCTACCATTTTTTTCACTTATCACTTCTTTCAATTTGAACTAATCTAAAATTTTGTTGTCAGATAATTGGTTAAATCAACCATTTTTGGAATGAAAATTTCCCCAGACTTGTCCAGGATTTATTCCAAACCAATTCCAACCCCTGTCAAGCTCAACCTGGAATATTCCTGTTTTGGTAGGAGGTATAGACAAAGATCAGCCTGCATGTACATGCAGTCTGATCTATGTCCACACCATTAACCCTTTCCTATTTTGCAAAAAATTAGACCTGCCAAAATTCAAGGGTTTTGCAGACAAAAATTTAATTTGGATTCAATTTGAAAAACAAGAGGGCTGTTGGCCCTGGGGCACTCTCATGATAAAGGCTCTTTTTCTTTCAACATTTATTTTCATGTCAAGGTTAGGATTATGATACAAGTGGGACATACTTTATACAAATATAGACCAAGAACCTGGGGATTCCAAAAATCTAAATTACAAATTCAATGGATTTATGGCAAATTTGAAAGAAAGAGAAAACTTTTTCCTGCCTCTAGATCCATGGGTTATAATTTCAAAAATAAGAAAGAAGTCAGTGAACTGATGCTTCATGAATACTCTTCATTCTTCATTCTATTAGCTAACACCTAAGGAACATTTCTGCCAAATTTCGTTCAAATTAGCCAAGTGGTTTGGGCGAGATGCCTTTAAAAATTGTTCTTTATTTCCATATAAACCAAAACCCCTGGACTCTGCCCCTTAGGACCTGAGTATCATGATTTCAGTTATTTGAAAAAGGTCAATAATCATGCTGATGCTTCAGGCAAAATATCAAGGTTCTATGCCTTCTGGGTCAGGAGGAGAAGATTTTTAAAGATTATTTTATAAATTCACTTTTGTTACCATGGCAACAAAAAATTTAAACAGTTTATGATTCTTTTAGCTATTTTTTAAGGGATCACCTAAGGAACATTTTCTTGGTTCAAATTGGCCCAGTGGTTTGGGGGAGATGTCGTTTAAAAATCGTTCTTAATTCTATATTAACCCCACCCCCCTGGGGACCTGCCTCTTGGGACCCGAGTTTCATGATTTTAGCTATATTCTAAGAGGTCAATATGCTGATGCTTCATGCAAAATATCAAGGCTCTACGCCTTCTGGGTCAGGAGAAAATTTTTAAAGATTATTCTAAATTTTCACATTTGTTGCCATGGCAACCAGAATTTTTAACAGATTTCAAATCTTTTAGCTATTTTTAAAGTGGATCACCTTCCTGCTCAGGTGATTTAATAACCATTCAGTAGGGCATAAAATATTGTGGAAAAAGAAGGAAAATATGACAAGGGATAACCCGTTCCAACACAATGACACTTTTTGATGCCAAGTAAGAGAAAATTAGGAAAACATAGAGTAAAATAGAGAAATTGCTTGTAACAAGCAATTTCTTCTTTTTTCACTATGTTTTTTACCAAGAAAGTTTAAAAAGATCTAAAATTTCATATACCTAATAAAACTGTCTTCTGCAACTTCTCTCAATTTGAACAAGTCTAAAAAATTTCTGTGTGGTATTAGGTTAATTATAATTAACCCATATCATGCTGTATAAAAATCTTTCAAATTGTATTAAAATCAAAGGGCTAAAAGCACTGGTAGTATTTGTTGTTCCATGATCACTTTTCTTCTGAAAATTAATTTCATAAATTCCTCTCGCAGGAAAAGTACAAACAGGAGGTGTACACTAAGATCAGTTTGCACTTATTTGCAGGCTGATCTTTGTCTATGCCTCCTGCCAAAACCAGTATTTTCCAGTTTTAGCATGACAAGGGTTAAATGTTTCAGATTTTCTCCCCTCTACATTAGATGGTTGGCCATGTCAATGTCGTAACTTCAGCTTGAATAATCTGTAGTTACGAAATTTTAAAGAATTCAAATGAATGTCAAACAATATTGGAGTTCAAAATGTTCACTTAAGGTCTGATTGAATGATTTGATTGATTGACAGCCCCGCAATCTATTAATTCTGAAGGTAACATGCATATCAAAAAATATTGGGCAATCTTTTCTTATTATGTTTTCTGTCTAAATTTCTGTTGGTATTAGGTTTCCTGAAAGCGAAAAGGCTTTCTATTTCCACCTACGACAACTCAGAATATTTGAAAGAGATTTGAAAATATTTTAGACTGTCTATTCTATGAGCTGCTAAGACAAAATTAACAATATGACCCTATAGATTTGAAGTTTAACTCATTACCACTCAATCCCTCCTTTTTACGCCTCTCAATAAAATGGCTTTTAATTAGTGTGGAAAATGAAGAAATTGCTTGTTACAAGCCATTTCTTCATTATCCACTATGTTGTCTACCCCAAAAGACAAAAATTTTAAAAGATTTTAACAACTTTATATTATAGTCTGGAGCTTCTTTCAATTTGGAACAGTCTAAAACTTAGTTGTTTGCGAATGGGCTAAATGGTCTAGACCACTGACAATTCTTCCAATAGCTTAGCTCATTGTGTGTTCTTTCATTGAACTTTTTTTGATTGTGTTGTCTGCTTGAAAACACAAGTCCTCAAATCAAAATATCATTTGTGGATGCGTGTACTGTTTTGATTAAGAAGAAATGGGATTCTTTGAAAGAGGAAACTTATCTTGATGTATCATGCAGTATCTTAAGTGTATCACCCCACCCACTAGGTAAACCGGCTTGAGCAGCAGTTACTTTCATTCATGATAGAAAAAAGAACACAGGCTTTAACAGCATCATTAAATTAGAGGCTGGGGTTCAAAAAGCTATAAAAGCATCCATTTACAACTTATTAACAGCAATAATTTTCTGGAGGTTTTACATCTTAAGAGTTAGAATATCTGATACAGCAAAAAAACGGGATGATCTCTTTACCGATTGAAATTATGCAGATGCTTCTGTCTGAGAATTTCTTACTGGAAACACCACCTTGTAAAATGTGACCAAAATGGAATTTACAAGCAGATGTGTTTTTATGATTTTTTAAAGAGAAACAACAAAAACAAAAAAAACCCATCTATGAAGCAATCTTTCGCAGATTGTTATAAGTGACTCTCTTTCAGAGATGGTCTTAATCCAAGATGACCAAATAAAAGAACACAGTCCAATTAACCCATTCCCTCACAACAAAATTTCAGACTGGTACGATTTGAAAGAAGCTAAGAAGCTGCAGATAACAAATTTTGAAAACTTTTGTCTTTTTGGGTAGAAAACATTGTGGATATTTAAAAAATTGCTTGTAACAATAATTTTCCAAACCTTTTTTCCTGATGGGCATAAATATACGGAATCATAGGGGAATGGAGTAATAAACAAACTATGACACAAACTGACCACATTTTGGACAATTTAATTCATACCTCCATGAACAAAATTTTGAGTATGCAGCCATTTTGAATGCTTCCGCACAAAATAGTTCACTACAAAAAGGTATCAAAATTTGTTAGGTGGTTGCATTTTTTGCTTGATGCTATTAAATTATAAGAAATGAAGATAATATTTTTTGTTTTCATGGAGATATGAACCAAAAAACCTAATCACACAATGTATGAATCTGCTTCGCGTATTCATACAGTGTGATTAGGTTTTTCGGTTCATACCTCCATGAAAACAAAAAACATTCTCTTCATCAATTAATTATTGTTTAACCCATTACCAGGTGGCAATATTTCAGACTAGTCCAAATTGAAAAGAGTTGCAGGCAACAATTTTAAGCTTATGAAATTTTGGATTTTTTGTAGCATTGGGATAGAAAACATTGAGGATAATGAATAAATAGCTTGTTATAAGCAATTTCTTCATTTTCCACATTGTTTTCCAAAGCTTGTATATTGAGGGGCGATTAAAAGCGACAGTGTGCGAATGGGTTAAAGTTGAATTTCTTCAGTGCATCAAAATAAAGGAATATGGTAATGGGTCACTGTTTAACCCATTCCCACACAATGATACTTTTGGATGCCCCTCTAGAAAAACAATTGAGAAAACATTATGTAAAATGAAGAAATTGCTTGTTACAAGCAATATCTTCATTCTCCACAAAATTTTCCAACAAAAAAGTATAAGAGTTCCAAAATTTCATTGACTTTATAAAGTTGTCTACACCTTCCTTTGAAATGGAAGAGTCTAAAATTTTGTTGTGTGGAAATAGGTCAAGAGACAATGATACTAATGTCAGAACCAATAATACAAGTTTATACAGCACATGTAAGCATAAAGATATGAGTCAAAGGAACCAAGCATCAAATCTTATTTAACGCCTTGAAGAAATATGGTTGCAGAAGCAATTTCTCACTTACTCATAATGTTTTCAACCTATTATGACACTTTAACTTTCCAATTCTTTAGTATTGTTTAAAATGCTGTCTGCAACAGTTTTCATCTTTGACCTTGTTATATTTTGTCATCTGTCAATGGATTATATCCTTAAATCTTTGCTTAATTATTACCCCCAAATCTTTCACTTGCATTTTTCACTGAGTCTCGCCAAAAGTAGCCACCTGTAAATAAGTGTAAAAACTATTTACAGCTGAAAAAAAGATAACATAATTCACCTGGATCATGGCATGGGCTAATTTCAGGAACTTTTGGATGACCTGCCGTTTTTCAGGAAATGTGTTTATTTTCAATTTTTATCTGTGGTGATAACAAAAAAAGATTTGAAGCTGATTTCTGTGGCGTATAAATTTTATATAAACCACATGATTGATAGTTCTGAGTGCTTAACGAAATTCAATTTCACTAGCTTGATAATCTACTTACACGTAAATATTATCACAAGCTGGTAGCAATATTTAAAACCAAAGCTACTCAAAATAATGTTGAAATTGAAAAACATAGTAAAAATAGCAAGGTCCTATAATGTATGTTATTGCCACATCATCACACTGGCTGACAACCCTCAACGATAAACTTTAGAAAACACTGTAGAAAATGAAGAAATTGCTTACAACAAGCAAATTCTTCATTATCTACAGTGTTTTCCATCCCAAGAGACAGAGTTTCAAAATTTCATTAGCTATATATTGTTGTTTGCAAATTTCTTTGAATTTAGACGAGTCTAAAGTTCTATTTTTGGTTATGAGTTATTGGCATCAAGTCATCTATTTCAAAGTAATGTAATTTACCTTGAACTGGCAATTTTTACAAACTTGGCCATCATTATATTCTTGCCCTTCTCAAAACATGCTTAATTTTAATGTCTGACCTTGAGTTGTAAGCCTTGACCTTGGACCTTTCTAAACATTTGTTTCATATGGTACATCTACTAATGATAGAGAACAATAACGCACAGTATTTTGAAATATGCTAGCAAAACCAAATAATGGTTTCCTGTTTTCAAAATTTTAGATTTGTTCTATTTGAATGAAGTTGCAGACAAAAACTAAAAGTGACTGCAATTTGCGAATTAACCAACCTACAGGGTAGAAAATATTGTGGGAAAAGAAGAAAATTGCAGGTTATATTTTGTTCAAAACATCATCAGTAAAATTTGTCTGTTGTGGAAAAGGAAGCAAACATAAACCCATTACTACATTAGAAAATTTTAGACTAGTCCAAATTGAAGAAGTCCAAGATGAAAATTAAGTTGGTGAATTGTGAACAATTATTACAAGCTCATAATTTCTTCAATTTCCAGATTGTTTTCCAAAGCCTGTTTCTTGAGGGGCTTCAAATAGTGGGTTTGTGTGGTAATGGGTTAGCCCATTCCCACCCCAACAACGCTTTTAAAGGCTCCTCAGTATACAAGCTTTAGAAAACATTGTGGAAAATGAAGAAATTGCTTGTTACAAGCATTTTTTTCATTTTCCACAATGTTTTCTACCCCAATACATGAAGATTTTACAGATTTGAACAACCTAGAATTGTCATCTGCAACTTCTTGAATTTGGACTTGTCAAAAATTTTATTGCCTGGGAATGGGTTAAGTGAATTTTAACAGATTGCAAATTGAAAGGGTACTTAGGCAGTGTTAGGTTTCCGCAAAACTTGCTAAACTAGTTTCTATTTTAAATGGCTTTCTCTTTCATGGATGTGTGGACAATTTGGGAAAAATTTAAATATTTGGTGAAATTTATCTTTAAAACTAGATAAAAGTATCATATTTTGGCTACATTTTGGGGTTATAAAAGTAAAATTTGTTTGTTATTTGAGGTGGCCTGACCAGGTTATCGCAAATCTAATTTTCTTGCTTTATTAGATCAAGGCTTCAGATATAGTGTGATTTTTTTCCTGTAAGCCCCTAAATTTAAGTAAACTCACAAAAGCTCACATTTTGTAGGAACTGTGGATGATACAAAAATGTAAGGAGGAAAGGCATTTTTCCCAGTACCAAAAATGAAATTTTAGTTTTATATTTAAGTGAGGTTATAAGTGAATATTAAAAGCATGGTTGAATTAGAAAATACAAGAAATTTAGGTTTGAAAAGTTAAAAGAAAAGGAGAAATTGCTTATGACAAGAAAAATCCCCTTTTCATACAGTATTTTTACATCTATTTTTCTTTAGGACATAAAAATCTGGGTTCTTACACTAAGAATGAAAAATGAGAATACTAAGTCTTGCTGTCATATGAAAGTGTGGTTGACCCATTACCAGATGACATAATTTTAAACTGTTCAAAATTGAAATAAGTTGCATATGAAAATTTTAATTGCTGAAATTCTAAAAACCTTAGTCTCATAAGAAAGAATACATTGTGGACAATTAATCTATTCCCACAAAATGACGCCTTTAAACGTCCCTCAATATGAAAGCTTTGGAAAATATTGTGGAAAATCAAGAATTTGCTTGTTACAAGCAATTTCTTTATCATCCACAATTTTTTCTACCCCAAAAGACAAAGATTATAAAAATTTCATCAACTTAAGATTGTCGTCTGCAACTTCTTTTAATTTGTACTGGTCTAAAATTTTATTTTGTGGTAATGGGTTAACCCATTCCTACACAATGCTTCTTATTGACTCGGTGACCTTAAGAAAAACAACTGAGGAAAGGTTGTTGCTAGTTGTAAGTAATTTCATTTTCCACAATACACTGTATTCTTAATCCCAAAAGTTGAAAATGTATAAAATTCTATGAACTTTAAATTTTTGTCTGAAATTTCTTTCAATTTGGACAAGCCATAAATTTTCAATTTTGTAATGGGTTAACAAGTTACTTGTAACAAGCTATTTCTTCATTTTCCATGTTATTTAAGCTTTTCTCTAAAGCTGAGTAGGGTCAAAAAGTGGGATCGTGTGGTATTGGCTTAAGAGTGCACAGAATTAAAAAAATATGGGGAAATAAAGCTCATCTATTACAGTCTGGTCCCACATAAGCTTAAAAACAACAATACATAATTGGTTAACCTATTCCCATACAGCTACCCTTTTGAAGCCCCTCAAGGAAACAAATTGAGAAAACATTGTGTAAAATGATGAAATTGCTTGTAACAAGCAATTTCTTCATTTTACACAATTTTTCTACCCCTGGTTATTTTTGAAAAAAAATCAACTTGAAGTTTTCTTGAACAAATTTATATACACCACCACTTTGCTGCTGTTTCACGAAATAATTGTAGACACTACTTATTTTGACAGAACCAAATTCAAAATATTTGCAGACTACCTTTTTAAATAGTCAAGTTCAAACTGTTTGTTTTAGTTGATTGATTGAATGGTCCAATATACTAAGTGTCAAGGGGCATAACTCTTGCAAAAATCAATGAACCATAAAATCCTTGATCCATGTACATCTACCAATTATGGTGATGACATCGACCAAGTTTCATTTAAATCAAGACAAAAAGTTAGGAGGAGTTGCCTTCAAAAGGCTGCAATTCAAATTAGCCCCAGAGACTAAGATTTAAGGGGGCATAAATCAGGGAAAAATCAATGAATCATAAAATCCTTACTTAATGCACATCTACCAATTAAGGTGATAACATCCACTAAGTTTCATTTAGATCCAGCCAGAAACTGAGGAGGAGTTGGTTCACAAGGCTCCAATTTCAATAAGCCCCAGAGACTAAGATTTAAGGGGGCATAACCAAGGCAAAAATCAATGAACCATAAAATCCTTACTTCATGCACATCTACCAATTAAGGTGATATCATTGACCAAGTTTCAAAAAGATCCAGCCAGAAACTTAGGAGGAGTTGCATTCACAAAGCTGCAATTAAGATAAGCCCCAGATACTTTGTTTTAAGGGGGCATAACTGGGGAAAAAATCAATGAACCATAAAATCCTTTCTTCTTGCATATCTACCAATTAAGGTGATAACATCCACCAAATTTCATTTAGATCCAGCCAGAAACTGAGGAGGAGTTGGTTCACAAGGCTCCAATTTCAATAAGCCCCAGAGACTTAGATTTAAGGTGGCATAACCAAGGCAAAAATCAATGAACCATAAAATCCTTACTTCATGCATATCTACCAATTAAGGTGATATCATTGACCAAGTTTCAAAAAGATCCAGCCAGAAACTTAGGAGGAGTTGCGTTCACAAAGCTGCAATTAAGATAAGCCCCAGATACTTTGTTTTAAGGGGGCATAACTGGGGAAAAAATCAATGAACCATAAAATCCTTTCTTCTTGCACTTCTACCAATTAAGCTGATAACATCCACCAAATTTCATTTAGATCCTGCCAGAATCTTAGGAGGAGTTGCGTTCACAAGGCTGCAATTTCAATAAGCCCCAGAGACTAAGTTTTCAGGGGGCATAACTGTGGCAAAAATCAATGAACCATAAAATCCTTACTTCATGCACTTCTACCAATTAAGGTGATATCATTGACCAAGTTTCAAAAAGATCCAGCCAGAATCTTAGGAGGAGTTGCGTTCACAAGGCTGCAATTTCAATAAGCCCCAGAGACTAAGTTTTCAGGGGGCATAAATGAGGCAAAAATCAATGAACCGTAAAATTCTTACTTCGTGCACTTCTACCAATTAAGGTGATATCATTGACCAAGTTTCAAAAAGATCCAGCCAGAATCTTAGGAGGAACTGTTTTCACAATGAACCATAAAATCCTTACTTCATGCACATCTACATAATAATTATTAAGGTGATAACATTGACCAAGTTTCAAAAAGATCCATCCAGAAACTAATGAGGAGTTGCGCTCACGAGAAAAGTGGATGTTCATACAGGACGGATGGACAAATGGACAGATGGAGATGACGCCAATATAGGACAACCTCCGGTGGCGTATAAAGACTTTAAATTTCATCTGCAACTGCTTTTAATTTGTACCATTCTAAAATTTTACTATCTGGTAATGGGTTACATTATTGCAGCAGTAATGTAAGATTGATTGATTGAATGGGGTTTAATGCCACTTTTAACATTTTTAAACTTCAAAGTCATATTGCAATGGTTAGAGCACCTATCAATGTATTCCAGGTAATTCTCACACAAGTAATACCATTACATCCTTTCCTAGCCTCCAGCTGCTCATCCCGCTTACGTTTTTCAATTAAACACCCATCATTGGGAGATAAATGTCCGGAAGAATATTCTCCTCAGCAGAGGATCGCACCTAGGACCCCATGACTAGGAGCCTTACTCTCTACCACTGCGCTGTGGTCGTGACTGCAGCAATGTAAAAGAAAAAAAAAGGGGTAACAGATAAGAACAGAGCAAGAATGACATAATGAGACGATATATATATATCATTTCTAATGTTCATTTTGAACCTTAATATTTTTGACAAATGATGCAACCTGCCATTAATTAAACAGTTTATAAAAAGATCTTGGTCCCTGATAATCCTTTGATGTCTTTCACATACAGCTACCAAACCTTCAATTCTAGACCAGACTTAATTACTGGCATATAAAAGTGTTAAAAATAGCCACTTTCTATGATTACTTTTTATCTAAACATTATTTCTTGTTGACTCTTTTCCTCATAATCCCTCTTTTTGACACCTTCAAGAAATTTTTTTTGGAAAGCATTATGGATAATTAAGAAATTGCTTCTTACAAGCAAGTTCTTCATTATGTACAATGTTTTCTACCTAAAGAGAAAAATGGTCAACTTCAAATTCTTTCAATTTGTACCAATCTAAAATATTGTCAAGTGGTAATGGGTTAAACCCTTACCCTCCCTAATGCATGTAAGGTAAATAAGTATCTTTTTGCAATACTAATACTAAATATTAACCCATTCCTACATAAAATCTAGACCAGTCCAAATTCAAAGATGTTGTAGACGAAAATTTGAAGTTCTTGAAACCTTTAAATCCTTTGTCTTAATGAAAAAATTGCTAGTAATAAGCAATTTCTTGATCTTGAGGGGCATTTAAAAGCGTCATTGTAAGGGAATGGCACCGCATACAGGTGCCAAAGCTTGACTGCCGGTTCTAGTTATTGAAAAAAAAATCTAAGTAAGAAAAGGGGCATTATTTTAACAACAATATTACAAGATTTATCCCATTGATAATATGGATTGCTCTTGTGAAGTGAGTGTTTCTGCCTAATTTGTTCAAAAAAGGCCAATCTTGAAATTGCTACAGTTATCATGATCGACACTAACTTTGCTTCAATGAGATCCCTCAGGAATCTCTACCTATTACTTCAGGGTTTCCTCCAGATAATCATGGAAATGAGTTGAAAATTCGTGAAACTTGTTTCCTGTTGATCGATGTGAAATACCGGTTTTGTCCTACAAAACCGCTAAAAACAAGAGGACCCTGGGGCGCTCACCTGAGATAAAGGCTCTTTTTCTTTCAACAGTCTAATTTCATGTTAAAGGGAGGTATCAATGTTTCTCAAACCTAGACAAGAAAAAAATGTCAGATGACAAAAGATACGATCCAACAAACGTTTGATACTTAAATTTGAGTCAGATATTGTTTTGGCGATAATCCTACAGGTTTAAAGTGGCTTTTTGTGAATATACAAGAAAGATTTAGTGGAATTCCAGGTTATTTATTGATATCACGGAATTCCGTTGTCGTCATCGCATGACCTAATTTACATATGACCTAAAGTCAACGGAATATAACAAATTGACTAGGGAAACAACCAACGTCGTAAATAATGTCACATCAAATGGTTAGTGTTAAACTACGGTAAGTGTTTATATTTGTAATAACGCTTATGACAGTTTTGGACTGATCTTTATAGTATTAAAGACAGGCGAGCAAACATTACTCCTGATGATGTAACGATGACGTTTGTTTGATGCATTTCAAACTATAGGACAATCCAACGCTTATTCGTACCACCTGAATTACCCTGTGTTGTTTACAACTGTCTCGGGTTAATCTAAAAATAGATTTATAGCCTACATAGGCTATAAGGGAAATACCCTGTTTTTCTCTGATAAGTGACCTCTGATTTTTGCAAAACTACTTTCAGAATATTGTATTCTAATAGCGTATGAAAGGGAATATGAATAATTAAAATCTGTGATATGAAAAAACCATCAATACCTACCTTTAAGGTTAGGATTATGATACAAGTGGGCCACACTTACATATAAAGACTATGATTTTGTTTGAATGGGGTTTTACGCCACTTTCAACAATCTGTCAGTTATATCGCAGAGGCTGGAGCACCTAACAATGGAATCCTGGTATTTCTCACACCAGTACTACCATTACATCCCTTCCTAGCCTCCAGCTGCTATCCCACATAGGTCTACGATTATTGACCAATTGGTGAGAGACAAATAGTTGGAAAGGATAGTGCCACCGTCAGGGATCGAACCAAGGACCTCTAGATTGACAGCCCGACGTGCTACCAACTGCACTATGACGGCGGCTTAGATACTATGAACCTAGGTATCTAAAAATCTAAATTACAAATTCAAAGGCTTAAGTGTTGATTAGAAAGAAGGAAAAAACTTTTTCCTAACTCTGGATCCATGGGTTATAATTTTAGAAATAAGAAAGAAGTCTGATGCTTCATGCCTATTATCCCCCCCCCCCCCAGGCTCCACCCCTGGAGATCCGAGGATCATGATTTTTGCTATTTTGTAAGAGATCAATATACTGATACTTCATGCAAAATATCAAGGCTCTACCCTTTCTGGGTCAGGAGGAGAAGATTTTTAAAGATTATTTTGAAATTTCACTTTTGTTGCCATGGCAACCAGGGTTTTTAAGGGATTTCAATTCCTTTAGCTATTTTTGAAGGGGACCACCTAAGGAACATTTCTGCCTAAATTGGTTCAAATTTGGCCCAGTGGTTTTGGAGGAGATGTCATTTAAAAAATCATTCTTTATTTCTATATAAACATCCCCCCCCCTTGGGGTTCTGCCCCTGGGGACCAGAGGATCATGATTTTAGCTATTTTGAAAGAGGTCAATATACTGATGCTTCATGCAAATTATCAAGGCTCTACCCCTTCTGGGTCAGGAGGAGAAGATTTTTAAAGATTATTTAAAAATTTCACTTTTGTTGCCATGGCAACCAGAGTTTTTAACTGATTTCAATTCTTTTAGCTATTTTTGAAGGGGACCACCTAAGGAACATTTCTGCTCAATTTGGTTCAAATTGGCCCAGTGGTTTGGGAGAAATTGTCGTTTGAAGAAATTGTTGACGGACGACGCATGATGCACGACAGACGATGTAAGGACGACGGAAGAAAGGTGATCACAATTGCTCACTTGAGCACTTGGTGCTCAGGTGAGCTAAAAAGCTTTAGAAAACATTGTGAAAAATGAAGAGATTGTTTGTCACAAACACACAAGAGCACCACCTACGGATGCCTACACTCGGCTGTTGGGTACTTGATAGTGGATAAAAAAGTTGAAAAAAGGGGCATAACTTGCACAAAATGCATCAAGAGTTATCCCCCTTGATAGTATAGGTTCCTCTTTTGATAGTGAACATGTGTGCAAAGTTTCAAGTGAATGCCTTTAGTAGAACCAGAGATATCACAAAATGTCAAAGTTTTTGTAAAAATCCGAGTGGAAAAAGGGACATAATTTGCACTAAAATGCATCTAGTTATCCCTCTTGATAGTATAGGTTCCTCTTTTAATAGTGAACATTTGTGCCAAGTTTCAAGTGAATGCCTTGATAAGAACCAGAGATATCACAAGATGTCAAAGTTTTCGCACGAAAACATCAATGACACAGAGGCTATCACAATACCTCAGGTTTTTTCTTCGAAAACAGCCGAGCTAAATATCAGGAGCATTGGTTGATACATTAAGATCTTTTGTACTCAAGAACTATTGAAGGAATCCATAGCCCGAGATTGCTGGGGTCCCTTCAAATTTTCAGGGATCCATGGGATCCCGGAACACTGTTTTTGCTGACCCTGTTAATTAGAACAGGATGTGTTTGCTAACATTTACAACCCTTCTGGTAACCAAGTGTGACCTTTGACATTGACCATAATAGCCTTGACCTTGGTACCAATAGAAAGGCCTTAGGACAAGGAACACACAAGTTATTGCCAATGTTAACTTTTTTAGCAAACAAACCCAGAAAAACTAGATTCCCACAATCTATTAATGCAGCAAAGACATAAAAAGAGATAACCTATCTGGTATAATTATTTGTTTTGTGACGGTTAAAAAAAATCAGGAACAACAATTTTTATTAAGATAACATTAAAACAATTGGATTAGAAGGAACAATAGATATTCTGGTTGCTTTAAATATTGAACTTAAAATTCATGATTCCTCATATTTTGTTCACTTGGCAACAATATTATTTACATATTCCCGCACAATTAAAGTGTTGTCAGCAACTTTTCTGAATTTAGACAAGTATAAAATTTTGCTGTCTGATAATAGGTTATCTCTGTCATTCTCGGTAGAAAGTAATTCCTATATTTTCCAAATTGTTTTCCTGAACTTTTTGAGGGGCATCAAAAAGTGGCATTGTGTGGTAATGGGTTGATTATGAAAGTCCAAAAATTACAGAGCACTTTCAATCACAGGAAAAAAATGGGTTACGAATGTTAAATACCATTATCTATTTGCACTTTTTAATTGATAGCATAATTTTATCATAATTATACAAAATCGAAGGTAATAGGGCGTCAATTTATCAATAGCAAAAGGTACTTCAAACAAATCAATACCAACTTGCACTTACTTTTTGTCAGGTAAATTAATTATCTTTACATTTCTATTTAATTAATGACACTGCACCCATCTTCATTTTAACCTGTAATGGAATCCGAAATTTCTTTCAAAATTATAGACCAGTCCAAAACTTGTCTGGCTATTGGCTGCATTTTGTTTGCAAAACATGTCTTAACCCATTCCCACACAAAATTTTTTAGACTGGTCTAAATTGAAAGAAACTGCAGACGACAATTTCAAGTTAATGGAATTTTAATTCTTTTAATCTTTTTGGATAGAAAACTAGCAATTTCTTCATGTGTTTTCTTAAGCTTTTTTGTTGAGGAGCGTAAAAAGGAGGGATAGTGTGGGAATGGGTTAACCCTTTCTCATACAATCACGCTTTTTGACATTATCTCATGAAATTAGCTTTGGAAAATAATATGAACAAGAGGGCCTGAGACGCTCTACTGGTTATCAAGTTTTCCATTAAAGAAATCTGATATTTAAGGAAGTTAATTGCTCAAAGAAGAATGCATAAAGAAAAAAAGGGGGCTTTATCCCCTTTATCATTTTAAGCAACAATCCTCAAGGCCCCTTTTCCCATGTTTCATGAAGGATCCACTCCATTTCCAAAAGAAAGTTACCTTATGACCCTACAATCATTCTGTGAATATTTCATCAGAATCTGACAATAATTGTGGACTTTATCACATAAACAGGATTGTTTTGAATGAAAATCAATAAGGCCCCTTTTCCTGTGTTTTCTGATGGATCAATTTCATTCCAAAAGGAACATTCCTTACAACCCTACAATTGTTCTGTGAAATTTAAAAGACAATTTGATAATGATTGTGATCTTCATCACATACACAAGAATGTTTTGAATGATAATCTGTAAGGCCCCTTTTCCTGTGTTTCGAATGCCACAATTATTCCATGCATCTTTGAAGAGAATCCAATAAAACTGTTGACTTTATTGTGTTAACAAAGATATTAAATTCAAGTTCTCATAAGGCCCCTTTTCCCGTGATATTTTACTGTTGGTTTTATCATTCTATGAAAGTTAAAAGTGAATCTGATGAAAGATTGGGAATTAATTATGTTTACTAGAATATTTAAAAAAAATCATATGTCCCCTTTTTACATGATACTTGATGGATTGTACCCAGTTCTGAAAAGAACCATCTAAGTATTTGTACAATCATTCTGTGAAATTTTGAAGCGAATCCGGTGAAATCAAGGGACATCATTGTGTTATCCAGAATATTTAAGAAATTTTTCATAAGGCCCCTTTTTATGTGACCCTTGCTATAGTCAGATCCACTGTCAAAATCAACAATTGGAATGATGGTACAATCAATCTGTTAATTTATTGTGTTAATGAGTTTATAGTGAAATCTTCATAGGGCCCCTTTTTATCATGATACTTTACAGAACAAACCAAATTTCAAAAGGAACAATTCTAATGAAGGTAGAATCATTCTTTAAAAGTTAAAGAGAATCAATGAAAACAGTGGACTGAATTGTGTCAAGAATTTTCGTAACAAAATTTTCATAAGGCCCCTTTTTCCATGAAACTTAACTAATCAGACCCAATATACAAAGGAACAATCCTTTTTGAAGAAAATGATAAAGACTGAGGACTTAATTGTAATAATGATGTTTTGTAATAAAATTTTTATAAGGTCCCTTTTCTTGTGTCACTTAACCAATCAGACCTAATTTACAAAGGAACAATCCAAATGATGGTACAATCATTCTATTAAAGTTTGAAGAGATTCTGATAAAGAATGAGGGCATTGTTGTGTTTATGAGGATTTGGTAATTTTTGATAATTTTTCATACAGCCCCTTTTCCTATGATACTAGACAGATCAGGCCCAATTTGGAAAGAAACAATCCTTATGATGGTACAAACATTCTGTGAAAGTTTGAACAGAATCTGATGAAAAATGCAGACTTTATCTTGGTGTCAAATTTTTAAAATAAAATTTTCATAAGGCTCCTTTTCCTGTGATACTTGAACGATCAGGTCTCATGTCAGCATCAACAATCGTGATTATTGTACAATGATTCTGTGAAAGTTTGAATAAAATCCAATGAAAGCTCTGGACTTGGTTACAAGGATTATAGATAAAATTCTCTAAAGGCCCCTTTTCTCATGATACTAGACAGATCACGCCTAATTTGAAAAGAAAGAATCCTCATGATGGAATAATCATTCTGTGAAAGTTTTAACAGAATTTGATGAAAACTGTTGACTTTATTGTGGTACAATGATTTTAAAATTAAATTTCATAATGCTCCTTTTCCTGTGATACTTGACGGATCAGGTCTAATGCAAACATCAACAATCATTATTATTGTACAATTATTCTGTAAATGTTTGAAGAAAATCCGATGAAAGCTCTGGACTTAGTAACAAGGATTTATAAATGAAATTTTCATAAGGCCCCTTTTCCTGTGCTTTTTGACAGTTCAAACCCTGTTATGAAAAGAATGATAGTTATGACCTTCCAATCATTCTGTGAAAGTTTCACAAAATCTGATCAAAGCTGTGGGCTTTATTGCGTTAACAGGGTTTTATTAATCAAATTTTCATATAGCCCCTTTTCCCATGTTACTTGATGGATCTGAACCAATTCCAAAGGGAACTCTTCTTACAAAAGTATATTTATTCTGTTTAAGTATAAAGACAACCCCATCTCATCTGTGGACTTACAGATTTTTTTAATTGAATTTTCCTAAGGCCCCTTTTCCTATGTTTCTCAATGGATCAGACCAAATTTGAAAGGAACAATCCTTATGATGGTACAATCATCATGTGAAAGTTTGAAGTCAATCAGGTGAAATCTAGGGCCATTACATGTTAACTAAGATTTTTTTATTTAAATTTTCATAGGGCCCCTTTTCCCATGAAACTTGATGGATCAAACCTACTTCTGAAAGGAAAAATCCATTTAATGTAATAATCATTCTGGGAATGTTTGAAGAGAATTTGTTGAAAACTATGGACTCTATTGTGTTTATGAGGACTTTTTCAATCCAGTTTTTATCGGGCCCCTTTTTCCCGTGGTCCTTGACTGATCATACCAAATTTTGAAAGGAACAATTCTTATGATGGTACAATCATTCTGTGAAAGTTTGAAGTCAATCAGATGAAAACTATGGACTCTAGAGTGTTAACAAAGATCTTTGAATTAAATTTTAATAAGGCCCCTTTTCCTATGTTTCTTGAGGAATCATATCCGATTCCAAAAGGTACAATCCTTATGATGGTACAATCATTCTGTGAAAGTTTGAAGAGAATCCGTTGAAATTGTTGGCTCTAGATTATTAATGAGAATTTTTTATTAAATATTTCATAAGGCCCCTTTTTCCTGTGTTTCTTGAAGGATCATCCCAAATTTCAAAAGGAATAATCCTTATGATAGTACAATCATTCTGTGAAAGTTTGAAGAGAATCCAATGAAAATTGTGGACTCTATCGTGTAAATGAGGATTTTTAATGGAGTTTTTAATTGAAGTTTCATAAGGCCCCCTTTTCTCATGTTTCTTGACAGATCATACCCAATTTCAAAAGGAATGATCCTTATGATGGTACAATCATTCTGTGAAAGTTTGAAGAGAATCCAATGAAAACTGTGGACTCTATCGCTTAAACGAGGATTTTTTATTGAATTTTTAATGAATTTTCATAAGGCCCCTTTTCCCGTGTTTCTAGATGGATCATACCCATTTTCGAAAGGAACGATCCTTATGTTGGTACAATCATTCTGTGAAAGTTTAAAACAATCTGATGAAAACTGTGGACTCTATCGTGTAAACAAGAATTTTTTAATTAAATTTTCATAAGGCCCCTTTTCCCCTGTATCATGACAGATCAGACCCATTTTTGAAAGGAACGATCCTTATGATTGTACTATCATTCTGAGAAAGTTTAAAGAGAATCCGATGAAAACTATTGACTCCGGAGTGTTCAAGAGTATTTCTAATGGAGTTTTTAATTGAATTTGCATAAGGCCCCTTTTCTCATGTTTCTTGACAGATCATACCCAATTTCGAAAGGAACAATCCTTATGATGGTACAATCATTCTGTGAAAGTTTGAAGAGAATCCAATGAAAACTGTGGATTCTATCGTGAAAACGAGGATTTTAAATGGAATTTTTATTAAATTTTCATAAGGCCCCTTTTCCCATGTTTCTTGACGGATCATACCAAATTTCGAAAGGAACGATCCTTATGTTGGTACAATCATTCTGTGAAAGTTTGAAGAGAATCTGATGAGAACTGTGGACTCTATCGCGTAAACGAGGATTTTTTAATTAAATTTTCATAAGGCCTCTTTTCCCGTGTTTCTTGACGGATCATACCCATTTTCGAAAGGAACGATCCTTATGATTGTACAATCATTCTGAGAAAGTTTGAAGACAATCCGATGAAAACTGTGGACTTTATCACTTAAACGAAGTTTTTTTTTATTAAGTTTTAATTAGGCCCCTTTTCCCGTGTTTCTTGACAAATCTGACCCATTTTCGAAAGGAACGATCCTTATGTTGGTACAATCATTCTGTGAAAGTTTGAAGAGAATCCAATGAGAACTGTGGACTTTATCGCGTAAACAAGGAAAAGTTTAACGGACGGGCGACGGACGGACGGACTCCGAACCGGAAAAAGCCATCGCTATAGCTCTAGTGGCCTTCGGCCAGTAGAGCTATAAAATGAAAAAAATTACTTGTAACAAGCAATTTCTTCATTATCCACAATGTTTTCTTTAATAAATTCAACCAACTAAAAATTATCATCTGCAGCATCTTTCAATTTGGACCATTCTAAAATGTTGTCGTCTAGTAATGGGTTAATATAATATCAATTCAATTTTTTCAAGGACTGCAAACATCTTGCAAACTGAAAGGTCTTTGAATTTGGACCCACTTTCAGCCTTGTCATGCTGAATAAAATCCTATTTCAAAACTGAATTTAAATCTGAGGACTGAAGCCACTGTAATGCCTTGCAGAGGGTCATTATTCATTTTGTAAAAAAAAACACACGAAACACTGATTTAACCCTTTACTGTTCAAATACGGGATTTTATGTTCCAGTTATTTTTTACTCAAGAAAACATTATGGAAAAAGAAGAAATTGCTTGTAACAAGCAATTTCTCCTTTTTCCACAATATTTTCTACCACATAGGATGGTTTCATTTCAATTGGCAACCAGTTCTCATTGTCGTCTGCAAATTCTTTCAATTTGGAAAAAAAATGTGAAAGGGTTAAAGGGGTCGGACTTGTGACATAGACCAAGATCAAACAACACGTATGTGCAGGCTGATCTTTGTCTATACCTCTTGGCCATACAGAAATATTCCCGGTTCAGTATGAGAAGGGATAAATTCGTCATGTGGTAATGAGTTAGTCCAATAGAGAATCAAACTTAAGATCATGTGGTAAAGGGCTTAAGGCACACAGACTATTAATCATAAATCATGTATAATTATGGTTTATGAAATGAGCCTTTAACTTGCACAGTAATTTCTTCCAGTAATTTGTGAAAATTGTGACATTGATTATCAAATTTAATGTTACTTTCTGTTATTATGTATGCTATTGGTCTGAATTAAGGTGCTTTGTGGATCATAATTTTTTTCTAATGATCTTCATTGCCTGTTCAAAATGGTTTATATCAAAATGAATGATTAGGCGCAACAAGGTGTTTGTTAGAAATCAACGCCCCCTCCAACTGTCAATTTCCAAAAAGCTGATTTCGATAGACAACCTTGACCATAATTTACAGATGACCTTCAGAGAGAAAGGTCTTATCACAAGGATAACCCTGCCTTTGCCTTCTGTCTAAAATCATTTTCAAAATAACCCATTACTTAACAAGTTTTTTTTTTCATCAGCACTTGTCATGCTGAACCCGGAATATTCCGGTTTTAACAGGAGATGTAGTCCAAGATCAGCCTGCACACAAGTGCAGTCTGATCTTGGTCTACACCTCCTGCTTGTAATTTTCCTGCCATAGTTGTTTATGAAAAAAGAAAAATTGTAAAAGAAAAATTGATTTTCAACAATTTAGTAAAGTAGCTTATACAGCATGACAAGGGTTAAAAATGAGGGATGGTGTTGTGATGGGATGTTTACTTAACCCTTGTCATGCTGAACCCAGAATATTCTGGTTTTGGCAGAAGGTGTAGACTAAGATCAGACTGCACTTAGGTGCAGGCTGATCTTAGTCTACACCTCCTGCTTTTACTTTTCCTGTCAGAGTTGTTTATGAAGTTGATTTCTATAAAAATATTGATTATTGAACAAAGAGTTCTATCAGTGCTTTCAGCCCTTTGATTTGACAGCATTTCAGTAAGGTAATTTATACAGCATGACAAGGGTTAAAATAGCCAGTACCCTGCTTACCCTGTTACCACACAATGACCCTTTCTGATGCCCTCAAGAAATACAATTGGGAAGAACTTTAAAAGAAAAGGAGAAATTACTTGCTTGTTCCTACTCTATTTGGCACTTTTTTTCCTAATTCTAACGTAATTGAAAAGTTGTCTGCAACTCCCTTGAATTTGGACCAGACTTAAATTTTGTTATCTGGTGATGTGCTACAGCCTCAACTACCCATATCCATGTTATGACCATGTACTTACATATGTGTAAAATGAAGAAATAGCTTGTAACAATCAATTTCTTCATTTTACACAATCTTTCTTACCCAGAAAAATTGAAAAAAAAAAAAATCATAAACTTTGAATCGTCGTCTACAACTTCTTTCATTTTGGACCAGTCTAAAATTTTGTTGTGTGGTAATGGGTTTAACAAGGGAAATAAAGATATATTATTTTTGAGGTTTTACTTCAATGTCATTGGTAAAAGCATTCCAAAATCCATTCCATATATATGCCATGATGGAAACCTTTCAAGACATAAATGTACAAATACCTTTTAACAGATAACAAAATTCCAAATTTAATGAAGTTTGAGATGAAATTTTTCAGTTAATTAAAATTTAAAAATCTTTGTCTTTAGGGGTAGAAAACATTGTGTATAATGAAAAATTTGCTTGTGACAAGCAATTTTTTCATTTTCCATGTTTATCAAAGCCCTTTCTTTTCGGGTCCTCCAAAAGCAGGATTGTGCCGGAACGGGTTAACAATTGAAGTAAGATACAATACTTTTGAATTTATGATAGGTAAAAACTGTCCAAAATCCATTTCATATACGTGCCGTGATGGAGACCTTATATGATAAAAAAACCTGCAATTGCTTTTCACAGAGCAATGGGTAGGTTCAAATGCATTGCAAGTGCATTTAGATATTTAAGCACATACAATAATATTGCACATACCCATTCCAACAAAAAAAAAAGACTCTCTCAGGTGACGACCTTCAAGTAAAAACGTGCTCCTAATCTCAAACCATTTTCAGAAGTCTAACGAAATCAAATACTTTCAATCTAAATGCAAATCATAACAAATATTACATATAAAGTTTCATCATTTAATATGCTCATGTGGCATTTACTTTTCACTTAAATATATAATTTCTCTATGTCTAAATTAAAATATTCATGGTAGTTTTATAACCAAAAAGTTCTAGCTTTGTGAGCTATAGATTAAAAAATAATCAATCATTCAGTGATTTATAACACATACATATCATTGTGATAAAGTACAAAGAATAAAAAAATAATGCAAGATCGTAGAATAAACTTAAAAAAATAAGAATTAAGTAAAACCTGATTCTTTGAATAGGGTTTAACTCCATTTTTAACAGCATTTCAGTCATATCATAGCGGCTGGAGCACCTAACAATCAATTCCTGGTATCTTTCACACAAGTTTTACCATTTCATACTTTCCAAGCCTCAAGCTGCTCATCCCCCTTAGGTTTTTTTATTATCTACTCATTGGTGGAAGATAAATGTTGGAAAGAATATTTACTGCAACCGGGATCAAACCCTGGTCCTCATGATTGAGACTCTGACACACTACCACTGCCCTATATGGCCGCGGCCCTAATAAAATTTGAAGAAACACTTCAATCCCTTTGCACTTTGGCATCAAACTAAGGACCAGTACACACATTAACAGACGGAAAATTTTTAGACTGGTCCAAATTGAAAGGGGTTGCAGACAACAATTCAAAGTTTATCAAATTTTAGAGTTTTTCAATTTTCTGGATAGAAAACATTGTGTTGATTCAAAAGGTTCATTGTGTGGGAATGGATAAACTGTGATCTGAAATAAAGGTGATCTGAAATAAACCAATTTATGTACAGTCCCTCTTTCTTATACCCCTCTCAAGACAATAGCTAAGGGAATAAATGTGGAAAATGAAGAAATTGTTTGCACAAGTCATTTCTTCATTTCCCTCAATGATTTCTTCCCAAAACGACAGAGATTTTTAAAATTTAGCAATTTGAAATTTTTGTCTGCAATAGTTTTCAATTTAGATCAGTCTAAAAATTTTGTCTGCTTTGTTAGAGTTTAATTTTCCAGAGAAAGTGCACATAGCCAGACATCTTTATCTCTCTTTTAATTATTTTTTCTGTATTTTTATCCCTAAAATTTTCAGAAATATTAATGTCATCTGCAACTTGTTTGAATTTACACTAGTCTAAATTTTTGTTGATTGACAAAGGGCTAATCCATTCCTATATATAACAAGCAATAGACACATTGCTTTCTACCCTGAGAGACTGTAATTTTCATTATTTTAAAATTATTATTTGCATCATCTTTCAATTTTGATCAGTCTAAAATTTTGCCATCTGATAATGGGTAAACCAATTCCAACACAATCACGCTTTTTAGGCCCTTTGAGAAAAATGGTTTGTTTAAAGCAATTTCTTCAATGTTCCCAATGTTTACTATCATGAAAGGTTAAGATTTTTCAAATTTCAACAACTTGTCATTGTTGTCTGCAACATCTTTCAAATTGGACAATGAAAAATAATCATTCAATAAGTTAGAAATTACTTTTTCCACAATATTTTCTCAAGTATAAAAATGCAGGGATGTAAAAACCAGGGTTTAACAGGAAAGGGTTAAAATGAAATGTTTTTTCACAGGTAATAGTATCAAATAGTCATTATACCACAAGAAATGCATAACATATAATGGATGAGGTGTCGGACTTCATAGTAAAATAACGGTTAATTGAAAAGTGATTCCCTCCGAGGAGATATCATTATTAAAAGTATATGGAGCTGTCTCTGACTTATCCCACCAACTGCCAATTTACTCTTCATTGCTAACATTTGAGTAGATACCAGCTTTTAACCCATTACCAGACACAAAATTTAAGACCAGTCCAAATTCCAAAAAAGTTGCAGAAGACAATTTTTGATGATGGAATTTAACCCATTCTCACTCAATGATGCTTTTAGACCCCCCCCTTCAAAAAGCTTTGGAAACCATCGTGGAAAATGAAGAAATTGCTTGTCAATTTCTTCATTATCCACAATGTTTTCTCCCCCCCCCCCCAAAAAAATCCCAAATTTCATAATCTTTGTCTGCAACTGCTTTCAATTTGGACTGGTCAAAAATTTTGCTGTATGGTGGAGTGTTAATAAATCTTTGGTCTTTCGCGTTAGAAAACATCGTGGATAATGAAGATATAATTTGTAACAATAATTTCTGAAATTTCCACAATGTTCTGAATGAGTTAAGCAGATAAAAAAGGGAACATCTTCAACTCCTGAGCAGATGACAAAAATTCAGACTGGTCTAAATTATATAAATTGTAGACAATACTTTTAACCCTTGTCAAGCTGAACCTGGAATATTCCTATTTTAGCAGGACCAATAGACAAAGATCAGCCTGCAAATATGTGCAGTCTGATCTTAGTCCATACCACCTGCTTGTCTCTTTTAAGTCAAAGTTGTTTATAAATTGAATTATCAAAATAATTATTAACTCACAATTAGTGCATTCAAAGTGCTGTCAGCCCTTTGAATTTAATGCAAATCTATAAAGGATTTTATTCAGCATGACAAGGGGTTAAGTTGATCGAAGTTTAAATAACTGTCTTTCATAGTGGAAAAAAATGTTTTTCTTGAATTTCTGAATTGAATTGGAACAGGTTAGGTACTTTGCCCAATTAGTGAGTATGTCTATGGATATTTATGCAGACCAGAATGCAAGAGGATTTAAGCATGCCACTGCAACTTAATTAACCTCAAGCAAAACACACCAAAGACAATTGAAATGTCCATAGCATAGGGCAGAAACAGACCCCTTAACTCTTGTCATGTTGAATAAAATCCTATTTCAGAACTCGAATTAAATCAAAGTACTGAAAGCACTGAAAGTACTTATTCTGGTTTAATATTTTGAAAATCAATTACTAAAATAACTGTTGCATAAATGGGACAAAAGGTGGTAAAGACTTAGATCAGACTGCATATTTGTGCAGGCTGATCTTTGTCTATACCTCCTCCAAAGACAGGATTATTCAAGGTTCAGCATGATAAGGGTCAACATACCAGTTGATGTCTATGTAGATAAAGTAATATCAAGTCGCTTTGTTGTGAAATTAGGATTTTTTTCTCTCTGTTGTTCAACTTAATTTGATTCCCAAACCTAGCCATTATGAGTAATTCTAAACAAATAAATAATGTTCGTTATCATGCAACTTCAAAGGCTTATTGCTAAAGGAAATTCACAAGGACATGGAAGCAAGATTAGGGGACTAAGTCCATCATTATAGTATGATGAAGAGGTGGACCACTGAATTAACAGTAGAGTCTTGAACAGGGCTCCGGAAATTTGGTAATCTAAATCGGTCCGGGAATTGCCCCCCCCCCCCTGCATGCACCCCCCCCCCCTCCGCCGACAAAAACGAATACCCCCGCCTTTTTTCACCTTTCCCGTACGTAAAAGGGTTCATCATTCATTCCGTAGTTGCCCCCCCCCCTCCCGAGTACCGCCCAATTAATTATAGTATTGATATACTTTTCCATTTTCATAAGCTAGTTATCAAAAGTTTTGTTAATTTAACACAGTCATGTCGATTTTCTTTCAACACGAGCGTCTGTTAATGGAAAAACACAGCTGACGTCACAAAAATGTCGGGTCAGTCCATTCTACCCCAAGGGATCGCAGAGTCGTGACGTACATCAAAAGGACCGACGAGACAAACTCGAGTGGGTTTCCCACGTGTTAAACTATTTTCCTAGATTAGAATTTGTGCACAAATCTCGTCATTTATTAATTGTAGTTGACCTCCGATTTATTATTCGGACATTTTCCGACCCTGAAGTAAGATTTAATTTTATTGACGGAACTAGCGATATGATTAAGCTCCCGTTTTCGTTTATATTTTATTATCTGTATTCTGCGGATTTCCAATTATTGTTTGAATTCTATCGGCTGTGTTTCTTACCGTGAATGAAAAACTATAAAACATATATTAACGACGTGACTTATTTTTCTTTTACAAATTTTAACCCAGTTTCACGCGCTTTCTTGTGATAAAATAATTTCATAAAAGCGTTGTGCTGAGCTATTCCGACTTTGTACGCACGGCAACTGAAGCCTGTTCATGTCTCGATTTAAATACGCATCGCATGTTATAGTAAAAGAAATTAGTTTCACGAGTAACGGCAATCTAAATCGACGCAGTTTTAGATATCCATTTTGGTAAGACTTCGACCGTGTGTATGTCAAACCAATTCTCTATTGCAAATAGTTTACAGAACTCGATACTCGAAGTTAGGTCAAGCGTGAAACTGGAAATTAGGTCCACGTACGGATGGGCATTTGACTGGCCGGCTGGTAAACTAATTATCGACTTTTGGCACTTGTTTATCTCTTAATCTGCAGGTAACGTGTTTTGAAACTTCGATTATTTCGGTTTCAAGTGAATTTTGATAGTGGGCGAGTTTATCAGTATTTAAACGTGAAATTTGATGAAAATTTCGGACCGATTTTGGTGAAATTTTTGGGATTCCAATCGGTCTGGCAATTAAAAATTCAGTCCAGACCGGCAATTTATCGGATTTCCGGAGCCCTGGTCTTGAAGATGACCCTCCTCCAAGCAGGCCACAAACTGTCAAATCAAACATCACCATCAATAAAATCCATCGATATAATTATGGTAGAGCTGCACAGGTAGGTACCTCAATGGAACAAGTCCATGCAATTATCCATAATGATTTGCAAATGAAAAATGTTTCAGCTAGACAGGTCTCAAAGTTTCTGAGTGATGACCATAAAAAGCTCAGTTAAACATGTCGAAGGAAAACCTTGCCATGTTTCAGCATGTTTAACCCATTCCCACTCAGTGACACTTTTAGATGCCTCCAAGTAAAAATGCTTTGGAAAACATTGTTGAAAATGAAAAAAATTGCTTGTTACAAGCAATTTCTTCATTTTCCACAATATTTTCTCTTCCAGTAGTTGAAAAATCCAAAATTTCGTAAACTTTTTAATGTCATCTGCAACTTCTTTCAGTTTGGGCTAGTCTAAAATTTATTCGTCTGGTAATGGGTTAAGTAGGATTCATATCAATTTCTCAAGCAGTTCATAATTTATGATGAAACAACATCCACTGGGAAGACAATAGCCACAGTTTTCTGGGATGTGCTGTTGAGTTATACCCTGTATCTTGGGAGTATTATGCTGACTAACCACTTTCTGACTATTACCTATTCCCACAGATGACAAAAGAACCTATTATTGTACCACAATATTTAACTTTTGTCATGCTGAACCCGGAATATTCCTGTTTTGGCAGGAGGTATAAGTGCAGTCTGATCTTAGTCTACACCTACTGATTGTCCCCTTTCAGCTAAAATCATTTAAATAATCAATTTTCAAAAGAAATATTGACCCTTATTAAGACCTTCCAGTGCTGTCAGTCATTTTATTTTAAAGCAATTCTATAAAAGATTTTTTAATTCAGCATGACAAGGGTTAAGACTGGTAAAAACTGAAAGAAGTGCCAACAGTATTTGTTACTTGGTTAGATTTGACCCATTACCAGACAACAAAATTTTAGACTGATCCAAATTGAAAGAAGTTGCAAATGACAATTTAAAGATGAAAGTTTAGATTTTTCAACTTTTTTGGTTGAAAACATTGTGGAAAATGAAGAAATTGCTTGGTTCAAGGAATTTCCTCATTTCCCCAATGTTTTCCCAATAGTTCCTCTTGAGGGGCGTCTGAAAGCGTCATTATGTGGGAATGGGTTAAATAATCTTTGTCCTTTCAGGTAGAAAACATTACAGACAAAGAAGAAATTACTCTTAATAATTAATTTCTTTTATATCCACATTTTTTATAAGTAACATGATATAATGTAGAAAATTATTCATTGAGGATCAGGTGTGCATGACAATTTAAAGAAATGAAATTCAAAAATTCTTTCGCTTTTTGGGTAGAAAACATTGTGGATAATGAAGAAATTGCTTGTACCAGGAAATTTCTTTATTTCCCACAACATTTTCAAGGGCTATTTTCTTATAGGATGTCAAAAATCTAGATTGTGTGGCAATGGTTTAAACCTTTGCTTATACAGGTGTTATACTGGTTCTCTTCAAATTTTCTTCGGTACTGTCACTCAAATTTTCGAAAGAATTTTGTGGACAACTATTCAGAGCAGGTAAGGAATAAAAATTAGTGCCTAAAAGGGTAGAAAAAATTGTGAGTAAAGGCAAAATTGTTTGAAACTGACATTTTCTCCTCTTTCCAACATGTTTTCCATACTAATTTCCTTTCACACATCAAAAAGAAGTATTGTATGATAGTATATTAAGACAGTACTCCCATCAAAAATTATCAAATAAAGGGGTAATTTTCAATAAATCTTGAAAACCTATCAAATACAAATATATAAAAGTAAAAAGGAACCTAATTTCAAGATGTAAGAAGTCAGAAATTTCCCTCAAAGACAAAATACTGCCATCCAAGGGCTCATAAATACTAAATTCTTTGACAAATTACAAGACTGGCAGATAAGCAAGTTCTCTGGAGTCCACATTACAAATGACTTGAAACTGAATTTCACTCAAAATTATGATGATGAAGATTACTTCAACAAATGTCTTTCTGTACTCATTTCACCTGTAATGGAAATAACTTTACCCACTACCACACAACAATTTTAATGACTGATCTTAATTTAACAATTTCCTGTACAAACCCGAGATTTTTCGTTGCTGTGATTCTGTAACAAGCAATTTCTCTTTTTCCCACAATATTTTCTACCACAGAGGATTGTTTCATTTCAAATTGCATCCAATAGTCATTGTTGTATGAAGTCTCTTTCAATATGGACCAGTGTGAAATTCAAAAAAACGGGAAAAGGTTATGGTTGTGCAGAAGACAATTGGTTTATTTATTTTACATTGATTGGGATACAAGTTCTTACAACTTAGATTGATCCCTCTCGATTCTGCTTCCTGGAAATTCACCAGTCCTGGCCAAGGAAAGAACCAAGATCGATAGCCGCTACAAATCGAACTGGGGTCCTCTTGATCAAGAAGCTGACGCTCTACCTCTGGACCACCGACACCACGTTCAAAAATCTTTGCCTTTTTAGGGTAGAGAAATTTCTTCATTTTCCACAATGTTTTAAGCAGTCTATTTTTCTTTATGGTGGCAAAAAGAGATATTAAGTGGGAATTGGTTAACCCATTACCAGAAAACAGAATTATGAGACTGATCCAAGCTAAAAGAAGTTACAGAAGATAATTTCAAGTTGATAAAATTTAAATATCTCTGATTTTCTGGGTAGGAAACAATGAAAAAAAAGTTGCACTAACCAATTCCCACACAATGACACTTTTTGACACCAAGGAAATACGCTTTTGAAAAAATTGTGGAAAATGAAGAAATATTGCTTGTTACAAGCAATTTCTTCATTATCCACAATGTTTCTATCCAAAAAAATGGAAACAATTTAAAATTCCATCAACTTGAAATTGTTGTCTGCAGCTTCTTTCAATTTGGACCAGTCTTAAATTTTGTTGTGTGGAATTGAGAAATTTTGTCACTCTCAACATTGTTTTCTAAAACCTTTTTCCTTCGGTTGTTAAAAGGAGGGGTTGTGTGGGAATGGGTTTATTCTTATTATGTGTAGACAGCACTTGTTATCTGGAAATTAGAAAACTTGAATTTTAGGATATGTCCAGGTCATATTCAAGTCCCAACTTTATCTCTTCTTTATTTCATATAAAACCGTATGTTTATCTCAAACCAGTAAAACCACAATTGCTGTTATGTCAGCTGAAGTGTCAAACTATTGGTGACTGCCACAATGTTTGCAGCTTTTACCCAAAACTCCTCTTCCTGGAAAAATTTCCAGATTGATGCATGGTAGACCGATACCACTGATGTCTTATCTTTTGTTAAAGTCCACAGCGGTGCCCGTATAGTTGATCAGCTAATTTTTTTCTTCGAGCTTCAGTTATCTCCATTTTTTAGCCATGGCACACACAAATCGAGTTTATGAGTGTCTACTGTACTTAAAAGAATATGGAAGGTGATCTGAACTAAAACAAGAGGACCATGATGGTCCTAGATTGCTCACCTGAATTGTCTGCTGTTAAAAAAATGCAACTAGAGACGAAAAACTATAAACAGTTTCATGAAGATTTAGCCAAAACTGTAACTTCTATATTGTAAACAAAGAAAATGTCATTATTGCCCCTTTTCCTGTGTTTTCCTATTGAACCTTCCCATAATCTATAAGGTGCATCAATTATCCTGACCATGTTTCATGACGAATTGAGTTAAAATTACGGCCTCTAGAGTGTTAACAAAGAAATTGTCATTAAGGCCCCTTTCCTGTGTTTTCCAAAAGAACCTTCCCATAATCAATAGGGTTCATCCTCATGCCCTAACAATTATTCTGGCAAAGTTTCATGAAGATTGCGCCAAAATTATGGCCTCTAGAGTGTAAACAAAGAAATTGTCATTAAGGCGCCTTTTCCGGTGTTTTGGGAAAGACCCTTCCAATAATCAATAGGGTTCATCTATATGACCTAATAATTATTCTGACAAAGTTTCATGAAGATTGAGCCAAATTTGTGGCCCCTAGAGTGTAAACAAAGAAATTGTCACTAAGGCCCCTTTTTCCTGTGTTTTCAAATAGAACCCTCCCATAATCAATAGGGTTCATCCTCATGACCTAACATTTATTCTGACCAAGTTTCATGAAGATTGGATCAAAACTGTGGCCTCTAGAGTGTAAACACTTCAATTGTTAACACGGCACGCTGCACGACAGACATTCAATGATCACAAAAGCTCAGCATGAGCACTTTGTGCTCAGGTGAGCTAAAAAGGAAGAAGTTTCTGTAACAAAATTAGATTTCTATTTTATTTGCAAAAAAAGGGATTTTTACTCTTTTTACATACCATTTGTTAGCCCAACCCACTTACTCCATTCGTCCTGCCAATTGACTGCAACAGGAAGTTCCACTTTGATTTCAAATGGTGTTATTTTGCAAAATCTATGATCAGAAGTATGTAAAAACAAGAGCCGTCAGAGACATATTATGCTCCTGGAATATAGCCCTGTCACAAAAAATATAAAATAAACAGGTAAAAGAGATCAGATGGACCTACAGACGCAGTTGCCTGTATATGCTTGCCATATCAAAGACATGCTTGAGCTGTGACCTTGACCTTGAGCTGTCTAAAAACTTGTTTCAAATGGCACATCTAGTCACGACAGATCTATTTCGAAATCAATCCATAATTTCAGGAGCTATGCTCCAGACATGCTCAATTCTAATGCTTGACCTTTAGCTGTGACCTTGACCTTGGAGCTATCTTAAGATTTGTTTCAAATTGCTCATCTACTCATGATAGAGAACAATTTTGCAATGTTATTTTGAAATCTGTCCATAGTTAAAGGAGCTATGCTCCGGACATGCTCAATTCAAACATTTGACCTAGAGCTGCGACCTTGACCTTGGAGCTATCTGAAGATTTGTTTTGATTTGCACATCTACTCATGCTAGAGTATAATTGTGTAAATTTATTTTGAAATCCATCCATAATTGAAGGAACTATACTCTAGAAATGCTCAATTCCAATGTTTGACCTTGAGCTGTGACCTTAAAGCTATCTAAATTTTCTTTTCACGTGGTACATCTACTTTTGATAGAGAAAAATTGTGCCAAGTAATTTTGAAATCCATCCATAATTGATGGAGCTATGCTATGGACAAGGTCAATTTTAACCTTTGACCTTAAACTGCGACCTTAGGAGCTTTTCAAAAACCTTAGACAGGAAGCAAACTTTTATCTTGAAAATTCGTCAGTTTATGTTACATCACATAAACATCATAAGAAAAGCTATTCAAGCTGTGTTACAACCTTTATTTTGCCTACCCACTATTTCATTTTTTTTTGGGTTTTTTACATTTGACTTTGGTATTTGACCTTATCCTTATCACATGACCTTGACATGAGGATATGCGTATTATGGAGATGTATCATAAGGCCAAATATGAGCATTGTATCTTGAATAGGCTGGTAGTAATTGGCTATGTTAAGTTTTTTGTTTAAGTTTTGCAGACAGACAGATGGACAGATCGACAGATGGACAGACAGACATACGGACAATGGTAAAACAATAAGCACCGATCATTCAATGCGGGGGCATAAAAATTCTTAAACTTAAAATTGTAGTCTTCATCTTCCACTGGGTTTTGTTTGTTTGAATAGGGTTTAAATTTGCTTTTAACAATTTTTTCAGTCATGTGGCAGCAGCTTGAGCCCCTAACAATGGATGCCTGGTATATTTTGCATCAGTACAACCATTACATCCTTTCCTAGCCTCCAGCTGCTATCCCACTTAGGCTTATGATTTATCCACCCACTAGTGAGAGACAAATTTTCGGGAAGGAAATGTGCCGCCACCAGGGATCAACCCATTCCTTTCAGTTTGGACCAGTCTAATATATTGCCGTCTGGTAATTGGTTAACCCTTTCCTGGTTTTTGAAATTTTAGACTGGTCCAAATTGAAAGAGGATGCAGACAACAATAAAAATTGGATGCAATTCCAAATAAAACCATCCTATGTGGTAGAAAACATTGTGGCAAAAGGATAAATTGCTTATTATAAGCAATTTCTCCTTTTTCCACAATGTTTTCTCAAGTATAAAATCACAGTGATGTAAAATCCCGGGTTTATCCAGGAAAGGGTTAATAGTCACTAATCAATGTTGGTGTATAATACATGGAATACTATGATGTAGAAGTTATACAAAACATGGTACTGGATTCTCGTCAAATAGGAAAACTCAATATTTCACTCCCTTTTCCAGCTTAACCCATTACCAGACAGCAATATTTTAGACTGTTTCTTATTGATAAGAGTTGCAGATGACAATTTAAGGTTTATGAAATTTTAGAATTTTTCAACTCTCTGGGTGGAAAACATTGTAGAAAATGAAGAAATTGCTTGTTACAAGCACTTTCTTCATTTCAAACAAAGTTTTCCTTATTGTGTTTCTTGAAAAGCGTCAAAAAGTGTTATTGTGTGGGAATGGGTTAAGAAATATGAAAATTTTCCTATATTAGCAGCTCAAATCCAATTAAAGGTTTTGTATCACTACTGTAACACAATCATAATCTTGATATCTGATCTTGGATACATTTGACAATTTATTGTCTGGTAAAAGGTTAGTTTCTCACTACCTGTTAGTTACCTTATATCATTAGCATCAAACAAAAAATATTTCTAAAGCATTATTATCCCACATTATTGGTTAAAGTTCACACACAAACAAACTGACAATGAAGCCTGTGGATGACATTGCCAACAATTAAATGTGTGTGCAATGTAAAGTCTAAGATCAGCATGTACATCTGCACAGTCTAATCAGAGTCTTCACTGTGCACTATTTTGGTAAGTTCTGACTCAAAAGTTTCCTTAACCCTTTCCTCTTCAATCCCTAGGTTTTACATCCCTGTGATTTTATATTAGAGAAAACATTGTAGAAAAAGAAGAAAATGCTTGAAAGTTGCAATTTCTTCTTTTTCCACAATAATTACTACCCTACTAAATGGTCATTTTTCAAGTTAACCCATTCCAACTCAATTCCTCCTTTTTACGCCCCTCGAGAAAAAAGCTTTGGAAAACATTGTGGAAAATGAAGAAATTGCTTGGATCAAGCAATTTCTTCATTATCCACAATGTTTTCTATCCCAAAAGACGAAACAATTCAAAATTCCATCAACTTGAAATTGTCGTCTGCAGCTCCTTTCAATTTGGACTGGTCTAAAATTCCACTGTGTGGGAATGGGTTAAATCTATTTTCAAAGTTCGCCTGCAATACCTTTGAATTTGGACAGATCTAAAATTTTGCAAAACAGGAAAGGGTTATCCCATTTCAGAGTGTTAGGTTGATCCAAATTTTAAGAAATTGCAGACAACAACTTCAAGCTGACAGAATGTCAAAGTACACAGTATTTTGAGGATGTAAACCTGGAAAATACAGAAATTGCTTCTTACAAGCAATTTCTGCACTCTCCACATTGTTTTCCTATACTTTTTTCCAGAGGTGCATAAAAAAGAGGGTTAACAAGTTATGTGAATCTTTGGAATTGTCAATTGCAGGCTTAATTTTAGTTTTCAAACTACACTATTACATATTAGCAATTGCTCTTGACAAGCAAGGTTCTCTAAAATGGTCCTTAAAGTTATTCACTAAGTTTCGTAGGGTCATTTTTAGGTCATATCCACTCAGTTTGTTACTACCAACAACATTGGCTCCACACACAGACTCACTAGCTGGTTCTTCCTGATGTACAACTGTATCCTCCACCCCTTCCCAGCAGTTAATGTCTGTATTACCAGCGTCCACCTCCGTACTCTCTGCCATCATCCCAGGTACTTGACTGTCTACAACTGTCTCCATATTTATATTATTACTAAACTTTCACTTCTCTATTGAAAATCTGTTCTTCATTACAGCATATCAAAGTCTTTCAATGTAAGAATGTTAAAAAGTTCATAGATCCTGTTGAGACAAAAAATAAAAACTTCATTAGAAAATCTATCCTGATACAAAAAAAAAAATAAAAAAAGATATGTATTAACCCTTTCCTGTTTTGCAAAATTTTAGATCCGTCCAAATTCAAAGGTTTTGCAGACGAAAATTTAAAGTGGATTTTATTTGGAACATAACCATTTAGTAGGGTAGAAAATATTGTGGAAAAAGAAGAAATTGCTTGTTACAAGCAATTTCTTCTTTTTCCACAATGTTTTCTCAATTACAATATCACAGGGACGTAAAAACCAGGGATTAACCAGGAAAGAGTTAAAATTCCTTTCCTTTTCTAATATTCTAACATTTTTGTAATATTGATGCAAAGCATAGTGCCAATACCTCATTAAACCATTTCTCCAAAATGGCACTTTTGATACCATCAAAAAAAAGATTGGGAAAACATGATGGAAATGAAGAAATTACTCTTAACAAGCAATGCCTTCATTATCCACTATTTTTTCTAGCACGAAAGACAAAGATTTTAAAAATTTCATCAACAAAAAATTGGCATCTGCAACTTCTTTGAATTTGGACCAGTCCAATTTTTTGTTATGTGGTAATGGGTTCAAATCTTCAATTAAGCCCTTGCAAGATATTTCTAACCATTTGACAAGAGCCAGAAGTAATGAAACATGTTAGCCTGCAATTAAAATATTCCCTGATCACTTACAAACGCTTTAAGTAGGTATCTAGCTATAGAGTGCAAAGTGAAGACTCAGATCAGACTGTGCAAAAGCTGATCACTTATAGACGCTTTCAGCAAGTATTTATCTATAGAGTGCAAAGTGAAGACACAGATTAGACTGTACAAATGCACAGTCTGATCCGGGTCTTCACATTAGCATATGGGTGTAACCGTTGGAAATGCCATGCATAAGCCCAAATGTTTTCATCCAACTGTCAGAGATTTTATTCGTAATTCTTTTCCCTTTTTTCTTCACCTATTTCACTACTAACCTTTTACAATCCCTTGAGCAATAAACCTCAGTAAAGTCCTGTCAAATCACCATTATGTGTTGAGAAATCAGTGCTGAGATGAGAAAATGATCAGTCTGAATTCAAGCTGAAACAAGATGAAAATTTGCCCACATAAAATAGTCACTCCATTGTTTTCATGTCTTTTCAATTGAAACTAACTTCACAATTAAACTGATCAGATCTATACCGTTATTCTATATGAGCAAGTGCCTTCCCCCTTAACTTTTTGTCTGGTATCTTTTGCAAAAAGGTCATGTCTTACGAAAAGGATGTGTTTAAATCTCTAAGGAATATTTTGTCTTTAAAAAAAAGAGACTTTCTAAAGCTTTTATACATACATAGAGGTATAATGTTTGAACACAAGATCTGCACTATTAGTCAAAGTAAATGTTTATTAACCCATTCCCTAACAATGACACTTTTGGGTGCCCATCAAGAAAAACAAGTGGGAAAACATTGTGTATAATAAAGAAATTGCTTGTGACATGCAATTTCTTCATTTTACACAATGTTTTCTACCCAGAAAGTTGAAAAAATCTAGATATTCATAAATTTTACAATGTTGTCTGCAACTCCTTTCTCTTTGGGCCAGTCTAAAATGTTGCCATACGGTAATGGGTTAAGACCCTGTCCTGTACAATCACTTGTCTTTATAACCCATAGATTTTATCATATGGTAAAAATAGCAACCAGACTTTTTCTTTGACATAACCATACAGCAAAGCCATAGGAAAAGAGAAGCAATAGAGAATAGTTGTTTGTTTCAGGGTAAGATTGATTTCATGAACAACAAAGTTTAGATTTGCAAGTTAAAATATAGCTTTTGTTGTTCACAAAATGAAAGATAAATACATCTTGCACAAAAACAAACGGTTATTCTATTTCTGTTTGAAAAAAAAAGAAAGAGAAAAATGATATTTTGTGTGTGTGTTCCAAAATCTCTAAAGGCATGTCCTTGCGCCTGAAAATTACATGGCAGCATGACAACTTCATAACTTTCTTGAGTCCAGCTACGATGACGTTCAGTAGCTGGAAAGAAACAAAAGCTAGGCTAAATCTTCAAAACGGTGATTTTACCATTTAGATAATTTCATAGTTTTTTCTGTGAAATTATAAAGTGAGAATTCACAGAGAAATATCAATAATCCACCAAAAAATATTAAAGAAATATTAACCCTTGTCATGCTGTATAAATTACCTTACTGAATTGCTGTAAAATCAAAGGGCTGAAAGCACTGATAGAACTTGATGTTAAAAAATAACCATTTCTTTTAGAAATCAATTTCATAAACAACTGTAGCAGGAAAAGTACAGCAGGAGGTGTAGATCATGATCAGACTGCACTTATGTGCAGGTTGATCTTGGTCTACACCTCCTGCAAAAACCGGAATATTCCGGGTTCAGCATGACAAGGGTTAATAAATCATCCCTCACTAAACTCCATTTCCAGATGAAGAAATTTTAGACTTGGTCCATTTGTAAGAAGATTCAGATGATAATTCAACCCATTCCCACACAACAAAATTTTAGACTGATCCAAATTGAAAAAGGTTGCAGAAGACAATATAAAGTTTAAGAAATTTCAGATTTTTTTCAACTTAGAAAACATTGTGTAAAATAAAGAAATTGCTTGTTAAAAGCAATTTCTTCATTTTATACTATGTTTTCCCAATTGTTTTTCTAGAGGGGCGTCCAAAGGTGTCACTGTGTTGGAATTGGTTAAAGTTGGTATTATTTGAAAAATAAATGCCCTGTTAGAAAACATTGTGAGAAAAGGTAACACTACTTATTACAAGAAATTTCTATTCTAACAATTTTTTTCAAAGCTGTTTCTATTTAGCATATCAAAGGATGGGGCTGTGTGGAAACTGATTAAAACTTACAAGAGAATGAAATAACATCAAAAATGGCCCAAGAATTGCAGAATTTCATCTAGACAAGTTGGGTCAAGTCAAAGTCTTACTGTTTCTTAACCCATTTCTACACAATCTAGCTTTTTATACCCCTCAAGAAAAAAGAAGCTGTCAGAGATGGATTATTCTCCCCAAATATAGCCCTGTCACAAAAAGTATGAAATAAATAGGAAAAAGGTTCGTACAGACCGACAGACACAGATGCAGGTATATGCTCATATATATATTCCAGAAATGCTAAATTTTAACATACATTTTTGAGCTGTGACCTTGACCTTGAAGCTATCTGGCATATTAATTTTATATTGACTGGGAAACAAGTTCTTCTAACTTAGATCAATCCCTCTAAATTCTGCTTCCCTGAGAATGCACCAGCACTCACGCTGAATGTATGGGCTAGTGATAGAACTAAGACCAAGAGCTGCTCCTGTGAATCAAACTCAAGGACTCTGGATCAGGAAGCAGTCGCTCCCCAATCCATGTAGTTTGACAAGGCTTGATACTTTCACACTTGGCATAATGATACATGTACATCATCATGCCCCTTAATCCATTACCAGATGAAAAAATTTCAGACTGTCCAAATTGAATGGAGTTGTATATGACAATTTACAGTTTATGAAATTTTATATTATACTCAACTTCCTTGATAGAAAGCATTGTGGGAAATGAAGAAACAGCTTGTTACAAGCAATTTCTTCATTATACAATATTTTCTCCATAGTTTTTCTCGACAGGCGTCAAAAAGCGTCATTTTAAAAAGAATGTGACCTTGACAATTGACCTTGACACATAACCTTGACCCTGGTATATGCAGAAACTTATCAATGAGATCTAGCATCATGTTAAATATGAGGATTGTATGTTGAATAGGTTTAAAGTTATTTTAAATATTTAGTTTTTTATTTAAGATTTGCAGACAAACAGACAGTCCAAAAATCAGACAAACAACAGTAAAACAATATGCCTTCAATCTTTCAATGCAGGTGTGTAAAAAAGTCCCTTCTTTCTAAACCCATTACCACATGACTCAATTTTAGACTAGTCTAAATTGAAAGATGTTGCATACGATAATTCCAAGTTAATAAAATTCTAAAAATTCCGTCTTTGAAGAAAATAATTTAGACAATGAAGAAATCCCTTGTTACAAGCAATTTCTTCATTGTCCACTATGTTTCAAAAGCCCCTTTTTATTTGAGAGGTGTAAAAAAGTGGGATTGTTTGGGAACAAAATTTGGAAAAAAAAAATCCATCTCAATATTGTTTTCACATTAACAAACCAGATCTTGCATTGACTGCCGTTACGCTGTAGGGGATTTCTAAAGTGAGATTCAAGTTGACAAAATCACCGTTCAACCGAAATCTAATCAGCTCAGAGAGACAATATAAAGGAATCATTTACGATTTTGACAAATCGAAACAATGGAACAGTTACATTTAGAAACGCTATCAATTTATTGAATCATACCACGACTTCAATAAAAAGACTTTGTTCAATCATTTCTTTAACAATAGCAGTAAATATTTCACCAAACATGAAATAAGTAACTCTCCATGAAAAAAGGACTTAGAGGCATACAGAGAATTTTTTTTTCTTTTTTATGATCAATTTCTTACTAGCCCTACATTGAAGTCTTAATTCGCTAGAATGGCAATTCAAAAGGACAACTTTTGCAGTGTCATCAAACATTGGCCTTCAAGCCTGTCATTGACCTTGACCTGAAAGAGCTCTTTTAACCCATTATCAGATGACAAAATTTTAGACATGTAAAAATTGAAATGAGTTGCAGATGAAAAATTTAAGTTAATGAAATTTTAGATTTTTCACCTTTCTTGGTGGAAAACATTCTGCAATTTCTCCATTTACACAATTTTTTTCCCCATTGTTAATTTTGAGGGGGGCATCAAAAAGCAACATTGTGTGGGAATGATTTAAGAGAACACTTCTATCCATTTATGTTGTGATCCATCTAAAATGCTGGAAAACCTTTGACCTTCATGTGTGACCTACTCAAACTAATGACTCAAAGCCACGTCTTTTGTTGCAGAGGACAACAATTACTGTACTAAACTGTTACCAACATGCCTTATGCCTCTTTCTGGACTAACAGCCTCTTATTGCAATAACACGGCTAAATCTGTTTTGCTTTGTTTCACTGATACAAAGAATGGAATCGATTAAAACAATAACACTACCCTCACCATAGGTATAAGTTCAGATCACAGAGATTATAAAAGCGTACAATAACATAGAAAACAATCCTAATTTTTATCAAAAATGTATAAAGATGTGCCAAAATTTGTTCTTTATAATGTGTCATTGTTAGACTTCTTTCATTTTATTGGTATTGATTGAACTCTTTTTCTAATGTGAAAATGTCTATTTTGGTGGTGGAAAGAAAGATGTGTCACATTTTTACCAATTCTCACACAATCACACTTTTTTATGCCTCTCAAGAAAGAAGCTTTGGAAAACACTAGGAAAAATTTAGAAATTACTTGTTACAAGCAATATCTTCATTATTCACAATGTTCTCTACCGAAAGACAAAAATTCTTTTAATTTCATAAACAAAAAAAAATGTCTTCGAAATTCTTACTAACCCTTGAATACTGGCAATGCTGGAAACCCTATTATTATTGAAAATATTGGAAGTTTATAAGTAGGGTCCCATATTTTCTGAAATGGTCCACCTTTTTCAAATCCAATGGGCCATTTGTCCCCATGGCTTTGATTTCTGGGCAGATCCCTGAATACAAAATTAACAGCTTGATCAGGAATATTACATTTTGTATGTCATAGAAAACCTTTTTTTGTAAGATGGGTAACATCTATACAAAAGGTAAAAATGAACAATGGGTCCGGAATTACAGCAGAAAACAACTATCATTTCATTAGTCAGTTTTGAAGTATGTTATCATAATACATATCTCTTTACCATTTAATTCCGCATGATATAAAAGATGACTTCTCAAGAGTTGAAAAGATATCAGTACCATACAGGGAAAGGAATAATTTCAGTCAAAAGTTTTTGAAGGTCACAATGTTTTAACTTATTACCAGACGACAAAATTTTAGACTAGTCCAATTTGAAAGCAGTTTCAGACAACAGTTTTAAGTCTATGAATTTTTTTTCAACTTTCTGGGTAGAAAACAATGTGTGAAATGTGAAATTTTCCAATGCGGTAATGGGTTAACTACCTCATAGAATGTTGGTATCAGAAAGGCTCTTAGAAAGTCAGCAAATTTTCTATTCAAATGTTCTACTCCTTCTTTTAACCTATTCCCACACAACAAAATTTTAGAATGGTCCAAATTGAAAGGAGTTGCAGACGACAATTTCAAGTTTATGAAATTTAAGATTTTTTCAACTTTCTGGATAAAAAACATTGTGAAAAATGAAGAAATTGCTTGTCACAAGAAATTTCTTCATTTTTCTCAATGTTTTCCCAATTCTTTTTCTTAAGGGGCATCCATAAGCATCACTGTCAGGGAATGGGTTAAAACCCTGCGGCCTTAACCTTTTACAAGACAAAATTTACAAAAACCTCATGCTGTCCAAGTTAGGACAACAGTTTTATAGTTGATGAAATTTCAAGAATCTTTATCTATTGTGGTAGGAAACATTGTGGATATTGAAAAATTGCTTGTTACTAGCAATTTCTTCATTTTCCATTATGTTTTACAAAGCTTTTTTTCTTGTGGGAAGTAAAAAAGCAGATTTGTATTGGAATGGGTCAAACTCCCATGATAATTCTAATTAATAAAATTATTAAGGATGGTTAATATACTGTATGATCAAGCCAAAACTGAGTAAGTTAACTTTATCAGAAGATTCTTATCAAATGATATAAAATTCTCTTCTAAAGCCATTACCAGATGGCAATATTTTAGACTTGCCCAAATTGAAAGAAGTTGCAGACGACAATTTGAAGTTTATGAAATTTTTGGTTTTGTCAAGTTTCTGGGTAGGAAACATTGTGTAAAATGAAGACATTGCTTGCAACAAGCAATTTCTTCATTTTCCGATATGTTTTCCAAAGTTTTTTTTCCGTAGGGGCGTTTAAAGGCGTCACTTTGTGGGGATTGGTTAAAGAAACTTTCTTCGTTAAGAGTATTGAAAACCCCACTGAAAAGAAAGACCCTCAAAACTAGGGTCAGATGACATCAGGTTAAGTATAATTGTCATCGTGTGGCAATGAATTGTCATAGTGCAGTAATGAAACTCTCTTTGATGCCTGCTTTTGTATAGGGGCCTGTAGACAGTAAACTCTGATATTGTAATTCTAGTTGGTGAGAAAACTAGTTAGTGAACACTAAACATACCTTAAATAGCTTGTCAATGGCCTAAAACACTTGTTCATATACTATCTTGTTTCTTAACCCTTGTCATGCTGAAACCGGAATATTCCGGTTTTGGCAGGAGGCGTAGACCAAGATCAGCCTGCACATAAGTGCAGTCTGATCTTGGTCTACACATCCTACTTGTTCTTTTCCTGTCGGAGTTGTTTATGAAATTGATTTCTAAAAGAAATATTTATTTTTGAACAGCAAGTTCTATCAGTGCTTTCAGCCCTTTGATTTTACAGCAATTCGGTGAGGTTATTTATACAGCATGACAAGGGTTTAAATGTAGGCTTCCATCTAGAACTGTGATCCTGTTGAGGACAATTTCAACTCTTGTCATGATGAATAAAAAACTTTTCAGAATTCCATTGAAATTAAAGGGCTGAAACTAATGGAAGTACTAGTTGCTAAAAAGGAGCAACTGACAAGTAAATTTGACTTTTCCTCAAAATGTTCAACAATATATTGTTCTGCATTGTCATAAAAAGTTGGGATTAAGCGCAAATGGTTTTAAAATGGATTAGGGAAGAATACTTGTAGAATCTTTATTCAATTGGCTTTGAAATTTGTTTCTTTTTTTCTAACTAGAGATAAAACTATGATTTTTCTGATTGAGGTCTTTCCCAACTCTGTATTCTTTCATGTGAAAGCCTTTATTTTTTATCATATGAATCATTTCCTTACCTAATAATTAAGTATCTGACTGCTTTCAATTTGCACCATCCAATACATTGTCATCTGATAATAAGTTGGTTACCATCTTATTTTTTTTTCATCCCAGATGTAATGTGGTGGAGACATGCAATGAAAAAATTGACAGATATCAGCTGTCAATCAATCTAGATGGTTGTCCCAGGACAACTGCAGTTGAGCCCCCAAAGTTTTGTAGGTATCATGCTCTGGACAAACACAAGTTTAGTGTTTGACCTTGAGATTTGACTTTGAACTTGAAGCTATCCAAAAATTTATTTCAAATGGCACATCTACTCATGATGTAGAATAATTGTGCCAATTTATTTTGAAGTCCATCCATAATTGTGGGAGTAATTGTCCAGATAAACACAATTTTAGTATTTGACCTTGAGCTGTGACCTTGACATGAGAACTATTCAAAAAATTCTTTCAAATGGCACATCTACTCATGATGGAAAATAATTGTGCCCATTTATTTTGAAATCCATCCATAATTGTAGGAGTAATTGTCCAGACAAACACAATTTTAGTATTTGACCTTGAGCTGTGACCTTGAAATAAGAACTATTCAAAAAATTCTTTCAAAGTGCACATCTACTCATGATGGATAATAATTGTGCCTATTTATTTTGTGATCCATCCTTAAATGTAGGAGTAATTGTCCGGACAAACACAATTTTAGTGTTTGACCTTGAGCTGTGACCTTGACATTAGAACTATCCAAATATTTCTTTCAAATGGTAGACCAATTAAATCAGAATATTCTGGGTCCAGTATGACAAGGGTTAATAAAGATCTTAACTTCTTGTTGGAGTTCAGTGGGTGGGGGCCAGCAATCCATCTTAGTTGTATATAGCTAGGAAGTTGCATGTGAAGGAGATATATTCTGCAACCACATCTTCTCATTAATTTCCCCATCATGAGCGTTTCTGCAATCACAGGAAGAAAAGAATATACAAGATTTTACCAAATATGGACATTTTATCTACACTTTTCAGAATCACTTTTTTATTCAGGCTACTTTAACTATTTTGATACATGAGGTCAAGCAAGCAATTTCTTCATTTTCCACAATGTATTCAACCAAGAAAGTTGAAAAAAATCTACATTTTCAGAAATTTTAAATTGTCGTCTTTGAATTTGGACCAGTCTTACTTTCTCTTGTGGTAATAGGTTGATGCACTTAAACTATTATCATTAGACCTTGAGCATTATCTTACCCATTCCCAGATGACAAAATTTTCAAGTGGCCTAAATTGAGAGAAGTTGCAGACAACAATTACAAATTCATGAAATTTTGAAAATCTTCCAGGAATATTCCAGGTTAAGCATGACAAGGGTTAACCCTTTCCTGTTTAATCCCTGGTTTTTCATCCCATTGATTTTATAATTGAGAAAACAAAGCAGAAAAAGAAGAAATTGCTTGTCACAAGCAATTTCTTCTTTTTCCACAATATTTTCTAACCCTATTGAAAGGTTGTTTTTCAAATTAAATGCACTTTAAATTTTCATCTGCAGAACCTTTAAATTTCGACAGGTCTAAAATTTTGCAAAAACAGGAAAGGATTAAAGGAAGTCAAATTACAAAATAATACCTGTTGCCTAATCACCAGCAATTTAATTTTCTGTAACAGGCAATACAGCCCTAAAAAGGAAGGGAATTCTGGTACAATTCAGTAATTGTATCTTCCAAGTTCCGGAAAATAATCAATCTGTAATGATGACATCAGGAAGTAATTGTATGTGGCTGAGCTGCAAGTCAAATTAACCTAAAACAGATTAACAGCATCCTTTAACCCATTCCAACACAATGATGCACTTCTACAAAAGAAGCTTTGGAAAACATTGTGGAAAATGAAGAAATTGCTTGTTACAAGCAATTTCTTCATTATCCAAAATGTTTTCTACCCAAGAAGATGAAGATTTTTAAAATTTCATAAAACTTTAAATTGTCTTCTGCAACTCCTTTCAATTTGCACCAGTCTAAAATTTTGTCCTCTGGTAATGGGTTTAACCATATACCAAACAAACCACTATTTCTCATGAGGCTACCCTTGTATTCTAGCTATCAAGAATATCCATGTCTTTACCCATTCTAACGCAAAATAGATTAGGAAAAAATATTATGGAAAATGAAGCAAAGAATTTCTTCATCATCCATAATCTTTTCTACCACAAAAAACATTTCTTTTTTTAAAATGTTGTCAACTTAAAATTGTCCTCTGCAAATTCTTTCATTTTTGACCAGTCTAAAAGTTTTACATGTGGGGAAGTGTTGAAATTATGTCTAGAATCACTCAAGAACCCATAAACAGGTACTTATTCAAAGAGGTATCGGACAATTACTTTTAGGTCATCAATATCTTTTTACTTTTGGGGTAACAAGCAAAGTTTTCTTTTGAGGTAGAAAACATTGTGAATAATGAAGGAATTGCTTGTAACAAGCAGTTTCTTCACTTTACACAACGCTTTCCAAAGCTTTTTTCTAGAGGGTATAAAATGTGCTATTCTGTGAGAATGGATACACTAAATGACAAAACTTAAAGATAGGTTCAAATTGAAAGAGGCTAATTTCGACACATTTTCCAGTTACATTTTCTTTAATTTGTGAAACAACTGGATTTATAGTGTTCTTTATTTTTGAAATTGTTTAACCCATTCCCACACAATGACGCTTATACAACTTTTGTCATTCTTCTTTTTCCATAAATATTTTGGTACAAGCAATTTCTCCATTTTCAACAATGTTTTATAAAGCTTTTTTTTCTTGGAAATGTCACTTTCCACAATGTTTTCCAAAACTTTTTTCTTAAGTGGACTTAAAAGGGGAATTGTGTAGGAATGGGTTAATCAAATCATATCTAAAACTCTCTTTTTAATTCGTATTCATGAATGCTCACTGTGAGACAAGCAAAGATTCTTCAGATAGTAATTGTTGAAGTTATACAGTTACTAAACAAATCCTAACAAGCCTAGATATTCAAGATCTAATCTGAAATATAGTCCGATAACAAAATCGAAATAATTTAAGTAATTTCATGTGTAACGGAATAAAAATTCTTCCATTTCAAATCGAGAGATAGTCAAATAATAGGTTCAGAGATAGTATAGAAAATTAAGACTCATCTAATATTTGAATGGATGAACATCTTAAATGGACAAATATTTTTCACTGATCCACGAACATTATAACGCATTATAAGACAAGCACCTGTGGCAAAGGGAATTACGATTAAGTTTCATTTTTGACAATACCCAGAATGCAACAGTGATTGTGTGTTTGAAACATCAGATTGTTATCTGAAGATTATTCTTTTAATAGAAAGATCACCGAAGATAGTTTGTGAGTTTTTACTAAATTTCCCACCAAGGTATTCTATTCCAGATTTACATTATGTCATTGTTTTGATAGTATTCTTTCTAAGGAAAATACATTTTTTTGTTTCTTTTATTAAGTTACCCCTTCCTGTTTTTTAAAAACTCTAGACTTGTCCATATTCAAAGGGGTACTGGACGAAATTATAAAGTAAGTACAATTCTTACACTAGCTTTCCCAGTTATATACCAATATATTTTGAAAAAAGGAGAAATTTCTCTTAACAAGCTATTTCTTCTTTTTCCACAATGTTTTCTCAAGTATTATATCACATGGAAAAAAATCAGGGATTGTACTCGGAAGGATTAAGGAAATTTTCACTGTAAGGTTATATGGTGTAAAAACATCATCTAATGCTGACCTCAAAATTATTGTCGCATGAAAGCTTTTGGGCCAGGAAACTTGGGAGTTGACACTGATTGAAACTTTTCCCTACAATACAAGATTGTGAGATGACAGAATTCATGACTTTTTCAAATAGCAAGAAGTTACAGAATGATGACATTTAAAATAGTAAGGCAATTGAAATAGAGTAGAAATACAGAAATTGCTAGTGTGAAACAATTCTTCCTTTTCTCACATTGTTTTCCATAATATAATTCTTTGTCATGTGTTTTCAAAACACAGAAATGTATTAAAATTTCTATACAAATCAGTAAATGATCTCTGTATAGATAAATTTGTTACAAAATATGCCTTTTAACCCTTTCCTGGTTAATCCCTGTTTTTTACTTCCCTGTGATTTTATGATTGAGAAAAAATTGTGGAAAAAGAAGAAATTGCTTGTAACAAGCAATTTCTTCTTTTTCCACAATATTTTCTATTCTACTGAATGACTATATTTCAAGTAAGTTTGAGTTTAAATTGAAGTCTGAAAAACCTTTCAATTTAGACCAGTCTAAAATTTAAAAAAAAACGAAAGGGTTAATATCAACTTTTAAGTTCTTGGCCTTAAGTAAGTATTTTTCACCCTGTAAAGAATTCAACAAGGTGAAGTATTTTGTAACAGTTCATTTGTTCCAAACTTGAAACAATAGGAACTGAAAAATGTTACATTTTGCTGATTTTATCAGTTGATTTTTCCCACCTCTACAATTGAAGAGTATTGTCAAATTGTAACAGTGTATAAAGAAGGAATGAAACAAAAATGCAAGCCACACTAACCAAACTGAAAATAGAAAATATTTTGTTCTTGAGCTTTGTTTTAAGGTTGTGGGAAAAATTTCTTTATCTAGAGATAATGGAATGAAAAGATTGAACATTATTTTCTCTATTGATAGGTATTTTCATCTTCAATAAGTGTGTACTATGTTACACAATGATAATTGTATGACATGTCACCCATTCCCACACAATCCAGCTTTTTTACCCTCACCGCTTTTTTTTTTTATATTTTAGACTGGTTTATATTCCATGGTTTTGCAGAGGACAATTTAAAGTCAAATTAACTTGTTAATAATCATTCATTAGAGTAGAAAATATTGTGGAAAAAGAAGAAGTTGCTTGTTACAAGCAATTTCTTCCTTTTGCACAATATTTTCTCAAAGTATAAAATCTCAGGGATGTAAAATGCAGGGATTAAACATGAAAGGGTTAAAGCCATATCTTGTCCCCAAACCACAACAAAATTAGTTAGAAAACTATACCTAAGGTCCAAAAGTAAAATAAATATCACAATGGAAATTATAAGATCAAATTAATTCTCATGGTTAGCCTACAACTCATGAAAGAAGGTTCTATATTTAAATTGTGACCCACTACAAATCAAAGTTTGTTTGCATGAAGTTATGACATCAGTGAAGACATTTTCACTTTTGCTAGTCTTTTAACCCATTCCAACACAATGGAATTTTAGACCAGTCCAAATTGAAAGGAGCTGCAGACGACAATTTCAAGTTGATGGAATTTTGAATTTTTTCGTCTTTTTGGATAGAAAACATTGTGGATAATGAAGAAATTGCTTGATCCAAGCAATTTCTTCATTTTCCACAATGTTTTCCAAAGCTTTTTTGTTGAGGGGCATAAAAAGGAGGGATTGAGTGGGAATGGGTTAAATTCTGCTTGGCAACATCAGTACCTGTGCATGTAACAGTCAATGCAAAAGGAAAATGTACATTTCTGGTGAAGAATCCAGTACATTCCACTTCATCTCAAAATTTCTTTCCATGGAGGGAAGATCTAGTTTTAATGCCTCCCCAAAAAAATACTTTGACAAATATTCTGGAAAATAAAGAAATTGCTTGTTTCAAGTTATTTCTTCATTCAAGACAGATTCAAGTCTGAAAAACAACAAAGGGCAATAACTCAAAAATAAGTATGGTAGAGTTTTGTTTCTTATGTACTGCACTTCCCCTTGGTGAGATCTATCAAAACATAAATTTTCATGATCATACCCATTATACTTCAGAGATATACTATTGAAAAAATTCAAGTTTGAAAAACAAAGGGCAATAACTCAAAGCATAAGTATGGCAGAGTTTTGGTTCTGGGGCACTGAATCTGCTCTCGTTGAGATCTATCCATAATTAAAGTTTCTTGATAATACCTATTATACTTTCAGAGATATGCTACAGACAAAATTCAAGGCTCAAAAACAACAAAGGGCAATTACTCAAAAAAAATATGGTAAAGTTACGGTTCTCATGCACTGCACTTCCACTTGGTGAAATATATACACACAGATCATTATCATACCTAGTGTACTTTCAAATATATGCTACGGACAGAATTCATGGCTGAAAAACAACAAAAAATAAGAACTGTAGAGTTAATGTATTTATGCCTTGTTCTCTGTACTCATTCAATGAATACAACTGCCAAGTTTCAGGACAACCTGTCATACGGTTCCAGAGATCTGCCCCTACAAAGAATTGGATGCCACCTGCTCGGATACCATGAGTGATGCCATAATATGACCTGCTTTTTGAAAGTGGTATTAAAATTGTTTGAATCTGGACCAATGTTAAATTTTGTCTTCTGGTAATGGAATAAAAGATATCAATTGGACAAAAATACTGAAGTTGAGTCAACAAAGAACCATCAGAGACTGGATATACCCAGTACTTCCTGAATAAGTGCTTGTTCATCATGAAATGAATGAAAATTGACAATCAATTATTATAACCCCTTTTTCATTTCACTTTTTTCTGTGAATGTGTGTGTTTTTTATCATAAATATGCAACTCCATTATAGGGCTATCCCCTACTGCACTAAATCCATTATAACGTGGGGTCTGCTTGGCTCCTTAAATTTGGGGGTGGTGGTGATGTGTGACCATTTTTAATTGCTGCTGTGATGGTTCCAGCAAATTTGATATTAAGGCTGATTTGAATGTGATTTTTACCATCTGCTTGAAAAAGACAGGAGCCATATGAAAATTAATAATTACCTGAAACCCGGTAAGTATAAGCCAGGTAAATATTCACAGTAAATGTTTCAACCATAAGAGTAGCCACTGTCACAGCGCAGTTGGTAGTGCATCGGACTGTCAATCTACAGGTCCCTGGTTCGATCCCCGACAGCGGCACTCATCCTTTCTGACTGTTTGTCTCTCACCAATCGGTCGATAATCGTAGACCTATGTGGGATAGCAGCTGGAGGCTAGGAAAGGACGTAATGGTAGTACTGGTGTGAGAAATACAAGGATTCCATTGTTAGGTGCTCCAGCCGCCACAATAAAACTGAAAGATTGTTCTCAGCAATTTCATGGGGCGTGAAACCCCATGAAAACAAACAATTCACACATAAGAGTGGACGGTAGTGGTGATTAATGCTGAAGGTCATAGTTAATTGCCTTGTTAGGTTTAAATCAATTATAAATATTGACAAGTGAAGATTTTTAAAATCTTGCTTCAAACATGAATCAAATTCAAAGAGAAAAGTTCTAAAGCAAAAGTACCAGCAATAACTTTTTAATTCAATTAACAGAATTAAGACAAATACTCTCAAGTGAAACTAGGTATCCAACAATCTCAGAATTATGTCAATTATTGCGACACATGAAGAATAAAATTTACCGATTACAAATTTTCAGGTTAAATCCAATTTTCTCCATGTGCAGTTGTTTGGCCTAAATCCCGATTCATAAATGCATAGGTTTAGATAATCTATTGTTAACATGCTTTTAATGATGGTAAAGAATGAAGGTGAAGAAGGTTGGTCTACGTGACATTTTCTCAACGTGCCACTAACTCCAGGTGTCCAATCATTCGTCGGTCATAGACATAGTCAAAAGTGAAACTAGACATTCCGCCGCCTCAGAAATTTTTGTTTATTATGACCTTCATTTTATCAAAAGTTACCCGTTACAAAGTGTTAACATGCAGTTGGTAGGTGTAAATTCCTGATTTGTAAAGGACAAAGTTTTGATAATTTTCTTTTATTCTTACCATATTTCAAAGATGGTATAGAAATCAGACCAAGTCCATCACCACAAAAGAGGTTTGGTGATCGGTCCATGCGACATTTTCTCAAGCCGTCAGTAACTATAGGTATTAAACAGCTTGTTGGTCTCCAAGGAGATGTTGCTATGCAGGACTTATCTGCAGGCTCATCTTTGTCAAAACAGGAATATCCCAGGTCATACTGGTTCCTTCATCTAAACAATCTGCTTGTCCTTTTAGACTAGTCCAAATTGAAAATAAGTTAGAGACAACATTTGAATTTCTTAGTTAAGTTTGAAAAATAAATGCAAATTTGGGTAGAAACATTGTGAGAAAAGGAGAAATTGCTTGTTACAAGTTTTCCTTCAGCATATCAAAAAACATCTCTGTGTGGTAATGGGTTAAACATTTACCAGATAACGAAATTTCATAATTGACCAAATTAAAAGAATATGAAAAAAAATCATTTAAGCTTGTGAATTTTTCAAAATATGTTTGTCTATTGCAGTAGAAAAACATTATGGGTAATGAAGATTGATTGATTGATTGAATGGGGTTTAATGCCACTTCTAACAGTATTTCAGTCATATTGTGGCGCCTGGAGCACCCAACAATGGATTCCTGGTATTTCTCAAACCAGTACTACCACATCCTTTCCTAGCCTCCAGCTGCTGTCCTACTTGCGTTTAGGATTATCCATCCATTGGTGAGAGACATATGTCAGAAAAGATATGTGCCACTGCTGGGGATCGAACCCATGACATCCCATTATTGGAGATTGGTAGTCTGATGCGCTAACGACTGCACTATGATGGCGGCTGGATAATGAAGAAATTACTAATAAGCAATTTCTTCATTTTCATTTTTTAAGGATTTTTTCCAAAGTTTTTTTCTTGAGGGGCAAAACTAAGTTGGAATGAGTTAAGCACCCACTTGCTCAGAACTTACTTGGCATTTCTTTCCATGTTCCCTTGATTCATTCTTGAATTCTATTATATTCCTAGCTATGATATCTTGGGATTTCCCACTGTAATAAATTTTAACATCATCACTAGTGATTATATCAACTTTCACTCCAAAAATAATGAACTACTTTTATTTCCAAAGGGCCAGGTAGCTCCATAGCTAAGATAGCCAATTATATACATATCTAAATAAAGAAAGCTTTTGAATAAATCATCTGCAGAAAAAATCAACTGTAATAAGAAGAAATTAACCCTCATAACTACAACACCAAAATAACTGATTTGTTAACAACTGGTTTCAAACAGTAACGAACCTAAATGTTTATTATCACTGATTGACTCAAACAAATGCATAATTTTCCGTAATGTCCAAATTATTCAAGACCTCAATTACTGATGATATTGCAGTTATAGTTATAGACACTCAAACCATGAGCTTGTTTTGTATGCTTAGGTCAGGAGACCAAGTGATCATAGACTGCCAATCCTATGATTCTGTCCAAGTCCAAGTCTTGAATGGTCGATTTATGTTCATAATATCCCGAGGCCTTAAGACCGACAACAAGATTATCCCCCTTAGATGCAGTATTTTTTTGTCCAAATCTCTAAGTGTCTTAAAATATGGACTTTCCTTCAAAACTTCCTTTTAACCCCTCGTCCACTTAGAAAGGCAATCCAAGCTCTTAGATGGCAAACAGAAATTATTGAAAACAAAATTCGTGGATATAAATGTGCACAGTTTCCAGGGCTGGCGATGACTAATATGATTAAAATGAATAGTTCATGATTGAAAAATAAAAAAGTTTATGAATATAATAAATAGAATAATCAACTAGTTATTTCTAATTTGAAAAATCTCTCACTTGAATAATCCTTTGGACTTGTTTTTTAACGCCTAACAACGCATTCTCTTGAGAGATTTTTCATATCAAAAATAACCAGTTGATTGTCCTCTATTTCTCCATTCACTGACTCCTCAAAAAAAGGTTTAAATCTGTAAACCCATGACTAGACGGCAACATTTTAGACTGGCCAAAATTGAGAGAAGTCACAGATGACAATTTAAAGTTTTAGGAAATTTTGGATTTTTCAACTTTCTATGTAGAAGACTTTGTGGAAAATGAAGAAATTGTGGTTAAAACAATTTCTTCATTTCCATTTTCCACAATGTATTTCAAAGTTTTTTCACTTGATGGGGATACAAAGCAGGATTAAGTAGGAATGTGTTAAGCACCCTGTTGCCCTGCACTTACTTGTTGTTACTTTCCATGTTTCTTGATTAGTTCTTCAACTTTCTTCATCCACTGACCACATTACTACAAGAAAAGGGTTTAAATCAGTTAACCTTTCCTATTGTTCGATATTTTTGATTGGTCCAAATTGAAAGATGTTGCAGATGGCAATGAAAATTGGATGCAGTTTGAAATCAATCCTTGTTGGTCGAAAACATTGCGGAAAAACGGAAAATTTTTCCACAATGTTTTCAAGTATAGTGACCATGACATGAAATACTGGGTTTTCTACAGGAAAGGGTAAACAGTGAAAATAGATGTTCTCTGTCTATAAACAGCTGATAAGGACCACAGACAAATGTAAAAATAAAAGATGAAACTGTTAACCTGTTGATTGAAGCGACTTTCTAAATGAAAGTATATCTAATGTACTGATAGGCTTATCAGTTAAACCATCTTTTAATCTGACATGAAATGACCTTATCATGGTGCTAGGTGAAAATTTATTTGCTTTTTTCCCTTTCACCAAAGACACAGAAACCTAAGCCTATGATACCAATTTTACTTTGATTAACCCATTACCAAAAATTTAGACTGGTCAAAATTGAAAGAAGTCGCAGACAACAATTTAAAGTTTATGATTTTTATTTAATTTTTCATATTCGGGATAGAAAACATTGTGTGAAATTAAGAAATTGCTTGTTGCAATTTCTTTTTTTACACAATGTTTTCCAACTGTTTTTCTTTACGGGCATCAAAAAGAATCATTGTTGGAAACAGGTTAATGGATATGGTAGATTTATATAGTTTCTTAATCCATTCCCACACAATGGAATTTTAGACCAGTCCAAAATGAAAAGAGCTGCAGACGACAATGTCAAATTGATGGAATTTTGAATTTTTTCGTCTTTTGGGATTGAAAACATTGTGGATAATGAAGAAATTGCTTGATCCAAGCAATTTCTTCATTTTCCACAATGTTTTCCAAAGCTTTTTTCTCGAGCGGCGTAAAAAGGAGGGATTGAGTTGGAATGGGTTAATCCATTGCAATCTTTACCTAATTGAAGAAATAATGCTTTAGAATTTGTTGTGGAAAATGAGGAAATAGCATGTTATAACCAATTTTGTTCACTACCAAACTGTTTTCTACCTGGAGACACAAAGATTTTTACAGTTTCATTTACCAAGATTGTTGTTTTTAACTTCTTTGTATTTGGACCAGTCTAAAATTCTGATATCTGGTCTTTGATCAACTTGAACCCTAACAAGCAGTGATTCTCCCCAAGGTTTTAGAAGCAAGGGGACATTGTCCCCATGGTCTTAACCTTTTCCTGTGTTTTGAAATTCTAGACTGGTCCAATTTGAAAGAGGTTGCAGACAACAAAGAAAATTGGATGTAATTTAAAATAAAACCATCCAATGTGGTAGAAAATATTGTGTAACAAGCAATTTCTTCTTTTTCCACATTTTTTCTCAAATATAGAATCACAGCTACTTAAAATACTTTGTTTCTACAGGAAAGGGTTAAAAAGTTTGGACATATATGAATTTTGGGAGACAATGGTGCAGGAACACAGCCTTGGAAGATGACTGAACAAGAATATCAAACTTGAAATAGACCTGTGAGCAATGATTTGAAGAGGTTACCCATTCCAACACAATCCCATTTTTTGACTAAAAAAAGGTTGTTGAAAATGAAGAAATTGTTTGTCACATGGTAATTGCTAAGGTTCTTCACTATGAGCTTTACATATAAATGATCCAAAGGTGATCAGCAAATTTTCTAAATACTCTGAGTGACTGTCCAGGCTGCTCAATATCTGTGCTTTATGCAGATTTGAAATTAATGTTTCAGGGCGAAACCGTTGTTACTGCCTACAATTATGTTTTAAGGCAGTTACAACTGATTTGTGCTTAACCATCAAAATGGTCCAAAATGTCATGAACAGGATCATTTGGAGATTACAGTAACTATTATAGTTATATGATGAATTGAACAGTCACTGGCCCGCCCACTGACACCCTAAGCTCCGCCCATTAACTCCGGCAGGAAGTTCTGCTTCGATTTTTAATGGTGTCATTTTGCAAAATTTATGGCCAGTAGCATGTAGCCAAAAAGTAAAATGGTTGGTCTGTAAACGAAACGTTGTAACTTCAGCTTAAATAAGCGGTAGTTACGAAGGTAAACAAAATGGCGGTCAATGTTGGAGTTGATAAACTCAGGTCCAGGCCCAGGCTGAATAAATTATTTGATTGGTTGGTGCTTCCTTGATTGATGGCCCTGATTGGTCAATTCTCTATGTGTTACAAGGCCTGATACAGTATTGGGGAAATGCAAGCAAACATAAAAGATTGGTTCAATTTCAAATAAATCTTGATTTTATCACCCATACATCACAATTATACCCTCCAAATAGATAAGATAATTTCACACTTTATTAGAATTCTACAATAAAATTTGCATACAGGTAATTTTGTTTTACATCCATAAAGAAGAAAAGCAGACAAAATACTTTATTACTTTTATTCCAAGTGTGTATATACAATTTATAGGCACTTAGAACAGTATTGCAATGAACCCTCGGCATGCTCTACATTGCATAGCAAAAGTAGGTAAAAAAGAATCTCTGTTAACCCATTCCAACTCAAAATTTTTTTAGACTAGTCCAAATTTAAAGAAGCTGCAGACGATATTTTCAAGTTGGTGGAATTTAAATTTTCTTTGTCTTTTTGGATAGAAAACATTGTGGATAATGAAGAAATTGCTTGATACTAGCAATTTCTTCATTATCCACAATGTTTTCCACAGCTTTTTTCTTGAGGGGCGTAAAAAAAGGGCTTGTTTTGGAATGGGTTAAATAGGTAAGAAGGAACAACTCAACTGGTCATGCTGAATAAAATTGATTTTCTAAATTGCATATACACATTACCAGACAAATTTTTTTTAGACTTTTCAAAAATCCTAAAAAGTTGCAGACAACCAAATTTTCGTTAGTGAAATTATCTCTGTCTTTTGGAGTAGAAACATTGTAGATAATGAAGAAATTCTTTGTGACAATCAATTTCTTCATTTTCCACAATTTTTTCCAAACTTGTTAATTTCCTTAGGGCGTCAAGAAGTGTCATAATGTAGGAATGGGTTAAATCAAAGGACTGAAAGTCTAGATACACAGGATTATTTTTTCTCTTGCAAATTCATTTTATAACATCTCTTTAACAGACAAACAAGTGATGTAAACTAAGACAGTCTGCATTAATGCAAAAAAGGAATATTCTGGATTTTACGTTAGAGAGTTAACCCTTTCCCATTTCCTGAAAGTTTAGACTGGTCCAAATTGAAAGAAGTTGCAGATGACAATTAAAATTGGATGCATTTTGAAAAGAAACTATCCTAAATGGTAGAAAATATTGTGGAAAAAGAAGAAATTGCTTGTGACAAGCAATTTCTTCTTTTACCAAAATGTTTTCTCAAGTACAAAATCAAAATGTAAATAATGGGTTTTTACTGGAAAGGGTTAATACTTTCTTTCACATTACAATTACTTATTGAATGTACAGCTCCTCACTTACTTGGCATGATGAGCTAATCAAAGCACTGAAAGTACTGATGGTTGGTGTCCCTTTTGGCATAATTGAGTGATATGCCCATTTGTTGCAGAAAATGTCATTTTTCATATAGATTATAAATCTGATTAAGCTGGGATCTGTGGGTAAGGCAACTCCAGTCTGGCAGTTTTTGTCATCTGGGCAAAAAGTCTTGCCTAGCCCAGCTGGTTTAATAGGTAATACATGATGTTTTTTATTCTAGTAAAAACCCAAAAAAGAAATCAAGAGGACCATGATTGTCCTATATCGCTCACCTGAAAATGATAGTTCTAAGCTTTATCATAGGGTAGGTTTTTTTCATTCTTCATTTTCTACCTAATATCTTGGATGTGGAATACTTTGAAATATTTTGTTGGAAGGATATTACACAATCATAATTCACTTAATTGCTGTCTTAATGGCCTTCAAGATCAATACATTTTAATTCTTGTGTAACGGTTTCAGGGGAGGTAATTTACTGTGATACCTTCAGAAAGGTCAAGGGACTATTTGGAGTGATATATAGACAAAGTCCCCATTTAGGGTTGAGGATCCTTTTCTCTGAAAGGATAGGCTTTGCCTACGAGCTTGGAATATTACATTTGGTAGCAGCGGTGGGATGACAAAAACTGCCAGACTGGAGTTGCCTTACCCACAGATCTACCAGACAAAGGCTTTGAGGACTCTTCTCGGAGGGCAGAGTTATGTAACAGTTTAGGGGGAGGTAATTTGCCATGATATGCAAATTAGGGAACCTTCAGAAAGTCAAGGGACTACTACAAGTGATATAATGAGATCTTAAAATAGAAATTGGGAGTCCAACAATTGGTAATAAAGCGAATCACAACTTCTTTGACAAATTCCTAGACCAAACTTTTAATTTAGGCAAATTACTCGCTTTATTATTGAAAGACTGTGTGTTATTGAAACTGTTACCACATCATTCTATGCAGAGCGGGATATTGGAGGGTGTTTTAGTATATAAAAGTAGTCTTTACGCTTTCTACTGATCATATTGAATCCTTGTATCAAGCCATTTTCAAAAAATATAGAGATATTTGGAGGAGACAGGTTTTTAAAAACAATAAATCAAACATAATTGGGCTATACTTCTCTTCTATCCTAGTAATATTCAACTGGATTTTCCTAACTCCAACTGGGTACTACAGTCTGGTGAACCTTGAAGACATCCACCAAAAACTAGCTCTCATTGTACAATCAACTAGTTAAGGTATGTCTGATGAATTCTTTAATCTATTAACACACAACAATCTTTTAAACTGGTCTAAATTGAAAGAATTTGCAGACGACAATTCTCATTTGATGAAAATTTAAATTTCTTTATCATTGTGGGTACAAAACATGATGGATAATGAAGAAATTGCTTGTTAAAAGCTATTTCTTCATTTTCCAATGTGTTTTCTTAAGCTTTTCCCTTGAGGAGTGTAAAAAAGTGTCATTGTGTGGGAATGGATTAACCCTACTGCACCATCAAGGGGTAAACCCACAAACACCTTGGAAAGTGACTATATTCATGTTAGTATTTACAACTGTTTTGCACTATGCCTTCTCGATGTAAACCTGAAGATACTGTTTTAAATGAAATCAAATTCAGAATGTCAATCACAATAAATCACAGTAATTGCAAAATGCCATTTCTGTTTATACAAGTGAAGCAGTTAGAATTTCATTGCATAATAAATCTATGTTAATTAGAGGTTTTATCTTAGTGTGAAGCTTGCACTGTAATTGATATTTAATGGCCACCACTGTGTTTTAATGGCTCCCCAAGTCTGCTACAATGAAACTTGTACACTGGTCGTGATTTATTTGCAAATACTGCAAATTGACACACAAGTAAACAAGAACACAAAATTTATCTTATTTCTAATCTGTCATATAAAACTTGTTAGTTTTTTGTTACTTCATGAATATCCAAGATAATCTATGAAAAATATAGTGAGTTTTATTTGACAGAAAAGAAATTAAAGTCATTCTGTGTTCTTATTTACTTGCAATGTTAGGACTTGTACTAAATCTTCGGAATAGATGTTGAAACTTAATACCAACAATTACAAAATGTTACCCATCTTGAGAAAAGGAGACCATCTCATGAATTATATGGAAAAAATATAGGTCCAGATCAGCCTGCACAGATTTGGCAGACTGCCCAAGGTTGAAATTGTATTCTCTATTCAAGATTTTCTGCATGTCAAATGATAGTTCTAACATATTTTACATTACGTCTGATCTTCAACTCCTGCCAAAACCGGAATATTCCAGGTTCAGCATGACAAGAGTTGAAATGATTTTGGAATATATTCTCACTTTCTGTTTGGAAAGGCTTTCCATAGCAGGCTTGTGACCTTTTCTGAAATTACTGATAGAGGGGTCTATACACAATTGTAAGTGATAACTTAGGATTACTTTTGATGAGAAATTCTATTCCTACAAGAGCCACTGTGAGAGCATTTTGATGACCCATGTCTGTGAAAAATTATCTAAGTTCAAGGGGAGATAATTTCATGGGCTTTTAGGATTTTTTTGCATGGTTTTAAGGGTTCTATAAGGCAACTACCCATTTTTAAGGGTTGAATACGACAAAAATCAAATTCAAGGGTTTTTTCTGGATCTGAGAGAACCATGTTAACCCATTCCCACTTGACAAAATTTCAGACTGATCCAAATAGAAAGAAGCTGCTGACTACAATTTAAAGTCGATGGAATTTTACTTTTATTTCTTTTCTTGAATAGAAAACAATGTGGTTAATGAAAAATTGCTTGGTAAAAAGCAATTTCTTCATTTTTCACAATGTTTTCAAAAGCTTTATTTCTTCTGGGGCATAAAAAGTAGGGCTCGTGTGGAAATAGGTTAACTCTTAACCCATTCCACACAATGAGGCTTTTAAACGCCCCTCAATATAAAGGGATTGGAAAACACTGTGGACGAGCAATTTTTTCATTATCCACAATGTTTTCTACCTCAAATGACAAAGATTTTAAAAGTTTCATCAATTTAAATTGTTGTCTGCAACTTCTTTGAATTCGGACTGGTCTAATATTTTGCTGTATTGGAATGGGTTAAATGCAGATGACAATATGCTTGAGGAAAATTTGCTTCAACACCATATAAATTTATGTAAATTATCTCTTTTATTTAGGTGTTAAACTTGCACTATAATTGATGTTTTATGATGGAAGCACAGTTTTTGTGGATATTTGAGCATGTCATCACGACATAAGGCAATCTCACATGATTTACAGTTTTATAAGGTGTACCTCAACACCAGATAACACATTTTCAACACAAAATGAAACACAAGTGCCATAGGCACAATATACACCTTCCCTTATTTTGTAAAGCTGCCTAAAATGGTAAAATCCCAAGAATATGCAAGAGGTCAGGTGACAAGGAATATTCTGTAAAATTTCCATGCAAATCTGACCCGAAAAGTAGACTTTGTGTTACTAGGAAATTTTGTATTAGGTTCTTTTTTTCTGTGACGCAGCCTAGAATGGCAAAAATTCTGTCAATATGCAAAAAGTTTGGTCACTAGGAACATTCTGTAAACAAGAGGGCCGTTGGCCCTGGGGCGCTCACCTGAGATAGGCTCTTTTTCTTTCAACAGTCTAATTTCATGTTAAGGTTAGGATTATGAAACAAGTGGGCCACAATTACATATAAAGACTATGAACCTTGGGATCCAAAAGTCTAAATTACAAATTCCAAGGCTTTAGTGCTGATTTGAAAGAAGGAAAAATTTTTTCCATGGGTTATAATTTCAGAAATAAGAAAGAAGTCTGTGAACTGATGCTTCATGGCTATACCCCCCCCCCCCCCCCCCCCCCCCCGGAGACCCGAGGATCATGATGCTTCATGCAAAATATAAAGGCTCTACGCCTTCTGGGTCAGGAGGAGAAGATTCTTAAAGATTTTTTTTGAAATTTCACTTTTGTTGCTATGGCAACCAGACTTTAATGGATTTCAATTCTTTTAGGTTATTTTAAGGGGGACCACCTAAGGAACATTTCTGCAAAATTTGGTGCAAACCGGCCCAGTGGTTTGGGAAAAGATGTCATTTATAAAAAATATCAAGGCTCTACGCCTTCTGGGTCAGGAGGAGAAGATTTTTAAAGATTATTTTAAAATTTTACTTTTGTTGCCATGGCAACCAGAGTTTTTAACGGATTTCAATTCTTTTAGCTATTTTTGAAGGGGACCACCTAAGTAACATTTCTGCCAAATTTGGTTCAAATTGGCCCAGTGGTTTAGGAGATGTCATTTAAAAAATCGTTCTATATAAACCCCATCCCCCTGGAGCTCCACCCCTGGGGACCCGAGGATCATGATTTTAGCTTTTTTGAAAGAGGTCAATATACTGATGCTTCATGCAAAATATCAAGGCTCTACACCTTCTGGGTCAGGAGGAGAAGATTTTTAAAGATTATTTTAAAATTTTACTTTTGTTGCCATAGCAACCAGAGTTTTTAACGGATTTCAATTCTTTTAGCTTCTTTTAAAGGGGACCAACGAAGGAACATTTCTGCCAAATTTGGTTCAAATTGGCCCAGTGGTTTGGGAGGAGATGTCATTTAAAGAAATTGTTGACGGACGACGCGTGAGGCACGACGGACGGACGCCAGACAAAAGGGGATCACAATAGCTCACTTGAGCACAACGTGCTCAGGTGAGCTAAAAATTCACTCAAATTCATTCATAAATGTAGGAAGAGATGTGTAAACAAGGAGTGGGCTTACAGATAGACAGACTTCTGTTTCACAGTCAAAGGTCAAGACAGACAGATCAACAGATTGAGAAGTTGATACCAGCATAAATCCACCTTAATAAGCAGCACAAAAAAACAAGGACCAAAAGAGTTTCACTTGAAGTACCAGTGTAATTAATCTGTTATGTAGGAAAACCTGCCCCGAAATGATGTTACTTAATGAAGTTTCAATGTTTAGATGACATCCCAATTTTATGATTTTGTATAGCTTCTAAAGAAAAAGGTATATATATATATTTATTTGATTTTTTTGAAGCATCAGTATGACTTTTGAATTTAGAATAACATAACATTTCATTTTTGTTTCAAAGATAAAATCTTGTCATTCACTAGGCCACACTTGTTTTAATAAAAGGTTGTTTTTTTTAAATGGTCCAAGAACATATTCTGTACTTCCTTTGATCAAAGTTTCTGTTTTTGTTTGTCATTCAAGCTACTTGATTATCTAGGTAAATTGACCCAAAACAAAAAAGAAATATTGCATGAAGAAAAGAGTATTCATACAATTAGTCCTTTTTAACACTTGTTATGCTGAATTATAAATCTTCTTTAGATTTTTTTCATTAAATTTAAAAGGCTGAAAGTACTGGAAGCACCAATTGTAGATTAATATTCTTTTTGAAAATTTATCTTTAAACAAGATGTGTTTGTGAAACACTATGCCCCCGAAAGAGGAATTCTTTGGAAACAGGTGATTTTTATGGTTTTTTTTCTTTGTTTTAGGGAAAAGGGTTAAAATTTTTACCTTGACCTTGATGAAATGACCTTCCCAAGTTGCACCTTGTTGAGACTTATCTACATATCAAATATTAGCATTGTAACTTAATCAGGGTTGAAGTTATAGGAAAATGTTTAGTTGGCAGGTTAAGTTTTGCAGACAGACGGACAGACAGACAGACACCGTAAAAACAATACGCCCACAATCTATCGATGCGGGGGCATAACAAATCCTGGCTTAAAAGTGACAAGCTGGTGGTGTAGACTAAGATCAGACTGTACAGGCTGATCTTTGTCTATACCTCCTGCAAAAGCAGGTATATTTCGGGTTCAGCATGACCCAGAGGGTTAAAGACAAGATTATCAGATTGTGTGTAGTATCATTCAAACAATTTCATTTCATAATATTTACTGAACAGAAATAGGAATCAAAGGACTGAAAGTCCTGAGAGCGGTTTTGCTGGCTTATCAGTAACCGCGTTCAATAGTGCCAACATGTATCATCAAGATGAGTAAATAAATCGTACACCTAAGTTGGATGAGCAGCTGGAGGCTCGATAAGGATGTAGTGGTAATACGGGTGTGAGAACTACCAGGAATCCATGGTTAGGAGTTCCAGACGACTAGATAAAACTGAAATACTATTAAAAGTTGCGTTAAAATCCTTCTACCTTCTGACCCTTCTACTATTTACCGGTATCGCTATTTTGATTTCATCACAAAGTTTTCTTTAATATTATTTCATCAGTGCGTGAAAATTTGTGGTTGTGTTGTAAAAGGTTAAATGATAAAAGGTAAAGCAATCAAAGCAAGCATTCAATTCTCTTTGAGCATATCATTATTACAATTGAAGTACAGCACTACTACTTCATTTCAAAGATATAGTTGAAATCAAGAGGTAAAAAAAGGGTGTTATTTCGGTGGGGTTAAATAGGCGCTTGAATCACGACTATAACAGGGTTGTAACTTGTTACATATACTGTGTATACGGGGTAAAATTTTGCTCAGTCCTACTAGGTCAAAACTAACAGTCAGGGTTAGAAGTTTGTTTACATGTATTCGCCTACCCAACTAACCACTGACCTAGATTCTATCTTGAAACGCAAGGAGATTATTTCTCTCATTTAGACAATTCATAAAGACAATTTACTATGGATATATTAAGTCGAAGTTTTAAACCATTTTCCTTGATATTCATGACCAAAAGGAGGCTGTTGGCATTCAGCAAGTAAGTAATTTTCTTTTTAAGCGATGAAACAAGATGGAGGCGATCACATAGATTTTCACTTCTAGTTTATGAGCATGCGTTGAAATGAGTGGAAAATTTGAAAAAACTTGTTTCCGGTTGATCGATGTGAAATACTGGTTTTGTCCTACAAAACCCCTAAAAACCAAACAATAGAATTTCACATTCATTGTAAAGATGGATCTTATCCCACCCACAATATTTGACAAGTAACTGTTTTCACTCATTAAGTACTTTAGGTAGTGTACAAAGATGATAGGTGGAGTTGTTTCTGAAACTTACCAAAAAGTTATTTGCTATTTTAACCTAGTTTACACCAGGCTGAAGTTATTTATTAGGTATTTATAATAAATTAAAGGAACAATTTTCACAATTTCAAAATCTGAAATACTTTTGTATCAGTTAAATGACATGTCAACATTATACCTTTATAATGTTAGTTAAGTTCAAGGCAAAGTAAATGACTTTCAGAAACTCAAAGAAATTTTTAACACTTTCCAGTTTTGCAAAATTTTGGACCTGCCCAAATTCAAAGGTTTTGTAGTCAGAAATTTCGCTTGAATTTAATTTGAAAAATGACCATTCAGTAGGGTAGAAAATATTATGTAAAAAGAAGAAATTGCTCATCTATTTATATAATATTTTCTCAATTATAATTCACAGGGATATAAAACCAGGGATTGAAAAGGAAAGGGTTTAATCAATTATTAAACTTAACCTTCTCAGTAAATTGAAAAATAAGATGAAAGTATCAAAGGTGATGACAGAATTACATTTTTTTTTCAAATATAAATACTAAAGGAACATGTCACTTATAAAGAAGACTAGGAATGCCAACATTTAACCCACTCAATCCCGCTATTACTAGTCCTCAAGAAAAAAGCTTAGGATAACATTTTTTTCTGCAGAGTAAAACAAATACTTTAAAAATTTCATCAACTTGAACTTCCGCAATTTCTTTCAATTTATACCTCTGCAATTATGGGGATTTAGTAAAGGGTTAATCCTTTTCCACTCAATAATCCCTTTTGACACCCCTATAGCTTAATACTAAGGAAAACATTTTGAGAAATGGCTGTAACAAGTCAATTCTCCTTTTCCAAGCATGTTTTATACAGTATTGGGTCATAATTTTTGTTAAATCATATGCACTATAAATTGTCACCTGCAAAACCTTTCAATTAGACAAGTCTAAAATTTTGTGGTTTGGGACTCTATTAACTCATTCCCACTCAATGACACTTTTAGACGCCCCCCAAGGAAAAAGCTTTGGAAAACATTGTGGAAAATAAAGAAATTGCTTGTTACAAGCAATTTCTTCATTATCCACAATGTTTGCTATCCAAAAATACAAAGATTATTACAAAATCATCAACTTGAAATTGTTGACTGCAACTCATGTTAATTTGGACAAGTCTGATATTTTGAAGATTGGGACTCGGTTAAGAATCATACAAAATTAAGCATTAATTTTCTTTTTAACTGTTCTTGTATGACGGCATGCACAGTCAGACCCAAAATAATTTAAGCCAAATCTGCATGACACAAAAATTATGACATAATTTAACCCTTGTCTTGCTGAACCTAGAATATTCCTGTTTTGTCAAGAGGTATAGACAAAGATCAGCCTACACATAAGTGCAGTCTGATCTTGGTCTACACCTCCTGTTTGTCTCCTTTAAGCCAGAGTTGTTTAAATTTATCAATTCCCAAAAGAAATATTGACACTCATTAAGACTTTGCGGTGCTGTCAGTCCTTTGATTTTCATCATAATATGATCTTTCTATGATGAAAGCCTCATGTCAGAGTTATGGTTCTTGTGCACTGACTTTCGTCTTAACCGATTTACAGTCTGTTTAGTCTGTAAAAGTTCTAAATTTTATGGATTTTTTTTCGGGAAAATGAAGATATTGCATGTAACAGGCAATTTCTTAATTTTCTGCCTTTTCAACCAGGCATTTTTTGTGAGGAATGTAAAATAGGGGGATTGAGTGGTGAAAAAATTTTTGAGTCAAAAAAACTTAGTATTCAGGTACCCTTTTTTACATAACATGCTCCTTTTGAAACTAAAAGTGCAAAACACTTTGCATGGAGCACATTTTGTTTTGTTTCCTGCAACCTCTTTCATTAGGACCAGTCTAAAATTTTGTTGTTTGGGAATGGGTTAATGTGAGGAAGCTCTGGCAAAACTATCATCATAAAAAGAGCCGTCATTGACAGATTATGGTACGCTTCCTGAATATAGCCGTGTCACAAAAAGTATAAAATAAACAGAGGAAAAGGGATTGCATTGACAGATGGAGAGGCAAAGCCATGTCTATATGCCTCCTTTCTCCTGACAAGCTTAATTATAATAATTGACCTTGAGCTGTGACCTTGACCTTGGGGTTATCTGAATATTTCATTCAAATAGTACAACTACTCATGATAGAGGACAATTGTGCCAAGTTATATATACACTCTAGACAAGTTCAAATTTAATGTTTGACCTTAAACAGTGGCTTTGAACTACTGTAGGCAATTACATGGAAATTTGGAGAATTACAACTTTTTCTACGATGTGAAACTAAGGACGTCAACCAAACATATGCTTACATTTTATATGTCTGATCACATATTTTACAAAATAACGCTTTTCATTACCTCACTTGAACTGTCAGAGGGTAGTGGGTGAGTCCAGCGATACATCAATTTTGATCCATAAATAGCTTAGTCAAAAATGAGTATTTGAACAATTTGACTGTTTCTTGCCCATTGCCATATGTCAAATTATAGCAATATTGAAGAAAAAATGCAAGAAAAGGGAAAACAAGCAAATTGAAACTTACTTAATGTGAATCAATTCATACTTTTAAATCTAGTCTGCAGATTTTTTTGAAATTTTTTGAGGAGTCTAAATTTTGAAATCTGGTAATGGGCTAACCCATTCCCACACAATCCTGCTTTTTAAGCCCCTCATCTTCGGAAAACAATAAAGAAAATGAAAACAATTCTTGTAACAAGCAAAATCATCATTTCCCACAATGATCTCTAGCCAGAATTACAAAGTTTTTTAATCCATTCCCACTTGATAAAACTTTAGACTAGCCCAAATTCAAAGAAGTTGCAGACAAAAATTTTAAGTTGATGAAATCTTTAACATCTTTGTCTTTTGGGATAGAAAACATTGTGGATAATGAAGATTTTAGTTGTGACAAGCAATTTCTTCATTTTCCACAATGTTTTCAAAAGCTTTCATACTGCTGGGTATTTAAAAGCGTCATTGTGTGGGAATGGGTTAAAATTTCATATACTTGAAATTGTCTTCTGCATCTTCTTTCAGTTTGGACCAGTCTAAAATTCATTATTTGGTAATGAGATATGCAGTTTCTTCATGGTGGATATAAATTGGATGAAAAAAATATCTTGAGAGACTGCAGGTGATGGGGTCAAGCATCTTCATACAAGATGTATTCACTTTGCATATTTTTTGCACCTTTGTAGTGTCCGGAGGGATCAAGTATTTAGTGCACAATGGGAAGTGAAAAGCGTATAATTCAAACAAAGTGTCATTGCCTCTCTGAGTATCATTACCTGTAATTTAGCCAGTTTTATTCAAGAGTTACTGAAAAATACCCATCATTCATTTTAGGTCAAACAAAGACGATAAAAGCTTTGGTAATTTGTTCAACTTTTCCGCGCATTTCCCTGTAATTGAAATGCATGTAGAGTGCATGACATTTGTGAATTCAATTATAGTATAGGAACTGACCACTGAAACTTTATGGTCAAAGTGGTGTAAAATTGCATGCATTATTAACAACTATCCAAACTTGATCCTTTCCTTAAATGGGAGACTTTGGATTCTTAACATTTCATCAAGATACTTGATGCTTGAATGTTTTTGGATCCCCACAAACTCATAAATTCTAACTCAAAACTTTTCTTCTAAATAAAGAACACTGTCTTTTTTCTGAGAAATGTATTATTCAAAGAAACTACTGTTGCTTGGATAGGTTTTGACTTATTCATTTTCACTGTCACCTCCACACCCACAGCCCCGGCCCTGCACCAAAAAGTTAGTAAGTCAAAGATAAATGTGGAAAAATAAGAAATTGAACTTGTAAAAAATAAATGTCTTCATTCTTCACAGTTTTCTTCCATGAAAGATAGGTATTATATATAATAAAGTTTCATCAACTTAAAATTATCCTTTGAAAGTTCTTTGAATTTGTATGAGATTAATTTTTGTTAACTTTTAATGGGTTGGCCAATGTACGCATTAATTGTTAAAGGAAAATGTGTTTTATATAAAAAAAATAATATGTGTTCAATAATATAATTTTGTAAAATTTCTATGCTTTTTATTTTTTTTAAATATGCTTTTATTAGAAGTTTCTAGTGAAATTATCTGATTGAGAGAAGGGAAACTGTTTCGAAGGGATACTTTTTCAGACAGTGATTGCACTTTACTGCTCTTTAATTTACAATTCTGACATCAGCTGTATTTCATGCCATTGTCTCCTACATTTGAACATTTGTTTTGTAATTTGCATTTTTGACCCTTCATTTTGTTTATGAACCTGAAGATTTCTTGGAGTAAAGTAATTTTAACCCTTGTCTTGCTGAACCCAGAACATTCCCTTTTAAGTAGGAGGATTATAGACATGGATCAGCTTATACATAAAAATGTGAAGTCTGATCTTAGGTGTACTCCTACTGTTTGTCCAATTAAAGCAAGAATTGTTCATGAAAGTCATTTTCAAAGAAACATTGAGCCAAAACTATTTCTTCAATCACTTTCAGTCCTTTTACTTATATGCTTTAAGAAACAGGAAATTAATCCAATCCCAATTTTTATTTAGACTCCCCTCAAAACAAGTTTTGAAAAACATTGTGAACAATGAAGAAGTTGCTTGTAACAAGCAATTTCTTCATTTTCAGAATGTTTCCTACCCTAAAAGAAAAAGAAACTTAGAATTCCCATAACTAAGAATTGTTGACTGCAACTTCTTACAACTTGGGCCAGTCAAAAATGTGGTTAAAGGCATAATGTTGTTTCATGGTGTAGGCTATGATCATGTTAATCCCAAAAAGTATGTTTTTGCCCTTCTATGTTATATTGATGAAGTGTGTCTGCATGATACTAGCTACAGTAGTAAACTGTCTACAATATGATAACCCAGCTACAGTTTCTACATGCATGCTTTCAACCCTTGTCATGCTGAACCCACAATATTCCTGTTTTGGCAGGTATAGATAAAGATCAGGCTGTACACAAACACACTCTCAACCACAGGCAGAGGTTAATTCCCCCTGCAAAGATCTCAAGAACTAGTTTTCTAGAACTTCAAGCAGTTATATTTTTGAGGTTCTAGAACATGTCAAAGACTACAGTTCAAAAATCTTGTAATTCTTCAACTTTGGTTCAAGACCCAAGTTCTAGAACTTGGTTCAAGAACTTTGTAAGTTCTACAACTAATTAAATTTAGTTTAATACTTCATAGTTCTTGAGCTTTGGTTAAGGAACCTACAATGTTCTATAACTTTGTTTAAAAACTTTGCAAGCTCTAGAACTCAGGTTTAAAAAAAGAATTTTCTTGAACTTGAGGTTCAAGAAAGTTCAGTTCATGATCTGACTTTTTTATGTATAGTTTTTTTACACCTTTAAATCAGATTGCCCAGATAAAGAATTGTATGCGTAACTATTTTCTCCTTTATTTCATGTTATTGATTTACGATCATTCACAAAATATAAGATAAACAGCATTATTCCAATTGTATGTTATTTGAACAAGACTTCTGCAGCCCCTACAATTTTTCGGCTTCTGTAATGAAATTGTTTAAATAAAATCAAAAACATATCGAAGTGTTGTAAGAAACATTTATAACTAGAATCAATGTCTCTCACCAAAAGGTGGATAATCGTAAACATAAGTGGGATAGCAGCTAGGCTAGGAAAGGGAAGAGTGGTAGTACTGGTTTGAGAAATTCTAGGAAACCATCATTAGGTGCTCCAGCCGCAGTCATATGACTTAAATACTATTAAAAGTGGTGTTAAACCCAATTCAATCAATCAATAACTAGAATCAAATGAATAATTTCATTTTTTATTAAAAAATTAAATCTTGTTTCTTCATTTTGCACGATGTTTTCTACCCGAACAGTTGAAAGAATAAAAAAAATCATCAATTTTACATTGTCATCTGCAACTCCTTTGAATTTGGACCAGTCTAAAATTTTGTCATCTGGTAATTGGTCAAAGGGCAGACAATGGCGTGATGTGAATTTCAAATGTCTTATGCACAACTAGACATCAAAGTTATTCATTCTAGCAAGTTTCAGTTTATTCCCACTTATACTGTTGGAGAAGTTGCGCATACATGAAATATAGTGATTTTTTTTTCAACTCAGGGGCAGACAATTCAAGAATGACTGGACTGATACGAACTTTGAAAGTCTTATGCCAAACAAGACATCATAGAGATACATTCTAGCAAGTTTCAGTTCATTCCCATTGATACTGTAGGAGGAGTTCCGTACACATAGTACACATAGTGTTTTTTTTTTCAATTCAAAGGCAGATAATTCAAGATAATTGTAGAGTGATTTGAATTCCAAAAGTCGTATGCACAACCAGACATCATAGAGAATTCCAGGTCATTTCTATTGACACTTCAAGGAGTAGTTTTGCACACAAAATGTTGCAAAAAGACAGACAAACAGACAACATGGGCTATAATATAAAACAGCCCTTCGGGCATACAAAAAGTAACTTTAGAAAAAAATTTGGGTAAAGAAGAAATTGAAGTAACAAGCAATTTTTCCATATCTCACAATGCTTTTGACCAATTTGCTCTCCTTTTCTTCACATTAATCTTTGTAACTTTTAATTTTTTCACAATTATTTTCAAATTTGGATATGTCTTGTTATGAGTGTCGTGGTTCAGACAATAAGAATTAGGTTTAAATTCAGGGTCTGTAACAAGAACAAATAGAGATGGGGCAAAATTTCACGCTTGCCATATGAGAGAGTCTAATTCTAGTTTTAATGAAACTTTTGGTTCTTTTAAATGTAATATAACCCTTTTTATTTCAGTAGTTATTTACTAGAAAAATAAGATCTAAAGTGAACAAGATGTGTTTGTGAAAAAAAGTGGCCCCGCAATATAAGCATTGATTCTTGAAAAGCCTCGGAGTATTTGAAAATGTTAATTTTTGGGGCTATTTTTTTTTTTTGCGTTTGACCTTGGTATATCCCCTTGAACTTATCACATGACCTTGACATGAGTAGATGCGTATTATGAAGATGTTTCATCATGCCAAATATGAGCATTGCATCTTGAATAGGCTGGTGTTAATTAAGTTTCTTGGTTAAGTTTTGCAGACAGACAGACAGACAAAAAGACAGACAGACAACAGTAAAACAATATGCCCCCCCATCTTTTGATGCAGGGGCAAAGAAATGAAATGGAAATAAAAAGGTATCTAGACAACAAAATTTTGACTGGTCTCAAACCCTTACCTGTTCAATCTCTGGTTCTTATGTCCCTATGAAATTATAATTGAGAAAACATTATAGAAAAAGAAGAAATAACTTGTAACATGCAATATCTTAACCCTTGTCATGCTGAGCCCGGAATATTCCGATTTTGGCAGGAGGTGTAGACTAAGATCAGACTGCACTTATGTGCAGGGTGATCTTAGTCTACACCCCTTGCTTGTACTTTTCCTGCCAGAGTTGTTTATGAAGTTGATTTCTAAAAGAAATATTGATGTTTGAACAACAAGTTCTATCAGTGCTTTCAGCGCTTTGATTTTACAGCAGTTCAGTAAGGCAATTTATACAGCATGACAAGGGTTAATTCTTCCTCAATATTTTCTACCCTAATGAATGGTTGTTTTAAAAAAATCCAATTTAAGTTTTCATCTGAAAAAGCTTTGAATTTGGAAAAGTATAAAATTTTGCAAAACAGGAAAGGTTAATTCAAGATGCACACAGCAATTTTTAGTTGATGAAATTTTTCTCAATACAGTGTAAGTCTGATAGGGTAGAAAATATTGTGGATAATATAGAAATTGCTTGTGACAAGCAGTTTCTTCCTTTTCCACAATGTCTTCCAAAGCTTGATTTTCAGGGCATTAAAAGCAGATTTCTGTTGTCTTCATGAATTATGAAATTTTATGTTTTTTATAATAATATTAGGTACATTTCTCTTTCCAAGCTTGAATTCTTTTCATGAAAATTGATCAGAAAGTTTGTCTGGTCACAAGATTGAATCCTATCCAAAATGGGAATGTTCTGTTGATAAACACAGGAAAAGGGGCCTTAATGACAATTTCCTTGCTAGCACTCCTGGGGTCATAATTGTGTGGGGTTTTTTTTTTTTTTTTTTTAAATAGGGTTTTACGCCGCTTTCAACAATCTTTCAGTTATATTGCGGCGGCTGGAGCACCTTACAAATGGAATCCTGGTATTTCTCACACCAGTACTACAATTACATCCTTTCCTAGTCTCCAGCTGCTATCCCATTTAGGTCTACGATTATTGACCCATTTGTGAGAGACAAATAGTCGGAAAGGATGAGTGCCGCCGTCGGGGATCGAACCCGGGACCTCTAGATTGACAGTCTGGCGCGCTACCAACTGCACTATGACGGCGGCTACCACAATTGTGGCCAAATCTTAAAATTTGGTTAGATTGTTTGTCTGACCACAAGGATGAACCCTTTTGAAAACAGGTAGGTTTTGCTGGAAAACACAAGAAAAGGGGCCTTAATGACAATTTCCTTGTTGGCACTCTAGGGGCCACCATTATGGTCCAGTCTTCATGAAACATGGTCAGGTTGTTTGTCCGGTCACAATGATGAACCTATTTGAAAATGGCAAGGTTCGTTTGAAAAACACGAGAAAAGCGGCCTTAATTAATGACAATTTTGTTATTAGCACTGTAAGGGCCTTAATTTGAATACGGCCCTATCTTCAATAAACTTGGTCAGAATGCTTTGCAGGTCAGAAGGATGTATCCTATCGGAAATTGGAAAAAATGGGAAGGGATCTTTTTAATCTTCATGGAACTTGGTCAGAATGCTTGTTAGGTCACATGGATGAATCCTTTCTGAAATGGGAATGTTGCATAGGAAAACACGGGAAAAAGGTCCTTGATGAGAATTTCGAAATTAGCACACCTGTGGCTACAGTTTTAGCCCTTTCATCGATAAATTTGGTCAGAATGATTGTCTGATCACAAGAATGAACCCTACTGAAAGTTAGATGTTCCACTGAGAAACGCAGGAAAAGGGACCTGAATGATAATTTCTTTGATTAACCTTTTATGTAATATTTATTTCATTTACAAATTTTAACTTTTATAGTCTTCTAAAATGTAGGCACTTTAGTAGAAAGTGTTTGATCAATGACAAATTACCTGAAGAATGATTCTGTGTTCTTAGAAGTGTCTCATAAATGAACTGAGGGGGTCTTAGAGAAAATTTTGTGTTGAAATATATATGGGTAAGAGCCAAACAACAGCAAATTTTGACAGACCCTTTCCTGTTTTCCAAAATTTTAGACCTGTCCAATTTCAAAGGTATTGCAGACGAAAACTTAAAAAAGCTTTAATGAGAAAAATATCCATTCAGTAGGGTAGAAAATGTTGTGGAAAAAGAAGAAATTGCTTGTTACAAGCAATTTCTTATTTTCCCACAATGTTTTCTAAAGTATTACGTCACAGGGACGTAAAAACCAGTGATTGTACAGGAAAGGGTTAATAGTAGATCTTGAAATTGTCAAACGACCTTGTCATCAATATTGTGCAGTGGAATCTTCTTAACTCTTTCCTGTACAATCACTGGTTTTAACATCATTGTGATTTTATACTTTAGAAAACTTTGTGGGAAAAGAAGAAATTGCTTGTAATTTTTGTCTGCAAAACCTTTTAATTTGGACAGGTCTACAAAATTTTGAAACAGGAAAGGGTTAAATGCAACCCTCATAATAACAATTTACTGCTTAATTGCAACTGGCTTTATGCACAAAAGTTTCTATTTGCTGAATTTTTGGTTGTGGACAAGAAAATGAAGATAAAATTGAGTTGCAATTAACCCATTCGCACACAATCCCACTTTTCGACTCACAACAAGAAAAGAGCTTTGGAAAACATTGTAGAAAATGAAGAAATCACAGCTTGGTTATCTATTCAATATCCATGTTTTCTACCAAAATGAAAGACCTTATAACTAACAAGATGTGTTTGTGAAACACTATGGCCCCAAAACAGGAATTCTTTAGAAACGGGTGATTTTTATTGTTTTTTTATATGTTTTAGGGAAAAGGGTTAAAATGTTTACCTTGACCTTGATGAAATGACCTTCCCCAGTTGCACCTTGTTGAGACCTATCTACATACCAAATATTAGCATTGTAACTTAATCAGGGTTGAAGTTATAGGAAAATGTTTACTTGGCAGGTTAAGTTTTGCAGACAGACGGACAGACAGATGGACAGACAAATGGACAGACAGGGAGACGGATGGATAGACAGACAGACAGACGGACATCGGTAAAACAATATGCCCCCGATCTTATCGATGCAGGGGCATAAAAATCATTGTCTGCAACATATTTCAATTTGGACTAGTCTAAAATTTTAACGGGTTAACAAGATTTCACAGTATATAATCATGTCAAGTATGAGCTTTGAACATCATCTCATTACCATACAGTCCCACATATCTTTATGCTCCAAGATTACATAGTTGTAGAAAACATAGCAAGAAAAGAAAATTTGCTGGTTACTTGCAATTTCTTCTTTTACTCACACTGTTTTCTACCATGAAAGGCACCTACTTTTTTAATTTCAACAAGCTTTGAATTTGTTTGTCAACTGAATCTTTTTTTCAATCTGGACCAATCTAAATAAGAGTCATTTGGTAAAGGGTTTACTCAATCCTGCCTTCTTATGCCTCTTTAGAAACAAGAGTGCCATAGTCACAAAATACGCTGCTCTTTTTCATTAAATTCCCTTTGTCTGTGACACAGCCTAAAATACAGTAAAACCTCGGTAGTTCGTAGCGCAAGGGACCGGGGAAATTTATACGAATTAAGCGTAGTACGAACAAAACGGAGGGCAAGAGGTCGGCTGTTTGAGATACACGGAATCTGACACGGTCTTGTTCTGTCTCCAAATTAGGAATTGATTCTAAATTGGTTATTTCTTCTACACAAGACCTGCAGATATTAATTGAGGAATACATAAAAATATATTTAAAAAAATACTCGTCTTCTGTTTATATGCTTTAGTCTCTGTGTTAATTTTTTGGCATTTTTATGGACAGTGTCTGTATCAAGTGGTAGACTCCATCTGAGTGATTTCCCTTTACAATACATTGGATCAAATCACTCTGAGTATTCTATCATTAAATCATAAAATGAAGGACCGACGATTGTGAAGAAAGTAACAGCAGAATAAAATAAAGTGCTAGAATCTCTAAGTGAGCAGTAACACCGATATTAATGGGTGTGCATCAGTTTAAAGTAAATTTTCGGCGATAATTACGGGAATCTTTATTCGATTAATTACCCATCTTACAAACCAAACAGCCCCTTTTAACTAAAGGTACATGATAACACATAATTGTCATATAGGTCAGCAGGTGTGAAAATCAAGGTAAGTGGTGATTGGAGACAATTAGTTTATCTCACCTACGAATTAAACATAGCAGTTTGTGCTATAATCATACTTTCGGGACCTGAAATAGCCTACGAACTACGAACCACTGACGTTCGAATTAGACAGAGTTTTCTAACAAAGATAAAGAAGGAAAAAGATCGGGACCGCGTAAATTATACGAACGAACACATACCTACGAACCAGTGACGTTCGAATAAACGAGGTTCTACTGTAGCGAAAAAAGTGACAATATGCAAAAGGTCAGGTGACCAGGAACATTCTATGAAACTTTTTTTCATTTCATCATGAAATGTAGGAGATGCATTGAGCCCCCTTTCTCTATGATGCAGCCTAAAATGGCAAAGCCCTGAAAATATGCACATGGTCAGGTGACTAGGAACATTAATGTGAAATATTTTTTCAAATTCTTGCATAAATGTAGGAGGAGATGTACGTGGTAAAGTTTGGACAGACAGACATATTACTGGACAGACAGACAGACAGACAGACAGGCTGAGAAAATGATACCAATAGAGTAGAATCCTGTTAAAAGCAATATCAATCTGTAAACACTTTTGTTTCAATTAAGTGGAAAGTGCTATCAAAGGAGGTACTTGTTTCTTTAAATCTAATATTTGTGTACAAGGTCAGTTGCAATTTAGCAGTGAATTGTTTAAAGATTTTGTTTTAATCTAAAGTATATTGATGGACCAACCATATAGAGCTAATTTCATAAATATGATAATTCTTTGAACTATTGTGAAAGAAGGCCAATAAGTGATTATACATACCAAATATCAAAGCTCTAGGTCTTATGGTTTGAGAGAAGATTTTTAAAAATTTCCTTCTTTATTCCTTTGTAAAATAAGGGATCGCACAGAAAAGGGCTAGTTTTCAGAATACGGTAATTCTTTGAAATATTTTGGTAGAGGGTCAATAGGTGATGATACAGACCAAATATGAAAGCTCAAGGCCTTATGGTTAAGGAGAAGATTTTTTAATAATTGTTTACAGATGGACAAACGGACAGATGGACAGATAGAAAGGACGCTGGACATTTACCAATCACAAAAGCTCACCTTCAGCATTTTGTGATCAGGTGAGCTAAAAATTTATCAATTGATAATTGGCTTCTGTAACTTATTTCAATTTAGACCAGACTAAAATTTACAGCATGGCAATGGGTTAAATCATTTAGAAGCTATTGGAAAATGTTAATCTCAGGATGGACGGACATCAAGACAGGCAATGGTAAAAAAGTATGCCCTGATCTTATAGACATGGAGGAAAAACATTCCAAGAATTTGTCTAGAATAAATCATATAATGCAGTTTCTTGATGGTCAGAAAAAAAATGTAGCTGGTCTGACTTTACTCTCGCGCCTAAATTCCAATTTAATAATGACCAAACAATGAGAGGAAATGCTGCAAATCAGCGCATCTTATCAATTTCACATGGTGACATGAGGTGAATTGCCCTTTCTAGACCTCTCTAACCATTACTAAAGAAAAGCCTTTTCACAACAGCTTAACATTTGACTTTTGAGGGTTCAACAAATTTTGCAAAACTAATAAAACTTAATTTCTAATGCAGCAAGGATATGGGCCGGATAATTTATCTAATCATTTAAAACATTTTCAAGGGGAGTTGGAGCATCGTTTTCTTTGAAATTTGTAAAGATGCGCCACCAAACAGGTGGTGTGAATCACGGCTGGTAATGTCCATTCAACTCTGAATACTGACCAATCACTGAAGGGCAGCAAGAGTCACACTATGAAAGGGCAAATTTTGGGCAACACTTTACCTTCAAACTACTTAATGAACCAAAAGAAATTACCCCTTGTCATACTGAACCCGGAATATTCCTGTTTAAGAAGGAGGTGTAGACAAAGTTCAGACTGCACATAAGTAAAAATTTTGACAGGCCCGAATTGAAAGAAGTTGCAGACGACAATTTGAAGTTTATTTAATTTTGGATTTTTTCAACTTTCTTGGTGGAAAATATAGTGGATAATGAAGAAATTGCTTGTAACAAGCAATTTCTTCGTTTTACACAATTTTTTCCTAAGCTTTTTTTCTTGAGGGCGTCTACAGGCGTCACTGAGTGGTAAGGGTTAATTTATGTGTTGGTGCTTAGTAAGCTCTTTATTCACAATTTGAAACTATTTAATCAATTACCAGACAGCAAAATTTTAGACTAGTCCAAATTGAAAGGAGTTGTAGACGACAATCTAAAGTTGATGAAAGCTTTGATTTTTTCAACATTCTGCATAGAAAACACTGTGAAAAATGAAGAAATTGCTGGTTACAAGCAATTTCTTCATTTTACACAATGTTTTCCCAATCGTTTTTCTTAAGGGGTGTCAGAAGGTGTTTCTGAGTGGGAATGGGTTACAGTACCATTTTATCTCATGATTCCAAAAGATATAACTGATCTTGACCTAATTCATGGTATTCAGTGTTATTTCATTAGCAATCAGCTAATCTTTAACACAAACTTGCAGTGTCTATAAGCCACCTTATCAATTGTTAACCCTTGTCAAGCTGTATAAAATCCCTTAAAGAATTGCATTAAAATCAAAGGACTGAAAGCATCGGTAGTGCTTGTTGCTGAATAATCAATATTTCTTCCAGAAATAAATTTCATAAACAACTCTGGCAGGAAGGGTACCAGCAGGAGGTGTAGACCAAGATCAGACTGCACTAATGTGCAGACTAACCTTTGTCTATACCTCCTGCCAAAGCCATAATATTCCAGGTTCAGTATGACAGGTGTTAACATTTTCTCTATGTATTTCAAAAGGCAGCAGCAAAACTGTTTTATCAATCTCAGTTATGTAACAGCATGGCATATTTCAGAAAAATCCTGATATTTCTATATTCCTCTACTTAAATAGGAAACTTATTATAGAAAGAAGCTTGTGACAAGCAATTTCTTTTTTTCTGACAACATTAATCTGTAAATAAGACCTTAAACCACTACCAGACAGCAGAAGTTGTCGACAACAGTTTAAAGCTTATGAAATTTTAATTTTTTTCAACTTTATGAGTAGAGAGCAATTTCTTCATTTAACACAATGTTTTCCAGATTGTTTTTCTTGAGGAGCGTCAAAAGTATCATTGTATGGGAATGGGTTAACCCATTCCCACACAAGAGAATTTTAGACTGGTCCAAATTGAAAAAAGCTGCAGACAACCATCTAAAGTTGATGGTATTTTAAATTTTTTCGTCTTTTTGGATAGAAAACATTATGGATAATTAAGAAATTGCTTGATACAAGCAATTTCTTCATTTTCCACAATGTTTTCCGAAGCTTATTTCTTGAGGGGCTCGTGTGGGAATGGGTTAAATATGAAAAACGAAGTGGACTGAATTAGAAAAGTCCTACAAAAATCTGCATGAAATTTTGATTATTGAGTAAAGGATCAAGGTCAGACCTGAATTGACCCGGCTATTATACCTATCAAATGCACGATTCAAAATGTTAAAGTTAATAGAAGAACTGAAGAGTTGTAATCTATTGTGTGTTGATTGATCACGGTCCCATCTCACACAATTACAACTTTCATTGTGAAACTGATCTCCAACAGACCACGGCTGGACATCAATTCTTTTGTGCAACTGGCCACACTCGTAAAAACTGGAAGACAGTAACTAATCACAAATTTCATTTGACCGTCAACAAAAGACATTTATCTGCAAAGACGTAAAGTTTAATATTCAAACGTCTTTTCAGCTTCTTCATATCATAAATGATGACGAACCTTAAACAAAGCGATTATCGGAATAATGACAGGGTCGCAAGACAATAATCCACGGCCATGAAGACACGGCACACTTGAAACATGTCAGTTTAATTGTAATGTAAAACTGTTTTCACAGTCAAGGTAAAAACCAAGCTGTTCAATTAAATTTAGATTTGGCTGCGGTAGAGTGTTACTTTTACGTCTGTCCTATTGGAGGGAAAAGTCATCAGGAGGACAAATGAATATTACTGTCCAATGCATCACAATTATGCCGACAAGATTTCAGTTATTTTGAATTTTTTGTCAATGGTTCTGGTCATTGTTTATTGTCCAGCGGGCAGATCTTGCGGAAGTCGCAATATTTTTTGTTTGTTTTGGCTAGATAGTTCAAATCTTTAACAACATTAAACTGAAAATAAGCTACTTTAAGGATTTATAATTCAAATTTAGTTTAGAAAGAAACAGTCATTTAAAAAGCATAGAAGTTAAATTTGAATAAAATTGATTGTTTGTACAATTGCTCTAACTCTCCCAAAATGTATTTCAAGTGGCTGGGAAGGCTTCTTGACACATGGTAATTTAGCTTTAAAATAAATAGATAAATTTGGGCAGAATTCATTAACCTTGCTGGATTCTTTTTGTATTTCTCTTCTTTTTTTCATTTTCTACTCTTTTCTACTTGTAAATAATTTTTGAGTTTGACTTTTTCATTATCTTGTTCTCTTGCCTTTTTCCCCATATTTTCTTGGAAAAAAAAAAAATGAATGAATAAATAAAGCAAATAATTGCTTGTTACTGATTTATATAGCATTATAATTTATTTTCTACCATATATGGCACTTATTTTTTTATTTGAAATGTTTGTCTGAATTTTTTTTCAATTTATACTGGCCTAAAATTTTGTTAATGGCTAAATAAAACCTTCCATGCACACTCACTTGTTTTAACAACCTTTAGGTTTGTTTATATTAAATTCATGAAACAGATATTCTGTTCCTTTCATGACAATTTACTTTTTTCTTTTTTTAACCAGTTCCCAAATGACAAAAATTTCAGACTGGTCCAAATTCAAAGAAGTTGTAGACAACAATTTCAAACTGTTGAAATTTTGAAAATCTTAGTCTTGTCAGGTAGAAAACATTGTGGATAATGTAGAAATTGCTTGTAACAAATAATCACTTTTCCATTACTGGATGACAAAATTTTAGTCTGGTCCAAATTCAATGATGTTGCAGATGACAATTCTAGTTGATGAATTTCAATAAAAAAAAATTCTTTTGTCTTTTGCGGTAGAAAACATTGTGTAAATTAAAGAAATTGCTTGTAACAAGCAATTTCTTTCATTTTCCACAATGTTTTCCAAAACTTTTTACTTGGAAGGGGGTCGTCAAAAAGCAGGGTTATGTTGGAATGGGTTAATAATGATCTCTATGCCAAACAAAAATCGTTTTGAAAAGTCAATGTATTTCACCGTCAGTTCTGATAATATACTGATCTTCATAAATTCATTGTCAGGATTTAAGATAAACACCCAAGATTAGTTGTAACAAATTAAACAAAGAAACAGTGTCAAAACTAATCTATCGAATTCCTTTCGATTTTCTCAATAACCTTAGCAAGTGAAACCTTCTGTCAATACAGCGTTGATGTTTGTATCATTGTGGAAAGTCATGTCATCAATTAATATTCCATCGTTTGACGTTATTATCTGAATAACACTCAACAAATTGTATACTGTCCAATATTTGTGTGAAAACTAGGGAAAATATTTGTCCAGTATTATCAAAATGTGGTTGACCTAATCACTTTTTTTTGATAGTTCTTTTGTTTTCATCCTTTAACCCAATTTCACACAGTAACGCTCTTTGACGCCCCTCAAGACAAGCAATTGGGAAAACATTGCATTATATGAAGAAATTGCTTGGGACAAGCAACTTCTTCCTTTTACACAACATTTTCTTCCAAGAATTTGAAAAAAAACTAAAATTTCATGAATTTTAAAATGTTGCCTGCAGCTCCTTCCAATTTGGACCAGTCTATAATTTCGCTGTCTGGTAATGGGTTAACATGTTACCAGACAACAAAATTATAAATTGTACAGTAGTATCCTCTTAGTTGCAACACTAATTTGTCAACATTTTTGTTGCAATTAACCAGAAATTGCTATTAGCCAACCCATTCCCACTCAATCTCTCCTTTTTATGCACCCCAATAAAAAAAGCTTTGGAAAACATTGTGGAAAATGAAGAAACTGCTTGATCAATGTATTTGCAACACTGAAGGTAAAAGGCTACGCACAAAATTATGTCTTTGGATAGGATGTTGAAAGCTATTGCAGTCGACAGATCACAGCTGTGAATCAAAGAATCAACTAACCAATCAAAACTTCATTTAGACTGGAAAAAAACTTTGAACATCAACATTTTTGTTAAGCAATCTTGTGACCTTGACCTAAGAATGTGAATAATACCAATTCTCTGAAGGAGCTCAGTCTTTCAATATGTGTAAAGTATTTGTCTTACCTCAGTCCCTAACCCCATCCTGTCCGTTAAAGATCACTCCATGGGCTTTTTTGAGTGACAATCTTTCAGGGAAGCATATTTTCAGTCTGCTTTTGTTGCATTTCATTTTTCATATCTGAGTCAAGACTGAAAATATAAGTACATTTTTTTTCTAGTCATTATACAAATTTCACGATAAAATGTAATTGCTTTTTGGCAAGTTCCATATTGTCATGATGAACCTGAATATAATCACTCCTGTTTTGGCAGGAAGTATGTTCAGAAAGAATTGTAATAGATAACCCATTACCACATGAAAAAACTCTTAAATTGTCCGAAATCAAAGAAGTTGCAGAATATTAAGTCGATTAAATTCTAAAAATCTTTGGGGGGGGGTTTGTAACAAGCAATTTCTTCATTATCTATAATACCTACTTTCAAAAGCCTTTTTCTTCATGAGTCTTAACCCTTGTCATGCTGTATAAATTACCTTGCTAAATTGCTGTCAAATCAAAGGGCTGAAAGCACTGATAGAACTTGTTGTTCAAATATATATATTTTTTTTTTTAGAAATCAACTTCATAAACAACTCTGGCAGGAAAAGTACAAGCAGGTGGTGTAGACTAAGATCAGCCTGCACATAAGTGCAGTCTGATCTTAGTCTATACCTCCTACCAAAACTGGAATATTCCGGGTTCAGCATGACAAGGGTTAAAAAGTAAGTGCAGTCTGATCTTAGTCTACACCTCCTACCAAAACCGGAATATTCCGGGTTCAGCATGACAAGGGTTAAAAAGTGGGATTGTGTGGTAATGAGTTAACATCTCTACCTGTCCTTTCCAAGAGATGAGCCTCTTATTCTATGACGAGTAAGATGGAGTTAAGACAATTATTCCAACACAGTGGAATTCTAGACTGGTTCAAATTGAAAGGAGCTGCAGACGACAATTTCAAGTTAATGGAATTTTAATTTTTTCGTCTTTTTGGATAGAAAACATTGTGGATAATGAAGAAATTGCTTGATACAAGCAATTTCTTCATTTTCCACAATGTTTTCCAAAGCTTTTTCGTTGAGGGGTGTAAAAAGGAGGGATTGAGTGGGAATGGGTTAACCTATTACCAAACGATTTTTGACTGGTCCAAATTCTTCAATTTACATAATGTTTTCCCAGTTGTTTTTCTTGGTGGGCGTTCAAAAGTGTCACTGTGTGGGAATGGGTTAAAGAGAGGTAAAAAACTATTAGATCATGTCTTTCAATACCTTAAGAAATGAAAATGTATCTTCAAATTTGCATTCAACAGTGTACAAAACAGTGGACAAGGTTTGATACAAAAAATAATCATTTTTTGTGCTCATAAACAGACACAATCAGACAGAAAGTTGATTCAAGGATAGCAGAGCTATAGTTTTACTTCACTTGGAAACAAGCATTTTATCCCTTTTCCACACAATTCCTCTTCTTTACACCCCTCATCAAAAAAGATTGTAGAAAATGATGAAATTCCTTGGTACAAACAAATTTTAAAATTTCAACAATTAAAAGTTTTCGTCTGCATCTTTGAATTTGGACAAATCTAAAATTTTCTTATCTGGTAATTGTTATCTACATTTTTGAATTTAGACCAGTCTATAATTTTGTTGCCTGGTAATGATAATGGTAGTGCCACTTTTAACAGTATTTCAGTCATATCACAGCAGCTGAAGTACCTAACTATGGATACCTGGAATTCCTCACGCCATTTATTTTACAACATCCGTTCAGAGCCCCAGCTGCTCATCTCACATAGGTTTACGATTATCAACCCATCAGTGGGAAACAAATGTCAGAAAGGATATTCATTGCGGCTGGTGATCAAACCCGGGACCCAAAGATTGGGAGTCCTAGGCACTACCACTGTGCTATAGAAGCAGTCTTGTCTGGTAATAGGCCATGGAAAGTTGTAAAGGTATAGATCAACAAGAAAGTGTGAATCTCGCGAAACCCTTATCGCCCATCATTCTTGTAAATTCAACCTTTGATCAATTACTCAACCCTGCACATCCATACTCTGAAAACGAATCAGTGTGATATTTTGTTTTCTGATATAGAACAACATGAAAGGGTGAAACATTTATGGATTTAATTCATACAATCAGTTTAAATCCTTGAATAAAATTGATGAGTAAATCTCGGTGATTTTCTCATCATATTTTTGATAGATTTTATAACTGCCCAAAGGTCAAATTCCGATTGAATGAAAAACACTCTTTGTTTTAGCCTGATAAAATAAAAGATACAATAAAGTAGCTTAAAATTCCAAGATCACAAAATTTCAGACTGGTCTAAATTCAAAGATGTTGCAGGTGAGAAATTTTGACTTAATGAAATTTTGATTATTTTTACTTTGGGGTTGGAAAACATTGTTGATAATGATGAAATTGCTTGTAACAAGCAATTTCATCATTTTCTACAATGTTTTCCAAAGCTTTGTTCCTGGGGTTATCAAAAAGCGGCATTGTGTGGGAATGGGTTACGCATTCTCTGTTGTCCTTTAACCCAGTACCAGACGATAAATTTTGGACTGGTCCAAATTCAAATAAGTTACAGAAAATCATTTTTAGATGAAATTTAACATCTTTGTTTTTTGGAGAAGAAATCATCATGGGCATTGAAGAAATTGCTTGTAAAAAGCACTTTCTTCATTTTCAAAGAGCATAAAAAAGGAGATTGTATGGGAATGGGTTGAGCAATCACTGGTTTATAATTTCAAGAAAACTACTCATAGAACTTTTGGGAGCAGATAAAAATTCTTGTGAACTTTTTTTCTTTTTTTCCACAAGAGCACCACATGTGTATGCCATAATCTGCTGTAGGTCCTAGATGTTGAAAAATTCTGAGTTAAAAAGGGGCAAAATTTTTATGAAGAATTTTCCCAAAGCGTACTTATACCCTCTACTAGCACTTTGTCAGTCAAGTAGCACACTTCACCTTTGACCTTCATTACCCCAAAACAATGGGACACTTCCTTGGATCATGGACAAGATTTATGTAAAGTTCAAATGTCCTAGGTCAAATGGCTTGCGAGTCAGAGCACGGAAACAGTTTGCCATCAAAGTTCAATTGTGACCTTGACCTTTGACCCAGGTGACCTGAAACAATCATGCACTTCTTTGGATTATCAGAAACAAATGACTGAAGTAGGTCAATTGGTTCTTGAGGTTATCCTCCCTTGATAGCATGGGTATCTTTTGTGAAAGTGAACCTACATGCAATGTTTTGAGGAAATACAGTCATAAGAGGTATTAGGAAGGTCAACGTTTTCATTCCGGCAACAACAACGCCAACATGATCCCCTTAGTGACAATACCTGGATTTTTGTTCCAAAATAGTCATTTTTAGAAAATTAAGAATTTGATTGTTACATGGGGTACCTCAATGCTCTGTGCTAGGTCCTATGTTATTTTTTCTGTACATCAATGATCTGCCTTTACATCTAAAAGTATCAACAGATTTGTTTGCTGAATATACATCAATAAGTTCTTTTGCCAGGTAGATATGTCACTCCAAGACAGTCTAAATATTATTGAAAGTTGGTGCGCAAGAAATTCAAAGCTCCCTAATCCACTTAAGACAAAGGCAATGATCATTTTGCCTGCCCTACAAACCTTCAACACTGACCTTACAAACCTTTTTTTTTGCAGTGAACTGATTGATTTACAGAAAATGAAAAACTCCTTGGAATACATGTAGACAACAAATTGAACTTGAAATGACAAGTAGAAAAAGTGCTTAAGAAATGTAATTCTTTACTTTATCTACTCCTGAGAATAAAGCCATTCTTGGATATTCACTCTTGAAAACTGTTCTTCATCGCTTATATTCTTCCATACATAGCTCTACCATATGGGGTAATTGTAATGCAAATATAAATTTCAAAAAAGAGCAGCACGAGTAATCCTTGACAGAAATATAGAAGCTTCTAGTGAATAAATTAATATGGATAAAATTTTAAGAAAAAAAATCATATAAAAAAGCTATATTTATGTATATATCAATTAATAATCTATCACCTTGCTACATGTCTCAATTTTTAGCTGAAAGGAGGAATTCAAATCTAAGATCCTTAAATCAGAAGACCCTATGCATTGGAAAACAAAGAAATGAATTTTATAGAAAATCATTCATTTACCCTGGTCCTAAATTATGGAACCAAATACCTCTATAATGTAAGAAACAGTGAAACTATAAATAAATTCGAAACCACATACCTAGCATGGTGGTATTCAGGTGGCAATAGTATTATTATACTTATATTTGATATTTATTACTGATTTTATAACTGTATTATTTACAATGCAAATCATTCATTTATCACATATTAAATGCATGAATAGAGTAAAGTTAAACGAGCCATATCCCTTGATGAAAAAGGCTGGAACAAAAACAACAACAACAAACAGTTTCTAAATGCTACTTTCCTACAATGTTTTCAAAATGCCTTCTTTCTAAATATTAGTTACATATAAGATTGTTTCTAAATGGATTACAATTAATGTTTATGCATATAATGTGCCTGTTTTAAAATAATTTATGCACCTATTTTGTTTGATGTAATATTTACTCTAATTATTGTTAAATTTGTTTACATAGAGGTCCACAGTGAAGACTGGGTTCACCCAACTGTGTTGCCTCTTTAACCCTTTCCCGTTTCTTGAAATTTTAGACTGGTCCAAATTAAAAGAGATTGCAGACGTCAATAGAAACTGGATGCAATTTGAAATGAAACCATTCTATGTGGTAGAAAATATTGTGGGAAAAGGAGAAATTGCTTGTCACAAGCAATTTCTCCTTTTTCCACAATGTTTTCTTGAGTATAAAATCACAGCAACGTAAAATCCCGGGTTTAAACAGGAAAGGGTTAAATACAGATATTATTATTATCATTATCCTCAATGTTTCCTACCTCAAAGTAAAAAAAAATCATTTGGGGGTTCTGAACGGATGTTGTGAAAGAATTTGGACATCTAACATCTTGTCATCTGATAATGGGTAACGAATATTTTTATTGCAAAGTTATCTTGTAAATATTTACAGGATAATACATGTTCATTTTATAATGGTTCAAATTGAAAGAAGTAGTAGACGACAATTTTAACCCATTCCCACACGGCAAAATTTTAGACTGGTCCAAATTGAAAGAAGCTGCAGACAACAATTTCAAGTTGATGAAATCTTAAATTTTTTCATCATTTTGCATAGAAAACATTGTGGATAATGAAGAAATTGCTTGACACAAGCAATTTCTTCATTTTCCAATATGTTTTCCCAGTCTTTTTTCTTGAGGAGCGTAAAAAGGAGGGATTAAGTGGGAATAGGTTAAGTCAAAGGAATTTCATAAGTCTTTGTCTTTAGGATAGAAAACATTGAGGACAATGAAGAAATTGCTTGTCACAAGAAATTCCTTCATTGACCACAATGTTTTCCAAAGGTTTTAACTTTGGGTGCGTAAAAAGGAGGGATTGTGTGGGAATGGGTTAATTATTATTTATATAACAAGTATGATTTACGCATGTGGGTACCAATGCTTTTACTTAAGAATAAAAAGTTTAGGTCTGTATATTTAATGATATTAATTAAAAGATCATGATTATGATATCTTGAATATCTGAATAATTAAATCAACAAGATAGCAAGTTTGTAGACCAAATCGTTACAGATTGAGCACAGATCATAATCTGCAGACTTTGATTAAGATTTAAGATATATGTCTTCTGATGAAGTAAATAACTAGAAATATATCACAGACATGGATGCCCTGCATAATTTATTTGATTCTTGTCTTAGCTTTGAAATTTTAAATAACACAAAATTTACTATAAATTTACCTAATATATGTTGCGGACAAGGTCAATTTTGTTACAGGGTCAATTTTGTTACTTAACCTTCAGTTGTGATTTTGAGCTTGGTAGCATCTAAGCAGACTAAGCACTTGACACTAGCACTCTTAATCAACTCAGTGACAAGTTATTTTGAAATCTATCAATTGATGATATGCTCAGGACAAGACACAAACACACACGCAGAAAAACAATGCAGTGAAAAGGAAAATTTATGCCACCTCTTCATAGCATATAGTTGTCCTATGTTCTGTAGCTCTATTTATATATGACATTAACCTTTGTCATGCTTAATTAAAATTCTATACAGAACTGCAGAAATCATAGTACTGACAACACTGGAAGGTATTATTGATGGTAAATATTTCAATTGAAATGAAACATTTAAACAAGTCTGATTTAAAGGGGACAACCTGGAGGTAAAGACAAAGATCATACTGCACTTATGTGCAGACTGATTTTTATCTATACCTCCCGTAAAACAGGAATATTTCGGGTTCAGCATGACAAGGGTTAATACTGTTTCAATTGATGGATCGCTGGCCATCCCCACTGACCTCCAAAATCTTGCAAAGTTTTGCAGAGGTCACCGAGGTCGAGAGGTAGAATGTCAGCTTCCTGATCCAGAGGTCAGGAGTTTGATTACTGGTAGTGGCTATCGATCTTGGTTCTGTCATTGGCCCATATAATCAGCGCAAGTACTGGTGTATTCTTCAGGAAGCAGAATCGAGAGGGTTTAATCGAAGAACTTGTTTCCCAATCCATGTTGATTAATAAGTTCAAACTAAACAACATTTTTGTGTAAAATATGTAGTAAGGGACATGAAATGAACGGCAAATTGATGGTTGAGAACTAAATGTTGTTTTTGACAATTTAAGTTGCAAAACGAACAAAAATGCTGAACTTAAAAAATTAATTCTGGTCTAAATGAATTGCTTGATTTATCAATAAATTTTTAGAGTTTGAGGTGTAAACTATATAGGCTGAAGGCTAAAATATTATTTTTTCAAAAGAACTCATGGATGAATCCTATTTTCGTACGACACAGAATATTTCTATTGCACTACATATCTCTGATTGGAAAAGGTAAATAATTATGTACATGGATTAGCATGGAGAGATAAGGAGTTAGATCAGATACTTTAATAGTGTAAAATTTCACATCTCAAAGTCTGATCTTTTCCCACAGGTATCATAATCGCGCACCTTATAATGACTTACAAAATTGTAAGATCATAGGTGATCTGAGGACATTAATTCTTAATCCATTACCAGACTACAAAATTTAGACTGGTCCAAATTGAAAGGAGCTGCAGATGACAATATAAAGTATATAATTTTTTTCTATTTTTTTAACTTTTTTTCTTCATTTTACACAATGTTTTCTACCCGGAAAGTTGAAAAATCTAAATTTCACATATTTTGAATTGTTGTCTGCAACTCCTTTTAGTTTGAACCAGTCTAAAATTTTGCCATCTGGTAATAGGTTAAAGCCCTGTAGGAGCCAAGTTGTGCATCTGGGCAGGACAATTTAAGATTTAATTTAGACAGGTTTTTGAATTTGTTGCTCACAATAGTCCTCTTCAATGAAATGGATGACTGAAAGTGTCCACACATTCTCTAACAGTTCAGTCACACTTATGTCATCAAATTAAAGAGAGGCCATGTAATTATATCATCTCACGCCCAGCCCACCAGCCATTAATACCCCTGATTATTGCCCAACACTGTCAAGTCCAAGTGTTATCCCTAACCCTGTCGTCTCCCGGCTTCAATTCTCTCCTAAAGACCCTGTAACCATGAATTGAAACATCTTGTTATTCAATCAACTAATTGACGCCTAATTTCTATCGCAATGTTGTGACCATGCTCAGTGATTACCCAAACAAGGCGGGTTAAATCTTGTCAAGTGAACAATTCAATGACGCATGGCAGAGAATGTTATTGTTATTACGGCATTGTCCATTGGTACAGCCTCCCCGCAATTATTCAAATGTTATGTTAATGAAGTCAGAGATCATCTACACTTAAGGGACAACTTTTAGCTTTGACCAATACCCAAAACATCCCAATTTTTTACAGCCCTACTGAAAGAATCCTGAAAAATGTGTTGCTTTATACAAGCAATTTCTTCCTTCTACAGATTCTCTGCTCTAAAGTACTAATAAACGCAATATTAATTAACCCTTTCCTGTTCTATGAAATTTTAGACTGGTCCAATTTGAAAGAGGTGGCAGACGACAATGAAAAATGCATGCAATTTGAAACCTGACCATCCTACGTGGTAGAAAGTATTGTGGGAAAAGGAGAAATTGCTTGTTACAAGCAATTTCTCCTTTTTCCACAATGTTTTCTCAAGTATAAAATCACAGTGACGTAAAAACCCGGGTTTGTCCAGGAAAGGGTTAAAATTCTGTCATCCTAAAGTTGCCCTCTGCAACTTGTTTCAATTTGTAGAAAACTTAAATTTTGTCTGGTAGTTGGTTGAACTGGGCTTACTTTGAAAAAAATGTTTATAGAAAATGATAAAGAGGACAATGAGGTCTATAAGTGCTCACCTGAGAAATTCAAGATTTTAGACATTTTCTTACAATTGTATGCTTCATGAAAATTGTACTTTAAACTCTGTTGTCAAGAGTAAAAAATTGGAAAGAGCTTTTATCAATGAAAATAATTGCAGTAAGCTACAAAACTGCAAGTAATTTCTCCATCACCATGTTTGCTACTTTATATTACAGAATGGTACAAATCTACTACATCTGAGGAAAAAGTTTTCTGAAGATACCGTACATGGTCAGAGGTGTGTTCTATTCCATGAGATTAATCATTCCTCCCTAGGATTTTTCAGATATCCGAAAAATGAGTTTTTGTTATTTTGCATGAAAACATTCAACGTGGTCAAACAAATGCTTAGAATGCTAAAGTTGGTAAATAGAAATTCTGAATTGCCTAAAAACCTTTACCTAAAGAATACCTTATCTCAACAAGAGCTTTGCAGAGCTGCACATAAGGCCGAAGAGGCTTGTCAGTGAAAAAACTGTACATTGAAACTATTTTGCCAAGTCAGAGGCAGATAATTCATAGGATCAAAATAAATGCAAAAAAAAATGATATTTTGTAATGAATTCTGAAAATATTATTCTAAATACAAAGTGGCAGATCTTACCAAATTAAACAAGAGCCAATATGGCCCTAATTTGCTCATGTGAGAATGATTTCTTTAAATCTGACAAGGCCAGCCTTATAAGACCAAAAATGTCATGAACAACTTTTGAAAAGGATCATTAAATGTCTAAGTGGTTTAGGAGGAAAAGATTTTTAAGGAATTATTCTATGATTTCTCTAAGTCCAATAAGCCCCACCCTGCCACACCCAATTTTTTTTTAAAATTAATAGTTTATTAACTGCAAAGTTTAGTTGAAATTGGGGTAATGGTTTAGGAAGAGAAGATTCTTTTTCAAAAATTATTTCATTATTTCTCTTAAGTCTGATAATTCCTAACTGCCATACCCCTTTTTTTTCTCTAATCAAAATTCCATGAACAAGTTTGGAAAAAGACCACCCAAAGGAACATTCTGGACAAATTTGGTCAAAATTGGTCCAGGCCGCCGTCATAGCAAAGATGGTAGCGCATCAGACTCCTAATCTTCAAACATGGGATATCATGGGCTTGATCCCCAACGGTGGCATATATCCTTTCCGACATTTGTCTCTCACCAATGGGTGGATAATTTAAACCTAAGTGGGATAGCAGATGGATGCTAGGAAAGAATGGGTGGTACTGGTGTGAGTTATACCAGGTATATTAATTGTTAGCTGCTCCAGCCGCTGCGATATGACTGAAAAATTGGTGTTAAACCCCATTAGAGAAACAATTTTGCCCAGGGGTTTTGGAAGAGAAGATTTTTAAAGAACTATTTCATTGTTTCTCTAAGTCTGATTAGCCCTGTTTATCAGTTATGTAAGGCGGCTTGTGTACCTTACCATAGCTTCCTGTTGGTTCTCACAAAAGTAAAACTTAACCACCATCTATTCATTCCTCTTACGCACATCATTCACCTATTGGTAGGAGATAAATGACATGTTGCTATTACTTTCGTCAATTGTTGGAAATACTGTTGGTCTAGCTGGGTTTAAATTTACAATCCAAGAATTTAGAGCACAGGAAGCTACAGACCGAGCTAACCCAGCTGTGTACATTCAGTAAGTTACACAAGTGAGGTCAAAATCAGCAAGTCTGAATGATAAAGGCACCAAGAACTAACATTAACATATTGTTAGCTTAGTGTAAATACATCATAAGTGTCTATACTTTGTATACACACTTATGATGTTTTTGCACTAAGCCACGGATATGCGACAACTTAACCCTTGTCATGCTGTATATATTACCTTACTGAATTGCTGTAAAATCAAAGGGCTGAAAGCACTGATAGAAGTCGTTCAAAAATCAATATTTCTTTTAGAAATCAAATTCATAAACAACTCTGACAGGAAAAGTATAAGCAGGGGGTGTAGCCCAAGATCAGACTGCACTTATCTTGGTCTACATCTCCTGCAAAAACTAAATATTCCAGGCTCAGCGTGACAAGGGTTGAACACTGTCACGTGCGCATGAAGTGCAGACACTAAGCAGTCTAAACAGCAAATCAGCCCATTTAGAATATTTACTTATCATCTGAAGTAGCTTTCAGTTAGTATCTATGTACCAGTATGCAGTGAGTAATCAAGACTCTAATCAGGCTTGAAATTAACTTTTATAAATACTAGCAATATGTTGCTAGTAGACAGAATTTAAACTAGCAAACATTGAACCCCCACTAGCATGCTACATTTTTATTAAAATCCTATGTCTATATATAGGCTCTGTACCTGGGGATCTCAAAGTTTTAATGACAAATTCCAAGGCTTTAGGACTAATTTGAAAGGAGGAGAACACTTTTTCCTCCCTATATATGGGTTACAATTTCGGAAATAAGAAAGAAGTCAATTAACTGATGATTCATGCAAAATATCAAGGCTCTACACCTTCTGGGTCATGTGAGGATTTTTGAAGATTATTTTAAAATTTCACTTTTGATGCCCTGGCAACCAGTTTTAGGCAGATTTCAATTCTTTTAGCTATTCTGAAATGGTACTACCTAAGGAACTATTTCACCAAATTTGGTTCAAATTGGCCCAATGGTTTGGGAGGAGATGTCATTTAGTTTCAGTGCATATGCAGACGGTAGGTTCATGTACAGACAGTAGGTTCATTGTATTTTACAACCCTCTCTTCTGGGTAGAATAAACAAGAGGCCCATGTACAATCGTTCTGTTTGAGTATGAAGACAAACAGATGAAATCTGTGGACTTTATAGCATTAAGATTTTGCAATTAAATTTTAAGGCCCCTTTTCCCAGGTTTTTGACGGATCTGACCCAACTTTAAAAGGAACGATCCTTACTACGATACAATCATTCTGTGAACGTTTGAAGAGAATCTGATGTATACAGTGCACTCCAGAGTATTTAAGAGGATTTTTTAAATTAAATTCCCAAAGGCCCCTTTTCTCATGTTTCTTGACAGATTATACCCAATTTCAAAAGTCACCATCCTTATAATAGTACAATTTCAGTTAAAGTTTGAAGAGAATCTGACGAAAACAATTGACTCTTATTGCGTAAAATAGGATTTTTGATAGATTTTAAATCAAATTTTCATAAGGCCCTTTTTCCTGTGTTTCTAGACAGATCTGACCCAATTGACGGTACAATCATTCTGACAAAGTTTGAAGAGAATCCGACGAAAACTGTGGTCTCTAGTGCGTAAATGAGGATTAAATTTTGATTAGGCCCTTTTTCCCGTGTTCCTTAAAGAATCTGACCCAATTTGAAAGGAACAATCCTTATGATGGTACAATCATTCTGATAAAGTTTGAAGACAATACAATGAAAACTTTGGACTCTATCATATTAACAAGGATTCTTAATGGATTCTTTAATTAAATTTTCATAAGGCCCCGTTTCCCGTCTTTCTTGACAGATCATTCCCAATTTTGAAAGGAACGATCCTTATGATGGTAAAATCATTCTGTGAAAGTTTGAAGAGAATCTGATGAAAACTGTGGACTCTATCACGTAAACAAGGATTTTTTAATTAATTTTTAATTAGGCCCCTTTTCCCGTGTCTCTTGAGGTATCTAACCCAATTTTGAAAGGAACAATCCTAATGATGGTGCAATTATTCTAAGAGAATTTGAAGGGAATCCAATGATAACTGTGTACTCTATTGCATAAACAAGGAAAAGTTATCAAAAGTACGACAGACAGAGGGACAGATGGACGGACGCACGAAAGCCAGACGGGAAAAAGCCATCGCAATAGCTCTTGTGTCCAAATTCTTAAATAGCACCATATATAATCAAACAGTTGATATACTTCTTTGACAGCTGGAAAAAGTTGTTGTATACAAATTGCTCTCCAACAGTACTTTCAGTACATTAATCTAAACAAAGGGAAACAATCAGTATAAAATATTTTCAGAATATACAAAAATTGAGTCCCTTGGATTAAATCCATACTAGCAAGATGTTTCAATGGCATTTTTTACTGTAAGTGGATAATAGAAGGGTTATTGCAAAACTAGTGCAAGTGCCTATTTATTCACTTTACTATTGAAATGGTCATTATGGATCAATTCAATTGAAAGTCTGTCACTGGCCTGAGATCATGGGACATTAAGCTTTGTTGTCTGACTCAGTGCATGCGAGCTTGCCAATTTTATTTCAAACCAAGGATTACTTGGTAAAGAGCCATGATTGAAGTAATTGCTCTATTTGAGTTTTTTAGCTTTTTTAGCTCGAACTTTGGATTTCGATGAGGGGATATTTTTCCCCAGTGGCTTAATGTGTGACAAAAATAACTAGAGCTGTCACCCTCAAGGGCTGACGAGAATACCCCCCACACCGCTAAAAAGGCTTTTCTATGAAGGAGTGGAATTTGAAGCTGAATAATCACATGCATGTCATGGTGGATGAACATTGCCAACCCTCCACCTCTTTCTGATTTTGTGTTTGTTGCTAGAGTTGATTGATTAGGAAAGGTTGGTCAATATGAGCCTATGTTAAAGAAAACTGTGTGAGGAGATGATGCCACAAAATTATATCCACGTAAAGTCAATATGAGCCTATGTTAAATTTTTGACCCCCGGGGGGCGGGGTCAAATTTGACCTCAGGCAATAAACCGTTCAATATTTTGTAAAGGTCAACAAGATGATGTTACTTACCAAATTTGGTAACTCCCCTTATGGTTACTGAGTTTTGCAATTTTAAATTTTGACTACTCCCCCCCCCCCATTAAAAAGTTCAAAATGGCATAACTCTGAAACTAACGACTGGATCAAGATGAAAATTGCAGGTGCACAACTTCATATGACAGGAAACAACCTGATAAAATTTCAGCAAAATTGGTCAAAAAATGTGGGAGGAGAAGAGGACACAAAATTATGTCCACCGACGGACGGACAGACGGACGGACGGACGGACGGACAACCTGATTCCAGTATACCCCCCCATAACTTCGTTGTGGGGGGTATAAATACCAAACATAAATGTCTAAGGCCTCAACCTTGCTCTGGGTTATATACTATTTACTAAGTGAGAATGTCCAAGGCCATATAGCTTGGGAAGTTATTACATTAAACCATTGGCATGATGACTAAAATCCTTTACAGAACTGCATTAAAATAAAAGGGTTGAAAGCACCGAGAGCAACAACTGTCAATTAAATTAAATCAAATGCCTGAATGGCCTCAAATGCAGCCAGGACCGAGTATTATCAATTAGAATGATAATTGAAGCCATTTTCTGATCAGTCTGTTAAGTTTTTCTTATTATGGAATCACATCTGAAGACTTCTATCTTTCCTGCAAAATGTTTTAAATGCCTCAAGACATTTTGAAAAGGAACTTGTTCCTTCTTATCGAACAAGTTGACATTGAAGCTACTTGATTGTAGCCAGTTTGCTCCTTGGGCCACCTGGAGCAGACCAGGAATATCTGTAAAGGGGGGTTTAACCTTACCAAAGGGACTTTACCATTGTCAATTTTTCATAGAATAATCCCAAGAAAAAGAAAACAAGAGGACCATGATGGTCTAAATCGCTCACCTGAAGCATCTTCAAATTACAGTACTCTTTTGCATTTAAAAGACACAGCATGAGCAAATAAAACCTATAGGTGATTTCTGGGCATAGTACAAAACTATCGAGTAATGCTATACAATAACTATGAATGCCTATGGCTTTATAGTTTAATCCATTACCAAACTATCCCACATTTTGATGCCCTCAAAGATTTGATTTGGATGGGTTTAATGCCGCTTTTAACAATTTTTCAGACATATTGCAGCAGCTGGAGCACCTAATAGTGGATTCTTGATATATCTCACACCAGTACTACCATTACATCCTTCCCTAGCCTCCAGCTGCTATCCCACTTAGGTTTGCGATTATCCACCCATTGGTGAATGACAAATGTCGGAAAGGATATGTGCCGCCTGGGATCAAACCCATGACACCACATAATTGAAGATTAGGAGTCTGACACACTAAAGGAAAATAAATTTAAAAATACATTGTGAGAAAGGGAGAACTTACTAATTGCAAGCAATTTCTCCATTTCTCTCAATGTTTTCTGCCCAAAAAAGTTCTTTGCATATAGATTTCAATCAAACTTTAATTACTGTCTGCAAATTCTTGTAGTGTGGACCAGTGTTAAGAGAAGAATTTGATTTTGCTCTTTATGAGCACTTTACCAAACTTGGAGCCTCTGGGGCATGGCCATATGCTTTGGCCTTAACATCACTGCCTGCTTCTTTAATTTTTTATAATTGATGCAATGATAATCATATCATTCAGGGCTCTGGAAATCCGATAAATTGCCGGTCTGGACCGAATTTTGAATTGCCAGACCGATTGGAATCCCCAAAAGTTACACCAAAATCGGTCCGAAATTTTTCATCAAATTTCACGTTAAAATATTGATAAACTCGCCCACCATCTATCAAAATCCACTTGAAACCGAAATAATTCAAGGGTTTCACACGTTACCTGCAGATTAAGAAATAAACAAAAGTGCCAAAAATCGATAGTTGGTTTAACCTCCGGCCATTCAAATGCCCTTCTGCACGTGGACCTTATTTGTAGCTTCACGCTTGACCGAACATCGGGTATGGAGTTTTGTAAACTATTTGCAAAAGAGAAAAGGTTTGACTTACCACACGTTCGAAGAAATGGACATCTAATACTGCGTCGATTTAAATTGCCGTTACTCGTGAAACTAATTTTTTTTACCATAACATGGGATGCGTATATAAATCGAGACATGAACAGGCTTCAGTTGCCGTTCGTTCAAAGTCGGAATAGCTCAGCACAACGCTTTTATGAAATTAATTTATCACAAGTAAGCGCGTGAGATCGGGTTTGAAATCTATATAAAAAAATCACGTCGTTAATATATGTTTTATAGTTTTTCATTCACGGTAAGAAACATAGCCGATAGAATTCAAACAATAATTGGAAATCCGCAGAATGCAGATAACTTAAATATAAACGAAAACGACAGTTCCGTCAAAACCAACTGATAACGATTATAATTGATCATTAGCCCATCACTAATGTTTTCTCAATTATTTTTTTCTTGAGGGATGTCATAAAGCATCATTGGATGGGAATGAAATAAACGGTTACTAACAGATTATGGATGAAAAATTTAAGCTCTTAATTTACAAATTTCATGCTTAAATGCTTTCAGACACTTGAAAGAAGGTCAGAAGTGATACCAACTCTTTATAACTTCAAAAAAGAAGTTTTCTACTGATGTCTGTAATCAAATCTTTCAAATTCTACTCGCCTTGAATATATAGACAAAGAAGGAGAATTTTTCGGGGTCTTCATTTGACCCGAGAACTGGGGTTGTGACACACAGAAATTAAAAAAGGAGTAATTTTGACACTAGAAAATTTGTCACTTTGCGTCATATTGAGCTCGAAAATTTGCAGCTATGCGTCAAAGGTCATCATTAATGTGCCAAATTGTTGGAAAATGGTTAACTGATTGTAGAAAATATGCGCCTTCATCATTTATAACATCTAGCTTGATTGGTAATTATCATTCTCCAGCGATGGGCATGCATCGTAATTCATTTTAAGGTACTTAACATCTCTGAAATTAATGTTGAAACCCTTTTTCAGAGTTTTAATCCTACTTAAATTTTCGTATACTATTATCAAAAGCCTCACAAAATATAATCAAGAAGTAAAATGAAATCAAAGGAAATGTTGTTCAAGAAATGTCATGGGTTTTCATGGATAAAATCGGCACTTCTTTTCACGAAAAAATAGGAATAATTTTATCCTTTTAGTACTCTTGAGCTTTTCAAACTTATTCAAACTTATATGTGCGTAAATACTAAACATTCTCTAAAATTTATCTTGTATTGAAAAAAGAATACTGTCAGATTGGGGAAACCGAGACAGAGTTTATTCTGCGGCACCATTGCAAAAAAGATATATATATACAATGTACACATCTACGATATTTTTTTTCTTAATTACTTCTGAGCGGGGGGTGGCGGCAGTTAGCATTTTGACTCTTGGGATTTCAGTTTTGACTCTTGAAAATTTTTGCCCAAGGGTCAATGACTCTTGGATTTTGGGTATTAGTGAAAACCCTGTTGTGCAGGATTAGCAAAGTAAAATTTTCAAGCTCTAAAGAAGCAAAAATATTTGCTGTCATGTGACACTAAATTAGACAATAGAGTACAACCCTAATCGATATTGCCATTGGCTTCCTTTTCAGTCAATACTATAGCAATAGCATTCCAGTCTCTGTTGGCATTAATAGAAGACTACCAACAACAACTAATGAATACAAATGTTTCAAAGTAGGGCATTTAAGCCATTCCCACGCATGGAAAAATTAGACTGATCTAGAAGTTGCAGACTACAAATTTGAGTTTGTAAAACTTAAAATTTCCTTGTCTTTTGCTTGTAACGAGTAATTTCTTTATTTTCCATATTGTGTTCCTGAATCTTTTCTTGTGGGATATAAAAAGGCAGGATAATGTGGAAATGGGTTAAAAGAGTTGAATCTACTTATATTGAATTTAGAAGATTTATCAAAAAGGAAGAATACTAATGCAATTTATATGTATTGATAAAGCAGAAATGTTTCTTCCCTCAAATTTTCATGAAGATCCGTTAAAGAGCCACTTTAAGCCCTCTTGACAACCTTTCAGTTACATCACTCAAAAGTGCAAGTGCATGAATTTATTTGCTTCCTGTATTTCGCCAGTACTAGGCAGGGGCTCTTAATTGCCAATGAGCCTTGAAGTGCAATAAAATCGCTTGTAAACGAGACAAAGCTTATAAATGAGACAAAAAAGCTGCAGGTTCAAATGAAGAATCCTTTATATATATTTTCTATTGCATGTCTGAAGAGAGGGAATTAACTACTCCTTTTGCCCCTTCCCTTTTCCTTTAAACTATAAGTTTGTACTGATTTACATATACCCAGTAGAAAAACTTCCAAATTCTAAGTTAACCTTCCAATCTTTAAATGTTTCCGTATCTGTATCCCTATCTATGGGCCTGTATTGAGTTGTCTTCTGGTTTTCCCATCAAAATTTTAGACTGGTCCAAATTGATAGAAGCTGTAGACGACAATTCCGAATTGATGGAATTTTATTTATTTTTTCTTTCTTTTTTTTTTCATCTTTTGGGATAGAAAACATTGTGGATAATGAAGAAATTGCTTGTATCAAGCAGTTTCTTCATTTTCCACAATGTTTTCCAAATCTTTTTTTCTTGAGGGGCGTAGAAAGGAGGGCTTGAGTGGGAATGGATTAATATTATCCAAAGCAGATTTCCTATCATCTAGATATTGTTTAAAACTAAAAGATTACGTGTATCTCTTAGCCTTGTCGATCTCGTCCTAATCTTGACGGCACGTGCATCAATATATCTATGTTCATTGAATGATTTCGCGCCGATTCAACTTCCGGAAGTTGCTCTTATTCGTAACTACTCGGTCAATTCCGCACCTACCGAGTGAAAATGTAGGTATTTTACAATTAAGTTCCATGCAAATTCAAATTCAAAATTTTACTTTGTAAATAAATCAAGGATTGTAACAGAAATGCATAACATAAAATAGATCTACACACAATACAAGAACATGATGATTCTATCCATTCCCCCACAAACAAATCTCTTTCAGATATATTCCGAGTACGGACAGAATGTAACCAGAGGGTTGTCCGCAGTAAAGAGACTGGATCCATTTAATTACACATCATAGTATTTTAGTTAGTTAGATAAAAGTGTGCTGAGATATGATTAAGATAGTACCAATAAAATCATAGTAGCACAACTCTATTCCAGAAAATGGCTTACAGTTGTATTAATTGACAGTTTTACTCTCGGTCGCGTCGTTTGAAAATATATGTGACCTTTTAAACCCAAAGCACTGACTGCGAGAACCCAATAGAACACAGTCAGCAACGACACACACATACACACAAAAATATACCTAAATAAGATAATAAAAAAAAAAACTACATTTCTTTTGTAATTTAAGTAGGTAATAGTATGGAGGGAATATTTTTTAACTTTACTAGTATTACTTCTAATCAATAGTGTCCCAAATGCATAGGTCCTATTTCAAAGCATTTATTACCAAAGGCAAAGTTCTCCTTCTATTATGCAAGAAATGATGATAGGGAGATCGAACAATATTCTATGTAAAAAAAAATAAAAATAAGGGAATGTTTTCACGCCAGAATCTGATAGAGAAAAGTCACTCGACTTATTCATCGAGCTTGTGAAGGAAGACGTTAGAGAAAACCGAAAAGACGTTACAAAATCATCATCTCCAAGGACGAAAATAATGCCTTATATAAATCTTCAAATAAAGATATAGTTATATGATCTAGAAAAGAGTCACGACATTGTTGTTGTTGATAAAGATTACTATGTGGCTACGGAGGTAGAAAGATTTCTGCTGACCTGAAACAATACCCAATACTAAAATATGCAAAGTAATGAAAAAAGAAGGGCAATCCGATATTACACAAACCAAATGCTCCATGTTGTTAAATAGCCAACTACATGAATACACCTACATGGAAGCTAGCGAATTTGCTAATGAGTCAAATTCTTGTATTCATGAAAGTATGTGAAATGGCCTTGGTAAGTAGGTCCAGACCTTTTGTTGATAAGGACGCAGTGTTGGAAACTAGAAATTGTCGCAAAGCGGACCAATACCCCCCAACAGCGCTTGTCAAAGTGCTATCCGCCAAAGGGTCGTAACAAAAAGAGGACTTTTTAATTAAGGGCCATAATCAGTCAAAAATGAATGGACCATAACCAAAACAGGATATGAACATGCCTGACTTATACCGAGTATAATGATTGAAATGGTTCTTGACGATAAGTTGCACTTTGAGACAAGAATCAAATTCAGAAAAAATCATAGCCATTGGATCTAATATAGGAAAATGTTTGTTTGTGCGTACATGAGAAATTGGGGCGAATACTCTATCTTATAAGCGCTGCACATGAAAAGGCAATGAAGCTGGGCTCAAACGTTTTTCCGACTGTTCGAATAACATACGTTCGAACTTTAATATTGAGGTCAATTATAATTACAAGTGGATTCAACTTTTAGACGCCATTGTAAACATATTCATATGGACCCCATGTCAATCCAGCTGACAAGCAAATTCATCAGAACACCCGTTTAATATGAAAGGGGGAATTGCATAATCATGGTCTTGGTCTACGAATCAGGAGTATTTGTGGGCAGGAATCAGATTTCCAGAGTAAAAGACAGATCTAAATTCCAATACTTATAGAAGCACAGTTAAAAGGGTTAATAACTATTGCCGGTCTACATTGCTATTTACCAAAACAGAGCCTAAGATAGTGATAAAAGGGGACCATTGATTATTGAATATTCCGTACTCTTACCACATACCCTTTTGATAATTAAAAAGCACGTGAATCTCTTGCACAAATCGAACAAGCTAAGGAAAGTGTTTAAGTATCCTCCTGTAGTACTTTTTAGGGGGAATAAAACTTATGTAAAACCCTTCGAGCACGGAAAAATTGAATGGGTCGTTAAAACAACTGCATCAAGTAGTAAGCCAGGATGCTCGATTTGCAGTGTTTTGTCTAGAGAACCCTTGGCAGATACCGCACAACGAGAAGTACGAAAGACTGCCCTGACTGTTGTCTATCGGACAGGTAACGTCATATACTGTGAAAGAAATGCAACTATCCATTTTATACAGGGCAGACTGAACGAGGAAGGATGACGCAGCACCTACTGGCCTAACAACTGAAGAGGCCAAACCTCTGAATTCATTTCAGGTAAAAAGACTCTTGGGGTTGTTTGGAAATATTGTAAGGTACCTAACGTGTGTGAAAATTATTGGAGGGAGTCATGATAAAAAAAACACTCGCAACGAGTAAAACAAATGTCTGCAACGTGAAAGACAAGAGTTTTCAGTGACATTTTAGCAGGAAAATAAGAAGGCTTTGCGATGTGACTTCAATCTCGACGCCATGACAACATTACGACATAAATGTGTAAATAAATATTAACGGTATATTGTCATGATATAAAGTAGTGAATGAAACTGTTTTCTGTTTGCTTAAGACCTTTCACAGAAAATAATGAATAAATGTAATCTCCCTTTTATTTTGGGTAATTTTTTATCGAATAGAAAAACAGCAAATAGACGGAGCAAATAATTAACACTAAAATAAACACAGGAAGCAGGTCGATGATTTTATAAAGAAACAAATGAGATCTATTTGCCTCTTGGATCAGTTGAATAATTTTTGTCGAGCCCGCTTGCGGTGAGCGAGACATAGTTGCCACTATGACAATTCGGTGTATCTGCGTCAGACCGATAGTTAGTCCCTTAGTCCGTCAGTCCGAATTTGTCCGGACAATAACTCCTATATCTATGGATGGAATTTGAAAATAACTTGGCACATATTACTCATATTATCCATCATGAGTAGATATACCATTTGAAAGAATTTGGGGATACTTCTAATGTCAAGGTCACAACTCAAGGTCAAACACTAAAATTGTGTTTGTCCGGACAATTAATCCTACATTTATGGATGGATTTCAAAATAACTTGGCACAATTATTCTCCATCATGAGTAGATGTGCCATTTGAAAGAATTTTTGGGATAGTTCTAATGTCAAGGTCACAGCTCAAGGTCAAACGCTAAAATTGTAATTGTCAAAAGCATTTCTCCTTCATTCGTGGGTTGATTTTAAAATAACTTGGCACAATTATTCTCCATCATGTTAGATGTGCCATTTGAAATAATTTTTGGGATAGCTTCAAGTTCAAGATCAAAGCTCAAGGTCAAACACTAAAATTGTGCTTGTCCAGAGCATCATACCTACAAAACTTTGCGGACTCGACAGCAGTTGTTCTGGGACAACCATCTAGTTTGAAACATTCGATATTTTCCATATATCATTTTGCTGAAACGCCTTTATAATCCTGAAGGTATTACTTCAACAAAACAGTCTGACTTACCTTTCTAGCCCAAGAAATGTCAAGCCCTAGCAAAAGGGTTATTCCATGTTTATTCGTTCGTCGCAATCCATCCCCATCTGTGTTTCTGATATTTCATGAACAAATGTTTTCCACAAACTTGAAGCAGCATCGCCCAAATCTTATAAAACTTTACAAATGCAGCAAATAAATATTGACGAACGAACTATTGTTCAATGAAGAAGTTTTTGTGCCAAATTCTACACACTCTATATACAATATACCTTTGAAGGACGTTTGTGCATATTTCATATTCTCATTATAGCCCGACTATTAGAATAATAGAGGACAACTCCGGTCACTCGGATGTCGGCGTCGGTGTAAAGTTTTACTAGCAAATCTCATATCTCTGTTTCTACTAATTCTATTACTCTTAAACTTTGCACATTCTTTTTTGACTATCCTATCACCAACAAGGATAAGATTCATTGTTCTAACAATCGTTTTAGTGGAATTTTTACCCATTTTTGACTTAGAAGTTTTTTTTAAGTTTTACATGCAACAACCATATTTCTGTTATATATCCGTTTCTACATATGCTATTGGCATGAAACTTTGCACATGCCTTTGTGGCCATCACATCATCCCCTAGTAAAAATTAAATACGCTATCATTCATTTGAACCGAATTTGACCCTTTTTTTGACTTGGAAATTCTTGGTTAATGTTTTGCATGCAACTGCCACATCTCTATTATATCTCTATTCCTACATTGATCTTTCCATATGTTTTAATATAGTATCATCCCCTAGGCTAAGGTTTTGTTACTATGGCATTCATTTTAGAAGAATTTTGGCCTTTTTTAGCTCCCTGAGCACGAAGTGCTCTGGAGGAGCTATTGTGATCGGTCATCGTCCGTCGTCCGTCCGTCTGTCCGTCCGTCCGTCCGTTCAAAATTACAAAAAAATCTTCTCCTCCTAAACTAACCATGGAATTTCAACAAAACTTCACAGAAATGATCCTTAGGTCATGCTCTTTCAAAATACTTCAAAGAATTGAAATCCATGGCAACGGAGTGAAAAAACTTAAAAAATCTTCTTCTCCCAAACGGTAAGGCCTAGAGCTTTGATATTTGGTACAAATCATCATCTATTGACCCTCTACCAAAATACTTCAAAGAATTACCCTATTCTGAAAATTAGCCCTTTTCTGGGCGATCCCTGATTTTACATAGAATTAAAGAAGGAAAACTTAAAAAATCTTCTTCTCCCAAACCATAAGGCCTAGAGCTTTTTTATTTTGCACATATCATAATATATTGACCGTCTACCAAAATACTTCAAAGCAATATCATACTCTGAAAATTAGCCCTTTTCTGTGCGATTCCTGATTTTACAAAGGAATAAAGAAGGAAATCTTTGAAAATCTTCTCCCAAACCATAAAGAATAGAGCTTTGATATTTGGTACATATCATCAGCCATTGACCCTCTACCAAATTACTTAAAAAATTAGCCCTTTTCTGTGCAATCCCTAATTTTAGTTAGGAATAAATAATGATATCTTTGAAAACCCTCTTCTCCTAAACCATTAGGCTTACAGCTTTTATACTTGGTATGTATTGATGTCTATACTTCAAAGCATTACCATATTCAGGAAATTAGTGCTTTATGGTGGGATCATCAATATACCTAGGATTAAAAAGAGAAATCTGTAAACATCTTCTCCAAAATAATTAGACAGAGGGCCTTGCCATTTTTGTTTATATCATAAAGCCATGAACCATCATACTCAGGGGAGCGATTTAGGACCATCATGGTCCTCTTGTTTTTTTTTTTTGTTTTTTTTGCTTGCAACACGCTAATTTTTTTAATATATCTGTCCCCATGCATGCTACTGCTCTTAAACTTTGCAAATGCTTTTACTTGTGTTATCATTCCCCAGGAAAATATTCTTTATTATTACGTTCATTTGAGCTGAATTTTAACCCCGTTTAGAATAAGAAGTCCCTGGTTAAAGTTTTACATGCAACTAGCAAATCTCTGTTCCTACTAAGCTCTGAAGCAATGTATATAGCTCTGTGGCAATAATGTTAACCCTGTAACAAATATTAATTTTCTGACATTTATTTAAGTGGTGTCTTAACCATTCAGAAATTATAGTTTAGCTGCAAGATTTTCTATCCCTTTTACTACTTAAGGTTATGGTTAGAAAGAATTTAGACGTGTTCGGAGTTTTTATTTGATAATTATTCGGACATTCATCCAGTGGAATAATACCTAGTGTTGACACTCTGCATTCAGAATCAATAAGAGCTGTCCAATTAAAGCTCTTGCTTATTAGTTTTATTGATTGATTGAATGGGGTTTAACGCCACTTTTAACTGTATTTCAGTCATATCGTGGCGGCTGGAGCACCTAACAATGGATTCCTGGTATTTCTCACAGCAGTACTACCACTACATCCTTTCGTAGCCTCCAACTGTTATCCCACTTAGGTTTACGATTATGGTGAGAGATAAATGTTGGAAAGGATATGTACCGCCGCCGTTGATCGAACCCATGACATCCCATAGTTGAACATTAGGAGGCTGATGCGCTACCGATTGTTCTATGGCGGCGGCTTGCTAGTTTTATACATGAATGTCTAGATACTAATCATACTATTCTAAACCGACCTTACTTTGATACAGGTGTTCTCCGTTATATTAAAAATAAGTTCATTATTAGTGTCTTTTCAACCGCCTTTCTTTAACTTTGTTATGTGTTTTATTAGTATATTGCGTCTTTTATGTTTGCAACTATTTATATATGATCGCATAGACGATTTGAAATGTAAGTATGTTCGCAAATGAAATGTTGCAATTCATTTTACTAAATATAATTGATCCAAGAATAAGTTGCTTTACTCTGTAAACAGAAATATAGATCTAGATAAGAATCAAAAAGTGAATAAGCCTCTATTGTCCAGTATTTTGTAGCTAAAACGCCAACTTTAGACTTTATTTAAGAACGATGTCGAATTAGGCCGTGTGAGTCATACTTCAAATACGTCAGACAACTAAATTTAGCTGATTTAATGAAACAGAAGATAGACTTCTCGGTGGTCAAAAATATCACATTCGAGCGAGAAACTGGCAAATATGATTTGCAAGTCGCAATCTTAATGAAAGATATCGACTGTCAAATTCGCGGAATCGGCTATGCAATAGCTAAATATATAAAACAGTAATATCATTCCGTTCCTACTCTGAGGATTGGGCATTCTGTTGTTTCAAATATAAATATACAAGAACTTGAACCATTGCCTTTTAATATTTATCATTTTTACCACAGTTTATTTACCTCTAGAACCTTCTAGGAGAAGAACCAATTAAATCTAAAATACAACGAAATATGTTACAACTTGCCAGTTTTTAGCTAGGATGGAAAAAATACTGTGAAAAAATAAAAGAGCAGTCAATGCACAATCAGACTGCCGAAGCTGTAAAAAGATTGATATATTGATGCAAGATAAATATTCTCTCAATTAGTAGGCTAGATTTAGCATCGGGCTTTCTATAAGCTTATACTTTGCAAGTGAACAATGAATATTTAAGGTAGCAATGCTTACAGGAATAGATACTTAACACATACTGTTGGGGACTTTTTGAAAAAAGATTTTGATATATTTTATTTTAATTGTTCATTTCAATTCTTCTTCTCGCACAAGTCTCCAATTTTACTTTCGCCACAGAAGTGTGCAATTTGTCATAAGATGTATCGATTATATCAATATTAGTAAATTTACATGTAGCAGATAAAACAAGATTCATAAAAAATTAGAATTGACCAAATCTTTTGTGTGCAAAACTATCTGAAACGATAAAAACTGCAGAAAGACGCCAACAATTCAACAAAAGACCGGCGTGCACGAATGGCACAAATGGACGAATTTTGTCTCTTTGAATGGTAAATACGGAAATGATAGACGGAGAGATTGTTGTTATTTAAGTCAAAGTACTGAGAAGTACTCTAAGCTAGCAAAGAATTGTTTCAATCGGTAACCTTCTTTGTCAAACGTTACCATGATAAGGAAACGAGGTTAAAGTTTCCAAGTAGTAAACCCATCACCACACAATACCTCCTCTTTAGGCCCCTCAAGAAAATAGTTGTGGAAAACAATATGGAAAATGCAGAAATTGCTCGTTACAAGTAATTTCTTCATTGTCCACATTGTTTTCTACCTAAAGAGATAAATATTTGAAAAATGCTCAACAATTTGAAATTGTCGTCTGAAACTTCTTTAAAGATCGATGTGCTCAAGTGAAGTAAATATACCTTGGATATGAATTTGCATACAGAATTTGCTATTATATTCCTGAAAAACATAAGAACTACTTTTACGGCGTATGCGTTTAGCGGATTTAATGGTTAAGCCTCTAGTGGCAGATTGCAATGGTTGAACTTTGAGACGACCTCAAATTTGGTCTGTTATCTTAAGCTAACAAAGCTGACGCTTTGCTAGCTGATAATGATGATTTTGTTTGAGCTAGAAACACTGGGCTTTTTTTATGGGAATTATCAGCACAATATCAAACATATTAAATACATTGGGTTTGATTGATTGTTGACAAGAAATTGGATTCCGGGAATTATCGAAGATTTTCTTGAAAGAGTTTAAGATACATGAACTTCATTGACAGGGCTTCATTGAACCACCAGTTAAATAATATTTACAATTACATATATGATTGACACACTTTGTTTATTTCACACTTAAAATTACTCATTAAGCATACAAAGCGAAACGGGGTGTTGACTTTTATCAAACATCACGATCATCATCTTTGACCTTCGTTTGATCTTTTTTAATGAATAACTCTAAAAGTTTATGTAAAACACACAAAAACAATTATTGATTTTCATTAAAACTTAGCATGCATCTCTTTGATATATTTTCATGAAAATTTAATAATTCGGTAAATTTAATACTTTTTATAAATTTGATAAATAGTGTCTGCATTTTTAATAGATATCGATGCCATTTTCACGATAACTGTTTTTTCTTCGTGTTAAATCTACTGAATTTATACTGAATTGCAAATTAAAGTAGACTAGTCCTAATGCCTAACTGTAACAGATTCAGGGGAGGTAATTTGCGATATAATGCACATTAGGAAATCTTCAGAAAGGCAAGTGGCTTATTGGAGTTTTAAATAGACAAGGTCGACCATTTAAGGATTTAGGATCCTTTTCTCTCAATGGATTTGCTTCTGTCTACGAGCTCTGCACGTTACATTACTTTGAAAAATCGGAATGCCTTTGGTGAGGACGTTAGTCTACGGTTGAAGTCGATAATGACTATCGGGGGCAAATTCGTAAATGATACGTCATAAGTATAAGCCACAAATAAGGCAAGATTCGGCGAAATCAAAATATTAAAATGAGTTTAACAGATGAATATCGGCTCTATCTGATTGTACTTTGTTGACTAATTTTGCGCTAAGTAAGGCCAAACAATTTTTAGCTCGACTGTTTTCGGAGAAAACCAGATTTATTGCTGTGACCAGGTTATCGTCTTCGTCCGCATCTGTGCCGTCGGAAAACTCTGAAATTTTGTAATATATATCTCTGGTATTACTCAGTATATTAACTTGAAACTCAGAATATGCGTTCACTATCAAAAGTGCACATACCGACATACCCCAGCAGTGGGGTGACCCTAAATGCATTTTGAAGAAATTATGCCCCATTTCGAAACATTTTACCCACTATCAACCTCTTGAAGAGCCAAGCTACGGCAACTGCGTGTGGTGCTCTTGTTGCTTAATACCCTCCTTTTAAAGGTCGTCAAGCATTGAAGTTAGAAATGTGGAAATTGGGAGCCAAGGTTTTTTCAAATCAATAATCTCGCGAGTCGCACTAACATTTTTCTGTAACTAAAAACGTTTTTCGACTATAATGCTCATATGTGGTACTTAAGAAGTATGTATCAATGCGCATTATACAAAGTCAAACGATCATGTTCAAAACCTTGAACATGCCACATGGCCTCGATCTTGTTATCTGCATATGCGTATCAAGAAAATCGACCAAGGTGCCGAATATAAGAGCCATATCTTACAATAGCCTTAAGGTAGTTGAAACATTCTTAGTTAAATCTTATATACATTTGACCTTGTCAAATAACATTGACCTTGTTACATGACGTACACCTTGGCATCTCTCAACGCGTATCGATGAGCTCCATCATCACGCTAAACATGGACATTGTATCCTAAACAGGCTTAAAGTAATTAAAATGTTAAGTTATTTGGTTAAGATTTTGCATTACTTTTATCTTGACAAATGACCTTGACCTTGACAAATGATATAGAGCTTGGTGTTTGCAGATCCGCACCAATGTGATCTATCTTCATACGAAATATAAGCATAGTTTCTTAAAGTATTATAAATGTTTGGGTTTTTTTTGGGGGGGGGGCGTGTTAAGGCTTTATAAGTCTTATATATGAGTCTGACCTTGGCAAAGGACCTAGACTTTGTCATTTGACCTCGATCTTAGTATAGATAGATGGGTACATGTAACAACCAGATTTAACGTCGTGCCAAATATAAGCATTTTTTCTTGAATTGGCTTTAGGTAATTTTAAATGATGTTGTGGTGTTTTTTGCAGACAGACAAAACGACAGAATGATAAATAGACAGACGGACAGCGGTTAAATACATTGCGGGTACAGGGATATAATTCTTAAGTTTGATCTTTATCTTCTTCTTTCTTTCTGGCATTCTTCATTTTATTTATAGGGCTGTCTTATCACACATACAAAAAAACCGAAATGTTATCAGGCATTATACTCAACCTTTAGGATTGCTCTTAATATTTGACCGACTGATACACAAATATCAATTATCAATACTGGGGCTGTATTGACTGCAATAAGATATCAAGAAAAGATTGCCTTTCATCTGGGATCAAGTCCGGTTTTGACCTTTAATCCTTGTCTTAAACAGAAATCAACTGAGGTCAAATCTGTCATTTAAACGTCTTTCTTAAACTTTGAATAGTTTTAAATAAAAAGACAAAATTTGATTGGTTTTGGTTTTTAATTTGGTACAGGTTTAACCTTTAACCATAACATTTTACATTCTAACTTATAATTGGTATGAACATTGCTTTTTATTCTGCATCAGATATGGTCTTTGATCATGACTTTTGACCCATATTCTTAATTTTGATTTGATATGTGTAGGACTGTATTATCATAGCAAAATTACCTGTAAACAGAAAACAAAGAAATCAACTGAGGTAAAATCTGTCATTTAACCGTCTTCCTAAAACGTTGACTAGTATTAAATAAAAAGACAAAATTTGATTGGTTTTTGGTTTTTACTTTGGTACAGGTTCAACCTTTAACCATAACATTTTACATTCTAACTTATAATTGGTATGAACAGTGCTTTTTATTTTGCATCAGATATGGTAATTGACCTTGCCTTTTGACCCACATTCTTAATTTTGATTTGATATGTGTGGGGCTATTATCTTAGCAAAGTTACCTGTATTTTTCATTTTCTTCTTGGTGTCAATGTTGTCTTTGTGACTTAAGTGATGAAAGTTTAATACTAGTGATCTGGAGGTAAGGCTTGGCGGTGTATCCTCAGACAAGAAACTAAAAAAACAAGCTAAAATTAAATCGGGAAGCAAAGGGATTAGGCCACTATCTCAAAGCCTCTTGCGGACAAGAGGAACTTTATAACCCTAACACTTTAATCATAATTAAACTAAATGAATTTGTAGCATATCCAAAATATTAACTTTTGTGCTGTGTAAAACAAAGAAACATTCACGTCTGGCAAAAATGAATTTGTTTTTATTATTGTATACATTTCCAATAATTTTCATTAGATTCAGATATACTGGGTCGTGCCATTATTAAATTATCTTAGATGTACCTCCTACTAGAAACATAAGCTGAAATATATTATTTGGTCTAAATACCTGAGCCACCTTTTATCTCATATTTCGACTGGCTTCGGACGTATAGTTATAATTATGTCTTTGGTTGTTTAAATAATTTGCCTAAATTTTGGGCAAAAGTATTCAATACTTGGCAGTCAAATTATGGACATAATTTTTTATGTCAATTTTTGTGTACAACCTTGATTTGAAAACAACGATTGGGTTAAAAGCTTCAGTAAAATAAAGAAAAGAAATGGTGTAGTAAAATTTGGATGAATGAATGAGAAGTATAGTTTATGATTTGTGTATGTTTACTGTTACTTAAACCTATACTTTACGAAAAGTAGTCAAAATGGCAACCTAGTATTCATGGTATAATTTTAAAATGGTGTTAGGGTGGCGACAGAATGACGTGACAAATGGGACTCAAAACCAGTTAATTGCTCCCTAAAATTAAACAAAATATATAGTTCATGTATTTTGTAACGTATGAAATAACACGTTACATCAGTAACACTGTTTTTTTCTCACAAGTTCAATGAAAGTGTCTTCAATCATAGGATTGGCCACATAAAAAGCTAAAAGAAAGTGTGTCTATTCGGCATTTAGGAATTATCAAGAGATACTTGTATCTAATGATGGTGACGTGCACGATTAAGCTGGTGACAGGTCAAATCGGCCCATCAGCAACTCGGCCCTTCAAACAACTCGGCACAGTCAACTTGACCCCAACATAAAGTATATAGTGAAATGTATAGAGATTCATTAACGTAAATATTGTTTTTCGTAGAAAAAATAATTCCATTTTTATCTGCTTCTTGTTTTTGTGAATACGTCCGATTTCCAAAAAAATCTGCTGATTAAATAAAAAGGTGTCGGAAAAAAAGTGGCAAGAGCCATGGTGGCCAATCAGATTATAGCTATTTCAAAAGGTTTGAAATAATTAGACGTTCGTTTTCGATGTAAACACATTAGTATGCGCGCTGGCTATGTAGCCATTTGAACTATATCAATTGGGCAATTATTTAAAACTCAATTTGAAAATAGAAATGTAAGGTAATGAAATGGAAAGGATTGTATTTTCAACCATTTTCTTTAATCCCATTTCACTTTTCATGTCAATGGGCATGAAAATATTGACAGCAGAATCTTAGAATGTTCTTTATAAGCAAGATATTTGATACCGGTGCTTATATTATATTAATAATGATAAGTATAGTATTTTGTTTCTTTTTCATCCTTTTCATTTATTTAATTCAACGTGAAAGTCCATATAGTGTGACATAGAAACTCATGTATGAACAGACGATGAACATGTATTACAGACGATATAATCCTGACAAAAAAATTAAGACTGGTTCAAAGGAAAAAAATGTAGATGGCAATTTGAAATGTATGAGATGGAAAAAGTCTTTATAAGTAGGAAACATTATTGAAAATTACGAAATAGCTTCCACTTCCGGCTATCTGAAAGTTTATTGGTTTAAATATATTTCATTACCATGATTAATACATGGACATACAAAAATATAGTACATGTACTTCAGAATTTAAGCATACTGTTGGCAGAGTGGTTTGGCCCAAAGTTCTCATAACTTAGATTTGGCCATTCCCTAGTTGGGACCAACTAACTAAAGAATCTCCTGTGTAGAAAGATATAATGTAATACATATATTGAAAGCTGACATACCAAACACAATCAATTATCCGGCAACCAGCCAACAAAATGCTTCAATTTTTAAAAATGGTTTGGTTTCTTTAAAGAAGATCTCGCAATTTCCGGCTGTAAGGTACTGATAAGCTGTAATTAGTATTATAAGGCAAAATAAGAAAGAACAGTGAAAAAGATAGAACACATACATGTATGTGACCTGTGATTTGTTTTGGTTGATGTTTGGGAAACATTAATAGCTGATATTGTTTGACGTTTAATTGAAACTCTTTGTATCCTCCAAAATAGTTTGCATGGCGATATATATGGTTGCGTTATTGTCCTAACATAGTCAAGTTTTCAGAGCAATAGTAAAGTTTTCAGAGCAAAATAATTCAAGTCGAGCTGTTGAATACGGGGCACATTTGATAATAGGGCCTATAGAGACAGTTTATTAAATTACGAACTCCAACTTGTACATCTTCCGAATGTTTTGGAAATTTAATTCAATCTAAAATCGTTCCATATGCCCACTTTATTGAATCCATTTGGTCTTTTTATTTTGCATCTTTTTGTACTTCATGACTTTGCAAACAACGGTGCCCTGCTTCAATTATTGCTTTCTTGGTTCCCACCATATGTTAAAAAATTTGGAGGTAAAATAAGAGAAAAAATACCATGAATATTTGCAGAAATAACAATGAATGACAATTATTAAATATGGGTGGTAAAACTGGCTCATATTTTTTGTCTTGACTTTCAATTGTTTGATTGTCACAATAGGTCTGCAAGTATGGTTAATGATCATTAGTTTTCGCGTCCACTGAACACTAGCTGCGATATCGTAGCCCTCTTTCTGATAATCTGCTGCGATATCGTAGCCCTCTTTCTGATAATCTGCTCGCCAGCAGATTATCAGAAAGAGGGCTACGATATCGCAGCTAACTGAACACATATATTTCTTTTTTTTTTACTTTTTATAAAATGTTTCATTATTTTCCATGTAGCCGTGATGCCTTATGTCTTTATAGTAACCGATTAAAGTAGCTTCAATTTTCCATCTATTCAGGTTTCCGATTTTGGAAAATTACAAGTCTTGTTAAAGTTTCCAAAACATGTTTTGCGGAATGTCATATTGCTGTCTTCCAAGTCTGATTTAAAAAGGATAAGGTATTTTACTAAAACAGAATGTTGCCAATCAAATACATATTGTGTCCTGAAACTTACAGAAAATGTTGTGGTAAAATGGAGAAAATATTGGTTTAACATCTGTTTTTGTGGTATCATACGGTATTCTTTTGGTATTAGTGATCATTGTTTGAGCCACACTGGTCTCTGTGAAGACTAAGATTAATTTTTTAAGGGATTGGTTCAAAACAGTAGTAAGCAGCCAATAAGAAGTGTAAGGAGTTAATACAGTTTTGCACTAATCACTCTGGATGATGTTTTAGACTTTTATATATTAACTTGAAAATGATGGTGATAGGGCTTGATAGCATTCAAAAAAGTAAATTTTGAGAAAAAAAGTCTCTAAAACAAGTTTTATAGTTGGAGTGTACATTTGGACTATACCTAGGTGTGGCTTTTAATGAACCTGTATATAGATAATGGTGATTAGCTGAAATAATTTGCTTTCACTTTTACTTTCTTTTTACAGAAAATGTACCTATTTCCATAATAGTAAATATCTATGTCCTTTTTTATTCAATAATGAACTGAATTCTTGATATAAAATGTGAAATATCATATGAGAAGGTATCATTTAGGCAGGGTGAAAAGGTAACCTAACCCTTTTCATGCTGAATAAATTCCTGTTTAGAATTGCATTAAAATCAAAGGGCTGACAGTACTGGACATTGTGGGCTAATAACTCTTTTGAAAATGTATTGTAAACAATTCTGGCTTAACCCATTCCCACACAATGATTTGACGCCCTTTAAGAAAAACAATTGGGAAAACATTGTGTAAAATGAAGAAATTGCTTGTGACAAGCAATTTCTTCATTTTACAAAGTGTTTTCTGCCTAGAAAGTTGAAAAAATCTAACATTTTATAAACTTTAAATTGTCGTCTGCAACTCCTTTCAATTTGGACCAGTCTAAAATTTTGTTGTGTGGGAATGAGTTAAAAGGAATAAGAAGGAGATGTAGAATAAAATTAGGCTGATCATATGTGTAGACTTATCTTTGTCTATACCTCCTGCCAAAACAAAAATATTCTGGGTTCAACATGACAAGGATTTATGACCATGATCAATCAGTAGAGATCGCGCAGGTTCACCAAGCAGGGCTCTCGGAAACGACAGTACTGTCGTCTGAGACGACAACTTTCCACAAGGGACGACAAAAAATCCTATCAAAGGATTCCGACGGACGACAATTTTTTCATTGACATGCGTCCGACGTCGGTCGTTATGTCAAAGTGACAGTGTAAAATCAACTGTCATTGTTCAAGGGTCATTAAAATAGTAGGTAGATTATTGGAAAATGTTAATTGATTATCCTAACTTACACCACAATCATTGATAACACGCAGCTTGATTGACAATTACCACTTTGCGGTGACCGATCATGCATCGACGATCGTAGATGACAGGTGTTAGAAACCTGTGAAACTTGGGTAAAATTATTTTATTAGCACTCTTATCTCACTGAAATCAAATTATTATTGATCAGTTTAGTGAAAAAATAGCCAAAACATAATAAAGAAGTCAACTTATATTGCAAAATTGAATTGTCATGGGTTTTCGTGGGTAAAATGGGCAATTCAATTGAAAATGAAAATTATTAGATAAACTTTTGGGCCTCTTAGAAATCTAAAGCTGCGCAAGAATCATAAATTTACTGTCATTTTTTAGTTAAAAAAACATCAATTTGACTGTCAATATATGCCATTACTTTGTCCAAATTTCAACAAAAAAATAATCCTTATCAAGCTGAATAAAGATCAGTGCAAAATTTCATCAAAATCAAAGTGGTAAAAGGAGGGATTGACTGATTGTGAGTCAGTATTTATTTTGAAAATTAATCATTTAAAATGGTTAAATTTAAGAAGGAAAATTAGGTGGTTACTGGTATAGTCTAAGGTCAGACTACACACCTTTGTCTTTACTTCTTGCTAAAGGAGGAATATTACATTTTTAGTGTGACAAGGGTTAACTTAATTACAATGTGTGCTTAGAAAAAAAGAAAAGAAAAATACACATGTTGGATAGTTCTAACATTTGCTCTATTTTGACATTAATTCTTTACTTCTTAATTAGATTTCATATAATCCTAAATAAGAGAATTTGCTGATGATCAAATGAACATGATCAGACATGTATACTCTTTGCCTCAATTATCGTGCATGTAAGGAACCCGGGGTTACGTATCAATAAAAAAATAGTTTCCATCAGATAAAATAGTTTTTATATATCTTACAGACATTTGATGTATCTTTCAGTAAAATTTTGTCCAGTTCTATTCTAAACTTCAACATGAAATTTATGTTAAAAGTTGCCTAGTTGACCCTACAGAAATTTTGGATTGCTACTGCAGTTATCATGCATCTTACAAAAGAAAGTGTCCGAGACAACAAAAAGAAGCAAAATTATTTTTTCAATTTTTGTCATCCATCTTTGCCTTTAAACAATTAATCTCGTAGATTTATTTGATATAATGTCGAGTTAAGAGTTATGTAAACTCGTGCCAAATCTATCCCCTGTCCCCCATTTGTGAAATTTATTATTTTGGGGTCAAATTTGCATCTCCTTGGGTTTAAGTTGTGTGTGCTGTATGGTATGAGCAATTCTCATGGCACTGGTTATGGGCGCTGAAAACTAAACATCCTGTGAAAAAATAATGTCATCAAAGTTCACTGAGGCTCCATAGGGGCCATGCACGATGACATAGGTATGCATGATAATTGAGATTTGACAATAAACAACATAATATTGGCTAGAAAATATGATAATTCTTAAAACCAAAATTAATCTCCTTTTTTCACACTATTTTCAACAAAGAAAGTGCTGTAAAAAAAGGATTTGGTGAAATCGCATTAAGTATTAAAATCCTGCCAAATCAGGCTGGAATCCAACTTTTCTGCTTGGAATCCAACTTTTTCCTAAATTGGATTCCTGGAATCCTACTTTCAAAATCCTAGTGAGAGCCCTGCCAAGGTATTAGGTAGATTTTTGATTGTTATTAGGTCACCCTATCTCACTATACTAGATGTTTAAAATATTAACTGAAAAACTCTGCTTGAACTGTGCTGAAGTTGATTTGGGTATCGTGTGTTGCAAATGCCAGGATGGTCCCTTTTTTAACTCACCTGAGCACAAAGTTTGAGGTGAGCTGTTGTGATCTGTCATCTGTCTGTCTGTCCATCTGTCTTTCCGTCCACAATTTCTTTAAAAAAAACTTCTCCTTCGAAACCAGTAAGGTAATCAAGCTGAAACTTTCAGGGATATTCCTTTGGTGAAGGTCTACAAAAGTTGTTAAAAGAATTTCATTCCAGCAAAAACTCTGGTTTCTGCGGCATTTGAAAATTGGAAATTTTAGTAAATCTTTGAAAATCTTCTCCTAAACCAGTAGGCCAATAGACTTCTCCTCATAAATTATAAGGTCTAGGATATTCATATTTAGAATGTAGCCTTACTAGATGGTTTTGTACTATATCATTCAAAATTGTTCTCCTTGGGTCGAAATGGCCCTGCACTAGGGGTCCATAATAGGGAAAACACAAAATTTGACTAAGTAAAAAGAAATTCTTCCCTCTAAGGCCGAGGGCATTTTTTTTTTTTGGAATGTAGCATAGCCTGGCTGTTATCTATCAATTTTGATTTAAACTATGCCTGTAGGTTAAAAGACATGCCCTTTCCTGGGTGTCCAAAGCTCAAAATTTGGTAAAGTGGTTTTTATTTAGAAGTTTGCTATTTTCACTTTTGTTTTTCTTTTTTAAAAACTTCAGTTTCATTTCTCAAAAATTGTTAGAGGTCTACACCAGAAGGACCCTTTTTATATTTGAATTTTAGTTCCAAAAAAATTTAACTACATGTACATTTAAAAGAAATTTTGAAAAATTGACATTTCAAATTAATTTCAACTAGAATATGGTTTTGGGAATTTACATAAGGATTCAAAGTTTGAGCAGAAAATGTTTAATCTTTAAACTTGAAAACACAAGCTTTCCCTCTCTCTGTAGCGCTGATGCATTAAGGTAACATGAACTTTCAGTTTCATTCTTGATTCCTACATTGACCCATATTTTCAAGATTTGTCAGAAGTTAAATGGAGGTTTGTACTGGACAGACATTATTTTGTAAAAAAACTGAAAATGTAATAAATTGGTTTAGTTTTTAGGGAAGTGCCTTAATCAGTGTTCATACTAACTTCGCAAAGAATTTTCTTTTTAGATACTAATCCATTACCACACAATAACACTTTTTGACACCCTGAAGATATATCATGGAAAACTTTATGGGAAAAGGAAAAATTGTAAAAAGCAGTTTCTCCTTTTCTCACAATGTTTACTATCTTATTTTACACTTGTTTTCTTATTCGAAAGCAATTTAAAATGTTGTCTGCAACTTCTTTCAAATCGGACCAGTGTAAAACTTTGTTGTCTTGTAATGGGTTAATAGGTGAAAAAGAGGAGGGGAATTGGCTTAGCATTAACCTAATAGAATCCTTTGTCAGAGATACCTGCATGGTTCATTGGCCTGCTCCTTCAGTCTTTTGGATGAGAATTTCAACTGAGGCCAATATTGATATAGCCTCATTTGTTTTTGGGACATAAACTTAACCCTTGTCATGCTAAACCCAGAATATTCTGGTTTTGGCAAGAGGTGTAGACTAAGATCAGACTGCACGTATGTGCAGACTGATCTTAGTCTACACCTCTTGATTGTACTTTTCCTGCCCGAGTTGTTTATGAAGTTGATTTCCAAAGGAAATATTGATTTTTGAATAACAAGTTCTATCAGTGCTTTCAGCCCTTTGATTTGCCAGCAATTCAGTTAGGTAATTTATACAGCATGACAAGGGTTAATACATTTATTATATTTACCTGTATTTTAAGATAAGTCATTACCTGACAATAAAATTTCAGATTGGTCCAAACTCAAAGAAGTTGCAGACAACAATTTTTACTTGATGAAATTCGAAAGATATCCTTTGCCTTTTTGGACACTTGCTCACTGTCAAGAGTAGATGTTTCCATTTGAAACAAATGTTCAGATCATAGCTCCAAGGCAAAGGTCTCAGCTTGAGGTGAATTATTTGGTGTGCCTTACATGCTGTCCTTTGACGACTTTACAGTTTCAATATTGTGAAAAGCAGGGATTCTGTTCAAAACGGATTAAATAGGTTTGGGTACTGAAAATGTAGTTTTTTGTTGAACGAAAATTTAAATTATATGTTGTCAAACATATTTTTTATCTTAACCCTTGTCATGCTGAATTAAAATCCAATGCAGAATTTCTTTTAAAATTAAAGGACTGACAGCACTTGATAGCATGAGGGCTAATATTTCTTTTGTTAAAACAACCCTGGCTTAAAGGGGAGAAACAGGAGGTGTAGACCAAGATCAGACTGCACTTTTGTGCAGGCTGATCTTAGTCTGTACCTCCCGCCAAAACAGGAATATTCTGGGTTCAGCATGACCAGGGTTAAAATTTTTTAAATGTTCTCTAATTCAGATACAATCTTACAAAGGTGGCAGGACTCATTAATAGACTAGCTATGAAGTACATCCTTGTGACTGGAGGTGTTATAAGTGGAATAGGAAAAGGTGTGATAGCCAGCAGTGTTGGTGCAATTTTAAAATCTTCTGGTGTTAAAGTTACATCAATAAAGATTGATCCATACATAAATATTGATGCTGGAACATTTTCACCGTATGAACATGGTATGTATTTCACAAATTTTCTTCTATATGTCTTTAACCCATTACCACATAATGATACTTTTGGACACCCAAAGAAATAAGAATTTGGAAAACGTACAAGAAATTTTTTTATTATATGCTACATTTTTTACTGCAAAAGAATATCTTCAACCAAAATTTGACAACTGGAACTGCTTTCAATTTGGACCAGTCTAAAAATTTTTCCTCTGGTTTAGTATGGGCTTATTTATACATCCCTTTAACTGCTATTCGATTAACCGATTGGTATAACAAGAAAAGAAATATTTTCTGTTTGTGTGTGTGACATTAGTTTGTTTAAAGGTAAAAGGCCTAAATTTCTGTTGTTGTTTTTCTCTCGCTTTAATTTAGGGTAGCTATGAGTATATTTATTGCAGTCTGAGAGTTCTAACTTGTCTGAGTGATAGATAGGGTTTTTTAAAAAAAAAAGTTGCTGGCACATACACATTTTTGGTCATAAAAATTTTTAATTGAGATTCAAAATCTGTTCTTTTCAATTTATTGATTGAGTTTGTAACTCTGTTGGGGAAGTCAGGATGAATGTTTTGGATTAGTGGTCACATATTTCATTTTTTCACATTTTCCTTTGCAGGTGAGGTGTTTGTATTGAATGACGGAGGTGAGGTTGACCTTGACCTTGGTAACTATGAGAGATTTCTTGATATTACACTTCACCGTGACAATAATATTACAACAGGCAAGATCTATCAGCATGTCATCAATAAAGAGAGAAGGGGAGATTATCTTGGAAAGACGGTGCAAGGTAGGGAGCTAAATTTTGATTAACCAATACCCACACAATGATCCTTTTTGATGCCCCTCAAGGAAATGTACTGGGAAAATATTTCTTAAAATGAAAAAATTGCTTGCAACAAGAAATTTCTTCATTTTAAACAATGTTTTCTACCCAGAAAAAAAATCTAAAATTTCATATACATTGAATTGTCATGTGCATCTCCTTTCAATTTGGACCAGTCTAAAATTTTGTTGTCTGGTAATGGGTTAAGGTCGTGTAGGCATGACACCATGTTACTTTGCCAGAAATAGTAATTTTAACCCTTGTCATGCTGAACCCGGAATATTCCGGTTTTAGCAGGAGGTGTAGACTAAGATCAGACTGCACATATGTGCAGGCTGATCTTAGTCTACACCTCCTGCTTGTACTTTTCCTGCCAGAGTTGTTGATGAAGTTGATTTCTAAAAGAAATATTGATTTTTGAACAACAAGTTCTATCAGTGCTTTCAGCCCTTTGATTTGCCAGCATTTCAGTAAGGTAATTTATACAGCATGACAAGGGTTAATGGCTCCCATTTTTCAGACAGAGATATTTTTCTTAGTAAATTTGATACTAAGGTCTGATGCAATGAAGTCAAATTGCAAGTAGGACATGAGACTTTCTGGTTTAACCCATTCCAACACAAGAAAATTTTGGACTGGTCAAATTGAAAGAAGCTGCAGACAACAATTTCAAGTTGATGGAATTTTAATTTTTTTCGTCTTTTGGGATAGAAAACATTGTGGATAATGAAGAAATTGCTTGCTACAAGCAATTTCTTCATTGTCCACAATGTTTTCCAAAGCTTTTTTCTTATGGGGGCGTAAAAAGGAGGGCTTGAGTTGGAATGGGTTAAGACGTGATGACTTCATCACATGGTATTGACGTCATGAGAGTTTGTTATATGTCTGTATTTTAGTTTTTAGCTCCACTGACTGAAAGCCAACAAGCTATTATCAAGGCGTTGTGTCTGGCATCCGCCCGTCTGTAAACTTTTACTTTAAGATCTTCTCCTCAGAAAGTACTGGACAGAATTCAACCAAATTTCAAAGAAATGATTCTTGGGTGACTCTTTATCAGATTCCTTCAAAGAATTATGATAGGATGAAAAACATGGCTTTAATTTGGGGGGGGGGGGGAGATAGTTTCCATTAAATGGTGAAACTTTAAAAATCTTCTCCTCAGAAACCAGAGGATGGATTTCAACCAAATTTTACAAGAATGATCATTGGGTGACCCTTTATCAGATTCCTTCAAAGAATTTTGATCAGAAGATAAACATTGCTTTAACGCATTCCCATACAACAACATTTTAAACTGGTCCAAACTGAAAAGAGTTGCTGACGACAATTTTAAGTTCATGAAATTTTAGACTTTTAAACATTCTGGGTAAAAAACATTGTGGAAAATTAAGAAAATGCTTGGTACAAGCAATTTCTTCATTTTATACAATATTTTCCCAATTGTTTTTCTTGAGAGGCGTACATTATTAAAGCGTCATTGTGTGGGAATGGGTTAAAGGGCGGGACTCATTTCCATATATGGTGAAACCTTCATATAACCTTCATTATAAAATCTTCTTCTCAGAAACCAGAAGATAAATTTCAACCAAATTTTATAAGACTGATCATTAGGTGAATCTTTATTAGATTCCTTCAAAGAATTGGGTTGGATGATAAACATGGATGAAATGGGTGTGGCTAGTTTCCATATATGGTGAAACCTTAAGAAATCTTCACAGAAACGCGCGGATGGATTTCAACCAAATGTTACAGGAAACATCACTAGGTGACCCTTTAACAGTTTCTTTCAAAGAATTTTGGTTGGATGAAAAACATGGCTTTAATGGATGAGCTAGTTTCCATATATGATGAAAGTTTTGAAAATCTTCTACAACGGAACCAGCCAATAGATTTCAACTAAATTTCACAGGAATGGTCTTAAGAAGACCCCTTATCAGATTCCATCAAAGAATTTTGATCAGATGAAAAGCATGGCTTAAATGGGCGGAGATAATTTTAATATATGGTGAAAGCTTTGAAATCTTTTTGTCAGAAACCAGTTGATAAATTTAGCCAAATTTCACTTGAATGATCCTCTTGTGAGTTTGACTCTTTTCAGATTTCATCAATTAACTTTCATTTGTCAGAAACATAGCCTAAAAACACCACTTGCTTAATCTGAACTATCAGGCCTGTGGAGCAATACAGGCACTCAAGCGCCTCTTGTTTAAAGTCAGGCCTACTCTATACATCTTTTATTTCAACTTTTTAATCCATGAAGCATGGGGATAATTGGGGTAAAATGTTCCAGTACATTTTGATAATTTTACTTTGAATCCTTAGCTTTAATTTATAGATAAAAGGATAGGCTAAAACATTTCTGTTAAATAACAGAATTTTGTCTAAAGAAATGATCTCTTTTATCAAGGAGGTAGAAAACTATCATTCTGTGTATATTTTGCTAAATTATGAAAAAGAATCATAGTGAAGAATGCTTAACGGAAAATGATACCATCAAGAAATTGTTGACGTTTTTATGATTCAAATCTAATTAGATAGAAGGAGTCTTAAATTGAACTTCCAAGTTTGCCAAGTGGTTTTAGAAATTAAACTTAAGGACAAAGGTAAAGGTTTAATTTTGCTTTTTAGCTCACCTTAGCACAAAGTGCTCATGGTGAGCTTTTGTGATCATTGAATGTCTGTCGTCCGTCGTGTGGTTTTGACCCAATCTTCAAGAATAAATGTTAGGTCATAAGGATGAACCCTATTGATTATGGGAAGGTTCTATCTGAAAACACAGAAAAAAGGGCCTTAATGACTATTTCTTTGTTTACCCTCTAGAGGCCACAATTTTGGCTCAATCTTCATGAAACTTTGCCAGACTAGTTTTAAGGTCATAAGGATGAAACCTATTGATCATGGGAACGTTGTATGGGAAAACATGGGAAAAGTGGCCATTATGACAATTTCATTGTTTACACTATAACTATAGAGGCCACAGTTTGGATTAATTTTCATGAAATTAGTTATAATTATTTGCCTCCAGTTGCATTTTTTTTACAGCAGGTGATACAGTTGAGCAATTTAGGACCATCATGGTCCTTTTGTTTTTAGGTCACCTGAGCACAAAGTGCTCTGGGTGAGCTATTGTGGTTGGTCATTGTCTGTCCGTCTGTTCACAATTACAAAAAAATCTTCTCCTCCTAAACTAACCATGGAATTTCACCAAAACTTCACAGAAATGATCCTTAGGTCATGCTCTTTCAAAATACTTCAAAGAATTGAAATCCATGAAGAACTCTTGTTGCCAGACTTAAAAAATCTTCTCCTCCCAAGCCTTAAGGCCTAGAGCTATGATATTTGGTATACATCATCATATATTGACCCTCTACCAAAGTACTTCAAAGAATTACCGTCTTCTGAAAATAAGCTATTTTCTGTGCAATCCCTGATTTTACATAGAAATAAAGAAGGAAAACTTTAAAAATCTTCTTCTCCCAAACCATAAGGCCTAGAGCTTTGATATTTGGTATACATCATCATCTATTGACCCTCTACCAAAATACTTCAAAGAATTACCGTCTTCTGAAAATTAGCCCTTTTCTGTGCAATCTCTGATTTTACCTAGAAATAAAGAAGGATATATTTTAAAATATTCTTCTCCCTAACATTAAGGCCTAGAGCTTTGATATTTGGTACAAATCATGATCTATTGACCCTCTACCAAAATACTTCAAAGAATTATTGTCTTCTGAAAATTAGTCCTTTTCCGTGTGATCCCTGATTTTACATGGAAATAAGAAGGAAAACTCTAAAAATCTTCTCCAAAACCATACGGCCTAGAGCTTTGATATTTTGTATAAATCATCTATTGACCATCTACCAAAATACTTCATAGAATTGCCGTACTCTGAAAATAAGCCCTTTACTGTGCAATCCAAGAAAGGAGTAATGAAGGATATCATAGAAAATGTTCTCCTTTTAAACCATTAGGCCTAGGGCTTTGACATTTGGTATGTATTAATGCCTATTGACCCTCTACTTAAGGACTTCAAAGAATTACAGCACTCTTGAAATTGGCTCAATATGGTTGGATCTTCACTATACCTAGGATTAAAGGAGAAAATCTTTAAAAAATCTTTTTCTCCAAAATGATTAGGTTTAGGGCTTTGATATTTTACTTATTATATCATTAAGCCTTGAGCCATCATACTCAGGGGAGCAATATAGGACCACCATGGTCCTCTTGTTTATTTTTTAGTCAAAGGTTATTTATTGTTGGATTAACCCATTACCACATTAAAAATTTAGACTGGTCCAAATTCAAAGAAAGTGCAGACAAAAAATTTGTGTTGATGAAATTTTAGAATTCTCTTTTCCTTTTTGGGTAAAAAATACTTGTACCAAGCAATTTCTGCAATGATTTCCTAAGCTTTTCCTGGAGGGGCATATGAAAGTGTGATTGTAATGGAATGGATTAAAAAGTCTTCTAATTATTTACACAGGGCTTTATTCCTATGGAAGAGCTTCTATCATTTATTCTGATTTATTTAATCTTCATTGGAATGAAAGCTTTTAATGTATAGAGTGGTTCTCAAACACTCCTAACCCAGACATTTTCACCTTCCTGAAAGAGCTGGGTAGACTGAGGCTGACTATTAAGTTTCTTGCCCATGGGGCATTATCAGAAGGGCTCAAACCTGTGACCTTTAGATTATGGGTCAAGCATGTATACCACTTAGCCATCAAGGCTATCGCTTTGGGAAGAGAATGGTCATTCACAGTCAGAAGCACATTTAAAGAAATATTTACAGGTTATTGTTTGGTGGTCTAGTTAAATCATTCCCACACAATAATTTCAAGAAAAAAACATTGTGGAAAATGAAGAAATGGCTTGTTTCAAACAATTACTTCATTAACCATAAGGATTTTTAGCCCAAAAGGTAAATATTTCTAAAATTTTATCAACTAAAAATTGTCGGCTGCAACATCTTTGACTTCGGACCAGTCTAAAATTTTGTTGTCCAGGTTGTACAAAGGTTGAGAGAGGAATAAGTATCTATTTTTACTATGTTTGTAGTTGTTCCACATATAACTGATGCTATACAGGAGTGGGTGGAGAATGTGGCTCGTGTTCCTGTGGATGGAGACAATGCAGTTCCTGATGTCTGTATAATTGAGGTATGTATGGAACAGATAGATTACTGCTGTCAATGGGGGAAAAACAAAGGTTTTCCAACCAAATCACACATTTACAAGTCACTTGTGATCACTTCAATGTATGAGCAGTTTTGCTTAAGCAATTTGCTTTTTGCTCTATGATCTTAACCCATTCCCACACAGTGACAATCGGGAAAACATTGTGTAAAATGAAGAAATTGCTTGTAACAAGCAATTTCTTCATTTAACACAATATTTTCTATCCAAAGAGAAGAAAAAAGATATGATTTTATAAACTTTAAATTGTCGTCTGCAGTTAATTTCAATTGGGACCAGTCTAAAATTTTGCCGGCTGGGAATGGGTTAAATCATAATGCTCAATAATGTTGTTTGCAGAAGGTCATTAGGCTTGGCCAGTTATCCCACAATTATCCATACAAATTAGTTATAAATTATGTGGTTAGATTTCATAAGACTCATTATAAGCCCTTTCTCCATTTGTGTCCTATTTTACAGGGGTGTTGAATACCTATGCCTGACTTGTCTGACATGGGCTTTTCTACTTGGGGGACAAGTACATTTCTCAAGGTTACTTTTCCAGGGACAAGTAAATACTAGGGCAAATCTTGGAATAGGACTAAATAGATAGATTTGTTATCCTAATGTTTATATAAAATCTTAGAAAATGTTCTTGATAATGAAGAAAATGCTAAGTACCAGCTAAGATTATTAAGTTTTCATCAAATTCCTGTCTACAACTTCTTTCAATTTGGACCAGTCTCAAAAATTTTGCTGTTAGGTAAAACTACCCTTCTTCGCAACTAACAAACTAGAATTAGACTTGATATGAAATCCATCAAATTTGATAATTATAAATACCGTAACTCGACACTTATTGCATTCAATAAAACACATGTTAACAGAGTACACCTTTAAGTGGCCTGTTCATGTTTATCTTATGTTGAAAAGTTTATGCACAAGGTTAGCCAGACGTGTTATTTATGTTTTATATGACATCTGTCAGCAGTTAGTGGGGTCGCGTGACTGATTAAAGGGATATGCATAAAGTGCAGGTGGACAACGAAAGGTGACTGCTGGCCTTATACGACAGATTACTGCTATTAACAATAACTTTAAAGAGCAAATGAGCAGGCCGACCTTAGATGGCCATTTACGCAGATTTGCCACTTTTCTCAGGTGACCACTAACACAGTTTTGACTGTATATATATGACAAGGATGTTCATAATGGCTGTTCCCTATAGATAACCAAGGCTAATTATGAGACAGAGTAATCTTAACCCTGTTTTGTTGATAGTCAGAAAAAACAAGTTGATGAGATGATTCTATTGTGTACACAATGTCTAGGATTTGGTGAGAATTGATTGATCACTATCCCCATTGACCTCAGACAGGAAGTTTAACTTTGATATTCAATGGAATTTATTTGCAAAATAAGTTCAGTAACATGTAAATAAAATATGATTGGCGACCTAAATGTCATAATCCATTACCTGATGGCAAAATTGTAGACCAGTCCAAATTGAAAGGAGTCGCAGACGACTATTTATAGTTAATAAGATTTTAGATTAATTCAACTTTCAGGATAGAAAACATTGTCAAAAATGAAGAAATTCCTGATTGCAAGCAATTACTTTATTTTCCACAATGTTTTACCATTTGCTTTTCTAGAGGGGCATCTAAAAGCATCATTGTGGGGGAATGGGTTAAATATAGCTTGAAAAGTTGCTCATCCAACAGCAATGCTAAAATGTTGGAGTTCAAAGTTCATTTCCTGTCTGAATTAATGATTCGACGGCTGATCAACAATGGTTGACATGACAGTCCTTCAATTATCATATATTTTGTATTTGTAATCTTCATGATTTTTTGAAATTTTATTTCACCCCTGAAAATGGTGTAACAGCCACAATTTCCTAAAATAACTGACTTCTTACTCAGTATTTTCATATTTTCTTTCATAAAATATTCATGAAAGCTGGTTGGATAAATTTATTCTATACATAATCTCAAGGTCTGTTCTTATTTGTGATCTAGCTTGGTGGAACAATAGGAGATATAGAGGGTATGCCCTTTGTGGAGGCGTTTAGACAATTCCAGTTTAGAGTTAAAAGAGAAAATTTCTGTTGCGTGCATGTGAGCTTGGTACCTCAGGTAAGTGTTTGACAGGATTTACACCAATTATTCACACTTGACAGAAATTTAGACTGGTCCAAATTGAGATATGTTGAAGACTACCACACAAAGTTGGGTTAACCCATTCCCAAACAGTGAAGCTTTTGGACGCCCCTCATGAAAAACAATTAGGAAAACATTGTGCAAAATGAAGAAATTGCTTGTGACAAGCAATTTCTTCATTTTCCACAATGTTTTCTTCCCAAAAAGTTGAAAAATCTAAAATTTTATAAATTTAATATTGTCGTCTGCATCTCCTTTCAATTTGGACCAGTCTAAAAATTTGTCGTCTGGTAATGGGTTAAATGGAAAAATAAGGACAATATGAGGTAAAAAATATTGTGAAAAAGGAAAAAATTGCTTGTCGCAAGCAATTTCTTATTTTCCTACAAAGTTTTCCACTGCTATATTTCTTTGGTGCATAAAAATGAAGTATTGTGATGAAATGTGTTTACTCATGATTCCCATACAATGATTTTTTTGATGCCCCTTTACCCATCCCTCCATTTAGGCCCCTCAAGAAAAAGGTTTTGAAAACCTTGTGGAAAATGAAGTAGTTGCTGGTGTCTTGCAATTTCTTCATTATTCACAATGTTTGCTATCCAAAAAGATGAAAAAAATTGGAATTCCATTAATTTGAAATTGTCATCTGCAACTTCTTTCAATTTGGACCAGTCTAAAATTTTTCCTTGATGGAATACAAAAAAAGTGGGAGAGCTTTATGTAAAATGAAGAATTTTGCTAGAAATAAGCAATTTTCGTCATTCTGAGCTTGACTATTCAAAGAAAAGGGGGGCTATTCTGGTCACCCAGGCGTCTGCATAATGCTTTGGTTAAACCTTACATGCATTTGTCATATCTCAGTTTTACTTATGCTTTTGCTCTGAACATGCAAATGTTTTTGTAACTTAGAAATTCTTAGTTAAATCTTACATGCAACTGTTACATCTCTTTTCTACCAATGCTATTGCTTTGAAACTGCACATGCTTTTGTGACCATCATGTCATCTCCTAGGCAAAGATTCATTACAATAATATTTATTATAGTGGAGTTTTAAACCTTTTCGGACTTAAAAATTCTCGTTTGACATTAAATTTTGATTGAAAGATTTTTTATCTCTATTACTACTTAGGTATTATGCCTAATGTCAACATTTAAATGCTGTGACTATCCAGCACTCAGAATAGTTGAGGATTGTTGTCCTCTGATAGGTTTGGTTATCCAAATAATCATTGACATTGATCATGATTCTTCTTCAAGAATTATGACATGTGCAAGCTTTCTGTTTATTAACTCCATATTAAATTTTTTTAGACTAGTATAAATCAAAGAGGTTGGAGACAACAGTTGCAAGTTGATGAAATTATGATAAGCAATTTCTTCATTTGCTGCAGTATTTTTGCAAAAGTGTTTTCTTAACCCTTTCAAACAGAATCAAATTTTAGACCAGTCCGAATTCAAAGACCTTGCAGACAATAATTTAAAATTGATGAAACCTTTAGAATCTTTGTATTTAGGGGTTGAAAACATTGTGAAAAATGAAGAAATTGCTTTTAACAAGCAATTTCTTCATTTTCCTCAATGTTTTACAAAGCTTTTCTATTGAGGGGCGTTTAAAAGCGTCACTGTGTGGGAATAGGTTAAGGGGTGTCAAATGTTGGATTATGCGGGAATTAGTTAACCCATTCCCACATGACAAAATTCTAGACTGGTCCAAATTGAAAGGAGTTGCAGACAACAATTTAAAGTTTATGAAATTATACAATTTTAGAAGTTTCCGGGTAGAAACATTCTGGAAAATGAAAAAATTGCTTGTCACAAGTCTATAATGTTTTCGTAATTGGCTCTCTTATAGGGCGTAAAAATCGTCATTGTGTGGGAATGGGCTAAACATGCTCATAAACATGTGTTAATGAAATCATGTATTTCTCATCTTTTACGTTCAGCCAAAGGCTACAGGTGAACAGAAGACCAAGCCAACCCAGGCCAGCATACGAGAGTTACGATCATTGGGACTTTCACCAGATCTTGTATGTATTTCTTGTCGCACAGGTCTCCCCCCCCTCTTCTCCTCCATCTATGTATTAGAAATGGTTAGATTTTGTTCTGAATTTTTTTGTTTAACATAATTTAAAAATATATATATATAACAGATGCCAAGGTAGGACTAGTCCAAATTAAAAAAGTTGCAGATAACTGTTTTAAGATCATGTAATCTTAAAAATATTTGCTTTCTGTATGTAGTTGGGTTTGTTTGTTTGGGGGTGGGGGTGGGGGGGGGAAATAAGATAATGGGGATTGTGTGAAATGGGTAAAACGTTGTAGTTGTAGGTGCTACTACTTTCATCATTAGGATAGACCTTTTTGCGGATGTCAATTGCAAAGTTATCTCTCCATTGATGAGGCCACAGCCATATTGCTGTTTGTAGTGTGTGGTGTATAGGGATCCTAATAATTGGGTAAGGACTGTGTTGTATATCCTTTCTTACGTTTGTCTCCCACCAATGGATGGATAATTGTAAACCAAAATGGGATGAGCAGAAAGGATGTAGAGGTTTTACATGTATTAGAATTACCAGGAATCTATGGTTTGGTGCTCCAGCCACTGGGATATGACTGAAATACTGTTAAAAAGTGTGTTAAACACTATTCAGTCATTATTTCAGAAGATAAACTTAAGGGTTGAATATTTCTCTTTAACAAACCCTTCTTTCTTTTTTCTGTGTCATGGTTGAAAGAATTTAGCTCAGCTATTGTGAGGATGCATTTACATATATTATTCAATGGTATTTCTTAGATCAGGGAAGATCAATTCTGAAAACATAACCTCTTCACCTATTGACTATATGAATTTGTCAAATAATGATAAATAATCGAGAAAGTCGTCATGTGGCATGCAACGTGTAGATAAAGCTGTAGTTGCAACATTTTGCACTCCCAACAACAAAGTGTCAAGTAGTGTTGGTGTAAAAATCCCTGTTATGGATTTTGACATGCTTTTAACAGGTGAAATTTTAAATTAATCTTTAATACTGTTAGTTATGATTATTGATCCTTTAATTTATTTTTCAAAGAACTCAAATTTTTTATATAAGAAAATTATTCTGTGCTCCTCTATGCTAATGGAGAGTGAATGTATATTGTTTGTGCAGTGACAACATGTAAAGTGTTTAAACTATATAGGACACAGTTCTAACTCAACCCTTGTTGAAACATTGGCAGGATGCTTGTCAGATAAGCCCTTTTGAAATTGGAATGGTTTTGTTCGAAATTAAGAAATTTGGTTCTTAACTTACAAATTCACTGTTTATACTCTGGGGACCACGAATTTCACTCATGAAACTTAGTCCAAATGAGATTGTTTGTAAAGCCATAGGTATGAACCTTATTGAAAAGGAGACCATTCTAATGGTAAATATAGGAAAAGGGGTTTTAATGATAGTTCCAATATTTGCTCTCTAGAAGCCTCACTTTTGGTTCAATCTTAATGAAACTTAGTCAGAATTTTTGTAACATTACAAGGGTGGCTTCTGTTGAAAATTGGACTGTTGGGTTTGAAAACAAAATAGAGTAGGTTAACAGGTCTAATTCTTTATATTTTTTGGTTGTTAAGTTCGCATCTATACAAATTTAATCTGCTTTGAAGTTTTGAGTTTTTTTATAAAAAAAGTAAGCAGTCAGGTAAGCCATATAGGGCCATCTTAGCCTTCTGGTAATCTGTATATTATGTTTTTTTTTATATTCACAGATAGTCTGCAGAAGTACTACACCTGTAGATGATTCTGTCAAACAGAAAGTGTCTCTATTTTGTCATGTTGAACCAAGTCAGGTTAGTTATATTTAACCCTTTCCTGTTTTATAAAATTTTAGACTGGTCCAATTTGAAAGAGGTTGCAGACGACAATGAAAAATGCATGCAATTTGAAATCTGACCATCCTATGTGGTAGAAAATATTGTGGGAAAAGGAGAAATTGCTTGTTACAAGCAATTTCTCCCTTTTCCACAATGTTTTCTCAAGTATAAAATCACAGTGACGTAAAATCCCGGGCTTGTCCAGGAAAGGGTTAATTTGAGTAATGATAAATTGTCTTATATGAGGTGACCCAAAATATCTGTTTTTAGCTCTACTGGCCGAAGGCCACTAGAGCTATAGCGATGGCTTTTTCCCGTCCGGCGTCCGTCCGTGCGTCCATCCGTCGTCAGTCCGTTAAACTTTTCCTCGTTTACGCGATAAAGTCCACAGTTTTCATCGGATTCTCTTCAAACTTTCACAGAATGATTGTACCATCATAAGGATTGTTCCTTTCGAAATTGGGTCAGATCCGTCAAGAAACAAGGGAAAAGGGGCCTTATGAAAATTTAATTAAAAATTCAATTAAAAATCCTCGTTTACGCGATAAAGTCCACAGTTTTCATCTGATTCTCTTCAAACTTTCTCAGAATGATTGTACCATCATAAGGATCGTTCCTTTCAAAAATGGGTATGATCCGTCAAGAAACATGGGAAAAGGGGCCTTATGAAAATTTAATTAAAAAATCCTCGTTTATGCGATAGAGTCCACAGTTCTCATCAGATTCTCTTCAAACTTTCACAGAATGATTGTACCAACATAAGGATCGTTCCTTTCGAAAATGGGTATGATCTGTCAAGAAACACGGGAAAAGGGGCCTTATGAAAATTAATTAAAAATTCAATTAAAAATCCTCGTTTACGCGATAAAGTTCACAGTTTTCATCGGATTCTCTACAAACTTTCACAGAATGATTGTACCATCATAAGGATCGTTCCTTTCGAAAATGGGTATGATCTGTCAAGAAACATGGGAAAAGGGGCCTCATGAAAATTTTAATTAAAAAATCCTTGTTTACGCGATAGAGTCCACAGTTCTCATCAGATTCTCTTCAAACTTTCACAGAATGATTGTACTAACATAAGGATCATTCCTTTCGAAAATGGGTATGATTTGTCAAGAAACATGGGAAATGTGGCCTTATGAAAATTCAATTAAAAATTCCATTAAAAATCCTCGTTTACACGATAGAGTCCACAGTTTTCTTCGGATTCTCTTCAAACTTTCTCAGAATGATTGTACAATCATAAGGATCGTTCCTTTCGAAAATGGGTCTGATCTGTCATGAAACAGGGGAAAAGGGGCCTTATGAAAATTTGATTAAAAAATTCTTGTTAACACTCTGGAGTCAATAGTTTTTCATCGGATTCCCTTCAAACTTTCACAGAATGATTGTACTATCATAAGGATTATTCCTTTTGAAATTTGGTATGATCCTTCAAGAAACACAGGAAAAAGGGGCCTTATGAAATGTTTAATAAAAAATTCTCATTAATAATCTAGAGCCAACAATTTACAACGGATTCTCTTCAAACTTTCACAGAATGATTGTACCGTCATAAGAATTGTACCTTTTGGAATTGGATATGATTCCTCAAGAAACATAGGAAAAGGGGCCTTATTAAAATTTAATTCAAGATCTTTGTTAACACTCTAGAGTCCACAGTTTTCATCTGATTGACTTCAAACTTTCACAGAATGATTGTACCATCATAAGAATTGTTCCTTTCAAAATTTGGTATGATCAGTCAAGGACCACAGGAAAAAGGGGCCAGATTAAAACTGGATTGAAAAAGTCCTCGAAAACACAATAGAGTCCATAGTTTTCAACAAATTCTCTTAAAACATTCCCAGAATGATTATTACATTAAATAAGATTGTTCCTTTTGGAAGTAGGTTTGATCCATCAAGTTTCATGGGAAAAGGGGCCCTATGAAAATTTAATAAAAAAGATCTTAGTTAACATGTAATGGCCCTAGATTTCACCTGATTGACTTCAAACTTTCACATTATGATTGTACCATCATAAGGATTGTTCCTTTCTGTCGCAAAGTATGCGATATTGGGTTGTTCCATGTGTACTCCGTCGGGCTTGGCGCCGACGGAGTGTACCTGGGACAACTCCGCCCATTGTTTCCTGCTTCCGCGAGAATCACGATTGTCACGGACTGGTGGGAAACGATGGGTATATAAGCGGGTAGGCAGCCATTCTGAATGGTGGGTGGGATGCTAGAATGTTTTGCTGGGCTTTCAGTATCGTTAAAAATAAATCAATTAAACAAATGTTAAGGTTTAACATAAATAAAGGAATTGATTTGTACAATATTACATCGTCTCAAGTGTATTTATTTCACAAGAATACAATCCAGTGTGGTAGTTTTTTACGTGGACCAAAAATAAAATAAACGCTGCCACATTGTTTGGCGCCGGAACCCGGGACTTACAACTACAAAAGTGTCTTTATTCCACGTGAACAAAAATGGAGGTTAACTTGAGTTACCTAAAGGGTGTTCGGACAAGATATCGGAATACCTTAGAAAGGGCAATTCAAGATGGTGAAAATATCTTGTCTTGTGCTGTAAGTTCGTTTGAGAGTGATGAGCAAATAAATAAAATTGGTGTGTGTTCTCAAAAGATAAAGACATACATCGACAAACTTGAAGTTCAAACGGAAAAGGTGGTTTGTTCTATTGACGAGTCAGATTCTGACTATCTAGAATTGGTGCTTGAGGAGGATTCTGTGTTACAAAGTGAAGCCATGGATTGTCACCTAAAACTTCAACAACTGAAGGAGTCGTTAATGTCTAAAAAATTAAAGGAAGAAGTGACAAGCCATCCGATGGAGCAAGTGAGTGCCGAACATTTGCTCCAAATAAACAAAGAACTTCAGCACATGCTATATGCTCAGATGGAGCAACAAACCGCTCTTTTTGAGAAACAAAGTCTCAAGGACAAAGAGGCTTCTTCAGCAGTTAGGTTACCAAAACTGGATATATCGCCGTTTAGTGGTGACAAATTAAAGTGGTTGGAGTTTTGGGATTCATTCACATCATCCATTCATGAAAACAAGAAATTATCGGATATTGAGAAGTTCACTTACTTGCGCAGTAAATTGAACGGAGAGGCACTCCGATCAATTTCAGGGATCCATTTGTCGGGTGCCAATTACATGGTAGCTATCAAAACACTAAAGGAACGTTTTGGAAATTCTCAAGAAGTGATTGATCTTCACTATAACGAGCTTATCAACCTGAAATGTGTTGATAATACTACACAAAATCTGAGATCTTTCAACGACAAGATTGATTGGCATCTTAGGAGCTTGGAGGTTTTAGATCAGAATATTAATCAGGCAGTGTTCGTATCAATAGTTAAGTCAAAACTCCCTAAAGAAGTACTCTTCCAGCTGGAACTAAAGAATGGTACTGATGGTAAGTGGACTATTCAGAAATTACGTGAGCACTTATCTTCTTACATCATCGCTAGAGAAAGATCGCAGACAGACAATTCTCAAAACGCAGAAAACGTGTGTAGATCTAATAAATCTAATGATAAGCCAAAGAAGAAACCTAAAGCTTCATACAATAACAACAAGCCATCTGTGTCCTCAAGTGAAGCTCTAGTGGCCAATACAAATACTGGCAATAGAAAGAGCTACTATAATCTCTGTAGATATTGTGAAATGGAACATTGGAGTGATGAGTGTCCTACCTACACAACAATTGATGAACGCAAACGTCGTATTCAAGGGAGCTGTTACAAATGCCTAAAGGTTGGGCACATGGCAAAAGGGTGTAAAAGTAACAAGACTTGTGTTCATTGTGGAGAGGTAGATTCACACCATAGGAGTTTATGTCCTAAGAAATTTGGAACTATCTCAACTGCTCAGTTAGCGCAGGAATCTTGTTTAGCGCCAGAACAAAATACAACTGAAAAGGCTCTAATATCCTCAGGAGAAATGGTGTTGATGCAAACAGCATTGACCGAAATGAAAAATCCCCATTCAGCATTAAAACGGGAAGTAAGAATATTGCTGGATTCTGGGTCTCAAAGAACCTATATCACTGAAGACCTTGCAAGAAAATTAGGATTAGAGAGTGATAAAGAGGAGCAAATCAAACTAGTGACGTTTGGAAGTGATCGACCGACAATTCTAAAGACAAAGGTAGTGAAAATACTCTTAAAACTGAACAATGGATCTCTAATGGAGTTGAGTGCTAATGTGGTTCCAGTCATCAGCGGTACTGTTAGCAGAAAGGCAGTGAAAGTTCCAAGCCAATCTCAGTTAGAACATATATTTAACGGAGTAAAGTTATCTGACACTCTTCCAAAGGTAAATGAATCAAGTACAGTGGAGCTGTTGATTGGCAACGATTACTACCTTGACATCATCTTGTGGCAAAAGATTGAAGTGCAGCCAGGACTGTATCTCTTGGCATCGAAATTAGGCTGGATTCTTACTGGTCGCACGCGGGACTCTGAAAGGGACATTGACAGTGCAAGTATGCTTATACTGACACATGGGACTAATATAACAAAAACAAGTGTATATTCAGATTTGGACCCAGTGCTAGAAAAGAAACCATTGAAGATTTCTGGAACATAGAATCGATTGGAGTGAAGGATAACGTTTGCGATTCGGAAGATGGAGTCGCAAGTAATGAGTTTAAGAGAACTTTAAAGTTTGAGAATGGCAGATATCAAGTCACGTGGCCCTGGAAAAGCAAGGACCCTGAACTTCCAAGAAATCGAGAACTAGCGGTAGGTAGGTTAAGATCAGTGGTCTCGAAACTTAAGAACAAACCTGAAGTGCTAAAACAATACAATACTGTTATTGAAGATCAATTAGAGAAGGGCGTCATCGAGAAAGTAGACAGTGTGAAAACTGATGGTCCGATACATTACCTACCTCACCATGCTGTCAAAAACCCAACAAAACCAACGACAAAGCTACGTGTCGTATACGACGCATCTGCAAAGGCAAATGAAAACATGCAAAGTTTGAATGAATGTTTGTATAGGGGACCAGTAATGTTACATGATCTGTGTGGTATACTTATGCGATTCAGGTTGAATAAGATCACGCTAGTGGCCGACATCGAAAAGGCATTTCTACAAGTTGGCCTGCAACAAAGTGAACGAGACGTGACGCGATTCGTCTGGTTAAAGGACCATAATATACCGACACTTGATGGTGGTAATATGCAAGAGTATAGATTCTGCAGAGTGATTTCAAGCCCCTTTTTGCTCGGAGCAGTTATCGATTCTCATCTTGATTCCTACCAATCGGAGTTTTGTGACTCTCTCAAACAAAATATTTACGTTGACAACTTGATCACAGGTGTTGATTCTAACATGGATGCTTTCAAATTCTACCTAACATCAAAGCAAATATTTAGTGAAGCCTCCATGAACTTGCGCGAGTGGATATCAAATGAAGAAAAAGTCAACGAATTCATCCCGATGCACGATAGAGCCCAGGATTGTGTGAACAAAGTGCTAGGACTTTCTTGGGACAGTCAAAGAGACACGCTGTCTATAAGGCCTCTTACAGCCAACATATCCCTTGAACCCACAAAACGTAACATTCTGAAGACTGTGGCACAGGTGTTTGATCCACTTGGCCTCTTTGCTCCGGTGATGCTCCGTGGGAAACTCCTTCTACAAGAGCTCTGGATAAACCAAGTCGATTGGGATGACAAGTTGTCCAATGAAATTGTGATGAATTGGAATATTATCAGAACTGATATTGAAAGGATATCTGCGTATGAACTGTCTCGCTTTATTGGAAATAGTGCAGATGACGACAACGACGTTAAAACACAATATATCCTTCATTGTTTTTGTGATGCTTCTAAACACGCATATGCATGCTCCTTGTATCTACAGCAGATACGTGGTGATACAAGTTGTGTGAATCTTGTGTTCTCAAAAACAAGACTAGCTCCGATAAAAGGAATGACAATTCCCCAGCTAGAATTAATGGCAGTGTTGATTGGTGTTAGGTGTGTTAAATTTGTCAAATCACAACTTTGTATGGAATTCAAGAAAGTGTATTTTTGGTCTGACTCTCAGTGTGTACTAAAATGGATCGAGTCAAACAAGTCTCTATCTGTGTTTGTCCAAAACCGTGTTAAGGAAATAAAGGATCAAGATAACATCACATACAAGTACATCCAAACACATGAAAATCCGGCGGACGCTGTCTCACGCGGAGCAACAGTCCAACAATTATGTGATGATGAAAAATGGTGGCATGGTCCAAAGTGGCTGGAAGAATCAGAAGCGCATTGGCCAAGCCATGAAAACAAAGACAGTGATGGCGAGAATGCAAAATATGAGTCTGAAATTCGGCTAAATAAAGGTTCTAGGAAAGAACAATCAGAAATTAGTGCTCAAGTGTCTGTGCCGGAAGAAAGAAACGAAATGTTCATTGATATCAACAAATACTCGTCATTTACAAAGCTGATAAGAGTTACGGCCCTTGTTTTGCGTTTCATTCGTAAACTGAAGAAACAAAAGGTTGAATCAGAGCATTTAACCTCAGATGATTTACACAGAAGTGAAGATATGTGGATTAAAAACATTCAACATAAGCATTTTTCCGAGGTATTCGAAGCTATCTCGAAAAACAAACCACATAACTTACAAAAGCAACTGGGGGTATTCGTGGACGAAAAAGGAATTCTAAGGTGTAAGAGTAGACTTGAATTCTCTTGTCTAAGTGAAGGTGCCAGACAGCCTTTCCTTTTACCCTCGAGAGACCCTTTCACAAGTTTATTGATAAATAAAACTCATGAAGCATTGTTTCATAGTGGAGTGTCTCAAACACTCAGTAGTGTAAGAATGAAGTTTTGGATTCTCAAAGGTCGTTCAGTTGTTCGTTCGGTATTACGTCAATGTCACGTGTGTCGACGTCATGAAGGTGGGCCATACAAACTACCCAAATTTTCGCCGTTACCAAGTAACCGTGTGACGGAGTCAATGGCGTTTTCCCGAACAGGCGTCGATTACTTTGGACCAATTTATGTCAAATCCCACGAAGGGCCAAAAAAGGTTTGGGTATTTTTGTTTACTTGCCGAGTAACAAGAGCAGTTCATTTAGAGTTGGTACAGGATATGACGTCAGCGGAGTTTTTGATGTGCTTAAAACGATTCATAAGCCAAAGAGGTGCCCCAGTTGAGATCTTAAGTGACAATGCAAAACAATTCAAGGCAGCCGATACATGCCTGACGTCTGTGTGGAAAAGTGTAAAATATTCCCGCATGTCCAAAACTACATATCAAGTTCAAGGATTAAATGGACCTTCACTGTTGAAATGGCCCCTTGGATGGGTGGGACTTATGAACGACTGGTTGGTGTTGTTAAGCGAAATTTGCGTAAGGCCCTAGGAAAAAAGCTGCTTTCTTTCATCCAGCTGCAAACCCTACTTAAGGAGATCGAAGCAGTGGTCAATAGTAGACCCTTAGCATACGTTGGAGACGACATAAACTCCGCCATAACACTAACGCCAGCTCATTTCTTGACACTGAATCCGAGAACAGGCATTCCAGAAAGTGAGGACTCCAACGGTTCTAAGGATCCTGATTATACCACATCCAATAATCCAGCAAATCAGCTACTTAGAATTTGGAAAAAGGGACAAATTATACTAAATTCCTTTTGGCATTTATGGAGAAATGAGTATCTCACAAGTCTGAGAGAAATAACTCAGTCGCATTTCAAACATTCACGTAACGCGCTGATCGAACGTCCGAAAGTAGGTGACGTAGTGCTAATAAAGGATGAAAGCCCAAGAGGTTGCTGGAGAATGGGTAAAATCACGGAGATAAGACAAAGCAAAGATGGTGAGGTTTGGTCTGCTAGGGTGTTACTCGCTTCGGGCCGATTGCTTAGTAGACCGATCAATTTACTCTATCCAATTGAAACTTCGTGTGAAAATGAATTGCGCGAAAAAAGTGAAAATATGCATTATGAGAGTACACAATGCGAGAAGAGACCGAAACGTCAATCGGCCGTCACAGCCGAAACAAATATCAGAAAAATGTTGTGTGGTAAAGGTGTAAACATTGACTAATAGCAACGAATTTGTGCCATAAGCAGACGGTTAACCGGATAAAAATGTTCCCTATTATACAAATTTTCAACGGTGCAAGGTTTTTGGTCAGCGGAGCAGTCAAGTCAACCATGCAAACAAAAGGGATTTTGCACGTGCGGATTTGTGAGCGAGTATACCGACGGAGCAAACAATCTGCAGGTATACTCACAACAAATACGCCTCGGTTTGCACGTGCAACATCAGTGTCAAATATGAACGATTTCTCTCAAAACAAGTTCAACGGTCAGTCAAACAACAAGCAAAATTACCAAAGTTACGACAAATTATCAAAATGGGATATGAATGTGATACGTGTTCTAAAGAGTACAAACACAAAAGGAACTTAAGAAGACATATTGCCGAGAAACATTCGCTCGTGGAATACTGGAGATGTACCGAGCAAGGATGCTCAACGAAATTTGTCAGAAGGAGTTATTTGTCGAGGCATTTAGTGTTTAGTCATAGTTTTACAGTCTCGGACGCTCGGGAAAAAGCGATATCAGCGCGCAGGGGTAATATTACGCCGTTGAACCCATACTATGATGACATAAGTGAGGACGAAACAATTTTAGATTTATTGCGGGAAAGGGAGAATATTACAAATGACGAGGACTTTGTGTCTATGTTCAACCTGGAATTATTCAACAACCACAAAGATACCGACGATGCCGCCGTTGACAACAACAACAACAACTACGCCGACTGTAACAACGACTATGCCGACGATGTCAACAACAACAACAACAACGATGCCGACGACATTGCCGACGATAGCTACAACAACAACAAAAAAAAAGTGGATTTAATTAGTGTGTGTGATGTAACTGATGTACAAACAAATGCGACTGGGATTCCCGGCTGTGTATATAGTGACATTTCAGATAATGACGAAGACAATAATCAGATACAAACATGTGAAACAAACAGCACCAACAATGAAAGGGCATTGGAGCCGTCATACACACAAACAATCACTCAGACATATATACTTCGTGCGACAAGGACACTCTACTGTGTTGGGGATGAAATAATTGATAGTGACAGTTCCATAGATCAGGATTATTATGAGAATTATAACTAATACGTATTTTTTGCCTTCCAATATCTTTTCGCCGGGAGTGTCGCAAAGTATGCGATATTGGGTTGTTCCATGTGTACTCCGTCAGGCTTGGCGCCGACGGAGTGTACCTGGGACAACTCCGCCCATTGTTTCCCGCTTCCGCGAGAATCACGATTGTCACGGACTGGCGGGAAACGATGGGTATATAAGCGGGTAGGCAGCCATTTTGAATGGTGGGAGGGATGCTAGAACGTTTTGCTGGGCTTTCAGTATCGTTAAAAATAAATCAATTAAACAAATGTTAAGGTTTAACATAAATAAAGGAATTGATTTGTACAATATTACATCGTCTCAAGTGTATTTATTTCACAAGAATACAATCCAGTGTGGTAGTTTTTTACGTGGACCAAAAATAAAATAAACGCTGCCACACTTTCAAATTGGGTCTGATCCATTGAGAAACATAGGAAAAGGGGCCTTAGGAAAATTCAATTAAAAAAATCTTAATTAATGCTTGTAAGTCCACAGATGAGATTGGGTTGTCTTTATACTCAAACAGAATGATTATACTTTTGTAAGAAGAGTTCCCTTTGGAATTGGTTCAGATCCATCAAGTAAGATGGGAAAAGTGGCTATATGAAAATTCAATTAATAAAACCCTGTTAACACAATAAAGCCCACAGCTTTGATCAGATTTTGTTGAAACTTTCACAGAATGATTGGAAGGTCATAACTATCATTCTTTTCATAACAGGGTTTGAATTGTCAAGAAGCACAGGAAAAGGGGCCTTATGAAAATTTCATTTATAAATCCTTGTTACCAAGTCCAGAGCTTTCATCGGATTTTCTTCAAACATTCACAGAATAATTGTACAATAATAATGATTGTTGATGTTTGCATTAGACCTGATCTGTCAAGTATCACAGGAAAAGGAGCATTATGAAATTTAATTTTAAAATCATTGTACCACAATAAAGTCAACAGTTTTCATCAGATTCTGTTTAAACTTTCACAGAATGATTATTCCATCATAAGGATTCTTTCTTTTCAAATTAGGCGTGATCTGTCTAGTATCATGGGAAAAGGGGCCTTTAGAGAATTGTATCTATAATCCTTGTAACCAAGTCCAGAGCTTTCATTGGATTTTATTCAAACCTTCACAGAATCATTGTACAATAATCACGATTGTTGATGCTGACATGAGACCTGATCCTTCAAGTATCACAGGAAAAGGAGCCTTATGAAAATTTTATTTTAAAAATTTGACACCAAGATAAAGTCTGCAGTTTTCATCAGATTCTGTTCAAACTTTCACAGAATGTTTGTACCATCATAAGGATTGTTTCTTTCCAAATTGGGCCTGATCTGTCTAGTATCATAGGAAAAGGGGCTGTATGAAAAAGTATTACCAAATCCTCATAAACACAACAATGCCCTCAGTCTTTATCAGAATCTCTTCAAACTTTAATAGAATGATTGTACCATCATTTGGATTGTTCCTTTGTAAATTAGGTCTGATTGGTTAAGTGACACAAGAAAAGGGACCTTATAAAAATTTTATTACAAAACATCAAAATTACAATAAAGTCCTCAGTCTTTATCATTTTCTTCAAACTATCATTAGGATTGTTCCTTTGTACATTTGGTCTGATTTGTTAAGTTTCACAGAAAAAGGGGCCTTATGAAAATTTAGTTACAAAAATTCTTGACACAATTCAGTCCACTGTTTTCATTGATTCTCTTTAACTTTTAAAGAATGATTGTACCTTCATGAGAATTGTTCCTTTTGAAATTTGGTTTGTTCTGTAAAGTATCATGAGAAAAGGGGCCCTATGAATATTTCACTATAAACTCATTAACACAATAAATTCCACAGATTAAACAGATTGATTGTACCATCATTCCAATTGTTGATTTTGACAGTGGATCTGACTATAGCAAGGGTCACATAAAAAGGGGCCTTATGAAAACCTTTTTTCACCAGATTCACTTCAAAATTTCACAGAATGATTGTACAAATACTAAGATGGTTCTTTTCAGAACTGGGTACAATCCATCAAGTATCATGTAAAAAGGGGCCATATGATTTTTTTTTTTTAAATATTCTAGTAAACATAATGAATTTCCAATATTTCATCGGATTCACTTTTAATTTTCATAGAATGATAAAACCAACAGTAAAATATCACGGGAAAAGGGGCCCTATGAGAACTTGAATTTAATATCTTTGTTAACACAATAAAGTCAACAGTTTTATTGGATTCTCTTCAAAGATGCATGGAATAATTGTGGCATTTGAAACACAGGAAAAGGGGCCTTACAGATTATCATTCAAAACATTCTTGTGTATGTGATGAAGATCACAATCATTATCAAGTTGTCTTTTAAATTTCACAGGACAATTGTCGAGTTGTAAGGAAAGTTCCTTTTGGAATGAAATTGATCCATCAGAAAACACAGGAAAAGGGGCCTTATTGATTTTCATTCAAAACAATCCTGTTTATGTGATAAAATCCACAATTATTGTCAAGTTCTGATGAAATATTCACAGAATGATTTTAGGGTCATAAGGTAACTTTCTTTTGGAAATGGAGTGGATCCGTCATGAAACATGGGAAAAGGGGCCTTGAGGATTGTTGCTTAAAATGATAAAGGGGATAAAGCCCCTTTTTTTTTCTTTATGCATTCTTCTTTGAGCAATTAACTTCCTTAAATATCAGATTTTTTAACGGAAAACTTTATAACCAGTAGAGCGTCTCAGGCCCTCATGGGCCTCTTGTTACATAAATTATTACATAAGTTTGTTAAATTGGATTGTGTGAAACTACCGAGAAAGATTGAACAACACTTATTCATGAAATTTTGATTTGCAAAAAATGTTGGCATGACAGAGCCTGGCTTGTAAGACTTGGGAAAAATCATGGAATGTTTCTTTAAAAAACTTCCCTCTTAAATCACTTGGCTAATTTGGACCAAACTTGGCTAGAATTTTCTTTTGTAAATCATTTTAAAATTTGCTAGTGAAATTTTGATTTTCAAGAAATGGGGGCCTGGTGAGGGGGCTTGGTGAGCGGGCATATTGGACTTGAGAAATCATGCAATGAATCATAAAAAATGTTCTACCTTTTTCCTTCAAAAACTCTAGTTGCCATGGCATTTGAAAATGGGAAATTTCTTTCAATCTTTGAAAAGCTTTTTGTCAGAAACTACATCTTCAAGGACAGTCATATTTCATATACAGCATAACTAAATTGTTCTCTACCAAGTTTGCTTAAAATATAACCCTGGGGTTGAAAATGACTCCATCCCAGAGGTCTAAAATTTGGAAAAATGCTTAATTAGAGCAAGTTCAAAAGACTTCTCCCAAATTATAATGCCTAGGACGTTCATATTTGGTATTTAGCATGACTACATGGTTTAGTACTTTTTCTATTAAAATTATGCCCCTATAGTAAAAAAAAGCCCTACCCTATGGTCCAAAATAGGGAAAAACACACAATTTGATTTAAAAGAAAAATTCTTCTTCACCATAAGGCCTTGGCATTAATAATTGGAATGTATAATAGCCTGATTGTTATTTGTGAATTTTGATAAAATGAAAAGTGGCCCTTCCCTATGCGTAAGTTTATAAAAACACTCAATAAGACCATGTTCAAAAGATCTACCCCTGAAATATAAGGTGAAGGATAATCATATTTGGTATGTTGCATTTACAATTTTACCTAAAAGTATGACCCTAGGGCCCCAAACAGACCTATAACATAGGTCAAAAGTTAGAAAAAATACTCAATTTAAGCAATAGATAAATTTGTTTTCCTTTTAAACTGTAAGGCCTAGGTCATTTCTATTTTGTTAGAATTATGCTCCCAGGGTCTAAAACAGCCTTGTCCCAGGGTTTCAAATTTGGAAAAAACACACAATTGGAGTAGGTTCAAAAGTCTTCTCCTCCTACTAGGGCATTCATATTGTAATGTGCAGTAACCACATAGTTTTGTACTATTCTTATAAAAATTTTGCCCACGGAATCAAAAACAGTTTCAAGTCTAACTGTTAAAGTTATTTGACTCCATTTGCATCTTCTGTACACCAAAAAGTAATTTAACTAGTAGATGACTCAAGTGAGTTTTTAACCCATTTCAACACAAACCATCCTTTTTTACGCCTGTCAATGAAATGGGATTTTGAATACATTGTGAATAATGAAGAAATTGCTTGATACAAGCAATTTCTTCATTATCCACAATCTTTTCTGTCAAAAAGGACAAAAAATATTCCATCCACTTGAAATTGTTGTCTGCAGTTTCTTTCAATTAAGACCAGTCTAAAATTTTGTTGTGTGAGAATGGGTTAAGGACCATGATTGTTTACTTATAAATTTCACATACTATCAAGCACTTGAACGGTTTGGCATTTGTCTCTGCAGTTCTTTCTTTTTTTACAGGTGATCAGTATCCATGACCTATCATCTATATATCGTGTTCCATTACTACTAGAGGAGCAGAACCTCTCTAAATACTTGGCTGGAAGACTTGGTCTTACTACGAATGGACAGCTAAAGCCTAAAAGGTTTATGAGTAGCTGGAAAGAACTGGCAGACAGGTAAGGATTTTATCAATTATCACAAAATCTCATGTGTTAGTTTGTACTTAACCCTTTCCTGTTTTATGAAATTTTAGACTGGTCCAATTTCAAAGAGTGCCGCCGTCATAGCGCAGTTGGTAGCGCGTCGGCCTGTCAATCTAGAGGTCCCGGGTTCGATTCCCGACGGCGGCACTCATCCTTTCCGACTTATTGTCTCTCACCAATGGGTCGATAATCGTAGACCTATGTGGGATAGCAGCTGGGGGCTAGGAAAGGATGTAATGGCGGTACTGGTGTGAGAAATACCAGGAATCCATTGTTAGGTGCTCCAGCCGCCGCGATATAACTGAAAGATTGTTGAAAGCGGCGTTAAACCTAATTCAAACAAACCAATTTCAAAGATCTCCCACTAATGGGTTGATAATCGTATATCTATGTGGGATAGCAGCTGGAGGCTAGGAAAGGATGTGATGGTGGTACTAGTGTGAGAAATACCAGGAATCTATTGTTAGGTGCTCCAGCCGCCGCAATATAACTGAAAAATTGTTGAAAGCGGCGTAAAACCCCATAAAAAATAACCAAACGATTTCAATCCTATGTGGTAGAAAATATTGTGGGAAAAGGAGAAATTGCTTGTTACAAGCAATTTCTCCTTTTTCCAGAATGTTTTCTCAAGTATAAAATCACAGTGAATTGAAATCCTGGGTCCAGGAAAGGGTTAAAGAGTCACTCTCTGACATTTAAATGTCTTAGTAGAGGGGCAGTGCTTGACCCATTCCTGTTTTGCAAAATTTTAGACCTGTCCAAATTCAATGGTTTTGCAGACGAAAATTTGATTTGGATTTGATTTGAAAAAAAAAGGGCATTCAGTAGGGTAGATAATAGTGTGGAAAAAGAATAAATTCCTTGTTATAAGCAATTTCTTCTATTTCTACAATATTTTTCCAATTGTAAATTCACAGGGACGTAAAAACCAGGGATTATACTACAATGGTCTAACCCACTGCTACCTGATTATTCTGCAGGATAACTTGACACAGAAAAGAACTAGGATCACCAGATCTGGCACAGGCTTTTATACCAGGGTGTAGATGGTCCCTATTGACTTGAACCCATTCCCACATGATAAAATTTTAGACTGGTCCAATTTGAAAGAAGATGCAGACGACAATTTAAAGATAATGTAATCTAAGATTTCTTTATTTTACTCAATGTTTCCCACCCAGAAAGTTGAAAAATCTAAAATTTCATAGACTTTAAATTGTTGTTTAGGACCAGTCTGAAATTTTCTTTCTGGTAATGGATTAACAATTCGACATGAGACAGACCATACCTTGTGATTATGACAACTTGACACAGCAATGAACTGCGATCACGAAATTTGGCACAGCAATCTATCTCGAGGAGCAGATGTTCCCTAGTGATTTTCAGATCAATTCATCTAGACCCTCTGACCTTGAGCTTTGTTAGAGAACCATGTCAGGATGATAATGTGACAAAGAATTGATCGACCTTGCTGTAAAATTTCTCATGTGGTAATGGGTCAAGATCAAACTCACAGACTGACTGCAACAAAAGTTTACTCTAGTTTCAAGTTGGATTTCAGAATAAATTAGTTGATAAGTATCTTTGTATTTCAAAAAAAGTGATTAACTAAAGACTTTTTGTCAAGCTGCTTGTATGAGCGAGACATGGATGTGTAAATAGCAAGTCAGTATATGTGCATTAGTCTGTTTTTCTCTTTTTTAGGGGAAAATCATAAATTTGTGGAATGATTTCAAAGTAACTTCACACACTTTTACCTCTGTTAGGAGTAGATGTGTATTTGAAAAATTGGGGGGGGGGGGATTTCAAGGTCAAGGTGGTAGCTCAATGTCATGTAAAATTTGGCTTTGCCATATGCAAACTCCTACGTTTATGGATGGATTTCTAAATAACTTGGCACTATTGTCCTTTATCAAAAGTAGGTATTACATTTAAAGGAAATTTTAGGATAGCTTCAAGGTCACAGCTCAAGGTAAAATTATGGATAGATAACAGTATAGTTTGGTAGGATTGTTCTCAATCATGTGTAAATGCCATAGATTAGGTATGTAGGAGGCTAAGGCCACTGTTCAAGATCAAAATTTTGTCTAGACCGTAAGTCCTGCTATTTATGATGTCAGTTTTTCTCAGACTCAACACCAGTTATCCTTGGACAATCGCTGACTCCAACCACTTACTCCTTTGACCGATCAATATTGACTGTGACAGAAACTTTCATTTTGATTTTAAGTGGTTTTATTAGCTCTACTGGCCGAAGGCCACTAGAGCTATAGCGATGGCTTTTTCCCGTCCGGCGTCCTTCCGTCCGTTTAACTTTTCCTTGTTTACGCGATAAAGTCCACAGTTTTCATCGGATTCTCTTCAAACTTTCACAGAATGATTGTACAATCATAAGGATCGTTCCTTTTGAAATTGGGTCAGATCCGTCAAGAAACACGGGAATTGGGGCCTAATTAAAAAATCTTCGTTTACGCGATAAAGTCCACAGTTTTCATCGGATTCTCTTCAAACTTTCACAGAATGATTGTATCATCATAAGGATCGTTCCTTTCAAAATGGGTATGATCCGTCAAGAAACACAGGAAAAGGGGCCTTATGAAAATAAAATTAAAAATTCAATTAAAAATCCTCGTTTACGCGATAAAGTCCATAGTTTTCATCGGATTCTCTACAAACTTTCACAGAATGATTGTACCAACATAAGGATCGTTCCGTTTGAAATTGGGTCAGATCCGTCAAGAAACATGGGAAAAGGGGCCTAATTAAAACTTAATTAAAAAATCTTCGTTTACGCAATAAAGTCCACAGTTTTCATCGGATTCTCTTCAAACTTTCACAGAATGATTGTTTCATCATAAGGATTTTTCCTTTCGAAAATGGGTATGATCCGTCAAGAAACACGGGAAAAGGGGCCTTATGAAAATTTAATTAAAAATTCAATAAAAAATCCTCGTTTACGCGATAAAGTCTACAGTTTTCATCGGATTCTCTTCAAACTTTCACAGAATGATTGTACCATCATAAGGATCGTTCCTTTCTAAAATGGGTATGATCTGTCAAGAAACACGGGAAAAGGGGCCTTATGAAAATTTAATTAAAAAATCCTGGTTTACGCGATAGAGTCCACAGTTCTCATCAGATTCTCTTCAAACTTTCACAGAATGATTGTATCAACATAAGGATCGTTCCTTTTGAAAATGGGTATGATCTGTCAAGAAACACGGGAAAGGGGGCCTTATGGAAATTTAATTAAAAAATCCTCGTTTAAGCGATAGATTCCACAGTTCTCATCAGATTCTCTTCAAACTTTCACTGAATGATTGTACCAACATAAGGACCATTCTTTTCGAAAATTGGTATGATCCGTCAAGAAATACGGGAAAAGGGGCCTTATGAAAATTCATTAAAAATTCAATTAAAAATCCTCGTTTTTCGCGATAGAGTCCACAGTTCTCATCAGATTCTCTTCAAACTTTCTCAGAATGATTGTACCATCATAAGGATCGTTCCTTTCGAAAATGGGTATGATCTGTCAAGAAGCACGGGAAAAGGGGCCTTATGAAAATTTAATTAAAAAATCCTCGTTTACGAGATAGAGTCCTCTGTTTTCATCAGATTCTCTTCAAACTTTCACAGAATGATTGTACTAACATAAGGATCGTTCCTTTCGAAATTGGGTCAGATCTGTCAAGAAACAGGGGAAAAAGGGGCCTAATTAAAACTTAATAAAATTTCCATTAAAAATCCTCGTTTACGCGATAGAGTCCACAGTTTTCATTGGATTCTCTTCAAACTTTCACAGAATGATTGTACCAACATAAGGATCGTTCCTTTCGAAATTGGGTATGATCCGTCAAGAAACATTGGAAAAGGAGCCTTATGAAAATTCAATTAAAAACTCCATTAAAAATCCTCGTTTACACGATAGAGTCCACAGTTTTCTTCGGATTCTCTTCAAACTTTCTCAGAATGATTGTACAATCATAAGGATTGTTCCTTTCGAAAATGGGTCTGATCTGTCATGAAACAGGGGAAAAGGGGCCTTATGAAAATTTAATTAAAAAATTCTTGTTAACACTCTGGAGTCAATAGTTTTCATCTGATTCCCTTCAAACTTTGACAGAATGATTGTACTATCATAAGGATTATTCCTTTTGAAATTTGGTATGATTCATCTAGAAACACAGGAAAAAGGGGCCTTATGAAATGTTTAATAAAAAATTCTCATTAATAATCTAGAGCCAACAATTTACAACGGTTTCTCTACAAACACCCACAGAATGATTGTACCATCATAAGGATTGTACCTTTTGGAATCGGATATGATTCCTCAAGAAACATAGGAAAAGGGGCCTTATTAAAATTTAATTCAAAGATCTTTGTTTCATCTGATTGACTTCAAACTTTCACAGAATGATTGTACCATCATAAGAATTGTTCCTTTCAAAATTTGGTATAATCAGTCAAGGACCACGGGAAAAAGGGGCCCGATTAAAACTGGATTGAAAAAGTCCTCGTAAACACAATAGAGTCCATAGTTTTCAACAAATTCTCTTCAAACATTCCAAGAATGATTATTACATTAAATGGATTGTTCCTTTCGGAAGTAGGTTTGATCCATCAAGTTTCATGGGAAAAGGGGCACTATGAAAATTTAATAAAAAAATCTTAGTTAACATGTAATGGCCCTAGATTTCACCTGATTGACTTCAAACTTTCACATAATGATTGTACCATCATAAGGATTGTTCCTTTCAAATTGGGTCTGATCCATTGAGAAACATAGGAAAAGGGGCCTTAGGAAAATTCAATTAAAAAAATCTTAATTAATGCTTGTAAGTCCACAGATGAGATGGGGTTGTCTTTATACTCAAACAGAATAATTATACTTTTGTAAGAAGAGTTCCCTTTGGAATTGGTTCAGATCCATCAAGTAACATGGGAAAAGGGGCTATATGAAAATTCAATTAATAAAACCCTGTTAACACAATAAAGCCCACAGCTTTGATCAGATTTAGTTGAAACTTTCACAGAATGATTGGAAGGTCATAACTATCATTCTTTTCATAACAGGGTTTGAACTGTCAAGAAGCACAGGAAAAGGGGCCTTATGAAAATTTCATTTATAAATCCTTGTTACCAAGTCCAGAGCTTTCATCGAATTTTCTTCAAACATTCACAGAATAATTGTACAATAATAATGATTGTTGATGTTTGCATTAGACCTGATCCGTCAAGTATCACAGGAAAAGGAGCATTATGAAATTTAATTTTAAAATCATTGTACCACAATAAAGTCAACAGTTTTCATCAGATTCTGTTAAAACTTTCACAGAATGATTATTCCATCATAAGGATTCTTTCTTTTCAAATTAGGCGTGATCTGTCTAGTATCATGGGAAAAGGGGCCTTTAGAGAATTTTATCTATAATCCTTGTAACCAAGTCCAGAGCTTTCATTGGATTTTATTCAAACCTTAACAGAATCATTATACAATAATCACGATTTTTGATGCTGACATGAGACCTGATCCTTCAAGTATCACAGGAAAAGGAGCCTTATGAAAATTTTATTTTAAAAATTTGACACCAAGATAAAGTCTGCAGTTTTCATCAGATTCTGTTCAAACTTTCACAGAATGTTTGTACCATCATAAGGATTGTTTCTTTCCAAATTGGGCCTGATCTGTCTAGTATCATAGGAAAAGGGGCTGTATGAAAAAGTATTACCAAATCCTCATAAACACAACAATGCCCTCAGTCTTTATCAGAATCTCTTCAAACTTTAATAGAATGATTGTACCCTCATTTGGATTGTTCCTTTGTAAATTAGGTCTGATTAGAGGTGTAACGATAGATCGATAGGTCGATGTATTGTGATAGTGACAGTCACGATATCGATGTATCGATTGCAATTTCCTGACATCCATAACTATCGCGATTGTTTCTTCAAATATCGATAGTGTCGATAGTAAATATTCAAAGCCTACATACTCAGAAATTCAATGTTTCCTTGGGTTCTTGGGTCAAAAAAGAGAGAAAGAGAGAGATAGAGGGAGAACGAGTTTTCTGTGTAACTTATCCTACTTTCAATTTCTATTATCATGTGATAGGCACGTTTGATTTTTGTTTCTTCCGTAATCCTTTTTTGTTTAGGAATCGATTTTTAACTTTCGATTTACGAAGTGAAAAAGGTTCTCAAAAATCCAAAAGCACGTTAAGTTAAGACTTTTTATCAATGTTTTATGAATTCTCAGCGCTAGAATTATCGAAAAAATAGAAATAAGACAATCATAAATGATAATCGATTAATTACGATTATTAATTACTTATTTCCAGCACACTAATCGAATTAATTTGTTATACGTATTTTTGTCGTCTGACATGGCTGTGAATTTGGAGATTGTGAAAAACAAAGGCGGAAAGTCCCATGTCTGGGACTATTTTGGCTTCGTAAAGGAAGGCGAAAACATTGATAAAAAGAGATTTGCCTGTAGACTATGCCAGCTATACAGATCAACATATAAAATAAACAAAGTAACATATAGACTGATAGTATTGTGATATATCGCGATTGATTTCTGATGATAGTGATAGTATCACGATATCAATACTGTGATAGTAAAACTATCGTGATAGTGATTTTCTTAGCCGATAGTCAGCCCTAGGTCTGATTGGTTAAGTGACACAAGAAAAGGGACCTTATAAAAATTTTATTACAAAACATCATTATTACAATAAAGTTTTCAGTCTTTATCATTTTCTTCAAACTATCATTAGGATTGTTCCTTTGTACATTGGGTCTGATTTGTTAAGTTTCACAGAAAAAGGGGCCTTATGAAAATTTAGTTTAAAAAATTCTTGACACAATTCAGTCCACTGTTTTCATTGATTCTCTTTAACTTTTAAAGAATGATTCTACCTTCATTAGAATTGTTCCTTTTGAAATTTTGTTTGTTCTGTAAAGTATCATGAGAAAAGGGGCCCTATGAATATTTCACTATAAACTCATTAACACAATAAATTCCACAGATTAAACAGATTGATTGTACCATCATTCCAATTGTTGATTTTGACAGTGGATCTGACTAAAGCAAGGGTCACATAAAAAGGGGCCTTATGAAAAACTCTCTTAAATATTCTGGTTAACACGATGATGTCCCTTGATTTCACCGGATTCACTTCAAAATTTCACAGAATGATTGTACAAATACTTAGATGGTTCTTTTCAGAACTGGGTACAATCCATCAAGTATCATGTAAAAAGGGGCCATATGATTTTTTTTTTTAAATATTCTAGTAAACATAATGAATTTCCAATATTTCATCGGATTCACTTTTAACTTTCATAGAATAATAAAACCAACAGTAAAATATCACGGGAAAAGGGGCCCTATGAGAACTTGAATTTAATATCTTTGTTAACACAAAAAGTCAACAGTTTTATTGGATTCTCTTCAAAGATGCATGGAATAATTGTGGCATTTGAAACACAGGAAAAGGGGCCTTACAGATTATCATTCAAAACATTCTTGTGTATGTGATGAAGATCACAATCATTATCAAGTTGTCTTTTAAATTTCACAGGACAATTGTCGGGTTGTAAGGAAAGTTCCTTTTGGAATGAAATTGATCCATCAGAAAACACAGGAAAAGGGGCCTTATTGATTTTCATTCAAAACAATCCTGTTTATGTGATTAAGTCCACAATTATTGTCAGATTCTTATGAAATATTCACAGAATGATTGTAGGGTCATAAGGTAACTTTCTTTTGGAAATGGAGTGGATCCGTCATGAAACATGGGAAAAGGGGCTTTGAGGATTGTTGCTTAAAATGATAAAGGGGATAAAGCCCCTTTTTTTCTTTATGCATTCTTCTTTGAGCAATTAACTTCCTTAAATATCAGATTTCTTTAACGGAAAACTTGATAACCAGTAGAGCGTCTCAGGCCCTCATGGGCCTCTTGTTTTGCAAAATCTATGGCCAGTAGCATATAACAAACAAGATGTGTTTGTGAAACACTACGCCCCTGAAATGGGAATTTTAGAAATGGGTAAAGGGTTAAAATTTTGACCTTGACCTTGATGAAATGACCTTCCCCAGTTGCGCCTTGTTTAGACCTATCTACATACCAAATATTAGCATTGTAACTTAATCAGGGTTGAAGTTAGAGGAAAATGTTTAGGTGGCAAGTTAAGTTTTGCAGACAGACAGACAGACGGACAAACAGACAGACAGACGGACACCGGTAAAACAATATTCCCCCTGATCTTATCGGTCTATGCGGGGGCATAAAAAGTAGAATCTGAATGGTTGTCATTGTTTGACTTATAATTTGATTGGCAGCCAATTGATCAATTCTAGTTGTATGGTAAGATTATAAGCTAGATTGAACATGAAAGTAAGTACCACATCTCATCTATTTAATAGATATGACAGATTATTACGGGAAGTAACAATAGCTCTAGTTGGTAAATACACAAAACTTGAAGATGCGTATGCCTCTGTTATTAAAGCCCTCCAACATTCAGCTCTAGCTATTAATCACAGACTCAACTTGAAGGTAAATGTCTTTTATGATAATCTTTTTAAGATTTATTGAAAGTTGAAAAAATAATTCAAGTGAAAAAGGGACCATCTTAGGCATAGCACAAGTTTTGACTCTTGGAAGACCTTTAAGATTGTGAAGGTTGACCAGAGGTAAAGTCTCTTTGATTTTTGCAGATTGAATGAAAATAGAAAAATAATTCTGCCATAGAATTATGTTCAAATGAATATGAATATCAACCCAGACTGTCCTGTGAAAGCTTCAATGAATATTCTCTCTTTATTTTACCCCTTCAAAAGAAATGATTTGGCGATATACTGGAACCAGCTTGTCTGTCTGTGTGTGACTGTTGGTCTGTGTACAAAATTCAAGTAATATTGTGTCGCAAACTACAATTTTTCTTCAAAGTTAATAAAGATAATATATGAATTGTGAGTTTTGAAAGATGCCATTTTGAAGACCTTGCAGAAGAATTATCTCCTCTTGAACTTTTGACATTCTTATCAACTTGTGGACATAAATACACGTAATTTTGTGTCAAAAGTCTTACAATTTTGCTAAAAAAGTAACAAAACTTTATACATAAATTGATCACATGTTGAATTTTGGAAACCTTCTTTCAAAGTCTTTTTGAACTCGCGCTACTTGAAGAATTATGTCACCTTGAACTTGGACTTTTTTTCCAAGTAAAGGGTATTAACTCATCTGCTGTGACAAGTTCTAGTTTTCATTAAACCAATTCCGAAAGAATCCCACATTTTGGTTCACTGTGAAAATATAACTGTGGTAATTACTATAAGAAAAGGAGAAATGGCTTCAAACAATTTCTCCTTTTCTTACAATGTTTTCTACCCATCCAAGTACTTAGTTTTCAATTTTGATGGACTTTGACTTGTCACCTTCAACCACTTTTCATTTGAACCAGTCAAAAACATTATTGCCTCTGAATAGGTTAATATTTGTTTACAGAATATTTCCTAATGCATGTACACTTCAACAGGTATAAATTGCAGGATTGCTTGCCCCGCGTGAGTGGCTCTGACAGGAAGTTCCACTTTGATATTAAACAACACTTTGCAATTGGATCTCTATCAGTGATGCATTATTGTAGTCTGTCTATATCTTCTTTTTTTGTGAAAGGTTTTATTGTGACATTTTGTATTAGCATTCTATTTCTAGACTATCTACCATATTGATTTTCAGTACATAGCCGCTGCAGATTTAGAAATGGAGACTCTGACAGAAGATCCTTCAAGGTACCATGAAGCATGGCATAAACTGGTTTCTGCTAAGTAAGTGAAAACAATCAAAATAAAGAGGCTATACACTACAGGCTAACCAATGAATAGGGTTTGGGTAAAACACTGCAACAGTGCCACAGTCATGGTGCTTATTTTTCATTATATTGAAAAGAAAAAAAAGAATGTTTTAACCCATTCCCACACAATGATGCTTTTTGACACCCCGCAAGAAAAACATTTGGGAAAACATTGTGGAAAATGAAGAAATTGCTTATAACAAGCAATTTCTTCATTTTCAACAATGATTTTGAACGAGAAAGTAGAGAAAATTTAAAATTTCATTAACTTTGAATTACCGTCTGCAACTTATTTCAATTGAGACCAGTCTAAAATATTCTTGTCTAATATGGGTTAACAGTGACATATTGTAGTTCCTGTTTTTCATGCCACAGAGTCATTTAACAAACATCGGCTATAAGTTTTATCCTATATGTGTCAAAAGTTTTTTCATGCCACAGAATCATTTAACAAACATCCACTATAAGTTTTATCCTATATGTGTCAAAAGTTTTTTCATGCCACAGAATCATTTAACAAACATCCGCTATAAGTTTTATCCGATATGTGTCAAAAGTTTTTTCATGCCACAGAATCATTTAACAAACATCCGCTATAAGTTTTATCCGATATGTGTCAAAAGTTTTTTCATGCCACAGAATCATTTAACAAACATCCGCTATAAGTTTTATCCGATATGTGTCAAAAGTTTTTTCATGCCACAGAATCATTTAACAAACATCCGCTATAAGTTTTATCCGATATGTGTCAAAAGTTTTTTCATCAAGATTATGATTACCCATCAAAGTGTATTTGTTAGTCATATCGTCTGTTTTACAGGTAAATTTCAATGTGAAAGTTCATTTTCAGTTCAAAAAACGACTTCAAATAACAAGAACTGTGGTTTGAGATAACATTCAATCTATATGAAATAAAGAAATGATAAAGTTGGGACTTGAATGTGACCTGTACTCTTCGGGAAATTTGAGATTTCCGATTTTGAGTTAATGAGTGTTGACTGTATGTACTAAATTACCAGGCTTGAGCATTCTAGACTAGCTTTATCTGACAGAGGTTACAGATTACAAGCTAATTGAACAATAAAAAAAAATCAAACAGATACCTCATTGGGTAATAAGATACTGTATGAGAAGAAATGACCTGTGATTTTTCATGCCCCAACATCAAAGATCGGGGGCATATTGTTTTACAGTTGTCCGTCTGTCTGTAATACTTGACCTAAAAACTTAACATGTACGATTACTTGAAGCCTTTGTAAGATACAATGCTCATATATTTAGCATGATGTTAGTGTCATTGATATGCATCTGAAGATACTTAGGTCAATGTCATGTGACAAGGTCATGGTCACTTATGAAGGTCACATTTGAAAAAAGGCTTTTGTGGGGGATATGGTATTTCAAAAACAAATCTTGTTATCTTTTTGGCTAGTATTCCAATCATATGAATGTATGCATGAACATTCTTAGTGACTCGTTTAGTTTGTAAATCATCTAGTGTCAGTGTTACTAAACCCATTATCGGATGGCAACATTTTAGACGAATTCAAACTGAAAGGAGTTGCAGACAACAATGTTAGTTTATGAAATTTAAGATTTTTTAAACTTACTGGGTGGAAAACATTGTATGAAATGAAGAAGCTTCTTGATACTAAGCAAAAAGTGCTTTAGTTGATAACAAAATTTTAGCTTAGTCCAAATTTAAACAAGTTGTCAGACAATGATATATAGTTGATGGAATTTCAAATGCTTTTGTCTTTCGTATAGAAAGATTGTGGGTAATGCAGAAAATACCTGTAATAAGCAACTTCATTTTCAACAATATAATATAAAGCTTTTTTTTTCAAGAGGGGCTTAAAAAAGTCTGATTGTGTGGGAATGGTTTAACTTTAAAACGTGATGACATTTCATAAAAAATCAAGCAGAAAGGCTTTGGTAAAAAGTTCATAAAGATACTGACAAAGTTTGTATAGCCCTTTCTTGTTTAATCTCTGGTTTTTATGCCCCTATGAATTTGTAATTGAGAAAATATTACAGAAAAAAACAAATAGAAATTGCTTTTCACAAGCAATTTCTTCTTTTTCCACAATATCTTCTACCCTACTGAATAGTTATTTTTCAAAATAAATCTAAATTTGATTTCCGTCAGCAAAAACCTTATAATATGGACAGGTTTAAAATTTTGCAAAAACAGGAAAGGGATAGTCATGAACTTGATCCCTATCCAAATATGGTAAGTTGAGTGGTTGGGGTGTTAACCCTTGTCATACTGTATAAAATCCTTGTTCAAAAAGGTATTAAAATCAAAGGGCTAATGGCGCCGTAGGTCTGGTTGTCTTGGTCAATATTTAGTATAGAATTGATCTTTTCGACAAATCAGACTTCAAAAGGACAAATAGGTGGTATAGCATAAGATCAGACTGCACATTTGTGCAGGCTGATCTTTGTCTATGCCTCCTGCCAAAGCAGGGATATTCCGGGTTCAGTATGACAAGGGTTAAGACATTCTTACCCAACTTGATTGATTTATCGATAGGTCAAAATGAACCACAATTTGAGATAAATTTTGATTGTAATTTTTGCAGTGGTGTGCTGGTCCCAGGTGGGTTTGGAGTAAGGGGTACTGAAGGAAAAGTGTTGGCAATAAACTGGGCCAGAGTGAAAAAAATTCCTTTTCTAGGTAGGAATGACTCAGTTTTTGGGCAATAGATTACTGGTAACCCATTACCAAACTATCAAATTGTAGACTGGGCCAATTTAATAGAAATTGCCTATGACAATTCCAAGTTGGTAGATATTAGAAATAATTGACATTTTGTGTAATACAAGCAATTTCTTCATTTTCATTTTTTTCTAAAGTTCTTTTCATCAGGGGCATCAAAGAAGAGGATTGAATGAGAATGGATTTACTTTTTTCATGCATGATTTGCGTTGTCATTTACGTAAACAAAGAACAAACTTTATCAAGATTTTTGGCTACATGATTAACTGTGATTGCATCCATGCTCCCAACCATTACATGTTTGTGAAAACTCAACCTGATTGACAATTTACAGGTGACACCCTCTGACCTGCAATACGGTAGTACTATCCAAGAGTTTTTACATTCCTGTGATATTGTACTTGAGAAAACTTTGTGAAACAAGCGAATTCTTCTTTTCCCACAGAATTGTTTATCAAATAGGATGGTTACCTTTATAAATTGTGCTAACCATATAATTCCATCTGCTACCCTTTTGAATTTTGACAAGTCTCAAAGTTTGTTAACCCTTTCCCTTTTTTCAAAATTTTAGACTGGTCCAATTTGAAAGAAATTACAGACGATAATTAATACTGAGTGTAATTTCAAAAGTAACCAATCTACAAGGTAGAAAACATTGTGGGAAAAGAAGAAATTGCTTGATTCAATCAATTTCTTTTTTTCCAACAATGTTTTCTCAACTATAAAATAACAGGTAAGTCAAAACAAGGGATTGTACAGGAAAGGGTTAAACAACATAGGTTTAAGGTTATAAGCAACGTTATTTTGTTTGCTCACCTGAGCACAAAATGCTCTGGGGAGCTATTGTGATGTGATCAGTGGTTGTCTGTCCGTTTGTGAACAAATCTTTGAAAAATCTTCTCCTAAACAACCAATCGGATTTCAATGAAATTTTACAGAAATGATGCTAGGATGATGGCTTTCCAAAATACTTCAAAGAATTGTGATAAGTTTTTAAGTCCGGTTGCTATGGAAACTGTAAGGAATTCTTTAAAAAAATCCACTTCTCCTTAACCCGTTATTAGAAGGCAAAATTTTAGTCTTGTCCAAATTGAACAGAGTTGCAGACGACAATTTTAAGTTGATGAAAGTTAAGATTTTTTCCATTTTCTCAGTAGAAAACATTGTTAAAAATGAAAAAATTGCTTGGGAGAGTGTCTAAAAGCGTCACTATGTGGGAATGGGTTAACTATAAGGCCTAGAGCTTTCAAATTTTGTATGTAGCATCGTCTGATGGTCCTCTACCAAAATACTTCAAGTTATGGTGATGAGATTTATTTAAGCCCTTTATTTTAGTTACTTGGAATTTACATAGAATTAGAGAACAAATTCTTACAAATCATCCCCTATACTTCTAGATTTCATGAAATCTTACAAAAATGATCTTCATTTTACAAATTATTTTCCCAATTGTTTCTTCTTGATGGGCGTCCAAGTGTCATTGTGGGAATGGGTTAATCCATTGCCAGAAAAAAAAAAGTTTGACTGGCAAAAATTTAAAGAAGCTTAAATTAACCTTTAAATCCTTTACCACAAGATACAATTTTAGACTGGTCCAAATTAAAAGAATTTGTGGACAACATTATAAAGTTTACGAAATATAAGATTTTTTCAACTCTCTTGGTAGAAAACATTGTGGAAAATGAAGAAATTGCTTGTTTCAAGCAATTTATTCATTTTACACAATGTTTTCCAAATTGTTTTTCTTGAGGGGCGTCAAAAGGTGTCAGTGGAAATTGGTTAAATCATATTCAAATTGAAATATAATTAAGTGGCATATAGGGTAGGGACTAGTGTGAGGAAAGAAAGAATTGCTTGTCACAATCAATCTCTTCTTTCCTCATAATGTTTTCTATAACAAAAGTTTTCAGAAACGTAAAAATGGGGGCTTGTAATTAGTTCCAAAAAGTTTATAAATGGACAGTACTTGATCCATTCCCACATGAGAAAATTTTAGACTGTTTCAAATTGAACGCAGATGTGGATGATAATTTTAGGTTGATGAAATTCTAAAAGATTTTGTCTTTTGGGGTAGAAAACATTCTGGACATAGAAGAAATAACCTAAATCAAGCAAATTCTTTTATGTCCACAATGTTTTCCAAAGCTTTTTGTTGAGGGGGTTTAAATATGTGGGATTGTGTGGAAATGGGTTAACTTCAATGTCAACATGCGTAGAAAGTTTACTATCTTAAAAGAAATGTACCTCTTTGTTACAGGTATATGTCTTGGACTACAGTGTGCTGTTATAGAGTTCTCAAGAAATGTTTTAAATATGTCCGATGCTAACTCATCTGAATTTGATCCAGACACAAAGCATCCAGTAGTAAGTAGGAATTCCTCCTTCCCAAAAATAGAAGTTGCTAAATGCATTGCATTTGACAATATTATGCATGATCCAAAGATCTGTTTCAGACAGTGATGCATTGGCATATTTGATATTTCGCTTGAGCTGCCATTATAGCGCAGTTGGTAGCACATCAAACTCCCAATCTTCAATCATGAGGTGTCATAGGTTTGATCCCTGGCAGCGGCACATATCTTTTCTCTTACAAATGGGTGGATAATTGTAAACCTAAGTGGGATAGCAACTGGTGGTTAGGAAAGGATGTAATTGTGGTAAAGGTGTGAGGTATACCAGGAATTCATTGTTAGGTGCTCCAGCCGCCACCATTTTACTGAAAAATTGCTATAAACAGCGTTACACCCGATTCAAGCAAAAATATTTTTCACTCAAGGTCTGGTGAATGTCCAAATTTTCCTACACGGTTTGAATCTGAGTTCAGCCCAAAGTTTTGGATCAAAATTATAAATTATAAACAGCGTTAAACCCGATTCAAACAAACAAATTTTTCACTCAAGGTCTGGTGAATGTCCAAATTTTCCTACACAGCTTGAATCTGAGTTCAGCCCAAAGTTTTGGATCAAAGCAATCACCTTATATATGAACCCTTTCCTAATTTGCTAAATTTTAGACCTGTATAAGTTTAAATGTTTTGCAGACGAAAATTCAGAACCGATTTAATTTGAAAAATAGCTATTCAGTAGGATAGAAATATTGTGGAAGAAGAAATGGCTTGTTACAGGCGATTTCTTCTTCTTCTACAAGGTTTTCTTAATCAGGAATTTATAGGGACGTAAAAACCAGGTATTGAACAGGAAAGTGTTAAACACAATAAGGTAGGATTTCATTTTATACTTTAATTAATTGAAACTGTAAAAAGCATGTAAGAATAGGAAAAAGGTCGGATCAATATAAAAATTGATTTCCAATTAAAAAAATTGTTAAAAAAGGATTCACCTTTGGAATTTTGAACAAAAAACTAATGAAAGAATATAAGGTCTTAATGAAAAAACAAAACAAATGTGATCTGGTCCTTTATTGTGTGCAAGAAATTCCACTGCAGCCTTACTAGAAGGAAATTTTGTTTGGCCAAATATATGTGTACATCACATGAGTAGGCTCTTCTATTATAACAATGACAATTAAAGTCATAGGGATGTCCCTTCCCCTGTTTGTTGCACCCTCCAATATCTTATTATCAATGTTCGTGTAGCAAAATAAACTTGATATTTAACATCGAGCTAACGTCAAATGTATTTAAACAATTTCTCCTTTTCTCAAGATGTTTCCTAAGTTATGAAAATGTATGAATATGTACAAATTGACTTTAATTAATTCTTTTCAACCGAGAAAGTGCCATACATGTAAACATCTGTGATTGAGTGGAAATGGGTAAAGCAATAGCTGTGTATAGGATTAAATAACAAGAAACATAGACCTACAATCAGACCTAAATTCAAATGTAATTCTGAACTAAAATTCTTTTCAGCATGACAAAGGTTAAGGGCAACATGTTTTGACCCTGGTCCAGCTGCACATTGTGCATCCATGAGATCCGATTGTCTCTTACTATGTGAGGAATTTATTATCAATGTTCAAGTGATCAAGTCTTAACCCTTGTCATGCTGAGACCGGAATATTCCTGTTTTGGCAGGCGGTATAGACAAAGATCAGACTGCACATATATGCGGTCTGATCTTAGTCAACACCACCTACTTGTCCCTTTTAAACCAGGATTGTTTATGAAATCAATTTTCGAAAGAAATATTAACCTTAAATCAGTGCTTCCAGGGCTTTCAGCCCTTTGATGTTAATGAAAAACTGTAGAGGATTTATGATTCAGCATGAATAGATTTAAGCGCATAAATAATTTATACTGTACTTACAACCTTTAAAGTAGGGGTCTCATTATGTAATTTAGACGAAACGTAGATTTTGTGTATTTTTTATGTGTTTTCTAGGTTATAGATATGCCAGAGCATAATACAGGACAGATGGGCGGTACCATGAGACTTGGTCTACGAAAAACATTATTTAACACTGATAAATCTTTAATGAGTGAGTCTTGAGAAAACTTCATTTACTATAATTTATGGATTGCTGGACTATCACTGTACTCTGACAGGAAGTTCAACTTACACATTAACCCACTAACACACAACCAAATTTTAGAAGTGTCAAAATTGAAAGAAACTGAAGACAACAATTTCAAGTTGATGAAATTTTAATTTTTTAGTCTTCTTGGATAGAAAATATTGTGGATAATTAAGAAATTGCGTGATACAAGCAATTTCATCTTTTCCACAATGTTTACCAAAGGTTTTTTTGTTTACCAAATGTTTTTCACTTGAGGGTGTAAAAAGGAGGGATTGTGAGGGAATAGGTTCACCCGTTACCACACAACCAAATTTTAGACGTCCAAATGGAATGAAGCTGCAGACAACAATTTCAAGTCGATAAAAAATAGAAAATCATTGTCTTTTCGGGTAAAAACAACGTAGACATTGAAGAAATTGCTTCATAACTTCAGCTTGAATAAGATGTATTTACAATGTTTTAGGTATCAAACAAAAATGCTTTACATAAATGTCAATCTATATTGGAGGTCAAAGTTCACATTCAGTTTATTGATTAGCAATCTGTCAATCAATTCATTTCCTTGTCGAAAAAAACTACAACATTATGCATGATTTTTGCATGGGATAACTATTTCACCTGAAGGTAGTCTGTGCTTTTGTACTCATGTCAGCTTATTCAAGTATTTTATCCTTGGTGATGTCACTGCCTAGCATGACCTTGGATGTCAATATTTCTTAACTCAGTTTATTGAATATCCATTCATCCAATTAAGGAAATATGTCAAAATTAGAAGATGTTCCTAAATCCAGTAAAGTTTTTATTCCTCTTTCTAACCCATTTCAAGACAATAAATTTGAACCAAGCAATTTCTTCATTTTCCACAATATTTTCAACCCAGAAAATTGAAACAATTTAAAAGATGAGAAATCTCATTTCAATTTAGACCAGTCTAAAGTTTTGCTATTTGGTAATAGGTTAAAAATTCAGATTATGACTGGTAATTATACTTGTGTATCAGTAAAAGTTTAAGGCTTTTAGACAAAATTTCAGATTTGTCCAATATGAAAAAGTTTGCAGACATCAATTCATTTGAAGTTGAGAATGAGAGCCATATTTGATTGAAAACTTTGTGAGCAAAGTAAAAACTGCTTGTAATTTCTCCCTTTCTCATTATCTTTATTTCTTTAGTGAATCGGAGATCAGGATTGTATTGTTAATGGGTTAAATCACAGGATAATCTAAAGGATTTCAAAAAATTTCAGTGAGATGCACACTCGTCCAACGTCAAAAACTAGTAAAATTTGTTTTGGGTTTGTTTAACCCTTGTCATGCTGTATAAATTACCTCATCAAATTGCCGTAAAATCATGAGGCTGAAAGCACTGATATAACTTGTCGTTCAAAAATCAATATTTCTTTTAGGAATCGATTTCATAAACGATTCTGGCAGGAAAATTAAGAGAAGGAGCTATACATCAAGATCAGAGTGCACTTATGTGCAGCTTGATCTTGGTCAACATCTCCTGCCAAACCCGGAATATTCCGGGTTCAGCATGACAAGGATTAAGATTTAATGACTAGCCCATTGTCCTTGTATAATTCTGGCCTTCTGATTTTATTGATTTCATTTCTCGGTCTATTTTCCACTTCAACTTCTCGGTCTATTTTCCACTTCAACAAACCATTTTCTCCTGAAAGATTTTAACAATTTCGTATTGGCTTATGTATCTTCATTCGGGCTAGTGGTACTTGATAATTTACCAGCCCAACATGCTTATTATTTCATTCAAAATTTCTTTGACTAAATTTAAAATGGATTTGTTGTATATTTCTAGAATAATTGTATGGTAATTTAAATGGATTTGTTGTATATTTCTAGAAAAATTGTATGGTGATTTAAATGGATTTGTTGTATATTTCTAGAAAAATTGTATGGTAATTTAAATGGATTTGTTGTATATTTCTAGAAAAATTGTATGGTAATTTAAATGGATTTGTTGTATATTTCTAGAAAAGTTGTATGGTAATTTAAATGGATTTGTTGTATATTTCTAGAAAAATTGTATGGTAATTTAAATCATGTAGAAGAAAGACACAGACACAGATATGAGGTATGTCACTACATGAAATATTTGCTCAATGGATTTTGCAATGAATTTGGTGGGGGGGGGGATTTATTACACATATAGCTATCAATTCATTGAAAATGTATTGTTTTAGATTGTTTGTAGTGGCTTAACCCATTATCACACAAGAATATTTTAGACTGGTCCAAATTGAAAGAGGTTGAAGACGACAATTTAAACTTTATGAAATATTAGATTTTTTCGTCCTTTTAGAAAGAAAACATTGAGGAAAATGAAGAAATTGCTTGTGACAAGCAATTTCTTCATTTTCCACAATGTTTTCCAAAGCTTTTTTCCTTGGGGCGTCTAAAAGCGTCACTGAGTGGGAATGGCTTAACCCTTTACTGTATTGCAAAGTTTTAGACCTGTCCAAATTCAAAGGTTTTGCCAACAACAAATTAAAGTCTTTTTTATTTGGAAAATTAATCTTTGTGAAGGATAGAAAATATTGTGGAAAAAGAAGAAATTGCTTGTTATGCAAGCAATTTCTATTTTTCCACAATGTTTTCTCAAGTGTAAAATCACAGTGATGTAAAAACAAGGGATTGTGCAGGAAAGAGTTAAAACAATAAGTGTGTACAGTAAAACTTGTATTTTACAATTCCCAAGTAATTTGGCTTTTAATTTCCACAAGAAAAGATCAGGAAAAACAATTGGGAACATTGCTGAAGTTAATTTCTTCATTTTCACATTGTTTTCTACCCGAACAAAAGGAAAGAAAGGCAGATATTTGAATTTTATCAATTTTAAATTATCATTGAAACATCTCTTTAGACTAAATTGGTCTAGATTTTTCCATGTGGTGATGACAATCAATTTCTAAATTTTTCAACTCATTTTCCTGAATCTTTTTCTTGAGAGGCTTCAAAAAAGCAAAATTGAGTAGTTGGAGTTATATCAAGTATATTTCCTGGTTTGGTGGCACAAAACAATTAGTTAACCAGCCAACAATTTGCTTGTTATTTTATTGTACTGATCATAAAGAAAATGCAAATTAATGTTGTTTATTATATACCTTGCTGTGAAATCTTGGGGATTTCTCAGTGTATTAAATTTTGATATAGGCACTGAAGTGACGATAACACTTTTCAGTTTCACTCCCTGCTGTGCTGTAATTTAGGAACTACTTTTTTTCCAACCCAGTGACATTTTAAAGATTCTATCAAAAAGATTGGTTTCGATATTTTAATAAAAAATAAAATAATAAGGTATATAATAAATAGAATAATCTACTGGTTATTCCAGATATGAAAAAATATTTCACTCGGATGCGTTGTTAGGCGTTAAAAAACTTGTGCTGCGCACTCGTTTTTCAACGCCTAACAACGCATCCTAGTGAAATATTTTTTCATATCTGGAATTACCAGTTGATTATCCTCTATTTAATACATCACCTTGTTGGTCATGGCCAGTGATTCAAACAATCAAACATATGACCATTCGCTGGCCCCTCCACTGACTTTGCTAGCCAAGCCCACTAACTCTGACAGGAAGCCCAGCATCAGATGAAATAAGAAAGATAAATATGGTGAAAGTTTTGAAAATCTTTTTCTCAGAAACCAATTGATTGATTTCAATCAAATTTAACAGGAATGGTCCTTCGGTGACTCTTTATCAAATTATTTAAAAGAATTTTGATAGGTTGAAAAACATGACTTTAATAGGCGGGGCTTATTCTTGTAAATGGTAAATAGTGTAAACTTTAAAGATGTTTTGTTCTCAGAAACCAGCGGATTGATTTCAACCTAATTTACAGGAATTATCCTTTTGAGACCCTTTATCAGATTCCATCATATTGTTTTGATCAGTTGAAAAGCATGGTTTTATTACTTTGGCTATTTTGGCTGATTTCCATTTATTGTATGCAGGGAAAATTTTGAAAATTTTGCCAATACTTTTTTCATCTGACTTCTATAGCAATGAAAAGTTTAAAATGCATCCCTAGAGCTATCCAAAAGAATTAAGTGGCAAGATTTATTTGCTAGACTTGGCGAATATGATTTAGTTTATATTTAATTCCTGAAAACACCTTTTTTTAAACAGTACATAAAGGCCTTTGGAGCGATACAGGTGTACCACCTCTATTGTGGTTTTGGCAACCTTAATATCATAATAACAGCTTATTCAAGCTCTAATTACAATGCTTACATAATTACATATTGCTTTATATTTTGCTTGAAACCAGCCATACAATTTGAAAATAGAAAAAAAAAACAACGACATTTAATTTCGAAGTGAAACGTCCTATGAACCCCCTAAAAAAAACTATTTATTTCAGCAGATGTGTTTTTTGATTCTGAAAATTAATATTTTGTAATGGTTGCCTAAGGCAAGTGTTCACTTACTAGCAGTAATTACTCAAGTAGGATAGACTATTTAACCCTTTCCCGTTTTTTGACATTTTAGACTGGTCCAAATTGAAAGAGGCTGCAGATGACAATGAAAAATTGGGTTCAATTTGAAATGATCCTATGTGGTAAAAAACTTTTTCCACAATGTTTTTTTCAAGTATAAAATCACAGCAACGTAACCCCCCCCCCCAAAAAAAAAAAAAAAACCAAAACAAAACAGCATTTGTTTTAGCATATGTGTTTTGTATTTCCTAATATGAATATTTTGAAAAACGTTTCCTAACTTTGGCAAGTATGTGCTTAATAGAAGTTCTTGTTCAAGTAGGATTGACTATTTAAAATGATTCATTCATTTGAAACATTTTGCACTGCAATGTACATTACTATAACCTATTATCAGACAACAAAGTTATAGACTTGTCCAAGTTCAAAGAAGTTGCAACAATTTTTAACATGTGGAATTTTAAAAAAGAATTGTCTTTGGGTAGAAAATTATGTGGAAAATGAAGACTTTTTTTGACACAAGTAGAAGAAATTGCTTGTCACAAGCAATTTCTTCATTTTACACAATGTTTTCCAGTACTTTTGTAAAAAAAACCCACAAAAACTGGACAGTGTTGGAATAGGTTTAAGAATCGTATGTAATTCTTTATTTCTTTACTAATGTACTACTGAATACTATTGCTGAAATTTAGGGGTTTAGGCATTTATTAATTTTGAACGACAGATAAAAGTCCTCAAACAGATTGATTAACCCTCTTGTGTTATATCTATATGATTCAGGTTAATCCTGCAATGGTAGCAAAGCTTGAGGAAAAGGGGATGAAATTTGTAGGTCGCAGTGAAGACGGAGAGAGAATGGAAATTATGGAGCTAGATGGTGAGACTGCTTTGAAGATTTTTGTTTGATATTCTTTTGATTTATCTACAGTCAACAGTCATTATCTCGATTCTTGTGGACTGTTGAAAAAAGCTCAAAATAACCAATGTTCAAGGTAGAATAATCAGCTGTTGAACGAAGAAAAGTTTATACATGAAGTTGGGTTTTGGGGTAGCCTGGTTTGCGATGTTGACTTTGAAGATTTATAGACTAGGGATTGGGTAAACTATCAACTTTATTCATGGGAAAAACAAAAGAAATGTTGATATCATATTTTTTTTGCCCCTCTACTTGTATTTTTCATAGGCATGTAATTTGCACAGAATATTGATAGTTTGACCATGAGGTGCTACAACAATTTAATCAAATGTTGAATATTGTTAATCAAGGTTATAATGGATTTTGATAGTCATATTTACATAACAGGTAAAAATTGACAAGAAAATTGAAATCTGTCACAAAAAATGACTCAAAATAACAGGAATTGCAGATATTACTGGTTCGGGCTAAACATTCATTTTTACAAGATATAAAGAAGGGATAATATTAGGACTTAAATATGACCTCAACATATTGAGAAATTGAAAATTTCTACTCTCAAGATTATTAGTGTTGACTATCATGTATACTTTATCCGAAAATCAAAGTTTATTCAGTATATTCTCTTTTTGCAACAATAATTATTGCCTTATGAATGAAAGAATTCGAAATAAGATGGAATTTTAGGGAGTTCTGGATGTCAGTGCTGGGTACATTTGAATGAAAAAATAATGGCTGTATACTGTAGAAAACATCTTTGCCTATTACCAGGAGACAATTTTTTTGTCAAGCCTGCTTATGGTGAGCAAGACATAGTTGTCACTATAACAAGTCGGTGTATGTGCATTAGTGCCTAAGTCTGTTAGTCCTTCGGAATTTGTCCGGACAATTACTCCTACATTTATGGATGGATTTCAAAATAACTTGGCACAATTATTCTCCATCATGAGTAGATGTGTCACCTGAAAGAATTTTTTTGGATGGCTCTAATGTCAAGGTCACAGTTTCTCCATCAAGCGTAGATGTGTCATTTGAAAGAATTTTTGGATATCTCTAATGTCAAGGTCACAGCTCAAGGTCCAACACTAAAATTGTGATTGTCCAGAGCATTTCTCCTTCAATTATGGATGCATTTAAAAATGAATTGGCACAATTATTCTCTGTTATGAGAGATTGATGGTCAAGTCAAGTTGATGGTCAAAACTTTGCGAGCTTGACAGCAGTTTTCTTGGGACAACCATCTAGTCGAAAAGTCCACATTGAAAGAAGTTGCAGAAAACAATGCAAAGCTTTTGCAAATGCAGAAATGATGTTAGACAAGGCAACTATTAATTTCTCCTTTTCTCACAGTGTTTTTGAAAATATATTCTTAAGGCATAGAATACAGGATAATGTGTTAACCCAATACCACATGAACCTGCTATTGAAACAAAGAAAACAATGTGGAAAATGCAGAAATTGCTTGTTACAAGCAATTTCTGCATTTACCTCATGGCTTTCTACTCAGATAGAAAAAACTATTTGAAATTCAATCCACTTAAATTTGTTACCTGCAACTTCATTCTTTTTGATCAGTTTCAGTTTTTGTTGTCTGGTAATGGGTAAGTGGCTTGAGAGAAGAAGAAACTAACGGATCAATAGCCATTCCCCCTTACCTCTAAAACAGTTATCAAAAGTATCAAATATTTTTGGTAGGCAAAATACAGGGTAAGGGACATAAAGCAGAAGGTAATCCGTAATGAGATGGCCAAAACATTGTAATGACAGCTTGAATCAGCTGTTGTTACAAAATTTAGCCCTTTCCTGCACAATCCTGTAATTTTACGTCCCTGTAATTTTATACTTTATTGTAACAGTGGGAATGTAATAAGCAATTTCTTTTCCTAGAATATTTCTCTAACCTGTAGGTTGGTTACTTTTCAAATTACACTTTTTAATTGTTGTCTGCAACGTCTGAAATTGGACCAGTCTAAACTTTGGAAAAATGGGAAAGGGTTAAGTTACCTGGGAATGAAAATGTTTAACAAGTATCGGAGGTTAACGTTTTGTGATGGCATAAATGGATGATCTGATAGGTCAGTCAAGGCTTGATTGACAGCTGCAATCCGTCATGCTTTGGTAGGTTTAAACAAAAGTGAAAATTGCTATATAGAAGTATTTTCTCCTTTGACAGAAGTTCCGCTTAGATATTAAACAACAGTACTTGCAAAATTTATGGTCAGTAACATGTAACATAAAAGTAAAATGGTTGGGAACCTAAAGGTTGAAACTACAGCTTTAATAACTTACAGTTGCGATGTATAAGTAGCCAAATCATAGTAAATGCTTCACATGAATTTCAGCCAATGTTTGAGTTCTCTGCCTGTCTGTATGAATGATTTGATTGGTAAGTTAATTCTTTGATTGACAGAAATGTTCCACCATTGGGCCCCTCTCGATATACATAGTTACTCCGCTTGATCAGTTACTTCCCTTGAACTCTGGGTAGTTTTATATAGGAAGATACAAGTATACCTTTGAAATTCGATGTTTTTCATCTTATAAAAAATATTGAAACTTTTCTACATCATTCTTGTAATTGTTAAAGTTCTGTGGTGAATCTATTTAAAAGCTAAATCACTTGGTGATATAAGCGTATATATTCCTTTCCTTAGGGTTAAACTTAACTCATTATCACTTAACAAATCTTTGACTGACCAAAATTTAAAGATGTTGCAGACGACAATTTCTGGTGAATGGAATTTCATATGTGTTTGCCATTTTAGGAAGAAAATATTGTGGATAATCAAGAAATTGCTTGCAATAAGCAATTTCTTCATTTTCCACAATGTGTTCCAAATCTGCTATTCTTTGTAGGTGTCAATGTGCAGGAATGTGCTTATGTCGTGTTTTTGAAAAACTGATCATTTGAGTGGTGTCATATTTCTGATGTTTGTCAATCATTATTTTTCAGACCATCCTTTCTTTGTTGGTGTCCAGTATCACCCTGAATACATATCTCGACCTCTCAAACCCTCGCCTCCGTATTTTGGACTTTTAATGGCATCATGTGGTAAACTACAGGGGTTTGCTAACAGAGGGTTCCGAAAGTCACCGCACATGTCATATAGTGAGGGTGATTCAGATGACGAGGTAGCAAAACTAGTCGGAGATTTGAACGTAGATGAAAGCAATGAAGTATTGACTTAGAAATTGCTGTGTGATAGTGGTATTCATGCCGTTTTTATAATTACAGATCAATTCGTCTACTTTACAGGCAAAATAGATCTATTGATCATTCACTTACTTTGGTTGAGCTATATATATATTGTAGCTCTACGGATCAAAGATCATACAGGCAGGGCTTGAAACTAGCACTAGCATACTAGCACAATACTAGTGGAAATTTGATTTTGCTAGTAGGTTTTATTGGTAGATATTGTCAATTGTATTTAATGGACCTTTAGTTATTCATAAAAAAATATCTGCTTTCTTCAAGAAATTTTTTACAAAGCTTCAAATGACCAAGTGATGTATTGAGCATGTTAGTCTTAAATATTCAATAAATAAGATTAACCCATTCCCACACTATGCTTTTTGATGCATAGAAAAAAAAAGGTTTGGAAAACATTGTGGAAAATGAAGAAATTGCTTGTTACAAGCAATTTCTTCATTATCCATAATGTCTTTACCCTAAAAACAGAATTTTGAAATTTCATCGACTACAAATTATCATCTATGACTTTTTTCAATTTAGACCAGTCTAAATTTTGTCATCTGGTAATGGGTTAAAAGGAAATATAAAGTGTTTGTGTTAATCAAAAAATAAGTATGCTAGTAGGGTCTGATGTTTGCTAGTTGAAATTATGCCTAGCAGCAAAATATTGCCAATAGTGAATAAAATTGAATTCAAGCCCTGATACAAGTTGTTGTCTCAGGCCTGTTCACTATTTTACATCATTATTTGTGAGAGCATCATTCGTGACTGATCAAGATGATTTTGAATAAATTTTTATTGTGTGATTAAAATCGAAATCTGCAGGAGGTTTTGATCAAAGCTAGCTTGAAAATAATGTTTAAAACCTGTTCCTGCTCTGTTCCACTTTCCACCACACTCTAGAAAATGCATAGAAAAAAATTGTGAAGTTTATATTAATTGCTTGCTTACATGCTAAACGTGGGATGTTCCTGTTCAGCAGGATGTTTAGACACATATGTGCAGTCTGACCCTAGTGTTCACTACCTGCTTGTCCCTTCTGCCCGGATTTGTTTAAAACATGAATTTTGAAAAAAAAAAAACACTATTATGCTCAGAATAAACCCTTCCAATGTTTTCAGTCCTTTGATTTTAATGCCGTTCTGTGGTGAATTTTTGTCAGCATGACCATGGTTAACTCGGTAATCCTAGCAATTTGTGTAAACTGGTTTCTTGGATGTAGCTCGGATATTTATGTCACTATATATTTAAATACTCATTTTGAACAATTTCAATATTTGCAAAGTGCTATATTCATATAAAACAACAAATATATATGTAAACATTCCACTCTATAATAACCCTATGTTTGTGGAAGTCATGACATGTCAAGTTGAAAATGTATTTGGTGAGATTCCCATTCAAGTGCTAAAATTGTTTGAATCCATTTTGCATGGTTTCTTTAAGAAATGAAAGGCGAAATAAAAGAATATCTGTTGATGTGTTTTGTCTTTAGTCTTCTTAAAATATTGTGATTTTGATTTCCTTCTTTATTTCCATACCAGATGTCAGAATCTCACAATTTGAAGACAATTCAAAGTGAATCTGAAGATAGTAGTTAATACAAAATAGCCCAGTTGGTAGCACACCAGATGCCCCATCATAGGGTGTCACAGGGTTTGATCTGCAGCAGCAGCACACATACTTTCCGACATTTGTCTCTTACCAATAGGTGGATAATTGTAAACCTAAGCCGGATAGCAGCTGAAGGCTAGGAAAGGATGTAATGGTGGTACGGGAGTGAGATATACCAGGAAGCCATTGTTATGTGCTCCAGCCGCCTCCATATGACAGAAAAAATTGTTAAAAACAGTTTTAAACCTGAATCAAACAAACGAACAAATAAAACTTCTCATGCTGAACCTTGAATATTTCTGTTGTACATATGTGTGGTCTGATCTTGGTCTACACCACCTGTTTGTCTACGTCAAGCCAGAATTGTTCAATTTTCAAAAGAAATGTCTACCAACAATCCTTACTCCATTGCTTTCAGCCCTTTCATTTTAACCCTTGTCATGCTGAACCCGGAATATTCCGGTTTTGGCAGGAGGTGTAGACTAAGATCAGACTGCACTTATGTGCAGGCTGATCTTAGTCTTTACCTCCTGCTTGTACCCTTCCTGCAAGAGTTGCTTAAGAAATTGATTTCTAAAAATAATATTGAATTTCGAACAAGTTCTATCAGTGCTTTCAGCCCTTTGATATAACAGCAATTCAGTAATGTAATTTATACAGCATGACAAGGGTTAATACAATTCCTAAGGAGGACTTTATTTAGCATGACAAGAGTTAAAATCAATGTCGGCCAATTTTGGAGTCAAAAATTAGTTTCCTGTTTAAAGGAAAGATTTGATTGGTCTAATTTTCATTGACCGACACAATCCATGAGTTACTATATTTATGTACCATAAAAAACTTTATTGGTGTCAGGATTGTTTGTTAATTATCAAGCAAATAAGAGACCAACCCTCTTTGTATTCTAAAATCTTTATTATTGAGAAAGAGACATAAAGCATAATGAGACCATATTTGTATTTCATGACTTCTTGAGTAAGAAAATGCACTGTAAAAAATGAGACCATCTTTGAGGTACATGAATCAGATGATTCAAATAGATACCAGGTCAATCCTTACTATTCTGGTGAAAAATCAATGAAATTAAAAAGGTCACTAACCTGGGTTAAACAAGAAAATTTTAGAGTGGTCAAAATGGGAAAAAGTTGCAGACGACAAATTCAATTTGACAAAATTTAAAAGAAATCTTCTTTGCGGATATAAAACAATTTGGGAATTTCTTTATGTTCTACAATGTTGTCAAATGCTGTGTTTCTTAGTGGACGTCAAAAAGCGGGACTGTGTGGCCAGTAACGTAACAAAAATAAATTTTAAGCTTGTAAATTGTAAGCTTGTTAACCCTTTCGTGTTCAAATCGGGGGTTTTACGTTGCTGTGATTTTATACTTGAGAAAACATTGTGGAAAAAGAAGAAATTGCTTGTGGTAAGCAATTTATCCTTTTTCCACAATATTTTCTACCACATAGGACTGTTTAATTTCAAGTTGCATCCAATTTTAAATGTCGTCTGCAACCTCTTTCAATTTGGACCAGTCTAAAATTTCAAAAAAAGGGAAAGGGTTAATCGAATGTTTGATTGACAGCGGCGATCCATTTAGAGAATGTAAATTATTGTTCAATGTTTTGAAGAATTATTATGATCCAGTTGGGTTGATGGTGATTTCCGTTACGGTTGGCCTGGAGGGAGAGTCATGTTGACTCCAGTTTTCTGGCATGGCCCATCAGCAAATTTCTTCACACTGTAAATATAGTTAAATGAAAATTATCCTTGTATTAACCCATTCCCACAATCCCTCCTTTTTACGACCCCACAGAATGTAATTCTGGGAAAAAAGGTGGAAAATGAAGAACTTGTTTGTTTCAAGCAATTTCCTTATTTTCCACCTTGTTTTTTATACCCCAAAAGACAAGAGATACTCAAAATTCTCTCACTTTGAAATTGTCTGTATCTTCTTTGAATTCGGACCAGTATAAAATGTGGTAATGGGTTAAATGGTGAAGTGACAGTTCTAACAATTTCACAAGTGCGGAAAGTAAAGACTGAGAGCACACCCAAACAATCCATTCTGACACAATGACGCTCTTCTATTCGAAGCAGCGGGGGGGGGGGGGGGCTATTCCAGTCACCTGGGCGTTGGCAGAATTGTCTGGTTAAACCGTGCAAGTTTCATATCTCAGTTTCTACTATTACTGCTATTGCTCTGAAGCTTTGCACATGCTTTTGTGACAATATCACACTCTAGACACGTGTTCTTTATTCTGACATTCATTTAAGTGGAATTCAACCCTTTTCGGACTTGGAAATTCTACTAATGCTTTTACTTTGAAACTTTGCATATCCTTTTGTGACCAGCATATCATCTTCTAGGCAAAGATTCATTACAATTACATTTATTATAGTGGGGTTTAACCCTTTTTGTACTTAGAAACTCTTGGTTAAACCTTGCGTGCAACTGTCATATATCGTTAATAACTCTCTTTCTACCAATGCAATTGTTTTGAAACTTTTCACAAGTTTTGTGAAAATAATATCAACCTCCAAATGTAGATTCATTACTCTTACATTCATTTTAGTGGTTTTTTTTTACCCTCTTAGGACTTGAAACTTTTAAGTCAAACCCTACGTGCAATTGTCATACATCTTTAATTTCTCTCTTTCTATTAATGTTATTGCTTTGAAACTTTGCACATGTTTTTCTGACAATGATATCAGCCTCTAGATACAGATTCATTTCTCTGACATTCATTTTGGTGGAAATTGAACCCTTTTAGGTCTTAGAAATTCTTGGTTAAACCTTATTTGCAACTGTTATATATCTTTAATTACTCTCTTTCTACTAATGCTATTGCCTTGAAACTTTGCACATAATTTTGTGACCAGCATATCATCTTTTAGGCAGATATTCGTTACAATTATATTTATTATAGTGGAGTTTTAACCCTTTTTGGACTTATTGTTACATTTTAGTTGCCCGGTGACAACATGATATTTTGATTTCGGATTTCCGATCTTCTCGATTAACCTATTACCAAATGACAAAACTTTAGACTGGTCCAAATCATAAGAAGTTGCTGACGACAATTCAAATTTGGTACAATTTTATTTTTTCCCCAATTTTTCTGATTTGAAAACATTGTGGATTTGAGAAATTGCTTGAACTAAGCGATTTCTCTATTTTCCACAAAGTTTTCCCAATTGTTTTTCTTTGGGGACGTCGTAAAGCGTCATTGTGTGTGAAAGGGTTAAGGTTCATACCGTCAAACAGAACTGTAACATCCAAGTGAGATCAAAATGAAGCCTGACTTGAATATCACCGTCGACGCTTATTTCCTCTTAACCCATTACCAGACGAAAAGTTTTAGACTCGTCCAAATTCGAAGAACTTGAAAACGAAAATAATAAGTCGATATCGATACAAATGAATCTTTCTTTCGTGGTAGAAAATAATATAGACAGTGCAGAAATTGCTTGTAACAATTTAAAACTCTTTGTTATCTTCGCCGTGGTATAACTGAAAGATAGTTAAACTGTTTACCCACCCAACGCAGTCCATAGAACACTGGTTACCGTACGTAATGCCGTCGTCACCACACACAGGCAGATAGATCATTTGACAGATACACGGAAAGTCAGCCAGCGGGGTTCCACAGGTTCCTTCATGTACAAACACAGCTCCACTTAAAACAAAACATAAAAAAATCTTAGTTTATTTTGTTAGCGAAAGCAACTGTTTATTTATGGCCTATAACGTTACTTGGCTGCACCGGGCATATGGGACCTTGCGATATTGTTAAACTTTTAACGCCCCTGTGAGATTATACTGAGGAAAATATTGTTGAAAAAGAAGAAATTGCTTGTAGCACAACATTTTCCATCCTTTAGGATGGCCACTGTTTCAATTTCACTTACTTTACAATATCGTCTGCGACTCCTTTCTCTAAAATTTGAGCGGCCGTCATAGCTCAGTCGGTAGCACATAAGACACCCAATCTTCAATCATGGAATGTCATGGGTTTGATTCCCGACGGCGGCACATATCCTTTCCGACATTTGTCTCTCACAAATTGATGGATAATGGTAAACCTAAGTAGGATAGCAGCTGGAGGCTAGGAAAGGATGTAGTAGTAGTACTGATGAGAGAAATACCAGGAATCCATTGTTAGGTGTTCCAATACGGTGACTGAAAATCTGTTAAAAGTGGCGTTAAGCACCATTCAATCAATCAATAAGACCAACATCGTTTTGTTCTCGATTCATTAACCGTCGTCATGCTGAATCAAAACCCTATGAAGAATTGCTTTAAAATCAAAGGCTGGCAGTACTGGAATATCTTATTGGGGGTCATTATTTCTTATGTAAATTAATTATTTAGACAACTCTGACTTAATGGGGAGCCGCCGTCATAGCGCAGTTGGTAGCGCGTCGGACTGTCAATCTAGAGGTCCCGGGTTCGATTCCCGACGGCGGCACTCATCCTTTCCGACTATTTGTCTCTCACCAATGGGTCGATAATCGTAGACCTATGTGGGATAGCAGCTGGAGGCTAGGAAAGGATGTAATGGTATTACTGGTGTGAGAAATACCAGGATTCCATTGTTAGGTGCTCCAGCCGCCGCGATATAACAGAGATTGTTGAAAGCGGCGTAAAACCCCATTCAAACAAACAAACTGACTTAATGGGGACAAACAAGAGGTGTAGATCGCTGTTATCTATTCACTAAAATTGTAATCTACTTATCAATGACGCATTGCTAAAGTTATTTAGCGCGGCTCTTTGGTTAAGGAAGCATCGAATCGGAAGTAGTGGGTTCAAATCCCGACCGCGTCAATGGTTCACGTTGGTAAGTCAAGGCATTTCAGAACCACAGTGATATAACTAAAATATTGTTCAAAGCACCATTTAAACACGCAAACAGACCACATCGAAGTATTCGACATTGTGTGTTGTGAACTGGTAAGTTGAACCGGGAATATTTCTGTTTTGGTAGTTGGTATAGACTAAGATCAGCCTGCAAATATGTGCAGTCTGATCATAGTCTAAACTACTTGCTTGTCCCTGTTGTAGCTAGACGTTTATGAAACAAATAAATAAATATTAATAATAACCCAAATTTGTTCCCTCCAGTTCCTTCAACCCTTTAATTTTAATGCGATTCTTTAGATAACTATCCTCGGCATAACAAGGTTAAGTGTTTGTTTATGAAACCCCTTGATTCGCCGTAGAAATCGTGCGAATCATCCCGTTTGAAAATCACAGGAAAACCTTAACCCATTCCCACACAATAGAATTTTAGACCAGTCCAAATTGAAAGGAGCTGCAGACGACAATTTCAAGTTGATGGAATTTTGAATTTTTTCGTCTTTTGGGATAGAAAACATTGTGGATAATGAAGAAATTGCTTGATCCAAGCAATTTGTTCATTTTCCACAATGTTTTCCAAGCTTTTTTGTTGAGGGGCGTAAAAAGGAGAGATTGAGTGGGAATGGGTTAAATGTAAATCAAGTATTCTGAAAAAAGACTTTATTTACAGAGAGCAATACACCTTGTTTTCTAGAAAATGTTATTAAAACTGTCCACGCAACTAATTGAGTGCTAACTACATACAAGAAAAAAAGGTACTTACGCGCATTTCAATAAACATCTATTATTATAGGTCTTGCCATCAGAACCACAGACGAGTTCAAAGTTACGTGGACAGACACACGAATTACCGCAGGCTCCAGCGTGGTCAAGTTCCACCCCTCTGTAAACAAAACAAATCAATAAGTAACCCTTGTCTTGGTGAAACCGGAATATTCCTGTTTTGGGAGGAGATATAGACAAAGATCACCCTGCACATAAGTGCAGTATGATCTTAGTCTTCACCTCCTGTCTATCCTTTTAAAACCAAAGTTGTTTGTGATGATAATTTACAAAGGAAGTATTGACAATCGAACAGCACCGGTGGGGGACTAACTACATCCGTCGACGTATAAGTGGTTACAAGTGTGTGTTTGTGTGTGTGCGAAATCCCTCGTGTAATTAATATCATGATAAAGAAACAAGAGTGACCCCCCAAAAAGAAAAAGAAATAATAATTATAATAATAAAAAAACCACCACCAACAACAACAACAAAAATCACACCACAAAACAAAGAATCAAACAAGCAAATAAACAAACCAGGCGTAAGAATGTTATTAGTATTGGTCGCTGCTGTTATCAAAAATCGATTGTCCAATGAAATCGTTCATTTTTTTCGGATTGAAATGTGATATACGACATTTCATTCTTTTCATTATTGTTGTATGGCAGCTTTAACATCATACCATTGCTTACTTAAGCTGTGATTACGACGTTTAAGTAGCTAACCAACGATTTGCTTTTTTAGCTCGTCAGAGCTAATTTGGTACCGCCGGCGTACTACTTGGTTTAAGTTTTCTCTCTTTAAAACAAGTTTGAGGGAGCTCATATTTCACAAATGCACTCTTTAGAAAGGAAGCTTTCACTTGAAACAATGACCCTGACCCTTGTGGCCTTGGCCTTTAACCCGTTCTAAATTTCTAAACATTAACTTTTGCTTTGTCATTTTTCACCCTAGGATGCTCATATTTTACACGTGTATTCATTAGGAGATGGGCTTTCATTTTAGACAATGATCTTTTTCCTGTGACATTGACCATAAACCAGAAAAAGATATACTAAAAACTTTTAACTTCTCATTTCAAGGTCTTTTTTCAGCCATTGGTATTCATATTTAACACGCGCATACTTCAAGAGACATGCTTTCATTAGAGACGTTTTCTAAACCAAGAACGTTGTGCTCAAATCTCAGTTTAAGCCTGTTGTATACAGTACATAGAGAGCTATATTGTCCGCGGATATCTCTTGTTGTATATCATTTGATACCAGAGTGGATCTGCCTTATTGAGGGTCAGTTAGCAGGATCGGGGATCTGTCAAAGACCGATATCTACAGTGTCTATTAACCATTGTCGTGCTGAATTAAAATCCCGTACAGTATTGCTTTAAAATCAAAGGACTGACAGCACTGGAAGGTCTTAATGAGGAACAATATTTCTTTTGAAAATTTGATATTTCATTAACTCTGGCTGAAAGGGGACAAGCAGGAGGTATAGACCAAGATCACACTGCACTTATGTGCAGGCTGATCTTCGTCTATACCTGCTGCCAAAATAATAATATTTCGGGTTTGACATGACCAGGGTTAAAACTTTATTATGCAGCATCTGCGAAACTGAAAGTGAGCTTTACCAAAACTACTTACGCACAGTTCATGCCACATTTATTCCCGTATGTAACTCCATCTTTACCACACACAGGCATGTATTCCAGGGTACAAATACAGGGAAAACTGGGCTTAGGCGGGGTGGTAGCTGCCATTGCCACTGAAAGAAATGTATAGAGTATAGACAATGAATGATTAAACTTGCTCTGATTTTATTGTCTAGAATAATAAGTAACTCACGAAGGTAAAGATCAGAGTCTTAAGAGATTTTGTTAACACTATATGCGATTGCAAAATTGCACCAGGTTGACATTGACCCATTCCTACACAACCCCCTTTTACGCCCTTCAAGGTTTTTCTTTAGAAACATTGAAAAAATTGCTTGGTATTATCGATTTCTTCATTGTCTACAATGTTTTCTTCCCAAATGACTAATTCAAGTATTGTCGTCTACTAATTCTTTGAAGTTGGATCAGCCTGAATTATTTCAATTGTTTTTAAAGCAATTGCGCAAGTTTGGTCTTTCTCAGGAAAATTATGTATTTTCAATTATTTGAACTTAATCTTGTTTTGATCTGAAGTAGATGCCCAAATCTCTGAGAAGAAAGAACTACAAAATATTCGAATCGTTAGTATCTATCTAATCTTAAAACAAGTGGTTAACGAGCTCGGAAGACATTTTTATTTCTAGAAATATGAGCAGTTTACCTATCCGTTGCGTGTAAATCACATATAAGCCAAAAATAGTGAGTGTCGGTGGTTCATATGTTTTTTTGTGATACTGTGTTGTGTTGTGCATCGTTAAATTAATTGATGATTGTAAAAACTTCTGCCCATGTTGGACACTTTTGATGACGATTTGGGGATTTACGTTTCAAGCATCCACTCTTCATATCATTTAAATCCTGAGTAAAGTGAAAAGCACAGATGCATTTTTTTTCAACTTTTTACACGAGGAAGATTCAGAGGATGTACGTGTAAAGTTTCAAACAAATTCACCAGAAACTTTGTTTTCTGTGTGTATATTTGCAATAGTAGTCATGCAGCTCGGAGGATGTAACGATTAGACGTCGTTTAATCATAATGTTATCTATTATATACCGGTACCTATAAACTATCATGACGAAAATCGGGCTCAATTTCAGCTTCCGATACCCATCGACAGAAAAAAAAACAAAAAACAAAAAAAAAACAAAAAAACAAAAACAAACAACAACAAAAAAACAACAACAACAACAACAAAAAAAAAAAAAAAAAAACTATCATGACGAAAATTGGGCTCAATTTCAGCTTCCGATACACCTCGACAGAAAAAAAAACAACAACAAAAAAAAACGCATTAACCATGTACCACAAGAACCGTATGAATCGTCGAGTACCTTGTGTAATTTCGATGCTAACATATCCATGTATGTGTAATCACGTTAACCCTTTCCCACTTGTCAAAATTTTAGCCTGGTCCAAATTGAAAGAAGTTGCAGACGACAATTTAAAGTTTATGGGATTTTGAATTGTTTCATCTTTTTGGATAGAAAACATTGTGGATAATGAAGAAATTGCTTGGGACAAGCAATTTCTTCATGTTCCACAATGTTTTCAAAAGCCTTTTTTCTAAAAGCGTCTCTGAGTAGGAATGGGTTAAACTTCATTTATGAATATATAACATGCCAATACACATAAATTCATCACATCTTATCAGTATCATTTTATAAATAGTTTTTCTCTCCTACGGGGCCGTATCTTGTCTCGTAGCTTGTGTAGAATACCGTTTGACTCGACCTTCTTTCTCGTCAAATAGTATCCCTCTCAAGCAACTCGACGGATGCAACCTTTAAGAGAGAAAACAAAACTCTTAAATTAGTCTATATTTATCGACTCAGAACGTCGAATCCGCACGTCGCTTTTATTACCCCTTAAACCTTAAGACAAAACATTAAGACTTGTACAATGTCGATTTTCTAATTTGATTATTCTAAACAAACAAACAAACAAACAAACAAACAAACAAACAACAACAACAAAACAAAAAAAAAAAAAAAAAAAAAAAAAAAAAAAAAAAAAAAAAAAAAACAAGCGGCCCTAACATATCGTATGGAAGAGCTTTTTGGAAAATACGAAATAGCGCTCGTTTATGAAGCTAATTTAATTTCAATATGAAAGCTACTTCCCACTCCCCCCCCCCCCCCCATATACGTTTTCACTTTTTAAAACATACAAATACCATGGGAAGTCTTATTTCATCTCTGTGGGTGTATAAGATCAATATTTAAAGAACACAATGACCCTTTATTACACCCAAAGCAAAAAAAGGCTTTGGAAAATTGAAAAAAATGCTTGTTCTAACGATATAGTTTTGTTTACAATTAACCTTCTATCAGTCTTTAATCCCTAATAGACAGTTTATATCAATACTCAGGCAAATGAGGTCTGGAAATAATAATCGGAGAACCCAGCGTTTGCGTTTGGGAAGAAATGAAAACTACTAAAAGAGTCAACAGAAGTTAAATTTGTTGACAAGGTTCCTCACATAGGCTGTAATTTCAAGTACACATGCTCATTTTTTATGCAGCGGTTAAAACTTTAAAGACCTAATTTTAAAAGCATATACAACCCCTCGCGGAACTTCTATGTAAATACTTTTACATAAAAACATGTTTTCTTTATTCGATTCCATGATACGACCATTTTAATTTGTTCCTCGAATGTTATCGAATACGAGTATTACTATTTTATTTTGCTGTTAAAATATACCACTTGACGAATATTTTCGGAATATTACATTGTAAAATATCAAAAAAGTAATAAAGATAATGTAACCTTTACACCCAATACTTGTTGTCATATGCAAATAATTTTCGGAGCCATATGAAATTTGTTGTTCCTTAAATTATTTCATTTGATTTATCCTTATCTAATGTATGGTAAAATGTTTATGTATAGTCTTTATTTTTGTAAAAAGCTATAAACATATGTATGTTGATGTTTGCCAATAAAGAGTCCATTTTTTTATTGGTCAAATCTATAACATCTTACTGCTTGTAACTTAACTTTCATAATTTAAAGTCAGATGATATAAGTGTATGCATAATGGAATATTAATGGCCCCACAATTTCTTTAAGACCAACCCACGATAAAAGTCACAAACACGTTTATAGAACCTCAATAAAACGGTGTGTGATGGCAAAGGGAATTCACAAAACTGAATTTTCCAAAGTTTTGAAAACCGCAGGAAGTTCAACCAATGCGTACTCCATGAAACACGAAGTTGAGTCAACATAAGAATGAAGAAGGGGAAAGAAATCCTTACCTGCCAACAATGCTCCGAGAAGGACAACAGTTTTCATCATCATCATCTTCAGATACGAATTTTTCCAAGTGGTTTTCAGCTTTAGTCGAAATACAAGTTTGATTTAGACAGACCATGTACCTGGCTATTTATATGTTCACGGGAATGCTTCAAGTGTAGAAAGCAAAAAGATTTAAAATGCCAATTGTTTATTATTAAGTTAGGACTTTCTCTTTTCGATAATCTAGATCGCCTTCCTTTGAGGTAGCTGAAATTGTTTACAATTGGTGACACTTTGAAAAGGTTTGATAGATTTAAACCTTTCGTACAGTTCAAAACACTGTCACCAAAAACTTCAGACGATAACACAAGTACTTTGATTACACCAGATTTATTTTTACTAAATGTCCTATAACTGGTTAATAAAATACTATATAGATGATTAGTTAGGTTTTGGAAAAGTAATATCAATGTCTCCCGAGAAAGGGAGGCAGATGTCTATTTAACCCTTGTCATACTGATCCTAGAATATTTCTGCTTTGACAATAGTTTTGGCAAGTGTATAGACTAAGATCAGTCTGCACAGACGTGCAGTCTGATCTTAGCCTTCTCTACCTGCTTATCCTTACACCCATTATTTTACGTCAATGTTTTTAAATATAGTAAAAAGAGGCTAGATATTCGGGACAAGGGTTAAACTTTACCTTCATTTATTTCAGATCATAGTGCATCAGAGCTATTTTTCCTCCAAATGAACATATGTTGTATATTAACCCTTGTCAAGCTGAATAAAAAATCCTCTACAAAATAGCATTAAAATAAAAAAGCTGATAGCAATGGGTGCACGTATTTTAGACTAACAATGATCGGATTACTTTATAAACAACTCTGGCTTCAAAGAGACAAGCAGGTGGTGTAGACTAAGATCAGACTGCACTTAATTGCAGGCTGATCTTTATCTATATCTCCTGCCAAAATAGGCCTATTCTGGATTCGGCATGACAAGGGTTTACATGCTTTCTCTTTGTAGATGAATTAACAGGGTACCTTACCAGGACTGTTTTGATGTCAGAATTATCTGCCTTTGACTGCATAAACATTACTTGCAGTTAAAACGGACGGAAGAACTTATTATTTTGGGAGTTAATGCATGAAAAATATGTTAAATATTGATAACTGTCAAAGTCTAGACCTATTTTCGTATCAGCTGAAAGCGGGTTTTGACAAAAGTATGACATGTCAATGCTTAAAAAAAAGATGACTCACCAAGTCAGTTTAATTGCAGAGGATTCGTTTGTTTGTTTCTTATTTTTTTTCAAAATCGCTTAACGAATATCCCCCCATCTCATATGAGATTTCCATAGGAAAATGCTATACAAAGAACGAGTTTTTAATAAAATGCTTCACTTTCAATACAGTTATTGCTTTATTTCGCGCGAGAAAAAATTATTTAACTGAACTCGCTTTTCAACGTGAATAGCTCCAGTTATAAATGCATTGAACTTAAAATCTTCTGTACCCTTTGCGAATTTACACTTTCAAATAAAATTTCGTTGTTAATCTATACCTGGACTGATTTATACGAAAAATTAAAAAGAAGAAGATATTGAAAATCGCAAAATCGTATTTGAAAGACAGTGTAAGAGAGGCTCAAATGCATCTCGAAAGTTTGATAATCTTCTAATGCCATTTTCTCAAAGCACGCACCTTTTTGAATTGGTATACCATCAAATCCATATTTCACTTCGAGTGGTTTTCAATCGAAAAACATGATAGAAATATAAATTATAACGGGATAGATACAGACTTCAAAAGGTTGAAACAGAAAACAAGTGGAAAACACTTCAAGTCGATGGCTTTGGACTTAAGTAAATATTTGAAACTCGAAAATTGCTTTTCTCACTATCAATATGTTGGACGTTACGAATGATTGCAAAATGGTGGACGTATAATTGGATCCGCCTGCCTGGCCTCTGAGATTCGACAGGGTGTTCCATTTCGATATCAAACGACGCCATTTTTCAAATAAATATGATCAGTAGCATGTGACCAAAAGGTGAATAAGCTGTAGTTGCGACGTTTAACCCTTTCATTTTCTTGAAATTTTAGACTGGTCCAAATTGAAGAAGTTGCAGACCACAATAAAATTGAATGCAATTTGGCATTAATCAATCCTATGTGGTAGAAAATATTGTGGAAAAGAGGGAAATTGCTTGTTACAAGCAATTTCTTCTTTTTCCACAATGTTTTCTAGAGTATAAAACCGCAACAACAGAAAATCCCAGGTCTGTACAGGAAAGGGTTAAAACGTCAAACTAACAAAAATGCATAACATAATTGTCGGCCAATGTCGGAGTTTAAAGTAAAAGAATGGTTTGTTCGATTAAATGCCATTCTGTTATTGATAGGTGCAATCCGTCAATCATTGATAGGCGGGAAAAAAAATACCTTAACAACTACTACAATTGACCAATCGCTGGCCCCGCCCACTGACTACCTAGACCCCGCCCATTTACGCCGACAGGAAGTTCCGCTTCGATTTTTTACAGCGATCTTTCGCAAAATTCATGGCCTGTAGCATGCAACATAAAATGAAATGGTTGGTTCGTGACCTAAACGTCATAACTACAGCTTGAATAAGCTGTAGTTATGTCGTTTAAGTCGCCAAACCAACAATAAAGGTAAACAATTGCGGCCAAAACGGAGTTGACAAGCTCAGGTCCGGGCTGAATAAATCATTTGATTGGTCGGTTTATTCTATGATTGACAGACGCGATTGGTCAATTGTTTGCCAGCAAACTGTCAAAATTTTCGCCCTCCCGAATTCCATAATGTTGTTGTTACAGTTTTTTCTTCGATTTTCATAAAATGTTGTTTATAGGTGGGGGGGGGGGTAATGGGTTGGAGGTAATGTCTTGGGCTATCGCAGTATTCAAGCCTATGGTATGGGATATTGACCAATCAGACCATTCATTTAGACCTGAAGTGACTTCTGAACTCCAACAGTGGCCGACATATTTTAAAGCACTAATTTTTGTTGGTTTAACGGCTCAAATGATGTACCTTCAGCTTAATCAAGCTGTAATTACGACGTTTACGACGCGAACCAACCATTTTACTTTTCTGTTTCATGCTTCTAGTCATAAATTTTGCAAAATACCTCCGTTTTATATAGTAGATGAACTCCCTGTTGGAGTTTGATAGGCATGCCCAGCGACCCGTCAATGCCCATTTATAGAAAGAATAAAATCAAAATGCTGAAAGTACTGTAAGCTAGGAAAGCAATCATTTTGTTAAGTAATCTTCTTCGCCAAAGGTTATCACGATAAATGAACGAGGTTAATGTAACCAAGGAGTTAACCCTTTCCCACACAATACCTCCTTCTTTACGCCCCTCAAGAAAATAATTGTCGAAAACAATGTGGAAAATGAATAAATTGCTTGTTACAAGCAATTTCTTCATTTTTTACACTGTTTACTACCAAAAGAGATTAATATTTTAGAATTTTCAACAATTTGAAGTTGTCGCCTACAGCTTCTTTGAAGACTGATCAGAGTCATTTTATAAACGATATGCTCAAGTTGGCTAAAAATACCATGGAGATGAACTTGCTTGCAGAGTTTGCACTGTTCCTGAAATACATAAGAACTACATTTTTTATGGCGTAGGCATTCAATAGATTAGTGGTTAAACATTCTGTGGCAGTTTGCACTCGTTGAACTTTGAGAAAACCTTAAAATGTTATCTAAGAACTTAAGCTATCAAAGCTGACGCTTTGCTAGCTAAAAAGGTTAAGTTTTGACGTTGTTACAGAATTGTTATTTTCTCACAGGTAGATAGTAAGTTTTTATTCAGGTAAAAGATAAATGACATTAAATGGTAAATTCTTCTTTTCTCACAAATCTTTTCATAGTTATATTTCATCGACTCGTAAAAATGCGGGATTGTGCGGTAATGGGTAAAAATAAAATTGATTGTTTCCGCTGATAATCCCCCCTTAAATTTCCTTTATCAGTTTTGAAAAGATCCCTCCTCCAGATAGGAGGTTCTATGAACCATCGCAAAGATTTTCCGAATTATAACGGTCCGGAAAGTTAACCTAATCCCAAACAACCCCTTTTGAATTCATTGTGGAAATGTAGAGATTGCTTATTTTCATCATCTAGAATGTTTTCTACCAAAGAAGTAAAGATTTATTTTAACTTTCATCAACTATATACTGTCGACTTCCAACTATATGGTCCAAGGCTCGATCCTCGGTCGCGGCAAAGATTCTATCCGACATCTATCTCCCACTAATTGGTTAATAATCGTAAACCTAAATGGGATGAGTAGCTTGAGCCTCGGAAAGGATGTAGCGGTAGTACTGTTGAGAGAAATACCAGGAACCTATTGGTAGGTGCTCCAGCCGCTGCGATATGATTGAAATACTATTAAAAGTGGCGTTAAGTCCAATTCTATTACCACACCGGTAAATTATATAGTCGTCCAAATTGAGACAAGTTGCAGATGAAAATTTCAAGTTGGTTGAATGAAGATAGTATTGCCTTTTAGGACAAAAGCATTGTGGACAATAGAGTAATTGCTCGTAACAAGCAATTTCTTCATTGTCCACAATATTTCCTCATTTTTTTTTACTTGAGGGGCGTCAAAAAACGTCATTGCGTAGGGAAATAACTTGATTGCTGAAAACTCGAGGTCTGTTTTTTGTTGTTATTTTTTTCTCGTGAAAAACAAAGAAAGAGGTTTAAAACTTCTAGATTATTTTATCTCAATATATTCTATTCTTAAGTGTCTAATTGATAAAAATTATTAAAACATAAACAGTGATTACAAATTCTACGAATTGAACACCATTTCACCCCACGATTTCGAACTACACAAAATGAAGTTAAAGAAAACATTTTGATAAAAGAAAAATAGAGGATTCTGATACACAGTAAACCTTGTGCACCATATGAACACGCATTTTCCAGTCAATCATTTCAGGGCTTTTATAGAAGGTCATAAAAGGGAGCCTTCTTATATGTAAAAGGCTTTATATTCTTCCTGAATGTGGCGTAGAGATTTCCTCAGATCAGTTTTTGATTTGGCACCTAATGACATTTTGATGTTTCAACTTCAGTTTATTTGATTCGTTTCTCATGTCGTCCTTGTTTATAAACCTTTTCACTGTTGTTCTCGTCGATTGTGTAACTTATAAGGTTTTGCAGACGATAATTGAAAAAAAGATTTAATTTGAAAAATGACCATTCAGTAGAGTAGAAAATATTGTTGAAACAAAAGTTTGTTACAAGCAATTTCTTCTTTTTCTATATTTTTCTTTTATCAATTTACAGGAACGTAAAAGCCAGGAATTAAGTAGAAAACGGTTTAAGTGACAGAGACTGTTATAAAGTTTTCTTGGAGTGAGCTGATCGTCGTTGGGCGAACAAGATTGTGTATCTCCTGCTCATTCATGCTGTAGTTACGAGGTTTTGTCGAACACGACATCATGAAATCAATCAATCAATTAATCAATCAATCGACAAATCAATCATTCAACCAACCAACCAACAAATCAATCTATCAATCAATCAAAAACTTAGGGGATTCTAATACAGGGGTGTACCATTACCGACTAAACACGACACAAACGACATTATGTGATGTAATATTGTCATTAGAAGCCATCTCAGAGAATGTCACGGAAATGTCATTTAACTTTTTCCTGTAAAACTCCATTATCTAATTCAAGATGAAGGCGTAACACTGGCACCAAAACCAGATTTAGTGTAACCTTAGAAGTGTCTTAGAATAGACAAAAGTTCGTTGTTCTTGATAAATTAAACTCTCTACTAGATAGAATATTGACGGTTCGCCGATTTCGGGCGAAAATCTTTCTAATGATTCAATACTCCTGCTTTCGGGCAAGATTCAAATGACAAATCAAACCATACAATATCGCTGATTTCAGTCACAAATCGATTGATCAATGAAATTAATCAATATCGCTGATTTTGGGCAAAAATGTACTGACCATTTTATTCACTCTATATCGCTGCTTTTAGGAAAATCTACTAACTAATCAATCTATTTAATATCGCTTATTTCGTGCAAAAATATATTAACTAATGAGATCAATCAAAATCACTGACCAATGAAATCAATCAATATCACTGATTTCGGGCAAAATTCTACTGACAAATAAAATCATTCAATATCGCTGATTTCAGGCACAAGCCTGTTGACCTATCAACTCATTCAATATCGCCGATTTCGGTTATATGCCTGTTGACCGATCAAATTATTCAATATCGCTGATTTCGGGCAAAAATCAATTGACCAATCAAATTATTCCATCGACCAAATGTGTAATGATGATATTCGACGTTTATTTGATACATTTTAAGTTTGTGTGTGACCCAAAGGTCGTAACTAGAGCTTATTTAAGCTATCGTTGAGACGTTTAGGTCGCCCAGATGACTGAGATCAGAGGTTGTAGTTGGCGATTCGTTAAAAATGAAGCGCTGGCCTTATCCACTAGCCCCCGACATGAAAGTTTGACTGAGGTAAGAAACGTCAGTATTTCGTAAAAAACGAGAATGAGACTTTGTCTCTCAAACCTAGCCATTGTGAGTCATCCTAAATAAGTAAACAGTGTTGGCTTTCGTGCGATTATTTAGTACCTTTGGTCTCAAAGGCTTATCACTTACGGCAATTTAAGAGGAAATGGTAGCAATATTATTCGAGCATGTCCCATGTTGAAGCATGGAAAGTAATGGATCGCTGAAATAAAACGCGGTATTTAACGTCTATTATTGCAGACCACCAACTGTCACCTCGAACATACCATCAATAAAATCGACGATATGATTTTGGCAGATCGACGAACTACCCTGCTAAACAGAAAGGCATCTCACAGGAAATAATTCATGCAATCATCCATAATTATTTCAATTTATGACAAAGGTTTCTGCCAAATCGGTCCCTAAGGTTCTGGATTTTGACCAATAAGCTCGGCGCAACATGTCTAAGGAAAACCGTGTCATGTTTCAGCGGCATCCACAGAATGTTTTCAAGAGTTTGTAACAGTTGATAAAACATTAGTTCCCCATTTTAAACTTGAGACAAAACAATAGTCAAATGAGCGAAAACACCGTGGTTCACCGCCCCCAGAAAAAGGCCAAGTCAACAGCATCCACTGGGAAGGTGATGGCCATAGATTTTTATTGTTGCAGAAGGTGTGCTACACCTTATTTAGAACATTATGTCTATTACCTATTCCCCAAGATTGTGACAAAAAAGAAATTGAAACAAGTTGAAAACGATAAGATGATGGAAGTAAGAACATATTTTTTCCTTTAAATATTTGCCTTGTAGGATAGAAAACATTGTGGACATTAAAGAAATTGCTTGTTACAAGTAATTTCACCATTGCCCACAATGTTTTTAAAACTTTTTTTATTTGGATGTGTAAAAAAACAAGACTGAGTGGTTAGATAGTATGCTATTGGAGGAGTTCTCTGCAATTTGAATAAAGTTAGTTCCTAAGGCCATGCAAAGCAGCGCGCATAGTGAAGATTCTGATCAGACTCGTTTCAAACACAATATGCTCAAGTAATCTAAAAATACCTGGGATGTGAACTTGCAAACAGCGTTTGCAGTTTTCCTGAAATACACAATAACTACATTTTATTACGTATGCTTTCAATAGATTTAGTGGTTAAGCCTCCAGTGTCAGTTTGCACTCATTGAACTCTGAGAAGACCTCAAAATTTTGTTTGTTAACTTGAACTATCAAAGCTGACGCTTTGTTAGCTAACAAGGACCCCCTCAGCGAACTACATTTGGCCCACTAAAGGTTTATTTCGAACAAGCTGATTGCGTATTTCTTGAGGGTTTAAGATGCTCCCTTTTGCAGGGTGGGTATCCAAATGCTCTAACACTGTTGTGCAATCGCGCGTAAGCTTACGATGTGAGTATACGTTGAAAGAATAAATTGAAAAATACCGCTTCTTAGTGCTTTTTACGGCAAACCTTTTCATCTCCCCGCGTATGAAAAGACACGAACATAAAATAAAAGTCAAAACGTTGGTTGGAAAACCGAAACGTCACTACTACAGATTGAAAAGGGTGTGGTAGAAACGTTTAAGTCGCCCAACAAATATGGTTAGCATTAATACCAGAGTACTAAGTTCTCCCCCTGGCTAACCAATTCCCACAAACATTTAGACTGGTCAAAATTGAAAGAAACTGATTGTCTGCAAGACGACAAATCTAAGTTTTTGAAATTTTAAAAATCTTTGTCTTTTTGGGAAGAAAACATTATGGATAATGAAGAAATTGCTTGTGACAAGCAATTTATTCATTTTCTACAATGTTTTCCAAAGCTTTTTTCTTTCGGGATGTTTAAAAGCGTCATTGTATGGGAATGGCTGAATAAATGATTTGATTCACCAGTCGATATTTTGATTGACAGTGACGATCCATCAATTGATAGATTACAAAAAAAAAAAAAACCACACCACAAAACAAAAAAAAAACAAAAAAAAAAAACAAAAAACACACACACACAACCCCCACCACCTCGAAATTATCTGTATAAGTACATGAATAGTGCAAACTGCATAAGCGACCACCTGTGTAAACTCACTTCATTCATGAAGACGTCACTGCACAATTGCTAATGTCGGCTGTCAATGAGAGAAATAATTAACCAATCAAATGATTTAGACCGGAAGTTAAGTTTATACTCCTACATTGGCTGACATTTCTACAGCTTATTCAAGCTGCAGTTACGATGTTTGGGTCGCCAACTTACCAGCATTTGGTCAATTGTATGATCGACCATCTGTATGTATACACTAACCACTTTTATTCAAGGGCAATTTTTGATGTCATGGAAAGAAGGAAACCGTTGCTCACCAGTTTTTTTAGTTTAAGAAACCACAGGGTCTTCACAAACTCTAGCTATCTATCTATCTATCTAACTCCCCTTTCGGGTATTACTGGCAGGTGATACACTCACAATCCAGATGTTTTCACGTCCCTGAAAGAGAGACAGTGGCTGAATCCCACTGCTACCCACTTAAAAACTGGGTAGACTGGGGCTGGCTATTAAGTGTCTTGCCAGTGAACACACCCCGGTGACGTTGGGGCTCGAACCCGTGACCTTCAGATCACGAGTCAAACACCTATACCACTCGGCCATCGAGGCATATTAAAGCAAATATGGACAAAAATCGAACCAAATAACGACAGCAGCAACAACAAAAACAACAACGTAATTACAGGTTTAAATTCTTTTTATTATAATTTCGTTTTTAGTTTCGTCTAACAAAAACAAGCTTACTGTTTGGCCCAAAAAATATTCATACCTCCATAAACACAATTTTGAGTACGCAGCTATATTGTATGCCTGCTCACAAAATAGATCCATTTAAAATGTATCAAATATCGTACAATAGTCGTCTTTTTTGCCCAATGTCATTAGCTTCGCGTATTCATACAGCATGATTAGATTTTTTCGTTTCATAACTCAACGAAAAAAAAAAAAAAAAAAAAAAAAAAATCCTATTCATCTCTTAAATATTTTCCTTGTCTGGCAAGACTGCTTAAGCATTTCCATTTACCCTGCGGAGATCAAAACGGGGAGCCTCCAAGGAATTTGGATCATTTTGTCAGTGGGTATCCAAAATATTGTAACTGCATCTTTGTTCAAGCTGTAGTTACGACATTTCACTGACCAACAGACGAATATTTTAAGTCGAGTATAATTTCGGTTGGACCACCCCTGAGAAAAAAAATGGATCCACATGACTCGTAATATGTAAAACGTAGAGTATGAACACATGTGGTAATCACACAATAATGGGGAAAAATAATATTATTAATATTAACCAAAACGTCGTAACTAATGATGGAATAAGATGTAGTTATATATGAGCTTAAGTCGCCGAACCAACAAAAATGTTCCACAAAATGGCAGCCAATGTCGGAGTTCAAAGCTTAATTCCGGACTGAATTAATTATTTGATTGGTCGATTTATTCCTTGATTGACGGCCATGATTGGACAATTGATTTTTTAATGGTCAGCGGCGATCCTACAATCTTTCTAAATTATAAGAATACACTGATTGTGATATTACAGGATAGATATCATTATAGAAACAAAAAACTTTTTTTTTTCATACAAACATCACCCTATTTTCTATCCATTTCTAGTCTCGCACCAAATTGGACTTTTCTATTCATTGCGGTTTTATTTCACATGACCCTAAAAAACTATGACTTTAAACCCTTTCCTGTTCATTCCCTGGATTTACGTCCTGGTGATTTTATACTTGATAAAAAATTGTGGAAAAAGAAGAAATTGCAAAAGCAATTTCGTCTTTTTCCACATTTTCTCCTACCCTATTAAATGGTTATCATCGAAATTATATTTTTCGTCTACAAAACCTTTGAATTTGGAGAGGTTTAAATTTTGCAAAACAGGAAAGTGTTAAAATAACATGAAATATGTACAGAAATATTGGTTACGCAATAGTTAAATACAAACAATGCGTCACAAATCTTAGAGTAATGTACATACATTATACTTTAATCACGGCATTTAAAAACGTAGTTTTCTATAGATATATGCATCAAAATTATATGATAAAGTGAACTTTTAAATATGAATGGGAAACAACATCCCCCAAAACAACAACCCCCCCCCAACAACAACAACAAAAAAAAAACAACAGCACCAAAACAAAACAAAAAACACCACACAACAAAAAACACAAACACACACACACACTCACACACACACACACACAAAGGACCATGGTGGTCCTTTATCGCTCACCTGAATATGATAGTTCTAGACTTCACAAAGTTTGAGAATGTCTATTAAGATTTTCATCTTTATCACGCTTTACAGTATTGAACTTTACAAGAAATCTTGGTCTTATTTAAAAGTGGTACACTGTAAAATAACACCGTAAAATTTTGTCATTTTTACGGTATTTTCGTTACGGTTTTGTACCGTATTTTCCCATTACAGAATATGACCGTAAAAATGTTGCATTATGGGTAAAATAATTTGAACACAGCAGACATTTTGTTTACAATTGTCACTTATTTCGAATCGAATTTATATGCTTGCGTTGATCTAGCTTGATAAGAGTTCAAATGGGGGTAAAAGAAGTTGCGGTATGATCAAATTCACCTTTTGAATAGTTAAAGAACTCGCCTGTGAAAGGTAATTATCTTTATTATGCTCTTTTAGTTTCCATATTACCCCACCCATTACTGTTTGCTTATCATGCAAAATATATGCTTTTGGTTGAATGATATGAATATGTGTGTAACACGTATGAATAGTTTTGTGGCTTTGATGGCCAACGTTAGGATACAGATATACGCTTTGTGATACTCTTTCCAGTCAAATAAAAGGATGGCGTTTAACAGGTGAACCCGTCTTTTTACTGGTACTTTACCGTATTTTTGACAATTATCGAAAACTTATTTGTGTGCTTATAAAGACGGGTAAAAAGTTAGTTATAAAGTATCTTTATTAAAGGTCGAAAAATGATTAGATATAAATAAATACAAATAAATAAATATAAATAGATATGTACAATTTATCGGTGTACATGTGTAAACCCTGTATTTCAGGATTAGTTGTTCTAGCATTGCCTGATTGTATCAAGCTGTAAGATGACCAGCTATGGCAAAAGTATTAATTGTTACCCTGATTCCATTTTGCTATCAACATGGTGGAGGCAGACTGAAATCCCCCAACAGGTAAGTTATATAATGTTGGACCAGGATTGAACAAGGTTGGAACGTATACATTTCACTTCTAACACTTAAATAATGGCTGAATTCTTTAATAAATGTGCAATTTAATATTTGATGTGATACTCTTTGAACCATTTCTACATCTATGGATGGGTTTGAAATGAATTGGCACAGTTGTTCTTCTTGGTGAGTGCTAGTGTCATGCGAAACGTTTGTTGTGATACCTCCAAGGTCAAGGTCACAGTCGAAGGTTAAACGACAAAATTAACCTTGTCCTGGGCATAACTTCTACATGTAAGTATAGATTTGATAATAACTTAGCTCAGGTGTTCTCCTTGATGAGTGCTAGTGTCATGCGAAACGTTAGTTGTGATACCTCCAAGGTCAAGGTCACAGTCGAAGGTCAAACAACAAAATTGACCATGTCCGAAGCATAACGTCTACATCCAAGTGTGGATTTGAGAATAACTTGGCACAGGTGTTATTCTTGATGATTGCTAGTGTCATCCGAAACGTTTGTTGTGATACCTCCAAGGTCAAGGGCACAGTCGAAGGTTAAACGACAAAATTAACCTTGTCTTATATATTTCCTTCTTTTTATTTTAACAGGAATTCAACCAGCCTTTCATCTAAAATGGTACAATTTGGCGGAAATTAACAACACAGATTCTATGAAAATTACAGAGGAGGATAAATGAGTACTGTTAGAGAGGAACCAAATCTTAATCTTAAAGACATTATGATTCTTTTGTGGGATTTAATTGTGATCATAATCTCCATTATTAAATCATGAATTATTAAAAAGAAACAAGTCATATAGTTAATTCAACAGTTATTTTAGTCTCTTTGTTATGTTAACGAAAGCAATATGTACATTTTTTATGGAAATGTTTGCCTATGTTTCTCTAGATATCTTGAAATGATGTAAAATATGTTTTATTATCTTTGTGTAATTTACTGCAGAAGAAAAGCATTTTCATATGAAAAATCCCGTAAAATTTTACAGTAAAAAATCCGGCAGCTGGTTTCCAGGACAAATCCCGTAAAAGTACGGTGATTACCGTAACACAGTAACCGTTATTTTACGGGAAAAGACCTGGCAGCTGGTTTCCAGAAAAGATCCCGTAAAATTACGGTTCATGTGTTACTGTTATCACCGTAATTTTACGGGATTGTCTTGGAAACCAGCTGCCGGGTTTTTTACTGTAAAATTTTACGGAATTTTTTTACAGTGTACTTTCTTTTGAATGGTCACCTTAAAACGTCACTGAAAATCCTTGGCTAGGAGGAGAAGATCTACTATGTTTTCGTATGATATCTCTGTAAAATCTGGGATCCCACAACAGATGACTGAGTTTAATTGGAAATGTGAGTTACTTTTACCACTATAAGGCAATCCGCCAATCGCTGACTCCGCCCCCTTACTCCGTCGGCCCCGCCCATTGACTCCGACAGGAAGTTCCGCTTCGATTTAAATGGTGTTATTTGGCAAAATCATAGACCAGTAACATGTAACAAACAGGTAAAATGGTTGGTTAGAGACCTAAACGCCAAACTTAAATAAGGGTAACCAAACTTAATGGTCAATGTCGGAGTTCAAAACACACTTCTGGTCAAAATGAATAATTTCACTGGTCGGCTAGATATTTGATTGACAGCCGTAATTGGTCAATTCTACATGCAGGATATGAATGATATAGGTCTAACGGTCTTGAAGAAGATGAGTCTTAAAGATTTTCTAGTCGTCTCTTCACCCTTTCCTATTTTGCAGATTTTAGACCTTTCCAAATTCAAAGGTTTTGCGGACGAAAATTTAAAGTGGAACTTATTTGAAAAATATCCATTTAGTAGAGTAGAAAATATTATGGAAAAAGAAGAAATTTCTTGTGACAAGCAATTTCTTCTTTTTCTACAATGTCTTCTCAGTTATAAAATCACAGGGACGTAAGATCCAGGGATTGGATAGGAAAGAGTTAATCAGAGTACAGGTTCTGACAATATAGAGTTTCATTTCATCAAAGAGCAACGTTTTGAGGTAATTTGGATGAGGACCATAAAGTTATGCTGCATGCCATTTCTGAAAGCTTTAGACTTCAAAGTTAACGTGATTTTGAAAGTTTTCCCTATTTATTTCTATTATCAATCTGCATTCCCAAAACACTGACTCTTTTAATCCAAAAGATATGATTAGGAATGTTTTGGTAGGAGATCATATGTCATTGCTACATCCAACATTTTAAAGATCTTTGCCTATTAGTTTTTGAAAAGAAGATTGTTTTAAAGACTTCTTTCTTTATGATGTAAAATCTAGAGTCCTATAAAACAGGGCTCAAATTTTCAGTTTAGAGTAATTCTTTGAATTATTTTGGTAGAAGGCAAAACGGTGATGATATAAATAATATATTAAATCTCTAGGACTTAGAAATTGTGGAAGAAGAAGATTTAAAAAATGTCCTTTTCTATTCAAATATAAAATCTTGGATCCATCATTTTCAGACAGGAATAATTCCTTAAAATACTGAAGTAGATGGTCATCAGGAAATGTATAATAAATATTAAAACTTTCGGGAAATGATTTTTACTCTGTTGCCATAGAAGCAAGCTTTTTTCGTGGATTTCCCTTCTCTGACTTACATTTAAAACACGTGACCTATGAATTATTTAAAGTTTGATTACAATCATATCCTTGGTTTGGAAAGAGAAGATAATTTTGTAACTATGAGCAAACGGATAGATGGACAGTTGGAGAGACGGACTCTGGACATTGACCGATCACAGTAGCTCACCGCGAGCACTAATGACTCAGGGAAGCTAAAAACCCGTAACTGCAGTAACTTTAAAGTAATAAATTTTCTTCTGTAGCCGACTCGGACAAATCTTTTCATTCTACTTGTTGGAAATTCCTACATTGTTTAAGTCAATGAAATGTAAAGAAGCACAGGATCGGGGCTGCTAATAAGAAAATATCGAGAGACCAATCAAATCATACAATTAGATCAGAGGTGAAATCTAGCATCGGTCGACTTCATTTGAAGCATTAGGCTTTGTGACCTAAACGTGGTAACTACAGCTTATTCAAGCTGTAGTTACGACGTTTAGGTCAACAACAAACTATCTTACTTTTGTAAATGTTACTGATCATACATTTAGAACAAAAAACGCCGTCCAATAACTAAGTAAAACTTCCTTTTTGAGATCAGTGCTCGATGTCAGCGTTCTTTCAACTGACCAATCACTAGCTACGGCCACTTCCTCAATTGTCCCCGCCCATTAACTCCGACAGAAATTCCCACTTCGGCGTTAATGGCAAGTAGCAATTGACGAAAAAGTAGAATTGTTGGTTTGCGACCTAAACGTCGTAACTAAAGCTTCAATAAACTGTAGTTACGACGTTTAGGTCACCATAACAACAAAAACGATTCACATTTATGGTGGCCAATGTCGGACTTAAAACTTCGGCATGTACACAATGGATATCACGCAATTGTTACTAACGATATAATAATAATAATAATAACAGCAATATTTCATGAAGGTAGAACATTAAGACATTTTCAAATTAGAATACCTGAATAGTCTTTTTTACAATTTTGCCTTCGTAATTATGAAAATGATTACTGTAAATGTTGAAATGATACAAACATGTGTATAGAGTTTGATTAACAACAACAACAAAAACATGGAGGGAAATGCTCAAAAGGATAGTAAATCTACGGACAGATACACCTTTAGGTTAATTACTAGGTATCTTCTGGTGAGACTTTAGAATTGTTTCAATAGCAAATATTGATTAAACTGTTTTTTAAAGCTGGATAAAGATGTTGCATCTCTAACTGAAAAAGGAATTTCGTTCCACACACTCATGCTGTAGTACGAAAATGAGTTTTTCTTGTACAATGTAAACTTTGAGTTAGTTATGTCATGATGAGTAATCGATCGTAAATTGTAGTAAGTGTTATTACTAAAAGAAATGACGTCTGCCATATACCCTGGCAAAAGGTTATTTCTACATTTATATATTAAAAGACCTGTGTGATGATTACATCGGTTATCGAAAGTTAACCAATTAAGTGTATAAAAAAGATCAATCGAACTTGTTCTTGCTGAAAGGCTTAGTATAACACGGGCTGCTCTTTTCTGGAGCACACACAATTTAGAGATCCTACATTTAGCACTTTTCCAACAAACTGTACAGCAAAAATAAAAAATACCGTAGGTAATATGTACGAATTGTAAAACAATTGTTTCATGTCAAACGACAGATAAGCCGAAATTCTTTTTAGAAGAGAGATTTTACTATTCATTATAGAACTAATTTTGTCAATATGCACATTCCATGACAGGTGTTTGTCAACGTGAACACCCAAAATTTATGGGACTCAACAATTTCAATACCAACGTCATTTATCTTTAAATCTAATTTTAACCTCTTTATTCTATGTTTAGGTCCAATAAGCATACACTTTGTTTTCTTCGCATTTACAAGCATATTGTTATTAGAACACCATGTCAGTATTGAATTTAAGCTATTTTGTAAGTTGGCTTGTATTTCGTCATTGTTGATGCCAGATGTATAAAGTGTCGAATCATCCGCATACAGGTCTAACCTAGACGCTTTAACATGCAAACTCATGTCATTTATGTAGATTAAAAACAGAAGAGGCCCTAAAATAGAGCCTTGCGGGACACCACTAGATATTATTTGCGGAGAGGAATAAATATCATTTTATCTCCTGTACTGTTTCCTGTTAGATAAATAAGATTCAAATAAAGCTAAGGCTTTTTCTGAGAAATTGTGTAACATGAGCTTATATAATAAAATTTTATGATCTACCAAATCAAATGCCTTTTTTTAAGTCGACGAAAACCGAACCGACAATCTTACCGGAATCAATTTCTTTTGACCATTCATCGATTAGCCGAATAAGGGCTGTTTGACAAGAATGTTTTTCTCTAAAACCTGATTGATTTTTCGATAATATGTTGTTTTTATCTAGGAATGAAAATAGTTGCTTATATAAATGACGTTCGAAAATTTTTGAAAAAGTTGGCAATATTGATATTGGGAGGTAGTTATTTTGATCTTCTTTTTCAGACCCCTTGTGTAGAGGTAGAACATATGCTTCTTTTAATGCATTTGGAAATATACCTTTGGCAATACTGTTGTTAATGATAGAAGTTAATGGTAAAACTATGTGATCACCACACGATTTCAGAACTTTGGCGCTTATCCCGCCAATACCAGCAGCTTTTTTATGTCAAGTTTATGTATCATTTGACAAACCTCTGAGGGTGTAATGTAATCTATGTCAAAAAAATTGTCTTTCAATACATTGTTTAAATGTGTGTGCATGCAAGAAAATGTATTTTCGTTGAAATATGACTTTTTTACTATGTTTGCTATGTTGATAAAATGATCATTAAAATTACTGAGGATTTGATGTATTCCGCAGATATGCTCTCCGTTGAATATCATTTCCGAAGGTAATGGGGATGAAATGTTGTCCAAGTTGTCATTGTTTTGTACTTTTCTAAGGTTTTTCCAAAGATCCCTACTACTGGTGCCTTTATTAACTGCGTTATTGTAGAAACCTTTCTTGTTTTTGCGAATAAGGTGTACTACTTTATTTCTCATAGTTTTATAGTTAACCCAATCCTTTAATTTATGAAAACGATCTCGATCGTACATAGCTTTTTTCACTTCGGTATCTATCCATTCGGGAAGATGCTTCTATCCCCTTCTATTTAGTTTTTAACAACCAGTTCTTTCTTTCAGTTGTACACCATTTCTATTACTTTCATCTTACTGTGATGTATTATTTTGTTTTTATTGATCCAAATGATTAAAATCTGATTAGGATTTTAAAATATGTAAACTTCAAATTTCGTGGACTGATACGTTATATTTAAAAACTACCATTAGAGGGAACAAAATTATCCGGGTGTCTCGTCCAGCCAGAATCCTCACTTAGATAACTTTAATCTGACTCGTTAATAGGAGAATGCTCGTGAAAAAGAGAACTAGAAATGATTGGGCGGGGTACCTTTGATAATGTGAACGAAAATAAAAAGTATGGATTTTTAACTTTTCAGCTTTTGAGCATTCGTACGAAATTCCATATATTTGCATACTTGCACGAAAAATTCATTCATCCTGTGCTTACAATGATTTTCATTTTAGAGTTGTTTTTATTTGTTATAGACCTCTCTCGAATTCTATTCAGAATTACAATCATTTCGAGTTCCTCCTGACACCTCAGTTTTTTTTCTTGATTTATCTACCTGAGAATATACAGGAGTGTCATCACTAGCAATGACCCCGTTTTCACTTTTATCTAAATCAGACTCCACTGGTCTATTTGATTGACCGTTTCCATTGTTGTTGAATATAATTTTGTTCTGACTCATGTTATGAGTCTCGTTTTGTTCCAGTAACAACGGCTCCCTCTCTTGCACGTTATCTGGATATAGTTTCAAATCGACGTCTGGCTCGTCGTACGTATGATCGGAATCTCTGTGGTTGTCATTTGGCTTACTCTGTTCTACCATCACTGTAGGAATGTACATGGCGTTCTCAGTTATTTCATATTCCTCTTCGTCTTCTTCCTTGGGTTTTGTTGGTTGGCTTTCCTTCAGGTTCGCACGTCTCTTTCGTCTTAAATAGATCGGTAAAACGATGCAAATAAAGATATATATATATATATATAAACTAAAGAAAATGAATGTAATTACCTTAATACATACCACCGATTAAAATAGTTTGGATATCAATTTAATGACAGAAATGCAAAATTACAAGAATTTTGTTTGAAACGTATTTGATAAAGACTTTTTTTAAAAGCGTAATAACTTCATGTGAAATCTGAATCTTTAACTTAAATCACGTTAAAAACTTTAACAAGTTATACAAAGACGGCTCTGAACAGAAGTTCGAAATGGGATTAAAAGTTGCTCTAAGCAAAATCTAAAAAGCGTCAAAGTTAATCTGAAACTTTTGAATCTCTGCATATCTTTCTTAGGATTTAGACAAAAGGTTAACAGAGAAACTAAAGTAAATCTTGCTTAAGCTACCACATTTATTAAGCGAACTTAATCAAACTTCCCTTCCAAAAAAGCTAAGCCTTTGAGAAGTTGAAGAATGTGTTTAGAAAAATACACTAACTTAATCCTGTTTTATTTGAACTCATTACATTCGATATGTGATAGCCGTCAGTTCGTTGGCTTAAAGGCTTAAAATTATCATGTTTTAATGCACATATAATGTACCTTGACTCATATTTAGTAAGTCCTAAATGTTTATTTCCCGCGAATCAACAGAAAAATTTCAAAGTATTATTTTACTTGGTTTGTTAAAAATCTTGTCATTTAGCCAATGAGGGACATTCCTGTGTTATCTTCCCTTTGTACTGTGACCATTAAATCAGAGGTGTGCCAAATTGTACATTGGTCCTTTCACTAGATTACCTTTGTTTTTATCCTTGTTCAGTATGGGGAAGTTGCGATTTTTTATTTGCCTTTTCTAGTTTTATTATAAATACAATCTCTTGATGGTGTTAGTTTATGGATCAGAAAGAACAAAGAAATGTATTTTCAAGATGAAACGAATTTTCCAGCTCTAAAGTTTGCATTATACAGCCGATCTTAAAACCAGACAGTGCAAAGAAACCTAGGATAAAGCCCAAGTAAAACACTCGTAGGGACCAATGTATTTCTGGAGAGTATTCAAGGGAGATAACCCAATAATGTCCCTCATTGCAGAGATGTCTGGCGACAGTAAGGAACGACAACTCCGCTTGGAGATAGGTAGTTAGTAGGCGACCAAAATGTCCCAAAAATAACTTATTATCAGCTCTAGTAACCACATTTTGATCAACCACCAGTTATATATGTCAATAAAAATCTCAATAAAATAATAAAATATAATCTATTACCTTTTGAAATAACAAATTACACCAATACTAACGGCGACGACAACAACAACAGCTGTCAGTACGACGGCAGTGATGACACCAGCTACTATACCTGTTATATTACCTATAATTAGAAATAGACAACAGTTGACCAATCGCTGGCCCCGCAAATTTACTCCATTTGACTCCCATCGACTCAAAACAGGAAGGCCACCACTTTGATTTTAAACGGTGTTATTTTGCAAAATTTGTCAAAAGTAGCATGTAGCAAAAAGGTATAATTTTGGCTGGCGACCTAAACGTCGTAACTACAGCATGAAAAAGCTGTAGTTTTGACGTTTAAGTCGCCAAGCCAACCAAAATGCTAACAAAAATCGCAGCCAATTTCTGTTCAAAATGAATGATTTCATTGGTCGACTGATTATTTGATTGACCCACGCGGTCAGTCAATTGTGATCCACATCTCGAGTTTTCTCGGCCAATAAATGGATCGCAGACCACACCCACCGACTTCCTACAAGGCAGCTCGATTTACGTCGATAAAGAAAATATTTTAGAAAATAGGTGGAAAGAATAACAAAATACAAGGCAAATTGTTGATTTATGCCTTGAATGAACTGTAGCTACGAAGATTTAGTCGCCAAGTCAACAGAATTACTTAACACAAATGTCAGAGTTCAAACTTCACATTTGGTCTAAATGAACGAAATGATTGGTCGATTGACATTTTGATTGATAGCGGTGATCCATCAATTGTGCATTGACTAGGATCGAAACTCATATTTTGCTGCTTTTCTTTCACCCTTTCCCCTTTTTTGGAAATTTTAGACTCGTCCAAATTGAAAGAGTTTAGAGAAGACACTGGAAATTGGATGCAATTGGAAATGAGACCATCCTATGTCGTGGAAAAAAAATATTGTGTGTGAAAAGAAGTAATTACTTGTTACAAGCAATTCCACAATGTTGTCTGAAGTATAAAATCACAGCGACGAAAAATCCTTGGTTTGAACAGGAAAGGGTTAAAGTTAAATGCCAAATAGGTTAGAAAAAACTAAAACAAGAAGGGAAATTGATTCTTACCAACAATTTCTCAATTCATAATTTATTCTCACCCTGTTATGTTTCTTCAGCAGTACAAATGCGGATTTATGTGGTAATATGTCAAGGAAAGCCACTGCTGCAGTTCTTTCAATACACATATAGACTGTGCAGGACTCTTTTTCTTATCAAACATATTTTTTTTGTTGAGCGTAGCTTAGTGTCCTCTTTTTCGAAAGATAAGGTACAAGTATCTTGGCCATGTAGTTACTCAAAATATCTTTTTTTCTAATTCTTAATCGATTCCAACACAATCCCTCCTTTTACATCTTGAAATAAATAGTACTGGAAAACATTATGAAAAGTGAAGAAATTGCTAGCACCACCCGGAGGTTAAGACTAGGACCAGATTGCCCTTATGTGTAGGCCGACCTTTGCATTTACCCCTCCCGCCAAAATAGGAATATTTCGGGTTCAGTATGACTAAGGTCTGACAATACGGTATCTTGACTCCGTTCTCGGGTATAAGAGTATCCACTCTCTTGCACTTGGCTTATTCCCATTCCCCCAGTACGCCATCATTTCATCACATGACTTCATATATCTCAACTGATTTCCATTTAGAAACTGTCGCAAAAATATGTCAGGTTTTCCCGTAGGCTAAAGTAGTTCGTTGGTTTAAAGGTAAATTTTCAAGTTTTAATGCTCTTATAATGTATCTCGAATCATATTAATTTTATTATGTCAAAATCGTTTTAGTTCTCGCGAATCAAAAGAAAAATAATATATCTTCCATTACTTGGTTTGATAAGAATCTTGTCATTTAGCCTGTTGCAGATGTGTATTGGGAAGGCAATGAACGACAACTCTGCTTTGAGATTGTAGAACATCGCGTAAGAATTCTATTGTACTGTTCTACCAAATCTTTAGTATTATCATTTATTTCTTGTCTTTTTTAGCACAATGCACACTTTTATTTCATTTGATTACGCGGTCGCGTATTATCGATTGATTGAATGAATGGAGTTTAACGCCGCTTTTTACAGTATTTCAGTCATATCGCGCGACGGCTGGAGCACCTAACCATGGATCCCTTGTATTTCTCACACCAGTACTACCACTACATATTTTCCGAGCCTCCAGCTGCTCATCCCTACAAGTTTTTCGATTATCCACCCATTGGTGAGAGTCAAATGTCGGAAAGGATATTCGTCGCAGCCAGGGATCGAACCCAGGATACCATAGTTAGGAGTACTACGCGTTACCACTGCTCTTTGGCCGCGGCCTTCGGTAGCATACTAACTTATAGGCCAATGCCTTAATCAATTACCAGACGACAAATTTTAGACCGGTCTAATTTAAATGAAATGGTACACGACTTTTCAAAGCGTGTCTAATTCGGTGAATTATCGGGAAGAAAAAAGTAAATTTTGCTGACTTGATTTTAAAAAATGTTTACCACTATTTTATTTATCGTTTTAGAGTGTCTCAACAATGTGTGGTAATGGGGGTTTTGTGTGATGATGGGTTGATATAGTTTATACCTATATATTTTCTTGCAAAGCGCTGTGAAAAGCTCAACCTTTCAAAAGCAGGTCCCTGGCAATCGGTTGTTCTTGTAATCTCTTTTGGTCATAATAAGAGGCTAAAAGACCCGCGTGAACCGCGAGACTAATTTTTTTATTATATGCACTTATTCTAACCTTGTCCTTTTTGGCAATTTGGGACTCGTCCAAATTAAAAAGGGATGTAACATCCAGGGCTTGTGAAAGAAATAGCTAAAGTGGGCATGAACAAGTTGTTTAAAGGTTGAGGTGATTCAATTGGTTTTTGACATAAAGCATGAAACTGTAAAAAATCATACTTTTATTGTCTTTTGATGCATTTTCTTCAACGTCATCTTTCAGAGTATACGAGTCTATAAAGAGAAAAAGAAGTATATAAAACAAACATGATAACAGATGAGCTAAACATTAACTTTGTTCATCTTCGGTCATTCAATTTTTGACATGTATGCTAGCTTTTAGTAGAAGACATATCTACAGTCATTGTATAATAGTTCTTCTTCATTTTTTTGAGTAGTATATATACGCTGTGACGAACTTATAACATACCACTTGGTTTTTCTGAAGAACTAGTCTTAAACCCTTGCAATGTTGAACACGGAATATTCCTGCTATGGCAGGAGGCATAGACAAAGATCAGCCTGCACATAAGTGCAGTCTATTCTTGGTCTACACCTCCTGTTTGTCCCCTTTCAGCCAGAATTGTTAAAATAATCACTTTTCAAAAGAAATATTCACCGTCATTAAGACCTTCAATTGCTGTCAGTTCTTTGATTTTAAAGCAATTCTGTATAGGATTTTTAAATCAGCATGGCAAGGTTTAATTTGTTATTTGAAATAAGTTTAAACACGTTATGATTGAAAACTCGTTAAGGTTGTAATATGAAGTAAATTTTTTTTGAAAAATCGTTAAGTAAAATGACATGATTTGCAAGAACTTGACAGCGCCCTGAATTTCGAAATTAACGTGGATGATGGATTGGGCATTATATTTTGTGGTTTTATGGAAACAGAATGGTCACATTTTCCTTTCCTTCTTAGTTTGAATAGCTAATACAATACAATTCTTTTATTGTAAATGAAGGGCATTGGTCCAAATACAGCACAATATCACAACATACATTTACATGTCCCTTTTAAATATTTCTAAAGTGTGTATTGATACCCAGTCTTTTATCTATCATCTCTGTAAGATGAAATACATAGAATGAATTTTCTGAATTACATATGTGTTTGTACTTTTCATTAAATTAATGAAACTGATGTAATCATGATGCCCTTTATACCAATTAGATAAGTAGTTATTCTGTTAATCGTTAAATTCTCTACATAAAAATACCATTGTATTCATTTTCTAGATATTCTCTGTCTTCGTTCATATACTACAATAAAAACATATTCTGTTTTCTCTAGATAGATTATTATGTCTTCCGAATTAAGGTTTTAGTTTATAGATGGAGCATCTAAACCAAGCAAGCGCACGTCTAAAATCCCAAAGGTAAATCTATTGTAATATATCTTTCTGATTAAACAGATTTAAAATATTTATGCATCGCGGGGAATCGTTTATTAGGTTATGCCGATTCTGCATCGCACAATCAACAAGCCTTTGCTTAAATGTGCTTATACCTTTCCCGTACAATCCCCTTTTTTGCATCTCTGTGATTTTGTAATTTAGAAAACATTGTAGATAAAAAATGCTACCCAACTAAAAGATGTTTGTTTTTTTCAAATTCAATCCAGTTTAATTTTTTTCTGCGAATTCTTTAAATTTGGACAGGTCTAGAATTTCTCAGGTTGAAGTTTTGAAATTCCTCTAGAAATTGCGATTTTTATGACAATTGAAATGAGGGGAAATGAATTCAGAAAATGGAGGCTAGGAAGTTCATTTCAATGTATATACACAAAAGAAAGAGGAGAGGGAAATATTTTGAAAAAAAAGAAATGTTTTTCAAGATATAACTAAAACCTATTATACATATGAATTTAAAACTTGAATGTAACTAGAACCCGGGTAAGGAGAGGTACTGCGTAAAAGAGCTATATCTGTTTCTTGTGTAGCCTTTGTCAGAATGTTCCCTTTGTTGTTTTATTGAAATTTGACAAGAGACTTTCTCTAAAAGTATAATAACTATCAACAAATCACTTTATTTAAGAGATGAAGAGAATATATTTTTTTCATGGAGGTATGAACCGAAAAAACTAATCACACTGTATGAATTATTTCATTTTGGTGTTTCTAAAGTCTAAAAGCATAATAACTACCATCATTGATCTTTTGATGAATAAAGAGTTCGCTATACGGTCTACTTTTTATATTAAACAGTGTGTAAGTTTAGTGACAAGGACTAATTCGTGGAGCAAAATCTGTCTCTGACGGCTCTTGTTGTCCGTAAATTTGGCCACAATACCAAGTTATTTTTATGATCCCGGAAAGGCAAGCATATAGTCGCTGCTTTGTCTATCCGTCCGCCCCCTGTCCGCCCGGAGTGATTTCTACAAAACCCTTAGGCAAAGTTGAATGAAAGTTCATGTTTAAACTCCTTGTGATATCGCACCAACATTTGTCTTTGTTTTGGGATTTGAGGCCTTGTCGCGGAAAAGGGGGACATGATGGCATATTAATTTGTGACAAGCACTTGTCGGGGGGGGGGGCTAATCTGTCTCTGACGGCTCTTGTTTACTGCTTTGTAACATTCCATGTAATTTGAATAGTTATATTTTAATAAGGAAATCTATACTTGGCTAACTGTATGATCAGAATGGCACAGTAAGTAGCGGACGACAAATTACTAACCCATTTAGACTTATTAAGTTTTATTTTAATATCTTGCTGATTATAAATAAACATTTTATTTATACTTTTTTTCAAAAATCTAAACTCGTTAATCTGCTGTAGAAAATTCGTCACATTTAGACAATGGCATGCCTTTAACATGTAGGTACTTCGTTTTCATCAGAGTCTAAAGGCATGGGTTTTACAAAAAGAAGTTTTCCTTTCACAAGCAAAACTTTGGAGACGAAAATGAAAGAAAATAGGTCAGAATCTTGTAATAAAATCAATTCCCTTTTAACGATTGTGTTAACTTATTTCATTCTGAAATACTCGTAGTTAATCGTTTTCAAAACTGATCAATATGACTGATAAACGCCATATCTTTTTTAAACATTATGCAAGAATTATCTCCTTAGATTTCTCGAATGTTACTTTTCCTGCTTTTTTCACTCAGCTTATTTTCTTATAATTAAAATACATGTATCTATTTCGTACTTTAAGTTATAGAATCACAACTTCTTAGATCAAGTCTGCGAAGCTTAGAAAGTGTTACGAACGCCTGTAAAATTACTCTATATACATGTATATTAAGTAAAAGGACGAAGCGCGATACAACATGATTTTGGGAGATGATTTGATATACGAAAGGTGCTTTACACAAAGCATGAAGCATATTGAATTCTAACAAAACGTCATTTTGAACTATACAGCTGCTTGCGGAAAAGAAGCATTAAAGATAAATTCTGTATCACTCTTCCTGCACCATAGTAATATCCTACTGGATTTTAAAAACATTGTTACTTAAGTTTTATTTTATTTTTACGCCGGTGTACATTTAGACGTCCACCAAAAGTCAGGTTAATACCTCGTCAACAATTACCATTTTCTTTTGTAGATACGAATCTGTAGGAACAAGAGTTGGTGAAAGCTCCCGAATCCCCTTCAATGATTTTGACAAATATATCATGTAAAATCATTTCTGCTAAAAGTCCGCTAGAAAAATCTGACCATGCCTTTAACTTGGCGTCAACTTCTAATCGAACTGTTGCCCAAGTGCATGAATTATTCAGCCATCGAAGCTGAAATGCCAGGTATATATTGATGGCTTAGAGCAAAAACATAGTTTGGCTCTATAAAATGTATAGAGCCATACTATATTTTTGCTCTAAGACATCGATATACATATCAACTAGGAACTTAGTAAATTAGGTCAGATAATATGTTAGTTTGTCCTTATGTAAGCCAGAAATAGTTTGTGTTTCGGACCTGCATAAGAAGATTAGGATACTCTCAAGATAAGATTCCATGATAACGCTTATGTTTTCAATATCGATTGTGCCCACCTCAAGCAACTCTAACTGCAACACAACGCTTTCTCGTGGATCTTAAAACATTTGCCTGAGGACGACGTCTCCACTGTTGAACATGGGTACGTTCAGGATCCCCAAACGTCTGAGTTCGATTAACTTGCTGACGGTTAGGTGGCCTTGCTCGTCCGAGATACACCCAATTGGATTGATGTCAGGGCTGCGTAAAGTCTTAGACTTTAGTGCGTAAGAAATACTGGTTGTGTCGTAGCGTTATCATGCGTAAGACCAGGGTCGTAACTGTGCATAATGGGAGCAAAAGGGTTGCAAAATCTTAACAATAACAAAGGGACAACGCCCTAAAGCACAAAAACATCCCCATGCCATATGAGTTCAACCTTTCTGACGCATCCTTGCGAAAAACGTAAATAATTTTTGGAGATGTCGTGATCGTTTTTCACGAATATCTCGATGTAACGTCATTTGTACCGCTCCGTGTCTTGGCCAGTCAGCAGCTGACCTGTTTTGGTGAACGAGTTCTCAAATTAATTATTGAATTCCATTAGTATTTTATTGCTCCGACAACAGCGGTCACACCGAGCGGCTAAAAGCCTTCCAATGGCTTTTTGACGTCTCTTATTTCAAAGTCGTTACATTTCCACAATAGTGTCAGGGCCGAAACTTCAGATCGGATTTTTTGTTAAGCTTAAGTTTGTACGTCCTAAATGGCACAGGAAGCATCTGCTTTAATTTTCTTAAATAATATTTTACGTATTTATTGAAATATTTATGAGTGATGTGTCGTCCATTCTATCCCAATTTTCCCAGAACAATTAAGTTTGAGATGCATTTTCTTCGAAAAATAAGTGGAAAGTCATCCTGATTTTTCTGAATCATTTTGTCTCATGTAAATACCATGAACGTTGAAAATGTATTAATATCGTTTAAATTGCAACAAGTGCGCATTTGTATCAGACTATCTTACTATACCTTTTGAAGTTGGTGTGGTTTCTTCCCGCGTATAGTCTTCACTAATTGTCTTTGTCTTTGGAATTCCAACAGTTGAGTTCACGGTGTGGGAAGTTAGGTGTATAGAGGACTGTTTCAGATTGGTTGAACTTTCTATTTGAACTGTGCTGTCAGATGTGGGAGGTGAAGAAGTTAGTTTCACTGTAGTTCTTCTATCAACTGTTGTTGTGTTATATTCGACTGGCAGATTAATGGGTGTGTCTGCTGCAAGTTAAGCAATTTAAAACACCTTACAGGTATCTTTTTAGAAACATAAAAGAAATTGACCAATTTCGGCTGTCAATCGAATAATCAGTCAACCAACGAAATCATTCATTTATAATTACAGTTTGTTTTTATATCCTACATTGGTCGACATTTTTGTTAGGCTTTTTTGTTTGTTTATTGTCTTAAACGTCGTATCTACAGTTTAATCAAGGTGTAATTACGACATTTAAGTCGCCAACCGACCATTCTCCTTTCTTTTATCAAATGCTATAGGCCACACATTTTGTAATATAACGCCTTTTAAAATCGAAGTGGAACTTCTTGTAGGAGTCATTAGTTTGAACCAACGGAGTAAATGGGTGGGGCCAGCGATTGGCCAATTACGGCTGTGGAGTAAAAGTTCACAAAAGTAAACAAAACGTGTTTATTGAACACTAACATCTCGAAACGATATTGCTTTCGAAAGTTTGACTTTGATAGATTACCTTGACTGTTTAAAGGTTATCCAAACCCTGATCAATTCATTACGATGAGACATATCACCGTGCAAAATATTCAATAGGCGAAAAGTAAACTCTCTTTGGGAAAAAAAGTTACAGGAAATTGAGGGCAGTGATTGGATTACGATTTTGACACTGACCTTGACCTTGATCGCGTCACCTACATACCAAATGCACATTGAAAAGACGAATAAAAATGAAGAATTGAGTTTTGCTTCATGTAAGGTTTAAGAGTAGATTTGACCTTAAAGATATTGCCCCTCATAAGACGGGCATCATCGACCCTAACCTTCATATCAAATAAGAATCTTGTTTCTGGAAAGGTGTAGAAGATGTGGAAAAGCTGAGTATTTTGGTTAGAGTATAAGGGGCATATTATTGGTAATATTTTAAATTTTAGACCAGTACCTTGGATATACTTACCTCACTAAATTGACAGTTTATGGTAAAGTTCTGATACCAGTCTTCGGCTAAAGGGCTAAGATTTTTACCTTGACCCTTGACATGTGACCCTCCCTAGATTGACTATTAGCATCGTTTACAGGCACTGTCATACCAAATATAAACCATGTGTCTATAATAATAATATAGAGCCGCCGCCATAGCGCAGTCGGTAGCGCGCCAGACTCCTAATCTTCAATCATAGGTGTCATGGGTTCGATCCCCGGCGGCGGCAAATATTCTTTCCGACAATTGTCTCTCACCAATGGGTGGATAATCGTAAACCTAAGTGGGATAGCAGCTGGAGGCTAGGAAAGGATGTAGTGGTAGTACTGGTGTGAGAAATACCAGGAATCCATTGTTAGGTGCTCCAGCCGCCCCGATATGACTGAAATACTGTTAAAAGCGGCGTTAAACCCCATTCAATCAATATAATAATATAGAGGTTATGGAAAGTGCCCCTCTGCTTCTTGACATACAACTTTATCCCGCGTTTATAATTATCCTGACCCAACTGTGCTTTATATTGCTTTACAACCAAGGATTTGTTTGTTTGAATGGGGTTTCTTTCAGTTATATCGCGGCGGCTGGAGCACCTAACAATGGAATCCTAGTATTTCTTATACCAGTACTACCATTACATCCCTTCCTAGCCTCCAGCTGCTATCTCACATAGGTCTACGATTATCGACCCATTGGTGAGAGACAAATAGTCGGAAAGGATGAGTGCCGCCGTCGGGGATCGAGCCCGGGACCCCGAGATTGACAGTCCGACTCGCTACCAACTGTGCTATGACAGCGGCCTTTACAACCAAGGAATTGGTCAGTATGTTTCTAGTATAACTGGAATACGCAATTATGATTTAATATTTAGTTTAGTCTATCAAAATCGGGCGTTCTGATTGGTTAAAAAAAAAAAAAAAAAAAAAAAAATCATAACTCCATGAACAAAATATTGAGCTCGCAGCTATTTTGTATGCTTCCGCACTAAATAGTCCCATACAAAAAGGTATCAAAAGATGTAGGGTTTTTCCTTTTTTCACACTATTTAATTATAAGAAATGAAGAGAATATTTTTTGTTTTCGTGGAGGTATGAACCGAAAAACCTAATTACACAATGTATGAATCCGCTTTGCGTATTCATACAGTGTGATTAGGTTTTTCGATTCATACCTCCATGAAAACAAACAAACAACAAAAAAAGTTCTCTTCATCTCTTAAGTGAACCGGGATTTCAATATAATTGTACGCAAAACACGATTCAAAATAGCGTATCCTACCCATAAATTTCGCTCGTTTGAAAATTTTGAAAAATTTTCTCAGAAGAAATTTGTATAATTCCAATCATAGGAAAAATAAATATGCTTTGTATATTCGTTTACCGAAAGATTCGCACAAAAAAATAGAACACGGAAAAAAGTTCACAAATTCTTACAGTTATAATCGTAGAAATCCGGTGGAAAATAGCTCGTTTTGAAAATAGATATCGTCTTTAGCGTGCAAAATATCGTAGCTACAGCTTTATTCAAGATGTATTTACGACATTTTGTACATCCAACAACAATATGCCGTATCATTGCAATTGTTTAAGAAATGCAAGAATTTTAAACTATTTTGCGCGTCCTATTGAATACATAGACAAAATAATATAGAATGATTGCTCCTCCTTAGGTTATTTGGACATAAAAGTGTGGATAAAATTGCTTTTGTACTGTACAAGGAAAAGATGATGTCGAATAGTCATTTTCGTAATTCTCGAATCACTGCCGTCAATCATTATCATCAGCATCATCAATAACCATAACAACAACAACGATCACGATTAAATCATTCATTTCAGATCGGAAGTCAGCTTTAAACCCCAGCGTTTATCTTTACTTATTGTTTCTCATTGCTGGCCATGAAATTTACAAAATAACGACATTTAACCCTTGCCATGCTGATCCCGGAATATTCCTGATTTGGAAATGGATTTGGCAGGTGTATAGACTAAGATAAGCCTGCACAGACGTGCAGTCTGATCTTTGCATACGCTACCTGCTTGTTTTGTTGTGTTGAGAGCAATCTTTGCGCATATCTTGACTTGATTATGTCATGTTTTTAAATATAGTGGTAAGAGGATAATTATTCAGCATGACCAATGGTTAATATCTCAGTCAAACTTCCTGTTGGGGTTCAATGGGCGTTACTACAGATCCGCGAATTATAAACCACGCATACAAGAAATCATTAAAATCATAATTATCTAATCGTTGGCCCCGTCCACTTACTTCATTGGCCCCAGCAATTGACTCCAATAGGAATTCTCGCTTCGAATTTAAACGGCGTTATTTTGAAAAAAAATATGGCCAGTAGCATGTAACAAGAAAGTAGTACAGTTAGTCAGCGACCTAATCGTCTTATATACAGCTTGAATATGCTGTAGTTACGATGTATAAGTCGCGAAACCAACAACAAAAATGATTAATAAAAACGGCGGCCAATGTTGGAGATCAAAACTAAATTCTGGTCAAAATGAAAGATTATTGGTGGTTGGTTGGTTGAATGGAGCTTACCGCCACTTTAACAGTATCTCAGTCATATCGCGGCGGCTGGAGAACCTAACAATGGATTCCTGGTATTTCTCATACCAGTACTACCACTACATCCTTTCCTAGCATCCAGCTGCTATCCCACTTAGGTTTACGATTATCCACCATTGGTGAGAGACAAATGTCGGAAAGGATATATGCCACCGCCGGGGATCGAACCCATGACATCCCATGATTGAAGATTAGGAGTCTGACGCGCTACCGATTTTATTAACACCGCGATAGATCAATTATTACATCAGTGCCATTAAAACACTATAGAAATATTAACAAGATTTTTTGTTGTGCATTTTTGGGGTAGGTTACAAAGAAATTTCGATCCAGTAAAAAACATGGCTTTTCGTTCTTGACTAATTTCCATATATGGTACATAGCTAAAAAAAAAAAAAAAAAAAAAGATTAACTTACTGTTAAGGTCTGGTAAACCAGCTTTCCCATTATAACATGTGAGCTCCAGTTTTGCCCCCTTGTCTGAAAGAAAAGAAGGAATTCCAACACAATGACGCCTTTAAACTCTCCTCAATATGAAAGCTTTGTAAAACATTGTGGGGAAAGAAGAAATTGCTTGTGACAAGCATTTTCCTCAACACCAACAATGCTTTCTACCCTAGAAGAGAAAGATTTTGAAGATTTAACCAACTACAAATTTTCTTCTCCAACTTCTTTAAATATGGACTAGTCTAAAATTTGATAAAGTGGAAATGCCGTTAAATCTGCCTAAAGAACCCTACTGTCCTACTAATATGCTGTACATTTTTAAAATTATGCAAAACAGGCCCTCTTCGGCTCCTTTTACTGAAACCCCACACATATCATTTTTGAGATTCCACAAACCGATGGCTTCATCCAAAGTATGCCTTTTGATCAAGGAGAGAAGTTTTTCAAACACATTCGATACCCTTTCAATGAAACCAGATTCACGGAATTTTGTCCTGAAGAACAATTGTTTAAGAGCAAAATCTAAGCAACTTTGCTGTCGCATAGTTATCAAACTGAGCAAGCGGTCTGTGATATTCCATTAAACGTTCACAATGCATGTAATGTTAACGAGACGTACTCGTATAGTGTGAGTATCTTTTAGTAGAACAGGACAGAACAGACATTTAATATTACTTGGCCAAGGACCATAACACAGCAATTATGTAATTTACCAATCCAAGAGCAAGATTGTCGTTCGTTACTCTCACCACATCTTTCTGCAATTGGGCGTATTGGCAAAAGTCTTGCCAAACCAAGAATATAAAGGTATTCTATTTTAAGTTATTTTGCGAGATGTAGAACTTTTATGTACTTTATAAGTGCATAAAAACCACAGGAAATTGTCACAATTGATTATTTTTTTTACTATATACGTAATTATAGACGTAAAGAGAATTAAAAAATTCATTGTGACAAGTCCCCGTGATTAAAACTTGGTGATTGACCTTATATTTCATTTCATTTCATTTCATTTATTCAGCAAATCAGCACTAGCAGTGCTTTTGGCAAATAACAATATAAAGTGGCATATAGCATATAACATACATAAATACAAATCACATACAAGATCAAATATTCGTAATAAAGATTATTTAAATGCAATCAATTCAAACTTAATATTCATGTAAGCAAATTGTTCTGTAGTTTGTTATTGCGTAATTTAAATGCATCCCTCAGGTATTTGGCTGTGTTTAGAATAGATGTCGACGAAATAGAGGTCAATATTTTAATAAAAACATTCATATTCGGCCATTTTATTTTTTTCAAATACTTATTACGAATTTCCTGGTATACAGGACAACAAAGGAAAAAAATGATATTCAGATTCTACTAGCTTTTGATTACATAACTTACACAATCTCATTTCCCGTGCAATATTGTAATATCTACCTGTTTCGATTTCCAGTCTGTGTGAGGATAATCTAAATTTACTCATTGTTATTCTTAAACTATCATTTTGAATTATCTCGAGATATTTTTCAAAACAAAACTTTACTTTAATACGTTTATATTAACGGATCCAATTTAATTTTAAGACCCATTGAATGCCGTGCGGAAAATCCTCTCAAATTCACGCACCAGTTTTTGAACTGCAATCAGTTGCGTTTTATGACGTTATGGCGTATTTGCTAGCTATTTATTTAGCTCACCAATCGACCGATTTAGCTTCCATACATTATAGGGGTCAATGGGGAACGAACCGGAGTGCAAGTGAGTGCTAATTCACAGCACCTCAGAGAGTGACAATACAAAAAAAAAAAAAAAAAAGAAGAAAAATAGTGAAGTTGTTTCCAAAAGACTTAAACTGGGATGCCTTTTAGCCTATGTTCATTGTTCCCAAAATTTCGTATTGTAGGACATGTTGTTATTACAATAGCTTAACAATATGTAGGTACTCGTCGCTTTATACTTTTAGGTGGGGATATTAATGTCTGCCTGTCTTGTATTCAGGAATAATTTAATTGATAGTTTTGTCTATCAAAAACGAGCGTTCTCAGTGGCACTGCTTTGTAAACCTAAAATCAGTCATGAATTGCAATCATAAATGATTAATTATAGGATATTGTTCCCTTCAAACTTGGTCGAGTCCATAACGCAGTGCTAGCGCTTAGGACTTCTAGTCATTGGGTCCGTGGTTCGATCCCCAGTCGCAGAAAATATTCTAGCCGACATTTGTTTCCCAAAATAGGTAGATGATTTAAACCTATGTGGGATGAGCAACCAGAGGCTCGGGAAGGATGTGGTGATAATACTGATGTGAGAAAAACTTTAATACATGGTTAGGGACTCCTGACATGACTAAACTACTGTTAAAAGTCGGTACGCTTTTGATTAGCAACCTTGTGTCATTTCGTAAATAAACACGCGCGAATTTGGTATGCCAATACGTGCTGTCGTAGAGCGCCGAATGGAACGGCAAAAAATATTTCGGAAACTTTCAACTTACTGTTTGGAGGCAACTGAATTATAAGACATTTTCTACTGGACTTGAGATTATAAGATGTGTTTTTCTTCTCTGCCAATAACTCCACGGAGTTTTTATTGAACATCCCAACTTTCATACCGATCTTGAGTCTGTCTCTTTCACCATCTAAAAAGAATTCAACCGAATGGCTGTTTTGATTGCTTGACATGTAATTCAAATCGAAAACGAATGTTGTGTTTGACGGGTTAAGTCGTTTCAGAAAGCAGCTGCAATTGCTCCCAGACACGTTACTCGCTTCCACGGCAACTTCTGTTCCTGATGCTGATCCAGCAAGACACATTCGAAGGGCTGAAAAAGTAATATGTGAAATCAAGTGAGCTACCTATCAACCATATATGAATTTTGACCCATTCACACACAATAACGTTGATTTTACGCCCGTTAAGAAGAGCAATTGGGAAAACATAGTGGAAAATGAAGATATTGCTCGCAACAAGCAATTTCTTCTTTTTCCACAATCTTTTCTACCAAAAGTGTTGAAAAATAAGATCTTATAAACTCCGCAATTCCTTTTAAATTGGAACAGACTAAAATTTTGACGTCTGGTAATTGGTTAATGCGGTGGATAATCAAGATTTTAAGATGAAATGTCACATTATAATTTCCACGGAAACCGGTTAAATCATTAACATGATAACTGATCTTTTGAGGATTCAGTCCCGCTTTCCTTCCCGCTTTCCTTCATTTCGAGCTAATGAGCGCCATCTAAGGGGAACCAAAGACACGAATGATTTCTTCAACTTGCCATGTAATTCAGATAGGCAATGAAGCCCCCTTTAGAGATTTATGACGAACATGTTGTCATTTTGTACATTTTAGAAATAAATTAACCTTTTGTTTTCGTGTAAGATCGAATTATCTTTCATTTCAAGAACAACATAAAAGCTATATGAAAATATAGCTTCAGTTGTTCACTTACTGAAAGTTGAATCGATCTTATACTTGAAGTGGCAGAGTTATAACAAAGCTTGTCGGCGGCCGAGTAACAGTAAAAGTAACATGAATAAACTCTATTTTACTCGCAGATGACATAGACCTACTGACACTCTGCATATATTTGTATAACATGAAAATTATCAAAAAATCTCATTGAATCCATACTCATTTCTTCAAATATGATGAAAGTCGAGAGAAACTCTAATTCTTATAGCTACCTTGATATTTTTTAAAAATACACTGGTAATCTTAGACATTTTGGTCCACTCCTACTTTTAACCCTTTCCTGTACAATCCCTGTTTTTTTTTACTTGAGAAATTATTGTTTGAAAAGAAGAAATTGCTTGTATCAGGTAATTTCTTCTTTTCCCATATCTTTTCTTCGCTGTAGATTGGTTACTTTTCTAATTGCACACACTTTTAATTGTCACCTGTAACCTCTTTGAATTTCGACAAGTCTAAAATTTTGATAAACAGGAAAGGGTTAAACGGAAGAAAGCCTTTTTTTAATATCAATTATAATAAAACAGGCTTAAAAAAGCCACGTAATCCATTTGAAATCTTTATTTCTACTTAGCTTTGTGGCTGTGAACTTTTTTCTTCCAATTACAGCTATTCCGATCCGTGTAAAAAAGAGCCTTCGTATTACATTTAAAACTGAAATACTTGAGATAAACTGTGAGGTATCGATTATCATTTAATCCTATAATAAGAAAATTACTAAAAGACAATTTAACTGTGTTGATCCTCATACTAGATATCTCTAAAAAATCGATCTCTCAAACTTGTCAAAAAAGAAATAATTGACCATATACTATCTTTTGAAAAAGTTCGATACATTAAAGTGCCAAAACATGATAGACACAGTGCTGAGATAGAAGACGAACTTCATTTTCTTACTAGCTATGATCATATTTTCCGAATTGTTTATACTTGTTTTACCAAAACAGAATCATATTGTATTAACATATATTGCTGATTTTGATATTAAACTCTAAAATATATTTTAACAATTTTTATCCTTTCTTTATTTTGTGACCTATTAAACCATTTAACCAACCACCAAACAACTTTTGACTGCATTTTTAAGTTTTTATCTATTTTTCGATTGAAAACATTATGTGAAAGGAAGAAATTGCAAACTATTTCTTAATTTCAAGGAGTGTTTTCCTAATATATTTTTTCTTTTGACGTGTTATGAAGAAATATTTCTGCTTTTAAGGTCAAACTTCAAGTACCGGCCGTCGCTTTAAATAAAACTAGAACAGTTTCATTCTACCCCGACTACGAAGTAGAGAGAAGTATTTTGGTTTCTCTGTTCGTTTGTTTAGTCGTTTTTGCTTTGATGGGCAGGCTCATTAGACTGTGGACAATGTAACTTTAAGCAAGTGCTTCCGTTTATCCAAGGAAGTACTCTAGTGATTTTTAGCTCCACTGCCTGAAAGCCCGGGGAGATTCGGTTTATGTTATCTGTGTTAATCCCTCCTTTTTACGCCCCTAGGAAAAAAATCGAAGAAAAGAAGAAAATGCTTTGTATCCACATTTTTTTTTATTCAAAAAGACAAGAAAAAAAATCCATCAACTTGTAATTGTCGTCTGCAGATTCTTTCAATTTGGACCAATCTAAAATTCTGTTGTGTGGGAATGGGTTAACATTTTTCATTCAGTAACTCTTTTATGTAATAAAGTACTGCTGCGTTATTTGCCTGCTGTGTCATATGCCTTGCTTGCCAATTTTTTCGTGTAATCAAAGGCAAAACAATCGATACTCTTCCTTGAACAAATTCTTTAGACAGCTTTAAAACATTATAATCAAATTCGCTCTCCAACAGTACTTTCAGTACTTTGATGTGTTTGTCGAGTTACAGAACCAGGGTCTTCTGTATTGGGCCTGAAGGCAATACACACGCCGGAGGACCAGTAAGCTGCTAAATCACTTTATCAATCTATTACCAGTCGGCAAAAATTTAGACAGGTCCAAATTCAATGGAGACGACCATTCAAAGTTGATGAAATTTCAGATTTTTTCCAACTTTCTGGCTAGAAAACATTGTAACAAGCAATTTCTTCATTTCACACAATGCTTTCCAAATTGTTTTTTCGTGAGGGGCGGCCAAAAGCGTCACTGTTTGGGAATGGGTTCAGAAGATTTTTATCACACAATGTTTGATACTGTTAAAATCTGGGTTGTAATATTTTTTTCTTTATATTGATTTCCTTTGTAAGATTCTGTTGAAAAACTATGAAAATCCGAACTTGAAATTGAATAGACATGCATGTTTGACCAATCGCTGGCCCCGGCCACTTGCTCCGTTGGCCCCGCCCTTTGACTCGATATTTAACGACGTTATTTTGCAGTTTGCCAGTGGCATGTAACAAAAAAAGTAGGATGGTTGGTTGACGACCTAAATGTCGTAAGCTGTAGTTACGAAGTTTAAGTAGCCAAACTAACATCATTTCACACAAATGGTGGCCAATATCGGACTTCAAAGCTCAATTCTAGTCTGAATGAATCATTTGATTGGTCGATGGATTCCTTGATCGACACCTGTTATTTCTAACTTGCATTTACCGGTGATACTAGTTAATGAACAATAATTGTAAATTTTTCATGACATAAATAAGGAATTGTTGAATCCGGAGTCAAACGCACTATGAACTAATTTAATATAATATCATTCAATGTCTAGACGGCCGATATTACAGTTTATAACAATATCCTGATAAATATGAACCGTCATGCGAAAAGAGACCTTCTGGATTGTGCGAAAATTATAGACCCTGATCTGATTAAACTAGCCAGGGTCGAAACGGTTTGCTCTTTGACGATTTTCTTAATCTAAGGAATGAACCTTGCACATTACTGTATTCATGTATTTTATTTTCGGAATTATTCCGATTAACCCATTACCAAATGGCAAAATTTTAGACTGGTCCAAATTCAAAGGAGTTGCAGACGACAATTTTAGATTTTTCAACTTTCTGGGTAGAAAACATATTTAAAATGAAGAAATTGCTTGTTACAAGCAATTTCCCAATTTTACGCAATTTTTCCTCAATTGCTTTTCCTATAGGGGCGTCCAAAAGCGTCACTGTATGGGTATGGGTTAGCCTACGCTGAATTCAACAGAACATACGGAAAAGCCTGTTTAGCCTGACGGATCACATAAGTTTTAACCCACTCCAACACAGTTACGCAATTTGGCGCCCCTTGAGCAATTCGCTTTGGACTAAATGTGGAACAGTAAGCAATTGCTTGTTACTTGCAAAATCTTCTTTTTCCTTAACGTTTTCTATCCTACAGGCAAATATTTTGAGAATTCATCAACTATAATTTGTCGTCTGCAACTTCTTTCAATTTGAACAATCTAAAATTTGTCGTCTGGTAATGGACTATTTTTTCTTAAACGTACCATTACTTCCAGGTTTTCTAAATTCACAATAATCCTCGGCAGCTATACCTGAAATGATTAAAGAAATTAAAGTTAGACTAAGTTGACAGTCGCCGCTTGACTAATAATGTTTTCATTTTTAGACACTCAAACATTGTTTTCGTAATGTAATATCCCATTTATTATATACCTGTTTATCAATTCGATTAAATAAAAAAAGATATGTACTTCAAGGTATTTGCATTGTGCTTTACCAATCTGATTACGTTTAATTGTATTATGACGTCATAAACGAAAAGAAAATGACGTCATTTTAGACTGCCTTATACGTAACAGTATTGATACTGTCAGATACGGGTTTAGTTCATCCTCGGATACCCCGGGGTCTCCTTATTTGCTACGCTACATCGACGATGTAGCGTAGCAAATAAGGAGACCCCGGGGTATCCGAGGATGGGTTTAGTTCTGACGTGTCCGATATTAATTTTACTAGAAATATTTATAGGTATACGATAAATGTTAACCCTTGTCGTGCTGAGCCCGGAATATTCCGGTTTTGGCAGGAGGTGAAGACTAAGATCAGACTGCACCTCCTGCTTGTCAAAGTTGTTTATAAAGTTGATTTCTTAAAAAAAATATTGATTTTTCAACAACAAGTTCTATCAGTGCTTTCAGCCCTTTGATTTGACAGCATTTCGGTAAGGTAATTTATACAGCATGACAAGGGTTAATATATAATTCAAAATGTTATGCCGGAGGGCAGTTGGAGGGGCAGCGATCAGTCATTTATTGAGAAGCACATTATGGACGGAATATGAAGACGTTGATCTTCATGTATCATTTAACCTATGTCATCACGAGTAAAATTCTTTTTTGAGAAATTGCATTAAAATCAAAGAACTGAAAGCACTTGAAAGGCTTAGTGTTTGTCAATATCATTTCAAAAACAACTTTGGCGCTGAAGAGATAAACAGGTATGTATACCTCCTGTCAAAATGAAAATATTCCGGGTTCAGCATGGCAAGAGTTAACATTTTGCTGATGATATCATATAATTATTATTGAATTGCATCAAAATGACACACAATTCGAGAACTTTAGACACGTATAGCAAGACACAGTTACAGCAGACGACGATTCTGTTGCTTTTTGCCAATTATTTCAATTTTTAAATGACATGATAACAATTTTCGAAATAAATTCAATTTAAACATTTTTAACAAGAAATCTGGATATTCTTATTTATTTTATATAGCATCACCGGAAGATTAACGAATCAACTATCAAGGGTTTCCGGCTGCTAGAATGCTTTCCCCTTATTTTCCACAAGTTTTTATGTCCCAGTCATTTTAACCATTTCCAACACAATCAGTCGTTTGAGAAAAAAAAAAAAAAAAAAAAAAAAAAAAAAAGCTTAAGAAAACTTTTTTGAAATTTAAGAAATTGCTTTATACAAGCAATTTCTACATTATCCACAATGTTTTCTACCAAACAGAGGTAAAGATTGCAAAAAAAAAAATCATCTACTAAAAATTGTCATCTGCAACTTCTTTAATTTGGACCAGACTTTAATTCTGGTAATGCGTTAAGGAAAGTCGGTCTAATTTCAAATATTTTTTTTCATTAAACGAATGGCTTAATGTAAATCAAAGGAATGAAAGTACTGAGAAGTTGGAATGCGCTGAAAGGGTCATAACTGTTGAATTCGGTTCAATTTCATTTATTACTTTTCGAGTAAGCCTCCCCCTTTTAACTTAAACCAGAATTCCCATTCGTGTACATATGTGCGTGAATAACGCACAAAAACATAAATCCACATACAGAAATAATAAAAACTAGCATTGTCTTAACCCATTCAAAGACAGTGACGCTTTTAAACAACCCTAATTATGAAAGCTTTGGAAAACATTGTGGAAAATGAAAAAAATTGCTTGTTACAAGCAACTTCTTCATTATCCATAATGTTTTCTGTCCAAAATGAGCAGGATTTGAAAGATTTCATCAACTTAAAATTGTCGTCTGCTACTTCTTTGAATTTGGACTGGTCTAAAATTTTATCGTGTAGGAATGGGTTATAAACTCAGGTCACGCACAGCAAAATTAGAATTTTCAAGCATAACATTCTCTTTTTGATCAACTGTAATACGTGAACTCCTTTTAGAATCTTGAAAACAGAGAATAACAGCTTCCACAGTAAGAAATCAATGACCTCGATGATTATTTGACTCTCAACTCGGCCAACTCTGTAACAATCATACTAAATCATGTAGATTTTCACTTCAAGTTTATGAGTATACGTGGAAATTTAAGGAAATGCGCGGATACTTGTTTCAGGGTGATCTATTTGAATACAGGTTTAGACTTGGGAAAAACGAATATTTAAAGCGTTGTGAGTAAAATTCAAAAGAAAAAAAGACGTTAACGTTATTGTAACGTTATTTTTTGCACATGGTAGCTTTGCCCTTTTCCTAAAAATTTCTAATATGATATGATAATATGATGGAGATAGTATCAAATTATCTTCGGCGCCCTGTAGTCGCGCGATTTCCTTATTCGTTATTCGGCTTAATAACAGTAAAAATCCTAAGTAAAAAGGACCAAGCTGAAAGCTAGATGACACTTGCTAAAGGTTTGATGTGTTACTATTGATTTAAACTTGTAAATAACGACAAAATAAAGCGTAATTCTTTAGTAAATAAGAAACCGGAAGTTGATATGTTTACATTCTAATTTTCAAAATCTTCTTCTTTCGTTTTGCATCTATTTGATTTTTATTGAGTAAAAGCTGTAAATACCACAATAATCGGGGTTGCTTGATGCCTACGATCCCACTTAATCGCTCTAGAATGTTTTAAAGCACTGGGAGGCATGATTATTGTAAAAATGCATTTGCGACCTGAGCCATATTTGTAAACATTGCCTATCTATGGTCACATGACTACCACATGTCACTTGAGATCACGTGATTACCAAACACGGGACGGCAAATCACACACACACACACACACACACACACACACACACACACACAAAAACCAAACAAATTACTGCGCTGATTATTACCTTATTTTTCAATAATTCAAATCAAACTAAAACATGTTTAGAAGTCTCTAAACGAATTTTTATATCATCATTTACATGCGCCATATTATTGTCTTTGGCTACAACTAACTGATTGTCCGTGGCAAGTTGAGATGAGAAGTAACCCGAGGTGTATTCATATCAAAGAAATCACGTCATATGTGTTATCAAGAATCCGATATGAAATTGTCTTGTGTTCATTTTGCGGTTTTGTTAAATCTAAGTTGGAATTGCTCCGCATTCAAACTTAAAAAGGGATAAGACTGATGCCGTCTTAAACTTCCAGGTGAGAAATGAGAAAAAATTCATCTGTAATTGATAAGAAAAGCGTTTCACGATCCTAAATCGGGTCTGATTTCAGCGAGCAAAGTAAAATCTAACTGCAAATTCATCTCCTAGGTATGATAGCTCACATGAGCATCTTGTGTTCAATATATGTCTGACCAGTCTTCGCCGTGCGCACTTCTTTGTTTGGCAATACGAATGAGCTTAATTCAGCTTAATGAGCTCAATACCGCTTTTTAAGAATCTACAGAAAAAACTTTGGAAAACACCTAATTTATTCATTGTCCACGTTGTTTTATACCCTATAAAGTAAACTTTGTCGAAATTCCAACTTGAAATAGTCGTCTACAACTTCTTTCAATTTGAACTAATCTAAGATTTTATCATGTTTTAATGGGTTTACTACTGGGTTACTTTAACCTCGTTAATTTATCATGATAACCTTTGACAAAAAAGATTTCTTAAAAAGAAGAAGGAAAAAAAATAAAAAAAAAATTGCTAGATTACAGTACTTACAGTACTTTGATTTTATGTACATGTAAGATTCTAATGACATGATGGACCGTTGCCTTTTAGAATAATTACACGCTTGGTTGATTCAGTTCGATTTCTCTCGTTGTGTTCCGATACTCTACATTTAGTTCAGTGCATTGATTGGTTGAAAGGGGCTTAATACTACTATCGCGGTGGCTAAAGCACCCAACCATTCCTGATATTTCTAACATCAGAACTACCAACCACAGCATCCTGTCCGAGTCTCCAGCTGCTATTCCTACTTAGGTTTACGATTATCCACCCATTGGTCGAAATGATTTTCGCCGCGGCCGGGGATCGAACCCGGGACTCCATGACTAGAAGTCCTACGAAGTCGTAGTAGTGGCTATGGTCCCGGTTGGATCAGGTAGAGATGCCATCACTGACAGGAATGCCAAGGGAATACCATCACTAACATGAATTCCACAGAGAAATGGGTAGGGGGAAATTTTGATCCTTTAGATTGAGACAGTCGATGGCAATGATATTGTGTTCAAATATACTGTATTGTTATGGACTACCAACATACGTTGAAAAATGAATGAAATAAATTACTAGAAAACATACAGAGAAGGTATTTGGATCTTATTGTTATATTGTTGCAACAGTATCCTTGTACTTACAAGACATGTCTGCAATCAAAGAAACCATGCATAAGATGGTTTGGTGAAGGGGTGGTTAGAAGAATTTGTGGGCGGATGGAAAGACAGGTGGGTGGATTGATGGACAGTCGAAGTGACAAATTGAGGGATAGAACGAGAAAGACAAACAGACACATCTTGCATGGGCTACCAAATCCTCATAACAACAAAGTTTGTATCTACAGTGATCTCAGACTATATACAGATTGACGAAATCAGCATCTGGTTGCCGCGGCATTTGAAAATGGGTCGAAAATTGCGTAAATCACCATATCTACTTTTTTTCTTAAATAAAGGGTCTAGAGCATTTATATAAAAAAAACAAAGCAAAACAATATTGTTATCTACCATGTTTTTTGAAGTTATACCCCTTTTGACAAAATGGCCTTCCCCAAGGCATTCAAACATCTAAACAAGAGGACCATGATGGTCCTAAATCGCTCCCCTGAGTATAATGGTTCATGGATTTGTGATATATACAAAATAGCAAAGCCCTCTGTGTAATTATTTTGGAGAAGAAGTTTAAGGATTTTCTCTTTTAATCTTTTAATCCTAGATATATTGATGATCCCACCATATAACCATAATTTCCTGAATGAGGCAATGCTTTGAAGTATAGACATCAATACCAACCAAATGTAAAAGCTCTAGACCTAATGGTTTATGAGAAGAAGGTTTTCAAAGATATCATTCTCTATTCCTATCAAAATCAGGGCTCGCACAGAAAAGGTCTAATTTTCAGAATACGGTAGTTCTTTGAAGTATTTTGGTAGAGGGTCAATAGGTTTTGATACATACCAAATATAAAAGCTCAAGGCCTTATGGTTTGGGAGAGGAAAGTTCTCAAAGATATCATTCTTTATTCCGTTGTAAAATCGGGGATCGCACAAAAAAGGGCCAATTTTCAGAAAACGGTAATTCTTTGAAGTAATTTGGTAGAGGGTCAATAGCTGTTGATATGTACCAAATATCAGAGCTCTAGGCCTAATGGTTTGGGAGAAGAAGATTTTCTTAGATTTCCTTCTTTATTCCGTTGTAAAATCAGGGTCGCACAGAAAAGGACTAATTTTCAGAATACGGTATTTCTTTTAAATATTTTGGTAGAGGGTCAATAGCTGAAGATACATACCAAATATCAAAGCTCTTGGCCTTATGGTTTGGGAGAGGAAGATTTTCTGAGATTTCCTTCTTTCATGATTCTGTTGTAAAATCAGGGATCACACAGAAAAGGACTAATTTTCAGAATATGGTAATTCTTTGAAGTATTTTGGTAGAAGGTCAATAGGTGATGATACATACCAAATAGCAAAGCTTTTTGCCGTATGGTTTTGGAGAGGAAGATTTTCTGAGATTTCCTTCTTTATTCTGTTGTTAAATCAGGGATCGCACAGAAAAGGACTAATTTTCAGAATATGGTAATTATATGAAGTATTTCGGTAGAGAGACAATAGGTGATGATACATACCAAATATCAAAGCTCTTGGCCTTATGGTTTGGGAAAAAAAGGTTCTCAAAGATTTCCTTTGTAAAATCTTGGATCGCACAGAAAAGGGTTAACTTTAAGGGTACAGTAATTCTTTGAAGTATTTTGGTAGAGGGTCAATAGGCAAATATACATACCAAATATCAAAGTTTGAGGCCTAAAGGTTTGGGAGAGGAAGATTTTCTGAGATATCCTTCTTTATTCTTTATGTAAAATCAGGAATCACACAGAAAATGGCTAATATTCTGAATTCGGTAATTCTTTGAAGTATTTTGGTAGAGGGTCAATAAGTAATGATACATACCAGATATCAACGCTCTAGGCCTTATGGTTTAGGAGGAGAATATTTTTTTATGATTTCCATTGTAAAATCTGGGATCGCACAGAAAAAGGTTAATTCTAAGAGTACAGTAATTCTTTGAAGTATTTTGGTAGAGGGTCAATACATGGTGATACTTACCAAATATCAAAGCTCTAGGCCTTATGGTTTGGGAGAAGAGGATTTTCTAAGATTTCGTTCTTTATTCCTTTGTAAAATCAGGAATCGCACAGAAAAGGGCTTATTTTTCAGAATTCGGTAATTCTTTGAAGTATATTGGTAGAGGTACAATACGTGATGATACATACCAAATATCAAAGCTCTAGGCCTTATGGTTTAGGAGGAGAAGATTTTTTAAGATTTCCTTTGAAAAATCTGGGATCGCACAGAAAAGGGTTAATTTTAAGAGTACAGTAATTCTATGAAGTAGTTAGGTAGAGGGTCAATAGGTGATGATATGTATCAAATATCAAAGCTCTAGGCCTTATGGTTTAGGAAGAGAAGATTTTTTAATAATTGTTCACGGACGGACAGACGGACATACGGACAGACGGACGCCGGACAATTACCGATCACAATATCTCACCTTGAGCACGTTGTGCTCAGGTGAGCTAAAAACGCCCAATAAGAGCATGTTCAAATGTCTTCCTCTTCCAATGTTTAAGTTATAATGCTTTCATATTTGTATTATAGTACATCTAGATTGTTCTCTACCAAGATTGCTAAATAATACCCATTGGGTCAAAATGGTCGCGCCCCAGAGGCTCCATGATTGGTAAAATCCTCAAATTTAACAATTCCAGTTTTTTCTTCTTAATATTTGTCCACATTAAAAGAAGATGCAGACGGTAATTAAAGTTTGATTGAAATTTATAAACAAGGAGTTTTTAGGATAGAAAACATTATGAGAGTAGGAAAAATTGCTAGTAACGGGTAAGTTCCCCTTTTCTCACAATGCTTTTTAAACATATATCTCTTGAGGGCGTCAAAATTCGGGATAGTTTGGTGATGGATTAAACTATAAAGCCATCGGAATTCATATCTATTCTATAGCATTACTCGATAGTTTTGTACTATACCCAAAATCTTATATATGTTTTATCTATTTGATTCAAGCTGTGTCATTTTATACAAAAAAGTCCTGTGATTTGCAATTGCCCCAGGTAAGCGATTTAGGACCAACATGGTCCTCTTGTATTCATCTTTTATTGATGATTGCATATAGGTCAAGTCATGTCAATAACTGATCGATCCCTGGCTACGGCGACTGAGCTCCTTAGGGTTCTTCTTAGAAATTAGAATGTCAATGAGACTAACATGTAACACAAGATCAAAATTGTTGGTTGACAACTTAAACGTCGTAATTACAGCTTAATGAAGCTTTAGCTACGATGCTAAAGTCGCAAACTTCACACAAATCCTGCACATAGTGTCGGCCGATGTTGGAGTTCAAAGTTCACTTCTGGTCTAAATGAATAATTTGATTGGTCAATTATTCTTTGAGTGATAGCAGTCATCCACCAATTTCAATCTATACATGTAGATGGCTCAGAGTGAAACTGTTGTAACTGCCTATATGTTTATAGGCAGTTACAACTATTTCGCGCTGAACCATCGATGTACACTAGGATGATGCCAGACGTTTTGAATAAAAATTACATGGTGACGTAAAAAAGTTGAATTAATAAACAAAGCATTTTACCTGAAACTGAAAGAAACATACAGATCACCAAACTAAAACATATCCCTTTACCCATGATAGTTTCACTGTAAACTGTGTATGGCTTAACACGGAAGTAAAATTCACAAGTAATCTACACTTAAACGAAACTGGAAATTAAGTAATACAATCCAACCATATACATTAAACTTTATTTCAACCCATCTCAGTACTAGCCCTTTTCCTATTGTTCACGGAAACTATTGTATTTACACCCAACACACACACAGATCAAAATAAAGATACACGCATCTGAAGTCAGTCTTAACTTTCTACACGAAGATTAATTGATTCTGGGGGAATTTCATCAGTATCAATTGATACATTTATTAATTTCAAGGAATCACCAGGGAGTCGAGTTTTGATCACCAAAAAATAAGGATTCAGTAAGACAATGCTCGTTGTGAGTACTTGATAATGGCTATTAGGTAGACCATCTTAAGTACTTGTCATAAATCTTCTGTCAGTTAACCCTTTCTTGTTTTCCCAAATTTTAGACCTGTCCAAATCCAAAATGTTTTCAGACGACAATTCAAAGTCGATTTCATTTGAAAAATAATCATTCTGTAGGGTAGAAAACATTGTGGAAAAAAGAAGAAATTGCTTGTTTCAAGCGATTTCTTCTTTTTCTACAATGTTTTCTCAAGTATAAAAACAAAGGGACGTAAAAACCAGGGAATGAACAGGAAAAGGTTAAGTGAGTAAGGCGATGATCATGTCACGATAAAGTTAACCGTCTTTAATGGTGTGTTCCATCACTATGAAAATCAAAGTACTGAAAATACTGTTAACTTAGCAAAGAATTGTTTTGTTTCAGTAATCTCCTCAGTCAAAGGTTATAAAGATAAATAAACGAGGTTCAAGTAACCCAAGAGTTAACCCATTACAAAATGGGAAAAAAAAATCTTAGATTGGTGTAAATTGAAAGAAGTTGCAGATTACAATTTCAAGTTAGCGGAATTTAGAAAATCGTTGCCTGTATTGTAGAAAACATTGTGGACCTTAAAGAAATTGATTGTTACAAGCAATTTCTTCATTGTCAAAATGTTATCCGGAGATATGTGTTTTGAGATTCTTAAAAAGCCGTATTAAGTGGGAATAGGTTAAATAGCTTCCTTTTGAATAAGTTCTCAACAATTTGAATAAAGTAAATTCATGTGGCCGTAAAATGCAGTGCGCATGTCCAGACTCATTTTGGACACAAGTGAGCTAAAAATATCTGCAGGTAAAGTTTGAGATATTTCTGTAATTCTTAAGAACTACTTTTTATGGCGTTGGCATTCAATTGGTTAAGAAACACCATATAACATCCGTTTGTATATAAATTGTAGCATCCCTTTCTATACAAATAATTTATATAGATAGGAATATGTTATATGGTGTTTATACACATACCATATGGATAGAATTTCAAACTCCCGTGCCTAGCATTGCGAGATCTCAAGATAAAAAATAGCTGATCAACGCTTTCAATACGAAAGAGTCGCTTTTTTTCTCATGATCATCCAGTATAAATTCCAAAAGTGCAATGGTGATATGCAATGTTTATATGAATACTTTTTGTTGTTGGTAGATTCAAAAACCGTAACTACAGCTTATTCAAGCGGTGGGCGTTACATTCATGTAACATTTTGTATCCCGTACCATATTTCAAACTAATGTCGTTTGATACCTCAGTCAAACTGCACTGTTGGAGGTCGGTGGGCGTAGTTAGCGATCCTCCGATCACCGCCATTGACACTAATGATTGACGGGGATAAATCTGTTATAATCTAAGTGATATTACGTCAAGTTTCGTCTATAAAGATGTTTCTTCACTTGTTCTATTAAAAGTACGGAGCCCTGTACACATTTTTGATTCGTTTTAACGAAATATGAATTCGTTAAAACGAAATATTTATTCATTAAAACGAAATAGTGATTCGTTATCATGAAATATTAATTCGTTTTAACGAAATATTAATTCATTAAAACGAAATACTTATTCGTTTTAACGAAATACTAATTCGTTTTGACGAAATACTAATTCGTTAAACATATATACTAATTCGTATTAATGAAATACTAATTCGTTCAAACAAAATGATAATTCGTTAAAACGAAATAGTATTTTGATAAAACGAAATACTAATTCGTTAAATCAAAATACCAATTCGTTATGATAAAATACTAATTCGCTTTAACGAAATACTTATTCGTTAAATCGAAATATTATTTCGTTAAAACGAAATATTAATTCGTTAAAACGAAATACTAGTTGGTTTTAACAAATTAGCGACTAGGTTTCTCACCCCTTTTCTTGTGACTTGGGCAGCTTTGCCGGTTTCGAGCTTGCCCGGTGAATATTGCATCATTTACTGTATAATAATTGTTCATGATTATTATTATCATCATTTTTATTTCTATTATTCATTTATCTATTCATATCAATTTTTAAAATCTCACTAACATGTATAATGCAATGCTATGCTCCCACTGCCGATCCGATCTTCTCGATCAACTCGATCGCCTGATTTCCTTGACCAAACCCGACCAAGCTCGACCAAAAGGCATATACACGACTTCTTCTCGATCTTTACTCGGTCGAGTCCGACCTCTTCACGAGTGTTCACGTGTGACCTTTACTGTTTCTCTTACCCTTCAACTTTGTTATAATTTATTTCGTTATAACGAAATAGTAATTCGTTACAACGAATTGCTAAATCGTTTTAACGAGATATTTATTCGTTTTAACGATATGCTAATTCGTTAAAACGAAAAACTAAATCGTTTAAAACGAAATAGTATGTTTCGGAAGACTCGGTTTTTACCCTCCGTCACATGAAGACATTTGATTTGATAATTCGTTAAAACGATTTAGTATTTCGATCTAACGATTTAATGTTTTGTTAAAACGATTTAGTATTTCGATTAAACGATTTAATATTTCGTTAGAACGAATCAGCATTTCGTTTTATCGAAATACTATTTCGTTTATCGAAATACTTTTTCGTTAAAACGAATTATTATATCGTAATAATCTATCTATCTATTTATACTGCCTAACTCCCCTTTCGGGTATTACTGGCAGGTGATACACTCACAATCCAGATGTTTTCACGTCCCTGAAAGAGAGGCAGTGGCTGAATCCGACTGCTACCCACTTTTACAGCTGGGTAGACTGGGGCTGGCTATTAAGTGTCTTGCCCATGAACACACCCCGGTGACGCTGGTGCTCGAACCCGTGACCTTCAGATCACGAGTCAAGCCCCTATACCACTCGACCATCGAGGCAGTGAATCAATATTTCGATTTAACGATTTGATATTTCGTTAAAACGATTGAGTAAATCGATTTAACGATTTAATACTTCGTTAAAACGAATTAGTGTTTCGTTTTATCGAAATACTATTTCGTTTTAACGGTTTAATATTTCGTAATAACGAATTAATATTTCGTGATAACGAATAAATATTTCGTTTTAACGAAATACTATTTCGTTAAAACGAATTAAAAATATGTACAGAATATCACCTACGGGACTCCGTATAAAAGGCCTAAGCGCCGAAATAAATTTTCTAACAATTGAATTCTAGCGCTGATTGGCTGATTCTTTTTTATTTTTCATACTTACATCAACAGAATTTAGAACAAGAAACCATCTTGTATATTTGTACACAAAGTAGATAAAAAAACTTCACTAAAACTAGTAAAGAATTTTTACATTATTAAGTTTTATGGTATATAAAGAGAATATTCGAGTCTCGTTGCGGCAGTATGAAACAAACCGATGATAACTTTAGTCTTATTAGCATAAAAATGAGCCTGCATTTAGATCGACGGTTAGTTTGCCCCACCCACTGACCTTGACGTGGTGTTTGATTGAGGTTAAGTACAAGATTAATCTGATTAAAATCAGATCTACCATGATAGCCTATTGCTACGTCTCTGCGTGTGGAGAGATAGCGTAGTGTTTTTGTATAGATGATTTTAATGAGATTGGTACAAGACATCATATTTTAAAATATATGGCCAATGACATACATGTAAAACAAAACGCAATCCGTAGGTTTGCGATCTAAACGCCGTAACTACAGCTTATTAAATCATTATTTTTACTGACGGCGGCTTGTACGCATATTAACCCTTTCCTGTTCAATCCCTGGTTTAACGTCCCCGTGTTTTCCTTCTTTTACACAATATTTTCTACTCTACTGAGTGATTATTTTTCAAATAATATTAACTTTTAATATTCGTCTGCGAAACCTTTGAATTTGGATAGGTCTAATTTTTTGAAAAACAGGAAAGGGTAAAGATTAGTCCAGGCAAACGTGCTATGTGATTTCTTTAATTTCTAGAACGACTATTCTGCATGAAGAAAATTAATACAAGTCAGATTAGGTGAGCTGAGTTGTCTAGACATGAGCGCTATTTTTCTGGTAGTATTAATGCGCGACATGGGACAAATTTCTTTAATATTCTACTGGATGACCTTACGACCTAGGATTTAATGTTTATTACACACGTCGTGACATATATGGCCATAAAATACAAATTATAATTTATTACTCGAATTGAAAGACCTAGTATGAACTTACATGTAATAGAAAGAATAATGAGAGAGGGCTTTACCCCCTTCTTTATAGAACTAGAGAAAATATCGTCTGTGCGAGAACGAAACGTCGTAAATACAGCTTTATTAATTGCAATCTAAAATTAATACAAGCTGTATACAGTTATGGTTGTTTAAACGCGAAATTTGAATAACTAGATCAATCTAATCCTTTCCTGTTGAATCCCTGGTTTTTACGTCCCTGTGAAAACATTGTAGAAAAAGAAGAAACTGCTTGTAACAAGAAATTTCTTCTTATTCATCAATATTTTCTACCCCATTGAATGCTTACTTTTCAAATAAAATCCACGTTACAATTTTGTCTGAAAAACCTTTGAAATTGGACAAGGCTAACATTTTGTAAAACAGGAAAGGGTTAATCTTTCTTTTTCTTCAACATTTCTGTTACAGCACTTACGAAACACTGCGGATATTCACGCTCATTTATTCTTTGGCAGAATTTAATATTTTTGACTTTGCCCATTTAAAAGAAATGTTGATGATGATAAAGGGCTTTGTTTTGCGTATTATGATTATGTTGTGAGTCTCGATTAATTTTGACTAATCGATCTCGTTATCTCGACTACTTTTATCTCGATTAACTACTTATGTCGATGTAAAATCGCTGACTTTCATATACCAATTGACCAATCAATTTGTTTTCATATATGAAAAGAAACTTTGAACTCCATCATTGATTTTAGGCAATTTTATTGGTTTAGCATCTTAGTATTCGTAATAATAGTTTATTCGAGGTAGCGTTTATGTCGACAACCAATGATTATTATAATAGATATGGAAACTCAAGTCAAAAATCTACTTAAAAAACATTAAAAAAGGGAATCATTTCTTTTCTTTTAGTTATGGTCAAGCTAAAACTATTTCCAAGACAAGATTTGCTGAATTGTCTGTCCTAACTTTTCGGCCATAGCGCAGTGGTAGCGCGAAGTACTCCTAGTCATAGGGCCCCGGGTTCGATACCCGGTCGCAGCAATTAACTTTCCCGACATTTGTCTCCCAACAATGGATGGATAATCGTAAACATAGGTGGGATTAGCAGCCGGAGGCTCGGAAAGGATGTAGTGATAGTACTGATGTGAAAAATACTAGAAATCCATAGTTACGTGCTCAAGCCGCCGCGTTATGACTGAGATACTGTTAAAAGTGGCATTAAACCCAAATCAATCGATAATACCTTTTGAGTATTGCGTTTATCTACTTCATATACGATCGCTCTACTATTGCAAATTATTTCTCATCTTAAAAGGTGAAAAAGCGAAATGTGATCTCTAACAGTGAAAAAGGCATTGAAATAAATTTATTTCTTATTTTCTTTTTTTTTTAGAATTAGAGCGTATAACTGTAGCGTATTAAAGCTTTAGATGTGGTGTTAAGGTATTCAATCAGCGTTTTAGTTTCTGTTTGTTTTAACCCATTACCAGACGACAAAACTTAAGACTGGTCCAAATTCAAAGGTGTTGCAGACGACAAATTTCTGTAAATGAAACTATGGATTTCCTTTTCTTATGTGGTAGAAAATATTGGGGATAAAAGAAAAAATACTTTAACCATTTTTAACAATGTTTTCCAAAGTGTTTATAGGAGGGCGGATTCCAAAAGCGTCATTGTGTGAGAATGGGTTAAGTTCCTGGTTATAATTTTTGCAAACTTACTTTATATAATTTCATTGTTAGTTTCGTCTTTCAAAAACAAGCGTTCTGATTGGTCGAAAAATTGAATTCATACCTCCATGAACAAAATTTTGAGCACGCAGTGATTTTGTATGCTTCCACACAAAATAGTCCCATACAAAAAGGTATCAAAAGATGTAGGTTTTTTGCTTTTTTCGCTCAATACTATTAAATTATAAAAAATGAAGAGAATATTTTTGTTTTCATGGAGGTATGAACCGAAAAACCTAATCACACAATGTATGAATCCGCTTCGCGTATTCATACAGTGTGATTAGTTTTTTCGGTTCATACCTCCATGAAAACAAAAAATATTCTCTTCATCTCTTAATTGAAATCTTAGTCGAATTGCTTTATAAGAGGTCTTTATCCACAATATTCTTTATGCAAAAAGACGGAAAAAAATGAAATTTTATAAACTTTAAATTGTCGTCTGCAGCTTCTTTCAATTTGGACCGATCTATAATTCTGTCGTGGGGGATTGGGTTAAGGACTAAAACTTTTACCCTAAACACACTGTATCAGTACCGAAAAGCAGATTCGTTTTGAAGTGAGATAAGATTTAATCTTCTTATAATTGGCCGATTGCAGCTGTTAATGGAAGAATCGATTCACCAATCAAGGCATTCATTTAGACCGGAAGGGAACTTTGAACTCAGACATTGGCCTACATTTTTGTGAATGCCGACTTCAACGCCGTAAATATAGCTTGAATATGCTGTTTTTACGACGTTGAGATTTGCCAACTAGCCTTTTTACTTTTTAGTTACATGTAATTGTCATAATTTGCAAAAAAAAAAAAAAAAAAAAAATCGTCTAAAATCGAAGTGAAATTTCCTGTCAGAGTCAGTGGGCGTGGCCAGCGGACTCAATGGGCGTGACCAGCGATCACGATATAAAGATATATCAAACGAGTAAATCCTAACAGTTTGAAGGGAACTATATTTTGCACGAACATGACAAGTAATTCAACTTTTTTTTCACAGAGGAGGTATTAAACGAAATACAGTCAAATGGGATACAGAAATTTCGAAATTTTAATAAATTGGACACGTATGTACAGTCGGATATGCCGTAGTGTAGGAACATCAAGGTATTTCAGGGGGCGGGGAGGGGGGCGGGGGCTCTTTGAACTTGACGAACCGAAAATCGACGGATCGCTGACCAACCCCACGAGAAGTTGCCTCATGAAGTTCTCGTTAGCAAATGTAATTCCGTACTTTTAATAATAACTACTCGAAAATTAAAAAAAAAAAAAAAAAAAAAAAAAAGAAAAACCCACACACAAACAAAACAAAACAAAACAAAAACAACAACAAACAAGAGGACCATGATGGTCCTAAATCGCTCACCTGAGGCATCTGCAAGTTAAAGTACTTTTTTGTATAAAAAAGACACAACTTGAGCAAAATAAATAAAACAAATATAAGATTTTGGGCTTTGTACAAAACAATCCAGTAATGCTTTAAAATGAAAATGAATGCCTTCATGGTTTAATGGATTACCAAACTATCCCAGAATTTGTCACCCTCAGGGAAAAAGGTTTAAAAAAGCATTGTGAGAAAGCAAGCAATTTCTCCATTTCTATTTAAGAAGAATCCTTTCAATGCGATTTATGCAATTTTCAATCCCAGGAGCAGAGACATTTTTTATCCTAAGAGCATATTTTCCTGTAACATAGTACAAAATTATATAGTCATGCTACATACCAAATATGAATGCCCTTCATCTTATATTTCAGAAGGAGAAGACTTTTGCTCTAATTGGGTGTTTTCCAAAATTTTTGACCTCTGGGGCAGTGCCATGTTTTATCCCAGGGCTAAGATTTTAGCTAACATAGTAGAGAACCATCTGGTTATGCTATAAATTAAATATGAATGCCTTAGACTTTGTGGATTGGGAGGAGAAGACTGTTGAACATGGTCTAATCGAGCATTTTTACGAACTTTGGACACCCAGGGAAGGGGTGTTTTTTAGCCAACAGGCATAATTTAATCAAAATTGATAGATAACAGCCAGGCTATGCTACACTCAAAATGTAAATGCCCTCTGCCTTAAAATGAAGAATTTTTTTCAACAAACTCAAATTTTGCATTTTTCCAAATTTTTGGACCCCTAGTCAGGGCCGTTTTTGACCGTTGGATGAAAACTTTTTGTGATATAGTACAAAACCATCTAGTTATGCTACATACCAAATATGAATATCCTAGACCTAATAGTTTAAGAGGAGAAGCCTTTTGAAATTGCTCTTATTAAGAATTTTTCCAAACTTCGGACCTCAGGGGCAGGGCCATTTTTGACCCCAGAGATTAGATATTTAAAAACTTGGTAGAGAACCATATGATTAAGCTCTTTACAAAATATAAAGGCCGCGGTTACAAGTGTTTTTGACGGAATTAAATTCTTTTAACAACTTTTGAAGAGCTTCACCCAATGAACATCCCTGCAAGGGTTCAGCTTGATTCGCCTACTGGTTAAGGAGATGAAAATTTTTAAAGATATTTAAAGGATTACTAAAGATTCCCATTTTCATATGCCGCGGTTACAAGAGTTTTTGACCGAATTAAATTCTTTTAACAACTTTTGAAGAGCTTCACCCAATGAACATCCCTGCAAAGTTTCCGCTTGATTGGTCTACTGGTTTAGGAGGAGAAGATTTTTAAAGATATTTAAAGAATTACTAAAGATTCCTATTTTCAAATGCCGCGGCAACCAGAGTTTTTGACGGAATTAAATTCTTTTAACAACTTTTGAAGAACTTCACCCAAGGAACATCCCAGCAAAGTTTCAGCTTGATTGGCCTACTGGTTTAGGAGGAGAAGATTTTTAAAGAAATTGTGGACGGACGGACAGACGGACAGACGGACGAACGGACGACGGACAACGACCGATCACAATAGCTCACCTCGCACTTTGTGCTCAGGTGAGCTAAAAACCCCGAACACACACCCACACCCACAAAAAAATCCCACCAAAAACAAACCCCACCCCAGAAACAAAAACAAACGAACATAAAAAGTATTCCAGTTGTTAAACCCAATACCAGACGATGGTGCTTTTTGACGCATTCAAGAATAAACTTTTGGAAATCATTGTGGAATCCACAAAGTTTGCAATTTTGATGTGTGGTATTGGGGGGGGGGGGGCTTAATGAGCGAGTTGTCATTAGTTATGGTCGTGATTAATCGCGTATGTTATAGCTGGTCGAAAAATATAATAAGGATGACGGACAGTACGAAGCACGCTCACAGGTCTTTTTTTGTCACAGTGAGGCTGAACCTAGCCCCCAATAGGGTGTTGTCCGTTTTAATTTGGTTTTAGCACACTGCTATCCAATACATACTTTAATTTTTTAACAGTTCATGTCTTGAGTCGGCGACACGACCATCTTCAAATATATTCCCTCAAACTTTTTCTAAGTTCAATACGGATCGTCATGACTATTTTTTGGTATAGAGACTATTAACCCTTGTCATGCTGATCCCGGAATAATCCTGGTTTTACAGGAAGTATAAAAAAAGATCAGCCCACACATAAGTGCAGTCTGATATTTGTCTACACCACTGTTTGTATCTTTCAAACCAGTGATATCTATTACATTCGAAATAAATAATGATCAATAAGTAATGCTTCTAGTACTTCCAGAAATTTATTTTAATCTAGTTTCAGAAAGGACTTTATTCAGTATGACAGGGGTTATTCCATTCCCTCACAGGGACGCCTTTACACGCCCCTCTATAAAAAGGCTATGGAATTCATTGTGGATAATGAAGAAATTGCTTGTTACAAGCATCATTATCCACAATGTTTTCTGCCCCAAAATATAAAGATTTTTAAAATTTCATAAATTTTTAATTGTCGTCTGCAACTCCTTTGAAATTGGACCAGTCTAAAATTTTGTTGTGTGGGAATGGGTTGAATGAAGGTTCATGGAATATCGAATTTAATGAACGGGTAACAATGTTACGAAGTTAAGAAGACAGACTGTTAAGTCGATTTTTACGCTGTAAGGTTACATGTAGAAGTATCCAGGAGACATTGTATCAGAAATCATTGTGATCAGTGTTAATCAGACATATTTAAGTATATTCGTAATTTTGTTAGGTTAACAACCAACCCACCAACCAAACAAACAAACAACCAAACAAACACCTCCAAAACAACAACAACATCAACACAATGTTGTGGTTTTAGGCAGACATATTGTTTAGTTAATTCTTTATTTTGTTAGCTAATGAAACGGTGTAATGGAGTTCAGGGGTAATTTTAGGTCTATGCTTTATGTTATGAGGTAAGATATATGAGCGCATGCGTACCATTTCCATTCATTACACATGTGCGGCAAGTAAAGACTCAGATTAGCCTGTGCATCCGCACAGTCTGATCAGAGACTTCAATCTGCGCTCTGTAAATAGATACTGACCTAAAGCTTCTTTAAACAATCAGTTAATGTTCAATTTGCCACGAATGGCTGTCATGGGTGCTCAATGTGTACGAGTCACGCACATGCGAAATGGTTGGAAATGTCATGCATAGGCTCATATAATAATGTTACAGTGCTATTCGGTAAATGAATTTTCTATACGATCTCACCAAGACGAATTTCGGTCCAATTTTGACAGAGCAAATGTTTCATTTTCCTTGCCAAAGAGATTTTAGCCAGTTAATTTGATCTGATTTCGGAATATCGCACATTCATTTCCTGACTGTATTTTATTATGTTAACTCTTGTAATGCTGATCCCGGAATATTCACGTTTTTGCCGGATGTCTAAACAAAGATAAGCCTACGAATAATTGCAGTCTGATCTTAGTCTACACCTCCTGCAAGTACCTTTTCATGCAGTATTTCTTTGTGAAATAAATCCAAATGAATCACAAATTCTCTATAGGGGTTCCAGTGCTTTCAGTGCTTTGATTTTTAAGAATGTTTTGGAGCTGATTTTTATTCAGAATGACGAGGATTTAAAGAAGTGGAAATGAAAAGAACGATGTAAAGTTTATGAAATTTTAAGTTATTCCAACCTTTTGGATAGAAAACATTGTATAAAATGAAGAAATTGCTTGTTACAAGCAATTTCTTCATTTTATACAATGTTTTCTCAATTGTTTTGCTTCAGAGGCGTCCAAAAGCGTAACTGTGTGGGAATGGGTTAACTTATTAAACACGACAGAATTCTAGTCTGGTCAAAATTCAGAGATTTTGCAGACGACAGTTTTTTGTTGATGTTAATTTTAAAACTCTTCTCTTTTTTGGGTAGGAAACATTGTTGATAATGAAAAATTGCCTGTAACACTATTTTCCACAATGTTTTCCGAAGCTTTTTAGTTGGAATTGTCAAAACATGATTGTCAGGGTTTGGCCGTGAGAACGTATAATAGAGAAAAAGATAACTTATTTAATCTATCAGGATGTTACAAGACGGCATCTACAGGAAAACAAGATTATCATGATAAAACAACATAAATAACGATCATATATTACAGTTTGCAAATAATTCCCTTGTCTTGGTGAAAACTCCAATAACTTGTAGGGGACTTTTATATCAAATATTATGAAATCTAGAATGAAATTTATGTCACTTTTGGAAATTTTTAGAGATTAATGAATAACATCGTCAATAAAACTTTTAATTTTTATAGTCCGTTTATAATCATTTGACACTGTGAAGCGATTTCTTCTGTCATAAGTATTTTTTCCCAGTATTTACAGTTTTCCCCTGGAAATTCAACATTCTCTAAACTTTTAGACATGTTTTAACGCCCTTACCTACATATACCTGATATCAGGGCGTCCTACCAGGGCAAAATACTTCATACCAAGAACAAGCCTAACTAGAATAAATTTTGGTTGCTGTTTTTTTAACACATTACCAGATGACACATATTTAGACTTGTCCAAATTGATAGAAGCTGCAGACTATGATTTGATTTGGATAAAATTAAAGAAAATGTCACCGCCTTTCAGGACAGAAAATTTTGTAGACAGTGAAGAAATAACTTGTTACATACAATCCTTAATTGTCCACATTAAAACAATGACGGTCGTACAAGACCACGATTAAGTTTGGATGGTTCAAGTCACAATAAATCAAGACACGTTACTAGACGACAAATTAAGACTAAGTATATTCTTCACGACCGGGGATAGAACCAATGACCCAATGATTACGAGTCCTACGCGGCACCAACTACGCTATGTCCACGGTCTCAGTTAAAAGAGGTATTGAGATTGAATAGCAGGAAAGGAGATTTTGTGCAGCTTCGAAAAGGATGATTTTTACCCGCATATTAATATCACGGATGTGAAAACATGAAATGCCTGCTATTTCTAGACAATCAAGGGAAAAAACCAAGAAAGAATGTTTCTCAATTCAAATTTGAGATTAAAACTATTGCAAGTGAAGACACAATGTCAAACCACTTCAGATATTTTTGTACATTTCATTGAACATCTCTAGGCCATGGACACCAACCCATATTTTAACCCCTTCCCGTACAATAATTGGTTTTTACAACGTTGAGATGTTTTACTTGAGAAAACAATATTTCAATAGGGTGGTTAATTTTTTAATTTTACTAACTTTACTATGTCGCTTGTTACAACTTTGAATTTGGACAAGTCTAAAATTTTGAAAAAATAGTAAAGAGTTAAAAGAACTTGCAAATGGAGTTTCAAAATAAAGATTCAACTCACAGTCCAATTGGCAATATTCATAGTAAGGGAGCTGCTTGAAACCTGCTTTCAAAGTTCTTTTCGTAGTTGACTTGAGCTCGACAATCTTTTTTATTTTGATTAATGCTCAAATAACAAAAATAATGTTTTTCTTGTATTCAAATGAAAAGCGTTTATTGTAATGTGCTCAAAAAACGTTGACCGGTAAAAAAGAACATGCACTTTAGCCGACTCCACTTACTAATGCAAAGAACAACGAAGAAGGAAAGTAAAAACAAAGTACCACCCATTTAACCCATTCCAACTCAATCCCTCCTTTTTACGCCCCTCAATAAAACAGCTTTGGAAAACATTGTGGAAAATGAAGAAATTGCTTGTTACAAGCAATTTCTTCATTATCCACAATGTTTTCTATCCCAAAAGATGAAAACATTTAAGATTCCATCAGCTTGAAATTGTCGTCTGCAGATTCTTTCAATTTGGACCAGTCTAAAATTTGGTTGTGTGGGAATAGGTTAAAATGCCCCAAGATCCCCGTGTATTTATTGTATCCGAGTTTCACACGCTCTCTCCTTCGAATGATGGACCGATGGTTTTACCCATTCCCACTCAGTGACGCTTTTAAACATCTCTCACTATAAAAGCTTTGGAAAACATTGTGGAAAATGAAGAAATTGCTTGTGACAAGCACGTTATTTGAAGGTCACGGGTTCGGGCCCTAACGTAATAAAGGTGTGTTCATCGCAAAGACACTCAAAAGCCATCCCCAGTCTACATAGCTGTAAAATTCGGTAGCAGTGGAGTTAAGCAAACGCTTCTCTTTCGGGGAAGTGAAAAAATCTGGATTGTAAGCGTTCAAGGGCCACTCTTTATGCTAAAATTTCGTCGAAATCGGCGAGCTGAAATAACTTCGTATAAAATAAATCCTTAGGATCTTCACAAGAGTACAAAAACTATTTTATCGGACGAGGTCGAATTGCTGTTCTGATCAAAGTAGTGACCTGATTTCACATGGATGGGTCTCTAATCAAAGATTACTATACCCAAGCACATTTTTCTCATTTGTTCTGCATTTCTTCCCTAATGAGAATCATGCATGTATAACAGAGACAGTTAATGGTGTACGCACGTACAATAATATCTGGGCCGAATAACCCATTACCACGTGATTTTTTTAGACTGGTTCAAAAGAAAGTCATTGCAGAAGACAAATTAGAGTTGATGAAATTTTAATAATCTTTGTCTTTAAGATTAGAAAATATTGTGGATAATGAAGAAATTGCCTGTAACAAGCAATTTCTTCTATTCCACATTTTTTCTAAAGCTTTTTTCCCCTGGGGCGTCAAAAAGAGTCACTGTGTTGCAATGGGTTTAAGCCTAAATTCAAATAAATCTGATTTCTTTTGAATTGTTTTGTTCTAGAATAGTTGGAAGCCGAGATTTAGTTGTAGAAATTTATAGTGTTTTAAACATACTGATTGATTGAATGGGTTTAAAGCCACTTTTAAAATTAATTCAGTTACAGCTATGTAGACTGGGGATGGCTTTTGAGTGTCTTTGCGATAAACACACCTTAATTACGTTAGGGCCCGAACCCGTGACCTTCAAATAACGTGTCAAGTACCTATACCACTTAGCCATCGATGTACTAGTAATCGAGATTTCTTTCGGCTATTTTTTCCAATTTCACATCGGCGACGCAATTGATTAATTTTGTTACACGATGTGCTTACGAGTGCAAAGCATACATTTGAACTTATCTATCACTTTAATATGGGAATATAAGACCCCCAGCTAACCACTTTTCTCTTTGTTACATGTAACTTATCTCAGAGTTTGCAAATAACGCCGTTAAAAATCGAAGATGAACTTCCTGTCAGAGCTAGATGGGTGTGGATATCGACGCGTCAATTGAAATATGATCAAATGTAGCTTCGATAGCTGCCAAACTGCGTTAATACATTTGCAACAAGCATCTAGCCATTTAATCCATACAATCCCTCCTCTTTACGCCCCTCAAGAAGAAAGTTTTGAAAAATATTGTGAAAATGAAGAAACTGCTTATAGCAAGAAATTTCGAGGGCTTAGGGCAAAAACATAGTATAGCTCTTTACAATGTTTTTGCTCAAAGCCATCGATTTCTTCATTATCCACAATGTTTTCTATCTAAAAAGACCATTAAAAGGTAAAATAAAATCCTATCAACTTGAAATTATCGTCTGCAGCTTCTTTCAATTTGGACCAAGCAAAAATTTTGTTTTCAGGGACCGGGTTAAGGCCTTGTAGGTTCGTTGAGATTATATAGGGTCTCTTGATTTCAAATTGTCCGAAATCTTGATTTTTTCTGTCTTTCCTATTTACAACTTTTAAGATCTTCGAGATGAACCAATTTGCAGCGAAGAACTAATTACTGTCATGTTTCTCAGATCACGGACTTCCTGTTACGGATTACTCCTCTCGTTCCTCGTTGATTTCACGCCTGTCAACGTAAACAGGGACCTGACAAGATCATTTTCTCATATTTCAAGGAAAAGTTCTCTAATAGCTATATATAGGTCATGCCCATCCCGAATTGAATAAGTACACGACAAGAACATTTCATCAGATGTAAGTTTATTTTAACCGATTCCCACACAATGACGCTCTTTGACGCTACAAAGAAATGAGGCTTCAGATAATATTGTTGAAAATAAAGAAATTGCTTCTTAAAGCATTTTCTTCATTGTCCACAATATTTTTTGATCTTCAAAACGCTTATTTTTTTATTTCATAAATTTTAGATTGTGGCATGCTACTTTTTATACTCCCCGATTTTTTTTCGGGGAGCATAAGGTCGCCGGCTTGTGCGCGCGTCCGTCCGTACGTCCTTCCGTCCGGCCGTCTGTCCGTCCGTCCGACGTCTTATCTCAGGAAACCCTTGGCCTAATTGGATGATACTTCTTATATAATCTTCCTAGCAAAATTTCGACGGATTTTTTTTTAATTTTCTCAATTCAAGGCTGCGTCATGGAAAAAAGGGCCTAAATGTAAAAATTAGGTTTTTTGCCAATTTCTCCTAGTCAAATCGTCAGAATTATATGAAATTTCATTTATGAGTAGCAAATCAGATCCTCTTGACCTTAAACTATGGAAAATTTACGTTTAAAAAAAACATGTCACGGGTAATGGGCCTTAATGTTAAAAGCTTTACGTAAGCTCTCTTTTTGTCATGCAAAAAATTATATTGGCCATAGCTTTTGATTGGTTACAGACATAGTCTTCATATTTCACATGTGCATTGCTTGTGACAAAGCCTTTTTGTAGGTATTAAATTCATGGTCATCAGTCAAGGTCAAGGTCATGTGTCAAGGTCAGAATTTCGAAAATCTTAGCTTTAACTTTGTCTAAAATTTACAATGGTAAGTGATATAGCCTTTATATTACACATGTGCATTATTTATGACAAAACCTTTCTGTTGGTATTAAGTTCAATGTCTTCTGTTGAGGTGAAGGTTATTTCTCAAGGTCAAAATTTCAAAAATTTTAACTTTAACATTGTCCATAAGTTTACAACGGTAAGTGATGTAACCTTCATATTTCACATGTGCATTGCTTATGACAAGACCTTTCTGTTGGTACTAAGTTCAAGGTCAACTGTCAAGGTCAAATTCATTTCTCAAGGTCATAATTTCAAAAAATTTAACTTTAACACAGCCCATAAGAATACAATGGTAAGTGATATAGCCTTCATATTTTACATGGGTATTGCTTATGACATGGACTTTCTGTTGGTCCTAATTTCAAGGTTATCTGTCAAGATCAAGGTCATTTCTCAAGGTCAAATTTCGAAAATCTTAACTTTAACATTGTCCATGAGTTTACAATGGTAGGTGATATAGCCTTCATATTTCACATGTGCATTGCTTATGACATTACCTCTCGGATGGAATTAAGTTCAAGGTCATCTGTCAAGGTCAAGGTCATTTCTCAAGGTCAAAATTTCAAAAAATTAACTAACATAGCCCATAAGAAAACAATTGATAGTTATAAAGCCTTCATATTTTAAATGTGCGTTGCTTATGACTTGAACTTTCTGATGGTTCTAAGGTCAAGGTCATCTGTCAATGTTTTTGTCCTGCAAAAACTTATATTGCCCATATCTTTTGATTGGTTACAGATATAGTCTTTATATTTCACATATGCGTTGCTTGCGACAAAGCCTTTTTGTTGGTATTAAGTTCATGGTCATCAGTCAAGAGTAAGGTCAATGGTCAAGGTCAGAATTTCGAAAATCTTAACTTTTACTTTGTCTATAAGTTTACAATGGTAAGTGATATAGCCTTTATATTACTCATGTGAATTTTTTATGACAAAACCTTTCTGTTAGTATTAAGTTCAATGTCATCTGTTGAGGTTAAGTTCATTTCTCACGGTCACAATTGCAAAATTTTTAACTTTAACATTGTCTATAAGTTTACAATGGTAAGTGATATAACTTTCAAATATACCTCCTATACAAATTTCCAAAATTTCTTGTTACTTTACATAAATGTTATTTATTAAAAGCCATAGGTAATGTTAATTTCAATCATTGACCCAATGAGCCTTACCATGCCAAAAGGGGGCTTAATACCATGTAGCTTTACATTTTGTATATATCCTACTCTAAAATAAATCAGTCTATTGGTTCTGCAAGACTACTCAAGTTAGAGTCTTCATTTTTTGTATGGAGACATTTTTCATTGATAACTTTGATAGTCAAGGTAAAATATTTAACCCTTTACCATATAATAATATTGAATTTTACTAGAGCCAGGCCTGTGAAGCCAAACAGATTCCTTCAATGTTTGTCAAACTTCCAAATTTCTTGTGAACTGATCTCTCAAACTAGAGTTGCATCCAATAAAAAGTTTTTTGTCCAATAATGGCATAAAGTTTTGTGACAAAAGCCTTATTTGGGGAGCATAATCCGTCTCCGACGGCTCTTGTTTGAATTTTGGCCGGTCTTAAATTTTGTTGTGTGCGCTTGAGTTTTATTACCGTTATAATACTTATACATTCATTACTCAATTGCACCAGAAAAAACTTTAAAAGTGTAAAAGGGTTCAGGATTCTATCGTTGGAAAGCAATATCAATCGCAAAATTTGATTTGTTAACCGTAACGCTTTTTGAGAAAAGGCGTGATATTCCCCAAAACTTTAAGTTTTGCGAAACACTTGGATAAAAATTACGCAAAATTACAGTTTTAAAAAGCAAAATCATTTCGAATGAATGCATTTCTGATAATTGCATTTAATTCTGAATGATGAAATCTTATAGATTATGAACGCATAATCAAACCAGACGAGAAATTTTAGACAAGTCCAAAATCAAAGAACGCGAGAAGATGAAGACAATAATTTCAAGTTAATAGGATTACAAGTGTCTCTGTCTTTCGCGGTGATATAAAACAATATGCAACTCTTTACAAGCAATCTTTTACATTTTGCACATTGGTTTCCTGAATCGTTTTCTTGAGGGTTTCAAATGGGATTGTATGGTAATGGGTTAAAAAACTTTTTTTGAAAATCAAATGTAAGCATAATTCATAGATTGAAAAACTTGTTTGAAAAAAAAAATATATATATATATATGTGTGTGTGTGTGTGTATGTGTGTGTGATATATATATATTTGTGTGTGTGTGTATGTGTGTGTATTCACTTAAGAGCTCGGTTATATGAATATTTGATTTTATTCACAAGGAGTCTCATGTGAGCGATTAAGGAAAATTATGACCCTCTTGTTTAATGTAGAAAACTTATTCTGTCGCACTTCACGTTTGTTTTAGAGATTTATCCTCGCTTTGCATCACCTAAACAACAGAAATATTCCATAAATGGGTTGAATATAACGCAAGATTTGTTTCCCAGGCCTTATATACTTAAAAACAAAAACATCTCCCTCACACAGACCCGGAAAAACAACAACAAAACAAAACAAACAAACAAACATACAAATAAACAAAAAAATATAACCACACACACAAAAAAACAACACAAAACGTTTGTGTTAATAAGTACAGGTAATAATTGGAAACCCGATCGATACATTTTCGAAATATCTTGATTGGTAGTTGTGCGTATATGTAATAGCATGCATTCGTTTAGTTTGAACTGAATAAGTTGTAAAAAACGTCCAAGCCATGTCTGTTTTTAATGCAAGGGTAAACTTGTATATAACAAGAATTTGGACCAGTACTAAGGCTGCATTGCAGAAAGACACAGTCTACTCAGCGCAAAAAGATGGGCAGCATTGTGCTACTGTGTCTTTCTCTCTCAGGAGCATAAAAAAGTATCACGAAGTAAGTAGGAAACGAACTAACCAACATGTAAAAGGTGCCACCTGTAGGAACATTTTAGATAGCTTCAAGGTCACATCTAAAGGTTGATTTAAAACTTTTATCTTATCCGAATCTTAACTCTAACAAATATATGCATAAATTTCAAAATGAATCGGTGTAATTGTTTAATCATGAGTAGATGTGTCATTTGTCATTTTTATCAGAATGTTCTAAGGTCAAAGTTTTCCCTGGACTATAAATTTGATATCCATGGATAGATTGTAATATATGATAGGGCTGTTCTCAATCAATAGGAGATGTGCCTTTAAAGAATGGGCCAGGTAGGTCCAAATTCGGTTTCGTTCTGATTAAAAAAGTTACGTATTATAATATTGATGCTACTCTCTAACGTCTATCAAATTATTTTTAATCTTTATAAGAATCCTGACATTGATGAAAATATACCCCTATTTAAATGGATTAAAATATGAAAGTTATTTTCCAAAAATGTGGAATGTTTAATATTTGGGATAACCAGTCGTTTCCTAACCAGAAATCGATAAAGTTAGCTATAAAACAAAAGTTAAAGGATCTTTTCATGAATTCGTGGTTTAGTTATATCGAAAATAGTGCCAGTTGTCATAAGTATAAACTGATAAAGAAAAAAAATGGGTTTGAAAGATGACTCCCTCTGCAATTTTAAAAACAATGATTAAATTTCGAACAAATAACACTTAATTGCCTATCGAAACAGGAAGATGGTTGAAGACTGAAATATTTGAACGAACACGTACCCTTTACAATACCGAAATCGGTGACGAATACCATTACATATCTAACTATTGTTCCTTCATAGCAGAAAGAAAACGTTTTATACCCTCTGGTTTTACGAGAAAATGTAACACTTTGAAATTTGAATCGCTTATGAACACTAAAAAATAACAGAAATTTTAAAGCTATGCAAATTTATAAAGATAATCATGGACAAATTCTAAATTTCTATCTTCGTCCCAAATCTCCACCTTTCTCATACCATATATGTATATTGAGTCTGTTTTTAGCCCTGTATATTTGTATTTCATGTACATTAACCTCCTGTTTATACATCGTGAATCGATAATGTTAATATACATTGTATAATACATAGTTTCATAGTAGTTAAATTAGAGCAATAGTTTGAAAGAGTGAACAGAATACCGTACACACAGTTTAACAAAACTGTGTGTACGATGCTTTGTTCCAACTCTCATTATAAAACAAAAATTCAGTTTCTCTTTTCGAATCGTCAGTTGCGTTCGAGGAGGCCGTAACTATGGCTGGTTTCAAAAGTAGTTGCAGCTTTTCCGAACGAAGCGAGCGATATTGCGCATGGAACTAATAAACGATAACAAAGCAAAATAACAAGGTAAATATAAAAGTAGGGAAAAGAAAACACTCGTTCATAATTGATATATTCCCGCTTTTCTCCAAACTTTTGTATCACAGGTATTTAATATACCTACTAATTACATTATTTAGTAGGTAGCTGTGTGTCTTTAGCACCTCTGATTTGCTCTTTCTCTTTGTAAATCTCAAAGAGGAGGAGATTTTGATAACAGGTATGACGCATTGTTGTGCAATGCACCTATATGATCTATTTTTAGACACGGTCATTGTGAATCGTCGAGGCGCGGAATAGCAGACGACTTGTATGACGTTTATACTACATAGCTGAGGGTTCCCCTTGCAGACGACTATTTTGGTAGCGGTACTTGAACACAATTTGAGAAAAGGGTCAAATCAAACTGATAATCAACTCAAGTCAACTGTTTTTGTCCATCATTCGAAATTCTTATCACAAGAAGTACAAATAAAGTTCAAAGCCACTGGCTGCGATGTAATGATAAGAATCAGACACAGATACATTATATTTATGGGTTATTTCTTAATATAAGATCTATGAATATGCCCTGCCGGAATTCTATTAATTTGTGACATCATTTTGTAAAAGTGAGGACGTTCGGTGAGAAAAGAACGAAAACAATCTACCAGAAGCTTTACTTTTAAACAACGGGGCTATGTGTCCTATCTGAACGTACATATCTGACTTTATAATGGAGGAGGAAGCTTTTCAGAGTTCTAAGAAAGCTATGACGCATTATTGTAGAATGTACCCATACGTTGTAATTATGTCATTGTAAATTGCCCGAGCGCAGACGACAAAAAATGGCGTATACATTTTATCAACAGTGTGGGAAACGAATATCAAGCAATTTCTCCTATAGTTAAGACAACATTCCTTAATGGTGTATTGACACTGTGGGGGAAATCGTGAGTTTGACAAGGGCTGATATATTTGGGATCTAAAGACGACATGTTTACAAGTAATGTGTAAATGTAATAGGGTACAAAAAAAAAAAGAAGAAACAATCACTTTAAATATTTGACTTTATTTTCATACATTTCTACAACAGCATTACAGTATATGAACGACATTTATATTTACTTTATACATCAATATCCATAAGGGTATGACTCGTAATTATCTCTTATAACACGTTTGTCAAATACCAATCGGTAGTCTTTTCGTTCATTTGTAGTCAATAGTTTGACAGTCTCCCTGTCCCTCGCAATCTTATGTGCATTTAAAACGGACACGGAAGAGTTTTGGTCCTTTGTGACAAACGTTCTGAGGACGTCAAAATTAACATTTATCATATTTTTGTAGTTAAGTGTGATTCCACGCACTTTGCAATGGGTGTAATTACCGTCTTTATCGGGATGTTTTAGCTTAAATCCATAATTTTTGGGACCCCCAGTCACAAAAGTCTGAATACGGTTGTGTTGAATTTCGTCTGTCAAATCGCCCAAATAATCGCCCAATAAAGGTTTCTGTTGTCCTTTTTTGGTTGTAAAAACGATTGAGTCGGTGTCGGCGTACAGCGCTCTAGATCCTAACTGTTCAAGATATGAATATAATTTGAGACGAGCCTGACTAGTTGTGTAAGCAGCTATGATGACATTTGTCTTTGGGCTTGTTTCAACAAATTCGTCCTTGTATTTCCATCTCATTTCTACTGCATCCTCTGACAGATAGTTGACCGAAGTTACATCTTCACAATCTGATGTTAACTTGTCAAAATAGATTCTAGGATCGGTAACGATGTCAACCTGTTGCATATTTGATCTTTGACCGAATTTACCCCAGAAAGAGTTTAACATCAATTTTGCTAGAGCCCTCAAACCTGGGTTTTCCTTGATTTTGTGGTAGGCTAAACGGATACCCTCCTTTTGATAGTACATATCTATATATTGGCGTTTTTGCTCTTCTGTTATACACCAAGAAGGGAAACCACTGGCTTCCTGCTTTATCTTTAAGAAAGTATTAACATAGTCTAACCCAGTTTAACCCAGTCATTGTATCGGGATCATACCTTGATATTTCCTTAAAATGCCAAACCTCATATATTTCTATTACTTTATACCCTTGTTGAACTGCCTTTTTGACCTCATCTGTTACTCATGTACCAACGAAGGCCCGATCTTTATCGGTATGTGTACAGGGCGCCTGTTTACTAGATTCTGCACAACTTTTGCAAAGATGAAATAATAGCTTACCATTCATTTTGCATGGTAGCACAGGATGGAATAGACCATTTGGAGGCAACACTTTGCATTTGATCAGGCCTTCGTAATTATCTAAATCATCAAAGTTTTCTGTAAAAATTTCAGGATGTCCCAGAGGTACTTTTCCTGTCTTATTGACCCACGGGTACAAGGACGTAACATCAAAATAATCAACTTCCATGTCATGAGATGCCTCTTTATACAATGTATAAGCTTCAGTCCTTCCCCCGTAAAAGGCGTCTCTTGGTTCCAAAGGCGTGACTACCCCCAAATTGTCAATGAATGACTTCATTTCAGGGTTTTCACGACATTCCATATCAAAGTCCGATTCCCACTTGGATACATAAGTATAACCTTGCTCTACCAAGTACTTTTGCTTTTCTAAAGTCTTGTCAAACAGCTCTCCCATAGTCAACTGGCTGACAGGATTGACCGTGGAACGTGAAAAGATAGTTGGATTTCCATGCCAAAAGTCTCCGTGGAATTCCATCACAACCTTTTCTCCGTTGTTGGTTTCGTAATAACCGTCAACGCGATAAGGTCCAATAGAACGTTCACCGCCATTTTTGGCGTGTTGTATCTTATGTCCTTGAATATATGACGTATACTTAATCCACTGTAAAGCTTTCGCTGATTGGTTCTGTTCAGGGTTATAACCTTTGTGAGGAATTAAGGCAATAGTTTCTGGTTGAAGAAAATTTGTTCTGAAGACCAGATTGCACGCCGAGGCTATCGTAATAGATTTTTCAAAGGGGTCAACATCAGTTATTTCTATAAAGTCTTCTCTAAATTTTAAGCAACAACGTCTCAAAATATCCACGTCAGATTGACAGTAAGACAACAGCTCAGACTGAAAGTCAAATTTGTCAAGTTTGTGGTTGTCGTACCAAGTCAGAAAGGCATCTCGGTCTTTAGGCTTCAGAGAGTCGGGATTATAATAGTTAAGGTCTGGGAGTCTATCGAGTACAACATACTGATTCTCCTTCTTGTTGAAGATGTGGAAAGTAACCCTTTTTCAGTTCATCAAAACCAAACATAGCTGGTAACTTGGCGAGAGCTATTGGTAAAAAATTAATAGAGTCAATAATTTTGATTTTACAACTGTCCACTGTCAAACTCATGATCTTTGAACCATTTGGTATAATCTTGGGCATGATGGCATTTTTATACAAGTATTGCAAGATTGGATACGAGTCATACCCTTGAAAATTATGGCATAAGACAGTGCTTTCATAGTTCTCTTCGGAAAACAACCATTGACAGAAATCGTCTAGTGTGCTTTGACCACTGAAAATATACTCTCTACATCCACACATGTCACATTCATCGGTTCCATCCATACATAAAGTACATACTTTTTGAGCGACACACAGGTTAGGTTTGTGTTCATGACTTCCACAATTAATTTTTAAACAATTGTTGCATTTCCCAAATACATCGGGAACATAACCTTGCTCACATTCTATTAAATCATCTTGAGTACATTCAAAATCAAAGAATATAAATGTTTTTGCGTTTTCTATTTCGTCAACTAGTTCTTCTTCAACTGACATATCTTTTTGTGGTGACGATTCTTCAGACATCATGTAACACTTATGTCCATCGGGGTAAAACTCTCGGCATACAGAGCAGTAGGTCTGTCCACAACGATGATTGCGGTCTAGCTTCCTATTTACAGTTTTCCAACAATATGAACAGCGGTAGATGGACTTGCATATAGAATTTCCATTTTTCGTTGCCCTTTTATGTAGTTCGAAGCATTCGTGTCCTTTAAAAAAGCGATGACATGCATTACATTGTACCCAGTCTTGGTCGCTCTCCTCGTGAACTTTTCGACAAGCATGACAAACATTGTTGCATTTATGATTCTCTTTGTTACTATACCCTTTGTTGCATGTTGTACAGTAATAAGTCCTATTTAAAAATGCAGCCATAGATGTGATGACATCATAATGGTTATCGTGTAAGTACAAGTATATCTTCTTCTCCGTATCGGGCCCAGCGTAGATGATGGCATTGAAATGGTCACGTGATACAACATGGATTTGGTAATCTGATAACACCTCTTGGAACCTTTTGACTTCATCTATGCCGCACTGACCAATGGCTATTCCGGCTCGCTGGTGAAGCTCCTTTGCCAACCGGAGTTGAACTGGTTTTCCCTGTCTAATCGTATTCCATGTTTCATGTTTGTCCAATTTTGCCTTTGCAGTAACAATAGCACGGGCACAACACAAGTCATCGTCGTTCTGGATACGGATAATACACTTCTTGTTCACCAGAAATTTGTCGATATTGACAAACTTGCATCTTTTCTGTGCACCTCCACTCGGCATATCCACTAGTGTCACTTCTATTATCAGACCGGAGTCAATAACAAAGTCTTCGTTAGATTGAAGAACTCTTTCTATTTCTGCCATGAATCTATCTGCAGTGAGATGTTGTATCTTTAGAAATGGTATGACAATGGGGTAGTCCAGGGAAGGGCTCTGAACTGTGAGCCGCACCAAATCATCCGTTTTAGATCCTCGTGTAAGATCTCCAAACAAGGCATTAAATAATGTTCGGAGGGTGTTGAGTATATCATCTGAAACTTCGATGTCTTTAAAGTTAACTTTGTAACTAGAGGCAGTTGTGCTGAATTTCTCTATCTTTTGCTCTTTGATTTTGGTGAGTGTGTAATATTGACGTGGATCGTCGCCTTTTTTCAACCGTTTGGTAGGTCTATCCTCTTGATGATCACTTGATGGTCGCTTTTTACCTCCTCCAAGTTGATGTTTATCTTTTAAGTGTCGATGTAGATTATCGGCGCGACTAAAGCATTTTCCACACTCTTCGCAATGTATGGAACTAGAGGATCGGTGTTTTTCCAGATGACGATCCAAATTATCTTTTCTCGTAAAGCACTTTCCACAGACGTCACATGCAAATTTCTGCCAGTGATTTTCTGTTCGCTGATGCTTTTTGAGGTCGCTGAGCTTTTTGAAACTGGTACCACATGTCCCACATGCGTAAGCCATACTCTGAAAGGAAATAGACAATTTCACTGAAGGAAAAGTGTAATATAACATGAGATACAATTATCCAATGAGGAGAAAGAAATTCAATTATAACAAACTAAGACTTCGATCAACTTCTTAAAAAACCGTTAATTCTGTATTAGAATTACCTGATGCAAAATAAGAAGCCAGACGAAACAACGAAATGAAATTAATCTTGATATAAACTCCTTTTTTATGAGTATGACCCCGTCGAGCGATTGTAAAGAAATGAATCAAATTTCCGTTATATTTCTCGCACACGCACAATGCGTTTTAAGGCAAGTAATAGTACTTTTATTCAGGCGAGACTACACAATCACCAGCATCTTTTATATTAGTTATTTCAGTTCCTTCCAACTGTTACCATGAGTTGTCAACAGTACATCTAAAACTTGTTAACGTGTTTCTTAACATGTTTATAGCTGTCAAAAAACCAGGCGAGACTACACAATAGTCATATGAGAGTAAATACACTACTTACTATGACGTTTAGGACCTGGTGAATTGTGAAGTAGTGACTGGATAAGTTTCTCAGGAGGCAATATGCCTTCTCTCTCTGTATAGCTGTAGTTAAATGACAAGACATTTCTTAGAGATGGATATTTATAATAGGTGCATGGCTCTGATTGGCTAGACGTAATTGACTCAATAAAGCTATGGCTCATGATTTATTTTCAAAAAGGCGAGACTACAGAAGAACCAGGCGAGACTACAGTTTTTATGGTTTATATTAGTGTAAACGATGTGAATACGTCTTATATTAAAAAAGCACAAATCAAATCTCGTCATTTAGTCGTCGACCATCGGAGAGTCAACATGTATTCTGCAAAGTGTCCAGACTGTTTGCAGAATTTTTCAAGAAGAGATGTTATGTTAAGGCATCAAAGACAAAAACATATGGAAATCACTCAAGCATATCCGCAGAGCACTGAAGCGTATCCGCCGCCGCCGCCGCCCCCGCCACCGCCGCCGCCCCCGCCACCGCCGCCGCCGCCGCCACCACCGCCGCCGCCGCCACAGCCGCCGCCGCCGCCGCCAGACAGTGAGATGTATTCACTGTCGCCACAAGAACTTTTACCATTAGAAGAAACCGTAGTGTTTCGTCACCCATTTACTATGATGATATCAGGTCCCACAGGTATTAAATGTATTTTAATGTTTATTTCAAATTCCTTTGTCAACATTTTTTAACACTCGGTTTTTGCTATAGTAGTGATTTTTTGTTTTTCATATTGAAATAAAAATCCGCGTCTACAATTTAAATATTTTATTCTCTTATATTTTTGGGAGCTTTTTCAACAACATATAGGTATCAATTTCCCTTTTCTAAATATTAGGTCTATTTTATGAGTTGGAATAAAATATACTCAAGACATTCAATTTTTCTTTCAGCATGTGGAAAAACGACGATGGTAGAAAGGTTATTACAAAATCACTTCTCGAACATTCAGCCTCGCATTCAAAGAATTGTGTGGCTCTACAAAAGATGGCAACCCTTATACACGGAAATTCAAAAGACAGTTACTCCTAAGGTAGAATTCATGAAAGGCATTCCATCCGACTTAGATGATGATGATTTCTTTGATCCTAGAGTCAACAACCTTTTGATTTTGGACGATATATTTTCTGAAGCCGGAAAGGATAAACGGATCACAGATCTGTTCACTGAGGGCTCACATCATAGATCTCTATCCGTGATCTCTATAAACCAGAATTTATTTGGCACCAAGGACCCGACACAAAGAAGAAATTGTCACTATCTTGTATTGTTTAATAATCCAGTCGATAAAATATCAGTGATGACCCTAGCTAGACAGATGTATCCCGGGCAAAGTGATAGTCTTTTAAAACAATTTTCAAAAGCTACGAAAGAGCCTTACGGATATTTATTGGTGGATTTAAAACCAACTACACCAGAAGATCAGAGGCTAAAATGTTCCGGTCAAAGCAAAAAAGCTTTAGAAACGATAAGTCGCGTGACTCCTCCAAATTCTATAAAAGAAGCTGTTGCGCCAGAATTTAATCATTCTGCAGTCGGAACTCAAACGGATAACATCACGGAATATTCAGATCCGGAAAACATTACAGAAAATAATTCCGAAGAAATAATGGATAATAAAGGACAACCATGTGATGATTGTGGCCAATTATTTGACACTGTTCATGACGTACAAAGACATGTCAAAAACGGATGGTGTCCTGAACATAAGGACCTAAGGAAACGAAAACACGAGGACTTAAACGATAGCGACTCTGAAGACGATTCTGTTGAAGATAATTTGGCTTACGTACAATTATGGAAAAGAGCCAGAGAAAGTAACAGAAATAAATTTGACAGAATTTACAACACATACAGAGATACTGGAGAGGACAGTGAGACCGCTCAGAAAATGGCCGAAGAGCGCATAAAACATTACGACGAAAAAGATTTTTTCGGCAAATACCTTACATTAATAGATGATTACATACTGCCACTCAGAAACAATGGAGTTCATCAGCAAATCATGGCTCAGATAGATAAACTGATCTCTAGAGGCCAAAACACAACCTCGGTTGTGAAGAAAATCATAAGAAAACATAAGAACACCTTTCAAGAACTATTTGATGCGGAATATTCCGATGAAGAAGAAGATGACTCTGAGAATGATGACGTCAGTGACGAGGAAAAAAATTCGTGAAATGGTTAAATGAAATACTATTTAGCCAATGATATTCATTAGTGTTATGAACTCTGTACAGTGAACATGGCTTCTTGGAAAAACTATTTAAAAAATATTTATAGTGACCCTAAACATCCCGGCGGGTTCGCCGGACCACAAAAACTGTACAAAGTGGTGAAATCGGAAGGAAAATTCGACATCGGCATGCATAAAATACGTCAGTTTTTGCATGATCAAGAGTCCTACAGTTTGCATAAACCGGTCAGAAGACGATTTCAAAGGAATCATGTGATCAGTGCAGGCAAGGACGATTTATGGATGGCTGATTTAATGGACATGGTTAAATTTGCTGATTGGAACCAGGGCTACAAGTACATTCTTCTAGTGATTGACACGTTCTCCAAATATGTCTGGCTGCAACCATTAAAAAATAAAACGGGCGATGAAGTGGCAAACGCATTCAAGACCATCTTTGAAACTTCGAAACGATCGCCAACAAAGCTTATCACTGACAAAGGTGAGCATATTTTTGTCGCTATAGTTATGTTTAGAATTGTATAAATACATAATAACTGTATTCTTTATCTCTCTTAAACTTAAATGATCTAGTCAATGACAAAGTCAATCGCATTTTCCGTTTAAATTTATAATTAAAATTTTACAGTTTATGATTTGAATTCTTTATTTTAATGGTTTGAATTTTACAACAGATTAACACAATGCGTATGAATAAGTTCTCTTTCTCCAGATACTACACGTTCATATCTCTTTCAGGTCAAGAATTTAGAGCAAAAAAGGTCCAAGATCTGATGAAGAAAAAAAACATTTATTATTTTCCGTCACAGAATGAAGTTCATGCTTCGACTTCCGAAAGAGCAATATTGACGTTAAAAACTCGGCTTATGCGCTATTTTTCTTACAAAGATACAGCATCTTTTCTGCCTGTGCTGCAGGATATCGCCGATAATTATAATCACACTTATCACAGAACAATTAGAATGAGACCGGTGGATGTGAATAGTAATAACCAAGAAGAAGTCCGAGTCGCTACCTATATGGCACAAAATTCTAAACAAACGAATAAAAAACTCAAACCATTCAAATACAAAATCGGTGACTACGTACGGATAAGTCATCTAAGGACAGTGTTTACTCGAGCATACGATCAGACCTATACTGGTGAAGTGTTTAAAATACACAGACGTTATCACAGAGGTACATTGCCGATTTATAGACTAAAGGATTTACAAGATGAGGAACTTAAAGGAACATTCTACGAAAGCGAACTTCAGAAAGTAAACGTAAATCCGGATCAGACTTGGAAAGTGGAGAAAGTGTTGAAGACCAGAGGAAAAGGTCGAAGCAAACAATATTTTGTCAAATGGCAATATTATCCAAAGAAATTCAATAGCTGGATCAGTGCTAGTGATATTGACTGAATATATTTGTAATCATGTGTAAAATAAATATTATAAATAGTAATTTGCTTGTTTTTATCTTTTATTCTTGCATGTGTAAATAATCGTAAACCTGTGACATAGAAGCTGGAAGGGAGGAAAGTGTTTGAATGGTAGAACTAGTGCTAAAATCACAAGAAATCCATTGTTATGTGCTCCATAGCGGCATTAAACTCCTTTCAATCATTTGTTTCATTGTCTACTGCTTTTTGAAATCTCAGCACTGTAGTGTATAGAATATTCCTTACCCATTCTAGCGTAACGATGAAAACATTTAATACACTACAGTCCGACGTCATAATTAATCGTCCGCTTAACTGAAAGTTTACATATAGTTCCGAAGTTCTATGTGAGTCTCGACAAACCGTTATCGTCTATCAATTTCAATTTATAAAATGATCTTTGGCGCCTCCCTCTGATTTGCTTATCTATACCTGTATTAAATCCTTGAATAGTTTAACAGCATTTACGTTTATTTATCGTCGATACCGTAGCCTTGCCCATTATGAGACGGTTAGTTGTTACGGCTGATAGTGCAAGGAAACATGACGAAACTTTTGCTGAGATCCGCTATGTTTTTTTCATACTCAAAGTATAGCACCGACACTTAGGTCCTCGGCTTAACGTCTCGCCTCATCCGAGAGACTATTAGTTTGTTAGTCTATCAGGGGATCGATTCAACAATTTCATTTTTCTTTAGTCAGGTGCTCTACCAACTGAGCTTTCGGGTTGGCAAATAAAAACTCGGAAAAAATATCTCGCATTTATATAGTATTCCACAATCGTTTGTGAACTTCAATTAATTTCCCGAAATAAACTAGAATTTGTCAGATCGGTATGGTTTTAATAAAAGGAGAGGTATGTACTCGTTGAATCCTGTGAGTTTAGGAACTGGAGAGTGTGAGAGAGAGACTGAGAAGTGAACAAGTTATACAAGTCATGAATTCTTCACAGCGTCAAAAAGCCGATTCCTAGCCACACAACTCTTGGCCAAACATGTATGGTTTGTTGGTCTTAAGACATATCCACGTCCTTTGAGTCTGGCATTTGAAATCCCAACAGATTGTGCTAAATAGTACTAACAAAGAGCGATCAAATCCATCAAATAGCGACAGAAAAATAAACCCTGCTGAACCCTTGGTGTAAAAGGCCGAATACACGGCCCTAATGCGGTAAAGAGATAAACCGCTAGAAATAATACTTACCAGTGCCTTTTCGTCCGTAAAGCGTTGTAAAAATCGATAAAAGCGTCTGCTTAAATTTTGCATTTAATATTACAGCAGCGGTAGCATTATCAATTAATCACGCGTTTATATAGTCACTGAGCGAGTCCATTGTAAATATAGGTTAAACTGTTGTGCAATGTCACATCAATATTGATTTAATCCTTGCGATACACCTTACCTGTGTACCCTTCACGCATGGATTCGTCCAAGATTAAATTTATTTACACTTAATCAGTCGGGTTTAAACTTTCAACGAGAGCAGACGCCTTTTACCTTCGCTCTAGTAAAAACCAATATTGGAAAACTAGCAGACGATTTTTTTTCTCTACATTTATACACCGCATTATGCGGGATTAAACCTACTATTTGAAAACACGGTGTATTTTGCGGTGTTTACCGAGATGAATCCTTCATAAAAATACGGATTTTGTGAGTTGAAATAGATAGTTCGCGTATATTGAGTTATATTATTGATAGCCCCTCTTTATGATTAGATGACCGAATTTTGAGACCCTATGCGCATATCTGCAAAAGAATATATTTTTTTCACTTGCCTTAAACAAAACCAATCGTCTGCATTGAAAAACTCGTCTGCTATATGACGTCACGCCCTGATGGCTAATAATAGATCGTATCGGTACATTACACAACAATGCGTCATACCTGTTATCAAAATCTCCTCCTCTTTGAGATTTACAAAGAGAAAGAGCAAATCAGAGGTGCTAAAGACACACAGCTACCTACTTTATTTATTGTCGTTTTTCAGCAAAAGCTTCGTAACTGCAGCTCAATACAGACTGCAGTTACGAGGTTTTCATTGAAAAGCATCGTTGTATAATATTTTTTCTTTGTCTTTACCATCATCAACGGAACACATTAGTTTATTTGGATAAATGTAATTTGTTTATATATGTATTATGGACAATTTTGTCTCATACAATAAAGAAACTTGAAACTTATTATTTCCATAAAACGGAAAGGAACGAAGTGTATTGTATTGACAGAGCGCGGCCATCAGTTAACTCGTCGATCGAACCATCAAACCATCACTCTAGAGGAAACTTTGAACTCCACCATACTTGTTGAATAATTTTGTTGGCTTGGCGATTTAAAGCTCGTAACTATAGCTTATTCAAGCTGTAGTCACAAGGTTTAGTTAGCCAACCAACCATTTTACCTTTTATGTTACACTGCAAAATAACGCCGTTTAATATCTAAATTGAATAGATGGTTTTAGATTAACTCTCTCAGGAGAAAAAAACCATATAGAATTGCTCCCCTTTGATTAAAACAATATTCTGTAAATTATAGCAGAAGACCCACAGTATTCAGGGTTGCATTCTTTTGATAATGACAACAATTGTAATAGACAATGATTTTTATGCGCTTCTTAATAATAATGATTTGAGAAACCGTGTTAGAAAAGGAGAATGAGCGTAATCTGAAGCTTAATCTCCTTTCCATCTTCAAAAAAGATTCCGAACAATTGACCTGATTTTTACAGGTATTTTAAAGTGCTAAATACCAAAGTTGCAAACAGATTCTATCATATGAGCCTGTGCGTGACATTTCCAACCATTTCGCATGTGCGTGACTCGCACATATTGAGCACTCAGGACAGCCAATTATCACGCATGGGCTCATATATGATAGTTACCTTTGTATTGAATGTCGTCTGCTACCCCCTTTGAATAAGGACAAGTCTCAAATTGGGCAAAACAGGTAAAGGATAAGATATAAAGACAGAATCGATATTTCTTTCCGGTACTGCGTACTGCATGCACTGGCACAAGCAACGCGTTTATAAATATTTTATTATGACCGCTATAGGAAATAGCTCCCACATATCAGTGTAAGGTATAGTAAGGTAGAATGAACCTTCACAAGAGCCTGTACGTTAGCTTTCCAATAATTAGACATGAGAACCATGTAAAAACTCAGATCAGCCTCTGCATCAAGGCAGTCTAATCAGGGTTCTCACTGTGCGCTCTTAAAATACTCTTAATAGCTGTCCGTGTTGCAGAGTTTACGCTTCACGCCATGTGAAATTGTTGTAAATTTCACGCACAAGTTCAGATGCAATCGATGGATAGGGTATGTCCAATTATTCATTTCACCCGGAAGTGAACTTTGAACACCAACATTGGTCAACATTAATGTGAAGCATTTTTGTTGGTTTTGCACATAAACGTCGTAACTATAGCTTGTTCAATTTTTTTCTTTTTTTTTCGTTATTTTTATAGGCCATTAATTTTGAAAAATAAAGCCTTTTGATATGTAAGTGTAACGTACTGTTGAAGATCAGAGGGCGGTGCCAGCGATCCGTCAATTTTCAGGTCATTGTCCTGTATGTCTGACGATCCCAAACATGTTATCAGGAAATATTAAGAAAGACATACGATAATAATGTGGTGGAATTTGATATCAATTATCAGACAGTTTCTCAATTTATTCATCAGACGGCATAAGTTTGTTGTAAATTGACATTTTGTCATTTTCAATTTAACAGCATGAAATTCGTGTGATTACAAAGGCTTCTCGTAATATGAACTTTGTAATCGAAATAACCGCGTTATAGGTATTAAGATTTTTTTCATAAATGCTAAAGCTATTTAGATAAATGGAATTGAAATGTCACGAGGATTTATTCTATCGAAAATTGAAAAATGTGGAGTAGAAATCAAAGACTTATATAGAGCTACGCCGTTCGGAGACACTGTAGCGAGAATATGGTCTGCTATGCTAAATTATACATAGTAAATGATTTCTTCGGTCCAAGTTAAGACAAAAATAAATGATTCAACCCATTTCCACACAAGCCCTCCTTTTAACGCTCCCCAAGAAAAGAAACTTTTGAAAACATTGTGTTAAATGAAGAAATTGCTTTTATCAAGCTATTTATTCATTATCCACCATGTTTTCTATCCAAAAGACGAAAATATTTAAAAGTCCATCAACTTGAAATTGTCGTCTGCAGCATCTATCGGTTTGGACCAGACTTAAATTTTGTTGTGTGGAAATGTGTGAAAATAACGATAATTAAACGTGAATGCAATTTGAAAAAGTAACCATTATAAAGGGTAGAAAAATATTGTGGGAAAAGAAGAAATTGTTTGTCACAGACTTTCTTTTTCCACATCTTTTTTCAAGGATGAAATCACAGAGATGTAAATACAAATGATTGTACACCTTAATCCGCAGATCTTAGTCTACCCTACCTGTTTGACTTAGTTAAGTAAAGTTTGTTTATCAATTATTTACCGAAATAAATATTGACCCACAGTTAGGGCCTATTAATGCTTTTAGTTCTTTAATCTTAATGCAGTTCTAAACAACAACAACAACAACAACAATTATTCCGTATGACAAGGGTAAATTTATGTTTAGAACAGTGTAAAAAATTTTCTCGGTAGCGGTTGTAACTTTTTGACATTTCTTAACCCATGCCAACTCAAGCCCTCCTTTTTACGCCCCTCAAGAAAAAAGCTTGGGAAAACATTGTAGAAAATGAAGAAATTGCTTGTATCAAGCAATTTCTTCATTATCCACAATGTTTTCTACCCCAAATTAATGACAAATTTAAAATTCCATCAAATTTAAATTGTCGTCTGCAGCTTCTTCCAATTTGGACCAGTCTAAAATTTTGCTGTGTTGGAATGGGTTAAAGATATCGACGGTTCTTAAAGATATCGACTGTTTGTAATTTTTTAGAACCAGAAAGACAGTCTATAGAATTTGAAAAAAAAAAAAAAAAAAAAAAAAAAAAAAATCGGCAGGTTTACCTGAGTAGCAGATCATATGAAAATCTGTCTAAAATTTTGTAAAACAGTAAAAGGTTGAACACGATTCCGCAATTTCATAATCGTTGCTTATGCATTAAAAAGTTTTGTTTGAGACGTTTTTAGTTAAATTATCCCTCGTGCAGATAATATAATCGGCGTTTTTCATATCAACAATATTATATAAACCTAGGTTTTATGGAGAAAATAGATATTAGATAAAAATAAAGTACTAAATTTGTTGCAAGTATTTACCTAACCAATAACATCATAATGTCATATTTGACAAGCAATCAAAGAATATATTTAGAAAATAACTATAGGAATAGGGAACGGATAGAGATTAGATTTTTCATCTCTGAGAAAAGTTATCCCGCATTTTGTGATACGAATTCCATGCTTTGGCTTAAAATTAAGTATTATTGTCTAGTCTAGATATCCGTTGAAATCATTAAAAAATCGATAGACCAAAGAAAACATTCATTTAAGAGATGAGAATTTTTTTGTTTTCATGGGGGTATGAACCGAAAAACCTAATAACACTGTATGAATACGCGAAGTTTAAGGTCATTGGGCGTGGCCAGCGCGATCCGTCAATTGTACTGGAAGATTACCCTAACAGCACCTACTTCAATCTTAACTCCGACCAATTAGTTTGTCTGATATGCCAGATGATATTTTCCAGTTCATCGCCGAGTACAAAATGAAATTAGAATTTAATAGTTATTTCGTAATATTATGCCGAAGATATAAATAAACTGAGGAAGCGAATAAATTGATCGGTCAATTTATTTGGCAATTATTTCCGTTTATTTATCGTCGCTACCGAAGCTCATGCCTATATAAGCGACGCCCTAGAAGACGGTTAGGTGTTACGGTGATGGGGGATAGTGCAAGGACACAGGACGAAAATGTTGAGAACTCCGCCTTCTTCTTAAAAGAGATCGATTGATAGGCCCGTCACACGGGGCCTCAGTTTAACGTCTCATCCGAAAGACAATTAGTTGGTTAGATGATATGGTCAGCCAAGGGCTCGAGCCCGTGATCTTGAGTTTTGAAGTCAAGTGCTCTACCAACTGTTCTAATCGGACTGACATTAATAGGCATCTGGGATTTGTTATTTTCAGATCCTTTGACGTCGAGCTCTTTCACAACTGTCAACAGAAGAATTAATTTACCAATCAAATCATTAACTTAGGCCTTTAAACTCTGACATCGGCCGAAATTCATGCCCAACATATTTGTAGGATTGGCGACACACACGTCGAAACTATTCAAGTTGTATCTACGAAGTTAAGGTCGCAAACCAACAATTAAATTTGTTGCATGCAACTGGCCATAAATTTTTTATATTGACGCCATATAATATCGATGTGACTTCCCGTCGCAGTCACTGGGGGGGGGGGTCTAGCAATCTTTCGATTTTAAACGGAGGGACAACATCTGCATGCTTACATATATCAACAAGAACATCACACGCTATGCTCGGATTCACGTGCTTAATAATAATCATAATAATAATAGAAAAAAATAGAGATAAAATTCTAACATTTTTTAGAGTTATTTTTCTTGACTGGTACTGTCTTTCTTGTGATACTGTACATACATTTTAACTTTCAGGAAAAAAAAAATAGCTAATTGTTGAGACGTAAGCAAGGTTTCTGTGCCGACCTCATCAGCGCAAACACCAACGTCACCACATTGCTGATGATGAAACCACCATTTTTCGTTCCGAACAGGACCGATCTAAATTGTAATTAACCAATTGCTGGCTCTGCCAACTTACTTCCTTGGCCACGCTCACTGACTCCAACAGGAAGTCTCCATACAATTTCAAACGGCGTTATTTTCAAATTTTGTGGCCAGTAGCATGTAACAAAATGTAGTATAGTTGGTTGGCGACCTAAAGGTCGTAACTACAGCTTGAAGTTATAAATTGTCCCCACAGACTTGTAGTTTTCAAAGGGCGGTGATAAATAAGTTAATGTTTTTGATTTTTTTTCTTATTTACTAAACATGTGCAATTAGAGCCTATGAGTAAGTAAAATGTCATGACTGTTTCTTAAAAAACAATTGCAAGTAGAATGCTTATTGGATAACTTAACCCTTATCTTTTTGTTTCGCATAAGATTCAAAAAGGTCCATAAGAGTTACACCAAAAGTGTCTAATGAATGATACCCAGTTACAATTTTTTTCTTATAAAATGCACTATTAGTAATAGTAATTATATTACTTACCTTTGTGTAGTCTTCCAAGATCTGCCGTTTCTTATACACAATATGATCTAGTCTGAAAATAGAAAGGAAGAAACCACAAAGAAAAGTCCGAAAGGTGAATTAAAATGTAAATGAGTAGATGAAATGTGAAGAAGCAATGTAGAATACGAACAGTCTGTCAATTTAGAAACTTTAAAGAAAGCCCTTTATGAGAGAGAGAGAGAGAGAAAAAAAAAAAAAAAAAAAACGGTCCAAAAATAATTGAAAGTGGAGACGAAAAAAAGAAAGAAAAAAAAAAGAAGAATTGATACGGTAAAATTGAAACTCTATGTGAAGAGGGGAAATTGCCTTTATAAACGATTTCTCCTTTTCCCATAAATGTTTAATTATATTTCCCAATGCTAAAAATGGTCACTTTGTTAACTTAAATAATATCATTTCATTTCTAATTGTAGAATTGAATATTTAAGTTGTGTGATTAAGAAAAAAAAAGTATACTGTTATATAGTTACAGAAATTATTATCAATCATGTTTAAAATTGTATCCAATCGTGAAATCATGTAAATTGCACTTACCTGAATCGCATCTCGCCTATTTGAGAATCCTGGTAAATGTCGTTACAAATATCCAACTTGAAAGAACATTATAAAACACCACGAACAGTTAAATCCATACGACATGCCGTATTTCTTTCATATTGAATGAAAAATAAATACAATTCCAATAACTTTAAAATATTTTCCTGATATAAATCCGTTCAGGCACGCACCAGTTATCTGCATGTTTGTGCGTGCATGAACGAGCACGAGATACACGAGTCGTGCAATTATTGGTAGTTTATAATACGGCATCAAATGCCCGTTATAAGACTTTCAAATATGTAAATCAAAATAAATAATGTAGTACCCTATGTAAAAAATGAATGGTTATGTAAATATCATAAGAGATGTCATACTTTCTATTAATCATATATACATGTTATGTACTTATGTTTTGATATGATGATGTACTTTGTACAAATCTATAAATAAAGTTATCTATCTGTCTGTCTGTCTGTATGATAAAGCTGTAGTTACGACCTTTAAGTCGCCGAACCAAGAAAAAAGGTAAACAAAATGGCGGCCAATGTTCGTGTTCAACTCTCAATTCCGGACTGAATGAACGATTTAATTGGTCAATATATTCCTTGATTGATAGCCCCAATTGGTCAATTTATCCTAATGCAAGAAATTGACGGATCGCTGCTGTCAATCAAAAATAAATCGACCAATCAAATCAAATCCTTCATTTAGAAGTTAACTTTGAACTTCGACGTTGACTGATAGTTGTGTGGAGTATTTTTTGTGAGTTTGGATACTTATACGTCGTAACTGCAGCTCATTCAAGCTGTAGTTACGACGTTTAAATCGCCAAGCAATAATTTTACTTTTTTATTATATGTTAGGGGCCACAAATTATACAAAATAGCGCCATCTAATATCAAAGTAGAACCTTCTAACGGAACTCAGTGGGTATATCCATCGATCCGTTATTTAACCCTTTACTGTACAATCACTGTTTTTTACGTCCTTGAGATTTCATACTTGAGAAAAAAACATTGTGGGAAAAGAAGAAATTGCTTGTAACAAGCAATTGCTTCTTTTTCCACAAGGTTTTCTACCCTATGAAATGGTTTTTTTTTTCAAATTAAATCGATTATAAATTGTCTTCTGCAAAACCTTTGAAATTGGACAGGTCTAAATATGTTAAAACAGGAAAGGATTAACACTTTACGTGCCTTAGGTTAAGTATTACCATCTTCAGATAAATTCTGAGGTCTTCTAAAAGTTCAATGAGTGCAAACTGCCAGTGGAGGCTAAACCATTTAATCTATTGAATGCCTACGCTATACAAAATAGTTCTGGTGTATTTTAAGAATATTACTCTTTTCAAATTGTAGTGAATTCTTTTAAAAACATGATATTTTAACCCATTTCAATTTAATTCCGCTTATTAGGCATCTCCAGGAAAAACTTTGGAAAGCATAGTGGACAATGAAGAAATTGCTTATAACAAGCAATTTATTCATTGTCCCAAGTATTTCTACTCAACAAGGGAAAGATTTTATATCATGGTAACCTCTACCAAATTCCACCAATTTGAGGTTGCGGTCTGCAACTGCTTTCAATTTGAACCAGTCTTAGGTTTTGTCATGTTAAATGTTAAAATGGGTTAACTTCATGGTTTCCTTAACCTCGCTTATTTATCCTGAAAACCTTTGAAAAAGAGGATAACTTAAAAAATGCTTTGCTAGCTTAGAGTACTTTCAGTACTTTGATTTAGAAAAGTGTTAGCTTTGATAGCTTAAGTTAACAGACTAAATTCAGAGGTCTTCTCAGAGTTCAACGAGTGCAAACTGCCAACGGAGGCTTAAACACTCAATCCGCAGTATGCCTACGCCATAAAAGTAGTTCTTACGTATTTGAGAAATATTGTAAAATCTATTCAAAGTTAGAGAGAACTCTTTCAAAAGCATGCTGTTTTACCCATTCAAACTCAATTCTGCTTTTTAAGCATCTCAAGAAGAAAACTTTTGAAAACACTGTGGGTAATGAAGAAATTACTTATTACAAGCAAATTCTACATTGTCCACAATGCTTTCTACCCAAAAAGGGCAAGATTTTCTATCATGATAACTTTTATCAAAGGAGATTACTATGCGATCTTACAGTACTTTCAGTACTTTGACTATTTATATAGGATTGGTTTGTTGTAGAGGCGCAATACTCGACAGGACAACATCCTCTGTCATTATTATAACATTGTAAACACGATATTATTTCGTCGAAATCTTCTCAATATTTCCCAGTTAATATCTTCGTTATCGTTATAGTCTAATTCCCGTATCTTTGCATTTCACATATTAATCAAAGGTTAAAGACCGTATGATGTGATGTGCGTTTCCAATAAAAGAACTGTTTAATCTTTTAGCGTTTAGTCCCTGCTTTCACGTTCCTGTAAATTCAAAACTGAGAAAACATTGTAGAAAAGGAAGAAATTGCTTGTAACAAGCAATTTTTTCTTTTTCAACAATATTTGCTACCCTACTGAATGGTTACTTTCAAAATTAAATCCCCTTTAAATTTCCGCCTTCAAATTCTTTGAATTTGGACATGTCTCAAATTGCAAAACAGGAAAGGGTTAAGGGGACCCTCTTTACTAGTTTCATCTAATTTGCTACACCGTAATATCATAAAAAATGTCAGTCGAATAGTCTATGTACTGATCGTTGTGATCTGACACCAATGCACAGGTTGATATTTGACTAATCGGGATAGTTAATCAAAGAAATCGCCCAATCAAACAGTCATTTAGACCAGAATCGAGCCAACATTGGCCGACACTTATGCGAAGCATTTAAGTTGGTTTTGCGACTTAAATGTCGTAACTACAATTTATTCAAGCTGTAGTTCGCCAACCATCATTTTATTTGTTTCACGTGTTAGGGACTATACTGTCGATTACGAAAGACCGGTGGTGACATCATGTATTCACAGTTCACACTTCAAACTTCATACTTATTAAATCTGTAATGGGAAGTGTGAAATGTGAATTATGAGACCCGTGGTGACTTCTTAAATTCACAGTACATAAACAAACCAAATAAAATATCAAGTGTGAAGTTGGAAGTATGAAGTGTGAAGTTGGAAGTTTGAAGTGTGAAGTTGGAAGTATGAAGTATGAAGTTGGAAGTTGGAAGTGTAAAGTTGGAAGTATGAAGTGTGAAGTGAAAAGTTGGAATTATGAAGTGTGCAGTCCTACACTTAAGTGATTTCCAGCCAGAAATTTCCCGGAGAAAGTAACTGTAAATGAATTTTCTGTGGTCAGTTAAATATGCAAACTGACCCTCAAATCACCCCCAGGACACCAGATTGGTATGTTTACTGATAAGCCCAGGATGTAATTAGAGTAACTTGAGTATAAACTTTGTAATGGTGATAAATCCAATTCTCGATCATGAGAGGCTCTTATCAGCCTAACTACATTCTAAATGAAACACATTCACTCTGTACATATCAGCAATTCCATATTAAATCATTATCACAAAATTTGCCCTTCTGACAAACTTAAGAATATGAGCTTAGAAAAGTAGAGTTGAAAAAAAAGCAATTACTCATTTTCAAACAATGTTTCTTACATAAATGACATTTTTCAATTTGAAAGCTTTTTAAAATGCTGTATTTGGTAGTTTTAGCTCACCTGAGCACAAAATGTGTTCTTTGTGAGCTATTGTGATCGGTCATCGTCCGGCATCCGTCTGTCTGTATGTCCGTTTATAATTAAAAAAAAAAAATCTTCTACTCCTCAACTATCATGGAATTTTAACTAAATCCCACAGAAATGATCCTTAGGTCATGCTCTTTCAAAATACCTCAAAAAATTGATATCCATGTAAAACTATCGGTTGCTATGGCAACCAAGTGAAAAAAACTTAAAAAGTCTTCTCCTCCCAAGCCATAAGGCCAAGAGCTTTGATATTTGTTAGAAATTATTATCTATTGACCCTATCTCTAAATACTTCAAAGAATTAACGTATCTTGAAAATTAGCCCTTTTCTTTGCAATCCCTGATTTTACATAAAAATAAAGAAAGAACTCTTTGAAAACCCTTTTCTTGAAAAGCATAAGGCCTAAAGCTTAGATATTTGGTATAAATCATTATCTTTTGATCCCTCTTCAAAGAATAAACTTATCTTGAAAATAAGCCCTTTTCTTTTCAATCCCTGATTTTACAGGAAATCTTTGAAAACCTTTTTCTTCCAAGCCATGTGGCCAAAAGCTTTGATATTTGGTATAAATCTTCATCTTTTGGCCCTCTATCAAAATACTTTATAGAATTACCGTATCTTTAAATTTGTGCATTCCCTAAACCACATAGAAATGAAGAAGAAAATCTTTGAAAGTCTTTTTCTCTCAAACCATAAGGCCAAAGCATTGATACTTGGAATAAATCATCATCTTGACCTTCTACCAAAATACTTGGAAGAATTAACTTACTCTGAATATTAGCCCTTTTCTAAATGATCCTGTTTTTACATATGAATAAAGAAGGACATCTTTGAAAATCATCTTCTACAAAGCTATAAGGCCTAGATGTGTATTATCTAGTGTATATCAAAACCCTTTGAACCGCTACGAAAAATCTCCATAGAATAATCGTATCTTAAAAGTGAACCCATTTTTGTGTGATCCCTGCTTATACATAAAAAGAAAATCTTCTTCTCCCAAACCATAAAGCCCAGAGCTTTAATATTGGGCATATATCAATGCCTATTGATCCTTCACCAGATTACCTAATAAAATTACTGTATTCTGAAAATAGCCTTTTTCTGTGCCATTCCTGATCTTAGAAAGGAACATATCTTTGAAAATCTTCTTCATCTAAACCATAATGCATAGGGCTTTGATATTTGGTATGTATTAATGCCTGTTGGCCCTTCATAAAATTACTTCAAAGAATTACCTTACTCTGGAAATTAGTGCTATTTGGTGGGATATTCAATATACTTAATATTAAAGGAGGAAATCTTCTTCCCCAAAATGAATAGGCAGAGGGCTTTGATCTTTTGTACATATCATAAAGCCTTGAGCCATCATACTCAGGGGAGCGATATAGGACCCTCATGGTCCTTTTTTTAATTTCATACAAGCCTAAAATACTTTTACTACAAATTGTTAACCCTAGCTGTTTTAAATCACTGGGTCTCGCAGCCCTCGGTAATAATTGGTGAAATTTTCCGTTCACAATGATATTTAATAGTATTTCAATTTGATTTCCAGGCAATTTAGACACACTTTGAATTGTAACCTGCATCTTTTTTCGATTTCAAACAGGCTATTGTTTAGGGTGTGCGTATTATGCGTTCACAGAATTGATGCTTAGGCCATGATCGTTCAAAATACCCAAAATAATTCAAAACCGTGAAGAACATTGGTTGCTATTCCAACCAAAAGAAACAATTTTGGAATTATTTTTCTTCCACACATAAGGCATAGATCTGTCAAATTTTGAATGCAGCATTTACGTGCGGTACTTAAGCTACCAAAATAGTTCAAATCGATTGGTTGAGGTCATCACAAGCCTTATGCTATGGGAACCCTTTTTTACAGAGATGATTGATTGATTTATTGAATGGGGTTTATCGCCGCTTTTAACAGTATTTTAGTAATGTTGCGGCAGCTGGAGCACCTAACAGTGGATTCCTGGTATTTCTCACACCAGTACTTCCACTACATCCTTTCCTAGCCTCCAGCTACTCTCCCTTTAGGTTTACGATTATCAACCCATTGGTGAGAGACAAATATCGGAAAGAATATGTGCCGCCGCCGTTGAGAGATAAAGGGACAAATCTTAGTAAATATTCTCCTTGCAGTCCATAAGGCATTTGGCTTTCAAATTTTGTAAGTAGCATCGCCTTATCAAGTTATGGTATTTTTATAAAATACTATAAACTATTAGTCTTCGACCAATGTTAGACCAGTGTGTTGTGGGATCACAGATTTTACAAAGAGAAAAAGAAGGGCGTATTATAAAAATCTTTTCCTCAGAAACCATGAAGCCTGTAGAGCTTCCAAATTTTGCATGTGGCATTTCCCTTTGGTGCAAATATATTTCAGGTATATAACTATCTTTATAAACTTAAGCCATATGTTGTTGGGTCTCGAATTTAAAAAGACAGGAATCTTTGAATAATCTTCCTATACCATGAGGCCAGGAGATTTCAGATTATGCCCTGTTGGTACTGTAATAAAATACTTTAAATGTTTATTCTTAGATCAACATATAAATTATTTGTTGCGAGATCCAAGATTTCTTTTATCTTGAGATTCATAATTTAAAAGAAAATCTCCTAAACCGAAGACTAAAACTTTCGAATTATACAGACAGCATTACTTGATAGTAAATCAAAGTACTAAAAGTACTGTAAGCTAGCAAAGTATTGTTTTGTTCAATAATCTTCTTTGTCAAACGTTATCATGATAAAGAAATGAGGTTAAAGTAACAAGGGAGTTAACCCATTTCCACACAATTCCTCCTGTTTACGCCCATCAAAAATTAGTTGTGGAAAATGATGCATGATACTTTAGAGAAAATAAGAGGCTAGAATATGGGCTATTTTCATCAAATATATGGGCTATTTTCATCAAATATACAAAGTTTGAAGTGGTTTGGTTGATGATTATAATTTCAAGCAACTGTTGACAGCATCGACTTGAAACTTGATGAAGCGGTTCATCTAGGGGTTCTCAAATGCGCTTACCAAATTTAGGTCCGCACCTTACCAACTTCCTGTTTTAGGATTTGTCGACAAGTTAACCCAATGAATTCCCATATTTAATCGGATTTACTTTAAACATTAGGATAGATCTTTTAGAAATTTGGTCTGATCAATCAAGAATCAAAATCATGGGACAAGGGACTTCATGGAAATTTCACCACAAAATCTTTGTTTACAACACAAAGTCCACAGATTTCATCGAATTTTCTTCAAACTTTTTATAATCCTAAGAATTGATTTTTTAAATGGGTAAGGTTAATAAAGTATCACGGGAAAAGGGGCCTTATGAGAACTTGATTGAAATACCCTTATAACATAATAATGTTCACAGTTTTAATCGGATTCTCTTCAACGATGCAAGGAATAATTGTGGTACTGGAAACACTTGAAGAGGGGCCTTATAGATAATGTATGCGATGAAGTCCACAATTATCACCAGATTGTCTTTAAAATTTCACAGACCAGTTGTAGGGTCGTAAAGAAAGTTCCTTTCGGAAATAGAATAGGTCTATAAGAAAACAAAGGAAAGGGGGCCATATTGATTGTTGTTCAATATCATAAAGGGGATAAAGTCCAATTAGTTGTTTTCATTTTATGCATTCTTCTTTAAGCTATTAGCTTCCTTAAATTTTATGTTACTTTAAGGGAAAACTTGATGGTCAGTAGAGCGCCTCAGGCCCTGGTGTGTCTCTTGTAAGGAAGAGAGCCTTAAAATTTCTGAAGAGTAGGGTTTTTTATTAAACCCATGTTTAACCAAATGATGTAGCATAATGAGGTTTACTTATTTTTTATTGACATTGAAATATACCAAAGATATAATTGTTTAACCCATTCCGACACAATGACGCTTTTTGACGCACATGAAGAGGAACAATTTGGAAAACATTGTGGAAAATGCAGAAATTGCTTGTTGCAAGCATTCTATCCATTTTATACCCTTAAATTTGAAAAAAAACCACACTACAATTTCACAAATCTTAAATTGTCGTTTAATTGCAGCTCCTTTTAATTTGGACCGGTCTAAGATGTTGCCGTCTGGTAACAAACTAAAATAAAGTACTTACTATTTACCCCACAATACAGGACATAGATAAGAACAAATATAATATGAATGACCCATTACACTTAAAAGAACCATCTTAAGATTACAACAAACAGTTGGATCAAAGAGAGTCTTTACTTGTCAAGTTTAGTCAATGCAAACACACAAACTCGTTGTACAGTAAAGTAGAATGACCATGTGTAATGAAGGTAATCCCTCTGGAAAATAAATATAAGTATTATCTTCGCAAATACTTTTTAATATGGTTTCAAACCTTTCATAAGATGGGTAAATGTATAAGTAGGAATTATGGGCTGGCTATTTAGGCAGGTACCTTACATGCACCTCTGTATTTTACATGACATATCAATAAATCAGGGTGCAACCTTTTTAAAAAATATACATTCAATAGTCCAAAATCACTTGATACAGTAAAAGTGTGGTTGAAATGGAAAATCTGTCTGCTTGGAGAAACATAAAATCAACAGAATAAATATGAATTGTAACACTGATAAGCCCAAATGTGTGACTTCCTGTTATCAGGATTGTTGATCTAATGGTCGGTCAAAATAGTTTTATTGCTCCCATGTTGTTAAACTCCCAAAGAATGCCAGAATGACCGTTACAGTGATACTGAGATCTGATTTTATCTTGATTCACTAGTGAATATTTTCAGGCACTAAAGTATCTGACTGTGTGAAGTTGGATGTAGGAAATGTGAAGTTGGAAGTTTAAAGTGTGAAGTGCGAAGTGTGAAGTTTTAAGTATGAAGTGTGAAGTTGGAAGTTTGAAGTGTGAAATTGGAAGTATGAAGTGTGAAGTTGAAAGCTTGAAGTGTGAAGTTTTAAGTTTGAAGTGTGAAGTTTTAAGTTTGAAGTGTGAAGTTTGAATTTTGAAGTGTTAAGTTGGAAGTTTGAAGTTTGTAATGTGAATTTGGAAGTATGAAGTGTGAGGTATGAAGTAGGAAGTATGAAGTGTGAAGTTGGAAGCTTTAAGTGTGAAGTTGGAAGTTTGAAGTGTAAAGTTGGAAGTATGAAGTGTGAAGTGTGAAGTTGGAAGTATGAAATGTGAAGTTGGATGTAGGAAATGGGTAGTTGGAAGTTTAAAGTGTGAAGTGCGAAGTGTGAAGTTTTAAGTATGAAGTGTGAAGTTGGAAGTTTGAAGTGTGAAATTGGAAGTATGAAGTGTGAAGTTGAAAGCTTGAAGTGTGAAGTTGGAAGTTTGAAGTGTGAAGTTTTAAGTTTGAAGTGTGAAGTTTGAATTTTGAAGTGTTAAGTTGGAAGTTTGAAGTTTGTAATGTGAATTTGGAAGTATGAAGTGTGAGGTATGAAGTAGGAAGTATGAAGTGTGAAGTTGGAAGCTTTAAGTGTGAAGTTGGAAGTTTGAAGTGTAAAGTTGGAAGTATGAAGTGTGAAGTGTGAAGTTGGAAGTATGAAATGTGAAGTTGGATGTAGGAAATGGGTAGTTGGAAGTTTAAAGTGTGAAGTGCGAAGTGTGAAGTTTTAAGTATGAAGTGTGAAGTTGGAAGTTTGAAGTGTGAAATTGGAAGTATGAAGTGTGAAGTTGAAAGCTTGAAGTGTGAAGTTTTAAGTTTGAAGTGTGAAGTTTTAAGTTTGAAGTGTGAAGTTTGAATTTTGAAGTGTTAAGTTGGAAGTTTGAAGTTTGTAATGTGAATTTGGAAGTATGAAGTGTGAGGTATGAAGTAGGAAGTATGAAGTGTGAAGTTGGAAGCTTTAAGTGTGAAGTTTGAAGTTTGAAGTGTAAAGTTGGAAGTATGAAGTGTGAAGTGTGAAGTTGGAAGTATGAAATGTGAAGTTGGATGTAGGAAATGGGTAGTTGGAAGTTTAAAGTGTGAAGTGCGAAGTGTGAAGTTTTAAGTATGAAGTGTGAAGTTGGAAGTTTGAAGTGTGAAATTGGAAGTATGAAGTGTGAAGTTGAAAGCTTGAAGTGTGAAGTTGGAAGTTTGAAGTGTGAAGTTTTAAGTTTGAAGTGTGAAGTTTGAATTTTGAAGTGTTAAGTTGGAAGTTTGAAGTTTGTAATGTGAATTTGGAAGTTTGAAGTGTGAGGTATGAAGTAGGAAGTATGAGGTGTGAAGTTGGAAGCTTTAAGTGTGAAGTGTGAAGTATGAAGTGAGAAGTTGGAAGTTTGAAGTGTGAAATGTGAAGTTGGAAGTATGAACTTTGAAGCTTGAAGTGTGAAGTGGGAAGTATGAAGTGTGAAGTTGTAGGTTTGAAGTGTGAACTGTGAAGTTGGAAGTATGAAGTTTGAAGTGTGAAGTTGGAAGAATGAAGTGTGAAGTGTGAAGTGTGAAGTGTGAAGTTTGAAGTGTGAAGTTTGAAGCGTGAAGTTGGAGGTTTGAAGTGTGAAGTGTGAAGTATGAAGTGTGAAGTGTGAAGTTGGAAGGTCCAACTTCACACTTCATTCTTCCAACTTCACACTTCAAACTTCCGACTTCATAATCCCAACATCACACTTCATACTTCCAACTTCCCACTTCAAATTTCCGACTTCCTTCTTCAAACTTCATACTTCCAAGTTCTCACTTCAAACTTTTGAGTTCATACTTCCAACATCACACTTCATACTTCACACTTCAAACTTCCGACATCATACTTCCAACTTCATATTTCCAACTTCACACTTCAACTTCCGACTTCATACTTCCAACTTCACACTTCCTACTTCACACTTCATACTTCCAACTTCACACTTCAAACTTCCGACTTCATACTTCCAACTTCCCACTTCCTATTTCACATTTCATACTTCCAACTTCACACTTTAAACTTCCGTCTTCATACTTCCAACTTCACACTTCCTACTTCACACTTCATGCTTCCAACTTCTAAGTGGTTTGCCCATGAACATATCCCGGTGACGGTGAGGCTCGAATCCGTTATCCTTAGATCTCGAGTCAAGCAACTTTACCATTCAGTCATCGAGGCAGTCAATTGCTTTTTTAGGGGCGATAAAAGGCGGAATCGTGTTGGAAAGGGTTAAACACATCTTGTATATTCTGAGAAGATGATTACACAGTTTTCGCATTATATCATGTATTGAAATTAGTCAAATCAATAATAGCTCCGCTTTTCATCTCACATAACAATTTAGTGAAATTTGGTAAAAATCAAGTCAGCGGTTTCTGAAAGAAAATCAAAGTTTTCACTATAAACTATATATCAAAATGAACCTATTTGATTGAATGATTGATTGATTGAATGGGGTTTATTGCTACTTTCTAACAATATTTCGGTCAAATCGCGGAGCCAGAGCACTTAACAATGGATTCCTGGTTTTTCCCACACCAGTACTACCACTACATTCTTTCCAAGCCTACAGTTGCTATACCATTTAGGTTTACGATTATCCACCCATTGATGAGAGACAGATGTTGGAAAGGATATGTGCCGGGGATCGAACTCATGACATCCCGTAATTGAAGATTGGGAGTCTGACGCGCTACCAACTGCGCTATGATGGTTGAACTCCAGCCCAAAGTTACTGAGAAGAAGATTTATGACAGTAGCCGATAGGCTTTCGGCCAGTTACAACACTTTTAGGGCATGAATAAATTGCTTAATCTAATTTATATATTTACGTTACCTATCTTGTTTTACATCAGATTAAAATACTATTCAAAATTTGATAAGCATCGATTTTAAGATTATGATTATTTCTTAAATAGGATTGAAATGTTGAAGTATTTGACTTTATTCCTAAAATGTGTTCTTTGACAAAAGCTTTCTTCCAAAAGACAATGAGATGGCCCACCCTCTGTAAGTGGAACAGCGATTGAAACTAGGATGAAATAGGACATTAGACAAAAAGTGTTTTTTTTTTTTTTTGGGGGGGGGGGGGTGAGCGCTGATCCCTTATTTCTCAGTCATATCGCATATGGTAGTTATTCGAATAAAGTACAATTCATGATTGCCCTTTCGCTTGGCTAACATTGGCTAAGGCACTTGGGATTTAAGTTGATTGGTCAAGTTGTACCTACTGTTGCTTAGGAATCGTGATTGGCTAGACTGGACCGTCAGATGTTGCACTCTGCAGCATTCTCCAGAACATTTAAATGATCTAAGGTTTGTGGTTTGTGCCTAACTTCCCATTCTCTCTGATGCTAAGTCTTCAGATACTCGTTTATGATCTCTGCCTCGCTTAACCAGACGCAAACTTCCACTCACGTCAGAGTATCTACGAAACTGGCCAATCATCATAGGACTGACATGACGACGATCATCCCATTAACACAAAAATGTCTTCACTTCAGATATACCTTGAATTTCTGGAACCCATTTCTATTCCCTATTGAATTTAGGTTTTGTGTGGGCTTCACTGATTGGGTTTTACGGATATGAAGATCTAACAAGACCCGTTTCTCATCCGTGTCTGTAATTTGCACTTGCAATTTGACATGGGTTCAGGGATCAAGGACAAGGGTTTTCGACGAAAGCAAGCGGACTGCAACTTTAAAGAGGATATGTCCATTTACCATGCTATACATGCTACCGACTCTAACATTTATCCAACCGGTATAGGTAACCACCGTTCCAAAGCTGCAACAGGCACCTCAGGAACAATCTTTGCAAACACAATAATGGAATAGTGCAAGGATACAGCTCAGACCTCCGCCTGGTTCTTTAAGGTGCTCGATGGATAATATCATCACACGGGGCGTCGGTTTAACGTCTCATCCGAAAGTTTTGTTTACTTACTTGATATTTTCATCCCAGGGCTCGAACCCGGTTTGAAGTCAAGTGCTGTATACCAACTGAGATAATCAAGCTGACCTTTCAGCTGCACTTCCGATTCAACATTTAACCAAATCATTCAGAATTTGGTAGAAAGTTGTCGTCGAATGAATGCATGTGACATCAATTATCCGCAGATTCTCAAGTAAGAAAATAATCACAATCGTTAAATTGATGCTTATCGAATCTTTATAATCACGTGTTGAAAGTCTCAATGTAAGCAACTCTGATTGGTTGTTTGAATGTCCACTTTTAATAGCACGTCAGTCATATTGTGGCGGCTGGAGCACCTAACCATGGATTCCTAGTATGGCTCTCACTACTACTGCCACTACATACGTTCCGAGCCTCCAGCTGCTCATCCTACTAAGATAATCAACCCATTGGTGGGATTCAAATGTCGGAAAGTATACCTGCCGCGACCGAGGATCAAACCATTGACCTCATGATTGACAGTCCGACGCGCTACCACTTACGCTTTAGCCGCGGCGTAAGCATCTGAAAAGGCCGAACATCTCATAAACAAGCAGTGTAATCCGATAGTGAACTGACGCAGACCGGCTTGCGTCTACACTCACAGGTTTAGGGATAAAAAGTTGAGAGTTTTATAGCTGATAAACATGATTAACCGACGAACCTTAATACGTAACTGATAGACACTAATTAATTAGAACAAGGGAGACGCCAATGTTGTGAATTTTAAGGCTTTTGTTTGAAAACAAATGACATTTTATCCCACTTCAACACAAGTCCGTCTTTCTGCTTCCCCCACCAAAAAAGATTTGAAAACATTGTGGAATATGAAGCAATTTCTACATTTTCAATGATGTTATCTATCGAAAAGGGCAAAATAAAGGGGGGAATTTCCATTAAATTGAAATTATCGACTTCAGATTCCTGCAGTTTGAACAAGTCTAATATTTGTTGTGTTGGAATAGGTTCAGTTTATCTACTCTACACCATACTACATCATCCGTTAAAATGTCACATTAGCCATGTATGAACTATAATGTATCAGCCGATATGTACTATCTCTACCGTGAAAAATACATAATGTGGGTCATAAGGTCACATACATGTTTGCTATACCCTTTCCTGTCCAATCCCCGGTTTTTACGTTCCTGTGTTTTTATGCTTGAGAAAATATTGAGGAAAAAGAAGAAAGTGCTTATAACAAGCTATTTCTTCTTTTCCAAGTTATTTTCCATCCTGCTTAATGGTTTATTTTTCAATAAAATCGACATTGAATTGTTGTCTGCAAAATCTTTGAAAATAGACATGTTTAAAATTTTACTGTACTTGAAAGGGCTATTTTATAGTCATGTAAAAGGCGGCGGTGAAAATCTCTTGAAATAATTAACACAGACAGAAAACTTGATTTATTTTTCTTATAATTAATAAAGTTATCAAAATAGTCTATAGGTAATAGTTATGTTTTATTGATTGATTGAATGGGGGTTTAACGCCACTTTTTACAGTATTTCAGACATATCGCGGCGGCTTGAGCACCTAGCAATGGATTCTTGGTATTTCCCACACCAGCACTTTCATTAAATCCTTTCCTAGCCTCCAGCTGCCATCCCACTTGGGTTTACGATTATCCACCCATATAGGTGAGAGGGTAAAGTTAAGTTACAGAAAAGTCATGTCGTCGTTGGGTGAGCAAAATGTTGTAAATACAGCTTCAACCAAGCTTTATTTTTGCTCTCCAATAAACGAATTATTTGACCCGTCAGGATGAAATAGACATTTTAGGAAGTGAGAAAAGTATAAAGCATGGTCAGATCATGCGGGTTTCTCAGCTCGGTGGACCATAGACGACATATGGTTTGATTATTTTTGCCTAACGGATCCCAAATATGCGTCTAGCACATTTCAACGAGAAAAGAATCTCAAAAAATATATTGGCCGATGATCATTTGGCAAATGTCAGTTATTTTACATGTAGATCCTTGATCATAGCCTGAGTAAATCATGTTTGATTTATTTCGCGAGACGGGTCAAAATTATACACGTAGTCCGAAAACCACATAAAAACGAAATCGGTATAAGTACAGACGGTGATGCTATGATAGTTTATTAATGGTAAATAATAAAATGATATTAATAAAACAATTATGCGCTCAGTGATTGTCGCGGCCAGAGTGACTCTCTCGCACTTCGTCGTTGTCTGCGCATGTCATATTCTCCGAAGATTGACCTGTCGTCAGGACCGTATCACTTATCCAGATTGGGATAGATATTACTACGTCGTACGCATAACTCCATGTTATATCGCCAAAAAGTAGCAAGTGGATAATTGCAATAAAACCTACAATAGTGGAGAAATCAAACTTAGCAGTCGCCCAAAATTAATTAGAAAAATAATTATTTTTAATTTCGAAAGCACTCATGTCTTACCTGTGCTCCAAGAAAAGGCATCAAAAATTCGAAGCGTGCGTTTCCAGGGCGCTGACATTTTGAATGTAGTTCGACGGAATCGGCCGAGTTGTCACGAATGACACTACCCAGAAAGAGGTCAGTATTTGAAAAAATGCCACCTATCGGAAAATAACGCGCACTTCGTTTTATTCCACTTTCACGGCCGAAATGGGCTCAGTAAATAGTCCGCTAATACTCATCAACACCGCTTAACAATAATAGTGATTCAAAATGCTGACCAATCTTCAAGCAGCGATTGTCTTTGACGTAGGCAACCTATGCGTTGCGTTAAACGAAGTACAAAAATCTTTAAAGGTAGGACAAAGAATTCAGCATGTATTGTCTTGGATATAACTTTAACTTGAACATAATGAAAAGAAGCGAATTGATTCCACTTTAAAATTCGGTTTTATATAGATCTTTGACTATATCTGTTATAATGCCAATAATTTTGTTATCAAGATCTTCTTCTATTCTCTTTAAAAACTGATTGTGAAGTTACATTGTAAAAAAACCAAAACCAAAACCAAAACAAAACAAAACAAAAAAAAAACACAAAAAACAAAACAAAACAAAACAAAAACAAAAACAAAAAAAACAAAAACAAAAAAAAAACAAAGAAAAAAAAACAAACAAACAAAAACAAAACAAAACAAAACAAAACAAAACAAAAAAAAAAAAAACATCACACTTAAATACAATGTTGTTAGACCTCATTAGAATCGTCTCATTGAGACAATTCGAATGAGTCCCAACAACATTTGATTTAGCTTAAATTCTGTAATAATTTGTCAATGCAATTGAAACGATTCTCCATATACTTCATAAAAATGTGTTTTAAGCGACAATTATTTTAAGCGACCACTTTAAGGTCGCTCAATGAATAGTACTTACTGCACCAGTAAGAGGACAGGTATAAGTATTTTTTAAAGTAAATCCCATTTAATGTTCATGCATGATCGATTTGACAACGATGATCTCGACGACATTTTTTAATTTGTTTCATAAAAGTGAAAAGGTGTACAAAATAGACACTTTTTAATTTGCCAAAATATGAGCCAATTATTGAAGATTCCGAGGCCCGGACAGATTCCTGTGAAAATCAAGCGAGGACTAAGGGTGTTACTGCTTAGTGATACAGAGAATAACTTAACAAGGAAAGTTGAATGTAAACTCGAAGAGCATAAGGTAGGAGAATGCATTGGCTGATCGAGACTAGCCTTTAGCGCACATTTCTTTAATTTTCATAACGGATATTGACGTTTTATTATATTCCTAGCTGTGAAATCTTGGGATTTACCAGTGTAATAAATTTTGATATCATCACTAGTGATGATATCAACTTTCACTCCGAAAATTTGGAACTACTTTTACTTTCAAAGGGCCGGCTCGCTCGGTGACATTACATTCAATTTCTTAGGCTAAAAATCAATTAAAAAACAGTAAAATAAGAAAAAAAAAATAACGAACATAACTACAACATTATAATAACCGTTTTGTTAACAACTGGTTTGAAACAATTACGAACCTTGATGTTTGTGTTATCACAGATGACTCAAATAAATGCATAATTTTCGGAAACATCCAAAATTATTCCCCGGATTCTGATGATATTGCAGTTAAAGTTATAGACACTCAAACCTAACCCGCATGACCTTGTTTTGTACGCCCAAGTCAGAAGACTGAGTAATCACAGACTGCCTATCCTATAATTCTGTCAAAGTCCGAGTCATGAATCGTCGATCGATGATCGAAATATCCCGGGGCCTTTAGATCGACGACCAGATTGTCGCCCTTAGATACAGTATATGTTTCGCCCAAATTATTTTTGTGCCTGACACTGCAAATCTCTATGTGTCTTAAAATACGGTCTTTCCCTCAAAAATTCATTTGAAAAACTCGCCCACTTGGAAAGAAAATCCAAGATGGCGAACCGAAATTATTGAATTACAAAATCCTTTGATATTAATGCGCACGGTTTCTAGGGCCGATGATGTCGAATAAGATTGAAATAAATAAGAAACTATTGAAAAATAATATTGTTTCGAATATAATAAATAGAATAATCAACTGGTTATTTTTGATATGAAAATCTCTCACTCGAATACGTTGTTATGCGTTAGAAAAACTCGTCCTTCGGAGTCGTTTTTCAACGCCTAACAACGCATTCTCGTGAGAGATTTTTCATATCAAAAATAACCAGTTGGTTATCCTCTATTTATTACAAGAAGTATACAGCTCTATAGCATAATCAATTGGCCAATCGCTGGTCCCGCTCACTGACTCCTTTAGCGCTGCCCATTTACTCCAACAGGAAGCGTTACTTTTTGACGGCGTTATTTTGCAAAATTTGTGGCAAGTAGCATGTTACAGATAAGAAGAATGGTTGGTTGGCGACATAATTTTCGTAACTACAGCTTGAATAAGCTGTAGTTAAGTCGTTTAAGTCGCCATACCAACAAAAGAGATTCACCAAATGGCGATCAATATAGGAGTTCAAACTGAACGTCCAGTCTTAAGGAATTATTTCATTGGTGAGTTGTTTATTTGATTGACAGCCGCGATTGGTCAGTTACCTCACCCTACCTTCAATAAACGGATGCATGTAAGGAAGAAAATATCAAACATACACATACATAATAACAACAACAACAACAACAAAACAAGTGTGATTATAATGTCGCGATATTAAGATGCAGATAACGTGAGCGTACGATACGGATATTGTGAGAATGCGACGACAATGTAGCGATATCACGAAGCTGAAAATGTGATGAGTACAATTTGGATCTTTCGAGAGTGCAATGAAACTGTCGCGATCGCACTATTCAGACATATGAGTACTGCAAGAGTTGGGTGACAATGTCGCGATAGTACTATGCTGATAACGCGAGAGTACGATGTGGATATTGCGAGAGTGCGGTGATAATGTCGCGATAGTAAAATGCGGATAAAGCGAGAGTTATAAGGATTTTTGTAAAATTGTTTCTTAATATGAAATCGCGCTTATCACTTGCAGTATAAAATGCATTTAAAAAACAAAATTTTATCACGGTGACAAAAATCGCGATAGAGCATTGCTGGAAATAAAGTTGTTGCGAGAGGGCAATGACATAAATGAGATAATTTCGAAGTGTTGAAGCAAAATACTTGTTACAACAGCTATAGATAATGGTGGTAGTATATATGTCATTACGGCGTTAAATATGGCACGTTCCAGTGAAACAACCAATTTACAGAATTACGGATCAAAATCAGCAATTTAAGGACGGAATTTCTGCGATCTTATAAATTATATCGTCGCTAGGCGTGTAGAATGTCGTAACTACAGCTTAAATAAAGCGGTATTAAAGACATTCCCCCCCCCCCCCAAAACGACAATATGCTGGTTAAATAAGGATGTTTCGGTCATTACCATTATCATCCCGAACGCAGGGCTGATTTAGCTTTCATCTGTTACACGTTGGGTGAAGATTATTCACAAGGAGGTACATAAAGTACATGTTTGGAAATATAAATGACACAACAAAGGTTAGCCAATTCCAATACACTTTTTAAAGCAATGTCTTCCCCCAAAATACCCTATAGAATTAACAAGAAAAACACACTCCAGGCTCAAACGCATAAATAAATATGACGATTGAAATTATAAGATCAGCATAACTCTACGTGAAAAAAGAAACGATACATGTATTTCAAAATGTGATAAACCACAATTTAAGGTTTGTTTACACCGAATTAAGACGTCAATGATGACGTTTAAATTTTGCTAGTCATTCAAACAACTAGCTTGGTCAAGAAGATTAACGAAATCGTCCGTGTAGTTTAGTCATCAGCACCTGTGCATCATTCGTCACAACGTACCTACATCTAGATCGAAGATCGCCCGAGGATTGCCGAATGCCTGTGCATATATCGGTCAATGCCGAAGATTTCCGATGAAGAATCGGGTGCCTTCGTCTCGATCAAATACAAATTGAAATCGATAATATATTCACTCATACCCTGCTTTTGTATATCGATATTAAGAAGGCCCTTGTTTGCTTTAGTGACCAAATAAACGGTAGATTATTTCAACCATTTTTTCTACCTTGGAGGGCAGATACGGTCAGTTTCGGAAAAAATGCCACACTTTTTCTTCGTTGTTAATAATGTTTTCCGCAATAAATAAATAAATAATCAACTAAAATTGTCGCCTTCAACGTCTATGAATTTATTCAAGTCTGAAAATTTGTCATCTGGGAATGGCTTCGATCCAAACCGAAAATCTAAAATAGAAGGGATACTTTTTAACACCAACAATTCCCCAAAGAGCGGATATGGCCGTGCATTCTAAGCAGTTCTTTTACGTAACTAACCTAGCGGTCTCCATGGAAGTCAAGCATTGTCTCGGATCACCCATCTATGAACTAACCGCGGCATACGGTATTTAACCCATTTCCACACAATCCCTCCTTTTACGCCCCACAACAAAAAAGCTTTCGAAAACATTGTGGAGAATAAAGAAAGTGCATGTATCAATCATTTTCGTCATTATCCACAATGTTTTCTATTTACAAAATCATTCAACTTGGAATTGTCGTCTGCAGCTTCTTTCAATTTAGACCAGTCTAAAAAATGTGTGGGAATGGATTAAGCGTTACACTCTATCACATCACAATAGAGGCAAACTTCCGCAGAAAGGATCCTTCGCGTTTGCGGTAACCTTATTGACCTAGTTTGTGGACTGGGGGTCGCGTTTTATTCAAATTGAGTATTTATGAACGTGTTAGATTACAAGGACAACGTCGGTATCTCCATAACCCACCGAATGTGATATTTATAGCTCAAAGTATACTTGAACGTGAAACCTATATGTTAAATTATGAGTAAAGTGTTGAAGATTCCGAGGCCCGGGCAGTTGCCTATTAAGATTAAGGAAGGGTTGAGGATTTTACTGCTCAGTGACACAGAAAATAATTTAACAAGGAGGGTTGAATGTAAACTCGAGGAGCATAAGGTTAGAATTTGTTTGCCTTTGCGTTGGTATCGTGTAATGTTGTCTATGTGTAGGTGTTGCTTGTACGTTTATCATTATGTGTTTACTAGCTGCGAAATCGTAGCCCTCTTTCTGATAATCCGTTGCCTTGCCAACAGATTATCAGACAGAGGGCTACGGGATTTACCAGCTGTTACTACAAAGCCCTCATTTCCTTTGACTTACTTTCATTAGTTTCAAGCAGTCTGGTCAAAAGAGGCTACGTTTCCACGGCAAGGGATTAGCTTAGTACAGATTTCTTTTCTCGGAGTGCGATGCTATTTTTAGACAATTAAAAGATTGGGACGAGGGATTAAAGGTTAATTGCCTACTCATACACAGTTACGTGTGTAACTGAAAAGAAATGTGGGGTACCCTCTACCCAGGGGTTGGCTTGGATGTTATTTTCGACTGGTCTGGCGAAGACAAACATCGGAGCCGAGGTACGGCAAGGGGATAGATGCAGGGTCCCAATACGGTCTAACCTCTCATGCGGGTCTAGTTTATATTAAGAAGGTTAACTGATGACTATACCGCCGATTAATATACCATTCTGTAATTATGCCGATTAATATACCATTCTTTAATAGTATATATTTTATTCGTTTAAATTTTCTCAGTTCACAAGTCATATATATGTAATTAGTTTCAATTTCGTTGTCGGATGCGACTAGTCTATAAGTAGTATCACATTTCGAAGACGAAACCTTTACTATTATATAATTGACCAATCGCGTCTGTCAATCAAAGAACAAATCGCGTTGTCAATTCGTTCATTTAGACCGAAAGTGAACTTTAAACTTCGACATTGTCTGACAGGGATGTACTTTTTTTATCGCTTTGTCGATTTAAATGTCATAACTACGGCTTGTTAAGGCTGTAGGTACGTCGTTTAGGTCATAAACCAACTGTTTTACATTTTTGTTAAATGTTCCTGGCCATTGATTTCGTAAATTAACACTACTTAAAATCGAAAAATAGCTTCCAGTTGAATCCAATTGGCGGTGCCAGCGGAGTCATAGGGTTGGGCACGCGATCTGACGGTGAATTGTCGTCAACGTAGGTATTTCCCGACACGCGACACATTAACGTTCTAACTGGAACTATGTCAGCCAGAGATGATTCCGGTTCATGAAAAAGTTTGACCGCAGTCATGGCACACGCAAATCTCAAAACCGTTCAGTAAGTTTCGCCGACTGAATGCTAACAATGCTGAGCCTTTGCCGATGAAGATCTTGCATGTTTCGCTGAGCATTTATTGAGGTCTGGATTAGTTTGATGCCCGAATTGTCAATATATGTTGCAGTTCTTTGCTTACATGTGAAAGGTTTATAGTAACAAACAATCGACGGATCCCTGGCCCCGCACAATCACTCCGCTGACCCCGCACACTCTCTCCGCTGGCCCTGCTCACTCACTCTGCTGTTCCTGCACTCTCACTACGCTGGCCCCGCACACTCACTCCGCTGACTCCGCACACTCTCTCCGCTGGCCCTGCTCACTCACTCTGCTGTTCCTGCACTCTTACTACGCTGGCCCCACACACTCACTCTGTTTGCCCCGCACTCTCACTCCGCTGGCCCCGCATACTCACCCCACCGGACCCCGCACACTCACTCTGCTGGCCCCGAATAATCACTCAGCTGGCCCCGCAGACTCACTCCGCCGACCCCACACTCTCACTCCGCTGACCCCGCAAACTCACTCTGCTAGCCCCGCACACTCATTCCGCTGGCCCCGCACACTCACTCCGCTGGCCCCCGCACACTCACTCCGCTGATCCCACAGACTGCATCTGAAAGGAAGTTCCACTCCGATATTGATCGGCGTTATTTTGCTTAACCCATTCCCACCCTTTGACGCTTTTTGACGCCCCCTTCGAGAAAAATAAATCGGAAAACTTTGTGGAAAACGAAGAAATTGCTTGTAACAAGCAATTTCTTCGTTTTCCACAATGTTTTCGACCAAAAAGTTAAAAAACCTAAAATTTCATAAACTTTGAATTGTCGTCTGCAACTTCTTTCTAATTGGACCAGTCTAAGTTTTTGCTGTCTGGTAATTAGTTAATTAATAATCGGTTACATGTTAAAACAAATAAAAGCGTTGGTTGACGACCTAAACATCGTAACAAGTTCAAAATACACTAGGCCGCCGTCATAGAGCAGTTGGTAGCGCGTCGGACTATCAATCTAAAGGTCCCGGGTTCGGTCCCCGACGGCGGCACTCATCCTTTCCGACTATTTGTCTCTCACCAATGGGTCGATGATCGTAGACTTATGTGAGATAGCAGCTGGAGGCTAGGAAGGGATGTAATGGTAGTACTGGTGTGAGAAATACCAGGATTCCATTGCTAGGTGCTCCAGCCGCCGCGATATAACTGAAAGATTGTTGAAAGCGGCGTAAAACCCAATTCAAATCAAAATCAAAATACACTTCCATACTAAATGATGATTTGATTGGTCGAAAAATTCATTGACGATCCCTCTTATTGACAGAAGGCCACGGTCATAGCGCAGTGGTAGCGCGTCTGACTCCCAATCATGGTGTCCCGGGTTCGATCCTCGGTCGCGGCAGATATCCTTTCCGGCAGTTGTCTCCTGCCAATGGGTGGATTATCATTATTATTATTCAAGCTGTAGTTACGACGTTTAGGTCGTCAACCAATGATTTTGCTTTATGAGTTACAAGTATGTGTAACCGGTCATATTTTCTCAAAATAACGCTGTTAGAATTGAATAGGAACGTCTTGTTGGAACTCAATTGGCGTGGCTACCGATCATTAAATTTTAAACGGTAAGACTGAACAAATCAATTTCTAACTAGCAATACTGATCAACGGAAACAATGTCGAAATTTCCGAGACTTTTTTGAAGCGCGACTCTAAAGATTTAAGGAAATGCTCGAGCAAGCCCTTCGTTGAACCAAATTATATTGATACTGATAATGAAAAAAAAAAAGCGCAATAAAACAGTATTCTACCAGATCATCGTTCTTTATAATGACAATAAAAATGATAATAAAGTCTTTATTTAACGAGGCAACACAGTTGGGATAACCCAGTCTTCCCTGTGGGCCTCAATGAATTCCCTTTATGGGTAATTCATGGATCCCTTGCCAGCCTATTGGCGACGCCCATTAACTTGAATAAGTTGTAGTTACGACGTTCAAGTCGCCAAACCGACAAAATGCTTCAGTTTAATGTCGACGATTGCCGGATTTCAAAATTAACTTCCGTCTGAAATGATGATTTGATTGGTCGAATAATTCTTTGAAGGCCGCGATTGGTCAATTATTACATACAATATATAACACTATATCTTTTTTGTCGACACTACGGGTTAATTTCTAATACGCCGTCCATTATTCAATTCAAAAGATGGAAATTGTATTTTTGAATTTGGATAGGGCTAGAACTTTGCAATGTTCCGATTACGTTAATAACGGTTCCTCTCATTTATCGCTTTCAGGTTAAATTTCTGTTTGAAGAAGCCAGGAGCCCTGAAAACATCGCTTATCAGGTTAACAATCATAAGCCCGATATAGTTATATGCCCTTACTTGAAGATAAAAGTGCCAGAGGAGATATACTCAAACAAACAGCGACCATGTTTGATAGTACATCCGGGAATTGTGGGAGACGAAGGCGCCTCGTCACTTGATTGGGCGATACTTACCAATCAGAAAGAATGGGGCGTAACCGTGTTACAAGCCGACGAAGAAATGGATGGCGGCGCAGTTTGGAGCTCAGAGAATTTTCATGTACCAAGTGATGCCATTAAATCATCTCTATATAACGGTCCAATTACGGACGCCGCACTTGACTGTGTTGTCGACGCTCTTTCACGGTATTCACAAAATATCCCTGCATCCCCGCTCAGTCTTTGTGAGGACGTTCATGGTACATTACTGAGGAACATGAAGCATTCCGATCGTACAGTTGATTGGGAAATGTCAGCTGATGAGATCACAAGACGAGTGCGCATGTCAGACACAGCGCCAGGTGCCATTGCAAAGATACAATCAGACGAAGGTACAAACATATATAGACTGTTCGATGCTTATCCAGAAAACGGATCCTCAAGATTGCTGCAAAAGTTGTTAAAATCTGCGAGACCCGGTGAGATGGTGGCTACAAGAAATAAATCTGTACTATTCAAATGTGGTGAGAGAGACGAGGGAGGTGTATGGATAGGACAATTGAAACTGGTAAGATATATTGACCCATTACTGGACGACAAAATTTCAGATTTGTCCAAATTCAAAAAAGTGCAGACGACAATTTTTAATTGATGAATTTTTTGTCTTTTGTGGCAGAAAACATTTTGGATAATGAAGAAACTGGCAATATTCATCTTTTTCCCTAAAGCTTTCATCTTGGAGGTATTTAAAAGCGTCACTATGTGGGAATGGGTTAAAACTATTACATGTTAGCCTGATGGTAAAATTTTGGTAAATCGTATGTCATGTAAAAAGAAAATAGAGAACGAGTCAAGAACATACAAGAATTTTTATTTCATACATGCATAACTGAGAACTGCATGATTAATTAAACTATAAATTCTGACTAAAATCATTATTCAAGGTACTCGTTAGAAGGGTCTTGATGAGAGTTTCATAAAATGACTCACAGCATATGATTTGGTGATATATTTATTTTAACTTGTCACCTTATACTTACGGAGTTTTAATAAATATAGCATTGGATATTACTCCAAAGATTAAAATTGAAGCCAAACTTCAAATCGTCTAGCAGGTTTTAACGAGAAAACCCTTTAAAATGATTATCATTGGTAAATAGGAACAATCTTCTAAATTAAAGAAATATTATCTGAGTATCTCTGCAAGTGAATGCCTTCCTGTGTATGCATATTCTAGACTGAACTTAAGTATGTACGCTTGCATTCACTTATTGAATGATTCAATCTAATTTCAGAACAAAGGATTATCTTGCAAATTACCGACGGCAGACATGTTGCCAGATCACGTGCTCTCTAAATTACCACGTGTCCTTTTGCCATGCGCACACGACGATATCCAAGTTGTGAAAGAGGACGACGTATGTTATGTGTACTTTGATTTCTATAATGGCGCCATGGACTCCACACAGGCGGAGCAGCTACAACACACCTTACACATGGTTGATAGTATGGACGATATCAAAGTAGTAGCACTGATGGGAGGGGAACGATTTTTTTCGACCGGTAAGAAGTAGTCATATTCCCGTTTTTTTCTGTCTCTCTTTGCTTTAGCACATCTGAGCACGAAGTATGAGGTTAGCTATTGTGATCGCCGATTGTCCCCTTATTGTCTGTCTGTCTATAATTCCCTTTTAATGAGGGATTACGTGATATTTCCAACCATTTCACATGTGCGTGATGTGCACACACTGAGCAGCATAAACATCCGTGCACCTTGAGTATTTAAAGTATTTGCTGATCGCACAAAGAATCTTTGAGACAGTATCTGTCTATAGAGTGCATAGTGAAGACTCAGATCAATCTGCACTAAACACGTGAAATGATTGGAAATGACACACTTATGCAAAAAAAGTCTCATTATTCACTTGTCAAATCGGACTGAAACTTAGATTGGTGTTACTTTCGTAGAGCTCTCCTTAAGACGCGGTTTCATACTTGCATTGGACGCGATCATACGATGATCTTCACATGTTGTTAAAATGGTGCAACTTTCGCCCTTTTTTGCGTACCATATTCTAGGCCCTCCTATTACGGAGAAGAAGGGTTTTAAATTAAAAAATTCATTGATAGAGAAACCATTTATCAGCTCGAAACAGTTTGCTGATGATAGGACATAGTCAATGACTGATTTTTCCCTAAAGGTAAATTGACCGATATTTTTGTCATTTCCGTATCTTCCATTTAACATAAATAGGTTATTGTGACGGCATATATCTAAGAGAGTGATGCCCAAGGCATTACTCTTCTGATCTTTAGACTCTCTATTAAGTTGAATATTTAATTTTTCTAAAATATTGAGCGAGTGTTCAGTTCCTGTATTGAAATTAAACATGTCAATATCAGGGATATTGGAAAAATCAGGGCGTATAAAATCACGCATCTTCGACGTGCGCGCATTGAAATCTCCTGCCAAAATCACATTGTCGTTATTTACACAGACATTTGCTATTTCTTCCTCAAGAAGTCTCAATTGCATTTCATCGAAATACTTTGATCGTTCAGGTGGGATATAGACAAAACCAAGAATTATTTCTTTTCTTAAGGGAGATAACTCGTTAAGTACCCATTGTACGTATTCGCAGTCTACATTTATTTCCTCTATAAGTTTAGTAATGCTAAAGAATTAGTATTTAGGAACGCTCACTAGAGTATTTCGTGTTCAGACTTTAACACTTATATATAGTCTGATCAGAGTCTTCAGACATGAATTAACTTTTTTCATGTGTTAGAGATCTCCTAAAAACATTCTATTTAACAAATTTCCACTCAATACCACTCTTTTAAGCATCTCAAGAAAAAGGCTTTAGAAACCATTGTGGACAAAAAAGAAATCGCTTGTTACAAGCAATTTCTTCAATATCCAAGTCATGATAACTATAATGACCTTTGACGAAGAAAATTAATTAACAAAACCATGCTTTGCTGTTTTACAGTACTTTCAGTACTTTGATATAATTTTACTCGAGGATGATACGATGAAGAAAGAACTCTCAGTTCCGTAGTAATCCTACATGTATTTCATTCCACGTGTGACAATGCATACTAGATAGAGATAGAGGCAATGGGTTTTTACTACTGATGCCCAATTTTATGGCTGGAACTGGGGTCTCTGTCTGTTAAGTGTTCTACTAAAATACACTACTCACCTCGGGTGGGAGTCGTACCCGCAACTATCCGATCACAAGTCGTGCACGCTAACTACTCGGCTAAAGAGCTAGACAAAAACAAATAAACAAATCAAAACGAAAAAAAAAAAAAACCAAAAAAATAAATAAACAAACAAATACAACTCCAACAACACATTGCATAACCACAAGGTTCTCAAATAGCTTTGAATTTTTTTAACTTTGTGGTCAAATAAAGATGTTTTCTCAAACGCTACAAGGCACGAGGCTTTCATATTTGTCACTAAGCTATTTAAAATTATACCTCTTGGATGAAAAAGGCACATGCATTCACATTTGGAAGCATGGATTGAAAGTTGCAATATTTTTTAAAATTACCCAATAAACACATAAATAATAGCCCTTCCCGAGGTTTCCAAAGTTTTGAAAAATGCTAAATTTGAGCATGTTAAAATATCTTCCCCTCAAAATGGATCCAAAAATACCAGATGCAACTTCGACTTCTTCTTAAGAACCCTAGGATGGATTTCAACCAAACTTGGCAGGAAACATCCTTATGGGAAGGGGCCCAATAAGGGGAAAAAGGGGGCCAAAAAGGGAACATCTTTAAAAATCTTTTTGTCATGAACCGGCTGTCGGATCGGATTGACATTTGGTATTTTTAGAGTCTTTAGGGCAAGGACTATCAAGTTGTACACGAAAAAAAAATCTGTCAAAAAAAAAAGGCCCAGCTTGGGGGGGGGGGGGGCTACAACTTTGACAATCTTCTTCTACCAAACCAATAGACCTACAGCTCTGATATTTGGTATGTGGCATCATCTAGTGGACTTCTATCAATATTGTATAAATTATAACCAAAGGGTCAAAATTAGCCGTTCCCGGACGTCACAAGTTTAGCATAGGCTTATATAGTGAAAACTTTAAAAAATCTTCTCCTACCAAACTAGAGGGCATTGAGCTTTGATATTTGGTGCTTTGATAATTGGTATGTAGCATCAAGTGGTTGATCTCTATCAATATTGTGTGAATGATCAAAGGGTCATAATTAGCTCATTTCCGTGAAATCTTTAAAAATCTTCTTCTCCCAAAACAAGAGGGCCTAGAGGTTTTATATTTGGTATGTAGTATCTATCATCTGGTGGATTTCTATTAAGACTGTGTAAATGTGTAAATCATGGCCCAAGAGACAGAATTAGCCCATTCCCGGACATCACAAGTTGTATAAAAATCTTATTTATTGATTTTTTAAAAAATCTTCATCTCACCAACAGGAGGGCCTAGAACTTTGATATTTTATGTACAGCATCATCTGGTGGACCTTTATCAAGATTGTACAAATTATTGCCCAAGGATTAAAATATGCCCATTCCCGGATGTCACATAGACTTTTATAGTGAAAACTTTCTTCTTCCTCAAACAGAGAGGCTTAGAGCTGTGATATGTGGTATGTAGCATCAACTGGTGGATCTGTATCAGTATTTAATGAATTATTGCCCAAGGGTCATAATCAGCCCATTCCTGGACATCTCGAATTTTACATAGGGCTTATATAGTGTAAATTTAAAACCCTTCTTCTCCGTAATAGGAGGGCCTAGAGCTTTAATATTTGGTTTGTAGCATCACCTGGCGGACCTCCATCAAGATTGTATGAATTATGGCCCCAGGTTTAGAATTAACCATTGTAGAAAAAGTTTTCGAAATTCGAAAAAAGGTAAGGTCTATAAACAAAGAAATCTTAAGATAAATGTTCAAATAAAGATACATCTCCTTTATTTATTAACCCATTCCAACCCAATCCCTCATTTTTACGCCCCACAAGAAAAAAGCTTTGGAAAACATTTTGGACAATGAAGAAATTGCTTGTAACAAGCAATTTCTTCATTATCCACAATGTTTTCTATCCCAAAAGACGAAAAAAATTAAAATTCAATCAACTTGAAATTGTCGTCTGCAGCTTCTTTCAATTTGGACCAGTCTAAAATTTTCTTGTGTTGGAATGGGTTAAGTTCCTCCGAGGAAGGAATAATGATTTCAAAAGTTTGGCGTGTTTTTGGTCACTAAGGCGAGCAAGAGCCTTCTTAATACCGATATACAAAAGAAGGGTATGAGTAAAGGTCTCTTGATAGAGTATTTTGATTTTTTAATCGATTTCAACTCTTGTTTGTTTACATTTTGAGACGAATGCACCCGATTCTCCACCGGAAAGGCTCGCTAATCTTCGGCGTTAACTGTTATATGCACATGTATTGATTACTAAACTTTACGGGCAATATCGTCAATCTCCGTGACCGAGCTTATTGTTTGAATGGCGAAAGTTAAAACGCCATCACTGGCATTGTAATTTATGTAAACAAACCTTAAAATGTGGTGGGTCACAATTTAAAATGTCGAAACTTCTTTCATGAGTTGTAGGCTTTCTGCATAGAATTCTTTATATCTTAGAATTTTGGTCGTCATATTTCTTTATGCTCAATGGCCTCGAGTAAGTTTTTTTTTATTTATTTTGTTGTGCCTTTTGGGGGAAAGCCATGGATTTAAAAAAAAAAAACTCTTATTAGCAGATGAGCAATAGGGCCTATAGGACCTTCTAGGTCCTCCTGTTGTATTATAACCTTTATCGTGAAATCGTAATGATGGCGAAACACTACCCCGGTGCTACGTTTAAGAGTACATGTAAAAACCGACAAAATTATTATATAAATTCAGGTATCCATCTATGTAAAATAGCCAGTAGTAAGAACATACAGCTTGAGGGATGGAAAAACATCAACGCCATAGATGACGTCATAAAGACAGTAGTATCTATGACGGACAAAATGACAGTTGCCGTTATTAGAGGAAATGCCGGGGCAGGTGGCGCTATGTTCGCAGCGGCATGTGATATGGTCCTCAGTTTTGAGGTATGATTGGATACGAGAATGTAAAATGCAACCGTCTTTTATACAACCAAGGTCGACTAGACAACTTTTACGTTGAACTACAAGCTCTTAATCGAGAGAGTCTTTATCGTCCAAAGGTCGGGTGTATTCGTTGTTACTTTTGTTTTTTTAAACTTAAGAGATATATACTTCAGAATTGAAGAGAACATTTTTTAATAAACCTAACAATTTTATCACACTGTATGAATATGAGTGCAAACTGCAACTGGAGGCTTAACCACTAAATCATTGAATACCTACGCCATAAGAAAGTAGTCCTTATGTATTTCAGGAACATTGCAAACTCTGCCTGCATGTTCATCTCCTAGGTATTTTAGCACACTCCTAGGTATTTTAGCACACTTGAGCACACCGTGTTCAAAATGACTCTGATCAGTCTTCAAAGAAGTGGCACACAATTTCAAATTCTAAAGGGGGGGGGGGGGCTTTAAAAGGATGGGTTGTGTTGGAACGAGTTAACTCCTTGGTTACTCTAACCTCGTTTCTTTCTCATGATAACGTTTGACAAAGAAGATTACTGAACAAAACAATGCTTCGCTAGCTTCCAGTACTTTGATATATATCATTTTGTTATACCGAAAACGACTTAGCTTAGTTCAATTTAGTCTTTAGAAAAATGTATCCTTAAAACAATCAAGATGGCACCTTTTCGACTGATGGATTTTATTTGTTTATTTTGTAGGGGGCTCTTCTGACGCCATCCTATAGAAGCATGCATCTCTTCGGATCCGAATATTGGACCTATTTCTTTCCAAGGCGAGTAGGGCAAGACATCGCCAAAACCCTAGTTGCTGACACCATGCCTATGACGGGTAAGGCAGCCAATCGAATTGGTCTTGTGGATCACATAATTGCGAGGTAAGGTGTAGTAGGGGTGACGTCATTCATGTATACATATCGTACTGCTTGACCAGATTTATTTGTGAGTCGATCCTTCCAATGGAAACGGTATAGTGCGCCAAAATAAATCGGATGTCATTGTTTTATGATAAATCTTTATCTTGCGAGATTATGTACAAACGCTACTGTCATTCGATTGACCATTTAAAATACGCACTGAAACCCATTCCAACACAGTGGAATTTTAGACCAGTCCAAATTGAAAGGAGCTGCAGACGACAATTTCAAGTTGATGGAATTTTAACTTTTTTCATCTTTTTGGATAGAAAACATTGTGGATAATGAAAATTGCTTGATCCAAGCAATTTCTTCATTTTCCACAATGTTTTCCAAAGCTTTTTCATTGAGGGGCGTAAAAAGGAGGGATTGGGTGGGAATTGGTTAAACCCAGAGTGCAGTGTTGACCTCTCCGACCTTCACGTTAAACATTTTCGTTGGTTGGGTACTTTAACCCTTGTCATGCTGAACCCGGAATATCCCTGTCTTGACAGGTGGTACAGACAAAGATCAGACTGCACATAAGTGCAGTCTGATCTTGGTCTGCACCTCCTGCTTGTCCCATTTCACCTAGGGTTGTTTAAATAATCAATTTTCAAAGAGAATATTGACCCCCAATAAGATCTTCCAGTGCTGTCAGTCCTTTGATTTTTTAAAGCAATTCTGTATGGAATTTGATTTAGCATGAGAAGGGTTAATACTGCATCTACATCTTACACGAGCTTTCCTTTCGACGTTAGGCGGCGCACCAACAATGAGCAATCGTCGTTTAACGAACAAAATTCCGTAAAAAACAGATTTTTATAAGCTGTATTTACGATATTTTACTCGTCGAACGACGATGCATTCAAGCGTTTGTTGTTCTGAAACTCACAAATCCAAGTCTTACTAGATTAAATCATTTTTTTGTCGCATCATTTTTCTTCCATATATTGGTGTATTTGTGCACCTTTTAATGTTAAGGTTGAACTATTTCTACTAGTTCTACAAGCAAGTTCAGCTCTGTATATCTCATTCTCCCCATCTCCTCTAAAAGACAAACAACATCAACCGCAGCAATACTTATATATCCATTAACATGAACATGCTATAAAATGACAGCAAAAATATTCTCGACTGAAACTTGAACTGCGAAACACAGTTCTTGAGACGACGCCTTAAGCAACTAAGCTTTAATGCTTGCCTACTTGTGAATTTTTTATTAAACCAATATTCGATATTGATTGGATATATTAATTCAAATCTCGAATGTATCTCCGAAAATGTAAATTCATGTAAATATGGTCAAATACGCGTAATAGATTTGATATTAAATAGAGAAAATGTAGGCTCATATAACCTTGCAAAATGTATTCGGGAATAATACTTTAATCAGCCTATCTGTCCAAGTTTCTTGCGTCAGTTAGAGATAAGAAATGTCAGTGGTTATGTGTCGAAAATTTATGTACATTTTTGTATAAATATTCGATATAATGATTGTTAAACCTCAACCTATAAATCGTCGTTGGGCGATCGAAACGTTTTGTTCTACAGCTTTGTTCAAGCTGTAGTTACGACATTTTGAACACTCACCGTCGAAACATGCGTGATTTTTGCAAACAGTACTTTCCCGTCGATAGAATCCTCCCTTCTTCATGTTCTGGAATGTCGTATTGCTCGGTGTTTTCTTGTTTTGTTTTGTTTTTTCGTAATGACTTAAAACTGTGTGAGGAGAATCAAATTAAACAAGATTGATGGCTAGTTTTATTGAGCGTTTAGTGAGCAACTGATGGGGACAGAGAAATCGGGGATGTGGGAGTGATTTTTCAAGAAAACCTTTTCAATACTGAAATATGAGTGTATACATTGCCAGGTGTTCATAACCTTCAATCACGTTTTAACGAACCTAAAGAGCAACAAATGAACTAGTTTTTTTTCATTTTGCAGAATAGTTACCACACATGCAATGTCTTCATGTTTTATGAGATTTTATTCTTTTAAGTCAAATATATTTTTCACCAACTAAGATTGTCGTATGTACTTTCTTTTAATTTTGACCAGTCTAAAATTTGACCGTCAAGACAGACCAAGACTCTTTAATTAACCAATCGCGTCTACCAGTGAAATAATCAGTCGACCAATTAATAATTCATTTAGACTGGAAGTTAACTTTGAACTCTAACATTGACTGCCATTGGTGTGAATCATTTATAATAGTTTGCGACTTAAACATCGTAGCTACAGCGTATTTTAGCTGTAGTTACGATGTTTAAGTCGCCAACAATCCATTTTACTTTTTAGTTCACCTGAGCACGAAGTGCTCAAGTGAGCAATTGTGATCACCTTTCGTCTGGCGTCAGTCCGTCGTGCGTCGTTCGTCAACAATTTCTTTAAACGACATCTCCTCCAAACCACTGGGCCAATTCGAACCAAATTTGGCAGAAATGTTCCTTAGGTGACACCTCTAAAAAAGCTAAAAGAATTGAAATCCGTTGAAAACTATGGTTGCCATGGCAACAAATGAGAATTTCAAAATAATCTTTAGAAATCTTCTCCTCCCGACCCAAAAGGTGCCTTGATATTTTGCGTGAAGCATTAGTATATTGACCTCTTTCAAAATATTTAAAATCATCACCCTAGGGTCCCCAGGGGCGGATCCCCAGGGGGAGGGGTGTATATATAAAAAGAATGATTTATAGACGGCATCTTCTCCCTAACCACTGGGCAAATTTGCACCAAATTTGGCGGAAATGTTCCTTAGAAGGACCCCTCTAAAACCAGCTAGAAGAATTAAAATCCGTTGAAAACTATGGTTGCCACGGCAACAAAAGTTCAATTTTAACACAATCTTTAGAAATCTTCTCCCCTTCGACACAAAAGGTGCTGAGCCTTGATATTTTGCATGAACCATCAGTATATTGACCTCTTTCAAAATAGCTAAATTCATCACCCTCCGGACCTCAGGGGTAGGGCCCCAGTGGGATGTGGTTTATATAGAAATAAAGAACGGTTTTTAAACAAAATCTCCCCCAAACCATTGGTTTAATTTGAACCAAATTTGGTAGGAATGTTCTTTACATTGTCCTCTCTAAAAGAATTTTAATCCATTGAAATTTCTAGTTGCCATGGCATCAAAAGTAAATTATTAAAATAATCCTTAAAGATCTTCTCCTAACCAGAAGGCATAGAGCTTGATATTTTGCATGAAGCATCAGTAATTTTACCTCTTGTAAAATATCTAAAATCATGACCCTCGGATCCCTTAAAAACTTTTTCTCCTGACCCTCAAAGCATATAGCCTCGATATTTTGCATGAAGCATCAGTTAATTGACTTCCTTTTTATTTCTGAAATTATAACCCAGGGATCTAGAGGGAGCAAAAAGTTTACCCATTCTTTCAATTAGCCCTAAAGCCTTGGAATTTGTCATTAACACTTTGAGATCCCCAGGTACAGAGCCTACATATGTATAACGTATGACCCTATTATATCATAATCCTTACCCTAACATGGAATTAGACTATTGAAAGAAAAAGAGCCTTTATCACAGGTGAGCGCCCAAGGGCCAATGTCCCTATTGTTTGTAACATGCTACTTCCATAAATATTGCAAAATGACGCCATTAAAATCGAAGTTGAACTCGCCAATTGTAGAGGCAAACGGAGTAAGTGGCGGAGCCGGCGATTAGTCAGTTCTTGGTTAGGCGAACAGTTGATGATATATTGTACAGTAAGGACATCGGCAACATAATGTTGAAAATTAAACGGTAGACATCGGTTCTAATCCCAGAACTCTCGTCAACCTGAGAGAACTGCTCAAACTCGAAATATACTTTACTACTTAAATCCAGTACGTACAAACGTGATGAACGTCGCTACACTGATTTAGTAATGTGAAAACATATCCACTGGCTGACTAACTGGCCAAACATCGTAAATAGGGAATATTACAACAGTGTCTTTTTCTATGCGTTGTTATCGTGTTCGAGAATCGTGTGGAGGTATTTTTATTGGATGAGACCTTCTTCGGTCTCATCCAATAGAAATACCTCCACACGATTCTCGAACACGATAACAACGCATAGAAAAAGACACTGTTGTAATATTCCTTTTATTATATACCTTTTAGGAAATGACATTAAGTAAATTCTCTTAAATGGCTAAGAAATAACCAACTTTCCGAAAAACCCGGAACGTCAATACACAAAATAGTAGTCCGTGTTTAACGGTACTCGACGAATACGGTTTTTTGCTACACGCCGAATATTGATTTTTTTTCTGTCGAGTTGTATTTGACAGCCAGGTTTTACTCATTATCTCTTATAGGTATATAATAAATATATGTATTTTGTTATTGTTGATGTTTCCTCACTAGATTATTCTTTCACTGACCTATTGACTTGTCTAAAACAAATATCTTTAAAAAAGTTATTTGTAGATGGACTGAAATTCACAAGAAAGATTGACATTTCGTTAGCTAGTTCTCTCGCCGTGTTTCTAACAACAATGTACTTATTCTATAAGTTGTAGTTCCAATGTTTTGGTATTCCATCGACGACAAACATTTATAGAAGTATTTAAATATCTATTTTCAATTATTTTGATAGTGACAAAGCATCGCTGGAGGGCGCCACGAGGGAGTTCCTGGCGAAAACAATTGACGATGGAACAGTTGAGAGGATTTTAGAGGATAAACAAGAGAGAGACCATGATTGGTTACAGCTCATCCAAAAACATAGGGACTACGAACTTGAACAAATGAAACAGAACTTTAAATCTCAAGACTTTCTACAAGCCATGCATAATTTCGTGTACAAAATACCACCGTCTAAAAGTCAAGATACCTCAAAGGGAACCCCAAAGTAGATAGGCCTAATTTTGGAAAAGGCATTTCTGTTGTTTCGAATATGGAATAGATCTTGTTTCAGATGACTACCTCATTTCGTTCAAAACATTTAGCAACTTATTCATACCGCTCAAAACACGACCTAGGAGAGGATGAAGTGGTAGAACTGGTGTGAAAAATACGAGAAATCCATTGTTAGATGTTCCAGCCGCCGCGATACGACTAAAATCAAAACACAACACTTTTTCATTGGTTGACCTGGATTTGGTTGACTTGTCCCTTTATTAACTTACTACAATACTCGATTGATTCCACGAGGTCATTTTTTAAAACAATCCTACTGTTTTGAATTTTTTACTTTAAACTCTGTCTTGCAGAAAAGCAGTATAGGTGGCCTTCCCCCTTTTTTGTATGCATACTTTTTTAAGATCTACAGAGTTCGTGTGACTTGAGCAGTCCACATTCAGTTTCACTCCCGTGTTCTGGCTTACAGATGATTGCTGATAAAGCCTACAGCAAGAGTTCTAAATTCGAGAAAGTGATGAAAATCTGAACTATTGTTCTTACGAAGGCCACATTGGTTGTATCCATTTGATTTATCTAGATGAGAAAATTCCAATGAATATACACAAATGGTTTTCATGGGCAAATTAATCAGGGAATTTTACATTTAGATATCGAAATCTGAAACTCTCGCATAGTCATTCATTGATCTGTATTAATCTGGTGAAATTAAGTTAAATCCACCCATGAGAATTTTATGTTTTTTAAATTATTATGACCATTTCCTGTACAATCACTTGATTTCACGAGTAAAAGATTTTATACACAGGAAAACCTTGCGGAAAAGAAGAAATTGCTTTTCACAATCATTTTTTCTTTTTCTAAAAGGTTTTCTATCCTATAAATCAGTTATTTCTGTATACACATAATTTCATTTGTCGTATGCAAGCTCGTTCAATTTGGACAAGTCTAAAATTTTGTTGTCAGGTAAAGAGATAAACGAAAAAAAAAAAATTGATTGATTGATCGAAACGACGACTTTCGGATCCGGTGTCCTCGACGTTACATCAGTACTAATCTATCTTTTTATCGACTTGGATTGGTGTAATGTTTACGATTCGAACATCTAAGTAAGCACATTTCTTCCGAATACTGATGAGGGGGCCAGATGAATATCAAATTAGTGACAGGTAAAAAATGTTTTTCAAAATATGCTCGGTCGAAGTTAATGTACAAATGTTTTATTTTTTTTTTTAAATTATACGTATAATGTTAAAAGGGAGATAGCCTCATTGCTCGTTTTGTTAAAAAAAGATCATTCTTCTTCCATTCTCATTCCATAAAATCACACTTAATCATTTACTTAATATAAATACTATGTATTTTGTTTAACCCATTACTATTACAATCACTTGTTTTCACGAGTAAATGATTTTATATACAGGGAAACCTTGCGGATAAAGAAGAAATTGCTTTTCACAAGCATTTTTTTCTTTTTCTAAAAGGTTTTCTATCCTATAGACCAGTTATTTCTCTATACACATAATTTCATTTGTCGTCTGCTAGCTCGTTCAATTTGGACAAGTCTAAAATTTTATTGTCAGGTAAAGAGATAAACGAAAAAAAAATTTGATTGCATCCGTATCGAAGATCCTGAGTCCTCGATGTAACATCTGTACTAATCGATCTTTTTATCGACTTGGATTGGTGTAATGTTTCCGATTCGAACATCAAAGTAAGGATATTTCTTCTGAATACTGATGAGGGGGCCAAATGAATATCCAATTATTGACAGGTAAAAAATGTTTTTCAAAATCTGCTCGGTCAAAGTTAATGTACAAATGTTTTTATTTTTTGATTGTACGTATAATGTTAAAAGGGAGATAATTAAAATAGCTTTCATTTCAGCCTAATTGCTCGTTTCGTTAAAAATAAGATCATTCTCCTTCCATTCTCATTCCATAAAATCACACTTAACCATTTACTATATATTAATACTATGTATGTCGTTTAACCCGTTACTATTAGATGCAATTTTAGAATTCCAATTTGAAAGAGGTTCCAGGCGACAATTTATAGTTGGTGGAATCTAAACAATCATTTCTTTTTGGGTAGAAGACATTATGAAAGATGAAGAAATTGCTTGGCACAAGCAATTTCTTCATTTTCCATAATGTTTTCTAAAGCCTTTTCCTGGTGGGGCACCCAAAAGCTGGATTGTGTTGGAATGCGTTCATAAAATACTTGACAAAGAAAGATCGAATGTAGCCTAGGGCAGTAAGAGGTCGCATTCCCAAATTAATTCACTGTAAGTTAGAAATTCATTCCCGGATTCAGAAAATGGCAAAGCGTGAATATCTCTTTTTAACTGTCGAGTCACAATTGTGAATCGTTTTCGAGATAGGACACACTGTATATTCTGTACTTTAACCCTTGTCATGCTGATCCCGAAATATTCCTGCTTTGGCAGCAGGCATAGACAAAGATCAAAGTCTGATCTTAGTCTACACCACTTGTTTGTCCCCTTTATACCAAAATTATCCATAGGACCAATTTGCAAACTAAATATTGACCCTAGCAACCAGACCTACAGTGCCACCAGTCCTTTGATTTTAATGCAATTCTGAACAAGGATTTTATTTAGCGTGACAAATGTTTAATATCTTGACATTTACTATATATTAATACTATGTATTTCGTTTAACCCATTTCTTGACAAGAAATCTAACACAGAATGTATCAACTGGAAATCACCTTTTCTAAAATTTACCAAAATACAGTATCGAAAAATAGGAATTCTATTTTCAGAACAAAATGTACTATCCTTTTCCCATCCTTATCAACTGTCCTAAACAACTTTGTAACCATTTAAAATTGGTTCATTTTCATGTGATAAGTCAAATTTCTCCCGGATTAATTTGATTTATTGTATTTCACCATAAGGGCGAATTTCAGATGAATTTCTACAAATAACGCAGGCTGTCAATGCACCATAACTCTCCAAAATTTCAAATTAGCGATTCTCACAGGATGTCTCAAAACGAAATGGGTTTCAAGGAAAAAAGGAGAGAATTTTCCATCAATTTTTGTATAAACCTTTCTCATCTTTTAGACTGGTCCAAATTCATAAAGGTCGCAGACTTATTAAACTGTCTGAAAACAGAGAACATAACATTGTGAGTAGGAAACAATATGGAAAAGGAAATTGCTTGTGACAAGCAATTCCTTCTTTTCCCACAACGTTTTCACTTGTATAAAATCTTGTCATCGTGAAAACAAGTGATTGTACGGGAACTACGTAAAGATGAAATGTTAATAAATCTTAATTTAATCTGTTTTTGATGTTTTGTAAAACACTTTGATTTGAGAACTTCTTGAGTTAATTCCATTAATCTCACGTTGTTACCCTGAGGTTTCGAATAAATTGAGATTTCATGAAAGACATCCGTTCAATGACACTAGATTCTTGAGGTTTTTGAGCTTTCTATTTGATTCCAACTTTCTATGAACACGATAGCATCTTTGGGTGAGAATAATGCCTTAAATACAGCTCGAAAAAATCTCTATATATGATATTTTGCTCTTCAAACGACGATGGGATTTAGTTTCATTCATACCCGCTCGATTATCATACCATTCAAATACTACATCACGATCGCGAGATTCGATCCATTGATCAAAGCACTTTTTACTCTTTCTGTTTTTCGTAAGTTTGGAGTTGTCGAAATTCAAAGGGGTAGCAGACGACATAACAAAGTGAATACAATTAAAAAAGTAAACATCCTATATGATAAAATATTATGGGAAAAGAAGAAATTGCTTGCACGAGCAATTTCTTCTCCTTTTCAACAATGTTTTCTCAAGTTTAGTAGCAGAGGGACGTAAAATCAGGGATTATACAGAAAGGGTTAATGCATTTCGTAGATTTGGAAGTTATTGGGATAATGAAATTGACAGATCGTAATTCAATAAAAAATGTTGTTAACTAATTGAATCAGCCATATAGATCCGTAGTGAATTTGAACTCCGACATTGGCCGACATTACGTGAAACATTTTTGTTGGTTTAGTGACTTGATCGTCGTAACTGCAACTTTTTTTGGATTTTGTTACGACGTTTAGGTCGCCAGCTAACTATTTACTTGTTTTAGTTACATGTTACTGGCCGTAAACTATGCAATTTAACCCATTTCCATACAAAATGTCTTTTAAACTCCTCTCAATAAAGATGCGTAGGAAAAAAATTGTGGAGAATGAAGACATTGCTTGTGACAATCAATTTCTTCATTATCAACAATGTTTTAACACCCCCCCCCCCTCAAAAAAAAAAAAAAAAAAGGATCATAAAGATTTCATTAAAAATGTTGCCTTTAACTCTTTTAAATTTAGAGTGATCTAACATTTCATAGTGTTGGAATTGGTTAATATCTAAGGTGTACTTTCTGTGGGTGGGGTAAGCGATCTGCCAATCGTTTAATAAATCTGTTTACAATATATACCACGAGAGGAATATTGTGTTTGGTCCTCGGGCTACCTTCTAAAACTCAAGCTGCTGTTACATTGTTTCGATAACAAACAACAAAGTTTCTCATTTTATCCTAAAGCGCTTAATAAGTTCCAAGCTTAATCCCTTCACGTATTGAATTCGCTCTCATAACAATTTCAAAATCAGTAAATATAGTTGGCTTGTCATTTTCACGATGATCTAGAGTGTTTAGAATATAGTTCATGTGTGCTTTTGGTAAACTTATAAAGAGAACTCGTCCTTAACCCTCTCCTGTTTAAACCCGGGATTTTACGTTCCTGTGATTGTATACTTGAGGAAACATTGTGGAAAAAGAAGAAATTGCTTTTAAAAAGCAATTTCTCCTTTTTCCACATTATTTTCTACAACATTTCAAATGGCATCCAGTTTTCATTGTCGTCTGCAACCTCTTTCAATTTTGACTATTCTAAAATTCCCCCAAAAACGGGAAAGGGTTAATAGAAAATGTAAATTCCTGCGCAACTAGGGGTGGTACTGAACAAATAAGTATTTCTTTTTTTATGAAATCTATACAATAGCTACAAAGATATCTTCCGAACGTGAAAGTTTGGATAGACGGACCATAATGATGGTGATTTTGAGAAACAAAAGAATACACAACTAGAGCTGATACTAAAAAAAGTGAAACGTCATCAAAATTGTCAAGGTAGTATCAGTAAATTTTCACGAAAAATCACCAAGTCTTAGCTGATCTAAATACAATACTTCAGTTTTAATGGAAGCACTACTTCAAAATGGAATCCATTTAGGGAATAAATGTTTCTAAGGCTAGGGCTAACACACGTGGAACAAACATGTATCATTATATCAAACTCACCTTAATTGACGGATCGTCGGTCAAGGTCACTGACCTCCGATATGAACTTCAACTTATACATTAAGCGACGTTTTTACAAAACTTATGGTCAGTATCTAGTTACAAAGTAGTAAAACTGTGGGAAGACGACTTCAACGTCATAGCTACAGCTTGAATAAGATGATAAGATTAATTAAGTATTTCTTTAATTAACAGACGCGATCTGTCAAATATTAAGAATGGTTGGACTAAAATGGCGTCTATTAGAAAATTGTTTTAACAACTTCTTAAATAGATAGACTGTTTGAAATTTCATTGAAATTATCAAAATTAACCGAGAGTTTTCGTCCGGACAAGAACATGTTGAGTGATGGACTTGAACGGTGACCATTTTGAAAATGACAGCTAGTCGGATATTTTCAGATATATACAGAACAGGTGTTAGAAATTTCATCAAAATCAAGAAAATAGATACATAGATAATTTACGGAAAAGAAAGTGGTCGGGACAGTTTATTTTAATGGGGCTTTACGCCGCTTTCAACAATCTTTCAGTTATATCGCGGCGGCTGGAGCACCTAACAATGGAATCCTGGTATTTCTCACACCAGTACTACCATTACATCCTTTCCTAGCCTCCAGCTGCTATCCCACATAGGTCTACGATTATCGACCCATTGGTGAGAGACAAATAGTCGGAAAGGATGAGTGCCGCCGTCGGGGATCGAACCCGGGACCTCTAGATTGACCGTCCGACGAGCTACCAACTGCGCAATGACCGCGGCTGGTCGGGACAGACAGACAGACAGGAAAATAGACAGACATCGGGGTCTACAGCAACATGTCCCCGCATGGTGGGGAGACATTATTTCACCATCTATATGTACTTCAAAACCTGTCACAAAAAGTTAATTACACTACCACAGCTTGAAAGATTGATTTGTGTAAAGACGAGAAATTTGAATATATTTAAAAAAAAAGATATTAATAAAAAATAATATCATTATTAAATCGTGAAACGAAAGTTAACGACTGATTTTCTCAAGAAAATACCTTTTCTTCTTTGTATTTAAGTTTACGCCATGACGAGAAAATGTGCACACTTTTAGTATTTTTATATGCTTAAAAGAATCTCTTGAACAAATTTTTACGAAAATTTCAATCTGCTTTTCCAATAATAACATATTCCTCCGATATTTGACTCTCACCAATGAGTGGATAATCGTAAACCTATGTTTGATAGAAGCTGGAGGCTAGGAAAGAATGTAATGAAGGTACTGGTGAGAGATATACCAGAAATCCATTGTTAGGTGCTCCAGCCGCAGCGATATGACTGAAAATAGTGAAAAGCGGCGTTAAACCCGATTCAAACAAACAAACAATTAAAAACAAACAAACAAACGTTTGAATATCGGAACAGGTCGGATGAGGTCGTCAGTCTTCGGGCAATGTCGATAACGACTGAATTGATAGACGAATCCAATGACGTAATTGATATGTCATAGAAACAACAAATGAGGCAATTTACTTTGCAGTCGATAGATAACGTTTTAACCCGATAATTTCTGTTCCACTCAGGTTGTACTTCATTGACTTATTTGGCGGCGCGTAACGCGATATATATATATTTTTTTCCTTTTTTAGCTCATCTGAGCACAAATTGTTGTCTGTTCGTCCGAAATCTTTAAAAATCTACTTCAAAACCAGTTGGTCAATCAAGGATATTCCTTGGGTGAAGCTCTACAAAAATTGTTAAAATAATGACATTTCAGTGAAAACCTCTAGTTGCCGTGGCATTTAAAAATCGGGAAATTTAATGAAAATGACTAGAGAACTTTCTCTTCAGAAGTGCAAGGCCAAGGGTATTTATATTTCTTCTTTAGCAGAACCAGATAGCTTTCTATCAGGAGCAAAGTTAGAAAAAATGCTCAATCAGAGTAACACCTCGAGATCACGGCTTCAAGCCCTGCGCTGCCATATCAGCTGACAAACTAATTGTCTTTCAGATGAGACGTTAAACCGATGCCCCATGTGACGATGCTATCCATCGAGCACGTAAAAGTACTAGGCGGAGCTCCCAGTAGTTTCGATTGTATCCTTGCACCATCCATCGTAACAACAACTTCTGGGGCGTCGCTCATATGGGCACGTGTTACAGTAGCGACGATAAATAAGCGGAAATACCCACACAATCCAAAAGTCTTCTCCCCCTAACGTTATGGCATTCATATTTGGTACATGTATATAACACAACTATATCGTTTCGTAGCACTTTAGTTAAAAAAAAAAAAAAAAAAAAAAAAAAAAAAAACATGTCCCTGGGGTTAAAACACGGTCCTACAATAGGGGTCCAAAGTTGGGGATTTCGTTCAGGATGAGCTAGAAAAACATAATCTCCTTCTTAGCAGTACGGCCTGAAGCATTTATATTTGGAATGCAGCATAATCCAATAGTTATCTACCATTTTGTTAGAATTATACCCCATGGATCCAAAGTTTAGAAAACACTCAATTAGAGTATTTTCAAAAATCTACTCTTCCCAATTTATAACGTGTAATGCATTAATATTTTCATATATAACATGACCATATAGTTCTCTATCAACCGTCTGTCCATCCGTCTGTCTTCAACAAGTTCTCTTCTCTACCTAAACCAGTAAGCTGATCAATCAGAAATTTGGATGAATGTTAACTTGGTGAAGTTCTACAGAAGTTGTTAGAATATTTTAATTGCATGATAAACTCTGGTTGCCATGCAATTTGAAAAAGGGAAATGTTAGTAAATTTTTGAAAAAACAAAACTAAACCAAACCAAACCAAACCAAACCAAAACAAAAACATTCAGTAGCTAGAAGGGTATTCATATTTCACATATAGCACAACCACATGGATCTTTACAAAGTTTTAAAGAATTATACCCCTGGGGCCAAAAATGCTTCTGCACGGGGGTCGTTTATTTAGAGCAATTCAAAAGTCACCTTATCCACATAAAATAGGGCGTCATACTTTGCGTGTAAGATAACTAGATGGTTTTGTATGTTTTTTGTTTGTTTGAATGGGGTTTAACGCCATTTTTAACAGTAGTTCAGTCGTATCAGATGTTTTTTTAGCACATTATTGAAAATTATGCCCCTGGGGTCAAAAGGGCCATACCTTTCTCGGAAGGAAACATTGTTGATAATGAAGAAATGTAACAAGCAATTTATCCATTTTCCACAATGCTTTCCAAAGCGTTTTTATGAAAGGCGTAAAAAGTGGGTTTGAGTTGGATGGGTTAAGGGTGCTAGATATGAAATAGCTTTGGCATTGGATTTGATACACATTTGCGCGAAGTAATGACTCAGATCAGACAGTACAGCCGCTATTCCCTCTATAGATAGATACTGATCTAAATCGTCTTTTGGCGATCAGCAAATATTCTAAATGTCCGGAGTTGCTGTCCAGACTGCTCAGTGTCTACACTTCACATAAACGTGAAAAGATTGGAAATGTCACTCAAGGATGTAGAGCGGTACCGCTGTCGACTTTAACAAAGCCGGCTTTTTGTTAAAGTCGACAGTGGTACCAGTCTATCAAGGATGTGACGATTGACCAATCGCTGGACCCCGCCTACTTATTCTCCTGCGTTTTTTTGCAACATTTATGACCAGAAGCATGTAGCAAAAAAGTAGAATGGTTGGTTGGCGATCTAAACGTCGTTATTACAGCTTGAATAAACGACGCTTAACAAAAAAAGCTGTCAATATCGGATTTCAAAACTCGCTTCTAGAACCAGTGGTTTCATTCGTCTATTTTTTTTATGATAGCCATGATTGGTCAATTGAAATATTTTCACATGAACATGAAACGCAAGGATTGAGCTGTCTGTACATCTAATCAGTGCATTCAGAATATTTTCGCTTCTTTTTCGAATACATAATGAATAATTGACCAATCGCTGGCCCCGCCCACTTACTTCGTTAGCCCCGCCCACTTACTCCGTTAGCCCCGCCCACTTACTTCGTTAGCCCCGCCCACTTACTCCGTTAGCCCCGCCCACTTACTTCGTTAGCTCCGCCCACTTACTTCGTTAGCCCCGCCCACTTACTCCGTTAGCCCCGCCAATTTACTCCGTTAGACCCGCCCACTTACTCCGTTAGCCCCACCCACTTACTTCGTTAGCCCCGCCCACATACTCCGTTAGCCCCGCCAACTTACTCTGTTTACCCCGCCCACTTACTTCATTAGCTCCGCCCACTTACTCCGTTAGCCCCGCCCAATGTCTCCCACAGGAAGTTTCGCTTCGATTTTTAGCCTCGTTATTTTGAAAGTTTTATAGCCAATAGCATGTAACGAAAAAGTAGAATAGTTGGTTGGTGACCTAAACGTCGTAATTACAGCTTGAATACGCTATTCTAGCTGAAGTTACGACTTTTAAGTCGCTAAACCAATAATAAAAGGTTAACGTAAATGGTGGCCAATGCCGGAGATCAAAACTAATGCCTTGTCTCAATGAATGATTTCATTGGTCGACTGATTATTTGATTGACAGCCGAAATTGGTCATTTGGCCTCCCAGAGAGCGCAAGGTGAAGAGCCTGATCAGACTCGACGAATGCACAGGTTGGTCTTAGTCTTTACTTTGTATCCATGTGTAATAGAAATGACAGACGCAGGATCAAATGATCTTTATGCGAAAGTGAGATTACAATCATGATATTATGAGATCAAACGTGTAATGGTGGAATCCGCTTACGTTTTCAAAGTTTCTAATTTAAGGGTCAAAGACCTTCTTATTAGGAATGAGCAGCTGCGCCAAGTTATTTCATGCTCCAAACGACCACTCATTATACGTTTTTACCAGCTGCGGTCCTGAAATATTGTCCAGTATACACTTACGTTACACGTTGTTTTTAGTTAGATATTGAGATTTCGATTAAACCTGTATTTATTCCATGCAAATTCAGCCCCTTTCAATTTGTATAAAAACATAACATAATCCGCTTTAATTGACCAATCGCTTGCCCCGCATACTGACTCCCTAGGCCCCTCCCATAGCCTCCTACAGGAAGTCCCGCTTTGATTTTTAACAGCGTTATTTTAAATTTTTTATGTCAAGTAGCATTTAACAAAAAGGTAAAAAGGATGGTTAGCGAACTAAATAAGCTGTAGTTACGACGTTTAAGTCGCAAAACTATAAAAAAAAGAAAAGAAAGTTTTAAACAAAAGGCGACCAATGTCGGAGTAGAAAGCTCGATTCCGGGCTTAATGAATGATTTAATTGGTCGATCGATTCCTTGATCGGCAGTCATGATTGATCAATTTTTCTCTGGTAAATGTTTAATTAGATGATTAGATGATTAAACGAGACTTACGTTTGGTCATAATTTCATCCATCACAAAATTCCCTCCGGGCTCACACAGATTAAGGGCGCAGCAAACAGCGGCCAGGTACATCATATTTTAGCATAAGTGAACTGAACTGAACTACATGTATTCTTTAAATACCCAGGTACTTGTAGTGTAAAACATGGGGTTATGACAAACATAATATTATATTTCATATAGTTATTAACGGTTTCAGTGAAGGGGGAAAGAAGAAAGATTGATTGAGGGAAAGACAGGATGAGCAAAGAAGATATGGAGTATAGGCCGGTGAGTGAGTGAGTGAAACAGGATAGAGGACCCGATATAGAGCGAAGGATAGAAAAAAAAAATAAAGAGAGAGGGAGTTCGTGTATGGTGAAAGAGAAGACAAGAGAAAGAGTTTAAAATGGGGTTGAGACGTAAATATGACGTTGATACGTTCCTGAACATTGACCGCATCACAGCTTTTCTTCATGTGTACACATGAAAAAATAGTCCGTTATGCGTCAAGGCAGTATTGATTGAATTACCTCTAAATTAAGAATACTCCAAGTAAGGATGTGGTGTTAGCTTTTGCCAAAATACCAATTACTGAAAATGCTGCGGATGAGAGCCTCTGCTTGCACAACCGGATCTAGACAGTTTATGCAGCCCGGTCCCGGTATGCAGTGTCTCTCAGGATTTTTTTATTTAGAACATACAAAATTATCTGTCGATTTGATACCAAATTTGACTTTCTCACAGGGTAGTCGGAGATCGTGCTGCGCATAGTTGAACTTAATGTTTCAACATCTTACGCGTTATTCCGTTACAACGATTAAAGTACATACTCAAAAAGTTAATTGTAAATATGTCTCTGAATGAGAATGTGTTAAAAGGTGACCAGAATGTCGTATCTATAGCCCCCATCTTCAGAACCACGGATTCGACACTATGACCCCCGAAAACCTTTTTTTCTATTAAGATTATTTATCCAGTGAAATAGATTTTTAAGTTTTAAGTCAAATTCTGTTAGAATTTGTATACACAACATATCAACAAATAAAAGCTAGTCTGGTGGCTTTGGACATTTATAACTACTTAAATATCGACATGATAACTCTGATAAATGTACATAAGTGTATCAAAGAGTCTGTACTGTATAGAGTTAGAAGATATTTAGATCATTACCACGTTGTACTGGTAATCCTATAGCAGTAAAACACCGGTTTCTTTCTGCAGAGAGTGATTCACATTCAAACAGATAATGTGGTTCGGAACCTAATTTATCGTTCGTACATAAAGGACAAATTCTATCTTGATAAGGGATAGATTCATATCGCCCGGTTTCAACAAGTAGCTTAAAATAAAGCGTCAGAATTAGAGAGAATTTTGAAATAAGATTCAAGTTCATGTGAAATCTTAAATGTGTTATATGTTTTACCCTTTTTTGATTCTCGAAGTTGCGACGACCATGCTGGTTTATATTGGTCAACGTATATTTGCTTTATATATTTGTGTAGTTGTCGATTTGCAAGTTCAGACCGCGAGAGACAAAGATCAGATCGGCCTGCATTGTTCAAAATATTTTGAACTTGTCGTAACCATCTGAACTCCGTATTTGGTAAATTGTTCATATACGTATATAATATAAGCTAGTTTTGACGTTTTTCCAGTTACTAATCGATTCCAATACGAGATCATTCGTGATTTGATGATAACGGAGATCGGGTATCTTCCGAGTTCGCCATATAGCATATAGAGTGGTGTAGATTTTCTTGCTTTGGTAATTTTACGGAAAAAGTCATCATGGATTTTTTCTAAAATGTTAATATTGTCATAGCCGAATATCTCCGAAACATATGTTACTATGGGTAAAACTGTATGGTCGAATAGTTTGATAATTAAGTCTATGGGTAAATCGGAAATACTGGTCTTTGTATAAAGAAGGTATAAGGCTTTCGTTGCTTGTTGTGCAATATGTTGATAGACGAACAGCTACTAGAGAATGTGACGCCTAAGTAATGGTATGTATTTGTGACTTCTAGCTTTAATTCACCTAAATTAAAGGTAAGGCTATTTACTTTGCGATCTCCGAAGACTACGACTTTAGTTTTTGTGATATTTACGTGGAGATGCCATATATTTTACAATAGCTATTAAAAGAATTGAGGCTTTTTTGTAAGTCCGCAGGAGAATCCTAAATTAAAACTGTGTCATCTGCATAGAGTGGAACTAACAGCTTAAGCCACAACGTACTACCATCGTGGTTATGTAATTCTACTCCTACAGAGCCACTGGTTTCTAAAAATGACTGCAAATCAGTGAACGACAAGCAATATCGTTAAGAAATTAGGTATTTGGTTGGCTGTGGATGGGTGTGTGAGCCTGGAGGGAATTTTGAGATGGATGAAATTATGACCAAATATCACAGTCTCGTTTAATCATCTTATTTCATTCCAACACATAAATTCCCTTCCGGGCCTCAAAGATTAGTTTAGAATGATTGACTGATTGATCGAACGGGGTTTAACGCAACTTCTAACAGTATTTCAGTCATATCGCGGCGTATGGAGTACCTAACAATGGATTCTTGGTACTTCACCAGTACTACCACTACATCCTTTCCTATTTCCAAGCTGCTATTCCACTTAGGCACGGATTAGTTTAGAGTTATTTTCTTGATATATTGCGTACGAAAATGAAAACAAGCATATTATCTATATTATAGAAACATAAGAAAATAATGGGGATTCGTTGTGATCCTAGATAATAGCTTTTCCTGCTAGTTATTCATTGAATCAACTATATTCCGTAAAGATGTTTAAATGTAGTTTTAAGAAGAACATACTTTGTATGCGAAGAAAGTATAAATAACCCTGATGCTGCGAGATTTATATACATGTATATCAACTGTCCTCATAGTGAGTAAAACAAACATGTTTTAATGCTGCTTTATTAAGTTTTACACTAAATTTTACATTTTTCCTGTGATATTGTGTTGTGATCAAGTACTTCTTGTTAGTTGTTACAATTTAGCTTGTTATTGACACTGTATTTGCATTTGGAACAATCAGGTCCTGTATGTTTTAGGACCATATAATCGTTCTGATCTTAAGATTCCATGTAATATTTCAACATGATAGCACTATTTGTGAGCAAGATTGACCACCATACTTGTACTTTAATGAATACCCGGATTGGATTGCGATTTTAAGTCTCTATAGAATTATATTTGACCAATAACTCGTGTTTTAACTATAAATGACAGGAATGCCACACTTGAGAACTATCGTATTTGTGCGCCTCCTAAAATTATCAGTAACAAGTAGAATTCCAAGCAGCTTCTATTTGTCTATGCATGAAAATATACAAATTACACCCTGTTTTGTTATATTCTTATATCATTCTAAATCGTGGAATTAATCTGATAGAATATACTGATTCCTATGTCCCGTCATATTGATAAATGAAGCCGGTTTGAATGTTATAAAAACACGAAAATGCGTACAACAATGCTGTTTTGACATAGCTTACGTGGAAATAGAAATAGTTTGAATATATGGTGGTAGTAGAAATACATTTGCACTCTCTCTGTCAATAGTAGAGTTGTTTTGGTCTACCCATAAATCTCTTATAGTTTTCGTGTGTCATTTTAAAGACGATCCATGATCATTTTAAGGCGTATGGACTTGCTATGCTACAAATCCGATGGGCTAGCTTTTAATTGTTTAATTAAATGAGATAATTTCCTATGATAGAATCGACTTCTCAAGCACTTTAATCCCATTTTGAGTGGTATTGAAGATTGGCTCTTGGCGGATTAATCTAATTTTCCATAAACAGTCGTCAATCTAAGACTGAATGTTACTGAGGAACTTGTAGAAGGTCAAACATTTGAAAATCATAGATCATCTTAGATGTATATTGAACTAATATTAAAAGAGCCAATAAGAGCTGACTTCAGTCCGTGTTGTATATTTACAGACTTCACCGAGATCAAGTATTAGTAACCAAGGCTGCGAATTGCAGTTAAGGTCCAAAGAAGAGAATACGAAAAGCTAACAGTAAACTTAGCTAATATACTGATAGGCAAAGTCAGTTGGTATCCTCATCTACTATGCTGAAGATATGTTTGTGAAATGAAACAATAATGCAGTGAATGCAATTTATCATTGAAAATCAAGTAGTATGTGTAATCTTCTTTTTCGTGTTAAGTATCTTAAAATAAACTGCTTTATGAGCATTATTGTGGGTTATCGTTCGAGATAATCTAATTGATTTGATAACCTGTCAGATCCTGTCGGGAATTTGATAGTTCGTTCACCGAGAAGAAATTCATGACACTAGAAAGTAAAGCATTCACTGCAAAATTGTGCCGTATTTTTTTAATGTCCTGTAAGACTGCGTCAGCATCATGAGCTACATCAGACTAAATGGAACCCCTAGCCTTAATTTTGGACGTTGCATATTACATCGAATGCGACCAGTTCAAAACTAGCATCGCAGTCGAGGACAGCAAAACATTACTAGTGGCATTCCTATAATATCTAATTATTACAATTTTAAAAATCAATATTTAAGGGAACTATAAAAATAAACATTATTTTCCCGTTTTTGCCTAACCGTTAATTGCCTCGTTATGATGTACCAGGCCGCTGTCTGCTGTGTGCTTAATCTGCGAGGCCTGGAAGGGAATTTTAGTGTTGGGATGAAATCGAACACATCATTTACGCTTCATGCCTCTAGAGAGAAACCTAATACTTACTTTAAACTTTCACAACCAGCCTTCATTTTACTTCTCTTATTATTCAAACGAATCAAGATGGAAAATAATAAAAGTTTTGAGAATATTATTAAATAATTTCATTCTCGTTTCTTCCATGAAGATTCAAGCGTTTTGATTGGCCGAATTTTTTTCATACTCCATGAACAAAATTTTGAACACGCCACTATTTTGTATGTTTTCGCATAAAGTAGATCAATAAGATTTAACTAAAAACTCTTAAACTATTTACCTTTTTTGCTTAATTGTATTAAATAAAACGAAATTTAGCGAATATCTTTTGCTTTCATTGAAACAACAACAACAACAACAACAAAAAAACCCACCCATAATAACAAATAACAAAGCTTTAACTAAAGTATAAACTAACAACTCTCAAGTATGAATCCGCTTAGAGTATCTATACAGTGTGATTAAATTTCAGATTAATTCCTAAATGAAACAAAACATCTAAAAAAGGAATTTGTGTTTCTCTTGAGTATTGGCATACAAAGAATAACATCTGTAACGTTATAAGAATTCCATTTTCCGTCTGCGACTGCCTATGATTAATTTTCACATCGATCATATGGTTTTCTCCCTAAGTTTTTACCCCCACTGGACGAAGTACAACTGGACTAATGTCATTGAATGATCTGGGCCCGGCCGAGTCCGATTTGCTCTGTCGGTAACGCATGGTGCTTTCATTCCGGTAGTCTTGAGATTGATCCCTGTCTGGCCGAAATTCTATGCGTCTTTGTCTTTCACCAATGGGCGAAAGGTATTGAGTGCAATGAAGTAGTGCAGCTGGTGGCTCAGATGTTGTAGTTGTACTCGAGTTGAAAGACATGGTTATGTGAACCAACCTATGCGATATAAATGAAATACTGATGAGATCGGCGTAAAATCCAATACAATTGATACAATTAATTTCAGTTTTACGTTCGTTTATCAACCTTTATTTTAAACAACTGCTATACCAATCGAATAGAATTCAAATCTAACAAGAATGACAGTTGGTACATCCTGTCTCAGATTCCCTTAACCAATTACGAAACAACTAGTCCAATATCAAAAAAACTGTAGGTTGCTATTTTTAGTTGAGGATTTTTTTAAATTCTTTATCTTAGTGGGTAGAAAACATTGTGAATAATGAAGAAATTGCTAGTAACAAGCACTTTCTTCTTTTCCACAATGTGTTCTAGACTCCTTTTTTGATGGGCGTAAATAGCGGGTTTTTGTGGTAATGGGTAAGGAAAGTATGATCAGATGATATGAGTGTCCTTAATTGGTATGGCTAATCAGCAATCTAGGTATCATAAGGAAAACTTATCTGAAATCATTCATATGGTTCATGTAATTTTTAAATTCATACTACAAATGTGCAATTGACGGACGGCGCTGTCAATCAAAAAGTAGATCGACCAATCAAATCACCCATTGAGACCGGAAATTTAGTTTGGTAGAAAATCGTGAACCTATGTGGAGGCTGGAGGCTCGAAAAGGATTAAGTGGTAGTACTCGTATAAGAAATACCAGGAATCCGTTGTTAGGTACTCAAGCCGCCGCGATATGCCTGACACACTGTTAAAATGGCGTTTAACCCTTTTCAATCAATCAATCAATTCCAAATCGCCAATCAATCAATCAACCAATCAATCAATCAATCAATCAATCAATCAACCAATCAATTCCAAAATCCTTTCATCTATACCCTCTATTTTATATACGCAAAAAACCGTATCAAATGCGTTCAAATTTTAGGAAAACCATGGCTAAACAAAATAGAAACAGTATCAACAACAAAAATGAGATGGGGGGAAACATGTAAATTTTGGATACATTGTAACAATCGTTATTCGTAATGTCAGTGAAACAAATTCGGTCATCGCTAGATATGTGATTGAAATGTCCATATCCCAACATACTAGGAGGTTAATTCCGTCGAGCGCCTATTTGACAACACTTGATGCTGTACAGAATATATCAGGGCAATCGGGAAAATCCTCTACGGAAAATACATCAGCACATTTCACAGGAAAACCAATCGAGGTTTATGTTACTGGAAACTTTGATCAACGATAGGTTGATGTATTAAGCTAACGTCTCTACTGATTCTATTTAGTTATTGCATTGGTGATTGTCAAGTTTTTTTGCATGGCTTATAGAAATAAATTCCGAATTGGTTGAAGACTCAACAAATATTTAACAAATTGTGGTGTGGATTATATGCGCAGAAAAGAAAAGTTTATATATTTTGTATTATTGGATTAATTACTAAGTAATCACTTTTTGTCTAAAAAGTTAGATATAAAAAGAATTAATGTTGTTTAGAAAACAAAATCAATACGAAAGCATACGTCGACAAACAATCGAGCCTGTCGACTTTTCTAACCATTTCACCCCTACGAGAAGAGCAGACAATAAGCAACCCGGATAGCCACTCCGGGTATTCAGGTCGTGCGGTTTTCGCAAGAAGATACGGCTAAACTTGTATTAAGCGACCACGCAAGGGACGGGCAAAATGTGGCCATTTAAGTAAATGGTCGCTTACATAAATCAATCAATCCTTTGTTGATGGAACTAATTAAACGATTCTTATGAGATCCTCTAACATAGGATTTAGGTTTAATGATTCTATAAGCAAAAAAGTCCAAATTATTGAGATCCTTTATTTTTCACAAAGGGAATTTCGATACCGGTCGCTAAATAGAGTTTAAGTAAGAACGAATGTACTTTGTGTAAGAAATTATCTTAAGGGGGTATAGAGCAGAAACTGACAAGACTGCCTGAATTTATAGGCTGATCTTAGTCTTTACTTTGGGCACATGTGTAATGGTTAAAAATGTAACCCACAGGCTGAAATAGGCTTTTGCACTTTGTATAAATTCATTTATTATCAAGAGTATTTTTAATCTACATTGACAACCTCTATGAATTGACGGACTGCGGTGTCAATCAAACGGTAAACCGGCCAATAAAATCATTCATTTGAACCGGAAGTGAACATTGGCTGACATTTATGTATACCACTTTTCTTGGCTTGACGACTTACACGTCGTAACTACAGCTTATACAAGCTGTAGTTACGATATTTAGGTCGCCAACCAAGTTTAACTATTTTATTTGTTTGTTACTTGTTGCTTGCTATAAACTCAACGAAATGGCACCGTGTAATATCTAAAAGGGAATTCCTGATGGAGATCAGTTTGCATTCCCGGCGATCGGTCAATAATATAGGCTTATCATGTTTGTCTTCGCATTATTTTATTTTCTGTGTATTTTTATTTTACCGTACATTAATTTTTCGCATTTACTCATTTTTTTGCCTCTTCCTACCGAACAGTGACCACATGTTTCAAGATCTGTATGGATCCTTGGCTGTTAATTCAATAAAATTGTGAACATTATCTTATGAAACTAGAACGCGGAGAAAAAAGGAAAACATTTAAGCTAAATGCCAATCACTTAAGAGTACAATTGGAATTGATTGTATATCATCTCGTGAAATATAAGACTTATCCTTCCTTGATTATGGCATAAAATCTGCTATCTCACTATGACTAGTATGTTTAATTGAAATATAACAAGATGTTTTAGATTTGTTTAAAAGTCAAATCTAAAAACTATGGGACAAAACAATGACGTCACAGAAAGGTTCAATGATACATTGTCGAACATTTCGATCTCGTGGCTGATCACAACCGCTTCACCTCAAGATACGGATGAGCTGGTCTTACAAAACCTTGGCGAGAAAAGGAAAGACATTGTGTCCGTAGTATTTTTAACAGTGGTATATTCTGTGATTTTCGTGACAGGCGTGGTTGGAAATTTAAGCACGTGCATTGTGATTTGGAAGAACCCGTATATGCACACAGCGACAAATCATTATCTGTTTAACTTGGCTGTGTCGGATGTACTAACTCTTATTTTAGGTAGGTAGATAAGTTTGATTTGTTTGTCTGAATTGATTTAACGCCAATGTTTACAGTTTTTCACTTATATGACTGCGACCGCGGCTGGATCACCTAACCATGGATTCCTGGTATTCCTCACACCTGTACTACCACTTCATCCTTCCCTAGCCTCGAGCTGCCCATCTCATTTAGGATTATGATTATCCACCTATTTGTTGGAGATAAATGTCTGTAAGGATATTTGCTGCCTAAAGCCATCACCACACAACCCTCCTTTAACACCCGTGGAAATTAACATTGAGGAAAATACTGTGAGACTATGAGAAATTGCTTGAAACACGCATGTTCTGTTCTCCCAATCTTTTATAACCAAAAATGGCACTTATTTTCATTTCTAATGCAATTTGAAAACTCATCTGCAACTGTTTTTCAAATTAGACCAGTTTAAATTTTGATGTCTGAGAATTGGTTAATTGCTTTAGATTCTCAGGCTTCAAGAACATTTTATCCAAAGAGCATTCTCTTCAGTAGTAGTATTCTCACTCATCAATAATTTGATATGTAGTTGCGTCTATCAAAAACGGGCGTTCTGATTGGTCTAAAAAATATTCATAACTCCATGAACAAAACTTTAAGTACGCAGCGATTTTGCATGCTTCCGCACAAAATATTCCCATAAAAGTATCATTTTTTAAAAAGTTATTGCTCTTTTCGCTCGATACTATTTTTGTTTTCATGGAGGTCTGAACCGAAAAACTATGAGTGTGATAAGTATTTTCATTTTATATCTCCATGAAAACAAAATTATTCTCTTCATTTCTTAAATGTCAAAAGCATATGTCATGGGGAAAGCGATCACATACGGTCTTGCAGAAAGCGAATAAGTTATTGTGGCGTTGTATCTAGCATGTATCCGTACACTTTTTCAGTGACAAAAAACACTTTCACCACAGAATATGCGCGGTATATGTCAACCGAATTTTACGGAATTGGTCCCTTGAAGACCTCGTGCCAAATTTCTTTCATAGGCACTTGGATTCATGAGCTGATAACAACTTAAAAAATACCTCTCTATATAATAAGTATTAAAAAGGTAGTGCAGCTGCCATTTTTAAGGAAACGCATGTTCTGACAGGCATCTCTGGTTCCTTATTCAAGCGAGTTTCGTGGCGGAACCAGTGAAGCTTGTCGAAACATGCGTTACCCTCAAAAATGGCAGCTGTACTACCTTGCTTATATTTATTATAGGAAGACACATTTAGTTTAGTAAGTTATTTTAATTTCCTGAGTGAAGTCGAGGTTTGAATCCCGGCCGCACCGCCGGTGTGTAGGTGTTTCCTTTGGTAAGACATTTCACAGCCCCGGCTTAGTATGGATAATACACAGAAATCCTGGAATACCTGACCTTCGCCGTTGAAGATTTGGTCAAATTGGCATTGAACCCGAAACATAGAAAAGAACCAATGAAAAACATGGCTTTTTTGCTTGGGTTTAATTTACGTATATATTTACTTCCTATCGACAGTGATCAACCAAAATATCTTGGATACAGCTTTAATCAAGCTTTGTTTACAACACTTTGATCGCCCATTGACGATAGACCGATCCTATTGATATTTTTCATAGCATGTTCATTTAAATGTTTGTGTTTTAACTTATTATCTTGTAATAGTTTCATGTTTAAAAAAGCAACTGTATCTGTATCTGATCATCACCCACGGTGATTCCGGAAAGGACAGGTCAGTGGAGCGATGAACGTGGTCAAACATTCTGAGACTAAGGTCATCAAAAAGAGCCATAGATCACCATACCTTAGTGTCCGTCTTTTTGGCTTGATTATATCTATCTGTAACTAGGCTACGAATTCACGGATCGCTGGTCTCGTCAACTGATCTCCTACAGAAAGTCCAATCCGAATTTTAAACGGCGTTATATCTTTTAAAAAAATATAGCCAATTACAAGTAAATAGTTAAGCGAAAACAATTAAAAATGATTTGTTGATTTCCAAATCTTCGTAACAAACTCTTGAATAAGTAGTATTTACTTCCTCTAAGACGCAAAACTAATTGAACTATTCAACATAAATTTATGAGTTCAAATGAATTGAATGATTTGACTGGTCAATCGGTTCTTTTTCATTGACGATCGCGATCCGTGAATTGTCTTAGGGGGGCTTTGTGAACGTTTTTCTAAACGAACTTTTATGAACTAAACGGAGAGACCAAAATAGTCTTAAAAGAATAATTTCCAAATACGGTTTGTATTTTTACACGTACTAAAACTCGTCTTACCAGCAACGAATGAGATTGCTTCATTATTAATGTACACCAACAAAAAGCATATTGCTCCCTTAATAAAATTGACAGATCACGTTAATTAATAAAAAATCAATAGACCACTCAAATCATATAGTTAGACCGGACCTAAGCTTTGAATCGCGGCATTTATAGATAATTGTGTGAAGTAGTTTCTGTTCATTTTGCGACTTAAATGTCGTTACTACAGCTTTTTCAAGCTGCATTTACAAAGTTAGGGTCGACAAGCAACTCTAATATTTGTTTAATGCGTGACCGAGCATACAATTTGCAAAATAAAGCCGTTTAACCCATTCCCACTCAATCCCTCCTTTTTACGCCCCTCAACGAAAAAGCTTTGGAAAACATTGTGGAAAATGGAGAAATTGCTTGGATCAAGCAATTTCTTCATTATCCACAATGTTTTCTATCCAAAAAGGCAAAGAAAATTTAAATTCCACCAACTTGAAAATATTGTCTGCAGCTCCTTTCCATTTGGACCGGTCCAAAATTATGTTGAGTTGGAATGGGTTAACATCTATGCCGAATCTCTGTCGGGGAGAAGTGGGCGTGTTCAACGAACCGATAAATTGTCCTGGATAAGCGACAGAAACAAATACAGTGTTTGTTTATCTATAATACCCCACGTCATGTAGCTGTCTCTGTGATTTGTCTTATAATAGACGAACTGTTAATGATTGTTTAGATACAATGGAATCAGGCCAATAATTACAGGAGAGAGTGGCAGAATCCTCAAAATATGTCATTAATTCGTCCTTATCCTGACGTTTTTGAAATATTTTGTTGTCCTTTATTGACGGATCGTTTGCATGCCCACTGTTTCCAGTATAAGGTATTAAACGGCGAAATTTTGTATAAAAAATAATTGTAAGCAACTCGAAACAAACAAAAATGGTTGGTTTGAGACCAAAATGCTGTGATTACAGCTTGATTAAACTGATGTTACGACTTTGAAGTCGCCAAACAAACACAAATGCTATACAATAATATAGGAGTAAAACGTTCACCTCCGATGTAAATGAACAATTAGATTGGTGAATTCTTTTTGAATGTCAGCCTTTGTTTTACCATTCTAATGCTGAACCCGGAATATTCCTGCATTGGCAGGAGGTATGGACAAAGATCAGCCTGCACATATGTGCAGTCTGATCTTAGTCTATACCACTTGCCTTTTCCTTTAAAGCCAGAGATTTTCCTAAGCCATTGTCCATTATAAATTTACCCGCAATAGATACCCCAGTGATTTACTTCCTTTCATTTAAATGCAATTTTGTGGAGTATCTTATTCAGCATGACAGTGGTTAAACCTCTGATAAGTGAATTCTACTTTCCTTATGCTAACGATTCTTTCATCGCCCTCCCTTTTACGCCCCTCAAGAAATGAGCTTTGGAAAACATTGTGGAAAATGAAGAAATTGCTTGTATCACGCAATTTCTTCATTATCCACAATGTTTTCTATCCAAAAAGTTAAATAAAAAAAAAAATAAAAAAATCAAAAAAATCAAAATTCCATCAACTTGAAATTGTCGTCTGCAGCTTCTTTGAAATTGGACCAGTCTAAAATTTTGTTAAGTTGGAAAGGCTTAAAGTAAAGTTGTTTACTGTACTAGATCTATACCACTGCGGCCAATATTTTTTCTTTTTGTTAAAACATAAAATTTATGTTACGGTAAGGGACAAAATGTTGTTGGGAGATATATAAGTATGTTTATTAACCCATCACCATGCCAGCAATAAAATGTAAGTCTGATCTATATTTCAAAGAAGTTGCAGACGACATTTTTTATCATACCCATTACCAGACGACAAAGATTTAGACCTGTTTGAATTGAAAGATATTGTAGGCAACATTTTCAAATTACACTAAAATTTTAAATAGATGCAAAATAAGGTAGATGACATGGTAGGAAAAGGTGAAATTGCTTGTTACAAGCAATTTCACCTTTTTCTATTATGTTCTTCATGGTGTCAAAAGTGTCAACTGCCTCGATCGCCGAGTGGTATAGGTACTCGACTCGTGATCTGAAAGTCACGGGTTCGAGCCCCACCGTCAGCGAAGTGTGTTCATGGGCAAGACACTTAATAGCCAGCCTCAGTCTACCCAGTTGTAGAAGTGGGTAGCAGTGGGGATAAGCCACTGTCTTTCTTTCAGGGAAGTGAAAACATCTGGTTTGTGTGTTCGAGAGCGACTTTATAAGCTTAAAGCTTTCGTCGCAATCGAACTAAAATAAATTAGTATAAACTAAAAGTGTCAATATATAGTAATGGGTGAAAAAATGTCATTTAGCTTTAAAAATATTGTTGATTATGAGTAAATTGCCTACGATAAGCATATCTCTATTTTCTACAAACTTTTGTGGGATATTGCGTGGAAACACCAGAAAAAATTTAAACGTTAGGAGAAAGCATAAACGATTTAAACCGTCGAAATCATTTTCGTTTTAGCGGATTTTCAAGAGTTGCTGGAAATAGAACCGCCAGTGTCAGCGTTAAATACATTCTTTAGTTGCTTTCCAGAACTAAAATAGAATATATTTCTGGAGAAAACAAAAGAGTGGACTTCATTTCTAATTCTTGACTGTAAATATACAAAATCAAGGGTACAGTGTGCAGTTTTGTGAACAGCTCCATGGTGCTTTATATTGAGTAAAAAATGTCAAAATTTGAATTACCAGGCGGCAAAATTGTAGACTGGTCCAATTTGAAAGGAATTGCAGACAACATCTAAAGTTTATGAAATTCTAGGGTTTTTTTCAACTTTCTGGGTAGAAAAAACATAAAATTGAAGAAAGTAAAGAAATTGCTTGTAACAAGCAATTTCTTCATTTTATACAATGTTTCCCCAATTTTTTTTCTTGAGGGGAGTCGAAAAGCGTCAATGAGGGGGAATCGTTTAAAATATATGTTCAATGGTAAAACTTGGGCTACGCACAAATATTCAAAAACTGAACACAAAGAGATCAAGATCTAATTAGAGCATAATTGCGCTTTACTTTTAGGTTCATGTTACAAATGAAACATGGAAAAATAAATGGTGGTAACTAAATAAAGCTATCAACTGCTGTCATATAGAGATATAGAGTATTGCTTGGTCAAGAATTCAATAAAAAAAATGCGTCAATTTAATTTTACTGTCACATTTAAGGTTCGCTAATGTTTGGCTGTCATTCAAGATGCAACTGGTAGAAGTTTTGTTGACCCTTCCTGTACAATTCCAGGGTTTTACGTCCCCGTGTTTTTATACTTGAGAAAATATTGTGATAAAAGAAGAAATTGCTTGTAACGAATAATTTCTTCTTTTCCCGTAATATTTTCTACACCGTAGGTTTGTTACTTTTCAAAATGCTCTCAATTTGAATTGTTGTATGTAATATCTTTCAAATTGGACGAGACTAAAATTTTGAAAAATAGGAAAGGGTCAAAATGAAGATACTATGCAGATCAAGCATAGGTACTTTTCAATTTGAACTCGGCGTTTTGATGATTAACGATAATCTGCGGAAATTGACATATTGCGGGTCAACCAAAGAATCAATAGACAGATCAAATAAATTATGTAAACAGGAAGAGAAATTTTAACTCCGACATTGATCCACGTTCATGTGAAGCATTTTTATTGGTTTGGCGACCTAACCGTCATAACTATAGCTCATTCAAGATCCAGGTTCGAGACGTTTTAGAGGCCAACCAACCGTTTGTAACACGTTACGGGTCATAAATTATGCAAACAAGCATGTAAGCAAACAAACAAACAACACGCCGTATACTATCGAAGATGAACTTCCTATTTTAGCTCAGTGGGCTGGGTCAGAGATCCTTTTATTGTAGACTTGAAATAGGACAATGGAAGACTTTATCACTCGATCATATTGACAAGATTTACAAAGGACATTGCACCGTGAATAAGGAAGTCATAAATCATCGTCATGGAAGAAAATGCTTCCTATCACGTCGTGTTTCACTTTGCCATAGTCTACCCAATTTTCAGTGTCTTTTTTTGTCTCCACAGGAAATATAAATGACGTCAATTCATATTAACTTAATATTTCGTTTCGTCTATCAAAAACGAGCGTTCTGATTGGTCGAAAAAAATATTCATAACTCCACGAACAAAATTTTGTGCGCGCAGCAATTTTGTATGCTTCCACAAAAAATAGTCCAATACAAAAAGGTATCAAAATTTATAAAGCTTTTGTTTTTTCGCTCGTTGCTACTAGATTACTAGAAATGGAGAGATTTTTTTTTGTTTTCGTGGAGGTATGAACCGAAAAACCTAATCACACAATGTATGAATCCGCTTCGCGTATTCATACAGTGTGATTAGGTTTATCGGTTCATACCTCCATGAAAACAAAAACTATTCTCTTCATCTCTTAAATATTCAAATCCGACACTGAATTCATTAGCTTTAGTCGCCAAGATGCATTTAGTCTTTGACAGGCGACAAAATATTAAATTAGACTAAATTAAAAGAAGCTGCAGACTATATTTGCGCTAAAATTGGAAAATAGGTGCTAAATAGGTAGGAAACAGTCGAAGCGGTTCTGTGCATCCAATTCTTGTTAAATCGGCGTTTTCGTCAAACTTTCGATAATGTGTATCTGTTGTTCGTAATTTGTTATCATAGGGTTTAACGCAACTATTTCAGTTATATCGCGGCGTCTAGAGCAACTAACCATGGATTCCTAGTTTTCCTACACCAGTGCTACCACCTCATCCTTTCCGAGCCCTAGCTGCTCATCTCACTTTGGTTTACGATTATCCACCCATAGCTTAGAGAAAATGTAAGTCGCAGTGGTTGTACTTGAGTGAGAATTACTAGAAATCCATGGTTAGGTGCTCCAGTGAAATACTGTTAAAGTGGTGTTAGACCCCAATCAAGCTAATTAAGTAGTAACTTACATGTACTAATCAGTTTCGCTATGGCAGTGATTCGAATTTTATAGCATATAATGAGTTTGATATTTGCGTTCAATAGAGAAATATCCGATATTTCTAGACCGATTTTTTAATTGAATGGGGTGTGATGCCACTCTTAACAGTATTTCAGTCATATCGCGGCGGACGGGGCACCTACCCACGAATTCCTGGTATTTCTCACACCAGTTATATCACTACAACCTTTCGGGGCCCCAGCTGCTCATCCCACTTAGGTTTACGATTGAAAACGCATTTCTCGGAGACAAATATCAGATAAGATATTCGCCGCGGCTGAGGATCAAGCCCGGGACGCCAATTTCATAGTCTGTAGGAGATGATCTAATTCTATTTTGACAGGGTCAGGGATCAGGCTAACCCTTTTCTGTTCAATCCCTGTTTTTACGTCCCTGAGATTTCATACTTGAGAAAATATTGTGGAAAATGAAGAAAATGCTTGTGACTAGCAATTTCTTCTTTTCCCACAACAGTTTCTACCACATGGGATAGTGCCATTTCAGATTGCATCCAATTTTCATTGTTGTCTGCAACCTCTTTCATTTGCGACCAGTCCAAAATTTTACAAATCTTGAAAGGGTTAAATTGTTTATACTTTGCATGGTTAAAGTGGGCATTTAGTTCTTTCATTTCCACAGTCCACATTATTCGCACTTCCCAAATGTTCCATTTTTACAGCAAGGGCCACATATTGATTTAACATAACTTACGAATGGTCTCTCTATTACTGACGGGACAATGTCTATACTGTCTATCGTGGGATTGGTTGATTAATTGAGTTGGGTTTAACAACACTTGTAACCGTATTTCAGTCATATCGCGTCGGCTGGAGCACCTAACAATAGATTCCCGGTATTCCTCACATCAGTACTACGACTACATCCTTTCCTAGCCCCCAGCTGCTATCCCACTTAGGTTTACGATTATCTACCCACTTACGATACCGACTGCGGCTTTATTGTGGGATTAGAATTACAGCATTATCTCATTGTCTTCAGTACAAATAAATGGTGAGTATTCACGTGATTTTTGCAATCATTAAGTATGTGCGCAAAGTCAAGACTCTGATCAGACTGTGCATACGCACAGTCTAATCAGTCTTCACTATGCCCTCATTAGTTACATAGCAACCCAAGGCTTCTTCAGACGCTCAACGTATATTCTAAATACTCTAAGTGGCTGTCCTGGTTGCTCAATGATTCACGCACTTGAGAAATGGTAGAAAATGTCGCCCACAGGCTCTCGTGAAAATAACAATGAGAATATCGATAATACAAATAACAAATAAAATTTAAGTATTGAAAGTTCTGTAAGGTAGCAAAGCATGATTTTATTGGGGAATTTAGAAAACCTTTGTAGGGAAGAAAACGGTGTAGACAATGAAGAAATTGCTTATTACAAGCAATTTCTTCATTGTCCTAAATGTTTTCCCAGAGCTATTTACTTGAGATTATTCAAAAACGCGAATGTATGGGATTGGATTAAATAATATGCTTTTGAAGGAGCTGTCTACGATTTGAGTAGATTTAATTCATGTGGCAATAAAAAGCAGTGGCAGAGTTTTCAATATTCCTGAAATAAGAAATAAGAACTACTTTTTTAATGGCGTAGACATTCAATGGATTTAGTGGTTAAGATCCAGTGGCGGTTTGCACTCGTTGAACTCTGGGAAGACCTCAAAATTTTGTCTGTTAAGTTAAGCTATCAAAGCTGACACTTTGCTAGCTAAAAAGAGCTCAATATCTTTTGAAAATCATCTACGACTCTGGTTTAAGGCTGTTTATTTCTGTACTATCCCACAAACCTCTGATTATCTGACTGTTTCCAATATTCTGGAATCGTTATCGGTTATTGTAAGAAATATCTGCCAGAGAATCAAAACTAATTTACTGGAATATAACGAAAGATTTCCAGGTCTACTTGAAACCCGACCTTGTGTCTTCTATCGACTGAGCAAGAAATGGGATCATAATTAGTCTATAACTAAATGGTGTTCAATTGTACAATTCCGAAACTATAAAATTCTCAGTTGGTATTTTAAAGAATATAAGGGCATTTTGAATGTTGGAATATATATTCAAACTAAAATAAAAAGGGGGTGTTCAACCATTTTATTTTTCTCTACCTTTCAGCTGCTCTCACAAGGGATGGAAAATGATGATATGAAAAAAAGAGAAAAAAAAAATTCGAAAATATTTGACTATATACAAGTCAAAATGTGTTTATTTGAAGTTTTGTTACAGTGATTAAGCTAGATAAGAAGGGAGAATTAGGTATTATCTATCATGTTCCTTTTAGTAAAAATGTACATGAATACGACGGGCCGGTTCGGTAAAGCCGATAAGATCCGATAAGAGCTAAAGCACTCTTATTGATTATGTTGGGAATGGGAATATGCTGAAATACGGTAATTTATTTGTGGAAGTTTTTTAAACCGATGTTTTATTGCTATTCTTAGTCTTAAATTTGGTCGTCTGGTAAGAGGTTAATTTATTTCGTATACCCTGCAAACAGTGTTATTTAATTCGGAAATAATTTCCGAATTAAATAACACTGCTTGCAGGGTATACGAAATAAATTAACCTCTTACCAGACGACCAAATTTAAGACTGGTCCAAATTAAAAGGAGTTGCAGATAACAATATAAAGTTTATGATATTTTAGATTTTTCATCTTTCTGGAATTATTGTGTAAAATGAAGAAAATGCTTGTGCTTAATATCCTTTCTTCTACATATTATAATGAGCCGTCGTCATATCGTAGTTGGTTGAGGATATGACTCCAAAATTTCAAACGAGGGGTGCCATGGGTTCGAACTCCGGCAGCCGCACATATCCTTTCCGACATTTTTCTCTCACCAATGAGTCATTAATCGAAAACTTAAGTGAGAAAGCAGCTGGAGACTAGGACATGATGTAATGTTCGAACTAGAGCGAGAAATACAAGGAACCTATTGTAAGTCAATATGAAAAAAGGTGTTAAAAGCGGCGTGAAACCCTTTTCGAACAATCAACAGCTACAACAACAACAAAACAAAACCAAACGATAAACCAAAAGCGTGTTATAATGCCCGAATTTCTAATAATTTCGCGATACTGTGTTATTGGGGAAATTGGTGGATCGTCGCTTGATTGCCGTTTGATGTTTAACGGCGGTCCGTCAATTGTGACTGTTGGGACAACAAATCATAAATGTGGAAATGTAAACTTATTCTCTTAAAACGATATCCAAGGCGTAGGGCAATAAAGTTGTAAAAAGTCAGCCATTATTTTTAAGCGAAAATTGAATAGATAGATTTTTTACCTATAGAATAAATCGTGGTAGAGAGCGCAATTGCTTATTGTTAAAGTATTTTTTCCCCAATGTCATCTGAGAGGTTATGAAACTAATATTGTTAACACTACCAGAGAAAGAATTTACTGAAAATTACTTGCGAGATATACCGTCTGAAAATTACATTACGCAACATTTTGGACATATCTTTAACTGCAAAACTTGCACCCGCAGAAGAAACCAGTCAAACGGTAATTTCAACACATGTAACTGAACCTAAAACATATCAAAACGTCTTGTGTTTGTTATGATAATGGAGCTCGTTCAAATGGTTAATCCTTTTCCCCAGAAACAATTTCGATAAGTACCCACTCATCCTGTGAAAGGAAACACCTGAAAATTCTCTTTATCTGAAATTCCTCGGCAAGGTAATTGTGTGATTATTGTCAAGTAGCAGACTTATTATTGAGTGTATTGTTTCTATCAAGTTATAACTCTAAAATTGTAATATCAAAATTTTATGTCTGAGAAAATAAAGACCATTTTATTCAACCCTTTCCCGTACAATCACTGTTTTTTACGTCCCTGTGATTTTATACTTGAGAAAACATTGTGGGAAAAGAACAAGCAATTTCTTCCTTTCTCACAATATTTTCTACCCTACTGTTAGGTTATTTTTCAAAATAAAATAGACTTTAAATTTTCGTCTGCAAAATCTTTGAATTTGGACAGGTCTAAAATTTTGTAAAACAGGAAAGGCTTAATATATCACGTTTAACTTATTCCAAAACTATTCCTTTTTTACGCCCTCATATGGAATAATGTGAAAAATTAATAGATTGCTTGTCACAAGCGATTTCTGCGTTGTCGATCAAGTGTTCTAACCTAAATAGACAAAGATCTTTTTCTTTGAATAGCACCCATATGTGTTCGAAACTATTGAGCTTTACGTGGTGGAATTGCGGCTTAGTTATAGCAGCCTTAACCTATACACACACATCAAAACTTTAGACTGGTCGAAGTCCAAAAAGTTGCAGACGGTATTTCAAGGTGAAATTGAATAATTGCAACATGCGATGGAAAACATTTTGAGAAAAAGGAGAATTGGTTGTCACAAGGAATATCTCATTTTCTTGCAATGATTTCCAGAGCTTTGTGTCATCAAAGCGTTAAATCGAGGGATTAAGTGGAAATGGGTTAATCTGAGTGCGAAGCCAGTCAAATAATATCTATGAAGCGAAAAATGTAAACCATTCACGATGAAATTTGCATGTATTTCTTCATTTTTTAACCTTTCAATAAGTGTAACAACAGCATCTGATCTAGTGAGGTCTGGTTTATATATCGTATTTCGCAAATGTCTTATGAATAGAGAACAAATATGTTTTAAAGATCTTCATTCTTCAGAAAAGGAATAGAGGCAAAGGAATTAACCAATCACGTCTAATAATGTATGCATCGACCAATTCAGCAATCTATTCAGACCGGCAGAGAACTTTGAACTCCAACATTGGCCGATATTTATGTGAAGCATTTTTGTTGGTTTTGGCGACTTAAACGTCGTAACTGCAGCTTATTCAAGCTATGCTGTATCATCTAACATTTTGTTACATGTTATCATTTGTTTGCTTGAATAGGGTAAAACGCCGCTTTTAATAATTTTTCAGTTCTTTCGCGGCGGCTGGAGCACCTAACAATTGATTCCTTATCGCAAAAGTACTACCATTACATCCTTTCCAGCTGCTATCCCACTTTGGTTAACGATTATCCACTCACTGGTGAGCGACAAATGTCGGAAAGGATATGTGTCGCCGCTGGGGATTGAAGATTGGGAGTCTGATGCGTGACTAACTGCGCTATGAGGGCGGCACGTTATATGTTATTAGCCATGTATTTTTCAAAATTTGAAAGTACTGTAAGCCAGAAAAAGCATGATTTTTTAAGGGATTATTTGCCTTGTAGTATAGAAAACATTGTGAACAATGAAGAAATTGCTTGTTACGAACAATTTTTTCGTTGTCCTAACTTTTTCCAAAGCTATCTCTTGAGATGCTTCAAGAGCGTATTTGGGTGGGATTGAGTTAAATAGCATGCTTTTAAAAGAGTTGTCTGCAAATTGTATAAATTTTATTCTTGTGGTCGTAAAAGCAGTGACAGAGTTTTCAATGTATCTGAAATAAGAACTACATTTTTGGTGTGGACATTCAATGGATTTAGTGGTTAAGCCTCCATTGGCAATTTGCACTTATTGAACTCTGAGAATACCTCAAAATTTGTCTCTTAACTTAAGCTATAATAGCTGACGCTTTGGTAGCTAATTACGAAGTTTAATATCTAAGTGGAACTTAATGTCAGAGTCATCGAGGGGGGACAAGCGGAGTCAGATGGCGAAGCGATCCGTCAATTAAAAGAGGATCTTCTTTGGATGACCGTTAAATGTTTTGAGTATTATGTATACAACCCTAATATCAACTCTAAACAGCTTGTTTAAACGAAAATAGACTTACTTTCCGTAACCGAATAAAGCTTTCAGTGGCCCGAAACCCGATGGTGTTGTAGTTTTTAACTGACAAACGCTAATTCCCAACCCTATTGAACCGATCTTTATGCTAATTCCACATACCACGTATTAAATTGATTAATCTATTTTCATGTCGTAAATGCCCTATCGATGTAGAACGTATGGATTAAATGTATACAGTTCTTTCAGAGTAACAATTAGGTTATTATTCTGAAATATAGTACACGTTTAGTCTACATAATTTTCGTTTAATACATTACCCGTCTCTAAGAATCTTAAAGTCCTGACTTTTTTCGCATAAAAAACCTTTCATAACCTTGTTTTTTGGGAAAAGACTATACGATAGGTGGCGACAAGAAAAAAATGATGTTACTAAAATAATCCGTTGGTATTAATGCGTGCGTGTAAAAGCGTGAAGGCGTAACGACTAAAATGACGGATAAAAACAAAGCGGAACCAAATACTTATTTTTTTACTCGATAATTCCTTACTTGAATGCGTTGTTACGGGCTAATCCTGGGCTCTTGTTTGACCAGCAAAAAGGGTTTTGACTCTAAAAAACTGAAAATATCCTATTTGGACCACTGTTGACCCCCTTGAGAGTAATTTCTTACGATCAAAACAGGGTTTTACCCTTCATTTGTCATTGATTTATTTTATATATTTGTGAAAATTGTACAAATTAATTGCTTACCGGAAAAGATAAGCTGGCACTTGAACCTTCAAATTTCTACTCATAATTCATTTTTGTTTATGATCCCTTCAAATCAACTTGGACTCCTAGAATTTCAGGTCAAGGGGTCAATGACTCCCAAATGTCATATGCTAGCACGACCCCTAGAATTTTATTAAATAACAGAACATATCTTTTATTTCATCCAGGTGCTATACAAGGTACAATAAGGACAATATACACAATAATTCAAATGGAAAAAATATAAATATATATATAAAAAATGATTAAAAAAAGTTAAACAAATATAAATGATAATGGTCATAATAACAATGTGTCCATTCCCACTTAATCAAGTTTTTCGAGAAAACAGCGTTGGAAAATATTGTGAAAAATAAAAAAAATTGCTTGTGACCCTAACAAATTGTTTAAAAAACAATTAACTACAAATTGTCGTCTGTACCTTCTATAAACGTCGACCAGTGTAGGTTTTTGTCGTCTTGAAATGGATTAAACGAACGATCGAAATTCTTAGTCATTTAATTAAATTGTTATGTACTAATAGTATATCAAACACGAAAAAAGGATTGTCGCAATCGCTTTTCAAAGATGTCTCATTTTACACACAAAATTCAAATTTCTTGGCCTCGTATTTCTGTGAGTAAGCTTATATTGTTATATTTATTAAGTAGTTGTTACGACAATTTACTCACCAATCCACAGTATATTCTGCTGTATTTTTTAATAATAGAAGGAAAAATAGAATGTCGGCATTCGGTAAATCAGATGGAAACTCGGTTTCCAGACTGGTTATTATTTATTTCCATAATAATTCCATTCCATATACATACCCATTAGATACTATCTTTCAATGTTGACGTTTTGAGTAATACCAAATCTGATGAAATTGCTTTCTCGTTTATTTAGATCGATTTGCTAATGTTGTTTTCGGTTTTCCTGTCTTAAATACCAGTTGAAAACTGCACGTATTCCGTCATCACCCATGGCGTAATGGCAGCTAGATGTCTAACAGGCAGAGTCCAGTTCTTTGTCGGGGAAATTAACTGTTTCGTTTCTTTTGCACTTAGCAGTTGTGTTGAAACAAGACCTCTACCTAGCTTAATCCCCGAGTGCGTAACTGATTGAGATATATTCGGAGTCATAAGGAGCCAGACCTGATAACAATAAGTTTTTGATAATAAACATCTCTGAATTTCGTTTTGTGTATTGCCATTTGGATTTTCAAACGGACTACTGTCTCGTGTTCTATTTAATCACATTATTTCAATGTTCTTAACATTTCTGTCTCGTTCTACTATCTTATTACAGTAGACCTACGCAAACTTCGAAACTTTCGCGACTCAGATAAAGAAAGTTGATACAATAATTTTAATAGTTTAGAGGGTAGGTGTTGAGTGGTTCAAGACATTTCATATTTACCTACCCCTACCTCTAAAGTTTGTAAAAATCGATATGTTCAACGCTGAGTTTTGGTAGGTAAAATAGATTCACAAACTGTAGGGCGTGCACAAAGAAGGCTTCCTTTTTATGGTGTAACATTTAAGTCAAAAGTTCACTTTCAGTCGTAATAACTTAGGAAAAAGGCCACGCTCGCTTTCAAGTAAAAGCGTGCACGCTCAAATATTGAGTTTACAGGAAATATTTACGCGTGCACACTCAATCTTTTAAAATTATATGAGTTCATGCATATTTTATACGCGGGCGCGCTCAGTCCGCACAATCCTGAATTTAAAGTGGAGCACCTGCATTATATACGCCTGTATGCAGCCTTTTTAGCGTGCACGACCGAAAATTGACCTTGGCCCATCTAGTGCGACAAACTTAGACAAAGAAAGCAATGCATATTAAAATAAAATTACCCTTTTTACCTCATTTTGTTTCCGGTTGTGTGTGAATATTTTTATCTCCCATTGTTCCTTTGTATATAAACAAAAATCGGCTTATGGTCATATAGTCAAGCAACCCATTCCAGATCAATGACACAAGTGAGGAAACATTGTGGAAAATGAAGAAATTGCTTATCACAAGTAATTTCTTCATTTACACAATGTTTTCTACCCAGACAGTTAAAAAATCTTAAAATATTATTGACTTATATTGTTGCCTGCAGCTCCTTTTCAATTTGGACCGGTCTAATATTTTGCGAGCTGGTAATGGGTTAAAGGCAAGTCAATACTAGGAGAAGTGCCTCTAATTACACCAGAGCAGGGCTAGTATTTAGTCTTTTCCTGATCCAACAGCGAACCATTTGTTATAATATAACAAGAGTGCCATAGTCACAATATACGCCGCCACTTTACTGCTGTTTAACGAAAATAATTGAAGACACTTCTTATTTTGACAGAACCAAATTCAAAACATTTGCAGACTACCTTTTGAATTTTTAAGTTCAAACTGTCTGTTATGATTGATTGATTGATTGATTGAATGGACCAAGATACTAAGTTTTAACGGGCATAACTCTTGAAAAAAATCAATGAACCATAAAATCCTTACTTCATGCACAATTAAGGTGATAACATCCACCAAGTTTCATTTAAATCCAGTCAGAAACTTAGGAGGTGTTGCGTTCACAAGGCTGCATTAATAAGCCCCAGAGACCAAGTTTTAAGGGGGCATAACTGAGGCAAAAATCAATGAACCATTAAATCCCAATTTCATGCATCTACCAATTAAGGTGATATCATCCACCAAGGTTCAAAAAGATCCAGCCAGAAACTTAGGATGAGTTGCATTCACAAGGCTGCAATTTCAATAAGCCCCAGAGACTAAGTTAAAAATCGTCCGGCGTCCGGCCATCCATCTAACCGACCGTCCGTTCACAATTTTCAAAATTGTAATCTCCTCCTAAACTTAACATGAAATTTCAATCCAAACTTCACAGAAACGATTCCTATGTTATGGCCTTTCAAAATTCTTCAAAATAGAAATGCATGAAGAATTTTGGTTGCCATGGCAACTAAGTGAAAAAAAAACAACAAAAAAACAAACATAAGATATCTTCTTTTCCCAAACCATTAGGCCAAGAGCTTTGGTAATTGGGATAAATCATATATTGACCCCTCTACCAAAATACTTAGCGTACTCTAAAATTAGCCATTTTCTCTGTGTTTCTGATTTTAAATAGGAATTAAGAAGATTTGTTTCTGAAAATCTTCTTCATCTAAACCATTAAGCATAGAGCATTGGTATTTGGCAAGTATCAATGCCTATTGACCCTCTACCAAAATACTCCAACGAATTACCGTACTCTGGAATTTAGCGCTATATTGTGGGATCAAATATATACCTTGGATTAATCGAGAAAATCTTTAAAAATCTTCTTCTCTAAAATAATTAGGCGTACAGCTTCGATATTTGGGTACGGTATAGGATAATCGTGGTCTTCTTTTTTAAAGTTTGTTTTAGACTTGTCTACACCTAGCCGATTAATGATGTTATTTCTCTTTACCCGTTTAAATAGTTTTATCTCTTAACCTCGCATTAATGGGAAATTATCCTCCGTAATAATAGGCACATTTTCGAAGAGAAGATCAAACCGGTTAAATCGACTTTTGAGACAATTTAGGGCTAATACAATATTCTTAACAAATGTTTAACCCACTACTAGACAGCCAAATTTTAGACCAATACCAATTGGAAGTGACAATTTCAAGCTGAAAAATCCTTGACATTCTGCGTATAAATCATTTCTGATAATGAAGAAATTGCTTGTAAACAATTTCTGGATTTTCCACAATGTCTCCACTTTAGCTTGAGGGGCTTAAAAGGCGGAATTATGTGGGAAGTTTAAATCAAAGTCTCCCATGTCCACAAATCTCTCTAAAACATATTGAATTAGAAACTTGTATTATGAATTCCAGTAAGTTTTACTTTATCCTATAATCACATTTTACTGTTTAACACCGATTGGCCGCGGGCGTAGCGCATTTGACCAATCGCTGGCTCCACCTACTTTCTCCGTTGTTCCCGCCCATTGACTCCGACAGGAAGTTCCACTTCGATTTCAACGGCGTTAATTTGAAAAATTCATACCCAGTAGCATGTAACAAAGAAGTAGAATATTCGGTTGATGACCCTCAGCTTGAATAAGTTATAGTAACGACGTTTAAATCTACAAACCAACAAAATGATTCACATGAATGGCGGCGAATGTCAGATTTCAAACTTCACCCCCGGTCTATATTAAAGATTTCATTGGTCAATATCTTCTTTGACTGATAGTGCGATTGGTTATTTGTCATCACATTTACCTTATATACACAACACTTAGGCTTGCAACACTTGAGATTCGTCGTTAAAAGAAAACATAAGTTTTTATCCTTACCTTCAATTATCAATTTCGAATTTAAAAGATGAAAATTGTCCTCGAAAGGAAAGAAATGTCATCTTTTCATTGAGAAATGGATAAAAAGGCTCCCTCGTTTTTCTCCTTCCACTGTTCTTGTAACTGCGATATCCTTTCGAAAATAGTCAATCAATTTTATATTTATTTACACCAGTCAAGAACAGGCGTCCAATCTATTATAATTGATCTATTGATTAAGACTCGCAAAAGACATCGACGCTAGTTGTATCCAAGTCTTCCTCAGATGTTATATTATATACCAGTAATGATGTTTCGTAGAAACGATGGTGATTCAATCATTAATATCTACAATGACAATCAATTAATCTTTATTCCGTATCATTGACACTAGACAGGCTAAAATGATGTTACGATATATTGAGAACAGGTCACGTGTCTCTTTATCAAAAAAGTCGAAATATATAGGAAATATAACTTTGCGATAGAGATACAACATCTTGTATTTGCTTTGAGCTGAGGAGGAAAATTTTGATATTTCACGAGACCGAAGGTCGAGTGGAATTTCAAATTTTCCTCCGCAGCGAGAATCTAATACAAGATGTTTTATCGCAATCAAAACATGATCATCCATTTATTATACACCTAAAGTGTTTGATAAATAAATAAGATGAAATAATAAGAAAAAATTGTATTTCTTTAGGCATTTCTTATCGACTTCACCATTCTGATTATGTTTATTGGCATTACGACGTCATCTATAGAACGGAAATGACGTCATCTTAGATTGCCTTACATGGAACCGTAGTTATCCGATTTTGTCCATATTTTCAACAACATAAATGTTGGCTTAGGATCCGCTTCAAACATACACTAAAAAAATGTGTTACATTCATTCAACCATTTAATCACTTGTGTTAACCCATTACCAGAAGGCAAAGTTTTTAGACTGGTCCAATTCCAAAATTGTTGCAGACCACATTTTGAAGTTTATGAAATTATTTTTTTTTGTCAACTTTCTGGATAGAAAATATTGTGTAGAATGAAGACATTTCTTCATTTTACACAATGTTTCTTGAAGGGCGTCAAAAGCGTCATTATATGGGAATGGGTTTAGTGTTGCTCCTTTGTGTTGTTTTACAAGAACTATGTTTGGCTTAGAAGTGTTCCTGTAATTTAAAATCAAAATTATGAAAATAATATGTTTGTTCGATATGCCTTGAATGATTACATAGTCGATATGCTTGATTGATTACATAGGGTTTAACGCCAATTTCAAAGGGTATTTCAGTTATATCGCGACGGCTTGTCCAACGACACCCTAGTTTCGAGACCAGAGCTACCAGTTGCTCATAAGCGCGCTTCTTATCATTCGCGATTTGGCGCGGAACAACTGTAATTTGTAAAAGAGTGGTTAATCTGATTTTGTATTCGCATTTCGAGACGACAAATAAGTCAGCGAAGTATAATCCGGATGGAAATGGAATTCATCGGGTAAATACGTTATATGTCGATTGCAGCGAAAATTGTCTTATTTGTAGTTTTAATTACTATTTCAGAAAATCACATTTATGACTATTGGAAAAGCATATAATATTCCTACATCAAATTTTCATGAAAATCTGTCCAAGAGCAGCTATAAAAATATTCCGACAAACCATAGAGCGTAGAGTTTCATAATATGCAGTCGACAGCATCTGGTGTATCAATAACGTTTTTTGGCTTTCGCTAGTAATACGGCCGTTATCGACATTACCCAAAAACTAACGACAGATATACTCCGATGTTTCAGAGCATAGGGAATAATTAAATGTATGCTGAATTTAGTAGACTAACACCAAGAAAGAAAATTTATCTCAAAATAACATTTATAACTATTGGAAAAGCAGATAATTGTCCTAAATCAAATTTTAATGAAAATCTGTTCAATAGAAGTTTTAGAAATATTCCGGCAAACCGTAGGGAATTGAGTTTGATATTATGCAGTTGACAGCATCTGGTGTCCCTAGACAAGTGTTATTGAAATAATTCTCATTGGTTGTAATTGGGGCTTCCCGGGTGCACCATATTTTAAGAATAAATTAATCTCATGACCCTGAGAGATAAGATATTTTGAATCTGGAATCTGGCATCAAAAGCTTCCCCCCAACAAACCGAGGTTTCATATTGTGTTAGTGAAGTCGCCAGGTTGCCCTCTATTTAAAATGTTAAAATCACGCAACTGTCCCTTTATTGGATTCATTGTTTACATTTTACTTTGTACAAGGAAAAACCTTCGAAGTTCTTCTCCTAACAAACTATATAGTTGGAAGGTTGGCATCTTTTACACGTAGCATTATCTTCATTAAAAATAGTCTGGGCAATATTCCTAATATTCTATCATGGCTCTGCCCAAGAATACTCTATGTTGATTTGGCGTTCTATATCGCTATTTGTGGTAGTTATTCAGAGGAGCTATATAGAACCATCATGGTCCTCTTGTATTTGTCTTGTAATGAAAGTCTAGACATGGCCTCCTGGGAACATGTTCTCCACATGAATTGATCATTTGAGAGGATAAAACATGATTAACCTATTAACCAATAAAAGATAGGTTTCTGTAAACGCCTGTACTAGTAAATATGCAATATAACGTAATAATTTGGTAATACACAAATTCAATGACGAATGCCTCTGATTTGCGATTGATTTATGTTTTTTTTTCTCTCAATTATCCGGAATGAAAAAATTGTAGACTAGACCTGGTTCAAAGATTTTGCAGACGGCATATTATTTGTGGCTAAAATTAAAAACGTTTATCTCTGGAAGCATAGAAAACACTGTTCAAAAAGGATAAAAGCGATTTTATCAGTGATTTCATGGTTGCTTTTAAACAACGCAATTAACGCAAGACCGTGTGATTAAGTGCTTATAAAATCCAGTTAAATGTAAGCCTTGATTCGGTAGAGGTGTATGCTGAAGTCTAGACCAGAATCGAGAGTCAGTATCAGAAACTCGTTTAATGTGGACTCAAATATTAACTGGACCAAATTGGAATCCATTTTGGTCCGGTTAATATTTGAGTCCACGTTAAATGATGACGCATTTCAGATTCAATGTTTACTTCAGCTTTAAATAAAATATAAAAAACCGTAAAAACAAAGAAACATATACTTCCCATTCTAAGTTTATGTTGATAAAAATACAATGATGGCACTTTGAACTATTTCTTTTTTTTTCTTTTTATATATATATATATATATAGATGTATATAGATTAATTGCACATTACTTAAAACGTTTCCGTTATTGGTTTGAATTGGGCTTAACGACGCTTTTAACAATTTTTCAGTTATCCCACTCAGGTATACGATTTCCCACAAATTGGGTTAGAGAAAGGATATGTGCCGACGTCGGGGATAGATACCCAGGACACCCCAAAATTGAAGATTGGGAGTCTGATACGCTACCAACTACGTTATGACACGGCGTTGTGTTAATATCAAGATTCGTGACTTGTCTTGGTATATTTCGATACTTGAAGCACCTGCGTATATGATTCTAATCCCACGTAGACTTTAAAAGATAAACCAACATGATTAAAAAAGCTTCCACGGAAACTCTTTGAACAAGCGTGCAATAAACTGAAATCGTGACCGCTTTTTAACCATTGTCACGCTGAAACCGGAATATACCTTCTTTTGCAGAGGGTATAGACAAAGATCAGCCTGCACATATGTGCAGTCTGATCTTAGTCAAAACCACCTGTTTTTACTTTATAAGCCGGATCCGTTTATAGGATAAAATTCAAAATGAATATAAACCTGCAAGTGTTTTTCCAGTTGATATTACTGCAATTCTGTTAAGAATTTGAAATTTAGCATGACAAGCGTCAGTGCGTCTGTGTAGTGTAGAAGATCTACTCATCCCTATGGTGTACAGCATGTAGAATGTAGAATGATCTAGAACTAGTAATGATGGTATCCCACAGCTCATTTTGAGCGAATCAAATCAAACCTTCTTGGACCAAATCTGCGTAGCAAGGTGAGCTGTGGCGTTCCGAACGGCAAATTGTGTTGAATTTGTGTTGATGTTTCTTTATATTTCAGGTGTTTTACGCAATGTATGAATTATTTCTCACACCGCCCTTTTAAATACATAGCTGGTTTACTGAAAAGAAGGTTTGAAAATTTGATAAATTGACTTTAATAGGTTACTACTTTACCTATACCATAGTAAGACCCTACTGGATTTTCAAAACGTGACAACACTGATGGACATCTACTCCTAGATTTGAATCGTTAGATTCTGAATATCGTCATTCAGGTATATGTCCAAGAAATAAGTGTAATTTTAGTCAGCTACTATAAAATTTCTATATTTAGAACATTTGGCAAGTCCGAGTAGTTTGGACCCTGATCACACTACGAGGTCATCAAAATATCTCCCTTTCACATATAAGGTCACATATTTTTCTTCTTATCATTTCTTATTCTTGACAAAGATTGAATTTACGGATAGTCACCGCCAATAAAATGAATTATAATAATAAATAAATAAAAAAAAAAAAATAAATAAATAAAATGCTTGAACCATCGAATTATTCAATTAGACAGGCAGTGAACTTTGAACTCCATCATTTATATCAAGCAATTGTGTTGGTTTGGCTACCTTTACCTAGTAACTTTAACTTATTCAAGCTTGTTTTATATTTTTGAATGCATGTTTTCATATATATGTATTAGTCGTACTGCCTTGTGTCAATGGACGTGACCCGCGATCAGTAAATTGCAATGAAAACACGATTTTCTAGAAATCTTATGACATCTCGCCTACATGTTCATAAGCTTTTACTTTTGCCATACTTTCTATATGAATAAATGATTAACAAAGGGAACAAATGCAAAACAAAATTAAAAATGGGCGATCCTCTCACATCCTCTAGATTTAAGCCTTTTTTGTTATTCCTTACACGTAGATTCATCAAACTCTATAGAATCAATCTTTAATATTATATTTTGATATCAGATAAAGCATCATGACACAACCTTTTTCAAAACTTTAACCTTGCTTATATCTTCTCGTACTATACAGCTATATGCACTGATGAAGTGGGAAGATTTCATTTCACTGAATGATCTTTTTTCCTTGACCTTAAGCTTCAGTCTATTGAAAAAGTCATTGCCTTTATTTTGATATACTTTATACATTTCATTTTTATATCTAATAAAATCTTCTTCGGGTCAACCACTATGACTAAGTGTACTTGATCTTGACCTTTGCTCATTGTTTAAACATTTTAAATAAGCAGCAGTTGACAAATCGCTTGCCCGCCCACTTTCTCTGTTTGCCACGCCCATTGACTCCGCTTCGTTTTTAAAAGGCGTTATATTGCAAAATATATGGCCAGTAGCGTGTAAAAAAGAGGAGAAATGCTGGTTGGCCAGTAAGCTGTAGTAACGACGTTTAAGTCGCCAAACATCAAAAATGTTTCACATAAATGGCGGTCAATGTCGGAGTTTGAATCTCAATTCCGGGCTGAATGAATGATTTGATTGGTCTATATATTCCCTGATTGACAGCCGCTTTTAATCAGTTATGGTGAGCTCCTTTGTCAGTGTATATCTTTTATTTTTGTTGTTGCATTAGTAAAAAAGCGAAAACAGCCAACTTTCTTGAGGAACTGTATAAAGTATTAAAATATTTTTTCATAAACCGTAAACTTTTTCATGGACCGAATAAATAGATTGCTAAAATTCATAAAGAATAAAACAAACTTACTTTTTTAATGGGGTTTGATTCAATATTATTCTGAAACTTTATATATGAGATTTTTATTTAAGAGATGAAGAGAATATTTTTTGTTTTCATGGAGGTATGAACCGAAAAAACTAATCACACTGTATGAATACGCGAAGCGGATTCATACATTGTGTGATTAGTTTTTTTGGTTCATACCTCCATGAAAACAAAAAACATTCTCTTCATTTCTTATAATTTAATAGCATCGAGCGAAAAAACCAAAAACTGTACAAATTTTGATACCTTTTTGTATGGAACTATTTTATGCGGAAGCATACAAAATGGATGCGTGCTCAAAATTGTGTTCATGGTGGTATGAATTAAATTTTTCGACCAATCAGAACGCTCGTTTTTGATAGACGAAACTAACAATTAAATTATTCTTTCTTGAAATGTTGGGAACGTATAATATTTAAGCTTAATTTTCAACTCAAATGAATCCATACAGATTTGTTTTTAACCCCAGACAAAACCAACGATATTTGACGTTACCCTATGTAACCGAATACCGTGTCTTCCATCTCATAGAAGTCCCTAGAACTCGATTTCTAACATGATTTTACCTACCAGACCCTGTAGTATCTTTGTCTTTAAGCCATTAAAAGATACTGATAAAATGTTAGCTTCAGAAAGCACAAATCATAGATTATTGCAGGTTGGCAAGACTTTAAAAGTGTTCGCAGATGCAACTGTGTATTGTGTATGTCCAAAGTACATGTATATGACAGGTAAATGATTTCACCCATTCCCACACAATGACACCTCCTGACGCTCCTTAGATATAAAGCTTGGAAAAACAATGTGAAAAGTGAAGAAATTGCTTTTTACAAACGACTTCTTCATTTCCCACAATACCTGAAGTTTCATAAACTTTAACCTGTCGTCTGCATTTCCTTTCAATTTGGACCAGTCTAAAATTTCAATGTGTTGGAATGAGTTACATCAACATTTATATGCGACCATTTCATCCACATAAAAAATCATAGCCATGAAACACCGATATATTCTGTCACGTAATAATTGTACAAAGGATCCATTCCTAAGAGTGTGTTTGGGTATTCGATTGTGTAAGTCATTTTAATGGAAATTTAAGTGCAACGTAAGTCAGTTTGAAACCTGATGCCCAAAGATCTTTAATTTGATTGATAACTTCTCTGTAAAATTCCGAAATTGAATTACTGGCAAGAGTCCCAAGACGAACCTGACAGAAACTTTTCTGTGGATAGCATCTTGTTATTGTGAGACCAAGGTTAACCGTTTTCAATCTTATACCACTATAATAAACAGGTTGATAGCATACCAATATATCATATTGGTACAAGCTTAACCAATTCCAACATGACGAATTTTTAGATTGGTCCAAATTGAAAGAGTTTGAAGACGTTAAAACATAGTTGGTTTAAATTGAAAATAAAGGACCAAATGAGGTAGAAAACATTGAGATAAAAGAAAAACAAACTTTTGAACAATAATTTCTTTTTTCCTCACAATGTTTTCGAAAGAGATTTTTCGTCAGCGTGTTTCGATCCCCTGTCGCGGCAAGTATCCTTTCCGACACTTGTCTCGGGGGCTCGGAGAGGATGTATTGTAGTACTGGTGTGAGAAATACCCGGGATCCATGGTTAGGTGCTCCAGCCTCAGCGATATGTCTGAAATCCTATTAAAAGTGGCATTAAACCAAACTCTAACAAATAAATTTTTTGCGGGATTGTGAGACAAAGTGTTAGGAAACGATTAACTGTCTCTTTCTAGCTTTACACACGTATATATATATAACAAACATACGTAATTCTTTTGTTCATAAACATGCGCCTTTAATAGACCAAATTCTGTTGTATTGATACCTAGTTGACCGTGGTTTTAGAGAATTATTTTTGAGACTAAGCAATTCAAACGGAAACTTGAGCGTCAGTGGTGAAAGAGCATTCTTTGTATCCAATATGAAATGTGCACGGTCGGGTGCCGGGGCAGTACCTCGGCCTTTCTCTGTTGTCTAGGAGGCGACTCAAATCAGAGGTTAACAACTGCTTTCATCGTAACTCCTCGATTGCAGCTGGTTGGTGATTTTCATTCCAAAGCTTATATTTTTTTACCTCTATATAAATAAGTTTTGCAATGAAAAGCTCTAGCTTCTGTGTGAAACCCTTGTGGTTAAACGGGTTATGAAATTAAACCACAAGGTACCCATACCACATCTGCCATTTTATCTGGCGGAACAAACGTGAAAACTAGCATGTCGTAGGGGCGGGCGAGTAAGATCTTCATTTCATTCCTCATCGCCCTATATGACCGAAGCTGTCGATGCGCTGTAAAACTCTATTTAATAAAACCATTATGAAATGGACAGTATACGTGTTCTCGCTCAAGAATTTAGTTAAAATTTCGTTAACAAAGTTTAGGCTATTCGAAAAAAAAAAAATCTAGTTCATTCCAATCAATTTCACCGTTCTATCTGAAGCTACCAAAGAGGTGCAATAGTCATCATTGAATATGTCTCTTTCCTACATGACTTTTTAAATCGTGCATTGATATACTTATTGAACTTATTACAAAACTTATTAATTAGCTCTTCATTAGAGCTATTCTAGGTACCTAGTTTGTTTAGAAGTTCACTTGTAAAACCTTTGTTTAAAGTCACCCGGGCCTAACAAAAGTGAAATATGATTATAGACCCGTGTCGAATTTCCTCTCTACCTATAAGTGCTTGAAAAGGTCGTTGATGTCCATATAGGAATATACCTGTTCGTAACTCTGTACCAGTCTACTTATAGAAAAAAATCAGTGGCAGAAACAACATTTCTTAAAGTGGCCTTTGGGTAGAATTTCATGAAAATTTGACATAGGAAAAATGTCTGCTTTTCTAATTAATGACATGTTCAAGATCTCTTCGCGTTAAATTTAATAAATTCACTCTAAATTTAAATTACTTTAATACTTGTGTTTTCCCTATGCCCTACTTTGAAACATCGGAATATATCGAGTGAGGGCATTAGTCCCATTGCTAGTGAAAGAAAATGACGTAACTGATACGTCATGGAAACCACCACAAAATATGGGATTTTTCGGTGCAATATTAACCTATTCTATTCCGCTGACTAAATTAGCGTCTCGTAAAGCGAAATAATTTTGCTTCTTTTCTTTTTTTTATAAGTTATGAACAGTTATTTTCATTAGCTGAATCACATTTTCAAAAATGTCTTAAAGCATTATAGTTAGACATTTGAAAATGCAGAGTCAAACTTTTTCTTTTTTAGCTCACCTGAGCATGAACTGCTCTGGATGGGGTATTGTGATCGTTCATCGTCGGTCGTTCGTCCGTACATCCGTCCGTTCACAAATAAAAAATAAATATTCTGCTCCTAAATCAACAAAACTTCACAGAAATGATCCTTAGGTCAACCTCTTTCAAAATACTTCAATGACTTGAAATTCATGAGGGTCTTTGGTTGCCATGACAATTGAGTGAAAAAATCTTAAAAAAAAAACCTTCTCCTCCCAAACGAAAAACCCAGAACTTAGAAATTTGGTATAAATCATCATCTATTTACCTTCTACCAAAGTACTTCAAAGAATTACCCTATCTTGAAATTAGCCCTTTCTGTGCGATCCCTGATTCTACATGCAAATAAAGACGGAAATCTTCTTCTCAAATACCATTAGGTCTAGAGCTTTGATACTTGAAATAAATCTTCATCTATTGACCCTCTACCAAATAACTTTAAAGAATTACCGTTTATTGAAAATACGACCCCTGATTTTACATACAAATAAAGAAGGAAATCTTCTCCTCCCAAATCATAAGGCCTAGCGCTTTGATATTTGGTACAAATCATCATCTATTGGCCCTCTACCAAAATACTTCAAATAATTACCGTACTCTGAAAATTTGCCCTTTTCTGTACGATCCCTGATTTTACTTACAAATAAAGAAGGATATCTTAGAAAATCTTCATGATCCCTGATTTTTACATATGAATAAAAAGGGAAATATTTGATAATCTTTCCCCCCCCCAAAGCATGAGGCTTAAAGCTTAGAGCTTTAATGTTTGATGTGTATCAATACTTATTGACCCTTTACCAACATACTTACCGTATTCTGAAAATAAGCTTTTTTTGTGCAATTCAAAATTTTAGAAAGTAATTAATTAGGATATTTTTGAAAATATTCTACTTCAAAACCACTAAACTTAAGCTTTCATAATTAGTATGTATCAATGCCTATTCACCCTCTATCCAAATTCTTCAAAGAATCATCGTGCTCTGGAAATTAGCTCTAAATGGTAGGATCTTCAATATTTCTATGATTAAAGGAGAAAGTCTTTAAAAATATTCTCCAAAATAATTAGGTGTGGGACTTTGATATTTTGTATATATTATAAAGCATCGAACCATCAAACTCAGGGGAGCGATAGACCATCTTGGTTCTCTTGTTTCATAATCTGTGCCAGGGCCTCTTTAAAGTAGATAGTGATATTTCAAAATAATTATATTTTCGGCAGCCCCACCCAATAGGAAGTTAATCGCTTCGATTTTAAGCGGAGCTATTTAAAGAAAATGGAAAGTAGCATGTAACAACTAAGTAGAAAAGTTGATCGGTGACCTAAACGTCATAACTACAACTTGAATAAGCTGTAGTTATGACGTTTAAGTCACCAACCAATTAAAAAAAACGTTAACGAAAATGGCGGCAAATTTCTGAGATCAAAACTCATATCTTGTCTAAATGAATGATTTCATTGGTCGACTAGTTATCTGAATGATAATATCGATTGGTCAATTGTCATTGATCGCAATCTTGAGTAGACGTGCGCCTTGAAAGATTATTTGGATAGCTCTAAGGTCAGTGTCACAGGTCAAGGTCAAATATCAAATTTTAGCTTTACTGGATATTAACCCCCACATTAATGCGCGGAATTCAAATTTACTACGGACAATTGTTCTTCATCATGAGTAAATATACCTTTGAAATATTTTGGATACCGTCATGGTCAAGGTCATTGTTCAATGTTGTATATTTAGTTTAAGCTTGTCCGAGGTATATCTTTTACACAATAACAACTTGTTATTTTTGGTCAAATCTTCGCGGGATCGACACCCATTGTCCTTGGTAAAACATTCTTGTTACGTTAGATATTGATGAAATTAATATTTATTATTCAAGTCAATTCCAATTTTCTTGATTTCATCTTTCCCTGTTGTAATTTTGAATCTTATTGAGAAAAATTATTTGTTTTCTGTATGCAAAATTGTCTTCTGCTAAGATCTTATTTGTCATGGGGATCTAAGCGATAAAGCCCCATAACTAGACAGGTCGAACTGAAGGTTGTTTCAATTAAAAGTTTGACTTCTAACTTATCATATTTGATGTATGGATTTTATGGAATCGACGCTAATTTTATTCAAGGTTGTTTGGATGTTGCATTTAATATCGGTCATAATGTTTCCTACAGTCGATTGGCGAATCAATCATATATATTCTCAATGGCAGACAATTAATCTTTATTCAATCTCTCAGACATTTTATAAGCTAAACGGAAACAGGATCTTTTATATTTTTCCAGTATTGAATAGACTGGCCATGCTATGTAATCGAAAGTCTGCCAACTCATTTAATTATGGTATCCTGTATCCCAATACACTTTCTAAGTATTGAAAAATAGAGGGGTTTCCCTGCTAATGTAACTGGTATGATTCTAGCCATGTGTAATCCTGGAATGGTAAAAAGCTGATATGTTAACATTCCTTCTGTAAACATTTTCCTGTTTTTCAAAAATTTTGACCTGTCAAAATTCAAAGGTTTTGCAGATGGCATTTCAAAGTTGATTGCTTCTGAAAAAAAAAAAATTCTGTAGGGTAAAAAAAATTATGGAAAAAGAAGAAATGGCTTATTACAAGCAATTTCTTCTTTTTCCACAATGTTTTCTCAAGTATAAAATTACAGGGACGTAAAACCAGGGATTGTAAAGGAAATGGTTAAAGGAAAGGGTTGTCATAAAATTCTATTAGTTTTTACAAGTAGTTATAGTATTCCACAATGGTATAAATATACATCCATTTGTATAACATTATTTACGGCACGGAAGTGCAATAAACCGACTATTTTTCATATTACATGGGTTGTATTAAACTAGTGTAACAACAAATATACAAATGCGCTAAAGCATATGGTTACATATTTTCGGTGCGATGAAAATGCCTGTCATGAAATTATTCATAAGCGGCCCTACATGTATTCATAAGCGGCCCTACATGTTTATGAACTGAAAGAAGTGCATCGATTTATTGCACAAATTAAGGTCATGTTATAAATAAAAAAATATGTTCTTAAAATATCGACATCATTTTTTAGCGGTTTTGTAGGACAAAACCGGTATTTCACATCGATCAACCGGAAACAAGTTTTCACAAATTTTCCACTCATTTCCACGCATGCTCATAAACTTGAAGTGAAAATATTTGTGATCGCCTCCATCTTTTTTCGTCGTTGATAAAGAAAATAACTTACTTGCTGAATGCCAACAGCCCCCTTTTAGTCATGGATATCAAGGAAAATGGTTTAAAACTTCGACTTAATATATCCGTAGTAAATTGTCTAATTAACCGTCTAAATGAGAGAAATAATCTCCTCGCGTTTCAAGATAGAATCTAGGTCAGTGGTTAGTGGAGTAGGCGAATACGTGTAAACAAACTCCTAACCCTGTCTGCTAGTTTACACCCCGTATACGCAGTATATATGTTATGCGTTACAACCCTGTTATATATAGTCGCGATTCAAGCGCCTATTTAACCCCACCGAATATCTCGAATTCGTCTATATCTTTGAAACGAACATGTAGCACTGTACTTCAGTTATAATAATAATATGCTCAAAGGAAAAAGAATTGAATGTTAGCTTTGATTGCTTTACCTTTTATCATTTAACCTTTTACCACAAATTTTCACGCACTAAGAAATAATATTAAAGAAAACGTTGTGATTAAATCAAAATAGCTATTTCGGTAAACAGTAAGGGGGGCCATGATTAATTGAATGGGGTTTTAACGCAACTTTTAATAGTTTTTCAGTTATATCGGCGCGGCTGGAGCTCCTAACCAAGGATTCCTGGTAGTTCTCACACCAGTATTACCACTACATCCTTATCGAGCATCCAGTTGCTCATCCCACTTAAGATTTATTTACTCATTTTGATGATACATGTTGGCATGATTGAGCGCGGTTACTGATAAGCCAGAAAAACCGCTCTCAGGACTTTCAGTCCTTTGATTTAATTACTCGTCATCTTAAATAAAGTCTCGATTTTATCCGTTTTTAAATATTATTATTTCTATTAGAGCCTCCGTCAAGTAGAGTATCCAGCATAAAGTATCTAGTATGTATGTCTGTCAGTTTGCCCGTCTGTTCGGACTTGAACTTCCGTGTAAACTTAGTCTCGGTGGATATCATGGTAAAGAAAATAGTATCCATTCGATTATTTATTGGTTTTGATTCTGCAATATTTTTTCTTTCCTCAACGGATTTCATTGTACACACTTTCTACATATTGATATCCCGATTGACTGTGGAATTTGACTTTCCGTGATAGGTGGTTTCCAATATGACCGATAAAATAGCTGCAACTCAAATAATTCTGGCCTCTTACCGGCGACAACTTTCCTATTTTGCAACGGATTTCTCTCAAATGGTATGCATGCACTCCCCATATCAATATCTTGAATTAGATGGAAGTTTGGCTCTTCACGACAAATCATTTTCAAAATGATCTACAAATGATTGCCATTTGACAAAGTATCTTATACATGTACGCAACACTTCCTTTATTTTTCAACATTTTTTCCATATTATGAAAAGATACATATTTCACAAATATCTTTAATATGTTCGAATTTTAAATTTCTGTGATCGATCGGTCGCAAGATAGTCATTATTCGCCGTTCAACAAAGAATTTGACACATAGCAATATTTTATATTTTTGAATATCAATAATGTCAATTTGTCATTTGTCATGTGATGTCAATAAACTGTCACGGGGTTCTACAAATGGCTGCATTTTTTAAAAACTTTTATCGCAGAATAAACTTTAAGGTACGGATTTATTTCAAAGTTTATTTAAGAGATGAAGAGAATATTTTTTGTTTTCATGGAGGTATGAACCGAAAAACCTAATCACACTGTATGAATACTATGTGATTAGGTTTTTCGGTTCATACCTCCATGAAAATAAAAAATATTCTCTTCATTTCTTATAATTTAATTGCATCGAGCGAAAAATGCAACAACTTTACAAATTTTGATACCATTTTGTAGTGAACTATTTTGTGCGGAAGCATTCAAAATGGCTGCGTACTCAAAATTTTGTTCATGGAGTTATAAATTAAATTTTTCGACCAATCAGATCGCTCGTTTTTGATAGACGAAACTAACAATTAAATTATTTATGCATCAGTCACAATATATTTCTTGGATGAATTCAAATTTCATCTCTTTATCTAATTGACCGATCGCTGGCCTCTCCCACTAAGTCCGTTGGCCACGCCTATTTGTCTCCGACAGGGAGTTGCGCTTCAATTTTTAACAGCGTTATTTTTGCAAAGTCTATGGCCAGAAGCATGGAACAAAACTGTAAAATGGTTGGTTGGTTACTCAAACGTCTCACCTAAGCACGGGGTACGTGGTTAATTATCTTACACCTTGCAGGGATTTTCCTTGGACAAAGTCCTTCCAAATGTGAAAGTATGTATTATCATAAAAACTATAGCAGCAGAAATGCTGACACTATTCTTTAAAGAAATCAAGAAGTAAATCCTTAAGAAACTTTCACTTAATAACCCATGTTACTGGCACGCAAAACCATTTGCCAGTTTGAAAGTTTTAAAAGCTCTTGTGCAAGGGCTCGACTGACAACCAAAGACACCGTTGTAGATTACTCTGTTTATTAGTCCTGGGTTGACGTGAAACTGAAAAAGACAAACAAAATCACACCCTATATTGAATGGCTTAATAGTCATTACTCTTTTTAAGTCACAAGACATAAACTTCTTAGAACTAGGATAGCAGAGATTAGATTTTGAAGTACGGAGACAAAATAATGATGTAAATGAGATCTTATATGGCACGATGATATTTGTATCCTTTAAGATCACCATGCTCTATTAGAGACTTATTTAACAACATATGATTCGCAAATATCATGAATCCAGATCAGATCGATTGGTCAGTCCTCACATTTTAGCTACCAAAATCAAAGTCTTACGCTTAATCTGCAGATTATGACCGAATTAATAACATCAAGCACTGAAACATTATAATGTCTATTTACCTCCTTCCACTTTTGACGATTAGACAACGATTCTGACCAATTTTAATGTTACCGCTTCATTCTTCGAGCCGCCGTCATAGCGCAGTTGGTAGCGCGTCGGACTGTTAATCTAGAGGTCCCGGGTTCGATTCCCGACGGCGGCACTCATCCTTTCCGACTATTTGTCTCTCACCAATGGGTCGATAATCGTAGACTTATGTGGGATAGCAGCTGGAGGCTAGAAAAGGATGTAATGGTAGTACTGGTGTGAGAAATACCAGGAATCCATTGTTAGGTGCTCCAGCCGCCGCGATATGACTGAAAGATTGTTAAAAGCGGCGTAAAACCACATTCAAACAAACAAAAATCATTCTTCGAAAATAACCTTTGGGCAGAAATCGTGGACTCTAATGCGCTGGTGCCCGTCGCGTAATATAGAAATACATAGAGCGCACATCTTTCTTGAACCAGCGCAGTTGCTGTAACCCGGTAGCGTAATAGGGAATGATTTTTACGGTGTTATCCGGACAGCAGTTACAGTCCAAAAGGCCTGGAGATTAGATATTTTAATGTCACATCACGTTGTGACCCTTAACAAAAATTTAACTATAATCCATTGGCACACAACGACGCTTTTAGATGCCCCAAGATAAAAAAGCCTCTGGAAACATTGTGGAGAAAGAAGGAGTTTCTCGTTACTGGTAATTTCTTCATTATCCACAATATTGTCTACAACAAAAGTCGAATAATTTTCCTTGAGATGCATCATCTGAAAATTGTCGCCTTTAACTTCTTCCAATTTGGACCAGTCTAAAATCCTGTCGTCTGGAAATGAGGAAAACGGTTGAACCACCAACTGTAATTCATCTGAATGTCCCCTCCCTCCTTTCACCCATATCTCCCTCATTCTCTTCTTGATATGGCACCTCAACCCTTTCATTTTTGCAAAAATTTTAGACCTGTCCAAATTCAAAGGTTTTGGAGGCGAAATTTTAATATAGATTTGATTTGAAAAATAACCACCCAGAAAGGTAGAAACATTTGTAGAAAAAGAAGAAATAGCTTGTTACAAGCAAATTCTTCTTTTTTCAAATGTTTTCTCAATTATAAAATCACAGAGACAGAAAAGTAGGGCTTGCACAGGAAAGGGTTAAATTTTCCGGCACAGAAATCATTGCATGGTAGGAAAATGAAAGAATAAGTAGGCAAGTCTCAACGAAAGGAAGAATGATTTAAATATAATCAAGGTGTCATCTGCTTATATATTAACCCATTCTCAAACAATCCCGTATACGGACTATAGCTATGGAAAACATTTTGAGATAGAAGAAATTGCTTGTAAAAAGTAATTTCTTATATTCTCAAAATGTTTTTTACCTTGCAAAGCCTTAATGTTTCAATTTTTGTCGTCTTCAACTTCCTACAATTTTGGCTGGTCTAATGTTTTGATGTTTGGGAATAAAGGCAAAAAGAACAACTTTTCAGACATGGTCAAGTTCACAGCGTTCTGTCTAGACCTCAACTTTGCAGGGTGACTTAGAAATTATGGAATACTTAACCGACTATAACCGGATGATAAAATTTTAGATCGGTCCAAATTCAAAGAAGTCGCAGACAGCAGTTGCAAGTTGACAGAATTTCAAGTATTCTTATCATTCTGTTGGAAAATGAAGCTAATTTGTAACAAGCAATTTCTTCATTTCCCACATTGATTCTCTAAACTATTTTCTTTAGGGGCACAAAACGCCAAGATGTTTTGGGATGGATAAAAACATAATAACACAATCGAGAATTTCAAACATTTAAGAATATTCAAGATTAAAATATTAATTAACTTTTTGGTAAAGGAGAACTTTCTTGAAACAAGTAGATTCTGCTTTCTCAAAATTCTTTTTAACATAAACGGCACTTATTTTCCAATTGATATATACATGTGACAGTGAATTGCCGTCTGAAATGCGCTTCAATTTTGTCGTATGGTAGTTGATAGAAAATGGATTTACAAAATGACAAGAAGCTGATTTAATCCTTTTTCAATTTTAAACTACATGCATCGTTGTCTTCATGGTGTTAAATGGAGATTCTAAGTATCTCTTGTGCGAAAATTAACTTTATGAACATTTCAACAAACAAAACAAAACCAAAAAGGCGTCATTCTAATTTCAGTTAAATGTACATTAACACAAACAAATTCACACTCGAACAGATAAGATTTCATCAACTAAAAATAGTTTTCTGTAATTTCACCAAATTTGGACTAGTCTAAAATGCTGGCTCTTTGGAACGGGTTAGAATATCTCGTTTCAAGGCAACTTTAACTTCGTAACTAAAGCGTGTTATGCTGTCGACCAACGATTTTCTTTTTGATTGATTGAATGGTGTTTAACGCCTCTTTTAACAGTATTTCAGTCATATCTTGGCGGCTGGAGCACGTAACAACGTATTCCTGGTATTTCTCACACCAGTGGTACCACTACATCCCTTCCTAGCCTCCTTTCACTTTGGTTTACTATTATCCACCCATTGGTGAGAGACAAATGTCGGAGAGAATATGTGCCGCCGCCGGGGATTGAACCCAGGACATCCCATGATTGAAGATCAGGAGTGTGATGCGCTACCGACTGCGCTATAACGGCGGCGATTTGCTTTTTGCCATATGTACATGGAAATATATTTTCCAAAATAAAGAGAATTTATATCTAAGACAAATTTCCTTGTCGGAGTTGATTCGGCGTGGACATCTATCCGTCTACCAGAAAGACGACACAACTTACACTCTTGACAAATTTTAGGGCTATGCCCTCGGACTTGAACAATATTACACTGATCTTTCAAACGAACTCTAATTGTTAACCCTTGTCCTGCTGAATGATTTTCCTCTCTTCACTATATTTGAAAACTTTTAGACATAACTAGATCGATCTTGTGTTGAAAATTGTCTCTGAAAACAACAACAATAAGCAGGTACTGCTTAGATAAATCTGCACGTCTTTGTAGGCTAAGCTTAGTCTATACACTTGCCAAATCAATTATCAAAGCAGGAATTTTCCGGGATCAGCATGACAAGGGATAACATAAAGGCCTTTTCAGCCAATTATGTCAAATCCAAAACATCAAAGCATTTTTTCTCTATAAATACCTTCGTTCTGAAGTCATTTGTCGAATCCAATTTTCGTGACGATTGAATAGGGAAATGACATTTATTCAAGTGGAAAAGGTTAAATTCGTGCCACAGATTAAGAATACTAAAAGCAATACAATTTTTGAAGAATCGAGTGAAACTAATATATGTGAAAATGGGGGGAACCAAATATTTCCCGCTAAACGCCAATTTGCACTTTGTAGTATAACAAAATATAAGATTTTTTTTGTTCGATAAGATACAATAAGTAAATAGCCTTAAAGACATATAAATCAGTACAATTAATCACAGCTGATGATCTTATTATGGTAGGTAAAAGGAGAGAGCGCTTTTATCCTGGTAGGAAAAATATGAAAAAGGAAAGGAAAAATATCGCAAATAAATAGGCTTGAACGATTCACTCATAATAGTGTCCGGTCATTACGTAGAAAGTGGGGAACGGATGTACTTAACCCGTTCCTATACAATGATGCTTTTTGACACCCTTCAATAAAACAATTTGGGAAACCCTTGTGTACAATGAAGAAATTGCTTTCAACGAGCAATTTCTTCATTTGGCACAATGTTTTCTACTCATTAATTTCAAAAAATCTAAATTTTCATGACTTTTAAAATGTCGTCTGCAACTGCTCTCAATTTGGACAAGTTTGAAATTTAACCGTCTGGTAATGGACTAAAGCATCTTCTGTGGAAGAGCCGTTTTAACCCATTCCCCTGATGAAAAGCATTTGGTAAAAGATTGTGTAAAATGAAGAAATTGTTTGTCATAAGCAATTTCTGCATTTTACATAATGTTTTCTATCTAGCAACTTGAATGATCTACAATTCAATAATCTTAAATCGTAGTCTGCAACTCGATCCAAATATGACAAGTCTATAATTTTATCGTTTGTTAATGGGTTTAACTTGAATAAAACAGTTTAATAAAAGCGTGTAAAGGTAGCAATTCCAAGACTCAAAACTGTTAGCATTTGTGTCAAAGCCACGCACTACAGCGAATCTTAAATCAAATAAGAGCACCGCCCACGGGTGCCAACGCTCGGCTGCAGGTGCTTGATAATGCAAAAATTCTAAGTCGAAAAGGGACATAACTCTTATAAAAGCGCTTTTAGTGTTATCCCCCTTGATAGTCTAGATAGCTCTTGTGATGGTCAATACACATGTCAAGGATATCTTCAATAACAACAGAAATATGACCAAGGTTTAAGTTTGTCAAGCCAACACAAACGCCGACGCGATCGACACCAAGGTGATCACAATACCTCGGGTTTTCTCCGAAAACAGCCGAGCTAAATACGTTTCTCAAACTTATTATTCTTCTTAATTGTTCATTGATCTGGCATTTAAAATGAATATTGCTTCCATTTATTTTTTAAAGAGTTTATTAAATTCTGTAGATCTACCTGGAAATTAGCACGATAGATGCTTTTCACGATGATTTTCACATAAAATGTGTATTTGCTGAACAAAATTTGATCGTTATAAAAAGATATCGTAACAAAAGATACATTATACTTAACGATAAATTCTATAATGTAAAAGTACATACAATGGTGAAAATCTGGTAGCATATTCGATCTGGCTGCACTCAACTAGGAAGGAAATGTAAACGTGACACCCAATTACTTAACGCCCGAGTTCTCCATTTAGACCAAACTCGATGTTCTAGGTCTTCATCGTTTGATCTTTATTTTCGGAAGAGAAGATATTTTTGTTTGAATTGTTAGATTAGTCTGTTTTTTCTCCCATTACAATTCACAACATGTGAGAGGTCTTGTTTGTAGCACAAACAGGATTCTAACACTCAAAAGACTTTACAATTGTCACTTAGAGTCACTTTACAGCAGTCACTTAAAGTCATTTGAAACGGTCACTTAGAGTAATTTTACAAAGGCCACTTATAGTTTTTTTTACAATGGGGACCCAATATCCCTTTGCAACAGTCACTAAGTGTCACTTTTCATCAGTTACTTAAAGACTCATTACGACTATCACGTAGAGTCACTTTACAACGACCGACTATAATCACTTTACAACAGTCACTTATAGCCACTTTTCACCAACGGTCACTGAAAGTCACTGTACTGTGGCTTCTTAGTCCCCTTCAGACGGTCACTTAGATTCAATTTTCATTGGTCAATTAGGGTCATTTTACAACGGTTACTTAGAGTCGCTTTTCAATGGCCACTCGTAGTCATTTAACAATCGTTACGGTCACATAGAGTAGCTTTACAATCGTCACTTAGATTCAATTTTCAAGGGTCAATTAGGGTCACTTTTCGACGGTCACTCAGAGTCGCATTTTAACAGTCACTAATAGTAAATTTACAACGATCATCCAAGAGTAAATTTACAATCGCCACTTATGGTCACTTTTCAACGGTCACTTAGAGTCATTTTACAATGTTTACCTAGAGTCATTTTACAATCGTCATTAAAATTCACTTTTCAACGGTCACCTATAGTCATTTTACAATGGTCCCGTAGAATCCGTTTTGCCCTGACCTTGTCCCCGACGGCGGCAGTCATCCTTTCCGACTATTTGTCTCTCACCAATGGGTCGATAATCGTAGACCTATGTGGGATAGCAGCTGGAGGCTAGGAAGGGATGTAATGGTAGTACTGGTGTGAGAAATACCAGGAATCCATTGTTAGGTGCTCCAGCCGCCGCGATATAACTGAAAGATTGTTGAAAGCGGCGTAAAACCCCATTCAAACAAACAAAACAAATTGCCCTGACCTTGACTGAAATGTCTGTGATATTCTCTCCATCCTTATATTAACCCTTGTCTTGCTGATCCCGGAATATTCCGGTTTTGGCAGGAGGTAAAGACCAAGATCAGCCTGCACATAAGTGCAGTCTGATCTTGGTCTACACCTCCTGTTTTTTTCCTGTCAGAGTTGTTAATGAAACTGATTTCTAAAATAAATATTAATGTTTGAACAACGAGTTCTATCAGTGCTTTCAGCCCTTTGATTTTACAGTAATTCAGTAAGGTTATTTATACAGCATGACAAGGGTTAAAAAGAATCAGAAATATTTTTTCCGTCAAGTTGTCCACGCCGTCAAGTTGTCTACCCCGTGGATTATTTTTAAAACTATTGTCAGTCGACATCCACTCGATTTTATAGACAATATTGATCATACTATTCGCACCTTCAGAAACTCTATTTCGTCGGTGTGCGAGCAAATTGTTGTAACTGCTTTATAAAATCTGTAGTTACGACATTTCGCTTGCCCACCGACGATATATCCTGTTTGACATACTTTACGAATGAAAAAATTCGGGCGGTGATGTGGTCGGGGAAGTTTCAATATATCCGCACCTCTTTGGCTTCAGTTGTTTAGCGTTAAGAATTAAAGGACATGATTTTCCGGTGTGAGCAAATTGGGAAAGTCTGAGGGCATATACAATGAAGTCGATTTGTAAAGTTGTCCCTTAGATATTGTATTGAATAAGTTTTTTACATGAAAATTTAAGTACATCTTGACTCGACGTCAGCAGATCTTAAATTTGATTGGCAGCTGTTTTAGAGAAACTCCGTTAAACTTCATATTAAAGGAAATATATTGGACACACAAATTGAAAAAAGACACACAAATTGAAAAAAAGGGGGAATTCGGTGGAAATTAAATCTATTTACTAGAGATCTAATAAAATACAACGTAGACATTTTGAATTAGACGAATAAGTAGGTCAACTGATCAGCGTGCGCATCTAATCGAAACATAAGGAATAGTATATCATAGCTATGATACAAGGCCTTGGATTCTAGCCACTGAGAGAGAAAAAAAATGGATATTTAACTCGACCGAAAGTTGAGCTAAATTTTTTTCCTATGCGGTGAGAACCCAATACACTTTTTATATGACTACTAAATAGTAGTATTCCATTTATCACATACCAAAGTATTTTGCTTAAAATATAAACAAAGGGCTGAAAGTGAGCGATTTTAAGCGATTTTGTTAGCTTTTCAGTAGCTATGTATAATGATGTCTACATGTCACTCATGTATGATCATAATAAGAGTCAGTAAATGTACACATACACTAAGTGCATTTATCCCCAAGTGTTTTTTTCTTTAAACTGAACATATTTTCCTGCATAATGATTCAACAATGTGCAAAAAAGAATCACAAGTAGTACGGCTCAAATCAAAGGTGAAGACAGAGTATTGAAACACAAACAAGGTCCGAAACATATGCACCTAGGGTTACAATAGTTATAGTGTGGACTTCTCAATTTATACGGAACACACATATTTATTCTAGATAAAAAGAATAAAATCCTTAAGTAATACTTGATGTAGAAGATTTTGTATCCCGGCGCATACGAAGAGAACAACGGCGTAAAAAAGTATTATGAAGGACAACACGAGAAACAAATAGAATACATTTAAAACACCGAAATGTCATTAGGTGGCGAATCAAACATTTGTATGACCCTATGTACATGTAAAAGGATATGAAAAAACCTTGAAAGGATTCATTGAAAATTTGCTCTAATATTGTAAGCAAAGTTCAATGTTTAGACCAAATCTGCTATTTTGTTTTATCACAATATTTGCACTAATGTTATTTAATCAATACGTGAAAGTTGGTGTTTATGTGGTAATGGGTCAAGAGTTAATAGGACAAAGACATCGAAACTAAGATAAGATTCTTTTTGTAATAAACATTTCATTTAAGAGATGAAGAGAATATTGTTTGTTTTCATGGGGGTATGAACCGAAAAACCTAATCACCTAATCTATTCTAACCTAATCGCTTCGCGTATTCATACATTGTGTGATAAGGTTTTTCGGTTCATACCTCCACGAAAAAAAAAAATATCTTCATTTCTTATAATTTACTAGCATCGAGCGAAAATAACAAAAAACTTTACAAATTTTGATACCTTTTTGTATGGGACTATCTAGTTCGGAAGCATACGAAATCGCCGCATACTCAAAATTTTGTTCGTGGGGTTATGAATAATTTTTAGAATGCCTTTTTTGATAGACGGAACTTAAAATTAAATTATTATGATTACACACGAAGTGCTGTATGCACGTTTCAAAGATACTGTTCGTTTTTTCGAGAGGTGAATGGTTTTTTGATATTGCGGATTCTGTGCGCTTTAACCACTCACGAATTTAAAGGATCTGTAACATACTCTGTATATATACTGTAGCACAGGGGGATTAATACCACTCGTAAGCTTAGTTTGTTTACATGTATTAGCTTGACTCCATTGACCACTGACCAAGATTCTATCTTGAAACGAGAGTAAATTATTTCTCTCATTTAGACAATCCATTAAGCAATTCATCATGAATATCTAACAAATCAAGATTATGGAACTTTTAAACCGCTTTCCGTGTTATATTTAAAAAAAAAACAACAACAACAAAAAAAAAACAAGCTGTGAGCATTCAGCAAGTAAGTTATTTTCAAAATCAGCGATGAAACAAGATGGGGGCGATCACGTAGATTTTCACGACAAGTTTATGAGCATGCATAGAAATGCATAAAATTCACATCCGACTTTTGGGTCAATTTTAAATATTGACTTTTGTAATAACAGAAGCGTACAAACTTAAACCGTTCATCCGTTTTAACAGTAGCATGACGTCATTCTACCGGATAGATGACCTCTTCTGAAATGAATTCTTTTCTGTTCAGTGCGATTTCGTTCTCTAGAAATGAATGTATCTTGAAAGGAAATCATTAAATCTGGGATAGTGTAAATTTCAGTCGTCTTGTAATTGGTTCGTTATTAGCATTTTGTTCTTTTTCTGAAATAGATCAGATTGTTGTCATTTAGGCAATATAATCGGATAATGTTTTCCAAGGTAACGGATGTTAAAGGGGGTATGTAACAGATTAACAAATATTAATCATCTTTATTCCCTCTCATATATTTTTTGAAAAAAAAAAATATTCTGAAAAGTAGTTTTGCGAATATCAAAATAAACAAGTGTATTTCGCTAATAGCTCAAGAAAGGTTTTAATCTATTTTTAGATTACGCCGAGACTGTTGCATTGAATATTAGGTTTCCCTGAAACCTTTTCTAGATAACCACAAAAAGCAACGTTAACCTTCTAGAATACCGCGAAGACAATACCTGTCTCATACTTAAGTATTAAATGTTCGTTTTAGCGTATTTGTCAGCAATTAGGATTTTTTCCTATCTAGGTTTCAGAAAAAACGATACCTCCCTTTAACCAATTCCCACACAGTGACGCTTTTGGGCGCCCCTCAATAAAGGCAACAGGGAAAACATTTTTAAAAATGAAGAAATTGCTTGTAACAAATTATTTCTTCATTTTACACAATGTTTTCTATCCAGAAAGTTGAAAAAATCTGAAATTTCATAAACTTTAAATTGTCGTCTGCAACTTCTCTCAATTTGGACCAGTCTAAAGTTTTGTCGTCAGGTAATGGGTTAAGAAGATTTTGCTTATGCGGATAGGTTATTGAAGCGCACTCATAACCCCGGTAGCTGTGTTGCCGAGTTGCAACCCTTACCACGGTCCTAATATCTACTTTAATGGAACCTCTAATGTGTATTTCGTTAAAATAGAAATGCTTGAACCGATTGAGTCGACTAGCGATAGGCATTTAATCGACACACACTCCCGGGTAGCAAACTGGAAACAAATGTTCATTATCCCATCACCAAACTATGTCGCTTTTTGTACTCCCTGAACAATTATGCTTCTGGATAACTTTGTTAGAAAATGAGAAATTGCTTGTAACAGAGAAACTCTCCTTTTTCAAGGCGCTTAGTTTTCAAATTTCGCAAACTTTAAAATGTCGTCTTCCGTTTCTTTCATTTCTTGATCGTTCAGATATTGTCCTGTAACGGATTAATATTGTACTCTGTCGTTTAGCCAAGGACACAGCACGGCCTCTACCACTTCAGAGATATTGTAGACGAATATTTCAAATTCTTGACAATTATAAAATATTTATCTCTCTGGGTAGAAGGAATGTGGAAAATGTAGAAATTGCTTGTAACAATTTCCACATTGTTTTCCAGAACTATTTTCTTAAAGGGAGTAAAAAGGAGGGATTGTGTGGGAATGGGTTAACTCCTTGGTTACTTTAACCTCGTTTATTTATCAAGACAACCTTTGACAAAGAAGACTGCTAAAAAAAAAAACAATGCTTTGCTAGCTTACAGTACTTTTCAGTACTTTGATTATAGCGCAAATGACATTCAATATCTTTTGGCATGGATAAATACCATACACATGCCAAGCATGTCGATATATTTCATAGTAATTAAGCATATGATAGGAAGCTGCTCAATTCAAATAGGAAGCGTGTATCATTAAGGAGTTCCGTCTAGCATTATTTATCACCATGTTTATCTAAAGGAAACTTTCAAAATAACAAGGAAAATATTGTCTACACGCGTACATCTTACAAGCAGATAAGTTTTTCCTTTGATATTTTGTTTACGTCAATAGCGGTTTCCGTCTTCTTGGTGCCATTCTCTTTGAACCCATTGCTAGACGACACAATTTTAGACCTGTCAATATTCAAAGAACATGCATGTTACAATTTTCATATGATGAAATTTTAAAAAACCCTTTTTGAGGTGGAGAATCTTGTAGATAATGAAGACATAGCTTATTACAAGCAATTTCTTCTTTTTGCACAATGTTTTCCAAAATTATTTTTTCTTGGGATGTCACAAAGTGTTACTGTGTAAGAATGGGTAAAATCTTTCCTCCAATGAGCTTAAAAATACTGGTTTTGGTCTAGTTTAGAATGAGCAAAATGAAAACACAGAAATAGATAATAAATTGGAAATTTATCCAACCCGGCTTTGAACAACAACAACAACAACAAAATAATTTATAATCCAGGAACAATTTACGAATCAGGCAAAAGTAAAAAATCAAAGTCCTGAAAGTGCTGTTAGCTAGCAAAGCATGATTTTATTAGTAATCTTCTTTGTCAAAGGTTATTATGATGAGTAGAATTTAGAAAACCTTTGCCTCGTAGGGTAGGAAACAGTGTGGACAATGAAGAAATTGCTTGTGACAAGCAATTTCTTCATTGTCCACAATGTTTTCAAAGCTACTAGTGAGATGCTTCAAAAGCGTGACTGATTTGGATTGGATTAAATAGCACGCTTTTGAAGGAGTTGTCTATAATTTGAATAAAGTTAATCCATGAGGCAATAAAAAACAGTGGCAGAGTTTGCAATATTCTTGAAATTAGAACTACTTTTTATGGCGTACGCATTCAATGGTTTAGTCGTCAAGTCTCCAGTGGAAGTTTTCACTCGTAGAACTCTGAGAAGACCTCAAAATTTGGTCTGTTAAATTAAGCTATCAAAGCTGACGCTTTTCTAACTAAAAAGGAAACCATTACGATTTTTCTGAGTCTGCTAACTCTCCATACCATGTCCGGTGGCTACACATGGAACAGTTTTGTACATTTTATCAGCAATTTTCAATCGTCAACGATTCATCTGAGAGAATTTCTCTCTTTCTAGATCCGGATTTCTTTTTTTGCACCGAAATTGATTTAATAAATCTGACTAAAACTGTCTGGAAATTAGACCAAATCGTTTCTCGATTGCAAAAGATCAAAAACTGACGTTTCGCCACATTTAATCAGATATCGATTTATGAGCCTATACATTTATAACTGATGCACTCTGAACTTTGTGTGAAGCTTTTTTTATCGGTTTTAGCGACATGAACGTCGTAATTACAGCTTAATCAAGTTGTATAGATCCACAAGCTATCTTCTTATAGCAGATTTGATCTTTGTGTCACCTTTAGATCGTGTGTCAAAGATTTGTTTTTAGCTAGCAAAGCGTCAGCTTGATAGCTTAAGCTAACAGACAAAATTTTGAGGTCTTCTCAAAGTCAACGAGCGCAAAGTGTCATTGGAGGCTTAACCGCTAAATCCATGGAATGCCTACGCCATAAAAATAGTTCTTATGTATTTCAAGAATATTGCAAACTCTATTCAAATTGTAAAAGAACTCTGTCAAAGGCATGCTTTTTAACCCATTCCCATCCAATTCCGCTTGATAAAAGCACCCAAAGAAAAAAAGCTTTGGAAAATATTGTTGACAATGAAGAAATTGCTTGTAACAAGCAATTTCTTCATTGTCGACAATGTTTTCTATCCATCAAGGGAAATATTTTCTAGATCAAACCATGCTTTGCTAGCTTACAATACTTACAGTACTTTGATTTATAGTGAGCCTCTGACTATAAGTCGTGCTGATTTATACCATTTGGTATTTCAGTCGAGCTTCCCCGTTAGAGGTCAGTTATACCATTTCTGAACAATGTTGCCAAAGCATCATATTTGCGATCCTTCCAAATTGTACATAGGAGCTATGATTATTTAAAACAAAACCTATTTAATTTCGAGCAGGTTCTGTGCTCGTACGAGTAAAATCTATTTATCCCAATAAACGACCCCCCCCCAAAAAAAAATGCTCAGAATTTATGGGTCGCTGTGATTTATGTGACACATTCTTTGTTTGTTTTGCGACGTAAACGTTGTAACTACAATTTATTCAAGCTGGAGTTACCTCATTTAGGTCGTAAACCCAAAATTTTAATTTTTTAATTTTTTTTACATGTTACTGGCTTTAAATTTTGCAAAATAACGTCGTTAATTCTTTCCTGCTCAAAACCTGGTTTTTACGTTCCTGTGAATTTATAATTGAGAAAACATTGTCGGAAAAGAAGAAATTGCTCCTGACAAACAATTTCTTTTTTTCCCACAATATTTTCTACCCTCTAGGTAAGTTACCTTTCAAATTGCACTCACTTTTAATTGTCGTTTGCAACAACTTTCAAATTGAACAAGTCTAAAATTTGAAAACGGAAAGGGTTAAATATCGAAGTGAAACTACATGTTGGAGTCAGTAGGCGTGGCCAGCGGAGTTAGGGGCGGCGGAGGGGCAGCGATCCGACAATTATCCGCAGTTCATCAGTCAGAGATTCGTCTATAATCAGTAGAGCTATAAAGATACACGTAGATCATCGTTTTCAATCAATGTGCAATATTTACATATTCCAGAAATATGGCGCCAGTATTTGTCTAACCTTTATAGTCTGTATTTATTACTTCCCGAAATACGAATGATGGATCAAATGAAAACATTGATCAGTTTCTCTGGCTTCATCTGTTGAATATGTATCTGTCTGCAAAGTTTCTCTTACCATTTAATTTGATCAGGGGTATTAAGCGTAAAAATGAAAAGATTGCAAACAACAATCATTTGTTTTTGTGTTTTTTTATTGTTTGTATGTGGTTTAACGCCGCTTCTAACAATTTTCAGTCATATCGCGGTGGCTGGCTCTCATTGGTTGGATAATCGTAAGCCTAAATGTAAAAGCAGCCGAAGGCTAGGAAAAGATGTATTGTTGTACTTGTGTGAGAAATGCCAGGAATCCATTGTTAGGTGCTCCAGCCGCCTCGGTATGACTGAAATACTCCATATACTTTACGCTGCAATCTGCAACTCCTTTTAATTTGGAACAGTCTCGTAGTAAAAGGTTAATAAAGCAATTATGTCCTAGTATTTCCAGTGCAGATTTCTTTGTAAAGGGTTGAACAATCTTTCAGTTATATCCCGGCGATGATTTTTTCTATTGTATTGGAAGTATTAAAATGACTTTCATGGAGTGAGAAGAAGGGATTCTAAGTGTATGGTTTTCATCACTGTGACTATAACATGTCTTGTCGAAAGTCTCACCTCGTTGCTTGGGCGGCTCGCACTCATAGCCACCGGATTATAAGTCAAGCTTGCTCACCAGAGAGCTATCGGGTGAATCAAATGGGTTGAAATTAAATAGATAGATTTTCCAGTCTTGCTCCAGAGACACAAATGAAAGGGTCGAGAGACGGAGAAGGTCTAAAAATGCAAACAATATGCAGCACGGAACATCAAAGGGTTATATATTCTCTACAAAAATAAGCAATACAACGTAAGAACCATTCATTATTTTAATCAAGAGCCGAATAATCTTCTAACAACCGGTTTCAAACAACGTACCTGCCTCTTTCCCTTAGACTATAAACTGTTTGCTCATTAGAAAACATATATAAATGCTATTTTTTTTCTAAAAAAGATGTACATGTATCTCCTGAAGACATTAACATTTAATCGTGTATAATCGTGTAATAACCCATCATCCTGTGACAGGCAAACTCTATTGCTATAACAAGGCAATGTAATGGCTTTGATAATTATGGTGCTACCTCTGTTTACAGGGTCAAATATAAGACGGTTTCTCTCTCACAAATGGGTGAATAATCGTAAATCTAAGAAGGATAGCAACTGGAGGCTAGGAAAGGATGCATTGGTATTACTGTTGTGAGAAATACCAGGAATCTATTGGAATCTATTGTGAGGTGCTCGAGCCGCCGCAATATAATTGAAATACATTTTAAAGTGGCGTTGACCCCATACAATCAATCAATCTCTATTTTTCGGGCGCTTCGCATAAATGGGCTTACTCTTGCGGCTCATCAACCGGCCGCGTGCGGTAAAACACCGTAAGCCGGCACCACTCGGATTCGAATCTTCTACCTCACGCTTCGAAAGCGGACCTCTTTACCACTCGGTCACGTAAGTGGTACATTTATATGTCAGAGTCTGTATGGCAGTTTTCAGGGAGTCGATACTCACCCTTTTTTAGCCTATTACGAGATGAACACATTTAAGACTGGTCCAAATTAAAAGTAGTTGCAGACAACAATTAAAAGTTAATGAAATTTTAGACTTTATTCAACTTTCCAGATAGAAAAAAATTTAGAAATGAAAAGTTTGCTTGTTTCAAGCAATTGCTTCATATTACACAATGTTTTCGAAATTGTTTTTCTAGAGGGGCGTCATAAAGCGCCACTGTGTGGGAATGGGTTAAAAAGCATACACGTTCAAGTTTCTGCTGCAAAGACTTTGATACACTCCTAGTAAAAGGTGATTCACGGCGTTTTGGATATCATTTTGTCGTTTCTGTAAAATTGTAGTCGGCTCATTACATGTTTTGTTATTATTTTCCAGATAACTGTTTGATTGTCCAATGGCATGTTCACTGGTTGTTACTTGTCAATTTGCTATAACATTCACATGATACAATCTCTGGTTCGGAAACGAATGAAACGGTTCCTATTCTTTTCATACGAATGGTCGATATTTATGATATGACCTGGGGTGCTGGAGTGAAATGAACCCGTTGAAAAGTTTTAATATAACCCGAGTGATATCACACTAGTGTAATAACTATGCAAATTATCTGAAGACTATAGTAACGACTGACCGTTTTGGCGAATCTATAAAATGACGTCGTTTAACAAAAGGCGTTTGTGATTCGAGGAATATCGTTAACATTTTTTTCCTAAGATTTTGCATAAAGATTAAGATCATATTATAAGAAGAATATCGAATTCATGCTCTTAAAATACTAACTATATTGAACTCGTTATCTAAAACGGATAACGAGTTGGCCAAGACTCGTTATCTATTTATAGATGACGAGTTTAATAAATTCGGCATTCAATGACCACTCATTCAATATCCTCTATATATTGCTTTGTATTTCTTTAATTTATTTACCCATTGCCACACGGAAATAATTTAGACTAGTCCAAATTGAAAGAAGTTGCAGACGACAATTTAAAGTTCATGGAATTTTGAATCATATCATCTTTTTGAATAGGACACATTGTGGATAATGAAGAAACTGCTTGTGACAGGCAATTTCTTCATTTTCCACAATGTTTTCCAAAGCTTTTTTCCTTAGGAGGGGGGGGGTCTAAAAGCGTCTCTGAGTGGGAATGGGTTCATTAAACTAGTCTGCTTTCTGGATATCTAGTATTTCTACAATATAATTAAATGGAATTTATTTCGTATACTTCCTTCATTGACTGATCTCTGACCCCGCCCATTTATTCCACTGCCACGCCCAATGACTCCAATAGGCAGTTCCACTTCTATAATAAACGGTGTAATTTAGGTAAAAAAATAAGGCCAGTTATATGTAGCAAAAGAGTTAAGGTTGGTGACCCAAACCTCGTAACTACAGCTTGAGTAAGATGTAGTAACGACTTTAAAGACGCCAAACCAACAAAAATGCTTCACATAAATGGCGGCCGATATCGGAGTTCAAAGTTCAGGTCTAAACTAATTATTTGATTGATACTTTGGTCTATAGTCGCGATTGTTTAATTGTGATACCAGAACTGGCAATTAGGTAAATGCCGTCGTTTTCTGTAAACCCTTTCCTGTTTTTCAAAATTTTAGGCTTGTCGAAACTCAAAGAAGTTGCAGGCGACAATTATAAGTGAAGGCAATTTGAAAAGTGACTAACCTAGAGGGTAGAAAATATTGTTGGAAAAGAAGAAATTGCTTGTAACAAGCAATTTCTTCTTTCCCCACAATATTTTCTCAAGTATAGAAATTCAGGGACGTAAATTCTAGGGATTAACCAGGAAAATGTTAAAACCTTTCCTGTTATGACCCATGATTTTAAGACTCTGTGATTTTATAATTGAGAAAAAATGTGGAAAAAGAAGAAATTGCTTGTAAAAAGGAATTTCTCCTTTTCCAACGATACTTTCTACCACACAGTTTGGTTTAATTTCAAATTGCGTCGTGTTTTCTCTGTCATCTAAAATTAAAAAAAAAAAAAAAAAAACGGGAAAGGCTTATAACATCATAACTAATCCATCTACAGATTGATAAAGCCTAAATTAAACTGTACGTAATAAATGTGAACCAGGAACTCAGAAAAGATAGTAATTATGCTTCAATAGATGAAATAGCCGGAATTAGGGAATGTCATCGTAATTTCGTACTAGGAATTTAAATAGTTCTCGGTGATATAACCGTTTCCTTAACGTCATTATTTCTTTCTAGTATTGTAGCCGTTACTTAATTTTCGAATTGACGGATCGCTTGCCACGCCTACTGAGCTCTGACCGCAAGTTCCACTTTAAAACGGGTCGTCAAAAGATAAAATGATTGGTTGGCGACCTCAACGTCATAACTACAGCTTATTCGAGACATTTGAGTCTCCAGACCAACTTAAATATATCACGAAAATATCGGCCATTGACGGTGTTAAAATCGCTCCCGGTCAAAATAAAGGATTTGATTGGTCGTTTGATTCTTTCATCCTTTCCTGTACAATCCGTGTTTTCACGTCCCTGTGAATTTTTACTTGAGAAAACATTGTGGGAAAAGAAGAAATTGCTTGTCACAAACAACTTCTTCTTTTTCAACAATATTTTCTAACCTGTAGGTTTGTTACTTTTCAAATTACTCCCTCTTTAGATTGTTGTCTGCAACTCCTTTCAAATTGGACTGGTCTAAAAATTTTTGAAAAACGGGAAAGGGTTAATTGACAGCCTCAATAGTTCAAATCTATATTTCGTGAAATAGGTTACAGCAAAAAAAAAAAAAAAAAAAAAGATTTGCCACTCGATCAGTGTAAAATTCCTGTGTATTCTGGGCCCCTTCACTTCAATAACAAACCTTATGTTGCTAACTCGTGGTATTTCTAATGGCTGGAGTCAAACAAATATTTTAGCAAAGTGGTTGAAAGTGCAAGACAAAAATAGAATGCACTCAGGAAACATTTCTCTCGCGATAAAGAAGGGGTTCTTAACCTATAACAGATGTCTCACAAAATAGATCTATATAAATTGTTATTTTTCAATGCCTAGAATGTCCAAGTTGATGTAGCACGTCGAAATCTCATTTTTCAGTCTAGACTTTTTTTAAAAAAAAGTTCCAAAAGAGTTTTTAACCTACTAGCCATGATACGCAAGCAAGGAAGTACATATATGCAAAGACACTTGAAAATTTGTGCACTTTATCAATTGACAACTGTCAAACAATCGATTGGTCATTCAAATAATCAATTATAACCAGAATTAATTTTTGAACTCAAACATACACTTTTAGCGTTTTTGTCAATTTTAATCGCTATCTAGACGTCGTAACTAAAATATATTCAAGCTATACTTACGACTTACAGATCGTCAACCAACTATTTTTTGACACAAGTAACTTACCATATATTTTGCAAAATATCGGCTTCCTGTTGAACGTAAATCAATTGTTTGTGACTATTTCTCGATTACCTTTCGATTTAATTTATACAATTACACCATTCATGGTATATTTATAATTTGTCATTTGTCCGTTTATTTATCGTCGTTACCGTAGCATATACACACCCAAGAAGACGGTTAGTTGTTACGGAGGATAGTGCATGGTTACAGCGGAAAACTGGTGAGAGCCCTGCCTGGTTCTTTAACGTGCTCGACGTAAGCTCTGTCAAACGCGGCTTCAGATTAAAGTCTTATTCGAAAGAAAATTAGTTTGTTAGTTTGGTCATCCCAGGGCTCGAATTCGTGATCTTGAGTTCCAAAGTCAAGTGCCCTACTAATTTTGTGATTCAATATCGATTTTTCTTTAATGTAACGTTATTAATGAATTTTCTAATTTTAATGTACAGACGTAAAAAAGTTTGTAACCCGTTGTGAGGACAAGAACCATGTTGGTGGTAAGAAAAATATCGACCCTGGGTAAGACGCACGAACTGCGTATATTAACCCTTTCTTGGATAAACACGGGATTTTACGTCACTGTGATTTTATACTTGAGAAAACATTGTGGAAAAAGGAGAAATTGCTTATAAAAAGCAATTTCTCCTTTTCCCACAGTGTTTTCTACCACATAGGGTGTTTTTTTTTTAAATTGCATCCAATTTTCATTGTCGTCTGCATCCTCTTTCAATTTGGACCAGTCTAAAATTTCAAAAACCAGGAAAGGTTTAACCAGTTCAGTTATTTTCCTTTTTAGCAGATTTTCAAAAAAATCATTATCCTACCCTATCTTTCTCTTTATCCGAAATATCAGTACAAATTGACTAAATTTTAGTTTCATCTTACAAAATTCCTTTGCCCGGACTGGTGTTAAGATTTTTCATATCTCAATGATTTTTTTAAAACGAAAATATTTTGTAAACTCGCGCACAAAATGTTTCCACCAAGGACTTTTTCAAAAATGTTTTATGATACATACCTTGAAGATAGTTTAAAAGAAGTGTAGAAAATATCCATTTTGTTTTGATTGAAGTTAAAACAATTAAAGAACTTAATTACACTTCTATATGAAAATGCTTCGCGGCCTTATACAGTGCGTGATAAGGTTTAGTTTCATACCTTTATGATAACAATAACAACAGTAACAACAACAAAACCCTCTTCAGCTCTTAGTTTAAGCGAACTGAATCAAACCGTTTTTACAATTTGTTTTACGGATTTCCCGAATAGTATAATTTAGCGTAACGGATCACATGGTGAAACTTTTGTCTATACGGCTTATGAATTATTGACAAATCACTTGCCACGCCCTTTATTTGCGTTAGCCCTGCCCATTGTCGAAGCTCCGCTTCGATATTTAATGGCATTATTTTATAAATTTATGACAAGCAGCATGTAACAGAAAGGAGAACGGTTGGTTGGTAACCTAGAGGTCGTAACTACAGCTTTTATAAGTAGTTGCGTCATTTAAGTCGCCAAACAAAAAGAAAGTATTTACACATAAATGGCGGCCATTTATTGAGTTCAAAATTAACTTCCAGTCCAAACGGATGATTTTATTTGTAGACTGATTATTTAATTGACAAACGCGATGGTTTTTTTTCATGGCTGAATATAATACTTGTGGTATAAAAGCTGCACGAACTGATAGCACAGCATTTAGGCCTTATGCGTTTTATATATTATAATTCTGATTCTGTAATTGTATTGAAATGTCTATGAAATGAGTAGAATAACTGGAAAAATATCATTTTAGGCTGACAAAGACGCAATATCTTTTTTTTAAGTTTTGAGAAACAAATACTAAAATTAGTTAGATGTGCAAATATACTATAGCATAATAACATGGAGTAAAATAATAATGACATGTAATAATTACATGTATGCAGACTGTAATTAGCACTCGAAAAAATATCACAAGATGAAAGATAAAAAGAAAGAAAGAGATAGTGAGAGCGAGAGAGAAAGAGCGAGAGCGAGAGAGAAAGAGCGAGAGAGAGGGGGAGAGCGAGGAGAGGGAGAGAGAGGGGGGGAGAGAGAGAGAGAGATAGAGAGAGGGAGGGAGAGAGAGAGACGGAGAGACAGAAAAGAGAGAGAGATGAAATAAAGACACGTGACACCACATTAATATGGTATTTCGCGAGAAATACACCGTGAAACAACTACCATAAAATCTAAAAGTCTCATGTTACAACTACTCGTATACACAGGATACAAATGACATCGTTATATTTGAATTTGATTTTTGAAAATAACCATTCAGTAGGAAAGAACATATTGTGGAATATTTTCACTTTTTCTGCAATATTTTCTCAATTATAAAATCACAGGAAAGTAAAGACAAGGGATTGAACAGGGATGGGTTAAACGATATCATAACAGAGGGAGATATTGTATTTCTATAGAAATTTATTTACTTTTGAATTTCTTTACAATTAAATCTTTCTAACAAATACAAACAACAACACTTATTGCAGCTATAAAGGATGCTTTATAACGAGAGAGAAGGCCTATCAACGAGGGAGAAATTGGCAACATCATGCCATCTTTATGACAGAATTTCCAGATATCGCTTGGATTTATCTCAGAAAATCCCAACTAATCATACTTGATGGAGAATTGTTTTTTATTCGTCACTATTATTTGTTATTGTACAATACTGAATATCAGCAAAGAAAACTTGTATTGAAAAGCAAATCGTCCTTCGGCGACCAAATTGTGTTAAATATAGCTTTGACCAAGCTATATTTACGACAATTTGGTCGCCCACTGAAAACAGTTCAAGGTCACCCTCTACTAGATCCATAGAATAAATTTTTAAGCAGTTCAATCCCTTCAAATACGACCCGAAGAGGGCGCATCTAAGAACCATTTTAAACTTTCATAGAATAAAAGTCGCGTTTCTTACGTAAAGAGACCTTTTCTTTATTTTCATGTTATTCAAACATATTTTCGAGGGCTATCGTATCATAGTTGTTTAACGCTCGGATTGTGTTGAATAGATAGATAGATATTCTTTATTACCTCCTTTAAGATCAGACTAAAATAATAACTTTACAAAAGTGTAAAATAAACGTGTTAACCCTTGTCATGCTGAATATAAACCATGTTCAAAAATGGTATTAAAATCAAAAGGCTGATGGCACTGTAGGTCTGGTTGTCAGGGTAAATATTTAGCATGAAAATTTATCTCATGGACATTTCTGAATTCAAAAGGGCAAACAAGGTGGTGTAGACTAAGATCAGACTGCACGTCTGTGCAGGCTGATCTTTGTCTATGCGTCCTGCCAATGCAGGAATACTCCGGGTTCAGCATGACAAGGGTTAAGATAAAAGTTTTACATACGAGTGACATGGACATCATTTCTAAATACCAGAGCCACATCTGCAACAAGTCTAGATCATTTACCAGAATTCTGTTATCAATGAATTGTTTATCGAAGTTTTAGAAAGGTTTTAATGAGACGTTAAAACTATTTAATCACCCAGACTCTATTATTTTCCAGCCTCTAATCAAGAGGCCAAAAGGTTAAAGCTAAAAGATAAAATTATAGAGTCATGTATTCCTATATAAAATTATGCGTTTCGTGGCAACATATTATCCTATGAAATTAAGAGAATGAAAAAGTAACAAGAATCCCGCAAAACGGGGTTTCCTAACAATAAAATATCTTCTAAGAATAGCTTCTATTGTTACAATTTGCTTTATCAAACTACGCTATTGCAAGATATTATGCTATAATTTAATTTTTAGTTTCGCCTATCAAAGACGGGCGATCTGATTGGTCGAAAAAATTATTTATAACTCCATGAACAAAATTTTGAGCACGCAGTGATTTTGCATGATTCCACACAAAGTAGTCCCTTACAAAAGGTATCAACATTTGTAAAGGTTTTGCTTTTTTGCTCGATGCTATTAAATTATAAGAGATGAAGAGACTATTTTTTGTTTTCATGGAGGTATGAAGCGAAAAACCTAATCACACAAGGTATGAATCCGCTTCGCGTATTCATGCAGTGTGATTAGGTTTGTCGGTTCATGCCTCCATGAAAACAAAAAATATTCTCTTCATCTCTTAAATAAGAAGAATACTATAGACCTGTAAGATAATTAACAAATCTCTGGCCCCACCCAGTTACTCCTTTTGCCTCGCCCACTGACTCCGCAAGGAACTCCCGCTTCGATTTTAAATGGCGTTATTTTGCAAAATTTATGGCCTTAAGCATGTAACAAAAAGTAAAAGTGGTTGTTCGGCGATTAAAACTTCGTAATCACAGCTTGAATAAGCTGTAGTTACGACGTTTAAGTCGCAAAACAAACTAAAATGTTTCACACAAATGTCGGCCTATGTTGAACTTATTTAATTGGTCGATATTCTTTGATTGATAGCCGCGATTGGTCAATTGAAAAGCATGAAACTAATTTGGCTTTGTTACCTTTAAATCGAGTGTACTCAAAATAATCAGATTTTAGATTTATCTGGCAAGAGTCAACCGTTTTGATTTAGCTGTTTTTTGTATGTGTTTTTTAATACTTCCATGACGTAAATGAAAATAAAAAGTACTCCCTTCATATCTTAATCGAATTGGTTTCCTAATCTCATCAAGGGCTCCTCCCAGGAAAAAAGAATTGCCAAAGGCTAATAAAAAATTGACCACATGACTCTGACCTTTAACCTTATGACCCCCATCTCACTACTGGCTACCCACACGCACCGTTTGAAAGAATGGATGAAAACCAATGGACCTTATGCCTTCACAGAGCCTAAATTGTATTACTTGTAACCATGGCCTTTGCCTTTGTGACTTCAAATCCAAGATACTTCCCTCAAGCACTATCAACATGCAGTATTCAAAAGAGATAAGTGACATATGGCCTGTAGAGATACCACAGCTTTTTGCAAAAATTTAATTCGTGACTGTGACCTTTTAGCCTATTGACTTCAAACCAAAAGGGGTCCTCGACTCACCACAAACTAATGAGAGTAATACGGACAAAAGTCACACGGAAGGACACATGAACAAGTACGTTATTAAATCCCAAACTGCGTTACGAGGGGATAAGTCCTAAGCTTTAATCCTTTACCAGACGACATAAATTTAGACTGGTCAAAATTGAAAGGAGTTGCAAACGACAATTTAAAGGTTATAAAATGCTAGATTTTTTCAACTTTCTTGATAGAAATCATTGTGTAAAATGAAGAAATTGCTTTTAACAAGCAGTTTCATTATTTTACGCAATGTTTCTCAATTGTTCTTCTTGAGGGGTGTCAAAAAGCGTCACTGTTAGGTAATGGGTTAAAAGTTTAGTCTTGATATCTTTTATTACTTTCTGTTCTATTCAGTCTAATTGTCTTTAGGTAGCTACCTTAAGATAATGGTTAATTTTGAAATCAAGTAAGGCGCTAAGTGGAAATTGTTGTGTGGGGGTTCATCCGATGAATGATTAAGCCTATGGATGAACTCCCAATTTATTTTTCAGAATATCACATTCATTTTATGATATTTAATCTTTTTACGACGCCTTTGCGAGGAAGTCTCATATTTTCTGCACATACAGGATTGTAAACGCACCTCATTTAACAGTTCCTGGCAGATTTCCACGGGGTTTTCAGGAGTATTAGAATTTTACTTTTCGCAACTGTGTCACAGAAAGAGGAGCTTCATAGAAAAAACTTGTTAACGCATAGTGACCGATACACAACTTCCATATTTACTTAGAATTTATGTGTGGTAATACGTATAGTCGGTGATCATAGATGAATCATAAGACAAAAGCCTTTGTGAATGGTAGATTTGGATAAGTTTTTTCAGTGTTTGTTTTCCATCAAATGAAGTCGTTAATATTGTTTTTTGTCGAACAATTTATTGCTACACAAGGAAAGAGACCTACATGAGTTTCTTTGAAATGCACCCCCTACATACATTGTACTGTATAATACTGTCAAAGTCACCATTTCATCTAGTGCAAGTTTCTTTGTTAATTTGCTTTAGAAAATTCATCACCTCTGTGTCTAATTTCATTCAGTTGTGACGACAGACATCTTAGTTATACTTGCAAGCGCCTTATTGTTTTTTAGGGCTAGCACGGGGCAGAAAAAAGAATCCTCAAATCTTTGTTAAATTTATACAAAGTTCCCCCTATAAATAATTTCAGAGATTATCACAAACCCGCCATGAAAAGCGTTTCCCAGCAGAAAATGAATATACATTTCATGAATATATAATTCAGAAGGTAGAAATTATCGTGAAAAAGAAGAAATTGCTTGTTTAAAGCAATTCTTCTTTTTCTATAATATTTTCTCAATTCACAGGGACGTAATAATCAGGGATTGAACAGGAAATGGTTAAACAATCGAAATATTTCAATAGTGAATTTTATACGCGTCTAGAACGAAACTGGCTTCGTGATGGTAAAACCTCAAACCAATTAGCAACATCTACGTAGCACTTCGTTCACAACATTCAGTAAATAAACAGTTTCCTTAACCAATTCCCGCACAATCCGGATTTTTTACGACCACAAGAATAAAAAAAGCTTTGGAAAGCATTGAGAAAAATGAAGACAATGCTTGTAACAATCAATTACTTTATTCCCCACAATGTTTTTCTTCCTCAAAAGACAAAGATTTTTAAAATTTCATCAACTAGAAATCGAGTCAGCAACCAATTTGGAATTTGGACCGGTCCAGAATTTTGTCCCCGCCCGGGAATGAGATATCAGCAGAAATTGTGCTTCTACAATTAATTGATATACACAGTAGAAACCAGACTATAACCTGTTTAGAACACCATACAATGAGTCATATACATTTAGCCCATTCCCACTCAGTGACGCTTTTAGACGCCCACAAGAAAAAAAAAGATTTGGAAAACATTGTGGAAAATGAAGTAATTGCTTGTTACAAGCAATGTCTTCATTTTCTACAATGTTTTCTACACAGAATGTTACAAAAATAAGAAAAATTATTATTTTCAAATTGTCGTCTGCATTTTTTTTTTCAATTTGGGCAAGTCTAAAATTTTGCCGTCTGGTAATGAGTTAATGTGAAAAGATTTATTTGAATGTATGATTATGGTTATGATTATGGCGGCGCAGTCGTTATCATCAATGTGTCCAAGGTCCTTGATATTTCCCTAGGCAAGGCATTCATAACCTCAGACTCGTGATATCGAATTTCGCCGTGGTGTAAGCGGCGTTAACCCCTTACCAGAAGATAACATTTTCGATTGGTCTAAATTCAAAGAAGTTCGAGACAACACTTTTTGTTGACGGGATTAAAAAAATCGTTGTTGCTTTGAGTAGGAAACATTGAGGACAATGAAGAAATTGCTTATCACAATTTCCTCAATTTTCACAATGTTTTCCAAAGCCGTTTTCTTGAGGAGCGTCAAAAAGCGTCAATATTTGGAAAGGGTTGAGACTTTGTTGCTATCTTAGGGACAAAGACTCTGACAAAAGCAGTGGTCTAGATAAGAGGTAGTGGGATTGTATGGGTTAACAGCATTCTAAAATCCTTATTTCTCAACGAAACCCTATGTTAGTGGTACTTAATTGTTTCGTCTCATTGAGACGATTCAAATGAGTACATACAACCATGGGCTTAAGGCACTTTTGGTGAAATATTGAATCTGAAATATGAATCACACCCTCTATCTGTTGCTCTGAAAAAGGAATCATGAGATCTTTGTTAAATTTTGTACTAACTCCTCTATCAATACTTTCAGATTAGGTAATTAGCCTGCTATGGAAATCTTTGACGAACGGAAAATGAAAAAAAAATGTTAGTACCATAAAATGATTTTGAAGTTTATTCTCGTTTCCTGTTTGGCAAATTATTCCGCAGCAGGCTTATGACCTACTCTGAAATTATTGGTTTATGGGTTTGAACACAATTTAAAGAATATTTAAGGATTTGTTTTGTGAGAAAATTTTGTTTTTACGAGAGCCATAGAGCCTTTACCCACTCGAACATATTGATTCAAAGGGAAGCATGTCTGCTGTCGTTTGTATATATAAAAATTATGAGGATTACGACCATTAAATGATCCTTTAATGGCTGTGATACAGATCCTTTGTATATGTACCAATGAATAACGTTGACATAAATAAATGATCAGTATCACAGCCATTAAAGGATCCTTTAATGGCTGTGATACTGATAATTTGTTTATATTTTGCCTATACTTTAGCAGGCATGCTTCCCTATGAATCAATGTATTAAATACACATGAAAGTTCATCAATTTTGCATAGGTTCCTAAACATGCGCTTCTCTTCAACGTTTCGGAGTAATCGTTTTCAGGACTTCAGCTCCTTTAATTTTTCACAAATACCGCTTAAACATTGCCTTAGATATTTCAGGAGAATTTATCATTATACTCTTGTGGAATAAAGTAATATCATATAGTCCGTTCGCTTTTTGGACCGACATTCTCATCATTTATACCGAAATATTTATAGATATTGTTTCACGTGCCAAACCGTACTTCTAGAAAATTCCTCTATAAATCTTTATATTTGAAATTAGTTAACCCTTCATCGAGTAGATCCGCGTTCATGACGAAATTGAATGAATTATCACAATAAAAATTTCTTTCTGACCATTTTGTAAAGGGAAGAAAGGTGCAGTGTCAAAATTGTATAGCGTTAACAACTTGAAAGTCGGATTATTTCACTAAACTTTGCTAAAAGCTTTTCCATTAAATTGACATTTTGGCAACGGCACCACTGTGACCTTATTTTCATTTGATTGTGCATGTACTCTTATTGGGAAATAGTAAAAATATCGCCACGAAAATCGGCGTTGTTGGGGGAGAAATTTGTGTTTCAAGAGTAAATAAAGAAATGTAATTTTTCAAAATTGACCGATCGTGTCTGTCAATCAAAGAATCAATCAACCAGTCAAATCATTAATCTATACCGGAAGTGAACTTTGAACTCCAACATAAGATGACATTGATGTCAAGAATTTTTATTGGTTGAGAGAATTAAAAGCTGTCACTTATTGATGATGAAGTTACGACGTTTAAATCGTCAAGTGACCATTTAATATTTTTGTTACCGGTCACTGAAATGGCCCAAAAACAACAACATGTTTTTGCTGCTGAGACACTTCTTCCTTTGCCTTGTATGCGCAAAATCCCGTCTCTTTAATGCCGGGCGCCTGAGAAAGATGGACCTACGGTAAACATTCATTTAAATAGCTGGCAGCTCACCAAACGACTACGTCAGTTCTACATTGTAACCGAATGGTCTGGCTTTAACAGGGATTCGAACCTTCAAGCTCCAGCTAACAAAGACTTACGATACTAATGCCCCTTGACGTTACACATAATGTCGACGTTCCTCCCAATTCTTCGAACGAATTTGATATAAACTTTGTATTCTGCATGTTCTTTTCGCCTTATTAATTTACTGTATAAAAAGTAGAATGATTCCGAATCGTTCGAGAATTTCATAGTAACCGTTCGATTTGTGTGTCTCTCTGGTTGATTGCCAAAGGCCCTAGCTTTAGGGTGATTAAATAGTCATTTAAGAAGTTGAATAACAACAACAAAAAAAAGCCCCGCATTTCAGTATAGTCCCTTGTATTAAAGTATGAATTATGATTACTAATGCCATTTCAAATACAAGTCAAACATTTAGTAGTAATTAAGAATTACAGAGCGCAAAGCAAAGTTCTGTTGATCAAAACATCGATTGACCAATCAATTTTTCAAACACGAAGAGAACGATAAACATGTGGCAATTATTTCAAACATTTTTATAAGTTAGCGACTTGAAAGCCGTAGATAAAGTCTTTTAAGCTGTAATGACAATGTTTTATCTCTGACCATATATTTACAATAAACAGTTAAATGTAGTCGGATACACCCGTATAAATACATTATCGGAGGTTATCAAGGAGTGGCCAGCGATTCTTGAATTATAAGTTTATTCGATTAATCATTATCTTCACATCTAAGCATTTGCATCTTTCACACTAGACAGTAATTTCAGGTGCAGAGCATTCTGGTTGTCACTTTAACATAAAACGAGGAAGAGAAAGTATTTTAAAATCGACGATTTAGCTATAAGACATCGACTTTCTTCTACGCATTGGGACATTTAATGTGTACAAGTTTTTTTTTTTGTAACTTACAACACCTAAAGGCAAACTATCGCAGGTTATACATCAAATAAATATAAAAAGAAAACGTATATCTGACATCTGAATAACTATTTTGTGAAATTTTAAACTTGGATTAAGACGCATGGAAATATAAATATGATATCGCAAGACGTCATTTTACGCCACGGAGACATTTTTATGGACAATTTTGATTATAATTTTCCTTTGGTAATAATCAGACAACACTTAACATTGTTTGGTAAATGATTGTTTAATAAAAATATATTTCTAAAGTATCTTTTGTTTTTAGAAATCATATTCTAATAAATGAAAATGATGTGGCTTTTAAAATCGCATATGCCATTTTTCCCGTTAAGGATACACTTTGGCGCTTTCTTGATTTTTCTCATGAACGTGTTTTATAAATTCCATTTTTTACATATGATTACAATTGTTTCGGATATGATGGAGCATCACTTTTACAGAAATTTTTTTTGGAGTATGTCCGCTCTAACAAAGGTGCAACAAAGATAGCATGAAAAGCTTCGAGGGAAAATGCAACGCGGGATATAACATTTTTACATGATCTTAGTTTTTCGCGATGTCATTTTTCTTGCACTAATTGTAGAAAATATTAGAATTATTAAAAATATAAATATCCATGCAAAAAGCTTTCTAACGTATATAACAATGACATATTAATCAAGAGGCATTCTTATAATACGCAGAAGAAAACGAAGTAACAACACATATTTAAATGGTACGAGTTTATGACGTAACGTCAAAGCGGTTGTGCAAACCACGCGGCCAAAATATAGGCATATAGTAGTTTTATTTAGCGACCACAGAGATTGGATTACGACTTTGGCGATCTTTGTACCCTTCGTCGCGATCTAAAGCGCCTTCGCCAATCACCGTTGATCGCCGCCTATTGGAATATGTTTATCATCACACTCTCGACTGCTAACTTAGATGATAAGCTGTTTGTAGATAGTCATAACTGTGTTTCTTTGAAAATATCAAATCGATGTTTTGAATATATTTTATCGTTAAACATACATGTATTTAAGAATGCAAGGATCTCCCTGAAATTGGATGTCTGACAGCCTAGCGGCCTGGCAGCCTGAAGTAGACAGCAAGGTAGCATAGCACCGTTTAATAAAACGTGTAGTAAACAATTTATATTTCTACATTCATTTCATCATCTCACAAGGGCTAATGTATAATTGATTTTCCTTCGAACTGTCGTACCGACGCCTCGTTTCGGCATGTTCAATCGTATGAAATATATCCAGAACGATTCTTAATTCTCTATACAGTTCACTCGTCATGTAAATAAAGTTGGTATGATTCTATGTATAAAAACATTGCCGAAGTAGGTTCATTGTATGTAAAGATGACCGGAATAAGTCTAACGGGCCATACTCTTATACTTTATCTTATATAAAGACTATGCGTTATCTGTTATAGAGATAAAGATAATAATCACGTTTTGATTGATAATCTAAGACCATGTAAGTAAACAAGACAGGGAACAAGACCTCTGACGAGATATGACCTCATACCCACTCGTTTATGTCATGTTTATTTACCCCAATACTCTGTTACAATCATTTAGCTTGCGAACAATGTTTATTCCTGGAACACTTCTTGCCAACCGCAGTAAACGTAAAACACCTCGTATACGTCTAATACAAGTTTATGCCAAGTCAAAATCAAGTTGGGTCAAGTTCAATCACCCTCAAATCTTTCATTGAAATGAAAATTGCCAGAACATAAATATTTCTTTCATTAATTTACCTTTAGGCATTGATTACTCTTTTGTCAATTCTTTTTTTCTGTTTCGGTTCATCTGTTTTACGAAAACTTGACCATAGTTAACCACGAAAAGTCACTTTTAGATTACCGTGAAGGCAACATCTGTGTCATATTCATGCATTAGATGTCTACCTTTAGGGCGAATTCAACATTTGCGATCAAAATGTCGATAAACTGCAGATGATTGGTTTTATGTCAGCCCGATTAGTTCATGTTGGTAGGGCACTTGACTTCACGGGTTCGAGCCCGTGGCTGACCATATCAACTAACAAACTAATTGTCTCTCGGATGAGACGTTAAACCGAGGCCCCGTGTGACAGTGCTATCCACCGAGCACGTTAAAAAAACCAGGCGTAGCTCTCAGCAGTTTCGTCCTGTATCCTTGCACTATCCCCCGTAACAATTAACCGTCTTCTGGGGCGTCGCTCATATGGGCTTGTGCTACAATAGCGACGATAAAAATATGGAAATACACACCCATGATTGGTTTGCATTACTAGAGTTTCTCACCCAGGACCACTGGACAATATGGGAATGGATTATGGTGACATAATAAAAAGAACCAATCACCAAACAAAGTTGCCGTTCGTTACTCTCACCGTCCATCTCTGCAATGGGCTAAATGACACGATTCTTGTCAATCCAAGTAATGGAAGATATGTCATCTTTCTTTTGATTCGCGAAAATGAACACACACACACACACAAAACAAAACCAAACCAAACATACAATCCCCCCCCCCCAAAAAAAAAAAAAAAAAAAAAAAAAACAGAAAGAACGATTTAACATAATAGATATGAATCAAGATATTGAAACAAACGAACTACTTTTGTTTTTAATTTGTTTGAATATCTATCAGAAAAACACGCCATATTTATTCGACAGTTTTTAAACTGAAATAAGTTATATTACGTAATGTGACGAAATGCTGACGTATTATTGGACTATTTACTGAGCCCCTTCCAGAGGTGAATTGGGAAAGAACCGGGATGGAAGAGAGTGAATTCGAAATATTAAAACGACCCTTAAATTAAAGGACATAGAAATTATCAAGTTTATGATAAGGCAGACTTCTAGGATTGGCTAATTATTGTGTATGCGCCATTTCTCAGTTAATTTTGAATCTTACAGTTTCTTTTATCTCGAATTTCTTTGGACTTAGTCTTTAAATTGTGTCTAATACTAGTACTACATTATCTGTAGGTTACCCTTTTAACTAGGACTATCTTACTTAGTACCTTTGCATCAACCGCCTATCAAGTGGGCTCTTTAACCAATTACCAGACGGCAAAATTTTATAGTTGCCAAAATTGAAAGGAGCTGCAGACGATACATTTAAGTGAATGGAATTATGGATTTTTTAAACTTTCTTGGTAGAAATCATTGTGGAAAAGGAAGACATTGCTTGTTTTTTACAAATTTTCTAAAGCTTTTTTTTCTTTGGGACGTCCACACACAATCCCGTTTTTGGACGCCCGCTAAGAAAAAAAGTTCTGTAAAACAATTTTGAAAATGAAGAAATTGCTTGTTGCAAGCTATTTTTTCACGATTATAATGTTTTTAACCATAAAAACAACGATTTTTAAAATTACACCAGTAAAAACTGTCGCTTGCACGTTCTTTTAATTCGGACCAGTCTAAAATTTTGCCGTCTGGTAATGGTTTAGCCCCGCTCGACGACAGGGATGTACTATTTTCACCTTTACACTATACATGGTTATCGTTCTCCTTCTCTCAGTCAAATAAAAATAGCCAATATTACAAGACGAGGGTGATTTGGAAATTCGGCCTTTTTTTTATTTCCACTTTAACTTTTCATAGACTTAATTTTTAAATAATGAATATATATACACAGTCCAAATTTGAAAGTGCAAATCTGTTTTTATATTAATTGTCCGTAAAGAAATAAAAGATCCAAACCTTATACAATAGATGCTGTATACTGATGCTGCATATTAAAGATGCGTTCATCAGCAGAATTTCATGTAACAAATTGAACACATTTAGACGCATTATCAGATTAATGTGTCTGAGTGTGTTTCAGGGTTTCCATGTTTGAAAACTTAATTAAATTAACCTGTTGAAACAGACACAATTATTTTCATCGTCCGATTTTAATTCAATATGTAGTATATTTTCAACGGTGCTAAATTTATCAAACAATTTCAAAGAACTTTAGAGACATTTGATTTTTTCAAATGTTTATTTGCGAAATTATTCCTATTTGAAGGCGCATGTTGTCTTACACAGAAATTGTATAGTACCCTCCTTAGATCGATGGTATTTAAGAGGAACAATGTTTACTGTATTAAATACATTTCAATAGATTACATATTGCAAAATACTTTGAGAGTTTTATGCAAATCACGATGACATACAAGGTCTATGAATCATCACAATTTAAGACAGTAATTTTATGGAGACAGGTTACAATTGACCAATAGAGGCTGTCAATTAAATAATCAGTCGACCAATGAAATCATCCATTTAGACTGGATGTTCAATTTGAACTCCAACATTGGCCGCCATATTCATGAATCATATTCGTTGGTTTGGCGACTTAAACGTCGTAACTACAGCTTATTCAAACTAGTTTCGACGTTTATGTAGCCGGGTAGTGTATAAGGGGTTATTACCATCACATGTGGGTTATTTACGGTGGGCGCCAAATGTAACCCGCAAATAAATATTCGACCAGGGAACCAGGGACCTCTCCGTCCCGAAGCAAGCGCTCTACAACGTCGCTATAAAAGCTAGCTTGTACGGCAAGGCAGTATGAGCACCCCTTATTCACTATCCGGCTACATTTAGGTCAAAAATCAACCGTTCTTCTTATTTGTAACATGCTACTGGCCATAAATTTTGCAGTTAAAAATCGAAGCAGAACTTCTTGTCGGAGTCATTTGGCGGGACCAAAGGAGTCAGTATGTGGGGGCAGCGATTGGTCAATTGGCATCAATGGTACATTGCTAACAGGTATTTCTTTGTAGTTCCCGTTAAAGTGCATTCACCTACTCATCCTTACAAGGTCTATGTGATTCAGTCGTGCTTGTTATCTGTATGAAGACAGATAATGTGTTATGGAAGTTTTGTTCCCACGCAAAGTGAAACAGACCATGTAATCATCATGACAATTAATTGGAAAGATATTATACCAACAATGCACTCCCAGATCTTCCCTGATTACATTCTCTTTTTTGCACGCGTGATTATCTTGTTTAAAAAAAATAAATAAATTACTTCGGATAGGAGGAAAATAATTCAGGTAAGATGAACCTTAAATCTGTGATTTAGTGTAAATTGTTATTGCCTAGCGTTATCATTGTTAATACAGTTTGCATTCATAAAATATCAAATTCTAATTGCTTATCCTCTTAACAGTGAAACTTGATTTGATGAGTTAAAAGTACATAAACACACACACGCAAAAAAAAGCTAGGGTTGACATGAAGTCAGCTTCAGATGTTAACACTGTATGTATAAAGTTGGAAAGAATTCTAACTAAATACCAATAATAATTGACGTTGAAATATGTTTCTTTTTCAGTTCAGGCAGACAGATAAAATCCATTTGTACTTTTAAGTAAATTTTGCTTATGCGACCAGCTCTCCACCTGGCCACTTTTATCTGGCGAGCATAATCAAAATCACCTTCCCCCAAAAACATATGCTTTTGAGAAGTTGGCGAATTTTGAAAGTCATGCCTAAACCCCATGTTATTGTTATCTGAACTCCTTATAATTCTGTCAATGAGACGATTCGACTGTGTTTGAAAAACTTAGTATTGAAATAAAATTCTTCAATTATTAACCCATTCCAACACAGTTGAATTATAGACTGATCCAAATTGAAAGAAGCTGAAGACAACAATTTCAAGTTAATAGAATCTTGAATTTTTTCGTCATTTTGGGTAGAAAACATTGTGGAGAATGAAGAAATTGCTTGATACAAGCAATTTCTTCATTTTCTACAATGTTTTCATAAGATTTTTTCTTGAGGGGCGTAAAAAGGAGGGATTGAGTTGTAATGGGTTAATACATGCAATCATCTATGGACGGAAGCAAATCGATTTGAAAATAATTATGTTACAAATAACGTGTGAAGCGACCTTTCTCTTAAGCGCCCATTTTGGCCGTCCCTTTAGTGGTCGTAACATATAAGTTTTACTGTGATGGTATTGATCAGGTGATATGTTATTGACTCAGCTACAGATCTAAGGTCTGCTGTTATGGTCAAAGGTCAAATCCAATACAGCTGAACCAGGACCTTTCACTGGTTCAAAAACAAACACTTGATTGATTCGATCGATTTTTATAAGCCCATGACCTGATAATTTACCAGGTGTCGCCTTTTTCCCTAGAACATTCATTTTCCAGTGACAAACTTAAAACCAAAGTAACATAAAAAGAAAGTGACGTCATATTGCATATAATGACGTAATTTCCCAACCCCGTTTTACTTTATCACCATAGACATTTGCAGTAATCGAAGGTCAACGATATTGATAAAAAGTCAGAGGTCAAGCTATATTAGGCCGAGACCAACTGTATGGAACAATAGACAAACTTATTATGAATTGGACCATTTTTTCTGTCTAAATACTATATATATCAATTTGGTTATTAAGAAAATGAGATTATAAACTTACGGACAGCAGACAAAATGTGCATTAGGGAAATACAATCAAGAGATGATTTATTATTTTGTCTGCGTAATTTCTCAATGTTCCATTTTGTATCTCTAAACGTCTTTGATTACGGGCTTCCAAACACTTTGTCTAGTAAGTGTTTTGTTATGGACCAGTATCCCATATAACGAGCAAGGATAGGGAAGGCAAGCAACTTTACAACAGGGTCTTCAAATAGCCCTTGCACGGTCCAATTCTATGGAAAGCAATGATTTTTCATTCTCTTTGAAACAAATTCTAGGATGATTTATACCCTTTGTATGCTTTTAGCTAGCAAAGAGTCAGCAGACAAAATTTTGAGGTCTTCTCAGAGTTCAACGAGTGCAAACTACCACTGGAGGCTTAACCACTAAATCCAGTGAATGCATACGCCACTATAAAGTCATTCTGTTGTATTTAAGGAATATTGCAATCTCTACATGCGAGTTCATATCCTAGATATTCTTAGCTCACTTATGCAAATCGTGTTCAAAAGGACTCTGATCAGAGACTTGAAAGAAGTTGCAGACGACAATTTCGAATGGTTGAAAATACTAAAATGTCCATCTCCGTGGGTACAAACGATGTGGAAAATGAGAAAAAAAAAAAAAAAAAAAAAAAAAAAAAAAAAATGTAACAAGCAATTTCTTCATTTCTACATTGTTTTCCAGAACTGTTTTCTTAGAGGAGTAAATGGGGGATTGTGTGGGAATGGGTTAACACCTTGATTTTTATCATGATAACTTTTGACAAAGAAGATTACTTAACAAAACTTGCTTTGCTAGCTTACAATACTTTCAGTACTTTTATTATGTACATGTATGGTTTGCTTAAGTAGTTGAGACGTAATTATGATATCGTCTATCTGTCTATTTGTTTACCTTCTGATATGCGTATTTTCTACATAAAGTCGGTTTAATTTCGATTTATAATTTGCAAGTGAAAAAGTATATGTATAAGATTTGCCTCGACGATGCTTGGCTCGTGATCTGCAGGTCACGGGGTCGGCCCCACCGTCACAGGGGTATGTTCATAGACAAGACACACAATAGCCAGACCTAATCTACCCATCTGTTAAACTGGGTGGCAGTAATTTTAAGCCACTGCCTCTCTTTTGGGGACGTGAAAACATCTGGATTGGGAGGGTTCGAGAGTGACTCTATAAACCTAAAGCTTTCACCACAATCGAGCTAAAACACTGTATGAACACAGTTAGGTATCGATGTTTTTTTCCCTCTTGTATACTACTTAAATACAATATTCTGAAAAGTAATTTGCTTAAATCAGAGGTCGTTTATCTGAATAAACAACGGTATTTCCCCAATAGCCTACGTAGGCTGTTAATCTATCTTTAGATTCAGCCGAGACAGTTGCGAAGAATATTGTGTCATTCACGCGGTGCGTAAAACACTTGGAATCCCGTATTCGGCTTGAATTTGCTCAAATAACGTAATCATTACGTCATCAACACGTCATCGGAAATCATGTTCGCTAGCCGTTCTTCAATTTTGAAGAGATCAGTACAAAACTGTCAAAAGTATTAACACGAATATAGACACTTACCATTGTTTTGCGCTAACCATTTGATGTAACATAATTTAGGTCGTTGATTGTTTCGCTTGTCAATTAGTTACCTTCCGTTGACTTTAGGTCATATGCAAATGAAGTCATGCGGTGTCGACAACCAAATTCTGTGATATCTAAAAAATAACCTGGAATTCCGCTGAACCTTTCGAAAATAACCAAAAAGGCCACTTTAAGCCTATCAGATTACCGCGAAGACCATGTCTTACTCAAATTTAAGTGTTAAGCGTCCGTTTTTGCGTATATTTTGGCGATTGACTTTTTTTTTCTTATCCACGTTTCAGAAACATCGATACTTCCCTTTAAGTAAAATTCGGAATCAGTTTTATTATTGACGCCTGCTAGACACGCACAGTGAGGTCCGATATGAAATTTTATATGGATACAATTAAACGTGGATATCATGAAAAAAAAATAGAATTCGGTAATTTTCGGAGTTCAGAGTCCACCTGAGATACAAATGAACGATTTGATTGGCTTTTTTTTGATTCACAGACGCGATCTATCAGTTGATAGTACCTTAAAGGTAGGTATCGATGTTTTTTTCATGTAACAGATTTTGAACATTCTTATTCCATCTCGTATACTATTTGAATAAAATATTCTGAAAAGTAGTTTTGCTTGAATCAGAGGTCGTTTATCTGATTAAACAAGGGTATTTCCTCTAATTTTAGATATAGCCGAGACAGTTGCGAAAGTTATTGGGTTATTCACGCGGTGCGTACAACCGTTGGAATCCAATATTCAGTTTGAATTTAATCAAACAACGTCACCAATACGTCATACATACGTCATCGGGAGTTATATTCGCTAGCCGGCCTTAAGTTCTGTAAAGATCAGTACAAAACTGACATAAGCTTTAAAACGAATATTGACACTTACCATTGTTTTACGCCACCACTTGATGTGACACAATGTAGGACATTGATTGTTCCGCTTGTCAATTTGTTAACTTCCGTTGACTTTGGATCATATGCAAATGAAGTCATGCGGTATCGACAACCAATTTCCGTGATATCTAAAAATAACCTGGAATTCCCCTGAACCTTTCCTATATCACTAAAATAGATCACTTTAAGCCTATCAGATTACCGCGATGACAATATCTGACTCAAATTTAAAGGAAGGTATCGATGTTTCTGAAACCTAGATAAGAAAAATTACCAAGTGCCGATAAATAGACTCAAACGATCATTTAATACTTTAAGTTAGGTCAGGTATTGTCTTGGTGGTTATCTAATAGACCTAAAGTGGCTTTTTTCTGGTTATATCTGAAAGGTTCAGCGGAATTCCAGGTTATTTTTAGATATCACGATATTCGGCTGTCGACATAGGATTACCTCATTTGCATATGACTAAGTCAAATGAAGGTAACAAATTTACTAGCGAAACAGCCAACGTCCTAAATCATATCACATGAAAGGACTGATCTTCACAGACCGGCTAGCGAACATACCTCCTGATGACGTAACGATGTCGTTGGTTTGATGTAATTTGAACTAGATGCAAGGTTCTAACGGTTATTCGCGCCACGTGAATGCCATATAATCTTCGTAACTGACCCAGATTAATCTAAAAATAGATTAATAGCCTACGTAGGCTTTTAGGGAAATACCCTGTTTTTTTTCTGATAAGCGACCTCATATTTTTGCAAAACTACTTTTCTGCATATTGTTTTCAAATAGTTTATGAGAGGAAATAAAATGAATTGAAATCTGTGACAAACATCGATACCTACCTTTAATTAGTCACTGTAGTAAGCGTCCGCTTTAGCGTATTTTTTGGCGATTGACCAATTTTTCTAATCTAGGTTGATACCCCCCTTTAATGATACGGGCGTATATTTATTATCATCAGTACTATTTCTGTTACTTTTCGACACACTTTCTCCCTGGATCATACACGTGTACGACTGGAATAGACTGTAGTTACGACACATTCGTATTTTATTTGTCAGGACTTATTAACACTTGTCCTGCTGAATACTTTTCCTCTTTTCACCATATTTGAAACCCTTGAAGAAAATAGATCTTGTATTCAAAGATTTCTGTCACAACAACAATAATCAGGAAGTGTAGGCTAAAATCAGACTGCACGTCTGTGCAGGCTTATCTTAGTCTATACACATGCCAAAGTCATTGTCAATGCAGAAATATTCCGAAATCAACATGACAAGTGTTAAAAGCGAAAGTAAATATGTATAGAAAGTAAATGTGTTATTGGTTCTTCGCTCAGTGGGCGTGGCCAGCGTCACGTTTATTATCGAAATAAAATTGAAACTACACGGATTAAATCTGTCTGGAGTGTCTAAATTATGACAGGCGTATGTTCAGGGAGCATCATTCGCCCAAGACAGCTCTTCAATCCACTAACGAATCGCTGGCCACGCCCTATGACTTTGACAACAAGTCTTACTTAGATATCAAACGGTTATATTGTGCCCATTTCATAGTCTACTTGTAGACAAAATGCTATGAGTGGTTTTGCGACCTGAGCGTCGTAACTACAGTTTGAATAAGCTGTAGTTACAATGTTTAAATGGCAACACCAACAGAAATTTCGACAAAAATTCGGAGTTCACTTCAAGTATAAATGGATGATTTGATCGTTCAATTTACTATTTTATAGTATAGTGGCGATGCATAAATTGTATTCGCAGTACCGCCGATGCGTATAACATCATCTTCTTATACGTAGAAATCAACACCATAGGGCTCTGTTAGCTCTCACGTAAGTGTTCGTATGTATGTACTAATAATTGTACCTCGTTTATTGTCTTAGCCTATTCCTACACAACAATATTTCAGACTGGTCAAAATTGAAAGAAGCTGCAGACGACAATTTCAAGTTGATGCTTTCAGGAAAATGAAGAAATTGCTTGATACAAGCAATTTCTTCATTTTACTCATTTTTTTCCGAAAACTTTATTTGAGGAGCGAGAAAAGGAGGGATGGTGAGTGAATTGGTTACCCCATTTCAACACAATAACGCTTTTTGACGACCGTCTAGGAAAATCAGCTGTACAAAAACATTGTGGAAAATGAAGAAATTGCTTGTCACAATGTTTTCCACACCAATAAACAAAGAGTTCTAGAATTTGATCATCCAAAATGTTTCACTCAATTTTAAACTGTCTAAAGTTTAATTTTTTGGTAATGGGTTTATCATTGAAAATGAATCTCTAGCGACTCTGTCTGTTGTATTGTTGCATTGTTCTAAGTAAAGCTAGATTATTGACCAATAGCGGCAGTCAATTAAATAATGATTCGTCCAATCAAATCATCCATTTAGCCTGGAAGTTCAGTTTGACATTGACCGTCATTTTGGTGACTTTTTTTGTTGGTTTGGCGACTTAAACGCCGTAACTACAGCACGTTTAAGTCGCCAACCTACCATTCTACTTATTTGCAACAAGCAACTGGTCAAATATTTTGCAAAATAAAGCCGTTAAAATCGAAGCGAGACTTCCTGTCTTGGTCAATAGACGGGGGCGAAAGAATGAGTGGGTGTAGTTACGATGTTTAAGTCGCCAACCCACCATTCTACCTATTTGCAACAAGCTACTGGTAAAATATTTTGCAAAATAACGCCGTTAAAATCGAAGTGAGACTTCCTGCAATAGGCGGGGGCGAAAGAGCGAATGGGCGTGGTCAGCGATTGGTCAAGTGCAAGGACGATGTATCTGTAGACGTATGTTATTTAATTTCTTGCAACTCAGAAACTACTTTTAAAGCGGCTGTTGCACAGATTATGAAAAGAAAAAAAATGGCTCTCAATTTTCAAATTTCTAATTGTTATGCTTTCAGACATTTGTAAGAAGGTGATTAAGCTAATTTGTAATGAGAATTAAAAAAGGGAAAGAAAAGTAGCAAACATATTAGGATTTATGATATGCCATATAACACAGCGAAGTATAACCCGAATGGAACCGGAATTCATCTGGTAAATACGCCATCTGTTGATTGTCTTATTTATGGTTTCCCTGAACTTTGAACTCTGAGATTGCTGCTAAGCAGGTCTGTTGGTTTTGGCAATTTAAAAATAACCACAGCTATTCAAAAGTCAACCATTTTTGGCTTTTATTGTATGTTCCTGACCACAAAGTTTACGAAATAATGTGGTCTAGTACAACAGTCGAGTCGACAATTCAGAGGTCAACGAGGGTTTGTTTAGGGAACCTTCACGACATCCCTCACATTTTGTACACGGTGTAATGAAAACGCATTTCACTAAAAAAATCTCTTCCTAGTGTCTCGGATTTTAAGATCAACAGCTGAATTCAATGAATATGCAAAAAAAAGGCTTTTCTTTGCAATGAAATTTGTCATCGAGTAATTTAATAATACGTGATAGAACTCAGTCGAATGTCTGGAATTAATCTTGGTTCCATGATTTCTGCTATAAATGAGAATTATGCACGCAAATAATGCTGGAGGCATAATAAAGACTGAATATTTTGAAGATGGTTTTCTTTAACCAGAAAGAAGGATATCGAAGTGATGTCAAATAATATGTAAAAGGTAAGGTCATTCGTACTAAAAGGGAACCACTGAAACTTGTGAAAATTTTGAGTTTGCAAGAATACTCTCCTTGCTTTACCTACCAGAAAAAAACCAAAGCACTAAAAGTACTGAGGACCAACATCTCGATTTGTTGATTAAGGAAGGATGATCTCACCATAAAACTGTATTTTCTGGGAAGAAAACAAGTGTTTTGTTTGTTTGTTTTGTGTGTGTGTGATTTTATACTTTCGAAGAAACGTAACCATCGACAAGAATCGTTTCTGTTAAATTTGATAAAACTCTGTCCCGTTCCTTCTGCAGTAAACGATAAAGTGGTTTAAGTAAAGCTAACTGTTTGACTACTGTATCTGGGACCCTTCAGAACCTCTTGAACCCGTTAACACGCGACAAAATTTTGGACTAGTCCGAATAGATAGAATTTCAGAAGGTAATAAAAATCGTTCTGAAATGGAAAAGTAAGGCCCAGATATGATAGGAAACATTGTGATAAAAAAAAGAAATACCTATTTCAGGCAACTTCTGCTTTTCTCTCAAAGTTTCCTTTAATTCAATTCTTCGGAAGCTTAAGGTGTGATTTTGTGGGAATGGGTTAAGTTTTTACTGTGTCGAACAAGGTTTAAAAGATATACTGGATCTCTCATTGCATCTTATAATTTTCAATGAACATTGCTAATCTAATATTGTCCAAGTTTCTTAAATAATATCTTAATTATTTGTGGACTGTCATCGGAAAAGGATCATCTCGGAAAAAAATGTTGATCTTGAAAGCTAGTAAGACTGCAATCAAGTGAATTGGTTTAACGTCACTCCAGTAGTATTTCAGTAAACCCGTGGTTGGTAGGTGCGGTAAACGATTGCTTCCTGTCATTTTTCACACCAGGACATGTACATGTACAACTACAACAATAAATTTGAGCCACTAGCTGCTTGGTCAACTTAATAGGCAAATTACTTACCACATTTCCATCGGTTAGAGACAAATGACGCGTGCATGAGGCGATGGCAATTTTTTGTCGAACTTCGAATCATGCTCAGGACTCTAGAATAGAAAACATCCTGTATTACCTTTTAAGCCAACCAGGATAGGCGATACGTTATGCTTAAATAAGATTATTCACATGAAAAATGCCAAAATGGACATATCACTTTAGGGGCCAACTGGGGCGCCCATTATCAGGACTTTCAGTGCTTTGATTATTATTACACCATTTATCATGTTTATCTTTATGTTTGAGAAAAGTCCGAGTGATAAATTCAGGACGTTTATCTCAACCAAGGCCTTATATATTCGTTCGTTTATTTTTCGTTTATTCCTGGGCGTAACATAAGTCGACATCCGCCAATTGATAGCTCTACAAAACCATCTCCTCCCAAACTTAATAACCAATAGCTTTCTAATTTTGCATACAGGATCACTCAATGGTGTTTCACTCTCCGCCGATCGGTATAGCAAAAGCATGGCTCTCTTGTCCTGATTATAAGCATATACTGTATCAAACTTTAAACGCAACACTAAAGATTTGTGGTTTACCTGGTAAGAAGTTCTGTACATGTTATTTCAAAGGGTAATGGAATCTTTATCGAAAATCACATAATCTCTTTTGAAAGATACTCAAACTTCAAACATTAATTTGAAAAAAAAATTGGAAAGGAAAAAATGTGATCAGGAAGAATTGAATTCTGCTTACACAATGCTAATCATAATATTATTTATCAACAATTGGAGAAAAGGCTTGAAATAGTATACAACTTAAATGTTATTATTTATGTGATAAATGTGTGTGCGTGTACAATAAGTAATTAAAAACATTTGCCCTGATTAAACTGCGCTGAAAACGACTGCTGTTATTCGGGCTGTTTGTTTTTTTTTTTTGTTGTTGTTTTTTTCATTACGTTGCACACTGTCATTATGTGATTTCGGGATTGTGTTTCCAATTACCAATAACATTTAGATACGCAATTATTCAACAAATTGTGACTCGATGAGCGAGTGGTGTAGGTGCTTGATTCGTGATCTGAAGGTCACGGATTCGAGCCCCACCGTCACGAGGTGTGTTCATGGGCAAGACACTAATATCCAGCCCCAGTCTACCCGGCTGTAGAAGTGGGTATCAGTGGGGTTAATCCACTACTTCTCTTTCAGGGACGTGAAAACATCTGGTGTGTGTGTTCGAGAGCGACTCTATAAGGTTAAAGCTTTCGTCGCAATCGAACTATAATAAGTTAGTATAAATTAACAAATTGTGCGTGTACAGTATGGCGAACCCATGCGATCTCGTTAACCACGTAAAACATAATGATTATCCTATTGAAAATTGCAGGCCACAACATCGATTTGCGTGCGAAGCAAATATAAGACAGGTCTCACGAAGGTGCATATGCGAATACATTTTACTATATAAGAAACAGTCTGGTATTAATAAGAAATAAGGGAAGGAAATTGACCAATCTCGGCTGTCTGTCGAAGAATCAAACGACCAATCAAATAATTCATTTAGGCCGTACGTGAAATTTGAACTCCCTGATTTGCTGAAATTTATGTGGATATTTTTATATAATTGGCGACTTAAACGTAGTTACTACAGCTTATCCAACCTGTCGTTACGACTTTAGGTCGCAAATCAACCGTTTTACATTTATTATATATAACTGACCTTAACCCATTCCCACACAGTGACGCTTTTGACGCCTCTAAAGAAGAGCAGTTTTGAAAACATTGTGTAAAAGGAAGAAATAGCTTGTCACAAGCAATTTCTTAATTTTACACAATGTTTTCTTCCAATAAAATGAAAAAACTAAAATTTCATAAATCTTCATTTCTCTTCTGCAAGTTCCTCCAATTTGAACCAGTCTAAAAATTGTGTCGTCTGGTATTGGTTTAAAGTTTGCCCACCGACGAAGAGTAGATATATAGCATACATAGGAGGTGCTACCAAATAAAGCGTCTAATATAAAGAAACTTATGGTAGGAAAATTTTGCAGACAGCCACTATTGATGATCTCCATTACTCTGCCGTCTCTTGGCGATAAAACACTTTTCATTCACTGTCTACTCCACTGGACTATGTCACAGATCCTTAATTTGTATTGTCTGCTTTGAAATCAATGAAAGTCGCAATCCTTTCAAAAGTCGTAGTTTCTAAATAAAGGTTTCATGACAACAAAGTACAGTAGGCGATCTTATAACATTAGGCGATCTTCTAACAGTAGATTATCTTCTACATTTAACCCATTCCAACTCAATCCCTCCTTTTTACGCCCCTCAAGAAAAATGTTTTTGAAAACATTGTGGAAAATGAAGAAATTGCTTGTATCAAGCAATTTCTTCATTATCCAGAATGTTTTCTACCCAAAATGACGAAAAAATTCAAACTTCTATCAACTTGAAATTGTCGTCTGCAGCTTCTTTCAATTTGGACTACTCTAAAATTCCACTGTGTTGGAATGGGTTAAACATGAGTTGGTAGCGTGTCGGACTCTCAATCATGAGGTCCAGGGTTCGATAACCGGTCGGGGCAAATAGCCTTTCCGACATTCGTCTCCCACCAATGGGTGGATAATCGTAAACCTAAATGGGATGTGCAGCAGGAGGCTCGAAAGTGATGCAGTGGTTTTGCTTGTGTGAAAAATACCAGGGAGCCATGGTTAGGTGCACCAGATGCAGTGAATTGACTGAATTAATATCAAAAGTAAAATTACCCATTCAAACAAACATTTAATAATGCCATTCGTTATAGAAAATTAATACCAACCATTCACTTACTTATATGTAAGAGACCAGCCTCATTTACATCCTAAAAATCAATTCAATGAAAGGTAACTTAATTTACATTGATCTGTTCTTTTAAGCTTTTTGAACTTTATTAATCCTTTTCTGGTCAATCCCTGGCTTTTGCGTTTCTGTGATTTGATACATGAAAAAACATTTTGGGAAAAGAAGAAATTGCTTGTAATAATTTCACTCTCATGCGTCAAAACCATTGTGACGCCACTAGGCGTTTTAACTGCAAGCGGATTTTAGATTCTGTAATTGCTAAATTCAAATCCATGATACGGGCTTTTATTAAAGTATAAGTATAAAGGGGCCCTTCAAAAGACGCCAATCCCTCGATGTAAAGAAATTGCATAGACTCTTGTCACTTTGGTTTCTGCAGTTAAATTTAGGTCATGCGCATATAAGGTCACGAAACGAACGGTATTTGTTCTAAATTTAGATTCCACTGAACCTTTTCAGTTAACCACGAAACGTCACTTTTGTTTACCAGATAACCACGAAGACAACATCTCCTTCATAATTAAGTATTAACCGTCCTTTGGATGTATTTTTAGACATTTATGAAACTTATTTTTTAACCCATTAACAGATGATTTTTTTAGGACTGGTCGGAATTGAAAGGAATTACAGACAGCAATTTAAAAAGTGTGCTATTTTTTCAACTTTCTGTGTTGAAAATACTGTGAAAAATGGATAAATTGCTTTGTTCGAAAAATCTGCATTTAATCCAATCTTTTCCCAATTATTTATTTTTCCTGAAGGTGTCAAAAGAGTCTCTTTTCGAAATGGGTTACTATCGACATCCAACCTAACATGCTTCGCGTCTAGGAAACCGCTTTAACCCATTACCAGACGACAAAATTTTAAACTGGTCCAAAGGTGTTGCAGACAACATTTTAAAGTTAATGATTTTAAGATTTTTTTCAAATTTCTGTGATGTAACATATTGGAAAATGAAGAAGTTGCTTCGTTCAAGCAATTTCTTCATTTTCACAATGTTTTCGTATCTTTCTATTGTGATCCCCTTTTGTCCGGCGTCCGTCCGTCGTGCGTCGTTCGTCAACAATTTCTTTAAACGAAATCTCCTCCCAAACCACTGGGCCAATTTGAACCAAATATGGCAGAAATGTTCCTTAGGTGGTCCCCTTCAGATATAGCTAAAAGAATCGAAATCCGTTCAAAACTCTGGTTGCAATGGCAACAAAAGTGAAATTTTGAAATTATCTTTAAAAATCTTCTCTTCCTGACCCAGAAGGCGTAGAGCCTTGATATTTTGCATGAAGCATCAGTATAGTGACCTTTTTCAAAATAGCTAAAATTATGATCCTCGGGTCCCCAGGGGCGGAGCCCCCCGGGGGGGGGGGGTATAAAGAAATAAAGAACGATTTTTTAAATGACATCTCCTCCCAAACCATTGGGCCAATTTGGACCAAATTTGGCAGAAAAGTTGCTTAGGTAGTCCTCTTCAAAATTCAGTTAAAAGAATTGAAACCCGTTAAAAACTCTTGTTGCCATGGTAACAAAAGTGAAATTTTAAATAAATCTTTAAAAATCTTCTCCTGACCCAGAAGGCGTAGAGCCTTGATATTTTGCATGAAGCACCAGTATATTGACCTCTTTCAAAATAGCTAAAATCATGATCATCTGGTCCCCAGGGGCAGAGCCCCGGGGGGGGGGGGTATATAGAAATAAAGAACGATTTTTTAAATGACATCTCCTCCCAAACCACTGGGCTGATTTGAACCAAATTTGGCAGAAATGTTGCTTAGGTGGTCCTCTTAAAAATTCAGTTAAAAGAATTGAAACCCGTTAAAAACTCTTGTTGCCATGGTAACAAAAGTGAAATTTTAAATAAATCTTTAAAAATCTTCTCCTGACCCAGAAGGCGTAGAGCCTTGATATTTTGCATTAAGCATCTCTCTGAATAATTCTCCCGAATAATCGCGACGCAGTTAACCTCAATCGGAAGCCAGACTTTAACAAAAGACGTTCTTTTGCCATGTATATTATCGGAAACCACCAAAATCCACGTGAACGAATTCTTAAGCCCAAGTGTACATTCAGTGCTTTAAAAATAAGTCTGTCTCGGTGACCTGTATTTGATAAATATGGATTGCTAGCTCCGCCCACTGACTCCGCTGGCCCCGTCACTGACTCCGATTGGAATATCCACTTTGACATTCAACGGCGTTATTTTGCAAAGTTTATATAAAATTATTTAAATATGTAACAAAAAACTAACAAACAAACAAAACAAACAAAATGAATCAAGATTGTTGGTTGACGACCTAAACGTCGTACCTACAGCTTTAATATTATTTCGGTGTTTTGCTGGTACATTAGCTGTGGATCGTGAATAAAGTGGTTGTGCAGAGATTTTAAGGAGATATCGTACATAATCAGTACTATTAGAGGGTCCCATCCTTTTCTATTTGTAGGTAGTTGCGAAATAGAATGGTCAAAAAGTAAGACACAAGATAAGAATACCTTTGATAAACTCGAATTAAGAATAAATGCAAGTATTTTGGCAATGCGTTAAAATGTATGTTTATTATATCTTTTATCAAAAATAGCTTTACGTTGGATCAAAAAAGATTTGATAAAATTACTAGATTTCGTTTTCAAAAATCTAAGTTAATGATGTCGTTTTTTTGCAAAGGGTAGATTTTAAGATTAGTGAACTTAATATATTTCCTTATTACCATCAAAATCGATTATCTCGTGCAAAATTTAAATTAAGCTAATTTTTATTTATTATCTTAATTATCTTCTGAATCAGCCTCTAATTTCCATATTCTGAACTGTAGCTTTATGTGCATTTTTGAAGTTTTTTTGTAGTAACCCCTCACGATTAGAATAAACGTCCCAAAAAGACTATTCGTAAAAAAGTCCCAACCCCGGAACAGAAAGATTTTTACTTAAAATTGTATGAAAGTTTATGCCACTTGTTAATCGTTATTACGCGTATCAAAGCGTTATTTAATGGAAACCTATTCTATTTTTGTCTTGACCATGTGATATTTGCAATAACCACAATCCTTTGATCTATTTTCAGCTCTGCCCCAAGAGGTTTACTCAATTTGGGAAGCTTATCCATGGCGGTTTGGAGAGACATTCTGTATTCTTAAAGCGTTTGTGATGGAAATGACAGCTTATTCTTCAGTATTAACCATAACGGGTTTCACGATTGAACGATACTTCGCAATATGTCGTCCCATGACGATACAGAAGTGTTGTCACGTGACGAGAGCCGTGCGCTGTATAATGATGATTTGGTTGGTGTCTATAATAAGTGCCTTACCGTACGCCATACACACTCGTGTATTTTACTATCTTCATTACCCTCACACCGGAGCACCCATCAAAGACTCGCTGGTGTGCAACATTCCTTTGGTCTGGACTCAGAGAATGTTGGTGGTGTTCCAATTCTCGACGTTTGCTTACTTTGTGATCCCAATGGTGGTGATATCTGTGTTCTATTTGATGATTGGACTCAAACTGCGAGAGTCAGAACTTGCTTCCATAAATAACTCATCCCAGCATGGTAAAGCCACAGCCACACGAGCTCGTAGGGCCGTGCTTAAAATGTTAGGTTAGTATAATCTATTTACATCTTTGTTTCTACAAAAGCGTACTGATGTTAAAAAAAATAATTCTGTTTCATAGCAGAAAATTACAAATATTTCAGAAATGATATAGTATCGTCGTTGGGAATGCAAAATATAGTAACTACAGCTTTATTCAACATCGGTGTATTTATTTATTAGAGCCTTTACTTATTCAATGTCAATGTTGTTTCGGCTATCCTTTTATTGATTAATTTGGCCAAATTAGTTTTCAATTTACTATATTTGTTTTTTATTCAACTGTTTTGTTATTTCATTTTCTTAAATTATTTCATTCCTTTTGTTTTTAGTTCACCTGAGCGAAGCATGCTCAAAGAGGCCTTCCAGGATCAATCGTTCATTAGTGCGTCGCCATCCGTTTCTTCAAACATTTCTTTAACCCTTTACTGTTTTTTTTTTCGAATGTGTTTGACCTGACAAAATTCAAAGGCTTTGTAGACGACTGTTTAAAGTGTATTTTATTCCTAAAGATAGAATTTAGTATGGTAGAAACTATTGTGAAAAGGAAGACATTATTTTTTAAAACAATATCTGCTTTTTCCACAATGTTTTCTCAAGTACGAATCCTCAGGAACGTAAAACCAGAGATTGAACAGGAAAGAGTTCAACAACATTACCCTCACCTCAAAAAATAAATGAATAAAAGAATTATTAGACCAATTACTTACCCTCTTTAAGATCTAGTCATGAAATTCCGACTGGCCCTTAAAATGGCAAAAGGGGACATAAATTCGACCAAAAGTTTGCGGAGAGCTCCTTTGCCGATCTTTCGAAAGGGTCCGTCGACCGGGAGATCAGGCTGAAGATTAGGTTACCTCGTGTATGCAACTCCTTCTACAATTTCGTGTATGCAACTCCTTCTACAATTCTTGAAATTTTCGGAAAATGATTACTACCATGTGACCTAATATATGCCATATAGTGAATAGTGCTATGCCTACCCACTTACTCCGATAGCAACGCCCACTGACGTCGATTTAAAACGGTGCTGTTTTGCAGCATTCATGGCAAGCGGCTTGTAACAAAAAAGTAGAATAGTTGATTGGTGATCCAAAAGTCGTAACCACAGTTTGAACAAGCTATAGCTACGACGTTTAAGTCGCTAAACCAACAGAAAAGCTTAACAACAATTGCAGCTTATGTCAGAGTTCACTGGTAGACTGGTTAATTGATTGAAAGACGTGGTTTTTACCTCCTCTTGAACAGCAGTGTTTGTCCCTTGTAGACCTACTGTTCCTTTTTCGACAGCGAATGGTATTCAAATATAATTGGTATCAGATTAAGGGACTTTGATAGCTTAAGCTTAAGTCGTCAACCGACCATTTGACTTTTTTTTCATGCTACAGACCATAAATTTTGCAAAATAACGCCGTGAAAAATCGAAGCGGAACTTCCTGTCGGAGCCTATGGGCGGGACCAACGGAGTAAATGGGAGTGGTCAGCGATTGGTCAATTTGTACATCCAGGCAAGGCAAAAATGACTCAACTCGCAAACATCGATAAATACTGGCGATAAAAGACCATTTTTATTCCCCAAGCCTTCTCAACTTACGCACTATATATCGATCTTTTTAGCTATCAAAGCGTCGGCTTTTATAGCTTATGTTAACAGACAAAATGTTGAGGTCTTCTCAGAAATCATCAAGTGCAAACTGCCACTGGAGGCTTAACCACTAAATCCATCGAATGCATATGCCATAGAAAGTATTTCTTATGTATTTCAGGAATAATACACTCTTTTTAAATTGTAGAGAACTCTTTCAAAAGCAACCTAACCCATTTCCAAGCATCTCAAGAAAAAAGCTTCGGAAAAAATTTCAGGCGATGAAGAAATTGCTAGTTACAAAAAACAAACAAACAAACAAACAAACAAGCACACAAAAAATCTTCAATGTCCACAATGTTTCCAAACCTACAAGAGAAAGTTTTTTCTAAAAATCACAAACTTGAAATTATCGTCTACAGTTTCTTTCAATTTGAACCAGTCTAAGATTTTGGCATGTTATAATGGGTAAACTCCTGGGTAACTTTAACCTCGTTTCTTTATCATGGTAACCTTTGAAAAAGTAGATTACTTAACAACACTATGCTTTGCTAGCTTACAGTACTCAAATTCCTTTGTTTCTCTCTCTCTCTCTCCCCCCTCTCTCTCTCTCTCTCTCTCTTCTTCTTCTTCTTCCTCTTCTTCTTCCTCTGCTTTCTTTTGGCAAGTTAATTATGACTATATGTATTACACTTATGATGGGATATTTAATCTGTCTCTCTGATAAATTGTGGTTTCAGCTTCCCCACATGATTTTATCAAACTGAATATTTATTCAAATTTTATGCACGAACTGACGGGTCGCTGTCAAGCCTGAATTTTGTTCCCTGAGAATCATTAACCGAGAAAAAAATGATGGTAAAATAAGAAATTATTGTAAGCATTATACGTAATCACTCTAATTTTCAATATTTCGGCAAAAATTATCAAGAAAAAGAAAATATCTTATATCTTATATCTTAGATTGAACTAAAACAAAATGGCTATAATGAGTGATAGTAAGGTTATCTTCTAGATATAGGATTTATTTTCTTTTTCTTGAAAAGACATTTTGCCGAAAAATTGAAAATTAGAGTGATAATGTAGAGTGTTTAACCAATTCCCTGAGGAACATTATTGTGATACTTGTAAGCAATTTCTTATTTTTTCTATTTATCCTACAGAGTGATCATTTTTCAAATTAAATCTATATTGAATTTTCGTCTTCAAAACCTTTGAGTTTGGACAGGTCTAAAATTTTGAAAACCGGGAAAGGATAGAGATACTAACGTTTAGTCATCTCTTTAACCGATTACCAGCTGATTAAATTTTTGGATTGTTTTTACTTTTGGGGATAGAAAGCACTGTGGATAATGAAGAAATTGCTACATTTTCCACGATATTTTCCAGTTCTTTTTATCGGGGGGGGGAGGTCTAAAAGCGTCATTGAGTGGGATTGGTTAGATACAATTTTCATTAACATATACTCAGTGTGTCGAGAAAACATATAGTTTTGTATTTCCGATTTGTTTCAGTTGCTGTAGTGGTTGCTTTTTTCGTATGCTGGGCCCCGTTTCATGCTCAAAGACTTATGACGTTATATATAAAAAGCTGGACACCAGAACTGCTAGATTTACAAAGCCATTTATTCTATGTATCAGGTATACTTTTTTTTTTTGCTTTACAAACGCGCTCTAAAAAGTTTAATCAATTTCAGACTCGCGAATGGTCTTGTTTAAACTTTTGTAGACGCCAATATTATCAGATGTTCTGTTAGAGCCAGACAATGAATTTTGTACAAACAACTCTTCAAAAACTATCCAAACAATTACTTTAGCCTCAGGATCGTCTGCATAAGATTGAGAAGCGTCCAAAGTCTGCGGCTATTTGTGTAAAGTAGTGTCTTTTGTCTTTTGCAGTATTTACTTTAAACTCAAGGTATATGTTACCAATCTATACCATTAAGGAAATGCATTAATATGTACAAAACTGCGAGTTTTTCTACAACTTTGCAATTACAGTCGAGCATGAATTTGTCGTATATATATATATATATATATATATATATATCCAAATAGAATGCCCGAAACTACTATTGACATTAAAAGTGTTTTATTTGAAAAAAAAGAGTTGTTTTCCCTTTTCTCAAAGCCGAAACGCTGTTCTTTTCAACATTTTCTTATATGATAAGATCGTGTTTCCTTGAAGATAACTTGCGGTAAAGCGTTTATATAACCTCGGTTTTCTTATTTGTAGAGCATTCTAATGTCTGAACTTCAGTACGGTAATTACCATCTGAACTGCTCTTGACTTTCCGAATGTTAAACAACTCTAGATAATCAGTGTTTCACTTAGAAAATAAATTACCTAGAGTACATTCACAAAAGTCATTTCGTACCCAAATCTTTTTTTCTTTTTCAGTGGCGCAACATAATTCTGAGAACTTTCGTCGTTCTTAAGTAAGAGCAGTGGATTGTTAAATCCGAATAAACAAACAGAAAAATGCTATAGAATCTGCCGTTTTGATGACTTTTCGAATTTAAATATTTTTCAAGAACCTTTGACTTTATGCTGTAAGGAAGTTCCACTTTATTCTAACAATGCAATTTTTAACCGCTCCCCACTCAGTGACAGTTTTAGACGTCCCAGAGAAAAAATGCTTTTGAAAATATTGTGGAAAATGAAAAATTGCTTGTTAAAAGCAATTTCTTCATTTCCCACAATGTTTTCTGCCCAGAAAATTGAAAACATTAAAAAAACCTTAAAATTGTCGACTGCAACTTCTTTCAATTTGGACCAGTCTAGAATTGTGCCATCTGGTAAAGGGTTAAGAGAGTTTGACTCCTCATTTAAAGTTGAATCCTTTGGAAGCTAGATGAAATGTCATCGCTTCTCCGTAGACGCTAATTTCGCTGCACCAGTCAGCATATGTTTACCATAATTTTCGGTGCACTGTAACGTTTTTTTTTATCGCACTATTACCTGTAATAAGAAGTAAACTTTGAAAAGACAATACGTTTTAAGGACGCTCTCAGACAGTTCCTGTCAAATTCTATAAAATGACTTTCATCTGGTATTATTACTGTAAACCATTTAATGAATTTTTCGTTGCACTTTCTGTTTTGTAACCATAATAGAGTTTCAAAGTTTTCCAGATGAGGTCTTTAATTAAAATTTATTCCTGTAAAATTTCACACAGCTCCCAAACCGTAAGTTTGGTACTTCATTACTTTTAGTATTTTGTTTTTTAAATGAAATTGAATTCGTTAAAAAGTATTTAACAAAAATATTGAGTTAAGGTGTTATAAAGTACAGCATTAGGATAAAGGTCGTCGAGAACAAAATTTATCTAACGCCGTAGCTCATTTCCTGCATGTTGACAGATTCTATTTTCTACTTTCAGGAGTTTTGTACTTCCTCAGCTCAACAGTAAACCCAATCCTGTATAATTTATTGTCACGAAAATTTAGAAGAGCTTTCAAACGGACATTATGCCGATGTTTTATGAACATTAATTCCTTGCCAACATTCTACAAGCTTAAAGCCAAATTTATTAATAACGACATCGTTGCTCAATCCTCAGAGGGTTATAATGGCCATCCGTATAACATCCGTCATTCCATTCGATTGGTCCCTTTGCGTCGACATGACAACCAGGGAAAGTGTCAGTGTGCGGAAAATAATAACGCCGAGGCGCCATCTACTCTAGACACATTAATGAATCGCAGCAGCCGTACGTCAACTTCCACTTCCCATGCCCATTCTGATGGTGGGTTACATTATTTATGTCGACACAAACGATGTCTCCACAGGCGGAAAAGCCAGCTTATAACTTACGGTGAACGTAATGTGGCGTCTCACCAGAATATTGATACCTTAAAGAAAAAAGATATTTCACATAGAAAACGACGCTTTACTCTTGAACCTGACAATGACATGCTTGATTCGGATGAAGAAATAGAAACCATCGAAAAGTCGACCTCTGATAGACCTGTTTTAAGAATTATGTTACAGATATAGAGCTTGTTTGTATCTGAGTAGTGAATTAAATCAGCATTAAATACATTTGTTGCATAAATTGTATATGTGTGTCAAGCAGAAAATATACCAGTATGCGAAAAAGTCTATAGATTTGATTAAAATATTATATATGACGGCACCCCGTTTATCGAACGATTAAATCACCATGACTACAAATGGCTTGTTCGTTTCGTTAACAGGATTTTTAAATTTTAACAAAATTATGAAAATATCCTATTTTGAACCTTCTAGATTCCTGACAAGGGGGTTAAAATGAATCCCCCTGAGAAAAATTTCTAAGAGTCATAACAGGGTTTTATCTCTCACTTTTCAACTCTGTATCGTTTATGCTATTGAACTTGGGAAAATTAACTGCCTACTTCACATCTTTACATGTAGAAGTCAGTGGGCACTTCGACCTTCAAACTTCTATTCATGATACGCTCTGTTTGGTTTTTGACGCCTTCAACATCAGTTTTGACCCCTAGACTTTCATGGTAAAGGAGCCAATGACCCCTCACTTTCAAATGCTACCAAGATTCTATATTTACATATAACCTTAATTAAAACGAAATCAAAACTCGGTCTTAACCAAATTCATGTACGCTTATTTTTAATGTTTTCAGTAAGACATTTCTAAGAATTATTTATTCAGTTGTTACAATGATATCCCAGTGAAATAATTAAATTAACACGGAACAAATCTGTTTCGGTGTATAATTGATTCGTCTTTCGTCATACAAAAAACCCCTATTTTTTACGAGGTGTGATATAGATTTTATTGTTTATAAAATGAAAAATACGCCGATCTTATATCATAAACTATTATTGTATTTATTGATCGCAAGAACTACACACAATTTTATTTTTTGGACGAACTTTCCGAAAGCGCATCATTTCGCAAAACATTCTTCGTTTCACCCATTCCCTCACAATGATGATTTTTGGCGCCCCAAAGAAAGACATTTGAGAAAACACTGTGTAAAATGAAGAAATTGCTTGCAACAAGCAATTTTTCATGTTCCAACATGTTTTCTACCAAGAATGTTGAAAAATCTAAACTTTGACGAAATTGTCATCTACAACTCCTTTCAATCTCGACCAGTCTAATTTTTTTCTTCTTGTAACGGGTTAAATAAGATATTGAATGAGAACGACCGTGCTTACCAGTATGATTAGTTTCGTTTGTTTAAATTGGGTTTAACGTCACTTTTAACAGTATTTCATTCATATCGCGGCGTCCGAAGCATCTAACAATAGTTTCCTGGTATTTCTCACATCAGTACTACCATTACATCCTTTCCCAGCCTCAACTGCTAATCCCACTTAGGTTTACGATTATCCGCCGATAGGTTATAGATAAATGTCGGAAAGGATAGATTCCACGACCGGGGATCTATTCTTATTCTCATGATTGAGAGGGCGACGCGCTGTCAAATGCGAGTTTACCTGTTTCAATTCTGGGGAAAATACGCATACATGAAAATTACACATTCAGGAAAAAACAAACATTTGTTCATTTGTTCTTCTCTAAAATTTTGTCTTAATTTTTTATATTTATTTGAAGTCAGTGTTGTTTTTTTTCAATGCTTACGTAAGTTAGCGCATAAGTTATGGATCATACACCTTCTATTTCGCTCAGTTTAAGGATTGCGTTGGTCAGCCGAAGAATCAATTGACCAGTAAAATCATTTAATTCCACCGGAAGCGAATTTTAAACTCTGACATACTTCCGTCATTATGCGGAGAAATTCTGTCGGTATGTCGACTTCAACGTCAAAACTACAGCGCTTTCAAGCTTTATTTACGATGTTTAGGTCGCAAACCAACTATTTTACTTTACGCTACATATTCCTGGCCATACAATTTGCAAAATATTGCCGTTAAATATCGAATTGCAACTTCCTGTTTGAGTTAAGTGGGCGGGGTCAGCGATATGTAGTTAATTGACCAATCGCTGACCCCGCATACTTACTACATTAGACACGCCCACCGACTCTGACAGGAAGTTCCACATCGAAGTTAAACGGCGTTATTCTGCAAAATTTATGACAAAAAAGAGAATAGTTGGTTTGCGACCTAAACGTCGTTACTACATCCTGAACAAGCTGTATTATTACAAATATGTAATCGCTAGCACAGAACACTATTCGTAAAATATCAGAAAACATTACGCTTTTTTGACGCAGGGCACTAGTCAAAATCATATAGTCTTCAACAAAGGACCTACACAGTAAGGAAAAGAAGATTAAAATTGTAAAAGGCGTCATTGTCAATGGCTATGACATAAAAATCTAACATGGTAATTTGCCAGACGAAGTAATTCACCCATTTCTATTTGAAATATATTTCATGAATAAATTCTATATACGGCATTCGGGATTTAACAAACATTATCGCTGGTTTAAAGAATTTCACAATATATACTTTGGTTCGTAACAGAAATTATTTTTGAAATATGAACATGAGAAAACTAAAGCCCTTAAAGATATGAATGGCCATTTTATTTTATTTTAATTAGATGTTCTGCGAATGGGTGAATTAATCAAATCAAGACTAACAAAACCTCATTTGAAGAGCAAAAATTGCAAGAGCCCCATGTAGTGAATGATAAATGTACATTTCAATATCTAATCAACTGGCAAAATGTCGTAACTACAGCTTTACTAAATTTTCCTCATGCATGATAAACTACTTTTGTTCTTGCCCGGGTGTTATGCAATCGACCTCGGAAGCCAGGTCTGGTAACTTGTATAGCCGAACTATAAAGCTTGGCGCTAAGATATGTATTAATCAATAGTTTGTTCTACAAAGATTTTTGAAGAGTTCCTCATGTTTTCCCTTTGGAAATAGAAGGGACCTATACATGAGTGAAAAGATGACACGAAGGGTCAATATTTTAAATCTTATGTAGAGGGCTAACAGGGTTTTCACTAGAAAACACACCCACAAACACACCCACCCACCGACCTACATTAGGACCAGACTACCCATCACTGCTGGCTGGTCTTTGTCTATACCTCCTGTCAAGGCAGTGATATTCAGCATGACAAATGTTAAAATTAGTATAGTATTGCATTGTCATGTTTTTATTGTGATGATTGATATACGTACATAAGAAGCTATACCGGTATCAAATAAACTTCCCCCAATAGCTCAAATCTGATGGAAGTGTTTCTTGCGTTTTAAGTAAATGAAGATATCTTTGATACCCATTTTGAAGACCGCAATGTATCAACATTATATTTCCGATTCGTTTACCCAGTTTTTCGAACTCGTAAAATGTCACGCAAGAGAGGCATTATTTCCACGATAAAACAAATGCTATTTAAAAACAAATAGGGCACGCTTAAAAAGTGCAAAATTATACCCCGGTGAAGTGCTTTAACTTTTGAAAGCGCTTCACCCACTGATCTTACATAATAAGCTAATTTTCTAACTCGATCAGATGGGTTAACCCTTGAATTGCTGAATGAATCCTCTAAAAACTGAATTCAAATCAGAGGCCTGAAGTTTATGTAAGAAAAATATATGATAACGACTCTAGTGTAAAAAGGATTAGCAGGAGGTCTAGAAAAAGATCAGATTTCACATATGTGCTTGCTGATTTTTGTCTATAGCTATTGCAAACAGAAATATTGCGAATTCAATAGGACAAGAGGCAATGGCTTTATGGCTCTCGTAAGAAAAAAAATCTCGCCTAAAAGAATCCTGATATCTTGATTAAAATTGCAGACGCCTCTACTAATACTTTTAGAATAGGTCACAAGCCTGGTAGGCAAAGAGTTGTTAAACTGAAAATGAAAATAAACATAACAGTATTTTGCAAATTATTTGCAAAATACTGTTATGTTAATTTTCATTTTCCGTTTCTGTTCGGCAAAGCTTTTCAAAGAAGACTTGTGACTAACACTGAAATAATTGATAGGGGAGTCTCTTAACAATTTTAACAAAGAATTCAGGATTCCTTTTAAATCTTGTCCCAACGATAGCCGTTGAACCTTTAAGAAACAAATAGCAGTGAAAAAAAATTCCATGGGAAAACTTCTATGAAGCTACTTCATTGTGGTATTTGAATATTTCTCAAGAGCTCTCACAAGGCAACTAACCAAAAGCAGACGTGCTTATATTGAATAAAAACGTAGAAAAAACTAAATTGCCCAATAATAATAATATGAAGTCGACTAGAAAGACAACGACTGTTTCTCTCATTTTGTTGCACTAAACGTGAGTTGACCTGTCGACAATTCTATTTATCGACCGGTTGACAATTACATTTTATTATTGGTTTTTATTTGATTGTAATCTTCAATTCTTGTTTGCTTAAACATCTTAACTAAAATTCTGCCAAGAATGCTCTACCAAGCATTTTGATACAAGATAAAGAACGCGTTCATTTATGTCATTAATGGCATACATGATCTGGTACCTCATCTTGTATAATCAAAATGCTTGGTAGCACCTTTAGTTAAGATGTTAAAAATCGCGTAAATGCCTTGCATGACTTGCATGAACTTTTAGAGAAATTGTATATTGACGTCCTTTGATTTTTCATGATCTTTCAAAATCGACACCTCCATTCACCAAAATGTATCCACTCGAAGGAAACAGGTCAAGGGCAAGCTACTGGAAAATTAGGAAGGAACAATTTCTATAGCTCATTAGTGGCCTTTATCGATCTCAATACGACATGCGTTATCTAATTTGCGTGCTTCTATGACACTCCTGTGGAACATAAACCTATTATTCTTCTAAAATCTTTTTATTAGAACGAGTCAAGGAAACGCAGGAAAACATTAATTATCCCAATTACAATAGAGGTTTTTCTTTTCGAACTTTATCCTTTGATTGAGACAAGATTTTCACCGTTAGTCACGAATACAAGTTTTGTCGAAGATCACAAGATTAAGCACTTTAGGATAAAAGACTACACGAAAGAACCCTTATTCTGTTGTGTGTAAATACAAAGGCGCTTGTATTGGCAAACGTTTAGAGGCAAGTGGCGAGAAGGCCCTAAATACAGGAGCCACACGTGCTTATTAAATGCAATTATCTGCAATTTCGGAAAAATCACAATACAACGTTTCAGGAAATGTCTGGTCCCCTAAGGAATCGAATCTTTGTTTATATACATACAGATCCTTTGTCCTAGCCCAACGTATAACAAAAGAGCGTGGCAGTTATATTTTTGATTAATGTATATAGAATACAACAAGAGTAGGAATTCATTTCTGTACATGTCATTTCAGAACAGAACTACATTAACGTGTAAGAATAGGCATATGAATTCAGAATCAATAACCTTTCATTACTTTCTTGTTGAAAAAAAACAACAAAAAAATAGACTAGTGTTTCGGAATTTACAGAAGTCCGCTTTCACCGCCTTAGCGGTCAAGTATCTGATGGCTAAACGCCATATTCACTTGTGACGGCAAATAGTCACAATGTAACTTTTTCAAATAATGGAACTAATCCCCTGTCAAAACCTCAGTCACGTTTCTTTTGATATCTACTTGAAGTATATATACATAGCTTCAATCTGAATCACAATCTTGCTTAATTTCATTGTTAGACAATTGGTTATAACAATGGCGCATGCATTATTATATAGCGTACACAAAATACTTAAAATTTCAATAAATACCTTTTTCTGTACAGAAAAAAGTATTTAATCGACACAATGTATATGTACTTTATGCCGTATTTCACTTACCTATCACGGTTTTGCTAAAACTTATGACCTTTTTCGAAGTATCTAAAAATTTAATCTTTCCTATACTTGTCAGGAATAACCGTCACATTTTGTTCTTATCAGTAACCGTTTTCAATATTTTTTTCTCGGTCTGGTTTTATTTTCAGATTTTTTGTTCAATATTATCCAGTGACGGTTAATAATCACAAAGAAAATGAAACTGGTGATGAGTATCTGTCACACTGAATGATGACAGCTAGCCATCTGATACTAGACTGCTTAGTGTCCACGCTTGAAAGACTTTGGCGTTTTCAGTGTTACACCGGTTTCCCTGCATCCCTGCAAGAACCAAAATAAACTCGAAATGGCTTTCAATGTTGAATAAACGCCAGATGTATGAAATCAAAGAGTTGGCACAAACAACGTCTCGATCGACGAAACCAATCACGAAGTGTCTTGGACATTCCTCTCCTCACATTTCGACGTGTCATTCGACGTGTCCCAGTACCCTTGATTGACCAATCGCTGACCCTGTCTACTTACTCCGTTGGCCCCGCCAACTGAGTCCTACAAGATTTTCCGCGTTAATCGGTGTTATTTTAAAAAAATGTGTAGCCAGCAGCATATAATAAACAGTAAAATGGTTGGTTGGCGAACTAAACGTCGTAACTACAGCTTATTCAAGCTGTAGTTACGACGATTAAGTCGCAAAACCAACAAAAATCGCTGACGGCGTTACATCTTGACATTGTACCCAATAACACCCTTTATAGGACCGCCAAGAACACTGCTATTTTATAAAATGTCTTTGTTCGAGTTGAATTTTGCCTAAATACGATTTCGTTCTGCTACTTGTGTTTATGTATTTTACAATCAGACTCATTCCGTCTAGTTACCGTTTTTACTAAACTTGGCCCTTTTTGGTTAGGTTGGTGTTTTCTTCCCTTGCTATTTTAGTCGGTACGTGTACGAAGGACGGTCAGAAAGTATCCGGACTTTTGACTCCTTCTCGAAAACCATTCAACATTTAAAAAAAAAAATCTACTCTTTCTCAAATATTCTCTTTTGCCATCGTCATGGGAGCTTTTGTATTCCCACTGTGAACCACGAGGTATGGCTTTGGTTTACGTCTTGTGTAACAACAGATATCAAAGCCGCTTTATTCTATATTTCTATATATCTTTCCAGCAAGCAATTTTATTTCGTTCTGGAAAACCAATAAAACTCACAGGGGGTCTAGGGTGATTGAAAACTCCGTGTCCTAAGGCAGGGAGAAAGACCTCTCATTTTGTGTTTATCTAGCCGGTTTTACACTCGAATATAACCGTTCAAATAAAAACAAGTAATGACCATATCTTTTCAAAATGCTGCCAGAGAAATGTGTTTGGAAACAACGTTGTTACTGATGATGTAAATTTTAAAATCAATCCCTGCTACCGTCTCAAGCAACACTTTCTCTTTTTCTCTATATTTTTTTTCGATAACTTGAAAGTAACGTGAACACAAGGACTAAATATCAATTCATAGAGCATTGATTGTGCCTTATAACTACCTCAAAACTAACTGACGATAATTTAGCATTTTCCAGTAAACAAACTTACCTCGTGCCATGATCTATACACGAAGCGAACCTTAAGATAAAAGAACACTGTTAGCATATGCAAATAATCGTATATTGCTTAAATGTATTTGTTCTCACTCCTAAACAAAAAAGCGGCTTAGAATTACTATAAAAGCCAATCAGTCGATGAAAAACTATTCTAAGCTAGTCATCAAATGTTTCAATACTTGAACGCGAATCGGTGATTAAGCAGATTTTGTAGTTGGATTATCAACCATACTTTTCGATAGAATTAGTCTGGATATGTCTGCACGCGGTTTGAAACTCAAGTTTGAGTCCAATTTTGCTTTTGAATCCTTAGTTTTGCTTGTTCCATAAAATTAATCTATATGGGTGTATAACGTCACTCCCCAATCTTTCACATGACCTAGTGTTGAGTAAATCTCGCATACAACGAGAGCGTGAACAATCGTCTACGTAGTTTACTACAGATAATTGTTTCACTATCTTCAACATTATTAATTCTTACGCAGGGTATTTAAAAGAAATGATAATGTGTGTCTCGTCAAATGGTCATTTTATTGCCGCGACATTACGTTTTTTTTTTTCTTTTTTGTTGTTGTTGTTGTTGTTTTGTTTTTTTTTTAAAGATCCAAACATCAACTGGGTTTTGCTCTTCAAAATTGAATGCAGGTACCGTCAAATTTACAATAGGATCAGCATAATTGGATTTATTCTTTTTCTTTATTCAATGATTATCTCGATAATCGTTCTATCATTAAACAAATCTCAATGGGGTGCTAATTACAAGTATTGTTAAGGTCCCAAAGAAAGCATCATACGGTTCCGATAGCGACGGTTCTCTAGTAAACAAGCAATCGACCAGTAAGATAAGATATATCTTGAAAATGTTCGTGCGCAACACATAAGAAATAAAAAGGAAATGCTTTTATCTCAGAACCTTTTGATTTACCCTCGTCTAAGAAAAATCCCACTTATAAGAAAATAAAACGCATATCATTTAGTGAATCCTTTAGTCTAAGTTAAACCATTTCTTCTTTGAGAATTCTTAAATAGTTCGCGTCACTCGGCACTCGGCTCCTGAAGTTTGGAAGGAGGGTGAGTGGTTCATTGGCTGTTGTTGCGGTCTTATGACTAGAGTAACTGGGAAAGCCTCGAGTTCGGATCCCTGGCTAAATCCACTGGCCTCTGACATGAAACATCGACTGAGATATTAAAACGACATTATTAAGTAAAATATGTGGTAAGGGATATAATATAAATAGGGAATATCTATGCGTTGTTATCGTGTTCGAGAATCTTGTGTAGGTATTTTTTTATTTCGGTCTCATCCAATAAAAATACCTGCACACGATTCGAGACTACGATAACAACAAATAGAAAAACACACTATTGTAATATTCCTTTTATTATATTCATATATTCACTGATATTCATATCAGAGCTCAAAGTTCACTTCCAGTCTTCCAATGAATGATCTGTTTAGTGAATCGGTATTTTGATTTACAGTGGAGATCTGCTATTTCTAAGCAAAACAGTGAGCACACGACTCGGTAAATTTCGCCGGGATAAAAGTGAAAGATAGTTCGAAGCCCTATTCAAGTAGCAAATAATACTTTTCTTGACTCTTTTGGTTAGACCAAAAGGAAATTACCAGTCTGTTCTGTCATGTGTTAGATAGACAAATAATTATGAACTTAACTAAAATCGAGACACCACCGTTTATAAGGCCTTCGTCCTTTCTCAGCTTACATTCATGATAAATAGAAATACCAAAGTTCAACAGTGCCGTATATTATTAGTGTCTGGAAGCATTGTATTACACGTAATCTTAATAAGGTAAGTAAAGGTCGTTTATTCCTTTCCTGTTTAACCCCTGTTTTTACGTCCCTGTGATTTTATAATTGAGAAAACATTGTAGAAAAAATGTGTTTTTTTTTCCACATTTTTTTTCTACCGTACAGAATCGTCATTATTCAAATTAAATCCATTTTATATTTTCGTCTGCAAAAGTTTGTATTTGGACAGTTCTGAAATTTTGCAAAACAGGAAAGGATTAAATCTGGGTAACGTCTATATATATTGACTAATCGCTTACCATGCTCCAAATTTTCACAAATTTCCTAAGAATACCACTTTTTTAAGCCCCGAAGAAATTCGATGGTTAAAAACTCTGTGGGGAAAGGAGTTTTTTGTGAGACAGTAGGTAGAAAATATTGTTACAAGCAATTTCTTCTTTTTCTATGTTGTTTTCTCAAATACAACTTCACGGGGACGTAAAAAATAGGGATTTAAGGTGAGCTGTCAAGGGTTAAATCAAATAACTGTGCGATTATTTAAGTCTCTTTAAATTTTAGAATAACTAAATATAACAAATTATGGCTACCAATTTTTTAACGAATTCCGGTCTTAATATAGATTTAATTCTATTTAATATATAGCATGGTTAATGAATTATCATGAAGTATTACATTTTTGCAGCACTTTGTTCTAAAAGAGGTTAAAACGAGATATTGACAAAGTACACATGCAACAAAGTCAACTTAGGGATAACTACTTAAAGCGACTCCGTTTACACTGCAAATCCTTAAAAAATCACCATTCTATCGATGTTGTCCTGCCTTGTGCGTTACTTTTTGGTATTATTCATATAAGATATTTCTTGACTTGCGTCAAACTATGTTAATAGACGATGATAGGCTTTGTCCGAGGTCGGGCGTAAAATATAAGATATTGAAGGTATAAGATTTTAAAGAACCTCGACGAAATTAGTGCTTTTCTTATTATAATGTCATCTAATAAAAATATGAGAAAAGCTTTCCTTGAACAGTTGAATTTTATATAACCTGCTCAGATGAATTATAATTTCGCTTCCAAAACACAAAGTTTATTCGATTATATACGGTTTATCTGAATCGAGTCTTTATTTACCAATTTTCTACAAAGTTTCCCCCCTTTGACCTCATGGAAATGTAAATTGGAAATATACAAAAACATATTTCTTTCGACGATGTCAGCATCCGTAAATGTTTTATGTTATTGACTTTACAAATAGTCTAAATATGATGCGTTGGGATGTCATAGAATCTTAATTGCATCTTATCCAAACTAGATTTACGAAATTTAGTCACCCAACGAAGGTATGGATTAAAAGGCTAATAAGCCCTAATATTAACCCATTCCAACACAGCAAAATTTTAGACTGGTTCAAATTGAAAGAAGCTGCAGACGACAATTTCAAGTTGATGGAATTTTGAATTGTTTCGTCTTTTTGGATAGAAAACATTGTGGATAATGAAGAAATTGCTTGATACAAGCAATTTCTTTATTATCCACTATGTTTTCCAAAGCTTTTTTCTTGAGGGGCGTAAAAAGGAGGGATTGAGTTGGAATGGGTTAATTGCTTTCTAACAACATTTTTAAAACTGAGATTGAAAGCCTGTCAAGAATAACTGTAAAAGATAAACGATTTAGTTTTTTTATGGAATAATGTAATTGAATATGACAAAATACAGACGAATGTCTGGATAGCATCAAATAGGTTCTTTTCATGATTCTCAAAACAGTTGTATAGGTCCCTCATTGGTGAATGACGGTAAAATGTTAGACTGGTCCAAATAGAAAGGAGTTTCACACGACGCTTAAAAGTTTATGAAATTTTGGATTTTTTCAAATTTTTCGGTAGAAAAGATTGTGTATAATGAAGAAATTTTGTTACCAGCACTTTCTTCATTATACACAATATTTTCTTAATTGTTATTCTTGATGGGCGTCAAAAAGTGTCACTGTGTGGGAAAAGGTTAAAACATCTTTACAAAAGACTGTTGTTATACATACACTTTACTATTCGTGATTTAAAACCATCATATCACGAATTAGATTGATTACATTTCGATATTTCTCGTGATTCTGAAAATGAGTTCATTTGACAACAGCTTTATTTAAAAAATCAAATAACTTGATAAACTGTTTTAAGAGGATCAGCGCTTGCATTGAAAACCTAGCAGGGACAAAAAATTGAAACACGCAGAATAGTCGGCAAATGAGTTTTTTCGAAAAATTGTAGACGAGTCCCTTTATTTAGAGTTTATATAGCGTGTTATTGTCATTCTATTCATTTACTCCTCGGAATAGACTACTCAGATTGCAAACATTCACCCGGTTATTTTCAAATTATTATATACCTATAAATATTTCTTGTATATGTGTACATTCCAAACAAGCAAAATCGACCGCATCGAAAACCGTATCTGACAGTGTCCAATACGATTCCATATATTAAGGAATACTAAGGAGAGGTCATTTTCATACTGTATATGACGTCACAATGCAAATAAACGTAGCCTGAATGGTAAAGGTGACGGGAAATTCTTGTAGAAATACAAACTTTTTTTTATAATTTAATCAAATTTATATAATAAAAATTGGTACATGTATATAATCAATGGAATATTAAATTACTATTGCGACAAAACATCTTGTTTTGCTTGCTTATCGCTGCGAAGGACATTTGCTCAAAACAAATACAAGATGTCGTATCCCAATATTGTACATATAATCACAAGATATTTACCCCTCGGATTGGATTTAGTTATATTATAATTACCTTTAAGTAGGAGTCCAACATTTTTTAACAAGGTCTAGATGGGGGAAAATAGAAAATGAAAATGGCATATCTTAGAAAATGATTTTATATAGAAATAGTAAAAAAAAAAAAAAAAAAACCTCAAAATGTCACAATAATTTCGAAAACTATCCGACCGATGACAAAAGCTGAGATGACAAATAAGCTACACTACTCTACAGGGGAATCTAGTGTCAATATATCCATAAATCAGTTGTGAAATATCCTTCCATGCTAGCGACATGTCGGTATAATTGCACAGAAAATTGCTGTGCTGTCATAGAAATATATAACTATGTTAGAAAAAAGGAATAGTGCATTGCATTTCCTTAACCTTTCACCGGGCGACACAATTTTAGACGGGTTAAATTCGAATTAAGTTGTAGACGGCAATTGAAGGGGGGAAATTATCTCGTAGACTAGAAACGATTGTGGACAAAGAAGAAATTACTCCTTACCGGTATGTTCTTCATTTTACACATTGTTATTTTTTTTTCTTGGGGGTTTGACAAAGCTTGATAGGGTGAAAATATGTTGAACAGATTTTCTTTCTTTTTAATCCTTTAACGGACGACAAAATTTTAGACTGGTCCAAATTGAAAGAAGTTACAGACAACAATTCAAAATTAATGTTATTTCAGATTTCTACAATTTTCTAGGTAGAAAACCTTGTGTAACATTAAGAAATAGGTTATTGAAAGCATTTTCTTCATTTTACACAATGTTTTCCTGGATGTTTTTCTTGTTGGGCGTCAAAAAGCGTCATTGTCTGGAAATGGGTAATTTCCATCTTTTGCCTGAGAAACAAACTTCTGTATGCATCCTCTTTCATTTCACGAAGAGGCTCAATTTCAATTCTACATGCATAGAGAGCCCGAAAAAAAGATATTAGCTTGTTGCAATTCATCAGTCTCTCTCATCCAAGTCCTATGGTATTGTAACGATCAAGACTGTTTTACAAGTATAGATGTACAAGTTATAGTGAGTGATCAAAGGCAAATTTTGTTCATACATGTATAGACACAATTGATCCTAGATCACTCAATTTAACTTGCACGTGTATACTATTCCGCCAACCGAGGCTGATAGTGTTTACAAGTCTTAACCAATAGAATCCATGTATAAACATCCTTTTAAGTGAACGGTGTGTGCACGTTATTTTCAATCCAGAGTTGCCCTTTTGTAACGAGCTGCAAACAAAGTGTATTTACCGAGTATAATACACGGCGATATTATGTCACCTGACGTAGATAATCTTCGCCTACGCTCACATAATGCAACTTAAAAAGTTAAAAATATGACAGTACCTCTGTTTTGTAACATAGTATTCTTCATTTTGTTTCGGTCAAAATCTCTACATTAATTTCAAAACATCAAAGGGGCCTATTTATTGTGATTTACAAAACATATATAATAGTAATAGCTATCTTTAATAGAGTGTAGGATAAGCAACAAAGCCCGACACAATTTTTTCTTCAATAGACCGGGTCGTTGGTTTTACCGATGAGTTTTTGTTCTGAATAACAAAAACTGCATTTTACTCAGGAAATTATCATTAAATTTGTTGTTCGATGAATGTTCGAAAGATTATCATGCTTAACAATAAAAAAGAAAGTCAGAACTTGGTTTATTTTCAAACTAATTGGATATACCAATTCGTCGGACTTTCTTTTAATATCAGTTAGCAGTCTTCACCTGAAAACTAAATTAAAAGTCACCATTCTTGCTATCAACTAGAAAAACATTTAGTATTCAGTCTATCAACTAGAAAACATTTAGTATTCAATCATTAAATTAATTTCGAAAGAACATATCGATGTAGAAGAAAACAGCTCAAAAATGTTACACATTACGACACTCTTATTGATTCCAGCCTGACTGAACCGATGTATGATAATTTATCTCAGTGGTTGAAATGCTATTCGTGAATTGAAATACGGTGGGTTTGCTCAGTTTAATTTTTGTAATACGCCTTTTAGCAAAAATCTAAAAGTTCTGTCATCTTATTAGAAGACCAACATTTTCAATTCATCATTTACTCTTTCTTATTTGAATTTCCTTCGGAAAATTGCTCGCAGATATTTTTTCTAAATCTTCGGATAAAAAAATTATGCCCCGAACACAGGTACAAACCACCGACCTGTGTTCACGGAAACATGTTGAATAGGTGATTTTGACACGCCTTTTTATACTTTTGAAAATAATTTATTTTTGTTGCTCGCAGACGTTTTTCCTAATATTAACTGGTCGTTCGGGGCGTGTCAAAACTGGAAAGTCAGCTTCCAAGTCAGATGCGAATACAAGTTTTCCGTAGTCTAACGTTGTATTAGATTTAATCAAAACAGCATCAAAAGATGACTTGGTACAAGACGTGCATCTGCTTTCATGGTGTGTTCTATTACTTTGTTATCAGTATAAGATATGAAAAAATAAAAGTAACTAGTAGCATTCTGGAATCTACTTTCACTCTGGCAACGTTTGACTGGTAAGTTAAGAAAGCCATCTCGTAACCATTTGATGCCATAGAGGAAATTAAACGGGTCTTTCCAACGCAATATGTTAACTGAAAAACTTTTGATACACCAATACAATATCTTTTCTCAGCAAAAGGGAAACACGTGTTTCATACTTGTCAATCCTTTTCGATTCTGCCTCCTTGGGAATACATCGGTGCTCTCGCCGATTGTGTTAGCTAATGACAGAACTAAGACCGATAGCCATCCAGGGAATCGAAAGCGGGACGTCTTACCTGAAAGCCGTCGCGTTACCTATCGAGCACGAACCGAACACGGACGCTAGATTATATGTTTTCGTAATGTTCTATAAAAAAAAAAAAAAACACACACACAAAAAAAAAAAAAAAAAAAAAAACACACACAAAAAAAAAAACAAAAAAAAAACAGAACCTGGTCATGTTATACGAATTTCTCGACCAATGCTTAGCATTCCAAAATTAAGTTTTGTTTGTTCACTGTAGAAAATTTCGAGAAAATTTCGATGAATCCTTTCATAAGAGGTTCAATGGAGAAATGTAATAATGTTGAATAGTATGTTAATTGAAAATGTTAATAAATGCATACTACATCAGATAAAACTAGTACATGTAATCCCCAAGCATAGCGTCTATAGGCCTTTTGAGCTTCATGCATCACAATAGATGTTCGTAAAAAAGCTGTACATCATCCTACTTAGACATTATCTGGAAAATAAGTGCCGTTGAAGAAAACACTTTTCCAATATGGCAATTGACCGATCGCGACTGTCAAGAAGAAAAATAAAGAGAAAAAGAAAACACCACCACCACCACCACCAACAACAACAACCACAACAATTACCAAAAATCTAAAAAACAACAACAACAACCGAACAATCAAATCGTTCGTTTTGAGCTCCGGCACTTTTAGGAAGAAATGTGTTAGTTTGGCAACTTAAACGTCGCAACTACAAGCTGCAGTTAGGTTCATTCAAATAAACATGAAAAAAATAACTCTAGTATTTAGACCGTGGGTAAAACTTTTAAATTTAGTGATTTGATCATATGCAATGTTAGATGACTTTACAAATCAAATAATGGCCAATAAATACAGATAATACCGATGTTAAGACATTGTGAAACAAATATGAATTAAAAAAATCGTATTATTTTAATGTCACAAATTTCCCCAAATTTTATGGTATTCTGTGTAGTTGAGTTTATATATCCTATAAAAAAGGCGTTCAAGTACTAGTATTTATAAGAAGTGACTTCATATAACGTCATGTTGTTATTTCAGAATTCGTAATTAAAACCATGAAAACTTGTCTTCAGAGGCCCATACACTATCAATATTATAGGCATTGATTGTGAATCAATAGAATGATAAATATTGCGTGTAACCAAGCCACTGTCGAACTTTCCAATGCACGACCTTGAAAAAAAATATTGACAAAATGTATGATATCACGGTTTGAAACATAAATTAAATACTATTGTCAGCAGAATTGATATTATATGGACCGTTTTAAAAATGTTTCCACGTGATGCACAGAGATAAACAGCAAACCTAACGTGAATTAGATGGAAACTATTTCTATTTATCATTATTGTCTTTTATTGACACCCAAAAGACATGCTTTACTTAATTTGCACCCGTCCACGACACTCCTGTGGACTATAAAGTTTTCGTCTCCAACATTGTCCTAATGAGACAGGGTCAGGGACGTGTCGAAGGAAAACACAAAATAGTTCAGATAACTACCATGTCCTCAATAATGACAAACAGTATGCTTTATATTGAGAGTCACCCGATTGAATCAGATGCCTTACCATATTATCAATTATTTGTGTAACTTACATTTTCAAAATGCTTTCCTTTACAATTACGTGCATATATAACATGTTTTAAAATCATATTAATGTGAACTCTTAATTTGAAACAAAACCTCAATTTGTCGCGGATTCGACCTTTAATTTACCCATTAATATGAAAAAGTTTTATTCTGCTTTAATTTAAAATCGAACGAGCTGTAAGGTATCTGCTTATTCCTTGGCCAACAAGTGATTTCTTAGTACAGAAGCAGTTAAGGAAACTAAGGAAACGATGCAGTATAACAGAAATAAAATCACCGCCTTTCGTCCGGAGTCGGTAACAGTTTTCTCCGATACTTCCATGTATGTAAAACGATTTCGTCGATGGGCGACCTAAATGTCGTAAGTACAGTTAATGCAAGCTGCATAATCTCATTTAGATCGCCGATGACCAGTATTTTATAGATTGTGGTCATTTGCTACTTATAATGTTGACCGAGCGGTTCATAATATTATCGGGGTCATATTCACATACAAAATGTTTTCTATCTTGATTTGTCCATATTTGTTTGCTTAACAATTGATTACATTGGTATCGATTAATTTTGTTTTTATTCCATTCCTTCATAATACTTCCTTTTTACGACTGTCACGGAAAGAATTTAGGAATACAATGTAGTTACAAACTACTTCCTAATTTTTCACATTATCTTCTTCTTAGAAAAACACTAGCAAATTGAAATTCAACCACTTTGAAATTGTTGGTAGTACATTTTCCCGTCTGGGAATTGATCAACCGGTTTACAATTATCATACATGCTTTGCAAGATATTCTGAATGAGAAGACACTATCATCAACGTGGCCACGAAGAGTAGGAAATGTCTTAAATCGAAATATACATTCAATACTTTAAAATGATTTGGGATCTTGAAATATCTCCCTCCTTTTCTCCCTGTCCGTACCTCTCATTCTCATTCCCCTCCCCCTTGCTCCCTCTCTCTCTCTCTCTCTCTCTCTCTCTCATTCGCTCTTTCTTACACATATACCCTCCTTTGAAAACACTCAAAAATTTCGCCAGGTTGACGGTCTCCTATTAAGACCAATAGCATCTACCAAGGATTATAGACCGTGCAAATTATTCATTCAGTCTGGATTTGAGATTTAAACTCGCAAAAGGTGTGAAACGTCCTTGTTGTTTGGCGACTTAAACGTCGCACCTACAGCTTATTCAAATTCTAGTTACGACGTTTAGGTCGCCAAACAACGATTCTACCCTTTTGATACATGCTACTGACCATAGTTTTTGCAAATAACGCCTTGTAAAATCTAAGCGGGACTTCCTGACGGAATCAATGGGTGTGACAAAGAAGTAAGTTGGCGGAGCCAGCGATTGGTCAAATTAGTACGTGACAGCAATAATAAAATGCGCTTTTTGTTGCGTGCCATTTTCATAGTACATGTAAATGCTTTACCATCATAAAGTATATTGACTGTGCGAGGATAATTTTACTAGCAAAACAGGAAAAAAAAGTCAGACCTAATTTCAAAGAAGGGAAAAAGTAGTACACTTGTTCACTTTATTTAGAACCAATTTTAAAGAACGGTTTCGACGATCGATTGTAGGGGTCTTTCATAGTAAATTGACTAAGCATGTTTTTCGCGAATGATACTTTGTGATAAGATTGTAACAACTGATTTTCTAGGATTGCGTCTCTTTTTCCCACTTAAGGTTGACATTCTTTTTCTTTTTTGTGTGGGTGAAAAACATAACACATAAGTCAATACGCACCACTTTCAATTCACTGTCAAGTTACAGAGCTGAACCACTGTTCAAAAATAAAACGTTTGCATAGAGTACATGCACCCTTAAATAACATTTTACTGTGCATCTATGAACTTTTAATCCGTTACCAAACGTCGCAATTTGAGATTAGGTTAAAGTTAATGAAGACGCACATGACAATTATCTTTGTATGGAATTTTACGAATCTTTGTTCTTTTCGGTAGAAAACATTGTTGACAAGTAAAAGCTTTTTTTTTTCAAAATGGCTTTTTTCTTCAGGGGCCGAAGGAAGAGAGACAGTGTTGAATTGGGTTTTATATCATGAATGACGTCGAGCAATCGCCGATTAAGCTTCAGATATCACATAATCCCGACTTTTTACGCCCTATCCTAAAACAAAGTGAAAAAAGGAGAAGTGTGCATGTCACAATCAATTTTCCATCAGTGTTCTTATATTACCTAACATTACAACCCCGAAATCAAACACGATTTGATCACCTGCAACTTCTTTCAGTTTGTACCTTTCTAGAATGTGTCGCTCGTCTGATAGTTGATAAATCATTTCCGTTAATTAGTTAACTTTATAACTCTAAGGTTGGTTAGCTTTTACATTTGTCTGTATGCGATTTTTACCGTTAACTAAATTTCAAATTTTCGGTAGCGTATGGTGCTGCCAATATGGAAGTCATGAATACGAACCCCGCCTACCCGAGTAGAAGTCTTTTCGGGAATTGAGACTCGAACATGAAAGAATGATAAGGAATGACCCTCAGCTGGAGGGATAGCTGGTTGCTCGGATCGAATGTGTTTTTGTACTGGTGTGTAACACTAGGTACACTAGTGTGTAGGAATACTAGTTTACAAATATATACAGATAGTGTCAAATTTTCGCTAAAATGACTGAGTTCAGTTGAATATTTTTCAACCTTTTTGAAAAGACATACATTTTGTACAAAATCTCAGTGAAGTCCTAATGGCATTTCGTCTGATTCGCGTTCAGAGCTACGACAGTATCGCAAATTTCTGTGCAATCATGCGGATTTGGTATCATACAGGAATAGCATTCCATATTTGATATATGAATTGCATTTGGTTCCCCTGTATAATAGTTATCGGTTGTTTATCGTCTTAGTATTGTTCTTACGTCTACGGTAATTGTTCTGGCGTTTTATTTACTTATTTAGATACTTTATCATAATTCTGTCATAAGAAATCGAAATCAGCTACTGTTCAAGCATAATCGCACATGAAACATAATTCCAACAACTGCCAGTAGTTGATTCCGGCCTGACCAACCAAAAGGTTAATTTGAGGGTTGTCGAACAATCATCCTCAAACAAACTCAAATCTTCATTCAACCCGAGCACATCACGAAATTTTAGTATATTTTACAAACACTGACTGCCTGCGAATTGACCAATCGCGGCTGCCAATCAAGGTGTCAATCGACCAATCAAACCATTCATTTAGACCGGGAGTAAATTTTGAACTCTTATTCAAGCTGTAGCTACGACGTTTGGGTCACCAACCATTCTGTTTATTTGTAACATGCTATTGGCCATACATTTTGCAGAATAACGCCGTTAAAATCGAATCGTAACTTCCTGTCGGAGTCAATAAGCGGGGCCAAAGGGATCAGTTGGCGGGGCTAGCGGTTGGTTAATTAACCTTTTTCCAAAAATCCTGCTTTTTGACACCCCTCACCAAAAAAGTTTTGGAAAGCATATTATAATAAGAAATTTCTTCGATGTATCCTTTTTACGCATTTTTTTTATAAATAAAACATACTTGAAATTATCGTCTGCAATTACTATTAATTTGTACCAGTCTAATTTTTTCCGGTAAAGGTGTAAAGGGTTCGAGACCCACCGTCACCGGGGTGTGTTCATGGGCAAGACACTCAGTGGTCAGCCCCGTTCTACCCACCTGTAGAATTTGGGGTAGCAGTGGATTTATATCACTTCCTCTCTTTCAGGGACGTGAAAACATCATTCTGGGTTGTGAGTTTTCGAGAGCGACTCTATAAGCCAAAGGCTTTCGTAGCAACCGAACTAAGAAAAATAAGTATAAACTAAGGGTATTTGATCGAAGTTGAGGTTTGAGTTGGCTATTTGAGTCCGTTGTTGAACTTATAATCTTTACATAGTTAGGTCAATCGAATCAATTAAACAGGCCTAGGCGTCGGTTGTTAAATGGAATGTAGTCGTAACGATTATCAGATTGTTTGTATGATTACGGTTATTTTGTACCGACCATTCAACATGATTGTACACATAAGGTTGAATAGGTAGTTCGAAATGACTACTACTCTTTTTCATGGAGATCTTCTTTAACCCATTACCAGACGGAAATTTTCTAGACTGGTCCAAATTGAGAGAAGTTGTAGACGACAACTTAAAGTTTATGAAACATTAAAATTTTACAACTTTCTGGGAAGAAAACATTGAAGAAATTGAAGAAATTGCTTGTAACAAATAATTTCTTCATTTTCCACGATGTTTTCCAAAGCTTTTTGTTCTTGGGGGTGTCTAAAAGCGTCACTGAGTAGGAATGGGTTAAAACCCTCGCCCATCTTGAACAGGCATTCCCATGAGCTAGGTTCGCAGAACACGAATTTACGCCTCAAGGTCACGGGTTCGATCTCCGGGCTGATGACACTAGCATTTTTTGTTTTGTTTGTTTGTTTGTTTGTTTTTCCGGTGAGACATTAAACCGAGGCTCCGTGTGACGTTGCTTTAAGTTCAGCACGTTAAAGAACAAGGCGGGGCTCTCAGGACTTTCGTCCTGTATCCTTGCACCATTCCCCTATAACAACTAACCATCGTCTGGGAGCAACGCTCCTATAGGCAAGTGCTACGGTTGCAAAGATATATAAACGTAAATACACACAAATAAGTGTCAAATCGAATTTGCTTGTACTAATGCGCGCATTTCGCAAGACGAGAGGAAGACAAACAGAAAAAATGATTATGGAATAACTTTAAATCTGTTACGAGGCGTTTAAAACACACTAAATTAGACTCATTTTCAATCCTTCGTATATCATTCTCAAGCCTGGTTTTTTTGGTGATCAAGTGTCATCAATGAGATGTAGCATTTCGTCTGGACAAAAAATAGCCACAGTAGTAAGACAGTCTCTCTCGGGTAGTTTTGGTGGTTGTCGTATACAAGTTTGACTTTAACGTTATCTACTTTTTTGGCATGAACAGGATTAACAAACACGAGTCTAAATTTAACGCTTACGAGGAAGGTTTGACTTAATTCACGTGTACCACATTTAAGCCGGGATAGGACCGACTCACACGAGTCGATGATGCAGGGTTGACTATAATCATGTCTTATACTTTACAGCCGGAACAAGACCGATTGACATGAGACGATACTTTACGCTTTTAACACAGGGTTGACTGTATTTGCATCCTATACTTTATCGTTGGAACAGGACCGACTCACACGAGACGGTACTTAAGGCATTTAATTCAGCGTTGACTGTACTCAAGTCATGTACTTGAGATATAGTCGGAACAAGATTTACAGACACGATACGTTACTTTAGGCATTTAATGCAGGATATTTTCTGTCATGTACTTTAACCCGTCACCACACAACAGTGTTTTAAACTGGTCCGAACGGAAAGAAGCCGCAGACGACAATTTGAAGTTAATAGAAATTAAAAATTGTTCGCCTTTTTTGATAGAAAACATTGTGAAAATAGAGCAATTTTTTCATTTTCCACAACGTTTCCAAATCTTTATCCTTCAGGAGCATATGTGTGGGAATTGGTTAAATAGAGCTGGAAAGAGATTTACAGACACGAGACAGTACTTAACGATTTTAATGTAGGGTATTCTTGTCATGTACTTTAGAGCCAGAACACAAAACGATACCGTACGCTGTTAACATTGAAAGCGAGCTTCTACCAGGCCCGTATATCCAAGGTTAAAGCATGCAAAATAACTCGTTTGCAATTTTAAACAAGAGGCCCATGGGGGCCTGAGACGATCTACTGGTTATCAAGTTTTCCGTTAAAGAAATCTGATATTTAAGGAAGTTAATTGCTCAAAGAAGAATGCATAAAGAAAAAAACGGCTTTATCCCCTTCATCATTTTATCAACAATCCTCAAGGCCCCTTTTCCCATGTTTCATGACGGATGCACTCCATTTCCAAAAGAAAATTACCTTATGATCCTACAATCATTCTGTGAACATTTCATCAGAATCTGACAATAATTGTGGACTTTATCACATAAACAGGATTGTTTTGAATGAAAATCAATGGGGCCCCTTTTTCTGTGTTTTCTGGTGGATCAATTTCATTCCAAAAGGAACTTTCCTTACAACCCTACAATTGTCATGTGAAGTTTAAAAGACAATTTGATAATGATTGTGATCTTCATCACATACACAAGAATGCTTTGAATGATAATCTGTAAGGACCATTTTCCTGTGTTTCGAATGCCACAATTATTCCATTGATCTTTGAAGAGAATCCGATAAAACTGTTGACTTTATTGTGTTAACAAAGATATTAAAATCAAGTTCTTTTCTCATAAGGCCCATTTTCCCGTTATATTCTACTGTTGGTCTTATCATTGTGTGAAAGTCAAAAGTGAATCCGATGAAATATTGGGACTTCATTATGTTTACTAAAATATTTAAAAAAAAATCATATTGCCCCTTTTTACATGATACTCGATGGATTGTACCCAGTTCTGAAAAGAACCCTTTAAGTGATGGTACAATCATTCTGTGAAATTTTGAAGTGAATCTGGTGAAATCAAGGGACATCATTGTGTTAACCAGAATATTTAAGAAAGTTTTTTATAAGGACCCTTTTTATGTGACACTTGCCATAATCAGATCCACTGTCAAAATCAACAATTGGAATGATGGTACAATCAATCTGTGTAATCTGTGGAATACATTGTGTTTATGAGTTTATAGTGAAATTTTCATAGGGCCCCTTTTCTCATGATACTTTACAGAACAACCAAATTTCAAAAGGAACAATTCTAATGAAGGTACAATCATTCTTTAAAAGTTAAAGAGAATCAATGAAAATAGTGGACTGAATTGTGTCGAGAATTTTTGTAACAAAATTTTCATAAGGCCCCTTTTTCCGTGAAACTTAACAAATCAGACCCAATGTACAAAAGAACAATCCTAATGATAGCTTGAAGAAAATGATTAAGACTGAGGACTTTATTGTAATAATGATGTTTTGTAATGAAATTTTTATAAGGTCCCTTTTCTTGTGTCACTTAACCAATCAGACCTAATTTACAAAGGAACAATCCAAATGATGGTACAATCATTCTGTGAAAGATTAAATACAATCTGATGAAAACTGTGGACTCTAGAGCGTTAACGCAGATTTTTTAATTAAATTTTCATAAGGCCCCTTTTCTCGTGTTTCTTGACAGATCATACCCATTTTCAGAAGGAACGATCCTTATGATGGTACAATCATTCTGTGAAAGTTAGAATTGAATCTGATGAAAACTGTGGACTCTAGAGTGTTAACGAGGATTTTTTAAATGAATTTTCATAAGGCCCCTTTACCCGTGTTTCTTGACAGATCATACCCATTTTCGAAAGGAATGATCCTTATGATAGTACAATCATTCTGAGAAAGTTTGAAGAGAATCCGATGAAAACTGTGGACTTTATCGCGAAAACGAGGATTTTTAATGGGATTTTTAATTAAATTTTCATAAGGTCTCCTTTTCCATGTTTCTTGACGGATCATACCAAATTTCGAAAGAAACGATCCTCATGTTAATACATTCCTTTTGTGAAAGTTTGTATTGAATCTGATGAAACTGTGGACTCTAGAGTGTTGACGAGGATTTTTTAATTGAATTTACATAATGCCCCTTTTCCCGTGTTTCTTGACGGATCATACCCATTTTCGAAAGGAACGATCCTTATGATGGGACAATCATTCTGAGAAAGATTGAAGAGAATCCGATGAAAACTGTGGACTCTATCGCGTAAACGAGGATTTTTAATGGAATTTTAAATGAATTCTCTTAAGGCCATTTTTCCCATGTTTCTTGACGGATCATACCCAATTTCGAAAAGACCGATCCTTATGATGGTACAGTCATTCTGTGAAAGTTTGCAGGGAATCCGATGAAAACTGTGGACTCTATTGCGTATACAAGGAAAAGTTTAACGGACGGACGGACGATGGACGGACGGACGCACGGACGCATGCACTGACGCCGGACGGGAAAAAGCCATCGCTATAACTCTAGTGGCCTGTGGCCAGTAGAGCTAAAAACAACAAAAATCTTGATGCTCGAATTTGGTAAAGAACAATTCGGTGTTCTTGTAATTTACAATTCTCCCAAAAGTTCAGAAAGTCAACATCACAAATCTTATTTTTCAAAATATAAGAGCTTATCAGAGCGCTTCAAAATAATAACAATGCATCTACGACTCTTTAGCTCGTCACTTTATATTAAGATCCAAAATCTTCACGCTCCACTTTACAGATCGTACCGTACATGCAGATTTCTAAATTGATGTGGTGTTTTCTGTATCTCATGTCCTTCGACAGAGTCAAAACCAAAATTGCACGAAGACTACCTTTACTCAAGCCTAGTCAAAACTACCAAGTTTCGTAGAAATTTGGAAGTTTAGTTTATTCAATTTCATCAATATATTATGTTGTCAACAAAAGTAAAATAAAATGTCACAATAAATTTGTAAACCACCAGACAGATGACAGAAGTAGAGATGACAAATATGTGCTTAATACTCTACCGCGGAGTCTAGTGTCGATATACCCATAAATCAGTTGTGAAATTTACTTCCTTCGGTATAATTGTACAGAAAAGCACCGTGCTACCACAGAAATATATAACTGTAATATGTTAAAAACTCATTATTGAAATACATTTCTTTTACCCATTACGAGATATCAAAATTTGAGACAGGTCCAAGTTGACAGAAGTTGTAGACGACAATTTTAAATTGGAAATTATCGCGTAGAGTATAAATGAGTGTTGACGATGAAGGGAAAAGCATTTTCTTCATTTTCGGTAGTGTTTTCTAAACATTTCTTTTTATTTCTTTAGGGACGTGGTAATACGGGCTGGATAGGAAAGGTTAAAAAATGTTGTTTTTTTTTGTGTTTTTTTAAGTCCACTCTTTTGCCAGAGCGACAAACCTCCATAAGCAACAAATTGAAAATCCGTTCTAAATGCATATTTAAGTACATGTATTATCCTTACAGAGATATCTCTAAATTTAGTAATATATTACAAGTTTTGTTATCTTTTTTATCATAAATATTATACTGTTCGAGTAAGGCCGTTAATACAAGTGAACTACATAAAAAAATCATCAAAAAGATATCAAACAGCATATCGGACATTAGTGGAGAATTAGGACAATTCCTTCAAACATGAAAGTTAGACTTGTCATCCACATTTGAAGATGTAATGTTGAAATGCTGAAAGCGCTGAAAGCCTTAGATATGTATAAAGGAGATATATAACTTTGGCAGAAAAATTTTGATGGTCGGATAATCGGAGGTGCCACTTTCTACCTAAATCTACTGTCGATTATGCGCATATCTGCCAATTTGTGCGCCAGGGGACACAACCTGCCCACAATAATTTCATCCCGCTTTTGAGGTATTATAACGATATATTTACATGTATATCGTTACATATTTTTCACCCGATTAAAATGCTTTGAAGGGATCTGATAAAGGCCACCCAAGGAACTTTCCTGTGAATTTTGGTTCTGAGAAGAAGATTTTCAAAGTAAAAGTTGACGGCCGACGGACACCACATCATGACAAAAACCGTTGGCTTTCAGCTAGTGGAGCTAGAGAGAGGGAGAACTAGAGAGTGAGAGAGAGCGGGGAATGGAGCGGGTAGCCAGGTTCGAACTAGGAGGCTCTCGCGTGCGATGCGAGTATTCTAATACACAGACCATCTTCGTTATGTAAATATGCGCTTTATAATCTCCAGATAAAGAGAGCGAGAGAGGGCGGCTTGTCATTTACCAGGTTTACATGAATATGTAAACCTCTCAAAAGCGATATGTAACGTTGCATCCTTTGGGTGGAATTCGGAGGTAAAAATATATAGACACAAAGTCCGATCAGGACCAAATTGTTTTCAGACAGTGCGAATATGATCCTATGAATGACCAATTAATTCGTTAACAAAACATTCCAATCGTGCGTAAAATCGACAGCTTCGCTTATCAGCTTTATACAGCAACTTCGTCTAACCGGACCGTTTCAACACTGTTGCTCTAGACCAAGTAAGATTATTTTTGTATGAAACAAACACCTTATTTTTTCTTAACAATATGATATGATTATATATCTTTAATAATTTCCAATTTATAATATAGCTCCTTTCTTTCTTTCCATTCACTCATCAAGTTTTGATAATTTTGCCAAATTCAGAACACTCACACGAAAGTACTGTACATCAAGCGCCGGCTTTCAATAGGTCATATCTCGCCTTCGTCCTTCTCGCCTCAATCGGGCGTATTAATTTATACTCGCAGTCATGTAATTCGCCCGGATCCGATCTACTTTCCATGTGGCAGACTATTATATCTATTGCGATAGATGTTGTTACATTTTTACATTAAACTCTGCACCGGTTGAAATTTTACCGTGGTAACTTAAGCTTCAGATTGCTACGCAATCTCAGGCTTAAAAACTATAATTGTATACTTCAAACTGTTTTTACATTAATGAATCTTTTTAACAGTTCATATCTATTGACAGCCAGAGCGACTGAATCTTTACAAAGAACTGATTTTCACTTCATAAGAGGCCTCGGTTTAACGTCTCAATTAGTTTGTTAGTTGATATGGTCAGCCAAGGGTTCGAAACCGTGATCTTGAGGTTTGGGGTCAAGTGCTCTACTAACTGAGTTAATCGGGCTGACATTCATGTTTGTTAGTCAATATAAATGCTTTCTTAATTTAATTTCGTAGCTAATTGAGATATATTTATATAAATGCATGGTGTCGGGATATTAGTAATTGCGTCTCATTAACATTTTTTCAGAGTTTTTTTCAGAGTTTAAAAGATATTTTTCTTATCAAATTTACTCATGGAAAAGGAAACTCATTACAGAAATATCATTACAAAATTAAGATCATCTGCTCACCAGTTACTGATTGAAACTAGACGCTCCCCTTTTACGTACAATAATATGTGAACTTTGTGACAATAACGAATTAGAAAATGAATTTTACCTTTTACCTATTAGTCACGCATATAAAGATTTAAGATTTTAGACATACTAATTTACGAAAATATTACATGCATGCATGGCTAACCAAGAGCTGTTGGAATCGGAAAAAGTTCAAATTCCAATGGCATTTTACTATATTATATTCTATACTAAGACGAAATAGTCAGTAATTAGTATTTTTAATGTTATGTTTATTCTTCTCTATCCCATTTTTATTGTTTAACCTATTTCCATACAACAAAATTTTGACTGGTCCAAATCGATAGAAGCTTCAGACGAAACTTTCAATTTTATGGAATTTTAAAATTTTCGTCTTTCTGGATAAAAAAAACTTTGCAAGAGGAAATTGCTTGATACAAGCAATTTTTCATTTTCCACAATGTTTCCCAAAATACAAAGGAGGGATTGTGTGGGAATGGGTTAATTACATTTTCTTCGTGTAAAATATGGTTACGATTCTGCACTTTCCATTATTTCCCAATAAGGACTTTTATTTTAAGACTTACTTTTGTATGTAATTATTATGTATGTACGTCGACGATCAACACTATTTGTTAAAACAGTTTTTCTGGATAACGCTTTGTTATGTTATATAATAAATTACATTTTTGTTTCAAAACTATTTAGAATATGAAGTACGATTGGTTTGCTTAATTCAATATTCGTTATTAATTCACCTTTTGGAACAAATCCTACAAATTTGTCAACTTTATTAGAAAAAACGACTCCTTGTAATTTCCAATTAATCAATTTACTCTAATTTCAATTTCCTCCGGGAAATTTCTTCAATTTAATTGTTTGCGGTCTTCGGATAAAGAAAGCGCGGTTGCTCTTAGCAGAGATGTGATTGATTGATTGATTAATTGAACTGGTTTTAAAGCCCCTTTTATCAGTATTTCAGTCATATCGCGGTGGCTGGAGCACCTAACAATGGACTCCTGGTATTTCTCACACCAGTACTACCACTATATTCTTTCCTAGCCTACAGCTACTATCCCACTTAGGTTTACGATTATCCAACTATTGGTGAGAGACAAATGTCGGAAAGGATATGTGCAACTACCGGGGATCGAATCCATGACATCCCATTATTGAAGATCGGGATTCTGATGACCTACCGACTGCGCTATGACGGCGGCGAGCCACCGATCGGCGTTCCCAGAAATATCTTGAATGGTGTGATCTTGAAACATTGGTTTATACCTTCAGAAATTAGCTGTATTATGTTACTTTCAGATGTTTGTTTCGTCATACTACTGGTCGATTGAAATGTGTATAAATATCAACAAGAGGGTCAAGATGGCCCTAGATCGGTCAGCTGAATTTTCTTTCTCAAGCTAACTAATGAACTCAAATTCGATAACGATAAGAACAGATTTCTTTAAATCAAATATATAAAATTGCAGTCATATGACATAAAGTGAGACCATATCTTATGGGATTCATCCATCATGACTATACAACTATCTATGTACGTTTGAGAAAGCTTGACAATAAACTGTGACCCCTAAAACGATATAAGGACATTGGCAATATGGCTACTATCCTTTGATATTGATCAGAATAGGGTTCTTCTTAATGACTAAACAAACATTTGCAGCAATTATTAGAGAGACTGAGCCAAGATTGTGACCTTTGGAAAATAACAATCTAATTGACAATAAGGCCCCTATTGGCAGACAGTAACCATTTTCAATAGGGGCCTTCCTCCCGACTTTACACACTTACACACACACAAAAAAAAAAAAAAGAAAAAAAAAAATCAGCAACTTTGAGAAAAAGGACTCGAAAGTATGACATCTAGAATGGTAATAAAATAAATCGGCTTTCGACATTGGTCAGAATATCACCATACTAAATATGGCTCTTCCTAATGACCATACAAACATTTTCAGCAAGTATGAGAAGTAGGAGCTAAAATTATCATATCTGGAGTGATGACAAGGTTTTTGTCAATAGAGCTCCCTTTCCCCTGATATTAACCAGAATATCACAATATGCAATAGGGTCCCTTTTCATGACAATACAGATCTTTCGCAGCACGTTTGAGAAAAAACAGCGGAAATCTGAAATAGTGATCTCAAGAGCCACAATAAGAGCAATTTCAGCTAGCCTCCTTTGTCATTGATACAATCCAGAATGCAACCATACTTAATATGGATCTCTAGAGTGTTAACAAGAAAATTGTTCATGAGGCACCTTTTTCCCTTTATATACGTGAGAATGTCACCATATTCGATAGAGTTCCCTCTAATTATCAAACAAACATTTATAGCAAGTTTGAGAAAGATTGAGCGGAAATTGAGGCCTCTAGACTAGCATCAAGAAAATTGTTTATAAGGCGCCCTGATCTTGGTCTGTATATTCCCGTTTTCAAGGGGGTTCATCCTCATGACTATACAAACATTTTCAGTAAGTTTGAGAAAGATGGGCGGTAACACTGAATTATTAACGGCGGACGACGACCGGAGGAAATTCGGTATCAGAAAAGCTCAACATGAGCATGCTGTGCTCAGGTAAGCTAAAAGGTCAGTCCCCAAGTCAGATTTAGGTGTATTGTAGTCGGGCGTTAATTTCATTTGAATTGGGCTTGAGATGGCAATCTTTATTTTCTTTGCAATGCAAAGCATCACAATTGACAAATCGCTGGCCCGACCTAATCAGTACTAAGGCCAAGCCGATTTACTCCGACAGGAAGTCCCGCTTTGTTTTTAGACACCGTTAATTTTGCAGAATTCATGGCCAGTAACAAACAAATAATGGTAATATTTGGTTGGCGACCTAAACGTCGTCACTACAGCTTGAATAAGATCGATAGACCGATCAATCATTCGATCGACAGTATGATCCATCCGTCCATCAATCAATCAATCAATCAGTCAATCAATTCATCAATTCATCAATTCATCAATCTATCTATCAATCTATCAATCAACCAAATAAGGACAACATACTTTAATTATTTAGACTCGTTTTTCTTTGTTCACTGTATGGTATTGCATTTCGTTTCGGTAATATCATACGGAAGTGTAAACTCCAGGTTTTCATATCGATCTCGATGTCAATAAATGAATACTTGTTTTGTATGTTTCTTATAGATAACTGTTTATTTATGTTTTGTAGCACTGTCTCATGTAGTTATGCTATGTTAGTTTTATGTTTCTTGTGATGTTCGATTGTTTGTTAATCAATGTAATTGTATATGCTTATCTTCTTTAAAGGAGGAATAATAAAGTATATATACAGTATGTTAATTTTGCAGAATTCATGGCCAGTAACAAACAACAAATAATGGTAATAGTTGGTTGGCGACCTAAACGTCGTAACTACAGCTTGAATAAGCTGTAGTTACGACGTTAAAGTCACCAAACCAACAATAATGTTTACAGTAATGGCGACCAATGTTGAAACTCAATACTCGTTTCTGGTCTAAATGAATGATTTTATTGGTGGACTGGTAATTTAATTGATGACCGCGATTGGTCAGTTGAAAGCGTGTGATGAGTTTGTTACCAACAAAGGCACAAAATTCTGTGCGAGTATAGCTTGATTCTTGAATACTACCTATTCAGAAGCGCCCTTTAATGAACGGAAATGTAGTTTTGTAATATCCTCTTAAATGAAGCTTAACATGCTATACATGTACTACTTAATACTTCAATATAACTAGGAGCTCTCCTTGTTAGTTCATTGTAAAAAATCGTTCAGGCAAGTTAATTGCAAACTTTTTATTGACACATCCAACGGAGACATATATACACGGGAATGAATTTTGAGTCGTGATTTTAAACAGGAAGGAATGAATAATGCATAAGAAAAACGAAACCAGTAATTTTCATTCATAGTATCTTTGGACATCATCACTTACTGCGTATGTTAGGAAAAAAACTGCAGAAAACAAAAAGATCGAATCAGGTCCTGTTTAGACATGTGAATGTACCATGTGTGAAAATGAGTTTTGCCAAAATTGATTTTTTTCCGAAATGGAAATTCTCAAACGACCATTGCAAATTTAGTTTTTGTTTTATTTCCTCGAATACCCAAACGACACTATTCGTTGACCTTTTCCCTCTTAATTTTCACAGTGTAAAGGGTTCATTTAAGTACATACAAACCTTTACCAAACAACCCTTGTACATACACCACGAGACTTTATCATTTTTAATTCACTTACGATATTTAATAGGAATTTTTCTTTAAAAAAGAGTGGGTGATGTTAAAATTTGCAAAATGGTTTCAATTGTATTGTCAATAATGGGCCGCTTTAGACGAATTGTGTTCACGTGTTGTACACAAATTAACTGCAAATCAAACCTGATTTAGATGAAAACTATTTCTCTTCTCAGTAATGACTTTTATCAACAGCCACACGACATGCCTTACTTAATTTGAACGCATCCACGACGCTTCGATGGATTATAAGAGTATTCGTCTTCAACAATCCCCTAATGAGAGAGGGTCAATGACAAGTCAAAGGAAAAAAAAACATAGCCCTATTAATGACTATGTCTTTAATAAGGACAAAAAGCATGCTTTAAATTGAATTAATTGCTGTGAACCACATCATCAATTACCATGATTTTTTAATTAATCCAGAAAACACGCGTTACTTGTTTTATAGAAAATTACTATAATATTATTACTTGTGTCAATATCATGTTGGTACCGGTGTCGAATTATATCGTATATCCCACAAACCAGCCTTCCTTCCAAAAAAAGTGCCATTATTTATGTTTTATTGTCCAACTGTGTTGAGTCTGACTTGTTGTTGTTGTTAAACAATGCAAGCAACATATACAAAATGACAAACCGACGGAGACAGAGCCTCCAGCTTTTTTGTCTATGTATTATCCTCTATACAATGCTTTTAGATTTGGAAATGATTTAATTTTATTTTCGTCTATCAAAACGAGTGTTTGGATTGGCCGAAAAGACAATTAATACCTCCACGAACAATATTTTGCACTCAGCTATTTTGTATGCTTGAGCACAAAATAGTAAAAAAAAAATGTATTAACATTTGTAAAATATTTGCTTATTACGCTCGATGTTATTAAGATATAAGAAATGTATAGAATATTTTTTGTTTTCGTGGAGGAAAGAAAACTTGAAAAAACAAGAGCCGTCGGAGACGGATTCCGCATAAGGCTTTGTCATAAAACTGTATGCAATTATTGAACAAAAAACTTCTTATTGAATGCAACTAAAGTTTGAGAGTTCAGTTCACAAGAAACTTGGAAGTTTGACAAACATTGGAGGAATCTGTTTGGCTTCACAGGCCTGATTCTAGTAAATTTCAATATTATCATATGGTAAAGGGTTAAATATTTTACCTTGACCATCAAAGTTATTAATGAACAACGTCTACATACAAAAAAATGAAGACTCCAACTTGAGTAGTCTTACAGAAACAATTGACTTATTTATTGTAGAGTAAGAAATATATAAAATGTAAAGCTACATGGCATTAAGCCCCCTTTTAGCAAGTTAAGGTTCATTGAGTCAAAAATTGAATTGAATAGTACCTCAGGCACTAAATAAACAACATTAATGTAAAATAACAAGAAATTTTGGCAATTGTTTAAAGACGTACATTTGAAAATTAATGACCTTGATTTTGGTATCTGCTGAAATCTTGTCACGAGTAATAAATTTTTGAAAAAATGAAGGCTGTATTTCTAACCATTTTAAATTATGTTAAATTTTCGAAATTTTGACCTTGAGAAATGACCCTCACCTTGACAGATGACCTTGAACTTAATACCAACAGAAAGATCATGTCATAAGCAACGTACATTTGCAATTTGAAGGCTATATCACTTACCATTGTAAACTTATGGACAATGTTAAAGTTAAGATTTTTCAAAATTTTGACCTTGAGAAATGACCTTGACCTTGACAGATGACCTTGAACTTAATACAAACAAAAATGTCATGTTATAAGCAATCCTTATGTGAAATATGAAGGCCATATCACTTACCATTGCTAACTTATGAACAATGTAAAAAAAAAAAATTCTTTTTCTTTTTAATTTTTACCTTGACAAATGACATTAATTTTGACAGATGACCTTGACTTTTGTAGCAATAAAAAGATCTTTTTACAAACAATAAACATGTGAAATATGAAAATTTAATCTCATTCCAATAAAAAGTTATGGCCAATTTAGTGTTTTTATGATAGACAATTTTTACCATTACAATTTGACCTTGACCTTGACCCAAAACCTCGTCATAGATAACTACTGAAAGATCTTGTCAAAAGTGTTAAGCATTTGAAATATGGAGGCTATATCACTTACCATTGCAAACAAATATTGCCATTTTTTTACCCTATCACATTCCGATAAAAAAGTTAACTTGCCATCTTTGAGTTTTTATGATTGAAATTATTGACCTTGACATTTTGACCTTGACGTTGGGCGAGATTCTTGCCTTCGTTTTCTAATCAAAGGATTTGTCACAAGTAATAAAAATTTACAATATGAAGGCTATATCACTTATCATCGCAAAATTATGGCCAATTATAAAGTTTTAATGTTCTTACTTCTGACCTTGATAAATGACCATGAGCTTGACTGATGATCTTGAACTTAGTAACAACAAAAAGGGTTTGTAACAAGCAACGCACATGGGAAATATGAAGACTATATCTGTAACCAATCAAAAGTTATGGCCAATATAAGTTTTTGCAGGACAAAAAGAGAGATTAAGTAAAGCTAATAACATTAAGGCCCCTTTTCCAATGACACGTTTTTAAACGTAAATGTTCGATAGTTTAAGGTTAAGAGGATCTGATTTTCTACGCCAATATGAAATTCCATAAAATTCTGACCATTAGACTAGGAGAAATTGGAAAAAAACTAATTTTTCCAATAAGGCCCCTTTTTCCATGACGCAGCATTGAAGAGAGAAAATTAAAATGAAGTCCCTTGGAAATTTCCTAGGAAAATTATATATGAAATTTTATCCAATTAGGCCCAGCGGTTCCTGAGATATGACGTCGGACGATCGGCCAGACGCGTACGCAGGCCGGCGACTATATGCTGCCCAAAATTTTTTTTGTGAGGATTAATTTTTTTTAAATCTCTTAATTGAGTAAAAAGAACATAAATTATACAGATGGTCCAATCAACATGTTTGTTGCAGCAGCTTGAAGTTAACATGACCTTAGAAATTAGACATTCCGATAATACTTTCGACGAGTACCTTATTCGAATTAATTGACACTTATTAAATATACCTTGTACCATCGGCATTTAAAGTAGATCGAATGCATGGTGTTCGTTTATAGGCACGTAAATGCAGGGTGGATAATCGTCAACCTAAGTGGGATAGCAGCTGGAGACTTGGAAAAGATTTAGTGGTAGTACTGGTGTGAGAAATACCAGGAATCCATTGTTAGGTGCTCCGATATGACTGAAATACTGTTAAAAGCGGGGTTAAACCCCATTCAATCAATTTTGTAGGAGGGAGAAGCTTAAAAATCTTACCAGATTGTGTTTCATGGATAGGGTTCAGTTCGTCTCAAATAGTCAGTCGAAGCCCTTTTTTGGTCAAGCAACATATTGTGAGTCAAAGTAGGTTAAAGCAGGCTACTGCAACAAAAATGTATGATTTTGTCGATCTGGGTTCCACAAACCCACTCTTAAGAAATTAACGTTAATTAAAGTTTTTATACATTTGCTGCTCCTTCTCCCAACTGTAGAGGTTGTAGGTCACTGAAGCGTCTGAATATGGTAATTGCTATGGGAAAACAAGTCTTCAATGGCACAAACTTTAAAGGAGCACTCTGCATCGACTCAAAAGGTGAATTAAAACGAGATGGAAGATCTCATTCAGATACAAGCTTTTCATTGGGGATTGGTTAGTAAATATTGCCCTTAACAGTCTAAAATTCATGTTATCAAACAGAAAAGCAACGTAATTTGCACGATTTATTAGAGTGGCACATATCCCTTGTACGACATCAGAACACAGACTGTCTAAATTTGCTCCTGTAATCTTTTTGTCCTCCCTTTTGCCAATATTTTCTAGTTCTTTTAAAAAACATTTTAAAGAATATGATTGGTTGATAGCAGCCATTCAATCGGAGTTCAATCTTTGGATGTGGATGGGATGATGTTCCCTTGCAATGATTTATTAGACTTTTGCTGCAGGGAAATCTGCGTGGATAAGCAAATAAGAGACTCAACAGTTGAGTGTACCAGTGTTGTCGTGGCCATTGTGGAGGTCTGAGAATCATTGTGCACTAAAAGTTGTTTCCATATTATTCAGTACCCTTGGAATCAACTGTACCGGTGGCAAAACAATCGACAAGGCGTCCAAAGCATATGCCTGTGGGTGCGGAGTCCATGAGTAGAACAGAACTGTCTTTTCATTTTAAAAGTTGCTAACAGGTCTAATGTAGGGCGACCCTTCTTTTTTGTTCTTTTTTGATGACAGCATCTCCTCAAAGCATGTCAAAGAAACAATTTTATTTGATTAGCTGATATATAGCTCCCTGACTGTTTTGTATTGTTATTGCAGTCCATTTTTTATGTCCTGGACTAACCATCTGTTCATTTTCTTTGTCTGAATGTCAGGTGCAATATGTACACAAGCAAATAAGGAAACTCTATCTGTTTTATCCTCAGAATCTGATAATTGTTCACGAACTTGCCTCTGAACTGGTTCAGCCTTATTACTCAAAACTTTCTGCAACATATTTTCAATAACAGAACGGGTTCGATCCCCGACTATTTGTCTCCCACCAATGGGTCGATAATCGTAGACCTATGTGGGATAGCAGCTGGAGGCTAGGAAAGGGTGTGATGGTGTGAGAAATACCAGGAATCCATTATTAGGTGCTCCAGCCGCCGCGATATAACTGAAAGATTGTTGAAAGCGGCGAACAACCCCATTCAAACAAATCAATAACAGTCTTCTTAGTCTTTTTTCCCTTTTTGTCCCGTATCTGACAAAGTTGGCACATGGTCTGTGTTTTTCCAATGTCTGCACCCAAATCTGTAGGCGACTGGTTTGTCCCGTCGCTGGTATCAGTGCCTGAGTACAGTACACCATTCTCGACTGAGACATTCGACATCATTTACACACCGTCAAAGCCAGAGAGCGACCAGAAAAAATACAAATTCCGAAGCACATGGTCGACAAACAAAGCATGAATAAACACTTTCGCAAGAAAAAGAAACTGACACATGTGGTGTATTTAGTAACGGAGTGACGAAACGATGCACAGATAAGGTTACAGGGAACTAATACAGTTTCCCGCCATCTGTCACATTTTGTCTAGGGATACTACGGTGATGTAAACAAAGATCAAAGTGACCTCTGATTGGTCCATATAATATCAAGACGAAATCTAACGATTTGATCCGATAAATTGATACTCTGTTAATAACTTAGGAACGAAAAGGGTAACATTTTAATGTATTTCGCCTCTTGAGGGGCGGTTTCTATACCCTGGGGTATTTTTCGGAGAATGCAGTAAAACTAGCTGCGCGAAGAGGGTTATCTTAAAAATGACGTCATAAGTCATTGATAAAAGGGATCATGCAATATCACAATTCAGTTATTTTGACGGATGAGTGATTGTTTTTGAATTTGATATATGGTTTGACTCCCTTGCAATTTTTTGGAATGAGCTATGTGCAATTTTCTTATAATGGTCGCCTACGGAAAACGGAATAGTTCCCTGTAACCTAAATGCAATAGATTAGGTAGCTACGGTCGATCTTATTTTTGACCTTCAAATTATTTCTTCTTCCGGTTGATGTTATCTATTTTAACATATTCTTTTTTAAATACCCAAGAAAAAAAAAATAATTCAACGGGATGTCAAGCAAAAAGGGACCATTCATTCCATAGTTACTGTCGATTAGCTGCTAAAAATACGCTGACGTCATAATTTTGCATTGTTTTGAAACCCTTTTCGTTCAAATTTTCGCCTTTCGGGACTATCATTACTTCAAGTCAGGCAGAAAAAGTGTTTAATATAGAACAGAGACCTAAATAAAGCGAATTGGTCCAATTCCTAATATCACACGCGTCGTTCGGTAAGTATAGTGTACACGGACATGACTTTTACTAGGAACCGATGCAAAGGGTTATGTCCTTGTTTATAAAGGCTTATGGGTACAAATGCATCTAAATACTTTTATGTCCAAGAGTAAAATCTATTTACGTGAAATGAAATGATTTATTTAAGAAAATTTACGGATAAAAATGTGGTATTCCGTCTAAAAGAAATAAAAAATGTGGCAAAACTGTAACAAGGATAAGGGTTTTTCCGGTTATTTCTTTAATCTAAATAATGTGAAAATAGATTTTGTGTATGAAATTCGGCAGCAGAATGTTCCTTCGTAATAAGAGAGTCCCGTTCGGAGTAGAAAATGTTATTTTTTCAATTTCTTGGTGAAATCCGACAACGACGGACGGAATACATTAACATTTTTCGTTGCCCGGTGTGAAGCGTTAATCATTTTATTACCCAATATCCATTTCACAAAATTGCTTTAAAATTTAACTTGAAGTTTAATGTATATCTAAGACGTGTTTCCATGCAAGCAAATGATTTTTGTAATATCTTTTTTAATTAGATAGCATCATTTTATCAGAAAGAAATCGGAAAAAATCCTCAATTGTTTTAAAGATAAGGGTTATTTTACTCTTAAATTCATCTGTGTACAATTCAAATAGTGAAATGCCCCAGTGGAATTTTCATTGTGTAAAGGAGAACACGATTCCGAGTAGAAAAACGTTGATTTCATTATTTCTATGTGACGTTCGGCAGCTTTCTAGTGCGGGAACCCCAATTTTGCGCCATACGAGGGTAAAGGATTGACGCTTATCTGTCAAAAATCTATTCCACCTAACGCTTTTAGAATCACCGGGAAAAGGTAGAAAAATAATTTTGTGTGAGAAAAGGATATTTTAAAGGAACATTTCCGATAAAAATTGGTCTATCAGTCTAAAAAGACGTAAGACAGGTACCCAAATTGTTTCAAAGATAAAGGTTATCTGCACTTTAGAATTCAGTTGAAACTATTTCAATAGAAAGATATGACCTAAGAATGTTTATTACAGGCAGACAGACACAATCACGTGAACAAACCGCAGGTTTTAATAATACTTGGATGCGTCGACCATGTTTATCGTGCGTACATGCATATTGCATCACCCGACCAGTGTGAAGGGTTCGGGCTTATCTGTGCCGAATCTATTCGACCAAACTCATTTAATTTTTATATATAAATTGCCAGTATATAAGTGTATAACTTTATACCTTATTTAAGAAATATTGTTGGAAAACAATTGTACCGGAGGCTATTAAATGCCTGGAATTAGTGAAATTCTGTTAAGGATAAGGGTTATGTTTAAGAAAAATCATAAAAAATCGAAATACCGATTTCCTTGTAAATATCGATATCTAATCTGTTAAGAAGAAACTGATAAACGATAATTTGTATCACAATAGGTTCTAAACTGATTTCACATTGCACTTTTTGAACGTTAAAGGCGTCTCTTCTGTTTAGGAAGAATTTTATATCTCAACACATTTCTGTTATGAATTTCCGTTCACTGTGTAAAGGGTTGTGGCCATATCTCACTACACGTATTACGTAACCGACTGAAACTTGGGCATTTTTTCCGGAATAAGTGTATTTATGCTATGATGTAATAAATGCAATAATGAAAAAAATGTTTTATTACTTTTAGGTTACAGGGAACTAATACAGTTTCCCGCCATCTGTCACATTTTGTCTAGGGATACTACGGTGATGTAAACAAAGATCAAAGTGACCTCTGATTGGTCCATATAATATCAAGACGAAATCTAACGATTTGATCCGATAAATTGATACTCTGTTAATAACTTAGGAACGAAAAGGATAACATTTTAATGTATTTCGCCTCTTGAGGGGCGGTTTCTATACCCTGAGGTATTTTTCGGAGAATGCAGTAAAACTAGCTGCGCGAAGAGGGTTATCTTAAAAATGACGTCATAAGTCATTGATAAAAGGGATCATGCCATATCACAATTCAGTTATTTTGACGGATGAGTGATTGTTCTTGAATTTGATATATGGTTTGACTCCCTTGCAATTTTTTGGAATGAGCTATGTGCAATTTTCTTATAATGGTCGCCTACGGAAAACGGAATAGTTCCCTGTAACCATAAAAAGTTAACCTCCGGTGAAAACATGTTTATTCTGCGAATCGAAAAGGGCAGTCCATATTGTAATGATAGGTAAGTGTAATAATAAAATAAAACAAGATAGACCTCTATATTTCTACTGGTATCAAAGGAGAGTTGTTTGTGTAGAGCTGTGGTCTGAGTCTTCCTTACGCAAGGAAATTGTTTTACCGTCATTCTTTTGGTCGTGAACTCTAATAAGATTCGACGGAATGGGCAGACTCAAATTTGACACAATAACTCATTTTTTGTGAGCGCATCCTACAAATAGCCAGTTTGACAAATATTGATTTTGTTTCGTTTTAAATCAAATGAGCTATTATGGTTTCTGCAATTTTTCTTGGGCTACAAGTGATTTTTCATACACATGCACTTAACTTTGATAATGATGTGTATCGCTTTCTTCGAAAGTGACCGAAACGTTGTAATTACAGTTTATGTAAGCTACAGTATAACGCTTAGATCGCCATTGGTGACATTTATTTCATAGAAAGGGGTTATGTGCTACATAACATTTTAACCGAGGTGGTCTTTATATTATCGGTGGATTTCAATATAGTATACACCGATTGTTGATGTGTTATTACCTTTGTCCTCGGGAATTGGTGAAAATGCTGAAGATCACACACAGTAGAGAGCATCAAAAATGATCAAATTCATTGAAAATCACTCCAAAATAGTCTATGGTCCAATTCGTTCCATTCATTTCACTCCTAAAGAATCTTTCGACCGTAAATACTGATAATTTTTCTGAAATTTGAGTCTGACTTGTGTGTTTGATAGGTTCTTTCACATTATTCCGAAATTCATTTAACAATGTATGTTTATCGTGCATGATGAACAAGACATTGCGAAATGATTTTAGTCGAAAAATAAAGGAGTGGGGTGTCGATGTTTATTTCATGTCACGTATATTAGGGTTTTTTTCAGTTTCATGTCATAAATTATTTGAATAGAATAATCCGACAAGAAGAGCTATTTTAAGAATGAATACGGTATTCCCTTTAATGGCTGCGGGTCCATTTAACCTATATAAGAAATTCGCGCAAAAAAATGAAACGGAATTATGGGGCATTCAAGTAGTGCGTCAAACGGTTGAAGTTCGCGTCTTGGAACCAACGTCAACACAACCTAACCTTGAGTTTTATTCGATTGCCTATTTTTCATAATTTCGATTATGTAAAGCTCATTTCAAGTTGTTTGAAGAGCTCTTACACCAGAGACACTTTTACCAGATTTACCTTACCCCTTGATCTCACGTACTTCATGAGGCTTGTTTTCGTCTTCGTAAAGTTATTTTCCTACGGGTAATTTGGTCATATTCAAATGATGTCAACGGTATCGACAAGGTCTAAAATATTATGCGTGATTCCACTCAACCTTTGATAAATACCCACTTAAAAGCCACTGTCGCTCGCCAGATAAACATGAGTGCAATATCTGGTTTATATTTAAGTTACAAAGGCCCAATGGTTGTGTTTGCAGGCTTTGGAAAAAACCTTTCCTAGCTTTTAAAAATGCCCGTGCCCCTCTCCCTTTTGATGGCTTGTAATCCATTTCTCTGTCCACCTAACTCTCTCGGTCTGTCTCCTAACTTTCTGTCGGTGTGTCTCTGTATATAACTGTCTGTTACTCTGTCTCTCCTTCTCTGTTTGTAAGAATATCCCCCCTCGTTCTAGCACAAACAAACGTTAATGTCTGTTTCTATGTTTACCGTATTTAAAGTACTTAAAGTCCCGATCATTGAACTGCAATTCGGCTTTCAACCCCTTACAGGTACCTTGTAATACACCCGGTCAGAGAGGAGTTACATAGAGCTCGGTTTTTGCTAGGTAAAATTCCAAAGGTCCGGTTGGATTTGAAATCGGGACCCTTCAATCCCGAACTCCGCGTCTTTTCACTAGACAACGGACTCCAGCCCTTTGTCCAAGCTCTAAAAATGTTTATCAATTTGACATTTCTCTATCTAAAATTTATTAAATGGCACTTGGATATTGACTTATAAAAGTGCGTGTGGCTTCCGTATCAAAGTTTATTCAACGCCTACTCAAAGCCATTGTTGTGCAGGAAATCAATGCAATAATTGCGTCACATATAACAACAAAGTTTGATCCTTTAGATAGTGCCCTTTCTATAGTACATGTTTTACCATCATTAGGAGCACTTTGTGTTGACCTAGCGGTTACAATCTTACAAGGAAACGGATAAGAAAGAATCAAACGTCATTCAAATAGTGGCAGTTGTAACATTGAAAAGGGACCACCGTTAACAGAACGCTTTCAATGATCTATTGTTGGGGGCTTTTGTGGTAAATTGACTAAGCATGTTTTGTCGCGAATTATACTTCATGATAAGATATGTTACAACTGATTTTCTGGGTTTGTGCCTCTCTTTGTTCGACATGAGGTTGATATTTTTCTCTCTTAATAATACGTAATTCATTTTCAACCTCTTTCAAATCTGTGTCCAACTATATAGCCGAACAGCTGTACGAAAATTATATGTATGCATAAGAATATGCACCCTGGAAAAACAGCTTACCTGGGAAAAAAAACGTACACTATTTTTAAGTATGTATCTAACAGAGTCCATTACCAGACAAGAAAATTTGAGACAGGACCAAAGTCAAAAATGTTGCACATGGAATTTTAACAATCAATTTCTTTTCAGGGTAGAAGACAATGCTGAAAAGCAATATTTACATTTTTCCACAATACTTTCAAAAACTCTTTTTCTTTAGAGACGTAAAGAACGGTGAATTTGTGAGAATGGGTTATACTTCATCATTGACATCAGAGAAACCACCAAATAAGCTTTCACCTCTGTATATACAGAACCCAATGTCACATAATACCGACTTTTTACGCCTCGAACGGGAACAAAGTGACGAAAGGAGAAATTGCATGTCACATGCAATACTTTCTTTTCTCACAATATTCTCTCCCTATATTGAATTACCCCCTCAACCACTTCAAACACGATTTGAATTGTTACTACAACTTCTTTCAGTTTTTACGTGTCCAAAATCTTATCGCCTGGTAGTTGCTGATTTACTAATTATATAACTTTCTAAACTCCGTGAACGATTGCATTTATTTCCTTCTGTAAGCAAGTTCATGGCAGTCTTTACAAATACAAACAAATCGTTTATTGTTCAAACCGTACACTCACATATGATATAAGAAAATAACAAAATAAACTGCTTACATTTAATAAATTCAGATAGTAACGAGAGAAAAGGTTCTAATTGCGAAAGGGAAATAATAAAGTAGGAAAAGGAGGAAATATTATGGGGGTCATTACCTTGATCAGATTGTTTTGATGAAAAGACAAAACACGCATTACTCGATAGTATATTTGTGGAGTTTGATTGGTCAAGTCATTTACACACGATGACGTAATTTCATTGATGAGGTTCGGTAATTATGCATGTGCATGTGAAAGTCGATGTGTTTTGCTCAAAAGCTCTTGTTTTATTTTAATTTTTCGTTTCTAAAGTTTTACTCTACTCATTGAAACTTGATCTATGGATGTATTGAATGGATTACAATAAAAACCAACCCGTCTGTAAGTAGTTTTACGATATTTTTGACAAAAAAAATAAGGGATATGTGGATTTTATGTTCACTAGGCAGCCATCCGGTTGACAAAATTTCACATAAGTAAATTAAAGAATTATTTAATATGAGTTCAATTTGGTAGTTAATTTCGTCACTATTTGAAATAAACAGGTAACTTATTTACAAATATTCAGAAACATACTGTTCCACCCACAGGGAGCAGTTACGTACTAGGTATAAGCTAAAATGACCAGAAAGTCAAACCAGACCTTTTAGAAATACTAGTACTATATGTAGACAAGGGATACAACTCAGAATTCCTGAGACCCACCCCTGTCTTTTTAAACGCCTCTAAAAATTACTCTTCTCTGTTCACACATTTTACAGTTGTGCATATTCGTCACACATTTAATCATTTGTAAACTGGGCCCATTCATTCCACAAAAGCTATACAGTTTTCGGAGAACAGATACATTTCTTACAGAAAAACACCTCAATTTTGCTCGTCTGTAGAGAAGTAGCACCTTAACTTTCATCAGTAAATAGCAAATCCCAGATAGGCCACTCATGTCCATTATGCATAGAGCAATGGAAAATTATATATTAAATACATTTTTACCTTAAAGAAGTTATTTCTGATGACTGCAGAGCTCTCCTAAGCTTATGAAGTGTAACATCCTTTCTAGAAGTCAAAATGCAGCAATGTTGTTTTTTATGATAAACGACCATAAAGCACAAACGGAGGCAAAAATGTGTAAAAAGGGGTAATGTTTGAGAAAGGCCACCGGCGGGGTGTAAATGCCAAGAAAAGAACAACAAAATGTATTTCAGGATAGACTACATGAGAAAATTTTATTTCAAAAGTATTTATAACACCATTTATAGTTTAAACAAAGTATTCATTATTTATCAATAGCTTATAATCATTTACTAGAGCCCAAAATATTGACTTGCCCGTATTTGAAAGTTAGTTAAAAACCATCAGTTAGGATAAGAAATAATAATGATTGAAAAAATGGGACTTTTTGAGCTACAATTAGTTCAGGCTTCCACAACGTCAACTTGAAACAAGTTGAGACCTAACATTGACCCCTGTGGAACGCCAGATAAAAATGATAGCTCACTTATGGTGACTGCTATTTTGCTTCCAAGATGGAAGGGTGAAACTTAGCAAAGTGTCTCACACTACATACCATGCATCTGCATTTTTGTAACAAAATTAAGTTTTGGAATTTAATGAGTAAATTGCTTAAATTAAATATCATAATATTTGTTTGTTAGACAAATTTCTTATTTTATGAAAAATCTCTAATTAATTATATTAGTTGTATTTCACTAGACAAAACTCTCTCTCTCTCATCTCTTTATGGAATCTTCACTAGCTTAATCTCTTAATCAATGGAAGGTTCACCAGCAGGATTGAAAGCATTTAGAATATCTAAACATACAAATATTATAATATTTTTTTCCGGAAATGGATTAAAAAATAGCTTTCAAAATGCAAAAGTTTATGAAACAGTGTGATATGCTATTTGTTGATAGCCATTCTGAAAAATAAAATATGAATACATGAATTCTCTTTCACAGTAAACTATTCTACATCCCTTTGTTTAAATATTTTTTGTATAAGACGCCACCTGTAGTAGTTATCTTAGTAGTTAAAACATGTTTATTTGTATGATATTCATCTTAATTTGGATTTTTTTCTCTGTAAATTCTTGGTCATAAATTACGATTCAATTCAAAAAAACACCTACGTATAGCTAAAAATAAGTAAATTACCGGTACACTAGAAACGGAGTACATTTGGTAATATCTTCATTCATGTAAGTATTTATTTTTGTAAATTTTTCTGTGTAAGAAGAAGCAAAACCTGCATCAGTTGATGTAAATCTACCATTGAATTATAATGATTGTTATCATCTATTCTTCATTCCTCACTGGTGGGTTAAACTTTAACTATGATTCTAATTATAATTTGCACATAAAATTCGAATCATTTCATGCAGGGAAAATGTTTTAACACACAAATAGAAAAGCAAATACATTCAGCATAGCTATCTACATAGTCTCTGAATCAATATTACTCGGAAAACTTGAGGCTAAAAATATGTATCTTATCTCCAAAAGCAGCCTGTCCTGATCTTGTTTCAATATTCATTAAATATGGTTAAAAATGTTTTTTCTTATTGCCCATGTCCTTTTTTTAGTTCTATCGAAACACGTATTTCTTTACTTTTGATTAACAAAACCTTGTGGAATTCCTATTCTCATTAAAAAGTAATAAATGAACAATCGAAGGAGAGATTATCAAAAACTTAGGGAAAAGTGGAGCACTCTTGTTACATTTATCGCCACAGCTTTATCTTTTTTCTCTGTGGATTTTCTCACAAAATGCATATTTTGGGATTTGAACAAACTTCAGAATATATTCTTTTTAGAAATTAGATGTCTTGTATCAGGTTAAAGAACCATTGATATATATTGGACATATTATTCAATTTTCGTATCACATGGTGATGAATTATAAATAAGACACACTCTATTTCCGTTGTTCGCCTTTTTGCAACTTGCGTCCCCACTTGTACTCACCCACCTCCCTCCCAAATTTTGCATCTTTTTTGCTTTTAAGGATATTCAGTATATTAACAAAATGGCTGCCTTTTTACTTTTAGAAGGGGTATAACACTTCATAAGCTTAGGAGAGCCCTGGAATCAACAGACTTAACTACTTAAAGGTAAAGATGTATTTAATTATAATTTACATTTACCATTGCTCTATGCATAATAGAATGAGTGGCTTATCTGGGATTTGCTTTTTATTGATGAAAAGTGAAGGTGCTACTTCTCGACAAACGAGCAAAATTGATGTGTATTTCTGTAAGAAAGTTGTCTGTACTCCGAAAGCCGTATATTTTTTGTTGAATGGATTGGCCAAGGTTACAAATGATTATATGTGTGACGAATAAGCACAACTGTAAAATGTGTAAACAAAGAAGTATAATTTTTAGAGGCGTTTAAAACAGACAGGGGTGGGATCTTAGGAATTCTTAGTTGTATCCCTTGTATATATATATTTTTAAAGGCCTGGTTTGACTTTTGGGTCATTTTAGTTGATATCTAGCACACGTAACTGCTCCCTGTGGTTAGACCAATGTCGGAGTCATGACCGGCTAGGCCAATAGACGTCAGAGAGACAATTTATATACAATCGTGGCTGTTAATAAAGGATTATCGACCAACCAAATTATTCATTCAGCCCGGAATTGAGACCCCGCAATTTGCCGCTATTTGTGTGAAACATTTAAGTTGTATGGCGAATTAAAAGTCGTAACTACATCTTATCCAAAAAGTGTTTAGGTCGCCAAGCAACCATTCTACTTTTTTGTTACATGCTACTTACCGTAAAATTTGCAGAAAAAAATCCCGTTTAAAATCGAAGCGGAACTTCCTGTACGAGTAATAGGGCATCGCAAAAGGGGTAAGTGGGCAGGTCAGCGATTGGTCAATTGCATCTCAATCAACGAGGGATAAGGAGTTGCTCATAAGTTGGGTGGAAGTTTGTGTTTATGTCGGTTGATGAATTGACAGGAAGCCATTGTTAGATGAACTTGTCACCGCGATATAAAATGATATTGTACGTGTCGGTAAACTACGAAAGACCGGTGGTGACATCAAGAATTCACAGTTCACACTTCAAACTTCATACATATAAAGTCTGAAGTGGGAAGTGTGAAATGTGAATTATGAGACCCGTGGTGACTTCTTAAATTCAAAGTACATAATCAAACCAAATTAAATATGAAGTTTGAAGTTGGAAGTATGAAGCTGGAAGTTGGAAGTGTGAAGTTGGAAGTGTGAAGTTGGAAGTGTGAAGTTTTAGGTTGGAAGTGTGAAGTCAAAAGTAGGAAGTATGAAGTGTGAAGTTGGAAGTATGAAGTGTGAAGTGTGAAGTTGGAAGTGTGGAGTTGGAAGTTTGAAGTGTGAAGTTGGAAGTATGAAGTTTGAAGTTGGAAGTATGAAGTGTGAAGTATGAAGTGTGAAGTGTGAAGTTTGAAGTGTGAAGTTGGAAGTAGGAAGTTTGAAGTGTGAAGTTGGAAGAGTGAAGTGTGAAGTGTGAAGTTGGAAGTGTGAAGTGTGAAGTTGGAAGTGTGAAGTTGGAAGTATGAAGTGTGAAGTATGAAGTATGAAGTGTGAAGTGTGAAGGTGGAAGTTTGAAGTGTGAAAATGGAAGTATGAAGTGTGAAGTTGGAAGTCGGAAGTTTGAAGTGTGAAGTTGGAAGTATGAAGTTGGAAGTATGAAGTGTGAAGTTGGAAGTATGAAGTGTGAAGTTGGAAGTATGAAGTGTGAAGTGTGAAGTGTGAAGTTGGAAGTATGAAGTGTGAAGTTGGAAGTATGAAGTGTGAAATTGGAAGTATGAAGTGTGAAGTGTGAGGTTGGAAGTTTGAAGTGTGAAGTTGGAAGTTTGAAGTGTGAAAGTTGAAGTTGGAAGTGTGAAGTATGAAGTTGGAAGTTGGAAGTGTGAAGTGTGAAGTTGGAAGTTTGAAGTGTGAAGTTGGAAGTGTGAAGTGTGAAGTTGGAAGTATGAAGTGTGAAGTTGGAAGTATGAAGGATGAAGTTGGACCTTCCAACTTCACACTTCACACTTCATACTTCACACTTCATACTTCCAACTTCACATTTCATACTTCCAACTTCACACTTCATACTTCCAACTTCACACTTCATACTTCCAACTTCATACTTCCAACTTCACACTTCAAACTTCCGACTTCCGACTTCCAACTTCCAACTTTACACTTCAAACTTCCGACTTCATACTTCTTACTTCATACTTCCAACTTCAGACTTCAATCTTCCAACTTCACACTTCATACTTCCAACTTCACACTTCATACTTCCGACTTCACACTTCAAACTTCACACTTCACACTTCAAACTTCCGACTTCATACTTCCAACTTTATACTTCCAACTTCACACTTCAAACTTCCAACTTCACACTGCCTACTTCACACTTCAAACTTCCAACTTCACACTTCAAACTTCACACTTCAAACTTCCAACTTCACACTTCAAACTTCCGACTTCATACTTCCAACTTCACACTTCATACTTCCAACTTCACACTTCATACTTCCAACTTCATACTTCCAACTTCACACTTCAAACTTCCGACTTCTAACTTCCAACTTTACACTTCAAACTTCCGACTTCATACTTCTTACTTCATACTTCCAACTTCACACTTCAGTCTTCCAACTTCACACTTCATACTTCCAACTTCACACTTCAAACTTCCTACTTCATACTTCCAACTTCACATTTCAAACTTCCGACTTCATACTTCCAACTTCCCACTTGAAACTTCCCACTTTCTACTTCCATCTTCATACTTCAAACTTCCGACTTCATACTTCCAACTTCTCACTTCCAACTTCAAACTTCCGACTTCACACTTCAGAGTTACTATGTATGAAGTGTGAACTGTGAATTTTTGATGTCACCACCGTTCTTTCGTAGTAAACACAATACAGATGTTGGAAATTCATTGTAATCTTAGGAATATTACAGCGACAAATGCATACAGAAAATATTAGATTAACGCTACAATGGCTGAGCTATTAAGAAACATGTTTTAACCATTTTGATATTGACATGCATTTTGTATATAAAATCAATAGAAGTGTCAAATAAAATTCGAATGTTTCCGCCACCTTATTCGCGTCCAGTACTATGATAGTACCACAGTTATCTGTGCAATAACCTGACTTTTCACCGTTCAGGAAAGACATTACATTGAGTTTCCGTGTAGGATAATTATCGCTGGTTTGTCATCTTTGCATTGTTATTGTTCTAGCTTCTAGGGTAATTGTTCTGCTATTTATATACTTTTGTAGATGCTTGATCCCAATTCTGTCCTAAGCAATCGAAATCTGCTTCTCTTCAAATATAAATGCAACATGAAACACAATCGACCACAGTTAGTAGATTTATCTAAGGACGCTAGTCAGTTTTTGTATGGTTGTCTTTGTAAGTTTACGATGATACATTTATCAAGAAAAATATCTTTGTGGTTGAACTGATTGACGAAGAGATTACAGATAATTGTACCTATAAGTTGTTGGTCTAACATTACAGTAGTGTAAGAAAGGATTTGCTAAGGAATTATTCTTGTCGAAAAAAGAGATTAACGCTTTTTTGTACTATTTTCATCATACATTGAGATTAGTTTTTGAGTTTTATTTCTCTATGGAAACAAAACACATTCATTGGTTACGTAATCAGCGGATTAGAATATAAGATGTTATAAGATGTTTTAATACCCTTAACCAATGGCAAAATTTTAAACTCGTCCTAATTGAAAGGAGTTGCAGACGATAATGAAAAATTAATGAAATTTTGTGTTTTTTGTAACTTTCTAGAACACAATGTGGAAAATAAAGAAATTGCTTATTGTAATCAATATCTTCATTTTACATACTTGTTTCCAAAGTATTTTTATACGCCCGTCGAAGACGGGACGTATTATGGGATCACCCGTGATGTCCGGGCGTCCGGGCGTCCGGGTGTCTGGGCGTCCGGTCGTCCGGGCGTCCGGGCGGTGTCCACCTCTTTGTCCGGACCATAACTCTGTCACCGTAAGTCCGATTGACTTTAAACTTGGCAGTTATATTCTTCACATCAATACGGAGTGCAGTGCGCAATAACCATAACTCTACCTGGCCTATTTTTTGAGTTATTGCCCTTTGTTGTTTTTCATACTTGAATCTTGTCCGGAGTATATCTCTAAAAGTATTATAGCTAGGATCATGAAACTTCATGGGTGTATAGATCTCACCAAGGGGGAGTGCAGTGCACAAGAACCATAACTCTACCTGGCCTATTTTTTGAGTTATTGCCCTTTGTTGTTTTTCATATATGAAACTTGTCCGGAGTATATCTCTAAAAGTATTATAGCTAGGATCATGAAACTTCATGGGTGTATAGTTCTCACCAAGGGGGAGTGCAGTGCATAAGAACCATAACTCTACCTGGCCTATTTTTTGAGTTATTGCCCTTTGTTGTTTTTCATTCATGAATCTTGTCCGGAGTATATCTCTAAAAGTATTATAGCTAGGATCATGAAACTTCATGGGTGTATAGATCTCACCAAGGGGGAGTGCAGTGCGCAAGAACCATAACTCTACCTGGCCTATTTTTTGAGTTATTGCCCTTTGATGTTTTTCATACATGAATCTTGTCAAGAATATATCTCTAAAAGTATTATAGCTAGGATCATGAAACTTCATGGGTGTAAAGATCTCACCAAGGGGGAATGCAGTGCACAAGAACCATAACTCTACATGGCCTATTTTTTTGAGTTATTGCCCTTTGTTGTTTTTCATACTTGAATCTTGTCCGGAGTTTTTCTCTAAAAGTATTTAAGCTGGGATCATGAAACTTCATTGGTGTATAGATCTCACCAAGGGGCAGTGCAGTGCGCAATAACCATAACTCTACCTGGCCTATTTTTTTAGTTTTTGCCCTTTGTTGTTTTTCATACTTGAATCATGTCTAGAGTATATCTCTAGAAGTATAATAGCTAGAATCATGAAATTTCATGGATGGATAGAGCTCACCAAGTGGGAGTGCAGTGTTCAAGAACCATAACTCCACTTAGCCTATTTTTTGATTTATTGCCCTTTGTTGTTATTCATATTTGAATCTTGTCAAGAGCATATCTCTAAAATTATAATTGCTAGAATCATGAAATTTCATGGAAGGATAGAGCTCACCAATTGGGAGTGCAGTGTACAAGAACCATAACTCTACCTAGACTATTTCTTGATTTATTGCCCTTTATTGTTTTTCATACTTGAATCATGTCAGTGGTATATCTCTAAAAGTATAATAGCTAGAACAATGAAATTTCATGGATGGATAGAGCTTACCAAGGGGGAGTGCAGTGTACAAGAACCATAACTCTACCTAGCCTATTTTTTGAGTTATTGCCCTTTGTTGTTTTTCATACTTGAATCTTGTCCAGAGTATATCTCTAAAAGTATTATAGCTAGAATCATGAAATTTCATGGATGGATAGAGCTCACCAAGTGGGAGTGCAGTGTACAAGAACAATAACTCTACCAAGCCTATTTTTTGAGTTATTGCCCTTTGTTGTTTTTCATACTTGAATCTTGTCCGGAGTATATCTCTAAAAGTATCATAGCTAGGATCATGAAACTTCACAGGTGTATAGATTTCACCAAGGGGGAGAGCAGTGCACAAGAACCATAACTCTGTCTGGCCTAATTTTGGAGTTATTGCCCTTTTTTTGTTTTTCATACTTGAATCTTGTCCGGAGTATATCTCTTACAGTATTATAGCTAGAATCATGAAATATCATGGATGGATAGAGCTCACCAAGTTGGAGTGCAGTGTACAAGAACCATAACTCTACCTGGCCTATTTTTTGAGTTATTGCCCTTTGTTGTTTTTCATACTTGAATCTTGTCCGGAGTATATCTCTAAAATTATAATAGCTAGAACCATGAAATTTCATGGATGGATAGAGCTCCCCAAGTTGGAGTGCCGTGTACAAGAACCATAACTCTACCCAGCCTTTTTTTGAGTTATTGCCCTTTGTTGTTTTTCATACTTAAAATTCCTGGAGTATATCTCTAAAAGTATTATAGCTATGATCATGAAACTTCATGGGTGTATAGATCTACCAAGGGGGAATGCAGTGCACAAGAACCATAACTCTACCTGGCCTATTTTTTGAGTTATTGCCCTTTGGTGTTTTTCATATATGAATCTTGTCCGGAGTATATCTCTAAAAGTATAATAGCTAGAACCATGTAATTTCATGGATGGATAGAGCTCACCAAGTGGGAGTGCAGTGTTCAAGAACCATAACTCTACCTGGCCTATTTTTTGAGTTATTGCCCTTTGTTGTTTTTCATACTTGAATCTTGTCCGGAGTATATCTCTAAAAGTATTATAGCTAGAATCATGAAACTTCATGGAACGATAGATCTCACCAAGGGGGAGTGCAGTGTACAAGAACCAAAACTCTACCTAGCATATATTTTGAGTTATTGCCCTTTGTTGTTTTTCATACTTTGTTTGACAAAAAAAATTCATTCAAAATAACCTCAGTTCTATTCAAACCCCCAGTTAATATTAAGCAGTGTGACGGGCGTATCTTGTGACAATTTGACACCTTGTTCTTTAATATCCTCACCTACCTTGAAACAGTAATCTAAGATGTCGATAAAGGAATTAATAAAATCGATAATTGATGGTACAAAATGAGCATTTCGCCAGAGCCGAGAAAAAACAAACAAGAGGGTCGTTGGCCCTAGAGCGCTCATCTGAGATAAAGGCTCTTTTTCTTTCAACAGTATAAGTTCATGTTAAGGTTAGACTTATGATAAAAATAGGCAATATTTTATACAGTACCTAGGGATTCAAAAGGTTAAATTGCAAATTCAAAGGCATTAGGTCAAATGTGAAAGAAGGAGAAAACCTTTTCCTCTCTCTGGATCCATTGGTTATTATTTTAGAAATAAGAAAGAAGTCAGTGAACTGAAGCTTCATGCATGTACCTATCCCCCGAGGCTCCGCCCCGCACACGAGCATCGTGATTTTAGCTATTTTGAAAGAGGTCAATATACTGATGCTTCATGCAAAATATCAAGGCTCTACGCCTCCTGGGTCAGGAGGAGAAGATTTTTAAGATTATTTGAAATTTCAATTTTGATGCCATGGCTACCAGAGATTTAAACAGGTTTTGGTTTTTTTAGCAATTTTTAGAGTGGACGACCTAAGGAACATTTCTGCCAAATTTTATTCAAATTGGGAGGAGATATCGTTTAAAAATCGTTCTTTTTTGTAAAAATCCCAGCCCCCTTGGACCCGAGGATCATTATTTTAGCTATTTTGAAAGAGGTCAATATACTGATGCTTCATGCAAAATATAAAGGCTCTACGCTTTCCGGGTCAAGAGGAGAAGATTTTTTTAAAGATTATTTTGAAATTTCACTTTTTTGCCATGGCAACCAGAGTTTCTAACATATTTCAATCATTTTTCCATTTTTTAAAAGGAGACCACCCAAGGAACTTTCTGCTAAATATGCTTCAAATTAGCCCAGAGGATTTGGGGGAGATGTCGTTTAAAGAAATTATTGAAGGACGACAGACGACGCACGATGGACGGACGCCGGACAAAAGGTGATCACTATAACTTACTTATAACTTCATGATCAGGTGAGCTAAAAATACAATCGAATTACAACAAGGCTGCTACGATCTCAATACATACTATAATCACCTATCATTTTATACAAGTATGAAAAGTTTCCAACTGGAATGAGTTTTAGGCGTCAAAAACTCGTCGTGTGGACTCCCTTTTCAATATTTCACAACGTAATCTCGTGGGGGACTTTTGTGTAAAAGATATTCAGTTAATTATCATTTTTATTATTTAAAATCGGTTCCTTCGACACAACTTTCATGGCCTAAGTCCATGCATACGGTAGAGAATTAAGTCTGAACAGACATAAAACAGTTATAAGACAGCCTTTCTTGGTAAGTTCTGGGTGGTTGTCTTCTACAAGTTTGATTTCAATTACGATATTTTCTTTTTAGCCGTAACAGGACTAACTAACACGAATCGATACTTTACGCTTTCAACACATTTACCTTTTTTTTTTAATTTTTGGTCATTCAACCTAAAGTACATACAATCATGTCAAAAATATTATACTCTTTTTTTCTTTTTATTTATTTTTTTTCCTATATTCCATTTCCATTTCGCATACTAGGTTTTGTAAAAGAACTCGATGACTGATATTTTGTCCTTGTCAGTTCGCTATTCAAGCGATAATTTAGCAATAAATTGTGATTAAATTGTCGCTTCTAAACAGGTGATTTGGTAAAGAAAGATAACTTCGATGACTTTGATCTCAATCGACCATTTGTTACATCCCTTCTTCATATTTTTATAATGGCATCGTAGATTCAGACGACAAAAGTGTAGAGAATAAAAGAACATTGCAGGACATACTTGAAAAGCGGGTATGTAAAATCGTTTAGCCTTTATCAGAGGCAATAATTTATACCGGACCAAATACAAAGAGGTTTTAGACGACCATTTTATGTTGACGAAAATTTTAATATCTTGACTAATAGGATAGAAAACATTGTAGATAATATAAACATTGCTTTTTACAAGTAATTTCTTCCTTTTCCACAATCTTTTCCCAAGCCGTTTTCTTGTGGGGTGTGAAAAAGCGTCACTATGTGAGAATTAGTCCAAAAGGAAATAATGAATTTACTTGTAAAAAAGAAAACAATGTGTAGCTATTTTTCGTTACTCAAAAAGCGTTGTATATTATATACCAGATTCGCATAAAGATGAGAAGACACGGGAAACTGACCTATCGCTGGTGCCACCCACTTGCTTTGTTAGCCCCACCAATTCACTACGACAAGTCCCGCTTCGATTTTAAACGCCGTTTTATTTTAAAGATATGGCCAGTAGCATTTAACAAAAAGTATTATAGTTTGTTGGCGACCTAAACGTCGTAACTACAGCTTGATTAAGCTATGGTTACGACGTTTAAGTCACCGACCCAACTAAAGTGGTTAACAAAAGTGGCAGTCAATTTCGGAGATCAAAACTCACTTCTGGTCTCAATGAATACTTTTTTGGTCGACTAGTTATTTGATTGATATCGCGGTTGGTCCATTGTGAGGATAAAGGTTTGAAGCGTTTTTCAACAAAACAAATAAACTTTCTTAAATCATTACTTTATGTTCATACTGTACAATTTATTAACTTATTTGTATAAAACATTCCTTCCACATTTCCAATGATAATGCTAAAAGTAGGCGAATATTGTCTTATTGAAAACCAGTAACTTTTTAAAAAGCAATGAATTTGATATTTGCAAACTATGCAAACTATCTGAGAGGAATATAGGTCGACGATTTCAGGTATTGAACCGACACTCAAAAGACGTTTAAGGCTTATTGAAGACTAAAAACCGTAAGTTAAATAATCGATGAAAATTAGGAGGTTCGAACATAAATATGATGCAGAAAATCTTCCAAAGCGAATGGTCAACCTGCGCAGTCTATGGTCAATTCTTTTCGCATTTTTGGACTTTTCCTTTCACGTGACGAGAAACACATATGTCAATTTACTTTAACTGTTAAGTTCAAACCATCAAAAGTAAACAAAATCTTAGATTGGTCCAAATTAAATAAATTGCAGACGACAATTCTTTAGATGGTGAAATCAATGTCTAAAAATTAAAGATCCTTAAACTTGAAACTGTCTTCTACAGCTGTTTTCAATTTTGACAAGTCTAAAATTTTGTAGTGTAGGAATCGGTTAATGAGTCAATATTTTTTTAATGACAATGGAGTTTTGTGAATTAACGGATCGACGACAATGCCCCCGACCTCCGAAATGGCAGTTTTACTGAGTTAAAACAGGCATTATTGTGTAAGTAGGGTCATGAAAATTATACCGTTAGCTGGCGACATTAAAGTCGTAACTACAGCTTGTATAATTTTTAGCACGGCTCTATTGTCCGGCTGAGTTCGGAATCTTTTCTGGCAGGAGATAGGTGTAAGGTATCTTAAGGTAGCTGTTTCGATCCTTGATGGCGGCGGAAATCTTTTCCTGCTCGTCAGCAAACCAGAGGAGAATCTCACGAACTTCTGTTTCAACGAAATGAGCATCTGGGTAGTCTCCGAGATATATCTAAATTAAATAGAAAATATCACACAAGTTAAGTCAATAAGAACAATCTCACTAATTACCAGACGACAGATATTGTACTGGTCCAAATTGAAAGGAGTTGCAGACGACTTTTTTCCAATTTGTGAAATTTTATATTTTTCAAAATTCTGGGTTAAAACATTGTTGCAAATGAAGAAATTGCAAGCAGTTTCCTAATTTTACACAATGTTTTCCCAATTGTTTTTCTTGAGGGGCGTAAAGAACGTCATCGAGCGGGAGTACGTTATGGCATTGACATAAAGAAAAGTTCGCTGAAACTATCTATAAAAGCTATTTTATAGGTGATCAATAAGATTATCTGACTGAGACGAATCTAATGAGTACCAACAACATAATATTGAACTGATAAGAATACTTTTGATTTACAATCTCACATTGTTTCAGATGTGTTAAGTTTAAGAAAAGAATATTTGCATATAGCTGATAAATCATTAATGGACACCTTATAAAGGAGGTTGTTACTATAAGATGCCGCATTTTTACGCCAAGAAGAAAAACACCGTGTAAAGAGAAGAAATAGCTTGTAACAAGCAATTTCACCCTTTCTGGCATGCATTTCTACCCTGAACAGCAATTACTCTTCAGTTTATACGAAAGAAGAGTTGTCGTCTGCTACCTCTTTTGATTTGGACCAGTCTAAAATTTTGTCATCTGGTAGTGCCCTGAATGAGGTAGTCGCCCACAGAATATGGACTGTTTATTCCAATACATCTAGCCTATACTTTTCTAGATGTCTACGATGGATCGATGGCCATGTCTGCTTAGCTCTGACAGGAAATTCGACTTAAATAGTAAATGGTGTTAATTTACAAAAAGTAAGGCTAGTAACATGTAACAAAATATTGGTGTCGACTGAAACGTCGTAACTACAGCTTGAAAGACTGTAGTTACGACTTTTCAGTCGCCAAACCAACAAAATTGCTTGTGTCTCTTTCAGTATACTCAACTTTTTATCTATTCAAGTTCAAAGTTCACTCGCGATCTAAATTAATGATTTGGTTGGTCAATTAATTTTGATTGACAGTTGGCGATCTGTCACTTGATTTCAAATTAAAGGATTCAAAATTAAAATTGATCTATTTATAGTAGGACGGTAGGAACACGAAGGCCGGTTGCTCCCCAATCGTTTTTAACTAAAAATGGAAAACGACACATTAGTATATTCTTATTTGCTCTCACGTAGAAATATACTTATTTAGTACACCAAATCTTGAAGTACTTTCTTAGGGTCTCTAAAACGTATCGCCTTGACCGATTTACTAGATAGCAAGATTTTACACTGGCCAAAAATCAAAGAAGTTGCAGACGATAAATTAAAGTTTATAAAATTATACTTTTTCTTTACTTTGCTGCATAGAAAACATTGTTGAAAATGAAGAAATCGCTTGTCACAAGCAATTTCTTCATTTTTGACAAAGTTTACACAATCACTTTTTCTGTAGGGGTGTATAAAAGGTCCATTGTGTCGGAATGGGTTAAAAACGTAAAGAAAATAATACTAATAGACAAATGAAGCTGCACATTAAATTTCTCGTCGTTCCTCCACGTTCAACAAGAAACATCAACAATATATGATGTTTTGTTGTTTTACATGTGTGTAAAGCGAGGATGCTGAGATCCTGGACATCTAGGCTAGGCAATAGACGCATCGCAGACGTCAATAAAATCTATCTACCAATTAACCTATTACCAGACGGCAAAATTTCAGACTGTCAAAATTGAAAGGAGTTGCAGACGACAATTTAGAGTATATGAAATTTTAGATTTTTGCAAATTTCTTGATAGAAAACGTTTGTTAAATGAAGAAATTTCTTGTTACAATCGATGTTTTTGACTGACAGCGGAAATCCGCTGTGTTTGTGACATAAACTACATTCTTGGTTTAGCTATTTACATATTTGCAATTTTATTTACCTGTCCTAGTTCAAACACTTTGTAGACGAAAACTTAAAGTGAATTTCATTAGGAAAATCACTATTCTGTAGGGTAGACAACATTTTTGGATAGAAGAAATTGAGTGTTACAAGCTATTTCTTTCTTTTTCTACATTTCTTATCGGTTACAAAATTACTGAGATAGAAAAATCAGGGATGGAAAAGGAAATGGTTTAACTTCTTACCTCATCATGCAGCTCCGCGCTCAGAAAATAGGCGAATGCGATTGATAGCGATTGTGACGATTTGTTCGGTAAAGTGTTTATAAAACGTTCGAGGGTTCCTTCTCCTTTCGTTGTTGGTGGTGGGAGACGTAGGGCACTCGGGTAAATAGGCCCAAAACTGATGTAGTCTAACTGTCCATAGTTCATGGCAGCATGGAAAACACTAGAGTTGAATATAAACATAGTCACAAATTCTGTCAACTGTTCAACGTTTGTCAGTTTGTCAGGAATACCATTTGGTACTTCACTTGTACTTGGTAGTCCATTATCATGAACGTCAGCAATAAATGCCTGTAATTCGAAATCTCTCAATACATCATTATCTGTTTTATAAAACGAAGAAATGAGTTTGGAGGAAAATTCATGTATAGCATTCCAGTGGAGCAAGGCGTCGTCCCTATATGGATACACAGGCAGTTTCTCCTTGTCGTCGACACCGCGCAATTTTAAATCTTTTGGGACAACAAGTTCATTATAATGAAATCGTTTGTATGCATTGCTTATGAATTTAACCATGTCGCCATCAATTGCTAGTAGCTGTTGTAAAATTGAATCCTCGCCGTCTAAGAGTTTGTCCCGACCTTTTTGTGCAGTTGCAATTGAATTTCTCGTATGAGGAAGGAGAACTTTGTACACAGGATGATTTGGAGGGAATTGTCTGAGAACTGCAATAGAGAGCGCTTCCATGAATAGATGAGAACGTGTCACGTGATAGTAGAGAGTTTGTAGATGTACGTCAGCTGACTTCACAAAACTCTTGGCAATTAGCCAATCCATTTCTGAATCATCCGGTGTGAAAATCGGATTGTCTTCGGCTGAATTAGCTTTCAGCTGTATTGCTATTGGCACAAAATCACCTGTTGACCTTACATAAAACATAACAACTGGACTTGTGACGTATCTTGGATTGTCACCATTTTTTAGCTTGATTCCATCGAGATACGGATAATCCACGAAGTAGATATGCCCGACCTGTAGTAAAGAAAACAAGCAAATACATGTGGCCGACCCGGAGAAAAGAAATCAAATAAACATTTCATATTAACATAAAAAACTAACTATTTATTTAAGAAACATTTGTCATTATAACTATAGTACTTTTAATAGAATTCAAAAATGCTGTAGCAGACTATGCAGTCGGACCACTGTATATACGTTTCACTGGTCCATAGCTTAAATTAGCTGCAATGTGAAAATAATTATCGCCTATCGCCTATGATCCATCTTCATGAGACACCTTACATTAATGATGCGAATAATGCTGAACCGTTTTCTTCGATGGAATTGCGTACTGTATAACTCGAGGAAAAAAGACAAGTTACCTCCATCTCTTGCATGAGCGTCATTCCACGGTCAAGAAACTTTCCAACCATGTCTTCGGTAACAGGAAAGTTTTCGAGGCCTTTATCAAGTCGTCGAATGGTGGTGGGACAAATGCCCGCAAGGTAAGTTCTCCCAAATTCTTCGTCCGTTTTCCACGTGTCGTCATCTAGCATCAATCTTAACGTCTCTGAGTTTGGTATAACATTGGCCATGGATCGAAACTCTTCCATTGAATCGAATGAGTGCATGACTGTCGTGTATTGATGAAGCTTTAATTTAGCAAGAACGTCGTATATGACGAACTTTTTGTACCAATCTCTTTCTGTGGGGAACTTTAAATCCATCGGAATTTCTTCATATGTGCTACAACCTTAAACAGATAAGAGGAGAAATACAGATTTCAAGTTATGCTTGGCGTTTTTGTATAGGGAGTGTCTTGCCTTCAACAAGTTATTATGTTATATTTCTTGTCATCCAGTCCAATGTCTCCTGAAGTTTTTTAACCTTTACCAGGCGATAAAATTCCTCTCCGATTCAAATGTCAAGCAGTCGCAGACGACAGCTTGGTGTTGACGGAATTCTTTATCTTTTGAGGTAGACACATTGTGGATAATGAAGAAATTCCTTGCCTGCGATTTCTTCATTTTCCATAATGCCTTCCAAAGCTTTTGTCTAAAGGGCCGCAGAAACTGGATTGTGTGGGAATGGGTCTCTGTAATTTCGAAAATAAATATTCGTGATCAAAACTTCAACGATCGGTAGGTTAGGTCGTATTCATTGGAAAAGCCAAGTCGAAGGTTCGATTCAAGATTGAAGCCGGCCTACCTTGTAAGAGGCGCGGCAAATGAGTGAGCTTCCAGGCCTCCAGATTGTTAAAAAAAGGGTTAGAAAATGCCTATATTTGAAAGACCCCACATCTATAGAAGGGATTGAAAGTTCGTTGGATTCAAAGACCGGATGTCTCTTGAGCTCAAGCTTCTTAGCCTACCAATATGTGTGGCACTATGCTTAAAACAGCCTTTATCTTTAAAAAAATTCATGAAAAAGGCTTTACTCTATTTGAATAATTTTTATTTACATTCAGGCGAAGTTAGAATGTTCTTGTCCACCCATTGGTATTCCATATACAGAGATGGGGCTTTGAATAATTTGTCAAAGGACATACGCAGCGGCTTTTTAACAGGTTTCGTGAAAGTGTGATAAAGGAAAAGCATTTGCTTTTCCAATAGGTATATTTAAAATGTCATTTCAGGATAAATATTCCCCCTTTTCGTGTATAATCAACTGATTTATCTTGAATTTGATACAGTATATTCCTTATATCTTACCTTTAAATATCGGAATTATTTGATGAGGACGTTACTCTTGAGGTGAAGACAATAACGAATGAATTGGTAGCGGAAGCCATTTATGTAATTGATACGTCACGGAAACTACAGTCTTCAATCACGGGATGGCATGGGTTCGATCCCCGGCGGCGGAACATATCCTTTCCGACATTAGTCTCTCACCAATGGGTGGATAATTGTAGACCTAGGTGGGATAACAGCTGAAGGCTAGGAAAGGATGTAGTGGTAGTACTTGTGCGAGAAATACCAGTAATCCGTTGGTATGTATTCCAGCCAACGCAATGTGACTGAAATACTGTTAAAAGTGGTATTAAACCCCATTCAATCAATCAATCGTTGATTTATTTGACGTTACTTAACGAGAAATATGTTTGCTTCTTTTCTTCCTGTTTTTAAAATTAAGAACAGTCATCTATCCACATCACCAATTCAGCTATATCCCCTTCATTCAAATGTCTGAATTCATTAAAGTTAGAATATTTGAAACTGAGAGCCAAAGTATTTCCCATACATAATCTATTCAAGAGCCGCTTAAATGCAATACATTTGTTTCTTATAAAGAGATTGCATCTTACTAACAATTCGTCTAGTCAATGACTTTCTATTCGGTTCAGTCTGCTTCTCTGCATGTAGAATGTAGAAAGCTTTATTTGTTTGTTTGAATTGGGTTACACGCCAATTTTAACGACATTTCAGTCATATCGCGGCGGCTGGAGTACATAACACTGGATTTCTTTTGTTTCTCACACCTATCCTACCACTAAATATCTTCCGAGCCTCAAATTTCTCATACATGTACCACTTAGGTATACGATTTCAGCGACTGGTGATCGAACCCGGGACCTCATAATTGAGAGTCCAACTCGCTATGTTCGTGGCCCGTAGAACGATTGAGTCTATTCTCAGTCCACGTAATAGATAGTTTAAGATCTTCATGTCTTTATGTCTTACCTATTTTTCCTGGAAGACCCGGTATTGAGCCCCACTGTACTAAATCTTTCTGGTCTTCTATGTACAAATGACGAAGGTTTTTACGTGATATGTCCGTCTCATTTTGTGGTAGAATAGCTGAAAACAGATGGGTCAATCAATTTAAAACGGGTTTTATGATTGAAGTATCGTCTTTGGGCGTGCAAAATCTCGTAACTACATCTTTATTCAAGCTGTAGATAAGACATTTTGCACGTCAAAAAAACTGTAAAACAATCAAGAAAAAATAAGAGTGAAACGAACTATTTGCCTGTACGATCCCTTCTACATTGTTTCAAAACAGAACCCGTTTTTATTGAGAATTATAGCCAAACTTGTATTTAGCGACCACTCAAAGGATGGCCAAATGTGGTCCTTTACGAGAATGGTCGATTTATACAGTTTTTGTGACATAATTGTATATGAATGAGCAGTTCCACTTCACAAATAAATTATAGAAGGATTCTCACTATGTTGATAGAATTCATTAGAATCGCCTAACAGAAGCGACTCTAATGATATCTCTTAACATCGGATTTAGTTTTGATAATTTTATTGGAGAAGGCGTCCTATTATTAATATCCCTTTTTTTAGAAAGGAAATCTCGACAATGGTCGTTTATTGAATTTGGTTTTCTAAAAGAGGTAGTCACTTATACAAGATTGATTGTATTTCAATGTCTGACTTATGTTCCCTGCATGGAATTTATAATACTTACCGTTTCCTGTAGGTAAGTCAAGTCTGTCAGAAATCCATCTGTAGCAGGGAATTTCAAATAACTTCCGAGTTGAAAGGTCAAATATCACGATGTTACTCAAGAACCAATCACGCATTAGAGTGTATTTCCCACCAATCAGAAACACCTTGACAAACAGGATATCACCAATGACGGGCACTGTTACATAATAAGCCTCTTTACTTCCCCTTTCAAAGTCATCATGGAATAGTTTATCAAGAAGAAGCTTTCTGGTACGGCCTTTGGTTCCTGTGCAAATGGGATACAATAAGATGAATAAATTTTGAGTAAAAAAGATAATACTAAATTTACGTAGGCTTCAATATTGACACACAAATATCAAGTTTGTTGAGGATTGAATATTCAATATGCTGATGCTTAGCTTAGCTTTACAATATTACAATATGTTATATTTTTATTAGTTGAATGAAAACGATATAAGAATGGAATGGACCTGATGTGTGAAACCTGATAAAGTTTAAGAATCGTGGTTATCGAGACACGCATTTAAATTATAATAATCGTGCTTGTCGCATGTAATGAGCCATTCAATTTGAAACCGCTACTGACAGCATCAAAGGTAACTTGACAAAATTATCTACTATGACAATGCGTAAAATAGACTTTTGTATTAATCAAAGTACTGAAAGTATTGTAAGCTAGCAAAGCATGCTTTTATTAAAAAGTAATATTCTTTGTCAAAGCTAATCGTGATTAGTGGAATTAGTAAACCTTTGTCTTGTAGGGTAGAAAACAGTGTGGACAACGAAGAAAATTGCTTGTTACAAGCACTTTCTAAATTGTCCTCGATGTTTCCAAAGCTATTTTCTTAGGATGTTTCAAAAGCGCGATTTAGTAGGTTTGGGTTCAATAGCATGCTTGTATTGAAGCTGTCTACAATTTGAATAGAGGTAAAAAACATGGTCATAAAGAGTAGTTGCAGAGTTTGCAATATTCCTGAAATTTGATCTTCTTTTACAGCGTTGGCATGTATTTAGTGGTTAAGCCTCCAGTGGCGGTTTGCACTCGTTGATCTTTCAGACGACCTCAAAATTGTGACTGTAAACTTAAGCTATCAAAGCTGACGCTTTGCTAACTAAAAAGACATTGCTGATAAAGTAAAAAAAAAAAAAACGTACCGAAGAGTGAAACATACACGCCGGCATCTGTCCCTGAGAACATATAGCTGCCTGTTTCCACGTGTATGAGATAAGTTGTATTTCTCCCAGTGTACTCAATGACTGGCTCCGGACGTCTTTTACGTACTGTTGACGTCAACACCTTCTCTTGGATATGGATAAGACGGCCGAAATTATCCGAACCACTTATTGTATTTATTCGAATTCCATCCGGTGTTTTAGTGAAATCATGTCTTGAGCGTTCACCATTTAGCTTTGGGACATTGTAAGTGAATAAAAGGTCAGCCAGATCTACCCATGGTGTTTCTGTTTCACCCCAGCAGTGCCGAGGAGATATCGTTTCCTCGGTAATATCACGAATGTCTCTTATTTGAACCTGTAGTTGCATTGTTATGTTGTTATTCGCGACATCTTTCAGTCTTTTATGTAGATATGTATCGGACGGTAGTTCCATATCTGGTCTTCCTAAAATCCTAGAGAAGAGGACGACGTAGTTATCATTAATCCTTGTCATGCTGAATAAAAATCCTATTTAGAATTGCACCAAAATCAAAGGACTGAAATCACTTGAAGCACTAATTGCAGGCAAATAATTGGTTTGAAAACTGATTTTAGGAACAAGTCTTGCTTGATAGGGTCAAACAGGTGGTGTAGACTAAGATCAGACTGCACATATGTGCAGGCTGATCTTTGTCTACACTTCCTGTTCAAACAGGAATGTTATCTAATTAAACAAACAAACAAAAAGTATAGACTCGCTCGAATCTAAGCATTAAAGCATGAAATAGTCGGTGGGCGAGCGAAATAACTACAGCATTTATGAAGCTATAGTTACTACAATTTACTCGCAAATCGACGAAATAAGACACAGGAACTCGGTAACAGCGGCCTTAATGTGTGTTTTCTTTGTTTTTGGATAACACTTATCAAAAATGAGTGTTCAATCCTTTACGATAATGCCAAAAGATTCTATGATTTATTTCATCGTAGTTGTTAGATTTTCCAAGTACTAGTAATGAAAATCAATTGACTGACCGAATTACGACGCCAAGTCTTTTGTATGGCCAAGTACACAATCTCAGTTTCCACTAGTCATTTTATCTTACCTCAGTTGAACATTAACCACACCTAACAGATCGCATTTGTCATCAAAAATGCATCGACCAATCGAAAAAACAAACAAACATTTATTATATACCTTGCTGTGAAATCTTGGGATTTCTCAGTGTAATAAATTTTGATATCGTCACTGGAGTTACGATAACACTCTTCAGTTTTACTTTCTGTTATAAATCTTTAATCATGTATTCATCCGCACTTTTTTCAATACACATCTCTATCAAAAAATATTGGTTTCGATATTTTAATAAAAAATAATGATAAGGTATATAATAAAAAGAATAATCAACTGGTTATTCCAGAAATGAAAAAAAATCACGAGGGTGAGTTGTTAGGCGTTAAAAAAACTCATGCTGCGCACTCGTTTTTTCAACGCCTAACAACGCATCCTCGGGAAATATTTCTTCATATCTGGAAAAACCAACTGATTATCCTCTATTTAGTGAACCCTGGACTCCGACATTTGTCGCCATTTATGTGAAGCACTTTTGGTGGTTTGTCGACGTAATGTCGTTACTTGAACAAGCTGTAGTAACGACGTTTAAATCGGCAATCCAACAAAAAAGCTAAACAACAATGGCCACCAATGTTGGAGTTAAAACCTTAATTCCGAGCTGAATGAATTATTTGTTTGGTCGGTTGATTCCTTGATTGACAGCCGCGATTGGTTAAATCACTTACCATGCTTCTTCTTGTTCTTGTTTATTTAGTCTGGAAGACATGTCATCGTGTCCCTTTAAACGAAATCGAACCATTACTTCTCGCCCGGATTGTGTCATTGAATACGTCACGTGACTATAGTAGTCAAGGTCTGTCCAACAGTTAGGACATCGCCGTACACTTTCAACAAGAGCATAATAACTGCAAGGTAAAATATTGTACAGTAAGCACTGCCTAGAGGATTATCGCTTTAACCGCCTTGAATGGGAGAATTTCAATGTTTTCTTGTCGGAAAGAAGATGCCAGAGAAAATGTCGAAAAGACTTTAAAGTTTATCAGATAGACAAACAAGAGGTCAATGGTCCTTATCGGTCTCCTGAGTCCAAAGAGCACAAAAAACTTAAAAGTCCTTCAGATGATACTACATACCATTTATATCAAAGCTCTAGGCCTTCTGTTTGGGAGAAGAAGGTTTTTAAGGTTATCATTGAACAAGCCTATGTTAAAATTGTGACGTCCGGTAAACAAGCTAATTTTTACCCTTGGTCCATAATTTATTCAATATTGAAAGAGGTCCGCCCGATGATGCCACATCCAATCTCTCTGGGCCTTTCTGTTTAGGAAAAAAGAATTTTCATCATATAAGCCTATGTTAAACTAGTAACGTCCGGGAACGGCCTAATTCTAACCCAGGGCCATAGCATAATCAATCTTGATAGAGACACATCAGATGATGCTATATACGAAATATCAAAGCTCTAGGCCCTCCCGTTTGATGATCTTTTTAAGTTTTCACTGTTTAAGCCTTTGTTAAACTGGTGACGTCCTCGAACGGGCTGACTTTTACACTAGGTCCATAATTTATTCAATACTGAAGAAGGTCCACTAGATGATGCCACATACCAAATATCAGAGCTGTAGGTCTTTTGGTTGGTAAGCTAATGCCCTGCCACCTTTGCCTCCCCCTCCCACAACACGGCTATTTCTTGACAGATTTTCTTTCTTGCTCCTTGGCCTAAAGACTCTTAAAACCAAATTTGAATCCGATCCAAGATTTTTAAAGATGTAACATTTTGGCCTTTTTTTTGGCTCCTAACGGAGATAACTCTATGATTTTTACAAATCTGAAGCACCTTCCCATAAGGATGCTTGCTGCCAAGTTTGGTTGAAATCCACCCAAGGGTTCTAAAGAATACGTCGAAAATGTAAAAAAGTTAACGCACGGTACACGGCGTACGACGAACGAAACACGCTCGCAATAGATCACCATGACCTTCGGCCAGATGACCTAAAATCTGAAGAGAATGGATATAAGGGGTAATAATTATTTTTATATCATTTTTCGTTCATTATTTTAAAATTGATACTGAAAAGGTACAATCAGAAAGGCAATCTGTTTGGCTGGCCATTTCGTCGCGATTTATTACTGTAAGTTTTATGTGTATAACAAATGGCCGTTGGTAACTGCCTTAAAGATCCGTAGGTGATTATAAAAGACTTTTTATGAAAACTAAATAAACTTTCGAAGAAAGCCTATCTTTAGCAAATTTCATCGTCGTCGTAGATTTTCTGTGACAAAACAATTGTCTAGCAATTTTGTCATACTAAGGAAAATTAACTTATTTCCACGTTAGAGTATAAAAAGATAAAGTTTTTTGTCTATTCGGCGAACAGCTTGTTAAGAGTTGATTAAAAAAAATTCATTTAAAAAAGATTCAAGGATTCAGGCGATACCAGCATTCAAAAATAATAATGATAAAATACTACATGTAAACTTTTAAAAATAAAGTGAATGTCAATATTATTTTTAAAAATTAATATACGATTTTATTATCATTTATTGATTGTTTGTTTGAATGGGGGTTAATGCCACTTTAAACAGTATTTCAGTGATATCGCGGCGGTTGGAATACTTATTGATTTTTCTTGGTAATTCTCACACCAGTACTACCACTACATCTTTTCCGAGCCTCAAGCTTCTCGTGATTGAATTTACTTGAATCATCTATAATATGTGCTAACACTAAATGAGAAATCTATCCTCGGTCGGCTTGCAAAATGTCGTATCGACGGCTTGAATAAAGCTATGAATAAAACAGATAAATGGTTAGTATCTCACTGTAATTGACCAATCATGGCTGTCAATCAAAGAATAAATCGACCAATAAAATCGCTCATATAGACCGGAAATAAACTTTGAATCGTGGCATTTTCGACATTTATGTGAAGCACTTTGGCTAATTTGGTAGTAACTTCATAACTACAGTTATTCGAGACATATTTACGAAGTATAAGTCGCCAACCAGCGATTTGTCCTTTTGAGTCAACTGTTATTGCCAAATGGGCGTGGTCGGCGGAGTCAGTGGGCGGCGCTAGCGCTCCGTCAATTGCATATTCTATATGAGCCTATGCGTGACATTTCCAACCATTTCGCATGTGCGTGACTCGCACACATTGAGCACCATGGATAGCCATTCGGGGCAATTAGAACATTCGCTAGTTGTTTAAAGAAGCGTTGGGTCAGTATCTATCTACAGAGCGCAAAGTGAAGACTCTGATCAGACTGTGCGGATGCACAGACTGATCTGAGTTTTTACTTGGCGCACATGTGTTATTGTTGGAAATGTTACGCATGCGCTCATATCTTATTGTTCAACAATATAGACTATTAGTCGCAACTTCGTGGGTAACTTCCTACTTGTATGCAATAGACAAAGACTTAGGTCTCGTAATTCTGGCCTGATCAAGTTTAGTCAAGATCTTACCATCACAAAGTCTAGATTAAATAACATCGGTATGTGAGGTAGAGCAGCAATAGTTCAAAATAAAATGTTGTCATGTTTTATTTTTCTTAACATATACTTAATGTAATGCCAATATACTCTATCGTCAAGTATAACCTCCCCCCCCCCCCCCCAAAAAAATGTAAATCTCATTTAAATCGTTGGAGATTATCATACTTTTCTGGTTTCATAAGTGCCCAATCTCTAAGTGTATCGGCATCTCCGTCCAAGGCTGATAAGAACTGTTGTTGGGAAGAGACATCATCAAAAGACGCCACATTACCAGTTGTAAAAGCAATGTCAAATGGACCTTCTTCTTCTGTATCTCCGAACTAGAAAATATGTTATATAATAAGAAGCTATCTTCTGATAGTGTTGAACACATCAAACATGTGATTACTAGAATTTACATCGTTTTAAATAGTAGTTTGACATTTAAATGACCAATCACGGGCCTAGTCCACTTACTCAATTTGCCACACCCATCAGCTCCTACAGGAAGTATCGCTTCCGTTTGACACGGTGTTGTTTTGCAAAGAATTATGGCAAGAAGCATGTAAAAAATGTTATATAGTTGGTTTGCGAAAAAGCTGCAGTTATGACGTTTAAGTCGCCAAACCAACAAAGAAGGTAAAAGAAAATTGCGGCCAATGTTGGAATTCAAAACTCATTTCTCATCTAAATGAAGTATTTCATTGGTCGACTTTTATTTGATTGACAGCCGCGATTTGTCAATTGACAGATAATACATAATATAGACACAAGTTGAAACAAAAACAAAAAAAAAAAAAAACAGAATAAAATGAGTAATACCAATCATTAAAATGGATAAGGAGTCACTAGATAATTAATTATCGGTGTAAACTAATATATGAACTTTTAAAATCGTAAAATAATATCATTTTTTTTTGTCCCTTTAAGATAATATGGTAAATGTAAATGACATGTGAGTCACAGGCGCGTCAAAGATTTGGTGCCTTAATACCAGAAATCTTCTGTACATCTAGGGTACATCGTATCATCAAGTAATCTTGGATGAAAAAAACGCGTTTCTTTATAAGGCGTTTGTCTGAGAGCAAATGGTTTAGCCTTTCGTTAAATAGCATACCAGTAAAATTTGGAATTATTTTCTCAGATGAGTATATAGAGGATAATCTACTGCTTATATTTGATATGGAAAATCTCTCACGAGAATGCGTTGTTAGGCGTTGAAAAACGAGTCCGAGGGACGAGTTTTTTTTTAATGCATAACAGAGTATTCGAGTGAGAGATTTTTTCAAATAAAAAATAACTAGTTGATTATTCTATCTATTACATTCGAAACAGTTTTATTTTTCAATTGCTACCTACTTATTTCAATAATATTCTTCATCTTCGACGCTGGTAACCGTGCGCATAAATATCAACGATTTTTGTTTTCAATAATTTCTGTTCGTCATCCTGGATTGCCTTTCTAAGTGGGAGAGGGTTTAAAAGAATTTTTTGAAAGAAAGTCCGTATTTTAAGACAATTTGCAGTGTCAGATGCGAAAATACGTTGGAAGAAACATATACTGTATCTAAGGGCGACAATCTTATTGTCGATCTAAAGAGATATTTCGAAAATTGATCTTCCATTCAATACTTGGACTTGGACAGAATCATAGGATAGGCAGTCTGTGTTCACTCAGTCTCCTGACTTAAGCGTACAAAACAAGCTCATGCGGGTTAGGTTTGAGTGTCTATCACTTAAACGGCAATATCATCAGCATTCGAGGTCTGGAATTATTTTGGACGTTACAGAAAATTATGCACTTGTTTGAGTCAATCTGTGATATCACAAGCACTCATCAAAACCAGTTGTTAACAAAACGGTTATTTTTATGTTGTAGTTATGAACGTAAATTCCTTGTTAATTTACTGTTCTCAAACTGATTTTTAGCTAAGAATTTGAATCTAAGGTCGCCGTGCATTTCTCACTCCCCCCATACCTCGTTCGCCACTATTTCAACGAGTTGTAAAATATGTTGCTTATGTTTCAAAATCTTATTACAGTTGTTTTTTTATGCGGAGGATTTTTAGATATGAAATTTGCAATCTTACCTATGAATATTAACCACAAACGACCTGGCCTTTTAGATATAAAAGTAGTTCCCGATTTTCGGAGTGAAAGTGATGATATCAAACTCAAATACACTGGGAAATCCCAAGGTTTCACAGCTAGGAATATGATAAAAAATAAAAATATGTCGGGGGCGTTTGTCGGACATAAAAACGAACAAAGAGGAAATTCATCGTCAAGTTCGAGTTGTTTTACTCGGCAAATAAAAAGTATGTTCCAGCACGTATGTGGGCAATAACTGAACGTAATTGTTGAGAAAGATTCATCCTGACATAGTTTTCATAAGAATATTGATCAACCCATTCCCACACAAGACGCTTTCTGATGCCCCGAAAAAAATTTTAGATGAAGAAATTGCTTTTTACACGCATTTTCTTCATATTTTTCGCAATGTTTTTAATCCAGAAAGTTGAAACAATCTAAAGTTTTATGACATCATAGATTGTCAGCTTATTTAAGTTGTATTTAAGACGTTTAAACGCCAACTAACCCTTTTTGTTTTTTGTTTCTTGTTACTGGTCATATAGCTATCAAAATTAACGCCGTTAGATAACAAAGCGGGCCCTCCCGTAGGAGACAGTGGCTGTGGCTAGCGGAATCGATGGGCGGGGCCAGCGACCCGTTTATTATTAATACGAATACGATTATTTGGACTGAAGAAATTTGATGCGTGTTCGTAAAGAAATCCGAAAACGTACAGGATATGCATAGAGATTACTCTAAATTTGCCTTTCCAATACTATTATTGGTTACAAAATCATGGCTAAATTTCTCTTTTTATATTGATTTTTTTCTTACGTTAGACTTTTTGAGGCCATTTTTCTGACTGAATTACACAAAGTGTCCGCAATCAAAAGAATAACAAAGATGCTTGGATAATTACATAAACAATTGTCAAATTTCATAGCAAAACAAATTTGAAGAGGTCTTAAAATTTTGCAATACACTAAAGGAATAGAATAGAAGATACAAAGGGCATACAAAGCCGCATTACATACACGCTCTTCAAACTTAGTATTAAGTAATCATTTATTAATGTAAACAACTAACCATTTAAAAACATTCAATTAACGCTTAAAGATTTGAAAATGCTAATTTAAATCTTAATTTACGTGGAAGCTTTTACTTGTAAACAGGTGTACAAAACGGAGATTAAACCTCAACCCTTTACTCGCACGAGTAGTTGACCTTGTATTTTCCTTATACTAGCATACACAAGAAGTTAATTTAGTTTTATAAAAAATTTGAACGGACATATATCTCGTAACATTCACAGTGTCCTTGCGTTATTTCTCGAGACTTATCATTTGAGCCATTTTTTTTTAAAACTTATCTTCATGATAATATAATATCATTTAAGAGAAGCGAAGCGAAATCATACATTGTGTGATTAGGTTTTTCGGTTCATACCTCCATGAAAACAAAAAATATTCTCTTCATTTCTTATAATATAATAGCATCGAACTGAAAAAAACGAAAGCTTCACAAATTTTGATACCTTTTTGTATGGGACTATTATGTACGGAAGCATACAAAATTGCTGCTTGCTTAAAATTTTGTTCATGGAGTTATAAATAATTTTTTTCGACCAATCAGAACGCTCGTTTTTGATAGACGAAACTAAAAAATAAATCATTATTTGATGATCTTCTATTAGTGCATTCATGCCTTTGTACAACCCTTTCACTATGTAGGCTACTTTTTGTATTATTCAAATGTACATGAACACCCTAAAATCCCTTTGAAATCAATACGTTTTCTTGAATATACTTTGGATTGCAAAGTTAGTACAAAATAGAAACGCGTTCAACACTTGGCGGATCGCCGGCCCAACCACCTTACCTCAAACAGGCAGTTCCTCGTAAATTTAAAACGGCGCTATTAAAAAAAAGAGAAAAAAATAAGAACATATGACGTAAAATAGTTGGCAATCTGAGCGCCGTATTTACAGATTGAATAGCAATAGTTATGACGTGTTTTGAACTCTAACATTAGGTAGGGCGACTTAAACGTCGTGCAGTTAAACATCGTGAAGTTGAGAAGGTGAATGATTTGGGAACGATTTAAGAATGAAATGAGTGGGAAGTGCGATTTTTAATTGGTCGTAGACCAATTTATATAACCATAAACCCGAGATTGTGTCGCTGCAATTTACCAAATCTGCCTTTAGCCCAACTGGACGTATATTCTGACGGGAAAACAGAAAAAAAATCATTTCATTTTACAAGTTAAGAATTATCAAAAGGAGTAAAGGAAAACTGGACGGTCACACGCTTTAAAGATGAATGCTTCAAGGATTTTCCACTAGGTCTAACCAACCCTTTCTTTCAATCACATCGAGGTGTAAAGAAAGATGATACTGCCACTCAATTATTTTCCAGCCATAAGTTAATCGACGTACTGAAAGTTCTTCTGGAGAGCAAATTTGATTTTATGCTTTCAAGCTGTCTAAAGAATTCGCCCAAAGAATTGTATCAATTGTTTTTTCCTTTGTTTATAATCAGCGCTGTTTAGGAACAGAAAAAGAGAGGGTTTTGAAGTTTCATGAACCTGCTGTCAGCATTTGCTCTTAAACTTAAGTTATCATATTTCCATATTTTTTTTTTGTTTTGGCTTTATAAAAGAAGCTTGCAGGGGCGATCTAACCATGACTATTTACCAATCGAGAATTTTTAAAAATTTAGTTTTTACAAAAAGTTGCTTTTTTGTCGGTACCCATGTTGCATCAAGGTCTTACGTTCGTGTAAAATAATATTAGTTCTAATTAACATTCACGGAAATTTCATGCACTAGGATAGAACCTACGTGTTGTGAAAGTAATAGTAATTAAAGTTGTTTGACCCTAATTCTAAAGTCGGAATGCAACGATATGTCCAATTTCTGAGTGACGACCAATTACAGTGCGTACGGCACTTTGATTTAACTGGTTCTGATCGAAATGAGCGATAGTCTATTAACCGCCCCCTTTAACAAAATACACGCTCTGTTCCATGGATAGAATTGTATGTATTCACGGGACTGTCAGACGCTTTAAAAATGAAATAAGCGGTTTTAATGCAGTTGTGGAGTGTTAAGGGCTATTTGAATGTGGTGTCCGTGGTTGAGGAGTAGAGCGTTGGCTTCTCGACCAAGAGGTTCCGAGTGCGATTCCCATTATCAATCTTGGTTCTGTCATTCGTCCAAGTTCTCGGGTACTTGTGTAATCTCTAAGAAACTATATTCAGACTTATTAATTTAAGTTAGAAGAGTTTGTTTCCCAATATATGCGAACGGCGAGTGAACGATTTTTAATCATTTAGAGTATGATGAACACTATTATCACGATGTTCTCAATTGTTCTCAATTGTAACTACAGATTCAATGACATTTAAGTGGCCAACCAACCAGTTTACTTTTTACATGTTACTGACCATAAATTCTTTTAAATAACGGCCGGATAATAAAAAAGTTGAATTCACTGTTGGAGGTTGGGGGTTTGACTAGCAGACCGTCATTTAAAACCTCAATGCAATTACTCCATTTAAGGTAAACCAATTCATGTGGTAAGGGACTCTCCATGTATATTGAGGTCACGCGACGTGATCGATCAAATTATTAGTTGTAGGTCAATTGACAGATCGCAACTATCATTCAAAAGATTAGTCAATAAAATCATTCATTTCGACCGAGAGTGAACTTTGAACTCTGACATATGTCGACAATGATGTAAAACGTTATTTATTGGTTTGACGACCTAAACGTCGTTGAATAAGCTGTAGTTACGACGCTTATGTCGTCAACCAACATTTTGTTGTTGTTGTTGTTTCGTGTTACTGGTCATACTATTTGCAAAATAACGCCGATATGTATCTAAGTGTAACTTCCAGTCGGTGTCGGTGGGCGTGGCCAGGGGAGTCGTTGGACGGGGCAAGCAGTGTGGGTGGGCGGGGTCAGAGATCCGTCAATTACAAATGAATGGATGAAATCTTTGTTACCTTGAGGAACGCACCCCGTACATCATTAGATGCGTCGTCTCCATGAGTGAGATTAAAGAACCGAACACGGATCGGAAGGATCTTCCCGTCTTTGAACATGACATGATCACTCAAGGGTGACTGATTCTTCACTGTGCTGTATCCCTGCACCTCCTCGCCCCATAGCTCGTTGGCACTCGCCGTAAACTGCCATTTCATTTTGTACCATTGTAACGAAGCTCTCTTAATTGCATCGCTTGTAAAATTGGCCTGAAATTAATTCGAAATGCGATTAAATGTAGAAAAATACATACCTTCATTTGTGAGCATCAAGAAATTTTCGTTCTCTTTATTCAGTCTGTTTGATGATAACTATACAGGAATTGACATATCGCTAGTCCCACCCACTGGCACTGCTGGCCACGCCCCTGTTTTTACCAGAACTTTACAATTTGGTATTAAACGGCGTTCTTTCGGCGTTAGTCTTTTGCTACTTATATGTATAAAAAGTAAAAAAGAAAAAATGATTGGAAACTTGAACATCGTTACTACAGCTTAAATTAGCTGAAGTTAAGAAATTTAAGTTGCAAATCCAACAAAACTGCTTCAGAATAGTGGTCGGCCAATGTTGCAGTTTAAAGTTCGCTTTCAAACAGGAGGAAGAGTTTGATTGGTCAATTGATTCTTTGCATGGAAAAGGAAGAATATGATTGGTCAATTGATTCTTTTATTTACCGACGTGACAGACGTAATCTGTCGTTTTCATAATACTTTACAATCATTTTGTTCAATAAAATGGATTTAAATCGTCCAAAACTATGCTCTAACAACAAATCATATAGAGCTAATTATTTTCAGAATCCGTATTTTTTTGCATTTTTGCAAATACATTTGAATTTCGGTAGGTCTAAAATTTTGAAAACAGGAAAAAGTTAAGCGTTTATTTTCAATTTTGAAAACGATTGTAATTACACTTTTCTCTTTTTCAAAAATGTAATAGACCAACAGTAAGACAGGGACGCGAAAAAAGTCGTACAGCGAATCTTACCTCATAATTGCAACTCAGTCAATCTGTAGTTACGATATTTTGGTTGCCCATAGGGGACGTAAGCAGGGGTCGACACTAACAGTGTCCCGGGATCCCGAGGATCCCTGAAAATTGGAAGGGACCCCAGTAATCTCAGGCTAGGGATTCCGTCAGGATCCTTCAATATTTCTCCAGTACAATAGACCTTAATGTATCAACTAATGCTCCTGATTTTTTTTTGTTCGCTTGTTTTTGTAGAAAACATTGTGGATAATGAAGAAATTGCTTGTAACAAGCAATTTCTTCATTTACCACCATGTTTTCCAAAGATCTTTTTTTTCAAGTTTGGCTTAGAATGACAGGATTGTGCGGGAATGAGTTAATGTATATTGAGGAGGGATCCCTGATTATCTGGAGGAAACCCTGAAGTAATAGGAAGGGGTTCCTCTGGGATCCTATTCAAGCAAAGTTAGTGTCAACCCCAGATTACGTGTATATAATGTTAAATATTGTCGGTGGGCGACAAAATGTCGTAAAAACAGCTTTGATAAATTCATTTTGACTAAAAGATAAATTCATCTGTTGAAAACGGGATGACATATTACTTACAGCTTTAGAAAAGGTCCCAGTTCTTTCCTTCGCTGTTTCCCGTTTAAATATCTCATACCCATGGTTTATCCAGGTAGTCATTTTTCTTGGCTGATCATGAGCTCTGTGAAACAATCAAATAACTGTGTAACCCATTTCCAAACAATCCCTCCTTTTTACGCCCATCCCCTCAACAAAAACAGCATTGCAACACATTGTGTAATAAAGTGAGAAATCTTTTATCCAGCAATTTCTTCATTACCCATGTTTTCTATCCGAAAAGACGAACGAGTTTAAAAGTCCACCTATTTGAAATTGTCGTCTTGAAATTATTCCAATTTGGACCAGTGTAAAAGTTTGTTGTGTGGGAATTGGTTCAATGAAAGAAACATACAACAGATTAGATAACGGAATTAACCAATTACCAGACGGCAAATGTTTTGACTGGTCCGAATTGAAAGAAGTTGCAGACGACAATTTCAGTTTAATGAAATTTTGGATTTTTTCAACTTTCTGGGTAGAAAACATTGTGGAAAAGGAAGAAATTGCTTGTCACAAGCAATTTCTTCATTTTTCACAATGTTTTCTCAATCATTTTTCTTGAGGGGCGTCCAAAAGCGTCACTGTGTGGGAATGAGTGTTAACGGATCGCTGGTCATGTCCACTCAGCCATGACGGAAAGTCGCCAGACCAACAAAATGGTTAACCCATTCTCACACAATGACGCTTTTGGACGCCCCCAAGAAATAAAGCTCTGGAAAACATTGTGGAAAATTGATGAAATTGCTTGTCACAAGCAATTTCATCAATTTTCCACAATGTTTTTAACCCCTTTAAAATTTCATCGACAAAAAATGTCGTATGCAATGTCTTTGAATTTGAACCAGTCCAAATTTTTGTTGTGTGGTAATGGGTTGATGTAAATGTCGGAGTTCACAGTTCACTCCCAGTCTAAATGTATTGTTTGATTGATCCGTCGATTTTTATTGAAAACCGCAATCCATGGTTTGTTAAAGATCTTGTAGTAAAGAAGAAGACGGTTTTATCTTGCAATTTAGACGTCTATGTCAAGTGATTATAAAGGCATGAAAGTTTACACGAATCAGTTGTCAAGGAAGAAAGTAGTGGTCACAAAGACCAGAACGAAATCGGTAACAAAGAAATGATAAAACAGACTAGAAATGTGTCACAGACACGGATGTCACTGCTTCAGTGCTTGTCATATGACCTTCAATTGTGACCTTGAACTTGGGCGTATCAAACAGAACTTAGCGCAGGATACTCATCGATGGGAACAATTCGTCGTTGTCGTTCTAAAATCTCGTAACTGCAGTTTGATTCAAACTGAAGTTACGAGGTTTTAGAACGACAACGGCGAATTGTGCCAAGTTATTTTGAAATCCATCAATTAATAGTGAAGCTATGTTTCGTACAAGAATCGGACAAAAACACTCACGCACCCACACACTTACACACGGACAGATGTAAATATATGCGACGACCGTCGCCTTTATATGGCGGGGGCAAAACAAAGCAATGTTAAGAAAAGCGATGGTTGAAATAAGGATCACAAGTAATTACCATGGTATTTCACATACCATATTGAAACCAAGTTTCCGTAACGATATTGAAATGAAGTATATATGAAGTGTTTTATTTGGCCCCCACCAATCTAAATTTGCTTACTCTTACAATTTAAAATTCGATATGTGATTTTGAACTATTTATCCAACAAAGAAAACAAATGAGTCAAAGGATATCAATCTTGTTGATCTTAAGAGGATTAAACCATTACTTCACTCTCCCTTACTCTTCATGCACCGATACAATAATGTTACAGAAAACACTACAAGTAATGAAGAAATTGCTTGCAACAAGCAAATTCTACTTTTCTCGCAATGTTCTCTGCCTCTGTAGGCCAATTTTTTTTAATTTTACAGCCTTTTAAATGTCATCTTCAAAATTCTTCATTTTTGACCTGGCTATAATTCTGACGTCTGATAATGAGTTGACCCTGGTGATTCAGGATCCGGAATATTTTTTTGTCGAAAGACAACTTAAACAAGACCAGCCAGCACATATCTGTAGTCTATTGTTTGCCTTCATGACTTGTTCTAGCATGGCAAAGGTTAAGAAAATGGATTAAAATGAATAACGGTAATAATGGAACGATTCACCCTTGCCACAATCACTTTTGTCAAATGTCGGAAAGCATGTTTGACGAGAAGAGAAGTTGAACCCTTGACGCCCCTACTCGATTGATATCCTAGAGAATGGGCCTATGACAGGTAAAATCACGGGAGTTTTAAGAATGTCTACCTTGGCGAGATTTCGCGTACTTCAGAGGCTAGTTTGATTGGAACTATTTCATCTTCGACCTATTTCATCTTCGAACCGTTTCATCCTCGAACTATTTCATCTTCGAATTGCGATAAAAGTGATGTTTATGTATTTATCCTATACAATTGTATGTATTTTTCAACGGCGGTTTTTTTCCGATCTCTTTCTCATAAAATCGTCTATGACCGAACATGTTTTAACCAATAACCAGACGGTAGAATTTTAGACTGGTAATAATTGAAAGGAGATGCGGAGGATAATTTAAAAGTGATGGAATTTTAGATTTGTTTCAGGTTCAAGCATTTTATTCATTTTTTCACAAGGTTTTCCTAATTGCTTTCCTTGTGGGGCGTCAAAAAGAGTCACTGTGTGGGAGTGGTTTAAGGACGGAATATTAGTTCTATTGCACGGAATTTCTGAATTGTCGATTTTGCGAGATTGGACACGTTTGTTTGTAAACAAAATCCTTCTTTCCTGTCATCACTTTATACAGGATTTACTTGGTTTTAACCATTACCCGATGGCAGAACTTTAGACTGGTCCAATTTGAAGAATATTCAGGCGAAAAAATAAAGTGTATGAAATTTTAGATTTTTCAACGTTCTGGGTAGAAAACATTCTGGAAAATCTTGATTTTCCACAATATTTTCCCAATTAGTTATATTGAGGGGCGTCAAAAAGAGCAGTTGTGTAGGAATGGATGGAGAAAACGTCTTACCGTTCTCAATTTAGTTTGCCATCAATTGTCATTCGACATATATCCTCAACTATTAAGTGAATAATATATTCACACAAAAGTCACCCATTGAAACTTTTCACAGTCTGTTTACAATAATTGGATTTTTCCTTTATTTTCGTACGGTCTAGTATATTTCAACTGTCAAATGGTTAAGTGGTCGTGTTATAAATAGATCCTAACACTTACCTTTTACAAAGAATTCAATCAACATGGCCCGAGATTATATAGAGGATAATCGTTTGTTTCAGTGTAAGATCGATTTATATTTCATTGGGTGAACAACAAAAGCTTTATTTTCACGAGTGGCTTCGCCACTCGTGAAAATAAAGCTTTTGTTGTTCACGAACTGAAATATCAATAGATCTTACTCGAAAAAAAAAAAAAAAACGATTGTTCTATTTCTTTAACGCAAAAATTAGACAAAATGCGAAAATCTTATGACAAATTTTCTTAAAGCGCATCTTTTTGCGCGTGACTGCTATGCAACGCTAATGATGACGTCACTTATTTGGCTCTGCTTAGATAACGTCAGATAGGGTGTTTGTTTGTTTGTTTGAATGGGGTTTAACGCCGCTTTTAACAATCTTTCAGTTATATCGCGGCGGCTGGAGCACCTAACAATGGATTCCTGGTATTTCTCGCACCAGTACTACCACTTCACCCTTTCCTAGCCTCCAGCTGCTATCCCACATAGGCTTACGATTATCTGCCCATTGGTGGTAGACAAATGTCGGAAAGAGTATTGCCGCCGTCGGGGATCGAACCCGGGACCCTTTGAATGATAGTCCGACGCGCTACCACCTGCGCTATGACGGCGGCTCAGATAGGGTGAAATGGACGAAAGCGGGGCATAAGTTTTTGATAATTTCACTGGATAGGCGGTGAGTTTATCAAATGATAATCTACCGTTATTTCTCGATAATCCACACGAAAGCATTAAAGAAAAAAAAAAAAAAATTTCGTACTCAATTGAGAATTTAGTCTTTAAACATTAATAAATGTCTTGTTTCAATGTCAATTGTATATCAAAAGTAAAAAACAACAACCTACTAATATTGTCAATTATTAACATGCAATTACCATAGGATCAAAGCAGAGATACATCTATAATCCTTACTTGAATTTGAGTACATTCTCAACTGAGTATGCAAAAAGTTTTATAATCTCGGGCCCACATATCAAATAAAATGGTCCAAAGTAGTAACTGTCGTTTTCTTGGTAAAATTGACAAATAGTTGGCTCCGCCAACTAAGTCCCTGGCCCAGCCTATTAACTCCGATAGGAAGTTCCGCTTCGATTCTAAACTGCGTTATTTTGCAACACTTATTGCAAGTAGCATGTAACAAAGACTAAAATTGTTGGTTGAAGACCTAAACGTCGTAACGACGTTTAAATCGCCAACCAACAAAAAAGGTTAACAGAAATGGTGGCCGATGTCGAAGTTGAAAGCCCAGGCCTGGGCTGAATAAATGATTTGATTGGTCGGTATATTGATTGGCTGACAGGAACGATACAAGGAGAAATCTGCAATGAAAGCTCTGTTTGGTTCTTTAACCCTTGTCAGCATATTGAGACTGGTATAGGTGATCTGAGTCCACATCACCTGTTGGCTTTTAAAGCCCAAAATGTTTATAAAATTAGTAAACAAAAGAAATTTGAAACCCCATTTAGGGCCTTTCAGTGAGTTCAACGCATTACATGACGACCACAATTTAGACTGTTCCAAATTGAAAGAACTTGCAGACGACACTTTTCAGTTGATTTGTTTTGTTTGAATTGGGTTTTACGCCGCTTTCAACAATCTTTCAGTTATATCGCGGCGGCTGGAGCACCTAACAATTGAATCCTGGTATTTCTCACACCAGTACTACCATTACATCCCTTCCTAGCCTCCAGCTGCTATCCCACATAGGTCTACGATTATCGACCCATTGGTGAGAGACAAATAGTAGGAAAGGATGAGTGCCGCCGTCGGGGATCGAACCCGGGACCTCTAGATCGATAATCCGCAAGTTCCACTGCATTATGAAAGGGAATATTAATTTTGAAAAATATATGCCCAGTTACATGAAACAAAACGATTGTAGGGACCCAATTATTGTTTTGCCTCGTATACAAATACACATAAATATAATAATTGTGGCAAGTTTCAGTTCATTCTAAATGAAACGGTACAAGGAATATCGCACTCAAGATTACTGCAATCTTAATCTATTTTGTTTCGCCAAGGAAAGATTATTCTGAATGCCTTGAGGGGTCTAAAACAATGTTTGGCTCGTGGACAACCAGAAATCATCGAGGTTCATTTTGGTAAGTTCGAGATTATTCCAAGTTGTGCACTTGTACACACACAAACTAACAAAAATCTGCATTGTATGTTTTTTTTTTGTTAATTCAACGGCACATAATCCCGGAATGAGAGGGGAGAATGGATGGAAAGATGGATGGATCGAAGTGTGGATGATAGATAGATAGATAGATGGATGGATGGATGGATGGATAGATAGATAGAAAGATAGATAGATAGATAGATAGATAGATAGAAAGAAAGATAGATAGACAGATAGATAGATAGATAGATAGATAGATAGATAGATAGATAGATAGATAGATAGATAGATAGATAGATAGATAGATAGATAGATAGATAGATAGATAGATAGATAGATAGATAGATAGATAGATAGATGAGAATGATAGGGAGAATGAGAGAACATGTGTTTGAGTGAGAGAGAGAGAGAGAGAGAGAGAGAGAGAGAGAGAGAGAGGGGGAGGGAGAGATTTTCCTTCTGTTTTGTAATAAGTATGGTGGAAAAGGTAAGAATATTATTAATTTCTTCAAATACACATTCCTTGTCGCTCTTATGTGTTTACGCCTCCGCTTTTATGGTGTAGATTTTACCTCTACCATGTGTCTTATCGAAAATATAAACTGTGCAACCTTTTGACGGTAAGCTTTTGTCACCTGTCACAATAAAAGGGTCTATTTTCTAATCGACAATTCGCATCTACATTACCTGTGAGTGTGCGTGCCCCCTTTCTTTTAACCAATGTCATGCTGAACGTTAAATATTCCTGTATGGAAAGGAGGTAAAAACAAAGATCAGTCTGAGCATATGTGCAGTCTGATCTTAGTCTACATCACCTGGGTTTTTTTTGGGGGGGTGAAGTCGGAGTTATCAGTAAAATGATTTTTAAAGGACATTTTGATCAGGTGTTTTGTTGCTTTCAGGCCTTTTTTATTTATGAAAATTCTGAAACACAGATTTTATTTAGCATTACGAGGGCTGAAATAAAGCATTTGTATATTTTAATGAATACTTAGATATTTTTTCACCCATAAAAGAAAATCTCCATAGATGAACACTTTATACACAGTTCGTGCCCTGCACAATTCTCGTTGATTTTTTTGCAGTGCATGAATAGGGCTATCTTCGTGTGGTAGTTGATATCATTCAGCATCACCTAATATAGAGGGCTTATTTGGATAGTGCCAAAGATAGAATCTATTATGTCTTAAGACTTAGATTCGATACCTAGTCTTCTCTGTTGATATGTATGAATAGTTAATGTGAAGTATAAAAATAAATCATCCCTAAACCTAGTGCCAATAATACAATGGACCAATCGCTGACCCCGCCCACTTACTCCTTTGACCACACTCACTGACTCCCACAGGAAGTCCCGCTTCGATTTTCAAAATTTATGACATGTAGCATGTAAGCATAAAGTAGACTGGTTGGGTGACGACCTAAACGTCATAACTACAGCTTTAAGAAGCTGTACTAACGACGTTTAAGTCACCGAACCAAAAAAATGTTTCACACAAATATCGGCCAAAGTTGGAGGTTCAAATCTCCATTCCGGACTGAAAGAATGATTTGTGTGGTCGGTATATTCATTGATTGACAGCCGCGATTGGTCCATTTGACCAAAACTGGGTAGAATTGATGGAAACGCAGAGTGGTTCTGATGTGTATTAACATACATCTACTTGGTTTGAATAGAAGGAGTTGGCTTGGAAAAGCCTTCTATAGGGACATGTTTTACTGTTGTAACCATTTGTGGACCAGACCCGTGTATAACCGGAGTTTTGACAGCATTAGAGATTTATATCTCAGTTACGTGCTAACCGCATGTACTAGGAGTATGTTATTCTAAAAGTAATCTAAAACTCGGCTACGGAAGAGTTTTTGAAATAATGCTGTGGTTATTGTATCATTATGACGTCACAAACTCGCTGCACGGCCATAGGACAGAAAAAATTTGATACTGAACACATCGTTTTCACAGCAGTTTCTTTATGAGCGTCAAAAAGTGTTGAGTGGGAATAGATTAACAAAAAAATTAACCCACTCAAACAAAATAAATTTTTAGACAGGTAAAAATTGAGCAAAATTGCAGACGGCAATGATTTAATTTAAAAAAGTTTCGTCTTTTGGGATAGAGACATTGTGAATAATGAAGATATTGATTAATACAAGCAATTTCTTCATTTCCACTATGTTTTCGAAAGTTTTTTCCTCGGCGGCGAAAAAAAGGGGGGGTGTGAGAATGGATTAAATGACAAGAGGTAATATACAAGTTATGTTTATTCAAATATTGACAAACTGTAAAACATAATTATCAAAGTCATTTTCAATCATGATAATAAATGCGATTTTATTTCTTAAATGGTTATTTCTTTTACATTGATTGATTTTGAAGTATATTCGAGTTACATATAAAACAAATATGGCCTGTTCAATTAAAACAGAAATGTATATCTTGCAAAAAATCCTATTTATTTAAAAAAAATAACTAATAATGAGATACCCTTGTCATGCTGTATAAGCAACCTCACTGAATTGATGTGAAATCAAAGAACTGAAAGCAGTGATAGTACTTGTTGCTCAAAAAACAATATTTCTTTCACAAATCAGTTTCATAAACAACTCTGGCAGGAAAAGTACAAACAGGGGGTGTAGACCAAGATCAGACTGCACTTATGTGCAGGCCGACCTTGGTCTACACGTCCTGCCAAAACCGGAATATTCCGAGTTCAGCATGACAAGGGTTAACATATTCTTATCTGTATCTGAAAAATAAGCATGGTAAGCAAATATCTGATTTAAAAATGAATACTGTTCTCACATAATACAACATGATAATCAAAGGTCTACATTCACATGAAAAGCACAAAGTTTCATAGAAGTAGTACCTTAACGAATTAGCAGGTCCCCTAAAGTTTTCATTTTAACATATATATGGAATAAAGCCACGTCCATAAAAGTCATATTTTTCATCAAATCAAAACTCTTTTAAAGAAACTGATATAGGACACAAAAGGATCATTGCCTTAAAATTTTGTTGAATTCATGCACTGGTTACTGAGAAGATTTTCTAAGCTAATTTATCATATATGGAAAATGGCCCCATATATGGTGATTTAGCTTTGAAAATCTTCTTTCAAGAAACCAGTGAATGAATTCAATAAAATTTCAAGGGAATGATCCTTTGATCAATAGAAAAAAATGACTTTATGGGTTTTCATCTGATCAAAATTCTATAAAGAAATCTGATAAAGGGCCACTCGAGGATCATACATGTGAAATTTAGTTGTAATCCGTCCATCGGTTTGCTTTTCAAAGCTAACTAAGCTGAAAATATTTCATTTTGGCCCTATGCGACTTTATGCTGTTTGGAGCCAATACTAACTGGTGAGGGTCACCAACCTCATTTTAACTTAACAAAATATTTACCATCAATTTGATTAATTAGTGTAGTATGCTTTATAATTTCAAACTGATCGGAGGTGGTTTATAGCGAGGATGTGTTTCCCTTCAGATGTCCTAGCATCCCTCCGGTCGCCCACCCAATCGTCTATCCGTTAACTTCTTCTTGTAGCACTCTAGAGTCCGCAATTTTCATCGGATTCTGTTCAAACTTTCACAGAATAATAGTAACATTATGAGGATCATTCCTTTTGAAATTTGGTCCGATCCAACAAAAACAGGGGAAAAGGAGCCTAATGAAAATTTATTTAAAAATGTTTGTTTATATTTTGAAGTCTACCGTTTGCATCGGATTCTCTTAATAGTTGTACCATCAAAAGGATTGCACCTTTACAAATTGGGTCCAATCTGCCAAGAAACAGAGAAATAGGGGCCTTATGAAAATTTAGTAAACCCATTATCACACAATGGCGCTTTTTACGCCCCTCAGCAAAAACAATTGTGAAAAACGTGGTGTTGTAAAATGACGAAATTGCTAGAACCAAGCAAAATCTCCATTTTTCTTTCCACAATGTTTTATAGCAGAAAGATAAAAAACCTAAAATTTCATAGCCTATTAATTGATTTCTACAGCTTGTTTCAATTTGGACCACTCTAAAATTGTGTCAACTGATATGAGTTCAAAAATCCTCGTTAACACTCCATAGTTTTCATCAGATTCCCGTCAAACTTTCACAGAATGACTGTACCGTGAATTCTAAGCCACATTAACCACAGGAAAAAAACTCATGAAAAATTATTTTAAAATGTTTGTTAACACAAGAAAGTCCTAAGTCTTTTTCTTTGCCGCTCGTTCTGCGTCATTGACACACAGAATTCTGAATAATCGTCATTCTTCAATGTGCAAGTACCCAGGAGGCCTAATTTTCCATGAAGAATTGTTCCTATTGATTTTAACAATATTTATAGAGGTCAATGTACTGATGCCAAAAGCAAAATGCCAAGGCTCTACGCCATCTTGGTTAGGAGATTTTTTTTAAGATTTTCTTTATAATTTCATATTTGTGGCCATGACAACAAATCAAAAGACATACAGCTCTGATATTTGGTATGTGGCAATATCTGGTGGACCTTTATCATGATTGTATGAATTATGAGCCCAGGGTCATAATTTTCCCGTTCCCAGGTGTAACAAGTTTAACATAAGCTTATATAGTTAAAACTTTGAAAAAATCTTTCTCTCAAAAATGGGAGGGCCTTATGGCCCCAGGGTCAGAATTAGCCAGTTCCCGAATGCCCCAAGTTTAACATAGGCTTATATAGGGAAAACTTTAAAAAGCTTCTTCTCCAAAAACGAAAGACTTAGAGCTTTGGTGTAGGTATGCTAAGAATCACCTGGTGGACCTCTATCAAGAAAATTATGGCCCAGGTTCATAATTATCCCATCCCCGGACGTCACATGTTTTACATGGGGCTAAATATAGTGAAAACTTAAAAAATATTCCTCTCCCAAACAGGACGTCCTAGAGCCTTGATGTATACGGCATAATCTGATGGACCTCTATCAAGTTTGTATAAATTGTTGCCCCGGGGTAAAAATAACCCTGTCACAAGTTTGTATAAATTATTTCCCCAGGGTAGAAATCACACCGTCACAAGATAAACATAGGCTTGAATAATCTTCTTCGCCCAAATAGAACGACCTAGAGCTTTCGAATTTGGTAAGTAACATCATCTGGTGGACTTTTATCTATTTTTGTGCTTTCTGGAGTCAGGTGACTGATAAGGTCCTATGGGCCTCATGCTCATGAAGCATAATGTCAATGACTTCTTTCAATTTTCTAGAATCCTTAACCCCTTCATCATCAGAGGAAGAGCATGATTTTAGCCAAGTCATAGGAATCCATAAAAATATCCTTGTTGACAAATTTCAAGGCTCTAGGACACATTTTCACACCCAGTTCAAATATTGTCCAAGACAAACATGCTTATCAAGTTTCAATAGAAACTGGACTGGTTCCAAGTACTCAAGTGTAGATTTCAAGATATTCTGATTTTTCTGTAATTAAAGTATTATGCAAGATTAGACTGTCTTAAATGCTCAACTTGAGAAAATTGAACTGTTGAGTAATGCAGGTATCACTCACGTAATAAATCTTTGTCTAAACTTCAGAATGTATCACCATCAAATAAAGGAAGGATGGTTCTTAGATTGTTTCCTGGTTTCAGAAATGCATCCGTAACTGGAAGGAATTCCCAAAGATAAAGGACTTAATATTAGGCCCAAGACAGCATAGTTTGGCCAAAGACACTATAGTTTTTTGGCCTAGGATCAAAAGGACAGGAAAGAACTCCAACAACCAGAGAAAAAGAAGTTTTGAATTAAACAAGACTTGGTTTAAGGAAAATAAGACTTAGTAACAACTTGAATGAGGGCGAAGTTGTTAATCTCTTGCAAAGCGAGGAAGGTTTTCCAAAATTATAAGACTGTGGGAGTTTTGAGATATTAAGGACATTACGAAATGGAAGCACTTTGGTAGAAGTTCCGGCATCATGCACTTCGACATTTTTAAAAATGAATGCTGTACCACATGCAAGAAATTACTTAAGACCTATTCAAAAATCTTTATCAGTTCAACCCATAGTACAAGAGTAAAGTCCTGTTGCGATTGTTTCCTGCAACCAATGTCAGTGTAAGATGTCTGTTCATGATTTAAGAAATCAAATGTAGACCTGTAAAACTCAAGAAAACTACTGTTCCAAATAATGAAGTATCGTATATTGATAGACAAGAACTCCTGGATTTGGCACTACCTCTTTTTTTAAGAATCAAAGCACTGAAGGTTTCGATTTTACAAGTCACATTGATCAAGAACAGAATGAAAGAAATTAATTGCCCAATGAAGAGCAAGATTTGCCAGATTTAAATCAGCCAAGTTACAGTGTCCAAAATTTGATAGATATTGAAAAAGCAATTAAAAAAACTGAACCAAGTGTTTTTATCTTGAAAGAAACTGTTAGAAATTGTGTACAATTCTGCAAGAAGAATGACAACAGCAACCCAGTAGAAATTTTACGGAAAGTACAGAATGATATAGTAATAGGAAAACCGCTAGAGCTTCAGAAATTAGATTCATCAAGAGAAGGAGATTCAATTTTTTTCAACGTTGAAAGGGAAAGAGGCTTAGAGACTGGAATGGAAGAAATTGGAAGTAATGCAAATGAAGATTCGCGCACCAGTTCTGCAAAGAGGTATAAATAAATGATAATGTTTCCATGCACTGTTAGGTGAGGAGGTTAACAGTCTGTTTTCACATTGCTTCATGTGTATGTTTGTCTTATGTTTCAGACATACTGATGAGAAACATGAAAACAGTCGAGATATGATAAAGTTTGTCTACAATTCCCCTTCTCAATGATATATCAAATCTAAAGAAAACCTAGAACTATGTGCATTGTGCGGATCTCGATCAGAAGATTAAACATACTTTGAATAAACCATTTCCACACAACACTGCTTTTTTACGCCACTATTGAAAATATCTTGAGAAAACATTGTTGGAAGTGGAAAATTGCTTAAGCTCAATTAACCTAAAAATAGCCAGACGCTTTGTCTTGGTTAAATTTTGGACACGTTCAAAAGTGTGTTAATTGGTGTCAAAGATAGGCCACTTGATCCTAAACTTACAAATTATTGGGGATAAATAGAAATCTGGTCAGTTTTATGAAAACCTTTCTCTAGCGGTCAAATTTGTACTCTATCAACCTGAATTTTTTTCATTTGGTAATAGGTCAACAAGGATAATAAATGTCAAATGTTTGAAAACAATAGGGCCAGTCTGGCGCTTAATCGCTCACCTGACTAATTTATGATGATTCGGGAAAAAACTTCAAAGAACAACTCGCCCTGCCACGCCAATATTTGGGGGTCAATCAAAATTTCGCAAACAAATTCTAAAGGAAAATTAATGCCAAGTTCAGTTAAATTGACCAGGCGGTTACTGAGGAGAATAGGTGTAAAGATTTAAAAAGTCAAAATGAACCCCGCCCTGCCACACCCATATTTGGGTCAAAATTTCGTGAACAAGTTTTGAGGAGGGTCACCAAAGAAGTATTTCCTCTAATTGATTGAACTCGGCCAAGTAGTTACCGAGGAGAAGACAATGCAAAATTTTATAGAAAAGGTGTAAAGATTTCCAAGTCAAAATGAACTCCGCCCTGCCACACCCATATTTGTTTCGAAATTTCGTGGACAAGTTTTGAGAAGGGTCACCCAAGAAACATTTATGTCTAGTTTGGTTTAGCTCGGCCCAGTGGTTACTGAGGAGAAGATAATGCAAGATCTCAAAGTCGAAAACTGCCCCGCCCTACCTCGCCCATATTTTGAAGTCAATCAAAATTTCGCGAACATCTTCAATGTAGGGTCACACAAGGAACATTCATGCCTAGTTTAGTTAACATTGCCCAGTGGTTACTGAGGAGAAGAGTTCAAATTAAAAAACTGATCGACCTTGCCAAACCCATATTGTGGGGTCTATCAAAATTTCTCGAACGACTTTTGAGAAGGGTCACCATGGGAACATTCATGCCAAGTATAGACTGAATTGGCACAACGGTTACTGAAGAAAAGATATTTAAAGAATTGTTTACATCTTCCAACGGACGACGCACGACGGACAAAAGGTGATCACAAAAGCTCACCCTGAGAACGTTGTGCGCAGGTGAGCTAAAAACTGTCTACGCTGTTGATGCCACATTTTGTGCTCAGTTAACATGAAATTTGCCAAGAAAACAAGAAAAAAATGAATAAAATTTAGTAATACTTGGAGTGTTAAAATGTCAATCATTAAGGAGTACACTTGAAACGTGGCATGGAGGTTCATGGAGGTCTTGCTTGGTGCTGAATAAATTAAGGTCCACACGTAATATACTTCCTATTTTGCGACTAGGTTTATTTCTGACATTCGCTGGTATGCTTAGCTTGTTCTTTAATATTGCCTGATTAAAGGTATATTTTCAAGACATTTTCCTCGGCATCTATGCGGAACAAACACTTGAAACTTTGCATGGAAGTTCGACTAGTTTTTCAACATTATACTTGCCAAATATTATTCCATTATGGGAGAATATCATATTCAATGTACATTACTTGGTAGTGAAAGAAGGGACTCACATTTTTTTGTTTTGTATAACTTTAGTAGACAATCAAACTTAATGGGTACATCCAAAAATGCTTATTTTAGATGGGTATTACACTTTGATGAAGATACTTGCTGACAATGTTATCATTGAGACGAACTTTTAAATTTCCGCTGCAAACTTTTCATACACCCGTAATAGTATGTCTTTCTTTTAGCAATTTATTGTGTGTACAACTTCACCTACAGATTCAATTGGCAGTAATGAATCCCTATGATATACCTGAACAAGACTCTGGATCTCGCGAGTCATTTTGAAATGATCTTTCACCAATGGGTCGATAATCGTAGACCTATGTGGGATAGCAGCTGGAGGCTAGGAAGGGATGTTATGGTAGTACTGGTGTGAGAAATACCAGGATGCCATTGTTAGGTGCTCCAGCCGCCGCGATATAACTGAAAGATTGTTGAAAGCGGCGTAAAACCCCATTCAAACAAACTGTTTTTGACTTTACATAATAGCCGAAAAGTGCACTCTTTCTGTGTGCGCAGTTCTTACTTTTTTATTAGATTGAACCGAACTTACAAAATGAATCACTATGATACAAAGTTGTGCAAGATACAAAAATTATTTTGATCCCTATAGTCAATTTTTAATTATGTGCCCTTAAATTAGCAAAGCTGTTTAGAACTACCAGTGAAAAAACTTTCTTGGATGTTTGTATGCCGCTCTGCAAAGTTCTTGTCTGGATCTGTCTAAAACTTATTGTTTGATTGTAGATAAATGATAATGCAACATCTAGAATGGATTGTTTACTGTACATACCTAATGGAATTCTGTCTTCAGTTATCAGTTACATGCAAGAGATACAAGGTTTTATTTTACAACATTAAGCATTACTCAAAATGGCAAAATGCGTGTTTCTTTCTACTGAGTTGCTTCAGGAAATTTCTAAGACAGATGGTTCATCATCATCACCAGCTTTGAAGTACGTGAAAAGGAATGAATGTCTTTGGGTTGTATGATGTTAGTAAAGTACTACTTTAATTTAAGAAAGGCTTAAGATACCAAGGATAAAAATCGACAATTCGAAACAATTCAACATATTCCCACACAAATTGGCATTTCAACGCCCTCAAGAATTAATGTTTTGTAAATTGAGGCATTGAGGCAAATGAAGAAATGCTTTTGACTAGCGATTTATTCACTATCCACAATCTTTTCTTCCCTAAAAGACAACATTTTAAAATTTCATAAACAAAAAATTGTCGTCTGCAACTGTTATGAAATTGGACCAATTTGGACCAGACTAAAATTTTGCCATCTGGTAATTGGTTTGGTAACCAAAGAATATACTGACAAATTGTGATAAATAAAGAATAACTTTATTCTTCGTCACTATTATGTATCGCGTTGAAGTCCAGTCATTTCGCTTCAAATGTATCTTTGCGCTTTCGACATCATGTTATTTTTTTGCAGTAAATATGGCCTAAGGTCGTTATGCTATTGTCAGGGAGTTGTGTCCATTTTCGTCCAACTGTAAACATTGTGAAACATTTGAGAATCTTTGTCTCGGTAACTACCAATTTGATTATGACCAATTTTACAATGTGACCTTTTATCAGATTCCATGAAAAGAATTAATGATATGGCAAACATATTTTAGCTCACCTGAGCACAAAGTGCTTCAAGTGAGCTAGTGTAATCACCTAATGTTTGGTGTCCAGTGTTGTTGTGTGTTTGTCAACAATTTCTTTAAACATCATCTTCTCCTGAAGCAGTCGGCCAATAAGTCGTAAGAAGGTAAAGTCTTTGACAAATATTCTCGATTAAAGATTTACATGAAACTGTCCAATCTCTGTATCTACATGTGCTTTTGCTGTGAAACAATGCGTATGCTTTTTTACTATATTTTTAACCCATAGGAACATTTTCATTTCTCTACCATTCATTTTAGTGGAACTTTTACCCATTTTTCGACTTAGATATCATTGGTTAATGTTTTACATGCAATTATGTAATCTCTGTTTCTACTATTGACATCGCTGTCTTATATTAACTCTTTAGCATATATTCATTATTTTGATGTCCATTATAGTAGAGTTATAACCTTTTTTAACTTTGACTTTCAAGTGTAAGATTTTTTCAGTTCTTTTACTACAAAACGTTATAGTTTGAAACTTTTAGACATGTGTTCAGAGTCATGATTTTAGAAATACTCATCATTCTGATATTCATATGGTGGAATGAAATGCCTATTTTCGACATTAAATTGGTGTTACAAACAAACACTCAGAATAGTCAGGCGTTATTTCTACTGACAGCTCTTGTTTCTTTTTATTGACTTTGACAAGTGTGGTTGTGGGTTAGATGAGATTAAGAAAAAAGGTCACCAAGTTTAATCTTTTGTGCTCTAGACGCTACATTTTGTTATGAAATATCTTCAAGGTCATCAAGTTTGTCTGCATATAATAACCAGGGTGAGATATTTGGTCCGTTTGTCTCAAAATCCAGATCATTAGGCCAAATTTTAGAAAATCCTTTCTTTAATTAAACATGATACAAGTTCAGCACGAATATCTTGAAACTTGGTAAGAAGATAATTTTGGTTTTGGTGTCATTGAAAAAAATCATAACACCTCTTTTTCCCATAGTTTGGTAATTGGTAATGTGCCCTTGTTCTACTTCTGCAGTCAATGACTAAAGTGACTGCTTATGGGCAATTGGTCCTTTTGTTTAATATACTGCACTTGTTCATGCCAGAATTAAAATTCCTTCTACAGCCATGCAGAAATACTCTTACAGTGAAGAAATAATAACTTTGTTGAAACCAACATTCTCTGCTCAAAAAATTTATACATACAGCTTTGAAGATTCAACAAATATCTGAGAGAAGTATCCTTTATGTGACTTTCAGCTCAGTTTGGCTATTATATTAACACTCTGGTAGTGACTCTATGCTTCATTTGTCTTTGTTCATCAATTCCTTCAAGAACATACCTCCCAAAGCACTGTCCAAAACAAACTTTGTCAGGAATGTTGCCATCTCACAAAATAGTTAAAGATTTGAAATCTGAAAATTTCAGAACCCAAGTGCCGTTTTAAGCAAGAGTTTGGGTAGGTCAGGTTTACCCTTAAAAGTCAATGGTCAATCAGGATTATGACTCTTATTTATGATGTAGATATTTTGTGAGCTTGATACCAGTTGTCCTTTCTTTTTTTTTTCTGAAGTATATGTAGCAAGGAAACTGTATGATCAAGGTAAATGAAGCTTGGCAGGAATTTTCCTTGCATGTATCTCTACAGATGTTGTTTAAAGAATTCCATTTCATGTAGAAATCCAGAGGCCATAGTAACTTAAAAGCAAATGTTTAGGTTTCTACTTGTCCATAACAATAAGGATTGCAGTTTAGGTATTTTGAATGTATCATAACATGAAGGTCCTTTACAATTATTAGAAGAATTATACTTATTGGGTTACAAATGGCCCATGCCTGTTCTGTGTGCACTTAAACATTCCAAAGTTTTGAAAAACTATTTCTGTACATGTATATAAATACTTAGAGTCAGAAATTTGTCCAATAGTTTTCCAACTCGCCTGAGCGCATTCACCCGAGCACAATGTGCTCAAGGTGAGCTATTGTGATCTTGCTGTATCAGTAGTCCGTCATGTAGTCCGTAATGTAACATCTTGTTCATACTCAGGCAAGAAAATAGAAGGCCACATTTTTTGCTCTGATGCCTTCAGACTTTGTCAGAATGATAGTCCCTATGTTCTTTCAGCGAACTTCAAATTTGGGTCACATGGGGTATAAACTAGGCCATTACGCCAACCGTATGAAATACCTTGCGTGCACTCTAGTGTTCACATGTATATCTCAAATGGCTTGATATATGGTCAGAATGTTTGTTTCCATGCTTTATTAGTAAAATTTGAATGTTGTCATATGGTTTCAAAAATTAGGTAAATATGTCAAATCTTATTAATACTTTGTTCGCAATGTAAGGGTGACATTTCCCCCAATATGTCTTTAAATATAGTCGGAATTATTGTCTCCATGGCAAAGTTCAAATTTGGGTCACATTGAGTAAAATATAAGAAATATCTTATTTGCACTCTGGGCCCTGGCGGTGGCACATATCCTTTTCGACATTTGTCTCTCACCATTGTTAGGTTTTCCGGCCACAGCGATATGACTGAAATAATGTTAAAAGTGGCGTTAACTCAAATCAATCAATCAATCAATCAATCAATCAATTGCACTCTGGAGGCAACGATTTTTGCTCAAGTAACTTTGTATCTGGCCTTTATTATTGTCTCCGTGTTGTTTCGGCCGAGTTCGAATTTGGATCTCATGGGGTCAAAACTTGGATTTCTAGGGAATACCTTGTTTGCACTCTAGGGGCCAAATGTTTTGCTCAAATGACTTGATTATTGGTCAGAATGATTTTCAAATTTGGATATCAAAGCGTAGAAAACTAGATCTGGGGGTCATATATTAGAAAAACCGTGTTTACACATTGGAACCCCAATTTTGGGCTCAAATTACATGATATATATGTCCATAATGTTTGTTTCAATTAAAACTCGGTCAGGATTGATATTTGGCCACATTGGATAAAAAAAATATTCGAAAAAGATCTACCTTTGAGACGCGGCCATAGCGCAGTTGGTAACTCGCCAGACTCTCAATCATGAGGTCCCGGATTTGACCCCCAGTCGCGGTAAATATCCTTTCCGATATTTGTCTCCTACCAATGGGTAGATAAAAATAAACCTACGTTGGATGAGCAGCTTGAGATTCAGAAAGAATGTAATGGTAGTACTTGTGTGGAAAATACCAGGAATCCATTGTTAGGTACTCCAGCCGCCGCGATATGACCAAAATACTGCTATAAGTGACGTTAAACCCCAATCAATAAATGCTGCATAAATACCTTAAAACTTTTTAAGGATTGTTTGTTTTTGATCATTTAGACCAGATTTGATTAAGGTTCCCCTTTGGCAAAATTATTCTTAGGGATTTTTTTTTACTTTTGCAGTCATTTACTCAAGTGAACGCTTCAGGGCCAATGGCCCTTATGTTCTGTTGAAACTCTCTGTTGAACAGTTTTTTATTACGATGTGAAAGGATGGTTTTTGATCTTTGGACAGAGTATTTTGGAACTTTATCATTTTTATCAAATGGTGTTTGTTTATGCTTTGAGATTAAACCAATTGTATATAATTCTTCACTGTAATTGTATTGTAATTATTGGTATGATCTAAGTTAACAGACAATGATGAATACACTTTACAAATTCTATATTTTTCTCTAAACTATTTGTTTGAATGACTTGTGTAACAAAAAGGCTGCTACGACATTATCAGTTAAGGTAAACAAACTGTAATTTGTGGTGGACCACACTAAAAGTATGCATTAATCGATAATGTTTCGCACTCAAATGGTGTAGAGTGCCAGCAATCTTATACTTTCATGTAAATTTGTCACATATTGTATCATTTTTGATCTCAAGTATGATTTGCTAACAAATGTTATTGTATGTAAGGACAAAAGCATGGCTTACAAGTGCATGAAGAATAACTTGGAAAGGTATTTCTATGTGAAATTGTATTTAAGGTTTCAATGATTTTTATGCTTCTACATCAAGAGAGTTTGGAGCATTGTCAACCAATGTTCTTCATGAATTCAATTCAGTAAAGTACTTTTAGAGTTTTCATCGAAAAGTGAAGGGTGGTATTGGAGACGATGTCTTAGATCATCCCTCATATGGCCCACCTGTTGCCCTGTGACTTTTTGACTGTAAAATGCTGGCAGGGTACCTTTTTGATTCCAATTTTGGTATAGGCAGTGCGGGCTACCAGCGTCAGCAAAGAGCCTAACAGGAATGTTGGCGGCGTTCCCGAAACGGGTAGATCGGTGTAAAGTGTGTTTGGCGGTAAACGGGGGAATGTCTTACATGATGAACTTTGATAGGACTACCCTACTCTGCAGACTTAGAGCCCAAGCCCCCTACAAATTTCGCATAACAAAATAAATAAGAAATCAATTGTTAAGGCCTAAAAGCATAGATAAGTATGACGATTGAAATTTAAAATCAAAATATCTGTACGCGTTAAGCCTACAATTAATGAAAGAAGTTTCGATATTCTAATTTCACAGTTTGAAGTGTTGTTTTGTAAAATTATGATGTCAGTGTGTAGCCCTGCAACAACGGCGGCAGCTCAGGGGTGACGATATCAACTCAACACGCCAATACGCAGTATAGTCTACATGTTTATTTACATATGTACAGAACGAGAACTGGATTCAACAAGTTGCCAAAATGCTGTCTAAAAACTGCCTACTGAATGCGGCTTAACCATCCCTATTTATACAATGTTCTAACGGTATCACTCTGGTAGGGGACTAGGAACAAGTATTCAGGAACAATGAATGCTTGACCTACCAGGAATATAGACAACAATAAACAATATGCATTATTTACAAGTTCGATACATGTTCTGCATGTATCGAATACCGGTTTCTATCATCCTTTTAATTTTATGCAGTGGAAAGGTTCTTTAACATTTACAGAGCAACATGACCAGTCTAAAATATTGGTAACAAGCAATAACTCATCAAGGTCATTGCGTAAAAAGTGATGACGTTTGAACTTTCGATTGTTTTTCAAACAACGAGCTGGAATCACGAAAACGTCCGTAAAGCTTAGTCATTAACACCTGTGTGTACAATAGTCGATGCCGAGGATATGCAAGTATTTCCAGTGAAGAATCCGGTACTTTCAACTGGTGTTTCCTTCCTCGAAGGGAAGATCTGGCTAAAAATTTCAAACTCATGATTGAGGAGTTATACATCAAAATCAATTTAATACCTGAAGATTTTATACAAAACTCCGAAAAAACCCTCTAAGCGTAACTTTCGTTTTTGCTTGGAAATCGATGTACAGCTACAAACTCAAACTTGGTCTGAAAACAATAGTTGTATAATTATAGACCAACAACGTCAAAAATAAGCGTAATATGAGTTTCTATTGTGAAACATTATTGACCTGTCGCTCATATAATATTCCTTACGACCCTCATTAATATTCGGAAAAAACTTCTAAATATAGACTTACTAAGTTTGCACATTAGGTTAAATATACCGAGGGAAAAAAGTTTAGCAATTTCGTACGTTACAGCCAATTTCTCCGGTGTCTAGCTTTGGATTAAAACCATATTTTCACACATCGATCTTTTATGTGTTAGCCACAGCATAAAAAAACTCAGATGATTTCAAGGTCATACGTGTTTGTTGTACAGCGTCAAACATGGTAGGGGTAGGGAAGTAAAGTAACACAAAGATATAATATCTTGTGTGTCCACCGTTTGCGCCAATAACGGCATCACAGCGTCTTCTCATGCTGGAAATCAGCGTACGATTAATGGCCTTAGGGATACGACCCCATTCCTGACGCAGAACACGTTCCAGGTCTCTAATGTTATTAACGTCATTCCCGTCTCTTACTCTCATACCCAGATGGTCCCAAAGGTGTTCGATCGGAGACAGATCCGGTGATTTTGCTGGCCAATCCAACACATCAACATTATTAGTTTGTAAAAGGTCCAACGTGTGCCGAGCAACATATGAGCGGGCATTAATTTGCTGAAAAATGGTAGCAAGCCCTTGACGCAAGAACGACAATTATACTGGCTGGACAATTTCAGTGCAGTATCGAACGGCATTTAAGTTTCCCTGAATAGCTACCAAGCCAGTCTTGCCAAGGTATGATATACCACCGCAGACCATGACGCTGCCGCCTCCAAAACGGTCATATTGAATGACGTTGGCGGGATCCATCCTTTCGCCATCACGCCTTGAAACACGTACCCTGCCATCAGCAAACATCAAATTAAAAGGGGATTCGTCTGTGAATAGGACCTGATTCCACATTCGTCTTGGCCATCGATGGTGTACCCTTGTCCAATTCAATCTTGCATGTCTGTGTGCACGTGTGAAAGGAATGCCAACGTAAGGTCGACGTGCGCGTAAACGTGCCGAACGAAGTCTGTTTCTTACAGTACGAGCACAGACCCGTGTTTTCGTTGCAATTCGGACCAAACCTGCTATACGATTGCTACTGAGGAAGCCATTACGCAGTGAACACGTCACGATGTAATTGTCCTCACGTTGGGTAGTCTTACGTGGCCTGCCTGAACGTGGCCTGTCTTTTACGGTGCCTAATTGACGATTCTTTGTTCTAAGTCTTGAAATGGAACTTTGGCTCACGCCAAAATGTTGAGCCACCTCTTTTACCATCATACCACCAGCCAGCATACCGATGGCTACGTTCCGTTGGTCTAAGTTAAGCCCTGGGCGACGTCCCATTTGAATTTTTTTAAACGTTTTAATGAGTTATCTTGTTATTGATGCTAAACTGGGATAGATATTGTGGATATAGACTTCATGTACATGTGGAAGCACGTGCAGAACGTGTTTCAGCAAAATTGCGTCAGACAGCCTTTAGAAGCGAGGAAAACGTGCTTTTAATGCATAATTAGTTATTTAGCTTTTAAAAATTGCAAACGAGACTGATTTTATAAGGTTTATACATTTACGTTGAAAAATAATGTAGGTCGAAAAAAAAATTTCTAAACTTTTTTCCCTTAGTAAAGCTAATTTTACCCTACACGTTTACTCTTTTGGGAATAGATATCGACGTAATGTTGCGGACTTTAGAAGTCGAAGATTCGGAGCTGCTACAGATATTTCTTTTCTATAACCTGAATACAATTTCTTTTTACACGATATTCTAAATGGAACTTTTGATTTCAAACTGTAAAATGGCAGTATAGTAAAAAGCTTTAGAATTGGATTTCGCTATGTAAAATAATTGTGATGAAATTTATTTCAAGAATATTCCAAAGAATACACACAACTTTGGGTTTAAAATAAATAAAATAGAGACGCTGTCTCTGTAAAAGACAATAATTTCGGGTAGAGGTTAAACAGCTTTTTTTCAAGAATTGAAGGAACAATACGTCCATATAGTTTTACCATAATTCTTAAGTACTTATATTAAGCTCGAATGAAATAAGAATTCGAATCAAAGGCATGAAGGAACTTTATATTTATAATCAGAGGTTTTCTACAGAAACATATCCTCGGTTGTTGACCATAGTCTCGTTTATGTAAGTTGTAGTTACAAGCTTTTGGCATCCAACTGTCGACTAAATATTGAATTTTCCGATGTTAAATGACAGAATAAAACGATTGATTTTTTTTTTTTTAAAAATAGAAATAAAAAAAAAAATGAAATTGCTTATTATAGTTTTGCCTGCATTGGGATTCGAACCGAGTTCATAAGTTATGGATATCGAAGAGACAAAGACGGTTAAAACCACTGCACCACACACCGAATCGGTACTACAAGAAGTCAAAATTTAAGATTCGGTATATGACCCCTAAAAAGTATTCGACAAATTACGAAAGATAATATACGACAGGCCAAATATGTTTTGCAATACATGTATTTAGATAAAGAAAACACCTCATGCCCGGCTGCATATGCCGAATAGTTACACAAGAATTTGGCTTTAGAGGACGAAACAATCCAACTGTTATCTTTGTATATATTGCTGAGACCTTTACCGTTGGCAGAGAAGCTTAACTTAAGGGCAGTACAGTTGGTCATATCAAGGCGTTAAAGAGTATAAACCGAGACCTTAACCTGCCTGATCCAAGCGGCACTCATTCTCTCATACATATTAACGTTTGTGTAAAACATGTGAGAATCATACCATATGATCAAGTATAAGGGACATGGTCAAAACCTTAGCAATGGTTGTAACCTTGACCTTACGATTAAAGGCTTGTATCAGGCGGAACGCACTTGCTTTCATTCAGATGTACAAAAGTTACAAATTACGAGATCCAGAGCATAGGATCCAGAGTTATAGGCTTTGCAGGTAGGGACTTATAAAACCCAAAACCGATTTTCTAGTGTCAAACCTCTCTCGAACTCTTCTTGAACTTTGAAAGTACATTTTGTCAAACGCCTATTTAGCTTACTTATCCCCCCCCCCCCGAGCATTACTGATAATTATATGTTTTAATATAACGAGAGGCAATCATTACTCCAATTTACCATTTATTTGTACTACTTCCGGAATGATAACACTTTTCACTCATTTCTCATTTAGTAGGCCTATTCGGCGAGGTTTATTATTATCGCTCTTTTACCTACGAGTTGATATTGTATCCAAAGGAGGCAGGTTTGAGGATTATTGTCCACAAAGGGGCTCTTTTTCAAAATTATATTTTCAAAATTGATCGACAAAGAAAGTGACTAACTAACTAAAGGAAATTAAACATAATGCACAAATAATATAAAAGATCAACCGATGCAAATACAAAAGTATTTGAAATTAAAGACCCTATGGTCAGTTATATTTATCCTAACTGGTACATAAAAATGTTTTCAGTTGTAATCACTTTTTTACCTTCTATTTAAAGTGTGTCAGATCATTCATCTTGACATTTAGAAAAACAAACAAACAACAACAACACAAAAACTCTCGTCCTTTTCTTGTCAAAAGAATTTTCGTTTTCCTTTAATCGGGTCAATTTAAGATTTTAGAAACTGCTCGGATATATTTCTGATTAACTAGTATTTAGTTGTTATAAATTGTCACGTAAAATATGTTTCTTACTATTGTGCAAATTAATTATTTTCTGTTTCAACTGTGATATTTATGCCCCTTCGGAGAGGAGGGACTATCATGCTTTGCCCTTGTTGGTCCACAGTTTTGTTCGGATTAATTGATCGAATATGGTTTAACGTTACTTCAGATAATTCAAAAAGTATACAAGGTAGAATCATAAAACTTTACAGGTGAGTGGATATCATTTAGAAGAATCCCAAAAAGCTCATCCTAAAACATATGCTTCTTAATAAGGAAAGACCTACAATTTTTAATTACTTTCTCGAATTGTAGGTAATGCTACTCTTTGTGCAACGGCAGAGAGGACATCCCAGGGTCCATCGTGACATTCCTTACTAATGCAACAACGCCCTTTCAATGTAAGAGTATCCAAGACTCGTCGAGTTTCTGAATTTCTTTAAAGTACACTGCCTATCTCTTTCACACTTCCCATGATAAACAACCTATCATATAAGTATGCCCTGATATCAAATATCATTGAAAGTTTGAAAATATTGTGGAGAGAGCTTTTCATATGTATCATAAAATTGATTGGAGCAGTGTTTGGATTTTAAATGAATATAAGAAAAGAAAGAGAAAACAGAAACAAATCTACGTTAACTTACATATAATAAAAAACTTAGTATTCTTCTGCCAGCTTGAGCTGCCTAGGATTTACTCAGGAATTGAAAGAAGCCACTCATATCTCCAAGTTATGTTCTATCACAAACTACTACACAGACCTGTCAATTTTAATTGACCCGGCAGAAAAGGATTGATTGTTCCTTTCCAGATTTTTACGACCTTCAGATTCTCTTCGTTAACTGTATACACGCGACCGTCATAACTGTTACCGACGTGCGCAAATCCTTAGAAGCATTCTCAACACTTTACTGTCCATTTCGAAAGAGCATGTACCTCTTGCATAAAACAGACGCCTTTACTTGCAGTTATTGCGCAATTTAATATATGCTCAAGCAGTTCAGAGGTTGTCTTACATGAACACAAATCTTCAGATAGGACGATAATCACCAAATTTCTTCGTTTCTTTCCCTTTACGATCGTGCTTTTGCGCCTTCGTTTATGAATAAGAAAACTTTCTCCTATAGAATTGTTAAGTACGAACATTGCGTTACAAAACACTTTCTATCCCGATATCGACATTTAGATGAAACAATGTTATAATATAGCTAGAATACTATGATAATATTATCTTAGATGGTACCTTGCTGTCCTTTCTCCTAGTTTAAAGTTTCGCAATGTAGGATTCAGGAGAAAAGCAATGTACAACTTCGTCACCATCTGTAACCAATTGACCGTTCGCCTGTACCTCCGACTGACTCCACTGACCACGCCAGCAAACTCAGCTTTGCGTTCCATTTTTATATCAAACGGCGTTACTTTGCATTTATGTTCAAGCACATGTTACATGATAGTACAATAGTTGGTTGGCTAGTTTAACGTCTTAACATTAGTTTGATGTTTAATTCGCTAACCCATCAAAGATGCTTTATATGAGTGTCAGCCAATGTCGGAATTCAAAATTCACTCCCGGTTCAAATGAATGATTTGTTTGGTGGATTGTTGACAGCCGCGATCGGTCAATTCAGCGGCTGGCAGGCCAGCAGATTCATCAACTATACATTATCTTAACACAATGGGATTGAACATCAGACCATCAGACTGGTGCTCAAACAAACAGACATTTACATAGAAAGTTGCGTAGAAATCAGAAATTAAAGTGGCTCTTGAACGAATTTTTAATGAGAATTTAAGGTAGGATAGTTGTCTGATTTTCCAATAGTTATTAATGCCATTTTCACGATAAATGTTAGTTCTTCGTGTTAAATCTAACATTTAATTTAATGCGTATATTCCCTATGCCATACTTTGAAACATCGGAAGTTTCGGATGAGGTCGTTAGTCTACGGGTATTGTCGATACCGTCTGAATTGCTTACGGAAGCCAGTTACGTAATTGATACGTCATAGAAGGCAAAATGATGCAATCTTGGTGCAATCGACAGATGTATTTATTTACTCGATGAATTCTAGTCTCAGTCGCTTTGCACTTGGGATTGTACTTTTTTTTTTCATAGTCTGTGTAAGAGACGTTAAAATATCTAAGTCGAACTTCCTGTCAGGTCACTGGGCTTTACCAGCGATACGTCAATTCGGCGGGTTTAGTCTGAAAAGAAACTGTAATAAACAGTGTAATTTTCAAATGAGGTAAATTGGATCGACTAGAAACTGAGATTTTCAGAATGGTGAAATAATATTTGTGTATTTGTTTAAAGTCGCTTTGAACACCCTTTCAGTTATATCACGAAGTTCAATCATTCATGTGCCTCCAGGATACCACCAGTATTAGGCTGGGTTTTGAAACGCCTATTCTAAGGACACAGTAATGTGACCAGAGGTCGGAAATCGACCCCGCAACTTCCACTTTTCTCAGATAAAGAGTCCGCTACGCTAACCTCTGAGCCAAGTAAGGTGGTTTATTGGTATAAAAGCAGTTCGCCATACATGTATTTGGGTTGTTTGAATTAGCTTTAATTGTGCTTTAATTGAATGCGAACGAAAGCCTCGAAACAAGGCCAAATGAACAACCATCGTGTGACGGCGTAACGAATCCCCGCTGTTAATGATATAATCAATTGACCAATGAAATTATTCATCTAGACCGGAAATGATCTTTGAAACTTAAAATATATGTTAAGTATTTTTGTTGAAATAGCAACTTAAAGGTAGGAATCGATGTTTTTTTTTCATGTCGCAGGTTTTAATTATTCTTATTCCCTTTCATACAGTATTTGAATACAATATTCTGAAAAGTAGGTTTGCGAAAATCAGAGGTCGCTTATCACTAAAAAACATGGTATTTCCCTAATAGCATACGTAGGCTTATATTAACCCGAGACAGTTCCACATAATAAAAGTTCATTCACGTGGTGCAAATAACCGTTTGAATCTCGCATTTAGTTTGAATCACATCGGATCAACGTCATCGTTACGTAATCAGGAGTTATGCTCGCTAGCCGATCTTAAATTCTATAAAAATCAGTCCTTAACTCTCGTAAGCGTTATAATGAATATTATGAATATAAACACTTACCGTAATTTAGCGTTAACCATATAATGTGATATGATTTAGGACGTTGATTGTTTCGCTATTCAATCGGTTATCTTCCCTTGACTTTGGGTCGTATGCAAATGAGGTCCCGCGATGACGACAACCGAATTCCGTGATTTCTAAAAAAATCTCGAGTTCCGCTTAACCTTTCCTGTATAACCACAAAAAGCCACTTTAAATCTATGAGATTTTCGCCAAGATAATATCTGGCTCAAATTTAGTTATTAAATGTTCGCTGGATCGTTTCTTTCGACACCTGGTAATTTTTTCTAGACAAGGTTTTAGTAACACCGATACCTCCCTTTAAACGTCCTTCAATATCCTAGGTAAGCAGTAATAACGAGTTTTAAGGTCCCCAAACAACGATTTGCCATTTTATTTTAAGTGCCTGTCAACATATTATACAAAACATCGTGTTTATTACCTCACTCGCACTGTTATGTCGAAATTCTGTGGGCGTGGCCAGCTATCAGAGGAGTAGAATACTAGATAGATATGTAGTTTAAAATGAAACAGTCATTGAAAAATCTTGCCTTTTCAAATGCTAAGTTGTGAGGGCTTTTCTATATCTAAGGAATAACTACACACCTTTTTCAAACTTACTTTCAATTGATGTTGAAAAATGAGTCTTAAAGATGATATAGCAATCTTAACAGAGTGAAGATTTTTTGTCAATTACTTCATCCATTTTAGAAAAGACGTAAAATTAAAATCGGCAAATTTACAGTCAATATTTTTCAGAAGACAATGTTTTGTCAGAAGACGTTAATATCATGTCAAAGAATGTATTACAAACTTTTGAAAAAAAAAAGGTTCTATAAAGGAAAAGGCCACATGAAGACCTGTCCTTGCTTTACTTAACTGCTCTCGAAATTGTTTTAGCGCGTTTGCATATTGATCCCACACAACTAATATGTGTACGTATTTGTTTTTTCTTAACACCTTCCTGTTTTGCATAATTTTAGACCTGTCCAAATTCAAGGATTTGCAGACGAAAATTTAAAAATTGAAAAAATAATCAATTAGTAGGGTAGAAAATATGTCGAAAAAGAAGAAATTGCTTGTTACAAGCAATTTCTTCTTTTTCTACATTTTTTTCTCAAAAACTAAAATCACAGGGACGTTAAAAACCAGGAATTGAACAGGAAAGGGTAAAGGGGAAGTTATTTATCTCTTTAGATTCATATTGTATAATTAGGTTTATTGAAATATTCTAGTGTTAGATATGCTTTTCAAATTGTACCATTCCAAATTTTTCTGACCGCGTTGAGTCAAGTTTGGGTTGATCTCTTGGTGTTCGAGAACCCATGTGTTCTTATCTTCAATCTGGATTTTCCTACAGGTTACTGCGCCAAATATGATCCTTCTTGTCGACGGACCACATAACAACGTTCTTTCGTTCAAAAGTAGATTTATAACATATTAACGAATCTCGTGGCAAATGCTAAAAAGTTGCCTATAGAGTTTATATTTCTGTATCATCTCTTTTACCACAAACTGTGAGAAACACTTATTCGGACAATGTGCTAGTGGGATTATAATCACGTTTAGTAATATATGGGCGCATGCGTGACATTTCCAACCATTACACATGTGCGCCAAGTAAACACTCGGATCAGCCTGTGCATCCGCACAGTCTGATCAGAGTCTTCACTCTGCACTCTGTAGATAGATACCGACCCAAAGCTTCTTTAAAAGGAAATTTAGGTTATAATTCTTAAGTTTTGCACGTCCAGCAATGTATTTCAAAAAGTCACATTTTCTAAAAATATGTATGGTCTCTTTTAGATTTTAGTTTATCTGTGCTATTGACTCAAGTTGTAAACTAGGATTACAAACCTTGACCTGTTCATTTGGCTGTTAGTGCAATAATTCAGGGTATATCAAATATTGATCTATGCCCTATCAAGGATAGAGTAGAGGTTAAGTTGTCTGTTCTCCTGTCTGCAAAACTTTTTGCATAAATCTCAATGGCAAGAAATGATACTTTGATCAACCTGAAGAGCTATATATGTATTATGGTTAAAATCCTTTCCGTCTTATCGTTATCTTACTCTAATAAAGAGTTTAACTTTCATCAAATGACCAATCGCTGACCCGATTCCCTAGGCCCTCCCATTTATACCTACAGAGTCACGCCCATTTCCATTTTTAACGGCGTAATTTTGCCAAATTTATGACCAGTGGTATGTAAAAAAAAAAGTAAATTGGTTGGTAGGTGACATAAACGTTGTAACTACAGCTTGAAACCAACAAAAAGGTCAACAAAAGTGGCAGCAAATGTCCGAGTTAAAAGCTCATGTCCGGGCTGAATAAACGATTTTATAGGTCAATTGATTCCTTGATTTTCAGCCGCGATTGGTCAATCTTTTTCAAACTTTCTCATTTTTCTCGTCTTTCAAACGATTGAACGCATGTTTTAGATGTTTCATTTCGTAAGCCCCCATACAATTCATAAAATAGGCTTTTTAAGAAATAGTTGATCCCCGCCAAACTTTCATGGACTATCTTAAATGCCACTAAAACTAATCTTTTTGCAATTGAGTTGATCGGGCTATGAAAAGCGATAATATTAAGAAATTCTCGGTAATGTGACTAAGTTGAATTTGTTATCGGATTTTCTTCAAAATTTCGACGAATTTTGAAAACTGACCAATTTCTGATCCCAACCATTTGCTTCGTTAATCCCGTCCATTGACTCCAACAGGAAGTCCCGCTTCATTTTAAACGGTGTTACTTTGAAAAACTTATGGCCGGTAGCATGTAACAAAAAGGTAGTGTAGTTTGTTGGCGACTTAAATGTTTTAATTATAATTTGAAAAGTTACGACGCTTAAGTCACCAAACCAACAGAAAGGGCTCACCAAAATAGCGACCAATGTTGGAGACCAAAACTAATTTCTAATCTCAATGAGCGATTTCATTAGTTGGCAGCTGCGATTGATCAAATACAGGAAGGTTCTAGTCGAAATGTATCATAAAGGGTCTTGAAAATTTAAACAAGCTCTTGTAACCACGTATGCATAATGTTAAAACTGCTTTTCATATAAACCGAAAGCAATCTCCCAGGAAGAAAGTACATGTTGACATACACAAAAACTATTTATTACTGCTTAATTGTCGGAATAATTAAAAAAAAGTGAAAAAAGTGAAAGACAATTCAAATTTCTCATCCTTGTTGTGTTGAAGCAGAGGTAAAGTCAGTCGACAGATCGCGAGTGTCACTCAAAGAACCAAATTATCAATCAAATCATTCATCTAAACCGGGGGTTAACTTTGAGCTCAAACTTTGGCCGATATTTATGTGAAGCATTTTTGTCGGCTTGGCGACTTAAACGTTGTAACTACAGCGAGCTGTAGTTACGATGTTTACGTCACCAAACAACCATTTTATGTTTTTGTTAAAGTTGCTGGCCATAAATTTTGCAAGATAACGCCGTTTAAAAATCGAAGTGAAACTTCCAGAAGTAACTAATTCGGAGAGACGAGCGATCCGACAATGTCGTATATCTGCCACTTTTTGTAATATTGGTAGCTGTGTTTGTGTGTGTGGGGGGGGGGGAGGGGGGGAATAGGATGGTGCTTCAGTTTATTTATGACCCGCCATGCGAAAAGGGATCATCGACGATGAGAAAATATATCGAGATTACGAAACCAAACAACCATCTTATGTTTTTGTTAAAGTTGCTGGCCATAAATTTTGCAAGATAACGCCGTTTAAAAATCGAAGTGAAACTTCCAGAAGTAACTAATTCGGAGAGACGAGCGATCCGACAATGTCGTATATCTGCCACTTTTTGTAATATTGGTAGCTGTGTTTGTGTGTGTGGGGGGATAGGAGGGTGCTTCAGTTTATTTATGACCCGCCATGCGAAAAGGGATCATCGACGATGAGAAAATATATCGAGATTACGAAAGACAAAACTAGGTAGATTTTTTTTCCTTAATCCATTCCCACACGATTGAATTTTAGACCAATCGAAATTCAAAGAAGTTGCAGACGACAATTCTAAGTAGACTAAATCTTTCAAATGTTTGAATTTTAGGATAGAAAACATTGTGGATAATGAAGAAATTGTTTGTAACAAGCAATTTCTTTGTTATCCAGAATGTTTTCCAAAGCTTTTATACTGAAAGGCGATTAAAAGTTTCACTGTGTGGGAATGGGCTAAATATAAGTCCTTAAATCTTTAAACTCTTAATGTAATGGCCGATAGTTGCGAGCCCCCATATTGGTGTTCTTTTGGCATTCGGAACTAAAAGCTTTTATTAATATCTTAATCAATGTGTTTTAAACAAAAACAAGCAAGCAAACAAACAAACAAACAAAAAAAGGGCAAAATAAGCATATGAAGAAATAGCAGTAATTTTTCATTTTTTTTATCCTGATGAAAAAATTCAAACATAAGAACCCTTATTTACTCGAAACCCTTTGATTGGAACTAGAAGTCGTGAATTTAGTTGAGTTGAGCTACTATGGCTTGATAAAGATTTAAGTTCAATCATTGAGTCACTGTCGATTTCCTCAAAACTTAAACTTCCATCGTGTGATAATTGTAATTTAGAGCCGGAACTTCTTTGGCTGTGGTCGTTGATCCTGCACGTAGAAGCACTCTGCGCATGCTCAATCGTATTGAAGAAATCGTTCAAGCGTCCAGTAGATTGACTATGATAAAACCTGTAGCGCGAGGCAAGCCGATTTCCTCCATTAATGAAGGAGAACTCGGTATTTGTATCCGGTTTTAACAAGACAACATTGGATTTTATTCCATTTATATCAGTGAATGACACTTTCGTGACGTTATTCGCCACATGCCGTAAGCTGTGAGTGGCCATACGATCTGAATAATAGATGGACTTTGACTTTCCGTTAAAATCGACGAGCTCTTCCGGAGAATACCGACACCTGCAGAATGTCCGTTTAAACGCCAGACGAAACTTCTTTGACATAACATTGTAAAGAATTGGGTTTATAGTGGAATTACAAAAATACAACACCCCTGAAAATAAAAAAAAGACACACTTATGAATATGTCAGCCGCACATGATACTTACCATTTAATAGGTTCATTCACTTGTATTCGCTTTTGTGAAAGTCATTGATTTATCTCAATGAAATAAAATTGCCATTGTGAAGAGCTGTTTTATATTTTCGAGCACAATTAGAGTTATAATTAGACTCTCGTTTATGTTAATTTTTTGACATATTTTTATGAAAGGTATTTGCAGTAATAAATTTAACATTTAGAAAATTGTATATAGCATAATTTGACTTGTAGGCATAACAGCAAAATGTTCCATTCACTTCTTTAACTTCGCCGTTTAAGTTCAATGATTAGGTTTCCATCGTAACTTGAATACATTTATTCGTATCTACCAAGCTACCGTCAATATACGATCTTTCTTTCCTATGCGACCATCCTCTATCAAATAACCACGATAAATCAATCCTTCCCTGTAGAATATATCTTTCAATTTTTCTCCGAGAACCGGCACCAAAGAGTTTTACACCACATCATGCTTTATGTCAGTATTTTGATTAAAACAATCCAACAATAACAGCAAAAGACTATTAATCCATCTATATGTCACAGAAAAGTCTATTTGACGATTATTATTGGAGCGCCTTATACTACTAGTATGTGTTGGTTGTTAAACCCATTAATTTTGACCGGCAAATTGAAGGCAGTTGCAGATAAGAATGTTTACTTTAAGGAATTTTTAACATATTTGGTTTTTTTTCTTTTGTTTTTTTTTTTTGATAGAAAACATTGTGGGTAACGAATTGCTTGTTTGGCAATAATGTTTTCCAGAGTTTGTTTGTTTTTTTTCTAGATGGGCGTAAAAAAGTGGGATTGTGGTGGAATGGGTTTTGATACAAGATCTACTTATATAGATTAATTAGAATTCGTATATGAGAAACCTGTGAATACAGGAGCAAATACCTGATATATAAAAGAGGTCACTCTGGAATCGTATTAGCGATGGCGTCCATTTTTCTTTCGGCATGTAGAGCGTCATCAATCGTTGAGCATGGAAGGGAGCCCACTGACAGAAGAAAGCTACAACAACTGCAACTGAAATATATTAAAAAGTTATCTTGAACACGTGTTATCTTGTTACGATAAAGATACAGCATCTTGTATTTGCTTTGAGCTGCGGTAGGTCGTGTGAAATATCAGATTTTTCCCCGCAGCGTGAAGCAAATACAATATATTGTATCGCACTCGAAATGAAGTATTCCATTTCTTATATACCTATTTTATTGACTAAATTTGATGAAAATATGAAAATTCTTTTTTTCTGCAAGTATTTCCCTTCTCATATACTATTCTAATTACGTCATTTTACCTTGTGAAGACATATACAGAACGAAATGGACGTCTTCTTTAACTACCTTATATGGAATCATATTTGACTTTGTTGGATACGAGTTTTTTTCTAACGTGTCTGATTTTGTCTTTGTATAAATGTATGTACTTTACTAGAAATATTTATAGGTATATAATAAAATAATTTACTAGTTCTATAAACACATGTCTGTAATATGAAAATAAATATCTATTGCGTTTAACCAAAAAATCGCGAATAAGGCTGTGGTATCTGAAACAACGAACTAGCGAGTCGGCCTGTCACACTTGGGTTATTATGTTACGCCCACCACGACAGATATGTTTGTTCTGTGATCTGGAATTAGCTTTATGTCTGATATATCATGACAATGTTATAAACCTTATTGTTGGGTCCCAATCGGTATAAGGAATTACTCCGGTTGTCCATTCTCTTCCCTTGATCACGGTTATTCCGGTCCTTACATCAAGTATATCGTCGATTAAACCATTTCTAGACGGCAAAATTTTAGACCAAATTGAAAGGATATACTTAGTGTATGATTTTTTTAATTTTTTTTATTTTCAACTTTCTTGGTGGAAAACACTGTGACAAAAATGAGAAATTGCGTGTTCTAAGCAATTTCTTCATTTTACCCAATTGTTCTCTGAGGAGGGGGGGGGGCGTCAAAAAGCGTCATTGTGTGGAAATGTGTTAGTTCTGAAACCTCATAACTACGGCTTCAATAAAGATGTAGTTTCGAGGTTTTCAAATAACGCTGATATGTAGACAAATGTTTTTAAAATTCGGAAAAAAATAACTCCATGAAAATTGATAAAGGGTTGTACACATTATTCGTGACATGATGAAATCACAACACGTATATCCAATTAGTGATAAGGTTAAAAAGCCAAGAATAATAGATTATTTTAAGATAATCACATAAATAGTTGTGGGATATTGTCATTCCATAAAAGAAATAAAAGCGCTTCTTTCTCATCTAGCTTTAAGTATTAAACTTAGGGAAATGTTCATTTTACTGGCTTTAGATTTTTTTTATCCATTCCCACACGATCACGCTTTTTTACGCATCGCAAGAAGTAGTATTTGGTAATCACTCCAGGATTTTCTGAATCAATCAATTAAGAATTGTCGTCTGCAATCTTTCAATTTCTACCAGTCTAAAATGTTGCCGTTTGGTAATGGTTTAAAGTTATTGCAGTAAACATTGGTTTTGCTTGTTTATATATTTGTTTGTCACTTATGCTAGTGTACGTACAAATATCAGCATTGAATTAAAATCTACACTAGTTAATAATTTAATTCTGGTTTCATCTATCAAAATGTTGTCTATCTGAGGCAATGTGCTATATCTTAAAATTCTCTTTCAAACTTTTGAACTACAACAAAACCATGTTTTACCTACTTGAAGGTTATGTCAGAAATGATAAAACTGCACGCATAAAAGAAGAAATTGTTAAAAGTTATTTAAGATATAGATGGAGATAATTTTTTTTGTTTTTCATGGATTATTGAACCGAAAAGCCTAATCACACTGTATGAATACTCGAAGCGGATTCATACATGTGTGAATAGGTTTTTCGATTCATATCGAAACTCAATGAATCGGTTTATTATTATAATGTCGTCTTAACAAGTCCGGTGCTTTGAAAAAGTAATGAAAGTATTGAGGAAACATTTCTAATTTTCGCGGATCGATCTAAATCAAGAGGCTATTTCAGTTATTCTGAGAGAATAAAGAGTTTTAAATGACCTTAACAGTCTTATGAAGCTATAATTTAAATCTTTTCATCAAAACAGGCTAGACATCTGTAATAGTCTGAATCAACCAGTCACTTAAATGACTCCATTAGCTCTTACATTGTTGTTTCCGGAATTTCTACAAAGACGAGGCTCCCTACCGAAACGTAATTTATCTACGTAATGTAGGAAAGAGATATTTTTTCAAAGCGGAGGCTAAATCTCTTTTCATATCATATATGTAGTTTAAGATATTTTGCCCTTTGGCATTAAATGTGATCTAGTAAGTCAAAATACAGTAGTAATAAGTAAAATGTTGAGAAAATAGTTATTACCCTTTCCTGTTATGCCAAATTCTTCTACAATGTTTTCTGAATCATAAAATCAGGGATTGAACAACAAAAAATTAATAAATTGATTAAAAGAAATAGAAAAAAAGCTCTATCACAAGGCTTGTTTTCAAGCTTATAAAACTTCTCTTGATTACATTAGAATGTCGAAACACGTGTGACTGAGTCAAAATTTGGATAGCAATTTTAAAACCCTTTGCTTTGACTAGAAGGATTGAACTGATTTATTGATTGATTGATTGATTGGTTGATTGAATGGGGTTTTACGCTACTTTTAGCAGTATTTCAGTCAGATCTTATTGGTTGAAGCACCTAACAATTGATTCCTGGTATTTCTCACACCAGTACTACCACTACACCCTTTCCTAGCCTCCATCTGCTATCCCACTTAGGTTTACGATTATCCATCCATTGGTGAGAGACAACTGTCGAAAATGAATCCAAGGATATGTGCCGCCGCCGGGAACCGAACCCATGACATCCCATGATTGAAGATTGGGAATCTGATGTGCTACCGACTGCGCTATTACGGCGGCTATAGAAAGATTGAAAGCACAGAAGTTAACTGAACGACTAACGATCTTTTGTATGTAATTTATCAATATATTGTACAGTGTAATTTTCTTCATTATATGGCAATCGACTTCTTCACCACCCGCTTTCTTGTAATCGTTGATGTTACAACTTAAATTGATAATCACTAGCCCCGCCCACTTAATCCTTTGCTCACAATCATTGACTCTGACAGGAAGTTTTGCTTCGCTTTTATACGGCGTTATTTTCAAATTTTATGGCCAGTAGCATTCAACTCTAAAAAGTAGAATAGTTAGTTGGCGACTTGAATGTCGTAACTACAGTTTGAATAAGCTGTAGTTACGACGTTTTAGTCGCCAAACTAACTTTAAGGTTTGAAAAAAATGGCGGCTAATATTGGAGTTAAAAACTCATTTCTAGTCTCAATGAATGATTTGATTGGTGGATTGGTTATTTGATTGACATCCGAGATAGGTCAATTCGATTGAGATATCAAACGACGTTAGTTTGAGACGTTAATAAGTTGGGCTTATAATTTAATTGTTAGTTTCGTCTATCAAAAACGATCGATCTGATTGGTCGAAAAATTTAATTCATACCTCCATGAACACAATTTTGAGCAGGCATCCATTTTGTATGCTTCCGCATAAAATAGTTCCATACAAAAAGGTATCAAAATTTGTGAAGTTGTTGTATTTTTCGTTCGATGCTTTACAATTATAAGAAATGAAGAGAATTTTTTTTGTTTTCATGGAGGTATGAACCGAAAAAACTAATCACACTTATGTATGAATCCGCTTCGTGTATTCATACAGTGTGATTAATTTCTTCGGTTCATACCTCCATGAAAACAAAAATTATTCTCTTCATCTCTTAAATGAACAAAAATACTTGCCATGAATGCCAGAGTGAAACATTCACTTCCGGTGTATAAAACTGACTTGATTGGTCTATCGCCTAGTCAAATGATAGCTCAAAATTTGTATTTTTGGGGCTTTTAACTGTTTTATTGTAAAAGACCGATGGAAAATCAAAAAGGGAGAAAAATACTTACAAATATGTTTTTAGCTACCCGATTTGTCGGAAAAGAATGTCTAATATAGTGAAGATATATACTGCAAGTTTCATGTACATATCTTTAACACAAAATGACAACGAAAATATATAAAAAAAAAGTTTAATGATGTTCGCGTCGACGACCGAAGAACAAAGGTGAGACTGCACTTTCAGAACATTGCAAAACAAAAATACTACTATACGTTCGACTGCCCGGACCTAACCTTTTGACACAGCGACTTCCTTCGCTTCTCTGAGAATAAATGTTGAATACATATCGCGTTATTTCAGGGTTTCTGTTTATTTATGAGGTTTTGACATACATACTCTGTCTTAAATACTTCATCTTCAAACAATTTTCGACCGAATGCATGTTCTACATCATCGGCTGATTCTTCTCTTTTGCTACATATTCGACCTGTGCAATATACTGTCCCAAAATACGGTATTACGATTAGCTATTGGTTATCTTTGGCATTTTGACGTCAAAAATAGACAAAATCAAATCAATACAGAAGTCACTTGCATTGCATATGTTTTCATATTCAACTCAAACAACTAATTTAACACTTTGACCAAAATCTAATTTTTCTTATATGTAACACTTACCGAGCATTCTGACAACAGCCTTCCTTGCTTTCGTCTTCGATTTGTGCTTTGAGTGGATTAAAGATTTCTTCAAGTTGGCACCAATTAGAAAATACATCACGGATATGATAATCATTGGAAACACAAAAAATAGAAATGTTGATATTTGAAAGGCAACTGTCATTCCTCGTTGCCATTTGAAAGGAACGTTGCATTGTAAAGAATCCATCAAGGCAGTTCCATTCACGACCACATACGGAAATACCCGAGTGTGTATCGGATAAGGTAATGCGACTAAAGCTGATAATATCCAAATGATGAATACAATTTTAACGGCACGTGATAGATTTGATAACGTCTGAGCTTTAATGGGATGACATATAGCGACGTAACGTTCTATTGTAAATGATGTAATAGTTAGCACTGAGGCATATGATGTCATTTCAGACAAGAACGATTTAAAAATGCAGAATGGTTCACCGAATGGCCACGGATAGGCTTCCCAGATTCCATATACTTCAGTGGGTAGTCCTGAAAATAGACAAAATAAACAGTTGGTATACTATAGATAATTTCCGTGTCAAAACAATACACACTTTTCATTTCAGTCACTCTGAAGTTTCAGCAATTGTTTGCGAATTTAATTCTGCACGTACAAGAACGTCTGATATATGTCTTCCAAACCTGACAGCCTTTGAATTAGCAGGGCAAAAGTTTGTATCCTACTAAATTGACGTTGAAATTACCCATGTCTCGCACAGTGTATTCTGATTTACCGAACGGATCGAAAATATTCCCCAACACTTAAGATTCGAGGGTAAGTGTACGGTAGGTGCACTTATCATAAGTGCACTTGTAGACTTGTATTTTTGGTTTGGTAATTTTGAATATTCCTAATTAAACAAAACAAGACAAAGACAACAAAACATAAAAAAAATCTCAATTTGGAGAAACTTTTATATTGTATATACTCTATCGTTTACTTTTCACGATGGGTATTCTACATAAATTGTCGACTTTGATCTTGGAAAACAGTATCTTCTTAGTTTAAGTTAAGTCAATGATAATTACCTCCTTTGTTCATAAGCACTATTGAATCGTATGATACATGCACTGAAAATGCTTACAAATATTTGACTTACGTGTGTTAGTATTGACCAATCGCAGGCTGTCAATAAAATTATCAATCGACCAATGAAATCAATCATTAAGACTGGAACTAACTTTGAACTCCGATATTGGTCGCCATTTTGGTAAATCAGTGTTGTTAGTTTGGCGACTTAATTGTAGTAACTACAGTATATTCTAGTGTACTTATTTTGTAGCACGCTACTGTCCATAAATTTTGCAAAATAACGCCATGAAAAATCGAAGCGGAAATTCCTGTTTGAGTCCAGGGCGAGGCCAAAGGAGTCAGTGGGCGAGGCCAAAGGAGTCAGTGGACGGTCTTATCAATTCATTCAATTTCTATAAATTAACTCTCAGGAGAGGGTTATTTTAAAATTCTGCTATAGTATACTTACTTGCCCCGGCAAATTTATCTGATCGACATTTGAAAAAAGTCGCATCAAGAAATATTCCTTTAATTTCAATAGAAAAAGTAGATGTGTCCAACACCAGTTTTAAGTAAGTAAATTTTGCTCTATAGTAAACGCTGCAAAATGATTAGTTATAAGGAAACTTTTAATTTTCTTTGAGACCTGGGATTGATTGTATTGAAATAATGTAAAAAAACAATTGAACTGTTTTTTCACTATAATTTTTTTAGGTTGTTATTTTGTTTTGCTTACCTGACCGCAAAGTGGTCAATGTGAACTTTTGTAATCTAGCTTTGTCCAGCGTCTGTCGTCCGTCTTCCGTCGTATGTAAACATCTTGTGTGCACTCTAGAGGCAACAATTTCAGCTCAATTGTCTTGAAACTCGGTCAGAATGTTTGTGTCCATCAAACCTTGGACAGGTTAGTGGGGTCAAAAACTAGGTCACTAGGCCAAATCTTACAAAAACCTTGTGTGCACTCTAGAGGTTGCATTTTTTGCTCCAATGTCTGGAGCACCTAACAATGGATTCCTGGCATAAATAGCACCAGTACCATCATTATATGCTTTCCTAACCTCCAGCTGCTATCCTACGTAGGTTTACGATTATCCACCCATTGGTGAGAGACAAATGTCGGAAAGGATATTTGCCGCTGCCTGGGATTGAACCCATGACACCCCATGATTGAAGATTGGGAGTCTAATGCGCTACCGACTGCGCTATGACGGCGGCCCTCGATGTCTTGATATTTAGTCAGAATGTTTTATAGCATAATATCTCAGCCAAGTTCGAATTTGGGCCACATGGGGTAAAAAACTAGGTCAAAGGCCAAATACCTTATGTGCACTTCAGAAACCATATTTAATGCAAAGATCTAATGATATTTGGACAGATTGTTTGTTTCCATGATATCTTAGCCAAGTTATAATTTGGCTCACTTGGGGTCAAAAACTAGGTCTCTAGGTGAAATATTAAAAATACCATGTTTGCACTCTAAAGACGTCTTTGTGTGAGAATGGATTTTGATGATCAGAAGAAAACTAGAAGATAAAATACTCCAGGCTTTAATGCCATGGGTTCGATCCCCGGCGGCGGCACATATCCTTTACGACATTTGTCTCTCACCAATGGTCGGATAATCGTAAACCTAAGTAGGATATCAGCTAGAGGCTAGGAAAGGATGTAGTGGTAGTACTGGTGTGAGAAATACCAAGAAACCATTGTTAGGTGCTCAAGCCGCCGCGATATGACTGAAATACTGTTTAAAGTGGCGTTAAACCCAATCAAATCAATTTACATACATTGTGACTCGCTTTACAAATTGCTTCAGTGTGTAGAGAATAATGAAACTTCACCGAAGCGTTTCGAATATGCCAGTTTGCTTGCCTCAATTATAAGCGCATTTCGGCTTTATGCAGTGAGGACTGTTTTGAGATGAGCGACTGGTGGGGTATACTTACGTTTAATTAGGTAATAGTTGTAATAAGTTTATAACATATGGTCATGAAAAAGGATAAATCCGAGCTTTCAACAAAATTTAAAAAGAAGATCATTTCAGATTTTTGTTAGTCTATTTATATCATACTTTCAGTCACATTATTTAAAGTAATTCTACAGATATGCAAATAAATATTCCTGCAAAACTAACTATAAAACCATATATGAATATCAAGTCTATTTAAAAAGAGCCAATTTATTCGTTTAATCGGTACCTCTCTGGGGAAATCCGAAATTCAATCTACATTTGTATTAAGCGACCAAGTCCATTTAAGAGATGAAGAGAATATTTTTTGTTTTCATGGAGGTATGAACCGAAAAACCTAATCACACTGTATGAATACGCGAAGAATTCATACATTGTGTGATTAGGTTTTTCGGTTCATACCTCCATGAAAACAAAAATATTCTCTTCATTTCTTATAATTTAATAGTATCGAGAGCAAAAAAAAAGCAAAAACTTTACACTTTTGATACCTTTTTCTATGGGACTATTTTGTGCTGAAGCTTACAAAATTGCTGCGTGCTCAAAATTTTGTTCATGGAGTTATGAATAATATTTGTCGACCAATCAGAACGCCGGATTTTGATAGACGAAACTAAAGATTAAATTATATTTAAATGGTCTTATAAAGAAGTGATCGTATTTGCTATTACATATTATACCTAAATCCTATCCTATCCTATAGCCATCGTCCATTTACTTTGCTTATTCCGATTTTACGTAGATGCATTTCTTTTAACGCTCTAACATTAAAAAAAGGTTAGTTTGTATAAACAATGTATTTTGACAATCCTTTTCTTAGTTCTATTATGCTAAAAAATTCCCACACAAGCCAACCTTTATGTCTCTCAAGAATGGGCTTTTGGGGACATTTTTTGAAAAACACGAAACATAAATTGTTGCGCAATTTTATCATTTACTTTAAGGTTTTCTATTCCCTATCGACTATAAATTATGCGCTGAAAGTTCTTTCAATTTGGACCGGTCCAATATTTTTCGGCCAATAGTGTATTAATGCTTGCACTCGATATTTTTTCTCAGTGTGTGTGCGTGTGTATGTTTTGTTTTAAATGTTGTTTATTTTCTTTTTTTCAAAAACAGCAAATATCTCCCTGAAAACTACATGTAGTTTTAGGATGAGTGCAATAAGAGCCCTATTGTATCAGAAAATCTTAAGAACTAACCAAAGCAGTTTACTTTTAGATTCTGATTCCTTTTATGTATCTATTTCCGAGAAACCGCATTTAGCTCTGCCGAATCCAAATATTGAAAGTTTCAAGACTAATTGAAAAAATCAACAGCTGAAAACCTATATCGAATAACCTTTGTCAAAAATCACGCACTACCACGAAAACCAAAATTAACAATCTGAGACCCAACGGAGTAGGATGTCAACCTGAATTAGTTTTTATAGATGACCCAAATCCCGTGGTAAAATAAAACTATATTATCTTTACCACTTCTAAAGGTTTTAACATTCATAACTGGGATGGGTGAACCCATTCCCACATGACTAAATGATAGACTGATCAAAATTGAAAGACATAGCAGACGAAAATTTCAAACTGTTGAAATTTTAACTATTTGTGTCTCTGGATAGGAAATACGTGAAAAATGCAGAAATCTTATAACAAGCAATTTCTTCATTTTCCACAATGTTTCCAGGATCTATTTTCTTGAAGGACGTAAAGAGGATTGTGTGGGTAAGGATTAAAAGGAAACCAAGCCGATGATGCGATTTTTAGCTCACCTGAGCACAACGTGCTCAAGGTGAGCTATTGCGATCGGTAACTGCCCGGCGTCCGTCTGTCAGTCTGTGCGTCTGTCCGTCCGTAAATAATTATTAAAAAATCTTCTCCTCCTAAACCATAAGGCCTAGAGCTTTGATATTTGGTACATATCATCACCTATTCACCTTCTACCAAAATGCTTCAAAGAATTGCTGTACTCTTAAAATTAACCCCTTTCTGTGCGATTCCTGATTTTACAAAGGAAATCTTTGAAAATCTTCTCCTCCTATACCATAAGGCCGAGAGCTTTGATATTTGGTATATATCATCACCTAAGGACCCCCTACCAAAATACTTCAAAGAATTACTGTACTCTTAAAATTAACCCCTTTCTGTTCGATTCCTGATTTTACAAAGGAAATCTTTGAAAATCTTCTCCTCCTAAACCATAAGGCCGAGAGCTTTGATATTTGGTTTATATCATCACATAATGACCCCTCTACCAAAATACTTCAAAGAATTCCCGTATTCTGAAAATTAGCAATTTTCTATTGGATCCCTAATTTAAGATAGGAATAAAGAATTATATATTTGAAAACCTTCTTCTCCTAAACCATCAGGCATAGAGTTTTGATATTTGGTATGTATTGATGTCTGTTGACTCTCTAACAAAATACTTTAAAGAATTACCGTATTCAGGAAATTAGCGCTATACGGTGGGATCATCAATATACCAAGGATTAAAAGAGAAACATAATCTCCAAAATAATTAGACAGAAGGCATAAAGTTCTCGCTAATTTGTATATATCATAAAGCCATGAACCATCATACTCAGGGGAGCGATTTAGAAACCATCATGGTTTGATATTAAAATCGACTAAGGTACCTAACTCAGGTAATGTCACGATGAAAAACGGTCGTGATTTTACACTTTTTACATTAGCCGGGGCCGGTAGACTTTCCTAATAGTAATCATTGTCACCCACAAATATCGCTTAATGATTTGATCGATGTGACGTATTAAAATTGGAAGGGATTAAACTGAATCACGCGTTACTGTCTTTTCCAGGATAATCTTTACCATATTGATTCGAACATAAGTAGGTCATTCTAGAAGACATCGATTGTATCATTTTGAAATGAAGAACTTTTATGTATGCGATAAATAGCAACATAATTTCTTTTTTCAGAAAAATCTTAAGAACTTTATTCCAAAGATTGATTATTTAATTCTTTGCCATTTCTAAAGGGATTATATTTGAATTCCAGGGAATTAATCTTGTCAGATATGCAAAATTAACCAAGATTATAATTCTCACAAATTACCTTTTTTTCTATTTAAGATTGGAGCTTTGTCTCCTACTGTCAACATTTTGTTAGACAGGGGCGTTTAAATGCAGGTAGTGTATCGCAAATTTAATTTCATATATACGTTACCATTGATACACGCACAAGCACATATCAATTAACTCACGGAAGCTTTAACCGATTCCAAAACAAACCCACATGTTTACACCCATCAATAAAAAAATGTTACAGGCAATTTCTGAATTGTTCACCTTAATTTCTACCTAGAAAAACTGGTATACTTAAAATTCTATTAACTTGGAATTTTGCAACTGTTTTCATTGAAACTTTAAATTGTCGTTTGCAACTCCCTTCAATTTGGACAAGTCTAAAATTGTCTCGTCTTGTAATGGGTTACACGTACTATAACTGTTGATACACGTAATAACAAGTTCGCTTATCTAAAACTGATGGATTGCTGGCTCCCTGAACTCTGACATAGAGGTCGATTTAGATTTTGAACGGCGATATTTGGCAAACTTTATTGACAGTTATGTGTAATTTATTGACAGTTATAAGTAACAACAAGAGGCCCATGAGGGCCTGAGACGCTCTACTGGTTATCAAGTTTTCCGTTAAAGAAATCTGATATTTAAGGAAGTTAATTGTTCAAAGAAGAATGCATAAAGAAAAAAAGGGGCTTTATCCCCTTTATCATTTTAAGCACAATCCTCAAGGCCCCTTTTCCCATGTTTCATGACGGATCCACTCCATTTCCAAAAGAAAGTTACCTTATGACCCTACAATCATTCTGTGAATATTTCATCAGAATCTGACAATAATTGTGGACTTAATCACATAAACAGGATTGTTTTGAATGAAAATCAATAAGGCCCCTTTTCCTGTGTTTTCTGATGGATCAATTTCATTCAAAAGGGAACTTTCTTTACAACCCGACAATTGTCCTGTGAAATTTAAAAGACAATTTTATAATGATTGTGATCTTCATCACATACACGAGAATGTTTTGAATGATAATCTGTAAGGCCCCTTTTCCTGTGTTTCGAATGCCACAATTATTCCATGCATCTTTGAAGAGAATCCAATAAAACTGTTGACTTTATTGTGTTAACAAAGATATTAAATTCAAGTTCTCATAAGGCCCCATTTCCCGTGATATTTTACTGTTGGTTTTATCATTCTATGAAAGTTAAAAGTGAATCCGATGAAATATTGGAAATTCATTATATTTACTAGAATATTTAAAAAAAATCATATGTCCCCTTTTTACATGATACTTGATGGATTGTACCCAGTTCTGAAAAGAACTATCTAAGTATTTGTACAATCATTCTGTGAAATTTTGAAGTTAATCCGGTGAAATCAAGGGACATCATTGTGTTAACCAGAATATTTAAGATAGTTTTTCATAAGGCCCCTTTTTATGTGACCCTTGCTATAGTCAGATCTACTGTCAAAATCAACAATTGGAATGATGGTACAATCAATCTGTTAAATCTGTGGAATTTATTGTGTTAATGAGTTTATAGTGAAATATTCATAGGGCCCCTTTTCTCATGATACTTTACAGAACAAACCAAATTTCAAAAGGAACAATTCTAATGAAGGTAGAATCATTCTTTAAAAGTTAAAAAGAATCAATGAAAACAGTGGACTGAATTGTGTCAAGAATTTTTGTAACTAAATTTTCATAAGGCCCCTTTTTTCGTTAAACTTAACAAATCAGACCCAATGTACAAAGGAACAATCCTACTGATAGTTTGAAGAAAATGATAAAGACTGAGGACTTTTTTGTAATAATGATGTTTTGTAATAAAATTTTTATAAGGTTCCTTTTCTTGTGTCACTTAACAAATCAGACCTAATTTACAAAGGAACAATCCAAATGATGGTACAATCATTCTATTAAAGTTTGAAGAGATTCTGATAAAGACTGAGGGCATTGTTGTGTTTATGAGGATTTGGTAATAGTTTTTCATACAGCCCCTTTTCCTATGATACTAGACAGATCAAGCCCAATTTGGAAAGAAACAATCCTTATGATGGTACAAACATTCTGTGAAAGTTTAAACAGAATCTGATGAAAACTGCAGACTTTATCTTGGTGTCAAATTTTTAAAATAAAATTTTTATAAGGCTCCTTTTCCTGTGATACTTGAAGGATCAGGTCTCATGTCAGCATCAACAATCGTGATTATTGTACAATGATTCTGTGAAGGTTTGAAAAAAATCCATTGAAAGCTCTAGACTTGGTTACAAGGATTATAGATAAAATTCTCAAAAGGCCCCTTTTCCCATGATACTAGACAGATCACACCTAATTTGAAAAGAAAGAATCCTCATGATGGAATAATCATTCTGTGAAAGTTTTAACAGAATCTGGTGAAAACTGTTGACTTTATTGTGGTACAAGGATTTTAAAATTAAATTTCATAATGCTCCTTTTCCTGTGATACTTGACGGATCAGGTCTAATGCAAACATCAACAATCATTATTATTGTACAATTATTCTGTGAATGTTTGAAGAAAATCCGATGAAAGCTCTGGACTTGGTAACAAGGATTTATAAATGAAATTTTCATAAGGCCCCTTTTCCTGTGCTTCTTGACAGTTCAAACCCTGTTATGAAAAGAATGATAGTTATGACCTTCCAATCATTCTGTGAAAGTTTCAACAAAATCTGATCAAAGCTGTGGGCTTTATTGTGTTAACAGGGTTTTATTAATTGAATTTTCATATAGCCCCTTTTCCTATGTTACTTGATGGATCTGAACCAATTCCAAAGGGAACTCTTCTTACAAAAGTATAATTATTCTGTTTCAGTATAAAGACAACCCCATCTCATCTGTGGCCTTACAAGCATTAAGATTTTTTAATTGAATTTTCCTAAGGCCCCTTTTCCTATATTTCTCAATGGATCAGACACAATTTGAAAGGAACAATCCTTATGATGGTACAATCATTATGTGAAAGTTTGAAGTCAATCAGGTGAAATCTATGGCCATTACGTGTTAACTAAGATTTTTTCTATTAAATTTTCATAGGGCCCCTTTTCCCATGAAACTTGATGGATCAAACCTACTTCCGAAAGGAACAATCCATTTAATGTAGTTATCATTCTGGGAATGTTTGAAGAGCATTTGTTGAAAACTATGGACTTTATTGTGAAGAGAATCCGTTGTAAATTGTTGGCTCTAGATTATTAATGAGAATTTTTTTATTAAACATTTCATAAGGCCCCTTTTTCCTGTGTTTCTTGAAGGATCATACCAAATTTCAAAAGGAATAATCCTTATGATATTACAATCATTCTGTGAAAGTTTGAAGCGAATCCGATGAAAACTGTGGACTCCAGAGTGTTAACAAGAAAAGTTTTTAATTAAATTTTCATAAGGCCCCTTTTCCCCTGTTTCATGACAGATCAGACCCATTTTCGAAAGGAACGATTCTTATGATTGTACAATCATTCTGAGAAAGTACGAAGAGAATCCGATGAAAACTGTGGACTCAATCGTGTAAACGAGGATTTTTATCGGAGTTGTTAATTGAATTTTCATAAGGCCCCTTTTCCCATGTTTCTTGACGGATCATACCAAATTTCGAAAGGAACGATCCTTATGATGGTACAATCATTCTGTGAAAGTTTGAAGAGAATCCAAAGAAAACTGTGGACTCGCGTAAAACAATGATTTTTAATGGAATTTTGATTAAATTTTCATGAGGCCCCTTTTCCAATGTTTCTTGACGGATCATACCAAATTTCGAAAGGAACGATCCTTATGTTGGTACAATCATTCTGTGAAAGTTTGAAGAGAATCTGATGAAAACTGTGGACTCTATCCCGTAAACGAGTATTTTTTCTTCGGCCAGTAGAGCTAAAAATATAGTAAAATGAAATGATTGGTAAGCGTTCGAAATGTAGTTTTTACATCTTGCCCTGACTTTATGTTCCCGACGCATTCCTTAAAGATGAAAATTTTCTTTTCCGAAATGTTTCTATTCGATATAAACTCCGAAACAACAAGAATGCTTCAAATAAATTGTAGCTAATGTTGGAGTTCAAACTCCTCTTTTGATCCTCTTTTGATCGAAATGAACGATCTGGTTGATTGACTGTCACTATTGGTCAATTATAATGAATATCCGGTAGAATTCAAAAGAATTTCGGGCTGTCGTGTGTGTAAAATGGGGAATGTGACTTGAATTATTTTTAGAAGACAGTGGACGTTTGAATATTTTTTAAGACAGTGATGTGTAGCATTAGAACGATTTATCAATCAAGCTAAGTTTGATCAATACCATTATCTCTGTAGGAATGGTGTATAAGGAGTTTGGTTTCGATTTCGGCATGACCTAGAGAACCATGAAAATATTGATTGTACTGATACGGGGCATGATTAGAGTCCTTTCGTGGAATGTTCTCTAATAATTTAATTGTTAGTTTCGTCTATCAAAAACGAGCGATCTGATTGGTCGAAAAGTTTAATTCATACCTCCATGAACAAAATTTTGAGTACGCAGCCATTTTGAATGCTTCCGCACTAAATAGTTCACAACAAAAAGGTATCAAAATTTGTTGAGTTGTTACATTTTTCGCTCGATGCTATTAAATTATAAGAAATGAAGATATTTTTTTTTTTTTTTCATGGAGGTATTCGCGTATTCATACAGTGTGATTAGGTTTTCGGTTCATACCTCCATGAAAACAAAAAATATTATCTTCATCTCTTAAATGATTTTGGGTCGGACCATGGTCGCCAAACCTCTTGTTAGGCTCTCAGAGTGAGCTCGGGCAACATGGTAATATGATTGGAATGTAACAAATCACTTGAGAATGTTTTATCCGGCTTGTCGGGTTACAAATAATATCCTAACAAAGGCTTCTCTTGTACTGGCGACAAATTGCAGGTAGATTTGTTACCCTAGAAATCGGATTGACGACCGAAATTCGTAACAACTTAACTCGGGCTAGGTGGTAGGGTGGCACAACCCTACCCTAGTAAATACCATGGCAAGTAATGACCAGTGACTGGTAGCGTTATCTACGTAAGAAATTGGCCGAAATTAAACTTAGTAGAATAACTTGGAAAAACATGAAAAGAACGGTCAAATCAGTGCAGGTTAAACTTGAAATCACATGGGAGAGGTTTATCAACACTCGGGTATAGTGTAAATAGACAAGAAACTGCACTGCATAGATCGGCTTTTGACGAAAAATTTCATCAAACTACGAATGATGTACGATGCCAGCTTTCTCCTAGCTAAGTTTTACATCAAAAAGTACAATACACTTATCTTGCACAGAAACAGTGAAATCGACGGTCAAAATCGAACGAACTTACAGAAGGAATTTTTAATTCCGACACAAACAATACAGGGAAAAAAGATTACAGAACACCCTCATTAATTCCGCGCAAGCTTATATACAATAGAGGGCAAGAACAGACAGCTTCTTAGTTTTGGTTAAGGACAACACAGAGAGAGAGAGATATACAGCCCGACTTGGAATAATAGGAGTGAGTATTTATACATAAGTAATTGACCAATTAGGACTGTCAATCAGAGAAAAAATCCACCAATCAAATCATTCATTTTAATCAGGAGTGAAGGTTGCACTCCAACATTGATCGCCATTCATGTGAAGCCTTTTGTTAGTTTGGCGTCAGAACTACATCTAATAAAAGCTATAAATACGAAGTTCGGATCGCTTACCAACCACTCTACTTTTTTGTCAGATGCTACCGGCCATAAAACTTGCAAAATAACACCGTTCAAAATCGAAGTGAAAACTTCTGTCGGAGCCATTTGGATATAGTTGGTGGGACCAGCGATTGGAAAATCAGATTAAGGGACAATCTTGCTATATAGGAAACTGACTCGAAATGACTAACATATATCTGAGAAGAAATTGCATCTTTACGGGAGATATATAGAACACACCATTACCCCCTTTCTGATTGAGAAAAGTTTTATAGCCAAACTTATTCAGTATTTTAAAAAAAGAAATTAAGTAATCATTTCATGTATAAGTCTTGTCCTTATAGAACTAGAGTTCATTAAACAAATCTGAAATCATCTCTAATCAGCGATATAACTTAACAAATAAATATAGACTAGATTGGTTCATTAATGAAATAAATAAATAGACTAAAGCCTCTTAAATTTTCTTAGGATAAAGACCATTTAATATTCTTGAAATATTTTCTCAAATTTACTGTCGTTATAACATGATTTTTTTACCAAAGCGGATGCCATAAACATCTCTTCTAGCTTCAAATATCTTAAAGACTTCTCACTAATGAATAACTTCATCGACAACTGTTAAATATCACAAACATTAATCTTAACTTCCAAATTAAAGAAAGTATGTAAAACTTAGATAATATAACCGTTTTTGTTGTATAAACTCTAAGTTTGTTGCGTTAGTAGTAATATCTTACTCTATATACTCACGCAATGTGCACTCACACAGGCCTAATACATTATGGATTTGTGACCTCCATACAAGCGACTGAACCCATCCCCCATCCCAATACCATAGCTGGGCTATGCAGACACTTGCTTGTTAAGAAAACTTGATGGAATGATAGTAGATATACATGATAGCTTTCGAAAGAAACTGGATTATCTAACGTAATTTATCATGTTGTTTTTTCAATTACAATTCTTCTTTGGATTAAATACCCTGACTGTCGACTTATTTTGCGAGATGGTCGGGGGTCTTTTGTTCCGGGCAGCTGTCAGCATACTATTCCCATGCTTTGTATATTGTGCAATACGCGTCTCGTGGTTTAATCAACAGCCTCTATTTTTCTGATCTGCTGTTTCACCGCGTCTCTAGGCGCCTCGTTTTCTTTGGATAGAATTCGCACGTGCCACAATTGAGTCCCTGTCCAGCCTTATTTCTCTGTGGCCGGTTTCTGCCCCCTGCCACTGCCAGCAATGGATCTTACCAATCCACAGCATCAAGGTAGAGTACTAATTAGCCCGTCTTGTACTGGGGTGTTACTTCTTGGTGACAGTGGTGCGCTATACCAATTGTTCCACTTGGTTGGAGCGACTGACACAGGAAATGCTGAGGTCGGATTTGCCTGTTAAGAATTGACTGGTTCTGTCATAATTGGTATCGCACTGATCAGTCTAGTTTCGAAAGGGAAGTATAAGGGCATTGATTGGGCACGGTTTTTGAATCATTGTGGACTGGTTTGTACTAACAATACCACTGAACTTTGATCATATCTACAATTATATTTGGCTGGTGGGATCTAACGAGGGCAGACTAGTCGATTATCGTACATAGAAAAGTTTAGTGCTGGTTTGATACGGCATTAATTGCCTGGCTTGTAACGAAAGGTGTATCCACTTCGTGGCGGGGATGTATATCACCCGTATTTGGTCTGGTACCTTCTAAAATTGCACGTCAGACACCCAGCCTTGTCATAAAGGATCTAGGCTCCCCTGGAATTTGAAGGCACTTGTATTGTGTACATCTGCCTACCCTGATTCAAGGTCAACTATCAGCTCTTCTACTTTCATCGGGAAAGACGACTGGTTAAGGACCTAGATTAAGTCTATAATTTCCGTCCTCACCATTTCTTCCTGATGGAGTGCATCTCCATGGAGGTCCTTCTTGTCTATGCATCGGAAAATACATATAAATCAAAAGTAGGCTTTTTCGCCAAATCAACAAAAATGCTAAGAATATACATCGGACTTCAAAGTTAATTTCCAGTCAAAAATAATTATTTGATTGGTGTAACGACCTTTTACTTGAAACTAGCGATCCTTCGGTTATTGTGATATCGGAGTTTATTAGAGGTCCTTTGTGATTTTGATGGAATACACACGTGACAGTAACAGGGAAAGGGGACATCCCATGAGCTCTGCTTAACATATATTTGAAAAAGCGAGCTTATATAGAAGAGGTCAATAAATGTCCCTTGAGTAAAATATATCAAAAGCGTAAAATGACCTTTATGGATCCAGGAACTCTTCCCAGAATTCTTCCTAGAGCTTAAAGTTTAGACCCTGGTTAGTCTGATTTTTTTCGCGCTCACCAGAAGGTCATTTTTCGGCTATAGGTAACAAGAAGTGTTGTTTTTATTCCAAAGTATTATATGTATACTGTCAATTTGATTTTCGCAAAAAAAAGTGCAATCAACTTCAGGCAACTTTTAATGAAGCGGAGAAATCAAATTATGACTTCATGATAATCTTGAATATTATGGAAAAGCAAACAGATAGGTACTCTGTAGAGTGCGGTCATGAGAAGAACAAAATGTCTGTCTAAGGTTCCTCTAAGTCGTCTCAGACCGATAAACAGGCAACCGTAAAGTACTTGCGAAATAGTTCGCCAAGGCGATTTTCACGAAATGTACACTTTACCGATTTTACCACTCTCTGCCTAGTCAATATATAAATCAAAGGACTGATAATACTGAGAGGTTGGACGCTGAAGTGTCAAAACTGTGGAATTCAGTTCAAATTCATTTATTACTTTACGAGTAAGCCTCCTTCCTTTAAACTTAAACCTGCATTCCCATTCGTTTACATATGTACGTGAATAACGCACAAAAACATAAATCCACATACAGAAATAAAAAAAATTGCATTGTCTTAACCCATTCCATGACAGTTGCGCTTTTATATGACCCTCATTATGAAATCTTTGGAAAACATTGTGGAAAATTAAGAAATTGCTTGCCACAAGCAATTTCTTCGTTATCCAACAAAATGACCAGGATTTTGAAGATTTTATCAACTTTCAATTGTCGTTTGAAACTTCTTTGAATTTGGACTGGTCTAAAATTTCATCGTGTTTGAATGGGCTATAAGCTCGTGTCAAGAACAGCAAAATTAGAATTTTCAAGCATAACATTCTCTTTTTGATCAACTGTAATACGTGAACTCCTTTTAGAATCTTGAAAACAGAGAATTACAGCTTCTACAGTAAGAAATCAATGACCTCGATGATTATTTGACCCTCAACTCGGCCAATTCTGTAACGATCATACTTACCTTACGTAGATTTTCACTTCAAGTTTATGAGTATATTGAAATTTGCGGAAATGCGCGTAAACTTGTTTCAGGGTGATCGACTTGAAATATCGGTTTAGAATTTGGAAAAAAGAATATCTAAAGCATTGTGAGTAAAATTCAAAAGAAAAAAAAGCGTTAACGTTATTGTAACTTTATTATAACGTTATTGTTTGCACATGGTAGTTTTGCTCTTTTCCTAAAAATTTCTATTGCATGATGAAGATAGTATCAAATTATCATGATGCCTACGACCCCGCTTAATCGCTCATGATAATCTCCTTTTTTTAATTTCATACCTCCATGGAAAATATCTTCATTTCTGATAATTTAATGGTATTAAGCGAAAAAAAGCAAATATTTTACAAATTCTGATACTTTTTGTATGAAACTATATCGTGCGGAAGCATGAAAAATAGCTGCGTGCTCAAAATTTTGTTCACGGAGGAATTCCTTTTTTCGGCCAATCAGAACAATAGTTTTTGACAGATATACTAACAATTGAATTATAGAAATCCATTCTCGCAAAGTGACGCTTTTTGACGCCCCTAAAGAAAAACAATTTGAAAACGTTGTGAAGAATGAAGAAACTGATTGCAACAAGCAATTTCTTCATTTTCCACAATGTTTTCGTCCCAAAAAGATGAAAAAATCTAAAATTTCATAAACTTGAGACAGACGTCTGCAACCCAATTCAATTTGGACCAGTCTAAAATTGTGTCGTCTGGTAATGGGTTAATCGTGCTGTCTAGAAATGTAGATCTAGACTACATTGTACCTGTTTGTAACTGAAAAGACTTCTAGAAGATGGTAATTCTGCTTAAAAATTTTATATCTATTTTAAGAAAAAAAAACTAGTTTTCATTCGTTAATTTACTAGCTTTTTTTATCCTGACACTCGAATGGCAAATGAAACCAGCACCCAAATCGTAAATTACAACGTTTTCTCAAGGAAAGGAAGTCCAACATTATGAAATATTGACCTATTTTTTCATTAGCTTCGCAGAAAGCCATCTGACAGAACCTTAACGTCGGCACAAATCAATTACAATCATATTTATTTACGCTCTCAAATCAACACAGAGTAGTTCTCAGATGTCCTTGAGACCTGATTAAACCAGTACAATCACAGTTATATACATGTACTATAAATCTTTCCTGAATCGTTGCACTTGCGATAGTAATTTTCCCAGTTTATTAGTCGTTTCATAAAGGTTTTTAGTTTGTGACTGTATACTCTTTATAACTTATCAGATTTTTTAAACCCTTTTAGTTAACATATGTTGGGGTATTTTTGTTGTTGTTTTTGTTGTTGTTTGCTCCTGCTCTTACTCTGGCTTGATTTTTACTTGGGAATAAACAGGGATCGTAATGTACCGATCGCTGTCCCCGCCAATTTACTTACGTTAGTCCCGCCGCTTGGTCCCCAATAGGCAGTATCACGTCGATTTTAAACGGCGTTAATTTTTGAAATTCATGGCTAGTAGCATGAAACAATAAAGTGGAATAGTTGGGAGGCGACCTAAATGTCGTAACTACAGCTTGAACAAGCTGTAGTTACGACGTTTAGGTCGCCACACCAACAAAATTATTTCACACAAACGGCTACCAATGTAGTTCAAATCTGAATTCCGGGCTGAATAGCTTATTTAATTGGTCGATTGATTCCTTGATTGTCAGCTACGACGGGTCAATTGGCTCGTTAGACCGATCCAAATCGGAAGAAGTTGCAGACGACATTTTTTTTATGTAATCTTAAAAAAACTGTTCAATTTTAATTGAAAACACTGTAACAGGCTTTTTTGCTGGAGTGCGTCCGAAAGCGTCATTGTGTGGGAATAATTAAATATGTCGGGTTATTGAATCGTTTTATGTTCTTACTGTTGATACTGTTACCATAGGGAATCATTGCAGTGGCCTATTTGCAGGCTAAACAAAATATTTAGTATATCTAAATTGCATTTGTTTCAAGACTGTTGCCTTTAGCTGAGGCAAAATTTCATTTGTTAGTCTAAATCATTTTTACACTAGCTTTTCTATAGCAAAAGAAAACGTCTCGGTCTTATCACGTATTAAAATGGCGGTTATATGGTCTAAATTAGCAATTATATGTGCAAAGGTCTAAGTCATCAATTTTCGTTGACAACTAATTAGCTAACCATGAAAGTTGAAGGTTGGTTCACACTGCTGATCAAATCTAGTCAACCTCATACAGTCAATCAGTCAGAATATTGTCTGTTTAAGTCTGACAGGGAGTCTAGGTCAAGAAAAGCGGGAAAACTTTGTTTATTGAATTTTTTTGACCCAACGAGGCATCCACTTGACTGCTTTTCGGTTAACTCTGCCTACTACTTAAACTTAATGTACTCGTTTTTTTTTTTTTGTTTTTTTTTTTTTTGTAAATTTCTTTGACGGTCATGGAATTCTTTTCAAGTCAAACTGATGAGTTCTCGGTATGAATACTTTTCTTTGCCGCTCTTTTTCGAATCAGTCCAGCAGCGAAACCTTGATTATTACTAAAAACGTGCAAGGGGAGTCGTTGTACTGTATAAATCCAACTGATACCATTTTGACATGCTTGGACAACTCGCTAGAAGCAAGATGGTGTCGAGTATGATGATTTTTTTCTCCTCCCACAATGATAAGAAGCAGTGACCTATGCTCTCGTCTGATTTTGTCTGCGTGCAATACACTTAATTTACGGGACTTTTGGAAAAGCATATCGTCGGTGTTCTACCAAAAACTCGTAATCCAGCTCTGAACAAGCTGTAGTTACGAGGTTTTGATACAACACCGGCGATATATAACATAAATTCTCACATCGACCAATTCAGTGTTAGAAAATATTCGATGCTGTCGTAGTTAATGAATTTATAAACAGTTCCAACAGGATATTTGCCCTGAATAACAAACGATGCTCGTGACTGAAGCATTATCCTATTTTTTGCTATATTGCTCTTGTCCAAATGGAATTTTACTATCAAACAGTAATCGCATTAAACAAAATCACAGTAGGAGATAATTGGACCGATGCATATGTCCAATTATCTGCTTTATTTATCGCTTTTGTCTGTTGAGTTAATTTATCAAAATAAAATATATCCTTCCGTTAATAAAGCTAAAACGAATGCGCAAAGGAATGCCGCTGTGCTCGGTATAATATTTCATAAGTTGTAAACAGGACCTATGATCAAACCGAAAAGGTTATAGCTACATCACTTGAAGAGTAAACAAAAATGCTTTCGTTGTTAATGTCCGCGTTGAAGGAATCAGCCAATTACACTTTTGATGCTGGTGTGGTAATATTCTTTTTAAAACAAGAGCACTGCCCATGGGTGCCAATGCTCGGCTGCAGGTGCTGGATAATGCAAAAATTCTATTTCAAAAAAGAGGATAACTCTTACAAAAACGCTTTCAGAGTTATCCTCCTTAATAGTCTAGATAGCTCTTGTGATGGTCAATACACATGTCAAGTTTCATGAGGATATCTTCAATAACAACAGAGGTATGACCAAGGTAAAATTTTGTCACGCCAATGCCAACGCCGACGCGAACGACACCAAGGTGATCACAATACGCCAGGTTTTCTCCTAAAATAGCCGAGCTAAAAATCACCCCGCTCTACCGTCTGTCATTCGCCCGAGCATATCTCAAAGAACAATAACTTTCAACTTAAAATACCATGTGTATATGTTGTGCCCAATCTTAAGAATATGCCCATTCTTAAGAACGGGCAGACACATTTTGCCCATTCTTAAGAATGGGCGCCCATTCTTAAGAATGGTCAATACAGTTTGTATCTATTACCGAACGCGTTTTTTTCGATCAATATCGACCAATATATTATGAATCGACCAACCAGTCGTCAATCAATTGCTAGATTAACCAAACAATAAATAAATGGTATATTTAACCGTGCGGGTTGACAAACACAAAGTGGAGAGCTTTCACTTCTTCAGAACACAATTTTGTCGCACTTCTCTACCACATTCGGAGCAGCTCGCATCCCGAGATAAATAAACAGGTTTATTTTTTTTAACTTTTGCAAGTTCCTGTTCCAAACTGGACTCTAAATACCTTAAATAGTAAAATATTTATCACCTTGTGATAGATAACGCAATGTACTCATGATCCGTCAGGTCGTACCTGAACTATTTCGTACCGTTTATGTTGGGTGGACGTATTGTTTTCTATCGCTAGATTTGTACTCGTTGTTTTATACTTTAACCCTTTAGTGTACAATCCCAAGTTTTCACGTTCCTGCGATTTTATACCTGACAAAACATTGGGGGAAAAGAAGAAATTGTACCAAGCCAATTTCTCCTTTTTCTACAATAATTTTTACCTTGTAGGATGGTTGCACTCTCGTTAAATTGTCATCTGCAACTTCTTAGGATTTGTACAAATGTAAAATTTAAAAAAAAAAAAAAAAAAAAAAAAAAAAAAAAAACAGGAAAGTGTTGAGTGCTTTTATGCAAGGAATGGTTATAGGCCTAATTCTAGAACTGTTGCATTTTACTTTTTAATGTAGTGACATTGTCCTATTGCACCATATAGGGATTTGAAATAGCATTTGATTAAGCCATAGCCCGGGTGGTAGGATATAATGTCTATGTGGGTCCACCCTGGTCCAAATAAAGACCCGGGTTCTGCAGTTAAGGAAATTATGGAATTGTCAATTAATGCCTGGGAGGTAGTGTATAATATGTGTGTAGGTCCACCTGAGTCAAATTATGGACCCGGGTTTTGCAGTTAAGGCAAATTATGATATTGACAAAATGAATGAATTTGAATAGTCTTTTGAATGGTATAGATCAGAACGGAAATGGTTTGATTTTGTGCTTTGAAAGTTTTGAGCAGGTTGTATTAAATTCAAAATGCTTGAGCTAATGTTTTAATCAAATTGCTTTGAAAAAAAAATGATTAAAAAAAATGATATAAACCATAAAACATCATGTTTCATTCACCAAATCAATTGAAATCAGTTGTTTTATTTCAATATCAGGTATCACAGCCTCCTTTAGGACCTGACTGAGGTAATCGCTTCCACCAAAAGGTTGACATGTAAAAAAAACACTTTCAGATGTTAAAAACATGAAAAAATAAGACCCATTAAAACTGCATTTCAATAAGTCACACTGTCACTTAAGTTTGGTCTTGATTGATTGATTGATTGCTTGGGGTTTAACGCCACTTGTAACAGTATTTCAGTCATATCGCAGCCGCTCAGAGCACCTAACAATGGTTTTCTAATATTTCTCACACCAGTACTACCACTACATCCTTACCTGGCCTCTAACTGCTATTCCACTTAGGTTTACAATTATCCACCCATTGGTGAGAGACAAATGTCGGAAAGAATATGTGCCGCCCCCTGGGGATCGAACCCATGACATCCCATTTTGAAGTTTGACCGAAGATAAACAATAGGAATACATATTTATTAAACTGACTTCCCTTACATTTTATTTTAAGCCACTTTTAAAAGTATTTCAGTCATATCATGAAGGCTTGAGCACCTACCCCTAGATTCTCTCATAGTGCAACAACAACATCCTTTCTGTGCCCCCAGCTGCTCATTAGACTTAGGTTTACAATTATCTACCCAATTGTGGGAGGCAAATGTCTGAAAGGATTTTTGTCCCAGCCGGGATTGAATTCGCGACCTCGCAACTGGGAATGGCATATGTTACTAACTGTGCTATGGACGCAGTCCCCAAAAGTTAAATTGTCATAGGCAATATACATGGCAATGTGTTACAGTGTTTTCAATAGTCTTTATTTAACGCATCAAAATGTGAAGATGAGTGGGAATAGGTTCAAGAGCATATGCCAATTGAAATGCATTGTACAATCCAGGTAGCTCAGTTTGTAACACACTTTTTGCTAAATTCACAAGTTCACTTTGTCAAAATTCAAAGAAGTTGTAGACAACAATGAAATTAGAGTGCAATTTGAAAAGTAACTAACCCACAGAATAGAAACTATAGTTGGAAAAGAAGAAATCACTTGTTACAAGCAATTTCTTCTTTTTCCAAAATGTTTTCTCAAGTATAAAATCTTAAGGACTTATAAAGCAGGGATTGCACAGGAAAGTGTGAAATAAAAGAATATGCCTATTAAGTACATACAAATTCTTTGCAGTCTAATAAGAATTAATACTTTCAGACTCAACAAAGATGGTTAGTAAATAAGCTCTCCACAGGGAGTTGATTGCTACAAGCTAACATTTGCTGTGTTGACTTGATCACTCATTTATCAATGTTGTCAACACAAAGTCTATTGTTTTTCAGATTTTAATTTCAAGTTCCTATCACCAAATGAAATGCAATGTCATTGACATCACTGTTCATGCAAACAATCAGTATCTTGTATCCATTAAAGGGGTGATCAAAAGCAATCAGTCATTTAGCTCACCTGGTCACAATATGCTCATGGTGGGTTTTTGTTATCCTTTAATGTCGGGCATAAATTCAGCAATAACACTTTAGATTTCACAATTTTGGTGGGTTTTCCCAAACTTACAGAAATTATTGAATGGTCATTAGGAAGATCCCTTTGGACTTTGATGACATTCCATCCTATTTCACAGGAAAGTGTTCTTAATGCCAGTTTCCTCTTTACAATGCAACAGGTGCTTAATTTTGGCTCGATCTTTCTCAAACTTGCTGGAAGTGGTTATATAGTAATGAGGAATATGACAGCTCATCACAACATGCATCATATGGCTCTCATGTATGGTCATAGGATCTGTTATGTGCCTATGTTGTATTAAAAGTGGAACATTGTAATAGATATAGCTTGTGGTTTTACTTGTGTGAGAAATGACAGGAGCCATGGTTAGGTGCACCAGTCATATGATATCCATGTATCAGAAATACTGTTGAAAGTGGCCTTAAACACCATTCAACAAATAAACCTTGATGACAATTTCATATAATTACAGCTATACAAGTTTTGCACATTTTCTTACATGCAAGGAAGATCCGTGTATAGAATATCATAAAAAGGGGCCTTTACCCTTTCCTCGGGTTCGATTCCCGACGGCGGCACTCATCCTTTCCGACTATTTGTCTCTCACCAATGGGTCGATAATCGTAGACCTATGTGGGATAGCAGCTGGAGGCTAGGAAAGGATGTAATGGTAGTACTGGTGTGAGAAATACCAGGAATCCATTGTTAGGTGCCCCAGCCGCCGCAATATGACTGAAAGATTGTTAAAAGCGGCGTAAAACCCCATTCAAACAAACAAATTACCCTTTCCTGTTTGTCAAAATTTAAAATTGTTCAATTTGAAAGAAGCTGCAGACAACGATTAAAAGACAGTGCAATTTGAAAAGTAACCAATGTACGGGGTAGAAATTATTGTGGGAAAGAAGAAGTTGCTCGTTACAAGCAATTTCTTCTTTTCCCACAATGTTTTTGCTAGCATGAAACCATGGGGACCTATAAACCAGGGACTGAACAGGAGAGTGTTAATGACAATTGCCTTGTTATGGCTTACAAATCAAAAATCTTGGCTAAGTCTCTGTGTTTTATGCTGCAAGGGAATTCCAAATATTTTTTCAAGCTATGTGGAAGACCCAATATCAAATAAAATAGCATATTTCACCAAATATCAAGAGAACCTCTGCCATTCATACAGGTTAACAAAATGTTAGACTGATCCAAGTTAAAAGAAGTTACAGACAACACTTTCATCAAGACTTAAATTATCATAATCTTTGTCTTTTGGGTAAAAACTTTGAAGATAATGAAGAAAATGGCTTATAACAAGCAATTTCTTTGTTGTCCACAATGTTTTTCAAAGCTTTTTAAATGACAGGCATCAAAAAGTGGAATGGTGTGGGAATGGGCTAGGTGAAAATATCCTAGCAACTCAAACCCATTATCACACAACAAATTTTAGACTGGTTCTAAATGAAAAAACTTACAGTTGACATTTCAAATCGGACTAAGATTGGAAAGTAACTGCCAAATAAAGTAGTGAACATCTGGGGAAAAGGAGACATTACATGTTACAAGCTATGTCTCCTTTCCCCTCAAAGTTTTCTGTGATCATATTTCCTCAGGTTGCCAAAAAGCAAAATTGTCTGGTCATGGGTTAAGTAGTCAAATTTGTAGAAAGAATCATAATGCTAACAAAATAGTTTTTTCCATCAAATATCAAGTAAAAAGGGGACTTAGTATCTATAACAGCTTTGAAGATCATTTTATACTTTTATGCCCCTGCATCGAAAGATAGGGGGCATATTGTTTTACCGTTTCCGTCTGTCTGTCATTGAGTCTGTCTGTCTGCAAAACTTAACCAAAAAACTTAACATTGCCAATTACTACCAGCATATTCAAAATACATCTCCATAATACGCATCTCCTCATTTCAAAGTCAAGGTCATGTGATAAGGTCAAGGTCACACACCAAGATCAAACACAAAAAACACTCATGTACGGCGGGGGCATTGTGTTTCACAAACACATCTTGTTTGCCTGTACATTTTTCCACCTTTAAGATATTTGTATGGTCATCTTAATGACCCTTTACTCTTAATATTGTAATTGAATATCAAGGGTTCATCGCAAAACTGTAGTAACTCTGTTTTTGGCAAATTTTACAGGAGAGAGGAAATAACATTCTCATTTTTTCATTTCAAATTTACTAAAGGAAAAATTCTGAACGTATTTTCCTTTTTTTCCAAAAGTTGTATATAATGAGTTATATGTATATGTGTGAGTTACTACAGTATTGCACTGAAACAGCTCTAAAAGATTCATTGCATTACTGTAGTAACTACAGGTACTACTGTATTGCGTACTTATTCTGATAAATTTTATGAAAAAAAATCTGTTCAATAATGAAGTAAAAGATTAATGAAGCTTTGCCCGGATCAAAATTATATGCATTGTTGATAGGTTACTTGAAGATTGTTACTGCAGCTTGAATATCCTGCTGTAGTTACATAGTTTTGATATCCCTCAGGCAATATATAATCTAACTTATATTAGCCTAACATCAACCTTGCCTACTAATTCTTGCGATAACAAAATCCAAAATAAGTATTTCAATACAAAAAAATGTTATATTAGTTTGCTTTTGGGCCAATTCTAACTCTGGCTGAAGGGGATTTGTCATTGCGTTGACTCTGTCATGACCCAATTAAATAGTTTCTTATAAATTTTCCACAGAAAATATTTGATGGATTAAAAACAAATTTCACAGGGATTATCCTTGGGTTACCCTTTTTTCTGATTCCTTATGTTAATCTGAAATGATTTTTTTATTGGCATAAAATAATTATGTATAGTGAAAAATCCTTTTATCAGAACCTTTGGTCAGGCTTCAACCAAATTCCACATCAATAGGTCTTGGGAAAAGCTTTCTCATATTTCTGAAAACATGGCTTTTATATACAAGAAAGATTCTTGGGTGATCCCTTATAATGTAGATCCCTTATTATAACCAATAAAAAACAATGCGGGCTTTTAATGGCCAGGCTTAATTCTATGATTCTGATACCAATTATGACCATAGAGAGTCATGTCTCAAGTTGCAGAGACCCATGGAAATAATTCTATTTCCTGGAATAAAAAAGTTTCCTACCATGTATGAAGTGGCAGAGTCTCAAAGGGTCACCCTATATAGATTTAGTGGATTTGGGGTGGGATGGGATTAAAAAAAGCATTTCACAAACCCCTAATGCTGTAGGAATTATCACTGGATTTTCTTTTACATTCTTACAAACTAGTTTCTTTGGCGACTGACAAATGGAAATTTAGACAGGTAAGATTGGAAATGCTCTCCCCATGACTAGGATAGCTTATAGCTCTGTTATTTGGCATTATGCATAAGATCATGGTCCTCTATGAGAACTGCTATGAACATTACTTTTATGGATTGTGAGATGGCTTAGCAAAAGAGAAGAGAAACAATAGGCCTTAAGAGATACAGAGAATATTTTCTTAAACAACAATATTACTCAAAAAATTTTCTAAACAGTTTATCAATGAACTTGATATCAATATTTGTCACATGGTTCTCCAAAGTTCCCAGGATCTCCTTTGGGCAATGAAGAATGAAAAAAATAAGATTGTTTTATTTTACTGAGCACTCACCAATACATTTTATAGATGTACAAGTTATAGTGAATGATCAAAGGACAATTTTGTCTTTACAGGTTATAGACAAAATTGACCTTTGATCACTCACTTTAACATGTACATCTATAGTTTATTTTAAACTAATTTAGCAGCTATATTATGTAGGTTGTACATCTCCATAAATCATCTGCAAAGAAATGATATATTTAACTGGTTTAAAATCTGGGCTTCATAAGCAAAAGTATAATTAGGAATCTTCTCTCGACCCATAAAAGAAAAGACTTTGAAATTTGATACTAAAAAGTCTTCTTTGAAGCTGTTTTTGATAAATGTGATGAAAATATCTGAAATAATAACCTTTTGATCCCTATTTTTACAAGCCAAACACATATTTGAACTTTTCTTGAAATATGAATACATGTGTTTTTCTTATCCATCAGTTAATATATTATACTACAGCAAGTGTTCTGCTAGAGTCTATTTGTCTATTTAAGTAATGGTAGTAAACACATACAGGCATTTTGAATGCCTCTGCATTTAGCTAAAAGAAGATCTTTGGTAAAGACTGAAACCTGTAGAAGTTGGCCTAGATATGTGGGCTAGCATTTTTTTTACTTGAATAACTATAGAAACATTAGTGGAAATACTTTTATTATCAGAAACTTTGCCTATGAGTTGTATTGGGATATATGCTGGTTAGAACAGTATATCTAACGCTCAAGAGAGGCAGTTGGGAAAACATGGTATGAAATGAAAATTTCTTATGTTGCACCATGTTTTCTACCCAGTTAGTTGAAAAAATCTAAAATTTTGTGAACTTTAAAATGTGGTCTGCAACCCCTTTCACCTTGGGCCAGTCTAAAATTTTGTCGTCTTATAATCGGTTTATTATGCATCTACATAATGCAGACAACAATGTGGTTGGATGCAGTTTGAAATGAAATCATTGTATGTAGTAGAAAATATTGTGGAAAAAGAAGAAATTGCTTGTTACAATCAATTTCTTCTCTTTCCACAATCTTTCCTCAAGTATAAAATCACAGCAAGGTAAAATCCCGAGTTGGAACAGGAAGGGGTGAGATAGCAACAACATACCAATTGATTTAGTATATCATTGAAAGCATCTTGTTGTAATAGTGATTTTTGCCATTTCAATGTTAAGATTACACGTACCTTTATTTTCACTTGTATGTCAAATTAGAAGTTAACTCATTTAACTACTTTGAAGAGAACAGCTCTATTGAAGTCAGTTGTTTGTTTGTTTGTATGGTAATTAATGCCACACTTTAAAGATCTCCAGCTATATCATTACTTAGTCCACCTATCCCTTTCCTGAACAAATTCGGGTTTTAAGGCATTATAATCTAAAACTTAGAGAGAACATTGTGGGAAAAGAATAAATTCTTTGTTACAAGCAATTTCCTCTTTTCCCGCAATATTTTCTACTAAGAAGATGTGTTACTTTAAAATTGCACCCTTTTTATATTGTCTTCTGCAATTTCTTTGAATTTTGACAAGCCTTAACTTTTGAAAAAAACAGGAAAACAGGAAAGAATTATAAGAGTATTCACGAGCTTCCTCTGTATCAGTAAATGTAAGCCTCCTGGGCTTTGAATATCAAAAACATAGATACCTATGTGACAAGCAGTGCAGTCATAGAGATTCGAACCTGCAACCCTCAATTTCTCTCAGATTTATAGCCTACTACTAATGAGACATGCAAAACCCTTGGTTGATTGTCCAACTAAACAGGCTAGCTATGAGGGAAACTTCTTGGCTTATTTTTGCTTTTTTTTTCATTTAACCTATTCCTACACAATAACACTCTTGGATGCCCCTCAAGAAAAACAATTGGGAAAACATTGTAAAAAATGAAGAACTTGTTGCAAGCAATTTCTTCATTTTACATTATGTTTTCTACCCAAAAATTTTAAAAGAAATTTAAAATTTCTCAGATTTTAAATTTTTGTCTGCAACTAATTTTAATTTCGACCAGTCTTAAATCTTGGCATCTGGTAATGGGTTAAATATGAATTTTTATTTGGCCTGTAAAAATAGCTTATTTTATATTCACTTGCCAAATATTTAACTACCTTTCTTTTTTATTTGTTTGTAGTTCAATGCTATTTTCAACTGTAACTCAGTTATATCAGGGCAACTGATGCACCTGACCATGGCTTCCTGTTGTTTTCCATACCAGAACTTGAACATTCAAGGAGCTACCATATAATGTCAATGAAAAGTACTTTCATTTGGCCATTGGTGAGAGACAAATTAATCACACATGCAATGACACATGTTGAAAATGAATATAGCTGATCTGTGGTTCAAACTCATGACCTTTGGATTCAGGATCAAAGTGTGTTACTGACTAAGTTAACTGAGTTCAGCTTTTTTTAGCTCACCATACAACAAGGTGCTCATGGTGGACTTTTTTATTGTTGAATGTCCAGATTGTCCTCTGGTTGTGTGTTGTTTGTCATCCATTCAAGGAGCTACCATATAATGTCAATGAAAAGTACTTTCATTTGGCCATTGGTGAGAGACAAATTAATCACACATGCAATGACACATGTTGAAAATGAATATAGCTGATCTGTGGTTCAAACTCATGACCTTTGGATTCAGGATCAAAGTGTGTTACTGACTAAGTTAACTGAGTTCAGCTTTTTTTAGCTCACCGTACAACAAGGTGCTCATGGTGGACTTTTTTATTGTTGAATGTCCAGATTGTCCTCTGGTTGTGTGTTGTTTGTCATCCATTGTCAATTCAGTGTTACCGCTCTACGGGTCACAATTTTGGCGCAACCCTACTCAAATATGCTGGATTTTTATGCCCCCGGATCGATAAGATCGGGGGCATATTGTTTTACCGGTGTCTGTCTGTCTGTCCATCTGTCTGTAAAACTTAACCTGCCTACTAAACATTTTCCTATAACTTCAACCCTGATTAAGTTGCAATGCTAATACTTGGCATGTAGATATGTCTCAACAAGGCGCACCGCTCTAACCTTGCAGTTTGGGGTAAATCTTTCTACAACACGCAGAAAATGTTTGTATGGTCATAGGGATGATCTCCATTCACCCATTTGCAGATGACAAAACTTAAGACTGGTCAAAATTGAAAGGAGTTGCAGACGACAATTTGAAGTTTATGAAATTTTAGATTTTTTAACTTTCTAGGCAGAAAACATTGTGAAAAATGAAGAAATTGCTTGTAACAAGCAATTTCTTCATTTTACACAATGTTTTCCCGTTATTTTTCCTAAGGAATGTCCAAAAGTGTCTTTGTGTGGTAATGGGTTAAATAATCGTGGTTCCAATTCTGTCTATACCAGGTGAAAAGCCAACTTCCTTGTTCCACTCAACATATCACTCTTATGGCTCAAGCCTGCTGAAAATGTATGATTGATGCCTATGGAACATGGTAGCATTTCATCCATTGTCACTGGAAAAGGGGCTTTAGTGACTAATTCATTGATACTGTACTATAGATCATAATTTTCAGCTAAACTGGCTAAAAGCCATAGGGTTATTGACATGGCTTGGTGTCTGTTGTGCGTCCAGTAGTCTCTCTGTCCGTAAGTTTTACTGTAAAAATCCTCCCACCAGAGTACTGAACTGAATTCAACCAAATTCACAGAAATGATCCTTGGGTGACATTTCATCAGATTCCTTCAAAGAATTTTGATCAGTTTGAGAACATGGCTTAAATGGGTGGAAACATTGTATGTTGAAAGTTTTAAAAAGCCACTCAGAACCAGTGGATAGATTTCAACCAAATTTTGTAGGAGGGATCCTTGTGTGACCCTGAATCAGATTCCTTCAAACAAATTTGATCAGATGAAAATCGTGTCTTTAACCCATTCCCACACATTGACACTGTCTGTCACCCCTCAAGAAACCAATTGAGAAAACATTGTGTAAAATGAAGCAATTTGCTTGAACCAAGCTATTTCTTCATTTTCCATAATGTTTTCAAAAAATTTGAAAAATTAGAAAATTCACAGGATTCAATTTGTTGTCTGCAACTCTTTTCAATTTGCACTGGTATAAAGCTTTGTCATATGGTTAAGGGTTAATGGGCAGGGCTAATTTCCAAATATTGTGAAAACTTTGAAGAAACTTTTTCTCAGAAACCAGTTGATTGATTTAATTCTTATTTCACAGGGATGAACCTTTGGTGACTTTCTTATTGCCATATATGTTAGACAGTGAAAACTTTTATTTCTCAGATACAAGTCGACTTATTTTAACAAAATTATTCTTTGGAGACCCTTTAACAGATTTCCTCAATGAATTTGATTATATTAAAAGCATGGCTTTTTCCTGGTGGAGGGCTAATTTCCAAATATGAAATATATTCTGAAAACTTTAAAATCTTCACCGAATCCTGTGGATGGGGATTTTTAACCAAATTTCACAGGAATGACCCTCAGAATGACTCTTTGTCAGATACCTTCATATAACCTTGGTCAGTTGAAAAACATGGCTTTTATGTCCATGGCATAGAATGGATATTTTAAAAATTTTGTAAATACCTTTTTATTTGAATTAATTCTACATACCTTAACTTGACTATTGTAAAAAAGTGGAAAATTTTTAAGTGCTTCTGTAGAACTATTTCAAAGAATTCATTGCCCAGATTTATTTGCCAGATATGGCAAAGATAATTCAGTTTATATTGAATTCTGTGGCCGCGGCAATTATTGCTTTCCGTAGCATGTCAGACTTATAATCAGCTAGGGTGTTCCAGGTTTGGTTCTGGGTTTGCGGCAAATGTGCTTTCCGACATTTGTGGAGGCTCGGAAAGGATGTAGTTATTGTGTACTTATGAGAAATACTAGGACTCCATGGTTAGATATATATGAAGTATTGTGCTGTCTTAGAGGCAATGTAATTGTAACTACTCATCTAATCACCCTTTTTGTCCATTATACTTATGAAACATGCATAAAAGTTTGTGTAGTCACCAAAATGACACCTTTATAAAGGATGGTTACTTTAGTAGAATAGATGACACAAGATTGTAAGTGATTTAGCATCCATTTGTTACTCTTGTTTGTAACCGATTACCACATAATTTCACTTACCGCCCTGAAGAAATATGATTAAGGAAAATTTGAAGCAAGAGGAGCAAATGGCTTGTAACAAGCAATTTCGCTTTTTTGCCAAATATTTTCTACCTTATTTTGTGCTTATTTCCAATTTGAGTAGACTTTGCCAAATTTCCTGCAGCTTAATTCTATCAGTTTTAACATTATCTTACATTTGTCTGGTAATTGGTTAATCCATTCCTACACAAGAAAATTTGACAATGGTCCAATAATTGAAAGAAGTTGCAGATGATAATTTAAACTCAATGAAACTTTAGATATTTCATACTCCTGGTTATAAAACATTGTGGAAAATGAAGAAATTGCTTGTTACAAGCAATTTCTTTATTTTACACAATGTTTACCAATTGTTTTTTAAGTGTTGTCAAAAAGCGCCATTGTGTGGGATTGGGTTAAAAGTTGTTTTCCTTTACGATGCTGTCCGGTGACCTTGCGCATCTAAGATAACTTTCATAATGCGCAAGGTCACCGGACGCGCACGCAAGATAACCGGACACGAATGTATCAAGGTGCTACCGTTTTTTGAGATGCGTAAAACCTCTAATTGTCACGGTTAAAATTCGCTGAATAACTTCACACACTTAATAATGTCACATATGCCTTATTTTTAATCAAAAGACGGGTTTACACGCTGACAGAATACGGTAGAAAAAGTCATGGTGACATCGTCATTTCTTAAGGATTGACTGCGTTCCGTCTTCGTGTTTTCTAAGATGGAAGATTGATAACAGAATAAGATTACGAAATATTAGATGTTATTGATCTTACAAAAACAATATGACCATGATATTTATTTTGCCATGGGACGACCTTTTAAAAAGATTATTGGTTCACCGGAAGTTATATCGAACGACTGTAGTGAAGCCGTATCGGAGTGGGTTTTTCTATAATAACGTTTTATTATGGTATATTACGGTTCACATACAAATTAAGTGTTCTAAAATTAATATTTCTTACAGTATTACCAACGAAAAGGCCTATTTTCCTATTAAAATCGACGTTTTGCCCATTCTTAAGAATGGGCAAAGCCTTGATTTTACCATCTGCCCATTCTTAAGAATGGACATTCTCAAGAATGGGCACGACATATATAGTTGTTTATCTAACTTCTGAACAGTGCAACGTCGAAGACCCTAAAATTATTACCTGCTTATTAACGGATCGCCGGCCCACCATCTCCGGTGAGAAGCTAAACCTGGATATTGAACGAGGTTGTTTTGCTACATTTTTGGCCAATAACATGAAACAAAAAAGAAAAACGAATGTTTAGCGTCCTGAACGGCGTAAAAGTCGCCAAACCAAGATAAATATTCAACATAATTGTCAAGCAATGTCCGGCGTACAATATCCAGAGTTTATCCAATATTTAATAGCTACCATGCCTGATAGATCTTACGTGTGCTGTCGAAACTTGCAATGCAAATATTCAATAACATGCATGCTTACTTATTCCATTTCTTGTAAATATTTTCCCACTTGAAATTTCGTTAGGAATCAGATTCAAAAAGCATAATTGCTATCAACAAGAAACTTCGTGGATTTATACATCTCTATATAAACAAGAGCGTTGTTGGTCCTTAAGCGCTAACTTGGATTAAATCATAGAAATACTAAACAAGGAAAAATATTTATTATGGAGCCACTAATGATATATCACGCAAATGATGAAACCCCGAATCTTCATTATTTGTCATAAGAACATTTTGAATGAGTTTTCCATTGTTTCTACGTTATATAATAGGGACAACCCAGCGGAGTTTAAGCATTACCCTTGTAGCATCACATGAATGAATTTGGAAGACATTTACAAGAGATGATACAACCAAATATTTATGCTCTGTGTTTTCTTCTTGCGGAGAAGATTTTAAAAGATTGTTTCATTTCAGTTTCTTCACATACCGGGAGCGCTGGGCCATACGTGAACGAACAGTTAAGAAGTTCACTTGGAGATTCTGCATACCAAATATGAATATTCTAAGCTGAAGAAGTTTTCAAATGCTAAAATGGGAACTTTTTTTTTCACTCCAGCAGATTCAAACTTTGGCCAAACTCAGACGAAGACTACTAAAGAATGCTACATGCTTATAAACTGTTCACTGATTTTTGAAGTTTTTCCCTTTGTCTCAATGTAAATAGGTTTCGTCCGGGTGAGGCCTAAATATGAAATCATGGGCATCATGAAAAAAACCTTTATAGAAGTTCAATAGAAGATTAAATAGGACTGTTATGTGAGATTAGACTGTGGTTAAAAAAGGACGGTATGCTAGTGGTCACTTCAGCTTTATTTTAGCTGCATTGCATACATATCGTATGAACATATAAACTTATACTCACCGGTTCCAAAATCTACTCTAAAACTATCTGTTTCGTTCACTGAGTTGATAAACATTAATTTAAAAGGAATAGTATCGATATCTGATGCTTGCAGAAGTCACAAAAGAGTTTTTTATTACCTTCTGTTATAATTACATGATAATTACCAGGGTATAAACTCAAAGCCTATATACGTTTGATATCTAACTCAACGATGACATTATTTCTTTTATAATGAATTAGAAACTTGTGTAGATTGATGTCTCACATGTCCTGAAACTTGGCTCGAATGTGTTGATGGATAAGTAAGATACTGGGTCACCTATGATAAACACCTTACCCTCTGGCGTACATGCCGGGTTAATCTCGGGAATGGCAGTTTTTGATAAAGCCACTATGGGTTTTGAAAATGAATTTTATTGGTGGATGGGGGAATACACTTTTGAAAGTTCAATGCCCAAAAATAGTCCTAGTAATTTCCTATGTTAGTTATCTGACTGAAATTTTGCACGATAAATTTCTCGGACATCATTACAGCTATCAATGATTATTATTTTATTGGATAGATCTCAATGAGGTGACGTGCCATATCAAAGAACTATATCTCGACCTTATTTTATTTTATTATTTCTTCGTATTTAGTTGTGACCTTGACTTTGGTAAATCCTAACAAATATTTCCAAAGACTCTAGCTTTGGTCAAGGGAATCAATTGGGTCACGTTAATTTAAATCTAACTATAAATGTAGAAGATTTTGTTCGGAACACGGATTACCGGCATAAGATCTATTTTCAAACCGATAGACAGTGGCGTTTATTTCAATATAGGACCCTTTATCAAAATACATATAAGTAAAAAAAATAGCTTTACGTTGTGGGATCAAGTATTTTCTAAGGAAATTGACGTATAAAACTTATCCTCATCAACAAATAAGCTTTGAAACTTTTCAGGTAATTTTTCTCATTCATAACTCTCTACTTGAATACCTCAAACTATATCTGTACTAAAAGATATCCATAATTACGGAAGCCCGGATTTTATGAATTATGTAATATTATCAATTTTTATCAACTAAAAAAAATATTGGAAATAGGACTTTCATGGTCGTCTGGCTTTTTCGATTATTGGAATACTATAGGATAATACATTTCCGAACTCGAACAACATTAACGCCCTACAATAAATTGAAATAAACATATTTAAAATTGCTCCAATTAGGAAATGGAGTTAAAATAGTTGCTCACTTTAAAACTTTCAATTCATTACACCACAATGACCAACAGAAACAAACATTGTAAAACAGATATGTTTTTTACAGACTGTTATGCAAATCCGCACCAGAAATACTCATTTTTTGTCTGCAAGTGAATATCTTATCCATCAATAATGTATATTATCTTATGTAATGAGTATCCTGTCTGATAACAATTATTTTTGCTTATTTTTCAAATATATCCTGGTAAGACAGTGTATCATATATCCAAGTATTGTAAATCAATGAATAAAGAAAGGTGAATCATTCGCACGACCGGAAATGTCGACAGCACATGTTTTGCGCTGTTATATGTATAATTAACGCAAAATAATTCGTGAACAGAACAAAACAAGTTTGCTGATATAATCAGTCCATTTGTTTAAACAAATAAGTCGTTTACAACAGATAAAACCAGGAATATCGTTTAATATTTATTCTAAATAAAACAATAGAACAAAAGTCATGCTCATGAAGGTCCTTTCAAGCCCCGGTTGATATTTTACTCATATTAATTTATGTTTATATGTGTATATATATTTGTGGTTGAGTGCTGTATTTATATATATCTTAAATTCAATTTCAAAATTGTAAAATACTGAGTTTTACACTTTCTGACAACACCTGTTGCTACAGAGCTAAACACTATAAATATTAATGACAAAATAGAATAAGACCAATTAGTGTAACCTCATTTCCAGACAAGCTAGAATTATGAATCACCACATACAATAATTTGCAGTATAATTGTTATATTCAGATACACGAACTCGTAAAAGTCTCCGTCACAATCAAAAACTGTCATAAATTAAAGGGTTCATAACATTTTTGCACACAGCCTTTATTGCAAAGATATGTACCGTAGACAATACTTAATATTTGAAAAAGAGAAAGTAATACAACATCCTAAAGAATATATGTATCTCTTTTTTCATATATTTCGGTGCTTGGAACATAATCTACGTGTTCAATTTAACAAAACAAAAACTATAAGAATGGTGAATATTTAAGTTACGGAGGGCGACAATTTAAAGTGCGTGTAAATCTTAATACCTTACAAATGGTACTAAACAGGTTAGAAAACGTCTTGTGAAAAGATTGTACTTCTTGTTTAAAGCATTTCCCTTTTACAAATGTGTTTTTCCAGAGTCTATATAGTTCAATGTATGATACGCGGTGCCGCTTTTTATGGTAAGCTTGTTGCATAGATAACAAGTAAAAAAAGCGCTCTAATTATTACTACTTTCCTTAAAAAATAAATAGGGGGACTTTACTCATTACTTCAACCTTTATTGCTGTTTCAATTCATGAGGTAAACGACGGGAACATTTACAAACATTACAGCTTATAGAACTATTGTAAAAAATTTGACTTGCCACTTCATTATCTTCGTTATTCTTCGATGATATCCGCGGGATCATATTGATGTGACTTGTGGTGCAATCTTGAATATACATAGAAATGAATTCATGGTTCGAATCCGCATAAGTTCTGTAGTTTTCACTTTAATTTTTGTTTGTTTGATTTGACAGCTTGAAAATTACCCGGGTGATTTCCATAGTTCACCGCAACCTTTCACCATTGAACAGATTTTCCGGTGCGGTCGTCTTGAGCTCAAAAGGTAGACAAACATGAGTTGAATTGATTAGAAAAACTCAAATTACTCTTTCCAGAGAACTTCACTTGTTCCTTGCTCTTGTATATTGATATCAAGAAAACTCTTGCTTGCTGTAGTGTCCAAATAAACTATAGGTTGTTTAAGCTGCTTTTTCCTTCCTCAAAGGGAAGATATGCATGCAAGCTGTATTTTTTACGTCTGCCAAGAATAAGTATTTTACGAATAGTATTTTATAACAGAGACGCTGCACAGAATTATGTAGTGTCACTTACTTACTACTACAAATGCTTGCAAAATCGACAACATTTACTGTATAATCCAATACAGTATACCCTATGAAATATCGAGACTGGTTATTTCCAGCGGCGATCTACACAATAATATTATGCAAGTATGTATAACTACATTGTTAAAGATTTTTGAGATCGCTGGGACGTATGAAATATGTTTATACTTCCGACTGAGTCGAGATTTACTTTTGTCAAACGAGTAGGTAATGCCTGTTTTCTTATATGAAGTGTTGAAGTCAATCCCTAGCAAAATTTCAATTTACATTGTGTTTCATGAAATTTTAGGAAGCCACTCTTTTGTTTAGCTAACCTTGCGAGTTTACAGACTTCAGCATTACATTTCATTGAAAAGGTTAAATGTTTTCCATTCATTAAGGCCGAGTGGACAGGGACAGACAAAATGCGATTCTAATGCTTCAGACAAATTACATTGGGAAGAAATGCAGAGAGACTAATGAAGAATTAAGAAGACTGCATAGCCATAAGGCTTCCGGATTAGACTTCGCCTGATACTGCCTCAAGTACTACAGAAGTATGTTCTAACAAAGTATCGACGATGTTCTACCAAAACCTCGTTACTACAGCTTGGAATAAGCTGAAGTTTCCAGGATTTTGTCGAACACCGATGATATGTTTTCATTAGAAAGGAATGAGCATGTTAAATGGTAATTTTGATATTTCATGACCAAAAGTTTAAAAGGTTTCAGAGCCCTTTTAGGGGCACAGTTTTCCACCAAGGAAATTCCTGCAATTTTCGTTAAAGTTGTTTACAGACCTCTCTATAAATAATTTCAGATTGTGTCACAGGACCGATAAGAAAAGCGTTTCCGGAAACGGAAATGAGTCACACATTCATTTTATGCTGGCTACATGAAGTAATTTAGAAATTTATTATCGGTTTTGTTCGGTAAAGCTGAAATTATTGGGAGAGGGTTTGTAGAAAATTTTAACGAAGTTTTCGTAATTCGTCCCTTCGTCCCTTCAAGAGCCACAGAGCCTTCCATAGCTATGTCAATATAATGAAGCCTGTATTTACGATTTTTCGTTATCGTGAAAAAGGCGTCATAATGCATGCGATGGCGTTTTTGACAAGAGGCATTAATTGATTTGCGGAATATCCTTTATCAACAAATTCCCAAATTTTTATCGATGTATCTCGGAAAATACCCGTAAATGAATCTTGCATAGTACGACCAATAAGATGCAGTGACATTAGACTAGGTTTCGACACGCTTTGGCTCGATATTTATCTATTGATTGATTCCTTCATTTTTTTTATTATTTTTTTATTCCGCTCGAACCTGTTGATAGTTCATAATTTACTTCAAGTGGATTTGGTCAGAAGAATTTTGCTGTTTCCCAAGAATTCTCAAACCTTTCTATATTGAAGTACATCTCGATTTTTATTTGTTAACCATTTCATGTACATATGAGTTGATACCCTCAATCTATTTGGTATAGGATGTATCCTTTATTGATAATCGTTTGGTTTGATCTTTAGAGTGCTTAAAATCTATATTTGTACAGTGTAGGCATCATATGCAGAAATTGGAAAGAATAATGACTTTTAAATCCAGCCATACTACTGTATTGATTATTGGCTGTAACATATCGATAAGGTCCAAATATTCAGTAATAAAGAGCATTCGACAAAAGAGAAATACTTTCGAATATTTAGATATCCCACAGGACAGACTTTAAGAATTCACTATCATTTATTGAAAACGATTCCATGAGACCGATGTCGCATTATTTCCCCTGCTATTTACGTGTCTAGAAAAACGAAGCGTGAGAATACCAATGGTTAGCTAAATAATTTATTAGTTTAGTTGCCAGATGACATCTTGATCATAGGAATCAACGCAATATAGTGTAGAAATAAAGGAATGGTAAATGGACAACTAATGGCTCAAACATCTGCCTACGAATCTTTGGGATAATTGCTAGTTTGCTTCCGCTGTTTCTTATACAGAAATATGAACTTTCTTTCTTCATTTAACCTTTATCATGCTTAATAAAATCCTTTTCAATATAGGGTTAAAATCAAAGGGTTGAAAGCACTGGAAGTACTATTTTAAGGTCTATATCTAATTTGAAAAATACATTTTTTTAAACAACACTGACTTAAAAGGGACAAGCAGGCGGTTTAGACAAAGATCAGACTGCACTTATGTGCAGGCTGATCTTTGTCTATACCTCCTGCAAAGACAGGAATATGCCGGGTTCATCATGACAAGGATTAAGATGTGTGAACTTGCCGTCAATAGTTCCAATAAAAATGTATCTGGCCTTAAAGACATTCTTATAAGTCGAATCGTCTACTGAATTAGACGAATGTTGAATCTTAGTGCAAAGTACCTTTCTACAAGTTAAGGAAGAACGAAAACGAGGTACCAGGAATTATTCTTTCTCACCTCATTCTTTCCTTTGTATGTGTGTTGGGGAGTGAGATTTGATGAATATAGAGGACACAAACCCCTTTTATTACTACATTTCTATTACAAAAAACACAACAAAATCATGATGTGGTTAGATATGGGTGCCGCCAAAAGCATTAATGTACCACTCCTAATTCTATGATTTCCATTGTATCATAGTTAAATATTCAAACACACATGGAAGGGCTATCTTAGGTAAGAGATGATAGAGTTCTCACAAGTTTGTTGATACAGACACATAGAAAATTATTAAGAAAGCAAAGAAGCATGTCATTATGTATATCTGTTGCAATTTCACAAGAAATGAACATACAGTAGAACCTCGTTAATTCGAACGTCACTGGTTCGTAGGTATGTGTTAGTTCGTATACTTTACGCGGTCCCGATCTTTTTCCTTCTTTATCTTTGTTAGAAAACTCTGTCTAATTCGAACGTCAGTGGTTCGTAGTTCGTAGGCCATTTCAAGTCCCGAGAGTATGATTATAGCACAAACTCCTTTGTTTAATTCGAAGGTGTGATAAACTAGTTGTCTCCAATCACCACCTACCTTGATTTTCTCACCTGCTGATCTATATGACAATTGTGTGTTATTATGTACCTTTAGTTAAAAGGGGCTGTTTGGTTTGTAAGGTGGGTAATTAATCGAATAAAGATTCCCGTAATAATCGCCGAAAATTTACTCTAAATTGACGCAACCCCATTAGTATCAGTGCTATTGGTCACTTTGAAATTCTAGCACTTTACTTTATTCTGCGGTTGCTTTCTTCACAATCGTCGGTCCTTCATTTTATGATTTGATGATAGAATACTTTGAGTGATTTGATCCAACGTATTGTAAAGGGAAATCACCCAGATAGAGTCTACCACTTGAAACAAACACTGTGTTTAAAAAATGACAAAAATTAACAGAGATAAAAGCATAAGAAATAAAAGACGAATAATTTTTAATTCATGTTTTCCTCAATTAATATCTGCATGTCTTGTTTAGAAAAAATTGCCAATTTAGAATCAATTCCTAAATTGAGGACAGAACAAGACCATGTCAGATTCCGTGTATCTCAAACAGCCGACCTCTTGACCTCCGTTTTGTTCGTACTACGCTTAATTCGTATAAATTTCCCCGGTCCCTTGCGCTACGAACTACCGAGGTTTTACTGTACATTATGTGCATTTCTTGTGAAATTGCAACAGATATACATAATGACATGCTTCTTTGCTTTCTTAATAATTTTCGTCTAATATAAGATAAGAACGGATCTAATTACGGCATAAAAAGTCCGCGCTGTAAATCAAGCTTTATTACCTTTTAATATGTTGTAAGGTTATCAATATCATAGAGTCGAACTATACAACATGAATTAAATCCCACAGAGTCGAGGTATAAGTCCAAAAGTAATTTGACAAGCGTCAAATCGTTCAATTTGCTAATAAAGCAATAACTGAGTGGCTACATGCGCCAGATCTTGTTTTATTTCTTTGGTCACAGGTTTTGTATATTTAGTTTATGATACAACTCGGAGCATACCAGTTTCAAGTTTGGAAGTTTTGCAACATTATGGCAAGGCTTTTTACAAGATCATTAGTCAAAATAGAATTATTGACTCGCGAAAACATCAAGTAAAAAAACTTTTTTTGTAATTTATCAAAGATTCTGCTACGATTTTGATTTGATTCATTTCTCGTGGACGTCATCACTCAGATAGACACTTTAAGCGTCTTCAGCCTTCTTGCATCTATTCAGTCTAATCGCAATAGTACTTTTGATTCTTTAATAATCAAAGAAAGTGTATAGAGAATAGTATATGCATTTTGCACCGCAAACATGAAAACGTGAACATGGCTGCAATATAACTTCAACAAGAAATCCGATTTCAAAATAATCTTTAACAGGGATCTTAGAAAACTGCATGTGGATGCATGCCTCGGCTACAGGTGTAGGAATTTGAAAGCAATGTACTAAGCCGAAAGCATGTTATATTTTTTTTAAAAATTTCTTGGTAGAAAACATCATTGGAAACGAAGAAATTGCTTGTTATAGGTAATTTCTTCATTTTTATACCATGTTTTCCCAATTGTTTTTCTTGAGACGTCAAAGAGCGACATTGTGTAGGAATTGCTTAAGCAAATAAACTTAGTAATAACCAAAATAAGAGCAATATGGAAGACTTTACCGACGACAAATTAAACACCTTTGATGATAGAGCAATGGTAGTATCTTAAGAGAGATAAAAAAAAAAAGAGATCGAGCACATCCTTATATTTGTATGGCCGAATCCGGTTAGCTCTGTTAACAAAACCTTTCATTTCGTTATCAAAACGGATTGTAACATAGCCCAGCAGAAACGATCCCTGGCTAGGCCTATAATCTTTTCAGTTTTGTCAAGTTTCAAGGAATTTGTGCAAGAACAGTAGAAAGAAGAATTGGAAAGAAGATTTCTTTATATTAGAACTTATGACCTAGTATTTGACCCAATCTCACCTAATATCAAACTCGACAAAGATTTTTTATTAAGACAAACCTCTGAGCAAATATCCGGTCGATTGAGCAAAAAATGTGGCCTATAGAGTAATCAAAGTGTTCTAAGATTTGACCTATTTTTCCCCCGAATGATCCAAATTTGAACATGGTTGAGGTATTTTGAAAAGAAATACTCTGACCGAATATCAAAGCAATTAGGCCAAAAATGTGGACCCTGGGATGTGAAGGTATGCCCAAGATTTGGCCATGTGACCTAGTTTTGATCCTAAACCAACCAAAGTCTAACTTGGCCAAGATATCATTGACGCAAACATTTTGGCAAACATCAATTCAGTTGATCAAAAAGAAGGGGCTCTAGAGAAAAACAAGATATTTCTAAGAGACCCAATTTTTAACTTGACGAAGATATCGTGAAAAAAACTCGTTTTCATTTGAGCCTAATATGTGGCCTTTAGAGCGTCATAGCGCTGTCGTTAGTGCATCAGAACCTAATCTTCAATTATGGGATGTCGTAGGTTCGATTTCCAGCGACGGCATATATCCTTTTCCGACATTTGTCTCTCACCAATGGTTGATAATCGTAAACACAAGTGGGATAGCAGCTCGAGGCTAGGAAAGGAAGTAGTGGAAGTACTGGTGTGAGAAATACCAGGAATCCATTGTTAGGTGCTTCAGTCACCGCGATATGACTGAATAACTGTTCAAAGTGGCGTTGACCCCCCCGCTCCCCGAAAAATAGAAAGAAATAAAAAAAGAGTGTATAAAAGATTATTTTTAGGATTTGACCTTGTGACCTATTTTTGACCCAAGATAACCTCATACCGAATTTGTCCTAGATATTCTGCAGACAAACACTCTGATTTGACCTAGTTATCAAGTTTTTAACCCCTTGTCACCCAAATTTAAACTCGGCTGATATATCATTGAAACAAACAATCTGACCAAATATATTTTGAATTGGGGCAAAAATATGACATCTGGATTGCACACAAGGTATTTGTAGGATTAACCCGGTGACCTAGTTTTTGACCCCGCATAAACTTATATGGAAGTTGTCCTAGATATTATTCAGACAAACATTCTGGCCAAATATCTAATCATTTTAGCCAAAAATATTGACTCTGGGGTGCACATAAGGTATTTCTATTTGACCTAGTGACCTAGTTTTTGTCCCCATGTGACCCCAATTTTAACTTGCTTTAGATAGCGAAGAGGTAAACATTATGACCAAATATCATTTGATCTAAGCCTAAATATGGCCTTTAGAGTACACAAAAAATTTGACCTAGTGACCTAGTTGTTGACCCCACATAACCCAATTCCGAAGTCGACCGAGATATTATGCATACGGACCTTCTGGCAAAATATCAAGACATTTGAGGAACAAATATGACCTCTAGAGTGCACACAAGTAATTTCTAATATTTTACCTAGTGACCTAGTTTTAGACCCCATAGGACCCATATTGAACTTGTCCGAGGTTTCAAGGAGAAATACCTTCTGACCAAATTTCAAGACATGTGAGCAAAATCGTGGCCTCTAGATTGCACACAAGATGTTGAAACACCACGGACGATTGACGACGGACGATGGACACAGATCACAAAAGCTCACTATGACCACTTTGTGTTCAGGTGAGCTAAATAAAGACTACTCTGTCAAATTTCAAAATTGTTTTGTGTTTTTAAGAGATGAATCGAATACCCTTTGTTTTCATCGGGGTATGAAACGAAAAACCTATTCACAATGTATGAATAATAATTTCTTATAATTTAATGACATCAAGCAAAGAAAGAATTTGATACAACTTTGTGGAACTATTTCTGTGTCGATTCATACGAAATAGCTGCGTACTTAAAATTTTGTTCATGTAGTTATTTATAGTTTTTCAGCCAATGTAAACGCTCGTAATTGATGGTAACGAGCAATTTCTTCATTGTCCACAATGTTTTCTAAAAGCGGAAGTGAGTGGGAATGGGTTAGATAGCATGCTTTTGAAAGGGTTATCTACAATTTGAATAGAGTTTGCAATATTCCTTAAATACACAAGAACTACCTTATATAGAGTAGGCATTTAATGAATTAGGTGGTTAAGCCTCCAGTGGCAGTTTGCACGCGTTGAAATTTTACCAGACCTTAAAATGTTGTCTGTTAACTTTAGCTATCAAAACTGACGCTTTGCTAGCTAATTTAGTCGTCTTTATGCAACCAAAATATCTTACACACAGATTTAATCTATCTCTATTTATTGTATTTCGTCGCCCACTGACATAATGCCCTTTTCAACAAGATACGCTATTTTGCAGGTCATATGTGACTTTTATTACATCGTGATATCTTCGTTGGACAACCAAAAACTCGTAGCTGAAGCTTTAATTACAAAGCTCTTGTCGACCACCATATGAAAAGACATGTCGGCTTTGATGTTGATCGAAGAAGGTTTTGAATGGACTTCAGTGGTTATGGAAAACCAAGAAATTATATAATGTGTCTAAATGATATTCATAAATAAAAGTGTGATTTATCTAACTAAACATCTGGACATGATGTGTCTTAATGATTTTGATACAATCAAATGTGAGTTATTTGGACTAAATGAATGCGATGCAGAACGAATGATTTGAAAGGAAACGAAGTATATAAGGGTAATTTTATAATGTCCTTAAATGTTTTATTATTTTGCATTTTCCTGTTGTTGTTGTTTTTTAGACTGCTCAGAATTGAAAGATTTGCACACAACAATAAAATCGGAAGCGGTTTAAAAATTAAATCACCCTTTGTGGTATGGAATATTGTGGTAAAAGAAGCAAATGATCGTTACAAACAATTTCTTTCTTTTCCCCAAAGTTTTTTTTTTCTCGGGGCCGCCGTCATAGCGCAGTCGGTAGCGCGCCAGACTCCTAATCTTCAATCATGGGTGTCATGGGTTCGATCCCCGGCGGCGGCAAATATTCTTTCCGACAATTGTCTCTCACCAATGGATGGATAATCGTAAACCTAAGTGGGATAGCAGCTGGAGGCTAGGAAAGGATGTAGTGGTAGTACTGGTGTGAGGAATACCAGGAATCCATTGTTAGGTGCTCCAGCCGCCGCGATATGACTGAAATACTGTTAAAAGCGGCGTTAAACCCCATTCAATCAACCCAAAGTTTTCTCGAGTATAAAATCACAACATCGTAAAAATCCCGGGTTAGTACTGGAAAGGTTTAAAATCCTTTACAAACAAATTTTAGACTTGTCTTGATTGAAAGAAGTATAAGACAACGTTTTTGGTATATATTTTTTTAAGAATCTCTATTCAAGTGTAGAGAACATTCTAAATAATGAAGAAATTGCTTGTAGCAACCAATTTATCATCATTTGCAATCACTTTTTTTTTTAACTTTTTGTTAGGCGTCTAAAGGAGAGATTGTATTGGAATGGGCTTGTCATTCTAATCATAACTAGCCTGGCGATAATAAAAGCTTTATAATAAATATTTTCTTTATTTCACTTCTTTATTTATCGTTTTGGTGGATCGTAATGCTCAAGAATATTTCATTGCAATGCCACATTACCAACGTTGATAGATCAAATAACCCTTCAGTTTATTACTTTTCTTTTCAATTCCTTCTTGGCTTTTTATGACAGCAATCCACACGTTTATTGTTAGGACGTTAACTAATGAGACATTGAACCTTCTGTGAAGGAAGTCACTGTGACATTTGATTATGTCATTGGATATATCTTCTATACGTGTTAAACTTCATGTCTATACTGTAAGAAAATGTCTAACCCGTTTCCTGAGTTTGAAATGAACCAAAATCATCGAATGCGATTTTTAATTGATTACATGGGTTTTAATGTCACTTTTAACAGCATTCCAGTTTTTATGGTGGCGGCTGGAGCACCTTACGATGGATTCCTGGAATTTCTTACACCAGTACTACCACATCATCCTTTCCGAGCCCCAAACTGCTCATAAGTTTACGGTTATCATCCATTTGTGGGAGACAAATAATGAAAAGGATATTCGCCCCGACTGGAGATTGAACCCGGGACCCCATAATAAGGAGTCCGACGCGCTACCACTGCGCTTTGGCCGCGACCATTGGATACGACGTTGGGTATTGGTACTATCTTTGTCAACCAATAATTTATAATTATACCACTTCAATGATTAGGGCTGTAAACTGGCTTACCTCTGCCTGTCCTTACGTCCGTGCACCTACAACCAATACCTTTCGTCGCATTTCGCTCGGTAACTATTCATAACATTGACTTCAAATTTGGTGTAGAGGTTCAGCTATGGATCCTTCATAGAGCTTACGGAATGTAGGTCCGCAAGTGAACTGCTTCCTGTTTTACGACTTAGTTTATTGTCGGACACTGCCTGGTATATTTGTATGTTTTAGACGCATTTTTCTCGGTAACTTTTGATAGAATCAACTGGAAAATGCATTATTGGTCCTACATGGCGATTACCGAATCAAGTTCCGTAAGTGACCTACTTATGTTTTTTACTACTCGAATAATTTTCGGACTTTGCTTGGTACATTTGTGTGTTTTCGTCGAATTTTTCACAACAACTATCGATAGCATCGACTTGAAACTTGATGTGGAAGCTCAGCAGGGCTTTCACTAAATTAAGGCCTACCATTTATGTACTTCCTGTTTTACGATCTTGTTTCATTTTGGACATTGCCTAGTATAGTGGTTTATTTTTGTCGCACTTTCTCTGCCATTATTCATAGCATCAGACGGAAATTTAGTGTGATGGTTCAGCCAGGTATCCTACATGGGTCTTAGCAAATGTAGGTCTGCAAGTTATCTATTTACTGTTTTCAACTTGGTTTATTTTTGGAGATTTGTGTATATTTATACACTGGTATATTTATCTTGGATTTTTTCTTAGCAAATATCGATAGCATTGCTTGAAGCTTAGTGTGAAGACTTAGCTAGGAATTTTACATGGCGCTTACACAAGTTAGGTCATCAAGTTATCTACTCCCTGTTTTATGTCGAGTAACAAGTAACAACAAAAGAAATGGTTGGTTGGTAACCTTAAGATCGCATACCCAACAACAAAGATTCACATTAATGTCTGTAAATATAGGAGTTCAATTGTCTTCCGTTATAAATGAAAGATTTGGTTGGTCAACTGGTTCTTTTATTTTCAACCGCGATGCGCCAGTTTTACGATATTTAGGTAGCCTTTATTTGACAAACAGGCAGCGTCATATACTGTGTCATAGAAATGATATTTTCTTTGTTGCATTTCAACAAACATCGAATGGTCCGACAAGCAATGTAATTCACGCCAGACATTTTGGATCAAACGTCCACACGTAACATGAAACGCTCGGGACTATCAGCTCTTTGATTGCTTTTTGTCTGGCTGCTAAAATAACGGACCGCTGGCCACGCAATTGAGCTACAGCAGGAGGTTACACTTACACATTTTGTAAGATGTATGGTCATTAACATGTAGCAAAACCTAAACGCCGTAACTACAACTTTAATTATGTTTCACATAAATGTCGATAAATTTTGAAGTTCATAGTTCACTTACGAATGTTTCTATGATTGACATTCGCGACCTATCGATTTCCTGCCCAGGGCTTTAAAGTAAAGATAAATCAAATTGTTAGTTTCGTCTATCAAAAACAAGCCTTCTGATTGGCCAAAAAACTAATCACACTCTATTTTTTTCTTATTCATACCTCCTTGAAAGCAAAAAACAAAATTGTTATATTCATTTCTTTAAAAAATAATGACATTCGGCGGAAAAGCAAATATTTAACAATTTTTATTAGTTTTTTTAATCGAACTATTTCGTGCGGAAGTACATGAGATAGTTGTGTGCTCAAAAAATTGTTCATGGGGGTATGAATTACTTTTCGGCAAATCTGAACGCTCTTTTCTGATGGACGAAACTAAAAATTAAAAACATGAAAAGTGGTGATGATATCTGACCACGGCAATATGCCTCATTATGAAGACCGAATTGTGCAGGTTTAAACGCTAAAGTCCTTTTAGGTTTGAAATCGAGAATACTGTTGATTTGAGCAACAAAGCCATGGAGGAAGTGATTTTAAAGGTATTTGTATGTTAAACGTGTTATCTCGAGTAAAGTTTGAAACTATTTTAAAGCTCATATACTAAGGGAAAAAGTTTAGCAATTTTTTTCGACCTTCATTACTTTTCAACGTAATTGTATAAACCTTATAAAATCAGTCTCGTTTGCAATTTTTAAAAGCTAACTAACTAATTATGCATTAAGACCACGTTTTCCTCGCTTCTTAAGACTGTCTGACGCAATTTTGCTGAAACACGTTCTGCACGTGCCTCCACATGTACGTGAAGTCCATATCCACAATATCTATCCCAGTTTATTGGTTAGCATCAATAACAAGATAACTCATTAAAACATTTAAAAAAATTCAAATGGGTAGTCAGTCGCCCAGGGCTTAACTTAGACCAACGGAACGTAGCCATCGGTATGCTTGCTGGTGGTATGATGGTAAAGATGGCTCAACATTTTGGCGTGAGCCTAAGTTCCATTTCAAGACTTAGAACAAAGTGTCGTCAATTAGGCACCGTCAAAGACAGGCCTCGTTCAGGCAGGCAACGTAAGACTACCCAACGTGAGGACAATTACATCGTGACGTGTTCACGGCGTAATCGCTTCCTCAATAGCAATCGTATAGCCGGTTTGGTCCGAAATGCAACGGGAACACGGGTCTGAGCTCGTACTGTAAGATAAAGACTTCGTTCGGCACGTTAACGCGCACATCGACCTTACGTTGGCATTCCTTTGACACGTGCACACAGACATGCAAGATTGAATTGGACAAGGGTACACCGTCGATGGCCACGACGAATGTGAAATCAGGTCGAATCCCGTTTTAATTTGGTGTTTGCACGTGTTTGGAGGCGTGATGGCGAAAGGATGGATCCCGCCAACGTCATTCAACATGACCGTTTTGGAGGCGGCAGCGTCATCGTCTGGGGTGGTATATCATACCGTGGCAAGACTGACATGGTAGCCATTAAGGGAAACTTAAATGCCGTTCGATACTGCACCGAAATTGTCCAGCCAGTGGTATTGCCGTTCTTGCGTCAAGGGCTTGCTACTATTTTTTTCAGCCCGCCTACATGTCGCTCGGCACACGTTGGACCTTCACAGACTAATAATATTTGCCAGCCAAATCACCGGATCTGTCTCCGATCGAACACCTTTGGGACCATCTGGGTAGGAGAGTAAGAGACAGGATTGACGTTAATAACGTTAGGGACCTCGAACGTGTTCTGCCTCAGGAATGGGGTCGTATCCCTATAGCCGTTTATCGTAGGCTCATTTCCAGCATGAGAAGACGCTGTGATGCCGTTATTGGCGCAAACTGTGGACATTGAAGACATTAAATCTTTGTGTTACTTTTACTTCCCTACCCCTTCCATGTACAACAAACACGTATGTCCTTGAAATCATCTGATTTTTTTAAATACTGTTGCTAACACATAAACGATCGATGTGTGAAAATATGGTTTGAATCCAAAGCTAGACACCGGAGAAATTAACTGTAACGTACGAAATTGCTAGACCTTTTTCCCTCAGTATACATTTTGAAAAGAAAATACAACATTAAGAAAATAATTTACACAAAAGTTTGAGGCCAAAGTATACATTTATGAGTTTGCAAATAGGATGCAATATAAATACAAATTCAACCCTAGTAAATTGTTTAATAACATTTAGAATTCCAACCCTGATCGCCTTATCAGTCCGAATTAATTTCACCTCATTTCTAATGGTTGGGGGATAAAGAAAGAAATTTAAATACCTGTTGATATTCCAGATAGGACACTACACATGTCTAAACCATCTATTTTAAGCTGATAATTAATTACCCGAAGAAAGGTAGGCTAATGTGCCATCAATGTTATTGCTTCGAATAAATCGGTAATTGGTCTTTTTTAATGTTATGTTGTTGATAAAAATTATATTTATACCTAATACTCTCTGATTTCAAAGAACCGTCAAGTAAAAAAACATTTTACCTGTTTCCACACAATCCCTCCTTTTTACGCCCCTAAAGAAAATAGATCTGGAAAACAATATGGAAAATGTCGAAAATGCAATTTACCAACAAAGACAAAGATTTTAGAATTGCAACTATTTGAAATCATTAATGCAAATTTGGACCAGTCTTGAATTTCATTGTGTGGTAATGGGTTAAAAAACCTTCGTGTTATCTTTTTCTTCTTAGAAATTCATTATGTTTCTTTTAATTTTTAAACATATGCAAGCAAGTACCAAGGGTAGATAATAGTCTGCAATTGATTAAGCCGACCTTTCGTGTGCAAATTTTTAAGCCTATCTCTACATTTTATATGTTGATGATTATTATATTCCATTCGTAAATAAGGTCAGGTAATCAACAAGGAATACTAATTTCGCGCAGCTGTGAGTTGGGTTACTTTGTTTGTCTATAGGCACTGCATATCTTAACTGTTACATGTATGTCTCCACACAACATGGTCATTTACGCTTCACTGCTTAATTGTATCTTAAAGAAGATTTGTAAAAATAGTGCTGTCTTTCTAACGATGAAGGGTCTCAAAATAGGTGTAGTAACGTTTAAGCTGTAACAATGCATGTATAGCGAAAACTTCCGAAGTTTCGAAGTTAGGTTATGTATCAAACATCCTGTAACTCTGAAACAACCAGATTACGACTGGTTTCCGATATATGGCCCTGGTGTTCTGTAAAGGGTCAGATCTTAGTTGGCATAAAAGATGGCAAAGTTTACTTGAAAAATGCCTCCTTCGACTGGCCCACTACACATGCTTACTTTTTAGTTTATTACTTTGAAAGCTAATAAAAACAGTACTTAATACTGAAAAAGGTTTGTGGTGATGAATTTTTATTGGAAATTCGAACCGAACTAGATGCTAAATAGATACAATTAAGAAATCTGCTGAAATAATACATTATACTGATTCCAAGGAACAAACAAGACTCATGTTCTCTAATCAGTTGTTTAATACCACTAGTGCGGTAAAGGGCTACATAAAATGAAGAAAGAAAGAAATATTCTAAGTGTTTGCGTAATTAACCATCTCAAACCTGTGCCCTTTCTAACTGGTAAATGTGCAATGAATTTCAAAAGCATAAGTCGAATGCTATTACAAAACACAGCACACATACCAAACTAAATCCACAAGTGTATTTCAAAGATTGCAGCCACTACCAACAACATAGGGCAAATCAGTACAATACTTGTATGCGTACATCTAAATATGATTCAACAAACTCTACTAAACATAAAGGTATTGCAATCAAGTTTAACCCACAATAGTTCAGTAGGATGCAGACAGTATAGGTCCAGATCAGACTGCACATCTGTTAATGCTGATCCTAGCCCAAATACTCTGTTAAAGCTTTATGTCGCGAAAAGCATGAGGAATTAAATGACGACAAAGCTTTTATTTATACAAATAGCACTCCTTGTAAGAATGGCTCAACCAGTCTCTTGAACAGATTTGACAATCTAAAAATCTGTTAATATTTTAATCAATGATTAATTATCCAAGTCATAATCTTAGTCAGATAGTAAATCTAGTGTCTATTTCTAAAGACATATTAATCGGCTAGAACAGCAATGAAACAAACAATCCGACTAAATTTTACAGAGTACCTACTACATAGGCCTTAATGCATGACACACGAAAACTGATGACAGAAATCGATTTCTCGATAAACATGCTTAGCACAATGGGAATAAGAACTCTGATCATTACTAATAATGCCTAGATAAAAACATTGATTACAAATTGTTAATGAGATATTGCGTAGCTGTATCAACAGAAACACATGACCGACATGTGCGAAAGAATGGGTCGAATGCATTTGCAGCAAAGGTCGAAAAATGGCCAGCGTATTGATATAAATAATGAAGTGCATGTGCAAGACTAATCTTTGTTTTGCATTTCCTTGGATACTCACACTGGTGACAGCTTAAAACAAGCAGAAAAATCTGAATTGAGAATATCATCTGTCGAAATGGCGCAGAAAAAAATGGCGCTAACTGACAGAAAAGACAAGGGAGACAACTCGTTCAATGCGACAAAGGTATATCAAGGAGGTCGATAAAGAAGAGAAGCAACTATGTCAGAACATACATCATTAGAGTCGATTCAGGTAAAGGGAAATTGAATATAATAAAAACGATCATACAAATCCATAGGTTCACTGATAGTAGATTTTCGTCCAATGTTAGATGAAATGTTCAAATTTAGACACAAACACTATACTCGGAAGCAAGTACCGTGGAATATGTAATGTTTTTTTTTATTGTAACGCCAATTTCAAAAGTAATGAAGTTACGTCATGGCGGTTACTCATACTACTCATAGCTTCCTGTGGTTTCACAAGCCAATACAACCAAATATTCTATCCAATCACCAGCGGCTCATCTTAAGCGCTTTCCTTATCATTCTCCTATTATTGAGAGACGCTTGATGCATTACACAATAAATCTTAACAAATATCGGAAAGAATATAGGCCTCGCCAGGGTTCGAGCTCTTGATTTAAAGTACTGTGCGCTACCGACTGGCCTTATCGGGCTCGGCATATTGGATTATTTGTTTATTCTTGTAGGGTTTCATATGTGTTAAGTTAGTCAACATTAGGTAGATGATTTTACAAAAAGGATAAAAAACAACAGCAAAAAAGTTCAGGATCTACATTATTTCGATCACAACTAACAAGAGTAACATCTCTTAAGATGTTTGTCAGTATTGGAAAATGACATCTCGTCCCGTAGTAGAATGACCAGATTTGGCCAATACCTTAAATTCATTTGCAGCCCTATAAAGGAGCAAAGGTCACAAAGAAAGCAAACAAACGTATGTTTTTTGTATCTATACATGTATATGCAATATTTTAAGTTGTATATTTTATATATTCTTTTTCAAATTTCATTTCCCTTTTTACCAGATTCACTTCATAAGTAGCCTTGTTGATATTTGAGATTTATATCGTGCAAGTATTCTTGAAAATTGCCTTTCTACAATTGACCAATCGCTGGCCCCGTCCACCTTCTTCGTTGGGCACGCCCCGCGTTTCCAATAGGAAGTCCAGCTTTGATTTTAATCCACGTTATTTTGAAAAAAATATGGCCAGTAGCATGCAACACAAGGGAGAATAGTTGGTTGGCGACCCAAACGTCGAAACTGCAGCTTGAATAAGCTGTAGTTATGACGTTTAAGTCGCCAAACCAACAAAAATAAAACATGGCGGTCAACGTTATTACTCATTCCTGATTTGAATAAATGTCATAACTCATTCCTGATCTGTATGAATGATTTCAATGGTCGACTGGTCATTTGATTGACAGCTACGAATCAAGTGAAAAGTTCATCATGATAACAGATGGGAGCCTCTTTGAAACACTAATTTGAAACTCAAAACAGGTTTGATTTCACATTCAAAATTTCAGAAGTAGGTCAAAGGTCAAGGTCGAATGCTTAACATGACGTCAATTGTTGTGCTTGTTAAATATATGTGAATTACTTACATGAATCATCCTTGCCATTTGAACCAATATTTCTGGCTCTATCAGTTTTTCCAAAAAAATCCGAGATATTTCCACTCATTGATCATCCCCTAGATAAATGTGGGTCACTTTATGTTCAATATCACGCTTGTAAGCTGCACCGTTAAACCTGTGTTTTTCACTTTCTAAGAGAAGTAAACCCAAATATATATATTTCACATATCAATTAAATCCAACAAGAAGATCAACACAAGATGAGATTTACTATTTCATTATATATACTTTGTTCCAAAAATAAGTGTGCACTTAATTTTGTTTTATTTTTCTATTCATATTTCACTGAAAATATTCATTTTTTTATCAAATTGTAGTGTAAAGAAAACACCTGGTTATCAGATTTTGACTGAAAGAGTGTTTATGGTGTTTTTTTCTAAATTCAAGTGGAGATGGTTTGAAAATCAAAGTTGAAAAAGTACAAACAAACTTAGGTCACATTCAAATTTTGTTTAACTTAGGTGATTAAATATCGTGTAGTGCCAGCTCCGCTGCCGATGCGGGCGAGTATGCGACGTCGCATTGACCTCACATAACCGAATCATTGCATCTGGAATGTTATTCCATTCCTGAATTAAAGCATTGGCCAAATACAATGGGGAAATCTTGTTTGCCTCGAATAACGTAAAATCACATTTGACACTAATTCCGTTTAAGATTAAATATGCCTAGATTAAGTGAAACTCAGATTCGTCTAAGAAATCGATTTCAACAAATAGGTTGTGTAGCCGATCGCCGTACATCCGGTCGACCAAGATCAACCACTGGTCGAGGTGATAGGTTAAACACCTTTACACTCTTTCGTAGTCGGTTCCAACCGCGGCCTTTCGCGACAAAAGACAGCACGGTTATAATCGCCAAACTATCTTTCGTCATGGGCAAGCCAGAGCCCTTATTCACCCGAGGAAAATGTATGTTGGACCGGTATTAACAGAGCGTCACAATTTGTGTGTAGTTTTTTAACTTTGATTTTCATACCATCTGAATTTAAATTTAGAAGAAAAAAAAACTCTCTAAACTCTCTTTTTGCCAAATCTGATAAGTTTGATATTTACTCGAAACTTTACACTACAATTTGATAACAACATTATTACATTCAGTGAAATAGAAAAAATAAAACAAAACTAAGTGCACTCTTATTTTTGGAACTGAGTATATATTCAATATGGTGCTGCCCCATTCATTAGACTTGTATTTCATTGCCAGCGCAGAAGTTTTAGGAAATCTAAGAGGGGTCTGCTCATAATTTATTCCCACAAAAAAGGACATTCATAGATTCCCACAGATTTTTTTAAATTTTATTTCACTGTATATTCTATATGGTACTAAAATTCCTTAACAACTCTGTTTTTTTCCTGATCCAATTTCTTACATGAGTAGTACAAGTAAAATAACGAGAAGTCAGATGATAAGAGGTCTACTCAAAGACCATACCTGAAACAAGACAAAAAATAAAAACAACCATTTCTTACCGAAAATCTATAGAAATATTTTATTTAAATGTAACAATATTGCATCAATGGTTTTACCGTCAATTACTTCGATATTTTCACAAACACAATTTTTCTGAAAAAGAATATTCCAACGAAGATTCCTATGAGTTTTGGTTGAAATCTACTAAGATGTTTCTAAGATGAACATGTTTAAAGAAACGGCAAACGGACAGACGATTGCACACCGATCTAAAGACCGCGACAATTACATCACTTGAATTCGTCGAGTTGAGCTAACAAAACCATTCCGTTGCGACAAAGTTATTTAGAACACAAAAGACGTACATTTTAGATAACACGTTTTTTGCTGGTTCCTTCACTAAAATCCTATCAATTAGTTTCCCTACTCAATTACATTAATAACACAGAGCGTATATTTGACAGTATGAATCTTGCATTCAATCAAACGTCACCAAAATCTCATTTCAGTGATACATTCCTTCCTATCTAAAAGAAAATAAGCAGGAAGACAGAAAAGCTCATCATAGACTTGATGTATTGATGTGGATAGAATGCTGTTGATAGGATCAGTTCGATTTTATTACCCAACTGGGTTTTGATAGAATCAAAGAATAGCCTTGGTTATAAGTAAAGTCTTTATTCTTGTTACAGTATTTTATACACATTTAGAAGAAAGGCTAGGACATTTGATTACTTTTACTGAAATGAACCACTTTGACAAAGAAGGATCACATACTGATCAAACTAATAATCCCAACTATTCTATCTATCTAACAGTGATATCCTCGTTCAGATAATTCTAACATGACCGATTGCAAGGGAAAAATGCATGAGCATGTTTTAACTGCAATTAAAAAGTTAATTTTATCCCCCATTTAATTTAAGGTCGAATGAACTGGGCCAAGGGAACTGCGCTTATAAAGCTTCAGCCTAATGGCATTCGAAAGCAATGCAGAAAGACTAATGAAGAGTTAACAAGAAATCATAACGATATGGCTTCAAGATTAGATATTGTCTGATACCTGCTTTATTTCTCTGTTAGATTTGACGGTGCACGGCAAACACTACTGAATGCGCTGTCAACGAAAAAAATGATGTAATAAATTTATATGAGAGTGAAACAACTGTATATGAGAAGTGCATCGTCTTTCAATAGACAATATACATTCTAATTCATGTACATTGTAAATGAAAAGGTCCTAATAGCTGGTCTATTACATATACTTATTAAAGAATTAAATTGAAAATTAAAACTGTTTAACAAACATGTAATGTCTTTTGAGATTTGATGGTAAGACGTTTCGTGATTGGGGTCACAAAAGTCAATTAATCAATATGAGCTAATAATAAAGCGTTAGTAGACTGTGAATAAAAAATTATTTCGCGTTATTTTTCTTTCTTTCTTTTTAGCTCACCTGAGCACGAAGTGCTCTGGGGGAGCTATTGTGATCGGTCATCGTCCGTCCGTCCGTTCAAAATTACAAAAAAAAATCTCCTCCTAAACTACCCATGGAATTACAACAAAACTTCACAGAAATGGTCCTTTGGTCATGCTCTTTCAAAATACTTCAAAGAATTGAAATCCATGGAGAACTCTGGTTGCCATGGCAACGAAGTGTAAAAACTTAAAGAAATCTTCTCCTCCCAAGCCACAAGGCCTAGAGCATAGATATTTGGTAAAAATCATCATCTATTGACCCTCTACCAAAATACTTCAAAGAATTACCGTATTCTGAAAAAAAGCCCTTTTCTAGGCAATCCCTGATTTTACATAGAAATAAAGATGGAAATCTTTAAAAATCTTCTTATCCCAAACCATATGGCCTAGCGCTTAGATATTTGGTATACATCATCATAATCTGACCTTTTTACCAAAAAACTTCAAAGAATTACCGTATTCTGAAAATTAGCCCTTTTCTTTGTGATCCCTGATTTTATATGGAAAAAAAGAAGGAAATCTGAAAATATCTTCTTCTCAAAAACCATAAGGCCTAGAGCTTAGATATTTGGTAAAATCATCATCTATTGACCCTCTACCAAAATACTATAAAGAATTACCGTATTCTGAAAATAAGCCCTCTTCTGGGCAATCCCTGATTTTTCATAGAATAAAAGAAGGAAACCTTTAAAAATCTTCTTGTCCAAAATCATAAGGCCTAGAGCCTTTACAATTTTCACAAATCATCATCTATTGACCCTTTACCAAACTGCTTCAAAGAATTACCGTACTCTGAAAATAAGCCCTTTTCTTTGTGATCCATGATTTTACATAGAAATAAAGAAGGAAATCTTTAAAAATCTTCTTCAGCAAAACCATTAGGCCTAGAACTTTGATTTTAAGTGCAAATCATCATCTATTTACCCTCTACCAAAAAACTTCAAAGAATTACCGTATTCTGAAAATAAGCCCTTTTCTCTGTGATCCAAGATTTAACATAGAATAAAAGAAGGAAATCTTAAAAAATCTTCTTCTCCGAAATCATTAGGCCTAGAACTTTGATACATGTATTTGGTACAAATTATCATCCATTGACCCTCTACCAAAATGCTTCAAAGAATTACCGTATTCTGAAAATAAGCCTTTTCTCGGTGATCCCTGATTTTACATACAATAAAAGAAGGAAAACATTAAAAATCTTCTTCTCCCAAACTTTAAGGCCTAGAGCTTTGATATTTGGTACCTATCATATATTGACCGTCTACCAAAATATTTCAAGGATTTAACATATTGTGAAAATTAGCCCTTTTCTGTGCAATCCCTGATTTTACATAGGAATAAAGAAGGAAATCTTTGAGAACCTTCTTCTCCCATAAGCCATAAAGCCTTGAACTTGATATTTGGTACATATCATCAGCCATTGACCCTCTACCAAATTATTCAAAAAATAAGCCCTTTTCTGTGCAATTCCTAATTTTAGTTAGGAATAAATAATGATATCTTTTAAAACCTTCTCCTAAACCATTAGGCCTAGGACTTTTATACTTGGTATGTATTGATGTCTATACTTCAAAGGATTACCATATTCAGGAAATTAATGCTATATGGTGGGATCATCAATATACATAGGATTAAAAGAGAAATCCTTAAACATCTTCTCCAAAATAATTAGACAGAGGGCTTTGCTTTTTTGTTTGTATCATAAAGCCATGAACCATGATACTCAGGGGTGCGATTTAGGACCATCATGGTCCTCTTGTGGTTTTTTTTTTTTGTTTTTTTGTTTTTTGTTTTTTTCGTTCTGCACATGGTATGTTCTTTGTCATTTTTATCATTCCTTTGAAACCTTGAGACAAACAATTCAGAAAATAAAAATATAAAATTGAATTAAAAAATTTACAAACCAACAAACAATTGTAATAATTGTCATGCAGAACCAGGATTATTACCGTTTTGGCAGGAGGCATAGATAAAGATTAGCCTGCTCATACTTAAAATTTGATCTAGGTCTTTACCACCGGCTAATCACTGATAAGCCAGAGTTGTTCGTGAAATTGAATTTCGATAGAAATATTGGCACACTGTGTGGCCTACTTGTGCTTCAGTCCTTTGATTCCAATATAATTTTTAAAGTAGGAATTCTATCCAGCATAACATGGGTTGAAAATAATTATATCGGTAATAAAAGACTAATAAACATATGGAAAAGATTATTTAATCAATGATATATCATACTATATTTCCTTGTGCACAATTTTTTTACCACGTTAGGGCCTGGTACGCATTTTTGTCCGATTAGCCGTCATATCCTCGTTTTTCCCGATGTCTCTTGACCTTGTTGAGAGAAATACTGATTACATCAAGTGGGTCTGGATAGTATTTTCCAATCAGTCAATGAACCAGACCATACTGAACGCCGTTAGTGCGGTCCTTCAAATGTATTTTGAAATTAGCCAAAACAATATCTTATTAGGCGTATTTTTCCCCAGTCCTTGTACTCGCTGATAATAATGAACCTTTTGAAGACCAAGGGGTATATTGCTATGCACCTGTCGATCGGTCGGTCGAATAATCGGTATGTCGGTCCTCGGTTAATTTTATTTATTTATTTATTTATTTTTTCTTTGTTTGGAGCATATCTCACAAAGTATTCAAGGTCTTACTGCACAAGAAACATAACTCTACACTTCATTTTTTTATTATTATTACCCTTTGTTCATTTCAATTTGATTTTTGTGCGAAGCCTAACTCACAAGGTTCGATAGCTAGAACCAAGAAACTTTACAGATAGATAGAACTCGTATAGGAGAAGTACACTAAGCAAGAACCATAACCCAACGCCTACTATTTTTCGAATTATTACCCTTTCTTATTTTCGTACTTCATTTTTGTCCGGCGCTTTTACTCAAGACGTACTGAATCTAGAATCATGAAACTCAGAAGATAGACAGATCTCATATAAGAGAATAGCAGTGCATAAGAACCATAAGAACTTCACAGGTGTGCATCTCTCACATTCGGGAAGCGCAGTGCACAAAAACCATTACTCTGCTCCTGGTGGCATTTTGATTTTTATCAGGAGTAGAACTCAAAAAGTGTGCAGGGTAAAATCATGAGTCTTTACAGTCGGATAGTTGTCATGTAAGCAAGTGTAGTTCACAAGAACGTTGACTGTGTACTTCATGGTTTTGGAGTTCTTGCCCTTTGGAAATTCCTTAACTTGACTTTTGTACGGAGCGCTACTCTAAAAATATGCTGTTTCCATGTTTTGAATTTCAAGCTTGATTTACTCACGAAGTACTGAAACTATAATCATTAAACTTCAGAGATGGATAGATCTCATTAAAACGAATTTAAGTTCACTTGAACCATACCTCATATTTTTGAAGCATTGTCTTTTGCTAATTTTAAGAAAGGGTTTTAGTTCCGAGCATAACTCAAAACGTTTTTCACCTGTCATTTTGAAACTTCATGATAGATAAATCTTATTAAAAAATTCAGTCCACACGAACAAGAACTATGTGCAGTACATTTGTTGATTTTAACCCTATGTTGTCTTTACTTATATTTCAACAAGAGCACGGCTAATTAATGTGAAGTAAAATCAGGGATCTTAAAAGATTGATAGATGTCTTCAAAGAAAATTTTGTATAAAGTAGCCATTACTCTGCACATTAAATTTCTCAATCAATTTCCCCTGGTTAGTCTTCGAACATAATTTTTGCAATGCATAACTCAAAAGTATTTGTGGTAGATCGTAAGACGTTTTATGGGATAGTCCATGTTTTATGAAAATACAAGAGATGTCGACAAGAGTAAACCAATGACCTGCTCTTGAAGGGGGTCATTTCTTGTTAAAATAATGATATTCAAATTTCCGATGTATATTAGGTTTATGCTATCGGTCAGTCTAACCGGAACCAAACTTGAAGGCATGCACACTGTGTATTTCAAGATGCTTTTCCCATTTTGACTATTTAGCGAAATGATACATTTATTTTCTCCCTGTTTTACTTTCTTGTTTGCATCATGTATCATCCATATAAATGGTCTTCCTAATCTCCTATAGATTGAACCACAATTTTAAGGATATCCTGAAATGGTTATTGTTTTTAGGCATATTTATGAGGGTAAAAAATTAAAAATCTGCTTTAAATCTATCAAATAATATATAATATAAAGATGGTTTTGGAAGTAGTGACCTCTTTTTCCAGGCCTCAGTTATATGTAAACATTTATTTTGTCTACAGGAAACTTTTTGTTCTTATTGTTAATTTCCCACTCCCTTTCTCACCAAATTTAAATTTCCCTCTATAAAATTATTGTATTTCGGACAATCTATGGGAAACACTAAAATATCGAAATCGTATAAATGAATCAAAGTGCCGTACGCACTGTAATTGGTCGTCACTGAGAAATTGGACATATCGTTGCATTCCGACTTTAGAATAAGGGTAAAACAACTTTAATTTCTATTACTTTCACAACACGTAGGTTCTATCCTAGTGTATGATATTTCCGTGAATGTTAATTAGAACTAATATTATTTTACACGAACGTAAGACCTTGATGCAACATGGGTACCGACAAAAAGGCAACTTTATGTGAAAACTAAATTTTTAAAAATTCTCGATTGTTAAATAGTCATGGTTAGATCATCCCTGCAAGCTTTTTTTATAAAGCCAAAACAGAAAAAATATGGAAATATGATAACTAAAGTTTAAGAGCAAATGCTGACAGCAGGTTCATGAAATTTCAAAACCCTCTCTTTTTCTGGGCAGAAATTAACAAGTTCCTAAACTGCGCTGATTATATACAAAGGAAAAAACAATTGATACTATTCTTTGGGCGAAGTCTTTAGACAGCTTGAAAGCATAATAATCAAATTTGCTCTCCAGAAGAACTTTCAGTACTTTGATTAACTTATGGCTGGAAAATAATTGAGTGGCAGTATCATCTTTGTTCACACCTCGATATGATTGAAAGAAAGGGTTAGTTAGACGCGTTCATCACTAGCGGAAAATCCTTGAAGCATCCATCTTTAAAGCGTGTGATCGTCCAGTTTTCTTTTACTCCTTTTGATAATTATTAACTTTTAAAATGAAATGATTTTTTTTCTGTTTTCCCGTCAAATATACGTCCATTTGGGCTAAAGGCAGTTTTGGTAAATTGCAGCGACACAATATCGAATTTATGGTTATATAAATTGGTCTACGACCAATTCAAAAACCGGTTTTACATTGTATGCCTGCTAGAGATGAATCGTATTGTTTTTAGAAAATGTTACAAAAATGTCCTTGTCTGTGTTCTGGGAGTAATGTCGTTTATCGAAAATGATAAGAACAACGATGTTATGTCACAATTGTTTACCAATGAAAAGATAAATTATATTGTATAAGTGGCATGCATTTTACCAGTGCAACTTTAAAATAATTGGTAGAATTACACTACAAGGAATTGCTTGTTGATCTAGAGACAATGCCTGTATTCCTGGTATTCTTAACCCTTGTCATGCTGATCCGGGAATATTCCTGTTTCGACAATAGCTGTGGCAGGTGTGTAGACTAAGATCAGACTGCACATACTTGCGGTCTGATTTTGGTCGACAGAACCTGCTTGTTCTTTTAGTGTAGAGGAAATATTTACAAAGACAAGATACACGTGAGTCTGAATTTGACCAAAGATATATACGAGGAGAGGATAAAGATTAAGCAGGACAAGGTTTAAGATGATTATAATATTTACTAGTGACAGTCGATCTGAAGTTGAATTACTCTGCCGATCCGATCAAGGCGATCATTTCTACCATTCATTATACCCGCCGAGCTCGAGCACGAACTCCCGAAGGACTAAGTCATTTCATATATGCCCCCAGCTCTTCAACAACCCGATTTCTTGTCCATTTTCCCGCCTGATTATTACACCATCTCTTCTTAATCCCGCCCAGTTTCCACATGACCACATTCGGAAGAAATGATCGAGTAGAGGAAGAGTTGATAGGCAATAATTTGAGGTACTGACTTTATTCCGACCAAACTAGATCTTCTCGATAAACCCAGTAATCTTCTCGGTCATCTTGCTACTCTACTTCATCGTGCTTTTGTCGGTCGCTATTCGTACTCTATCTCTTTTTTATTGATTTGTACATTTTCGAACATTTTAGGTTGTACCAAAGAATATCCAGAATTCCTGATTGAATTGGTTAACAATGATGAGCTTGATTAAAGTCGCGATTTATACGATACCGATTACAAAATACCGTAAAGGCAAGCGCGAGGGCGTAGAGAACGATGGTGATAACACGAATACACGTTACCGCGAACGTACGATTAAGATGACGAGTATCGTGATCTCATAAACTTAATATCGTGCTATCCGCATCGTAATCTCGTGGGTTTACCGTCGTTTTGTCAGGATTTCGTCATCAATTTCTCGGGCCATTGCGTTCTCGCCATCGCGCTGTCGCTATTTGTCGTCGTATAATTACGCTTTCGGTGTCGTATCGTCTTCAGACTTTCATGATGTGGAAATCGTTCAATAGCTATTTCGCCAATGTAATAGCTATTGTCACAAAATGAAAGTTTGTAAATATAATCTAAAACCTTTAACGTCACAAGAATGTTAATTAAGTTATCATTTTCCAACAGAAAAATGAAAAAGCGAAAATTGCAATTATTTGACACAAAAAGGGGTCGCTTGAGTCAATTAATCGCTGGTCCGGCCAACTCACGCCTCTGGCCATCCCCACGGACTCCGGCAGGAAGTTAAACTTTGGTGTTTAACGGCGTTTTTGCAAAATTTATGCCCAGTAACATGCAAAAAGAAGTAAAATAGTTGGCTGTTAACGCTATAACTACGGTTTTAGTTACGCCATTTGAGTCGCTTAACCAACAAAAACTCTTCATATAAATGTCAGCTAATGTTGGAGATTAAAGTTCTCTTACAGTGAAATTAATGGTTTGATTCGTCGATTTTTGATTGGCAATCGCGATTGGTCAATTCACTCGTTAAAATACATGGTTATGATTAATCTAAAATAAGAAAAAAAATCAGCTTTTCAATGATCTCAGAATTTGACGGCTAATACACGTGATCACCGTCAGTCATCACAATCAAGCTATGGAAGAGATAAAAAAAAACAACAACAACAACACACACACAGAGTATCAAAGAATCATAACTCAGTAGATTGATGGGCAGCGGTGTACTTAATGTCCCTTAACAGAGTTTGGTATAACTACTTGTATTTTTTTCCCTTAATTTACTACTTTGCATTAAAATCACCATTATGAACAGAGGATGAATTGTCTTTGAAAAGCTATTTCTTTTCTTTTTGATACCGATTTCGACCAAAACTTTAGTACAAAGACGGATTTCGAGCACTTAAAGATATACTTTGGACTTTTTTCATTCATATCCACACCATCTGCTTTTTGCACCACTCAAAATAAACGATTCGGAAAACAATAGGGAAAATGAAAAAAATTGCTTTTTTACAAGAAGGTGTTTCGGTGGAGCTTATCAGCAGCACAGGGCAATTTATTGTACCCTCAGAAAATTTTGATTAAGCAATAGACACGGTTTTTTTTTTGGAGGGGGGGGATGTCCAAACACAATGTGAAAAATATATTGAAAAGTTAAAACTATTCTTCACTGGGAAAAAAAACTTTTTAGATTCAAAATATTTTAGCATGCTTATTCCCTGGATAGGCCTCTTTAAAAATTATTTTAGGATTTTTCATTGGGCCAATAACATGGCTATTTTTGTCGTTGAATATCAGAATAATTCCCAATATTAGTTAAATAGGTTTACAATCATTCTGCACAGGTTTCATGAATTTCGGGACAAAAAACTGATACCTGTAGAGTGCAAAAACTTATATTGTTGACGCGGAAAGGCGCACTACGCAGGGTCTTACTTGCCTATTGTTTAGACTCGCCTGTACTTGGGCAATGCTCTTTTGTATATATATATATCATTGCCAACATTCATTTTCAAATAATCTGACTCGGTCACGGTGTCTTTGCATGTACGAATACACTTTGTAGAAACGGCTTCTTATAACACGTGATTAATTTTTCTTGATAAGATAAAAAGCAAAAATTCGAAAATTATATGTATATATACGATGTATCGGGGCAAACAAATCCTTCAAGCTAACTCACAATTGTCACATTTAAATAAATTATTTTTAAAACTATGAAGTATCGCGGGTTTGATTTTGTAATAAAAGTAAACGGAAAACGTTGTTATAGGTTGGAAACTTCCCAAACATAGAGTCAAAAGTAACACTGAAATCAGAACCGACACAGACTAAAATTCATATTTCCAGAGTGATTGATTGAATGGGGTTTAATGCCACTTTGAACAGTATTTCAGTCATATCGCGGCGACTGGAGCACCTAACAATGAATTCCTGTTATATCTCACACCACTACTACCACTACATCCTTCCCTAGCCTCCAGCTGCTATCCCACGTAGTTTTACGATTATCCACCCATTAGTGAGAGATTTCAAGAGTGAATACTGTGAAGAATGACCTTTCCGAAAAAATATTGATAATAGTCTAAATGAAAAAAATCGACATTATACAGCCTGCGAAATCAACTCTTCCAATATTGTCATTTTTCGAGTCAGAGATCAATTTTAGAAGTCACTTTGCTACAAGAAGGTTCCCCGATATCGATGTCACATTTATTCAGCCAGCTATTTACGTGTCTAGAAAATGAGGTGTTAGAATATGAACGTTTAGCTAAATGATTTATCGCTTTGTTGTCAAGATGATATCTTAGCAATACGAATCTATGCGCTATACGATGTATAAATAAAGAAAAGGTAAATGGACACCTAATGGCTGTACCATCAACCTGCGACCTTTATCCTAATGCGTTTATTGAAAAGATCGACATGTCTTTAAAGCTATATCTTCCCTCCAAGAAAGGAAAATGGTTTAAACAATTCATCGTTTAATGGTCACTAAATCAAACAAGAGTCCTTTGATTTCAATATGCAAAAGGAGGGTATGTATGAAATTCTCTGGAAAAAGTATTTTGTGTTTTTCTTATCAATTTCAACTGTTTACTTGTTTACCCTTTGAGATCGAAACGACTACACCCGACTCTTCATTGGAAATGTTCGCTTATCTTTGGCATTTACTGTTATATGCACAGGTGCTGATGACTTAACTTTACGGACGATTTCGTCAATCTCCGTGACTGAGCTAGTTGTTTGAATGGCTAGCGAAATTTAAAATGTCATCATTGACGTTATGGTTGTATTAATTATGGTGGGTCACATTTTAAATATAAAAACTTCTTTCATGATTTTTAGGCTTACCGCGTAGAATTATTTTGATCTTATAATTTCAATCGTCATATTTTGGGGGGAGGGATGGGTGGGTTGGTCGGGGGATCTAGCAAGGGTTCAATGTACTATACATTTTTCTTTTAATTCACAACATTCGAATATCAATTCTGCATGACCTCATTTGCATGTGACCAACAATCGATGTAAGAAAATAAAGCTACAAATGCATCAACCAACGTCATGGACTATGTCACATCAGTATAGGTAAGGACAAAGCTTTTATAAATGCCAATATCAATATGAGCTCTCGAGACAGTTTTGAGAATCGACAATCGGCTTGCGAATTTAACTGAAGGTATGGACACATACCTTGATTTTGAGGTGAGAGCGAGTCGTCATATTGAAAGCTGGGGTACACCGGTTGATACATCACTTTACAGTCCCGCATTTCATTGCAACTTTTTGCGGTCAGGACGGCGAAGACTACGTGACTGTGCCTGAATAGGATAATCAAATGGCCCCCGTCATTCGAACGGGGGAACTTTGTGTACTTAGAACCGCTGTAATGATGTCAAAACCTAATTAGGACATGAAACTTTCTGGTTAATAATGTAATGACGTCATCGCGAGGTATATTGAGTTTTTCCGACGTCAGGGACTCATTCCCATTTTTAATGTTTAAACATAGCATTTGGGATAAAATGGCAGAATACATTATGGTAATTTTCCTTTCAATACTTCACCTAAATTTGTGAATTGGCCAAGTTATTTCCCTTTATTATTGAGATATAGTTTAAAGAAATTTACTGTTGCATAAGAGTGTATAAAACTATTTATTCTGTGCATTTTGCTGAAATATGAAAAAGATACAATTGAAAGATACATTACGAAAAAAATACAAACAGGAAATTATTTGAAGCTTATATAGGTCGAAACACATACTAATCGGGTGGAGGGCGTTTTGAATTGAAATTCTTTTTTATTCACAAACTAAGGCAAATTAATGAATTCGGAAATAACTATTCTGAAATTCAAACAAATTGAGGGATTTTTCAGCTTTGGTCTCTTTTTTTGTTCTTGTAATCGTCGTCGTTGTTGTTTGTTTGTTTGTTTTTAATAAACCCGTTCATATCATATTACCTTGTATAAAAATGAGGCTCGCTTACGACAAATAACAGCCGTCGTCATAGCGCAGTTGGTAGCGCGTCAAACTCCTAATCTCCAATCATAGGTTGTCATGGGGTCGATTCCGACATTTTTCTCTCAACGATGGGTCGATAATCGTTAACCTAAGTTGGATTGCAGCTGGAGGCTAGGAAATGATGTAATGGTAGTACTGCTGTGAGAAATACCAGGAATCTATTATTAGGTGCTCCAGCCGCCGCGATATGACTGAAATACTGTTTGAAGCGGCGTTCAACACCATTCAATCAATCAATACGACAAATAACATCATTTAACACTATGTTCACAGATAAACGAAGATAATAATGTATAATCCATATACCCGTTTTCAATGAAAGTAGCATATACTAGTCAAGCCCAGATAAATCCGACCCAAGAGCAAGGATGTATAGATACCTTGAAAGTTCGTCAACCCAAAGACATGTTTTTCCGCAACGCAAGTTGAAAATGAAAAAAAAAACCATTTTTGGGCAGAAGAATCAGCATGTTATCCGCTAGTGACCTTCTTTTGCAGATAAATGAGTTTCTTTTTTAACCCTATCCTGTTCAACCCCTGTTTTGTACGTCCATGTGATTTCATAAAAGAGGAAACATTGTAGATAAAGATAAAGAAATTCTTTTCTTTTTTTCCACAATATTTTCTACCCTACTGAATTTTCAAATTAAATCAACTTTAATTTTTTTGTCTGCAAAATCTTTGAATTTGGACAGGTTTAAAGTTTTAGGAAACAGGAAATCGAGCTTGTTGTTAAATCCTTTTCTGGATATTATCCTTAAATAACGGAAGTGTGTTAAAAATTGCTGTATGTCTAACATAGTTTAAAAAAACGAAATTTCCCATAATTATTTTTCTTTGTAGATAAAGGACTGTATAGTCCAGGAAGCTTAACAAAAAATGAATCAATTGATAAATGCTTTGATGTTTACATGGTTGAGAAATGGTCTATTCTGGTTGAGGAGCATTTATCCACGTAATGAAGCAAACTACCAAATTGAAAGTAGTAAATATTTTTAATCGTTAAAATATCTCATATAATTATCTATTTTAACTTTATAATTTTGCATTTTTCTTCGATACTAACATGTCGGACAAGTTTTAATGTATAGGTAGGATGAGATGATGTATGGAATGTGGCGTGAAAAGGTGTCCTATTTATTCCTTGTTTTAAGCTATCGGTTGAATATAGGATATAATAAAAACAAGAATAATCGGAGAGGTGAATTTTTAAAGTCATTAGAAACAGGGCCTCTGAAAATGAAACAATTCAGTGCATCGTCAGATTTTTATAGCGTTTAAACTAAAACTCGTTTAAATTGTATAAGCATGCCCGATTATACGCCTAGACAAGTATATCACGAGGATCATCATTAAACACAGTTCCTAGCAAAAATTTCCGAAATAGCGTAAAGCCCTTCCAATCGTCTTCGCTGAAAGAAGTTTATAATAATATAGGGCATATACTCTTTAATAAAAACAAACGTGGATAAAGTACATCGAAAATGTCTATGGCATGTTGAGTCGGAACTTATAAGCTATGAATTGATGGCATCTCATCTTTGGGTTGCATATTTGTATCAGAAATCTCTAATATCATTATTTAAGAATTCGAGCAGGACTCTATCACACGGGCGTTTTCGGCTCATTTGTTGTTTACCCTTTTCAGAATCAATATGAGTTACTACTTTTTTAAAGATCTGTTTATTCGGTGTCTCTCTTAGAGTAGGTGATTTAATTGAATACCTTTATTTTCTGCGTTGACGCCTGTAGGCGCTTGTTGTCCTGTATGAAGTTCGTGGTATAAATAGTTTAACGATTATAAGTGTTAAAAAAAAACTTTGTATATTCCAAACCGATTAAAGAGGTTTTGGTACGTCGAGCTAATTTCAAAAGGTAGCCAAAGCATCTGCATCTCTAAAGCTTAAATCTTGAATAAAATGTATCTGGCATAAGTCCTAAAGTGGCTTTTTAACAGATGGTCGTGATTATTTGAAAAGGGGAAAGTATCTGCCTTTTTAATGCTAAGTAATGTCGTTTTCAGGTTGAATGGGTTTTTTACTTTATTTTATTCATTTATTTTATTTTTATTCTTTATTTATTAATTCAGTTTTTTTTTTTTTTTTTTTTTTTTTTTTTTTTTTTTTTTTGCTTTTTTTAAGTAAACATTGGAATTAATTGGGGAAGGCCGTTAGTCATCTGGTGAAGTAATTAACGACTAGATTGCTAGCGGAAACCAATGATCCAATTAATACGTCATGGAAGCCACAAATAATGCTATGTTTGGTGAAATATAAAGATAACGAATTTACCCTATTTAAAGGACGCCAACTATCTATGTTTATTTCCTTTCATTTTGCTATTTTTAGGATCAGTCATTTACTTTACAAAATCAGCTTTATCCCCTTCTTTTAAATGTCTGAAATCTCTCAAGTATGACATTTGGAAATCGAGAGCCGAAAGTTATCATTATCTCTTGAATGGCCGCTTTAAGTCTTATAAATTTAAAATTGATAAGTTACATCAGTTATTTGATGTTACACTAATTTTAAAAGGGATTACAAAGTGAGGTTCCCGTATGATAAAATACGGATGCTATTGTCAGTGCCCTCTTCGAAAAAGAAATTGCTTGAAAGTATCGAAATAGGACGAATGTACGAATACTATCGCTAGAGTTCCGTATCGTTTGTCTGCGTCATTGATTATCGGATATTTTGTGTTTCGGCAAATTCCGGCATATTCCAAATCACAGGATATTTTACATGTCGACATTTTAAAACTACGAGTTTACAGATCCGCTCGCTCACTGACAATATCGGAGTCGTCCTTGAAATGACGTCATCAGCGTTAGTTCACACAATGAAACCATACCGACTTTTGCCATTCGTTAGCAAATAAGTTGATACCGATTACAAAATACGCTACCTGAGTAATCTCATCTATACAGTCCTTTGTATTTTACTTTTGATCAAATTAACAATAGCAGATTTTACTATAGTCTACCTTTCGAAAGAGGCCGATTTCTGCCGCCTTGTTAGTTTAACTTCACATGACATGAGATTAATCTATTCTAGAAATAAAACAAACCAATTCAAAATTAATCTTTATGATTTATAAATAGTATATCCCTTTAACACATTCCAACTCAAGCCCTCCTTTTTACGCCCAACAAGAAAAAGGCTTTGGAAAACATTGTGGACAATGAAGAAATTGCTTGTAACAAGCAATTTCTTTATTATCCACAATGTTTTCTATCCGAAAAGACGAAAAATTAAAATTCCATCAACTTGAAATTGTCGTCTGCAGCTTCTTTCAATTTGGACCAGTCTAAAATTTTCTTGTGTTGGAATGGGTTAAAAATAAGTTGCCAATGGACGTATTATAATGGAGTTATGTCGATTTATTATCTACTTTGGAAGAAGCGTATATGAAATCGGTATCTCATCGACATGAATTCGATATTTATTAATATAAAGATGAGTGTGAAAATTCAATGATCTTTCCCCGAAAAATAAAAAGCCACCTTATGGTTTATGATATCATTAAGCATCTCATTACGTCATTAATACAGCATCTATAAACGTTCTATAGGCGTATTTGCGTAGTTATATCGACAATGTAGCAATCAGTTATAACAAATAATAAACAAGTTAAATTTACCCCTGTGGCATGAAAATTATAATAAAAATGATATATTTTTGCAGGAAAACGGTTTTGGCCAATTCCAACCACATATTAAAATCATTACAGAAAACGAAATAAATAAGATATATCAATCAATCTTTAAGCAGAAACAAATAGCAAGTTCTATCAACAGAGAGCTTTGATTTTCCCATTTTTACTAATCCATTGACCCCATTTTGCTGATCTAATATTCCCTAAATAAAACCTAAATGAGACGTCGAGACATAAAGAGCAAGCCGTTATTTTATTGCCATAATGAAAGGTTCCATTTACATACAATTTCGAGGGTTTCTTCACCATTATTGTTTTCCAGGGAATCACTCCGAAGGTGACGCAAAATGGTTGATTACAAAAGTCTTTTTATTCCGTGGGAGGCGAATACCTCGTAACTACATCCCGAATAATAAGTAGTTACTCCGTTTTGATCGCTCACTAACGATATTTCTATTTCACTTCAAATCCGAAACAAAACAAACCTTTTCAGTATTAATTACTTTATTTATAAGACGTTCTTCACATCCAAAGTAATAAACTATCAAGTGTGCGTGTGATTTATGCCACTGTACGAATAAAATGTTTATAAAATGAATGCTATATTATATACCTATTAAAGATATAGATTAAAATCTGGCTGTTTAACACAACTCATCAGAAAAAAATCCGTATTCGGCGTGCACCAAAAACCCTATGAGCTTATCTAAAATAAGAAAAAAAATCAGCTTTTCAATGATCTCAGAATTTGTCGGCTAATATACGTGATCACCGTCTGTCATCAAAATTAATAAATGGCAGAGATAAAAAAAACAACAACAACATACACACAGAGTATTAAAGAATCATAACTCAGTAGATTGAAGGGCAGCGGTGTACTTAATGTCCCTTAACTGAGTTTGGTATAACCACTTGTATTATTCTTCCTTATTTTACTACTTTGATGCATTAAAATCACCATTATGAACAGAAGATGAATTGTCTTTGAAAAGCTATTTCTTTTCTTTTTGATACCGATTTCGACCAAAGACGGATTTCAAGCACTTAAAGATATACTTTGGACTTTTTTTAATTCATATCCACACCATCTACTTTTTGCACCACTCAAAAAAAAAGGATTCGGAAAACAATGGGGAAAATGAAAAAAAAAATGCTTTTTTACAAGAAGCTGTTTCGGTGGAGCTCACATGGGCAATATATTGTACCCTCAGGAAATTTTGATTAAGCAATAGACACTTTTTTGGGGGGGGGATGTCCAAACACAATATGAAAAATATATTGAAAAGTTAAAACTATTCTTCACTGGGGAAAAAAACTGTTTAGATTCAAATTATTTTAGCATGCTTATACCCTGGATAGGCCTCTTTAAAAATTATTTTCTGAAGTTTTATAGGGCCAATAGCATGGCTATTATTGTCGTTGAATATCAGAACAATTCCCAATATTAGTTAAATGGGTTTACAATCATTCTGCACAAGTTTCATGAATTTCGGGACAAAATACTGATACCTGTAGAGTGCAAAAACTTATATTGTTGACGCGGAAAGGCGCACGACGCAGGGTCTTACTTGCCTATTGTTTAGACTCGCCTGTACTTGAGCAATACTCTTTTGTATATATATATCAGTGCCAACATTCATTTTCAAATAATCTGACTCGGTCACGGTGTCTTTGCATGTATGAATACACTTTGTAGAAACGGCTTCTTATAACACGTGATAATTTTTCTTGATAAGATAAAAAGCAAAAATTCGAAAATTATATATATATATATATACGATGTATCGGGGCAAACAAATCCTTCAAACTAACTCACAATTGTCACATTTAAATAAATTATTTTTAAAAATATGAAGTATCGCGGGTTTGATTTTGAAATAAAAGTAAACGGAAAACGTTGTTATAGGTTGAAAAACTTCCCAAACATAGAGTAAAAAAAACAACACTGAAATCAGAACCGACACAGACTAAAATTGATATGAGTGATTGATTGAATGGGGTTTAATGCCACTTTGAACAGTATTTCAGTCATATCGCGGCGACTGGAGCACCTAACAATGGATTCCTGTTATATCTCACACCATTACTACCACTACATCCTTCCCTAGCCTCCAGCTGCTATCCCACTTAGGTTTACGATTATCCACCCATTAGTGAGAGATTTCAAGAGTGAATACTGTGAAGAATGACCTTTCCGAAAAAATAATGATAATAGTCTAAATGAAAAAATCGACATTATACAGCCTGCGAAATCAACTCTTCCAATATGGTCATTGTTCGAGTCAGAGATAAAAATTTAGAAGTCACTTTGCTACAAGAAGGTTCCCCGATATCGATATCACATTTATTCAGCCTGCTATTTACGTGTCTAGAAAATGAGGTGTTAGAATATGAACGGTTAGCTAAATGATTTATCGCTTTGTTGGCAAGATGATATCTTAGCTATACAAATCTATGCGCTATACGATGTGTAAATAAAGAAAAGGTAAATGGACACCTAATGGCTCTACCATCAACCTGCGACCTTTATCCTAATGCGTTTATTGAAAGGATCGACATATCTTTAAAGCCATATCTTCCCTCCAAGAAAGGAAAAAAGTTTAAACAATTCGTCGTTTATTGGTCACTAAATCAAACAAGAGTCCTTATGATATCAATATGCAAAAGGAGGGTATATATGAAGTTCTCTGGAAAAAGCATTTTGTGTTTTCTTATCAATTTCAACTGTTTACTTGTTTAACTTTTGAGATCGAAACGACTGCACCCGACTCTTCATTGGAAATATTCGCTAATCTTAGGCATTTACTGTTATATGCACAGGTGCTGATGACGTAACTCTCCGTGACTGAGCTAGTTGTTTGAATGGCTAGCGAAATTTAAAATGTCATCACTGACGTTATGGTTGTATTTAAACAAAACCTTAAATTGTGGCGGGTCACTTTTTAAATATCAAAACTTCTTTCGTGATTTTTAGGCTTACCGCGTAGAATTATTTTGATCTTATAATTTCAATCGTCATATTTTTGGGGGAGGGATGGGTGGGTTGGTTGGTTGGGGGATCTAGCAAGGGTTCCATGTACTATACATTTTTCTTTTAATTCACGACATTCGAATATTAATTCTGCATGACCTCATTTGCACGTGACCAACAATCGATGTAAGAAAATAAAGCTACAAGGGCATCAACCAACGTCATGGAATATGTCAATATGAGCTCTCGAGACAGTTTTGAGAATCGACAATCGGCTTGCGAATTTAACTGAAGGTATGGTCACACAGACTTTGATTTTGAGGTGAGAGCGAGTCGTCATATTGAAAGCTGGGGTACACCGGTTGATACATCACTTTACAGTCCCGCATTTCATTGCAACTGCAACTCAGGACGGCGAAGACTACGTGAATAGGATAATCTAATAATCCCCCGTCATTCGAACGGGGGAATTTTGTGTACTTAGACCGCTGTAATGATGTCTAAACCTAATTAGGACATGAAACTTTCTAATTAATGATGTAATGACGTCATCGCGAGGTATATTGAGTTTTTCCGACGTCAGGGACTCATTCCCATTTTTAATGTTTAAACATAGCATTTTGGGATAATATGGCAGAATACATTATGGTAATTTTCCTTTCAATACTTCACATAAATTTATGAATTGGCCAAGTTATTTCCCTTTATTATTGAGATATTGTTTAAAGAAATTTCCTGTTGCATAAGAGGGTATAAAACTATTTATTCTGTGCATTTTGCTGAAATATGAAAAGATACAATTGAAAGATACATTACGAAAAACAATACAAACAAGAAATTATTTGAAGCTTATATAGGTCGAAACACATAATTATCGGGTGGAGGGCGTTTTGAATTGAACTTCTTTTTTATTCACAAACTAAGGCAAATTGATGAATTGAAAGACATCATTTTCGATAGAGAGAAATTAAACATACTTATTTATTACAGCATCGGGTTTTGGAAATCTCAATACGAAAAAATATGATGAAAATATGGGGTGAGATGATATACGGAAATTCTACTTTCAAACTCCAACTTTTGCACGTGTACAGATACGCGTGAGGTCTAAAAATATTCAAATATTAGAAAAGACATACGTCAAAGTTTTTGGAATTCGGAAATAACTATTCTGAAATTCAAACAAATTGATAGATTATTCAGCTTTGGTCTCTTTTGTTGTTGTTGTTGTTGTTCTTGTTCTTGTAATCGTCGTTGTTGTTTGTTTGTTTGTTTGTATGTTTGTTTTTAAACCCGTTCAAATCATATTACTTAGTATAAAAAGGAGGCTTGCTTACGACAAATAACAGCCGTCGTCATAGCGCAGTCGGAGGCGCGTCAGACTCCTAATCTTCAATCATAGGTTGTCATGGGTTCGATCCCCGACGGTGGCACATATTCTTTCCGACATTTGTCTCTCACTAATGGGTTGATAATCGTAAACCTAAGTTGGATAGCAGCTGGAGGCTAGGAAATGATGTAGTGGTAGTACTGGTGTAATACCAGGTATCTATTGTTAGATGCTCCAGCTGTCGCGATATGACTGAAATACTGTTTAAAGCGGCGTTAAACACCATTCAATCAATCAATACGACAAATAAAATCATTTAACAATATTTTCACAGATAAACGAAGATAATAATGTATAATCCATATACCCGTTTTCAATTAAAGTAGCATATACTAGTCAAGCCCAGATAACTCCGATCCAAAAGCAAAGGTGTATAGATACCTTGAAAATTCGTCAACTCAAAGACATATTATTCCGCAACGTAAGTTGAAAATGCAAAAAATCATTTTTTGGCAGAAAAACCAGCATGTGATCCGCTAGTGACCTTTTTTTGCAGATAAATGAGTTTCTTTTTTAACCCTATCCTGTTAAATTCCTGTTTTGTACGTCCATGTGATTTCATAAAAGAGGAAACATTGTAGATAAAGAAGAAATTTCTTATGACAAGCATTTTCTTTTCTTCTTTTTGCACAATATTTTCTACCCTACTGAATTTTCAAATTAATTCAACTTTATATTTTGTCTGCAAAATCTTTGAATTTGGACAGGTCTAAATTTTTCGGAAACAGGAAATCGAGCTTGTTTTAAAATCCTTTTCTGGATATTATCCTTAAATAACGGAAGTGTGTTAAAAATTGCTGTATGTCTAAAATAGTTTGTTTTAAAAAAACGAGATTTCCCATATTTATTATTCTTTGTAGATAAAGGACTGTATAGTCCAGGAAGCTTAACAAAAAAATGAATCAATTGATAAATAATTTGATTTTACATGCTTGAGAAATCGTCTATTCTGATTGAGGAGCATTTATCTACGTAATGAAGCAAACTACCAAATTGAAAGTAATAAATGTTTTTAATCGTTAAAATATCTCATATAATTGCCTATTTTAACTTTATAATTTTGAATATTTTTCCTTGATACTAACATGCCGGACAAGTTTTAATGGATAGGTAGGATGAGATGATGTATGGAATGTGGCGTGAAAAGGTGTCCTATTTTTTCCATGTTTTAAGCTATCGGTTAAATGTAGGATTTAATAAAAAACAAATAATCGGAGGGGTGAATTTCAAAAGTCGTTAGAAACAGGGCCTCTGAAAATAAAATAATTTAGTGCATCTCCAGATTTTTATAGTGTTTGAATTAAAACTCGTTTAAATTGTATAATCATGTCCGATTGTACGCCTAGACCAGTATATCACGAGGAACATCATTAAACACAGTTCCCATCAAAAATTTCCGAAATATCGTAAAGCCCTTCCAATCGTCTTCGCTGAAAGAAGTGTATAATAATACAGGGCATATACTCTTTAATCAAAACAAACGTGGATAAAGTACATCGAAAATTTCTATGGCATGTTGAGTCGGAATAAGCTATGAATTGATGGCATCTCATCTTTGGGTTGCATATTTGTATCAGAAATCTCTAACATCATTATTTAAGGATTCGAGCAGCACTCTATCATACAGCCGTTTTCGGCTCATAAAAGCATTTGCTGTTTATTTTTTTCAGAATCAATATGAGTTACTACTTTTTTAAAGATTTGTTTATTCGGTGTCTTGATTTAATTGAATACCTTTATTTTCTGCGTAGACGCCTTTCGATAGAAGAGGTTTTGGTACGTCGAGCTAATTTCAAAAGGTAGCAAAAGCATCTGCATCTCCAAAGCTTAAATCTTGAATAAAATGTATCTGGCATAAGTCCTAAAGTGGCTTTTTAACTGATGGTCGTGGTTATTTGAAAAGGGGAAAGTATTTGCCTTTTTAATACTAAGTGATGCCGTTTTCAGGTTGAACGGGTTTTTATTTCATTTTATTTATTTGCATTATTTTTTCTGTTTATTTATTTTATTATTATTATTTTTTTTTTAAGTAAACATTGGAATTAATCGGACAAGGCCGTTAGTCATCTGGTGAAGTAATTAACTACTAGATTGCTAGCGAAAGCCAATGATCCAATTTATACGTCATGGAAGCCTCAAATAATGCTATGTTTGGTGAAATATAAAGATAACGAGTTTACTCTATTGAAAGGACGTCAACTATCTATGTTTATTTCCTTTCATTTTTCTATTTTTAGGATCAGTCATTTACTTTGCAAAATCAGCCTAATCCCCTTCTTTTAAATGTCTGGAATCTCTCAAGTATGAAATTTGGAAATCGAGGGCCGAAAGTAATCAATATCTCTTGAATGACCGCTTTAAGTCTTATAAATTTAAAATTGATAAGGTACATCAGTTATTTGATGTTACACTAATTTTAAAAGGGATTACAAAGTGAGGTTCCCGTATGATAAAATACGGATGCTATTGTCAGTGCCATCTTCGAAAAAGAAATTGCTTGAAAGTATCGAAATAGGACGAATGTACGAATACTATCGCTAGAGTTCCGTATCGTTTGTCTGCGTCATTGATTATCGGATATTTTGTGTTTCGGCAAATTCCGGCATATTCCAAACCACAGGATATTTGCATTAGCTTGTATGGTCATGTCGACATTTTAAAACTACGAGTTTACAGATCCGCTCGCTCACTGACAATATCGGAATCGTCCTTGAAATGACGTCATCAGCGTTAGTTCACACAATGAAACCATACCGACTTTTGCCATTCGTTAGCAAATAAGTTGATACCGATTACAAAATACGCTTCCTTAGTAATCTCATATACAGTCCTTTGTATATTACTTTTGATCAAATTAACAATAGCAGATTTTACTATAGTCTACCTTTCGAAAGAGGCCGATTTCTGCCGCCTTGTTAGTTTAACTTCACATGACATGAGATTAATCTATTCTAGAAATAAAACAAACCAATTCAAAATTAATCTTTATGATCTATAAATAGTATATCCCTTTAACACATTCCAACTCAAGCCCTCCTTTTTACGCCCAACAAGAAAAAGGCTTTGGAAAACATTGTGGACAATGAAGAAATTGCTTGTAACAAGCAATTTCTTTATTATCCACAATGTTTTCTATCCCTAAAGACGAAAAAAATTAAAATTCCATCAACTTGAAATTGTCGTCTGCAGCTTCTTTCAATTTGGACCAGTCTAAAATTTTCTTGTGTTGGAATGGGTTAAAAATAAGTTGCCAATGGACGTATTATAATGGAGTTATGTCGATTTATTATCTACTTTGGAAGAAGCGTATATGAAATCGGTATCTCATCGACACGAATTCGATATTTATTAATATAAAGATGAGTGTGAAAATTCAATGATCTTTCCCCGAAAAATAAAAAGCCACCGTATGGTTTATGATATCATTAAGCATCTCATTACGTCATTAATACAGCATCTATAAACGTTCTATAGGCGTATTTGCGTAGTTATATCGACAGAGTAGCAATCGGTTATAACAAATAATAAACAAGTTAAATTTGCCCCTGTGGCACGAAAATTATAATAAAATTATATATTTTTGCAGGAAAACGGTTTTGGCCAATTCCAACCACATATTAAAATCATTACAGAAAACGAAATAAATAAGATATATCAATCAATTTTTAAGCAGAAACAAATAGCAAGTTCTATCAACAGAGAGCTTTGATTTTCCCATTTTTACTAATCCATTGACCCCATTTTGCTGATCTAATATTCCCTAAATAAAACCTAAATGAGACGTCGAGACATAAAGAGCAAGCCGTTATTTTATTGCCATAATGAAAGGTTCCATTTACATACAATTTCGAGGGTTTCTTCACCATTATTGTTTTCCAGGGAATCACTCCGAAGGTGACGCAAAATGGTTGATTACAAAAGTCTTTTTATTCCGTGGGAGGCGAATACCTCGTAACTACATCCCGAATAATAAGTAGTTACGCCGTTTTGATCGCTCACTAACGATATTTCTATTTCACTTCAAATCCGAAACAAAACAAACCTTTCCAGTATTAATTACTTTATTTATAAGACGTTCTTCACATCCAAAGTAATAAACTATCAAGTGTGCGTGTGATTTATGCCACTGTACGAATAAAATGAATGCTATATTATATACCTATTAAAGATATAGATTAAAATCTGGCTGTTTAATACAACTCGACGGAAAAAAATCCGTATTCGGCGTGCACCAAAAACCCTATTCGTCGAGTACCGATAAACACGGACTACTTTTTTGTGTATTGACGTTCGTTTGGTTTTTTTTTTTTTTTTTGTTGTTGTTGTTATGTTTTGTTTGTTTGTTTGTTTTCGTAAAGTTGGTTATTTCTTATTCATTTAAGAGAATTTTCTTGGTGTCATGTCCTATAAGGTATATAATAAAAGGAATATTACAATAGTGTGTTTTTCTATTTGTTGTTATCGTGTGTGAGTATTTTTTATTGGAAGAGAACGAAATTGAAAAACACACTGTTGTAATTTTCCCTATTTAAATTTCAATAAAAACCTTGTCCTGTAGGTATTTTAAGCGGCATGCAATTCATAGACCCAATATACATGCACGTAATACCAAAAATCACTTAGCCAACACGTTTTATAATGGTTATCACGGTTTTACATAGTGACTAAAACATTCTGAATTTCAATAATTGTGTTGATTAGCCAAGGTCGTAGTTGAAAAGCTCAGGTCCGGACTGAATAAGTAATTTGATTGGTCGGTTTATTCCTTGATTGATTGCCGCGATTTGTCAATTCAAACTTTAACAAATTGTACTTATTTCGTTTTCGTGGCCAAAGTGCTAAGATGGTTTTAAATAAGCGTTTGAGGTACATAAGCCGACTAGGAACTGGTGAAGTACAAGTAATTCGGTCGATGAAATAAGGGCATCGATTGACAACTGTGATAGAAAGTGAAAGTGGCATTTATAAAACTATTGTGTCAACTGTAAATAAATTGCTTCTTTCAAATTAAATAAAAATGGTGATTGTTGCATGAGAAAGTTTAACCTCGTAGTTTCGTCCTAACAATACTAATGCTTCTCAAAAAACCTGACTTATGAACACGGAACTCTAATTATCATAAGCACCGCATGCGGATAGCAACGTTCGGTTATTCAAGTTCTTGATAGTGGATAAAACTTCTACGTCAAAAAAGGGGCATAATTTTTTCAAAAATCCGTTTAGAGTTAACCCCTAAATTGGTATGGATTGATCTTTTGGTGAAAAACATATAATCAAGTTTCAAGTGAATATGTTCAAGTTTTAGGACGACGACGAAGACGACGCCCTGAGCATAGAATTACCACAAGTTTTCTTCGAAAATAGCCTAGCTAATCATAGAGTGGATACATGTGACATTTTGAAGTTGACGCACTTCCCGCTCGAGTTCATTAACCCATTCCCACTCAATGGTTCTCTTAGACGCCTATAAGAAAATAGCTTTTTAAAAAATCCAAAATTACATAAGCTTATCACTGTCGTTTGCAACTTCTTCAATTTAAACAGGTCTAAAATCTTGTCGTGTGGTAAAGAGTTAAACTCGCTCCTTTATCACACAATTCGAAACACGAATTCACATCGTTCAAAACATTCAGCGATTTCATTGGTTTACAAGTACATAAAAGTGGCCAATTTTCCCGCATTAACCCATTCCTACACAAAAACATTTTAGACTGGTCCAAATAGAAAGAAGTTGCAGACGACAATTTTCAGTTGATGGAATGTAAGAGAATTAACCCATTCCAACACAGTTGAATTTTAGACTGGTCCAAATTGAAAGAAGCTGCAGACAACAATTTCAAGTTAATAGAATTTGATTTTTTTTCGTCAGTTTTGGGTAGAAAACGTTGTGGATAATGAAGAAATTGCTTGATACAAGCAATTTCTCCATTTTCCACAATGTTTTCATAAGCTTTTTTCTTGTGGCGCGTAAAAAGGAGGGATCGAGTTGTAATGGGTTAAAGCTTTCTGGGTAGAAAACATAAAAGGGAGGGATTGTGTTGGAATGGGTTAATACGTATGAATAAGTCCATAGAACAATACACACGCTCTGCTTGGGATAATTTATTCATTGTCCACTTTCCAAAATGGTCATTGCATTTGGGAAGCGGTTATAATGTTTTTTCTACACCATTCTATCTTCCTTGTGTTCGTTTTAATATACCGCACCTATGACCATGAATTATCCCTTTTTTAACCCTTTCTTTCTTCCTTATTCGCATTAATTTTATCATAAAAGGTGGTCACTTTTTAAATTGTATTTATTTCAAAACGTCGCCAGCCACCCCTTTGGATTTTAGGCAAGTCAGAAAAAAGAATTTCCCACCCCAAAAATGGAAAAAGATAAGTAAGATAAATCAAACCTCTATTTCTGTTAACCCAATTTATTCAAACTGTATTTATCTTAGTAAGAAGGAACAATGTAGAACAATGTTGATATTCTTGTTCATTTAACCATTCCTCCCTTCGAAGCATTTCCTTTTCACGGTGTAGATTTCCCGTCATTTTATAGAAAGTTGGGAATTAAAACAAATTTAGATTAACGCTTATCTTGTTCTTTTTCCACTTTTCTATTTTCTATTTACTTATTTATTTTTTCGCCTACACATTTCCTGTTCCCTCTTTCAGTATTATTCAGTTTCAGTATTATTATATGTATTACTATTATTCATTAATTCAAGAACTCATTTATTGTAATTTTGTACAATCATACAAAAATATATATATTAAAAAAAGAGCGCAAGTTACGATCAAAATTTGATTCTCTCTTTTGAAATCTGAGTGTACCAACTTTTGCGCTAAAAGTTCAACATAATTAAGAATTATTTCCGGGTTACAAAGACTGAAAAATTTCGATTTGAACTTTGAAGTCGTGTTTTTTTTTTTTTTTTTTTTTTTTTTTTTTTTTGTTGTTGTTGTTGTTTTGTTGTTGTTCTTGTTTTTGCTTTTTATGTTGTTGTTGTTGTTGGCACTCTCGAATTATTTATTTGAAAAGTTACTTGATTTGCTTTTGGCAAAAATGACAGTGTCCCATATAATTGGCAAGGAATAATTGAAGTTTTAGAAACGACATTCTAAAATTGTGCTGGAGGGAAAACATCACCGTTTTCTCCGTATAATTGTTGTTTTTATAGTATACTCCTAGAACATGCGCAATTACTCAAAATGAAGGAGTGAAAGTCAGTACTGCTCCAAACGTTTATCTTGCTTTTAGTGCATAGCTTCCATGAAAACTCTCCATATTCCCATTGATGATGTTGGTTTCACAGAAAGAACAGTCGATGAAATTAGTTATTTTATTTATAATAACTTACTTTAGTTCGATTGCCTCGGAAACTTTATTAATAACTTATAGCCTCTAAAACTCTTACCGACAGGTTTTATGAAACGCATGGACGAGTGCAATACATAGGGAATGTTACAACAGTGTCTTTTCTATTTGTTGTTATTGTGGTCGAGAATCGTGTGTAGGTATTTTTATTGGTCTATCTAATAAAAAATACCTACACTCGATTCGAGAACACGATAACAACACATAGAAAAAGACACTGTTGTAATATTCCTTTTATTATATACCTTTAGGACATGACATAAAAATTCTCTTCAATGAATAAGAACTGAAAAAACAAAAAAAAAACAAACAAACAAACAAACAAACGAACGTCAATACACAAAAAAGTAGCCCGTGTTTAACGATACTCGACGAATACGGTTTTTTGGTACACGCCGAATATTGATTTTTTTCTGTCGAGTTGTATTTGATAGCCAGATTTTAATTCATATCTTTTATATGTATATAATGATTTAAATTATTCGCAATGAACTAAGGCACAATTTTACAGTTAGGTAGACTTGGTTTGATTTTTCATTAAAAAAACAAATGAATGCATTGCACAGTTGGAAAACCGCACAAGACGGAGAAGTCCGTATCGGACAGTGTCTAATACGGATTCTGTGAGCTGACGTCATTTTCCTGATAAAATTTAACAGGATTACACAGGAGCCTAAATTAAAAAAGATCGAGTCAAAATTTGGAGGTATATGATTAATTTAATGTTATATGTAGAAGTCACCTTGTGTTGGATTCTCCTCGTCGCATAGGAAAATTAAATTCTCGCTCGACCGTCGGTCACAGATAATATCTATTTTCCCAGAGCATAATGATTCAAATCAGCTGATTCGGGTCCCAGCCATAACGTAATAATTCTTGTCTGTATGTGTATCAAGTGTATTTAAGCATGATTCTATGGACGGATCGCAGATGTCAATCAAAGAATCAATCGACCAATCAAAGTATTCATCTAGACCGGTTGTACTTCTAACTTCGACATTGGCCGACATTTATGACAAGTATTTTTTGCTAGTTTAGCGATTTGAACTTCACAACTAAAGCTTATTCATATTCAACCAACCTTTTTACTATTTTTGTTCATGTTAATGACCATACATTTATAAAAAAAAACAGCACCGTTTAATAAACAGGTGGAACTTCCTGTCGGAGCTAAGTAGGCGTGTCCAATGATCCGTTAAATCACTTGCGATGGAGCCCATTTTCGTGACATTTAGATCTCTTCTAACCCATTCTCACTCAACAAATAATAGACTGGTCCAAATTGAATGAAGCTGCAGACGACAATTTTAAGTTGATGGAATTTCAGATTTTTTTCGTCGTTTAGAAAATAAATATTGTGGATAATGAAGAAAATGTTTGATACAAGCAATTTCTTCATTTCCCACTATGTTTTCCAACGCATTTTATCGAGGAGCGTAAAAAGGAGGGATTGTGTCGAAATGGATTAAAACATTATTATGATTCGTCATCGATTCGGGCCTATACTCCCTTTTCTATTGAATAACTTACATCTCAATTCAGAAAAATGAAAAAAAAAGACAAATAATTAATCCTTTTTTTACCCATTCCCACAAAACGGCGTGTTTTAATGCCCCTCAAGAAAATCAATTTGGAAAACATTGTGTATGTTAAGGAAATTACTTTTAACAAGCAATTTCTTCATTTTACACAATGTTTTCTATACAGTTTATGCAATGTTTTCTATACAGAATGTTGGAAAATTCTGAAATTTAATCAACTTGAAATTGTCTTCTGCTACTCCTTTCAATTTGAACCAGTCTAAAATTTAGCCGTCTGGTGATGGGTTATCCATGCGAATAGAACTAGTAATACAATAGATAATTTGATACAGAAATTTATCAAGGTCAAACACACCCCCGGCATTTAGTATAAATCAGGGAATCTAAGTAGAGTGGTTGACGTTTCCCAGATTCAATTACGTACGTTTGGGAGGTGGTTTATTAAAAACATCGGGAGTTTTCCGCCTCTTTTCTCCGATATACACTGGGAAACGGAAGTGGACATTTTTTCTAAGTATGCTTTTAATCCTTTGCGAACAAATTATGTACCTATTTATCTATACTAAATAAACGACCAAGTTGGTACAAAATGAAACAACAAAACTATTTGGATGCTCATGGGAGATTTGACAAAGAAGTAAACATCTTTACCCATTACTAGACTACAATATTAAAAACCGCTCGTAGTTATAAGACTTTGGAGACTACAAATCAAAGGATGGCAAAGCTGAAAAAGTACCATAATGGAAAGAAAACAGTGAAATTAGTAGGAACTGCGTCTAATGAGTAAAATTCTCCTTTAAAACATCCTCCTACAATAGAATGAGCTATTTCAACAAGCCTGTCAGAAGGATATCAAATGTTGAGTCCTCAAACGCTATGTTCAGAAACTCTTTTCTAGATATGTATATGTATATGTATTTTTTTTTTTTTCCATAGCATAGACATCATTTTATCAAATTAGATTAAGGTAGGTATAACAAGGACAGAGTCTGTATAGGTTATAATGACCCGATCACATCTTAACAGTTTAACAATCTAAGTTTAAATAAAAGCGATTTATTTTTATACAACAAAAATTTACCTATTTAGATAATTTAAATGGGGGTTCACACATACAGTTCTGACAAACAGATGAAAGGACAAACAATGCATGACCGGAATGATTTTATGAGGTGCATAAAAATCAGATTTTATTAACTTGTACTCATACAACGTATCAGAGACAATGATGAAATAATGTAGAAAAGTTTTTGATACGATTTGCACAAACAGGTATTGCTAAATGAAATTCATAGAGCAAATAATAAAAGAAATAATAAAACAAATATACTACGTACAATGTTTACACATTTAACCGATTTTTATTATAACTGTATTATATCTTAAAGTATATTTCAGGAAAAGTATCTAAAAGACTAAAAAGTACTCACGTATTTTGGTAAATCTCTAGAAAGTTAACTCGCGGATCGGCATTGTCAATAAATCAATTGACCAATTAAACTTTCCACCAGACCGGAAGTGAAACTCCGGCATTTAGGTCATGAATCTTTGTTTGTTTGGCGACTTTAACAAGTAACCTTACAGAGATAAGGGTAGTGATAATAATCTGAATATGATACCAATGTTTTTCTTCATTCAGATGCTTACAATGAAAACCTCGTTACATAATATTTTCTGGAAAGAACATTGAAATTTACCAGTGCCTTTCCAAATAAAATACACTCTCTCCCCTCTTGGGTACCTAACGCGCAAAGACAGAATTCGAAGTAATATTGCCGGGAAGATTAATCGGTATTCTTAGTCTGGTTAAATCATTCATGGTCACGTCCTACTTCTGCAATTATTGCTTAACAAAACAAACAAAACTGAAGATTTACTGACTTTCTTAGAAAATCCTGTAATATAGCCTTGGACCGAAAACTATTTATCATGATACTAACTACAAGGGAAAATCGATTAGTCCGTGGCCTTAGGTAGAGTGAAGCGGCTTAATCCTTAATATTTCTGTATATCTTTCAACGTTGGCACCTTGCAAGATAAGATACTTTTTCATACGGCGTTGAAGCATTTTTAAAAAACTTTAATACAAGGTAGATTCTTGGGCATCATAAATACGTCATCATATTATTTGACGTCATAATCAATCTGCACATGGTGGCTGCTGAGTTCTTTTTGATCGACTCCGTAGGCGTTCATTAGTGTTTTCCAATTTGGAAAACCCAGTAGGATGAGAGAAGAAGTGCCCAGTTAGCTTCGATTTATTATTTTTGAAAACCTGCCCCCAGCAACTGTACGTATTAAAATAGCGTAATAGGAGGATTCTATTTAATTCGTAGAACGTGTCAAAACTCCTCTTAAATACGAAAAAACCTACTCAGCGTAGATGCGGTGGAGGTTTCAATTATTTAGTGAGTAATTTGCCCTCTATTTTGAGAACTCATCATACCAGCTGTACACCTCGGGAGTGATAAGCTATACAATTACATATATTTCAAGATGTTTATTATTTATTTTGTACTATCCTTTTCAATCCATTACCAAACGACGAAATTTCGAATTAGTTACAGACGGCAATTCAAATCGCTTTGAGATTGAAAACTAGACAAAATATACATCTCCCTTATTTCTTACAGGTAATAATGAATATAGCTAATTTAAATTGTTTTTTAATAAGTTCTATATTCGATATCTTAATTATTTGTGGAATGTCTTCGGAAAAGGATAATCTCGGAAAAGTAAATCTTGAAAGCTAGTTAGATTGCGATCAAGCGAATTTGGTTTAACGTGACTTTCAATAGTATATAAGTAAAACCGCGTGTGGTTCACACCTGTAATATGTACAACTGCAACAATAAATTTTGGACATTACATGTGAAGCTGCCCAGTCAACTTAACAGACTAAATTCTTATATTTCCATTGGTGAAAGGCAAATGCCGTTTGTAACGTCTGGCTTTTTTTCTTCGAACTCGTGATTGCGCTCAGGACTCTAGAATAGAAATATTCTGTATTACATGTATCTAATAAACTAACCAGGCTAGGCGAGAAGTTATGCTTAAAAAAGATTATCTGTATGAAAATTGTCATTGTGTACACCAAAAACGGGCATATTACACTACTATGCCAACACGTACGTCCATCAACAGTACTTTCAGTGCTTTGATTTCATCTCAGCGTAGGTACTGGTAAGAGGGTGTTAAATAAGGTGGATGCTCAACCAGTTTGAAACCACATTGGTAAGAGTGGACTTGTGTGCTGGAGCATTGTCCTTATGAAAGAGAACATCTAATGACAGTTTTCCACGCATTTTCTCTTTGACTCCTTCACGAAGATGCCTCAGGAGGTCAGCATAAAACCTACCAGTTATAGTATGACCTATAGAATGCGACCACCATCTTCCAAGCGGATGATGTTGACTTAGTCTATTTCGGGGAAGGTGAAAATTAGTGTCTCCACTGTTTTGACTATTGTTTTGTCTCATGATCAGAATGTTGAACCTAAATTTCATCAACAATTGCAAACTTCTTTAGACCTTTCTCCGGATCCCGATGAAACATGGTAAGGATTCCATGGAACATTCCTCCTGTAAGATGCTTTCTATGTAGCACTGTATCACTGTGTAATTCGCCAATCTGCCTTAAGCATATCGTTGATTTCATTGATGTAGTCCTTTAAGATGACAGTTGGTGGCCTGACAGGATGGGAATCATCTTAAAGACTCCCTCTACCGCGTTTATGTTCAGCGATCCATTGCTACAGTATGCTTTATCATAGGGCACGTTGCTCTAATGTTGCTAACGTGCCCAAGTGTAGTTTCTTAGGCCACAAGCATTTGAGGCAAATGTTTTGAATTACCGCATGGTGACCAACACTTTTCATCTGTTTAGCAAAACTCGGAATGGGTAGTTTCTAGAATCAAATTATTTCAAACGGCAGAGAGAAAAAATCCCACTGTCACTATAAAATCATATAACGCTTTATCTACATAGACATTAAATCGTATATTTATTAGTTGTTTGGGTTTTTCTTTTTTTTTGTTTGTTTGTTTGTTTTTTTTTTTGTTTGTTTGTTTGTTTTTTCAACTTTAGGCCGCGGATTTTAAATTCCTCCTCGTTTTTACTGTATTAGCCCGCTGTAAAAAAAACCCCCAAAAACCGAGATTTCAGGATTTTTCTTAAAAAGTATTAACCCTTCTCATGCTGAACCCGGAATATTCCGGTTTTGGCAGGAAATGTAGACTAAGATCAGACTGCACTTATGTTCAGGCTGATCTTCGTCTACACCTCCTGCTTGTACTTTTTCCTGTCAGAATGGTTTATGAAGTTGATTTCTGAAAGAAATATTGATTTTTGAACATCGACTTCTGACAGCCCTTTGACTTTACAACTATTCATTAAGGTTATATACACAGCATGACAAGTATTAATCCATCTCAAAAGGATGCAGATAAAGTGCTGGTTTGTAACGAAGATATGTAGAAGTGGTATAGAAATTTCTCCAGAAATGAATGTCTTCATTTTCAAAAAAATCAATATTGGTTTTGTTTAACAAAATCCATGAATTTTGATTGGCTGAAAAATATTTTTATACCTCCACGAAAAAGTTGAATAAACTGCTTATTGTTATATATCCGCACAAAGTAATTCATACCCCAACTGTCTATATCTGTTAATATCTTTGCTTATTTGAAAGCTGAATTGAAATCGTTGCATGATATATACTTTAATTACATTAAATTGTAAGAAATGGAAAGAAGAGTTTTGTTTTAAATGTGGTTGGGCCTTTAGTTTCATACATTCACGATGAAAAATATCTTCATCTCTTAAAGAAACGGTTCGTTACTTACGAGACAGACCGAAGAAATGAGGTTTATCTGCTTTTTATCGCTTTCAAAAATGGTTTATTTACTGATCAATAAAAGAACGATAATTATCAATCACTTTTTTTTAACTTTCTGGGTAGAAAATATTATGGAAAATGAAGAAACTGCTTGATATACAGAATGGACGTATTTGTTTGTTCTTACTAATGCAGCTGAGTGCGACGGACCAATCGCGCATTTCATTCATAGAATCATTAGGCCAACTAAATCATTTATATAGACTCTGAACTTTGGGCGACATTTATGTGAACAATCTTTGAAGGATTGGCGACCTTGGCTCATTAAAGCTAAAGTTAGGACATTTAGGTCGCCAACCGATAATTTTACTTTTTTTGTTACATGTTAACTGGTTATTTATTTGCAAACTAACGCCATTTAATATCGAATTGGAACATCCTGTCCCAGGCTGTGGGGCCGTGGAGCCGTGGGCGTGACCAGCGGCGATGTCAGTCGGTTAGGACAGCGATCCGTCAATTGACCTATCGCGACTGTCAATCTAGGAATCAACCGACCAATCAAATCATTTATTCAGTCCGGACCTAATATTTCAACACCGATATTGACCGCCATTTTGTTAAACTTTTTTGTTGGTTTGTCGACTTAAACGTCGTAACTACAGCTTAATCAAGCTGTAGTTACGGCATTTAGGTTTAGGTCGCCAACCGACCATTCTACATTTTGGTTACATGCTGCTGGCCATATTTTTTTCAAAAAAACGCCGTTAAAAATGGGAAACGGACTTCCTGTCGGAGTTGCCAAAGAAGTAAGTGGTCGGCGCCAGCGATAGGTCAATTGTATGAAGTTTTATAAGGTTGATCATAGTTTATACTTTTTATCTACATTCGTTGATATGACTATATGAATTCAAAATCATAGAGACCATATTAACCCTTGTCATGCTGAACCCGGAATTTTTCGGTTTTGGCAGGAGGTGTAGACTAAGATCAGACTGCACGTTTGTGCAGGCTGATCTTAGTCTACATCTCCTGCTCATACTTTTCCTTCACGAGTTGTTTATGAGTTTGATTTCTAAATGAAATATTGCTTTTTAAACAAAAAGATCTATCAGTGCTCTCAGCCCTTTGATTTGACAGCAATATAGTAAGGTAATTTTTACAGCATGACAAGGGTTAAGTAAATTTAAGCGGTACACGTTTAAATTATCCTACATCTTTTCTTATCGGATTCGAATTTCATCTTCTCTGAAATTATGGTAATACGAGAAATAATATGAAACCAACTCTATAAAAAAAACTACAAATGTTTCATGGCTTTCACTTAAACATGGTAGTTTAATGGTATGGATGACTGTGATAAAGGACTTCAAGCCAAATAAGACACGTTAACCCATTACCCCACAACGAAATATTGGACTGTTCAAAATTTAAACAAGTTGCAGATTACAATCGTTAGATGATACAATATGTCTCTTGTGGAAAAAACGATCTAAAAAATGAAGAAATTGCTTACAACAAGCAATTTCTTTATATTCCACAAGTTTTTTAAAGAATGTTTCTTGAGTGGCGAAAAAGGGCGGGTTTTTTTAGCAAATCGTTTTAAACCTTCGTGTATAGCGACAATGAAAAGGACGAACTAACTTCAGAAAATGGCCTCTAAAGACAACTTAACCCATTCCCACATAATCCCTCCTTTTTAAGGCCTTAAACAAAAAAGTTTCGGAAAACATTTTGAAAAATGAAGAAATTGCTTGTATCAAGAAATTTCTTCATTATCCACAATATCTTCTATCCAAAAAGACTAAAAAAATCTATGAGCTTGAAATTGTCGTCTGCAGCTTCTTTCAATATTGAATATTCTAGAAATGATTTGCGTAGGAATGGATTAAAAAACAGGCACATTGAAATGAACAGTCTTACTTGTCTCTATAAAGCATTAACACAAAGTTGTTTTAGATGAATACAATAGTCTCATTAAAAAAATTACAATGAGTAGCAAAAGCTTAGATTCTAAATGCGAAATTGCTGACAGTTTTTTTTTTTTTTTTTTATTTATTTATTTATTTATTATTAGGGCGGGATATTGTTATTTCTTATTTCTAATTGTAACGTATTAAACAGTCGATATGATAGACAGACAAGACAAGCGGAACATTTTATTTCTCGACTTGTACAAAGTACATCGTCACATATAGATATATTACATTGAATATTCATAGATCGTTTCAAACAATAATCTACAGTTCACCTGAAGTTTGATAACTTATCTTAGATTCAGTAAGATTAAATAGAGTATATCGCCCATTAATGACTGTCAATAGGAAATTCTTTAATAAATGGATACCACTGTAATGAAATACAGTTCAAAAGGGGCTTTTATGCTTGAAAAGTTTGCTTGAAAGGAAAATGTCATTTGTTTGTCGCCGCCGCTTTAGCGCAGTGGTAGTGCGTAGGAGGCCTACTCATGGAAATCCGGGTTCGACCTCCGGCCGCGGCGAATATGCTTTCCGACATTTGTCTCCTACTAATGGGTGGTTAATCGTAAATCTAAGTTGGATGAAGGGCTGGAGGCTCCAAAAAGATGTTGTGGTAGTACTGGTGTGAAAATACCAGGAACCCCTGGTTAGGTGCTCCTGCCGCCGCGATATGACGGAAATACTCCTAGTAGTAGCGTTTAACCCGATTCAACCAATCAATCAATCAATCAATCAATCAACCTTTTTATTTATCTGTCGTTCTCACGTTTTGTCGAAAACAGAATTTCAACGCTTTCGGGGTGTCAAATGAAAAATTTGAGCAAAGCAAGTTCTGATATTTATGAGAATTACCATGCGTAGGAATGGCATCTTCTTGATTTATCCTTTTTGGAATATCTTCGATGGTCGACAGAGACTATATATTTCTCTTCGAAATATTAGGAATAGCATTGTATGCAGGTCTCTTATCTTCATATCAAGTTTTATAGTAATCTGTTAATACATGTAAATCGAACACGTTTAGATTGAATGCCCTTGAAATTTATTTTTGTTAACAAAAAACGATGGGGATTCAACTTTAATTCTTTGAAGGAAACTGATAGAGGGCACCCAATTTTCTGCAAATTTTGATTGCCTTCTGTTTAGTACTGTCTGAGAAGACGATTTTTTTAAAGTAAAGGTTTACGGACTGGCGGACGCATGTCGGACACGTCGTAATGACAATAGCCCACTGGGTTTGTGATAGAGAGAGAAATGAAGCCGGTTCGAATTAGGAGGCTCTCGCGTACGATGCGAGTGTTCTGTTACACAAACCTTACGCTTTATATCGTCTCCAGGTAAAGAGAGAGCTAGAGAGAGGACAGGCGGTCATTCACAAGGTTAACACACATTATAATTTGCACCTCGCAAGCTTTCTTTAATCGAGCGTATTAATAAATACTTAATATCGTGTAATCCGATCCGATCCGATCTACTTTTCATGCTGCAAAAGACTGCATTAATTGCGTTATATTTTTTCACATTCAACTATGCGTGGGTTAAAACTTTTCCGTGTTAACTTTAGCCTCAGACTGCTTACGCAATTCCAAGCAGAAAAACATGTTGCAATTTTGCTAGCCGGACCATATTTCGAATGATTATCGGTGCAATATTTGAATAAAAAAAGTTGCCAAACCAAAGAAATGCAATGTTAACTTGATGAAGATAGCACAATCCCATTTTTTACATCAAGCAATTTCTTCATTTCCCATTTTTTTCCAACCTCTAGGTAAGTTACTTTTCAAATTACGCCCGCTTTTAATTGTTGTCTGTAACTTCTTTCGGTTTGGACAAGTCTAAAAGTTTGAAAAACGGGAACGGGTTAAATCAACATGTATGTTACATGCGATTCAAATATATGCGTAGTACTTAAAAAAACTTTGAAATGAAACAGTTGATAGACAAATATATTTCTAAGCTTCATATGTGAGAATATAGAAGTTGTGCATTTTAGGAATGATCTAGAAAGAGTTAATTATCATGTGACCGTGGAGTAAATAGCGTCGGTCAGACGATGGACAACACAGAAAACGCATTACTTGTGTCGCTCTAGGGTATCTAATACAGAAACAATATTTCTGTAGCTGTTTACTAATTGATTTGAAAGGTTTTTGTCATGAAAATTGAAATTGTCATTTACAAAGCTGACTTGTATTATCTTTTTGTTATTATTCTCTTTTGTTAAGTATTGGAAAGTTAATAAAGCTATGTTTGTATTTTCTTATCATTTATTTCTTTATTTTAGTTTAGTCGTGAATATAATCCATAAAAACACGTCTGTATGAACCCTCATCGTGACTTCATTTTGTATGATTAGGTTTTTATTTATGAGAAAAGTTTTAACTTCTGGGTGCATGCGAAAAGTATCGATCCTGGTAAGTTTGCATTGCAAAGTTCCCAATGGGTAAATATGGTAAATCATTTTTCGTGCTTTGGCCATGTTCTGGAAATACAGTAACTATTCTACCATTATTCAAAAATAACCATTCGTTGGCACCGCCTACTTACTCCGTTGATCCCGGTAATTGAATCCAACGGGAAATTCCCCTTCCATTTTAAACGGCGTTATTTTGAAAATTTTGTGGTCAGTAGCATAAAACAAAAAAGTAGAATGATTGGTTGACCTAAACGTCATAACTACATCTTGAATAAGCTGTAGTTACGATATTAAAGTTGTCAAAACGACAAAAAGCATAAGATAAATGGCGGCCAATATCAGAATTCAAAGTTTACCGCAAGTCTTTATGAATGATTTCGTTCTTTGACTGGTTATTTGATTGACAATCTCGATTGGTTAATCATCTTTTGAATAAGACCTCTGGTTGACCTCTACTGAGTCCAATGTCTTTTTCAAGTATTTTCTGTACGGAACATCGGAGATATCCCGTTCACATGACAGTTCATTTATTTCTTTGTATAAATCTTTTTTTTTTTTTTTTTTTGACTTTGCGTAAAAATAATTTGAATACAATTTTGTCTTATGCAGTTGCAAGACATACTTTTTGTGCTTTATTTGCTAAATGATCGGAGCAGAAATGTTAAAAATATTTAAATTTGTAAACGTTCATTCGCCTTTCCCCCTTCTTGTAAGAAAGTAATCTCCCAAACGCTGTAAAAGATGGTGAACAACATACGACAATACACTATGAAGAATACTTACCGAATATCAAAGTTAACATATCTGACACTGCCAGACTGAACAGATAGTAGTTGGTTGCCGTGTGCATGAAGGCATTCTTCGTGATAACGACACACGTACAAATATTACCCACGATTCCAGTTAGAAATATCACCACGTATACAAACGTAAGAACTCCGACCGAGGCAATGTCTCGCCTTTTTTCACCCATATAAAGTTCAAGGTACATGCCAACGTCGAAAACTGCATGGTTAGTACCATTCAACAAGCTTGAACTTTTAAAGTTTGGGTCAGATATATTGCTCTGATATTCCATTAAAACATCGTCAAGCATTTCTGTTCTATTCCTCAGGGTACATTTTGATCACTCAGCAAAACAAGAAAATGGGTGCCAAATCAAAGGCCTTCAAAAAGATTAATTGTTCAACATAATTATGGTAAAAAGAAAGGAAAAACGTTCGACAGAATTCATTACTATAAACAAAACATGTAATAAAACCTATTTCGTCGGTGCGCGAGCAAAATGTCGTAACTATTGCTTTATTAAAGCTGTGGTAGCGATATTTTCACGCGCATCGATAATTAGTTTTCCTTATAAAAAATTAAATATTTGACCATCGTCTTTTTACGAAAGGGAAATTATTATTCTTTTGATAAAATTGATATTTAATTGCTAGTAAGAAGCGATGATAATTCAAATACCGTGTAGAATCGGCTCCTACAGTATTTTGTTTTTAGCTACTTTCCCTTGAATGGTGTAAGTTTAACAAACTGTTTTATCATTAAGAAAGCGATACTTTATTTCTATATATCACATTTTTGTTACTTCCAATCCACTAGGCACTGATGACAGATTCACGCATCTCGAGTCCACGAAGACCTATATTCCGATAGTGTTTCAATCAGCACTCTAGCAGTAATCATGTAACAGTCAAGTCTAGAATTATTTACGGTATTACGCTCCATAATCCTTATTTGTCACGCAGATCTTGCACATGCTTATTTGTCTCGAATCACAGAAATGCAACAGTTCCCATAAAATATAAATGCGGAATTGATTCTGATCTCAATGATTCGTTTCATCAGACTGTTTCATACTTTCTAAAATACCGTACTTATCAATTTGTGTTATGATCTACGACACATTAGATAATGAGCAAACTGATCATTCTGACCATTAATAAACCAGTGCTTTACCTTCATGAAAATAACCTTGAAATTTTACTAGAGCATTTGTGTTGAAATTACGTCATAATGCATTTATTGACGTAATTGTGCACAAGGCGATGTATGTTTTGCGACGTATAATTAATGGATGATTTTCGAGATTTTAATCGAATCATAGCATAAATTACGGTCGGTTTTCAAATAGAATACGTAATTCTCATACATTTAATACCGAATTCGTTGAACTCGACATCTAAAATAGAGAAAACTCGCCTTTTAAAATAGTTTTAAAGATGATTCATTTTCACACAATCAGTATTTCATGCACAGTTAGTTTGTATAGTCCATTTATTCATTGGATGTATAATGTCTGATTCAAAAAGAGTTTTTTGCCGTTTTGACATAAATGCTTCTTGAAACATTCAATGAAACTGACGATTAAATCAGAAGGGAAAAGTCAATGTATTCGAGGTTTCGAGGTGATTACAGCTCAGATACAATGGTTAAAAATCACCTTTTAAACACTTCCGGATACATGTACAATTGACCAATCGTTGCTGTCAATCAAGGAACCAATCGACCAAAATCATTCATGTTGAAATCATTCATTCAGCCCGGAACTAGCTTTGAGCTCCTCTATTGACTGATATTTGAGTGAAACTTTTATGTTGGTTTGACGACTTAAACGTGGTAACTACAGCTTAGTCAAGCTGTAGTTACGACTTTTAGGTCACCAACCAACTATTTCACATTTTTGTTACATGCTACTGCCTTTAGATTTTGCAAAATAAACGCCTTAAAAAACGAAGCGGAATTTCCTGTCGGAGATGATAAGCAGGGTCAACGAAGTGAATAGGCGTGTCAGCGACAGATCAGTTGCGACACATGAGGGTTCGACCTAACTATCCTCCTCCAGACTGAAGGATTTTTATTCTTTATTTTATGTGAACATTGGTATACATATTAAAGAAATCATTACTGCTTTGTCCTGGGGTAACTATGTTAAACATTTACTAATAATACGTGTATGAATTATTGAATTCGTAATACATTCTAATAGATACCCTCTCTTTTTGTATATCACGCATAAATGACGGACTGCTGGCTATGCCCACTGACCTCCTTAGGTAAGTTCGACTTTGATATAACAAGCAACTTCCTAATCGTCAACAATATTTTCTACCTAAAAACGCATAAAAAAGATGTTTTACTTACTTTTCTCTGTAACTTATTTCAAGGGTGGTTTGTGAATACGGGGACCAGTTATTCGGTTGACTATTAGCTTAGGTACACCGTCAAAATGGTCAAAAGAGATTGCATTTTACGTGCACATGTAATTGACCAGTTGCGGTTGTCAATCAAATAATAAGTCGAGCAATGAAATCACTCATTTAGAGCAGAGTTTTGACCTCCGACACTGGCCAACATTTTTGTTGAGTTTTTGAGTTTTGTCGGCGACTTAAGCGTCACAACTACAGATCACTCATGCTGTAGTTACGACGATTATGTCACAAATCAACAATTCTACATTTTAGTTGCATGATACCCGCTATATATATTGTAAAATAACGTCGACAAATATCGAAGCGGAACTCCTCGTCGGAATCAATGCGCGGGGCTAATGTGTGCGGAGCCAGCTATTGGTCAATTGTCCCTTACAAATGACCAATCGCGGTTGTCGAACAAAGAATCCACCAATCCATTCCAATCGGTTAATAACCCCGGATCTGAGCTTTCAATCTGACATTAGCCCTCATTTTTATTACCCTTTTTGTTGGTTTGGCGCCTTATACATTGTAACTACAGCTTTTTCAAGCTGTAATTACGACCTTTAGTTCGCCAACTGACCGTTTCATTTTTTGTTACGTGTTACTGGCCATAGATTTTGCAAAATAACGCCGTTAAAAATCTAAGCGAAACTTAGTGAGTGGGGGGGGCAAGCGATTGGTCAATTAACGAATAGCTCGCCCAAGTCACTGAGCTATAGCAGGAATTCCACGTCGGTATTAAACAGCGTTATTTATGTAATGATATGGCCAGTGACATGAAACAAAAAATTAAATTGGTTGGTTGGTGACAATACAACGTTACCTCAGCTTGAATAAGCTATAGTTACGACGTTTAAGTCAGCAAACCAACAAAAATGCTTCTTACAAATGTCGACCATTGTTGGAGTATTTTGGCGTAATTAAAAATTTGATTGGTCAATTGATTTTTGATTGACAGACGCGACCCGTCAATTGTAATACAATTTGCATACATGTATTATCTCAAATAACGTTTTTTAGATTTGAATTAATTTGTTTGTTTATTAAAATTTTTTTAATGTAAAAAAGAAACCTCAATCAATACTCAGTCGCAATAATTTGCATGTTTTCAGCATTCCAAATAACTTATTCTGTTTTTTGTTGCAGATTGAGTTTTTTTAGATAAATTTTGTAAGATCGACAAGATTTTTCATTTAAATGTACTTTGAACATGTTCTTCAAACTTCATGTGAAAACAGATTATTTCCGATTTAATGTAATAGGAAAAGCGTAATGTTTTGCAGAATGCCCCGCGTTAGTGGGAAAACACGTATTTTTCATCCCTATTTCGGTTACATTTATTAACCGATGAGCTTTTATCAAAATGCAAAAAAATGTGAGACTAGTTTTAACCCGTTATCGAACGATAACTCGTAAGATGGTCCACATTCAAAAAAGTTAAACACGATAAATTGAAGTTGATAGATTTTTAAAACTATAGATAAATTGCTTGAAACCAGCTATTTTTTCACCACCCGCATTTTTTCTTTTTTCATTTGTTTGTTTGATTATTTTTGTCTTTTTTCGGGTGTCAAAAACTAGATAATGTGGGAACGGGTTTAAGATACTTGAATGAAAAAAAATGGTACTGATCAAGACACGAGAAAATATTGTTCAAAATAAACCTAAGGGAAAGCTTGGTACCGTTTGGTACGTCCTTTTACGGTCGTGGATGTCTTGGTATTTATTCGATAGTTACAAATGAAATAACATTATACTTATGTCGCAGACTTTTTCAGTAGCTCATTTTACAAGGGTTTTGAACCAGTGTTGCATTGAGTCCATGGTCAATTGATAAGACGCGGGCTTTTGGGATCGGAGGTCCAGTCCATTCAGGACCGCTAGAATTTTTGTTGATAAAAAACTGAGACTACGTTACTTCTCTCAAGTGTACAAATATTCACTTTTAGGGGATTGTAAGCCAATGTGCACTGGCCGACATGTACGACTTATATTAACAGCCGAGTTGCAAATCAATGATCGGAGGTTAAATTGTAAATTCGATTGAATATGCTAATCACAAGGTCTAATAAATACAAACGAAAGAAAAACTGTCGTCTTCTGTGATAAAGTCCTTAATAACTTGACTCCAGTTTGCAAGAAACGCATTTAGTTGATGTTAGGGTCCAAATATAATGACAGGATAAAAATAGCGTAAGTACTTGTACCCATGCGGTCATGTAAGTTACCAATATAGACTTCTAAGAAGCGTTTATCTTTATCTCTTTTAACGCAGAATATCGTTTTTCTTGTCAACTTTTATATAGAAAAGATCGTCATCGCATTTGTTACGCCCAACCATGGAATTACATGAAGCACTGTAGTAAATTTTCTTGCTTTTTCTACCTAAGCTCCAATTATCCCTACAAGTGTTTAATTACGGTCTTATTTATTAGCCACACAAATTACGGTCAGTGATGTAGATTACCGTGTCTTTAAGACGGTTATCTATAGTTATATGTTAAAATATTTATGAAAGTAAAAGTATCTTAAACTTTATAGTGTTTAAATTTCATATTTTCATTTAATTTTGATAGAGTAAAGTCAATAAAATCTGAACTGGATATGTCCAAAACGAAAAAGGGGCTAGGTTCAGTTAGTGACAAAAAAGGCCATACATCAATACCATATAGAATATAAGTCAATTAAATCAAGAAACTAACACATAAAACTCACTATCTCTTTAAAACATTGGTATAGCAACCATTTTATAATTCAAATGATTTTTAGGGAAAAACTGTTGTTATTTTTGTCTAATAAATCTCACATTTGTGACAGTTTCTTTATAAAATAATTGTAAAAGGAAGGAGAATAACTCAAAAAAAGGGACAGAAGTTTCCTTGAAAGATCGTTCGTAATGAACATTAAATTTCCCATACAAATGCATTTCTGTTACTCGTACAATTATTTCTTGATGACTTATGTTTTGGTTTTTTATCTAGTTTTATAGATATCTCTTTACAAGACAGAAATATTATTCACATTATAAGGATAAGTAGAGTGGTATATTTCATTAATTGAAAAGTTATTACTGGCTTAAAATTTTAGGAAAAAACGTACTTTGATATTTGAAGCTTTTTTGTGGGTTGACATTTTCTTTTCTTATATATGAATTTAGTAATATAGTTTCTTTGTAATTTCAAAGTAAGTTGCCATGGAAACTAAATCAGATTCCATTTTCATTGAGGCAGAATACTTTATTTCAAATCACCTTGAAAAACGTACGTTTCATCGCTACATTAAGGGCTATGAAAATGCATAGTCAAAAATGCCTTACATGCTTAATATGATACTCTGTATATATTTATGTGTCGTTACTAAAGTAATCGATTATCATTATAGGCACAAAAATCTCGATCGCTGAGTTCTTTTTTCATTTTGGATAAAAGGTGGATGCTCAATATGCTTGAAACCAATTCCTAAATCGCAGCAATGGTAACAGTTGACTTTGTGCTGAATCGTTGCCCTGATATTTATACAGTTTTTTTTGTTGTTTTTTTTCATTGAGGCCAACATAATACCTATCAAATATACTGCCGCCCCTTTTTCAATATAATCCCATAGCATTCAACTTTCCTGATTGTTATTTGTCTCAGACTCGAAGTAATGGGAACATATTTCATCATCAACTACTTACTGCTAGAAAAGAATATCAGATTCCGTCTGAAATATAGCTAGGTTTTCCTTAAAATATTGAACCGAGCTTGTGTTTGTTCAACAGTCAGAAGCTTTATGGCCCATATGGTAGTAATCTTTGTCATTTGCAAATCATTGTTGATAATGGGCCCCTACCAATATAGGGAGTTACTTCACTTGATCAGTAACTACCCTTGAACTCTGTGTAATTGTACACTATGTATACAAAGGAAGAGACAAGAATGCCTTTGAATTCGTTGCATTTCTTTTAACAAAAATTATAATTTTTTTTTGTTCAATAAAAATTATAGAAGCCTTTCGCCCTTAATCGCGAAATGGGGTCAATTCATTTGAAAGCTAAATACTTTTAATGAAATAAGCGTATGTCAAACTTGCAGATAAGTGTATTTCAAAGCATTTGAAAATTTCAAAAGTCTATAGAGTAGAATGATGTTATATTTGTTTGAATGTATAATAGTTCGGTATATGTATAAACATCGACATGGAAATAATTTCATGTCGATCTCATTTTGAATGCCGGTAATATAGTCTTAATTTTATATTCATGTTTCTATGTGAAGCATCATAAAACTACCATTACTTAATGATTGTAATAATCCTAATTATTTGATAATGTGCCGCCTTGTAAAATGTGACTTATTGCGCCGCCGTATACTTTACTGTGAAATACTGAAATCGTTGATGGGCGACCAAACCCTTAACTACAACTCGTTATTAGCTACAGCTTAGACGTTTGTGTTGCCAGCTACGAAATGCTTCTTCAAGCCGCCATCAAATTATATTTAATGTCAATATTTGTCTATTAGTAGGATGTGCTCTGGAAAACCTGAGAAATACAAAAGTGAAAATATAGGCGTTTCAAGATCAGATTTTAATTTTGATAATAAAGCTATCATTTTTAATAAGTTTAAATGAGTCCAATGTTAAAATATACAATTTAAAAAAGATATTGTTTTCGATTATCCAAGGCAAGGTTTAGAAAAAAGAGAAAAGTTTAAAAGTTTATTTATCCTTCCTATTGCGTTTCCAATCCGTTTTGTATTATTCGAAATTTGTTGTAATGTTCTCAAGAAGTTGATATCTCCAAAATAATTTTTGTCAAACGGTTTCCTTGATAATTTCTAAAAAAGGTAAATCTAGACAGTCGCGTGAATTATAAAAATTAAAGTACTGAAAGTCCTGTATGCTAGCAAGGCATGGTTTTGTAAAGTAATCCTCCATGTCAGAGGCTTTCATGATAAATAAACATGGTAAAAATAACCAAGGAGTTTACCCATTCCCACACACTCCCTCCTTTTACGAACTTCAAGAAAAAAGTTTTGGAAAACAAAGTGGAAAATGAAGAAATTGCTCGTTACGGAAAATGTGTCTTCTTCTTGATTCGACAGATGCAAAGGTTTTCGCTGAGCTGACTGATTTCACTGAAACTGATCTTAAATTGGGCAACTTTATTTATTAACTTTCTGAGCTCACCTTTTGTTTCAAGAGAAATTACGAATTGTACTAAGTTATGTCACGCCAAATGGTTATCGCAAACATAGGCTAAGTGTCTATACTCGTATTAACGCTTTCGACAGTTTTGGATTGATCTTTACAAAATTGAAAACCGGCTAGCGTACACAACTCCTGATGACGTAACGATCACATTGGTTTGCGCAAATTCAAATCCAACGGTTATACGCACGATGTGAATGACCCAAAGTCTCGGCTTCATCTAAAAATAGATAAACAACCTACGTAGGCTTCAAGGGAAATACCCCGATTTATTCTGATAAACGACCTCTGATTTTCGCAAAACTACTTTTCAGAAAATTTTATTGAATAAGTGTATGAAAGGCAATAAGAAGAATTAAAATCTGCGACATGAATAAAACATCGAAGCCTACCTTTAAGAATACAAAGTAAATGTGATTTAATCAAGTTCGACCACTTATTCTTGTACTGTTGAACGTAATATGAAACCGAAAGAACAGATAGTTTTCGTTAAGGTTTATATTTCTTGGTGCTGCATGACCCTTCTTTCCATAGATGCTTTTTGTTAGTATTGTCATTGGTCACATTTTGCTAAGTTCACTCTTCTTATGTACACGAAGTTAGTTGTATTTTGCTTGTCACCAATGACCTCATTTTAAGATTTATTAAATGACATAACCCCTTGACGTTCTTGCATGAGCAATTATACGTTTTTTGGGGGGAGTTGCAATTTTTTTTTTTATTTTTTTTTTTTTTTCTCTCTTTTTTTTTGGGGGGGGGGTCGTTTTGACTGTTCCTTTACAATTGAAAGGTACAAAACCGTTCCGGACAGTGATCATATATACATGTACGTTTAATAGGTAATCAGCCAATGAAAACGGTATCGCCTTCTTAAGGTCCAATGAGTGTCGTTCGATTCTTTTTCTTGTTCAATTAAATCATTATTCCAACGCGAAACAAAAATATTAACCGCATCTACCCCATCCTCCACCCTCATTGATCTTTACATACTTGGCTGAAATCTATATTTACTTTACACGATTTGTATGTGGGCCTCTTTTTTGATATCACTTGAATTTTGCATACTTGGATGATATATATTTTTTTTAACACTTTACGTTATAATATTCATTGTCAACAGTTTGCAAAAACCGCTGTCGTATCTACATGAAGTAGGTTATTCCAAAATTAAAGGGTGGATCTTTCTTCGAAGACCAGTTTGAAACCCCGATCCTAGAATGACTTATTTCCGGGTCATACCCAGTCAGTTCTGCATCTAGTTTACGAACATCAATCGTTTTTTATACTGTACTTAGTGATGTAGATCACATCTGTTTGGGGCATCTGTTTTTAGGTGGCTAAGTTACATGATTGGTAGATGTGTCTGAATGCATACCGTGAAAGGATACATTTCTTTTTCAACGTTAAACTTCAAAAAAACAGTATTTTGTTGGCGGTTCGAAATGTAAGCTCTTTTGACTGCTGAGGAATAGTACAGGTTTTGATCATAAGTTCTGGACAACTGCTTAGGAACATCATTTGTTTCCCTTTGGTACCTAAATATTTGAGTAATAATAACGCAATGCATTTTCTATTTTAATGGAGGTCAAATCCCGAATTGTAAAACCATATTTTAACAAATTCGGCACTTCTTCTGGAAATTTCTCGATATATACCGATATCCCCTAGTAGATTACCGTTGGAGATTGGGGTTCTGAACGATCAGTGAGGTAGTTGAAAGTCTCTTAGGAAAATCTTACTAGCAATATTTCGCCTCTTACATGGTTAGACTTAAAAAATGCAGATTTCGAATCTGTTTTAGAAAACAATAAAACAATATTTCTGAAGCCGCGAAGAAGGCTTTTGTTGTCACGAACTCAATAATATCACTGTAATACAATTTTCTCTCCAGCCCTCCAAAGAATATAAAGAAGCAACGTTTCTGCAGAGCTGTAAAGAGTTAGCTATCAAGAAAGTAAAATAGCCACTGACAAAGCTTATATAGCTCTGTAATCAAAGCGGCCATTGAACAGATTTTCGAGAAAATTTGATGCAGGAAAATGATCCGCTTTTTAAATACTCATTAATGTCGTTTTCATAATGAATATTCTTTTTCGTGTTAAATCTACTAAAGTCACCATGCATTTAGTTTAATGTGATATAGTTTCGAAGCCCTACTTTGAAACATCAGAATTTATCAAATGAGGCCGTTTGTCTCCGGGTGATGTCGATGATAATTTAATTGTTAGTTTCGTCTATCAAAAACGAGCGTTCTGATTGGTCGAAAAATTTAATTCATACCTCCATGAACAAAATTTTGAGCACGCAGCCATTTTATATGCTTCCGCACAAAAAAGTTCCATACAAAAAGGTATCAAAATTAGTTAAGTTGTTGCTTTTTTCGCTCGATGCTATTAAATTATAAGAAATGAAGAGAATATTTTTGTTTTCATGGAGGTATGAACCGAAAAACCTAATCACACAATGTATGAATCCGCTTCGCGTATTCATACAGTGTGATTAGGTTTTTCGGTTCATACCTCCATGAAAACAAAAAATATTCTCTTCATCTCTTAAATGACTGGAGAGCTAGAGGAAGCAAATGACGTAATTGTTGTTATAGGAACCACCAATGTGGAAATTTTCGGTGCAATCGACAGATTACTTATTTAAGAATTCCCATGTCAATTTCGAGTGTAATTCGTTGACTTATTTGCCGTCTCGTAGCACAAAATGTTTTTCTTCTTTCCTTTCTTAAAGGTAGGAACAGCCATATTCATTACAAAGTCCGCTTAATCAAAGTCGTTCGAATGCCTGAAAGCATTATAGTTAGAAATTCGAATATTCAGAGCCAAAAAGCTTGTCTCTGTTGATATTTGTGTTTTTCCGCAAGTTGTTGAAATGGCTAAAAGTTGAGTAGATTTAGAAGATATTCTACTGATTTCTATTACAACTTAGACATGTGCCCTGTTTCTTTAATAAGATTGACCAAAATTTGTGGTTTTGCTTAAATTTCTTTGAAATACGAAGTCACCAATAGATCTATATAGCACAATGTGGTGCCCAAAATTAGATCCTGAACTTGAAAAGAAAGTGAAATCTTGTAATATTTGTCAACTTGTTGCACCACCAAGAAAGCAGGACTATTTAATCCTTTCCCTTTCAAATACGGGATTTTACGTTCCTGTGATTTTATACTAAAAAAAAATTGTGGAAAAAGAAGAAATTGCTTGTAACAAGCAATTTCTCCTTTTTCCACAATATTTTCTACCACATAGGATGGTTTCTTCTAAAATGGCATCCAGTTTTCATGATCGTCTGCAACCTCTTTCAATTTGGACTAGTCTAAAATTTCAAAAAAACGGGAAAGGCTTAAACTAATCGATCAGTCTGTCGGACCATTGACCACGCCCACTGAACTCCGACAGCAGGTTTAAGGTATTGAACGTCGTATTTTGCAATTTTATGGTCAGTAACACGTAAAAAATAATATAAATAAATTAATTGATTGGAGGGTTGGTTTGAGACATTAACGTCTTAACCGATTCCCACAAAAAAAATTTTTTGACTGGTCCAAAATTGAAAGAAGCTGCTGACGACAATTTCAACTTTATGGAATTTTAAATTTTTTGGTCTTTTTGGATAAAAACACTGTGGATAATAAGGAAATTACTTGTAAAAATATCGAGCACAAAAAAAAAGGAAAATACCGACCCGATTTTGCTTTACCCATTTTCCACACCCCTACCCCATTTTAGCGTACCTCGAGAATACTGTTGAATAAAGGGAAATAATTTCTAACAAGAATTTACTTCTCTCGCAATGTTTTTCCGTTGTAAAACACTTACTTTATTTGTACCCGAATTTAAAAACATTCTTAATTTCATTTTAGATACGATTTTAATCCTCTTCTAAAACTTTCTTAGCTTTGGCCATGTAAATGGATTAAAGGAGGGTAACTGAAAGTGAGCACTACGAGGAAAATTCGAGTTTAGATCCATCTTTCTATCTTTAACTCGAAATTATTGGTGCAAAAGAGAATGGTCTTAGGGTTAAAAATATTGAAGGAATCTTAAGGTGAAGTTTTATCCTATTACCAGACAGCAAAATTCTACACTGGTCCAAATTGACCGGAGTTATAGACGACAATTTTTGATTTATGGAATTTTAGACTTTTTCAACGATCTGGGTAGAACCCATTAAAAAAAGAGAAGAAATTGCTGTAGAAAATGATGTTTCTGAACATACTAAGAAGATAACTCGTGCGATCTTATCCAACAGTGTATTGGGTAGACAAGAGTGACCTCCCTTGTATTGTAACTCAACATATTCTTAACCCATTACCCCTCAGTAAAATTTTAGACTGGTCCAAATTGAAAAAAAGTTGCCGATGACAATTTAAAGTTTACTAGATTTTTTTTTATTTTTTCACCTTTCTAGGTAGAAAACATTGTGAAAAATGATGAAATTGCTTGTTACAAGCAATTTCTTCATTTTGCACAATGTTTTTCCAGTTGTTTTTCTTGGGGGCGTGCAAAAGCGTCACTGAGTGGGGATAGGTTGATTAATATCTCTGTTCATTTAATTTAATATTACACAACACTTCAGGAATCAAGGATTTAACGGCTTAAACAGATATTACATGTAATACTTTTTAGAATTAAGGTTGGAAAATGAAAACAACGGTTTAAAATAATTTACTCCTAGCAAATTAATTATTTCTTTCCCCTCCACCCTCCATATTGATATTTTGTTAGTTTTGTTTGTATATTCTGTTTACACCTTAATAATGTATATACAGTTTGTTAAAAAAAATTAGGAAAGGTGACTTCATTTTTACAGTTTAATGAGTTCTTTTTCTTTTGATGATAGTGCTTTTCATAGTGAAAGCAAAGGCATTGTGTGCAAGAAAAATTTGTGATTCGCATACTGTTATGATCGCTGCTGGAACGCACTATTTGTTCTTTCAAATTACTCGATCTTAGACGATTTAAAGGTCCCGTGCAATTTTTGCACAAAGGGTTATTCTACTTATCGGTAAGTGTACTAACAAAATTGACCAATCGCGTCTGTCAATCAAGGAATAAGCCGACCAATCAAATAATTTATTCATTCCGGACCAGAGCTTATCAACTCCGACACTGGACGCCATTTTTGTTTACCTGTATCGTTGGTTTTGCGACTTAAACATCGTAACTATAGCTTTTTCAAGCTGTAGTTACGACGTTTAGGTCACCAACCAACCATTTTATTTTTTTGCTGCATGCTGCTGGCCATAAAAATTGCAAAAAAAAGCTGTTAAAAATCGAAGCGGAACTTCCTGTCGGAGTTAATTGGTGGGGTCTAGGTAGTGAGTGGGCAGGGCCAGCGATTGGTCAATTAACAATCTGGTTATCTGTATCTAACCTTTGATCATTTCTACTTATTTTGCCCTGTTACCCTAAACGAAATTAAAAAGTAGGATCACAGTCGGGGTCAAGAGTATCATCAGTGGTAGTCCCCCCCCCCCAAAAAAAAAAGGTAAAACTGACCAATCAACATCAATCAAAAGCGTAGAATTGTATTCACATACATGCTTGTCAAATTTCTGTGAGTTAAACTAGTAAGGTCATGGTCAAATTTTTAACCCGTACCACCACATAAATGGATTCCTGGTATTTCTCACACCAGTACTACCACTACATCCTTTCCTAGCCCCCAGCTGCTATCCCATCTAGGTTTGCGATTATCCACCCATTGATGAGAGGCATATTTCGGAAAGAATATGTGTCGCCGCCGGGGATCGAACAAATGACATCCCATGATTGAAGATTAGGTGTCTGATGCGCAACCGACTGCGCTATGACGGCGCGCAGAGCCTTAATTTCGATGCCAGCTGCGTATAAATATTTGATGGTTCTGTGATTTATTGTGTTAAAGGTTTTCAATATGAATTTGACTTTAAGAAAATAGGATTTACACAAACAGGGAAAATTTCATTCTATTGTTATATCAACGAATTTAACACATTATGAGTTTTATGGCACATGAAATATTTCTATGACCTTACACATCTGTTGTAAATGATGTTTGTAAGATACGTTACTTTTTTATAAGGATTCAGCTAGGTGTAAGAAATCAAAAATTATTGCAATTGAAATCAGAAACCCTTGGGTATATCATTTTCTACAGTAACGAAAGTAGTCCAACCGATTCTTAGCAGTTGAAAGTTCAATTGGTTAGCAATAAGAGATCATCTAAGCTAATTACAATATTAACATTTTTTTTCATTTGTACCGAAAAGTTTTATGGTTACAATTAACATATGTAACATGGCTTTCAACTTTATAGCAAGATCAAAGCAATCGTTAAATAATGATTTAGGTGATTGCACTTTTTATGTGAAACTTGGAGACAAGAACAATGATACCTTAATTAAGGCAAATGAAAGAGATAATGCATTTGAATGTAACATATGTTATTGCATCAAAACTAAGTTCTTACCTAGCTAAGCGTCAGCTTTGATAGCTTAAGTTAACAGACCAAATTATGGGGTCGTATCAAAGTTCAACGAGTGCAAACTGCCACTGGAGGCTTAACCACTATATCCCTTAAATGCCTACGCCATAAAAAGTAGTTCATATGTATTTCAGGAATATTGCAAACTCTGCCTGCAAGTTCATCTCCTAGGTATTTTACCTCACTTGAGCACATCGTGTTCAAAATGACTCTGATCAGAGTCTTCAGAGAAGTTGCAGACTACAATTTCAAATTGTTGAACATTCTACAATATCTATCTCTCTAGGTAGTAAGCAATGTGGGAAATGAGGGGGGAAGACATTGCTTGTTACAAGCAATTTCTTCATTTTCCTCATGGATTTCTATAACATTTTTGTTTATGAGCATAAAAAGGGGGGGTTGGGGGGATGGGTTAACTCTTTGATTACTTTAATCTCGTCTCTTTATCACGACAACGTTTGACAAAGAAGATTACTGAACAAAACAATGCTTGCTAGCTTACAGTACTTTTAAGTACTTTGATTTCATGGTGCCAATACTTTCAGTGATGCTTGACATTTGAATGTGACTTAGTATTTTAGAGCAAAAGAAAATGTAATGATTGCCATTAATAAGGGCAACAATGTAACGTATGTAACAAATACTTCGCTAGTAACATGCCCACAGTATAAAGATGATGCTCATATTTTTGTTAGCCTATCATGCAAAACATTATTCTATATCATTATTGCTGACCCCGCCCATTTACTAAGTTAGCCACGCCCATTGACTCTAACAGGTGGTCCCGCTTCGATTTTTAACGCCATTTTTATGCAAAATTTATGACAAGAAGCGTACAACAAAAAAGTGAAAGGCGACCTGAATGCCGTAACTACAGCTTGAATAAAATGTAGTTACTACGTTTAAGTCATCAACCAACAAAAAGTTTAACAAAAATGTTGGCTAATGTTGGAGATCAAAACTCATTTCTAGTCTAAATGAATAATTTCTTTGGTCGACTTGTTATTTGATTGACAGCCGCGGCTGGTCAATTACTTTCCATTTTCAATCCAAAAGATTGTGACTTAAATGGATTTTAGCTAGGCTAGAATTCGAACTTATTGTAAAATAATTCAAATTAACGCAGAAACAAAGATAGAACAAAAAATAACATCTTTAAACCAAACAAATTACAATTTTTTAAAACTCTTGGAAATGACGCAATATTTCAATTTGGCTTTTTAATAACATCTTTAAAGAAAAACAGACGGAAAAAACAAATATACATATTACGCCGATAACTCGTTTTCATTATACGATCTTTGTGTTAAGCACAATTTTCTAATGCCTATCATTTTATGTTAGATTTCATATTAATTGCATTTTACGCGTCTTTGCACCTTATGACCTTTGCCCATTTATAACGACTTTTCGATTAGGCAACAGGCAAATTGAGGGAACTTGTCACCCAATAACTTAAACACTGTCGCCTTTCATGCCCCAAGTGTCCACAAACTCATCTTCTAGCGCACTTATTTGCTGTTGGTCGCTTGAATTCCTTGGATAGACCAATCAAATCATGCCTTTAGACTTGAAGTGAACTTCAACTCTAACATTGGAAAGCATGTTGGTTTGGCGACTTAATCGTCGTGAAAGTAGCTATTTCAATCTGTATATACGCCTTTATTTCGCCATCCGAGAGTTATTTTTTCGTAACATGTTACTTATCATAAATCCTGCAAAAATAACGCCATATCATACCTAAGTCGAACTCTTGTCGAAGTTCTGTAGGGGGTGGCAGCAGCCCGTCAATTTGGATGTCAAAATGGTATTTCGGAAGATCCGACCTGTATGATTAGCATGACTTTAATGGACGAGCATTCAACGGAATATGATAGCTCCATTTAATAAACTCTTTCTCCGAAATTCATCTGGGTTATGTATAGTTTGTGCATGACTGTTCCTTGAGTGAAGCTCAGATTCCTGTATTACTTTTATGACGAGCTTGTTTCACATGTATCAGGAATATGTGAAATATCATGTTTTCTCTGAAAGTGCTAAATGGATGTTTTTTTGTTGTTTTTTTTTTTTTTTTTTTTTTTTGGGGGGGGGGGGTCAAAATTGTGCCCCTAGTGAATTGCTCTCAAACTACAGTAAATGTTCTGTTAAATGACCAAAGGGACGACCAAAAATGGTCGCTTGTGATAATGATCGCTTTGTACATTTTTTGCCAAAGATATGAAGGGTTGATTCGATTGCATACACAAGCTATTACAGAATTCTCGCTTAACCCTATGTTGTTTGGACTCATCAGAACCGTCTTACAGGAATTAGGTGTGATTTTTAATGTTTAGCAACAAACTCTCACTTCTTAAGAGCTTTTGCAATTAAAAAGGATGTCCATTATGGGCGCTTAATGGACTTGGTTGCTTAATAGAAGTGGTCGCTCGAGTAAGATCAATTGTTCTTCTAGACAGGTTTATTAGGTAATAATTTAATTTTTAGTTTCATGTATCAAAAACAAGCATTCTGATTGGTCGAAAAACTTTATTCATAACTCCATGAACAGAATTTTGAGCACGCAGCAATTTTGAATGCTTCCACACAAAAAAGTCCCATGCGTGTTAAAATTTGTAAAGATTTTGTTGTTTTTTTCACTCAATGCCATTAAATTAAAAGAAATGAAGAAAATTTTTCTATTTTTTTTTTTTTTTCATGGAGGTATGAACCGAAAAACCTTATCACACAATGTATGAATCCGCTTCGCGTATTCATACAGTGTGATTAGGTTTTTCGGTTCATACCTCCATGAAAACAAAAGTTATTCTCTTCATCTCTTTAGAAACAATTGTTTTGCAGGAATGAACCTCTGTCATATTTTGATCGGATCGGATGATAAACATGGCTTTTATTAGCAGGGCCGTAGATATATGAAATATAACGAAATCACACGAACCTTTTTCTCTGGATTTTAATTCAGATTTTGCAGAAGTATTCCATGTATGATTGATCAAATAATAAACATGACTTTAACCAACTTCGTTTATGTAAGACAAAGGAAAGCTTGAAAAAATACCTGAGGCAAAAAGTCTAATTTGCCTTGTTCATTAGTATTGTATATGTTTAACTCATACTTTATCATATACCTATATATATTAAGAAAAAAATATAAACTTTACACAGGCAAAATCCGACAGGTCAAAATAAGATCTGACAGTGTCAAATACGATTCAATATAAGGTAGATTAACCCTACGTCATTCTCATTTTGTATATGACGTCATAATGGCAATAAAACATAATCAGTATGGCAGAAGAGAGGGGAAAAACTTGTAGAAATACATTTTTTCTGCGAAAACTCGAGTATTGCGCGCTAATATCACGGCCACAGGGGTATGTCATTAGGCAAGCCATTGTTGAGCCTCAACCTAGTACTGATGATACCCAGGAAACACTTGGATTAGCGAAATTTACTGCAACATACCTTAAACCATTAAAAGACGCCATTTCAGACTGGTCAAAATTGAAAGAAGTTGCAGACGACAATTTTGAGTTGAAGAAATTTCATTAGAGTTCTCTATCTTTCTCTTTCTCTTTTTTTGGGGGGGGGGGGTGAAACCATTATGAATGATGAAGTTTATGTTTGTTATATACTCAATTTCTACATTTTCCAAAGCTTTTTCAAAATATTTTTCCTTATGAGGCGTCCAAAAGCATCATTGTGTGGGAAAGGGTTAAAGATTGTATATATAAAGTATCGTTAAACTCCATACAAATTCTTTATTATCTCGCGCTGTCTTCTTGTGTCAGTGTTTGCATCTCTATTGAATATAAAAAGTATATATTCAAATGCTCTAGAATGTGTCCCCGCCTACTTTTAATGGATAATAAAGTAAAAGTACCTCCGCCGGGTCACTGTCAACATGACATCATGTTTACCGTAGTGAGGACAATTAATGCAGAAATATCTCTTTGAAGTCGAGTAAAAATAATCGCATTTGAATATAATACAGAGAAAAAGATTATTATGGCGCAAAAATAACATACCTCGGAATTATGTAACATAATTAACCTTTGCCGTGTTAAACCATTTTCCACACAATGACTCTTTTTGACGCCCATCAAGATAATTGACCGTGACAAGCAATTTCTTCCTTATCCACAATATTTTATGCCTCTAAAGACAAAGATTTTTGAAATTTCATCAACTTGAAATTGTCGTCTGAAACTGCTTTCAATTTGAACCAGTTCAAAATTTTCTCGTGTGGTAACGGGTTAAATGATTTCTGTCAAAGTGTCCTTCAATTCAATCTTTTGCTTCGATGAAGGATTTTAAAAATCAAATGAGATGGCGGAAGTATAACTTAAACAGAATAATTCTGATGAATGTAGAACATTCCATAATACAAAGGGGAATGAATCAGGAAAAGGGAAAATATATAACCCTATGCTCTTGACATATTTTATCAGCCGGATTATTTTGTTAAACAAGGGTCAGGGACATAAATAAAAGAAAATCGTTGGTTCGCGACCGAAATAGCGTAAGTACAGCTTCAAGTCACCGATCAAACAAAAAACAACATTGCTCAAAATTATCTTCCGGCAAAAATAAATGATTTGATTGGTCAATTGATTTTTGATAGGCAGCACCTATACGTTAATTGACCAGTCGATAGCCCCGCCCACTTACTACGTTGACCTCGATCATAGACTCTGAAAAGAAGTTCCACTTCAATATTTAGCGGCGTTATTTTTCAAAATTAATGACCAGTAATAAGTGTTCTGCTTTTCTTTTCGGGGTTTATAATGTTACGCAATGTTGTTATAACGTTACGTAATATTGGGTCACTCTCGAGATCTAAAATAGAACAAAGAGGAGCCTGTAGATACAGATGTGTTTATTTTCCACGAATTCACATGTAGTTTTTTCTTTTCTAAACATCTTTACAAATTACAAACAAACAGAATTGACAACTAAATACAACCAGGAGAAACATAATTTTAAAAAAAGATATTTGACGAATCAAATTCAATATGGGAAAAGGTGCTTGTTGCAGCCGACGACAATATGAAAGTAATGTTTCGCCTCCGTTTAATGTATCGTAACATTTAGCACCGAACGAAGGTGATCAGTATCAATTATACAGTTGGTACATTCTTATTTGCTAATTTCTATGAAGAACCCAATATTAAATTAAGTTTAAAAAATCAAAATGTTGCATAATTCATCAAACATTGCGACAAAAGATGGTTACTACCCGTAGACAGCTACAGAAGGCACAAGTAATTACAAAAAAATCGGACGGTAAGCTCCTTCCCGATTTTTTCCTTTTGCTTTTATCACAATGTTTTATTTATTCAGGTAAGTAACATTATTTTGAAAATCGTACATTCACGAAGTTTTCATTAATTACAATAACAGGTAAAATGTCACTACGTTTGTTTTGTCACAATGTTTCTATTTAACATACGTCATTTCTTTTCACAATGTTTCAAATAATTTCTGTATAAGTTTTTATTAATTACAATAACATGTAAAATTCATGTTTTGTCACTACGTTTGTATGTGTAAACTTCATGTTTTGTCACAATGTTTCTGTTTAACATATGTCATTTCTTTTCACAATGTTTCAAATAATTTCTAGATAAGTTTAGCCGCCTATTAGCAATTTGCGTTATTGCGTTCTACTAAGGAACGAGAAATCTCAAATAATTTTAACATTTAGCCGAACCATAAAACATACAACATACAAAAACAATATAACATAAATTCAGACTTACCTAAAATAGAACAAAGAGGAGCCTGTAGATACAGATGTGTTTATTTTCTACGAATTCACATGTAGTTTGAAATTACTATGCGAAAACGCGGAATATATCCGATCGGTCGTCGGACACCCGTACCAATCAGGGTCCCCCTTACATATCAGTTCGACCAATGAAAATTTTGCCGACAATCAAAAAGCGAGTAAGATTTCTCATGTCAAAAAGGTGTGAATGTGTCATATTTGGTCGGTGTCAACCTGTAAGGCTAAGCCGCCGGTAGTTTTTCCAAACAATCAATCGATCGTCGCGACCATAAATCAATTAGCTAAATAATCGCATTTTGCCAACAAAGGGTCTCAAAGAACCTACGGAATTTGGCATGTCCGGCTTAATCAAGATCCGCCCTGGGCTAAGAAATACCTTTGAAAGACACTGTTTGCTGCGATTTGTAAGAATTTTTTAAAAGAAATTACTGAAGGATGTTTTTTTGTTGTTGTTGTTGTTTGTTATTTTTTTTTATATATATATATACAGAGTTTGCTCATAATTTCTGAAATTTAAAATCAATTATGTAACAAAATGACACAATTTGTCACTGCACAACAATTCCCCCTTCCTTATTTTGCTTTATTCCTATAAAGCGACAAGATATTAGGGCTTTTCCGTACATGTAAACCAAAACACCCAAATCAACAATCACATTGTACAATAAAATGGCAAAAACACACTTGTTTAATCCATCAAATAATTTGAAATATACACATGTGACAGTGATAAGACATTTACATATATTACATACAGTTACATATATTATATTCAAAAGATTAAAACAGACAAATAAACAAAGGTATAATAGGTGGACTTCGTACTCTATTGAACTGCACGTTAGTATTTTTTGTTTTTCTTTAATATTTCGGGATGAGAAGATTTTGGTGTTTGATGTAAAAATGAACTGTATATGGATTTTTGACAACATTTCTAAGGTGTCTTGCTTTAAACATATTGATATGTACAGTCCTAGGTACGGTCGAAATTTTTCCATTAAGTTTGTTTTCTATGAGAAAATTGTCCCACTCAAGCCTAATTGTGGGTTTCCATCGACCTTGAATCTGAATGCAAGTTATGTCTTGGGGTACTGTAATTTGCCAGTAACTCGGACATAGAGACAAGTCATATAAAGGAAATTGTACACATGTTATGCCATTTGTGATTTCTACTATAACTTGAGTGGTTCTACATCTCAAAGTAAGATTTTTAATGATCATAAACGTTATTAAGATGGTTATTATTGTGCACAATGTTAGAATGTAGTGATCTAAAGTCACATCGAGATTGTTCCAAAAGTATGTACTTGGTTCTTGAGTTGTACCTGGAGTTTTATAGATCAATGAGGGTAGTGTAGAAGCATGAACTTGTTGAGTAGAAGAGTTTTTAAGAACAGACACAATTATCATTAATTTGCGTAACTTCATAAAAACTAAAATTAAAGCTAGAAAGCAAAGAGCTGCAACTGCCGACGTACAGTATAAAAGAATATCATCAGTTTTTGGCCAGTTATCATCGATTGTTATTTCACCAGATAAAAGTGGGTCTGTTAGAGACTGGAAAATCATAGCATCATTCTTCGCTGACTTCGCCATCTTTTCTAGACTTAAATGTGATTTCCTATCATCAACAATCATATTTTGCATAGCAATTTGTATATTTGGAATCGCGGTAATTTTACTGAAAGCGGATTTTCAAATAAAGAATTACTTTCAATATTTTGTAAATCTGTGTCATTAAAAAATTGTTGAAGAACGGCTAAATTAACGGGATGCAATGTACTTGTTGTATTTTTATGACATGCCGTTAACCGGGGTGGTAAATAAAGTTTTGTTGTAGTTATAGCACATTCACATGGAACTTCCATAATACAGAAGTCACAACCTTTCTTCATAGATTTCGTTGTTTTGCAATCGAATTCCATTGCCGGTGTATTATAGACTAAAATTGATGTATGTGAGAGTTGAAGAATGCCAGATTCTAGATCTGATAAACTATTCAAAAGAAATCTGAAGTTACATTGTTTCTTTATCTCAGGTTTGTTACCTTTGAATAAGGCGGATGTGCAACTAGGGTTAATCATTGGTGTTAAAGTTTTTCTTACTTTACATAAAGTCATTCTGCCTGATTTACACTTGTTGTAGTCAACCATTTCTAATGTAACGTAGTAGTCTAAATTGTGTGAAATGGCAAACAGTGTTGGTAAATCGAGTAATTGGGTGGCATGATCTGATGTACTGTTCACTGGAACAGGAAATGACATAACCTTATAGAGCGATAATGGCTGGCGAAATGGAGATATTGGAAATTTTACTGATATATACAATGTCAAACCTTGCCTAGCGTAGAGTGATTGACAGTTTTTGTAAATTTCATCAGGATGATTATACACTAAATGATGACCATTGAATTTTTGGTGTAAGATACCCTCTATATCTGCAATTGTGTTATGCATTACGTGAACAGGGATTAAATATGGGGATAATTTACCTTCAACTAAATCATATGTCCCCTTTACAAGTTCAGAAAAGCTTTTTTCTAACGCACGTGATTTTTCGATTTGTTTTGCGATTAAAACATTCATAGCTGAAAATGTTTGCTCTAGTGTATTAAAAGATTCAAATAATTGAGCTTGAATGTGTTCAATAGCAAGTTCATTTTCTTTCATACCCTTAACTATGTTTGACACTCGATTGTCCATTGTATGCATATAGGATGCTAGATTATTGTCATGCTGTTGCATGCTGTGCGCCATCGTTTTAGTTAATCTATTGAGTGCATTGACGTGATTAGCTAACATTTGAACGTCGTCAGATGTTGCAGTGCCAAACAATAATTTTGAAATCTTTCCTATGAATGGAAGCAACGATCTGCGATTTCTTGACTGACGTTTTGTCAATTTCCTTTCAGGGATTAGACTGATAATTGAATTTATCGTGTTATTCATAATATGTTCCGTATCTTTTCTTATTTGATTTATTTCAAGCAGTAAGTCATTGACTATTTTACATTTGTTTTTATCAAGGCTACAACCTGTTATGTCTAAGACATTCAATTCTTCTGGTAATTTGATAGCAAAAGTATGCATCCAATGTTCTGTGGCCAGGTGTATCTGGTCTAATGGTTCAAATACAACACCATAGTTCAATCGCTGTAGCTCATGCGGGATTGTTCCAGAAGCCAAATTGACGCAGAAAGCGAGAGAAATCAAAAACAGCAGAAATCCATTCCAGGCAACTGGAAATAGAAAAAAAGGCGATTGTTAAATCCTCATGGTCGCAATACCTGCAGTATATTACAACCTAACAGGGCTGGTTATTCTTTCCACTAACTCCCAGTCTATCTCGCACGCACTATCATACACTTTTCCTCTCGAACAACCCACCGCTGTTATTGAGCTGAGATAACAAACGTTTGTTACACTCGTTGAAAGTGTAAAGAGACTTGACTAGATTCTGTATTTTTGAAATCCCCAACAAACTCTCCATGCTCAACGTGCAATTTGCTACCTTCCCGAAAACAAACTCAGATTGTTAAGAAAATAAGGCAATGCAAGCTTCCGTGAGCTGAACGAATTTTTGAACGAAATGTTGCCGCATGTTGGTACCTTTTTTTTTTTTAATTTTAATACTCGTTTTATTTGTCAAAAATGTACTTAAGGCTTAACCAATATTATGCAATTTATTTATTAAACTTTTTTGAAATATTTTAACGTCTTGCGTTTTCGTTTCTTTCCAGTTTTTGTGTGTCTTACATAAAACACTCTTTTGAGTTCGGGTGACACATCGTCTTCATTTTGCCACGATGGGCTGTAGGTACTATCTTCCCATTCTACTAGGAATTCCTTTCTACCGTTACGTTTTCTTTGTTTTAGAATTCTATTAACTCTGTACCATTTGGTTTGTTGGTTGTTTGCTTTTGTTTCATTTTGGGGATTGGGAATGGTTTCATTGTTAACCTCTGCATCAGTTACTTCCTTGCTTTTAGATAGCTTTGATTCTTTATTTAACTTTTGTGTGTCGTTATTGTGTTGATTTTGTATTTCCACTTCCGTTTCAGAAATAATTTTATTCTCAGGCATTTTCTGTAGATTTTCAGTAGTAGTTTCAGGTGTTTCATTTTCATTGCTAGTTTTCTGGTTGTCAGTTTCATGTGGAATGTCATTTTCGGTTTGTTTTTGCTCGTGTTCAGCATTTTCATTGTTATTTTCTCTATCATTGTGTAGGTTTTCATTTTCTGAATTAGTTTTAAGTGCATACCGATATACTTCTGGATCATAGTACCTTTTTAAGTTTTTGGCAGTGTCAAATGATTTAGACATTTTATTGGTTTCATAATCTGCAAGTCTATAAGTATTGTTTGGACCTTTTGCTGTAATATAGTAAGGGCCATCCCATTTTTCTTCAAATTTTTGTGAAAGGCCGGGCGTATGCTTATGGACTTTTCGATTTACCTTTTCTAAAATTCTATACTCAGACTCTTTGGCTTTCAAATCGTGTCTAAGTTTGCTTTCTTTTTGTGTTTGTTCAGTATTTCTTTTAGCAATGCCATGGACCAATTTAAGAGTGTCCAGAAGTTCCCTTACAATAACCTTGTCTTCTGGTTTCAAAGTATCCTTTGGAATCAGGCTTGTGTCAAAAGGCAAGCGCATTTCTGCACCAAATAACATTTTAAACGGACTAAAGGCAGATGTTTCTGTGTTCGGATGAGAACGCATCCCCATCAGAACTACTGGAAGTACTCTGTGCCAATTTTTCTGATCCTTTTGAACGTATTTTGCTATAGTTTTGCTTATTGTAGCATTTTGCCTTTCAACACAGCCATTTGCTTGGGGGTGATAGCTTGCAGTTTTATGTCTTGCAACTTGGTAAATTTCACAAATAGCGTTTACAAGTTTTGACAAAAAGTTTCTTCCTCTATCGGTTACAATTGTGTTACTTGCCCCGTACCTACAGAAAATTTCATCATGTAACAATTTTGCTATTTCTGCAGCCGACTGGGTTTTGAGTGGGAAAGCCTCGACCCATCGAGTAAAGCTACAGACACACACGAGGATATAAGAATGCCCTTCTTCAGATTTTGTCAAAGGTCCAATTATATCCATATGGAGTCTTTCAAACGGTCCGACTACAGGCAGTGGATTTAAAGGTAATGATGATGCATTTGGGTCTCGGTTAACTCTCTGGCATTTGTCACAAGATCTGATATAATTAAAAATTTCTTGGTACATATGAGGCCAGTAATATTTGTTTTGGATAGCACCAAAAATTTTCTTTATTCCAAAGTGTCCATTGTTGTCATGGAACTGTTCCAAAACATTTTCTCTTAAAGATTTTGGTAAAGCTACTTGCATGATGAAACGTTCATCAGTTGGTTTCTTTTTAGCTCTGTTTTGAAAGATGTGTATTAATATACCATCAAGCAACTGAAAGTACTCTTTTTGAATTTCTAAGTTCTTTCTGAGTTTTTCATCTTCCGGTATTGTTTCATTTTCTAAATATGCATAAATATGCTTGAAATCCGGACACTCCTTTTGAAGTTGCATTAAGTCCTTAAATTGAGATGGGTCGTCTTCTTGGTTTGATTCTACCTTTTGATTATTTTCAATGGACAAAACATTTACTTGATTTTCATATTCAAATGTTACTTCTAACCATTCCTTGTTTTCTGTTTTATCCTGTAAAACGTTTGTGAAATTAGTATTTTCAGTATCTAAGGAGTATGTTTCAACATTGTTACTTTTGTCTGTACTGTTAAGTTCGTTCACTGTGTTTTTACTACTTTTTGAGTTAAAATCAGTTGTTTGGCATTTTTCTTTATCGCAATGATTATTAGTTATTCTTGAAAGAATATCAGCATTATTATTTTCACCCTTTCTGTAAATAACTTCATACCTATAGCCTGTCAGTAGCATGTGCCATCTGGCAATCCTATCATTAGTAGAAGTATTAAGTGTGTTCAATGTTTTCAATGCCTTATGGTCAGTGACTATGGTAAATTTTCTACCTGTTGATAGATAAGCTTTAAATGTTTTGATTCCTTCAACTATTGCCAAACATTCTAATTCAGTAGCAGAATAATTCTTTTCAGCTGCTTGCAACGATCTACCATTGTACTCAATGACCCTTTCCTTACCTTGATCGTCTAACTGACCAAGTATATAGCCTAGTCCTGATCTAGAGGCGTCACAAGTTAAAATGAAAGGTTTATCCATATCTGGGAAAGCTAAAACTGGAGCAGTTGTGAGAGCTGTTTTTAATTTATCTAATGCTACTTGACATTCATGTGTCCAAACAAAGGGTCTATCCTTTTTAAGTAGTTCAAAAAGAGGTGAACATATTTTGCTATAACCAATAACGAATTTTTTGTAATAGTTGGTTAAACCTAACAAACTTTTGACTCCTTTTTGATCTTTAGGTGGTGTCAAATTCTGAATTTTCTCCACCTTTCGTTTATCAGTTTCAATCCCTTTTCGACTCAAAATATGTCCTAAATAATGAAGTTGTTGGTGTGCAAATTTGCATTTATTTGGTGACAATTTAAGGCCTGCATTTTTAATTCGTTTCAGAATTTCATCAATGTGTTCTAAATGTTCCTTAAAGTTTCTTGAGAAAATTATCACATCATCCACATAACACAATGCGAATTTCCAAGCCACACCCTTTAAAACCTTCATCATTAGAGATTGGAAGGTAGCGGGGGCCCCAGAAAGTCCAAAAGGCATAGTCTGGAACTCGAAAATCCCGGTTTGTGTAATGATAGCTGCCTTTTTCTTGCTTGACTCACTTAAGGGGACTTGCCAAAATGCTTTCCCAAGATCCAAAGAAGTAAAGTATTGTGGGTTAGCCTCACCTATTGCATCAAGCATGTCCGAAAGTCTGGGTAAAGGATATGCTATAGGTGTGGTTATCTTGTTAAGTTTTCTATAGTCTACTGCAAATCTATATTCACCAGTTTCATTGGTATCAGATTTCTTTACCATGACAACAGGCGAAAACCAATCAGAATTACTTTCTTTAAGTATTCCCCTGTCTATCATGTCTGATACCATTTCTTCTTGTTTTCTACGCATATGTGGCGTTTGTTTGTAAAACGGCGTGCGCACTGGCTTTGAATTTCCAGTATCTATATCATGTGTTTGTAAATGAGTTTTACCCAGATCATAAGGGCCTTTTGAAAACACGTCAATGTTTTCATTAAGTACATTTAGTAATTGATCTTTCTGATTGCTGTCCAAATTGGTGCTGCTTAAATCAAAGTTTAAGCTTGAATCATCCGATATGTGTATTTTAGAAGGATTTTGAGAATTAATTTTACTTGCACCTGCACCTATTTGAACATCTTCTTCTAAACAAAAGACATTTTCTGTATTTACTCTTGACACTAGTGCTAAAACTTTATTTCCCTTAAGAGTAATGTTTTGTTCTGTAGGGTTTACTAGCCTAAGAAAAGCCTTTCCTTTTCGCACTGTTACCAGACTTTTTGCACCTAAGATATTGCAATTTGCTAAATTTGGCAATGGGTCAAGTAGAACATCCGTGTTAGAGCACACCCGTGCCACCTTAACCGGAAGTACGACTTCAGAATTTGCCCTAATGCAGACTGGTTTGATAGTGCGAGCATATCCTCGGTCAGTGCGTAAACTACAAACTGCAATATCCGCTATCCTAAGTTTTTTCGCAGGAATGTCAACAATGCAATGATATTTGTCTAAGAAATCATGGCCTAGTATTAAAGAATGGTGAAGGTCGTCAACTACTAAGAAGGTATGGACTAAAGTTACTGTTTTAAATTTAACATCAAGTGAAATTGAACCAGAGACTGGATGTATTGTACCACCTACACCTTTAATTGAATTGTACATCGAAGGACAGAATTCAGGTTTATTTTGGCCGAAAGCTTTGTTTAAAAACGATTTGCTTACACAGGACATATTAGCACCAGTATCACAGAGAGCATTAATTTTGTATGAATTTACGAAGACGCAAACTGTATTCTTCATCATGTCTACTGAAAAGTTTGCGTTTAATTCAGTGACTCTGTCAGTTAAATTATCAGCACTTTTTGTAGATTTTAATGTTTGGCAAGGAGCATTTTGTGTAAAATTTTCCTTAAAAGACCTGCCGTTCTGCCCGCCTACTGGATTGAAACGTTCATTCCCGTAGGTAGGCGCGAACCTTCAACTGGAAGCATTCAGTACTTGAAAACCTTGAGCTTGCGATCCATAAGCATTCCGAGATTGATCTCGGGATGCTGAGGATGGCTGAGCTCGATTTTTCCTCTGTCTTATTTTTTCTTTTGATGTTTGACACATTGAATCAAAATGGCCTTTAAAATCACATTTTTGGCAAATAGCGTTACGTGCAGGACAATATTTGTGTGAAGTGCACCTACCTCCGCATCTCCTGCATGCTTGAGCCTCAGTCTGTCTCTGTCCTTGATCCTGCAATATGCTGGTGAGTTGCGCGACAGCTTTCGTGAGGACACTCATCGTGGTATCCAGATGAGATGGAGCAGCTGCAGCTACCGGGGCAGCATATTGAACATTGGTCAGGCGACTTGCCAGCTGGCGCACTTCGTTCAATGTCTTCGGTGCGTGTGTGCTTATCGCTGAGCTCACTGTTGGATGGAGTCCATTGAGAGCAATTTGAACCTGGAACTCCTCACTTATTTTAGTCTTAAAAGTTTCTACTTCAAGGCGGCTGAGAAACTGCTCAGCATTCTCACTACTATCCTGCCTCATGCTGAATATCTGCAGATTGACGGGCTTGGTTTTTCTAAATTTGTCCGTCAGCACTGTTTTCAACGCGTCAACACTGGTTGGTATGGATGGCAGGCTTTCAACGTAAAGTCTGGCCATCCCATCTAAATGCCACGACAGTTGAGCAAGAGCTTGCTCACTTTTCAAGTTCAAACACACACAGTACTGATCAAATCTTCTTAAAAATTGGTCTATATCGGATTCCCCGGAAAAAGACTCTAACCTTATCGACGCTGCCATGACGTTTTCTCGGTGAGCACAGCTGACCGTTGGAGGAGATGACGTGCTCTGGGAGACGGCGACAGGTGCTGAAGATTCTGATGTACTAGCTGTGGTGCCTGGAGAGGTTGTCTCGGTGCTTCTTGATCGAGTCTGAATTATGTTTACGGCAGAGGGCTTCGTTGTTAATACCATTCCCTTTTAACTCGCTTGCTAAGGTGGGAGGCTGGAATCTTCTAGATACCCACCAAGTGTTCTGCTTTTCTTTTCGGGGTTTATAATGTTACGCAATGTTGTTATAACGTTACGTAATATTGGGTCACTCTCGAGATCTAAAATAGAACAAAGAGGAGCCTGTAGATACAGATGTGTTTATTTTCCACGAATTCACATGTAGTTTTTTCTTTTCTAAACATCTTTACAAATTACAAACAAACAGAATTGACAACTAAATACAACCAGGAGAAACATAATTTTAAAAAAAGATATTTGACGAATCAAATTCAATATGGGAAAAGGTGCTTGTTGCAGCCGACGACAATATGAAAGTAATGTTTCGCCTCCGTTTAATGTATCGTAACATTTAGCACCGAACGAAGGTGATCAGTATCAATTATACAGTTGGTACATTCTTATTTGCTAATTTCTATGAAGAACCCAATATTAAATTAAGTTTAAAAAATCAAAATGTTGCATAATTCATCAAACATTGCGACAAAAGATGGTTACTACCCGTAGACAGCTACAGAAGGCACAAGTAATTACAAAAAAATCGGACGGTAAGCTCCTTCCCGATTTTTTCCTTTTGCTTTTATCACAATGTTTTATTTATTCAGGTAAGTAACATTATTTTGAAAATCGTACATTCACGAAGTTTTCATTAATTACAATAACAGGTAAAATGTCACTACGTTTGTTTTGTCACAATGTTTCTATTTAACATACGTCATTTCTTTTCACAATGTTTCAAATAATTTCTGTATAAGTTTTTATTAATTACAATAACATGTAAAATTCATGTTTTGTCACTACGTTTGTATGTGTAAACTTCATGTTTTGTCACAATGTTTCTGTTTAACATATGTCATTTCTTTTCACAATGTTTCAAATAATTTCTAGATAAGTTTAGCCGCCTATTAGCAATTTGCGTTATTGCGTTCTACTAAGGAACGAGAAATCTCAAATAATTTTAACATTTAGCCGAACCATAAAACATACAACATACAAAAACAATATAACATAAATTCAGACTTACCTAAAATAGAACAAAGAGGAGCCTGTAGATACAGATGTGTTTATTTTCCACGAATTCACATGTAGTTTGAAATTACTATGCGAAAACGCGGAATATATCCGATCGGTCGTCGGACACCCGTACCAATCAGGGTCCCCCTTACATATCAGTTCGACCAATGAAAATTTTGCCGACAATCAAAAAGCGAGTAAGATTTCTCATGTCAAAAAGGTGTGAATGTGTCATATTTGGTCGGTGTCAACCTGTAAGGCTAAGCCGCCGGTAGTTTTTCCAAACAATCAATCGATCGTCGCGACCATAAATCAATTAGCTAAATAATCGCATTTTGCCAACAAAGGGTCTCAAAGAACCTACGGAATTTGGCATGTCCGGCTTAATCAAGATCCGCCCTGGGCTAAGAAATACCTTTGAAAGACACTGTTTGCTGCGATTTGTAAGAATTTTTTAAAAGAAATTACTGAAGGATGTTTTTTTTTTGTTGTTGTTGTTTGTTATTTTTTTTTATATATATATATACAGAGTTTGCTCATAATTTCTGAAATTTAAAATCAATTATGTAACAAAATGACACAATTTGTCACTGCACAACATAAGTCACAAAAAGTTGAATACAATTATGTAGATGATTGCCGACTTTAATGTCGTAGCTACAGCTTTAATAAGCTGTAGTTGCGACGTTTAAGTCGCCAGACCAACAAAATTCTAAACAAAATTTGGGCCAATGTAGGAGTTCAAAACTCATTTCTGGTCTCAGTGAATGATTTCATGGGTCTACTGGTCATTCGATAGCCGCGATAGGTCAAGTGGTTTGTTATTGCTATAGTTATCATTATAAGTACATTTAATAGCAATTGGCAATAAATTTTGCCTTTGGCCATTTACAAAAGAAAAAGGTATGGCAAAGACATACATATACAACATATAAACATACAAACACAAGCACATGGGAAACACAAAAAAAGATTTAGACGAAGGAAAATGAATACCGAAACGATAGAAAGGATCAAATAAAATGAACATGTATAGGCTGAGTATAGATTACATGGACTATGAGAGCTGTTTCGTGATATCTTCACTTATTAGAAGTGCGTTGTAAATATATAAAGCTAATTTGAATTGAGTATTTTAGTTTTTAGAAGCCATTACATTGTAAAATGTTTGGAGAGAGGGCCAATTAATAGTTCCAATGATTTTTTGCGTATTTCGTCATATCTAGGACAGCATAAAAGATCAAAGTGCCGTACGCACTGTAATTGGTCGTCACTGAGAAATTGGACATATCGTTGCATTCCGACTTTAGAATTAGGGTAAAACAACTTTAATTTCTATTACTTTCACAACACGTAGGTTCTATCCTAGTGTATGATATTTCCGTGAATGTTAATTAGAACTAATATTATTTTACACGAACGTAAGACCTCGATGCAACATTGGTACCGACAAAAAGCAACTTTTTGTGAAAAACAAATTTTTAAAAATTCTCGATTGTTAAATAGTCATGGTTAGATCATCCCTGCAAGCTTTTTTTATGAAGCCTAAACAGAAAAATATGATAACTTAAGAGCAAATGCTGACAGCAATTTCATGAAATTTCAAACCCACTCTTTTTCTGGGCAGGAATTAACAAGTTCCTAAACAGCGCTGATTATAAACAAAGGAAAAAACAATTGATACTATTCTTTGGGCGAATTCTTTAGACAGCTTGAAAGCATAATAATCAAATTTGCTCTCCAGAAGAACTTTCAGTACTTTGATTAACTTATGGCTGGAAAATAATTGAGTGGCAGTATCATCTTTGTTTACACTTCGATATGATTGAAAGAAAGGGTTGGTTAGACGCGTTCATCACTAGCGGAAAAACCTTGAAGCATTCATCTTTAAAGCGTGTGACCGTCCAGTTTTCCTTTACTCCTTTTGATAATTCTGAAATTGTAAAATGAAATGATTTTTTTCTGTTTTCCCGTCAGAATATACGTCCAGTTGGGCTAAAGGCAGTTTTTGTAAATTGCAGCGACACAATCTTGAGTTTATGGTTATATAAATTTGTCTACGACCAATTAAAAATGATATTCGGATTCTACAACTTTCAAATTACAAATTTTACATAAACGATCTCTTATTTCTAGTCCAAAACGTCTGCCTGATTCTATTTCTAATGAATGAGAACTAAGTCAGAAGCGTGTTAGATTTATTCTTAAATTATCGATTTGGATCCGTTGTAAATAGTTTTCAAACGCGAATTCAGTTTAAGATTTACAAAAATATTCTAATTTGGGAGTGTTATTAATATATGCAGACCAGTCCTGAATAAATTGGTCTCTAATTCGGCTTTTTTTAAAATGCTTTTAGGGGGTATGTCATTAGCAGAGATAACGAAATTGATATTGTTTAAATAATTATGTAAATAATTGTAGCCTAGGCGATCAATTGTTTTCCTCATTTTGTATGCCCAAACATATCTAACATTGTTCGTCAAGTGTTCATGGAAGGAGTTAAAGATCAGTGAGTTCGGGTTTTTAAGTATCTTAAGATAAAAGCAAATTGCCCTTTCTTTTGCGAGAATATACAGAGGAAATCGTCTCAATTCGCCATGTATTGCATAATTTGGTGTCTGCTGTTTGACACCAAGTATTTTCCTACAAAGTCGCAAATGCAGCTTTTCGATTGTTTTTAAATTGTAGATACCCCAAACTTCAGAGCCATACAAGAGTATTGGAACTATCATAGAATCAAATAGGGATAACTTACATTTTATATCAAGGTTTGTTCTATCAAATAGTGTTAATAAATTATGGTAAACTCTTATGACTTGGTCGTGCTGTGTATTTACTGCAATATTCATTTTACCATTGTAATGAAAATTATTTCTGAGATAAATAAAATTGTCAACTTGTTCGATTTTACTCCCACTTATATTAATTTCAGATTCTATACCTTCATTTCCTGAACGAAAAGTGCAAAGTTTTGTTTTTGCTATATTTATTTTCAAACCCCATTCAGACGAGTACCATCATTAATTCATTTCTAATTGCTCGATACTTTTCACACATGCAAGATTCCCCTTATCCCGTGGTTGCATTTTCATTTTTTACCAATGTATTCTTTTTTTATTAAATTTTTTCACTGTACGTTGTTCAGCAATATAAAGAGATCAGTCAACTTAACTATAGAAAATATGAAGAAATAATGATTTCGTGGCAACCCACAGTTTTGAAAAAGGGAGGTAAAAAATTGCCTGACGTCAAATAGGTTTACCCTTTAGCCTCCCATTTAAGGCATTCGCTTTGTTCCCCATGGATACATTCTGTTGAACTGGTCTAGTAACTTATTTTGATTTCCTTAAAATCTAAAAGTCATAAATACAGCTTTAATGAGCTTTTGTTACTACGTTTAATTCGACAAACCAACAAAAATGCTTAAAATAAATATAGACCAATATTTTGGTTCAAATTTCTAAAAAATCTAGAAGAATTAAAGATTTGAATATAACTAAAGATTTTCCAGAATGACATCGAGTTTTCGTTACGTTTTTGTTAACAGACATTGCTCATTAAAAGAAATACATGTTCGATGGTAATGCAGGTTGACTAGAAAATATGTTTGTTTTTCTATTATTCGGGATGAGAGGGTTTTTTTCTGAATATACATGTAAATTTCAACATGCTCGTTTTCGATCGAATTATGAAATGGGGGTTTACGAAACACTTTGATAGTATTTCAGTTATATAGCAGCGGCAGAGGATTCCTGGAATGTCTCACAAAAAATGGTTTTAGATTAAAAAAATACGAATATTCGAATTCGAATATTCGCGGTAAAAACGAATATTCGAATATTCGTTCCCATTACTAGTAAATACTTTTCGTAGTAGACATCTCTATCACACAAATGAAATAAAATGAAGACTTGACAATTCATAGTTTCCATTGAACCCATTACCAAACGACAAAATCTAAGACTAGACCAATCTCAAAGATGTTACAAACATTTTTAGTCGGTGATTTTGCTATTTTTATTTGTTTGTTTGTTTGATTTGTTTGTTTTAATTGAGGGGAGGGTAAAAGAAAACATGGTGGATAATGAAAATAATTGTTTTAACAAGTAATTTCGTCACTTTCCACAATTTTATCCAAAGCATCATTTGCAACTTCATTAATTGTGAAACAATCATGTGTTATTGTCGTTTTGTAATCGGTTTAAGGCTTTGTTGCTCTCGGAGGGACACAATACCTTGAAATTTATTTTCGACGTCTGTTCTGAATAGACTTCCACAGAGGACTTGTGACATATTCTTTCATTATTGATAGATGGGTCCGTGCATAGTTTTTACATAGTTTTAATGAAAATATTCTAGGTTTCCTCTTTGCTAAGAACTTTTGTCATCATGAGAGCCTTAGAGCCTTTAAACACTTTTGTCTGTCTCGACATTGCTTGTTACAAGTCATTTCTTCATTTCCCACAATATTTTCTACCCAGAAAGTTAAATAAATCTAAAATCTCATAAACCTTAAATTTTCGTCTGCAACTTCTTTGAATTTAGACCAGTATAAAATTTTGCCATCTGGTAATGGGTTAAACACTTTCATCGGTCGTACTCTCCCTGGATTCCAGAGTTTGTTGATCTAGTAACATTTAGTTTACATTGAATATTCATTCTAGACCTTATTTATATTCTCTGATCAGGGAGATAGTAACTTTGTTTGTGTTGACTGTGTTCTCCTAAAGTAAGTAGAGCATTGGCTGATTACAAATGGATTGACAAATCAAATTGTTGCTTCATATAGCCGATAGTTCCTAAACTGTCCAATTTGATCGAAGATCCTGTACATTGTTTATTTTTCAACATTCGTTGTAATATACGTCATTATAATGGCAACACATTTCGCTACCAATGTTACAACTTTTGTTTAAAAGGACTTGTGTTAGATTTCAAACAATTACTTTAGAATAAAATACCATATTTTCAGCACATGTGATTGCACGCTGGTGCCGATAGCTCTCAAAAATACCGGTTATGTATGGATCGAGTTTACACTGACTTACAAAAGAGAAATGTGACCGGCGCTTTATTTCAACCCGTTCAATTCAAATTAAACCATTCCCTCACAATGACGTTTTTTGACGTCCCTTAAGAAAAGCAAATGAGAAAACATTGAGTAAAATGAAGAAATTGCTTTTTACAAGCAATTTCTTCATTTTACACAATGTTTTCTATCAAGAAAATTGAAAAAATCTAGACGTTCATAAACTTTAATTTTCGTCGACTGCTACTCCATTCAATTTGGGCTAGTCTAAAATCATGCTGTCTGGTAATAGGTTAAGCATTGTATGCTTTATGTTATAGGCATGTGCTTACTTCGCGTAAAATTTGCAGGACAAGAGATATCTTTAAAAATGAATCCATCAGGTTTCACGTTGTTGACGAATAGTGGCTGCCAATTATAGAAATCCATATACTCATCAAATCATACATTTAAACCGAAAGTGAATTTTGAACCGCAATATAGATCGAATTTAAGTGAAGCCTTTCTTTTTTTTTTTTTTTTTTTTTTCTTTTTTTGTTTAGTGACTTAAACATAGTAACAGTAGCTTATTCAAGATATAGTTACGACGCTTAGACTATTTTACTCTTTTTTATGGATTATTTCTACACTAAGCATACCTAGAAACCCGCTGTTTAACCTTTTCCCACACAGTGACGCTTTTTGACACCCTCGAAAAAAAAACTTTCGAAAATGAAGAATTTAATTGTTACAAGCAATTTCATTATTATCCAAAATGTTTTCTGCAACAAACAATAAAAACAAACCACCAAATAAAAAATATGTCTTCTTATATATCTAATATATTCTTCTTTTTCCACAATATTTTCTACTCTACTTAATACTTTTTTACTTTATTTTATTTATTTATTTTTTTTAATTTATTAATTTTTTTTTTCAAAATTAAATCTAGTTTCAATGTTCTGCAAAACCTTTGGTTTCGACAGGTCTAAAACTTTGCAAAACATGAAAGGGCTAAGAGTTATTAAATAAGGAATTTATACACTTTACACATTTTGTTGTTTGGCGACTTAAACGTCGTAAATACAGCTTATTCAGGCTGCAATTAAATTCTACAGTTGCTTTGCTAAGACACAATTAAACTGCCTAACATCGATGTCTTGTGTCTGCGGTCGAGAGGTAGAGAGTCCGCTTCCCGATCAAGAGGCCCCATATTCGATTACCGATAGCGGCTATCGATCTTGGTTCTTTCATCGGACCACACTTTACTTATAAATTATTTAGGAAGTAGAAGCTAGGGGGATTAATTAATGTTTGAAAAAATTGTTCCCCATTTATTGTAAAATATATAGGTTTAAACCTAATCGATGGCTTGTCATTGTTATATTCTGCAGGGGAACCCGTTTATATTCAACATAAAGTTCGCGCTAGACTATGACGAATAAACATTCATTCTTTTCATTTTTTTATTTTTTTATTTATTATTTTTTTTTGTTATTAAATTAGGTTAACAAAAACACCAAAAGAGAAAAATTAGATCATTTTTACTATGTCATGTCTATGCATAATTAACATTTCATTTGTTGTTGTTGTTTTGCTAAGATATCCTACTTTGAAAATCATTTTTGCAAAAATGTCCAAGCCAAAATATCCTGACCAAAACATCCACCGCCTAAACGTCCGTGGCCAAACGTCCGTTGAGATAACGGCTGAGGCCAAAACGTTAATATCCAAAAGTCCGTTGTGCAAAAACGTCCGTGGTCAAACGTCCGTGGCAAAAACGTCTGTGGCTAAGGAAGTATGTGGCAAAACGTCCGTAGCAAAAGCCTCCGTTGCCCAACGGCCGAGGCAAAAACTTCCGTGGCCAATACGTTCATGGCCAAAACGTCCGTGGTCAAAACGTCCGTGGTCAAAACATCCGTGCCCGAAACATCCGTGGCCAAAACGTCTGCGGCCAAAGCGTCCGTGGCCAAAACACCCGCGGCCAAAACTTCCGTGGCCCAAACGTCTGTGGCATAACATCCGTGGTCGAACATCCTTTGCCAAACGTTCGTAGCCAAAACGTCCGTGGCCAAAACGTCCCTGGCGAATACATCCGTTGCCGTAAATTCCGTTGCCAAAATGTTCGTGGCCAAACATCCAAGTCCATAACGCCCGTTGCCTAAATGTCCCTGGCCATAACGTCCGTGGCGAAAAATGCCCGTTGTCAAACGTCTGTTGCCAAAACTTCCGTGTCTATAACGTTCGTGGCCAAACGTCCGTGGCAAAAACGTCTGCGGCAAAAACGTCTGTGGCAAAAATCTCCTTTGCGGAAAAATCAGCTGCCTAACATCCGTGGCAAAAACGTCCTTGGCAAAAATATCCTGGCAAAAACGTCCTTGACCAAAACGTCCGTCCACCAGGTTACAATCAAGGAGCAATATCAGATGTCGTTGGATTGTTTGAGCCAAGCTTATCTTGACTTGAGCCTTGATAGAAAAGTTTGTAATCGAGCATTGCAGAGCTTAATATGTTTTCTATTCTAGATAAGGTTAAGATCAGCTTGTCTAAAAGAAAATAGGGTCTTTTTCTTACAAAGTCAATACAATTTACTTTTATACTCATTCTTGAGATCAACGATTTAGAGAAATGCCGATACATCGTTAGTTTGTTTATACATGTATGATTTTAACTATGAATATTCGAATATTCGTTTTTACCCTGAATTTTCGAATCCGCCTTTCGATTTCGACTATTCGCACTTTTTTAAGACCTAAAACATATTTTTGCTTTAATCTTTTTTTTTTTTTTTTTTTTTTTAATAAGGAAACTATTTCAAATTATCGGGACGATTTATATCAGTATTATCTCCAATTAAATACATTATACAAGTGTCAAGGAAGAATGGGAAAAGTCAACAATTATGTAACTTTGCCAATCTTCCCTTAATTGGTAATTGATTCCGCATTACATCTTCGTTCCATCCAATGTTGTCTACAACCTTATTTGGTGTAATTTATTGGTCATATATTTGTTGTGAATGCTATTTTCCAGTTGATGTTTAGTTCCTTTTCAATTCAAATGACCAACGTAATTTTTTGAAGCTATTTCTTCCCTGCGAGGGAGGAAAACATTTTAAACAGACGATAGTTTATTTGGTTAGTGAATCCTTAATATCAATATGCGAATTGAGGGTATGATTGCAGTTCTCTGGGGTAATCGGAAAGAAAGTAACAGGAAAAAAAAGTAACAGTTTCAGCTAGGAAAAAAAGTAACAGGAAAGAAAGTAACATTTTTTAATTAATATCAAATTCTGAATAAAAGACATGTTTTTTTTTTTACAGAAATGATTTGTTATATATCTTTAATGTTCTAGGTAATGGAATAAAACATAAAAACATGTCTTTGATTCAGAATTTGACTTTATAAACATTTTTTACAGAAACGATTTGTTATGTATCATTAATGTTCTAAAAAAATAATTCTATAAGTTAATAAATATATATTTGTTCTATCAATATAAAGTATTAACTGAATTCACTTTTATATTTTCTGACAGAGAAAAGAGGGGAAAATTAATATAGATTTCTCTTTCTTTTCATTGCTTCACATTATGGGGATTTTGTACCATAGGAAAAAATATTTTAACTCCTTTTAACCCATTCCAACTCAATCCCTCCTTTTTACGCCCCTCAAGAAAAAAACTTTGGAAAACATTGTGGAAAATAAAGAAATTACTTGTATCAAGCAATTTCTTCATTATCCACAATGTCTTCTATCCTAAAAGACGAAAAAATTCAAAATTCCATCAACTTGAAATTGTCGTCTGCAGCTTCTTTCAATTTGGACCAGTCTAATATTTTGCTGTGTTAGAATTGGTTAACCATGAACAACATCAGATACATCAAATTATGGAGGTGTTACTTTTTTCCTGTTACTTTTTTTCCTGTTACTTTTTTCCCGCTACTTTTTCTCCTGTTACTTTCTTTCCCACAATCGTTCTCTGGAACGAGTGTTTTCTGTTTTTCTTAACAAGTTCAATTTTGTTTACATTTTGGGATAGAGAAGACTGCACCCAATCATTAACCGGAAATGTTCGCTAATCTTCGGCATTGACTGTTATAAATACATGTGCTGATGACTAAACTTTACGGACGAATTCGTTAATCTCAATGGCCTTGATAGTTGATTGAAAGACTATCGAAAGTTAAAAGGTCATCACGATTTTATGTAAACAATCCTTAAAGGGAGGTATCGATGTTTCTGAAACCTAGATAAGAAAAAAATATCAAGTGCCGAAAAAAACACTCAAACGAACATTTAATACTTTAAGTTGTGTCAGGTACTGTCTTTGTGGTAATCTAATAGACCTAAAGTGTTTTTTTGTGGTTATATCGGAAAGGTTCAGCGAAATTCCAGGTTATTTTTAGATATCACGGAAATCGGCTGACGACATCGAATGACCTCATTTGCATATGACCCAAAGTCAACTGAAGGTAACAAATGTACTAGCGAAACAGCCAACGTCCTAATTCAGGTCACATGAAAGAGTAAGAGCAAAACTACGGTAAGTGTAAATATTCGTATTAACACTTACGACAGTTTTGGACTTATCTTTACAGAATAAAAGACCGGCTAGCGAACATAACTCATGATGACGTAACGATGACGTTTGTGTGATGTAATTTAAACTAGATTCAAGGTTCCAACGGTTATTCGCACCACGTGAATGATCATATAATCTTCGCAACTGTCTCTGATTAATCTAGAAATAGATTAATAGCCTACGTAGGCTATTAAGGAAATACCCTGCTTTTTTCTGATAAGCGACCTCAGATTCTAGCAAAACCTCTTTTCGGCATATTGTATTGAAATAGTATACGAGAGGAAACAAAAATGATTAAAATCTGTGACTTGAAAAAAACATCGATACCTACCTTTAAATTGCGTTGGGTCACATTTTAAAGGTAGGCATCGATGCTTTTTGCATGTCACAGATTTTGATTGTTCTTATAACCCTCTCAGATTCTTTTTCAGTACAATATTCTGAAAAGTAGTTTTGCGAAAATCTGCGAAAATCTGAGGTCTATTATCAGAATAAACCAGGGTATTTCACTTAATAGCCTACGTAGGCTGTTAATCTATTTTAAGATTAAAATTTAGATTAAGCCGAGATAGTTGCAAAGAAAAATGGGTAATTCCCGCTGTGTATATAACCGTTGGATTGATTGATTGGGTTTAACGCCGCTTTTAACATTATTTCTGTCATATCGCGCCAGCTGGAACACCTAACAACGGATTCCTGGTATTTCGCACACCAGTTCTACCTCTACACCTTTTCCTAGCCACCAGCTGCTGTCCCACTTAGGTTTACGATTATCCACCCATTGGTGATAGACAAACGTCGGAAAGAATATGTGCCACCGCCGGGGATCGAACCCATGACATCCCATGATTGAGGATTAGGAGTCTGACGCGATACCGACTGCGCTTTGACGGCATTTAACCGTTGGAAACCCGCATTATGTTTGGATTTGCTCAAACCAACGTCATCGTTACGTCATGAGGAATTATGTTCGTTAGCTGGTCTTCAATTCTGTAAAGATCAGTCCAAAACTGCCGTAAGCGTCAAAACAAATATAGACACTTACCGTAGATTTGCGCTAACCATTTGTTGTGACATGATTTAGAACGTTGGTTGTTTCGCTTGTCAATTTGTTACCTTCGTATACGTTGGGTCATATAGAAATGAGGTCATACGGTGTCGACAACCGAATTCCATGATATCTAAAATTAACCTTGATCTCCCCTGAACCTTCCTATATAAACAAAGAAAAGCCACTTTAGCCTGTCAGATTACCGCGAAGACAATGTCTGAATCAAATTTAACTGTTTAGCGACCGTTTGGGCGTATTTTTAGACAATTGGCATTTTGTTCTTATCATGATTTCGGAAACATCGATACCTCCCTTTAATATATCGCACTTCTTTCATGAAATGTAGGCTATCGCGTAGTTCACAATTTCAATTGTGATAATTATTGATGCGTTTGACCCTCGATAATGGTTTTCTTATTTTGTTGAATGGTTTGGGAGAATATATGGCTTCAAGAAAACATCAACGTATTCTTCTTCTTTCTCAAAGATTAGATTTGAATATGCTCTATGTCTGATCGAAAATCATTTTTATTGGAACTTAGAACGACCCTATAAAAAGGGATGTCGATCGATAAAGGGTCATACATTAACCTTTAAAGTAATTATACATGTTGAAGTTTAAATTGTTGAGGATTATGTCGGGCTAAAACGGCCACAAAATGGCCACAAAAATAACAGGATGCATCCTGTAATAGGATCTGTCAAAACTTACGTCGAATTTCAAGGATTTTGAGAAAGACTTCATGTAGCCAACAATAATGCACATTATAAATGTCGGCCAATATTTGAGTTCTAAGTTCATTGATTGGCATAATATTACCTATATAATCTAAAGTTGGATTGTATGTTAATGGGTAACACGTTTCAAAGTATCAACAGCATGTACTATTCAGCCACTCTAGCTAGCGTGAAACGTCAAACTGTGACCTCAAATTGACCCTGAATCGATTTTCTCCTCTTTTTTTTCTCTCTCTCTCTTTTTTTTTATTCAATTTATGACATGTCCATTCTACTAGAATGATTTATAAGGTAAAAATATGAACGCAAACCGTTTCACGCTATTCAGGATTCTTCCACTTCGTTAAATCTTAGCGCTTCATTTACACTGTATTGGTCTTGTACTCTCAATGATTATCGCTACTTTTAAACATAATATTTCTCTTATTTTATCATTTGTTGTAATAATTGCAATCATCAAGAAATACCATGTACCGTAAATAATTTGATCAGAAGCCACTTTTAATTAACCCTTGTCATACTGAACAGGGAATATGCCTGTTTTGGCAAAAAGATCAGCCTGCTCATATGTGCAGTCTGGTGTTTGTCCAGACCTCCTGCTCATCCCTTTAAAGCCAACATTTATTCTATTAATTTTCTAAATAATTACCAACTCAAAATTGGCGCTTTCTATACTTTCAGTCCTTTGATTTTCACACAATTTTGTGGAGAATTTTATTCAGCATGACAGGGGTTAACACAAAAACTCCGAATGTATTTTGAGTACCTTTGTATGTTCCCTGTTTTCCTCATTACTTTAATAACATCATAAAAGCAACTTTAGACGGGCCATGATAAAGTAGTTCTGGGCATCAAATAAATAGAAAAGAAGAATCCTTTTTTAGATAGGTTGATTGGGTTTTAACGCCACTTTTAACAGTTTTTCGGCCATATTTCGGATGGGATAAACGTGGATTCTTGGTATTTCCCAAACCAGTGCTACCAATACATCCTTTCCGTGCCTCCAGCTGCTCATCCCATTTAGGCTTACGATTATCCAACCATGGTGGGAGACAATATCAGAAAGGTTACTTGCCGCGGCTGGGGATCGAACCTGGGACCCCTGAGTAGTAGTCCTACGCGCTACCACCGCGCTATGGCCGCGGCTCAAAAGAAGAATGCAACGCCACACCATGTAAATACAACTTGAATGCACAAAAAATGGTAGAATGACCCTCTTAGACACACACAATATATAAATACTTTAGTTTGAGCTTGATTTTCTAGATATTTAGAGACATGATACCTCAGAATACAACCTAGTGTAACATGGTAGAAAACAATTGATCCCTCAGAGGAAAAAGAAATTTGCTTGTAAATACGAAAACTATCGACTCTAGTCAGAGTAAGAGCTCTTCTTAGGACATCCCAATCTTTGCAAATTTGCTGATTCTGGAATCGTAATTTTACCTTGACATGAATCTATTTTAACCCTTTCCTGTTCAGTCCCTGATTTTACGTCCCTTTGTTTGTACGATTTAGAAAACATTGTAGAAAAAGAAGAAGTGGTTTGTAACAAGCAATTTCTTCTTTTCCCACAATGGTTTCTATGCTAATAAATGGTAATCTTTTTTTAATTGAATTTTAAGATTTTGTCTGCGAAACCTTTGGATTTGGACAGGTCTAAAATTCTGAACTGACTCTATTTCGATTTTCGGAACCAACGAGGGGTATCTTTTCTTTTGCCAGGTGACACAATGTCGATAGTAGACCAAACCTCGTAAATACAGCTCATATGAGTTTCGGTTACGATGTTTTGGTCCCCCAAAAGCGATAAATCTTAGGAAGTCAGCAACCTTTGTTATTTATTGAAAAACGTTGGCGATAGATGTATGGTTTTCTCTGGATTTATTGCATTTTTTCTGTTGTATGTACATTGTACATAAAAACTTCCCTCCCAAATTCACGATTTTCATTTCGTCGCAGAATGTCTGATTTCCCAGCAAAGTTTGCGTTGGTCCTTCACTCGAATTCAAGCCATTAACGAGCCGATAAATATTTGAAATAAGATTCTAATCCAGCGGAGGAAACTACAAAAAAAATAAGAAGTATAATGTACATCTAGGAAATGAGTGCTAAAAGAGAGGTATTTTGATAATCTACGCTCTCTATAAAATCAACATATTTGCTACAGGTAATGTAAGGATTGGATTGGTAAACTTTGAACTCCAGCATTTGCTTTAAGCACTTTTGTTGGTTTGAAGACTTAAACGTCGTAACTTTAGCTTATTCAAGATGAGTTTCGACGCTCAGGGCGCTAGCAAATCATTTATTATTGTTACATGTTAAACTGACCATATCATATCTAGGTCTTATTTCCTGTCGGAGGTCAGTTGGCGTGACCAGCGATCCGTCAATTTCTAAACTAGCTTAATCTTGGGATATGACTTTTTACCAAATTAACTCGCACGTGCTGAAAAGCGATATTTTATAAAACATTTACCTATTGTAGGTTTTATGAAAATCTCATGGATTTACTCCTTTAAAAAAATCACTGACAGCAATATTCTTCTTACCGAAACATAGATTAAATCATACATGTTATTTGTTTCTCGTTGATACCTGTGAAATCATTCTTGGTTTTATTAAATAATCCCATATGCTGGATGGCAGGTGAGTCTGTATAAGACGTTACCCTTTGTTGAGATAAAATATGACAGGGGGTTATGGTAAGGTGTGCCAGTAATCTGGGAATAAATGAGTTATCATTAAATATCGTATATGTATTCCACACATACATTACATATAAATATTTCTTGAGAGTACTTTAAACAAGCATTTTTCTCAATGTATCGCAAACCATTCGATTAGGTAGCTTAGCATTGTTACTTAACTGACGGATGGTAGCTGTTAATCAATGAATCAATCGACCAATCAAATCATTTATAGAACTCCAACATTGGCTGACATTTGTATGAAGCATATAAATATTATATGATGATTTTGAGACTTAAACGTCGTTACTACAGGAAATTCAGACGGTAGTTGTGGTTATTAGGTCGCCAACCAACACTTTTGTTACATGAAGCTGGCCATGGATTTAGCAAAAAGAACGCAGTTTTATATCGAAACGAAACTTCCTGCTGGAGCTCAGTGGGCGTGGTCAAGAACGTCAGTGGGCGTGGCCAGCGATCGGTCAATATTTAATAATATGAAGTGCAAAATATTCAAATAACTAGTCGGTCGGCGATCTAAACTTCTTAACCTATTCCCACACGATAAAATTTTCAGACCAGTCCAAATTAAGAGAATTTACAAACGACAATTGTAACTTTATGAAATCTTTTAAACACCTGTCCTTTTGTTTACAAAAGATTATTGATAATGAAGAAGGATTGCTTGTGACAAGCAATTTCTTCATTTTCAGACTTTACTAAAGCTTTTATACTGAGGGGCGTTTTAAGGCGTTTTTCTGTGGTAATGGGTTTAATATTGTAAGTCTAAGCCGTTTTGATCATCCAAATAGCTATTTAGTAATATATACGTTTCCAAACTATCATTAGCTGAACCTTTATTTTGCTTTGAATGTTTGTGGTGCCATTTGTAGAAAAGGTGATACGTTTGCGTTAGAAAACTAACACACAATCAAAAAAGCTGGCTCCTCGATTTTTAAGATATATTGAGGTCTTAGAGGAAAATTATAGTATGATTCTTCACAATATATCGAGAGCTTAGAGCAAAAACATAGTATGGCTATATACAATGTGTAGAGCCATACTATGTTTTTGCTCTACCCCATCGATATAAACATATACTGTTAGTTTGCTCCAAGCCCTAGATATCTGTCGCAGTGCCACTTTCGAAAAGATCTCGATACTTCGAAAGAGTCTGCGTTACTTTAACCTGTATCTCTGACCAATAGAGCTTATTCGGAACATTTCCAAACGATATAGTTTTAACCCGCCAAATCGAAGGATTGCCGGACACGACCATTGACTCCGACAGGATATTAAACGGCGTTGGCAAAACTTATAGAAACATATAACGAATGAGCCTATGCGTGAAATTTCGAACTATTTCGCATGTGCGTGACTCGCACACATTGAGCCACATGAACAGCTTTTCGGGGCAATTAGAATATTCGCTGATTCTTTAAAGAAGCTTTGGGTCAGTATCTTTCTACAGAGCGCAGAGTGAAGACTCTGATCAGACTGTGCGGATGCACAGGCTGATCTGAGTTTTTATTTGGCGCACATGTGTAATGGTTGGAAATGTCACGCATGCGCTTAAAAAAGAAAATAAGTGGTTGTACCTAAACGTCGTAAAGTCACTTTGAAAGAGCTTTTGTTAAGACGTGTAAGTCGCCCAACCTACAAAAAAGCTGAATATAAATGTCGACCAATATCGTATTACGTAGTTAAATTTGGTTTAAATTGCGATCTCCCAATTCACGGATCGCCAAAGTACGATAGACCAATTAAATCTAACATGTAAACCGAAATTTAATTGTTTTCCTCCAACTTTTCCTATAGATTTTGGTAGTTGGGGGACTTAAACGTCGTAACTACTGCTAATTCAAGCCGTGCTTGTTCATCAACATTTTTTCTTTATTGTCCCTGATTATATCTTTTGCCATAACCGTCGATTGATATCTCAATAACTACCTTATCGAAGGCCAGTTGGCCGAGGTTAGTGATCCGTTAACCCATTCCAACTCAACAAAATTTTAGACTGGTCCGAATTGAAAGGAGCTGCAGACGGTATTTTCAAGTTGGTGGAATTTAAATTTTCTTTGACTTTTTTGGATAGAAAACATTGTGGATAATGAAGAAATTGCTTTATCCAAGCAATTTCTTCATTTTGCACAATGTTTTCCAAAGCTTTTTGTTGAGGGGCGTAAAAAGGAGGAATTGAGTGGGAATGGGTTAAATGAATTACAGGTGCAAATTTAGATTTGGTGAATTGTTTGAGAGAATAAAGTTTGATAGAACTCTCGTTTTGAAAATGAAATGTTGTCTATTACTTAAGAGATGAAGAGAATATTATTTGTTTTCATGGAGGTATGAACCGAAAAACCTAATCGCACTGTATGAATGCGCGAAGCGGATTCATACATTGTGTGATTAGGTTTTTCGGTTCATACATCCATGAAAATAAAAAATATTCTCTTCATTTCTTATAATTTAATAGCATCGAGCAAAAAAACAATAACTTTACAAATTTACATAACCTTTTGAATGGGACTATTTTGTGCGGAAGCATACAAAATCGCTGCGTGCTCAAAATTTTGTTCATGGAGTTATGAATAATATTTTTCGACCAATCAGAACGCTCGTTATTGATAGACGAAACTAAAATTAACTTATTAGCATTTATAGTCAATCTTGCTCGAGCGACCACTTCTATTAAGCGACAACACCCACTTAGCGACCATAATCGAAATCTCTTTTTACTTAAATGCAAAAGTTTATAAGAAGTGAAGTCATTTTACTAAAATGTAAAATCATAATCTAATCCTATGCTGTTGGAACTCATTAGAATCGATTTCAATGAGTCCCAACACCATTGGAATGAGCGAGAATTCTGTAGTAATTTCTGGACGTAAAAACTAGTATTAAGTGATCATTATTAATAAGAGACCATTTTTTTGGTCGTTCCTAGAGTGGTCGCTTAATACAAGATTAACTTTATACTATGTACTCAGTTCATATTCTGTATTGGGGTTTTACACGTAACACACCGTAGTGATTTTTTAAAACTACAAGTATTATTAGCGAACGATAGAACACCAAAGAAAGTATAATGAAAATAAACATCGGGTCGAATCATTGATAAATTAAGGCCGGAAAAGAATACTTAAAAGTTTATGAACTGAAATCGCGGACTTCGGAAAATGGACCATTCTGTTCTACTTTAACATGTCCGGAATGCGTTTTGAGTTTACGACACAATCACAAATACTTTGCTACCTTCTGACTAGTGGCTTTGACCTTATATTCACGTGAGAAGGGGTTGTTTTTTTTTTTTTTTTTTTTAGGAGTAAGAGTTTCGCGAGTATTATGGGTGTTTCATGATATTCTTGTTTTTAGTGTAAACTATTCCACCTCGGCTCAAGTGAAGTACTCGGATATTTATAAATGACACCTTTTTACAGATGAAACATCGGGAAATTGACGATCATCCCGCCCAATCGCGGTTTTCAATCGAAGAAAAAAGCTACCAGTCAAACCATTAATTTTGATCTGAAGTCGAATTTGAACTCCGACATTTACCACCATTTATGGGCAGCATTTTTCTTGACTGGCGACTTTAAAGTCATAACTACAGCTTATTCAAGCTTAAGTTACGACGTTTAGGTCGACAACCAATTTTTCTACTGTTTTGTTTCATCCTACTGGCCACGGATGTTGCAAAATAACGCGTTCATAGACGATGTGGAACTTCCTGTTGGAGTCCATGGGCGGGGATCACGAGGCCAGCGATCGGCCAGTTTCATTCAAAATGGCTCATTCACCGTTGCATTCATATTATTGACATCATCTACTTAACGATTTCCACACAGTGAAATTTTAGACCGGTCCAAATTGGAAGAAGTTGCAGACGACGATTTTGAATTATTGATTTTTTTTTAATCTTTGTCTCTCTTGGTAGGAATCAATGAGGAAAGTGCAGAAATCGTTTGTAACAAACAATTTCTGTATTTTCAAAATTGTTTTCGAGAATTTATTTCTTGAGGGGCGTAAAAGGGGGGAATTGTGTGGGAATGTCTCAAATCATTCAAAACACTCCACAACTTCATCCACATGGCTTAGAACACTCTGAGATTTGATTGGCTGGAGTCGATAAATAAGTATCTGATTGATCGGAGTAAAAGTATCTGATTGGTCGAAGCAAACAGACGAATTTCATTTTCAACAATATGTGAATTTATTTAAAGGCAGGTATCTTTCTATTCATTCCAAATGCTCATTTTGTTCAAAACTCACTCATCCCTTTCTATTCCAAAATCATTCACTCTGCCAATTCCACGGTGTTCTTAGTCGCATTTTAGAAACATTCGGTGAAGTTTTTTTTTTTAGGTTTTTTAAAGTTAAGACGAACAACAAGATATAGATCTTCAAGGCGATTTTTCACAAAACTTCACTATCGAATTGAATGATTTCTTTGTCAGGCAAAATATTCGAATTATATATTAGCATGGGAATTAATTCATAACAAACCAATCGTGGTTGAAAATAAAAGTGGAAAATAGTTTTCCTTTACATAACTTAAGCCAAGTAGAAATAATTATAAAAGAAGAACAATGACCTTAATTAACATTTGACACGGCTTTAGTTTTAAACTATACTTCGACTCGGGGTGTATCGAGTTTGTAAAGAGCTCAAGTTTGGTTATTCGTATATATCGTCGGTGTTATTCTAAACCCTCGTAATTACAACTTGAATCAAGCTGTAGTTATGAGGTTTTAGAATTACATCGACGATGTATTTGTGACTCTCCATGCAATAAGGGACCATAATGAGGATAATTTCTGTGTTATCTCCCCTTTGTCCTGTTACCAATAAACCAATCAAGTGAGAGGTGTGCCGAATTGTACTTTGGTCCTTTCGCTTCATTACCTATGTTTTTATCCTTGGTCAGTAATAGAAAGCTGCTAGTTAGGTTATACATACAAATCTCTTGATGGTTTTAGTTTATGGTTGAGAATTATATTTTAACCCTTTCCTGTTTTTCAAAATTTTATACTGGTCCTACTTGAAAGGAGTTGCAGACGACAAATAAAGGTTGGTGCAATTTGAAAAGAAACCAACCTACTGGTTAGAAAATATTGTGGTTAAAGAAGAAATTGCTTGTTACAAGCAATTTCTTCTTTTTCCACAATGTTTTCTCAAGTATCAAGTCACAGAGACGTAAAATCAAGGGATTGTACAGGAAAGGGTTAAAGATTAAATCTTATCATAGAAATGCATCTCTGAAAATGCGGAATTGTGTGGTTAAAGGTTAAATGCACATGGATGGGTCCTTCGTCAATCAAAATGAATTCTCTCCAAGTACAAAGGCCAACATACTGTTACATCTATTTACGACAAACCACTTGCAGCAGCTGATAGGTCCTACGTCCTTTGTAAGCTAAGGACATCCGCTGTGACGTTTAGAATGATTTTTTCGGTGGCGCTTGTACTGTTGATATTTTTTCTCTTACTTTCTTCTAAATTTGTACAACATGTATTTCAAACGAGCCATAGTCTTTTTTTTAGTTAGAAAAGCCTCAGCTTTGATAGCTTAAGATAACAGGCAACATTTTGAGGTCTTCTCAGAGGTCACTGAGTGCTAACCGCCACTGGAGGCTTAACCACTAAATTTATTATATGTCTTCGCAACAAAAATTACTTCTTCAAAAGCGTGCTATAAAACCCATTCCCGATCAATCCCTCTTTTTATAAAATCCCGAGAAATGACTTTAGAAAACGTTGTGGACAATAAAGAAGTTGCTTGTCAGCAATTTCTTCAGTGTCCACAATGTTTGATACCCTACAAAAGACAACAGGCAAAGAAGATTACCTAACAAAACCATGCTTGGCCAGCTTACAGTTCTTTCATAACTTTGTTTTAAGCATTAGTCTAACATCAACCAAATTACATTATCTTTTTCTAAGAATATTTGGCTTTGCCGAATGTATTTTCCTCATTAACCGAAAAAACCTGTTAGCTCTGTAGAAAAAAACAACAACGTTTACTTGTGTGTCTCAGATAAAATGGACATTAGAACCACATTTTTATCATAAATTTAGATTGGTTAATATCTTTTTTTTACCTGAATTCAATTAATCGATAGTCTTCACGAAACCATGATTGTATACTATCATTACAGAGACAATAGACCAATCGCTGGCCACGCCAACTTTCATTCGTTAGCCCCGCCCAATGACTCCGACAGGATGTCCTGCTTCCATTTTAACTCATTCCCACACAATAAATTTTTAGACTTGTCAAAATTGAAAGAAGTTGCAGACGACAATTTCAAGTTGATGGAATTTTAATTTTTTTCGCCTTTTTAGGTAGAAAACATTGTGGATAATGAAGAAATTGCTTGATAAAGCAATTTCTTTATTTTCCACAATGTTTTCCAAAGCTCTATAATTGAGGTGCGTAAAAAGGAGGGCTTGAGTGGGAATGGGTTAAACGGCGTTATTTTGAAAAACTTTGGCCAGTAGCATAAAACAAGAATGTAGTATAGATATTGCGAGACCTAAACGTCGTAACAACAGCATGAAAAGCTGTAGTTACAATGTTTACGTCGCCAAACCAACAAATAAGGTTAACACGATACTAATAATAAGTCAGGGATCCATATAAGCTCTTTGTTGTTTGTTCCCAGATTTTATAATTAGAAAAAGAAGAATATTGTTAAAGACTTCTCCATCCAAACAATTAGGCCTTAAAAAACCAAATTTTGCATGCAGAATAAGCTTATAGCATTCTTTCACAAGACTAAGAATCGTTACTCTGAGATTATCTATGCTTTTGCTTTTTGTTTTTACATGGAGATTATCCCTTGAACCCGGAATATTCCTATTTGGGCAGGAGGTAAAGACAAAGATCAGCCTGCACATATGTGCAGGCTGATCGTAGTCTTCACAACCTGATTAGCCAGTTCAAACCAAAACTATTTACGAAATCAGTCTTTAAATGAAATATTGACCTGCAATTAGTGTTTCCAGTGATTTCAGTTCTTTGATTTTAGTGCAATTCTAAACAGGAATTTATCTAGCATGACACAGGTTAAGAAGGAAATCTCAAAGATCGTTTCTCCCCAAACCATGATTCCAACAGCTTTCGAATGATGCATTCAGGATTATCAGGTTGTACTCAACCGAAATACTTAGAAGTTATCCTCTAACATTTATCAGATTTAATACTCTAATGTTTAGTCCTACCCTGGAAATTCCTGGTTTATCACAGAGATAAAGAAGAAATATGAAACAATTATTTCTTCCCAAATCATAAGGCCTAGAGATTTTATTCTTTTATACAGAGAATTGCTTTTTGGTGCTTTTCTTAAATACCTTGAAATATGTATCTTTTGGCGAACATCATGAAACTTTCTGGAAAGAGTATTCTCCATTTCAACTGGTGTTTGTTTACAGTTTGAGATCATGTCGAATGCATCCGATTCATCACCGGAAATGTTCTATAATCTTCGGAGTTGACTGTTATGTACACGAGTCCTGATGACTGAGTTTTACGGACGATTTCGTTAGTCTCCGTGACCCAGGTAAATGATTAGCGAAACTTGAAACGTCATAACTTACGTCATTATCTTATGTAAAAAATCTCCAATTGTGGTGGGTCACAATTTAAAATATCGAAACTGTTTCATGAATTGAAGGCTTAAGACGTAGATATTTATTTAGGACTTTGGGCCTTGAGTATGTTTTTCTTGTTCATGTTTATGTGTTTTGGGGGAAGAAATGGCTTTAACATACAAGAATTGGCCAACCTAGTATTGTCATACCATTGATATACCAAACCCGTGATCAAAAGACTCGTCGAAAACCCGAAGCATGAATTCCTTGCTACGCTGGTCGTAAGCTAAATAGCTACAATTACCCTAAAAAGTTTTCCATAATTTATTAACAAGCTGTTTTCTTAAATCAAACAAATGCCCTGCATTATGATTTAATCCAAACGCATAGACTCCATTCCGGAGACACCATAAAATGCACGTATAAGTAATCAAACTATTAAACCTTATCTAATAATGATATGATCAGAAGCTAAAGTGCACGGAATAAATTTCAAATTACTGACACGGAATTATCGCGTGCAGTAAATTCACTTTCTTTGGTAATGCACTGAAGCAACCTTACGCATCATAAGGTTTTTAACTGAGACATTGTATACAATCAGAGAAGGAACCTCATTGGCCCGTTCCTACACGATAAAATTTTAGACTGGAATAATTTAAAGAGGTTACAGACTTTTAATGGGTGGCATTCTAAAATGCTTTGTTTTGAGGATAGAAAACATTGTGGAAAATGAAGAAATTGCTTTTAACAAGCAATACAAAAGAACAAAAATGGTATATAGGGCAATATTCAAACGGGTGTTTTGGGCCCTGTTACAGATTTTGATAAAATGACTTCAGCCCCCATTGAACTTAGTCTATACAAAATTAATCTCAAATCATGGCTGAATTGTTAGTGGAAGCTAATGACGTAATTAATACGTCATAGAAATCACAAGTAGTAATCGACAGATAACGTATTTACCCGACGAATTCCGATGTATTTCGTTGACTTATTTTGCTTCTCGTATCGCGAATTAAATAAGCTTCTTTTCTTTCTTTTTCATAAAGTTATGAACAGTCATTTTATCGCCTTCTTTCAAATATCTGAAAACTCTTTAGTTAGAAAGAGTCAAAACTAACTTTTTTATAATCTGTGCAAGAGCCGTTTTTTGTCGTTGTCTGCGCATGTCATATTCTCCGAAGATTGATTTTGTCAGTATTTGAAAAATGCCACCGATCGGAAGATAACGCGGTTTTTGTGGGTACATATTTCACATTTTCACTGTCGTAAAAACCGAATTCTGCATTTAAGTAAAAAAGTTAACACTTTTATTACATACCGTGTAAGTGTTGCAATCGTAGCTATACTAAACACAATTAGTTAAGGAATTCATAATATAACTTTCATAAACCCAATCTAACGTACATATCAGAATAGGCAAACGATTGGATCGATATAAAAATCAAATTCCTCTAAAATCCCTGTAAGAAAAGGCAACAAAAATCTAATCTAGCATAAGGGTCATGATGAGATATCAAAAGTTGGGAAAAAAATAAATTCAAATTCTTTAACTTGCGTCTGCAACTGTTTTCTTCAATCTGAACTTTCTAATATTTTGTAGTCTGATAATTGGTTAGTGGCAATATAATTGATTGCCGATGAGGTCGTCAAATCATAGTAACGACACTCTCAAAAAGTCTCTCCTAAATCATTATATTTTCATTTACTGCCTAATTTCGGTTGTATCAATAAATAATTATTGTTCTGTTGTTGTGTTTAAAACAATTATAAACCTGTCTGACTTTCTATTTTCTGTATTTAGCGATAGAACAAACGATTTTCGCCAATTTAATCTATTTCCAGACGGCAAAATTTTAGACTGGTCAAAAACAAAAAGTGAAAGGAGTTGCATGTTTGTGTATATGATTATAGGCGGTTACAACCGTTTCGAGCTGACCAATTGAATTATGAGCTTATAAAATTTTGAATTTTTAACTTTCTGGATAAAAATATAGTGTAAAATGAAAAAATGCTTGCCACAATCAATTTCTTAATGTTACCCAATGTTTTCCCAATTGTTTTTCTTGAGGAACTTCTTTTTTTAGACATCGGCTCAAGGCTGGATCTTTGTTTTCTTTTTTCGATTCAGGTCTGGCAAAATTTTTAGCGAATACGAACTTTGCCCAAATACTGTACGTAACGTATCCTTAAATATAACATGATGAAGTACCACTCGGAACGGTATGTCAAATTTTAGACATCTGCAGTCGTGTGAGAGAGGGGAACACTTTTTGTGTTATTATACATTCTTTCTTATGAAATCTAATGAATCTATCAATAGTTAGTATGGCAAATTAACATTTATCGGGTATATCTTCATTGCAAATCTTCATTGACGTTTTAGATTTTTGATGCATAAAATTGCAACTTGTTTATTCAAGATATTGTCATAATTGATTAATGCGTTACCATGGCAACCGATTATCAAGCAGTGAAAATATGCGTTCTGTCATGTGTTTCATCCTAAAAAGTAAACTTTGTGAAAATTTATATCATGTTATGTTGAGTTGACAATGTGGTCTAGGATATCTTATCCCATTGACACACATTGTCGTTTTTGAACTCCCGACAACAAAAACAGTTTGGAAAACATTTTTTTTCGAGACAAAAAATCAAAAATTCTAATATTTCATAACATTTAGATTGTCGTCTGCATTTTCTTTGAATTTGGACCAGTCTAAAATTTTGTCGTCTGGTAATGGGTTAAGAAATTTACGCTTGAGTAGTTTAATATCAAATTTTCAACTGCCAAAGTGATCTAAATTCGCTCATCTTCGATAAATCTAAAATAAAAATAATTCGTGAAAGCTCGTGCACTTTTCTAGATTCATTTAAACAATACACCGACTCTTTATCGCATATCACTGAGATTGCTTCTCAAGTACCCAAAAGAACGATTCAAGAGTCCAGTTTTATGTTCCCTTAAAGGGAGGTATCGATGGTTCTGAAACATAGACAAGAAAAATTTGCTATTGCCGAAAAACCGCTAAAACGAACATCTGATACTTACAATTGAGTCAGATATTTGTTTTGTCGTAATCTGATAAGTTTAAAGAAGCCTTTTGTTGTTATTTAGGAAAGTTCCTCGGAATTCCAGGTTATTTTTAGAATTCACGGAATCGGGTTGTCGACACCGCATAACCTCATTTGCATATGTCCCTAAGTCAACGGAAGTATAACAAATTGACAAGCGAAACAACCAACGTCGTAAATTATGTCTCATCGAATGGTTAGCTCAAAACTACAGTAAATAAATAAATTCGTATTAACGCTTACGACAGTTTTGGACTGATCTTTAAAGAATTGAAGACCGGCTTGCGAACATAACTCCTAATGACGTATGAGCAAATTCAAACTGAATGCGGGTTTCCAACGGTTATACGCACTACTTGAAAGACCCAATATTCTTTGCAACTGTCTCGGCTTAATCTAAAAATAGATTTACAGCCGCCGTAGGCTATTGGGGAAATACCTCAGTTTATTCTGATAAAGAACCTCTGATTTTCGCAGAACTACTTTTTAGAATATTGCATTGAATAAGTATATGAGAGGAAATAAAAATAATTAAAACCTTGCAAACACATTATTTTCTTACACTGTTTGGTCTTACTCTTCTTTTGTATTTTCTGCTGCAACCCTTATCAGTGATTTTCAATGAGTTTAAGATTTCGATCCTTGTACGATGATAGAGTACCTTCTGTAGGTGTCCTGCTAAGTTATTTCAGAATCAATCCATTTATCTAAGAGTTATGGTGTGGAACTAATACATTATCCGAATTTAGATGTTGACTTCTAAATGTTAAATTGAACTTAAAGAACCAGACTAGGATTTCCAATAACGCAGTCTGATGCTCATGAACAATTGACCAATCGCTGGCCCCGCCTACTTTCTTCGTTGGCCACGCCAAATGCCTCCGACAGGAAGTCCCGCTTCGAATTTAAACGGCGTTATTTTGCAAAGTTTATGGCTGTAGTATGTAACAAAAAAGTAGAATAGTTGGTTGGCAACCTAAACATCGTTACTAAAGCTTGAATAAGCTGTAGTTACGACGTTATAGTCGCCAAACCAACAAAAAGCCCTGTAGATGAAGAGCTGAGGCTTGCAAATGGCCTTTTGTCTTATGTTTAGGATAAATCTTCGAAGATTTTTGAAAATTAAGCCTGGTATGCAAGAGTACAGACAGGACACGAATGTTGAACTCCAGTGTTTACCTTTGACCTCTGTGTTTGACAATGACAATAGAGATACGGACCTAATATTTTAACATGACAAAATTTCTAATACTAATATGTAGTGCTGCCAATTTATTTGAAAATCAATCCACTCGTAGAAGTGTAATAGATAGGTATATTATACCAATAGTTTGGTAGTTGACCTCTAGGGGCCAAAGGTAAATAATAACGCGGATATTGACTGCCTCGATGGTTGAGTGGTATAGGTGCTTGACTCGTGATCTGAGGGTCACGGATTCGAGCCCCAACGTCATCGGGGTGTGTTCACGGGCAAGACACTTAATAGCCAGCCCCAGTCTACCCAGCTGTAAAAGTGGGTAGCAGTAGGATTCAGCCAATGCCTTTCTTTAAGGGGCGTGAAAACATCTTGAATGTGAGTGTATCACCTGCCAGTAATACCCGAAAGGGGAGTTAGGCAGTATAAATAGATAGATATTAATATTATACCAATAATTTGGTAGTTGACCTCTATGGGCGAAAGGTAAATAATAAAGCGGATACAAATATTATACCAATAAGTTGATAGTTGACCTCTAGGGGCGAAAGGAAAATAGTAGAGGGGATAAGTATACTTTACCAATTATTTTGCATTTGACCTCTAGGGGCGAAAGGTAAAATTTAAGTCGAGCGCCATCAATAAACCAAAATATGACTTTTCATTTCTGATTTTGGATATTGCAAGGATTGCATCTCAAATGAAGTTGGTTCAAGCCTGGCACCCAAGATTAAATGTGTCTTGATTAGTGAATTTCTCCGTTTTACTAGATATATCATGATCAGAGCAGAAATTTTTCATTTTTATACAAAAAAAGGGGGTGCGCATTCCTGTAAGGCCATCCACACTGAAGCATACTTTCTACTTGTATGCATGGCATATTTATATCAACAGTGACATAGATAAAAAATTCGTGAAATTTGAGGACAATTAGTATAACTTCTTCGTCTTCTTTGTCTTTTGTAGGATAGAAAACATTGTGGACACTGAAGAAATTGCTTTTTACAATTAATTTCCACATTGTACACAATGTTTTCCAGAGCCTTTTCTTGAGATTCTTAAAAAGCGGAATTGGGTGGGAATGGGGTTTATAGCATGCTTTTAAAATAGTTCTCTACAATTTGAATAAAGTAAATTAATGTGGCCAGTCATTTTGAATATAATATGCTCAAGTGAGCTAAAATTACCTAGGAGATGAACTTGCAGGAAGCGATTGCAATATTCCTGAAATGCAGAAGAACTACTTTTTTGGCGTATTTAGTGGTTAAGCCTCAAGTGACAGTTTGCACTCGTTGAACTTTGAGGCGACCTCAAAATTTTGTCTGTTAACTTAAGCTATCAAAGCTGACGCTTTGCTAGCTAAATATCGTATGGTTCCCATACGAAAACGAGTTGTGTCTGTGCAAGAACACAGGTCTTACATGCGCAGAAGACTTTGCGATCTCAAGTAACAAAAAAAAATTAAAAGACATATTTCCAGTCGACCAAACGCGGCTACTAATTAGACCGAAAATAAACTTAGAACTATAACTATGGCTGACATTTATGCTAGGTTCGTTGACTTAAACGTAGTAACTAAAGCTTGAAAAAGCAGTAGTTACGACGTTAAGGTCGCCAACCGACCATTTTCTTTTTTCTTACAAGTAACTTTGCCATAAATTTTACTATTCAAAATGGATGTTGAACTTCCTGTCGGAAACAGTGGGCGTGACCCATGGACTCGGTGGGCGGGGTCAGTTGACCGTCCGTCCGTTACGTACGTACGTTGGATGTTTCCTTGGGTGCCCACGGTCGTCGTACGGACATCGTGACCGTGTGATATTTTTTGTTTTCATCTCTGGCCTCAAAAATTCTCATCAAAAATCGGTCTGTCACTGGGCAAGGTTATGTGAATTTAAAATTCGTATCTCTAGAAATCGGTTGTTGTCAAAAAGATCTACGTCTACGATATCGCACGACGACCGTTGATAATGTAAAGCGGGCTTATTGTTCGATGTATTTGTTTAACGCCTTATAATTTAATTTTCTGTTTCGTCTATCGAAAACGGACGTTCTGATTGGTCGAAAAAAATTATTCACAACTCCATGAACAAAATTTTGAGCACGCAGATATTTTGTATGCTTTCGCACAAAATAGTCCCATACAAAAAGGTATCAAAATATGTAAAGCTTTTTTTTCGCTCAATGCTATTAAATTATAAGAAATGTAGAGAATATTTTTTTTGTTTTTATGGAGGTATGAACCGAAAAACCTAATCACACAATGTATGAATCCGCTTCGTGTATTCATACAGTGTGATTAATTTTTCGGTTCACACCTCCATGCGCCGAACATGACCATAGGTGTCGACGGGCCATAAAACACCATTCATTCATTCATACCTCCATGAAAACAAAAATATTATTTTCATCTCTTAAATAAACATAATGCAATCTTAGCGTGGTTAAATCTATACGACAACCGTACCTTTGATGTAAGTAGCACGCTGAACTTTTCCATTTCTAAAAGTATCAACGCGTGTATCAGGTCATAGCTTATCTGTATGGTTGTGTATCAAAGTTGCATCTGTTTGCATTTTGTATTTGAATTACATTAATAACCTTGAAGGCATACAAATAGCTGCGTGCTAAAAATTTGTTCATGGAGTTAGAAATAATTTTTTTCGACCAATCAGAATGTCTGTTCTTGATAGACGAAACTAGAAATTAAATTATAAGGCCATATTCACGTACCAAGATGGAATACTGATTTCGTCGTAAGGTATTTTTTTCATTTTCTGCCTAATTCGGGTTGAAACTAGCCAAATTCTATTTATTATTCATATACTGTGGTAAAAACGAGCAATAACACACAAGTCTTTCTTTTTCTGTATTGCACCATCAAACATTAACATTATGCCCATTTAACGTTATCTCTAAACGTTGATGTTTCCGCGCATGTTATAGATATCGATTCCCCATAGTATATTTAAATAAATCTTATTGACCTTTGGTGTACATAATTTTTAACCGAAGCGATGCGCTTCATTTCACTTGAACTTATATTTCGGCCTCATTAAAAGAACAAATTGCACAAAATTCCTTGTTCAAAGCAAACTCTTAACAACAGCGTATCAGTGGAGAATAAATGACACTAAAAGTTGTAAACTGGACTTAATCATATTCCGAAACCATTTCCAAACCTTTTGTGTGCGGTACATATTCCGCAATTGTAACTTAAACTTTTCTGTCCATTTAAGAAAAGAGGGCTTAACTAGCCCGGTCTCACCTACTGTGACGATTCTTTATATTGGCTCGATACAAGGCAGGGCGAAGCTTAACCAGTGAATAAGTTCGCGAGTCTTAAATTTAGATATTATTATTCCTTTCAAATAGAAGATTTATCAGTAATTTGTCTTTCTACGAAACCATAATAATACTATATAATCAAAAGATTTAACAATATTAAACATGGTTTGCCAAAGGGCCACAAAAGTAAACTAACTTTTGCTCAAAAAAATTTCTAGACTGTGTTCCGCCCATGGATGGCCTAGCATCTAAATAGTAATATGTTGATACAAACACATAAAATAACGACATTTAAGTAAATATGCGATAATACCTTGTAACAAATCCATTTACCATAGCTTTAAAATTAATAATTCACTTTAGCCTCCGCCCTGCCATGTCAACAAATTGATTATTATACTTGAATCCAAAGACTATATTGTAGCAATGAAAAAGAGATTAAAAAAAAATACCGGTTAAGACATAGGGGGGAAAAATGTATGAATCCGCTCCGCGTAATTATACAGTGTGATTAGTTTTTTCGGTTCATACCTCCATGAAAACAAAATAATATTCTCTTCAACTCTTAATTATTAAACGAAACGCTGGACGCACTGTAATTGGTCGTCACTGAAAAATTTGACGGACTGTTGCATTTCAGTTTTTGAATAAGGGGGGAAAATGATTATAGTGTATAAAAAACTTTTTTTTTAAAATGACGTGGTAATACGGATTTTAAAAGTAAGCCGGAAAATAGATGAGTGGTAGGCTAAAAATTAAGATTCATAAAGAACGACAGATAGATTGGAAGCAAGTCCTCACGCATGGTAAGCGAGCGCTATTACCACTGCACCAAGCGGGTACATGTTGCACTGGCGTTAAATATAAGCCTTTAGTAGTACTACGTTTAGAGAACCCTTTCGTCACGTGATTCATTTGTTTAATGCTGACCTATCCCAACTAAGATACCCCTCGATTTATCGATAGATTAGGACAGGCTGGCATATTTATCAATACCCTTTTAACCAACGATGGTATTTTCAACTTATGACTGGAAAATATTTATGTGGCAGTATAATCTATTAAAAAGATTAATTCATTTCTCGCTTCTTTACATCACCTGATTCATTGGGCGGTGACTTGTCAACATACAACACGAGTGGAAAGTTCGTTTGTCCATTATAATCGGTTTAAATCATACAACCGTTCTGTTTTTCCTTTACTCTCGTTTGATTTTCTTAACTTGTAAAATACAATTATATGTAGGTTTTAATATTTGCCCTCAGCATCGACTGTTCAACCCTTGATCGAACACAATGAAGTTAAAACTTTGACTAAATCTTGAAAGAAATTTCAGTAAGGTGCAATAATCGAAACGGTTTATTTACAATTCTGTCTTAATTGTATACATCCAATTGGAATAAAAGCAATTTTGTAACATTGTAACGCAATTAATCTTTAGAATCTAGTTACACTAGTTGGTCTTGCGACCAATTAACATTGTTTAAGCTATGTACGACCACTGATGTAGTTTTCCGTGGCTTTCTGTCGTTTCCATGCATGAACTACTATGAAAACATGCGCCTGATTAGACACGCTTATTTTTTTATTCAATGAGCAATTTCTACCCACATCGGACCCGTTTTGTTTCTATGCGGAATATTTAGTCCATGTTGGACCAATAAAGTACCTGATATTTAGAATAATGCTGAAAAGGCTAAATGGAGAAAAGAAATTTCTAAATTCAAGTCCGTTATTCCTAAAATGAAAATAAGGAATTCATAGAATATTTAAAATTGTTATTATTATACGCTCCGTATTGTTAAATCACTACTAAAACTCAGATGATGGAAATAAAACGGTGTAAACAGCAAAGTTTAAAGTGTGCATTTGGATTTAATTTGTATAGTATTCTAAGCTTATAGATATATAGTTTCCACCAAATATTTGAAAAATTGAGCAACAAATGTCAAATACTGTTATCAATCCTTCTTCTTTTATCACATATTTTTATTTGTTTGTTTGGTTGATTTTTTTTATTCATTTATTGTTTTATTGTTGTCGTCGTCGGCGTAAGGACAAAATCTAATTTCTATTACTTTTAGCGACGCCTCTTTATATATTTGTTTGCATCCTTAAAGTATATGTATTTATTTTAATATTAGTCAGTATTATTTAATGGCGACCTGGCTTTGTGGCCCTCCACAAATGTCTAAACCTATTTCATTAGTAGGCTAGATAAATATTTGTAGGCTATATGCAACATTTGTTTTATGTATGTTTTACGTGTTTTCCATAATATAATGTTAATGGCCATATTTAACCATGTGGGTCCTAAATAGGCATGCTAATACCAATGTGAGTCCCACATGTTACTATCAATGGTCCATAGTGGACCTATTATTGCCCATATTGAGCGTCTTGGGTTCTCAGATTGGATCATATATGTTGTTCAAGTCGGTCCAATAGACTTCTTGGACACCCTGTCTTAGTCTCGGATTGGCAGCCCATTTTGGACCTAAATAGGTTCCAAAATCAGTTCTAATTTTTTTTTATTTTTTTTCTCATTTTATTTTTTTTTTTTTTTGGGGGGGGGGGGTTACTGTATGGAATTTTTCCTCATTTTATTAAATACTGATCTGAAAGGTCGTAGCTATTTTTTTTTTGTTCCTGTACTAGTATAACTCGATCATAATTACGTGATACTTAGAGTATATCAAACACATGCTAGCAATTTGATGTTTAGATACCCGTTACAATGCTTAAATACTATTCAATAGCGATTGTAATCGAACCCTTGCTGAAATTCGGTAGCAGGGCAATATTTCTTTTAATGTTTTTTTAAGTCAATGCCCGTCTGTAATGTCCCGAACCGCCTGCCTATTATAGTATTTAGGTAGGCCGACGCAGGCGCCGATACATCGACTTTCTTTCCAGATGGGTCTATACCGATATCATATTTTTGTATTGAGCTGCTCTTGGCAAACAAGTTACATGTCTTTATTTGACCTATCTCTCGAAAATGCACCATCCAATAAGGGTAAGAATTAAGTAGCTTCGTTAGAATGCTCGGATTGTGCAGTCTGACCGTGAAACTGTTTGTTCATGCAAAGTTATCAAATTCGCGATCAAGCTTTAAATTTTATACAACATAATTTTGGACGACCAAAACTGATATAGATACAACTAAGAAGGCTTCAAGTATTAATCCATTACCTTACAATGTTGCTTTTTGAACCCCTTAACCCATTCCCACATAATGACGAAAAGAAAAGCAAATAGGAAATAATTGTGATTGCAATTAGGTAAACATCATATTCGTTTTCCCCCATTGTTTTCTATCCTTTTTTGAGGGGAGAGAGAGAGAGAGAAGAAATTGCTTGAAACCAGCATTTTCTCCTTTTTAGATAATGTATTCTACCCTTTATAGCATTTTTTTCAATTTCAGCGAAATTCTAAATGTCGTCTGTAATTGCTTTCTGTTTTACCAGTCTAAAATTTTATCGTCTGGTAATGGGTTTAATGGCGAATAAGCGAAGAATGGCAATAGGTGCATCAGATCCTTGGTTAGTGCACTAATTGATTGGTCAACCAGCAGATAAAATGGTGTATTTGAATGCCGCAGATTTACATGATAATTGGAGTTGTAGAATCACATTTTGAGATCATGAATCCCTGAATTTTCATGGATAAACATTCGCGCAAGTAGTGAGGGGCCTAGGTCCAAATCCTAGCAAAGATAACTCTGTGTCAATATCGGTTTGATCTACAACATCATGAGAATTCAGACCTTCGTGGTTCACGCAAGTATTTCTGGGCGAACCAAAATAGATACCATTATTCCTACAGTCAAATATGATGGCATACAGGTGTAAAAAAATGATTTTTTTTGTCTCTTAATCCCCCTCCCCCTACCAAAAAAAAAGAAAGATGCAACTAAGTAGCAATGCTTCTTATTCGATTTTTTATATTATCATTATTATTGAAAAAAAAGTACTCAATGTAAAGAATGGTTAAAACATTTTTTGTAAGATAGAAAACGAATTGCTTTCTCGTGGGAGCTATTTATATCTCAAAACGGATGCCGCGTTAAAGAAGTAAACTGGTTGGGTTGCTATCTCGTGGGAACGACTTAGAGACTGATTTTGGTTGGCTTTTGTATCTCGTTCCAACAAGATAGCAATTCGTTTGAATTCTTCCTTTTTATGAAAAAAAAAAGAAAAAAGATGTTATTTCCTTTCTATAAATCGATATTTTACTATAACAAGAACATAAAACGATGAACATCGCACGTAATCTCTATGAATATTTTTCTTTTGTGTGTGTGTGTGTGTGTGTGTGTGTTTCTTTTTTTTTCTTTTTTTTTAGTTTTATTGTTTTTAGTTTTGTTTTGGGGTTTTGTTTTTTCTCTTATGGTTTTGTGGTTGCGTGTGTGTGTTTGTTTTGTTTGTTTGTTTTGTTTTTTTAGGTCTTAATTAATAATAGTAATAAAAAACGCACATATAGCCTCTATGCCACCGTAGCAAAAGGAACTGCTTTATCGATTTTCATTTATGTAACCGTAGTAAGCTTTTCTTCATACTCACAAATATGGGACAAAATTATTGGTTTCTTTTGTGGGTTTTAAACCAGCTTGACAGAATTTTGACAGCGATCTGCTAGAAATTGTGATTGTAAACAAAATGTGTACGTATTTTATCGCCGTTTGGCGACCAAAATGTCATACATAATACTTTGTTCAATCTGTATTTACGATGTTTCGTTTGCCCATAGACGTTTCATTTTTGACCCTTGACCTCGGTTACAGACAAACCATTTACATCGTATGAGTAAGAAAGCATATTTTGGGAGATATAACAACACACAAACCGTGTGTTTATTTCAGAACTGAATTACGTGATTGCAATTACAGCTACGAAGGTTTGCACAAGCCCAGCATATAAATGAAAGTACTGAAAAGTACTGTAAGCTAGCAAAGTATTGTTTATTCGGTAATTATCTTTGTAAAACGTAATTCTGTTAAAGCAACCAAGGAATTGACCCATTCCCACACAATCCCTCCTGTTTACGCCCTTTAAGAAAATAGTTGTGGAAAACAATGTGGAAAATGAAGAAATTACTTGTGACAAGCAATTTCTTCTTTTTCAACATTGTTTTCTACCTAGAGAGATAGATATTTGAAATGGTCGTCTGCAACTTCTTTGAAGACTCTGATCAGAATCATTTTCAACACGATGTGCTAAAGTGAGCTTAAAATACCTAGAGGCAGAGTTTGCAATATTCCTTTAATACATAAGAACCTTTTTTTATGGCGTAGGCATCTAATGGATTTGGTAGTTAAGCCTCCAATGGCAGTTTGCACTCGTTGGACTTTGAGACGAACTAAAATTGTGTCTATCAACTAAAGCTAGAAATGTTGTAGTCTAAGAATAGGCATCGACTTCAACTGGTCTCGGGTTAAATTCAAGGGAGTCATTATCGATCTTGGTTCTGATGTTCGACGCGAGTACTGGTACATTCCCATGAAAAGTCAAAAGGTAATTAATCTAAGTTATATGGGTGTTTTCCCCAGTCGATGTAAACTACAAAGGTTTGAACAAAAAATGAAAGTCCAGTCATATGACAGCCTAAACATGAAAGGCAACAACATGCTTCTATTGCAGGTGTTAATATATACCAATTCAGATAACATCAGTGATATAAAATGGTTTTATTGTGCTACATGTAAAAAAACGTCTATTAAGATATTGAAGGACAATTTGCCACAATCAAAAGCTTGGACACATTTATAAGCCTGTGGGTGATTTTTTCAAACCATATAAGTTGTGCGAGAGGTGCACTCAATGAAAAGCCTGGACAGTCAAATAGAGTACGCAGATTATATGCTGATGGTCTAAAGGAACTTTGTATCAGTATCTATTTATGAGGCGCATAGTGAAGACTCGGATCAGGCTTGCGTGCATCCTGATCTTATTTTTCATATTGCATCGTGACAGGATTCCTAGTGTCTAAAAGGTGTTAGCGTTGGTCTCCTAATTTAATAATACTCAATGCTATTTTATGGCTTCTATTCGCGACAAATTTCACCATTCGCTATGTGCTTTGGCAAGTGATTTCGGAGCAAAATAATTGTGCTAGTAATATAAATGAAGCACTGGTATAAGTTAATTTAGCCATTGTGGCGTTAACCAATTAAAAAATCCAATTGCGACACATTTTTCTGTGAACATGTGTTAAGACATTTTATTTGTTGTTGACAGGGCCATCTTCGCTAGCGAAGGACGATACCCCTTGACAAATTCGCGTTTTACCCTTTCCTGGACAAACCCGGAATTTTACGTCACTGTGATTTTATACTTGAGAAAACATTGTTGGAAAAGGAAAAAATGCTTGTAACAAGCAATTTCTCCCTTTCCAACAATATTTCCTACCACATAGGATCGTCCGACTTCATTTTTCATTGTCATCTGCAACAACTTTCAAATTGGACCAGTCTAAAATTTCATAAAACAGGAAAGGATTTACAAGAAACGAAATTGTGCACCGATTGTCTTGATCTGTGACCGGCATTAAATAAGATCTATCTTATCTTAGTCACAGCAAAATTGGTCATAGAAGTAATTTCTAATTTTAGTTTCTTTTGTCAATTTCAAGCGTATGAATTGCCAGAATTTCTTTTTTATTCCATGAATAAAATTTTGAGCACACAGTTGTTTTGCATGCTTGCGATCAAAGTAGAACCATAACCTTTTCTCAAAACTAGTAAAACTTTTTTGTTTTGTACTGAATTATAAGAAATGAAGGGAATTTTCATTAAAGTATGAACCTGAAAACTGATCCACACTATTATATGAATACGCGAAGCGAAATCTTACATAAGTGTGATTAAATCATGAGGTCCATACCTAAATGAAAACAAAACATATTCTTTTTATTTCTAAAATATATAGGCAGCTTTCATGGAATGAGCGATTTATCTTAGATTCAAGTGCCAATTATTTTTTTAAATTGTATTAATATTTCCGCCAAACACTCTTATCTCGTAAAATTTTACAACAAAAAATTGATATCATTTGTTTGTGATCGCCCTTCTACCCTCTTCAGGTGACACTATTGTATACCATTTCAATTTCAAAAATGTTACAGGCAGCATTTCTAGAAGAACGAAATGGGCTTGTAACAGGCGTTCCTTATTTTCATAACATCAAGTATTAGAGATTAATGGGCAAAGGGTTAAACTCAAAAGCAATAATACATTCCATGCTTTCTGCATTGCATTTTGTCTCAGCTTTTTTGTACCAAGTCTGTTAACTCATGATCTGAATCTACACTCAACTCAGTTATGTCACTTTCACTTTTCTTCGAAAAATATCTCTGTTTAATATGTTTGTCAAACGAAAACAAATAAATATCGTCCACTGTTTTAGGGGGTTCAGTACAACAGCTGACCAAAAAGCCCACTATAAGTGTCACTGTAGACCCGGTCATTGAGAAAATTGTATATGATATGGAGGCAATGTATTCCAGAAAAGAGCTTGCGTTCTTTACCGCGATGCTTGAAGAATCTGTTGTAAAAGAGGTAGTTGTGTTTCCACCATCATTCAAGTTTGTGAAAAAATTTGACGAGTTTGAGACAAAATTTTGGAAACTCGAAATAGAACTATTAGTATCTATGCTTGTGGTATTGAGGCTGGTTGCATTAATATAACACTGATCAGTAGAGGCCGGTGGTAGGGGCGGTGTTGTGAACCCTGGGTACAGAATCTGGTTGAAGTTTAACCAGAATGTCACACTTATCCCAGTCAGGACGCCAATTACGACGCCTTTTGCCGTTGCTCGTCGATAGAATATTGAGAGAAGAAAAGCTGCACACATAGGGCCATCTAGACACGCCATCACAGCAAAGGAAATATTCATTATTGAACCAGGTATTTTTGAAAATCCGAATGCAAACAACATGGCGACAAGCCCATAGAACGCTACTACAAACTTGGATATGTTAGTTGCTTTCTTCTGTTTCAAGTTGGGAAATAGCTCTCTTATGAAATCATCATATGTTATAGCACCTAGACTGCTCAAACACGAGGACAGTGTGCTTAGTGCGGCACTTGATAATGATGCAATAAACAACCCTGGTAGACCAGGAATTGACGAAAAAAGATCAGCAACGATTAAAGGAACTAACTTGTTAACAGAATCAATACGCCCAGAATCAATAGGATCACATCCATGATATGCGTAAAAAGCGTAAATCATTACCCCTTCCATACATATCAGAAAAGATAAGAAACTATATAAAACGCCAGCTATAGCACACATTAGTTTTGCTGAGCGAATGTCTGGCGAAGAGTTGATTCGCTGTATTCCTGGTTGTTGACAGATGCTAACAAGAAACACAACAGTGGACCCGAATGTTAGGTTCCAGAATTGATACTTCACGGTTGGGTCGACACGAAAATCGGCCATTTCCAATCGGGATGATGCCAGTTCAAATACATTATGCAATCCGCCAGTCATGACCGTACATTTGGTGATCACAGCAAGCACCCCGGTAAACATGATCACAAGCTGGAACACGTCAGTCCAGATGACGGCCTTTAGTCCACCTATACTAGTATAAATCGTAGTAACAATTGTGTAGATCAGGATCGACGCCCACTGTGGGATCTGGAGTATGACTTCTAGAGCAACACATGTCCCGAATGTAACAATGCCCATGTATAGTAAGGAAGACATCATGCCAGCAATCATCAAAACATAACGAACACTCCTTTCTTTATATCGAAGTTCAAAGTATCTGTAAACGCTGGTCAGCTTAAGGGGCTGAAAAACAGGAACGATCGTAAATCCGGCAAACGTAAAACTTAAAATAGCCGCCAAGAAGAGATAAGCATATTTTAGTCCGTAGGAGTAAACTTCGGCAGGTGCACCAATGATCATTAACGAAGACTGGTAGGTAACTACGAGAGAAAAGGCCGTTGGTAGTACTGTCAGCTTTCTTCCGCCGAGAAAATAATCAACAATACTTATTTTCTTTCTGTCTTTACACCCAAAAAATAGTCCGATAGATAATGAAATAAAAACAGTCCCGAAAAATATCAGAAAGTCAATGACAGTAACCTGTCCCGACCAAAATTTCTCCGTCATGACTCGCGTAATTACGGGAAGCTTGTAAAGCACTTTTTATCAAGTAACTCATGTAGTATGTGCTCGCTACTAGCTCCGTTAGTAGAATGGTATCGCGTGTCCTGTTACGGTGTACTTTACACTGGGCCGCAACGGTCCGTTTCTATTGTCAGATTTGTTTTCAATAGGTCTACAGGTGGCCGTTTAAATATATGTTAATCTTTTCCCAACTAATTCGGGACTTTCGCGACCTTGAGATATTTCATGTATGAAGGATTATGAGTAAAGGAGAATATTTTTAATAATTATTTTCTCGCTTTCTCGTAGTATTTAGTTTATTTCTCCACTTTAAACTATCATCATAGATAAATTTCTACCTAGACTAAGTTTCACATTACAAATACTGAAAATTTTATTCGTCAAGGGATAGCAGGTGATTGGTTGAAAAGGAGATGTCAAAATATTTAAACACATTCCAACACTATGAAGATTTTTGGTGCCCCTCAAGAAAACAATTTGGAAAAGATTTGGTAAAATGAAGAAATTACTTGTAACAAACAATTTCTTTATTATAAACAATGTTTTCTACTCAGAATTTTGAAAAACTCTAACATTTCATGAACTTGTAATTCAATGGATCAGCTCGAAACAGTTGTAACTGCATATAAACATATAGGAAGTTACAACTGTTTCGCGCTGACCATATCGAATTGTCGTCTACAAAACCTTTCAATTTAGTCTAAAATTTTGTCGTCTGGTAATGGAATAAAATCGTATTACATGTACTATTCTGCTATATTTTTGGCTTGATCACTCAATACTGAAAAAAAATCAACGAGCTCATATCGCTTTCTTACATAGCAAATTCATGAAAGCATATGTTCATCTTCACGGTAAAATGGAAAAAAATCTAGACAAACACATAAATTTAATACGGAGCTCCGCAGGTGTCATTTTATGATTATTTTTTATTTCGATGAAACGAACCGCTATTTCGAGATAATGAAATATTACTTCAATATATCGAATACTAATTCGAGATAATGGAATATTCACTTGAAATAAGGAAATATGCCTTAACTTAAACGAAGTGTAAATTTGTTTTACGAAATTGATTCGCTATAACGAAATACTTGTTCGTTTAAACGAAATACTAATTCGAGATAACAAAAAACTAATTCTTCGAAAATAAAAATATTTATTCCCATTAACGAAATACGAGTTCGCGTTAACGAAATGCGGATTTCCTTTTTTACGAAAAACTATTGAAAGGCAAACAAGGCTCTCTGGCACAGCATGTGATAAATAATGGTGACAACTGATAAAGATAGAGAAACTTAAAAAAAACAAGTTGGTATGATTAATCACCGAAGAATAGTGTCAGTATTTTTGCAGAAAAATGAGCCCAACATCATTCTAAGATGTTTATCTCCTTTTCGTACTACAGGAAAATATATACGAACAGGCCAGACACTTATCGTCAACATGCAACTATGCTTAGGGGGTATCGTTACGGTGATGACCATATATAATTGTGTGCGTATGCAAGCGAGTGTGTGTGCGTTTCGGGATGTGAACGTGTGTGCGTGTTCTTCTTGTGAACTCTTTATAGGTCATAGCTTTCATCCAATCTTATCAAAACTTTGCACGCGAATTGCGCTTGGTAAGTCGTGGAAATCGATTGCTTTTGAGGTCACAGGGTAAAATGTCTATGTAAAAACTGGAATTCTCTATGAGACATATTTACACCCGATTGTGTCAAAACTTTGCATCGGTATTTTGTTTTCTGTCTTTAGTACTTTAGACGAATACGAAAAAGAATTAGTATTTAGTATGATCGAAATAACATTTCGTTTTCTCGAAATAGTAAGTCGTAAAAACGAATAAGTATTTCGTATTCTCGAAATATTATTTCTTTTAGACGAAGTAATATTTTGTTTTCTCGAAATAGCATTTCGTTTTTTCGAAATAGCATTTCGTTTTAAATGATCTGTGTTTCGTTTAAACGAATGACAATTTCGTTAAGACAAATTAGCATTTTTTTACATTATGAAATAGTATTTCGTTGTTTTGAACTAGTATTTCGTTTTATCGCAATAAAAGATGTGGTTAAAATGGCACCAACGGGGCTCCGTAATTTACACCCAAATGTGCGATTTTTATATGCGTGCCTTGATGCATGAATGATAAGATAAACTTATAGATGCTGTAAATGCCCATAATAGATGTATTGGTTTGAAATGATATCATTTCAACCTGTTGAATGAAAATTCATAGATACATCTATCTATTCAAAAGTCCTAATTATGATATAAATCACAGTATTTTGTTGCGATCAAAATAAATTTATTGTTCACAAAATTCAAAATGAGTTTATTGTTCACAAAAATTCAAATGCGTGATTAATTAGAAGGGACACAGTCTGGTAGTAAAAAGCAGTATTATCGTTTAGTATTTCTTTATTTGTGAAAATTTGATTCCTGATTGTCTTTAAGTGTAACTTGCAATTTCCTCAATGTCCACAATGTTTTCTGTAAAAAAAACAACAACAAAAAACACAAAGATTTCCAAAATTACATCCACTTAAAATTGTCGTCTCAACTTCTTTGAATATTGACCTGTCTGAAATCGTCGTGTGGAAATAGGTTTATCATTACAAAAAAAAAAAAAATAATTAATGATACTTTTATCAATCATTAACATTGTTTGTATTGTTGCAATACAATACATCTGAAGGCAATACTGAGACGTTATTTGAATGTATATCTTATCATTTCTTTTCTCTTACTGTTTATTTCATTTCAACTTGTTAAATATATTACCGTTTGTCTCTTTATCTAAACAACAAGGTGTTTTAATGGGGTGTAGGTAGCGACACTTATTTCAAAGTAAGGCCTTAGGAATATTCCACGTTAAATAGCAATTAATGGTGAATTCAGTAGATTAAACTCGAAGTCAGAATATGTATCGTGAAAATGATATTAATTCTTTTTATAAAAAGCAGATATTTTTCCTTTGTCAAATATGTTATACAGCCGCTTAATGGGAGGTTATTCAGGTCCGGTTGAATCTAGCCCTTGAAAAGAGAAATTTTGTTTCCAAATGTATCTGTAACACTAATATGGTGTTTGACTAATAGAGGAGTGTATATATCGTAAAGTAATTCGGCGTTCTGAGCAAGAAATGTCTGAAGCATATTTTCCGCTTCGATTTTTTTTTTTTTTTTTTTTGAAATGTAAGGTAAGAATCGCTGTCTAAGATTTCGACCAAAATATTGAACAAGCACTGTTCGTGATATCTATGAAATGCTATGAAATCGCCGGACTACAGTCCTAAAAGTTACATAGTTTGGTTTACTACAAAATAGGAGTTTTTCCCCCAAACATCGCAATATGTGACGCCATAATAATGAAATAGCTACGTCATAAAAACTTTGGTAGCTGATTCGAATCGGACTTTAACCAATAATTTCAAATAAACATATCAGTACGAGTTGTTAAAAGATAAATGTTAAAATGCCCCAATGGAGTCCTTGAAGCTACCAAAGCTCACGATACGAAGCCCGTTTGAACCTTGTTTACAGGGGGGAAAGCAACGAAAAAGACAGGACTTGCGCTTTTATCGAAGTCGTTGAGCTCGATCTCAACGGGTATATAATATTACTAATGCGCACGCCTCCAATCTAATTTGCTCCCATCGAGATTTCCGTACCAAATGTCCTAGCTTCCGATTCAAATAGATTTCTCACCTCATCAGATATTGTTTAACGGATTTAATTTCCCCATGTTTGCCTTTAAACCTATTTTGTGTAGATAATCATTTAATCTAACTTAACCGAATTTCAACTTTAAGAAATGGTTTCTCCATCCGTATTTAAGTATTTTTCTGTTAATATGTACCAAGGAAGCATATGAGTATAGGTGTAAGCAGAAACTTGGCCAAATGCCAACATATATTGGAAATTTAGCCCAAGTTGTGCCCACCAAATCCCATGTTGATAGGAAAAATGCTTTAAAAGACAATAGGGGAAAAAGGCAAAAAATCTAAATTCAAATCCATGACGAAGATTATGTTTTTCTAATTAGATATTCTTATGGCCATTAGAATATGTAAACGTGCTACTAACTGCCAATAACGGTCTCGTATTGTTCCGAAAGCAGGCGGCAATCAGCGAAAAAACTCAGATGACAGAAAAATAAACGGGGTATGCAGCAAAAGCTTGAAAAGTTCATTTGCATTTAATTGGTATGGGTTTCCAAAGTAGATTTAGTTTCCACCTATGATCACCTGTGGTATAAAACAGTGATGAATCTCCCTATTTCGTTAGAACAAAATACGATTTTCATTGGCATAACGTCGCAATTTTTATTTCTGTATTTCTTTTTTTGTTTGCATGCTAATTTTTTTATTTATTTATTTATTTATTCTATTTATTTATTTATTTTGGTGGGTCATTTTGATGTCACTCTGTATAATCAACCCATTCCCAAACAATGACCCTTTTGGACGTCCCTTTAGAAAAACAATTGGGAAAACATTGTGTAAAATGAAGAAATTGCTTGTAACAAGCAATTTCTTCATTTTACACAATGTTTTCTATCCGGAAAGATGAAAAATCTCGTAAACTTTAGATTGTCGTGTGCAACTCCTTTCAATTTAGACCAGTCTAAATTTCGGCGTTTGGAAATGGGTTAAACTGAGATTTGTCACCCTCGTTAACTGTCTTAACCAGTTAATGTAATAGGCTTTTAACATTTGTATATGTATGTATGCCTGACATGTTACCCTTAGATCAGACCCATATAGATTGCCCACATAGGGCCAATAACACCCCGATCGCACGTCCCATCTCATTTCCGAAAAAGCAGCCCATATTGGACCCATAAACTTTCCCATGTGGTTCCTACGTGGGTCCCACATTTTTTTCTGTCTTAGTAGTCTAACTTGATCCAGTGAGAGAGAGAGAGAGATAGAGAGAGAGAGAGAGAGAGAGAGAGAGAGAGAGAGAGAGAGAGAGAGAGAGAGAGAGAGAGAAGAGAGAAAGAAAGAGAGAGAGAGAGAGAGAGAATGTGTCCAGTAGCGCTCGGGTGGGCAGACCTGCCGATAATGAGGATCTTGGCAGAAAGTGACACCTGAGATTTTTTGTCATTCTGACTAAAAACAAAATGCCCTTTATTATTCTTTGTTGATTCATGTTAGACAAGCTATTCTGATCCATAACCAAGGTCGTTCGACGGTGAAAATAATACTACATTATACAACATGTGTACTTTTATAATCAAACACGTGTTAATTTATCAAAAGTAAAATTAAGGCGTTTATCTTATTCAACTCTTTGCGAACTTCGTGTACTTGAAAGCTTGATAGATTCAAATCTGCCAATTTATTAGGTAAATTTCTTATAAGATGAAGAGAATATTTCATTTCTTATAATTTAATAGCATCGAGCGAAAAATGCAACAACTTAACAAATTTTGATACCTTTTTGTCGTGAACTATTTTTTTGTAGTGAACTATTTTGTGCGGAAGCATTCAAAATGGCTGCGTACTCAAAATTTTGTTCATGGAGGTATGAATTTAAACTTTCGACCAATTAGATCGCTCGTTTTTGATAGACGAAACTAACAATTAAATTATAATTCAGTGAAAATAGAAGTAAGAACATGTAATTCATGACAGCGCTATTGACGGATCGCTTTTGTCAATTGAAAAATCGTTAGACCAATTAGATGGCGCAATAAGAACAGAAATCAACTTTGACTTCCGATTCTGGTCGACATTTTTCTTGGTTGGGTCACTTAAACGTCGTAAATATAGCTTATGAAATTTGAAGTTGCTACGTTTCGATCGTCAAGCAACAGTTTTACTTTTTTCTTACAAATGGCTGGCAATGAAAATGACAGCGTTTAATATCTAAGTTTCTAACAGTACATTTGTATTTCAGTCATATCGCGGTGGCTAGAGCACCTAACTATGGATTCCTGGTATTTCTCACACCAGTACTACCTCTAGACCGTTTTCTAGCCTCCAGCTGCTATCCCACCTAGGTTTACGATTAACCACCCATTGATGAGAGACAAATGTCGGAAAGGATTTGAGCCGCCGCCGGGGTTCGAATCCATGACATCTAATGATTGAAGATTCGAAGTCTGACGCGCTACCGACTTCGCAACGACGACGACCTTAAAATCTTGGTCTGATAGGGTAGAAAACATTTTGGATTATGAAAACAATTGCTTGTTGCAATTGTAACAAATTGTGTCAAAAACCGTCATTGCGTGGGAATGGGTTGGATGAAAGGAGACAGAAAAATCTATCAGTACTGTAATAGGATCGGTAACTGCGTCAATCACAGTCAACTTGTTATCATTTTCCATTATGAAACCGTTCTATTTCTGGTTATTCAAGTCAAAATGTCTCTGTTGTATTTATCTCATTTTTTCTTATTATGAAAGTTGTTCTAATAATTAGCGAAGTAGTAGATTAATTATACAGCCTGTTACATTTTATTTGTACATTACTTGCATAACAGTTGTATAAAAGTCCCTTATTAATGACTATGTCATGAAAGATTATTAATTAACTTGGTTTTAACCTATTACAACATAATCCTACAGTCTTGACGTCCCTGAAAATGATATTTAAAAGAAAAGGGCCAGAATGGCCCTTAATCGCTCACATGACTAATTTATGATGATTGAAAAAAACTTGAAATAAGACCCCGCCCTGCAACGCCCATATGTTGGGAATCAATCAAAATTTTTCAAACACTTACCCAAGAAGATTCGTGCCAATTTGGTTGAAATTGGCCAAGTGGTTACTTAGGAGAAATGGTATAAAATTTCCAAATTTCAAAAACTGCCCTGTCCCGCCGAGCCCATATATGGGGGACCAAACAAAGTTTTACAAACAAGTTCTCAGTAGAGTCACCAAGGAAGATTCAAGTAAAAAATTACCCTGCCCTGCCTATTTGGGGGGGGGGGGTCAATCAAACTTTCGCAACAACTTTAAAATAGTCACCCAAAGAAGATTAATGCCAAGTTAGGTTGAAATTGGCCCAGTGATTACTAAGGACTAGATGTTAAAAGTTTGCCTGGCCCATATTTGGGAGTCAATCAAAATTTCGCGAACAAATTCGGAAGGTCATCCAAGGAATATTTCTGCTAAGTATGGTTTAAATTTGCCCCATTGGCTACTGACGTGAAGATGTTAATAGATTTCAAAGTAAAAAGATTTCCCCGCCCTGCCACGCCCTTGTGTGGGGGTCAATCAAAATTTCGCAAACGAATTGGAGAAGGCCACCCAAGGAAGATTCATGCAAAGTTTGGTTGAGATCGGCCCAATGGTTATTTGGGGCAAGATTTTTGAAGATTTCAAAGTCAAAAACTGCCACGCCAATATTTTGGGGTCAATCAAAATTTCGCGAAAAACTTTTTGAGAAGGATCACCCAAGGAACATTCATGCAAAGTTTGGTTGAAAAAGGCCGAAGGGTTAATGAGGAGAAGATAGTTAAAAGATTTCGGATTTAAAAACTTCCCCGCCCTGCCACGCCCACATTTTGGGATCAATTATACGTTATGTTGAAAAGGCCCTGTGGTTACTGAGGAGAAGATGTTAAAAGATTTCAAAGTAAAAAACTGCCACGCCCATATTTGGGGGTCAATCAAAATTTTGCGAACAATTTTTATGAAGGGTCACAAAAGGAAGATTCATGCCAAGTTTGGTTGAAATAGGCCTAGTGTGACGACTTCCGACGGAAGACGACAAAAAGTTATCACAAAAGCTCACCTTGACCACGTTGTTCTCAGGTGATCTAAAATGAGAAAAGGAAATCGGCCGTGTAAGATATGTTTTGTTTTCAAATTACACGTTTTCGATGTTACCGGCAATGTTTCTTTATTTCGGACAAGTTGCTCAACTGTTCGCCCCTGGTAAAGAAATAATGGTATAAAATTTCCCTCAATTGAAGCTGTTATGTTTATTTCTCTATTTTGTAGGACAGAAAATATATGAAACTATAAATACAACCTTGACTTATATAATGCAAGACACCTTAAACCGGGTTTATTAATAAATACGCACGTCTCAACTTATTTTGTCATCAGCAATGAAAAAAAGCTACCTTACTCACCCGACGAAAAACCGTCTCATGTTCGAAGAAATTGCTATTGAAAATCCAATGCGAGTGTCCTTTTACCCATTACCTAACAACGTCGTATTTTGACATAATGAACGGATCTAAAGAGCAATATAGGAAAAGAACAAGTAGCTTATATCCTATAGTTAACAGGGTTTTTTTTTTATTTTATTCTTTTGTTGTTGTTGTTGTTTTCTTGTTTTTTTTTTTTTTTGTTTTTTTGTTGTTGTTTTTTTTTTTGTTGTTGTTGTTTTCAATTTATAAAAAATCAACTTTGAAGTATCGTCGACAATATCTTTTTCGATAATTCTAATGTTTTCTCTAATAAAGAAGGAGGGATTCAACGTTGAAAGAAGAATATTAGTCTTTTTTCGCCTCTACACTAAGTATTTGTACTTTTTCCCATGTATCTGGAAACCAGTGATTATATTGAATGTATTTACCCAAGACTCAGTACATATTTATAAATCAAATACGATATCTTAACTCTTATCATGCTGATCCCGGAATATACCTAATTCAATAATGACTTTGACAGGTGTAGACTAAGATCAGCCTGCACAGACGTGCAGTCTGATCTTAGCCTACACTACCTACCCATTGTTGTTGTTTTGAGAGAAATCTTTGAACACAAGATTGATCTAATTATCAAAAAATTTGCAAACATTGTGAAAAGAGGAAAATAGACAGCAGGACAAGGGTTAATACATGTACATCTGAACAGTGGCCAGATTAGCATATTTTACCCATATCTGTTACTTTTTACCTGGGACGGTATGTCTTAAGTCATGTCTTATTTTTGTCAGTGTATTGAAAAAAGTATTGAACTGTCGTTTCATTTACCTTGGTCAATACGCCATTAGTTTCGCTTGGTCAAATATAGGTTGAAGTGGTCATTTTCTATTTTTGAACCGCTGCAGATGTAACTATAGTCTGTAGAGCAACGGTATGAACGGTTGCCTCCCTACTTTGTTGATGACAGTAGTTCGAGGTTGGAATGTCTTTTAATGTTTCGTGCCATTTACTTTCTGAAATACATACTAAGTTCATATGACTGATGTTTTTTATGTTGGGTTTGTGTGTGTGTGTGTGTGTGTGTGTGTGTGTTGTTGTTGTTTTTGTTGTTGTTGTTGATTTTATTTGCCTATCAGTTTATAACGTCAGTTTATTGTCTGTCGAATTGGTGTAATTGCAAGCCTAAAGTCAGAGTTCTAGAAACGAGGAATCGATGAAAAATTGAACCAATTATTTTTCTAGAATTATTAGCTAAATTAGCCCAACAAACACACACCATGGTTTTAATGAACACAATTAATGATGGAAACGTGCATTTAGAAGTCGAAGTCTGGAAATCTGACGTAATCATTTTGATATGAACGTGCGTTGTCTAGACTTATATGGTTATACGAAATCAAGATATGAATATAGGTCAACATCTGACTGCACCCAGTTCGAACTCACGGTTTCTGGATTCAGAGTCCTCGACGTTACAACAATACCTATTTTTCATTCCAATTTTTTACGTATTATTTCGGAAGTTTCTTTCGTACAACATTGGCGGCGAAAAGGAATATTTTATGAGTGTGATTGCGCACTTTTTCGAGGGCTATACAAAAAATTGTTATTTTAATGACAGTGTAAAGATAACTGAGAGCGTTTCAATTTTCTCAAGAAGGGCGTTTCTATAAGGGAGTTTGCTGAATAAATTAAACAAAAAACACGTGCTGGGAAGCGATTATTTAACAATTATTTACTAAATTAGAATCAAAGGACTGAAAGTACTAAGAAGTTGGAATGCGATGAAAGGGTCATAACTGTGGAATTCGGTTCAAATTCATTTATTACTTTCCGAGTAAGTCTCCCTCCTTTAAACTTAAACTAGCATTCCCATCCGTGTACATATCTACATAAATCTACATAAAGAAATAAAAAACTAGCATTGTCTTAACCCATTCCAAGACAATCAATTTCTTCATTATCTACAGTGTTTTCTGTCCAAAAAGACCAGGATTTTAAGGATTTCATCAACTTACAATTGTCGTCTGCTGCACTTTGACTGGTCTAAAATTTTATCGTGTTGGAATGGGTTATAAGCTCGTGTCACGCTTAGGCAAAATTAGAATTTTCAAGCATAACATTCTTCTTTAGATCAACTGTAATGCGTAAACTCATTTTAGAATTTTGAAAACATAGAATAACAGCTTCTACAGTAAGAAATCAATGACATCGATGATTATTTGACCCTCAACTCGGCCAATTCTGTAACGATCATACTAAACTCAAGTAGATTTTCACTACAAGTTTATGAGTATACGTGGAAATTTGCGTACATGCGCGGAAACTTGAATCAGGGTGATCGATTTGAAATACCGGTTTAGACTTATTAAAAAATTTTTTTAAAGCGTTGTGAGTAAAATTCAAAAGAAAAAAAAGACGTTAATGTTATTGTAACGTTATTGTTTGCACATGGTAGTTTTGCCCTTTTCCTAAAAATTCCTAAATATGATTAAGATAGTATTACATTATCTTCGGTGCCCTGTAGTCGCGCGATTTCCTTATTCGTTATTCGGCTTTATAACCGCAAAAAATCTTAAGTAAAAGAGACCAAGCTGAAAGCTAGATGACACTTGTTAATGGTTCAAGATGTGTTATTATTGATTTAAACTTGTAAATAATGATATAATAAATAGTAAATGAGTAGAAACCGGAAGTTGATATTTTTACACTCTAATTTTCAAAATCTTCTAGTTTCGTTTTGTATCTATTTGATTTTTATTGAGTAAAAGCTGCAAATCCATAATAATCGCGTTTGCTTGATTCCTTAGACCCCCCCCCCTTAATCGCTCAAGAACGTTTTAAAGCACTGGGCGACGTGATTATTGTAAAAATGCATTTCCGCCCTGAGCCATATTTGTAAACATTGGCTATTTATGGTCACATAACTACCACATGTCACTTGAGATCATGTGATTACCAAACACGGGACGGCGAATCACAAAAGACAAATTACTGCGCTGATTATTACCCTATTTTTCAATAATTTAAAGCAAACTAAAGCATGTTAAGAAGTCTCTAAACGAATTTTTATATCATCCTTTATCAAAAACCCGAATTGAAATTGTCTTGTGTTCATTTTGCGGTTTTGTTAAATCTAAGTTGGAATTGCTCCGCATTTCAACTTAAAAAATCGTCTGTGCACGTGCGCCTCGCTTTCCAAAAGGTAGGGCCGCCGTCATAGCGCAGTTGGTAGCGCGTCGGACTGTCAATCTAGAGGTCCCGGGTTCGATCCCCGACGGCGGCACTCATCCTTTCCGACTATTTGTCTCCCGCCAATGGGTCGATAATCGTAGACCTATGTGGGATAGCAGCTGGAGGCTAGGAAAGGATGTGATGGCGGTACTGGTGTGAGAAAAAACCAGGAATCCATTGTTAGGTGCTCCAGCCGCCGCGATATAACTGAAAGATTGTTGAAAGCGGCGTAAAACCCCATTCAAACAAACAAACCAAAAGGTAGGACAAATAAAGAATGTTCTACGATTTGATTCTTATAAAAGGTATGGAAACTGAAGTAAAAAATATATTTAAAACCGAACTGAAAATGGAATTAATACGCTTCTTTTGAATTTGTTCAAGCTTAAGTTTTTTCCAAGACAAGAAATGCTGAATTGTTTGTTGAGATTTGTGTACCATGTTTTTCGCAAAGCATATAATGCCTACGTCATAGACCATCGCTGCTCTACAGAGACTTAAAAGTAAAATATTTTTTTCTTATAAACCGAGAGAACACTTAACCCTTTCCCGTTTCTTGAATTTAAGACTGGAACAAATTCAAAGGTTTTGCAGACGACAATTCAAAGTTGAATTTGTTTTAAAAATCATTATTCAGTAAGGTAGAAAATATTGTGGAAAAAGAAGAAATCGCTTGTTGCAAGCAATTTCTTCTTTTTCCACAATGTTTTCCCAAGTATTAAAACACAAGGACGTAAAAACCAGTGATTATACGGGAAAGGCTTAATAAGTATTCGATACATTCAAATTGGTTATATCTCATATGCCAATGCTGTAATTTTTAAAGATTATTGTTTGCGAACACGTCAACATTTTATCCCAGTTAAAGTATAATTTATTCACTCTAATAATGTCTAATTTGGTTCGATGATTTTGTTCAGAGTGCATATTTTACCCTGCTTAAAACACTGACATTGTCTTGATATTTTATATTTTAACACGCTCTTTAGTTTACAGCAACAACTAATACCTCTCCCTATTTGTCGATGCCTCTTTCAATTTCAAGGTTTTTTTCTTGTGTATATAGAAAGTGGTCAACATTTATTTTAAAGTAAACGCACATCTACAAAGTAGTAAAAAGTTAGCATTTTAATTCAATGTAAATGATTTATTCCTTACTTACACAATTTTTTCCTTGCCTTGACAAGTTTGGGATTTTTCTTGAAAAATCCACGAGTACACATTTCACGCATTTTGAACAGTTAGTACAGCAAAAGTTTTTACACCTCGTGCTGAATGCCACTGCCGATGGCCACACTGATATCTTTTTAGTGCATTTAGACTATACAAGTGCTTTAATCGTTTAAAGTGGCTAGAGAATCCTAATCAGATACATAGACATTTTTTTCTAAGTCATTGTAATATATCGCCAAAAAAATTTTGTTTCCTTAAACTTAAAACTAGATATTTGCGGTCCTTAAGAACCAACAATGGGGTACGTCCATTCGAATTCAGATATTCTTCGATTGTACACAAACGCGAGTTTGAATTTTGTAATGCCTACATAATTTGATTATCTGCTATTATATCACTTGTTCTCGTGATGGAGATCTTGGCTGTGTTCTGCTCTCCTTCTTAAATATTTTTGCAATATCTGACCATAACCTTAGCAAGTAACTAAATGTTTACTGTTAGTGTACACCTCACTTTCCTGAACATAAGATCATAATTTAATTTTTTGTTTCGTCTATCAAAAACGGGCGTTCTGATTGGTCGAAAAAAAATTATTCATAACTCCATGAACAAATTTTTAGCACGCAGCGATTTTGTATGCTTCCGCACAAAGTAGTCCCGTACAAAAAGGTATCAAAATTTGTAAAGCTTTTGTTTTTTCGCTCGATGCTATTAAATTATAAGAAATGAAGAGAATATTTTTTGTTTTCATGGAGGTATGAACCGAAAAACCTAATTACACACTGTATGAATCCGCTTCGCGTATGCATACAGTGTGATTAGTTTTTTTTCGGTTCATACCTCCATGAAAACAAAAAATATACTCTTCATCCCTTAAGTGAATTGAGTGACTGAAATCGACCTAGACCTCTTTGAGAAATACTTTAACACTTTGTTTTATTGCATTTCCAATTATTGGACCGTTTGGTTTAGCCTTGAAATTCCCACGCGTCTATTTCAATTGGCCCACATAATCATTAAAACTCCAGGCTCGAATTATTTTGAAACCCAACCTTTTATTTAGGTATTTCAGCGAAGAGAAACCTAGATGAATACATGATTATTAAGCTACTTGTTGGGTATAGCGCGACAATGCCTGCAAAATATTTATGACGTTTTAAAGACGATTCTTTGTACTTTCCAGCATGAGCTTGTATTGGTAATACTTTTTTCTGATATATTAAGTCAAGCTGTTTTACTCCTTGCAAATGAAGAAGGAAGATAGAAGAAGATAAAGGTTACTCATCATTCAGACATCTGATGCAGACATATTGGTTGATTAAAATATAGATATAGTGTATACCGATTTCATATTCTTTTCTAAAATTCCAGTTTTTAAATTTGATTTTGATTTAATAGGGTTTAACGCCACTTTAAACAGAATTTCAGTCATATCGCGGCGGCTGTAGCACCTAAAAATGGAATCCCAGTATTTCTCACCCCAGAACTACCGCTACATGATTTCCTAGCCTCCTGCTGCTATCCCACTTAGGTTTACGATTATCTACCCAGTGGTGACTGACAAATGTCGAAAAATGCCGCCGGAGATCAAACTCATGACATACCATCATTGAGATTCGGAGTCGGATGCGCTACCGACTGGGCTATGACGGCGGTGCAGATTTTAAAGTCAGAGACATCGAAATTATCTTTATATTATAGGACAACAGGACGGGAAATGCATTGAAAACCCTACAAATGCTTTACCGATTTTCTTCGCACGGGGTGTGTGTGTATTTCTTTCTGCTCATCGTTGCTATTGTAGCATATGCCAACAATAAGATGCCCTTGAAATAAGGACGCAATCAGTAGTACGCAGTCAATATCAGCTCTAATACTACAACTTAAAGAAGTATAAATAGGAGCAGATTTTGTTATTAAGTGAAAACTTATTTCTTTCTGTACACGTGCAAGTTATTTATCATGCAATGACTCGCAGTAATTGAAACTTTTTGGTAATGAACGTGTATCATCATCTCTTTAAATCAAGAGCTTCAACTTGATTTAAAGTGCGCGACAAGCCATGCGACTCTCGATTTTTTTACTCGATGAAAGGGTTGTTTCCGACCACAAGAAAAAACGTTTTCGATTTACAGTTACTTTGATTTTTCATCTAAAGATCGGTTTAGATTACATGTGTCTATCTGATAACGTTAATTGGCGCTTACCATTCCGAAAAAAAGTTAATTCTTAACTCGTAGAACTCAATTTACTTTAGTCTTTTTCCAAATACTAAAGGTATCAAGTTTTGATATGATTCTTGTATCGAGCCAATATAAAGAATCGTCGCAGTAGGTGAGACCGGGCTAGTCAAGCCCTCTTTTCTTAAATGGACAGAAAAGTTTAAGTTACAATTGCGGAATATGCACCGCACACAAAAGGTTTGGAAATGGTTTCGGAATATGATTCAGTCTAGTTTACAACTTTTAGTGTCATTTATTCTCCACTGATACGCTGTTGTTAAGAGTTTGCTTTGAACAAGGAATTTTGTGCAATTTGTTCTTTTAATGAGGCCGAAATATAAGTTCAAGTGAAATGAAGCGCATCGCTTCGGTTAAAAATCATGTTCACCAAAGATCAATAAGATTTATTTAAATATACTATGGGGAATCGACATCTATAACATGCGAGGAAACATCAACGTTTAGGAATAACGTTAAATGGGCATAATGTTAATGTTTGATGGTGCAATACAGAAAAGAAAGACTTGTGTGTTATTGCTCGTTTTTACCACAGTATATGAATAATAAATAGAATTTGGCCAGTTTCAACCCGAATTAGGCAGTAAATGAAAAAAATACCTTACGACGAAACCAGTATTCCATCTTGGTACGTGAATATGGCCTTATAGTTTAATTTCTAGTTTCGTCTATCAAGAACAGACCTTCTGATTGGTCCAAAATAATTATTTATCTCAATGAACTAAATTTTAGCAAGCAGCTATTTGTATGCCTTCAAGGTTATCAATGTAATTAAAATACAAAATGCAAACGGGTGCAACTTTGATACACAACTATACAGATAAGCTATGACCTGATACACGCGTTGTTACTTTGAGAAATGTAAAAGTTCAGCGTGCTACTTACCTCAAAGGTACGGTATAGATTTAACCACGCTAAGATTGGATTATGCTTATTTAAGAGATGAAGAGAATATTTTTGTTTTCATGGAGGTATGAATGAATGAATAGTGTTTTATGGCCCGTCGACACCTATGGTCTTGTTCGGCGCATGGAGGTGTGAACCGAAAAACTAATCACACTGTATGATTACGCGAAGCGGATTCATACATTGTGTGATCAGGTTTTTCGGTTCATACCTCCATTAAAACAAAACGTATTCTCTTCATTTCTTATAATTTGTTATCATCGAGCGACAAAAGCAACAAAACTACATTTTTTGATAACTTTTTGCATGGAACTATTACCGCATAGCAGCAGAAAAATCGACCAACTTCGTTTTTGTATCGTTTTTTTTTTTTTTTTTTTTTTATCGGGATAGCAATTAACCGAATTTCGCTGTCGCGTCTTGTTTTAATACAAACGAAACCAGATAGATAATATCAGTAGTTAGTATCCTTGGATGTGTAACTGATTTTATTTGCCCCTTCGTTTAGAAATTCAAAGTACTGAAAGTGCTGTAAGCTAGCAAAACATTGTTTTGTTCTATAATTTTCTTTTTCAAACGTTAATGACGTTAAAGTAACCAAGGAGTTAACCCATTCCCACACAATACCTCCTTTTTACGTCCCTCAAGAAAATAGTTGTGGAAAACAATGTGAAAAATTACGATATTGTTTGTAACAAGCCATTTCTTCATTTTACACATTGTTATCTACCTAAAAAGATAAATATTTTAGAATTTTCAACACTTTGAAATTGTTGTCTGCAACTTCTTTGAAGACCGATGTTCTCAAGTAGTAGGAGATGAACTTGCATGCAGAGTTTGCAATATTTCTGAAACACATGAGAACTACTTTTTATGGCGTAGGTATCTAACGGGTTTATTGGTTAAGCCAGTTTGCTCTCGTTGAACTTTGAGACGACCTCAAAGTTTTGTCTGTTAAGTTAAGCTATCAAAGCTGTCGCTTCGCTAGTTAAAGATATTTGATACCCTTTTGTATGCGGTAAGTTCGTCGACGGTTCTGGATACGTTATTTCAAGTTACTTATTTAAACCTATCATCATGAGCGGTTTTCGAAAATTACAGTTAATTGTTATACATTTTTGTGTAATGGTTTGTCTAATCAATATCATTTCTATATTTATCATCAACCAGTAGGGATTTACATCATTAACTGGAAGATCGTATATGTAATAGAGGGAACTAATCTGCACGTCATATTGCTTTAGTATGGCATCGTTGTTCCCCTTGGATAAGTACGATTATAATAATGATAAAATCCGACCGTTGAATGTTAGATTATTAGAATATACTTTTCTTAGTTATAAGGCTAATTGATTTATACATTTGAGGTAACGTTCTCGTGGATTATTTTTTGTGCCTTATATCTTAGAGGCGCGGGTAAATTTACCATAACCACCGGTAAGATTGATTGATTGAATTGGGTTTAACACCACTTTTAACAGTATTCCAGTCATATCGCTGAGGCTAGAGCACCTAACAATGGATTTCTTGTATTTCTAACACAAGTACTAACAATCCATCCTTTCCTAGACTCCATGCAGCTGCTATCCCACTTAGCCACCGGTAAAAATTTGTTATTCTATAGATTAAAGGATGTGGTCGACTGTATAAGAATTGGAGTACATAAAGTTCGAACTTGCCCCGCAGTAGGGCAGGTCCGGCCGATCTCCGGGGTAAGTTCGACTTTTTAAAAACTCTTTATAGCAATCATATTTACTACACTTTATTTGAAGAGAAGACATAAATGAAATAAGTAGCGTAATGTCCTAAGTCCAACAACGTTTTATTTTTTGAAATGGAAAATTCTCTCAAGTTTCATGCATACACGTCAGAATCACTCCGCGCTATCCGGGTTATCATTTTTTGTTGACGATTAACCTTTTAAAGTTGTATTTTGATTCACTGATTTTGAAGATTTGATGGTTCCCTTTTCTTTGCTGTAAAATTTGAATTGCTTTTACTTTTCATCTTACGGCTTCTTAGTTCTTTTTTCGGTAAGAATACGTGGCTTTCTGCATTTTTTTTTTCTTTTTTTTTTTTTTCAAAACACATTCACGGGTTGGTGCCTTTGCCGAAACTTAAGGTAGTCTGGGGCAACTAATTTTGGTTTTGAAGGAATTTGCACGGCTATCACGAGGTCTTCATATGTCTTCGAGAACTCCTCACAAAATACTAGATTATGCATATTTCTGCACAAAGAGGCTTCAAAGGTTCTCGTCTGTCAATATTTTGTCGGCTGCAGCATGTGAGGATAAGCGTTCAGCATAAGAAATACTATCATCTGTCACTAATTCAATTTTTAGTTTCGATTGTCAAAAACGGGCGTTCTAATTGGTCGAAAAAAAATCATAACTCCATGAACAAAAATTTGAGCGCGCAGCGGTTTTTGTATGCTTCCACACAAAAATGTCACATATAAAAAGGTATCAAAAAATGTAAAGTTCTTGCTTTTTTCGCTCGATGCTATTAAATGCTTCGCGTATTCATACAGTGTAATTACTTTTTTGGTTCATACCTCCATGAAACAAAAAAATTTCTTTTCATCTCTCAACTGATGAGATAGAAATGTTACGTTGTCAAAGAAACTTACCAAGCGGTTTGATCGGTTTACCATCATCCATTGAGGTGTCTTGTCAATTGGTGGGGATGGCGACATCGGAACTCTATTGTATGATTCATTAATAAAATTTGAGTTTCGTCTATCAAAATCGAGCGTGCTAATTGGCCAAAGAAAATATTCATAACTCCATGAACAAAATTTTGAGCACGCAGCAATTTTGTATGCTTACGCACAAAATAGTCCCATACGAAAATGTATCAAAATTTGTAAGATATTTGCTCTTGTTCGCTTGATGTATTAAATAATAAGAAATGAAAAGGATATTTTTTGTTTTAATTGCGGTACAAACCGAAAAACATACTCATACTTATGTATACATCCGCATCGCGTATTCATACAGTGTGATTAGCTTTTTCGGTTCATACCTGCATGAAAACAAAAAAAAAAATATTCTCTTCATCTCTTCATTGTCATTTGCTGGCATGAAATCTTTTCACATATCTCACTATCAAAGGGGATGGTGCAATCCATTTGGAATCAACTTGATATATTTTATATTGGCAGTAAGGGTTTTATCCTTCCACAACTTGATACACATCACCAAAAAAAAACTTTGAATATAACGATACCTTATGTTATACATGGATGTGAAAATGAATATTAAAAGAGTGTACCAATTTTCTTCATATAATCATGAACAAATAATGAATAAGTATGACTAATAAATAAACAATGGAGAAAATGAAAGGAAAAACATCAAACAAAGAAAGGTATAGATTGAGAGAGAAGGGGTCAAAGAGTAAGAGGGAGAAGGAGGTAGCGAGATGGAGAGAGAGAGAGAAGGGAGACACAAGGTGGAGTATATAACGTAATTTCGACAAAGACAAATGCTGCAGTAAGTGATAGGAATTCCCCCCTCAAATCATATAAAAACTCGTTCAGGGAAAAACAACTTATTCTAATCGTCATAACTTTATTCAACCCATACCATGCAGAAAAATCGATTGGTCAAAATTGAAAGAAGTTGCAGATGACAGTTTGTAAAATTTGACGAAATTGCTTTTAAAAAGAAGTTTCTTCGTTTTCCACAATATTTTCAATGAATCTATAATCTCTGAGAGAAGACATCTGAGCACAAACTCGATACGAATCTAGATGACATTAACAAGATAATCATATGTCGTATCCGGATTTAACGCCGCTTTTAAAAAAAATTATCACTCATATCTCGGCGGATGGAGCACCTTACAATGGGTTCCTGATATATCTCACACCAGTACCACCATTACATCTTTTGCAAACCTGCAGCTGCTATCCCACTAAGGTTTCCGATTACCCAACCAATTGGTTAGAGACAAATGTCGGAATGGATATGTGCCATAGGATTAGTATACATAGACAGTGTTTGGTAATGTTGAAAAAGGTAAATATCGCGATTGGATCCAAGTGACGTATTACATATACGTGCTTACTGTTGACGTCTATCTGCCTTAAGTGCGAAATATTATGACACAATAGTGATGCAATTACAACATCTTGAATTGGCTTTGAGACCAGAGGTCGAGTGGAATAACGAATTTTCCTCCGCAGCGAAAAGCAAATACAAGATGTTGTATCGCTATCTCAATGTTATTTATCTATACTTACAATTTTAAAAAGTCGGACCAATTATTTACAATCTGTAGGATTTTGTACAAATATGTTCATTCTGCTTTACAATTCTTTATTCAAATTATGACGTCATCTACAGATTAAAATTACGTCATCCTAGAATACCTTATATTGAACCGTATTTGACACTGTCAGATACGATTTTTTTCTGACATGTCTATGTGAAATGTAATTACATCACTAGAAATATGTAAAGGTATATGATAAGGTTTGTTTGACGGCTGAATTGTTTAAAAATATGTAAAGAAACTCTGTACGAATTTTTAATGAAATATAACAAAATATTTATTATAATTGAGAATAAATAAACGCAACTTTAGATAAAAAAAGGTCTTTAAAACCTTTTTAACTTTAACTGTCATTTTTTGACCATTTAGATAACATTTGCTTTTGTTTAAAAAAAACTTTGTGCCTCTGCCATGTGACGATGTCCCAGTACAATTGTAGAGATCTACATGTATATGTATCTTGTTTTAAAAAAAGAGATAGCTTTTATATTGTCTAAATCCATTTGAAGCGAAGTTTTCAAACCGTTTTTTGTTATTGTTCTATATTTGAAAAGAGGGGGTCTGTTTTAAATGTATTTTTTTACAGTGGGGAAATAAATATCCACAGATTCGGTAAAATGAATACAAATCCAATTGCAATTCTCGTCAAAGACAGTAGGCCTCCAGCCGAAGTGAAACATATGTATCCCTCTACTACGGAGGTGTCATTATTACAGACTTCTGATGTACAAGGTACACTGTAACAATCATCTTGAGACACGTTTGTACATGGGTCGGTACAAGTGAATATGTATTCATAATTATCTTCCAAGCATTGCTTCGCCATCTGTAAAGATCATGAATAATACTGTTGTATACGTAATATGGCCGAACACCACTATGCCAATCATATTGTAACAACTACTATTTTAACCCATTCCCAATGATTATTGAAAAGAAGATACTTTTTCTCTATCAAATTTTCCTAAGAATCTGCTCAAACGCCGCTTTAAATTCAAATCTACTTTTTTCCCCATATTTCATAATACTGAAAACCAGCAGAGTTGGTTTAGAGACTTAAACGGAGAAACAACAGCTTACTCAAACTGTAGTTATAACGTTTACGTCGTAAACAAACATTTTGCACGTTTATTTTATGTCTCTTACTACATACTTTACAATATTATGTCTTTAAACCCATTCCCACATAATCCCGCTTTTTACGCCTCTCAAGAAAAAACATTGGAAAACATCAATGTCCTCAGTGGACACAATGTTTTCTACCCTAAGTTGTAAATAACAATAACTTTTTGGATCTTGCCTTGAGCTGCAGAGGAAAGTTTTGATGTTTCACGAAACCAAAGGTCGAGAAGGATGTTATACTTTCCTCCGAAGCGAGAAGCAAACAAAAAGGATGTATGGCAATCACAACCTTATATTCCATATATTATATTCCTTATTTTCATTGAATAAATTCGATGAAATAATAAGAAAATCTGTATTTCTACAGGTACTTCCGTTTTCCTTTAACTTTATACGCGTTATGACGTCATATACTAAATGAAATAAGACGTCATCTTAGGTTGTCGTAAATGGAACCGTATTTGACACTATCAGATACGGATTTTTTTTCTGGCGTGTCCTTTTTGGTCGAGTGGAATGTATATATTTTACTAGAAATATTTATATGTATATAATAAATCTTATCATTACATACCGATAAAAGATATGGATTAAAATCTGGATATCTATTACAACTCGATAGAAAAAAAATCAATATTCGGCGTGTACAAAAAAAAACGTATTCGTCGAGTACCGTTAAACCCGGACTCCTTTTTTGTTCGTGATTTTTTCCGGAAAGTTGGTTATTTCTTAATCATTTAAGAGAATTTCCTTAATGCAATGTCCTAAAGGTATATTATAAAAAGAATATTACTACAGTGTGTTTTTTCTATTTGTTATTATCGTGTTATCGAAACGTGTGTAGGTATTTTTTACCGGATTCGACCTTCGGTCTCATCCAATAAAAAATACATAAACACGATTCTCGAACACGATAACAATAAATAGAAAAATACACTGTGGTAATATTCCCTATTTAGAGGTCAGTGGGCTTGGCCAGCCATCTATAAGTAACGAAAGAATCACTTACAAAACATTCAACACCCATTTTAACACACGTATTGTTCTGTTCAACAACTTGTTCAGAGCAGTTTTGTCCACTGCATGTCCAGTTATAACAGACCTGTAATAGTTATACAATTTTGAAACGTTGAAGTACATTAATCTAAATGAAAATTGTTAAAAAGCAGCATATGTTATTACCCTAACTGCTACATGAAAATTCTAATTTAAAAGCTGTCTTGATTATATTTAAGGCGGAAAAGGAAACTGAAAACAATTTACTGTTTTAACCTTTTTCCGCCCTTTGAAAAAGAATGACCAGTTGAAGGTATAGGTCAAAACACAGTTTGTGTTAAAATAGACATTTAAAAAATAAGTCCCCTTGTTTTGGACCCTTTGTTGCAGCAAAGTAAAAGGTGTTTAAAACCGATTTCTAGACAACGAAAATTTAGAGAAGTCCGAACTGAAAGTTGCAGAAGAAAATTTCAAGTAAATTTTGCTTTAAAAATCTTTGTCTAATGGACTAGAAAACATTGCGGACAATGAAGAAACGGCTATTAACAATTTCTTATTTTCCACAATATTTTCTAACGCTTTTTTCGATGGCGCCAAAAAGCGTTATTGGTTGGGAATGGGTTAGGTGCGTGCAATTGGTATTTATAGTGGGTCAATATTTCCATGTTATTTTGATCCTTAATCTATCCCCATTTTGTACCTCGAGAATACTCATGTAAACATCCTGTTTTTCATCAGTAAGGAAGCTAAGGATGATTAACTAAGCTAGAGATAGAACTAAGAATCTTGTGATTGAAGAATCTTTAAATTATTGAAGTTTATGTCATTGGCTCGCATAAATACGAAGAATCGTGCTTCTTATAATTTCGAGGTCATGGTAGTAGTCTATTGACATTTTTGTTAGAACGAATGAATAAGCGAACCTCTGTTAGATTGTTCTCACTTTCCACTCTTGTTGTCAAGACTGGATCCGTTGCAGGTGAAGAAGGTGGTGGTTCTGTTTCGTCTTCATACTGTTGCGGGTCGTTCACCGACAAATCTCTACAAGTAGTGCTCTCTGGCGTTTCTCCTGTTGATCCCGTGTTAGCAGTCGCATCACAGGGTCCTTGTGTTACAGACTCTCCTTGAACAGTGGTCTCTTCAGAAGGTTCTTGATAATTACTCTCAGTGGTAGTTTGGGTCGTTCCGCTTTCATCACTAGCTTCTGGTTTTCAATATAAATAACAAAAAGGGGGATCTAAACTTATCGTTACTAACATTTAAGTGACCAATCAAGCATTTGTTGACCTTAACCAATAAAAACGATTTTATTGAGTGGCGATTAGATATTGTGTACTGTCTCGATTTCTATTTTGGCCTCGGCGAAATGTCTTTTATTCAATTGCCTTGTTTGAGTGTAAGCGATGGAAGCTATTGAAAGTTGTTATGGCTAGCGTTTCTTTAAATGGCTACATATACTTAATTCTTTAAGATGAAAAGCTTGTACATTATTAAGTAATACATAAAATTGGAGAAAAAAAGACTTGTGAGAAAGATCGGTCTTTAATTAAAGTCTTAGGGTGTCATTTGCTTTTAAAAAAATTGAAATTTGGGCCTAGGAAAAGTTACTGATAGAAGAAAATCCATTAGTCGTGGAGAAATCTAGGTCTGCCAGATGTACAGATATTTTGGGGTAGATGTCGGACCACTGAATCTATAAGATTAAGAGAAAACAAATCGTAATCGATGACAGATTTAAGAATTTGCCAAAAGAAATCGACCAAGATGTAACTTAAATTAACATAGATTTATTGAACATGTATCTATTTGAAGTGACTCTAATGGAATTGCAGTTTTCTTGATAAAATTGGACGAGATAGGGAGAGCAAAAAACCGCAAAATATGTATCACATACTTAAGTGATTTCTGATATCAGCTGATGGACAATTTCATGACGACTAATTATCGTAATATGAATGCGTCACTTATTACTCTTAGATTATTATATATCCCACTCAGAAAGTCAAATAGTCTTGTTTTCTTTCTTAGTATCGATCAACTAAAGATGAGTACAAACATAATTCTACACAGATGAGAAATGCATTTACACATATGTATAGATGTATCTGTATTCCAGCAAGTTGTTTGATTGATATATGTGTTTGTGTATATATGTGCAACGGTGAAAGAGACATGTATCATGCATCTGTGTACAAGCAAATAATTCGACAGTTTAGTGCAACACTATCGTAAGTATGGGCAGTTACGACAGTGTTACACTAGGGCTTCGAATGGCTTGAGTGATACATACATGAATTTGTACTAAAGAGTATTTATACACCCGGACTTAATTTCTAACCTCTTCTTATATGTGACTTCATTGACGCTCTTTTAGCAATTGAAATTCGCAGTTTCTGAGAAATGATAACCCATAGCCACAATTTTTTTGATACTTCAATCTGTGTTGTTATTGGTCAGAAACACAATTATAATTATACAATACATGAAAAAGTACGATAGATGATCATTTAAAATGCAACTTTGACAGGAAGGTATTCGCCGGTCGGTAGTTTTACCTATTTTGAAGATGAACCACAATAGGGATTTTGTAATTCACTCTCGCCTATGCTTCTCAAACGTCGTTCTACTAATGGATTCATTAATCTTTACTGGAACAGTTTTTTGAGTCTCAACATTATGTTGAGCTTTCCGTGGTTGTTAAGCGACTTAAACGCCATATTTACAGTAAATTCAAATAGTAGTTACAACGTTAAGGTCGCACATCAACGACTTACTTTTAAATGCTTCAAATTTTTAGTTTGCATACTAAAGTTGTTTGAGATCTCTCCAGAAATGTCGTATCGGAGATCAGTCAGATGAGACAGAGATACGTCGACTATTAGGAAATTAATTACAATTTTCTGTAAGAAAAGATGCCTGTCAAATAAAAGATTGTCAGGATGACATCGTTTAAAAAAGAGACACGCGCCTTCTTTTGTAATAATTATTCCATACTCCATCTTTATATAGAGGAAAAATCAAGAGCTATACTAAAAGATACCTGTTTAACCAACTTTTGGTGGAATCTTTTCATATGATTGCTTAAGCAGCTCTATAAAAGATTTCATGAAAATTTGATGAAAGAAATTTATCTGTTTTTCCAAAAGTTATTCAAGTACATTTCTTCCTTCGTGTTAAATCTACTGAATTCACAATACTTTATTGATTCCCTAAACCCTAATGCGGAAAAGTCGGCATTTATTGCTTGGGGGTCGTTAGATTTCGGTATAGTGTCGATAACGACTGAATTGCTAATGCAAGCCATTGACGTAATTGATACGTCATCTAAACTATAAATAAGACAATGTGTGTGTCAAAAAGCTGGATTGTGTGGTAATGAGTTAAACGGATATTGTTGCCGTTGCATTATATATTTACCCGATGGGTCTCGACATCGTCCGTTTATGACAGTATACGTTATTTGACACAAACATGTCCCAGCAACTCCGTCTAGTGGGAGATCTGTGGTGGTTGTTGAAATATTGAAAATTACGTCTCTTTTCCTTCGAGAGCCTTCCTCTGAACATTTTGTACTATCCACATAGTCTGTATAGCTGCAATAACTTTGTAGTCCTAGTTGAGAGTGACAATCAGAGCTGTAACAGCATTCAACTGAAAAAGAGGTAACTCTTAATTCATAGCATTGCATAACCCATTTCAAGACGTCAAAGAATTAGACTAGTCCGTTATCAAAAATTTTCAAGTAGATAAAATTTTAAGTATCACTGTTTTTCTAGGAAGTAAACACTGTGGATAATGAAGAAATTGCTTGTAACTAGCAATTTCATTATTCACCATTATTCTCTACAATAATTTCCAAAGCTTTTTTCTTGGGGAAAGTCAAAAAGCGATATTATTTGGGAATGGTTAACCCTAAGCAAAATTTAAGAACTGTCCAAATCAAAGTGGATTTAATATAAGAATGTATAACCATTCAGAAGAGTAGATAATATTGTGGAAAAGAAAAAAAAGCTTGTTACAAGCAATTTCGTCTTATTCAACAATTATTTCTCAATATAAAAACACAGGGACGTAAAAACCAGGGATTGAACAGGGAAGGGTTAAAATTCCCACGTCTACTATGAAATGTATCAAAACCCAAAATTTCCTTTGTTCTAAAGTATAATTTGTGCTAGATTACAACTAACTAATTAATGACATTAATGTTAAGTTTAATTGGTATGGTCTATTTTCCTACCAGTAGATTCGGTCCATTAACTTTTGTTTCTCATTTGTTTGGGAAATGATGGTTTGCTAAAAGTATGAGTTATTCCTATCAGTATATATTAGATCGTTCTTTGATTTACTGCAAGCAAAAAAGCAAAATATTAAATTGTTAAAAGAAACTGCATGTAAGAGGTACAGGTTATTCAAACAAGGCACTTGAATTCATGAATTTATAGCAACTTACAAAAATGTATATTTTAATAATGAATATACACACACTAGCACAGCTTGAAAAGGCAGCTGCACTACCATATGTATATTTTTACAGAGAGATATACTTTTGAAAGTTGACAGGAATTCCTGAATCCTAGTACCTATGATTCAAACCGCGTAATAGCGAAGTGACATAGTGTTAGGAATGATACAATGAATTTGATTGATTTGTAGTTTGATAATTCTATAATATCATGTTGAGGACAAAGTGGTTCTAGATCTTTATCTCAGGATGGCAGTTACTATAGTTATGTCGACATCAAGTTGGTTCTCTATAAATATGTACAGACTTGATGGATCGCCGCTGTCGAAATAAATTGATTGACATATCAAAACCTTAATTTAGAATTTAGGAATTTGTGATTTTCTTTCAAATGGAAACACGGTGTTATATGTGTTCAAATTAATAAAGTAGTTTACTTATACATATAAAGTGAACATTTCATCGGCCGGAATGTAAAAATATTTCATTTTGAAAGAGACAGAGAACGAGACAGACAGAGACGGACAAAGGCAGAGAGACTTAGATACCATGTAGTTGCATATCTTTTCGTACCAAGGGCGGCGAACGTTCTACTTATCTTTAAATAGAGAAAAAGATGATCTCGATATCCTTTCACTCGTGAGGATGGTAGTTATATCACAAATAGTTTCAATAAAATATTGTGAAAAACAAGAAATTACTTTTAACAAGTATTTTCCCATTTTCTCGCATTATTTGCACCGTATGGGACACCTGTTTCCAAATCAGGGGGATCAGTGTCGTCTGTTAAAAGATTAAGAACCCTTACTTGTGTCTGTGCCAGCACTCGTATTTGTAGTCTCCATGGCGGGTTCTGTCGTAGATTGGGTAGAAAGTTCACCGACCCCATCACCGTGACATTTTACGATCAACAATAGACTAACTACAGTTAGAAAGGGAGAAAATCTACAGGACAAAATACCAAACATACAAATAAACGAAACTGTATGTAAAGGTAGGAAATTCAAGAACAAAACTTTATTCGATCTAATTGTTTACATTTTGTTAAATTGGTTACCACATTTCTGTTTTTCAAAATTTTTGACTTGTCTAAATTTAAAGAAGTTGCAGACGGCAATTGAAAGTAAGCGCAAATAGTAAAATAACAAACCAACAGGGTAGAAAACAAGGTTGCAAAAGAAGAAATGGCTTCTTACAAGCACATTCTTCTTTTTCTACGACGTTTTCTCAAGTAGAAAATCACTTGGACGTAAAATTCAGGGATTATACATTAAAGGATTCAGTCGATGATTAGGGGATGGGCTAGAACTTAAGGACTTTTTTCAAATATAGGTGCCAATAGGAGATGTAAAATGTAAGCAATACAAAAACTGAAGGTAAAGTCGATTACAGTCCAAACACAGGTAAACTGTGCAACAAAAGAAGGGACGATTTTGTTTTATCTTTCCTTTTTACCTTAAAATTTAAACATACTACGACCCAAATATCAAAAAAGTCAGAGATTTGGAAAAGGAAACGGTCTTCTAAGAAATAATACAGTCAATCTTGCACAATCGACCACCTCTATTAAGCGACCATTTCATTCGGCGGCTATCATCATAATTACCAAAACAAAGGATTTTCATAAATAGACTATTTCGGTCGTAAAATAATCAAAACTAAATCTTAACGGGTATGGACATTATCTGTCGTTTTAAAGCGAACATTGTCTTATTTGTATTTTCCATGACGTATCAATTACGTTACTGGCTTCTGCTAGCAAAACAGTCATTATCGACATCCCCCGAAGGCTAACGATTGACGATGTTTCCAAGTAGGGCATAGTGAATAAATCGCATTTAATTAAATTTCTTGTGTATTTCGTTGATATAAAACGAAGAAAGAATTTTTATCATGAAAATGACATTAATAACTTTGGGAAAATCAGTTTATTTTTAATATCTAATTTTCATTAAATCTGTTCAAGAGCAGTTTTTAGTGACAATCCTGAAATAATTTACCAATGCAGTGAAACAAATCCTTCATATAGGTGACAAAAAGTTTATTAAGAGACCATTCCTTTAAACGACCACATTTGCCGTCCCTTTGGTGGTAGCTTTATACAAGTTTAACTGTCAATATAAATATGGAAGTCTACTTACACGTGCCTAAAAAAGAAAAATAATAGCAAGGAAACATGTCTGCATTCAAGAAATCCTGATCTGTATTGTTGAAGATGACAATCGTATTTATAGCGTCTTCTTGTCCTCATGGTTACAAAAAATATTTAGTGGCATAAGAATTCAGAAACAAGGATTTTCTAATTAGGCAACTCTGCCAATATCATATTTCTTTCGCATCAAATCAAATCGAAGATAAACTGGGTTTTTGTTGAAGTTGTTATTTGAGAAGATTATCGAGGGATAATTACAACAGTGCTCGGTTTACTTTTATACCTACATTAGCACGAGTTAGACCAGATATCATCTGTCATCTCAGAAACATGACATTGAAACTACAGTCGAGACTTCACAAGCAAATTGAAGACTTCTCTAATTTGCCAGACTTGTATGGGACCAGTGTACGCCAGGAAATTGAAGTGTTATTTCAAAACTGTTTCTCATGGAGATAAATTAATCGGTAATTTACCCGGTTCAGAATTCATCAAACAATTTTTCTTGAACTTACAAAAGAGCTGATTATCCGATATGTATCGTTGGCGCATGAGCAAAGTGTCGTAACTCCAGCTTCACTGGAGCTGTAGCTACGATATTTTGCTACCGCACCGAAGATATTTCAAGCAAAACCAGAGCTCTTGTTATCAGATCCTAACTAAACTTGGCGTAGTTGATAACTTTTTATCACGATCTTTCTCCTCGGGACCGTTCATTTTCAGAACTTATGCGAGTACAACGTAGCCACCCACAATTGCAAGTGACGTCATATAGTGCTTACTTTTCTACGCTTGTTTTATAAAAAAAAGCCGATTTATATCAATTATAGATCGTAAATTATATTCATCTGAGTGAATAGCTCGGTAGTTACAAATTTCAAAATATTTATGATAGGAACGTTTGTTCGCGTTTTAGCGCAGTCGGCAGCGCGTCAGACTACCAATCTTCAATCATGGGATGCCATGCATGGGTTCGATCCCCGGCAGCAGCACATATCCTTTCCGATATTTGTCTCTCACCAATGGGTGAATAATCGTAGACCGAAGTGGGATAGCCGCTGGAGGCCAGGAATCCATTGTTAGGTGTTCCAGTCGCCGCGATATGACTGAAATACTGTTAAATGTGGCGCTAAATCCCATTCAATCATTTCTTTTTTATTTTTTTTACTGGATATCTCTTTGATTTTTTTCTCGTTTAATCTATCCTTTTCTATCATCGGTTTGTGGTGTATTTTTGTTCATATTCTATATATCTTATCTCTTTGAAGACATGAATTGAAAGAATGTATAGTTAAGATTTGTCGTAGAAAATCGTAAATAATTGAAAATGACTCAAAAGCCCTGACACGTTTCAAATATTTTATATCCTTTTCGAATTCACGCTGGTGCTTTTAAAAAGAATGGTATTAGCGTACATGCGTTAGAATTGATATCCAATATCTAGTTTGTCGTGACCAATCCTATCTTTAAAATGACGTGATCTTCAATGTTGCCTAAAACTCGCGCTCGCATCAAAAGTGAAAAAACAGAAATCATTAATTGAAAAAAAGAAATAAAAATATTGACCTTCTGGAAGACTCGAACCTACACATTGCATCGGCCATGGCGCAGTGGTTCAACACAGGACTCCTAGTCAAGGGTCCCGGGCCCGAGTTTGATCCCCGGCCGCGGCGCATATCATTTCCAACATATGTCTCCCACCAATGGTTGGATAATCGTAATGAGCAGCCGGAGGCTCGGAAAGGATTTAGTGGTAGTAATGGTGTGAGAAATACCAGGGATCCATTGTTAGGTGCTCCAGCCGCCCTGATATGACTGAAGTACTATTATAAGTGGCGTTAAACCCCTTTCAATCAATCAAATCTTCTCCAATAGCGAGTTCAGTGTGGTTGCCGCACCGTCTGTGCTATTTCCACTGGCGGGGTTCAAAGAGTCCTTTAACAATTTAACTGAATTCTGAGTATTTTAATGTAAACAAACAATGTCGTCCCTTTTAATGTTTGTACATGTATAGATGTACAAGTTATGGGGCGTAATCAAGTCAATTTTGCCTATAACTGTGTAGACAAAAATGACGTTTGATCACTCATTATAATTTGTACATCAACACGTATATTTCCTTGTTGTTATTACTGTGCGATAAAATAAATACGTATCGGTATGGTCTTTCTCATCAAAGTAAAGCCTAATGAGCCATATCTGCGACTTTTATCTTGTATTACAGTAACGAAGGAGAAAACTGTTTGATTGATGATCTCAGATTTCACGTTTTCTTCAAAGATGGTCTTTGAACACGCCAGTGTTCTTGACAATACATGTATATGGAGCTCGCGCAAAAAGTATAGACTTGGGAACGAACTTATACACAGAGAGAAAATAATTCAACCCTTGTTATGCTAATCCCAGAATGCTCCTGCACTTTGGTAGGTTTATAGACTAAGATCACCCTGCACAGACGTGCAGTCTGATCTTAGCCTACACTGCCGCCTTTTTGTTGATGTTGTGAAAGAAATATTTGAAAACAAGGTCAATCTTATTATGTCAAAGTTTTCAACTAAAGTGAAAAGAGGAAAATATTCAGCAGAACAAGGGTTAAAAAGACCAAATGAAAAGGCTTTTTAATATAATAGACTAGAGCAGATTGTAGAGTAACGTTGAAGGCTGTAATAAAGAATTTTCCAAATGTGGGAAAAGAAAAGGCATCAATTCCAGCAAGATTTTATCAAAACTATGTGCCGAATTGTTTTTAAACCTAGGTATAGGAAAGAACTCATTAAGAGGCTTTCGATGTTTCTGAAACCTTGATAAGAAAAAAATTGTCAATCGCCTAAAAATACGCTCAAACAGACGCTTATCACTTCAATTTGTGTAATATATATTATCTTCGCGGTAATCTGGAGGGAATAAATTGGATATTTTGGTTGTATAGGAAAGGTTCTGCGAATATCCAGGTTACATTTAGATATCACGAAATTCGGTTGTCGAAACCTCATTACCTCATTAACACATTACCCAAAGTCAACGGAAGGTAACAAATTGGCAAGCAAAACAGTCAACGTCCTAATTCATGTTACTCCAAATTGTTAGCACAAACTACGATGTCTACGTTCGTTTTGACGCTTACGTCAGTTTTAGCCTGATCTAAGCAGAATTGAACATAACTCCTGATGACGTAACGATGACGTTAATTTGAGCAAATTCAAATGGAGGCGTGATTCAAACGGTTACACGCACCCCGTGAACTACCCAATATTCTTTGCAACTGTCTCGGCTTAAACTAAAATAGAATAACAGCCAGTATGTAGGCTATTACGCTATTACACGATTAAGGAAATACCCTGGTTTATTTGATAAACGACCTCTAATTTTTGCAAAATTACTTTTCAGAATATTGTATTGAAAAAGTATATGTGAGGGAATAAAAATAAACACAAACTGTGAGGAAAACTTCGATACCTACCTTTAAATTGTGTTTTTACTTTCGTTGTTGTTGTTGATGTTGTTGTTTTGTCAAACAGTTATCTATGTTTATTCAAATTGCCAATTATATATATAGTTCCCAGAAAATTGTAATCATTGTCTATATTATCGATGCTTCGTATTTTTCGTAGATTTCCTATTTATATCTACTACTTGTGTAATTAATTCTGTCATTTTAGATGTATTTCTTTTTTGACGAACCAGATTCACTATTTCATTTCTTATCGTTTCATATTCATCACAATTCTTTAGAATCGGACTCGTACCTGCGATTAACCCCAGTCTGCATTTATCCATATGTTTTTAGCCAAAGTCATAGCGCAGTTGGTAGCGTACCAGACTCAGAATTTTCAATCAATAGTTGTCATGGGTTCTATCCCTGGCGGCGGCGGATATCCTTTCCGACATTTGTCTCTCACCAACGGGTAGATTATCTTAAATCTTAGTGGGATAGCAGCTGGATGCTAGGAAAGGGTGTAATGGTAGTTCTGGTTTGAGATAGACTAGGAAACCAGTGTTTGGTGCTCAAGCCGCCGCTATGTGACTGAAAGCTTGTCAAATGCGGCATTAAACCCCATTCAATCAATATCCATTTGTTAAGGTGATACCTTATTGCACGCTTGTATTTAGTTTGATTTTCTTCGATAAAACAGTGTTTATAATATCCTTGATCGATAATTACTAGTAGCCTTTTTTGTTTTTTTTGTTTTTTAGACAATACTTAGAAAATGGAAAAAAGAAAACAGAAGCAAAACTGTGGGAAATATTTGAATTTTTCATTCTACCTTGTCCTAAGTTTAGTGAAGTATGGATGTTAAAATTTGAGATTCTAGCTAAAATACCGGTAATATCGAGACCAAGAAATGTTGTTTATTAATTCAATACTTAAAAATAATTTGAAAGCCATTGTGGATGGTAGTGGTGCTAAAACTCCACTCAACCGCTCTATTTAACCGTAAACACATCATTTAGGACAATAAGGACCCCATGCTCCGGAAACAAGTAAAACCTAAAATAGCTGATCAAAAAATATAGTTCACATATAAAAGGTTTTAAATCCAAAGTTCTTCTAAACAAAAACAATCAATGAAATTTACTGAATAAAAAAGAAAAAGACTACGGACTGGCTTCGACTACGGAATATATCCTCAGTGCAAAACGCCTCTTACATACAAAATTGAAAACGTATAGTGAATTTCATTGTGACCTGATCTTCTGTAGCAAGTGTACAAGCAAAAAAGAAAGAACAATATCTACTCATCAAATGCCGAAATCTCAATCGCTTTTGGGCCAAGCTGCAGGACATACTCCCGACTCTACTGTCACTAGATAGTTCATTGTATGAGGTAAAAGCAGCAAATATTGTCACAAATTACAGCTTTACATTACTGAAATGGATCTGGAAATAGAAGATACATTCGAAGAAATTTCGATGCAAAAATAGATACCGGTAACTTGAAAAGAATCGCAACAACCAATGTCAGCAGACATGAACAGTTTCATAGATACAATAATAAAAAAATGATTACAACAACAACGTAGCCACAGCCTACTGTTATATAACTTACCAGAAGCAAACAATGAACTTTCGGAAGAGAAAAAAGAATAAAACATTGTATCAAAATTCGAACTAGCATCGTACATCGGAGTAAAATAGGAACATTCAAAGGTTTTAGAATAGGAAAATACGTTGAAAGAGTTATTGTGCTTGAATACTCTCCCGTGTGGTGAAACTACAAAACGGTCCGAATTCTACTACCGGGTAGCAAATTTAGATAGATAATAAGGCAGTAATCAAATCGACTCAGAAAAAAACGATTTTATTGGTCCATATACTCTAATTATCAACGGAAAATAGTTGATGGCCAATCTATCATGACAGACGATGGACATGGAACCATCACTAAAGCTCGCCGCTAAAAAAAGGCGAGTTTCAAACTCTAGTTCGGATGAGAGTAACCACTGTTTATAGGGACAAAGAGTATACATAATGAATAAAATATGTAAAGAAATATCTCGTCTTAGAGTAACTTGTCTCTGAAAAGGAATATAAAGTAAATAAGGCCTTAGTAATGATTGGTCCCATGTCTTTAACCTATTACCGAATAACGCAATTTTAGACTGGTCAAAATTAATGTTACAGACAACTTTTTCAGATATAATATATAAATGGTCCTAGGAAATAATTTCTTTTATATTGCATATAAATCTGCGTTTGAAGTTCACATCTCATTTGTGTACACCATATCTGTTTTGAATAGCAAATCTTTTGCTTTCTTCGAAAAAAATAAAAAGAAATATAGTAATTAATGTGTTGAAATGCTTTGAAATGCGCATGTTAGTAAAAAAGTCAAAATGTTTCCTCAAATCAAACACATTTTATTAGAGGTATGATGCAATCACACTCAGAGGTGAACGCACTTTTGTAAGATACCAAATAAGAGCTGTCAGTAAACAGCAACACTAGATTCAACTCCAATGATTGCCTGGGTAATAAATCCTTGCTTTCACTTTACAAAACAATAAAACTAGTCCAAATTGAAAGAAGTTACAAATAACAACTTTAAGTTGATAGAATTTAAAAGTCTCATGTATAGGGTAGGAAACATTGTTGAAAATGAAGAAATTGCTTGTTTCAAGCAATTTTTCCATTTTCTACAATGTCTTCCAAAGTTTCCTTTAGGGGCGAAAATAACCTATTCTCAGACAGCAAAATGTTAATATGCTGGTCCAAATTCAAAGGAGATGCAGATGACAAATTTAAGCTGATTAAATTAAATAATTCTTCATTTATGGCAGAAAAAATTATACTTCAAACATTGCTTCAACCTTGTAACAATTTCTTCATTATCCAAAATGTCTCCAAATTGCTTTTTTGAAGGGTGTCAAAAGGCAGCAATTGTGTGGGAATTGGTTTACCAATTACCTCCTTATCTCTTTTTTTCTACACACTAGAGAACAGAAACTGTGGAAAACGTAATGAGAAAAGGAGAAGTTGCTTGAATCAAGGAATTCCTTTTCATTCTCGCCTTCTGCAACTTTCATTAAAGACCAGTCCAAGAGTTTGCCTGGTAAGGGGTTAAAAGGTTGGCTTACATTGTAAGACCCATTATACAGGAGCGAATGTTCAAAACAAAACTTAAGTCATTGCAGAGATGTAGAAATTATTGCACATTAAACTTGAACAAAATGTTGTCAAAGTCTCATGATGACTTTCTTTTGAATACATCATGTTATTTCTTTAACATTATTTCAAAATTTATGAGCACAAAGTTATTCCAGAGAAATTTATAACATTATCCATCAGAGTAAACGAAAACAAATGAGAGATAAAATTCAGACCTTTGTCAAAATAAGTTATCTTCGATAAAAGAGAAAAAATGTATAAATACAGTTTTGATGGAAATATTTTTGAAAAGAATGAACTTCTCATTCAAGTTTCCAAAATAAGTTAAACGAAACTGAAACAAGAAAATATAAAATGGTTTGCAAGGATTATTTACCAAGAAAACTTAAATACAGTAGATGTGACAAAGAGATGACTTCTTATGATCAAGGTAAAGTACACACATGACATACTGATAGGACACACGACCATGCTTCACAATGATATATATTGGTTTTAATTTGCAACCCCTGAACAATTTCCTGTTCAATCCCTGATTTTTACGTCCCTGTGTTTTTACGTTCTTCCTTTCTTCCTTTTCCACAATATTTTCTATCCTACTGAATGATTATTTTTAAGATAAAATTGACTTTAAATTGTCGTCTGCAAAACCTTCAATTTTTAGACGGTTCTAAAATTTGCTAAAACAGTAACATATTTAAAGGTTAACCTATTTCAAGTACGTGTATTTGATGATGTTGAACATATGTTTTACATGTCAATATGACGATATAATCCTGTTTCAGATAGGAGAGGGGTTTTTTTTTTTTTTTTTGGTTTTTTTGCAGTATAATTCTTTATCCATTCCCTTTTCTATGTTATAGATAAATATTACTTATGTTAAGGAAAAGATCTTGAGGAAAATAGCTGGTAAAAAAAATCTTTCCACATAAGACTTCATTCTAATATAACTTTGACATAACATGCATCTGTCAAGGTTATTTCTAATGCAATATTGGTTGAAACATATAATTTGAAATTAAGCTGTCGGTCTAAAAACACCTTAGTTTTCAGTTTTCTTTTTGAATTACTGGCACGCAAGTATTTCTTCAAATAGCAAATTTAAAAGTTGAAAAGTCGATGTTTTCGTCTGGTAGAAAGCCGTCATCCTCCTGGTTCACGGAGTTTATCAAAATTTGCTACCCGTACGAAGGGAAGTCACTCTAACGACTTTGGGTCAAAGGGAAGTAAACAACGTTTTAGGAAAGGGTTATTGAAACCTTGGGGTCATAAAAATATCTGTATAATTACAGGACAAAAAATACTTCTATTAGGAATATGCTGTCCATGCCCGATCGAAACGTCACAGAAACAATACATTGCTATAGAAAACGTTCAAAGAAGAGCCACCAAATTATTATTTATTATATGTACAAAGGTAGACTTCTTCCGTCTTATAATGCTCAAGTATATAGAATACTGATATGATCGTTTTTGCCATCGACAAGTGATCTTCTAGTAATTGCCATGCAAATCAGACATAACCATAATCTGGATTAAAGGACCAACTACGTAGAAATACCTTAGTTCAAGTGTGGTTGACTCATAAAAATAGGTTGATTCTAAAAGTAGTAATTTTTTTGAAAGCACATTAAATAATCCTTGAAAGTAATGCTTCCTGATTTGAGCCGCTATACTACTGCCAAGTCATATCAAACACACAAAACAATGAAAATAGATGGGTCCATAGAAGTCAGACTTACAAAACGAGCCGGTAAGTGAAAGCACGTGGCCCGGTAAGTTACAAACTGTGAGATGTGTAAGATAGGTTGGATACCGGTTTAGGTAAACCAAACGATGTTCTAACTTATGCTAGTTGTAGAGATAGAGAGAGAGAAGTCGTATTCGCCATTGGTTGCGAGCAGTGAAAAGGGGTTGCATATTGGGTGAGACAGAAAGAATATTGAATGAGAAGCTTTGGTAAACCTATTTGAAAATGAAGGCCACGCGAATTCAAATCTACGGTTCCTGGCTTTATAAGAAGATCTAGTTCAAGGACAAAGATCTTTAGTATAAAGACTTTGTATGGATAAAAAAGCTGAAAACGACTGATTAACGGCGGGGTTGTTGAATCGCGCACGTTGCAAAACGACATTGATTTCACATCCACTATTACATAAAACAAATGGTTGAAGTGAGTTATTACAAAATTATGTTCAAGTTAAAGAAAATATTTTCATTGCCTAAATAAAGTTTATTTTGTCAAACTGTTGAAATTAAGAGTATTGCATAAATCTTTAGATACTCAGACTTCCGGGGTTCTATAACTACCCAATATTCTTCGCAGTTGTCTCAGCTTAATGTAAAAATAGAATGAAAGCCTATGTAGGCTATAAGGGGATTTCCCCGGTTTATATTGATAAACGACCTTTGATTTTCGCAAAACTACTTTGCAGAATATGGTATTGAAACAGTATATGAGAGGGAATAAAAATAATCAAAATCTATGACATGAAAAAAACATCGATACATACCTTTACATTTTGGGGGGTGTTGTTGTTGGTTTTTTGTTGTATTTGTCCAACTGCTATCTATGTTGATTCAAAGAAATCGTATTCGCCATTGGTTGCGGGCAGTGAAAAGGGGTTGCATATAGGGGTGAGACAGAAAGAATATTGAACGAGAATCGTTGGTTAGAGTCAACAAATTTCCATTTTGAAAATGAGGGCCGCACGAATTAAAATCTACGGTTCCTGGCATTATAAGGAGATTTAGTTCAAGGACAAAGAGCTTTAGATTAAAGACTTAGTATTGATAAAAAAGCTGAAAACGACTGATAAACGGCGGGGTTGTTGAATCGCGCACGTTGCAAAACGACATTGATTTCACCTCCACTGTTACAAAAAACGAACGGTTGTATTGAGTTGTTACAAAATTATGTTCAAGTTAGAAATATATTTTCTCTTCCTAAGTAAAGTTAATTTTGTCAAACTGTTAAAATTAAGAGCATTTGCATATAATCTTAAGATACTCAGACTTCCGGGGTTCTTTTACTGCAAAATGGAGTTACATTTTAAACTGCAACGAAAAATTGTTGACAGTCCCAGGTCGAGTCTTTTTTGACCAATTGCGCCTCCCAATCAAAGATAAACTCAACCAATCAAATCATTGAATTATACCGGAATTGAATTTGAACTTTTACATTTATTTTAAACATCTTTTGGTTTGACGACTTAAACTTCGTAATTATAGCTAATTCAAGTTGTAGTTACGACGTTTACGTCGCCAACCAACCCCCTTTTTTCCGTTACATGCTACAGGCCATACATTTTACAAAATAAAGCCGTTTAAAATCGAAGTTGAACTTCCTTTTGGAGTCAACGGGTGGGGCAAGCGATTGGTCAGTTTTGATATGTTATGCATATTCTCTTCTAGATACAGTATTTTCTCATATGTTGTTTGCGGTATGATACAAACTGCAAGGTAATGCAGAGAAAACCCAATTTTAACTCATGTCTTGCCGAATAAAAAATCGAATACAGTACTGCTTGAAAATCAAAGGACAGAGAGGAATGAAAAGTCTTATTGAGAGTCAATATTTCTTTCGAAAATTGATTATTTATATATTAATACTTATGTGCAGGCTGATCTTTGTGTTTAGCTCCTGCCAAAACAAGAATATAACCCGGGTTCAGCATAACAAGGGTAAAACACGGCTTACTTACGCACATTTTGGTAAATTAAGAGGTTAGTATATTGAGTTAGTAGAGATATTGTCTAATTAAAAAAATGTCTCCTTTCCTCTCAATAATATTTTATTCAAAGCTTACCTATACTTGTTTATCATCGGCTTTCTATTGACTGATACTTGACCTTCATTTCTAGTTTACCTATTTGAAGACGACATAATTTGGACTGGTCTAAATAGAAAGAAGCTGCAAAAGACATTTCAAAGTACATTGGAATTGAAAATTAATTCTCATAAAACATAGAAAAACACAACATTGGGGGAAAGGACATGTGACAAGTATTATTGTCCTCTTTTTCACCATTGCTTTTTGGGTATCGTATACAAATGGCCACCATTCTAAATTTGGACGGTTGGTTTAGTTTAGTCAAGGTGACTAGTCATCTCAGAGTGACTTTATAAAAGGAGGCTAACAAATCGAAAACCGTCTTTAAAAATAAGATTGACTTTAATCAACTACAAAATGACAAATAAGTGTCCATAACTGGTTGCCCTTATCACTTTTTAGGACATTGCCTAATTATGTGTAAAAAAAATGGATTGTATGAAAGAAGAAAAATGTGCGAGTGAAAATAGGCTGCCCTGTAGTTACAAAGGTTACGTCGCCAATCTGCCATTTTTTTTCTTTATTGTTAGATTGTTTTAACTATAAATTTTACAATATAACGCCGTTTCATTTTCGAATTGGAACTTTTTGTCAAAGTCACTCGGCGGGGTAAGCTAAGTCAGTGGGCGGGGCCAGAGAAATCAAAACATCCTTTTTATGACTGACCTGTCAAAACGAGTTATTGGTCAAGACCAGTGATAGAGGGCGATTATGAAAAAACTCAAAAACTTCATCAACTGATAAATGCTTGAGAACCTAACCGCGGGTTCTTACATTTCTACTGATATACCATTCACTATTACAAGAGCATTTGAAACACTATACTATCAAATTCGAATCCACTCGAGCATTTCACATGCAATACACGACAAAGTAGGTTCCTGTCCGCATTGAAATGACTAATTACACAATAAATTAACCTTTGTCATGTTGAAAAATCCCCTACAGAATTTCATTGGATTCAAAAGGATAGCGCTAATTGTGGATTAATATCTATTTTGAGAATTTATCTTAGAAACTATTCTGGCTCTAAGGAACAATCAGGTGGTATAGACTAAGATCAAGCGACACATATGCGTAGGCTGATCTTTGTCTATACCTTCTGCCAAAACAGGAATATTCTAAGATCATTATGACAAGGTTAACACAATCAAAATATATAGGCTTGTGGAATAACAAATTTGTGCCGAGCCTTGTAAATAAGTCATAATATGGTAGATTATGGACTGTTACTACTAAACCAAACTAGATGGTTGTCCTAGGACAACTGCTGTCGAGCCCGCAAAGTTTTGAAGGCATCATGCTCCGGACTAGCACAATTTTAGTGATTGACCTTGAGCTTTGACCTTGAACTTGAAGCTATCGAAAACATTCTTTCAAATGGCACATCCACTCATGATGGAGAATAATCTTGCCAAATTCTTTTGAAATCCATCCCTATTTGTACGAGAAATGCTCTTGACAATCACAATTTTAGTGTTTGACCTTGAGCTGTGACCTTGACATTAGAACTATCCCAAAATTCTTTCAAATGGCACATCTACTCATGATGGAGACTAATTGTGCCAAGTTATTTTAAAATCCATCCATAAATGTAGGAGAAATTGTCCGGACAAATTCGGACAGATGGACGGACCAACAGACTAACGCACAAACACCGACTTGTCAAAGTGACAACTATGGCTCGCTCACCGTAAGCGGGCTCGACAAAAATTGAATTTAAATTAGATATAATAAATTGGCAGAAATGAATAAGATCATGTTCATAAAGATCATTCCGGCATTCGATGTCTCACACAGGAATTCGTCTAGCACAGCGGTATCATTGTTACAGTACTGCATCGTTTCTGATTCACAGAAAACACTGTAGCAACCCTCTGATACTGGGCTCGTGCCGTTAACACACGGGTCATCACATCCAAATGTATAGCTTATCCCTGTGGTGGAACACGTTTTAGATACCTACAAAATAGAAAAAAGAAATACTGTTTAGCTAGCAAAGCGTCAGCTTTGATAGCTTAAGTAAATAGACAAAGTTTTGAGGTCTTCTCAGAGTTCAACGAGTGCAAACTGCCACTGGAGGCTTAACCACTAAATCCATTAAATGCCTACGCCATAAAAATGCAGTTCTAATGTATTTAAGTAATTATATTGCAAGCTCTGCCTGCATGTTCATCTCCTTTCTATTTTTAGCTCACTCGAGCACATCGTGTTCAAAATGTCTGATCAGTGTCTTAAAAGAAGTTGCAGACAAAAATTTCAAATTACTGAAAATTCTAAAATATATTTCTCTCTTGGTAGAAAACAATGTGGAAAATTAAGCAATTTCTTCATTTTCCACATTATTTCCCAGAACTATTCTCTAAATGGACTTCAAAAGGAGGGATTGTTTGGGATTGAGTTAACATCTTGCTTACTTAAACGTCGTTTATTCATCATGATAACCTGTGACAAAGAAGATTACTGAAGAAAAACCATGCTTTGCTAGCTTACAGTACTTTCAGTACTTTGATTTTTTTCATGACCGCGTTATATTCTTTTGTAATCCCCCCCCCCTAGTAGTACATTATATGCAATGTCTTTAACAAACAACAAAATTGAATGATTTACAAGTAAAGGGTTAATTACTCTCAAAGCGTTTTACTAGTCTTGTCATGATACTTACTTAAAAATATTTTTTACATATGATTGTAACATAATAATTGTTGTCAATCGGAAAGATCACTAGAGAACAACTTTCGCGACAACAGATCGCGCTGTCAATCGAAAAATACGATGAACGAATCATTTTATTTTTGTATACCGAAATTGAATTTCGAATTCAGAAATCTATGCAAATCATCGTTTTGATCTGTAATCGTCTGTCGACTTAAACGGCATAACATGTTAATGTAGCTGTATTAAGAAATTTAGGTCGCCTAGAAACAGTTTTTAGCTAGCAAGGCGTCAGTGCAAACTGCCACTAGAGGCTTCACCACTGTCTCTATTGAATGCCTACGCCAGTTCTTATGTATTTCAGGAATATTGCAAACTCTATTTAAATTGTAGAGAACTCTTTTAAAAGAATGCTATCTAAGCCATTCCAACTCAATTCCACTTTTAAGCATCTCAAGAAAAAGGTTTTGAAAAAATTGTGGACAATGAAGAAATTGCTTGTAACAAGCAATTTCTGCATTTTCAACGATATTTTCTTTCCAACAAGGGAAAGATTTCCTAAATTCAACCAACTTGAAATTGTCGAAATTTTTTCGATTTGAAACATTGTCAGATTTTGTCATATTGTAATGATTAACTTCTGGGTTACTTTAATCTTGTTTATTTATCATAATAACCTTTGGAAAAGGAGATAAGTTAGTAAAACTATGCTTTGCTAGCTTACAGTACTTTCAGTACTTTGATTCAATTTGTTTTACAAATTACAAATCCTGTGTATTATGATAGAAAACGCGTAAAATGTAAGTTTTGTTAGATCTGATCCATGCAGATTGTATGTGGTTACAAGTACACGTCATATTAATCGATTTATATTTTTGTTCATGCATTATTTCGTACGGGATAGGAATGACTGCTTAAAGTTTATTTACATTCAATGTCTATGTATCTTTGATAAGATTCCGTTTGGGACAGGGCTTGATTGATTAATTATTAGCCCCGCCTAATTACTCCGTTAGCTCCGCCCATTGACACCGCCAGGAAGTTCTACTTTCATTCTAAACGGCTCTTTTTTGCAAAGTTTATGGTAATTAGCATTTAAAAAAGTAAAATGGTTGGTTGGCGAACTAAACGTTGTATATAGCTTTATATAGCTATAGCTTTAATAAGCTGTAGCTACGATGTTTAAGTCACAAAAACAAAAAGTGCTTCACATATATGTCGGCCATTACTTGGAGTTTAAAGTTAAGTTCCAGTGTAAATGTATGATTTGATTTGGTTGACTGACTATTTGATAGACAGCCGCGATTGTTCATAGCGGACATGGTATAAATGTTCGAATATATACTTACGTAACACTTTAGAGCAAAAGTTACACAAAAATTGTTTTCTACCAGGAACTGTTCTGAACAATTTTCACCATTACATGTGAAGTTATAGCATCTCTGAAAAATGGATAAATTAATATCTTTTAATGTTACATATTCTTTAAAATCACAATTTAGCTATTTAATAAGAAGGAGCAATATATGCCATAGCCCTGTTTTAAAATTTAAAACAACGATCGAAATTTACATGCATAGAAATACAAAGGCGCTGTTAATAATACGATGAAATTGATTTGCGCAATTGCCACGTCCACTTTACAGTCAGTAACATGTAACAACAAAGTAAAATGGTTGGTTGGTGACCTAAACGTAACTAATAATCAGAATAATCCAGGCAATAATCAGAAAATTATGACGTCATCAAAAGATAAAGGCATGAAGTTACGTCATTTAGGCAGGTCTTCTTTTATAATTGGTCGTATGTAAATAACGTCACGAAATGAGTGAGAATAATTATTAACCCATTACAAACACGGTGACGCTTTTTGACGTCCCTCAAGAAAAATAACTGAGAAATCATTGTGTAAGATGAAGAAATTGCTTGTCATAAGCAATTTCTTCATTTTACACAATGATTTCTCTCTAGAAATTTGAAAAAAAAATGTAAAATTTCATATACTTTAAAATGTTGTCTGCAACTCCTTTTAATTTGGTCTAGTTTATTTTTTTCTTGTGTGGTAATGGATTAAACTTACATAACCAGTAGACGCTCCTGGCGTTCCTTGCGTTTGAGTTACGTCTGTGGTGTTAGCAGTGTTTCCTACTGTGATTCTCGGACTTGAAGTGATTGTTGGCGTCGAAGCTCTTGAATCTAGAACCAAACGATATAACTATTTAACGGTTAGTGATAGCTATATTGTCAGGTTTAATACGTAGGGAATAGTATGTCACAATAGAGATACAACATCTTGTGTTTGCATTGACCTGCGAAGGAAAATTTTGACATTTCACGAGACCGAAGGTCGAGGGCAATATCCTATTTTCCTAGGCTGCGAGAAGCAAATACAGGATTAAGGCCACTGTCTCTCTTTAGAGGACACGAAAACAAATTGATTGTGAGAGTTCTATAGCGATTCCATAAGCTTAACCCATTCCCACACAGGTCCTCCTTTTAACACCCCTTAAGAAAAAAAGCAACTTTTGAATACATTGTGAAAAATGAGGAAATTTCCTGATACAAGCAAATTCTTTTTTATCCACAATGTTTTCAATCGAAAAGAAAAGTACTAAAAAATATAGAATTCCATCAACTTGAAAGTGTCGTCTACAGCTTATTTCAATTTGAACCACACTAAATTTGTTGTATAGGACTGGATTAAAGCTTTCGTCGCAATTAGTGTATACTAAGCCTAGGAATTACCTAAAAATTGAATGCAGGTCAGATTGAGTCTGAAGAAGCCATTAATGCACGTGCATAGTCCGACGTCATCCGCATTCTGAAATGAAGGCTCGGACTCCGTATTTCCGCCGATTTCCCTTCGTTTTCGAGGATTGATCGTAAATGGGTTTTTCTCGTCTGGGCAAACATCAAACTCGGCCCCAACTCCAATACGACAAGAGCTGTTGCCAATACCCTTGCTTATACAATCATCGTCGGAACAGCAGATAACTAAAATGTGAAAAACACTAGAATTAGATAGTTTGGAATTATTGAATAGAATAGAGAAGATATGACAGGTCGTCCCGCCAATTAAAAAAACGTCTACCCATCAAATCGTTGATTTACACCGGGATTGAACTTCGGACTCCGTCAATTGCCGGCATTGATGTGGAGCTTTTCTGTTAGTTAGGCGACTTTAACATCACCACTACAGCTTATTAAAACTGCAGCTACGACGTTTTGGTCGCAAACCAACAAATCTATATCTTTATTTCAAGTAACTGGCCATAAATGACGCCGTTTTAACCCATTCCAACTCAATCCCTCCTTTTTACGCACCTCGAGAAAAAAGCTTTGGAAAACATTGTGGAAAATGAAGAAATTGCTTGTATCAAGCAATTTCTTCATTATCAACAATGTTTTCTATCCGAAAAGACTAAAAATCTCAAAATTCCACCAACTTGAAATTGTCGTCTGCAGCTTCTTTCAATTTGGACCAGTTTAAAATTTTACTGTGTTGGAATGGGTTAAATCGAACTTGAGCTTCCTGTTGGAGCGAAATGGGAGTGACACCAAGGACCCGTAAACTGATACAGGAAGTTGTTATAAACTAGTTACGTTTACACGAATCATTTGAGAACCGCTAATAGGGGTTTCGGATAAATAAAGCATATGTAAAATGTAAGGGCAAAAATTAAAACATAGCATAGCTAAGATTATGGCAATAGTGCCACCGGGCGTTGTTTCATCTCGGCAGCTCTAGGCTGTTTTTTTTTTCTTTTTATTTTATTTTTAGCAAAACACAAAACGTTACAGGTTAATGATATGATGCTTACATTACTACTAGATCTCGAATATTTGTACAGATACATCTAAAAATTTAGCTGTATATCTACTTACGTTGTTCTTCTACACAGCTCTGGTTAACTAGCACAAATCCCGGTGCACAGGTACATTCACCGGAAAAAGGACGTAACGATGTATCAGCGTCCCTTTTTCGTCGATTAACAAACAAGCAATCCTGTTGGTCTTCCACATTGCTTGGCTCACCACACACACTGTTGGGTCCAAGAACTGTGTCGCATTCTTCATCAGAGCAGCATTTCCGAGATTCTATAAATGTTACGGCGAAACCATCGTAACACAAATCGACAATGACAATGATCAACAATGACAATCAAAAACTTGATTAGCCAATTAAATCAGGCTGTATGTCGTATTTCACGTCCCTGACAATACAGTTAATTTTGCTTGAGAGACCACCTCTATTAAGCGACCAGTTGCATTGAGCGCCCACACTCAAAATCCCGGATTCAAAATCAAATGCTCGCGTAAGAAGTGGTCGTATTTGCTGAAAGCATATCATGAATAAATCCAATATTGTTCGAACTCATTAGAATCGCCTCGGTGAGACGATTCTAATGAGTCCAAACAACAAATGATTCAACGAGATTTCTGTTATAGTTTGTGTGTGCATTCGAATCAATCCTTCCTATATTTCTCAGATATATGTTTCTAGAGACCGTTTTATTTAGTGACCATTTTTTGGTTGCCCCTTGGATGGTCGGTTAATGCAAGATTTATTTCAGATGTTGAGCCGTCCCTGAACGACCAAAATATGTTTTATCAGCTCTTTTAATCTAACCCTCACAATACTTTTAAAATTTTGCACCCTAACAAATGTCTAACAGTTTTTATTCCAGCACAGATGCGCACCTGCCAGTTATACCTGAAAGGGGAGTTGGGCAGTATATATAGATAGATAGATAGATAGATAGATAGATAGATAGATAGATAGATAGATAGATAGATAGATAGATAGATAGATAGATAGATAGATAGATAGATAGATAGATAGATAGATAGATAGATAGATAGATAGATAGATAGATAGATAGATAGATAGATAGATAGATAGATAGATAGATAGATAGATAGATAGATAGATAGATAGATAGATAGATAGATAGATAGATAGATAGATAGATAGATAGATAGATAGATAGATAGATAGATAGATAGATAGATAGATAGATAGATAGATAGATAGATAGATAGATAGATAGATAGATAGATAGATAGATAGATAGATAGATAGATAGATAGATAGATAGATAGATAGATAGATAGATAGATAGATAGATAGATAGATAGATAGATAGATAGATAGATAGATAGATAGATAGATAGATAGATAGATAGATAGATAGATAGATAGATAGATAGATAGATAGATAGATAGATAGATAGATAGATAGATAGATAGATAGATAGATAGATAGATAGATAGATAGATAGATAGATAGATAGATAGATAGATAGATAGATAGATAGATAGATAGATAGATAGATAGATAGATAGATAGATAGATAGATAGATAGATAGATAGATAGATAGATAGATAGATAGATAGATAGATAGATAGATAGATAGATAGATAGATAGATAGATAGATAGATAGATAGATAGATAGATAGATAGATAGATAGATAGATAGATAGATAGATAGATAGATAGATAGATAGATAGATAGATAGATAGATAGATAGATAGATAGATAGATAGATAGATAGATAGATAGATAGATAGATTTTTGCAAACTAATGTTCTTTGACGAATAGTTTGTTCAGAGATTAGTGTGCGTATCTAGCGACCAGTCAATTATTTGACCATACACTTTTTTGTACCAAGCGGGAAAAAAGTTAGAAAATTTGAATGCTGTATAAAACATATCTTCTAAACAGACCCTAATTTTTTTTTACTGAAAACGTAGTAATTGATATTTAAATCAGTGAATTTTTGACGAATAATAACTTTGTAAATTGTTTCGAGATTCAGGTTAAAATGATGTTATTGTCTTGTTCGAGCTGTAGTTACGTCATTTAAGTAGTGTAATCAAACAATTTAATTTTTTAGCTAGCAAAGCGTCAGCTTTGATAGAATAAGTTAACAGACAAAATTTTGAGGTCTTCTCAGGGTTCAACGAGTGCAAACTGCCACTGGAGGCTAAACGACTAAATCCGTTGATTTCCTAGATCATAAAAAGTTGTTCTTATTTCAGGAATATTGCAAACTCTGCCACTTCATTTTATGGCCTCGTGAATTAACTTTATTCAAATTGAAGACAACTCCTTCAAAGCGTGCTATTTAACCCAATCCTACTCAATCGCGCTTTTCAAGCATCTCAAGAAAGTAGCTTTGAAAATATTGGAGCTTATTGAACAGTTAGTCATAGAGTGACCAACTGTGTTCTTTCAATAAAGGATCCAGCGTGATACAAGAACACTCACATTGATTTACTTTAGAAAAGTCAAGGTGACATATATGTCCATGGGGTCGGGTGTTTCCATTATTATATATATGATTTCAATGTAAACAATTTATGTTTATGTCATAACACATGTCACTATAATAATAAAATTTACTTTCTTACTTACTGTATCGTCAGATTAGGACAGGCTCGCATTTCAAACTTTAACAAAGCCGCTTTGTTAAAGTCGACGACGGTACCAGTCTATGAAAATTTGGCACACCTCTGATATAATGCTAATAGAACAAAGGGAAGATAACACAGAAAGGGTCCTCATTGAGAATTTACCCGAACTTCGGGATAGGAACAAAGATATATTTCTGTTTGAGCCCTATGATAGTTGAATAAAAATATATGACACTATTTGTTGGTTGTTCTTTATTACAATTGAAATGAAAGCAATATATTTATTCAAATTTGAAGTAAATTGAAGTGTGTGAAGTTGGCAGGACATTAGACATTAGACATTAGACATTCGACCGAATGTCTAACTGGGAAATTAGACATTCAAATATCAATGTCTAACTGCATAATTAGACATTAGACATTCGATTAGACATTCGAACAAACCCGTTTTTTAATGTCTAACTGCATAATTAGACATTAGACATTCGATTAGACATTCGACCAAACCCGTTTTTGAATGTCTAACTGCCCAATTAGACATTAGATATTCGATTAGACATTCGACCAAACCCGTTTTTGAATGTCTAACTGCCCAATTAGACATAAGACATTCGATTAGACATTCGACCAAACCCGTTTTTGAATGTCTAACTGCATAATTAGACATTAGACATTCGATTAGACATTCGACCAAACCCGTTTTTGAATGTCTAACTGCCCGATTAGACATTAGACATTCGATTAGACATTCGGCCAAAACCGTTTTTGAATGTCTAACTGCCCAATTAGACATTAGACATTCGATTAGACATTCGAACAAACCCGTTTTTGAATGTCTAACTGCCCAATTAGACATTAGATATTCGATTAGACATTCGACCAAACCCGTTTTTGAATGTCTTACTGCCAAATTAGACATTAGACTACGATAAGACATTCGACCAAACCCGTTTTTGAATGTCTAACTGCCCAATTAGACATTAGACATTCGATTAGACATTCGACCAAACCCGTTTTTGAATGTTTAACTGCCCAATTAGACATTAGACATTCGATTAGACACTCGACCAAACCCGTTTTTGAATGTCTAACTGCCCAATTAGACATTAGACATTCGATTTGACATTCGACCAAACCCGTTTTTGAATGTCTAACTGCCAAATTAGACATTAGACATTCGATTAGACATTCGACCAAACCCGTTTCTGAATATCTAACTGCCCAATTAGACATTAGAAATTCGATTAGACATTCGACCAAACCCGTTTTTGAATGTCTAACTGCCCAATTAGACATAAGACATTCGATTAGACATTCGACCAAACCCGTTTTTGAATGTCTAACTGCCCAATAAGACATTAGACATTCGATTAGACATTTGACCAAACCCGTTTTTGAATGTCTAACTGCCCAATTTGACATAAGACATTCGATTAGACATTCGACCAAACCCGTTTTTGAATGTCTAACTGCCCAATTAGACATTAGACATTCGATTAGACATTCGACCAAACCCGTTTTTGAATGTCTAACTGCCCAATTAGACATTAGACATTCGATTAGACATTCGACCAAACCCGTTTTTGAATGTCTAACTGCACAATTAGACATTAGACATTCGATTAGACATTCGACCAAACCCGTTTCTGAATGTCTAACTGCCCAATTAGACATTAGACATTCGATTAGACTTTCGCCTAAACCCGTTTTTGAATGTCTAACTGCCCAATTAGACATTTGACATTCGATTAGACATTCGACCAAACCCGTTTTTGAATGTCTAACTGCCCAATTAGACATAAGACATTCGATTAGACATTCGACCAAACCCGTTTTGAATGTCTAACTGCCCAATTAGACATTAGACATTCGATTAGACATTCGATCAAACCCGTTTTTGAATGTCTAACTGCCCAATTAGACATTAGACATTCGATTAGACATTCGACCAAACCCGTTTTTGAATGTCTAACTGCCCAATTAGACATTAGACATTCGATTAGACATTCGACCAAACCCGTATTTGAATTTCTAACTGCCCAATTAGACATTAGACATTCGATTAGACATTCGACCAAACCCGTTTTTGAATGTCTAACTGCCCAATTAGACATTAGACATTCGATTAGACATTCGACCAAACCCGTTTTTGAATGTCTAACTGCCCATTTAGACATTAGACATTCGATTAGACATTCGAACAAACCCGTTTTTGAATGTCTTACTGCCCAGTTAGACATTAGACATTCGATTAGACATTCGACTAAACCCGTTTTTGAATGTCTAACTGCCCAATTAGACATTAGACATTCGATTAGACATTCGACCAAACCCGAATAGAATTTCTAACTGCCCAATTAGACATTAGACATTCGATAAGACATTCGACCAAACTCGTTTTTGACTGTCTAACTGCCCAATTAGACATTAGACATTCGATTAGACATTCGACCAAACCCGTTTTTGAATGTCTAACTGCCCAATTAGACATTAGACATTCGATTAGACATTCGACCAAACCCGTTTTTGAATGTCTTACTGCCTAATTAGACATATGACATTAGATCAGATATTCGACCAAAGCCGTTTTTGAATGTCTTACTGCCTATTTAGACATTGGAAAATAGGAAGTTTTAACACTTTTGAAACACACCATATCAAAATTCCTTTGCGTATTGCATTAAATACACTTAAGTTTCTTTAATCAAATAAACGTTCTTTTAAAGATGTTTTTAAGCGATTGAAAGATAAAATTATTGGCTTTCAACACTTTAGATGTCTTTTAACTCATTCGTTCTGACGTCAGTTTGACGCTGATTTCATCTACAAATTGATTGTAAATTTTGCCATACCCTATACCAAACGGAACATTTTGACCAAAATCGATAATTTAATCCAAATTACCGATTGATTGTTATTGTTTTCCGATGAAAAAGATGAACAATTTATGATTAGAATTTCAAACGGTTTCATTCAAAGACTTCATAATTCTTTTTAAATCTGTCATTGCACGTCGAAAAAAGTAAGCTGATCAATGTCTAGGCCAAAGATATGGTCTAGGTAACCGGACAAAAGCCCCTCCGGACAATATCCCCTTCTATGTTTTTTGATATGGCGGACATTATCCCCTTCCTAAATTTACCAGGGCGGACATTAGCCCCTTCGCCATTCTAACAGGGCGGACAAAATCCCCTTCCTCATATCAACAGGGCGGACATTATCCCCTTCATCGTTTTAGTACTGCGGACAAAAGCCCCTTTCTGTAATATATCGCAGACAATTCACGGTTTCTGGATTGGATATAATTCCGGTATTTCACATGAAAACCAGTCAAAGATTGTAAAAATTAAAAAAATAATCAATGATATACACTGATTCTACTGGCGACTGATATATTGTAAAATAAAAACTCATACAAAATTGTAGCTACGATTTTTCGGTCTCATACCAACACCATGTATACAAAAGAGAAAAAGATAAGATCATATGGAAAAGGTAATAATATAGCTAATATTCAGCATGTTCTATTTTGTTAAGTCGGATTTATATCTTCGAGTGTCAGGACAACATATTTCCAGATGGCTTCGAATAGTAAAAAGTTAAAACGAGATTCATTTTAAAGAAACATGCTGGTAAAGAGGGACAAGCTCCTCTTTGCCTTTACCAAGACGTTTTCTAAGATACAAATTTTATGGAGTCGCTCGCATAGAAATGTGCAAAGGTATTCAGTTAAAAATTGAGCACTGGTTTATTATTCAATAAAAAAAGAGTAAAATTTATATTAATCTGGGCTTATTGTTCGTTTCGTTACTTAAGCCGGAAGAAACTAAGAACAATTTTACGAAGGGGATAATGTCCGCCGATCGAGGGGATGGTGTCCGCCCTGTTAATAATAGGAAGGGGATTTCGTTCGCCCTATCCGAATGACGAAGGGGCAAATGTCCGCCCTGTTGAATTTAGGAAGGGGATAATGTCGATCTTGTCGAAAAACATAGAAGGGGCTATTGTCCTAGATTCATGGCCTAAAAGAAGTAATAGTTATAGTTCATTTCTGACAATTTACGCGATTCAACCTAAGCGGAGCGCAAGTTTATTCGTGTAAATTGTCAGAATATGAACAATAACTGTTTTACCGATCGACTTAAATTTTCATCCAATAACGCTATATCCAGTGAGTCGCGAGTAAATCTATGATGTCGGTCATTTTTGTTGCGTCATACATTCTTGAATAAAAGCGACGTAAACAAAAAGGGGGAGCAAATTTGACCATTCTCATGCTTTGATAGATGTTTTGTCATTTGTCGTGACGGTTTCAACAGGAAAATTACGCTCTAACTCATGCTTGGCGAACAAAAATTTGCGGATTCAGCTAAAATAATAGATTTTATATTCTATTTTTTAAACTTTTTACGGACAATCTTTTTTAGCATTTTATTTTGAAAAGTAATAATTAAAAAATACGGGTCGTCTAATGCGGGATATCAATTTCCACAAATGTTTGCAACGAGAATGGTTCAATGGGCCCCTACCGATATACGGAGTTGTCCTGAAAATTGCCCTATAATTAACTCCCTTGACTTAACTGGGTAGTTCCGGTTTAAATTTGCTATATAGAGAATATAAGGGCTGAGACTAAATGTTCCTATTTTGCGTAGAATCAGATATTTTTTTTCAGAAATCAATACAGAGGAATGTTGAGTACTCTTAAAATTCTCTTAGAAAATGGAGTTGATGTGGTAGTTTATATTAACGTTGACACGTTTTAATCGTTTTTTTCTCCCGACCTAGGAACCAATTTCATTCTCGTCCAGTTTTCATATTTTAATTCTCATTTTCGAAACAAAATTAGCAAAGGCGTCCTTTGTAGGAAATCATTGCGTTTACTTCTTTAACTTGAAAAGACTTATCAAAACAAGGAAACCACACAACAACAACTAAGAATAACCATATTGCGATAAAGAGTACTTTTTACGCCGATTTTCTCCACATTTGAAAGATCCATTATTTTCGGTACACATGGCTATTAATTTTTTGTTCGTATCCTCTTTCGTTCTGAGATTTTTTTTTTTTTTCTGTGAAGGGTTAATGGTAAATCAAATTTAAAAGTGCTGTTTTAATAACTTACACGCTTCTGATCGTTATCTCTGATTGCGTAATAGACCACGGGTGGTATTTTGGATGTACACTGGATATATCTCATAATGATCGGCTATTTGCTTTTGATTTTCACCCGATTCCCCTTATTACAAGTAACAAAGGAAGTCGTTTGCTATTCCCTTTAATTCTAAGGAAATTACGAGTTTGTACATTTTAGATAGGATTATAAATGCAAGAGGTAAAGGAAATCTATTTTAAAACGTTTCTCATTTAGAAAAATTTGGAAAAAAATGTTTAAGTAAGAAAAATCTGAAAAAAAAAATTACAACAGAAAGATTTACATACATTGTATCATATATGTTATTGCATGATATATCTCAATATAGTAATAAGAATTTGGTGAATGGATTAACACGTTCAAAAAGCTTGTCTTAGTTAGATCTTTGTGACACTTCTTACGGTCATCTCTTTTATATTCCACTTTTTTATTTCTCACTTTTTCTCAAATACTTAAATATATGAAATGATATATAAAACAAAAAAAAAAGAATTCAATAGGGTAGAAATACTGTGGAAAGGGAACAAATTTGCTTGCAACAAACTTATTCTTTTTCTACAATGCATTCTCAATTTGCATATTATTTTTCTACAATGTATTCTCAATTTGATAGCCACCGGGACGTATAAACCAGGGTTAACAAGAATAAATTTTACATAAAAAATATAAATTTTCATCAGATGCTAAAGCTTGTGCAGGTTGATTGATTTAAATTGGTTTACCAATTCCCACACAATGACGCTTTTAGGCACCCATTAAGAAATATAATTGGGAAAACATTGTGTAAAATGACAAAATTGCTTGTAACAATCAATATTATCATTTTGCCGGATGTTTTCTACCCAGAATGATGGAAATATCTATAAAAATTCAAGACAAAATGTTGAGTTTCATTTTCAGATGTTATAAAAATCTAGATATGCTTGAATTTACTGAGCTTTCATTGATTTGCCAAAGAATGGTGACTGGTTTATTATTATTTTTTTCTAGTCTTTTTTCGTAGTAGGGGTAGATACCTTTAAAATGCCACTGCTCTTAGGCGTGTAGCTATTTAGAACAATCTTTGCTAATGTAATGACTTAACGGTAAACCCTTACAACGGAAACAACATCGCCCAGCAAGGCTAATAAAAATAACCAAAACTGAAATTTGCGTTTCTTTAGTCCTTCAGTGTATGAGTTGTGCATTTATGTTATCCACGATACAATTGAAAAACCAACCACATTAAAATCCAGCATTGAGATTAAAATCAAATAGCAAGGTAATCACTTATGCCCCTTACAGAGACCAGGAGTGTGCGTCGAATAGTTGACATCAGCCGTAAAATGTCGTATGATCTATGTAGGGGTTTACAAGTACCAAATCATCTCGCGATAAATCTGTAAGTGCAAAAGACAACGATCGTTCTATTTTTCTAACATATCATTTGAGAAAAAGTTAATATATGTGTGGTGACTTGATCGTCGAAACAAACTACAGCTTGAATAAGCTGTAGCCAAGACGTGCTAAAGGTCCAACATCAATTTGTAATTGGTTTATGTCCTAATCAAAATAAAAGAGTATAGTGACATTTTATAAAATTTCTGAGTTGTTATGTCTCGACGGAGGCCAAGGGGCGGGGCCAGGAATCCACTAATTGATATCCCTTCACTTGCTATGTCATAATTTGATACCCATAAGATTGGCCTGACCTTACCGTTACCATGTTTTGGCGACTACCAAACAGCTTTCGAAATTATACATCATATGGTGAAGCAGCCCTACTCTCAAAGACTTAAAATGAATACTCGAATGTACATTATTTATCAATTAAATACAAATAACAGATCATCGAATTTAATTTTCACAACTTTGATCGGCCTATTCCTTTACCGTTAAAAGTCCTCGTAAACGCTATGCATATTATATAGTCTTTGCAACTCATTTGCCATCAAATACAATAAAAATCAAGCCATCGTCATAGCGCAGTTAGTAGCGCGTCGAACTGTCAGTCTACAGGTCTCTCATCCTTTCCGACTATCTGTCTCCCACCAATGGGGCTGATAATCGTAGACCTATGTGGGGTAGCGGCTGGGGTCAAAAAAAGATGAAATGTTTGTAGTTGTATGAGAAATACAAGGAATCCGTTGTCAGGTGCTCCAGTCACCGCGATATGACTGAAAGATTGACAAAAGCGGTGTAAATTCCCATAAAAAAACATAAAAAAAAACAATACAAAACAAATTATTTATTTGATGTTAAAAGCGGCCAACATGAGGTTAAATGTTTTCAACCAAACAACTGTAACACAAACAACCAAAACCTAGTTACTTAAGCTATATTTATCTTTTGCTTTAGTTACTTGTCTACTCCGAGAACACACGTATATTGTACTGAGTAAAATCTGTACTGTAAAACTCCCACCTTATAATGTTATAGCTTTCCATTATTTATATGATCACTTCATTTTATTTCTTGAAATAGTTAGAGCGTAATAGTGCTGTAGTAGCACCTTTATGTTTTAGCCAGCATGTTCGGGACGTGTTTGATTTTAAACAACACGCTCCACACACGCCATCGACACACTGACACACGTTGTTACACGCTGAGTATATCGACAGATGTCGTGCATGCTCACAATTCCTCAGTGTGTTACGAACGAGTTGAAATACGTTCCGAACACGTTCAGTACACTAGAGACAGCCAATGTACACGTTCACATACGCTGCGAGCACGCTAGAAACACGTTGGCTAAAAGTTACACAGAACGTGTGCCTGGCCAGTCTTTAACGCTTTCCTGGCGTGTAGAAGCATTTCAGTATTTAATGCCCCTGTCACACTATAACGTATAAGCCAACGTACGCCGAACGCATGAAAAGAAATAATTTCGTTGTCATACGTAGTCATACGCTGAAGAAAATTCACTAAAAAATGAGAGAAAGCCTCTGTTTGAACTTATGCAAAACGTACGTGCAACGTACTGAGCGAATGAATAGGGCATGTCCAACGTATGAGTAACTTATGCATTGCTTACCTCTGGCGTAACATGACTTATGAAAGCGTACAACAGCGCACGTCCAGCGTTTGCCTAGCGTTCTTAACTTATGAGGAACGTATGAAGAACTTATGAGGAACGTATGCCCAACGATCGCCAAACTTGTGCACAGCGTGCTTGTAGTGCACGTGACGTTCGTGACGTCAGATACATGTATGATGTTTATCTCTTGGCTACCCAGTCTTCATTATTTATGTAGTTGAAGATCGGTAAACATGTCCCTAAAGAAACAAAGGAAAAACTCGGGAAGAGGCCGCGCAAAGAAAACTTCAGCGCCTACACGTTCGGCGTCTTCCCTATCTCCTAAACAGATAGACGATAACGGAAATAACCAGCATTCGGACAATGATGATCAAAACCGCCCTCGTTCGGACTCAAATGCTTCTTCAGTGGCGTCTGTGAACGAAACTGTAGTCTCTATTGTTCCGTCTGACTCGAACTCGTCACATACACAAAACGACAGACAGAAGCGTTGGCCTCTTCTTCTTTTCGGATCCTGCTAGCCACATACAAAGCAGCTTCAATCACATTATTTGGGTGATTCAATATGGCTAGCTGATATTCTCGTCTAAGTCTCTCATGGTCTTCCATTTCTCACCAATCTGAGTGGTATGATTTACTCATATGTACCAAATTTGTACAAGATGAGCTCAGAACGCTTGCAGATACGCTACCCGTAAGTTACAAATACGTTCAGTACGTTCTACATACGTTCAAAGTACGCTGAGTACCCTCCAAGTGCGTCGGACATACGCTCAATACGTCGATGAACGTTTGGAATAAGTTACCCATAAGTTAGGAGTACGTTGCTTGTAGGTTACAAACACGTTATGCATACGCTAAGCACACGCTACACAAGCGTCCAACGGACTTTTACGTATGGCAACGTATGCGAACGTATGAGTAACTTACATGTAACGTACATGAACCTATGCATTACTTATAAGTAGCGTACATGAAACTTATGAGTAACGTACTATCCATACGTCGGCATACGTTGGAAATTTTGTGCATGCACAAAATTTTTCAACATACTCGACTTACGACGACGTATGCCAGCGTATGACAGCGTACTAAGAGTAGTATGCAAAACTTATGCCCAACGTATGCAACGTACACCAACGTACAGACTGAATTTCTCATACGTCGGCGTACGTTGGTGCTATACGCTGTAGTGTGACAGAAACTTAACAGAAAATTGGTAAAGGTTTCACCGTTCTACTTAATGATTTTCTACCATCAGCTGGTCATAATTACATGTATATATATTCTAATACGACAATTGCGTTAATTATGTTGTTTTTCACTTTAAGCAGTGGAAAAATATGTTATATATTGTGAAATTTAAAAAAAATATTTTTGAACAGAATTTTCTGAAAAAGAAGCATGTCCATTTGTTTTGTTGTTGTTATTGTTGTTTTAAACGGGTTTCTTGTTTTTTCATGAAAAATTTGACATTCGATATAATGTTGACTTTATTTGATTACTCGTATTTTTTTAACTTTATGATAACATGTCTAATCGAATGTCTTATGTCTAATTGGGCAGTAAGACATTAAAAACGGGTTTGGTCGAATGTCTATTCGAATGTCGAATTGGGCATGGCGGACACCATCCCCGCGATCGGCGGACATTATCCCCTTCGTAAAATTGTACCAAGTTTCTTCGGGCTTAAGTAACGAAACGAACAATAAGCCCAGATTAATATAAATTTTACTCTTTTTTTATTGAATAATAAACCAGTGCTCAATTTTTAACTGAATACCTTTGCACATTTCTATGCGAGCGACTCCATAAAATTTGTATTCTAGAAAACATCATGGTAAAGGCAAAGAGGAGCTTGTCCCTCTTTACCAGCATGTTTCTTTAAAATGAACCTCGTGTTAACTTTTACTATTCGAAGCCATCTGGAAATATGTTGTCCTGACACTCGAAGATATAAATCCGACTTAACAAAATAGAACATGCTGAATATTAGCTATATTATTACTTTTTCCATATGATCTTATCTTTTTCTCTCTTGTATGCATGGTGTTGGTATGAGACCGAAACATCGTAGCTACAATTTTTTTTACAACATATCAGTCGCCAGTAGAATCAGAGTATTTCATTGATTATTATTATAATTTTTACAATCCTTGACTGGTTTTCATGTGAAATACCGGAATTATATCCAATCCAGAAACCGTGAATTGTCTGTGATATATTACAGAAAGGGGCTTTTGTCCGCAGTACTAAAACGATGAAGGGGATAATGTCCGCCCTGTTGATATGAGGAAGGGAATTTTGTCCGCCCTGTCAGAATGGCGAAGGGGCTAATGTCCGCCCTGTTAAATTTAGGTAGGGGAAAATGTCCGCCATGTCAAAAAACAAAGAAGGGGATATTGTCCGGAGGGGCTATTGTCCGGTTACCTAGACCATATCTTTGGCCCAGACATTGATCAGCTTACTTATCAGTTTTTTCGACGTGCAATGATAGATTTAAAAAGAATTATGAAGTCTTTGAATGAAACCGTTTGAAATTCTAATCATAAATTGTTCATCTCTGTCATCGGAAAACAATAACAATCAATCGGTAATTTGGATTAAATTATCGATTTTGGTCAAAATGTTCCGTTTGGTATAGGGTTTGGCAAAATTTACAATCAATTTGTAGATGAAATCAGCGTCAAACTGACATCAGAACGAATGAGTTAAAAGACATCTAAAGTGTTGAAAGTCAATAATTTTATCTTTCAATCGCTTAAAAACATCTTTAAAAGAACGTTTATTTGATTAAAGAAACTTAAGTGTATTTAATGCCATACGCATGGGAATTTTGATATGTGATGTTTCAAAAGTGTTAAGTCTTCCTATTTTCCAATGTCTAATTTGGCAGTTAGACATTTAAAAACGGGTTTGGTCGAATATCTGATCTAATGTTAGGCAGTTAGACATTCAAAAACGGGTTTGGTCGAATGTCTAATCGAATGTCTAATGTCTAATTGGGCAGTTAGACATTCAAAAACGGGTTTGGTCGAATGTCTAATCGAATGTCTAATGTCTAATTGGGCAGTTAGACAGTCAAAAACGAGTTTGGTCGAATGTCTTATCGAATGTCTAATGTCTAATTGGGCAGTTAGAAATTCTATTCGGGTTTTGTCGAATGTCTAATCGAATGTCTAATGTCTAATTGGGCAGTTAGACATTCAAAAACGGGTTTAGTCGAAAGTCTAATCGAATGTCTAATGTCTAACTGGGCAGTAAGACATTCAAAAACGGGTTTGGTCGAATGTCTAATCGAATGTCTAATGTCTAAATGGGCAGTTAGACATTCAAAAACGGGTTTGGTCGAATGTCTAATCGAATGTCTAATGTCTAATTGGGCAGTTAGACATTCAAAAACGGGTTTAGTCGAATGTCTAATCGAATGTCTAATGTCTAACTGGGCAGTAAGACATTCAAAAACGGGTTTGTTCGAATGTCTTATCGAATGTCTAATGTCTAATTGGGCAGTTAGAAATTCAAATACGGGTTTGGTCGAATGTCTAATCGAATGTCTAATGTCTAATTGGGCAGTTAGACATTCAAAAACGGGTTTGGTCGAATGTCTAATCGAATGTTTAATGTCTAATTGAGCAGTTAGACATTCAAAAACGAGTTTGGTCGAATATCTTATCGAATGTCTAATGTCTAATTGGGCAGTTAGAAATTCAAATACGGGTTTGGTCGATATCTAATCGAATGTCTAATGTCTAATTGGGCAGTTAGACATTCAAAAACGGGTTTGGTCGAATGTCTAATCGAATGTCTAATGTCTAATTGGGCAGTTAGACATTCAAAAACGGGTTTGATCGAATGTCTAATCGAATGTCTAATGTCTAATTGGGCAGTTAGACATTCAAAACGGGTTTGGTCGAATGTCTAATCGAATGTCTTATGTCTAATTGGGCAGTTAGACATTCAAAAACGGGTTTGGTCGAATGTCTAATCGAATGTCAAATGTCTAATTGGGCAGTTAGACATTCAAAAACGGGTTTGGTCAAATGTCTAATCGAATGTCTAATGTCTAATTCAGCAGTTAGACATTCAAAAACGGGTTTGGTCGAATGTCTAATCGAATGTCTAATGTCTAATTGAGCAGTTAGACAATCAAAAACGGGTTTGGTCGAATGTCTAATCGAATGTCTAATGTCTAATTGAGCAGTTAGACATTCGAAAACGGGTTTGGTCGAATGTCTAATCGAATGTCTAATGTCTAATTGGGCAGTTAGACATTCAAAAACGGGTTTGGTCGAATGTCTAATCGAATGTCTAATGTCTAATTGGGCAGTTAGACATTCAAAAACGGGTTTGGTCGAATGTCTAATCGAATGTTTAATGTCTAATTGAGCAGTTAGACATTCAAAAACGGGTTTGGTCGATATCTAATCGAATGTCTAATGTCTAATTGGGCAGTTAGACATTCAAAAACGGGTTTGGTCGAATGTCTAATCGAATGTCTAATGTCTAATTGGGCAGTTAGACAATCAAAAACGGGTTTGGTCGAATGTCTAATCGAATGTCTAATGTCTAATTCGGCAGTTAGACATTTATATTTGAATGTCTAATTTTCCAGTTAGACATTTGGTCGAATGTCTAATGTCTAATGTCCTGCCAACTTCACACACTTTGTAAAAGTGTCAATTGAGTACGAAAAAAACTCCTGATAAAGTTTAATGTTTGATTACCCGGCAGCTTACCAACATGACTTTTTATTTTTATCTCTTATCTTTAACCCTTTCCTGTATAAACCCGGGAGTTTACGTCGCTTTTACTTTATACTTGAGAAAACGTTGTAGAAAAAGAAGAAAGTGCTTGTAACAAGCAATGTCTTCCTTTTTCCACAATGTTTTTTGCCACGTAGGATAGTTTCATTTCAAATAGCATCCAATTTTGATCGTCGTCTGCAACCTCTTTAAACCAGTCTAAAATTTCAAAAAATGGGGAAATGTTTAATATGAAATCTTGTTAAGTTTTTTTCTCTTTGCCTTTGATTCTTTCCTTTATGATTCTCAATTCTCATGTTTACCTGTTATAGAGACACACATCGAGTAGTAATGGAAATACCCCTCTCTACACTGACAGAAGCCTGGAAGGATATCCGTTGTCAGGGCGTCACCGTCTTCAATCTCTCGCTTTCTCCTTAAATCCGGAAAATCATCAGCTGAACAGGTCTTGGTTTCAGAGAAGTTTCTTGATCCACAAAAACTAAAAAATCCAAAGCGGCGATCGCAATCCGCATTCTTACAGCATTCAACTGAAAAGAGCAGTAATTCATTCAGAAATTGCGCTTTGGTATTGGCCGACATTTTTGTTAAATTATTTTGTCAGTTTGGTGAATAAGACGTCGTAACTACAGCTTATTCAAGCTGTAGTTTCGACATTTAGGTCGCCAATCAACCATTCTTCTTTTATTGTTCAATTCTACTGGCCATAATTTTGCGAAAAACGTCGTTTAAGATCGAAGCGGAACATCCTGCCGAAGTCGGTAGGCGTGACCAGAGAAACAAGTGAGCGGGGCCAGCGATTGGTCAAAAATTAGATGAAAAGAAATTTTGTTTTTTCGACTGCGTTTCATATTACAGGCGACAAAATCGGATTTAGAAATGTTTTATCGCTATTAGACTGCGTGGATCTCGCAAATACCGTTAATATTTAGCATGTGATACGGGCCGAACTCTGCGGATAAGGCTGGTACATTTAATGTATAATGTAATTCTAGGTGTGTCAGGATCCTTATTTCTCATTGGCTAAAGAATCCGTTTCATTAACCCATTCCCACACAACAAAGTTTTAGACTGGATAAATTGAAATAAATTGCAGACGACAATTTCAAGTTGACGGATTTCTAGATTTTCTTCGTCTTTTTGGTTAGAAAACATTGTAGAAAATGATGAAATTGCTTGTAACGAGCAATTCTTTTATTTTCCACAATGTTTTTTCAAACCTTTTTTTCTTGTGGACGTCTTAAAGTATCACTGATTGGGAATGAGTTAACCCTTTCCTGTTTTGGAAATTTTAGACTAGTCCAAATTGAAAGAGGTTGTAGATGACAATGAAAACTGGATGCCTTTTGAAATGAAACCATCCTATGTTGTAGAAAATATTGTGAAAAAAGGAGAAATTGCTTGTTACAAGCAATTTCTTCTTTTTCCACAATGTTTTCTCAAGTATAAAACCACAGGAACGTAAAATCCCGTGTTTAAACAGGAAAGGGTTAAGGTAACTGTAGAGTCAAATTATGAACGTCTTTCTTAAATGTCTTACCTTTCCTGTTCAAATACGGGATTTTACGCTCCTGTGATTTTATGCTCGAGAAAACATTGTGGAAAAAGAAGAAATTGCTTGTAACAAGCAATTTCTCCTTTTTCCACAATATTTTCTACCGCATAGGATGGTTTTATTTTTAAATAGCATCCAGTTTTCATGGTCGTCTGCAACCTCTTTCAATTTGGACCAGTCTAAAATTTCCAAAAAAGGAAAGGGTTATATAGTGCTAGATAACGTAAAACATGTGAAAAGGGGTTGAATGGAGAGTCATGACATTGGGTGACGTAAAATGGTTACACCACAAAAGCCTTTATTTACTTAGCTCGAACCTACTTAACATTCCGAAAAGAATGAAACGAGAAAGAAATTACCAATCGCGAGTGTCGGGTAATGATAGGCGAACAATGAAAACATTCATTTATAACAGAACTGAGTTTTGATCGCCATTTTTGTCGGTTGGCGACTTAAACGACGTGACTACAGCTTATTCGAGCTGCAATGTGTGTTGCGACATTAAGGTCGCGAGCTTTGCAAAATAAAGCCTAATCAGAATTTCCTGTCGGAGTAAATTGGCGGGGCCAACAGAGTAAGTGGGCGGGGCCAGCGATAGATCAATTACGCAAGGTTTGACAATTTGTCATGTACAAGATTCACAGGACTGGGGTAAATGAGTAACGTAAACGTAACTTTGAAAGCAACATCAACGAGGCTGGAATTTTTTTTTTTTTTTTTTTTTTTTTTTTTTTTTTTGTTCTCATCAATAAATTTTTTAATGGCTTCCATATGCACATATGCCAGCGTAATCAATTACATACGTCCAAATAGTCCACCAAGTGTCATTATTTTTCATGGTCACATAGAACTGCCATCGATTACCAGGGAAAATGCGGAAATTACGGTATTTTGCTTTTTCTGGTATAATTATACCCCGAATTGAATATTTGCTTGTGCTTGAAAAGTGGGGTATCTATGTTTCTGAAACCAAGATGAGAAAAATTGACGATTTGCCGAAAAATACGCTCAAACGAACATTTAAAACTTAAATTTGAGTCAGCCGTTATCTTCGCGATAATCTTACTGGATTTAAATGGGGTTTTTGTGGTTTTGGACTGATCTTTAAAGGTAGGTATCGATGTTTTTTGCATGTCACAGATTTTGATTGTTCTTATTCCCTCCCAGATACTATTATAGTGTTAATGTAGGCATCGATGTTTTTACATGTCACAGATTTTGATTGTTCTTATTCCCTCTCAGATACTATTTAAATACAGTATTCTGAAAAGTAGTTTTGCGAAAATCAGAGATCGTTCATCAGAATAAACCAGGGTATTTCCCCAATAGCCTACGTAGGCTGTTAATCTATTAATTATTAAGCCGAGACAGTTGGAAAGAATTTTGGGTAATTCCCGCAGTGCTTATAACCGTTAGAAACCCGCATTCAGTTTTAATCATCGTCATTGTTACGTCACGTGGAGTTAGGTTCGCTAGTTGGTCTTCAATTCTGTAAAGATCAGTGCAAAACTACCGTAAGAGTCAAAACGAGTATAGAAACTTGCCGTAGATTTGCATTAACTATTTACCGGGACATGATTGGACGTTGGTTCTTGCGCTTGTCAATTTGTTACCTTCCGTATACTTTGGGTCATATGTGAATGAGGTCATGCGGTGTCGACAACAGAATTCCATGATATCTAAACGTCATGATTATCCTGCCCATCTTGGATTAAACCGATAGTAATAAGCTACAGCCATGGCGTTATCCTAGGTTGTTGTATCATTCTAAGTGACGTAAACTTTACCTCGACGTTGCGTAAACAAACATGTTCATTCATAGGATTTCACCTGAGGGAGGCGGTTGTGCCGCTGAAAGCTTGTATTGATTGCAACCCGTAACCTTAATTTCAAGTATTTATAGTACGATTTGTCAATGAATAAGTATTGAGGATAGGTGCGATACAAAGTACTTTATCTGTACCACACATTCCTTCTTCCGACAAGTCCTTGGTCGGGGGGGCGTAATTAGTCTCTATCGATTGAGGACGGTGCAATAAGATGTTACATTCATGTATCGTCAAGATTACAGATAGATCGGATGTAACCTTGATTATATCTTTAATTCGGTATACTTTCCACAAGAGAAGAAGAAAGCTCACGGCATATGCTATTTATTTAAATGTTCCTATATTCAGAGTTTTGACAAAACTTTTTAGATCCTCAATTCTTCAGTATTCAAACTATTTTTAAAAAAAAAAACGCATAAGATAAGACAAGACCACACGTTTGTGTAGATTTTTGTATCATGAAAAGCATGCTTTAACCCATTACTACACAGTAAAATTTAAGACCAGTCCAAATTCAAAGAAGTTGCAGACGACAATTTTAAGTTTTTGGGATGGAAAACATTGTGGATAATAAAGAAATTGCTTGTAACAAGCAATTATTTTTTTCCTCTGCCACAACGTTTTCAAAAGTGTTATATTGAGAAGGCGTTTAAAAGCGTAACTATGTGGAAATAGGTTAAGGGGCTGAACGTTTTTGGTGTAGATGTCCATTACCCTCAACTGGATTTAACCCATTACCAGACGGCAACATTTTAGACTGGTCCAAATTGAAAGGATTTGCAGACGACAACTTATAGTATGAAATTTTAGATTATTTCAACTTTCTGGATAGAAAATATTGTTTAGGATGGAGAAATTGCTTGTTTGACATTTTTTTTCCAAGAGATCGTGAATTAGGTCACAGTTTAAGGACAATTCTAGTTTACGCGTTAGAAAATGCAAACTTTCAGATGAAAGGGTACACGCACAGTGCTTAACCCATTCCAACTCAATCCCTCCTTTTTACGACCCTCAAGAAAAAAGCTTTGGAAAACATTGTAGAAAATGAAGAAATTGCTTGTATCAAGCAATTTCTTCATTATCCACAATGTTTTCTATCCAAAAAGACGAAAAAATTCAAAATTCCACCAACTTGAAATTGTCGTCTGCAGCTTCTTTCAATTTGGATCAGTCTAAAATTTTGCTGTGTTGGAATGGGTTAAGAACCTATATGATTTTGTAAATCCTTTATGATAATCTTGGGAAAGGCTACTTTAAAAGTGTATAAGTAAAGCCGTTTCTTAAAACATATAGATGTAGACAGTTATAAAACATACAGCCACATACCTGGTTGGAGTTGACATCTAGAATCTCGAATTTCATGGCCAAGCACGCATTCACAAGTTCCGCCAGGCACTTCTTCATTCGGATCGCCAATGCCTTCGATAAACCGCTTTCTCCTTGGTTGAAGAAAACCTCTTTCCGAACAAGTAAGGGTATTTGATCGCCGTTGAAACCCGCAATAGCTTGACCTCCCAAGTACCTCTACACAGTCGTTGTCAGTACAACAGTCAACTGAAAGAAACAAAGAGTTTGAGAATATTGATAAAGTCCATCTAAAATCAAAGAGCTGAAAATGATGGACGTCTTGGTTTTATATACAAGAGATGTATGTAACCTGGACAGAAACGTTTGATGTTCGGATTATCGGAGTTGTCACTTTCCCCACAGGAAAAAAAAAACTGCGGAAATTGAAGAATTGCTTGTATCGACAATGTTTTCCACCCCAGAGATAAAGAAAATCCAAAATTTCATTACCTTTAATTAGTCGTCTGCAATATTTTTGAATTTGGACCATTCTAAAATTCCGTCGTCTGGTAATAGGTTAAAAAGCATAAACCTCTGTTTAATCTTTGGCATTTTGTTGGCTGGTTGCCGAATCATTCCAATTACAGTTTAACTATTCTGTGATTGGGATGATGTAGAAGTCAGCTTTCAATATGCATTATATCTTTCTACACTTTAGGCTCTTTAGTTTTTTTGGATCAACTAGGGAACGGATAAATCTAAGTTATGAGGACTTGTGCTAAACCATTTTACCTGCACTGTGCTTCAATTCTAAAGTACCAATTTTTCGTATGTAGAAGTATAATCATTTCTTAAATATGTATTATCATGGTAATAAGATGTGTTTAAGCTAAACAAGACAGTAACAATATTCGATCACATGATTAAGACTAAGGCTCTAGAGCCTTAAGCTCTGTCGAAAATATTTAGATAATTTTGAGTTGTTTGGATGAAGAAATTGATGTTTTTCTCCGAATTCAAAGCCTCGTCTTCCCTCCGAATAAAGGTTTAAAAATATATCGTTCATTTTGTCAGCAAGGGCTTCTTAATATTAATATACTCATTAATCTTATGTCTTGATTTGTGGCGTAACAATCCAAACGGCCTGCTATCCGACCTTCATATTGGGTAGGCGACTCTTCTTAGACAATCACGCTAAGTGAAAAGTCGGAAATCAAAATCAAATCAAGAAAGTCAGTCACAGAATATAGCGCAGGTTTCTTTCCTGGAGGACAATTTAATCAAGACACCAATCACGCATCTGATTATAATCTGATGAAGTCTGTTATCCATTCGGACTTCTATGTTACCTTCAACTAAGGCATGGCGTCTTTTCGATGTCGGTCATGCGCTAAACCAGTTTGTCGGAATTTATGCGATTTTCGTATTTACGAAATAATATTTCGAAGTGCCGAATTAGCTTGAATAAATAAGATGTAAGATAAAACTCAAGGGCTCCACCGGATTTCTCAACTTACAAGTATTTTTCATCGTTTCTGTTTGAAGATACGGTGTATTACACTAGAGAATTTACTATGCAATTGAGATAATGCACTATGATTATGCGTTTTCGAAACCGAGAATATAACTTCACAGGATGCACGTTATGTCTTATGACGTCATTTTGAAAGCCGTGTTATATGTTTCGTGGAATATCGTAATCGATAAAGTGCCGGATTTATCAAATTCGTTTAAATGAAAACCGCATATATACATGTATTAAACTCGTCATCTAAAACAGATAAGAACCCCACAAAACCTCGTTTTTATCTGTTTATTAATGACTCGTTTAATGAATTCGACATTTTAATACCACTCATTCAATATCCTTTATATAACAATGCATGTTTATTAAAGGACATATGTCAAATTCAAGATGAAATTTCTAACTCTTTTCCTCGAAAAGTGATTTAAAAATACTTGGGTAGATTTTGTCGATACGCAATAAAACGGAGGTATCGATTTTTCTGAATCCTAGATCAGAAAATTTCCATTTTGCCAAAAATACGCTGTCAAGGCGAACATTTAATAGTTAATCCTTGTCGTGCTAAACCCGGAATAATCCGGTTTTGCCAGGAGATGTAAACAAGGATCAGCCTGCATATAAGTGCAGTCTGATCTTAGTCTACACCTCCTGCTTTTCCTGGAAGAGTTGATTTCTGAATTGATTTCAAAAAGAAATATTGATTTTTGAACAAGATGTTCTATCAGTGCTTTCAGTCCCTTGAATTTACAGCAATTCAGTAAGGTAATTTATACGTCATGACAAGGGTTAATAATGAGTCAGGTATTTTGATTACGATAATCTGATAGGCTTAAAGTAGCTTTTTTGTCATCTTGGAAAGATTCGGTGGAAATCCATGCCATTTTTAGAAATCATGGAATTCGTTTGTAGACACCGCATGACCTCATTTTCATCAACAGAAGAGATATGCGAAACAAGCAACGTCCTGAATTATGTCACATCAAGTGGTTAGCGCAAATCTATGGTAAATGTTTATATTCATATTAACTCTTACGACAGTTTTAGGCGGATCTTTACGTAGCTGAAAAATTGGTAGACAACAGAACTCCTGAATACGTCACGTTGACGTTGGTTGGAGCGAATTCAAACTTAATACGTGATACCAATGATTATATGCACCACGTGAATGTCCAAGTATACATTGCAACTGTCCTAAAATATATCAAAAGCCTATTTATGCTATTAGGGAAATACCCTGGATCATTTTGATAAACGACCTATGATTTTGGCAAAAGTACTCTTCAGAATATTTCATTTAAATGATATATAGAGTCAGGGATAATTAAAACCTGTGACATGAAAAAAACATCGATACCTGCCTTTAATGAAGCTCACGAGTTTACAGTCAAGATCAATCTTTTAACATTCACCTTTAAACTAAATCATTGCAATTAACCTAGAGTTGGACCTTTGAACTAATTCCAAAGTCTTTTTAAGTTACAATGGTCGTATTTGGTATTTAGAGGTAGATTCATTTATCATGGACTCAATACATATCAATTATGCTTCACATTTAACCTTAATCCCTCGAAAATACTCAAACAAACAAACAACAAATAATTTTTCACAGTGACGTCGAGTTTGACATCACTGTGATAAATATGTGTAGTTGTTGTTGTTGTTGTGTTGTTGTTGTTCGGGTTGTTGTTGTTGTTTAAAGCTTGAGTTTCAAACGTTTTGTGGTTTAGCCTAAAGAGAAGCTCAAACACCTCTATAAGAAATGTCTTACCAGTAATTGGAGAAGTTGTTGTACTGGTAATTGATCCGGTTTCGGCAAGTGCTAGACCCATGATTTGAATTAGCACAAACAATACTTCTTTCGTACCTGTTGTCAGTATAGAAAGGATATTACGTGTGTAAATTGTTGTCCTCGTTTCGTTCTACTATCATTTAGTATAACTGATGTATCGCCATGGTCAAACAAATAATTAATTGAATATACAGTCATTCATCCAGAAAGGAAGCAAATTTTGATCCAAGATAGGAGTTTAGCACAATTACACACAGTGACGCTTTTAAACGTCCGTAAATGAAAAAGACTTTGAACACATGGTGACAAATGAAGAAATTGCTTGTCACAAGCAATTCTTCATTATCCACCATGTTTTCTACCCTAAAAGACAAAGAATTTAAAGATTTAATCATTTTGAAATTGTCGTCTGCAACTTCTTTGAATTTGAACTGGTCTAAAATCATGTCGTCTGGTAATGGGTTAAAACAGTTTTGCCGATTTACACGCCGTGAATAAGGCTTATTCAAGCCGTAGTAATGACGTTTTTGGTCGCCCATATCGATTTGTATTTTCAATGACCCTTGTCATATATTTGTAAATTAATACTTCTGAACTGTCATGTCGTAGTATAGCTGAGCTACTCGGCAATTCGTCGACTAAGTGTGATAATGATTTCCAAACATGTTGCCTGACGTAAAACAAGTAATTAAAATACCTGATTCATCAGAGACCGCATTCAATATAACATAACATAACATAGTTTATTTTCAAAACCAGAAGGTCATAGACCCATGAGGTACAAAACGTACATACAATTACAGCATGGCGAACATAATGATGAGAAATTAAAAGTTGAAAACTAGTGGATACTTAGGCTTTAGTGAATCATACTTCTATCAATCAGTTATTTCAATGAATACCCTATCAATCCATTTTTCGTCACCTTGTTCGAAACGAAAGGCAAGGCGGACAAATGGATAGTTAGGAGATCAATTATCGTAATCTTATACATGTAAATCGTAGCTATTTTAAAATCGACAGTGAATGTATTTTACGAAATAAGAAATATTGATCTTTTGCAATCACATTTTTGGATTCTAATTTTCACTATTAAAGATTATTAAGTCATTGCAGATCTGGAAAGCTATAGCAGATAAAGTAATTTTGAATCCTGGAGAAATTGGGTAGTAACGATAATACTTCTAAACATTAACAGCAAAACATATAATAAATAGCCGATTCAATAAACATATTACATGCCAAACATGCTGCAAATGATTTTTTAAAACTTGATCCGAATACACTGCAAAAGTTTTAATATGAAAAATCATTGTATCATAAGTACATAAGTAATCGGATTGGCGTCCAGAGCATAGCAAACAAAGTAAAATGTGTTTACGACGTTCTGGTCGTATGTAAGTAATCAGATAGGCGTCCAGAGCATAGCAAACAAAGTAAGATGTATTTACGATGTTCTGGTCGTATATAAAATCATCTAAATCAGGTTAGACCATCTATCGTGAAGTACATACTAAATACATACACACTCATGTATACATATACATACACACACGTACATATATATATTGATCCATATACGCACACATATAAATAAACATAACAACATACGTGTAGCTAGAAATTTGCAAATCAGACAACTAATTTTGAGAGAGACGGCATTTTCGTTCATTTCTATCATTGGACACACGACAAAAAATTATACCTTTTTGATTTTTTTTTTTTCGATCTACTTGATTAATTTTGATTTTACAAAAATAACATTAAGCAAAATTAAGCAATGTTTGACTCATTTATATAAGATTTCATTTCGTAGACTGAAAGCTTTACTTACATAGTTGCCTAGTCTTTTAATAAGGTTACAATTATCTGTATTTATGAGCTCTAGAAATTTCTGCATATTTGGATTTTTCCAGAAATATCTAGGTAGAAATTTTTTGCGAAGTTCAATAAATAGTTGACATTGAATTACAAAGTGGTATTCGTCTTCAAGTTTATCACAAAAGGTACATTTTCTATCATTAAATGGTATACTGACAGGTTTGTTCCATCTTCCTGTCTCAACACATAATCTGTGTGACGAAACTCGAAGCTGGGACAAAGACTTTCTAACTTTTTTAACATTTATTGCGTCTAAGTATGGTTGAAATTTAAGATCGGAAATATTCTTATAAAAAATAGCTCTAGCAGAATTATTCAAACGATCTGACCAATTTTGATAGAATTGATCGTGAATTCGTTGTTTAACTAATGATAGAAAACTTTGAACGTCTCCAACTGTTTGAAAATACCAAGCATCTGAAAATCCTAAATCGTTCAGTAAATCTCTACACAAAGAACACCAATTTTTACAGTTTGGTTTTTCAAGTACGTCTTGATAAAGAGTTTTGTATGTTAAATATATAAATTTTTTGTCTTCAGATAGAATTATTTTTGTCCAAAATTTTATGATCGAATAATACCTGGAATTTTGTAGAGGTGCTCTACCTAATTCACCATATACAAAATCATTCTGACAATTTTTCTTCACCCCAAGTATTCTTTTACAATATTGTACATGAACTTTTTCTAAAGATTGTCCTTTGTGAAAGCCCCAGACTTCGCTTCCATAATTAAGAATTGGTAGAACTAATTTATCAAAGAGTTCTAATCTGTGCCGTACCGTTATGTCAGTAAAATTATGTAAACATTTATCTAATTTAAATATTGCTTTTAACGCTTGACCCGCCAAGGTACTTTGGGCATTTGAAAAAGATCCACCAGAAGAAAATACTATTCCTAAATACACAAATTTCTCTACAATTTCAATAATTTCCCCATTGTAGCTGAATGATATGTTTCTAGGCAATCTTCCACCTTTTCTAAAGATAACAACTTTTGTCTTTAAAGGATTCACAGATAATTTCCATCTGCTACAATAACCATGCAGCATGTTAAGATTACATTGTAGTTCATCTGCACTATTTGCGAAAATTACTATATCATCTGCATAAAGTATTAAAAACATTTCAAACATGTACATTTCTACCCCAACATTACCACTTTTGTAGTACATATCTTCAATATCATTCAAAAACATAGAAAAGAGAAAAGGGGACAGACACTCACCTTGTCTGACTCCCAGTGTGCAGTCAAAACTGTCGCTTATTTGATTCAAATATTTAACTCTTGATTTAACATTACTATACATAGATTTGATAATATTTAACATTTCCCCCCTTAAGCCTAATTGGATCAATTTCATCCAAAGGTTGTCCCTATTGATGTAATCAAAAGCCTTACTAAAGTCTATAAAGGCACAGAATAGCTTTTTACCGTTATTGATCAAGTGATTAATTACGCCGTGTAATACAAAAATATTATCTATAGTACCCATATTCTTCCTAAACCCAGCTTGTGCCTCTATATAAACGCTATATAATTCTGCCCAGTTGCATAGTCTATTATTTAGAATTCGAGTGAAAAGTTTTCCTAATGTGCTGAGAAGAGTAATACCTCGAAAATTATTTACATCGTTTATGCTTCCTTTTTTGTGTATATATATAGAGAGAGAATGGCCTTTCTAAATAAACCCTTCTCATGCTGAATTCGAAATATTACTGGTTTGGCAGGAGGTACAGAAAAAGATCAGTCTGCACACATGTGTAGTCTGATCTTCGTCTACACCACCTGTTTGACCCTTTTGAGTCAGGTTTGACCGTGAAGCTTTGATTTTAAAAGAAAATTTTACCCACAGCCAGACCTTTCAGTATATTCAATCCTTTGAATTTAATGTTATTCTGAAAGAAGTATATTATTCAACATGACAAGGGGTAAGCAAATCTTCCAGCGGCGAAAAGTGTCAATCCTAGTTATCCTTCCCTGTCAGCACAAACGGACGCACTTCACTAGTTCATCTTTTTTGAGTGACTGGCCTCAAATCTTAATGCCGGGATTTCAAATGAATAGACTACAGCATGTACCAGTTTAAAAAGAGCTAGTCGAATTATTGAATTTAATGAAGCATTAAAGAGCAGTTAATTTTGGTATCTTTTGATAAGCAGACCTTTTTGAAAGGGTATTTGATAAAAGAATGATGTTTCCGTTCATTTTGTAATCATAAATTCAAAATATTAAACTGCCTAATGGTAAGTGAATATTTTAAAAACAAAACTACGTATTTAACAAGACGAAAGTAGTTTTCATTTTCAAATATTGCCCTATTCAAAGAAGAAGTATCGTGGTGGATAAATCATCTAGCCAAATGATTGTCTTTTAAGATCAACCAGTACCGAAATTCAGAATAACTCTTAAAACTAACAAGACAATCTTACCAATCATAATTGCCATCCTTTCGTTTTTCTGACCGATTTTGTACCAGCCCCTCAAGATATAGTTGTAATACGATACCAGATGTTTTACAGATAGCCGACCACGCCCACTTGATTCCTAATTTGACTGAGGTATCAAACATTAGTTTGAAAAATATATTTTCAATGTATAGAATGTGATAAAGTAACAAATATAGTAAAAGTTTGGGGAATAAGCGATTAAACATTTCATTCTCGTGAAGTAATTCAAAAACAATTGCATCAGTTAAAAAATAAAGGCGTACCATTTGCGAAGTCTTACAGTCATTATCATAATGTCTAAATTCGATGGTTAGAATACATAAATTATATCGTATTAATGAAATAACTAATAACATAACCTTTATTTGTAATAATTGAATGATAAATCAATTCAGTACAATAGGCAGTGATATACGATCAAATACGTTCTTTTCTCTGATTAATATTCGTTATCTTTTTATTATCTAGACTGGTACCATTGTCGACTTTAACAAAGCCGGCTTTAAAGTCGACGGCAGTACCGGTCTATGTATCATAGGGAAAAGGTTGGTTCCCTACTCGTTACAATTCATATCAACCAATTGCTTATCCTTTTTCCGTTTTTGAAACTTCAAATTCGTCCAAATTTAGAGAGATTGCAGACGACAACGAAAATTGGATGCAATTTGAAATCAAACCATCCTATGTGTTAGAAAATATTGCGGGAATAGGAGAAATTGCTTGTGACAAGCAATTTCTTCTTTTTCCACTATGTTTTGTTAGAAAATATTGCGGGAAAATGAGAAATTGCTTGTGAGAAGCAACTTTTTTTTTCCACAATGTTTTCTCAAGTAAAAAGCACAGCGGAGTAAACTTCCGGATTTGTAAAGGAGAGTCTCGTACCGCGTAATCATGATATTTGTACCTTTAACCCATTCAAACACAAGACAATTTTAGACTGGTCCAAATTGAAAGAAGCTGCAGACGACATTTTCAAGTTGATGGAATTTTAATTTTTTTTCGTCTTTTGGGATAGAAAACATTGTGGATAATGAAGAAATTGCTTGTTATAAGCAATTTCTTCATTGTCCACAATGTTTTCCAAAGCTTTTTTCTTGTGGGGCGTAAAAAGGAGGGCTTGAGTTGGAATGGGTTAATACAAATTGTTTCTACTAGAGTAATGGCCGCTTGTAGGCTACTGTTTGAATTGTGGGATAAATTATCGTTGAATCCGACTTCAAATAAGCCGGTATAATTCCGACTTCATTTCTATTTGCTAAAGGTCACTAGGTAGAGTTATAAAAAATACTTATTGCTTAATCGCGACTGTCAATCAAAGAAGAAAACTGACAATCAATTCATTTATTTTGATCGAAAGTGGTATTTTAATTCCGACATCAGCCCACATTTTTGTAAAGCATATATGTTGGTTTTGTGACTTATACGTCGGAAATACGGTTATTCACGGACGTAAAGGTCACCAATCAAGGACTTAACTATATTTAATACATGATACATGGTCATAAATTCTGCGAAATAACGCCGTTTAAAATCGAAATGGAATTTACTGCCATGTGTTTCATTTCTTTTAAGCTAAAGGAATGGTCGACAACATTCATATGACCAAAGTAAGAAAATTAGGAAAATCTTATGTGTCAAGTCGTATCTTTGTCGAAAATTCTAGACAGTTTTGAAATGAAAGGTAAAATATTAAATTAACGTAACTTCATTCCTAACCGGCATATCAGTGCACTTTATCAAGTTAGATCAATTTCTTAAAATTTACCAACCTTACAAATCATGCAATTTGAAAAGCGTTTATATAAGATACTTAAGTTGGTCTACGTTACAACAGTTACCCGCATCGCATATTCTAAGTCACCCACATTATTGCCATTGTGAAATAAAAGTTACTACCATCATGCGGACTTAACCTATTCCCTCTCGATGAAATTTAACACCTCTCCAAATTGAAAGGCATTGCATACAACAATTTTAATTCGTTTTTTTTTTTTTTTTTTTTCTTTTTTTTTTTTTTTTTTCATTTTTTAACTTTATTGGTAGAAAACATTGTAGATAATGGAGAAATCGCTTGTAACAATGTTTTCCAAAGCTTTCTACTTGAGGTGGAGAAAGCGTTATTGTGTGGGAATGGGTTAATCTCAAATTCAGATTTCTTAACTAAACTTCTGATAACATCTTTCATCAATCGTTTCTTATGGTGTTACAATATTTGTTTACATGTCGGAACCAATTAAAGGCATATCTTGCTTGGAGAAAAAAGGTCATTTCATTTAGTAAAATTATTTCGAAGCCACCGTTTTGGATGCAACTTTCTTCGCTTAGGCCCTAACCCCGTGATATACATAGATAATATTCCACAATGCAATCTTTAATAACTAGGTTAATTCGTTTGTATTGAGAGTTTATGAACACAGAAGATTGTTTATTAACATTATTAAAAAAAAATCAGAAATTGTGTACGAATATTTAGGCTCGCAAAACTCAAGTTTCCTTTATCTCTGATGAAATGTTAACATCTTTTCAACCCTTTTAGATCTTTAAATAGGAAAAGGTGATTTTTTTTTCTTGAAAAAATTCTTATGTTTTTCGCAATATCTCCAAGTAAATGTTAATCCATTACCATACAGCAAAATTTAGACTTGTCCAAATTGAAGTTGCAGACGACAGCTTAAAGGCTGTTCAATGTTGGATTTTTTTTTTTTTTTTTTTTTTTTTTTTTTTTTGTAGAAAACATTGTGGAAAATGAAGAAATTGCTTGTTCCACAATGTTTTTTAAAGCATTATTTCTTGGGCGCCTAAAAGCCTCATTGAGTAGGAAGGGGTTAAACGAAATGAGGGTGTGTGATATATTTCCAACGGATCGCGACGGTCATTCAAAGAATCAATTGACCAATCCAAAGATCAATTTATGACGAAAGTGAACTTTGAACTCCAACATTGGCCGACATTTTGTTGGTTTGGCGACTTGAACGTCGTAACTGCAGCTGTTACGAACTTTAGATCTCCAACCAACGATTTTACTATTTTTGTCGGTCGGCGTGGCCAGCGGGGTCAGTCGGCGTATTTTATGACTAATCATTTAGTACGATAGAAAAAAAATTAATATTTACATTTTTTCAGGATGATTTAGCTCGAACTGTAGCCATATTTTAGCTTTAAAAAAAGAGCCAAGAGATTCGAACCCCAATGGTATGACTAGGTCGATATTTTTCGCACTTTTCGCATATTACAAGAGGCCCCTTTTCGCATGATGGGTTCCAAATATTTGCAAAGAAGGTCGGATACGGCAGAGGTCTTCCAGGGTTGGTATTTAAAAATGAATATATCGAGGGCTTAGCGCAATACTATCATAGAGAAACGTACAATAGTGTTGCGCTCACCCATAGAGATAAACTGTGCTAACATGACCATCCTACAAGTACAAAATCTACCAAACATGTAAACTGTCCACCCTGATCTGCGTACGTAGTCTGGCCTTTTACCATTCTTTTCTACCTCCCAGATCATCCCATTTTACGCGACATTTCAAAAATATATTGTATTTAAGTAAGATTTTTCAGTAATATTTTTCCTATGAAATTCAAAGAAGATACCATTTCCCAAATGACACAAATTTTTTCCTGCTCTGAATTAAAAGAAGCTGCAGGTGATTTTTTTTTCTTCGTTTTACACAATATTTTCCAAAGCTTTTTATTTCAGGGGAGTAAAAAAGCGGGATTGAATGGGCATGGGTTTAACCGCTTCAAACTGCTTTCAACTGTATCTTTACCCTTGTCACGATGCTTCCGGTATTATTCTTATTTAGGCAATAGCTTTGGCAGGTATGTAGACTAAGATCAGCCTGCACATAGGTGCAGTCTGATCCTAGTTTACGGTACTTGCTTTTTCTTTGAGCGTTGAGTAAATATTTGAACAAATAGTAGATCTTAATTCATCTAAACTTTAAAAGTTTTGAAAAAAGGATAAATATTCAGCAGGATATGGAATATTATTAACAATTTTGCCGTCAAGGAGACACGAGACGGAAATAAGTATTTAAATTTCAACAAGAGCTAAACGTTTAGCGACACTGTAAGCTTTAAGCTTTCGTTGCAATCTCATTAAAATAAACTAGTGTATACTAAACTTAGCAGAATGATAAACCTGTCTAATTAACTTTACTTTACTTTTTGGAAAATTCCAATGATTTGACAATGTCCAAATCGCTGATTATTTCAGCACCCTTCGAGAAAAAGACCGTATAAATCATCTTGGAAAATGAAGGAAATTATTGTCACGAATATAAAATGTTTATTTACAAGCAATATATTCATAATCCACAATGTTTTCTACCCAAACATATTCTAAGAATTTCAAGAAATGAAAATGGCCGTCACCATTTTTTTCTTTACATTTGGAACAATTTCAAGTTTTGTTGTCTTGTAATGGGTTAATATAAAATTAAATGTTGTTAATTTCAAGTTTTTAAGAAGCTGAAATTTCAAATCAATGCTTGCATCGCCCACCGACGAAATGCACTTAAGTTGGAAAGAAAGATAATCCATTCAGTCTACTGAAATCTCGCCGATTTGCAGTTATATATCTTGCGAATCCTCACCTATGTTTTACAACAATGACGTTATGTTTTACCTATGTAGTACTTGATAAATCACTATATCACCTTAGTGTGAGAATGTTTGTGTGTAACATTGTTGTATTTCTGGCTCTTTTTGTGACCCTAGGTGTCTGCCAAGGTGAGATATTTGTATGTATATTCAATTGATATTACCTAACATTCCGACCAGATAAGCGAAGTCACAAAAACAGTTTTTGCAATATGAATAAAGGTACCACATGATACTTTCGAAAAGATACTGTTCATGTTCAGACTGCGCTTGATATGCAGCATAACTTGGTACGATATGCATGTACGTTAGGGAGATTTCAAGACTATAAAACTGATCATTCTATTTTATTTAATCCTTGCCATGCCGAAAAAGTAATGTTCCTCTTTTGTTGGGGGACAAAGATCAGCCTGTTCATATGTGCAGTCTGATCTTAGCCTACACAGCCTGCTAATACCTCTAGGGTCAGATATTAATGTATGATGTACAAAATTGGCACTTCCAGTCTTTTCTGACCCTTAACTTTAATGCAATTCTGTAAAGGATTTTCATTCATCATGACAAAGGTAAACAGTCGTCTTTATCACACCGACAATGACGTCAACATACATGATCAAAGCATGAGGGGCACACGCTCTGCTGATGGTGCGATCAAATTCAAAAATGGAAGATCCTTAAAGAATTACATGTATGTTAATATTGTATAGGTGGGAAGGATTCTTTTTTTCTTATATTGAGCGGATGAATCTACAGTTATTACAAATAGAAATGAATGTGTGAATTTGTGTGGGCTTCTAATTGTTATTGTTGTTGTTGGTGGTATTTCATGTATGTATGAAATGAATCGCATAATGCATGAAAATGATTGATCATTGATCTTAAACATATCCATCGACTTTCAGGAAATTTTGTAAAGGCCTGTTTATACATTCACGATTTTTGGCAACGCTGCCGCTACGATATTCCACGATTTGTAAAGTCGTCGTGTACCGTGGTGATTCGTAGTAGTTCCGTGGTGAATCTTGATGAATCGCCATGATTCGGGAAACTCCACGGTGGCCCTACGGAAGTAGCGAATCGTGGTGATAATTGGGCGTGGCCTAATCTGTACCGCAACCATAGCGGAATCGTGCTTATTCGTACTGACACCGTAGCTATATTCGCGGCTATTCGTGAGAGATCGTAGCCAGTCGTGGAATCTTTGACACGCTTCACCACGAATTGTGTACGGTTGTCCTACGAATCATCTACGGTTTCGCTACGGAGCTACACGATTGGCTCGTGTCGCTACCGCCGTGAACTGTACTAGTACCGTATGGAACCGTACAAGCACCGTGAGCATTCGTTAAGCCACCGTGGTCTATCCTCATTGACCGTAGCGTTGCCGTCATGAATCGTCATTGATTCGTAGCGATACTTAACAGACACCGTACATATATCGCGGACATTGTTACAAGAATGACACTGAATATTTCTATTTTTCGCCAGGATTCATCCCGATCCATCCTGATTTTTCTGACCATGAGAAATCTGGGTGACTCTTGGTGAATCGTAAATGTGTAAACGGGTCTTAACGTATTGGTCGAGGTCAAGGCGACCCTTGCGATAAAAGTAAACAAATCATTACGCGATGGCCCAAGAGGTATTTCGTAATCATGTCATCGGTCATTCTTAATCCATTCCCACTCAATGACACTTTTTGATGCCCTCAATAGAAACAATTTAAAAAAAATCGTGTAGATTGAAGAAATTGCTTGTAACAAACAATTTCTTTACTGTACACAATGTTTTCTACCCCGACCATTAAACGAATCTAAATTTCATAAACTTCAAAGTGTCGTCTGCAACTGCTTTCAATTTGGACGAGTCTAAAATTTTGTCGATTTCTAATGAGTTAAATAATCCATTAAGAATACGTTTACGAGGTGCTTGAAATCCCCGGGAAAATGAAAAATAGATATAGAAAATAACAAGAATCGTATATATGTTTGGGGATCATAATTGGCCAATCGCGGCTCTCTATCAAGGAATATATCGACCTATCAAATGACTCATTCAGCCTAGAATTAAGAACTTTTATTGTTGGTTTGGCGACTTAAACGTCGTAACAACAGCTTTATCTGTAAGCTGTAGTTACGACGTTTACGTCGCCAACCAACCATTCTACTTATTTGTAACATGATACTTTTTGCAAAATAACGCTGTTAAAATCGAAGTGGAACTTCCTGTGGGAGTTAGCGGGCGGGACCTAAGGAGTCAGTGGGCGGGGCCGAAGATTGGTCATTTAAGCTTCAAGACACAAGTTTCTTGCGCGTTCATATGTTTATGTGAAAATTTGTCCCTTATATTGGTATATATATGCTTAAGTAACCATATATACTCTTTTTCATGTATCAGTTGTAAAGTTTTCTTTTGTACTCAAGTACAATTGTATCCCTTGGATGTTTTATAACGAGTTTATATGGTTGTTTGATGGGCGTTACTTTCGACAATTTGCTTAGTTTGTTGTTGTTGTTGTTCTTTTTGCTGCTGCTGCTGCTGATGGTGGTGGTATTTTTTTCTTTTCATTTTAAAACAAAATGCTTTCTCACCAAATCCTTGGTGTATTACAGATCCTGGTAACTGGCCGTCATGCCAAGAAGGAGCGGTAAGCTTGTAATTTATACTGTATCAGTTGAAGTATCTCATATTGTACCGGAGCTACATGTTATATGTGGTAATTTTTGTAGTTCCATTCTCTCGATAAGATCGCTATTTACCCTTCTTACACATGGGATAACTGCTGACTCTCTCATGCCACAACTCAATTACATATACTAATTTAGAAAAGAAGTCGCAAACTCCAATTCAAATCGGAATGAAATTGATATATAAGCGTTTTTTTGCTTTTTTGTTGAAGTTGTTGTTGTTTTAGATAAAATCGCCCAAATTTACGTCTAAGTTTACATCGATCGATATATCTGCATGGTTTTACAATTTATTGATTGATTGATCGAATGGGGTTAAACGCCACTTTGAAATATCAGTCATATCGCGGCGACTGGAGCACCTAACTATTGATTCCTGGTATTTCTCATACCAGTACTACCACTACGTCATTTCCTAGCCTCCAGCTGCTTTTCCAATTAGGTTTACGATTATCCACCCATTTGTGAACGACAAATGTCGGAAAGGATATGTGCCGCCGCCGGGGATCGAACCCATGACATCCCGTAATGGAAGATTAGGAGTCTGGTGTGCTGCCGACATACGCTTTGTAGAAGTAGATCAATCGGTGAATTAGCTTACTACCGGTCATCAAACGGAGTCCGTTTGATTTGTACGCAGATATTAGTTAAATTTCGTCTGTCCTTTCCTCTAATGTCTGATGACAGAGACATGTAGTCACATCTCGCAAGATCTCTCCGATATCAACGTATTCAACGGATTAATTATATTTTTTGTAATACTAATCAGTTTTGAAATTATTTGTTCTCTTTCCGGTACGTTTCACTAATTTTATTGCAGTTTAATCCATTCCAACACATTCCATCCTTTTTACGCCCCTAAAGTAAAAAATGAAGAAATTGCTTGTTTCAAGCAATTTCTTCATTTTCCTCAATGTTTTCTATCCAAGAAGACGAAAAATAAATCAACATTCCATAAAATAGAAATTGTTACCTGCAGTTTCTTTTGATTTGGACCAATCCAAAATTCTGTTGTGTGCGAATGGGTTAAAAGATAAAAAAAATACAATGATACGATTTTGCTTATTGAAAATTAACTATACGAACGAATGAAGACACAAATTTCTGATCAGTCGACGCAAGATGTGTCTTGAATTAAAAGCCTATACCATAATCACACTGGACTTAGTTTAACCCTTACAACTCAGTCCCTCCTTTTTACGCCCCTCAAGAAAAAAGCTTTTGAAAACATTGTGGAAAATGAAGAAATTGCTTGTATCAAGCAATTTCTTCATTATCCACAATGTTTTCTTCCCAAAATGATGAAAAAAAATCAAAATTCTATCAACTTGAAATTGTCGTCTGCAGCTTCTTTCAATTTGGACCAGTCTAAAATTTTGCTGTGTTGGAATGGGTTAAGTTCACCGATCGACAGTAGATTGGAAGATTAGGTGTCAATGGAAAACCAGCTTACAGTTTACAGTTTATTTCAGTACATACGGGCCAACAGCCATTTTACAAAAACGTATTCATATTGAAAAATTTTAATAGAGTTGCTAGATATTGATTGACTCATAATATAACCGGAGCATTTAATAAAAAAGAGAAGGTATCGATAATTGATTATTCTATTTGGTGGACATAACATTATTGTTGTAAAAGATGTAATTTTTTTATAGAAGTTAGAAATAATGAAATATGACAACCACTAGATTTCAGACTTTTCGAGTTGTGAAATTTTGGGGAGAAAAATTGCAACTTTTCTAAGCACAAGATTACAAATTGCGACTACCGCGACTTCCTTTGTTCGATTTGGAAAGATATGAAAATATCTGATAGATCTGAATAAACTAACAATCTACCAATAGAACAATATGAACATTTATATAAAGGGGGGATTACATACCGTTCATTTCTTTCAAGACGATCATTTCGATTCAAACTCGCTAATACCGCTTATTCCATTCCATTCCTAAATTATTCACTTTGTCAATTTCACGATGTTGTTAACTGTTGGTCTATATTACAAAGCCATCGTCGATGTTTTTACTTTTAATACGAATAGTTGTCACCCACTTTTGAATAATGAATGTATCTACTCACAAATTAGATATTGTTTAAATCCGTCTTTAATCTCATGGCTTACCGCCCCTTCCTTCGCAATTATGCAATTTATTCAAATAAACCAATTCCTTCCCCTGTCTAAGTTTTGTCTACTAGAATCTTATGACCACCGCTCAAAATGGAATAAAAATCTTGCGTTATTTCATTGCATGGCGTTATCAAACGACCTAAAGGATTGCCTAAACACCTTTCTTGACGGTTTGAAAATGTTTTTATTTTCAACAAATTTCTTATTTAGTGATCAAAATGATACACCATGTATTGGTGTTTATGCGAGTGAAAGGTATAAACCCGGCCACGGTAGATGCCCTACTCGAGATCTTCACCAGTCTTCATGGGCAAGACTCTTCATAGCTAGCCTCTTGGGGTAGCAGTGGACTCTACTTCAGGGACGTGAAAATATCTTGGATTTGAGTGTGCGAGAGTGATTTGATAAGCTTTCATCGCAATCCAACTAAAATAAATTATGAAATATTTCACTTAACTAATAATATGTTACAATATTTGTCTATTCGCAACATGGGTCAAACTCTTACATTTCCTTGAATGCGATTTTTTACGTCTGTTTCTATTCCTATTTTTCCTTCTCAAAGTATGACTCTATAATTTCTCTTAAAATTTGTCCTACTGAAAATTTATCGTTCTTTGTAAATTTCTATTTTTTGTCAAATTTAGATTATCTTTGTCTCCAAATATTTCCTCAACGCTAAGAAAATAAGCAGGTAGTGATCTTAGTCTAAACACCTGCCACAACTATTGTCAAAACTGGAATATTCATAGATCGGAATGACAAGGATTACATTTAAATAGTATAAGCTTTAACCTTTTTAGCATATCCAGTAAAAAAACAAATACTTACTTATTTCTCACCCAAATATTCCAATGTAATTTAGGAAAGATCGCCTAGCAGAACCAATACAAGCGTCAGGGTGACCAGACTGAGACAGAAGATGATGAGAGATCGTACAGACGCTTACATCGTTCCAGCGGCAGACTTTCATCTGGTATGTCTTATTTCACTTCTCACGAAAAAGGTACATATGTTTTTAAAAAAAAAAGGGGGAGCACATTTTCTTTTTGACATTCCTTTCAATAAGTAACTGGCACATGACGGTCTTCGATCTCTTTCTCATCGAAATAATGATCTTCACTTGAATCACTCAAAATCAGATCCTACATGTGCCTGTGGAGATGGTATGGAAAATCCTGAACATTATTTTCTGAATTGTAAATTGTTTACTGAAAGTAGAAATGTACTGATCAGATGAACAAGAGCATTCCTACCTCTTAATATTAAAATGTTGATGTTTGGAGACAAAATACTTAATTATAATGATAACTGCCTTTTATTCGAAGCAATTCATGCATTTATTAAACACCCAAAGCGCTTTCAGTAACTCAAAGGTAATAATGATAATGAAACAAAATCGGTACGGTCTCAGAGCATCATATCTAATATATCTATCCACTTTTGAATTTCTTTCTTCCCTGATTATAGTTTTGTTTTCTTCTTTTTTATTATATGATTCAACTTTTCATTTTTCTTTCCAATTAACTTCTTAATCTCTCCCTCAATTCGAACTTGCTACTATTCTTATTGGTAAGTACATGTATGTATATTCTGTATAGTTGCCATTGGCAATGTTCTTTGTATTGTAAGGGAAGGGAAATACTAAGTTGTTAGAGCTTGTGGTCCGACCCCGTTTCATGTTTTTGTGAAATAAAATATGTTTAAACTAAACTATTAAACTAAACTTTCTCAACTTTTCATGGTATGATATTGATTGACTAACCCTTTTTGAGTATCGATTCACAGATGTACTGATCAAATTTTGATGAGTATTACTTTTAACCCTTGTCATGCTGAACATGCTGAATATTCCGGTTTTGGCAGGAGGTGTAGACTAAGATCAGACTGCACTTATGTGCAGGCTGATCTTAGTCTACACCTCCTGCTTGTACTTTTCCTATCAGGGTTGTTTATCAAGTTGATGTCTTAAAGAAATTTAATTATTGAACAAGTTCTATCAGTGTTTTCAGCCCTTTGATTTGACAGCAGTTCAGTAAGATAATTTATACAGCATGACAAGGGTTAATATTGAGTTTATTTCTTATCCGAGATGAAGAATATACGATTCTGAAATTGTACTTTGTTAGAGCGTAAGCGATCGAAATTAAGTAGGGGTAATTTTTCGAACATACTCGAAATGACAGCCAGATAAGATTTTTTTTATAAAAATCGCGGCGAATGATTAACTTGAGCTGTAGTTCTGCATGCTGTCTTCATTCTATTGGATTGCTAATAGGGGTTAACCCTTGTCATGCTGTATAAATTACCTTACTGAACTGCTGCCAAATCAAAGGGCTGAAAGCACTGATAGAACTTGTTCAATAATTAAATTTCTTTAAGAAATCAACTTAATAAACAACCCTGATAGGAAAAGTACAAGCAGGAGGTGTAGACTAGGATCAGCCTGCACATAAGTGTTGTCTGATCTTAGTCTACACCTCCTGCCAAAACCGGAATATTCCGGGTTCAGCATGACAAGGGTTAATTTCTTTCTGGGCTACGAGAACTCAGACACCTTGTTTATGAGGGGTGAGCAGATGCCTATAGCGTTTCGCAGAAATGATCAATTGAATAAAAGTCCATTGACTTTGCTAGACCTTTTATTCTCTCTGAAATATCTGCCTGACGGTTATCGTAGAGAACTCTGATCTTGTTTTGACGGGCACTGTCGTTCATAAGAAAATTAGATCCGGTCCTTAACTATCGTCGTAAAAGGGAACGTACACATCATGTAGACATCAATTTACCGCACTTCGCTATTCAGAACTTTTTTAAGCCTCAAGCTTATACTTGACCATAACTGGACCCATGCCAGCCGGTCATGGCCTATCTCGGGTTCGTGTGAGAAGCATATTTTTAGGGATATCTCTAGTACGTTGAACATGTCAGCGACATGCTGCAGATTACGACATTTGCCCGCATTGTCTACCTAGTCACGGTTTCCATGCTGCATTAGGCACCAGTGGATCAGCAAGCTTAAGTAAGTAATATACAAGATAACCAAAAACGTTTTTCACTAGAATGGTAAACCTTCGGAAATCTACACTAAAAGCTAGGCGCCCGTTTGATTTTTTACGAAAGCCTCCTTTGTCTACATTTCCTTGTTATGTCGATTGAATCTTAGTTTAAATCGCAATTACGTTTGAACAGTTGTCAACTTAATTTATTTTTGGCACAAGTATTTTGTCAAGTTAATACATTTTCAAAATTACAGCAACTATTCAGCGTACAAGATATAGAATTGATATAAAAGTTATGCTAATCCTATTTTGAGTAATATATATCATTATCTGCTGTGTAATAGATTTGGCTCTTTTAATAAGACGATTCGCCTATTGCCGCTGTTAAACTGATTTCTTTAAATATGTTGTCCAGCACGATACATTTCATGTCAGCCCGATTAGCTCAGTTGGTAGAGCACTTGACTTCAAACCGCGAGATCACGGGTTCGAGTCCTGGGCTGACATATCAACTAACAAACTAAATGTCTTTCGGATGAAACGTTAAACCGAGGCCCCGTGTGACGATGCTATCCATCGAGCATGTTAAAGAAACAGGCGGTTCGTCCGGTATCCTTGCACTATCCCCCGTAACAACATACCGTCTTCTGGGGGCGTCGCTCTTATGGGCATGTGCTACGGTAGCGACGATAAATAAACGGAAATACACACACATACATTTAATAATTTAGCCTGCTTGTGAGCAATCGCAGCTGTCAATCAAGGAATCAACCTACCAATCAAATTATTTATTCAGCCCGGACTTGAGCTTTCAAAATTTTTTGTTAACATTTATTGTTTGTCAGGCGACTTAAACGTCGTAATAACAGTTTATTCAAGCTATAGTTACGACGTTTAGGTCACCAACAAGCAATTTTACTTTTTTGGTATATGCTAATGGTCATAAATTTTACAAAATAATACCGTTAAAAATCGAATCGGATCTTCCTGATGGAGTAAATGGGCGAGGCCAAGGGAGTCAATGGGCGGTCCCAGCGATTGGTAAATTGAACACATTCTGTAATATCTTTTCTAAGCGAGCTGTTAACTTATGACAATTATAAGTTTTTGTAGCTACTGCTTTTCCATAATTCTACACCGTTTTTATTATTTGTTCTACATAGATCTAACAATTTTTAAAGCATTAGGATGATAATTGCGTTTGAAAAACAAAGTCTGTTATCTTAACAGTTGGAAATTCTTCATTTATTTTATACAGAGTGAGTTTGTATCATCCTATGATGAGAGACGGCGTTACATCTCCGGGTTTTCTGGCTCGGCAGGTACGTAGATATCATCAAAATGAGCAGTATTAATATACCTGTTATCTCGTTGTATGCGCCATGCATGGTGCTTAATACTGTTAATTTCTGAATTTCTGTAAGAAAAGAGGTATGTTTAACCCATTACCAGGCGTCAAAATTATAGACTGTTCCAAATTAAAAGAAGTTGCAGATGGAAATTTTAAGTAAGTGAACTTTATCAAATCTCTGTCTTTGGAGCAGAAAATAATTGCTAATAATGAAGAAATTCTTACAATTCAATTGTTCATTTCCCACAGGCTTTTCCAAAGCTTTATTCTTAGGGGTTGCATAAAGGGCGGGAAAGTTTTGGAATCTAATATTACTTAAGTTTTTTGCTTTCTTAAAATTGTTTTCTTTTGTCCATGAGTAAAAATTCAGATTTTAAAGCTTCTTTAAAATAAGTGTTTTCAACACATCGGGTTTATTATGACCCTTCTATTGCTTAATATAGTGTATGTATTCCGTTTATATATTGTCGCTACCGTAGCACATGTCAATAGAATTACGGACGTTTCGTACCATAACCATTTCGTACCAGTCATTTCGTACCATGGTATTGGTTATTTCGTACCATGCTGTGACCATTTCGTACCATGATGTAGTCATTTCGTACCATACGTCAAATGTTTCGTACCATGTTTAGAAATTTTTTCTAATTATTTGAATAGTAAAATAACGCTTTCAACATTTATAAAATAGTTTTATTTTCTATTTGCTTTATCTAATTTATCGGTCATTAAACAAGTGAAAATCAATTGAGAAAGTCCATTCAAGCAAACGGAGAATTGATGATACAGTTTTAGCGTATCGGCACATTACTTTTTTTCTAACAGGGGATTGTGTTCATTAGAAGAAAATTGGTAAGGAATCAGAACTGTATTTCACTCAATATTGTATCATAGTTAACCGAATAATTTGACAAAGTAACCATTAGCCAATTGCCACACAATTCAAGACAAGGCCAGATATAAAGAAATTTGCAGAGCACAATTTCATGAGGACGGAATTTCTTAAAATATTTATCTTTTGGAGAAGAAAAAATTGTGATAATTATTGCTTTTCTCCAGCAATGTTTTCCTAAGTATTTTTCTTGATGGGTGTAAAAAAGAGGGACAGTCAAATGAACGACCAATCATATCATGATTAAGCAATCAACAATCACCTTCCACAATTAGATCTTAAATGATCTTACCTAACACGTCGCAAACAATTACAAACAATCTAATTATCAAATTCTCTGAACTTGATTGAGTGGTTTATTTGTGGTACGAGATGGTACGAAATGACTAATTATTTGGTACGAAATGACCAACGCATGGTACGAAATAACCATTGTATGGTACGAAATAACCATAGAAATTATGGTACGAAATGGTTATGGTACGAAATGACTGTATACCTGTCAATAATAGTGACGCCATAGAAGACGGTTAGTTATTACGGTGGATGGTGCAAGGATACAGGATGATAAACTGAGAGCCCCACCCGATTGATAGAACCGTCACTTTATGGCTCGGTTTAATGTCTCATCCGAAAGACAGCTAGTTTGCTAGTCTTTCCAGCCTAAGTATCCAATCCGTGACATCGAAATTTAACTCTCTACGACACAACACAATTTTGGACTCGTGATTTTGAAGGAGTTGCTGCCGACAATTTGATGTTAGTGAAAGCTAGTAAATTTTATATTTCTAGGAAGAAAACAGCGTTGGAAACGAAAAATTGCTTTGTAACAAGCAATTCCTTATTTTGAATGATAATCTGCAAATCTTTTTTTTTTTCTTGACCGTCGTAAAAAATGGGATTATGTGTAATGGATTATTTTATAAAATTGGAGCAGTGGTAATAGATTCTGCTGTAAGCACCCATGTTTTCTGAACTTGGTCTGAACAAGCTATTAATCGCGTCTTCAAACTTTTATTGTCGACTGTTGAATTTTATGTTGAGATGACCAAATGTCAAACTTCGTCGAAGACATCACCGGTGAGTTAACGTATAAGATTAATGCTCTGTATCCAATACAAGGTAGATGTAACAGCAATTAAAGTTTTACCCTTTTCCTTTGTTGTAAATTGACTGAAGTACATACCCTTCCGAGAATCTCATAGGCGCGAAAAGACATCATTACAACAGTAGCTCATCGCTGAAATGAACGGGGCCCGCTATTTAGAGTGAACAGTATTGAATTGGAAAATAAAGAAAGTGACAAAATATCCAGGTGTTTTCCTAATAATGTTGAATGACTTTGACAACCTCGGTATAATAGGATAAAGGTGATAGTTGGGAAGTACTTAACTTAATGAGCTTTGTTGATATGTACCTACGGAGTTGTTCAAATTAACCACAATACTAAGAAAATGAAAAGTGGGTATTTAAACAGCTGTGAGTTGATAATATAATAAAATGTCTTTGTTTTCTAGGGACAGCAGTAATAACTATGGATAAGATTGCACTTTGGACAGATGGGCGATACTTCCTGCAAGCCGAAACAGAGTTAGGCTGTGATTGGATCCTAATGCGTGAAGGTTTTCACTTTTTAATCCATTCCCGTTTTTCGAAATTTAAGCCTGCTCCAATTAGAAAGACGATGTAGCTATGATCAAATAACTTTGACGTCATTAAAACATTGGAAACTTCCAAAGTGATAGGTAACGTCATTTAGGATAACGAATCTTGTATAAAGGACATTTTTCCAGTCCTTTTTAGGCATTTTCCGCTTCTTCCCTTTTCAAAACCCAAAGTACATATACACTGGTATTGGAGATTCTTGGCCTCCTAGCCGCGAGTTCGTGCTTTATATTTCTTTAGCGTTTGATACTAATGTCAAAATCATAATCTTGTCTTGTTCAAATTACGTAACCAGAATTGATCAATCGCGTCTGTCAATCAAGGAGTATATCGACTAATCAAATCATTCATTCATCCCGGAATTGAGATTTGAACTCCACCATCTTAAAAGTTGTAACTACAGCTTATCAAAGCTGTAGTTACGACGTTCAGGTCGCCAACTATCCATTCTACTTATTATTACATTCTACTGGCCATAAATTTTGCAAAATATCGGCGTTTAAAATCGAAGTGGGCCTTCCCGTTGGAGTCAATGGGTGTGGTTCAAGGAGAAAGTGGATAGGGCAAGCAATTCGTCAATTTGCAGTTAGCCCTTTACAAGCGAACATGTTTACCGGAATTCATCAGGTAAATACGTTATATTTCAATTTCACCGAACATTGCCTTATTCATTGTTTCGAAACGTATCAATTACGTCATTTCTACCGCTAGTAATGCAGTCATTATCGTTTTTTTAATCATCAATTTTTAAACCAAATGTCGGATCCAGTCCCAGTCAGATTTTACCACTCTAAAAGTTTGTCGTCTGGTAATATGATTATCAGCGAAAGATATCCAGAAAAATGTCACTAAGAAAAACACTTATTTATATTTTGTTTTCGATACCTCTTACTTTAACATGTTCAAGGTGAAGAAGGCGTCCCTGATATAGTACAATGGGTTGGTAAAGAACTGAAAACAAATCAAAGTGTTGGTGCATGCCCTCTCTTCCTTTCCAGTGGTAAGTCATCTTTTAAAGAACAGTTTGGCCAATCACCAGACTACAAAATTTAAACCGGTACGAAGTGAAAGGAGTTGCATATGACAATTTAATTATCGCCATATTTATTTATTCAAATATTTATTTATTGTCTTGCATGGAATGAAGAATGTGCTAGTAACAAGCAAGTTTTCCATTTCCACAATAGTTTCGAAAGTTTTATTCTTGAGGGGCATAAAGAGCGGAATTGTAAGGAAAGATGAAGAGTGGATACACTTGCATCAAACTTAGAAAATATTGTACATTCAGAACTATCGATGAAGATATATCGTATGAACACGTATGTGACAAGTATATAAAGGATGTATAACTCATTTGTCACTGTATAAGGAGTTACAGCGTTAGAAATCTAAATGGATCAAATCTAAGACACGAAACTCGCATTTTTAACCCTTTCCTGTACAATCCCTGGTTTTTACGTCTATGCAATTTCATAGTTAAAAAAATATTGTGAAAAAAAGAAGAAATTGCTTTATCAAGCAATTTCTTCTTTTATCACAATATTTTCTATCACATAGAAAGGCTTCGTTTCAAATTGCACTCACATTTCATTGTCGTCTGCAACATCTTTGAAATTGGGCCAGTCTAAAATTCCAAGAAACAGGAAAGGGTTAATATCTGCTCGGGCGACCTGTTACTTAGATAATTTAGAACAGCACATTCGATGAAAATAAATGCAAAATAAAATTTAGCAAATGAAAGGTTGTTGCTGAGATACGTTTGATGATTACTAGTAGATGGACAAATTATAGACACATCCAAACTACCAATGATTTTTTTAAAAACAGGGTTCCAAAGAATATGCTCGAGTCGAAGTGTTTTCCTTCACAAAATGTTTAAGTTAATTTTGATTTCACTACAAAATGGCGGCAGCAGCTCAAAACATCGATTTGTCACAAGACGTAGCAAAATACCATGTCCAGTCAAGCATCACAGACAAGTCGTACTATTTGATTTCAATAGGGTTACTCCTTGATTCTCAAATCAAATGTCTTCACCGTGATATCAAACTTTTTATATGAAAATACATTTTTAATAGTTTCTGAATAGAAATAAATGTAATTTTAATTGTAAAGAAAAACCTCGTCCTCCATCTTGAAATCACCCAGAAAGCTGACGTTCAGAGTTACCATTCAGTGAGTCTATTAGAATTTAATGCGCCCTACATTTTAAACCCCTTTCAGTATGGATTTTTCATGATTTTTAATATGAACGATAAAAAGTTTGTTTAAGTCTCGATTAGTCTTGCAGCCTGGAATTATTTAAAATCTATACGAACATCATTTCTGGCTTATTCTTTTTTCCTAGTTTTTGTTAATAAATGAGGCAAAACGTGATCTTGGTCTCTTTCGTTTGATTAAGTTAAGAGAAGACAGGGAAATTGAAAACAAGTTTTACAAACCTTTTTAAATACAGCTATAAAATATTTTCAATGTGAAGATCAGAAATCGACCATTTGCATCATATACAATGTTCCTGCACAAAAAGAAATTTTCTGTTTAGAAAATTCTATGTATTTTTATTATTAAGAAAACTTTTAATGGTAAACTATTTCCAGCTTCGTGGCAAGGGTACGATAAAATCTTTAAAGGACAAGGTGTGAGGTTTCAGGCTGTATTACCAGACCTTATAGATATGATCTGGACGGAGGAAAGGACATTCCCGAGTACCCCAATTAACGCTTTGCCAATTAGATTTTCAGGTACACGAAATCTGTGGGGTTAATCTAGATTTTATTTCTTAATAGAGAACATCGAGGTGTTGACAATGTGAGTGATTTTCCAATTGAAAGAAAAAAACTTTTTGATGAAAAAAAAATATATAAGTTGCCTATTCCCTTGCTATTTAGCCCTTTCCCATACAATCCCTCCTTTTTACCTAACCCCTCAAGAAAATAAACTTTTGAAAACATTGTGGAAGATAAAGAAATTGCTTGTATCAAGCAGTTTCTTCATTATCGGCAATGTTTTATATCTAAAATGACCAAAGCAAACATTATTTCCATCAATTTCAAACTTTCTTCTGCAGCTTCTTACAATTTAGACCAGTCTAAAATGCGCTCGTGTGTGAATGGGTTTAATCTGCTAATTGTTCTATGGATAAGTTATTACCTTTTCAATCCGACCAGAGTGAAATACAAGAATTTTCTTTTTCGATATTGAATATTTTATCATGTTAACTCTTTCCTGTATAATCACTGGTTTTTACGTCCATGCAAATTTATACTTAAAAAGATATTGTGATAAAGTAGGAAATTGCTTAATACAAGCAATTTCTTCTTTTATCACAATATTTCTATCACATAGAATGCTTTCGTTCCAAATTGCACTAACTTTTCATTGTAGTCTGCAACATGTTTCAAATTGGACCAGTCTAAAATTTTGAGAAACAGGAAAGGGTTAAGGAAGGTTTAAGAGTTAACTTTGTATATTCGAGTGCAATGTCGAAAGGACGATAAAGGGGAAGTGTCACTTTCATAATGTCTATGGCTGTCTGACGAAAAAAATAATCTGTTTTTTTTTTGTTGTTGTTTTGTTTTTGTAGCGAGAGTGAGTTTTGTTGTTGTTTGTTTGTTTGTTAGTTTTTGTTTTTGGTTTTCGTTTGTTTTTGTCCATTTTGTTTCGGAATGCATTCCTGGAAACAGGAAACATCGACAGAACAGCTTATTATTCGTTCATCTCATAACTATTTAATCTTCCTATAGAAACAATGACTTCGATTTTTTTAAAAAGTATTACATTTCTAAATAAGGCCAAGATGAAAAATGGGGCTTTTATTTGTTTTTTGGTTAGGTGTTTTTTCGGTTGGTGTTGGTGGTTTGTGGTGTTGTTTATTTTAGTTTATTTTTTATTATTATTTATCTATAAATCTTTATTTAGTTAACATTTTTTTTAATCTAAACAATAACCTTGATCATTGATCAAAATAAACCTTTGTCATGCTGAATACAATGTAAAATCTTTTTCTGGAATTGCATTAAAATCAAAGTTTTAACAGCACTAGAAGTACTCATGTGTAGTCTGATCTTTGTCTCTACCTCCTGATAAAATAGGAATATATCAGGTTTTGCCTGACAAGGCTTAAATTTACAAATAGATAGCTTTACAAACATTTTTTTCCTCTAGGTAGATCATGGCAAGAAAAACTCCTGGATGTCTTCAGGTCAATGGATGAACACAATGCAGATGTTCTCATTTTGACAGGACTTGATGAAACGGCTTGTAAGAACTCTTCGAAACTTCCTATTTCAGATTTATCGAATAGCTTAATGTCGTGTGGCGAGCAAAACACCGTAGGTACAGTTCAAAGAAAGCTGTAGTTATGACAATATGCTCGCCCAACGAAGAAAATCATCATAAAATGACTTTTTCCTCGTGGATTTTGTAATTTATGGATCACTCACTACGTCGGGTGGCCTCCGACAGAAACATGTAACAAAAAACAAAATGTTTAGTTTGCGACATAAACGTCGTAACAACATCTTGGATAAGCTGTAGTAAAGACGTTTAAGTCGCCAAACTAACAAATGTACTTTATATATATTTTTAGTTCAAAGTAGAATTCCGGTATTAATGTATGATTTTATTGGTCTACACATTTTTTTATTAGAAGCGGCGATCCGTTAATTGAGGCATTACTACAGCAGTTTGAAAACGAAATATTTTAGAGATGAAGAGAATATTTTTTGTTTTCATGGAGGCATGAACCGAAAGACCTAATCACACTGTATGAATACCTCCATGAAAACAAAACAATATTCTCTTCATTTCTTATAATTTAATAGTATCGAGCGAAAAAAGCCAAAAACCTACATGTTTTGATACCTTTTTGTATGGAACTATTTTGTGCGGAAGCATATAAACTCGCTGTGTGCTCAAAATTCTGTTCATAGAGTTATGAATATTTTTTTTCGTTTTCGACCAATCAGAACTCTCGTTTTTGATAGACGAAACTAAATATTAAATTATATATGAATGGCGTTGACCCTCTCCTAATCAATCAGACCCTCTCCTAATCAATCGCTGGTTTTTACGTACATGTGTTTTATACTTGTGAAACATTGTGAAAAAAAAAAGAAGAAAATTGCTTGTAACAAGCAATTCTTACTTTGTTCACAAAATTCTCTATCCTGCTGAATGATTTCAAAATAAAATCAACTTTAAATTATCGTCTGCGAAACATTTGAATTTGAACCAGTCTATAATTTTGTAAAACAGCAAGGGGTTGAGGCTAAAATAAAAAGACCGCGTTTGTGACGTCCGAACTGATAACTGCTTATAACCAGATGACAAAATATTCTACTAATTCATATTGAGAGAGGTTGCGGACGACAATTTGAATTAAATTCAAATTGGAAGGAAAATTTTATAAAGGATAGAAATTATGTAGGAAAAGGCAAATTATATGCAACAAACACCTCATTTTAAAAAAATGACAATCGTTTAAGAAAAAAAACAAAGTTCGTTAAGTGAATATGTCTATCACTCATCGACGATTGACTGTTCGAAAGCCATAGCGTCGTTTGGCGAGCAAAATGTCGTAAATACAGCTTTATACAAGCTGTATTTACGACGTTTTACTCGCCCAGCGGCAATAAGGTTCTTTGATGATAGAGGTGACTTTGAATTAACCCATCCCCACACAACAAAATTTTAGACTGGTCCAAAGTAAAAGAAGACGGCAATTTCAAGTTGATGGAATTTTATATTGTTTCGTCATTTTCGATATAAAGCATTGTGGATAATGAAGATATTGCTTGTAACAAGCAATTTCTTCATTAGCCACAACGCTTTTAAAAGCTTTTTTCTTGGGGGCGAAAAAGTGAAGATTGTGTGGGAATTGGTTAAACTTTATCTCGAAATAACTAGATCAATTATTACAAAGTTCATTTCTATAAGTCATCTGCGTTTTTGATATGTTTTATCATGTAAATTTGTATCCTTATTTCATAGGGCAGTTTAATGCCAGAGCGGCGGATATTTCTGGTGTTGTTAGTGATCCATTTTTCTATTCCTTTGCTATCATTATAAAGGGAAATAATCCAAGGTAAGAGTTACTCAGTTCTAAAATATCGTGGTAAAATAACATATGAAAATTCATATTTCTTCAATTGTTATAAATGTAATAAAAATATTTGGCAAAAGAGGCTTGAAGATTTCGTTAAACCATGAAATATAGTTAGTTAGGTTAATTAAGGTTGATTTGAAAATTTTTGTTATTAATATTTCAATTACTGTTTTCAATATCTATATGATTTAATGCTATTTTTCAAAATATGAACACACTTTTACAAAGCACTTGTGGTTTGTTTTTGTTTTTATTTTGTTTTTTGTTGTTGTTGTTTTGTTTGTTTGTTTGTTATTGTTTTTTATGTATTTCTTTGTGTTTTGTTTTTCTTTCTGATTTTTGTTTTTGTTATTTCTGTTTTGTTTTGTTTTTAAATAACATTATTTCTTTTTTGCTATGTATTGGACATTTTTCGTAGTTATGAGAAAAAAGATCGAAGTCATCCATAGGTTATTGATAAGTTTCCTTGAGCAAACCCCGAGTCTGCTCCAGCATCCATGAGCTAAACCCGATATTTCTCCGTAGGTTATATATTGTCGACCCATCAATTAAACTATCCCAGGACCCAACCGACTCGGCTACAAACGTAACACTTGCTGAACATCTGAATACTGATACCGACGGATCTTGTACAGGAAGAAGTCAACCCTGTGTCGAGGTAGGAGGTTCATTAGCTCACAGTATTTACCAGCTTCCAAGCACCTTTTATATAGTTGCACACTTTCTGAACGCGTCCCTTAGGCCTTAACCCATTCCAACTCAATCCCTCCTTTTTACGCCCCTCGAGAAAAAAAGCTTTGGAAAACATTGTGGAAAATGAAGAAATTGCTTGTATCAAGCAATTTCCTCATTATCCACAATGTTTTCTATCAAAAATGGACGAAAAAAATCTGAGAATTCCCACTAATTTACCAATCGCGACTGTCAATCAAATGACCAATCGACAAATTAAATAATCCATTTGGACTGAAAGTTAACTTCGAACCTCCAACATCGGCTGCCATTTGTGTGAAGCATTTATGTTGGTTTGGCGACTTAAACATCGTAACTACAGCTTATTCAAGCCGTAGTTACGGCTTTTAAGTCGTCAACCGATCATTTACCCTTCTGTTTTTATATCCTACTGCCGATAAATTTGGCAAAATAACGCCATTTTAATTTTGAAGCAGAGAAATCCTGTCGGAGTCAGTGGGATTGCCGAAAGGAACAAGTTGGCGGGGCAAGCGTTTGCTCATTTGCCAACCAGGCACGAGGATCGAACACTCCAATATTTATCATTAGTTAATATAATGGAAATTGAATGTAGTGTAGATAATGAAAAGCTTGATAATTATGTTTAAACTTTTATAAATACTTTCACTGGGTGGTGGTTGTAGTTGTTGTTGTTGTTGGTGGTGGTGTTCTTGTTGATGTTTGTATGAAATTACCAAGTGATACATTTGTAATCCGCTGAGAAATCCGGAGATGCATCGATGAAGTAAACAAAATTTGCTTTTCCTTTCAGGTCCATGAGTATAACTATATTACCTTTATGGAAGATATCGATCGTATTGCAAAAAGGTCTGATGTTAAACGTGTTTGGGTATCATTTCATTGTAATTACGCAGTTTATGCCACAATTCCTGAGGTAAGCCTATAAAGTTGTGCTTTCTTGTGCGAGAATTGACCAATCGCAGATGTCAATCAAATAACCAGTCGAAAAATAAAATCATTCGAAGTTAACTCCTACATTGACCGCAATTCATGTGAATCTCTTTTGTTTGTTTTGGCGACTTAAACGTCATAACTACAGCTTGATACAGCTTATTCAAGCTGTAGTTACGAGTTTGGTCGGGAATCAGCCGTTTTACTTTTTATTACATGCTGCTGGCTAAAATTGAGCAAAAAAGGAAACGCCGTTTAAAATCGAACCAGAACTTCTTGTTGGAGTCAATGTGCAGGACTAACGGAGTAAATGGACGGGGCAAGCGTTTCTAAATTTATACTCTAAAAAATATTAACGCATGTGCAGTGTACTACAATATCATGACCATGTTGTCGTACGTAAAGGAAACAGATAATGAATGAGATTAAAATCTAACAAAGGAATCCTTTCTTAGTCCGAGCAATGTAGAAGTATTCCTCCACCAAAGTTGAATTTGTATGTTTACCTATTACCACACAAAATTGGTCTTTTACACCCTTCAAAAATGCCGTAGAAAATAGAGTAAAAATGAAGAAATTGCATGTTATAAGCCATTTCTTCATTATCCACAATGTTTTCTACCACAAAGGATAAATAGTTTCATCAACTCTAAAGTGTCTGCTACTTCTTTGAATTTGGACTAGTCTAAAATGTTGTCGCGTCGTAATGGCTTGATATGGCATATGCATTTCACATTGATTGTCATAATCGCCTCACAGGCATTACGGTAGAATCTTGTTCCCTCAGGTTTTTTGTTGTTTGAAGTCGCATATGACATGATTAAAATATCAAAGTAAACTCAAAATTCTGTCATATAAGAATACTACTGTTTTAAAAAGCTGGTATTTTTCTAAAACAATCTAAAAATTTATTCTTGGCTATTTATCATAATAACAACTATCATTACAGGATAAGGTTTATGTTGCCAACACTCCCACAACAATGCTGAAAACTAGAAAGAACGATGTCGAAGTTGCTGGTATGACCAACTGTCACGTAAGCCATGCTCTATCATACTAGTCCATGCACGACTTTTCAAACAATGTCGCATACGCGCCAAATAATGACTCACATCAGCCTATTCATCCGCGTAGTCTTATCAGAGTCTTCAGTTTGCATTCTGAAGATAGCTTTTGACTTAAAATTTCTTATGACGGTAAGCGAGTATTCTTAAGTCACTATGTCCAGTTATCTTTTTAATCATTTCTGTAAATCATGTACAGTTGCATGTTTAACCCATTACCACGCTTTTAGACGCCCAAAGAAAAAACAGCTTTGGAAAAGATATTGTGGAAACTGAAGAAATTGCTTGTTATAAGCAATTTCTGCAATTTCTTCATTGTGTACAATGTTATCTACCCCAAAAGGATAAAAAAGTCCAAGCTTTAAGTTGTCTGCATTCCCTTTCAATTTGGACCAGTCTAAAACTTTCCGTCTGGTAATGGGTTAAATACCTTACGCAGATTGATATAATTTACCAAACATGTGAGCATATGACTATAGAAGTTTGTTTAAATTACTCGATATATGAACAACATAAAGAATCGAACTAGAACCCATTTCCACTTAATTCCGCTCTTTGGGGCATCTAGGAGAAAATATCTGGGAAAACATTGGGAGAAAGTAGAAATTTTGCTATGCTCAATTTCTACTCTTCTCCAAATGATTTCAGCCACATAAGTCACATATTTTTCCATTTTAATGCAAACTGTATTGTCGTCTGCATCTTCAGAGAAATAACAAAGCCGTCTGGTAATGGGTCAAAGCAGATGTATTGCGGTAAAATGGTCAGCTACATCTTTCGATTAGGAACAGTCTAAAAATTGTCGTGTGGCTTAAAGATACTTTATCGAACAAAGCAGCGACAGACCATATGAATATTTCAACAATACATTTTTACAACCACGAAAGTCTTTTCAATGATTGTTACTTCAAGAAAGGATTCAAAAGACCGGTAAGTTAAAACTGAATAATTGTTTTGATTTTGATGTAAACTATTAGTTTATAAATTAATTTCAAACCTAGGAATGAATTATGAATGTATTATGACAACGTACTTTGAACAATTTCGCGTGTTCGTGTAGAATTAATGCAAGAAAGCTCAATAAAATATAGGGGAATTATGTATTTAAAGATTTAGCGGTTATAAGTCTAACAATTTATCGTCTTGTGATATCTTTGGAATTTGTATGCCAGCAAGTTCTTTTTTAACTATGTTTGGAAAGCGACAATTCAATAAGAGATTTACAAATAGAAATTAATTGAGGGCCTGACTGATCGCCGGCCCGTCCACTGACTCCGCTGGCAACACCCACTGACTACAACAAGAAGTTCCGTTTGATATTTTGCAAAATTTATGCCATGTCGGTTTGCGACCAAAAACAATGTTTCTCACTATCGTTGGAGTTCAAAGTTTACTTCAGAGCTAAATGGATGATTTGGTCGAATGATTCTTTGATTGACAACCGCAAATTATGAACATATTAATAAAGTTTTCAACGGTGAATTACTTTCATTCAGATCCGAGATGCGGTAGCAGTTGTTCGTTTTATGGCTAAACTCGAGAAAACGGTAAGAATCAAACGTTTCTACCATCAAATTAACCAGTCGCTTGCCCCGCCAACTGACTCCTAAGGCCCAGCCCATTAACTCTGAAAGGAAGTTCCGTTTCGATTTTTAACAGCATTTTTTTGCACAATTTATCATATAACAAAAAAGTAAAATGGTTGATTGGCGACCTAAACGTTGTAACTAAAGCTTGAATAAGCCGCGACATGTAATCGTTGTCGAATAAAAAGTTCATCAACCAAAAAAATTGAAACAAACTTATTCTAAAAAAATACCTTGTAAGTATTAGATCAAATGGCCTTTATCTACGATAGGGTTTTTTTGTGTGAGTGTTGTGATTTTGTTTGTTGGGGTTTTTGTTTGTTTGTTTTTGTTTGTTTTTTGTTGTTGTTGTTGTTGGGGGGTGGGGGGGTTATATACATATAAGCCGAAACCACGAAGTCATTTAAACCAAACTTGTCAGAAATTTTCACAGGTAAAAGTTTTTTCCTAATTGGGTTATGTAATTTTGAGACGCTCATAAATATGCTTAAGCATTAAGCTTAAAAGGGCATTGCTTATTTCCACTTTGAGATCTTTAAACATCTTCTCCTTCTTTACTACAAGACCAAATTCAACGAAACTTTGCAGGAATGTGCTTTAGCCGACTCTGCTCAATACTTGTTCATTCAATTGTGTGATTGGCCTTTAAAATGGTTGAGGTCGGTTGTGGCCTTTTTCTCTTTGAAAACTTTACAACGACGATAGTAAATTCAACTTAGCTTGGCATGAATGATCTTTGGACTGTCCGTCCTAAAATCGTGTTCGTCATATTTTGGCAAGTCGAAAATTGGATATTGTAGGCTGTGGCTGATTTCATTTCCTCCCGACAAAAAACTGGACTGGCCCAATTTCAAAGAAGCTGCAGACGAGGATTTCGAGTTAATGAAACTTTCTCGCTCTAGGTAGAAAACATTGTGGATAAAGAAGAAAGTGCTTGTAACAAACAAAACAATTTTTTTTCTTGATTGGATTGTGTGGGAGTTTGTTAATTATCTTCTACACTCTTACAACTTGGCAAATATATATTTACAGTACTTGACCCTGGGCAAATATATCTTGACAGGTCTTGACACGTATTCATATGACCAATGCCATTATTTGTGTTCTTTTTCTTTGAATGCAAATTCCATCTATAATGACATCGCAGCTTAATCATTTCTCATTTTTATCGTTTTACCAAGGTTGAAAAAAATCTATGCATATTATTTCGTCACTTAACTGTGCTTTTAAAACAGATAGATAATTTGTGAAATTCGAATAGAAATAGGCGAACTAAACATTTCACTAAAAGTCTTTACGTCATATTACAGACATGTATTAAATTTACCATGTTATTTATATTGGTGAATGTTTCAGCTTAAGACAGGAGAAAAGTGGACAGAACTATCAGCTGCAAAAGAGCTTGCAAGGTTCAGAAGGTAACTCTCTCGTTTTACTCATACAAAGAAAAAAACAAAGTACTGAAAGTACTGTAAGCTAGCAAAGCATTGTTTTGTTAAGGGATCTTCTTTGCCTTTTATAGGGTAGAAAACATTGTGAACACTCAAGAAATTGCTTGTTACAAGCAATTTCTTCATTGCCCACAATGTTTTCCAAAGCCTTTTTTGAGATTCTTTAAAAAAAGCGGGATTGCATGGGAATGGGTTGTAAAGCATGTTTTTGAAAGAGTTCTCTAAAATTTGATTAAAGTTAATTCATGTGGCCAGTCATTTGAATACAATATGCTCGAGTGAGCTAAAATTACCTAGGAGATGAACTTGCAGGCAGAGTTTGCAATATTCCTGAAATACACAAGAACTACTTTTTTGGCGTAGACATTCAATGGATTTAGTCGTTAAGCCTCCGGCGACAGTTTGCACTCAATGAACTCTGAGAAGACGTCAAAATTTTGTCTGTTAACTTAAGCTATCAAAGCTGACGCTTTGCTAGCTAATAAAAGAAACTTCTCAAAACAAGTCAGTCCAGGAAGCAATTAGGATACTAGACCTAAATACACATAAACTTACTGATTTTCTCTTGGCTTTAAACCCTTGTCATGCTGAATTAAAATCCTATGCAGAATAACTTAAATCAAAGGACTGACAGCACTGGAAGGTCTTAATGGGGATTATTATTATCTTTTTTTTTTTGTTTTGAAAATTGATTATTTAGACAAATCTCATTGAAAGGAGACAAACAGGAGGTGTAGACCAAGATCAGACTGCACTTATGAGGAGGCTGATCTTGGTCTATACCTCCTGCAAAAACAAGAATATTCCGGGTACTGCTTGACAAGAGTTAATTAAAACCGTATGTAAAATTGGCCAGCCTTAATTACGTTTTTTATGTTAAAAAAATCGAGGATTTTTGCCAATCCTTATCCCCTTAATGTAGGATTACAATTCATGTAAATTAAGGCCTCCAACCAAAAATACAGAAAAGCATGTTGAAGTATACAACACATATTTACGTATATTAGTTGTAGCAGAAACTTTTATAGATGGGGTAGATGTTGAACTCTTTGGAGTTCAGACAAGTTCTTGGCATTAACCCCATTTCGGGACGGCAAAATTTTAGAATGGTCCAAATTAAAAGAAGCTGCAGACGACTATTTCAATTAAATGAATTTTTAACAATCTTTGTCGTTCTGGATAGAAAACAGTGTGGATAAAGAAGATTTTGCTTGTAACAAGCAATTTCTTCAATTTCCACATTGTTTTCAAAAGTGTTTTATTGAGGGGCGTGTAAAAACGTTATTTGTGGAAATGGGCTCAGGAAACTTACAAATAAACAGATAAAAAAATTATTTCATTGGTAACTATGGCAATGATGGAATTGTCACCCGAAGCATACAATGTCGCATTTCGTTCCATGGTCAATTTTTAAATCAAAGACAACTTAGAGCGACATTATTAAATAGCTTATTCGAAACATATCTGTCATACAGAATGGAGTTTTTTTTTTTTTTTTTTTTTTGGTACATTTGGTCTTAAATTAAGGGATTTCCAAAGTTATGCAAATTATCATTAGCTCTTTTCGTCATCACGTTTATCTTCATTTAATTTGTAAAAAATCATCTTCGTCTTACAACGTTCTCGGCCAAAATATAGACATAGTCAATAAAAGTGTACATGAAGATATAGAGCCCTAATTTGTTACTCAGACATTACATAGTCTATAAACGTTTGTTTTATGAAGATATATTCCATTAGTTTGACCTGGTGTTCCTTACGAAAGAACAAGGTTGGTTTAGAACTCTTGGCTTGCGAAGATTTACGAATGTAAGGAATAAGGTGATATTAGAACCATTGGCCTACGATGAAGGAAAAAAGTAAGCACGTTTTTCTTCTGTGAAAAAAAAGTTAACACGGCCCGTGTATAACCAACGTTTTGACATCTACTAGGGCTTCATGTGAGCTTTTTTTTCCCCGGCTTTTTAGCTCCCATAAGCATGAAATGCTCTGGGTGAGCTATTGTCATCGGTCATCGTCCATCCGTCCGTTCAAAAATTACACAAATATCTTCTTTTCCTAAATTAACCATGGAATTTCAATCAAGTCTCACAGAAATGATCCTAAGGTCATGCTCTTTCAAAATACTTCAAAGAATTGAAATCCATGGTGAACTTCGGTTGCCATGGCTACTGTGTGAAAAAACTTAGAAAATCTTCTCCTCCCAAACCATAGGGCCTAGAGCTTTGATATTTGGTATAAATCATCATCTATTGACCCTCTTCCAAAAGACTCAAAGAGTTACCGCACTCTGAAAATTATCCCTTTTCTGTGCGATCCCTGCGTTTACATAGAAATAAAGAGATAAATCTCTAAAAATCTTCTTCTACCAAACAATACGGCCTAATTTTTGGTATAAATCATCATCTATTGACCTTCTACAAAAATACTTCAAAGAATAACTGTATTCTTGAAAATTAGACCTTTTTCTGTGCGATCCCTACTTTTACATAAGAATAAAGAAATGAATCTCTAAAAATCTTCTTCTACCAAACAATACGGCCCAGAGCTTTGATATTCGGTATAAATCATCATCTATTGACCCTTTACAAAAATACTTCAAAGAATAACTGTATTCTTGAAAATTAGCCCTTTTCTATCCGATCCCTTATCTAACATAGAAATAAAGAAAGAAAACTTTAAAAATATTCTTCTCCAAAACCATAAGGGTGGGGCTTTGATATTTGGTATGAATCATCTATTGACCCTCTACCAAATACTTCAAAGAACAACCGTTCTCTGAAAATTACCCCATTTCTGTGCGATCCCTGATTTTACATTGAAATAAATAAGGAATTCTTTGAAAATCTTCTCCTCCCAAAACCATCAGGCATGAAGGTTCAATATTTTGTCTGTATCAATGTCTATTGACCCATTCACCAAAATACGTCAAAGAATTGCCTTATTCTGAAAATTAGCCCTTTTTGTGTGATCCCTGATTTACATAGAATTGAAGAAGGAAAACTTTGAAAATATTTTTCTCCCAAACTTTAAGGCTTAGAGCTTCAATATTTTGTATGTATCAATGTCTATTGATCCTCTACCAAAATACTTCAAAGAATTACCGTACTCTGAAAACTAATCATTTTTTGTGCGATCCCTGATTTACATAGAATTAAAGAAGGAACTCTTTGAAAATCTTCTTCTCCAAAACTGTAAGGCCTAGAGCTTCTATATTTTGTATGTATCAAAGTCTATTGACCTTCTAACAAAGTTCTTCAAAAAATTACCATACTTAGAAAATTAGCCCTTTTCTGTGTGATCCCTGATTTTTACATAGAATTAAGAAGGATATCTTTGAAAATCTTCTTCTCCCTAATCATAAGGCCTAGAGCTTCAATATTTTGTATGTATCAAAGTCTATTGACCTTCTAACAAAGAACTTCAAAAAATTACCATACTTAGAAAATAAGCCCTTTTCTGTGTGATCCCTGATTTTACATAGAATTAAGAAGGATATCTTTGAAAATCTTATTCTCCCTAATCATAAGGCCTAGAGCTTTTATAATTTGAATGTATCAATGTCTATTGACCCTCTACCAAAATACTTCAAAGAATTACCGTACTCTGAAAATTAGCCCGAGTCTTTGTGATCCCTGATTTTGCATATGTATAAAGAAGGAAATCATTGAAAATCTTCTTCTCCAAAACCATAAGGCATAGAACTTTAATATTTTGTGTGTTTAAAAACCTATTGACCCTTGACCAAAATACATCGAAGAATAACCGTACTCTGAAAATTAGCCCGAGTCTTTGTGATCCCTGATTTTGCATATGTATAAAGAAGGAAATCATTGAAAATCTTCTTCTCCAAAACCATAAGGCATAGAACTTTAATATTTTGTGTGTTTAAAAACCTATTGACCCTTGACCAAAGTACATCGTAGAATTACCGTATTCTGAAAATAAGCCATGTTTTGTGCAATCCAAGATTTTAGAAAGGAATGAAAAATTATATCTTTGAAATTCTTTTCCTTCTTAACCATTAGGCCTAGAGCTTTGATATTAAGTATAAATAATCATTTACCAAATACCTCAAAGAATTACTCTACACTGACAATTAGCTGTATATGGTAGGATCTTCAATATCCCTAGGATTAAATGAGAAAATCTTTAGAAAATATTTTCCAAAATAAAGAGGTGTAGGGCTTTGATTTTGTTTAAATCATAAAGCCTTGAGCCATAATACTCAGGGGAGCGATTTAGGACAATCATGGTCCTATTTTTATTAGTATTGAACGGTAGTGATATAGTAACAAAGTGCCCTGTTTAGTTATACAGGAGAGTCAAACAGACTGGGACATTTTAGGACGGATTCAACGCTTTTATTGCGCTAGAACAGGATTTGGGAAAAATGTTCGGTAGCTTTGAAATATTCAATCTGAAAAAAAACACTTTACTTTAGAAGAGTTTAACGTCATAACAGGTAAAATATTCGATGACCACCTTTTTAGGTGACCTGACCGAAGATCCTATTTTGTCCGTCGTCGTGCAACATGCGTTGTGCGTCGTGCGCAAACTTTTTACATTTTCGACTACTTAAGAACCCTTGGAGGGACTTCAACTAAACTTGGCAGGAAGCATCCCTATCGGAAGGAGGATGGATGCATTAGTTTACAATGTGGCAAAATTGAAAACCTTTTTCTACCAAACCAAAAGACCTACAACTCTTATATTTGATATGTGGCATCATCTAGTGGACCTCTATAAATATTGTATTAATTAGAAGCCCAGGGTCAAATTTAGCCCATTCCCAGACGTCACAAGTTTAACAAAGCTTATATAGCGAAAATTTTTAAAAATCTTCTTCTCCCAAACGGGAGGGCCTAGAGCTTTGATATATGGTATGTAGTATCATCTATTGGACCTCTTTCAAGATTGTATAAATTATGGCTCCAGGGTCATAATTAACCCATTCCCGGATGTCACAAGTTTTACCTAGGTCTAACATAGTGAAAATTGAAAAAAAAATCTTCTCCGAAACAGGATGGCCTAGAGCTTTGATATTTGATATACAGCATCATCAGGTGGATCTCTATCAAGATTGTATAAATTATGGCGCCAAGGTAAAATTAGCCCATTCCCGGACATCACGAGTCTAACATAGGCTTGTATAGTGAAATCTTTAAAAACCTTCTTCTCCTAAACAGAAAGACCTGCCGCTTTGATATTTAGTATGTTGCATCATCTGGCGGACTTTTATTGTTTCGTGCTCTTTGGACTAGGGTAACCGATAAGGCCGTATAGGCCTCTTTTTTCCCTTTATTTTGTTACTCATTATACTTCAATCTAAAATATTTAAAACATGTTTTTCTTAGCAAGGAATTTGACGCTAGAAAAACTAGAGATAGACTTTTACATATATGTTTTTGAAAACAGCCATTGATTTGTGTGCAATGTTACAAAAAGCAGAAATTAATTTCAACAAGTAAAACACTAAGAATCAAAGCTTCTTACGTAGACCAATACACCAACATATTGCTTGCTAAGTACTTTAAAATTCGGAAAGTACTATTTTATAATTTCGACGTTGAAATCGCTGAATAAAAAAAAGATACCAACAATATTTAAGTACAAAGTCCGAGATCTAAGTTCAATTCCGGTCTAAAAGAAAGATTCGATTGGCCGAATGATGCTTTTATTGACGCTCGCGATACCTGAATTTGATATAAGTTACAATGGCGCGATCCCCCTGCGTTTCCACCCGACCTTCGATTTTATGTGATATCATCATTTACTTCTACAACTCTAAGAAATGCAAGGCGCCAGGCCTTCATTTTAGCGTAATACATTTTCCATTTTTGCATTGTAGCTATTCTTCTGCTTATCTATGAATTATCTAAAATGTCGGATCGCTGACTAAGCCCAACTCTATCATGACAGCTCGACTCGGACAATGAACATTATTATTTTGTAAAATATGAGGTCGGTAACAAAACACTAAAAAAAAGTTCATTGGTGACAAAAACATAAACAAAAGCTTGCATATTATGTAGTTACAAACAAAACAGCAAATAATAATTCTTTGAGTTCAAAGTTCTCCTCCGCTCTAAATGAATGGCTGATTGGTCAAACGATTTTTAATTGACAACGGTAAGCCCCCGTCAATTGTCCGATAGTCAAATCAAATTACCAGTCCGCAAATACCCAGTCTGTTAATATCGACAGTCTGACTTCAGTCTACATTCATGCCCATCAGTAGATAAAGATGATATTTTTTCGAGTTAACATTATACATATATATTGAACATATAAACATGAAAAATAGAGTCTCTTGTTAAGTAGGTGTCACCATGCAACTTGAAACTTCATGTGGTGGTTGCTTTTATGATTGAATGATTGAATGGGGTTTAACGCCACTTTTAACAGTATTTCAGTCATATCGCGGCGGCTGGAGCACCTAACAATCGATTCCTGGTATTTCTCACACCAGTACTACCACTATATCCTTTCCTAGCCTCCAGCTGCTATCCTACATGTACTTAAGTTTACGATTATCCACACATTGGAGGAATGTCGGAAAGGATATGTGCCGCCGCCGGTGATCGAACCCGTGACATCCCATGATGCGCTACCGACTGCGCTATGACGGCGGCTGTGGTGGTTGCGCGTGGGGTCTTATGTGTCGCTTAACGAATTTAGATCCGCAATATCTGCTCAATACTTTAACCTTAAAACTTATTATGGATGTTCAATTAGGGTCCTCGATGGCACTTACTGAAATTAGGCTCTCAGGTTTTCTACTTCCGATTGGATCCCGGGCTCGAAACCCGGCCGCGGTAAACATCCTTTCAGGCATTTTCCTCTCACCAAGGGGGGGGGGACGTGATAATTTTAAACCTAAGTTCGATGAGCAGCTGGAAAGGATGTAGTGGTAGTTCTGATACAGCCGCCACGGTATGACTGAAATACTCTTATAAATGGCGTTAAACCCCATTCAATTAATCATTTTTCTACTTCCTGTTTTACTACTTATTTTTAGAAATTGCTTGGTATATTTTCGCCCCATTTCCCCAGCAACTAGAAATAGCATGTACTTGGAACTTGGTACGGCGGTTCAACTATGTATACTATAAATGTATACTATGAAGTGCTTGCGAAATATGTTCTATTGAGCGAGAAATCCATTCTTGCTGTAGTTTAGTTGGTAATGCAAGCGGTTGTCTACTCAGTGAGTTTTGATTTAAATATTTCTTGCTTTGTATATTACAGACTACAAAAAGACAGTAGAGGAGATAGTTTTTCGGCGATATCGTCTATAGGGCCAAATTCTGCCATTAACCACTATTTTCCGACACCGGAGACAGACAGACCAATTACCCTGAATGAAACCTATCTTCTTGACTCTGGTGGACAATATCTGTACGTAAACACAGAAAATTGACGGATCGATTGCCCCACCCACTTACTCTGTTGGCCACGCCCACTTACTCCGACGGGAAGTTCTACTTCGATGTATAAAACGGCGTTATTTGCAATTTACAGCCAGAAGCATGTAACAAAAAAGTAAAATGGTTGGTAGACGGCCTTAACATCGTTAATATAGCATTAATAAACTGTAGTTACGATTTTAAGCCGCCAAACCAATAAAACTGATTCACATACTGTCGGCTAATGTCGGAGTTAAAAGTTAATTTACAATTTAAGTGTGGAATTTATGTTAAGACTTTTGTTGGTTTGGCGACTTGAGCGTGGTAACTACAACTTATTGAAGCTGCATTGACAACATTTAGGTCGTCAACCAACGATTGGCCTTTTAGTGTGTGTCCCTAACCTTAGTGTTTATATAAACAAATTCCATTTGTAATATTAGTCAAACTGCATATTTGAGATCAGTGAGTGCGGCCAGCGATCCGACAGTTGCACTCCGACAGGAGATATCATATTTTTCAGACCTTTGGTTCGCCGATTACGCGACTTCATCCTCGAGATCACGAGTTCTAGCCTTTCGGCTTACCGACCTAGCAAACTATTTTTCGGATAAGACGTCAAAACGATGTTCCGTGTCACGGGGCTACACAATTAGGAAATATAAGAATTAGTTTCTTCTAGTGACAAACATTGCACTGCTAACCTTCTTCCTATGACATTGCTCATTTAGTCAAATGCTACGGTTGTAAATACAAAAGTACCATATATTTGCAGCATATGGCGAAAGAGTCTTCTAAAAACACATATACTTTACTTAGATTATTTAAAAATATGTTTCAATCAAATTCAACCAAACATAATTCTTTTTCTATACTCAAGCCTTTATAATTGATATAAAGCTATTAAAAGGAACGTAAACTTTCTGTTCGTGTTTATCGATGGGTCAGCGCGAAACAGTTGTAACTGCATATAAACAATTCAAAGTCAGGCCGATTAGCTCAGTTGGTAGAGCACTTGACTTCAAACCTCAAGATCACGGGTTCGAGCCATGGGCTGACCATATCAACTAACAAAAACTAATCGTCTTTCGGATGAGACGTTAAACCGAGGCCCCGTGTGACGATGCTATCCATCGAGCACGTTGAAGAACCAGGCGGAGCTCTCGGCAGTTTCGTCCTGTATCCTTGCACAATCCCCCGTAACAACTAACCGTCTTCTTGGGGCGTCGCTCTTATGGACATGTGCTACGGTAGCGATGATAAATAAACGGAAATAATCAAATCAATTCTTTCGCGCTGTCCCATCAATATAGGCTCCTTTTCATAAATTTTAGTTTATTTAAATTGTAGAGATGGCACGACAGACATAACTAGAACTTTCTACTTTAGTCAACCTGATGCTTTTTTGAAAGTAAGTACCCCAATTTATCTATCCTTTGGAAAGACTTCGGCATATCGTGATGTAACAACCGATTTGATCTGTTGATGGTGTACAAATGATAAGGTTTTAATCATAGTCTTAACCCATTCCCAAACAACATAATTTTAGACTGGTCTAAATTGAAAGAAGTTGCAGACGACATTTTCAGTTGATAAAAATTTGAAAATATTGGCGGGTAGAAAAAAATTGTAAATAATGAAGAAATTGCTTGTGACAAACAGTTTCTTCATCTGTAAAAATATTTTTCCAAGTTGTTTTCTTGGGATGCGTAAAAAAACTGGATTGTGTGTGAATGGTTTGAAGAACGATTGCTTCTGTGTGTATATTTCGAGTGTTAATATCAACAAATCATAAACAGTGTTTTCTTCCAAGTACGACAATGATTTTTAAAATTTCATTATTGTCGCCAGAAATTTTTTTTAATCAGGACATGTAATTTTTTTTTTTTTATGTTTTTTTATTTATTTATTTTTTTTATTTTTTTTTTTTTTTTTTTTTTTTTTTTTATTTATTTTTTTTATTTTTTTTTTTATTTTTTTTTTTTTTTCAAAAGTTTACATTTGTTGTGAATTAATGCTTTAATTGGTCAACTAACTGTGTGAATGGCAGCGGTATACTCATATATTAATGATTTGATACCTTTTGTTTAATAGGAATGTTATACTCGTGTTTTGATGGGACATATCGACCTGGCCCAGGCGGTGTGGGACAAGGGGAGATATGGTAAGTACTGTCAGCTTTCTTAACGCCTCTGTCGTACAATCCCTGACTTTAGTGTTTCTGTGAAATTGCAATCGCGAAAACATTGTGGAAAAAGAAGAAATTGCTTTAAACAAGCTTGGTGGAAATCGTAAGGAAAAGAAAAGAAATGTATTGCAATAAATGCTTTTGTTTTTCTAAAAATGATTTTTCTTTGTATTATTCTTAAATGCGTGAAAAAGAAGAATAGTATGATAACAGATTGAAAAGATATTGTACTTTTGAGTCATTAATGGACTTAAAAGGCTTCGAACGAATTGAATGACATCAATTTATAAATTTCTATAAAAGCTGGTAGTATTGTTGCAAAATAGGAAGGGGGGGGGTAAATCTCGTGACCATTTGCATTTTTATTGTTTTTTAGCTCACCTGAGCACAACGTGCTCAAAGTGAGCTTTTGGTATCACCTTTTGTCCGTCGTGCGTCGTGCGTTGTGCGTCGTGCGTCGGAAGGCGTCAACAATTCTATAAACATCTTCTCCTCAGTAACCACTGGGCGGAATTCAACCAAACTTGGTAGGAATGTTCCTTGGGTGACCCTTCTCAAAAGTTGTTCGCGGATTTTTTATTGACCCCCAAATATGGGCGTGGCAGGGCGTGGCAGTTTTTGACTTTGAAATCTTTAAACATCTTCTCCTCAGTAACCATTGGGCCAATTTCAACCAAACTTAGCGTGAATGTTCCTTGGGTGACCCTTTTCAAAAGTTGTTCGTGGAATTTTGATTTATGCCCAAATAAGGGCGTGGCAGAGCGTGGCAGTTTTTGACTTAAAAATCTTTAAACATCTTCTCCTCAGTAACCATTGGGCCATGGCATGAATGTTCCTTGGTTGACCCTTTTCAAAAGTTGTTCGTGGAATTTTGATTTACGCCCAAATATGGGCGTGGCAGGGCGTGGCAGTTTTTGACTTAGAAATGTTTAAACATCTTCTCCTCAGTAACCATTTGGCCACCCTTTTCAAAAGTTGTTCGCGGATTTATTATTGACCCCCAAATATGGGCGTGGCAGGGCGTGGCAGTTTTTGTCTTTGGAATCTTTAACTATCTTCTCCTCAGGAACCATTGGGCCGATTTCAACCAAACTTGGCATGAATGTTCCTTGGGTGACCCTTTTCAAAGTTGTTAGCAGAATTTTGTTTCACGCCCAAATATGGGCATGGCAGTTTTTTACTTTGAAATCTTTAAACATCTTCTCCTCAGTAACCATTGGGCCAATTTCAACAAAATTTGGTATGGAAGTTCTTTGGGTGACCCTTTTAAATGTTGTTAGCAGAATTTTGTTTCACGCCAAAATATGGGAGTGGCAGTTTTTTTAACTTTGAAATCTTTAAACATCTTATCCTCAGTAACCATTGGGCCAACTTGGCATGAATGTACCTTGGGTGACCCTTTTCAAAAGTTGTTCCTGGAATTTTGATTTATGCCCAAATATGGGCGTGGCAGGGCGTGGCAGTTTTTGACTTTGAAATCTTTAAACACCTTCTCCTCAGTAACCATTGGGCCAATTTCAACCAAACTTGGCATGAATGTTCCTTGGGTGACCCTTTTCAAAAGATGTTCGCGGAATTTTGATTTATGCCCATATATCGGTGTGGCAGTTTTGACTTAGAAATCTTTAAACATCTTCTCCTCAGTAACTATTGGGCCAATTTCAACCAAACTTGGCATGAATGTTCCTTGGGTGACCCTTTTCAAAAGTTTTAAGCAGAATTTTGTTCACACCAAAATATGGGCAGGGCAGTTTTTGTAATTTTGAAATCTTTAAACATCTTCTCAGTAACCATTGGGCCAATTTCAACCAAACTTTGTATGAATGTTCCTTTGGTGACCCTTTTCAAAAGTTGTTCCTGGAGTTTTGATTTATGCCCAAATAAGGGCGTAGTAGGGTGGGGCACTTTTTTGACTTTGAAATCTTTAAACATCATCTCCTCAGTAACCATCGGGCCAATTTCAACCAAACTTGGGATGAATGTTCCTTGGTTGACCCTTTTTAAAAGTTGTTTGCAGAATTTTGTTTCACGCCAAAATATGGGCGTGGCAGTTTTATACTTTGAAATCTTTAGACATCTTCTCCTCAGTAACTATTGAGCCAATTTCAACCAAATTTGGTATGAAAGTTCCTTGGGTGACCCTTTTAAAAGTTGTTTGAAAAATTTTGATTTGTGACCAAATATGGGTTTGGCAGTTTTTTTAACTTTTAAATCTTTAAACATCTTCTCCTCAGTAACCATTGGGCCAATTCCAACCAAACTTGGTATGAATGTTCCTTGGGTGACCCTTTTCAAAGTTGTTCCTGATGTTTTGATTTATGCCCAAATAAGGGCGTGGTAGGGTCGGGCACTTTTTTTACATTCATTTGAAATCTTTAAACATTTTCTCCTCAGGACCCATGGGGCCAATTTCAACCAAACTTGGCACGAATGTTCCTTGGGTGACCCTTTTCAAAAGTTGTTTGCAGAATTTTGTTTCACGCCCAAATATGGGCGTGGTAGATTTTTACTTTGAAATCTTTAAACATCTTCTCCTCAGTAACTATTAGGCCAATTTCAACCAAACTTGGCATGAATGTTCCTTGGTTGACCATTTTAAAAAGTTGTTCGCAGAATTTTGTTTCATGCCCAAATATGGGCCTGGCAGTTTTTTACTTAGAAATCTTTAAACATCTTCTCCTCAGTAACTATTGGGCCAATTTCTACCAAATTTGTTATGAATTTTCCTTTGGTGACCCTTTTCAAAAGTTGTTCCTGGAATTTTGATTAATGCCCAAATAAGGGCTTGGAAGGGTGGGGCAGTTTTTGACTTAGAAATCTTTATTGATTGACGCCCAAATATGGGTGTTGCAGGTTGGGGCAGTTTTTTATTTAGAAATCTTTAAATATCTTCTCCTCAGTAATCATTGAGCCAATTTCAACAAAACTTGGCATGAATGTTCCTTGGGTGACCCTATTCAAAAGGTGTTTGCAGAATTTTGATTTACGCCCAAATATGGACGTGGCAGGGCGGGGCAGTTTTTTTACTTTGAAATTTTTAAACATCTCCTCAGTAACCATCGGGCCAATTTCAACTAAACTTAAATGAATATTCCTTGGGTGACCCTTCTCAAAAGTGTTGGCAAAATTTTGAATCATCTTACATTAGTCAGGTGAGCGATTTTAGGGCCATTCTGGCCCTCTTGTTTATCGAAATGATTTTGTGTAAACCAACTGGGTAAGCAAAATGCAGCGCCTGTATTGCATGAACATTGTTAAAAAAACTGAATTTCAATTTAATCATCTATTGAAATACTTATCAGTATTCGTTTCTGTTTAAGGCCGAGAGATCGATGCGTTTGCCCGTAAAACATTGTGGGATGTCGGTTTAGTCTACAGACATGGTACAGGTCATGGTATTGGTGCATATCTAAGTGTTCATGAAGGTAATAGTCGAACGGATAAAATACGATCAAATTAATGTTTAGTTCAATGCTTCCACTGTTGATATATGTCATCCACGGGAAACCTCGCAAGCGTTATTTGATGGCATCGTAAAATGCCAGTGGTTTAATGACATCACAATTGTCTGATTATTGGTACGAATCTGAAGAAAAAGAAAGACTTTGGTAAAACATTGTGTTAAATAAAAGAATGTGCTTCATAATCCAAAATAATTTCTTCCCTATAGTACAGATTTTAAAAATCTCACCAAGTAAAAATTGTCGCCTGTTTGAACTAGTCGTCTGATAATAGGTTAATGGAACTTTGTCACTTTTTACAATACAATACAATAAGTTTTTTGCATTAAACATGTTTACAATGTTTACAGCAAATAAATATACACAACAGAGGAGATTACATGGATTAACAGAAGAACATGATATTACGTGAACCATTTCATTTTCTGAGTTGAGATGCATAATATATATATTAAGACAAATTTTGAACAGTTGATTTCGATTTTTTTGACAACAGATTTGTAAACTTTTGTAGAGTTGGCCAGGTAAAATAGTATTTTTTTAGATATTTAGTTCTGATTTCAGTATAATTAGGACCATTTAGTAGAAAGTGAAATTCGTTTTCGATATTTTTTGTATTGCAGTTTTTACATATTCTTTCTTTTCTTTCAATGTTTAAATATCGACCGCATTCAATGTCTAAATCATGCGAAGAGAGTCTAAATTTGGTAAGAGCACGTCGAAATCTCTTATCCTTTACAAAATCCAGGTAATTTTCAAATGAAATTCGCGTTTATGTAATGGGTATGTGTGAAGTCGATCGGAATTATTAATTCTAGATACCAGTTTTGGTAATATGAAATGTAATCCACATTTATCAATAATACATTTCACATGATAAGCCAAATGAAATGTAATCCACATTTATGAATATTGCAGTTGTTATAAGTATTTCCAGTTTCAAGATCCTTTAAAAGCATTAGATATGTGTTATTTAAGAGCGAATTTACATCAGAATTAAGTAGTTTTATCCAATATTTAAGTATGATAAATTTGCTGTGAAGAAACAAAGGTAAACGCCCTAGTTCTCCGTAAATAGCATCTAGATTTGTTGATTTTTTAACTAAAAGGATTTTTCGACGAAAACAGATTCAATATCCAGAGCTGGTTGGCTTCCCCAGACATCCGCAGCACAATTGAGGCTCAGTAACACAACACAATCAAAGACTTTCAATTTACTTGAAGTTGGTAAATCGATCTGGTTAAAAGTAACAAATAATTTGTGTATTGAAAATGACGAACGTTGCGCTATGTCGGACTGTGTTCTTTTCATATTGCCATTTTTATACAAGTTATTAAGTATTTAAAGTATTTGACGATTTCAAGTTGAGTATTTTTCAACTAGAAATTATTATTTGTATGTCTGCCTTTTTCAAAAATCATGATTTTTGCTTTGTCAACATTTAGTCCTAATTTCCGATTGTCACAATATTTTTCGATATCATTTAAAATAGCCTACAGAGAAGTGGGACTTTGAGTAAAAACAGCGTCGTCGTCGGCAAATAACAATAAAAATAATTCTAGATCATTAACAGATAAAATACCTTCAATATTACTATTAATGTTATTGATAAGATCGTTTAAGTAAAATAAACACAGAATGCTGCTTGATGGATCACCTTGTTTCACACCAATATGCGAGTAGATATAATCAGATTCTTCTGATCTGTATCGCACAAAAGATCTAACAACCCCATACATAGATTTAAGCGATTTCACAAATTTTTTAGGACATTGGTGTTTTATCAATTTCTGAACTAGAAAGATTTTTTTATTCTGAGATAATGCAAAAAAGACATTTTTATAATTAAGGTCGGCTTTCCTGTATGGTGGATGATACATTATATAGTTCGTTCTGAAAGTGTTCGAAACTCTCCATATAAGTATGAAAATGACTATTGAAAACAAAGTTCGCCAATGTCCTGCATCGTGACTGCCGATAAGAAACCTAGCGATAACTTTGAAAGGCTGAGAAAAGTCGGCAACTTTGCACCAGTTAAGGGTAAAAGTTTATAGGCTGATCTTACACTATACCTACTTCCAAAAAACAGGAATATCCCAGGCTCAGAATGACAAGGGTTAACTAATCATAATCGCTCTACTTTTACTTATAGTATGCAATATAGGGATACCCGACTAAACATATTTATCGTGCGGTTTCAAAAGCTCGTTTCATACGAGGTTTTGTTCGCTTTACTCAAGATTGAAATTACAACTTACTAAAATGCCTGTCCAATGTTTTTATCAATTCCAGGACCAGGTCGAATTTCTAATCATCATCCATTGTTTGTCTGGGACGTTCCTTTAGAAGAACATATGTTTTTCTCAGACGGTAGGTATCTTTTCTGAATAAGACGTGAAGTGTTTCTTGTCTGACTAACCATCTCTACTAAGTTTTCATTGTAAAAATGACCAGGGAACAATCCCGCGCAGAATATCCTGTATAAGAGAATTCCTTTGTCCAGAACCCTTTTATTTTCATCTAAGTTGGTGAACAGTCGACTATATTAGAGAACCACTGGCCTTAAAACATCTTTAACCCAATACCAAGTTGTTAGTATGCTTGGTAAGTACTTCTAGTTTTGAATATAGTGGGTATTATGTGAATATTGGCAAAAAGAGGTTCAGTACAAAACTATTTTTACTGAATATAAATATATAGGTATTGACAACAATTTCGCACTGACCCATTAATACTGCATTGTTGTTGTTTTTTTTATATTCTACAATCACTGTTATCGACAATCTATTTAAAGGACCACTTTTACAGCCCCTTGTTGGTAAATAAATGTTTTACAGTATCAAAACCCTTAAGTGTTGAGTGATGAACTTTTGTAAAACCTCTATTTGATCAATTAAGTGCTAGTAAAACCCATTCCCACACATTGACGCTTTTAGACTCCCCCAAGTAAAAAAGCTTTGGAAAACATTGAGGAAAATGAAGAAACTGCTTGTTGCAAGCAATTTCCTCATTATCCACAACGTTTTCTAACCCAATAGTAAAATGGATAAAAAATTTCATGAGCTTTAAATTGTCGTTTGCAACCCTTTCATTTTAAACCAGTTTATAATATTACCGACTGGTAATAGGCTATGAGAAGTTGATAGCGTGCATCGAAAAAAAGACTTCTTTTTTTAATAATAAAGTGGTAAAGAATATGAATTCGACTTTGATTATTACATATAAATTTGTGCTGACTAAACTGTAACGACGAAAACGTGTGAAGGAGTGTGAGAAACGGTTTGTGGTTAGATTGTAGAAAAGGAAAACTCTGAATGGATATCACCATTTTATCTTTCTCTGAAAACTGTTCGTATAATATATATGTGTGTGTGTTACGCATTCAGGCAGCAGTTTCATTTATTCGTCACCATTTTGTTACTGTTGTAGAGCCTGGCTACTACGAAACTGGTAAATTTGGCATTCGGCTAGAGAACATCATATATGTAAAGAGGGTAGAAACAAAGGTTTGTATTTAATATAGGACAACTAATAAAAGAGTCGTGTCCCTTTATATTGACGGATTGACCAACCAAATCGTTCATTTAGACTGGGAATAACTGCTGACCTCTGATATTTATGTCAAGATTTGTGTGTGTGTGTGTGAGTGTTTTTTTTTTTTTTTTGTTTTTTTTTTTTTGTTTTGTTTTTTTTTTTTATTTGTTTTGTTTGTTTTGTTTATTATTTGCTTTTGTGACTTAATCGCGGTAAACACTATTAATTATACGAAAACGTTTTCAGATGAGTTTTCATCGCGTTACACATGTAGCATTCCATAGATATTGATTTAAACCAAAATACCTATTCACCCTGCGGATCGGGTGACATCATTTTCTCCAGACGGGAATAAATCGCCATGTATCCCGGAAAGAAATAGTATAACAAATATTATTTTACCACAAATTATGAATCTTAATCTTCATTGCGAAAGATGTCAATTTAAACCAAAATACCCATTCATCCTTAGGCATCTCTTATTAAAGTTTTATGACGTTATTCATTCCTGGAAAAAGTTTGACATTTCAGGAAATAGAGATGCTTGGACTAACATGAAAAGAAACTCTTTTTCAATATTGAAAAGTTAAACGTAATTCAAAATTATTCAAATTATGTCGGCTAAAGCATATGTGTATATATGAGATTAATGAAGTGTTGAGTCACATTTGAGATCATCGCTCCCTGAAATCATGGTCGAACACAATGTACTAGTGAGAGGTCTTGGTTCAAATCCTAGCAGAGAGTGTCACACAAGTGACACGTGCAGCTTGATTTACATTGGATAAATCAAGATATTAGATAATTTTAATTTAAATAACAGCGTGACGGAATTGTGATAGCGATCTTCTGTAATCTGCACATTCTGTTTGTAAACAAAACATGGTCCTTGTGGTATTAGACCTTCGGTATTATCACATACCACATTTATTTGAAAACGCATATTAAGGAAAATAAAATAACACAAAATATATCACTTATTCAAAAAGGCCTCTTTATGCTCCCCGAAGAATGAGCATTTAGTCACCGCTTCGTCTGTCCGTCCGTCCGCCAATTCTTCCGTTTTCCGTCCGTTCGTCCATCCACCACGATATCTCCATAGCCCTTCGGACAAATTTGATGAACCTTCTCTTGTGAATTCCTTATGATATTGTGCCGAGATACTTTTCCTGGTTTTTGGATAGCTCCATGGTCAAGGTCACAAATCAAGGTCAAATGTCAAAATTGAACTTGTTCACAGCATAGCTCCTTCAATTGTGGGTAGATTTCTAAATAAATTTACATAATTACTGTGAGTAGATGTGCTTTTTGAAACAAATCTTAAGATAGCTTTAAGGTTAAGATCACATCCCAGGGTCATTTTTGTTAACCCTTTTTGTTGGTTTAGCGCCTTAAACGTCCTAACTACAGCTTATTCAAGTCAATTTATCTGCAGTTAATGGAAAACGCTGACCCTGGGGTGAGAACAAATTTATGTTCATTTTGCCATCCTTTTTTCCAACTTTTTCAGTACAAGTTCCCAGGCTCCACAATGCTTGGTTTTGAAACGATCACATTAATTCCATACGAACCACATTTGATAGACGTTACACTTCTAAATGAAAAACAGGTAGGTATACAATAATGTATCTTTAATAACTAATACCATTGAACGCATAGTTATTATGCCCACACGCCTAAATGTTACGAATGCATCAGTATTATTTACGCGTGCACGCGTTTATTTTAGCGTGTACTTCCTAAAGTAGCCTTTTGACCAATTTCGTGCGCCATAGGACCCGCCCACTGACCTCCAATAAGCCAGTTCGACTAAAATATCATATCACATTAGTTTGCAAGTTTTATAGTCAGAAGCATAAAACAAAAAATATGTCGTTGGTTGATGACCTAAACGTTGTAACTATAGCTTGAATAAAGTATTTCCAGGATCCGTAATCACAAATTAGTATTTTTTAGTTTAATATTAATTCATTTAAGTTCGATTGCGACGAAAGCTTTACAAGTCCGAAAAATTCATAAAGGAAGTTCTTACTTACCGAGATACTAGTCTCGACAAGTCAAAACTCTCGTTATAACATTCAGATATATAACAGGGGTTGAGACTGGTTGGTAGTGTAAAACAAAATTACGTTTCATATGGTCAAGTAATAAAGTAAAATATTTTTTAAACGAAAACCACCGATTGTATTTATGATACAGGTTGATTGGTTGAACGATTACAATAAGCAGATCCGAGAAAAAGTTGTCCCGTTATTGAAGGAACAAGATGATATGGAAGCCTACCACTGGGTCATGAAGAGAACCACGCACATCGACAGAGTCACCAGTGCTGCTCGAACATTGAACCTTGTCAGCCAACTCCAGGCGCTGGTGATCTTACTATATTTTGTATTCGTTGTTTCTTAACCCATGACTGATTTTAAAAATCATAGACTTATCTAAATTCAAAGGGTGACCGACGACAGTATAAATACGCAATTAACTTATTCCAACAAGAGAAAATTTTGGACTTGTCTAAAATTGAAAGAATTTGCACACGACAAGTTCAGGTTGGTGAAATTCTAAACATCTTTCTCTTTGGGGCAGAAAATGTTGTGGATAATGGAGAAGTTGCGTACAACAAGCAATTTCTTTATTTTACACAATTGGTTTCCAAAAACGTTTTCTTTAGGTGCGTTAAAAAGCGCCATTGTGTGGTAATCGATTAAATGAGTAGCCATCTTATATGATAGAAATGTCTTTTTCCACAATATTTTCTCAATTATAATATCACAAAAATATGAAAACCGACGGGTTGTGCGGAGAAGGGTTAATAAAGCATTTACTCTATTGTATACTGTAAAACCTGTTAAATTTTACCAGGGGTCCACACGAACACCAGTCCTCGGGCTCTACGCCTGTAATTTATAAGTTGGACAATCAGAATTCCTAAACTTCGGGTCCTTGGGCCTGTAATTTTCTTGTTCAAATCCAACCCAAGCAAATCACTTCTTTTTGTTCTGACACAGTCAATCAATGTTTTTGTTCTTCTTTTATATGAAGCAAAGGTATCGTATCAGGAAACAAGTGTGTGAAAAGAAGAATTTGCTTGGTACAAGCAATTTCTTCCTGTCCTACAATGTTTACCAACAAAATCTTTTTATTTTCAATCATGCGCACTACAGTCTGCTAACTTCATAACACGTGTACCTTTACATGGCAAAAGATAACCATGGGCCATTCACTCACAGAGAAGGACCTGTAAGAATTGGAGGCAACAGGCCCTATATACCTATTAGACTAGCAACATTCAAAAAGTGTCGAACCATGGCTACTATTGTTCCCTGAATACTGTATATCGAATTATAGAGATTTCTCAGTTAACTTTTACGTTAATAAATTCTATTGGTAGACAAATTAAAAGATCAAGGCGATAGATTGACAATTTCGCCAGAATTCTCAACGCGGTCGTTTATTTATCCCAACTTTACGTAAAGCTATCAAGGACAAAGTTTCGGATGACGTCAAAAAGATTTCAACATCGCATTTGTCACATGCCTTGTAACAATTATAACAATTGATTTTATACTAGATACGTAAATATAGTCAATGGAATTGAAAAGTACAAAAAGTACGAACGTACCTTGTATGCACGAAGTCGCTGTTCTGACGCCAAACTCGGAGATTTAATGCTGAACAATGCACGAATTAAAAGGTAAGTATATAATCTTCACGAAAAAACATTCAATCTTGAATAAAAGAGGGGATTATCAGGCTAATCGATGTTGTTGTTTTTTTTTTTGTTTTTGTTTTTTTGTCGGACAAAAGTGTGCATCTTAATCTTTTAACCTTCGACTTAGAATCAGTTTCATTTGACTTTTACGATGACGCTATTTCTCGGTTTCTGTAAAACCGATTTTCTACTAATCAGATTACTTCTTTTATTTATCTCATGAAAGTGTGACGTAATGATGACGTCGGATTCGTACCTTTCAACAATCTTTGTAATATTTTGCCGTGTGCCTTCGGTTAATGATAAATTGGGCAAAATATTACCGTAATTAGTTATTAAATGAATAGTTTAAACGCAAGTATAATAAAACAGGTTAATGTTGGACTGGAAGGTAATATTTAGCCAATTAAGGTCAGTGGAACTCCATATGCAGCTGTCGCACAGTTTTGTCCGATTAACGAAAATATTCCCAATTCGTCCAATAATCCATTTTGTTTTTCAAAATGTACTTCTCTATTGCTCAAACGTGTTCAAATTTCGTGTAGATTATTAATTTACTTTTACATGTGTGCATCATTCAACACAGAATGTCCGAAATTGGCGTCAGTTATGTTCCTTCATTCGTACAAGATACTATCGTACTTTTTGCTAAGTTCAACCCCATGTCTATGTTTAGGCATCTACTATAGAAAAAATTGATAGTAGTCCCTTGGTATTTGTAGGAAACCAAACGGTCTTTCACTGAGTTTCTGCTTCAAAACTTCAATTTTTATCTCTTGTTTTGTTTGTGTGTGTGAGTGGGTGTGTTTTTTTTCTGTGTGTTTGTTTTGTTTACTAGATCGATGTAATTTTTAAGCCTAAATCTCTATGTTCATTCTTGACTTCACTTCCCTTGAAAATAAAGCTTTTGATTGTATAATCAGTACTAATAAAACTCGATAAAATCAGGGCTGACCCATTTTCTGTTATTTGTTGACATGTGACTAAAGTTAGATATACATATTGTTGTTTCGAACAACAAAGCGTGGTTTGGTGTCAAATTCGAAAATGTTCATTTAAAAAGGTGATGAAGTTTTATGATATTACATCCTGGCATCCTTTAAGATTTTTAAAGACCATTAAAATGTAGCGTTGATTTGACAGTTTTTCTTTACAAGTTAGATGTTGTTTAATGTTTTCTTTGATATTCAAGTTTCTAGAAACTGGTTGATGGAAAAAAACTTATGAACTTGTTTCTTATACATTTTTCATACCCTGGCTTGTTCTTGTAGTTGTTGTTTATCTTTTATTATCAGCCCTTCATCTACAACATATGTGAATAACAAATGACTTCTAATCATCAACGATGAGCCGTATTCATAACCCATATTTTTGTTTGTGAATAAACATTTTATTATATGTATATTTTTTGTAAAGGACTGTAAGATATTCATTTTTTCTGAATCAAATGTGGGACGTACTTTTAAATGCTAGACGGTTAACCCATTCCACACATTGTCTCTTATTGACGCCCCTCAAGAAAAATTAATTGGGAAAACACTGTGTAAAATGAAGAAATTGCTTGTCACAAGCAATTTCTTCATTTTACACCATGTTTTCTATCCAGTAAGTTGAAAAAATATAAAGTATCATCAAACTTAAATTGTCGTCTGCAACTCCTTTCAATTTGGACCAGTTTAAAATTTTGCCGTCTGGTAATGAGTTAATGAGGCTATGAGTGATATTTCCAGCCAAGACTCAGATTAGTCTGTTCATACACACATTCTGAACAGAGCCTTCACTTTGTAGACTGTAAATAACTCCGACTCAAAATTCCCTTACATTACCAGCGAATATTTCCGTATATACTGTGTGGCTGTTCGATTACCGCTATCACATGTTAAACGGTTGGTCAAGATAAAATCTAACCAAAATGTACTACCAAAAACAATTTAACCAACAAAATGTCCTCTGTGGCACCATTTAAAAGAAAAGTTCTTTTGAATGAGAACGAAAAAACCACAAGAAAAGCCACCGGGAATACAAAGACTAAAACTGTTGTTTAGGGATGATAGATCACTCGACAATAAAATCACGTACTCTTCATATACATGTGTATGTCTAAGTATTAAGCCAGAGTCACATCAAAAAGAATATTTATCTCTTTCCTAATCAATCCCTGATTTTTCGTGTCCATGTGTTTTTATGTTTTAGAAAAGGTTGTGGAAAAAGAAGAAATTGCTTGCAACAAGCAATTTCTTCTTTTTTTACAAGATTTTCCAACCTACTAAATGATTATTGTCAAATGAATTGTCGTCTGCAAAACCTTTGAATTTGGACAGGTCTAAAATTTTACAAAGCAGGAAAGAGTTATATAACTAGAATATTAATTAAGATTCTCCAGAATGATGTTTTCGGATGTGGGCACTTATGACGCTATTATAGTGACAAATCCGCCTGCTCACCCGGTCGAAAGGTTGCCCACATGACAAGAACTTTCATTAGAACTACTTTCATTTTGACCGATATACATTTTTTCTCCTAAAACAAAGAGAATTGACAGTCAGGGTTGTACTAAAAACTGCTGTTATCAAAGGACTGAAAGTACCGAGAAGTTGGAATGTGCTGAAAGTGTCATAACTGTGGAATTCTGTTCAAATTCATTTATTACTTTTCGAGTAAGCCTCCTTCCTTTAAACTTAAACCAGCATTCCCATTCGTGTACATATGCGCGTGAATAAAGCACAAATATAAATCCACATACAAAAATCAAAAACTATTATCTTAACCCCTTCCCAGACAGCATGTAAATGACCCTCATTATGAAAGCCTTGGAAAACATTGTGGAAAATGAAGAAATTGCTTGTTACAAGCAATTTCTTCATTATCCACAATGTTTTCTGTCCAAAAAGACCAGGATTTTAAAGATTTCATCAATTTACAATTGTCGTCTGCTACTTCTTTGAATTTGGACTGGTCTAAAATTTTATCGTGTTGGAATTGGTTATAAGCTCGTGTCACGCACAGCAAAATTAGAATTTTCAAGCATAACATTCTCCTTTTGATCAACTGTTAATTCGTGAACTCCTTTTAGAATCTTGAAAACAGAGAAAAACAGCTTCTAAAGTAAGAAATCAATGACCTCGATGATTGTTTGACCCTCAACTCGGCAATTTTTGTAACGATCATACTAAACTCACGTAGATTTTCACTTCAAACTTATGAGTATACATGGAAATTTGCGGAAATGCGCGGAAACTTGTTTCAGGGTGATCGATTTGAAATACCGGTTTAGACTTAGGAATAAAGAATATTTAAAGCGCTGTGAGTAAAATTCAAAAGATAAAAAGAGTCGTTAACGTTATTGTAACGTTATTGTTTGCACATGGTAGTTTTGCTTTTTCCTAAAATTTCCTATAATATGATGAAGATAGTATCAAATTATCTTCGACGCCCTGTAGTCGCGCGATTTCATTATTCGTTATTCGGCTATAGAACCGTAAAAAATCTTAAGTAAAAAGGACCAAGCTGAAATTAGATGAAACTTCTTAAAGGTTTGATGTGTTATTATTGATTTAAACCGGAAGTTGATATGTTTACAGTCAAATTTCCAAAATCTTCTACTTTCATTTTGCATCAATTTGATTTTTATTGAGTAAAAGCTGTAAATCCCACAATAATTGCGTTTGCTTGATGCCAATGAGCTCCTTAATCGCTCTAGAATGTTTTAAAGCACTGGGCGGCGTGAATATTGTTAAAATGCATTTGCAACCTGAGCCATATTTGTAAACATTGCCTATCTATGGTCACATGACTACCACATGTCACTTGAGATTACGTGATTACCAAACACAGGACTACGAATCACAAAAAAAAAACAAATTACTGCGCTGATTATTACCTCATTTTTCAATAATTTGAAGCAAACTAAAGCATATTTAGAAGTCTGTAAACGAATTTTTATATCATCCTTTACATGTGCCATATTTTTGTCTTCGGCTACAACTAACTGATTGTCCGTGGCAAGTTGAGATGAGAAGTAACACGAGGTGTATTCATATATCTAAAAGATCACGTGATATGTGTTATCAAAACAACCCAGATGAAATTGTCTTGTGTTCATTTTATGGTTTTGTTAAATCTAAGTTGGAATTGCTCCGCATTCCAGCTTAAAAAATATCCAGTAGAAAGGGTCAGTGCACAAACATACAAGTGGCATGGAACTTTCTTCAGAGAGAGAGCCGAGAAGCAGAGAGAAGGAGAGAAAAATCATGCTTAGATGAAAGTTATTACAAAATATAAATAATATTTAAATTTTCGTCCATCATAAACCGGGCGTTCTGACTGATCGAGAAAAAAATATTCATACCTCCATGAACAAAATTTTGAGCGCGCAGCTACTTTGTATGCTTCCGCACCAAATATTCCTATGCAAAAAAGAATCAAATTTGTACATTCTTTTTTTTTTTTTTTTTTTTTCTTCTTCTTCTTTTTTTTTCGCTCGATGTCATTAAATTATAAGAAATGAACATTTTTTTTTTCATGGACATATGGGTCGAAAAGCCTAAACACACTTCGCGTATTCATACAGTGTGGTTAGTTTTTATGGTTCATATGGTCAATATTCTCTTCATTTTCTAACTAATAAACTCCTGCCGTTTTACATCAGTCACTTGATATCATACATTTAGTGACAATGACTTGGCAATGACTTGGTCGGGGTATAATCTATCCGTTCGGTGCGTTGAAAGACATCTTAATTATTTATTTTTGACAATAATATTTTGGACCAATATGGTATTTTTACCTGTTAGTTGCTTATCATACCGAGGGTTCTAAAGCATTACTTATGAAGGACAGAAAAAATAGCAATCTAACAATTCGGGAAAAGAGTGTTAGGTTTTCTTTTACGTCTAAGTAAGGAGTTTAACATGGTACAAGGGGGGGGGGTCCATACCGCTGAATGGCCCGCATTCTAACTTATAATCGTTTATCCAATGCAAAGAAAACTCCATAGCTTGTACTTAGTAACGGCTGTTTTAAGCTGTGTGGAGGGCAGTCTGTTGTTGCCTTTGTTGTTGCCTTTGTTGTTGCATTTGTTGCTGTTTTGTTTTTGTTTTGTTTGTTTTGTTTTGTTTTGAGGGTGTTGTTTATTAATTTTAATAAAGATCGTTCCTCTAACAAGTCAAAAAGGGCCGGATATTTTGAAAATGATTTCATCAAATAAAGAAATCACTGATTAATCCAACCGCCCCTGCCCCCGATAAAAAAAGAAAAACGTACCAAAGTCAACAAGCAGTCTTACCAGTTGCGGTAATTTTTATGCCCATCGATTATGTTTCTTTTTTAAATGGCCAAAGAACTATCAAAAAAGGTCTCAGTCGGTAAATGCAATGTTCGAGTTATGTTTACGTACGATATGATTTATTCTAAAATATTTGCCCAATACAAAGTATTAATAGAGTAGTTGACAAGGACAAAAAGTATAATATATATTTTTTTTTCAAATAATAATCTCGACTACTAGTACTCCTGGCCTTCATGAGGTAAATAATAGGAAGATGGTTATCTCTCTCATTCTGAATTATTTTCTAGCTATTTACAGCATTTTGTTTAGATCAGATCAACTAGAAATCAAAGAACTGAAAGTACTGTAAGCTAGCAAAGCATGGTTAAATTTAGAAAATCCTTCCCTTGTTAAGTAGAAAACATTGTGGACATTGAAGAAATTGCTTGTGACAAGCAATTTCTTCATTGTCCACAATGTTTTCCAAAGCATTTTTCTTAAGTTGCTTAAAAAGCGGAATCGGGTGGGAATGGGTTAAATAGCATGATTTTGACAGAGTTCTCTACAATTTGAATAGAGTTTACAATATTCCTGAAATATAAAAGAACTATTTTTATGGCGTAGGCATTCCAAAGATTTGGTGGTTAAGCCTCCAGTGGCGGTTTGCACTCATTGAACTTTGAGAAGACCTCAAAAATTGTCTGTTAACTTAAACTATCAAAGCTGACGCTTTGCTCGCTAAAAATCAAAATGTTATCCTTTGGATATTGGTTGAGGTAGGTGGACCTTTTACGTCTTAGTTTTTCAGCAATCGAATACAGCACAGTTATTTTTTGTCAGCCCGATTAGCTTAGTTGGTAGAGCACTTAAATCTGAACTTCAAGATCACAAGTTCGAGCCCTAGACTGAATTTATAAACTAACAAACTAATTGTCTTTCGGATGAGACGTTAAACCGAGGCCCCGTGTGACGGTGCTATCCATCGAGCACGTCAAAGAACCAGGCGGAGCTCTCATCAGTTTCGTCCCGTATCCTTACACTATCCCTCATATCAACTATCCGTTCTCTTTTTGGCGTCGCTCATGTGGGCATGTGCCACGGTAGCGTCGATAAATGAACGAAATAAACACACACAGTTGAATTATCAAGAAACTATACTCACGAGTTTTTCTTACGCAAGATTTTTACTGAAAAGCTTTATAAAGATTATTTGCTTACAAAAAGACTTACTAGGTATCAAAATTATCAAATTGCTAAATTCTAAATGAGTTTACCTAACATCTGTCGATAAAAGCTTAGGCTGGCCAAATAAAAAGCTATTGTAGACGAGAATATCAAGTTGACAAAAAACTGAAAATAATCTTTGCCTATTTAGGCTGAAAACATTGTGGACAATGCTAAAAGTACTAGTTAAAAGCAAATTCTTCCCTATCCACAATGGGTTTCCGAGTTTATTGGGTTTTTTCCTTCGGAGTTGTGAAAACAAATTAAATCTAAAAAAAAAATGTGTAATTGATAGAAATATATTCTTCTCCCTCAATATTTTCTATCACATACATGTACATGCTAGACACTCTATTTATCTGTAGCATCGGTAAATTTGTAATATCAACTATGTTTTAAAATGTTAACATATTTAGAAAATTAATGGTATAAACAATGCCGGCTTTAAAGGGACAGGGAGGAGGTCTAGACAGAGATCAGACTGCACGTGTGTGCAGTTTGATCTTTGTCTAGATCTTCTGCCAAGACAGGAATATTCAGGGTTCAGCATGACAAGGGTTAAGATGTAAATATGATAACGGCGAATATAACCTCTTCAAACGTAGGAAATTTGCAGAACAAGCAGAAAATGCAACAGTTTAAGATTTATTTTTTTTGTACCATAATGGGGTATTCACACAGATTTGAAAATAAGAAAAAGAAGCTGCGCGTTCTTTTTTTGAACGGAGATTCACTGTATTTTTCATTGAACCTATCTGAAACATGGTATATGATCGTGCTCATACACTCATGGCAGAGAACAATTGAATGACAACTGAATATTGCACGTTATGCTCCTGATTTTTGCCAAGTCTATGCCTATAGATACAAATATAACCTTTATGCGTGATCTTGAATTTGAAATTATATCAAAAACTGTTTCAAATAATGGCATATACGCGAGACAGAAACCGATTGAGCGAAATCAATTATTTCTATCCATAAACGTTTGTGTTACAGGTAAACTGAATTCGTGTCAATTAATAATATTTGAACTTGGTATGTGACCTTGAACTTCTATACTAATATTTACATTTTTCAAATAACACATCAACTTTGCAATAAACAGGAGGAAGCTGAATCCGAAAATATCCTTGTTTTGGCAGGAGGTTTGGACAAAGATCAGCCTGCACATATGTGCAGTCTGATCTACGTCTACACTTCCAACTTACCCTTTTCATCCAAAATTGTTTATAATATACATTTTCAGAAAAAATAGTAACACACAATGGTTACTTCCAGTACTTTCAGCACTTTGATTTTAATGCAAATTTGAAGAGAATTTTATTCAGTATGACAAGGGTTAAGATTCCAAGTTTTTTAATACTATTAAGCGCAGTTAAAGATAGTTTTATTGTTCATTTTACGTTTTAATTTCATTTATAAATGACGGATCGCTGGCCTGGCCCACATGTAGAACTCCTGTCGATTGAGATGTGTCCATTAATTCTTTGATTAACAACTGCGATCCGTCAATGTGCATATTGTTCAAAATTTAGATATGCGTTACGGAGAGTTTCTCCATGGCTTTTTCCATTTTTTCCATGTCAAATCTCACATCTTCCACCATTTTCATGATGCTCTCCTTGGAGTTTAGCAGGACCACTGAGTTTGTGAAAGGGTCGTATTTTACTTCATACGGTCTGTCTATCTTCAGGAAATATTCCCTGAAAAATAAATAACTCACTTTCTTCGGGGATGTCACATGGAAAGGGATGTTAGAAATAGAGTTAACCCTTTTCCGGTTTTGGCAGGAGGTGTAGACAAGATCAGCCTGCACATAAATGCAGTCTGATCTTAGTCTACACCTCCTGTACTTTCTTTTCAAACCATATTTGTTTATGAAATTAATTTTCAAAAGATGTATTGGTGATTGAACAAGTACTACTAGTGCTCTCCGACCTTTGATTTAATTAAATTATGAAAAGATTTTATTCAGCATGACAAGGGTTAAAGTGTGTTGTGTTTTTTTTACCATACGACAACCAAATAAGTGTTGGTAGTGACGTTAGTGATAACATGCAAAGATAATGTCGCTTTTTATGACCCTCAAAAATTTCGAAAACAATATAGGCAACTTCTCTGTTATCTAAATTGTTTTCCTAGCAGGATAGTATTATTAAAATCCTGTGACTTTCAATAGGACACTGTATTGAATATCTACAGGACTCATTTTTGTTGTTGTTGGTGGTGGTGTTTTTTTTTCTTTTTTTTCTGAGAAAGTGGTATCTACCTGTAACTTGGTATTTGAAATAGGTATTCGTCGAATTACGATACTAATAGCGGTTGAAAGAGTAATCTGTACTATTTTTCGAAAAATTGTGAAGGAAAAAACATATCTGACCAATGGCGAATCAAAGAATCAATTGACCAATTAAATCATTCATTTCGACTTGGGGGTCTGACACTGGCCGACATTTCTGTTGATTTAGCGACTTAAACCTCATAACTACAGGTTATCAAACTGTAGTTATGACGTTTAGGTCGCCAACCAACCGTTTTACTTTTTATTACATGTTTCTTGCCATAAATTTTGCAATATCGCCTTTTAATCATTTCCTGTTCAATCCCTGGTTTTTTGTCCCTGTGATTTTATACTGCAGAAAACATTGTGGGGAAAGAAGAAATTGCTTGTGACAAGCAATTTCTTCTTATTTCACTATACCTACCCTACTGTATGGTTGTTTTTCAAATAAATTTCACTTTCAATTTTCTTCTGCAAAAACTCTGAATTTGGACAGGTCTAAAATTTTGAAACAGGAAAGGGTTAATATCGAAGGGAAACTCTCTGTTAGAGTCAGAGGTTGTTGAATGCGGAATCAGTCGGCGGGGCCACCAATCCATCAAATCGTAAGAATTAAAAAAGCACCCCGTCTTTAAATCAAAGTACTGAAAGTACTGTAAGCTAGCAAAGCATGGGTGAATTCAGAAACTAATTTCCTTGTTGGGTAGAAAACATTGTGGACATTGAAGAAATTGCTTGTTACAAGCAATTTCTTCATTGTCCACAATGTTTTAAAAGCTTTTTTCTTGAGTTGCTTAAAAAGCAGAATTAATTGTGAGTGGGTTAAATGACATGCTTTTGACAGAGTTCTCTTCAATTTGAAAAGAACTTAAAATATTCCTGAAATACATAAGAACTATTTTCAATGGCGTAAGCATGTAACGGAATTAGTGGTTAAGCCTCCGATGGTGGTTTCCACCCGTTGAACTTTGAGGTGACCTCAAAAAATTGTCTGTTAACTTAAGCTATCAAAGCTGACGATCGCTAGCTAAAAATCAATTTTGATAGATGGTTTTACTTTCTTTGCTTTGAAATAGACATTTTCTTTTTTCAAAGTTTTGATATCTAGCATGAATAAGTCAAAGAAACATTTCGGTTATAGGAACAATTCGGAGAATTTCTCGGGTAGAAATTTTGATGTACCTCTCAAAGTTTGCATTTATGTGACTTTTGTAGTGAAGGGTTCATGTCTTTGATATTTAATAGATACCCAGGTTGTTTTGTTCGGAACTAGTTTACCACCAGTGACAGAGAAATAATTCTTCGTTCCTTGCAAGTCTAAAGATACATTAAATAATTTGGGATTTAGTTGTTCGTTTCGGTGTACTTTTCTCTGAATTTTTGTGCGTGTTGGGTGCGTGGTTTTTTTTTTGTGTTGTTTTTTTTTTTTTAGCTTAAATAACGTTATTACAGACGACAGGGTTGCACCTGGTTTAATAGTATTATTAGCTTCATTATTTTACTAATATAAATCAACAAATCATAAAGACGCTGAATTTGTTGCAATGTTCAATATATACACACGTGCACGTGTATTACCTCATTTTCTTCATCATGTCCTCGAACGATTCAGCCACATAGTATATGGGTTGTAAATCTTCATCAGTGTATGCTTGCAGTGCAGTTTTGTCTGGGTCGAAAGGTCTCTTCTCTGGTTTCTCGGATAGGGCGTGGAGAAGTTCCCCATACGAGGACAACACGCCGGCACCATAAGCTCGAACTTCTCCTCGCTGTTTGCACAGTCCGAACTCTACTGTAAACCAGTATAGCTGGAAATCAAAGGGAAAAAATCATTCACGTCACCGCGTACAGAATTGTGGGTGATCAAAGATTCATTTCATCTCTGCCTGTGTGGACCTTTGAAGACCAACTAATATTCGTGTAACTGTGGTTAGTCTTAAAATTACTAAAAGCTATTCTCTCTAAGCACTCACACTTTCGAAGAAAGTTGTTTGGATGCAAAATTACTTATTTGGTTCAAATAGGTGTTACCCCTAAAGAACCATCTTAATTTTTTTTCTTTATTCTGGGATTTTTTATGGATGTTTCTTTGCTATGGAAACGGAATAATCTATCTATTTATACTGCCTAACTCCCCTTTCGGGTATTACTGGCAGGTGACACAATCCAGATGTTTTCACGTCCCTGGAAGAGAGGCAGTGGTTGAATCTAACTACTACCCACTTTCACAGCTGGCTAGACTAGGGCTGGCTATTAAGTGTCTTGCCCGTGAACACACTCCGGTGACGTTGGGGCTCGAACTCGTGACCTTCAGATCACGAGTCAAGCACCTGAACCACTCGGCCATCGAGGCAGAATAAGAAGAATAAACTAAAACGACTCTTCTTAATTGCTGTTTAAAATACTGTCAAAAGAAATCAGTTGTCTATCTTTTTAAAACACACAAGACTTAGGTAGGGCTCGCCTAAGTAAATAATAATGTGAAACATGGTGCGAAAATACGTCATCGTTCAATCTTCAAAAACTGCAAACAGTGATCTCCGAGTCCGAGTCCTGTTCCTATTGAATCCCTGATCCAAATTTCACGACATTTCACAAAAAATCAGTCGACCAGTCAATAACTCATTTAGACCGAAAGTGAATTCTATCTCCGTCATTGAGCGACATTTTTGTGTCTTTGTTGGTTTGGTGATGTAAACGTTGTAACTACAGCATATTATTTAACTTTTTTGTTACAGGCTACTAGGCCTGCATTTTGAAAAATAAAGCCGTTTTATATCAAAGTTGAACTTCCTAATGGAGCCGATTTGCGTTGCCAGCGGAGTCAGTGGGCCAGTGATCCGTCATTCGCTATGTAATCACTGATTTACCCATTACCCATTACGTCACAATTTTAGACTGGCCGAAATTGAAAGGGGCAATTTAATCGACTATTTACATTTTATGAAATTTCAGTTTTTGTCAATTTCCGGCGTAGAAAACATTGTGTAAAATGAAGAAATTGCTTGTTACAAGCAATTTCTTCATTTTACACAATGTTGTCCCAATTGTTTTTCTTGGAGGGTGTCAAAAAGCGTAACTGTGCGGGAAAAGGTTAACATTAAACTACTGTATTCGTTTAATAAATGTATTCAGTTATTCGTGCCAGACTAGACACTTTATTCTTCGTGTTTGCAAATGACATCAATGATCGTTAGTAAGCTTGAACATGCAATTACCGTGGCGAATTTCTCGATATCCGAATCCGAGGCCCCAAGAGTGGCGAGTCCAAGATTCTGTGAAAACTGGGCGAAGACAGGATCAGCGAGCATAGGCACGTGTCCGAGCAGTTCGTGTATACAGTCCCTGTAAATTAAATTGATTTATTTTTTACCGGACAACAAAATTTACATTGTTCTAAATCTCATGAAGATACAAGCCAATCACCGCATAGCTAGGCGATAATATTTCAGAATGATCCAGTTGAAAAAGGTAATTTACGATTGTAATTGAAAAATATGAGAAATAAAGCAAATCGTGAGAAAAGAAGAAAAAGTCATTTAAGAAGACGTAATTGTGTGGTAAGTAATTATTCAAACACGATATTTTCTAGCGCAGTTCAAATTCAAAAAAGTTGCAGACGACAATCTAAAGTTGATGAAATCTTTCAAATCTTTGTCTATTGGGCTGGAAAACATTGTAGATAATTCACTTCATTATCCACAATGATTTCCAAAGCTTTCATTTTGTTTGGCGTTTAAATACGTCAATGTGTGGGTAAGAATTAAATAATAAATGTTTACTGAGGTGAATATAGGTACTTGGTTTAAGAGATTTTTGTTTTATTGTAGTATGAAACAAAATTAACTAATCCCAATTATGTATAAAACGCGAAGCAACGCGTAAGCATACAAAAAAGCTACGTTCCCAAGATTTTTGTTTTCTGTTATGTTGTTGTTGTCGTTGTTGTTCAATGGGGTATGAAACGAATTTTCAGCCAACAAGAATGCAGTAATTTTGATAGACGGAACCAAATTAAATGATAACATGCTACTGTATTTCAACTTTATTTAGGACGTTTTTCTCATCCTATGACCATACGTTTACAACTTACGGTTCTGGCGAATGATCCGGTTTAGATGCATGGCGAGTATATTGTGTGCACTGGAACACGCGGAATGCCAGACTAGCAAGGAAATCACGTGCTGACAGGAGTCCTGCAACCGGTCGTAACTGAAATCCACTTTTACCTAAAAAAGGGGGGACATATTTAAATATTAAGGAGTTATGATTGGTCGAGAAAATACAACATATGAGCAAATATTTCTTTACTATTTCTTAAGCAAAAGTGTTTTTTTTATTTATTTACGAAAGCAGCTCTATCAAAACCAAAGGTCTGGTTAATGACCTAAACTTGAACTAGACATTTATCAATGTCTTTAGAAACCTTTAATAAAAGGAGCAAAAGCCTCTGTCATAGCGCAGTTGGTATCGCATCAGACTCCCAATCTTCAAACGTCATGGGTTCGATCCGCGGCGGCGGCCCATATCCTATCCGACTTTTGTCTCTTACCAATGCTTGAATAATCGTAAACCTAATTGGGATAGCAGCTGGAGGCTAGGAAAGGGTGTAATGGTGGTACTTGTGCAGGAGTCCATTGTTAGGTGCTCCAGCCGCCGCGATATGACTAAAAATCGTTAAAAGCGTCGTTAAACTCGAATCAAACAAACAAAATAAATGAAGCAAAAGAGAAAGTTATGATAAAATGGTTGTATATGTACGTATGAACAATACATACGTTTTAGAAAGTTAGAGACATCTTCAAGCTGTGGAATAGACTTGTCCGAGTAACCACAATCCGCTTCTAGTAGTTTGAACGCCTCCAGGTACTCACGACAAGCGTATTTTGGCATCAGCTTCTTCAACTCACGGTAAACGTGGCCCCTAATCATTGAAAAAGAAACAGTCTTCTAATACGAAAATTCATCTTATTTGAGTTTATGGGTTCAAAGCAACTTTCAAAAATTCAATGCACTCAGCCATCGCTTTCCTAATGTCATTTTTTTCACACTCGCACAAGCCACATGATTTAAGCCATTACCAGACGGCAAAATTTTAGACTGGTCAAAATGAAAGGAGTTTGCGGACGGCAATTTAAAGTTTATAATTTTTTTAATTTTTTCAACTGTGAGGGTAGAAAATATTGTGTAAATGAGGAAATTACTTGATAAGTTTTGGAGATCTGTTGATGATTTTCGGCGGAATATAAGACGTTCGTTATATTACTGATCAGACTTGGTTGAACGTTGTCAAAGGTCTTGTTCCACAAACTTTAAAGAAAATTGGACATAGAAAAAAGGACACACAAACGCATTATTTTCGACAATTTCACTGAATGACATACCATGCTTTGATTTCTTCTTCTGCATACTGTACTCTGGGAATAGATTCGCCACTGAAATAAAAGGATGAGATGTAAAGTGTATTAAATACATTGGATTTGGCCTAATTTCTCCTTAGTAATGTAATAAATGATACAAGAGTGCATAGTGCCATCCACATGCTCAAATAAAAAAGTAACATATAAAAAGTAACGATATTAGATAAATATGTTAACACTTGTAAATGGCATCTTAAAATTAGAAATTATTTTCCCGTTTAATTCTGGAAACGAAATTAAATTGTAATTAATTCCATTCTAAACAAATTGAATGAAATGAATTCTAAAAAGTTATGCGTCTTTTCAAGCTGGTGTTTAATAGAATTCTTTATTGCAGTATTCTCATTAGACAAGCAGTTTTGAAGGTGGTGTAGACAACAATACGAATTCAAATGTGGCACCTGGACGGAAATGAGGCTATCTGGAAAAGCGCGAAGTTTCGATCAATGTAAGATTGCACACTGATAAAACCCTAGCTGGTGTTTTCCTCTTGAAACCCGATTTTCAAAAAACCTCGCACACAAAGCTAGGTACCATTTAAAACGTTAGCCAACGTTTTTTTTTTTTGTTTTTTTTTGTTTTTTTTTTTTTTGGCATTCTGAGTACAGGACTGATAATGACATGTGTCACTTAGTAATTGACCCGTCCCTCGAGTAGGGACCTTCTTATAAGTCTTAAAATATATCAACAAATATTTGATATTAGATCGGATCGAGCACGTTTTGTTTGTTTGTATGTTAGCTTGTTTGTTTGTTTGTTTGTTTTTATCATATACCTATTAATATTTTTAGTAAAATATATAAAATCCACGTAGACAAAGTCGGAAACCTCAGGAAAAAAAATCGTATCTGACAGTGTCAAAAACGGTTCCATATAGGGTAGTCTAAGATGGCGTCATGCTTGTTTTTATATGACGTCATAATGTAAATAAACGTAATCCGAATGATAAAGGAGAGGGGAAATACTTGTAGAAATACAGTTTTCTTTTATTATTATTTCATGGAAATATCAAAATTCTCCCTGCAACGAGAAGAAAATGCTAAATGTTGTATCACAGTCGTAACATAGTAATATGGAATATTACAACAGTCTTAATTAAATAATGAAATAATAAATATAATGAAATCAATAAAGCTGCACTTCATTATAGTGTAACACGAAGATATCACATATGTTAACATTTGCAATACACAAGGTACTCGACCAATACGTTTTCTTTTTTTTTTGTTTTTTATTTCTGTAGAGTTGTATCGGATGCCGAAATAAAGCCTCGGATAGTTTATAGGTATACAATAATTCCAATTATTATATACCTGATTTTTTTTTAACAAATAAATTCGATGAAATAACAAGAAAAATCTGCATTTCTAATAGTATTTCCTTTCTCCTTTCCCATTCTGATTAAGTTTCATTATGACGTCATCTACAGAATGAATTGACGTCATCTTAGACTCCAAAATATGAAACCGTATTTGAAACTTTCAGATACGGATTTTGTCTGTGTGGAATGTATATATCTCACTATAATTTTTTATAGGTATATAATAATACATTTTTATCCTATTTGTTTTACTTTCTACAGAAATCTTTTACTTTTTGCTACTTTCCCAGGAAAAAGATTTTCTGAATGAAACCTTTGTTCTTTATTATTTTTTTTTACGTGAACTCATTAGCTGTGATTCGTCAGTTATTTTTAAATTAAATTCACTATTTGTAGTTGAAAGCTACGATTCATCAATTATTTGTTCAGTGACAATCGCTATTTGTAGTCGAAAGCGAAGGTCCATCAAAAAATTTAAGTTAAATCACTATATTTAGTCGAGAATCTGCGATCCGTCAACTATTTGTGTATAATGTGTGCTCACAATTTGTAGTCGAAAGCAATGTCTGCGATTTCCTTCCTTCGCCGACGGTACTCCTTATCTGTAAAACCCTGAAATATTTATAAATACTTCATTTTAGAGAGGCTGTGTGTACATATCGGACACACCAGTTTACCCTTTGCAAAACAACAGTTTTTGACTGGTACAAATTCAAGGAAGTTGCAGACGACGACAATTTGAGGTTGATGTAATCCTGATGGTGCTGTCAAAACACTGTTACAAGAAATTTCTTCATTATCCGAAATGTTTACCAAAGCGCTTTTTTCGAGGCATCAAAAAGTGTTAATGAGTGGGTTAATGGCACTAGTCTTTTTTTAAATGAAAGGCTTCGCCTGGTTATACAGAACGTAAGACAGAAGGACTCTTTGCACAAAACCTTGGGAGTGACTCTTTGCACTAAACCGTGGGAGTCGTTAGTTCGAAGCTCTTTCTGGCATTTTGTAAAAGGTTAATTGCAATTTGAGTTGATTTTTCTCACCAAGAGATGATTCATAAGTCATACGCGTTTGTTGTATGCAGCTGGTGATCGGATCAAATATTGAGATTGTAATATGGTGTGAAATGACTATAATCCATGATAAGGTGCACCGACCGCGCGATATAACTAAAATACGTTTGAAAATCAATACGATCAATCATTTTTTTAATCTTTTAACTAGAAATTGTTTCGTTGTTGACCTCCAGCTTTGATTATAAAGTCGCTAACAGAAACTGGTAATTATTTGCTAAGAAAGGTTAACCTCTGAACCTGGCTTTCAATAATTGCGACTACTAAAATAAAATAGGAACATTTTTGGGGAAAATACCCGTACAGTATTTTATAATCTTATAAAGGAAAGGCTCACTTTATATATTATACTAATAAGCAATAGTAACATAGTACTTAAAGCCATACTAGAGATTACTGAAATATTTAAGCAATGAAAAATGCTTTTATCCTAGTAGCAAAGTGTATGAGTATGTGAGCCAAAACGTTCGTACAAAGGTAGACATTGATTTTTGGCCAATGCCACCAATCAACAAGCAGAAACCTCTGTACTTCATGGAAATATCCACTAAGCTTAAGGAGGACCATAATGGCCCAATATTGTTCATTTCAGTTTCTGTTTTTAAATAATTTGATCTTGAACTTAAAGCTACCAAGAAATTTTTCGAACTGTGCATTTACCATTTGTTAAAATCAACTGTGTTTTTTAATACATCCATGAATGTAGGGATTATACTTCAGACAAGATTCTAGACAGACGCCTGGTCAATGCAAGAAAAAATCAATAGAACACACTAAAATAGATAAGATGCCATAGAATGCAAAGGATTCTGTGTGACTAAGATGAGCTAATAAGGAGTCTGGACATGCAGAAGGACAGTACAAAAACATTCAGTAAGGCATGTGAAAATTTCTTCATGGAACCCAAATATGACTCCAGTTGCATCATATGTACAATCTTGGTCGAGGCCCTCTAAATGGCGCTACATACGAAATATCAAAGCATCGGCCTTCTTGTTTCAGAGAAGAATCTTATACATTATATTAAATACATTGGAAAAGAAGCATCAGAACAAAACACATGCAAAATATCAACCTTTGTATCTTACGGTTTGTCACAAAAAGAATTTTAAAGGTTTTCTTAATTCTAACCTTTTGGTTACCATGGCACCCAGAGTTTTAAGTGGAATTTAATTTCTTTCACAATTTTGGTAGAGCATAACCAAAAGAGCATATCTTTCAATTTCCACCTTGATTGACCAAGTGATTTAGGAGGAGAAGATAGTTAAAGGAAATGTTGACGGACGGACGCTGGGCAACGCACGGACCGGCTGATGGACGCCAAACGAAGACAGATCATAAAAGCTAACCTTTAGTATTTGCTCTCAGGTGAGCTAAAAAGATAAAATGTAAGGGTAAAAACGAATGGACGATCTTGCCAAACGTGTACATAACGGTCATGGCGTATTTATTTCTAAAATGATATAACGAACGCCCTTGTCTTGCAAATGTGTATTATCACTCTTAGGATGATGTATCTAGATTTATTACAATGTATATTCGAGTTGAAAATGTTTTCTTGATACCAAAGGAGCTATGTGAGAAAAAAATCTGTCACTCACAAAACTTAGAGATATGATTATCTTGATCACGCCGAGATTCGCTAAATATGCATTAAGCAACGATAGGATTTTCGTTGGATTAGTTTTAAAACAAACAACTTCATGGAGATTTTGTTGTTGGTTTTTTGTTGTTGTTTCTTTAATTGAAACTACTTTGAATTATTGTTTAATTATATTTGTTAGTCTTATGATTTCTCCTTATTAATATTCACGTGAAAATAAAGAATTTTTAAGAGTCTTTGGTGTTAACTGCGCACATAAATTGTTAACTTGTAAGATAAAAGGTGCGGAAAACATTTTGAAACTGTCATTTCAGATAGAACATCAGCGTGACACGTCGCGGCTTAGCAATAATCGGCTTAGGTTTGTAAAAACATTACAAGGAACGTGAAAATATTTATGCAAGTGATTACAGGTTCTAGTAAAATGACATCAGTGACCGTTTGTTTCTTCTCTTCCGTTATTCGAGGTATCCTGTGTTACATGTAAGTGGTAAGACGCCTGACTCGAAATCGGAGGGACTCGAATTCAAATACCGCACCTGCGATGGGACAAACATTGGGAAAATATTAACTGAACGTTGTACCTCACGGGTATAAATAGGTACATGAGAAGCTTGTAAGCTGGTGTGCTTTTAATAACTGACTTGTTGTTCGATGATAAGAAATGAAGAGAATATTTTTTGTTTTCATGGAGGTATGAACCGAAAAACCTAATCATACTGTGAAATAAACTTTTTTATTTTTGTTTTTTGTTTTATGTGGGTATACAGTAAAGATATGCTCCCAGTTCTTCGAATGTTCGTATTTTCATTTACTTCAAGACGGATGCAAAGTGTTAAGGACAGGAAAGGGGGGCGGTGTCGAAGATGGTGAATTTAGTTTCCATTATTGAATCTGGATATATTCTTAAATAATTTAATTTTTAGTTTCTTCTATCGAAAACGAGACTTTTGATTAGTCGAAAAAAAAAATATTCATAACTCCATGAACAATATTTTAAGCACGCAGCGATTTTGTATGCTTTTGCAAAAAATAGTCCCATACAAAAAGGTATTGAAATTTGTAAAGCTTTTGGGTTTTTTGTTTTTTTTTTTTTCGCTCGATTATTATTTCATTATATTACTATTAATTTATAAGAAATGAAGAGAATACTTTTTGTTTTCATGGAGGTATGAATCGAAAAACTTAATCACACAATGTATGAATCCGCTTCGCGTATTTATACAGTGTGATTAGGATTTCGTTTCATACCTCCATGAAAACAAAACAAAATATTCTCTTCATCTCTTAAGTGTACTTTAACGGGGATAAAATGTCCCTTTTTTTCAATCAAAAACCTTTAAATGACAACATTGGTGACTAAGTTGTCATAATCATTTAGTGTCTATCGGTTAGTTTTTTAAGTATTCTCAGTATATTAGTAATAAAACTTTTACTTTTTAACTTAAATTATATGAGCGTAAACGCAATTCGGCTCTAGTCAGGTTCAACATTATCGCCACTGGATTATAACTTGAATCAAGAATCAATATAATGTTTAACCCTTTCCCGTTTTCAGAAATTTTAGATTAGTCTAAATTGAAAGTTGTTGCAGACAACAATGAAATTTGGATGCTATTTGAGAGGAAACTATCCTATGTGGTAGAAAATATTGTGGGAACTGAAGAAATTGCTTGTCACAAGCAATTTCTTCTTTTTCCACATTTTTTCTCAAGTATAAAATCATAGTAACGTAAAATCCCTGGTTTGTACAGGAAAGGGTTAAATATGAGTGAACACAATCTATTTAGGTGCAGGGCATGCTGAATTGATTTCCTTTTGTATTTCCGAAATAGTGCAAATTACATAATATCGTTAGGAAGACAGCTAACATACTTATCTATTACAACATTATAATTTTGAAACCTCGGTTTCCTTGAAAATGTATCGAGATTTTTCTTAAAATGTGCAAATATTAGGCTATGGACTAAACTATTTCGAAAGAAGAAAAAAATTATTCTGCGATTTACAGGAATTAAGAAATAAGCCTTCTGAAGTTCAATGAACCTTGTTGCATTATCCAGATTTAACGCATTATTATTTGATTGTGTTTCAATGAAAATCCGTTTAAAGCATATCACCTCGTATGAAAATGAGCCTAGATTACTACAATAAACAAACTATCACGGATAAGTATCAAAATAATGTAGAGCCCATATACCCGTTTTCACTAAAAGCAGCGTATACCAGTCAATTGCAAATGACGCTGTCCCAAAAACCAGGGCGGTAAGGTATCCTTAAAATGTGTTTACAACTCTATTACACGTTATTCTGCAACATACGTTGAGAAGAAAAAATACACTGGGCGGGGAAAGTTGCCATGTGATTCACTAGTGACTTTTTAATACATTTTGTGACGTCCGTGGTCGTCAGAAAGCGTTTAAATATAACTAAACTGGTTTTAAAAATGATTTAAAACACAACACAAGCATTTTCGATAAGCAACAACGAGCGAACAGGCATAGGAAAATGGTGGGTCGAAACAGTTTCAACCATACAAGACCATAGTATGACAATATATCGGGGTCATGCTTTTAAAATTTGACTTACTTTGAGCAGTCGAATTACTAATTTAATCCATTCAATTTCACATACAACCTGAAATTTTATTTAACATTATGCTCATTAAGGATAAAATTACGATTACATTAGACGAAGTTGCTTGGTTTGTTTTCATCTAGAAAAAGGGTTTTGGTTTGGCCTTTTTTAGTTTTTATTTTGTCGTTATTATTTTTATTATCATTTTAAAGCCATTTCTATATCTTATTTCTTCAAAAAAAGAGGGGGGTTTTCATGAGAATCGTGTTCAAGATTTTTTTATGACACTAAGATGATTGAACAACGCGTCAAATATCTAGATCGTATTAATTGAGCCTATGCGTGACATTTCGAACCATTTCGCATGTGCGTGACTCGCACACATTGAGCACCCTGGGCAGCCATTCGGGGCACATAGAACATTCGCTGATTGTTTAAGGAAGCTTTGGGTCAGTATCTATATACAGAGCGCAAAGTAAAGACTCTGATCAGACTGTGCAGATGCACAGGCTGATCTGAGTCTTTACTTGGCGCACATGTGTAATGGTTGGAAATGTCACGCATGGGCTCAATTATTTGACGGATTGTTGGTCACGACCCCTGTCCTCCGATAAGATATTTGGTTGAAATTTCAAACGACCTCGGTTCTCAAAATATATAAGCAAGGAAATTAAATGAAAAGGCTAATCTTTGGTTTGCTATGAAAGGGTCATAACGACGTTATAGCTGCCAAATCAACAAAAGTGCTTGACATAATATCGAAGGCTACCACCCTCTTCCTGTCTAAATGAAGAGTTCGATTGATCAATTGAGATATTAATCGACAGTTCGATCCTTCTATATTTGGACTATGGGACACTTTCCTTCGGGGATTACCTCGACGGGTGAACCCACCAAACATTTGTCTTAAACGGTACGATCCATCATGGTGTAGAACAACAGAGTGAAATTACTTGGAAATTCATGAGTGAATGTAGGGTAAGCAAGTTGTTCATTGAACTGACACCCTCAACACCCCTCCCCCAACGAAATGGACATTGCCTATGACATATGAAAATTAGTCCTCCCAAGAATTTATTTCAAATGGCATATCTGATTAAGATGTGTAAAAAATATGAGTTCCAAGTACTATACAACAAGAGGGCCAGTGGCCCTTAAGCGCTGACCTGAGTCAATGACTATAGTAGTGAAACAGCACAAGTGCCCTTATCGTGTCCTAACCAGACTTGTTAACAAAGTCTTGCCTCAGAAATTAAAGGAGAAAGACATTCTTATTATTTTTCAATATATTTATGCCAGAAGTATAGCAAGGAAGGTTATTATAAGGTCTGACCTAGCGACCTACTATATTAACCCATGTGAGCCAATATCGAATGTGAAAGATATCATAGAAATAGATATTCTGGACCAACATTTGGCCTCAGAATGCACACAATGTTTTCCCAAGGTTTGAACAAGTTATTATCCTAGTTATTCGCCCCATGTGAACAAATATTCTGGCCTACTTTAAAAAATATGAGCCGCAAATGTAGCACAAAAGGGTTTTCTATGATTTCATCTTGTTGGCTCCGTATGAACCAATGTCCGACTTGACCGAAATATCTTTCAGACGCACATTCGGACTAAGTATCAAGATATTTGAGCTAGATTGCACTCAAGTTTTTTCTCAAGTTTGACCCTTGAGACACAATGATGAATTTGACCAAGATATGATGCAGGCAAACATTCTGACAAAAATTAAGACGCCTTGGCTAAAATATGGCCTCTGGATGGCAAAAAAGGTTTTCCAATGGTAAGCTAATGACCTAATTTTGACCGTATGTGATTCAATTGAAAACTTGTCCAAGATTACATGTTTACATAAATTCTTACCAATTATAAATACTTTTAAGTCAAAATGTGACCTTGAGAGTGTACACAGTGTTTTCTAGAATTTGACACGATGACCATGTTTTTGACCCAATTTGACCCAATTTGACCCAATTTTAAACTTGTCAAAGAGATCGTGTATACAAACATTCTGACCAAATATTAAGACATGAAGCCAAAAAATAAGACCTATGCAGATAGCACACATGGTTTGTCTAAGATTTGACATTTCGAACTTTTGACCCCAGTTGGCCCATTTTTTATTGTATAAATATATCGTGTAGACAAACGTTCTGAACAAATATCAATACATTTTGAATAAAAATAGGGCCTCTACAGTGCAGACAAGGGTTGTCTAAGATTTGACCAAGTGACCTAGTTTTTCACAACACATGACCCAGTTGTCAACTCATCTGAGATCACATGTAGACAAATATTTTGCAAAATATCAAGACATCTGGGTCAAAAATCTGACCTCTATATGTATTCTACCCGAAAGTAAAAAAATGTCCAAAAGAAAACATACCCTTCCAATTTTCAGAAATTCTATTTATAGTATATTAAATTCTCTCAACTACGGCAATGACTCTTGTCTTTTTCAACCCTAGCGGAGAACTAATATTTTTATTTGACTCTTACGGGATTCGAACCTACGCGGATACGGTAACGCCGCCTAGCGCTGCAATGTCCGATGTCTTTAACCTCTGCGCCAATCGAGGACGAACAACTATCAGGGCAATACAAATTTTGACATTAGACCGTTAAAACATTTTATGGGAATGAATCTATTAGTAGCCAAAAACTAATCTCAAACAGTATATGAGCGCGTGCGTGACATTTCCAACTATTACACATGTGCGCCAAGTAAAGACTCAGATCAGTCTGTGCATCCGCACAGCCTGATCAGAGTCTTCACTCTGCGCTCTGTAGAAAGATACTGACCCAAAGCTTCTTTAAACAATCAGTGAATATTCTAATTGCCCTAAATGGCTGTCCAGGTCGCTCAATGTGTGCAAGTCACGCACATGCGAAATTGTTGGAAATGTCACGCACAGGCTCATATTATATTTGCTTGTTGTACAGAAATACTGAACCGAATAACATATTCTTTGAAAGCTATCCACAAATGGAGGGTGAATTTTCATGAAAAGGTGTTCTTCTTTATATTTGATTTTATTGTGCCTTTGAACTTAAACGTCTCCGAAAATTCTTCAAATGCAATGACTGTTTAAGATTAAGTAAACCTGTCCGAAATAATTTCGGATTCAATTAGTAATTTTATAAGTTATGCTTCGAACAAACTCTTTTTGACCTTGGTGGTACCTTGACTTTAATCGTATAAGAAAGGTTGTTTTAAATGACACATCTGCTTATGATGGAGAATAATATTGCAGCATCATTTTGAAGTCAGTCTATAATCGTAGAAGTTATCGAAGTTATCGAAGCAAAGATTCTATAACGGCGAGAGACTTCGACTTTTAAACGGCATATTCGAAGGAAAAAGCAACCAAACATGTCTTTGCATATTGCCTTCAATCTATAAATGTAGGGAAAATGCTACGGACAAAGTGAATTCAACGAGTTGTAATTTACTAGTAACGTTGACTTTGCCCAATTTGCTTCAAAAGTCAAAACTATTCAGCGTTGAGATAACTATGCCAAATTATTTAAAATTCCATGCTAAATGTTCGGGCAATGCTCAGATTGAATCAGGACGGTCGGCCGGAAAAAGCAAAGAGAATATCCATCTGCCTATCCACGGGGATGGAAATTGAGGTCTTAGTCCAGTTATACTATTTACCATCAGACAACCGTTTTTAGCGGTAGCCGGTATTTCAAATCGATTAACCGGAAACAAGTCTTCACGCATTTCCGTTCATTTCCACGCATGCTCAAAAACTTGAAATGAAAATCTATGTGATCGCCTCCATCTTGTTTCAACGCTGATGAAGAAAATAACTTACTTGCTGAATGCCAAAGCCTCCTTTTAGTCGTGGATAACAAGGAAATTGGTTTAAAACTTCGGCTTTATATATCCATGGCCAATTGCCTAATTAATTATCTAAATGAGAGAAAGAGTTTCATCGCGTTTCAAGATAGAATCTAGATCAGTGGTTAGTGGAGTTAGCGAATAAATGTAAACAAACTCCTAAACATCTGTTAGTTTTGGCCTGACAGGGCAGAGCAAGTTTACACCCCGTACACAGTATATGTTATAAGTTACAACCATATATTCGCGATTCAAGCGCCTATTTAACCCTACCGAATAAAACACCTTTTACCACTTAAATTCGACTATATCTTTAAAATGGGTATGTAGTACTTCAATTGTTATAATATGTTCAACGCAAAAAGAAGTGAGCGTTAGCTTTGGTTTCCTTTCGTTTTATCATTTAACTCATTACCATACAACCACAAATTTTCTGAAAATCTGATGAAATAATAATGAAGAAAACGTTGTGTTTAAAGAATAATAGCGATTTGGGGTTAAAAAGTAAAAATGTAATGTTTCATTGAATGGGGATTAACGCCACTTTTAACACTATTTCAATTATATCACGGCGGCTACAACACCTAACAAAGGATTTATAGTAATTCTCACATCAGTAGTGCCACTACATCCTTATCGAGCCTCCATCTCATCCTACTTAGGTGTATTATCCATCCATTGGTAGGAGACAAATGTCGGAAAGGACATTTGCTGCGACCGGGGATCGAACCCGGGACCCCATGACTAGAAAACCTACTCGCTACCACTGCGCTATGGCCGCGAATAGAGTATTCTGCTTCATGTTTTATTTTAGTCGCAATGCTAATGATTCTTTGTTGCACATTGGTGATTAGTAATGCGGGAGATCAATGTTCAATTATAAAAAAAACTAAAAACATGCATTCTGTTTGTGTGCCCTGACTGACCCATCTTAACCCTTGTCATGCTGTATAAATTACCTTACTGAATGGCTGTCAAATCAAAGGGCTGAAAGCACTGATAGAACTTGTTGTTCAAAAATCAATATTTTTTTTAGAAACCAACTTAATAAACAACTCTGGCAGGAAAAGTACAAGCAGGAGGTATAGACTAAGATCAGCCTGCACATAAGTGCAGTCTGATCTTAGTCTACACCTCCTGCCAAAACCGGAATATTCCGGGTTTAGCATGACAAGGGTTAATGATACATGTTAGCATTTTTGAGCGCGGTTACTGATAAGCTAGCAAAACCGCTCTCAGTACTTTCAGTCCTTTGATTCAATTTACAAATTGACACAATCTATATTCTGTTTACAAACAAACTACAAATCAGCGACATTAAAGGTCAGTCATGTAAGCTTAGGCTCGTTTGTAACGTATTGAGTAGGCGACAAAGCTTGTTTAACGACCACTTTGTAAAGTAAATAGGGAGTTATCACGAGAACAAGGGCATCGTACTGTCATAAGATCGGTATAAAGCATCTTCATTTACATCGCATTTTTGTTAGAGAAATACTATAAGACAAATGGTCACGCTATGGCATTTGACCATTCACGGCTGTCAATCAAAGAAATCAACCGAATAATCGAATGATTCATTTAGACTGGAAGTGAACTTTGAACTCCAACATTGGCCGACATGTATGAGAACCTTTTTAGTTGGTTCTGTGACTTTAACGTCGTAACTACAGCTAATTCAATTTGTAGTTACGACCATTTTACTTTTTTGGTAAAAATTACTGGACATGTAATTTGCAAATAACGCCGTTGAAGTGGAACTTCTTTTCGGGGTTAGTAGGCGTGGCTAGCTATTTTTATTGAATTGACCTCTGTTGGTATTTAGTGTCTATCATAACAACGAGCTGCTGTCATAGCTCATGGTACCTGTTGAATTACAGTCGGTGTTGTTCCACCGACCGCCTCTAATAGGTCCTAACAACATAGGATTTATCCAGAATTCTGTAATAATTTATATATGCAATCGAATAAATCCTTGTATATAAAAACTTCGTTTGCATACGCTATAACAAATTATCCACGATGTAACATACTTGTCACAAAAAGGGATTTTTATGAAATTCGAAAACGCTGTAGTATCACAGTTTAGGCAGGTGTGCATTTAAAATAAGGTATCTCTGGTTTGTAACTTTTTTGTGGCAAGATTCATGTCGTATGTTTGGTTCAAGTTAGATATAGAAGAAAGAAAATTGATCACGGGACATTCTTAAGCCTGATTATACAACGACGGCCCGTGATGAAGCATTGCTCCAATTTTGTGCAAAACATATAAGATATTTATACCATAGAAAAACTTAAACATTAACCCATTACCAGACGGCAAAATGTTAGAGACTAGTTCAAATTCAAAGAAGTTGCAGATGACAATTTTAACTTTACGAAATTTTAGATCTTTTTAACTTTCTGAATAGAAAACATGGGAAAATGATGAAATTGCTTGTAACAAGTAATTTCTCAATTTTATACAATGTTTTCCCATTTGCTTTCCTTGGGGGGGGGCATTATTTTGTGGGAATGGGATAAAACGTATATTTCGATTTTAAGCTTTAGAGTGCATTTTCAGATACCGACGCAAGAGCACCAGAATTTTGTTGTACGTGAGGATGTCCACATTATCCAATTTGTACTCTGTCCTCGCTAACCACTACAAACCGACTTTTGTACTCAACATTTCCGGTGTACGAAGAATACAGATTAATGAAAATGAAAATCAATCATTATTGAGCACAGCGGTTCATGAATAAATTCCATTTGTAGCATCCGGGTAAACTGGTTCAAAGATGCGCATAAACATTTTACTCATAACTGTAAGCCAATCCCACACAATGACCTGTTTGATGCCACTCGAGTAAAATAATTGGGAAAACATTATGTAAAATGGAGTAATTGCTTGTGACAAGCAATCTCTTCATTTTCAAGAAATGTTTCTTAACAGTAAATGTTTTCTTAATTATATGTTAGCCCGACGCACTACCAGCTGTGTTTGGGGTAGAAAGCATTTTGGATATTGAAGAAATTGATAGTAAAAATAATTTCTTCGTTTTGAACAACGATTTTCACATATCAATTCTACCGTTAACTCATAACCTCACGACAAATTTTAGACTGGTCCAAAGTCAAGTAAGCTGCAGGCGACATTTTTTGTGAAGAAACTCGAAAAATACATATATTTTTGGGTAGAAAATGTGGTTAATGAAGAAAATGCTTGTAACATGTATTTTCGTCATTTTGAACAATGTATGGTGGGAATGAAAAAATTTTCCTGGTGGGGTTATTTGGAAACGGGTTAAATGATTTAAATGGTTACTTACTGGGTGATCACAATCGAGTTCTGGTTCGAACTTTGTAACGATGTGAGTGCAGTTATCAAGGTCCGATATGTGCTGGGGAAACCAGATATCTGCAAAAAGACAAAGTAAATTCATTAAATGGGCTCAAGCTAGGACACCCTTTCATGGTAGACCTAATTAGTTTCAGTCATCAAACCAACAAAATTGTTTCACATGGGTGTCGACAAATGTTTGTTTTCAGAATATCCCTCCGGTGCTTTGATTGTTTGATTGACTTTGGCAGTCGGGTAATTAACCAATCGCAGCTGTCAACCGAGGAATCAATCGAAAAATCAAATGATTCTTTTTGACCGAGAGTGAAGTTTGAACTCTGACATTGGCCGCCATTTTGTTGACCTTTTTTGTTGGTTTGGCAACTTAAAGGGCGTAACTACAGCTTTTTCAAGCTATAGTCATGGCGTTTATATCGCCAACCAACTACTCTACTTTTTTAAAATGCTACTTACCATAAATTTTGTTAAATTACGCCGTTTAAGAATCGAAGCCGGACTTCCTGTCGGAGTCGATAGGGGTTGCATATGGAGTAAGTAGGCGGGACCAGGAATCGGTTAATTTTTAGATATGCAGCCGTAGTAAGCTTTTCGGATTGAAATTAGTCACTAAATTATCCCATTTCCACACTACAATCTTAGGACTGGTCTAGTTTGATGAAAATTGAAGAAAGACGATATTTCAAGCTCCATATAAATTGCCGGAAAAAACACCATACAGGATAATGTTAATGGCATTATTACAAATTGCAATTTCAATTTCTCTTGTTTTTTTTTTTTTTTTTTTTTTTTTTTTTTTTAAGCTATTTTTACTTTCGGGCACCAAACTGTGGTACAAAGTGGTAATGACAGAAATTAATAGGATTAGAGGAGCGATTAAACCATTTCCACACTATGACACGTTGTGACACAGCAATATGGCAGTTCAGGAACACAAGATGGGGTGAGAGTAAGAACACTGTTAATTTGATGTAAAAATCTAACTACATCGTTTATTTACAACTACCGACAGAATACAAATACAAATCCCAAGTCTCAATCAAATCTAGTCTAGTCTCAAAGTCTAAATCAAATCTAAATCTACTTCCTTGCAGCAGTGCGGGGTTATTTATACTACCCAGGTAATTCATTCACTATCGGACAAACACATAAGGTAATTAAAGGCGGAGCATCGTAACACAGTAAGATTCAGCAGATTTTTACACCTGTCGAGGCCCACTATGTTACATGCCTCCCCAAGTAATAAATTTTCTACTTGTAGAAAATTATGATTGAAGATAATATAACATATGGCAAACCAATCTGAAATTAAGAGTTAAATCGACGTCTAACAATTATGATAACTAACAATACAATGTATTTTCGTAATTAAGTTCCTAAATGACTAACAGTTTTTTATCGCTTAAAATAGTAAAGGATAAGATAAATGTCAAGTAAATATAAAACAATTCCTGAGATTAAAGCGTCAAGTGTTTCTGTATTACAGCACGTCTTAACACTAATCTAAAAAGAAGGTGTATCACACAATTATTTTTTGAAAACAGCCTTTGCCAACGCTGTCACCGGAGAGTCTGTGTCTCGACTCGCTTGTCGGAGTTGCTCATCTCGCTGCAGCGTCGCCAACATTGCCTGGTTACGTGGTCCGGGCGTCGCAGTGGGTTCCTCCAAGTCAACGGTGTCGCGCATGGCGACATATGTGTACGACGTATCCATGTCGCCTGGCAAAATGTTCCACACCCGTTCGTTACGCCGGACTATATAAGTTGCTAAGCGGAATCCTAATTCCGTGGCTAAATGTCCAACATAACGTTGTGGCAATTGAGGAAGTCGTGTAGTTATAATTTCCTCGGCCATTTTAGACATCTCAAAAGACAACACTTCCCATTCAGAATTCATTATTACTATTTAATTCCTTTCACTTGGTTTGGTGAACGAATAGAGAAATTGTTCAGAGAAAATATTCCAAAGTGATCATTATTTCCGAACAACCTGACCTTAAATACCTTGGGGTATCATAAGTGGAATAGGTGAAAAAAAATATCATTTGTAACAACACGTAACAAACACATTCACCTGTCAGTTTAGTCCTAATTAGAGTCCTAATTGGACAGGTTATACGGTGAAACAACAAAGTTATATAAAAAAAGAACATTCTTCACCACAAAGCACTTTGAGAGTAACCCTGTGGACTTACTGATTTTATGTTCGTAAACTTTCTGTTAAGGTATAAGGGTACAATGTGGCTTGATTCTGTCGGTAGGTTCCATCCAACGCAGGTGCAGTGGACAGTTCGATCCTGTCCGACTCCTTAGCTTGGAGTTCAACAACAGTTGGTTCTGCGCCCAGTTGTCTCTTCACACACCTTTTACATGAACAATCTGGCAGAAAATGACTATATTTTCGTTTAATGCAATAATATAATACAACAGAAGTACACACCAGAGAGAGCAGTACGCTGCAAATATACCAAGGGCTAAAGCCTTCGTCAATGTCGTCGACTTGATTAAGCAAACGTAATTGACGTAACAAATTATCCAAGGACATGTCATCCATAGAGGTCAATCGTTTCGGTATGTCAATAATTGTCGTATTTGGGTATTGATCTTTAAAGGGTTTCCAAATAATTGAGTCAGTGAAATTCGTAATTTTCAGATTCATGTATTGTTCGTTGTCTATATTTGATTTTCCAACTATATAGGGTTCATACAAGGAGAATTGACTATTTGATGCAACACATCCATTTTCAACTTTAATTATGTCAACAGGCGAGCTTGTCCGTACTTCAGTATGTTGGCCATTACACACTAAAGCGAAGTTCAAGCCGGTCCTTGAAATAACTAACCATGTAGAATCAAAGAGATATTTAGTCATAGGTAATCTCTCATGAGATACCTGGGTTACACACGAATTTTGTCTGTTGTTGTCTGGGGGTAAAAACAAGTTAATAAGACACGTGCGAGCTACATTCACGGGAAATTCTGGACTAATTATAGTACAAAACTTTACATTTTTGCGTCCGCATACCTGAATTTCTTTGTCGGATAACAGATGATAATGAGTTCTAGCCTTGTCAATTAAGAAACCTCTGGCTTCTAATTGATATGTAGCCAACAGATCATTTTTGCCTGTTTTCGGGTCATACTTTACGGCAACAGGTGAAGGAATCGGAATAGAAACAGCTTCATATACTTCATAATTACGATCTAATCTCATGACTGGTATAGAAAGAATAACCATTATTTTTCCGTCTACGAAAATAGTTTCAGTCCTCAGGTATTTGTAAAATTCCCATATGTTTTCTCTCGGATCATTAATCAATGACATAAGGTCGGGTAAAGAATTTTGAATATCTAATAACAATCCTTGTAACCGGAGTGGATTGATGATTCGTACTGACAATTTTCCTAATGAGAGGTAGTCTAAATCGGATTTTAACTTTAGGAGAAATTCTTTCGCATCTTGAATCAATATTCGAATCTCATTAATCAGTAAAATAAAGCGGCTATAAGCTTCAATGAAACGTCTGTTTTCATTTATTCCTTGAGCTAGCTCATGCGTGATATAGGTAATCTTCGCGTCCATTTCACGGATGCTTCCGATTATTTCAATAATTGACTGTCTGTTTTCGCGTACTAAGACTCGTGATTCGTTAATTATTGTAAGGCTTTGTTCAACAACATGTACGATCTGTTTTTGATTTAATGCCAAAGAAGAAACTTGACTACGTATTTCTCTTATGTCTGACTCACTCACAACTCCAAATAACCATGACATAGCGTCACCAACAAAAGGTAATAAACTTCGACGGTTTCGAGTTTTACGAGTAAGTAATGCAAGTTGTGACAATTCGTTTTTTATATCTTTTTCCAAAGTCTGTAGATATCGGACTTCTTGAAAAAGACCATTTAACGCGTTTTCAAAAGGTTCATAACCTTCTCGCTTCTGAATGTAACGCGGCTTAATGACTTCAAAAGCTGTCACAGCTAATTGAAAATCTTCCGCTAACCTTTCCATTAAATTTTCAATACTATGGAAATCAATAACAAGAGTAGCTAGCCATTTTGCTCTAGTGGTGGTCACTTCGTTTGTCTTATAGAAGACAACACTGTCTCTTACAACAAGTGCTTCAGCAACGAGCGCTGCAGACGAACGTCGCTCAAAATAATTTATGAATAAAATTACTGCCAAAATGCTAAATGCAAAGGTGGCGTTGGTCATTTCGTTTCCTAAAATGAACAACAAAATATCAATTAACAATTAATCACTCAAGTTGCAACTTATAACCTGAATCCTTTACAAATTACAAACTAGAAGTACTAATCAGATTCACGTTTTCTTCGTGAACGAATTCTTTGCCTTAGTTCGGCCAAAGGTATATCGGATTCAGAATCGCTATCTGAACGCTCTCTGCGATATCTTCTCTCAAGGAGTTTATTATTCTTGACATCAATTACCGTGTCAGAAGATGATTCGTTATCCGAGCTGTCGGACGAGACAGGTGGAACAACATAATTACTCGGTCTTAATTGACGCCCTGATTTATCTACAGGTATGTCCCAATTAACACCAGCTGGTCTCAAATGTTCGGCGTGTACTTTGGTAGTACTCCCATCTAATTGGTTTTTTATGATGAATGTAACCGGGGATGTTTGATCAATTATACGGTAGTACGCCTGCCATTTGATATCTAATTTATTTTTACGGGCCTGGTTTCTATAGTAAACAGGATCTCCTATCTGAAATTGTATGTCTGTAGCATTTTTGTTTTTGTATTCGTTTCGTTTTTGCTTTGCTTTCTTTCTGTTTTGGTGTACAAGCATGAATGCTTTGTGTTGTTGTTCGAGTGCAATTTTGTGGGGGTCTTCACCTTGATATTTTCTTCTAGGTCGTAAAATTGTGTCAATTGGTAAAACACACTCTCTATTGTATAACAGATAAAATGGAGAACACTTAGTCGATTCGTTTATACCAAAACGAATTGCAGCAAGTGTTTGATTTAAAAATGCATCCCATGGAACTTTTTCAACCTGTAATTTCTTTGACATAACATCAACTAATGTCCTATGATAGCGCTCAATTAATCCATTACTTTGAGGATGATAGAATGATGTTGTAACATGATGAATATTCAATTCGGCCAAAGTCTCTTTAATAACTTGATTAACATTTTCAGAGCCATTATCGGACAATATCTCTAAAGGACAAGAATAGCGGGGAAAGATTTCATCTATGATAAGATGTGCTACCGTTTGCGCACATTTATCAGGACAAGGAAAAGCTTCTGGGTATCCTGAATATAGGTCGATAAAACTAATGATGTACTTATTTCCTGACGGTGTCACGGGGTATGGACCTGATAAATCAACTGCTATCTTAGCCCAAGCGAATGGTGGGGTATCAGTTTCTTGAACTGATGGCCTAGTTTTCTGATTACTACGCATTTGACATACTACACAAGTGGTAACGTAAGAGGTAACATCCTTGAATAAATTAACCCAATAATATTTTGACCTTATTGCATCATAAGTCTTATCTATGCCCATGTGTCCTAGTGACCTATGATATTCAGAAAGTACATTTTGTTTTAAGTGTTCTGGAATGTAAAGACGGAGAATTGGATCTGTATCAGGATAAGAAATGTAATACAAAATGTTATCTAGTAACAAATGTTTCTTAGCTAGTGAAGGCGATAGCGTATCGTTTTGCAATGCTAATTTGATTTGTTTTATGTCTTCATCTTTTTCCTGCTCGTTAATCATGTTTAACGGTTCGTAATAACACGGTTTCTCGACTTTGTCTCGAAACTGGGGTTTACATCTAGCGAAATTCTTTGGCTGAAATTGGTTAGAATTCAGCACGTTTATCTCATACATCTGCCCACTGACATCTGGGTCATGTAATTGAGAATCATCAGCCTTAAGCGTGTTCGGTGGCACTCGGCTAAGTAAGTCAGCGACCGAATTATCCGAGCCTGCAAGATACTCAATCTTACAGTTATAGCCAGCTATGCTTAATGCCCATAACGAAACTTTTCTGTTCTGCATGGGTGACTCAAGAAGATACTTCAAAGGTTTATGGTCACAAAAAATAACAAATTCAGCATTATGAAGATAATGATCTAATTTCTGCAAACTGTAATAAATTGCATATGCTTCTTTTTCAATTGTTGACCATCGGGTTTGAGTATCACTCAACCTATGCGACAAGTAATAAATTGGACGTTCTAGCGCTTCCCCTTTTTCATAAACTGTCTGTGTAAGACAAGCACCAATGCATTTATCACTTGCATCTGTGTACAACTTATAAGGTAAATTAGTGTCGGGAAAACAAAGAAGTGGAAGTTCAGATAAGACTTGTTTTAGTTTATCAAATGCTAATTGACAATTTTCATCCCATTTAAACTTAGCATATTTTCGAGAAAGAGCGATAATTGGTTCAGCAATACTGGAAAAGTGTGGAACGAATCTACGATAATAACTACACATGCCTATAAAACTTCTAACTTCACGTACATTTGTGGGGGGAGAAAGAGATTTGATTACATTAACCTTTTTCTCTTCTGGCTGGATGCCATTGGCATTGATAATAAACCCAAGATAATTGGTTTCTGTTTTGAGAAAGCTACATTTCTTAAGTTTCAAACGCAAACTATGTTGACGTAGGCGATCAAATACCTGTTGAATGTGTGCCAAGTGTTCTTCTAAGGTTTGGGAATATATTAATATATCATCAAGATAGGCGGTAGTAAAGTCACTTAATCCTTCAAGGACACGGTTCATTAATTCCTGAAAGATAGCTGGAGCATTAGTGAGCCCGAATGGCATGACATTAAAAGAAAATAAACCACGGTGACAGGTGAAGGCTGTCTTGTCTTTATCACCTTCATCCATCATGACTTGCCAGTAACCTGATTTCAGATCGAGGGAACTAAAGTACTTGGCCTTGCCTAATAAGGCAAGTATGTCATCGATCACGGGGAGAGGGTATGAATTTGTTTTTGTAACCTGATTCAGTTTTCTAAAGTCAACACTAAAACGTTTTGTTCCATCCTTCTTGTCTACAATTACCACGGGAAAAGACCATGCTGACCTACTTCTGTCAATTATTTTTGCCTCTAACATCTCATCAATTGCCTTATCTATAACGTTCCTATTATTTAACTGGGTGCGGTATGGTTTAAGACGAATGGGTTCGTGATCACCAGTATCTATTTTCATCCGAACTGTGTCAGTATGACTAAGGTCGGCGTCTGTTTTTGCAAATAAATCCGAATTCTTTTGGAGTAAATTAATGACTTTTGGTTTCAAGTTTGGCGGAATACATAAGTTAGCCAAGTCATTAGTGTCAAGTTTATCCTGATTTTTAGGTAAATTTTCTCTAACTGACATTCCTGAGATATTTTTATCTATGCTCATTATGTTAGCTGAACTGATTAATTTGACACGCGCAACAGGTGTTCCTGATTTGAGCGATATAGTCTTATTTGTACTGTTCACTAACATTACAGGTAACCTTCGACTGTTGGAAAGCTTAGCAACCGAGTTCATCATCAGTAACCCTGGCTCATTGCCAATCTGACCTAGTTCAAAAGGAGAGATTTCATACTCACCTTGCGTGGGCAATTCAATATGTTTTCTAACTTGACATTGACAAATATGGGCTGTCTGTGGGGAAATCTTAATTTTATGTTTTAACCTAGCAACGGAAGCAATGTGGATATCTTCCACCAGTGAAATATACGTCCCATTAACCCAAATACAACCAAGGTCATGGTACACGCGCACGCCTCGTGCTTGAAGCCAGTCGAATCCTATAATAATATTCCTATTCAGATTACGAACTACATAAAATTTATGGCTCATTTTCAAGCCTCCTAACATAAATTCTATTTCAGCAATTCCATCTATATGCAACGGGGTATTTCCAGCCGTAGTTAAATCTAACTTGTGTTTTTGCAAACGAGGTTTATTTTTGAAGGTATCATATACACGACGATGAATCAAGGAAACTTCAGCGCCCGAATCTAATAGAGCACGATATTTTTGCTTTTGTAATTTAATTAAAAGTGAATTTGGACCCTTTACAACAGAATTAATGTGAATACATTTTCTCGCAGATTTTCCTTCTAGTTTGTTTTCTGTTTTTCTTCCCACATCGGATTCTACATGTGGGAAGCTTGCAAGTTTAAATTTTGATTTTGATTTTGATTTTGCCTCCTTTTATTCGGACATTCTTTAACTTTATGCCCCGGCTGACCACAACCAAAGCATAACAGCGGTTGGCCTTGAAAATGCGAATTATCTCCACGAGCCTGCGGATTATCCCCAGCAGCATTTATGCTCGCTTTTCGTAACCTACAGTCTTTAATATGGTGGCCGATTTTTTTACAAAAATGACACCTTATCTTTGGTCGTGAGTGACTCACTTCCATAGGTGTTTCTTCCCTTTTTTGGTATTGTTGTTGATTCAATCTTAAATTGAATCGTTTCCGTAGATTTTGTTCACCAGTCGTGATTTTGACTGCGTCATTAAAAGTCGCCGGATTATCCCGCATGACTTTCATTTTCATTGAGTCTTCCCAGAGACCATCAATAAAATACCCAATCAAATGTTTTTGCAGTTGGTCTTGTCCGTCGAATGCGTCCTCGGCCAACGCTAAAAGTCGTTCAGCGTAAACCTGTATTGGTTCACCTGATTTTTGTCTAACCCTTCTTAACAAAAGGAGCGCGTGTTGTTGGTCAACAACCTCGCCAAATCGTACTCGTAGTTCCTGCTTTGTCCTGTCCCAGTCATGTCGTGGGTTGGACTCAAAGTATCGTTTTAAAAAGTCGCTTACCGGTCCCGAGCTTGATTGATAAGCAACATATTTTACATTGTCATTCGTCACCCCTATCAGAACTCCGTATTTTTCAATGGACTTGATCCAAGCCTTAAATAGCTTGGGATCAGATCCATCAAAAGTGTTTATCACTCTCGCCACTCCCTGTGTGCCTACCGTTACTGTCAAACTTTTGAGTTGATTCTCGACTGATCGAGCAATGTCCAAAAGTTCTGCCATATTGATGTAAAAGAATATGTGAAACTGACAACTTACCGTTAAAATTCAAAGTTATCCAATTCACAAATACAGCAAACAGCAAACAGCAAACAACCCAGATCCAGTGACACGGCACCAAAAAGACACGTTATGTGACACAGCAATATGGCAGTTCAGGAACACAAGATGGGGTGAGAGTAAGAACACTGTTAATTTGATGTAAAAATCTAACTACATCGTTTATTTACAACTACCGACAGAATACAAATACAAATCCCAAGTCTCAATCAAATCTAGTCTAGTCTCAAAGTCTAAATCAAATCTAAATCTACTTCCTTGCAGCAGTGCGGGGTTATTTATACTACCCAGGTAATTCATTCACTATCGGACAAACACATAAGGTAATTAAAGGCGGAGCATCGTAACACAGTAAGATTCAGCAGATTTTACACCTGTCGAGGCCCACTATGTTACAACGTTGACGCCCTCTAGGAAAAAAAGTTAAGTAGAACGTTGTGGAAATAAAGAAATTGCTTATCAGAAAAAGGAAAAGATAAATGAAAATTTCATCAGCTTTAAATTATCGTCTGCAACATCTTTGAATTTACACCAGTCTAGAATTCTATCGCCTGGTAATGGTAATTACCACACAAGAAAAATTTTGACAGGTCCAAATTAAAAGAAGTAGCTGACAACAATTTCAAGTTGATGAAATTTTTAAAATCTTGGCCTTTTTGGATGAGAAACATGGTGGATAATGAAGAAATTGTTTGTCACAAGCAATTTCTTCATTATTCACAATGTTTTTCTTTTGGGGGGTTTCAAAAAGAGTTATTACGTAGGAATGGCTTAAAGGACAAAGCAATAAAGTACAAAAATTACCGCGACCTCTAAATTACTACGAAGACTACGCCCTCTCCCTTTTCTTTGAGCCTGCATGTTCTATATTTACCAACCTTTACGACTTTGTGTCCTCTCTGTTTGACAGCATAGATCTGTGATGGTAGCCATCTGACGTAACGTGTTCATGATCGAGATAACAGTGTCCTTCACCCCGTTACACTGCAGTATGATATCAAAGGTAGAGCCAGTCTTCTTTGCTAGTCGGGATTCAATGTGTTCAATAGCGACCTTCGCATTCTGAAATATGAAGCAAGGGTTCTATTATTGGCGTCATTATTAAATAAAAACTCGTTTGACTAATGAAATTATTCATCTAGACTGGAAGTGAACAACTATATTTTTATTTAACATGTTGTTGATACGGCGACTTATTTAAGCTTTATTTTCAGAATGTTTATAACATCAACGAAAATTCTTTTTTTTTTTTTTTTTTTTTTTTTTGAGGGGGGGGGGCGATCACGTTGCAGGCCGTAGGCCTACCTTTTGCCAAATAACGCCGCTTGATATATAAGTCGAACTTCCTCTTAGAGGTCAGAGGATAATGTGTTTAGAGGCCAGAGGACAATGTGTTAAGAGGTCAGAGGATAATGTGTTTAGAGGTCAGAGGATAATGTGTTTAGAGGTCAGAGGATAATGTGTATAGGGGTCAGAGGATAAAGTGTTTAGAGGTCGGAGGATAGCGTGTTTAGAGGCCAGAGGATAATGGGTTTCTTTATCCATTTTTCTGAACGTGTTGTGGAATTTGAAATGCATTAATTTTTGAAAGTTATTTTTAATATTGATAAAAGGTCCTCAAATACCCATTTTGTCGTAATATTAAATTGATGATAAGTAATGACTCTCGGTATTAAGATGAGGTCTCATCTTCACGGACCCCGACGTTTTTGTCTTAGGTATCGTCTGGTACATTAATTATAGAACCCAGAAGTGATGAGTTCTTATAAAAAAAATACCGTTCACCGGAAGTGTACTTCCGTGACGCAAAAAGGAAATTGTGTAGATTTCAGCTGCATAAATCATTTTTTAATTGCTTACTCTTTTTTCAAGTCAAGAGTAATAGAAGATATCTTATAGGTTTCTTTATCAAATGGATACGAAATTCAAAGAGAGTCGTTGTTATGGAGGCACCATCAATGTTGCGTTATACATAGTGCATAATAAAATGATAAGTAATAACGCAGCTGTCAGCCCCTTACATAGCGACGAACTTTTAGACTTATTCAAAATGAAAGAAGTTACAGAAAATAATTTGATATTGATGAATTTTTTGCTTAAAAAAACTTAGGGAAGGAAGCATTTTGGCAAATACTGAAAGTGCTTGTAATAAAAACATTTCTTACTTTTTTCACAGAGTTTTGAAATACTTTTTGTTAAGGATCGTAAAAAATCGGGATTCCGTGGGAATGGGTCAATCAATATCAACGAGATGCTGTGTGTGAAAATTCAGCCATGTGATTTAAGTTGGGGCTTTTTGTTGTTGTTGGTGGTGGTGTTGTTTTTTTTGGTTTTTTTTTTTTTTTGTTTTTTGGTATGGTTTTTTTTTTTTTTTGGGGGGGGTCTCTTTTTTGGGGGGGAGGAGTTTGTTTGTTTGTTTGTTTGTTTGTTTGTTTGTTTGTTTGTTTTTGTTCTTTGTGTTTAGGGGGATGTTTGTTTTTGTTTTGTTGTGTTTTGTTTTCAAAGAGGAATTTTAATAATTATAGATCATTTTGTTCTCTTATCATAACATATTTCCACAAAAAAATTTAGCTAAAGCCGTTGAAATGCAAAGTGCCGCTGTCATAGCCCATTCGGTAGCGCATCAGACTCCTAATCTTCAATCATGGGATGCCATGTGTTCGATCCCCGGCGGAGGCAAATATTCTTTCCAACATTTGTCTCTCACCAATGGGTGGATAATCGTAAACCTAAGTGAGATAGCAGCTGGAGGCTAGGAAAGTATGTAGTGATTGTACTGGTGTGGGAAATACCAGGAATCCATTGTTAGGTGCTCCAGCCACCGCGATATGACTGGAATACTGTTAAAAGCGGCGTTTAACCCCATTCAACCATTCAATCAGTATGAAATGCAAAGCAGTGCCTGTCACTAAGTTACAATTAAATACTCTATAACAAGATTGCGTGCAAGGAGCACCTTCAGACAAATTATAACGAAGTGATATTCCGTGTACATAATCACAGACGGTGAAAGATCGCAGCCCTTTATCGGCTGTTAACATCGCCGTGAATACGTCATTAAGCTTTATCGAAATTGTGAAAATAAACCAACACGAAACCTTAAACATGCGACGTTTAAACCTCTTTGACTTATATAAAACGGTTATAAAGTCAAGGACCATTAAAAAGACATGTCATTAATTGTAAATGAAGCATTTTATCTCTCTAATCAAAAGATTTTAAATCCATTCCAACTTAATCCCTCCTTTAACACCCATAAAGAAAATATTTTTTGAAGAACTATGTAGAAAATGCAGAAATTGCATTTTCAACATTGTTTTCTACTCAGGACGACAAATATTTTATAAATTTTAACAATTTGAAATTGTAGTCTGCAACTTCTCTCAATTTTGACTAGTCAAACATATCAATGTGTGGGAATGGTTTAATTTTTAGACGGTCAACCTTGTTTGGCCTGTCAGGGTGAGTACAACATACTACGTTTGCATGCCCCAATTTATTAAGTAATTGACTGATCGCTGGCCCCGCCTACTGATTCTGCTGACAATGCCAATTGACTCCAACTGGACGTCCCATTACGATATCACCCCCTTTCCCGTTTTTGGAAATTTTAGACCTGTCCAAATTCAAAGTTTTTGCAGACGATATTTCAAAGTGGGTTTAATTTGAATAATAATCATTCAATAGGGTAAAAAACATGGTGGAAAAAGAAGAAATTGCTTGTTACAAGGAATTTCTTCTTTTACCACAATGTTTTCTCAAGTATAAAATAACAGCTACGTAAAGTCCCGTGTTTGAACAGGAAAGGGTTAAACCCATTACCAGACGGTAAAATTTTAGACTGGACCAAATTCAAAGGAGCTGTAGAAGACAATTTAAAGTTCACGAAATTTTACATTTTTTCAACCTTTTTGACAGAAAACATTGTAAAAAATTGATGAAAGTGCTTTTTACAAGCAATTTCTTCATTTTTTCACAATATTTCCCAATTGTTTTTTATTGAGGGGCGTCATAAGGCGTCATTTGTAGGAATTGATAAACGGCGTTATTTGCAAATTTTCAGACCTGGAACATAGAACAAAAAAGTAAAAACGTTGGTTGGCGATTTAAACAACAACAAAAAAACAAGTTTAACCCATTCCAACTCAATCCCTCCTGTTTACGCCCCTCAAGAAAACAGCTTTGGAAAACATTGTGTAAAATGAAGAAATTGCTTCTATCAAGCAATTTCTTCATTATCCACAATGTTTTCTATCCAAAAAGACGAAAAAATTCAAAATTCCATCAACTTGAAATACTGTCATCTGCAGCTTCTATAAATTTGGACCAGTCTAAAATTTTGCTGTGTTGGATTGGGTAAATTTAGTTACGACTTTTAAGTCGCCAATCCAACAAAAATATTCTAAATTAATGCCGATCATTGTCTGATGTCAAAGTTTACGTCCGGGCTAAATAAATTATTTGATAGTTGATTAATAGCCGCAAGTGGTCAATTGATTCAACAATTTTGGTTTTTGTTTGAATGGGGTTTTACTCCGCTTTCAACAATCTTTCAGTTATATCGCGGCGGCTGGAGCACCTAACAATGGGATCCTCGTGTTTCTCACACCAGTACTACTATTACATCCTTTCCTAGCCTCCAGCTGCTATACCACATAGCTCTACGATTATCGACCCATTGGTGGGAGACAAATATTCGGAAAGGATGAGTACCGCCGTCGGGGATCGAACCCGGGGCCTCTAGATTGACAGTCCGACGCGCTACCAACTGCGCTATGACGGCGGCTAATAATTTTGGTATCTTGGTGGGTTCATTATCCTTTGAAGTACAAATCTCAAAGAAAGCAGCAATTGCGAATCTAAAGTTTCGTTCCTTAAAGAGATGAAAGGAATAGTTTTGTTGTTTCTGTTTTCATAAAGATGTGAAGCTGAAAACCGAGTCATACTGTATGAAGCTGCGAATTGGTTTTTACAGAAGAGTGATAAGGTTTTAAATTTATACTCCATGACAACAAAATACGTTCTCCATCACTAATCTGTGGTATCTTATGATAATCTAGAATTACCAAGGAATATATTTGAAATAGTCGATGATTTTAATCTTAGAGAAGTTCCCTGTCGAATTACTTTGTGCACAAGCACATTTGTTTGTTTAGTTTATTGGTTGGTTGGTTGGTTGGTTGGTTCATTCTTTGGTTCGTTCTTTGGTTCGTTGGTTTGTTCTTTTGTTTTGTGTGTGTGTGTGATTTTTGTTTTTTGTTTATCTGTTTGTCTCGTTTATTTGGATAATGTTTTGATCTTTGTTTGTTTGCTAATTTTAGTTGTTGTTTGTTGTTTGTTTGCTTGCTTGCTTTTTCGTTTGTTTGTTTTGTTTTGTTTTGTTTTTTTTGTTTTTCGATGAAGGTATTAATGAAATGACAGCTAATCAGAAAACAGGCATTTTGACTAACAAACTAGAATTGAATTATTTTAAACTCCAAAATATATCATCCTGTAATGGTAGTACTGGTGCGAGGTATACCAGAAATCTATTGAGAGGTGATCAAGCCTCCGCGATATGACTGAAAAATTGTTAAAAGCTGCGTTAAACCCCATTCAAACAAACTGCAAAGGTTGGGTATTTCCTGTTTTATCGTGCTAACTCAAGAATATTTCTACATAAATAGGCAGAATGAGAAAAGATCCTTTTGCTCAGTCTGATCATTGCTTTTAATGCTTTTACATAAACTTCAACTGTCCTTTTAACCCATTTCCAGACGGAAAATTTACAATGGTCCAAATTAAAAAGGTGTTTCAGACGACAATTTGAATCTCATGAAATTTGGGGGGGGGGGGTACCTTTCTGGTAGAAAACATTGCGAATAATGCAGAAATTGCTTGTAACAAGCAATTTCTTCATTTTCCACAATGTTTTCCCAAGTCTTTTTTCTTAAGGTGCGCCCAAAGGCGTCATTGTGTGGGAATGCGTAAAGTTATGAAAACTAGAGTTTAAGACTAATTATTTTAAAGGTACCGCTGTATCTCTCGTTTGGCTTGAAAGGTTAAAAAATTCCGAGTTCTCTGCCCCTTATCAGTTGTGTTAGCATCTTCGTGCGTCAACAAAAATAGAAATTAAGATTTCATCTACCAACTTAACATCGAACATTACTTACGTTGAGTGCTGTGATGTGATGAAGAAAGCGATAGCACGGGCTCGGTTAAAAGTATTGACATTTACAACAGGAGTAGAGCATATTAAATTCAACTAAAAGCGTCATTTGACTGCATTTCTGACGATGTTTCATGAAAAAAAGACAGCAGTAAAATTGAAATTAACTAATTACTAATCTTTTTTATTTATTCATAAACTTGCTTTATGAAGTATTAACGTAAAACAGTGCAAGATAAATGATTTTATGTGGTTGTCGTTTAAAGTTAAGACCCATAGGTTATCAACACAATCAAATCGTTGGTGTAATTCTAAATATTCGTAACTACAGCTTTAATTTTGCTGTAGTTACGATTTTTTAGAATTACACCAACGAAATGTGATTTAATGTTCTAGGATTTCGAAATACTTTCTTCGGTATTTGATTAACAATCAAAGAACTGAAAGAACTGTAAACTAGCAAAGCATGGTTTTGTTGGGTAATCTTCTTTGTCTTTTGTCTTTTGTAGTGAAGAAAACATTTTGGACACTGGAAAAATTGCTTGTTACAAGCAACTTCTTCATTGTCCATCATGTTGTCTAAAGCCTTTTCTTGGTATTCTTTAAAAAAGCGGGATTGAGTGGGAATTGGTTTTTAATACGCTTTTGAAGAACTACTTTTTGTTGCGTAGACTTTCAATCAACTTAGTGGTTAAGCCTCCAGTCGCGGTTTGCACTCATTGACCTCTGAGAAGACCTCAAAATTTTGTTTGCTAACTTAAGCTATCAAAGCTGACGCTTTGCTAGCTAAAAAGGAAAGGATTTAACATATCAGTGGAGGCCTAGTCTTCGATAGACGGTTTTTAACATGCCGATTCCAATAAAAGCGGTCCGCTGAAATGTAACAATGTTACAAGAAAACAATAAAACGCCTCAAATTCCTTACGATTCCTTCTAAGAACAGGATATGTCCGAAATAAAAAGGCGCCAGGTTAAAAGCACTGTCAATTAAGTGCTAGTTGTAGCTATAAATTATAGATTTTACCTCATTTCGTTGTTTTCTCTGTACGATTCAAATGATTTCGTGTGATAAATGTATTATCATTTCCTTTAACGCTTCCTTAAGTTTATTGCATACATGAAGAGTACATTGAAAAGAGCAGTTGTACAGATTGGCAAAACTTTTAAGGGGGGGTATCGTTTTTTTTTTTTTTTTTTTTTTTTTTTTTTTGTTGTTTTGTTTTGTTTTTCTTGTTTGTTTTTTTTGTTTTGTTTTGTTTTGTTTTTTGTTTGTTTGTTTTGTGTGTTTTTTTTTTAAACCTAGATAAAAAATGACAAGTGCCCAAAAATACGCCCAAACGAACATTTAATACTTAAATATGAGTCAAATATCGTCTTCACGGTAATCTGATAGGCTAAAAGTGGTTTTTGGTAGTTAAATGGGAAGGGCTCAGTGAAATTCCTCGTTGTTTTAGAAATCGCGGCATCCGGTTGTCGACACTTATTTTGTTGTTGTATTTCCATTTATTTATCGTCGCTACCGTAGCACATGCCCATATGAGCGACGCCCCCAGAAGACGGTTAGTTATTACGGGGGATAGTGCAAGGATACAGGACGAAACTACTGAGAGCTCCGTCTGGATCTTTAACGAGCTCGATGGATAGCATCGTCACAAGGGGCCTCGGTTTAACGTCTCACCCGAAAGACAATTACATGTAGTTACATGTAGTTAGTTGATATGGTCAACCCAGGGTTCGAACCCGTGATCTTGAGGTTTGAAGTCAGGTGCTCTACCAACTGAGCTAATCGGGCTGACAGTCTTACTTTGTTTTGCCAACACAGAATAATGAAGAAATTTATTTTCGTATTCTGTTCCGAAACGCTTTTCATAACGGGTTTGTGACCTTTTCTGACTTTTTTTATTTTGGGGTCTGTAGCAAATTTTAACGAAGATTTAAGGATTCCTTTTGGTAAAAAATTGTGCCTCAACGAGAGCCATACAGCCTTTAACCCATTCCTTCACAACAAAATTTTAGACTGGTCCAAAATGAAAGAAGCTGCAGACGACAATTTCAAGCAGATGGATTTTTTTTTCTTTTCGTCTTTTGGGGTAAAAGCATTGTTGAAAACGAAAATAATTGCTTTTAACAAGCAATTTATTCATTTTCAACAATGTTTTCTAAAGTTATTTCTCCTCGGGGTTGTTTAAAAGCGTCACTGAGTGGGAATGGGTTAAGACATTGGTTCTCTGTAAGATTGGAATCATAGGAATAGTTTGTCGTTTCCGTGGTCGAGAGGTAGAGCAACGGCTTCTTGATCAAGAGGTCCCGAGTTCGATTGCCGGGAGCGGCTAACGATCTTGGTTCTTTCATTACCCCAAACATTCGGCGTAGGTGAACTTTCCAAGAAGCAAAATCGAGAGAAGTTTATCTAAGTTGTAAGAACTTGTAACTTGTATTCCAATCGATGTAAAACAAATGGGTTTAAATAAAAGGAATAGTAAACTAATTGCTTATTTCCTCCTTCAACGTCCTATTGTTGAACTCACCTCAAAAACGCGTAATATACGAGATAGTGACGTCATCCCGTCGCGTAGAGATATCAACAAGACAAACTGTTTCTTTGTGGAATCTTTGTCGACAGGTGATATACATTCGCCATTTTGTTGTGTAATGAACACGTCTTCCTCCTCGCTGATGGATCCACCCCGACTCTTTCTTTCTTGTTTTTCGAACTCTATATTGGCCTGGGTCTCAAACTTTGCATCCTCAATGAGACTCTTCCTCCGCCATGATCCACCGTGCTGAAATAGAAAATAGTTCATTTCCGTACAATTTAATATTTACTTTCGTTTATAAATAACGAGCGTTCTGATTGGCTGAAGAATTTTTCATACCTCTATGAACAAAATTCTGAGCACGCATGTATTTTTTATGCTACCGCACAAATTCGTTACATACAAAAACGTATCGAATTTGTAAGTTATTTGCTTTTTTCTCTCGATGTTAATCTAATTTTGGAAATCTTTAATAATCATTTTAATACATGAACCTTCAACCTTAAGATTATATCAAATAGAACTTCATACATCTACACGAGATTTTCAGTTATTTGTAACTAAATTGTTAGTGACAAAACAATAAAGTGGTTGGTTGGCGACCTAAACTTCTTGTATAATACGACCTGTAAGTCCAACCAAAAACAACAAGAGCGCTAGAAATAAATGTCGGAGTTCAAAGTTCACTCTCAGCGATCAATCGATTATCATATTTTTTCGGAGTCTAAGTTCTCGTGGTTCTAAATTGAAGGAATTATTCATAGAGGTTTTTTTTATAACTCGCTTTTTTAAGATTTTTATCTCACTTTGCAATTATGCAAGATTGTTAAAAAGGATACACACAGAGTCCCATTGTATACATGAAATTTATTAAAACTTGACTATGTCCTGGGTTTCTCCGGCCATTATTTGCGAAAAAATGAAGTAGCGTTAATTCCTAAAACGACATTCAGTTCACGTTCTATGTTCAACCCCTAAAATAACTTGAATTTAGGACTGAGTGCATCAAATATTTCTTATTTCATTAGAATTTAAAAGTGACAAATAGGAAAGAGATTGTGATAAAAGGAGATGTAGCTTGTTACAAACAATATTTCCCTTTTAGGGCAATGATTCCAATATCTCATTCCCATACGACATAATTTTAGACTAGTCCAAATTGAAAAATTGGGCAGATGAAAATTTCAACTCGTCGAAATTTAAAAAAAAAACTCTGTCGTTTAGGGTAGAAAAACACTGTGGACATTGAAGAAAGTTTGGGAACAGATTTTATATATTTTTTTTTCAAAACGTAAGAACATTTACTGATGAGAAATGATTGAAACTTCAGAGAAAGCCTTTTAATGAATAGTAAATTATCATTTAAAATTTGAAAAGCTATTGACCTTGCAATGTCTAACGATTTAACCCATTCCCACACATCCCCGCTTATTGGCGTCCCTCGAGAAATATCTTTAGAAAACGTTGTGGAAAATGAAGAAATTTCTTGTAACAAGCAATTTCTTCATTATCCAGAATTATTTCTACCTCCAAAATACTTATAATTATCATCTGCAAAGTATTTCAATTTCGACTAGTCTATAAGTTTGCAATCTGGTAATTGGTTTTAATCTTTTATACATCAACAGTCGTCTGGTTATGGCTAAACCCATTACAACTCAATCCCTCCTTTTTACGCCCCTCAAGAAAAAAAAACTTATGAAAACATTGTGGAAAATGAACAAATTGCTTGTATCAAGCAATTTCTTCATTATCCACAATGTTTTCTATCCAAAAAGACGAAAAAATTCAAAATTCCATCAACTTGAAATTGTCGTCTGCAGCTTCTCTCAATTTGGACCAGTCTAAAATTTTACTGTGCGGGAATGGGTTAAGGGGGTGCTCGAAACCACTTTCTATGCATACGTTAGACCTTTTTATATCAGTTGGTTAGAACTCTATCGTATTCTCGACGAAGGCTGGAAAGCAACAATGAAGCAAATATTGTCCAATCGACATTAAAATAATCTCAATATTTATTCAGTCAATTCCAGTGAATGGCAGAGTTGTTTCTGTTAATGGTTTTCGTTTAGTCAATCTGTCGTGATTGTCTATCGTACAAATACAGACTTTCGCACCCGGCACATTGTAAAACAGAATTTTAAACGATAGTCATTAATGGCAAACGGAGCAAAAGTTTGTCAGCTCAAATGCTTGCTTGATTGATTGGTTTATTTATTGAACGGGGTAAAACGCCACTTGTAATAGTATTAAAGTCATATCGCTGCGGCTGAAGCATCTAACCCTAGATTCCTGGAATTCCTCACATCAGAACTACCACAACATCCTTTCCCAGCCCCCAGCTGCTCATTATTTTTTTTTTCTTTTTTATCTTTTTTTTTTTTTTTTTTGTTCTTTACCCTTGTCATGCTGAATGAATAACGTTACTGACATACTGTCAAATCAAAGGGCTGAATGCACTGATAGAACTTGTTCAAAAATCAATATTTATTTTAGAAATCAACTTCATAAACAACTCTGACAGTAAAAGTACAAGCAGGAGGTGTAGACTAAGATCAGCATGCACATAAGTGCAGGTTGATCTTAGTCTAAATCTCCTATCAGAACCGGAATATTCCGGCTTCAACATGACAAGGGTTAAACTATGATTGGAGCTATCTCTATTGGAGATCACTGCTATCAATCAAATATCAATTGGCCAATCAAATCATTGGTTTAGACCGGAATTGAACAATCTAACAAAAATGTTAAACAGAAATGTTGGAGTATAAAGTTCATTCCCGGAAAAAAATGAACCATTTGATTGGACGATCCATCTTTGTTTGACAGTTACGATCCGTGATTTAGCACAACAAAATAATAATAAGTTTATTCAATTAAAGATTTTTTCTCCAACCACATGCACAATAAAGATTTTACAAATCGTTTTCAATGATGGATAACTGATTTTTCTAAATAATATTTCATATTATTTGAAGTTTTTGTCAAATCTTAACGAGAGAAAGTTTTTGAGCTTTGAAGGTGCAGATGTCAGTGTGCTAAGCTGTATTAAATATAATATATATCTTACGGAGTAGATAGAAAGATGAGATCTTGTAGAAGAAAAATGCATTTCAATAAATTATGGTTACATGTAATAAACCAAGAGTGGCAGGAATCCGCTGAAATCAACCAATCGGTGCCCCCAGCCACTGACTCCTTAGGACACGCCCATTAACTCTGACAGGAAGTTCCGCTTCGATTTTTAACGGCCATATTTTCGCAAAATTCGTGCCCAGTAACATGTAACCTAAACGTCGTAAGTACAGTTTGTATAATATGAAGTTACGATGTCTTAGTCGCTAAACCAACAAGAAAGGTTAATAAAGTTGGCGGCCAATGTCAGTGTTGAAAGCTCATTTAAAGGATGAATGAATGATTTGATTGATCGGTTGATCCTTGATTGACAGTCGCGATTGGTCAACTGTGACGTGTGTCCCTGTCCTATTTCAAATTGAAATTTAAAAGTTTCTAGAAAACTTAACAGCTTTCCGAACAACAACAATTTACACTGAATCAAATTGAAAGCTTCTGCAGACGATAATTTCAAGTATATGAAATTTTTATTTTTCGGCTTTTCGATAGAAAATGTTGTGGAAAAAGAAGAAATTGCCTGTGATTGTGTGGGAAAGGCTTGATTAATACTTTTGCTGTTTTTATGCTCATGTTCCTGACATTTATCAAGGTAACCATTGATAATCTCGATGAATTGAACAATTGACCAATCGCATCTGCCAATCAAGGAGTAAACCGACCAATTAAATAATTTATTCAGCCCGGACCTGAGCTTATCAACTCCAACATTGGCCGCCATTTTGTTTACTTTTTTTGTTGGCTTGGTGACTTAAGCGTCGTAATTACGGCTTATTCAAGATGTAGTTACGACGTTTAGGTCACCAACCAACGAAAATACTTTTTGTTACATGCAATAGGCAAGAAATTTTGCAAAAAAAAACGCTGTTAAGAAACGAAGCGGGACTTTCTGTCGGAGTTAATGGGTGGGGCCTAGGTAGTCAATGGGCGGGGCCAGCGATTGGTCAATTGCATGTTTTAAGACCCATTACCAACAGACAATTTAGATTGGTCCAAATTGAAAGAAAAAAATCGAATTTGCTAAAATTGGAAAAGAAGAAGGGTAAGGGTAGATAAGACGTTCCTAGAATTGCAGGTTAGCGACTCAATGTTTATTGGTGAAAGGTTCTCATATATTATTCTTTTTAAGAGATTGGCAATGACGAACGACATCGCAAGAGGATTGTTAAGCCACTTCACTTTTCTTGACAACACTAATTCAGTTCTTTATTTATACAACTAATTAAATCATCGCTTAACTAGTTGAGTGATTGTCTCCGTTAATCAAAATATCGATTTACCAATCGATTTATTTCTTAGGCAGGAAGGGAACTTTGAACTCCAACAATTATCTCTATCATTTTTGTTGTTATTATGGCGATTTAATCGTCGATACTACAGCTCGTTTTTAAGCTTGGTCAAGACGTTAACCCCTTTCCTGTACAGTCACTGGTTTTTACGTCCTCGTGAAATTATGCTTGAGAAAACAATGTGGGAAAAGAAGAAATTGCTTGTAACAAGCAATTTCTTCTTTTTCCACAATATTTTGTACCCTACTGGATGGTTATTTCTAAAATTAAATCCACTCTAAATTTTCGTCTCCAAAACCTTTGAATTTGGACAGGTATAAAAAAAATTTAAAACAGGAAAGGGTTAGGCCAACAATTTGACTTATTTTTTGTTGTTTGGTACCTCGGTCGAATTTCCCTGTCGGAGGTCATTTAGCGAGTCTAGCGATCCCTTTAGTGAATCAATACTTAAAGGTCAAATTCAAAGAAATTTTTATATTGTCTTTTCATTCATTATTTTTCAAGTATATGGTGTTAATTTAACACACAAACAATATTTTCGCGATTGCAGACCGTGCACATGTACAAAAACCAATTCGAAATGTCAAGATTTAATACTGCCCCTAAACAGCGCATCGCTTACTTCCCCTGTACATTCCCCAAACCGCCTATCTCCCCTGCATTTGTGACGTCATAGTAGAAGCTATCTGTTTTACATGTCCAATGGTTGCTGTACTAAATACAGGCGATAATACGTAAAAAATCGATTTTAAAGGAGAATAATGACGAACTGTGCCGCTTACGGTTGTAATGTTGAATCGGGGACTCAGAGGATCAGCATTTTTACGTTTCCGATTGATTTTAAAAGAAAAAAGTTGTGAATTCATAGCGGACAGCAGTGACAAATTTTGAGCCACCGAGTCATGCAAAGCTTTGTGTGAGACACTTTAATTTCAAGTTTTTGATCAGCCCGAAACTAGCAAATGACGTTGTTTTTAAGAACTTTCGACTCCGATTGAAACCTGACGCCGTGCCAACAATCTTGATCTCGGAGAACCGACGGGAAGAAGAACCGACATGCCGACCATCAGCTAGGGCAATTTCGAGGAAGAAGCTGCAACAGCGGTTAGATCAATTTGGTGAACAAATTGATATCTCGGTCATATATTGTGGGGGTTGGGATTATATAAAACAATGAACAAATCACATTATGGACCGATTTTTCGTGAGACAGCAGAACTGAAAGGGTTCCCATTTTGTTCATCTCGGATATTGTCCTTCCAATATATTGACCAAACGAGACTTTAAATAGAGGAGTGTACCGACCTATCAAATAATTCATTCAGCCCTGACCTGAGCTTATCAACTCCGACATTGGTTGCCATTTTTGTTTACCTTTATTTTTTATTATTTTTGATTTGGCGGCTTAAACATTGTAACTACAGCCTTTTCAAGCTATAGTTACCACGTTTAGGTCATCAACCAACCATTTTACTTTTTTGTTACATGCTACTTGGCATAAATTTTGCAAAAGAACGCTGTTAAAAATCAAAGCGGAACTTCCTGTTGGAGTTCATGAGCGGAGACTATGAAGTAAAGGGCGGGCCAGCCATTGGTAAATTTTGACATATTCACAAAAAATTGTGGGGCAAAATGAGAAATTAATAATTATAAGTCATTTCCCCTTATTCTCACCATTTTCTCCTCTAGTCATACTCTCATTTTTCATTGATCCCATTCCAAAATGACATAATTTTAGACTAGTCCAAATTGAGAGGTGCTTTGAATTTAATTGCTGTTATCAACTACTTAGACCTGTGTTTATTATTGATATGAACATATTTTCCTCATAAACATACTGTTTATCTAGAATTCCAACAAATTTTCAAAATGTTCCTTTTACATGGTTGTTAGAAGGTATTTCCTTTTTTTTTTATTACCAAAAAATCCATTTAGACACATTAAGGGGTCGACACTAACAGTGTTCCGTGATCCCTTAAAATTGGAAGGGACCCCAGCAATTCCAGGCTAGAGATTCCATTAGGATCCTTCAATATTTCTCCAGTACAATAGATCTTAAGGTATCAACTAATTCTCCTGATTTTTCGTTTGCTTGCCTTTGTAGAAAACATTGTGGATAATGAAGAAATTGCTTGTACCAAGCGATTTCTTCATTTTCCACAATCTTTTTTGATTTTTTTTTTTTTTAAGTTGGGCTTAGACGGACAGGATTGCGTATGAATGAGTTATTACTGGGCAAAAAATTTTAAGATCAAATTAAAAAATGTGTTTTTTTTATTGAAAGAGGTTGCAGATGACAACTTAATTTGTGCCAAAATTGAATAATTATTGTAAATAGGCTTCAAAAATTTGAGAAAATTTGCTATTGCTAGTCACAAGCAATTGCTCCTTTTCCCCGTATATTTGTCACAACTTTCTCCTACTGTGAGTAAAAATAGAGGATTTAGTTGTAATGTGTTAGGTGTGTTAAAAGGAGGTACAGATAATTGAACAGAAAATAGTGGCTATCATTAAGTTCAATTTTTTTCAAAGATCACAATAGTCACTAGCGGAAAGACAAGCTACTGATTGCTTGGTAAAGGGTAAACTTAGGCCATGGTCATGTCTTAATTAGTGTTTTAAACAATACAGGAAATGATTACATAATATATGCATATCCCATCCTTTCATGTTAGACAAACTAGTGATGTATATGGCACCCTTGATTTTCACCTGTGATCTATGTTTATTCCAAGGACTGTATAACTCCTTGTTAAAGTCCTTATTATTCTATTGCAACTTACTATGACTTTGGAAATAAGCTAAGATGATACTGGAAAAGGTCATAATTTATGTCATGTATGAATTAATCTTAATTTTTTTAAAACATGACAGAAAACATTTCCTTGGCAGAAAACATTGTGGGAAATGAAGAAATTGGTTGCAACAAGAAATTTCCAAATTTTCAACAATTTTAATCAAAGCCATTTCTTGAGGTGTATCATAAAATGGTTTATAATGGATTTAAAGAATTGAAAGGTTGACAACCAGAATTTCTTTCTTTCAATAGTCCACAGAGGGAATCATGTCTCTGATAGCAGTCACCACATGTGAAGGAATCACTTTCCTCGCTCCTTTCGCAATCGTCTGGAGGCCAGGTGTCTGTGTAGCCTAGAATAAAAAAATGTAAAGAGATCTTAGCTTTTAAACCAAAATTTTTTTGGTGATGTTTAACTTAATGATAGACAACAGAGTTGGGAATGGTTCAAATTCAAAAAGTAGCAGATGACAATCTAAAGTTGATGATCTTTACAGGCTTTGTCTTACATACGACAGAATCAAGTAACAAGCATTTTCTTCTTTTTCTACAGTGTTTCCAAGATGGTTGGTTGGTGATCTAAATTGTAACTACAGACTGAATTAGCTGCAGTTACAATGTCAAGGTCCACAAACCAAGAAAAATGCCTAAAAGATGTCCAAAATTGCAGTCCAAAGTTCACTTTTGGTCTAAATGAATGAATTGATCGTAAAAAAAATTCTTTGACAGCTGACAATTGGTAAATCACTGAATTTTAAGAGTTTAAGAGTTGAATGGGGTAGTAAACTTTGTATAAGGACAAATTGCATGTTACAAGCAATTACTCCTTTTCCCACTATTTTTTTGCAAACTACAATGCTTCAGTATGTCAGAACATTGGATTGTGTGGTAATGGGGTAAGTTTCCTTGCCTTAACCCTTTTCTGTTCAATCCCTAATTTTACATCCCTGTAAATTTATGAATAAGAAACATTGTAGAAAAAGAAGAAATTGCTTATATCAAGCAATTTCTTCTTTTTCCACAATATTTCAAATCCCACTGAATGCTTACTTTCAACTAGAATCCACTTTGAATTTTCGTCTGCAAGTCCTTTGAAATTGGACGGGTCTAAATTTTTAGAAAACAGGAAAGGGTTATAAACAATGTAGGTCATTTATGAAAAATAATTTAGCACTATAACAAAACAATATTTTACTTACTCATGAATTCTTTGGTTTTCCTCAAGTGGGCCTGTCTGTAACGAATGGTCATAGTAGGTAACTCCCAATACATGAATGTTCAGACAATTCACCCGGAATGCAATGTGATCTGTTATGCGTGTCAATCCTGCTTCATCCTTCCCATCTATACTGTTTGTTGTCTTGCAGCACTTGGATTCTGTCTCAGTTGGCATATTCACACAAATCTTGCACTGGCACCTGTGAAATTGAATTATTTATTATAATTTTAATATTTGAGAATGATTTACTGTCCATATTTACAGAGAGTAAACAAACGTTACTGTAACTTTTCTGATGGGGTCACAATTGTAAACCATATACCAAGAACTGTTTTCAAACATTGGACAATGTAGTACTGATTCAAGCAACCAAAACCATTTGAGCCAGTGTTAGACATTTGCATATAATCCTGTCCGATCAGACTTCACTTTGCACCTAGTAGATAGCTACAGACTGAAAGTTTCTTATGACAGCCAGATAATCATCTAATGCACTATTTGGACAATAAGACTGGGAATGTCATGCACATAATTTCTTATTCTCGTCTTAAATTTACAAACGAGATGTTTGATCGTAAATTTTTGGTAGAAGAAAATTCAGAGGAGTTTTTGTTACAGTGTTAATAGTCCAGGGATAATTCAAAAGGGGTCTCACTCGCAAACGTCACTTCATTGGGATCTTCATTTAAATTCGTTGTTCAAGTCAGATTCAAACGTTCAAAAAGGGAGTAAGTTGAATTTTTTACGATTCTAATGTTTATAAAGGGCAATATTCGCCGCAAATATTGATCACTCACCATGTTGACACCTCAGGAACATTATCGTCAAAATCGGGGCAAAAAGAAGACGAAGAATATAATCATCACTATCCTCCGATTCCGTAGCAATTGCCCTTCAAACTGGTTCGTACACATATGGCCTTAAAGTACCAGAAACATCCATTTCTTCTTCGGGAATATCGCTAAAATCGCTGTCATACTCTACGTCCATTTTTAATAAACTTCTACTATGACGTCACAATTCAGGGGAGTTAAGCATATGTATCCAATAGGTAAGGGACATAAGCGATGCCGTAAAAATGGAAAGGTAAAAATAAAAACTCCAATAAAGTGTTTTTGAAACGATCTCAAGAAAAATCAATGAGTATCAATGCACATGTTTATTAATGGAATTTTGAAAATTTGAATTATGTTACCCCTATGGATTTGCCCTTTAAAGCACGTGTCATAAGATCCTGGTTATGATACCCCATACATCGAGGATTATGTTCTCTTCAGGGGTAAATCACTTAAATCCTCAGCGGGAAAAAAAGTACATTGCCTTTTAAAGCTTCTATTCAAAAGGTTTTCAATATGAGTTGGTAAAGGAAAAGTATCTTTATATCATTTTCACGATAAAAGTTACTTCTTCGTTTTAAATCTACTAAATTAACTTTAAATTTACATTCAATGAAGTAATCCCCTGAAACTTTACTTTGAAACAGGGTTTTATCGGATGAGATTGTAAGTCATCGGGTTAGATCGATAATGATTTAATTGCTAGCTGAAGACAATGACGTGATTGTTTGTTTGAATCGGGTTTACCGCCGTTTTTAACAATTTTCAATCATATAGCCGCGACTGGAGCGCCTAATATTTCGTATTTCTCCATCAGTACCACCATTATATCTTTTCATAGCCTCCAGCTGCTATCCAACTTAGGTTTACGATTATCCACCCAATGGTGAGGGACAAAGTCGGAAAGGATATGTGCCGCCGCCGGGGATCGAACCCATGACACCTCATGATTGAAGATTGGGAGCCTGATGCGCTACCAACTGCGCTGATTGATATGTCAATGAAACCAAAAAAAGGATAATGTTTGGTTAAATCGAAAGATGACATAATTTCCCGATGAATTCCGTTCCATTCGGGTTATATTTTATTGACTTCGAGTTTATAAATTTGGCATAACGAACGCCAACCATTTTTGCTTCTTTTCTTCTTTTTTATGAACAGTTATTTTCATTACAAAGTCAGGTTAATCCCCTTCTTTCAAATGTCTGAAAGCATCTAATTAGTTAGAATATTAGAAATGGAGAACCAAAATTTTGATATATAATCTGTTAAATAGCCGCTTTAAACTAAACTTAGCGAATATTCTCATGTTTAAAAATTGCTAACATTTTTGGTCTTACCTTTGATTTCCTCACAAAATACTGGTAAAAAATCGCAGTCATTCGTATTCTACAGAGTTGCAGGAAACCGTATTAGTTTCTACACTGTTCGCGTTTGTTTTGATAATTACTTTATTTATCCTCTGTTAACCCTTGTCGTGCTAAATAAAATCCTATACACGATTTTATTATATTCAAGAGCTGCACTAATTGGGGCTTTTTATTTATTTTTCATTATCATTTTATTTATTTATGTCCAACTCTGACTTAGAAGAGACAAGAATGAGATGTAGACTAAGATCAGACTGCACAAATGTGCAGGCTGATCTTTGTCTATACCTCCTGCCAAAACAGGAATATTCAAAGCTCATCATGACAGGAGTTGAAAAAGTTCCGAATGCAAAAGGCAACCCAAATATTAAAACTCACGCTACCAAATGAGTAAACATAAGACACCTGAGCCAGCCCTGCCCATCACTCCGATGGCAACTCCGACTTAGATCTAAAGGCGTTAATCGCAAAACTTAGGGCCAGTAGCATGTTAGGATAGGGTAGAATTATTGTTTGGCGACTTAAAAGTCATAACTACAGCTTAAATAAGCTGTATTTACGACTTTGAAGTCGCCTAAATCAACAACAACGCTTCAAAGAAATTTCGGCTTAAAATGGAGTTCAAGGTACATTTATAACCGAATGATTTGATTTGATTGGTCGATTGATTCTTTGATTGACATTTTCGATCCGTCCATAAACGAATAGCCAGGCTCTCTAACTTCATACGGGACCCCGACTTGGCAGGTTTTTTTTAAATACCCGAAAAAATTTAATTTGTCGATCGCTGACAACAAAACAAACAGTAGAATTGCTTGATTGTGATGTAAACGTTGTTTACATCTTGAATAAACTGTAGTTACAACCTTGGGTGGCCTGATGATAACATGACTTCCATAAGTATCAGACATTAACATGTGCAATTCCGACGGGAACAGGTGATTTTATTGGTCAATCGAAATTTTGATTTCTAGCGGCCTATTGTCAATGAGTTTGTAGCCGAAAGGTTGACGGAAAGTTGGCCAAGCACTTTGACTCAGACAGGAGGTGTGAATTGGGTATGAGACGACGTCGTTGGTACAGCTTGAATAGGTTGTGGTTACGACGTGCAAGCCGCCCAGCCAGCAGTCACCTTAATGTCGGCCAATATAGGAGTCAACTGTTTAAAAGGATGCTTTGATTGGATAAATCGCTTGTTTGACCCATTCCCACATTAAATATATTTAGACCAATCCAAATTCAAAGAAGTTGCACACAATAATTTCAAGTTTGTGAAATTAAAAGAAAATGACCTTTGGGGTAGCAATTCTTCATTTTCCACATTTTTCCCTGAACCGTTTAATTGACGTGCGTAAAGAGGCGGGATTGTATGGGAATGGGCTTATTAGCATTGGCTACCCGTTATGTATGCGATCGGTGAATTGACCTATTACGAATTACACTAGCATTAACTATTCTGTTATTTGAACAATCGAAATTTTAACAGATTCTTGTAAGACAAAAGACTGGTATAACCGTCTGGTAATGGATTAACAGTAAAGGGTTGACAAGATCGCAGTTACAAAAGAAAAGGGCGACACTCGTAGGAAATTTTAGAATTAATTGTTCAATCTTCTCAATGAAATTGTCTGGAATACTAAGATCTCGCCTTGTGTTTGCTTCTCGCTGAGTTGACATTCCAAATGACCTTAAAATCTTCATATAGAACAGAAAGTCATAAATCAAAGCATTTATTCCGACTTTATTCTTTCTGTTTGGCCTTTAAGCATATATAGTCTTAAATTTTAACTTAGTTATTTCCTCGGTGGTCGAGTGATATAGGTACTTGACTCGTGTTCTAAATGTCAGGGGTTCGAGCCCAACCGTCACCGGGGTGTGTTAATCGGTAAAGCACTTGATAACCAGTCCCAGTCTACCTAGCTGTGGTCTCGTGATCGATCCCCAGCCGAGGCGAATTTCCTTTCCAACAATTGTCTCCAACCAATGGGTGGATAATCGTAAAGCACTTAATAACCAGTCCCAGTCTACATAGCTGTGGTCTCGGGATGGATCCCCAGCCGCGGCGGATTTCCTTTCCGACATTTGTCTCCCACCAATCGGTGGATAATCCTAAACCTAAGTAGGATGATCTGGAGGTTCGGAAAGGATGTGGTGTTAGAACTGGTGTGAGAAATACCAAAAGTCTATGCGTAGGTACCTCAGTCTCCGCGATGCGACTTAAATACTGTTAAAGCCTCATTTAATCATACAATCTATCAAACTGTAAAATTTGGTAGAAGTGGCTTAAGCCATTGCCTATTTTCCAAGTACGTGAAAACATCTAGGTTGTGGATTTTAGATGACGACTCCATAAGCTTAAAACTTTCGTCACTATCGAACTGAAATGAATGGGTATAAATAAGGTATAAATAAGGTTTAGCTCTCACAAAACACGAAGCATTTTTGATTTTTCGTCCGAAAAATCGTTCACGCTTCCTTCAGTTTCCGAGGGCCTTAAAGACAGCGGACTTAACCCATTTTATAAAGATATATTTTTTATTTAAAAAAAGGTTAAAGTCTCGATATAGGCAAAAACTTTTGTACTTTATAAAAACTGAAAATTGTTAAAATGCTTTTAACAAAGCCCATAAGGACATTGTACTTTACTCGCTCTCTTAAATTCATAACTACCTGTCATAAAAAAATGCGTTATTTGAATATCCTTTTTTTTGGGGGGGGGGGGGGGGTTCTCGGTAGCGCAGAGGTTAAAGACGTCGGACATAGGCGCGTTAGGCGGCGTTGCCTTATCCACGTAGGTTTGAATCCTGTTAGGGCTCAATATAATATTATTTCTTTAATAGGGTTGAAAAAGACAAGAGTCACTGCTGTAGCTGAGAGAATTCAAATTTCTGTGAATGGTTATTCAATTATCGATTTTTTTCCTGTTCCAATCTGGTAGATAAAAGTTAAATAGAATTATTTAGTATATATTTTGAGGAGATCTTATTAACCAACTTGTGTCGAATTCCACACAAAATTGTTGATAACTCTAAGATTCATTTAACAGATGTAAACTTCAACATTATAGAGAAAAATCAGTTGTAACTTGTTCAAATTTAAACATAATGGGTTATTATTTTCAGTTTTGTTAATCAGAAGGATAGAATTGTGTGCAAGTTTGAAGAGAATACGACGGAACTGTAGATTTTGTTTCGATAGTGAAGACATCTTAATACAATCTTATAAGCTAACTAAGTTGATGGTATTTGGTCTAAAAACAGTAAGCTAAGCAAGATTTTCTGATCTCTTATAAAATAATTGGCAAATTAACAAAACGTTTTTTTTTTTTTTGTTTTTTTTTTTTGAAATCACGTTAACCCATTTCCACAAAGTGACGCTTTTAGAGGCCCCTATAGGAAAATAATTGGGGAAACATTGTGTAAAATGAAGAAATCGCTTTTAATAAGCAATTCCTTCATTTTATGCAACGTTTTCTACCCAAAAAGTTGAAAAAATCTAAAATTTCATAAATTTTAAATTGCCGTCTGCAACTCCTTTCAATTTGGACCAGTCTAAATTTTTGCTGTCTGGTAATGGGTTAACGGAAGCTTTTGATAGCATGAAGCAACCGTTGTCGGAATATTGGATTATCTATCTTATTTTACGGTTTTTGTAAAGATAAAATGCCCTGGCTTAAGCGAAAATGTTAGACAAGCGAAATAACTTTCGTCTTTAAGTATCTTCATGAATAGACTAACTGATTTTTTTTTTCTTTCATATGTTGTCTCTTACCACAAGGTATTTACAAACATTTTTTCTTCCTCCCTACAAAATGCTGCAGATTATGATCTGTGCAACTAAAGTCATATAAAGTGTAATATCTTTAGCTACTCGTGTACTTTCAGTTTCAAAACTTTTCTCGTATTGCGCGAAAGAAGTTAATAAATCTTGCATGTTGTATCATGTCTCTGTTTTTGTATAGGTATGTTTCAAGTTCTGATGTTTATTTTAAATTTTGTAGTAGCCGGTTAGGACTTTTAGCTAGTATATTTCAACAAAGTTTTCAATAAATATTTTTCCACGTTAATCAAAACAAAGTGAATGGTTCAATGATGTTTAAAATGTTGTTGGGTGTTTGTATATCCTTTGGTCATTGAATATCTGAATATATTTTTCAAAATACGTTTCTACTCCACAGAAAACCTATTTAAGAAATAAAGAGAATATATTTTGTTTTCATTAAGGCATGAACCTAAAAATTTAATCACACCGTATGAATCCGCGAAACCTCAGTGAAAACAAAAAATGTTCTCTACATTTCTTATAACTTAATACCGTCGCAAATGTCTGCCTAGTTTTGGGGAAATTTTGTGGATCTAAAGGCTAAATAATTTTCATTTAACTCTCCTGGTAGAAAAATATTCGTAATCGATTCTATCCCCTCTGTACTATCTATAATCATTATTAACCCCTCTTAAAATAGATTCAGATTTCAAAATGAGGATATTAATAACCAAACTGTAAAATATCACTGTTAACGTTACTTGTTTTTAAATAGATCAATAGCATCGGAACCATTACCCTGAAATTTGATACCGCCAGATTCACTCTTATTTCAATTATGTTTTAAAAGGAAGCTTTTAGGACTATCTATTGTCTCGTTAATCTCTTCCTTTGAAGTATTCACGCGTTTCCGAATCTAAATGCGTCCAAAAAAAGAATTACTTTCAAAAACAAACACAAGAAATATTTCTGAACTTTTGCTTTCGAACACCTTAAAAGGTAAGGGTTTAATATTGGTCGACGATTTTTGTTCATATCGCTGGCCCCGTTCACTTTCTCTGTTGGCCCCGCCCATTTACTCCCACATCATATTCCACTTCTTTATTACTCGGCGTTATTTTACAAAATTTATGGCCAGTAGCATGTAACAAAAAAGTAGAAAAGTTGGTTGGAGACGAAAACGTCGTAGTTACAGCTTATTGAATCTGTAGTTACGGTCGAAGTCGCCAAACCAACAAAAACGCTTCACGTAAATGACGTCCAATGTCGGAATTCAAAGTTAACTTTCAGTCTAAATGAATGATTTTGTTGGTCGACTTATTATTTGATTGACACACGCGATGCTAAATTCAAAAAAAAAAAAGAAAGAAAAAAATCCTAAAGGTTATATGCAAGTACTTTGGAGTCATATTTTTGCTTGACAGGACAAACACCAATATTTTGGTGGGTGTCAGTTTATGATTGTGTAAACAAATATCATGAAAATGTTCTTATTTATGCAATGAGTAACACAATCCAATAGACAGCATGTAAATGTTGATTTAGTCAATTGCTCTGAATACCGTTGTTGTTCTTGCTAATGGATTTTGTTTTCATAACATGACAAGAAATCCTATTACATCCTTTTCCAAATAAGGACCATGAAATATTCAGTACTGCTGAGAGCTCATGTCGGAACTCTTTGTGAATGACACAAACCTGCAAATGACCAATCGCGAATATCATTCAATAATTCAATTTTTAGTTTCGTCTATCAAAAACGAGCGTTTGATTGGTAAAAAAATTTGTTCATAATTCCATGAACAAAATTTTGAGCACGCAGTGATTTTATATGCTTCCGCACAAAATAGTCCCGTAAAAAAGGATTCAAAATTTGTAAAGCTTTTGGTTTTTTGGCTCGATGCTATTAAATTATAAGAAATGAAGAGAATATTATTTTGTTTTCGTGGAGGTATGAACCGAAAAACCTAATCACACAATGTATGAATCCGCTACGCGTATTCATACAGTGTGATGAGGTTTTTCGGTTCATACCTCAATGAAAACAAAACTATTCTCTTCATCTCTTCAATGAATCATCAACCAATCATAACATTCATTCAGTCCGTAATTGAGCTTTGGCCGCCATTTGTGTAAATTATTTTCATAGGTATGGCGACTCAAACATCGTAACTACATCTTATTCAAGCTGTAGTTAAGAAGTATAGGTCGCTAACCAACCATTTTACTTATTTATAACATACTAAATTTTGCAAAATAACCCTGTTTAAAATCGAAGCGGAACTTCCTTTTAGAGTCCATAGGCGGGACCAATGGAGAAAGTGGATGGAACTAGCGATTGGTCAATGATAGATGTACAAGTTATAGTGAGTGATCAAAGCTCTATTTTTGTTCATACCTGTATAGACAAAGTTGACTTTGATCACTCACTAAAACTTATACATCTATATCAACAGTGGGGGTCGTTGTTGTTGTTGAGGGGTTTCATATACAAGTTTGTAAAGCACTGAGGGAACTTTTCCACTTGAATTCTAGTCAACCTTAAGTGGCTATTGTATCTTTTAGAAAAAATGATAATAAAGGTGGAAGAAAGTAACTCTATACTTGTCCGTTCAAAGTATCAAGGAAAATGCATGATTATCGCTGCTGTCCTTCTAACACCTCATAACTACAGCTCGTATCAATCTGTAGTTAAGATGTTTTAGAATGACAACGTCGATTAGGCGACTATAGGATACATACGCCCTAGCCCAAATTCATAAGTTAGCACAAGGTTGCGGGAAGAGACCATTAGAAATCAGTGTTACGCTGTACAACTTTCATTATGTACACGAGTTCAAGAGGGAGATAAAATCAAAGTACTGAAAGTACTGTAAGCTAGTAAAGCATGGTTTTCTTTGTTGAAGGTTATCATTATATCAGGAGTTAACACATTACAACATGGCACAATCTTAGAATTGAATAAAGTTGCAGACGACAATTTTAAATAAGTGGAAATGTTTGCCTTGTTGGGTAGAAAACATTGTGGACATTGAAGAATTTGCTTTTTACAAGCAATTTCTTCATTGTCCACAATGTTTTCAAAGGCCTTGTCATGGGATTAAATTACCCAGGAGATGAACTTGTAGGTAGAGTTTGCAATATTCCTTGAAAACGTAAGAACTACTCCTTATGGCGTAGGCATTCACTTGATTTAGTGGTTAAGCCTACAGTGGCAGTTTGCACTCGTTGAACTCTGAAACAACCTCAAAATCTTGTCTATTAACTTAAGCTATCAAAGCTGACGCCTTACAAGCTAAAAGGATTAAAAGGTCAAGTTGTCAGAAATTTATTCTCTGTATAAAGATTAACAAAATTCTTAAGACTAATAGAGTATACATATTTCATGAGAAAGGGCTCTCGACAGATGAACATTATTTTCCAAGATCACTTTTAATGTCTTTCAGTATTTCTTTTGATCAGTTTCCCAGGAGAACTTGCTTAAATGATATCTTCATTGTTTTCAAATTCTATAGTATAAATGTACTATCTTTTCGATCTACTGAAAATTAAGACATTTCATAATCTTAAAACTTACAGTTACAACTGTTATATTAACCAAATACCAGACGACAACATTTTAAACAGCCAAATTTAAGGAAGCTGCAGGTTACAACTTAAAAATTTCTGTTTGTTTGGTAGAAAACATTGTGGTAAATAAAGTAACTGCTTGTAACAAGCAATTTCTTCATTTTCCACAATATTTTGAGTGAGTTTTTTTTTGTTGTTGTTGTTGTTTTTTATTTTGTATTTAATTTTGTTGTTGTTATCATTACTATGTTGTTGTTTTTTAATGTTGTTGTTTTGTGTGTGGCTGTGTGTGTGTGTGGCTGTATGTGTTTTGTTGGGGTTTAAGTTGTTGTTGTTTTGGTTTGGTTTGGTTTGGTTTGGTTTGGTTTTTTGGGTGGGGTTTTTTTGGGTTTTTTTGTTTTTTTTTTGTTTTTTGTTGTTTTTTTTTTGTGTGTGTGTTTTGCAGAGTTTTTTAGGAATGTGTTAAGAGTCTAAGAACTTAAGAATAATTCATTTTGCATCGGTGCAAGAAAAGTTTGATGTCCTCCCAAAACTTTTAGAAGATGAAAAGCTCTCATAAAGATGTCATCGTGTTTACTTACCCCATTGCCAGACGCAAATTTTTAGACTAGTCCAACTTGAAAGGAGTTGCAGACAACAATTCAAAGTTTATAAATTTTAGATTTTTTCAACTTTTTGGGTAGAAACATTGTGTAAAATGAAGAAATTGCTTGTTACAAGCAATTGCTTCATTTAACACAATGTTTTCGCAATCGACTTTTCTTGAGAGGCGTTCAAAAGCGTCACTATGTGGGAATGGGTTAAAAATATCATATCTTAATCCAATGTTGTTGGAACTCATTGAGACTATTCTTTTGATTCCGAACAACATAGGATCTAGCGAGAATTCTGTAATAATTCATGTATGCAATTGAATCACTCTTTCGGATATTTCACAAAATGTATTTCAAGCGACCATTCTCTTAACCCATTCCAACTCAACAAAATTTTAGACTGGTCCAAATTGAAAGAAGCTGCAGACGATATTTTCAAGTTAGTGGAATATAAATTTTCTTTGTCTTTTTGGATAGAAAACATTGTGGATAATGAAGAAATTGCTTGATACAAGCAATTTCTTCATTTTCCACAATGTTTTCAAAAGCCTTTTTGTTGAGGGGCGTAAAAAGGAGGGCTTGTGTGGGAATGGGTTAAGCGACCACTTTTTCGTCGTCCCATAAGTGGTATTTTAATACAAGATTTACTATATAACACTACATGTTAATCGATTGTTTAAATTACTATCCTGAATTCTCTGTTTCACAGGCCTATTGAATACCGTGACGTTACCTATTTTGAACATTCATTAATGGATGATAACATCTAAAATTGAAAAGAATCGTTTAGATTTATGCACAATCACTAGACAAACATTCCGAAATACTGGAATGAAAACAACACAAATGTTTGTTTAGTCTATTTCTATGAATGGATTGTTAGCTTTGTAAATGGCCAAGGGGTATAGAAATATCTAATGGGACCGGGAAGCTCACGGGAACTTGACAATGATTTACGTGAAATAAAGTGTTTGAAAAATATAATGCGTTGAAACTGGTTTTTGAAAACTTAGCAAAAGGCAATGAGTTGCCTTGTTCAAAATAGAACGAGAAATCAAATCAATGGTAATAGGCATCTTTTTTTTTTTGGGGGGGGGGGACCTAATTCCCAACCCCTTCTCGTTTCTTCGTTCTCAGTTTATTACATGTAAATTGAGCAAAGCTAATAAGCTGCAGTTACAAGGATTTTTGTCCTTCATCCAGGATAGCAAAACAGGCAGCCTTTAATATCTATTGCATCTGGTGTTTCACATTTTATCAAGTTAGAAAAAATGGTTAAATCAAGTCATCCTGTTTACAAATTTTAGAAGGCGAGAATCTCACAAAAAAAGTGTTGTTGTGGGGTTTTTTGGTGGTTTTTTTTTTGGTGTTTTTTTTTTTTTTTTTTTTGTTTTTTTTGTTTTGTTTTTTTGCTTTTTTTTTTGGTTGGTTTTTTTGTTTGTTTTGTTGTTGATGTTGTTGTTGTTGTTGTTGTTGTTTAAGTATAAACATTGCATACCTTATTCTCACAGAAAAAAAGGGGCTAAACATAAAGGCTTAGTTTCTATTTTATCGTTCATAAAAGATGAAAGCTCCATATAGACCAAAAACAGAAAAAGAACGAAGCATGCGCTTATCGGAAATCGTTGAAACCAATTGACTGTGATCATTAAGCGAAATAAATTTCTAACTTGCAATGAGCATTAAAATCCTATTAAGGATTTTTAACGTCCACACCGTATTAGTCTCTAATCGTTATTTTATCATTTCCTAGAACTTTTTTACTCCCATAATTTTGACTTGAAGGAATTGTTTAGTTCCAAGAGCTTCGATAGTTTTTCACTTTTTTATTCGTGGTATTTTCCTCTATATGTTCTAATGGGTTACACGGGATTGGATTTAGTTTGTTTGTTTGTTTGTTTTGTTATGTAATGCGTGTTTGTCTTGTTTTGTTTGCTTGTTTGTTATATGCACTAGGGCGGGGAGTGTCGAAATAAATGTCCATTTTTTTCCGAATAAAATATCCTTAATAAAATGGATAGAAAGTAGCTTTTAGGAGATCGTGAACTTTCGTTTGATTCATGTGTATTTCTAACATTTAACAGAAGAAGTGAAAATTTGTGTAAAAATGTAAAGATGAAAAGTTTATAAACCCTTGTCCTGTTTAACCTGAACTTTCCCCGATTGGTTCATGAGAATTTTCTTTCAATCTAAATATGATTACATATATGTACATATACATATACATGTTTATTTCGTCCTGTTTTATGTTTTATCATTACAAGGAAGGACCCTTGTGAGAGTCGCAGTGAATGATATTTTCATGTAGCTTTTAGGGATTGTAGTCTGGTTTTTGGTGGACGTCTTCAGTATCCACTAGTGCGAAATCTAGTAGGATATTACTAGTGTATTGAGAATTAGTGCACGATAAGTTCGATTTATTTGGCAATGGCGTGATTAGAAGACTCAATATAGTTCATCTTAAAGGCAAAGACTACTTTACATACGAAATGACCTACGGGTATCCCGATAGACGTAGATGTGGCAACAGTTTTATATATGTCTTTCAATAATAAAGTGAGTAATTTGACTTCTATTTGGAATGTTGCGGCCCAACGCCGAATTAAAATTCAAGTCTAAGATTTTGTCAAAGAAGTTATGATTCGTTTCGCTTATTCAAAAATTTCCTTTTTTTAAGAACTCAGCATACCAGCTGTATACCGCCATAAGCCATACTATACTACATAGACATTTATGAAAAAGCGGACACAAGTTACGTATATTCAAAGAGGTTCCTTGGATGTTTATCCGAACTTGGAATCGGGTTGTGGACTCTAGATTAGAAAACATCCTGTATTACTTATCAAGACAGTCGAGCTAGGCGAAACATTTTGATTTAATTAGATTACCTATATGAAATATTTCATTATCAACACCTCAATCTAGCCCATTCACACATGACTAACTTTTTAGACTGGTCCAAATTGAAAGAAGATGCAGACGACAATATCATGTTTAAGAAAATCTAAAACTTCTTTCGGATAAAAACCTTTGTGGACATTGAAGAAATTGCTTGAAACAAGTATTTTTTTCTATTCCAACAATGTTTTCTAAATCTTTTTCTTTTGGGAACGTAAAAGGAGGAATCGTGTGAGAATGGGTAAAGCATCTGTGATCTAGCAGCATTTGGTCTCTATTCTGTCTCATATTCGTACTGCATACGTTACGTTTCCAGTTGTTTATTCCTAAACATTTTCAAAATGTATGAGTCTTTGTGATATCACGGACACACTTTAGTCAGGTAAGGTTAAGCCCATTAGCAGATGCGAAAATTTTAGACTGGTCCAAACTGAAAGAAGTTGTAGACGACAATTTAAACTTTATGTTTTTTTTTTTTTTTTTTTTTTTTTTTTTTTTTTTTTCAATTTTCTGGGTAGAAAGCATTGTTGAAGATGAAGAAGTTGCTTATAAACTTATATTTCCCTTTGTTGTTTTATTCTTTAAATCTTCATTATGGGCTCAAATGCAACTATCAGAATTTTTCTTCTGAAAATTGAATATTTGGTCACCTAGGTTCAAAGGCTATGTCAATACAGGATAGATATATATTTATCCATGCTCAGTCAAACCCGATTTTTACTCGCATCGAAAAAAGCTTTGGAACATATTTGGAAAGAGGAAAAATTGCTTATTACAAGCAAGTCATTCATGATCCACAATGTTTCCTAACCTAAAAGACAAAGAATTTTAACATTCCGTCAACGAACAATTGTCGTCTGCAACATCTTTGAATTTGGGTCTGTATAAAACATCGTGTCTGGAAATGGGTTTAGCGACACTCAGGACTACCAGTCCTTTGATCTTCTATTATAGACATCATTTTCGGTTTAGAGATCATTCAATAGCGTCATTACTAGACGTTAGGAAATGATTCAATTTTCATTACAAATGTTATTTTAAAATGAAGCTCTCGATTAATTTCTCTGATAAGTGATGCTTTGCTGCTTTATGAATATGTTGTCAACGGCCTTGTTGACACGAGATCTGATACGATAGCACATGTCAACAATTTTTCCGATCCATTTATCAAAGTAATTTTAACATTACTGCTCTTGAACTCAGAATAGATTTTTACGGAGTTATGTTCCGTATAAAACGAGATTCGTGTATTTCATTCATATTACAAATTGATTCCGAGAAGATAGAAAATTAACTTTTTACTTGAATTCCAAGTTATCTATTAGTTTTTTTATACATTTTATACATTGCGTTTAATTCACATTAATTTATATACGTTTGTAGAGTTTTTTATTTGTTATCATGGGAACCATGTTCCTGAAATTTAGTAGCATGACATTGAAATGATTGAACAATGTGTCAGTAAGTCGTATTCGTGCGAGTTGTAGTTACGACATTTCACTCGTCCAACGACGAGTCAGATTGAATGATCGCCAAACTTTTGTTTCTTGGATAGGATAAACAAATACATCTGACAATCCAAATTTAATAAAAAGCAGGATTTAAAACCACTTTATACAAACGCATGGAAACCAGCTTATAACAAAGAGGATATTGTTGCAACTTAATTATCTAACTCTAGATTTTTCAAATTCTATTTTTGAGTTGTTGTTGGTGGGGGTATTCAAAGTGCTGGTGGTGTTTAAGGAAAATATACAACTAAGCTTAGCTTTTGTATAAAGCATGTCTTCTGCGACATAATTTATGCCTTCATACTGAATATTGAAAAATAACTCAGTTTGATCAGGGGTCGACACTAACTTTGCTTCAATGGGGCCCCACAGGAATCCCTACCTATTACTTCAGGGTTTCCTCTAGATAATCGGTGATCCCTCCTTGATATACATTAACTCATTCACACGCAATCTTGCCCTTCTAAGCCAAACTTGAAAAAAAGCTTAAGAAAACATTGTGGAAAATGAAGAAATTGCTTGTTACAAGCAATTTCTTCATTAATTACTGAAACAAGCAAATAAAAATCTGGGCTCCGTTTTACTAAAGTTTTCGTAAGAATTTTCGTAACTTTACGTTAACGACAAAACATACGTAAATCCTAACTGCGTTTTACTAAACTTGCGTAAGTTTATCGTAGACGTAAGTACCGTATATTTGTGTCGTATCTGTGATATAGGAGAATACAATTATAGTGCACGTCGATTGATATCTCTTTCAATATTTCACATACAAACCTCACCTTAAAAATAATGAATTGAAAAATAAAAACAGTATACTTTAATTTGTCGAGGTGGAAGAAATCTAGAACCATAATAGACATATCTAACCGGTGTAATTGTAATACCGCCTAATCTAAATTCTCATAAAATGTGACGTCACGTAGTAATGAATGACGTAATCATGACGCACAAAATACAACGAATTCAAAGAAATCAATACACTATTTCGTCTAGACACCGATATTTATGAATGAACTTTAGACTGATCATGTTTAAAGGAAAAGTAGACGACGATTCAATGTTGCAATAGGAAAATAAGTAGACTTCTATTGGTCTGCTTATTTTTCAAAGAAGAAATATTTTGGTAACAGTAGAAAATCGTTTATTATCAATGTATCCTTTAGCTAGACTGTTTCGTTTTCATTTTTTAGTTTATTTCTCGTGTGTAAGGTAAAGGATCAAGCTTACGGAACTTGCCAAACTCACAATGTATAAAAAACCGAAAGAAAAGTCACTTTTGTTGCTATTATTATTTATTAATTTTTATTATAACTTGATCATTTACTGAAATTTACCAATAAGTCATGATAAATAGATCGTTGATACAATGCGAAACTGTGGAAATGTCCAATTTCACTATTTTAAAGACTTACGATCCTACTTACGCCACGTTTTTCTGAACGTAACTTTACGCAAACGTTACGTTAATCTTAGTTACTAACATATTTAGTAAGACGCACTTACGATTAAAATTTGAACGTATGCAAAAACTTACGAAAAAAGAGATCGTAAGGACTTTAGTAAAACGGCCCCTTGATACATTGAGATCTATTTTACTGGAGAAATAAAGAGGGATCCTGACGGAATCCCTAGCCCGAGATTGCAGGGTCCCTTTCAATTTTTAGGAATCCTCGGGATCCCGGGACACTGTTAGTGTCGACCCCTGTTGATATCGAAGTCAAACCTCATGTAGGAGGTCAGTGGGCTTTGGCAGCGATCTCTCAGTTTCTCCAGTAATGCTTTCGTTAATTTTAACCGTTTCATGTTTTGCGAAATTTAGAGCTGTCCAATTTCAAAGTTTTTTCAGACGAAAATTTAAACTAAATTTAATTTGAAAAATAACATTTCAGGAGGGTCGAACATATTGTAGAAAAAGAAGAAATTGCTTGAGACAAGCAATTTCTTATTTTTCCACAATGTTTTCTCAAGTATAAAATCACGGGGACGTAAAAACCAGGGATTGAACAAGAAAGGGTTAAATCTAGGTTGGACACAGGGACGGGTCGTATAAAGCAAGGATCAAAGCTTCATAATAACGTGTATGAATACAAGCTCTGAGACAGTGTTGACTTCGTCTATCTGGATAAAATCCCTTGTTGGTATCGATTGCTCTATATCATCAATGATCATTATATATTTCTGATCCGTTAATAAAAAAAAAATTCTAATTGAATTTTTTTCAAATTTATTAGGGCAGTATTTTTCTGATCAACAAAAATGACTAAAGATTCTATGACTTGAAAGCGGAAAAGGTTACAGCTGCTTTTGTACATTAAACCATCATCAGACGATAGACTACTAGACTGGTCAAGGTTTAATGAAGTTGCAAGTTACAATTTTAGATGATTAGATTTCTCTATATTTTAGATTAGAAGACATTGACGATTACGACGAAATTGCGTGTAACTTCAATTTCAGTATTGTATCGAAAAACACACTACATACGACAATTCGAAATTGACTTGAAAGGGAATCGAGTTAGAATGATAAAAAATAAGCTGTCGAACATTGACCGCTCTATCATCAATTTCTCTTTTGCCAACTATCATTTTCATTGGTCTTTCTCAATAATCGTGAAAATTGGGTATCGAGTGGAAGTGGATTGAACAAATATTCAGAGAACATACTCTGAAAAAAAGGTAAATTGACCAATCGCGGCTGTCAATCAAGAAATTAACCGACCAATCAAATAATACATTCAGCCCGGTATTGAGTTTTGAACTTAAAAGTCGTTTAGGTCGCCAACCAACTATTCTCGATTGGTCAATAAAGATTCTCATATTTCAAAACCCAGAGTAACAAAGCTTGATATAATAATGTACAACACAAACCTCTTTCATTCCGACCGTACAAGCCGTCAGCCGCTTACGACAAGACCATTTGACGCCGTATCACACCTTATAATATAGGAGTGTCCGATCCTATCCAATACATTACATTTTTACAAAATGCAGGTGAATCTCATAAATTCTTATCATTTTGCTATCCGATACCTTGATACTCTATTAATTAAGAGATATTTTTGTTGGATATTGGACACTTCAGGAGAAAAGGGACAATCTAGGTATAGAGGGGGGTCCAGTAAGTATAATTAATGATCGCTGGGCCCCTCCTAGGCTGGCTGCAGTCGTTTTTGTTTGGGCCTTTCGTGTAAAACAAACTTTCCTCAAGTTGTCTATTTAATCCAAGTTTATATTTGTGGCAAGTGCTGAGCTTTTTGGAGTCAGGGGTCTTAATTGACATCCTTGTCCATCTATGGAAAGATTTAATTCCCTTTAAGAAGAATGTGATAGCCAGACTAGGCCCCTCCCACTGAGCACCAAAATGACGTCCAATGTTGGAGTTCAAAGTTCACAACTGGTCTAGATGAATCAATCTCACTAAAATCATCTCTAAGAAACAACTACACTATGTCCGGTCTGTAGGGACGTAGCAATAGTATATTGTGGTGGATCTGATTTTAATCAGATTGCTAGATGATTTTGATTGGTGAATTGATTCTTTGGTTGACAGACGCGATCTGTAATTCATGACACATTTGCCTAAAAATAACGTTTGGGAAATGTGATCGAACCTTGCCCTGGCCTATCAGGTCCAGTATGTATGAACTGGATTTGAATTCAAGAAAGCCTTTTGTAAAATGACATCATCTAATACACAGTGGCGTCATTTTGGTGGTAAAATCAACCGAATGATAACGGGTTTATTTCACTCCGGGGCCGTAGGTGATAAGAACATTTATGGAACGTTTTGTAATAATTGACTCTAAACTGATGCATTCAACCCATTCCCACACAAACCCTCTTTTGAACCTCATTGATAAGTTCTTTATTTTCCACGATTTTTTTTCTATCCAAAATAACTGCGATTTTCAAAATTTCGACAATTTAAACTGCTGTCTGCAACCTCTTTGAACTTTTTCGTCTAGTAATGGGTGAACATTCTAGATATGTCAAAGTGGAATAGGGTTTGACCAAACGAAACCTGTTCTTGACATTGACCTAGATTCCGCCAGATATATACTCAGAACAATTTCTTAAATGATACCATTATCCTAACCCTAACCGCTATGGTATAGACAAAAAACATTGTTGATGAAGCAATCATTCAACTGTTAGAGGCGATGTTGTACTGAACATGGGCACGTTTTATCAGCTGAGCTTAAGATTTCCCAAAGGCAAAAATGTTTCACACATGATCGTTTTGGGTTTTGTTGTTGGTGTTGTTGTGGTTGGTGTTGTTGTTGTATTGTTGTGGTTTTTTTTTTTTTTTTTTTTTTTTTTTTTTTTTTTTTTTTTTGTTGTTGTTGTTGTTGTGGGTTTTTTTTTTGTGTGTGTTTTTTTTTGTGTGTTTTTTTTTGTTGTTGTTGTTCTTGTTCTTGTTCTCATTGTTGTTGTGAGGTTTGGGGGAGGGCTTAGGGTTTTTTTTGTCTTTTATGGATGATATATACATTATTGATTCTTCTAAACAGACACTATTATCAATTGTTATCGCTATTATTATTCCATAACAGACGTTCCAATAAAATATATTTGATGATGATTAAAGCATGTGGATATCCATCATTTCCAGCTTCTGAAATTACATAATCCTTAATGATGCCTTATCTCATTTGAATATTAATTAGCTATTAACCCATTACCAAACAGTGACGCTTTTTGACGCTCCTCAAGAAAAATTCGTGGAATCCATTATGGACAATGAAGAAATTGCTTGTTGCAAGCAATTTCTTCATTGTCCACAATGTTTTCTAACTTAAAATGCAAAGATTTTTAAAATATTTTCATCTTGATATTTACCTCTGCAACTTCTATTAATTTTGACAAGCCTAAATTTTCACCATGTTGTAATTGGTTAAAGGCTCTATACCTCTCGTAGGACAAAATTTCTCACCAAAAGAAATCCTAAACTTCTCGTTAATTCTTTTTAGAGACGCCGTTACTAAAATGTAAGTACATGTTACAAGCCAGCTATAAGAACTTTGCCAAATAGAAAACGAAAATATATAAATTATATATGTGTATATATATATTTGTTAGTTTGTTTGTTTATCGTAGCGCAGTCGGTAGCGCGCCAGACTCCTAATCTTCAATCATAGGTGTCATGAGTTCGATCCCCGGCGGCGGCAAATATTCTTTCCGACAATTGTCTCTCACCAATGGGTTGATAATCATAAACCTAAGTGGGATAGCAGCTGCAGGCTAGAAAAGGATGTAGTGGTAGTACTGGTGTGAGAAATACCAGGAATCCATTGTTAGGTGCTCCAGCCGCCGCGATATGACTGAAATACTGTTAAAAGCGGCGTTAAACCACATTCAATCAATCAATCATTGTTTGTTTATCGTTTTCTGTTCGGCAAAGTTTTCTAAACCTGGCTTGTGATCTATTCTAAAATGATTTATAGAAGGGTCCGTAAAAAAAAATTAACGCAGATTTCAGGATTTCTTTTGGCGAGAAATATTTATCCGTATGAGAGCCGCAGTGTCTTTAACAAGAACTTATATTTGATTGGTTGTACGTATATTTGTCCTTTACTTTATCCCACTTCTCATCCCACTTACGCCATTTGAAAAACTATCCTTTGGGCTGAAATGATAATATTTCTGAAAACGTTGTCATCATTGTCTTTTGATTTTATTGTTGACGTAAATACATCCCTTAACCAATTTCCACACAATGACGCTTTTGGACGCCCTTCAAGTGAAAAAAATGGGGAAAACATTGCGTAAAATGAAGAAATTGCTTATGACAAGCAATTTCTTCATTTTACACAATGTTTTCTATCAAGAAAGTTGAAGAAATAAAAAGAAACATAAACTTTATATTGTCATCTTTAACTCCTTTCAATTTGGACCAGTCTAAAATCATGTCGTCTGGTAATGACTAAAACCTACGCTATGACGTCATTGTCGCGGGCTGATTTTCCAGGATAAGGTTTTTTTTGTGTTTTGTTTTGTTTTGTTTGTTTTGTTTTGTTTTTTTACTCACTTCTTTTTGTTCTACTTTCTTGGAATAAAGATGAGAACCTAAACTATAGACGACTAGGATATCTCAGGGCTTTGCTTTTAAAACGATGGATCGCCGATGTCAATCAAATATTTGATGACTTGTCAATTTCTTCATTACGACAAGAACTGACTATTGGATTCCCACATATAGTTTTAGTATTTTCGTTGGCATGGTGACTTACAGGTTATTCAAGCTGTAGTTACGATATTCAGGTTGCTATTATACTTTTTGTTGCATGTGGCTTACCTTGAAATTTGCAAAGTAACGCCTTCTAATGATTAAGTCGAACTTTACTGTCGAAGGTGGGCGGGCTGGGCATCTGACAAACTTATAATGCGACAAAAACAAATTCGATCCAATTTTATGGAACTTTGAATTTTCATCAAATTGTTAGTGGAAATAGACAACTTTTCCTAGCTTAAATTTTAAAATGGTTTATTCTGTTATCATAAGTCTATGTTCAAATTAAGCTTGTCCTTAATTTTCGAACCAAAGACTAGCCCCATTTTGTTATGGCAAATAATAAAACCTCTTATGCAACATATTAACTCTTTCCTGCTTAATCTCTGGGGTTTTTTTTTTTTTTTTTTTTTTTTTTTTTGTTGTTGTTGTTGTTGTTGTTTTTACTCGAAAAATTATTGTCGAAAAAGAAGAAAAATTCTTGTAAAAAACGATTTCGTCATTTTCCACAATAGTCCTACCCTTACAGCTAATTATGCATAAAGTCAACTGTAAGTTGTCGTCTGCAAAATCTTTTGACTATGGACAACTCTGAAGTTTTGAAATACAGTAAAGTATTAACCCTTTCCTGTACAAACCCGGGAATTTACGTCGCTGTGATTTTATACTTGAGAAAATATTATGGAAAAAGAAGAAATTGCTTGTGACAAGCAATTTCTTCTTTTCCCACAATATTGTCTACCATATGGGATGATTTCATTTCAAATTACATCCAACTACCATTGTCATCTGCAATCACTTTAAATTTGGACAAGTCTAAAATATCAGAAAACCGGAAAAGGGTTAAACTAGTTTGAATGCTACTATTGAAATGTGCTTGGGACACGCAAAAAATGTATATAACTGAGCCGTCACGCGGAAAGGGACCATTCGAGAAAACATGAATCGTTGTCCATGCCCATCGGCCTCCAACAAGGAAGTTCAACCGATGTGATAAACGACGTTATTTTCTTATAGGTCAGAGTTAGGGATATAAAAATAAAAGGCAAATGGTTTATTTATGATCTAAATGTCGTGACTTCAACTCGAATATTCGTTTCTCACCAATGGGTGGATAATCGTAAATCTAAGTGGGATGAGCAGCTCGAGGCTGGGAAAAGATTTAGTGGTTGTACTGGTGTGAGAAATACCAGGAATCCATTGTTAGGTGCTCCATCGGCCTCGATATGACTGTTGAAATACTGTTAAAATTGCGTTAAAACCCCATACAACCTTGATTAAGTTTAGGTCGCCAAATTATCAAAAATACCTAAAGATGATTGTCAGAGTTCAAAGTTCACTTCCGGTCTCAATGAATGATTTAAATGGTCGAAAGATTTATTAAATGACAGAGGCGAATGTCGTAACTCAACTTTGCTGTAGCTGTTGTTACATTATTTGTCTCATGCACCGACGACATAGTCCTATTTACGGTGACGTATCACATCTATATGTATATTGGATTCGACACAAAAACATGCACATAAAAAAACATATATATTAACCATTATTCTCATCGCTATAATTGCTGTATTATAGATAGTTCAGGCAAAATGTATCATGTGAGAATTTGATTGATTCATTGATTGGTTGATTGGTTGATTAATTGATTGATTGATTGGTTGATGTGTTGTTTGGTTAATTGGTTGGTTGGCTTGTTGGTTATTTGGTTGGTTGTTGGTTGGTTGGTTTGTTGTTGGTTGGTTGGTTGGTTGGTTTAGTTGATTGATTCATTGATGATTGATTGATGAATTGATTGATTGATTGATTGGTCGATCGATTGATTGATTGATTGATTATTGAATGAAATGATGATCAATTTGTTTGTTTGAATTAGGTTATACGCCGCTTTCAACAGTCTTTCAGTTATATCGCGGCGGCTTGAGCACCTAACAATAGATCCCTGGTATTTCTCACACCAGTACTTCCATTACATCCTTTCTTAGCCTCCAGCTGCTATCCCACATGGGTTTACGATTATCAACCCATTGGTGAGAGACAAATAGTCGGAAAAGAAGAGTTCCGCCGTCGAGATAATCAATAAACGAACGGATGAATAATTGGTTGATTTATCAATATACTGATTGATTGATTGGGTTTAACGCAGCTTTTAACAGTTTTTTAGTCATATTGCATCGACTGGAACACCTTACAATGGATTCATGGTATTTCTCACACCAGTACTACCATTACATCCTTTCATAGTCTCAAGCTGCAAATCCAACATAGGTTAACGATTATCCACTCAATGGTTGGAGACAACTGTCGGAAAGTATATTTGCCGCGACCGGGGATCGAACCCGGAACCACATAACTAGGAGTCCTAAGCGGTTCCGATTCTAGTTTGTAAACGGATTGCCACTACGAAAAATTGACCAATCGCTGGTCCATCTTATTTACTCATCATGGGTTCGATCCCCGGCGGCGGCACTTATCCTTTCCGACATTTGTCTCTCACCAATGGGTGGATAATTGTTAACCTAAGTGGGATAGCAGCTGGAGGCTATGAAAGGATGTAGTGGTAGAACTGGTGTGGGGAATACCGGGAATCTATTGTTAGGTGCTCCAGTCTTCACGATATGACTGAAATACTGTTAAAAGCGACGTTAAATCCAAAACAATCAATTTAATATCTGGCAGGTCGGCTTTGCCACGAGTAAAGCCGCCGTTCACTGAATTATTTATTTAACCCATTCCCACAAAGTAACGCTTTCTTACGCCCTTCGAGAATAACTATTCTGAAAACATTTTGATACATGAAGAAATTGCTTGTCACAAGCAATTTCTTCATTTAACACAAGGTTTTCTATCCAGAATGCTAAAAAAAACTATATTTTTACAAGCTTTAAATTATCGTCTGCAACTCCTTTCAATGAGGACATATGAATATTGCCGTCTGTTAATATGGTAAAATAAAGCTTATCGTAGGTTTTTTGTTGTTTTTTTTTTCAAATCGACCAACGAGTAAGAGATGCCTTCCTTAGTATGATTAACAAAAATGTAGGATCATTTCTAGAAAAAAAGGGTTTCCTAGTTTATTCTTCACACAGTTATCAAACAAATAAGTATGCAAACTCATGGTTTGATAAGGAATGTCATTCAGCCAAAAAAGAGTTCCGTAAGGCTAGGAAGAAGTATCGTTTAAACAAATCTGATTTCAATGAAAGTGAAATGTTGAAAAAGAAGCGTATATATAATAATGTTAAGAAAAAAGCTAAACATAGCTACAGAATTTCCAAACAAAAACGTTTTTCTTTCCTTGCAAACAATGACCCACAAAAATTTTGGAGGGAAATTAAGAAACTTAAATCAAATAACAATACCCAGATCCCACATGATTGCAAAGATTTTTTTGAATATTTTCAAAATTTATTTTCAAATGAGTTTGATCCAGATCATTTGTACAATGATACGGATCAATCCTTGGAAATAAATTCGCAAAATGACGATCTTGATAAAGATTTCACAGTAAATGAAGTTTTAAAATGTATTCAATCGCTAAAATCAGGGAAAAGTGCTGGCATAGACTTACTGCTTCCAGAATTTTTTAAAGAAATAGCAGAAAATATTGCACCCTTACTTTGTAAACTTTTCAATTTCATGTATAGCAAATGTATATATCCAAATGAATGGACAAAAGGTATGATTATACCTATACCCAAAAAGGGCGACATCAATGATATTAATAATTATAGGGGGATAACTTTAACAAGTGTTTTCTCCAAAATCTTTTCCTGCTTACTAGATAACAGATTGAGAGATTGGTCTGAGAAGTACCAAGTTATAAACGAGTTTCAGTTTGGATTTAGGAAGGGGAAGGGTACTGTTGACAGTATCTTTATCCTTTCCTCAATCATAAACAAAGTAATAAATGTAGAAAAGAAAAAACTTTACTGTGCTTTTGTCGATTTCCAAAAAGCTTTCGACACGATCAATCATAATGCAATTTGGAATAAACTTTTACATTGTGGAGCATCCACAAAAATGGTGAAAATGCTGTCTGCTATGTATCATAACATTAAGTCATGTGTCAGAGTAAATGGTCAAAATAGTGATTTTTTTAACATCAAGATGGGTGTGAAGCAAGGCGAGCCCCTGTCTCCACTTCTGTTCATTTTGTTTATCAATGATATGTATGGATTTATGTTATCTGATGCATTTGACTGCTTTACACTTGAAGATTTGAAATTATTTCTACTATTTTTTGCTGATGATACTGTATTATTTTCATATTCCAAAGAGGGTCTGCAGTGCCTATTAAATAAACTTAGTGAATATTCAAGGCAATGGGGAATTAAAGTTAATATTGACAAAACTGTAGTTATGGTTTGTCAGAAAAGTAATCGCAAAAAAGATATTGATATCAGATATAACGATGAAAAATTATCAATTGTGAAACATTTTACCTACCTTGGATGCACAGTAGCATCTAATGGTAGGTTTTATGTTGCACAAAAAGATTTGGCTTCAAAGGCTATGAAAGCTTTATATAGTCTAAATATTTTATTTGAAAAGGTACCTTTAAGCAATAGAGAGAAAGCCAGACTATTTGATGCTATGGTATTACCTATATTATCTTATGCCTCTGAGACCTGGGGTTTTCATAGAGCACATGACTGTGAATTAGTACATTTGAAGTTTATGAAACAGTTATTGAAAGTCAGTAGTAAAACACAAAACTGTTGTATTTATGGAGAATTGGGTAGATTTCCCCTTTATGTATTAAGAAATATAGCCATTGTTAAATACTGGCACAAAATTTGCAAATCAGGTAACTCATTAATATTCAAAATCTTTAGCATGAAAGATGGAAATGGTAATCATGTAAATGAATGGAGTCAGAATCTTTTCACACTTTTTGATAAATTGGGTTTCTCGTATTTGAGAAACGTAATTGATACTTCTGAAATTAACATTGTATATATAATACAAAGGATTTATGATCAATATGTAAGTGATTTTTATAACAACATTCATGACTCTTCAAAGCTAGAAACGTACAGAATGTTTAAACAGAATTTTGCATTTGAAGATTATCTAGATTTTATTAAGGAACCAAAATACAGAAACGCTCTATGTAGATTTCGTTGTTCTTCTCATAAACTTCTTATTGAGGTTGGAAGACACCGAAATATTCCTAGAGAAGAGAGAAAATGTTTGGTTTGTAAGGGTAATCAAGTGGAAAGTGAGTTCCATTTCCTTCTAATATGCCCGCTTTATCGCAATCTGAGAGTGACTTATCTACCAAAATATTTTACAACTTGGCCATCACTTACTAAATTTAAACTTTTGTTGAAATCTACGTCAAAAAGAACCATTCTCAATCTTAGCAAATTTATATACCATGCAAACGACTTACGAGAAAAAAACATGCAGGGTTAAGAAAGTAATAGGCTTACAGTGCTTCATTATGTATATACTAGGAGGCAAGGTTGTGGATCATACTACTGAATACTTTAGGGTGATCTATTGCCTTTCTCCCATTATAATACTCAAACTATGGTGATATTTAAAAAAAAAAAAAAAAAAAAAAAAAAAAAAATGTGTCTCTTATATAAAACAAACAATTGCATGTGTTACATTATCATTGCATTATCAGTAATTTAGAATCAATGTGCAAGTATTCCATTCAATCAAAATATGTATGAACTTTCTTTTTTGCTTAAGCGAAACAAATCTTATCATTATGGATTGTAAAGATGTTCTCTATAGTGTGGTTTAAATTTTGAACTGAAAATTTGAATTCCTGTCAGCAAAAGTATCAAGTGTAGTATTTAGGAGGAAGAACTGCATTATCCAATGTATTTCTTCTTTCTAAACATTACACCTTTTTGATACACTCATCTATTACTCTTATTTGCCAAGAACTACAGTGTCTAGGAGGCAGAACTCAGCTGAATTAATATACGAATAAAAACTTTTTCTCAATCATGGCCAATTGATAAGTTAAGACAGGATAATCACATTGTCATACTGTATAATTTTCATATTTTAACTTTATTTGACTAAGCATTCAAAAGAAAGCCAACACTCGCCAATTAAATAAAAATTTGATAATTTAAATGTAAAAAATAATAATAATAAACTGGTCAAAGAGTGTGTTCTATCCACATTTTAACTTGTTTTAATTATATAAATTTATGTCTACAGAATTTACTATATGGATATTCTAAAATATTTGTTGTCTAAGGTATAAATGAATTGAAGTCTTGAAGATTATTATCACTAGTTTTCCTGACTAAATAACTATTCTCTTGTCCACATGCTGTACTGTTAATTAATAATTTATATGTATTGGCAAAAAACAAGTTGTTTATATGCCATTAAAATATTTTTGAACTTTTTTTTGAACCTAATCAATGAATTCACACAGAATTCGTATTAAGCCTTTCCTGTTTTACAAAATTTTAGACTTGTCCAAATTCAAAGAATGTGCAGACGGAAAGTTAAAGTGGATTTAATTTGGAAAATAGCCAGTCAGTATGGTAGAAAATTGTGTGGAAATAGAAGAAATTGCATGTTACAAGCAATTTCTTCTTTTTCTACAATGTTTTCTCGAAAATGAAATTACAGAGACGTTATAACTAGGGATTGAACATAAATGGGTTAACATGGTATTAAATTTCAATTCAGCTTGTCGTGCTGAAACGTGCTTGAAACGTTTATTTTCTTTTACCGACATATTCATGCTGAACCCGGAATATTCTTGTCTTGGCAAGAGGTATAGACAAAGATCAGCCTGTACAGATGTGAAGACTGGTTTTAGTCTGCACCACCTGTTTGTGCCCATTTATGCAAAAGTTTGCTTAAGTAATTGATTTTCAAAATAAATATTGGCCGCGATAAGTATGTCCAATTCTTTCATTCCTTTGATTTCATAGGTGTTCCGAAACGAGATTTTATACAGCATGACGGAAGTTAATTTTTCTTGACCCAGATGTGTCTGTTTACCTATTTTGATATTATAAAGCATTTCATAGGCCCACAGATACATTTTATACCATTATTAGGATTTATGGGATCCATTATACATAAATTTTATGGATTTTAACACGTTATGCTTAGATTGTACAACGAAAGGCTCTGCTTGTTTTTGTTGTTGTTGTTGTTGTTTTCTCGTCTGAACAAGTAGTGCTCAAGGTGAGGTATCTTAGTTAGATGTCCATCATTTGTCTGTATGTCTGTCTGTCTGTCCGACCGTCCGCCCGTCTTTCCGCCAGTTCACAATATCAAAATGTTAGTCTAATAGATTTCAACCAAACTTCACAGAAATGTTCCTATGATCATGCTTTTTCAAAGTTCTTCAGAGAATAGGAAGCAAAACTCGGGTTATCAATGCAACCAAAAGGAAAACCCTTCACAATTCGTTAGGCTTAAAACTTTCAAATTTTGCATGCAATATCGTATTATAATAATCTACAAAAAATCTTCAAAGTTTTTACCCATTGTTTAACCCTTTCCTGTACAATCCCTTGTTTTCACGTCCCTGTGATTTATGCTTGAGAAAACATTGTGGAAAAAGAAGAAATTGCTTGTGACAAGCAATTTCCCCTTTTTCCACATTATTTTCTTACCAGTGGGTTGGTTACTTTTAAAACTGCACCCACTTTTAATTGTCGTCTGCAACTTCTTTCAAATTGGATCAGTCTAAAATTTTTAAAAACGGGAAAGGGTTAACATATTCCCTGTGTTATGGCTTCCTGGGTTTTGCACAGAGATCAAGATGGGAATCTTGCGTATCTACTCTTAAATTTAGTGGCCTTTAGCTTTCAACTTTTGCCTCCAGCATTACCTTATGATGTTTTTAAAATCATTAAGCCCTATGTTGTGGGTTTTACATAGAGATAAGGGAGGAAATGTTAAAAAATAGTCCCATCTTGATACATGAAAATGTTACTCACTGCATTAATATCAAAAAGATATCATTTGTTGTTATGATAATAACATTAACCGGATTTTATTTTTAAGAAACTTTTAGTATCTACTTGAATTTGAAAGCCCTTTTGTTGAAACTATTCGCTCAATAATGAAAGGCGCGTCAAATGAATCTTCAATTGACGGTTCGTTGGCCCTACCCACTAGGCTAACAGGATGTTCGACTTCAAGTGTGTGATTTTGTACATTCAAGGTCAGTTACATGCATGTAACAAAACAGTAAACAGGTTGATCGGCGAACAAACGTCGGGACTGCAGCTTGACGTTTAAGTCGAAAAACCAATAACAAGAGGCCCCTAGGGCCTTATTGGTCACCTGAGTCCAAAGAGCAAAAAAAAGATATAAGTCCACCAGCTTATGCTACATACCGAATATCAAAGCTTTGGGCCATTTTGTTTGAGAGAAGGAGATTTTTTTGAAATTTTCAATAAACAATTCTATTTTAAACTCGAGACGTTCGGGAATGGGTTGATAATGACCCTTGGGCCGTAATTTATAAAATCGTAATAAAGGTCCACCAGATGATGCTGTATACCAAATATCAAAGCTCTAGGACCTCCTGTTTTGGAGAAGAAGAGTTTGAAAATTTTCACTTCATAAGCCCTATGTAGGATTTGTGACGTCCGGGATAGGATAAGTATGACCCTGGGGCAACAATTTTTACTTCATAAGCCCTATGTAGGATTTGTGACGTCCGGGATAGGATAAGTATGACCCCGGGGCAACAATTTTTACTTCATAAGCCCTATGTAGGATTTGTGACGTCCGGGATAGGAAGAGTATGACCCCGGGGCAACAATTTTTACTTCATAAGCCCTATGTAGGATTTGTGACGTCCGGGATAGGATAAGTATGACCCTGGGACAACAATTTTTACTTCATAAGCCCTATGTAGGATTTGTGACGTCCGGGATAGGATAAGTATGACCCTGGGACAACAATTTTTACTTCATAAGCCCTATGTAGGATTTGTGACGTCCGAGATAGGATAAGTATGACCCTGGGACAACAATTTTACTATCTTGATAAAGATCCAACAGGTGATGCTACATACCAAATATCAAAGCTCTAGGCCTCTCTGTTTTAACCCTTTCCTGTTTATGGAATTTTAGACTGGTCCAATTTGAAAGGGGTTGCAGACGACAATGAAAAATGCATGCAATTTTAAATCTGACCATCCTATGTGGTAGAAAATATTGTGTGAAAAGAAGAAATTGCTTGTTACAAGCAATTTCTTCTTTTTCCACAATGTTTTCTCAAGTATAAAATCACATTGACGTAAAAACACAGGAAAGGGTTAAAGAAGAAGACGTTTATAGTTTTCACTATATAAGCCTATGTTAAACATGTGACAACAGGGAAGGGGCTAATTTTGATCCTTGGGCCATGATTTATACAATCTTAAAACAAGTCCACCAGATTATGCTACATACAAAATATCAAAGTTCTAGGCCCTCTCGTTTGGGAGAAGAAAAAAATTAAAATTTCAATTATATTAGCAAATGTTAAACTTGTTTCGTCCGGGAATTGGCTAAATTAGCCTTTTGGGACATAATTTATACAGTCTTGATAGAAATCCAACAGATGATGCTACATACCAAATATCAAAGCTCTAGACCCTCTCGTTAGGGAGAAAGAGATTTTTAAAGTTTTCACTATATAAGCCTATGAAGACTTGTGACGTCCGGGAACGGGCTAATTTTGACCCTGGGGTTATAGTTTATACATTATTGATAGAGGTCCACTAGGTGATGCGACAAACCAATTATCAGAGCTTTAGGTCTTTTGGTTTGGTAGAAAAATATCTTCAAAGTTGTAATTATGTAAACTTATGCATCCCCACAGCTTTGACCCTCCCCCGCCCCTCGACCCTCCCCCCACCCCCTCGACCCTCCCCCGCCCCCTCCCTCCTAGCACAGCCAATTCACGACATTTTTTTCCTTGTACAAACTTGATGGTCCTTGTCCTAAAGACTCTAAATACAAAATGTGAATCCAATCCAACAGCCGGTTAATGACAAAAAGATTTATAAAGAAGTATCCTTTTTGGCCCCTTTAGGCCCCCCAGCCGAGATTGTAGGTAGTAGATATGGTCATCCTGATTCGAAATCCGGTTGTCGACACTCTTGCATCATTGGAATGGCCACCAAAATATAAGATGGTTGCCATTGTATTTACTGTTCAATTATTTCTACCATATATACTCATAAAAAACATTTAAATCATTTTTCAAAAGTTTTGTTTGTTTGAATGAGGTTTTACGCCGCTTTCAACAATCTTTCAGTTATATCGCGGCGGCTGAAGCACCGAACAATGGATTCCTGGTAATTCTCACACCCGTAGCGCCATCACATCTTTGCCAAGCCTACAGCTGCTATCCCACATAGGTCTACGATTATCGACCCATTGGTGGGGGACAAATAGTCAGAAAGGATGAGTGCCGCCGTCGCTGATAGAACCCGGGACCTCTAGTTTGACAGCCCGACGCGCTACCAACTGCTCCTTTTTCCAAAAGTACTGAAAATATATTTCTTTCATTTTAACCCCCCCCCCCCCCGCCTGGATCAGCGTATGTGTAGTAATGTAATTCTGGAAACTCTGTGTAAAACAACAAATATGATACAAATCACGTCGGGGGTATCATATTGATTATATAGAAACGTTTGGTGATCAATGAGCTACAATGAAAACTTCAGCAAAAATGCAGAACAGCTTTCACAGGCCAATGACAAATAAAAATATAGACAAATACATGTCCATGTATATGAAAAGACCTAACCGGACTTTTGTTACTAAAATTGATTCAATAACTAAACAAATATTTTGTTTGCAATACATTAAATATCCCTTTACCCATTACCAGACGACAAAATTTGTTCAAAATTGCAAGGAACTGCAAAATAACAGTTTAAGAAATTTTAGATTTTTTCAACTTTCTGGGTAGAAAAAAATTGTGGAACATCAGGTAAATTGCTCATTGCAAGCAATTTCTTCATTTTACACAATGTTTACCCAAGGCAGTGTTTTACTCCTTCCCATTAGACAGGAGTGAAAATCAAGGTAAGCGGTGATCTGTGACACTTTGTTAGCTCATGATAGGATCACACGTACGAATCAAACATAGGAGTTTGTACTATAATCATACTTTCGGGACTTGAAATGACCTACGAACTACGAATCACTGACGTTCGAATAAGACAGTGTTTTATAACAAAGATGAAGAAGGAAAAAGATCGGGACCAAGAATACGAACGAACACATACCGACGAACCAGTGAAGTTCGAATTAACGAGTTTCTACTGCATGTATTCAAGTACACCTTAATTTTACACCAGCCATGGTGAAGAAAACTAAGCAGCAAACTTTCACTCTTTCTATTGCGAACCACAAAATTAAGTGAAAAGAAAACACTTAACAAACAAAGTTCACATCCGGTCTTACTAAATGATTTGATTGGTCCGACGAATATTTTCAGTTGTAGTCGTTATCCGCCGATTTGTGAATATTTTCCTTTGTGAGATGATCAGCTGCAGGCGTAGATGAGATATTGTGGTGGCTACGGCTTTATCAAACTGTACTTACGATATCTTGATCGAACATCGACGAAATAAGAATATATAGAGGATAACTGTTTGGTTTTCGTGTAAGATCGATTCACTTTTCACTGAGTGAACAACAAAATCTAAATGTTCACGAGTAGTAGAACCACAAGTGAAAATATGCTTTAGTTGTTCACGAAATGAAAGATAAATCGATCTTACACGAAACCAAACAATTAAATGTACTGTATTGATTTAATGCAAAACTGGAAAAAAGATATTATCGTTTGGGGCATAAATTCCAAACAACTCTACATTTTCGTCACCAGGATCTTTGGACCTGCTAAGACGACGTTCAGTAGAACACAATTAATATCATACCAAAAACAGTGAATTTATCACTTTGATAATTCCATTTTTTGGTGAGTTTTTTTAGAAATAAACGAGTGATAATCTACCATGAAATCTCGGTAATCTATCGGAAAGCGTTAACCCAATCCCTCTCAATAATGCTTTTAGACGCCCCCAAGAACAAAAGCTTTAGAAAACATTGTAGAAAATGAAGATATTGCTTGTTACAAGCAATTTCTTCATTATCCTCCATGTTTTATACCTTATAGATAAAAAAAAATCAAAATTCCATAAGCATTCAATTGTCGTCTGCAAATCTTTCATTTTGGACGGTCTAAATTGTTGTCGTAATGTAATAGCTCAAAGAAGCAATTCTACATGATAGTGAGAGACGGCCATTGTTCTAATTAATATCTGTTCAAATCTCTATGTAGTATATCTTTGTTGAATTCGCCTGTACCCTCAAACCTCTTTTGAATATTTTTAATATTTAACCTCCATAAATAAGATTTCAATAATTAATGATTTAATTGTTAGTTTCGTCTTTCAAAAACGAGCGATCTGATTGGTTGAAAAATTTAATTCATACCTCCATGAACAAAATTTTGAGTACGCAGCCATTTTGTATGCTTCCGCACAAAATAGTTCACTACAAAAAGGTATCAAAATTTGTTAAGTTGTTGCATTTTTGCTCGATGCTATTAAATTATAAGAAATGAAGAGAATATTTTTTGTTTTCATGGAGGTATGAACCGAAAAACCTAATCACACAATGTATGAATCCGCTTCGCGTATTCATACAGTGTGATTCGGTTTTTCGGTTCATACCTCCATGAAAACAAAAAATATTCTCTTCATCTCTTAAATGATTTAATTTTTAGTTTCGCCTATCAAAAACGAGCGTTCTGATTGGTCGAAAAAATTTATTCATAACTCAATGAACAAAATTTTTAGCTCGCAGCGATTTTGTATGCTTCCGCACAAAATAGTCCCATACAAAAAGGTATCAAAATTTGTAAAGCTTTTGTTTTTTTCTCTCGATGCTATCAAATTATAAGAAATGAAGAGAATATTCTTTGTTTTCAAGGAGGTATGAACCGAAAAACATAATCACACAATGTATGAATCCGCTTCGCGTATTCATACAGTGTGATTAGGTTTTTCGGTTCATACCTCCATGAAAACAAAAAAATATTCTCTTCATCTCTTAACACAAAACATAGTTTGGAGGACGAATATTTCAACTTAACATATTGAAATCTAAAATATACCATTTTTCTTCTCATCTGTAAACTAATAATGATAATAGTCGTCAATTGACGGATCCATTGCCACGCCTACTGACCTCCGATAGGAAATTCTAATTAGTTATTTAACACCTGGGATTTTTGGTGCTGTTATTTTGTTTTTTGGGGAGGGTGCAAAATTCATGATCAGTCACACGAAACAGAAGAATAAAATTGATTTGTTGGCGATCGAAACATAGATCCTACAGCTTCAATAAGCTGTGGTTACGTTGTTTAAGTCGCAAAACCAACAAAATTTGCTTATCTAAATTAAATGTCGAAGTTCAAAGTTCCCTTCTGTCCTGAATTATCGATGTGATTGGTCTGTCGATTTTTGTATTAACAGTGGCGGTCCGTCAATTGCCTAAAGATCTTACCGACTGGAGAAGACACGCTCGAAACATCTTTCCTTCTTGTGTGCCTTCGTATTTCTTGAAGCCTTTTCACGAAATCCACATAATATTCTCACTAATAACAATGGGATAGGATCACAAACTAATATTTTTGTCCCTCTTACGAATTTTGATAAAATGATTATCATTCGATTGCAAGAGTTCTAAGCCCGTCTAGTGATGAATAAAATCCTTTTTCAGAAACGCATTAAGATCACAGGGCTGGCAATACTGGAAGCTCTAGTTTTGGGTCTAAATTTTGTTTTTCAAATAATTCTATAACAACTGTTAATTGACAAGCACAAGGAGGTGGTAAAGACTAAGATCAGACTGCACATATGTGCAGTCTGATCTTAGTCTATACCACCTGAGAAAACAGGAATATTCCAGGTTTTTCATGACAATGGTTAAGATTAAACTCACGTCAGTAACACATTGAATTTTCCATGCGATACTATTGCATTCACAAATCATCACTATAAAGTTTTCAGCAACATTTCATGTACAACTGTTTTATGGGGCATATTTTTACATTTTCACCGTCATAAAAGTACATTCTTTATTGAAAGAAAGTGTTTATGTCTTAATATGACACCTGTTAGTGTTGCTATACCAACATCTTCAGAGCGAGATATGATGAAATTTGATGAATACTATCAAGATGTTCATTTAATAAAACCAGATTGGGCAGTATAGTTTGGGAAATGGTTGAAAAACTGAACCCATTCCCATTCAGTGACGCTTTTGTACGCCAGTAAAAGAAATGGGAAAGCATCGTCTGAAATGAAAATAATGCTGCAACAAGACATTTTTTCCTTTTCCACAATGTTTTCTACCCAGAAAGTTGAAAAAATCTAAAATTTCATTAACTTGAAATTGTCGTCTGCATCTCCTTTCAACTTGAACCAGTCTAAAATTTTGCTGTCTTGTAATGGGTTAATATTAAATTTCATGACATTTGCTGGCTAAGTTCGGGACAATCTATAGATAAATCCTATCAAATAAATTCAAAATGGTCCCCCTTTGTAAAAATGGCTGACATCAGACGAATTCGTTTGGACCTGAAATATCTTTGACACTAAAAGACAGAATGTAGGACAGATGAAATTTACTGTGCATGTTTATGTCCAGTTCAACGTATCTGTCAGGTTTTAACCCTTGTCATGCAGTATAAATTAGCTTATTGAATTGCTGTAAAATCAAAGGGCTGAAAGCACTGATAGAACTTGTTGTTCACAAATCAATATTTCTTTTGGAAATCAGCTTCATTAACAACTCTGGCAGGAGAAATACAAGTAGAAGGTGTAGACTAAGATCAGACTGCACTTATGTGCAGGCTGATCTTGGTCTATATCTCCTGCCAAAACCGGAATATTCCGGGTTCAGCATGACAAGGGTTAAATTGGCTGCAAGAACGTGTACTAACACTTGGATTGTTAAGATATGTTACGGCAACTATAACAATTAAAGTCAAATTATTTTTCTGATTTGCTAATGGCACGTTGTCTCGTGCTGATAAACATAATTCTGTCTAAAGGTTTAAAACTTACATATGGATCGGTGACATAAAATTTACCTAAAGTTTGACCTTTGACCTCTATCTTTGATCTTGGGCCTTGAGATGTAGGTTAGTACATGGTATTTTGTCTCATGGTTAGAATAATTATGCAAAATTATTTGAAATGCAGCCTGGTATGTGAGAGTAATATAACACAAATGTTATACTTCTATTTTGAGCTTTGACCTCTAAGTTTGGTATTGACCTTGAGATACAATTTTAAGATTTGCAAATGACAAATTGTCTATCACTGATATGTATTTCTGCTAGATTACTTGACAGTCGATCCATTTATAGAAGAAATATAGAGCGGGTAAGAATATTATACCAATTATTTGACCTTTGTAGAAAAAAAGTGAGGTATATTTTTGGCTCCATCTCTCAACCAAACATGCATATAAGATGTTTTAAGGCTCTCAAATGAAATTAAGTTGGTTCTGATCCGTAGCGCATGATTTAAACGGATCTTAAGTCTTTTTACAAGAATTATCATGATCAATACATGATTCTCTTCCTTTAACACATCCTCCTGCTTATATGTATGATATACCTATATCAACAATTATACAAAAAGAAAAATCCGTGAAATTTTAAGCAGAATATATAATTGAACCCGCACCTTTTGGCAGGATGATACCAGACAGTGGTCTAACATTCAGCAATGCAAGAAAATCAAAGCACTGGAAACGCTGGCTGTTACTCAGTATTTTTTTTTAATTAATTGAATAAACAAATTCTCACTTGAATTGGAAAAACATGGTTGTATACTTAGATCAGACAGCACAGCTGTGAAGTCTGTTCTTTATATATTCCTCCTTTAAAAACAGGAATATTCCGGGTTCAGCATGACAGAAGTTTAGATGAAGGTCATTTACGTAAACAAAATCAGAGAAAAAACATTGCCGCATTATTCAGATTTGTGTTCAAAGCTTCCCCGTGAAAGTGCGAACTTTATATACCCTGGTCAGGCTTATTCCGCATGCAGACGACATTTTATAGTTAATTGAATTTGTAAAATCTTCAAGTTAACTTCTTGATTACAATAATAAGTTCTATTCTGCTGTGCGGATTGCGCAGGCTGATCGGGATTTTAATATTTTTTCTCTACAAACTCGTTCTCTAATAACGAGTCCAACTTCTTTTCGATCTTATATTCTCCCAAAGTTCGACTAGATTCAAATAAAATAGTAAATTTGATCAACAACGATTTAACCTATCGCCGTACAACAAAATTTAGACTGGCCTGAATTGAAAGGCTTTAAAGACGACATTTTCAAGTTAATTAACCCATTTACAGACAACAAAATTTTATACCGGTCTTGATTGAAAGGTATTACAGACGAGATTTTCAAGATGGTTTAACTTTAAAAACTTTGTCTGTCTGAGTAGAAAGCATTGTGGAACGGGAAGAAATTGCTTGTCACGAGCAATTTATTCCTGTTCCACAGTGTTTTCTCAAGTTTCTTTTCGTGAGCGGTCTAAGAAATGCAGGTCTATGTGATGTTGGGTTAACAATAAATCATAACATTACAGAGAATGTACAATCCAAATAATTATTGAAAATCGAGATACAGTTTCTCACTCAAATTTCAAGTCCGTTCTCACTTTGAATTACTAGTAAACTATCAAATTTGATGGAGGCGAAGTTGTGTGTCTAATTGCAGTTTGAAATGAAGGACATTTATTCTAATCAACGCCGTAAGCATCGACAGTGGTACAAATCATGAGAAGAACTGTGATTAATTTGTTCTCTTCCTTGTAATTATTGCAGCTAGCTCGATTACCGATTAAGAAAACGTTAATTCTCTCTCGTATTTATAATCGGGCCTGAATAACCGTATGTTTGTAAACAAATTTTAGACGAGTCTATAGTTCAGCCAACCAAGACTGACAGTGACAAAAGGTTATCCAATAAAAATCCCTTTATGAACTTAATTTCAGGAAAAAAGTGTATGCACGTGACTTTAAGTTTTGAGTGGTTCTTTTCTAATTGTGGTGTTTTTTTACCAGTTAACCCTTTCCTGTTTTTAAAATTTTAGACTTGTCCAAATTCAAAGGGGTAGTAGACAACATTGTAAAGTAAGTGCAATTCAAAAAGTAACCATCTTATATGGTATAAAATATTGTGGCAAAAGAAGAAATTGCTTGTCACAAGCAATTTCTTCTTTTTCCAGAATGTTTTCTCATGTATAATTTCACAGGGACGTAAAAATCAGTGATTGTACGGGAAAGGGTTCATGTGTTGTGTCATTATTCATCTATACTGAAGTGACAAAAATCGCATAAATGAGTGTTTCAAAGTAGATGAACTTTTCTTTATAGTTCATTTTGGATGAAAATACGTAAAACATGCGTGCAGAAAATCGCATAACTTCTGTTAACCTATTCTAAAAAAAATCACGATTTTTTACGCACCGCAAGAAAAACAATTTTGAAAAGTATTGTGGTAAATAAAAAACACATTTTCTTCTATAGCCACAATGTTTTCTACCCTAAAGGTCAAATATGTTTTTTTCGGCCAACGAAGAAATACATAAATTCTCAATCTCGAATTTTTATTCAAATTACTCTTCGCTTTTAACAAAAGTTCTCGAAACTAGTGTGGTCTTTCTACCTAGCCATGAATTTAACTTTGAAATGACACGTAAGATCCAAATATTCTTAAATATTTATTTTACAAAATTTCCAGATGAGCCCTTTTTGTTTCACAACATTTGATTAATGTGATCCGTCTCACAAAAAGAGGATCGCACTGAAACAACGGAAAACAAATATTTTAAAAAAGAATTGACCAATCGCGTCTGCCAATCAAGGAATAAACCGACCAATCAAATAACTTATTCAGTCCGGACCTGAGATTATCAACTCCTACATTGGCGCCATTTTGATTACCTTTATCTAACTACCTAACTACAGCAGTTACGACGTTTAGGTCACCAACAAATATACTTTTTTGTTGCATGCTACTGGTCATAAATTTTCCAAAATAACGCTTGTATAAAATCGAAGCGGGACTTCCTGTCGGAGTTAATGGGCGGGGCCTAGGTAGTCAGTGGGCGGGGCCGGCGATCGGTCAGTTCAGGTCCAGCAGAGGCCATTTATGTACAGTATTTCGGGCGTAATGATAAAGTAAAGTTGTGTGTATAATGTCCGATACCATTGCTGTAACTGTAATATCATTATTCTGTATTGTTTGTTACCATGTATACGATCTTCAGATTTGGAAAATAAAGAATATATATGTTCACCTTTCGCGCCCCCTAGATTGTGCATTTTCCATTGACGAAACACATATTTTCTGTTTGTATTTAAGTTTTATGTCAATTAGATTTCAAATTTGGATTAGGTTTTCTTTTATCGTTTTAAGACAAGTAATTACCAAGAGTAAAGTCTCTCATGCGAATGCAACATCGTCTTTAGGAGATCAAAATGACGTACATACAGCTTTATCAATATGTATTTAAGATATTTAAGTCGCATAAAGACAACGCTGTTACCTTTCTTATATTTTATACACCATTATCGTGGCAGTTCATATACGGGATATGCATGCCCAAAAGCCATTAAACAGACAGAAAAAAATGTATTCACGCTATTTTAGTCGACTAAATACAACGCTATTACCTTTCTGGTATTTTATATACCATTATCATGGCAGGATACAGGATATACACGACTAAAAGTAAATAAGTAGACAGACAGAAGTAGAAAAATTACCAAAATGTCTTACCTCCTGACTTAAAATCTTTTTTGTGGCCATTAATATACAGAATATACACGTTAAAAAGTAATTAAGTAGACAGACAGAAATAGAAAAATGACTCAAAATGTCTTACCTCCTGACTAAAACTTTTTTGGAACGCTAGCCTTCGTTTTGCCGTGTCCGCGTCCGTACCTCGGTTAATATACGTCTCAATCATAACCGACATGATATATGTCTTATTATTTTCTGGTTTGAATTTAATTACAACAGAAAAAGCAACAAGACAAGCCTTATATCACTCTAATTTCCAAAATGTTTATTTCTTCTACAGAACTGAATTTGTCCCGTTTATGAATAAAGTGAGCTTTTCTTCTTTCGTGTCAAAAGTCTTTAAGGTCAATCCAGAGACTACAATAATTCTATCGGTGCTTTATGTGACGCTGTTCTGTCATCGGTGAATCTGGCAAGACTGAAAAATTCTGTGATTCTGTACCCTTTTTATCATCGGGTATTGATTAACGTTTGCTTATATAAATCGAGACTGCTCTGTGAAAAAGTAACTTTCAGATCGTTTTAACTTTTGAACGGAGCTCGTGTGTGCGTGCATGTGTGGGTGTGTGTATACAAATATATATGCGTGATTTTACGGAACGGTATTTTACATTCTATCTATTTCTCATGCTATCATTAACAGTTGGCTAATCACTTACCTTATTAATCATCATCATTTATTAGTACAATTATAATCATAAGCATTAAGTTTATGATAGATATTATTACCTCTTGAACTGGCATACATTGTTTCAGAATGCCTCGTTGTAAATAAGCTCTTCTTTATATTGCTTTTGAATGTTAAAGTATCACCCTTTCCTGATTGATCCGTGATTTTTACGTCCCCGTAATTTTTTATAGAAGCAAGCAAGCAATTTCTTCTTTTTCCACAAAATTTTCTACGCTACTAAATGTTTTTTGTTTTTTTTTTTTTTTTTTTTTTGTTTTTGTTTTTTTCAAACAAAGCCAGATCTAAATTTTTGTCTGCAAAACCCTTGAAATTGGACAGGTCTAACGTTTAGCAGAACAGGAAAGGGTTAACGAGCTATCTTCTCTAAATAAAGATTTTATTATTATTGTTAATATTATTGTTATAGATGAATGTTCACACCAAATGTAATAGACGGATCGCTTGCCACGCCAACAGAGCTTCGACAGGAAGTTCGCGTTGAATATTAAGCAACGGTTGTTGTTTTTTGTAAAGTTTCTGGCCAGTACCATGCAACCAAAACAGTTAAATGGTTGGCTGGCGACAAAAGCGTCCTAATAACAGCTTGAATAAACTATAGTACCTATACTTTAGTCGAGAATCCAACTAAAAATCTTCATATAAATGCCAATTTATGTAACAATGTAATATGTAATATATAAAGCAATTAGGAAAACATTGTGGAAAATGAATAAATTGCTTGTTGCTATCAATTTCTTCATTTCCAAAATGTCTTCAACTCAGAAAGTTGAAAACTTTAAATTTTCTCATACTTGAAATTATCGTCTGCAATATATTTGAATTTTGACTGGTCTAAAATTTTGTCGTTTGGTAATGGGTTAAATAGCTGTCATCATGACATTGAGAATGACGGATACCGACTCATAAAGGAAGTTCGACTTAGATATGCGTTATTTTGAAAAAATACGGTCATTTGCATTCAACAAAAAATTTGAAAAGGTTTATGGGCGACCTAAACGAAGTTATTACAGCTTGAGCAAGTTGTACAATGTTAAAGTCGCAAAACTAACAAAAAATTGTAACTTCAATGCCGGAGTTCAAAACTGACTTCTGGTATAATTTAATGATTTGATTGGTCGATTGATTCTTTGATTGACAGAAGAGACCCGTAACTCTGGTAGTAAAACACTTGTTTAGAAGGCAAAAAACACTTTTGTAGATAGGGAATCCTTTATTCTTGTTGTTGTTGTTGATATTGTTGTTTTATGAAAAGCGATCTAAATCAACACTGTAATATTTTTTATGATTGAATAAACAACGCCCATTTCTAATGGTAAAGAGCTGTGGAGTTGTAGCTTCAATCCCGTTTTAAATCAAGCTAACTACCAAAATATAGGTGCTCCGACGATAACTTAATCAATATCAAGACGAAAAACATTTTACAAGTATAGATTCGAAAAAAGTTTAGACTGTACTTAATTCAAAAAGTTGCAGGCGGCAATTTCAAGTCAGCGGAATTTTTAGAAATCTTTGTCTTTATGGTAGGAGCAATGTTGTTACAAGCAATTTCTTCATTTTCTATAATGTAAATCCAAAGCTTTTTTTAATGGGGTGTCAAAAGCGTCGTTGTGTGGGAATTGGCTAAAGTGCAATTTATCTATTTGTCGAAATATTCCCGATATCTAGACATCTTCAGAGCGTCAAACCGCTCGGTTGTGTAAAAATGTGTTAATAAATCGAGGGTCTAGTAGAACCTAAGCCGACGGCGATTGTGGGAAAACTCTGTCCATTAATATTAACGATTTTTACTCACATTTCAAATAATTTATTTTATATGACCATACAGGCCAACTTGTTTATAGGAATTCGTTCAAGCGGGTGTCCGTGCGGTATAGAATTCGAGCATGACGTCATATCCGATTTCCGGGAAACTGTGAATGGGAGCTCCCACGCTTTTAGTCAGAAAGAAAATAAAGTGGGACAAACTTTAATAGATCTAGCGGAAGTTGTCTTTAACGAGTCAATGTTGAGAGCTATTATTATAGTTAAGTAAATATTTTGTGGTATATTTCTTACGCAGTTTCATTGATAGAAAAATAGCCGCCGTCATAGCGCTGTCGGAAGCGCATCAGACTCACAATCTCCAATCATGGGATATCTTTGGATCGATCCCCGGGGAAGGCATTTGTCACGATTTTTTAACTAAGCGACTCTACTAATAGTGGTGGTACTGGTGTGAGAAATACCAGGAATCCATTAAAATTAGGTGCTCCAGCCGCCGCGATATGACTGTTAAAAGTGGCGTTAAGCCCCATTCAATAAATCATTGATTGGAAAACCTTTAGATTACCTCTTTTATGTGTGTGTGTCAGAAGAGAATCAACGAATGTCAGAAAGTGATTTTTCAGGAACAAAATTAGGGCTTTGAAAGGAGTAGAGTATGATCAACAAAAACTCGTGAGTGGGCAACCAGAAGCAGCAGCCAAAAGTTCTTACAGCTTCACATGAAAACAACGTCGGACGAAAAATAGCTTCTTCTACTTCTTTGGTCTGAAAGGTACAAACTATTAAAGTAAGAAGTTTATTCATGGTAAAATGGAAATTCCTCTTGGTGAATTTTCTTGCTAATTCTTCATTCGACTTCTAAAGCAATAAAATGTAGACTGCTTTATCCTATAGCGCACTAAATAGGTCAAAATTCCTCTTCAGTTAGTACATGCTAAAATAAACGCGTGCATGCGTAAATATAACAGGTGCACTCACAAAATTCACGCGTGTGTGAATTATTACTGAACGTTCAATGGTATAAAATGTGTGCGTATGCCTTAATTACACGTGCACGCACAATGTTAAGGTGTTTACTTTTAACGCGTCCACGCTCATAATTTAAAAGTGCACGCATTTATTAACGCGTGCACTTTTAAAATATATGCGCGCACGCTTGAATTAACGGGTTTAACTATATCATTTACGAATGCACGCGTTCTATGAGCTAAGACGACTTAAATGGGATTTTTGATCAAAACGATACACCATATTATCCACCCAAAACTCGAGTTTGCTTGTAGGAGTAGTGACTGAATAAGATCTTTAGATTTTAAAAACCCTAAATACTTTATACACTTGAACATTTCAAGCATGGAACTTAAACGTGTTGGGAGAGGATCTGTTTGAAATGAGCTACAAAAAATACCGTTTATTGTAGAGGTGTATCCGATGCTCTCAGACCATCTGTCGTGTTCTATATCTTAGCTATACGGTATCTTGCCGGGGTATATGACCATTTATTCCCGGCTGGAGAATACGATGTCACCCGAGCCACAGCCGAGGAATAAATCGTCACGTATCCAGGTAAGAAACCGTATAACGAATTCATTACACTATAAAGTTTGAAACTTAATTTTCATCGCGTTACCCATATAGGGCTTCTATGGGTATCAAATTAAGCCAAAATATCCATCCCCCTAAGGCGCCTTTTATTAAATTTTATGACTTCATATATTCCATGAAATAGGTTGATAGTTTCGAGAATGGAGAAAGCCTGGACTAATATGAAACGAAATCATATTTATTTATGTTGAAAAGTTTAATGTACTTCTGAAATGCCAAAATTATGTTGACAAAGCACATCAATACTCATGGTGTCAGAAAGCGAGATTGTGTGGTAATGGATTAAATTACACAGTTTATTTTCACTAACTATTTCATTGAAACCAGTAAGAATAAGGTCAGTATTGATATTTCCATGTCGAATGTTCGCCAAGGAATGAAAAAACAATGTTTGGAACTAAGAAAAGAACACCAAACTTCCGGAAATTCGCACATGCATGACGTGATTGGCATTATTGACGGAAAATTAGTTTGCAATCTTCTTGGTCCGAAGGAGTTTTGAGCGGCAGCGAAATATTAATGCGATTGACAAAGCCGTGTATCATCGTTGGTCTGTGTTAGAATGTCATCATAGAAATAGACGTAGGCACATTGTTGTATGCTCATAATAAACCCAAATTTGCTCGAATTTGCATGTAACCCAAAATGCTGGCCTACAACTCTGATCCGCCCCAATCAAACACCACACCTTCTCAGGTCCTACATTAGTCGGTGCGATCCTGTTAAGGTACAATAGTGAGGGAAAATGAAGAACTTTCTTTTTACAAAATATTGTTGGATGAAATAACATTAGTTCTACGATGTTTAAAAAAATTATATACATAATTATAACTTTACATTTAACCCTCTAGACAATTTTTCGTAATTGGGTCTGGACACGTTGAATCATCCCCCGAACCCCACAACACCTACCCCACCCCTACCACACACACATGCGCGCGCGCTTGGTATGGCAATGTCTTTCTTAATTATACGGTGGCTTAGGCCTAATTCGTATAAAAAAATCATATATCTCACAAAAGATCATTATATAGTACTTTTGTGAAAGTAGTAACATATAGAATGAATTTAGTTATTGTTATCCAGTATTTTGTTAAACGGAATTGTTCGCTTATAGACCTACCAAGGTTAGAAATTGTTAATTTAAATATTTAAAAAAGGGAAAAGAAAACAATAAATTAAAAAAATGATGCCAAACTAATTGTTTTCGCATACGCAACATTTTAGTGTTACCAGATACCGTTTTTAACACAATTAGCACCAAATATAGAATTATACACTGGAGCGGGTCAAAGAAAAGGCTGCTAAAGCTATAGCGATAATGTCTGAAAATGTTAGGCCAGGTGGAGTAGCTGATCGGCAAATTAATTGGATTCCAGTGATGTTAAATAGGCAAATTTTCATACGATAATCAGTGAACCGTCACATACATAAACAGTTGCCACCATTTGATAGCATTAGAGCAACTATGCCATAAATCGGCTGTAAGATCACTAGTGCATCACATGCCTATTTTTTTCCACGCAATGATTTTTTTTTCTCTTTTCAACATATACAGCGGAATGACATGTCGCAGAGTTGATGACAAATTTTCAAGGAGCCTTTCCACACTAATTTTGTGTTTGGGTTAGAGTTATCTGCCCTTGACTGGTGTACGTTACTTTCAGTTTTACGTTATTTTCAGCGTTTATCCTTGAAAATGGTGTTACTTGTCGTAACCTATAGAACCATTTTCCCACAAAGCGATATGCACAACGGGTTTTCTTTAAAAAAAAGACAATGGAATAATCAAATATTAACGCTGAATAATGCGTCAAATTGGTTGAATTTCAGAAGACTTATTTCTGAATTTCAAAAAATCTTCCTTTTTATTAAATAACTTTTTACTTTTCCCTAATATTTCTACACGCAAAAGATCAGGGTACCTATCCACGCAAATAAAGGAGAATTCAAATGATGTTGATTCAAATGAGTACCTACAACATAAGGCTTATGACAGTATTGGTGAAATATTTAAATCAAAATACTGATTAGTCCTCTATATGTAGCTCTGCAGATTTCCGAAAGGTGACATTATTTCAGCGCATATAATTTTTTTCTGTCTCGTTAGACCGCCGTCTTAGTATATAAGTACCAGAATAGACCTTGCGCCGACTTTAAAATCGACGCCATTTATAGATCAATCAAATTGGTAAAATAATCTTATAGGCTTTGATATTTTATCTTACCTTTCCATACAATTGTATTTGATAGAACATCTCATTTTTTATCTTTTTTAAATAAAGGGTAGGTGTTTAGATATTTCTTTTTATGTATCCTTTCCACTTTATAATTTTTTGGAACATTTTACCTTTATCCTCCGTTGAGAGTCTCTTACAAGTTATACCGATGGTATAAGGATTATGATGACCGTTTTGTCCTTAGATGTCAATCTGCATTTCTAATAGATACACACTAAAATGAGGCGTTACTATTTTTCGTTCACATATGTTTGTCCAAGCACATGTTCGATGACTTTGGGAGACATAACGTCTTAATTTTTACTTCAACTATAAAATATCATAAAAACATCATCACATGTATTAATTCATTACCAGACGGCAAAATATAGACTGATCCAATTTGAAAGAAGTTGCAGACGACAAACTTAATTTTGGGAAATATCGGATTTATCCACAATGTTTTCCCAATTCTTTTTTTTTTTTTGGGCGTATAAAAGCGTTATTGTGTAGTGATGGGTTCAATGATTAACCCACATGTGTTTTATTCTGGATTTTTAATAACGTACAAAAGTCATAGTCACTAAAAAATAATGTAAAACTTGTCACTGCTGCCATTTTTTACGAGAACGGGATGCTTTTACAAAGACGCTGGTTCAATACTTTGTAACATTACACATCTCCTTTTACGAAAACCAGTTGCCTTATAATTCTTTTCTTTGGGCGTATAAAAGCGTTATTGTGTAGTGATGGGTTCAATGATTAACCCACATGTGTTTTTATTCTGGATTTTTTAATAACGTACAAAAGTCATAGTCACTAAAAAATAATGTAAAACTTATCACTGCTGCCATTTTTTACGAGAACGGGATGCTTTTACAAAGACGTCTCATTTTTTATCTTTTTTAAATAAAGGGTAGGTGTTTAGATATTTCTTTTTATGTATCCTTTCCCCTTTATAATTTTTTGGAACATTTTACCTTTATCCTCCGTTGAGAGTCTCTTACAAGTTATACCGATGGTATACGGATTATGATGACCGTTTTGTCCTTAGATGTCAATCTGCATTTCTAATAGATACACACTAAAACGAGGCGTTACTATTTTTCGTTCACATATGTTTGTCCAAGCACATGTTCGATGACCTTGGGAGACATAACGTCTTAATTTTTACTTCAACTATAAAATATCATAAAAACATCATCACATGTATTAATTCATTACCAGACGGCAAAATATAGACTGATCCAATTTGAAAGAAGTTGCAGACGACAAACTAAATTTTGGGAAATATCGGATTTATCCACAATGTTTTCCCAATTCTTTTCTTTGGGCGTATAAAAGCGTTATTGTGTAGTGATGGGTTCAATGATTAACCCACATGTGTTTTTATTCTGGATTTTTTAATAACGTACAAAAGTCATAGTCACTAAAAAATAATGTAAAACTTATCACTGCTGCCATTTTTTACGAGAACGGGATGCTTTTACAAAGACGCTGGTTCAATACTTTGTAACATTACACATCTCCTTTTACAGAAACCAGTTGCCTTATAATTCTTTTCTTTGGGCGTATAAAAGCGTTATTGTGTAGTGATGGGTTCAATGATTAACCCACATGTGTTTTTATTCTGGATTTTTTAATAACGTACAAAAGTCATAGTCACTAAAAAATAATGTAAAACTTATCACTGCTGCCATTTTTTACGAGAACGGGATGCTTTTACAAAGACGCTGGTTCAATACTTTGTAACATTACACATCTCCTTTTACGAAAACCAGTTGCCTTATAATTCTTTTCTTTGGGCGTATAAAAGCGTTATTGTGTAGTGATGGGTTCAATGATTAACCCACATGTGTTTTTATTCTGGATTTTTTAATAACGTACAAAAGTCATAGTCACTAAAAAATAATGTAAAACTTATCACTGCTGCCATTTTTTACGAGAACGGGATGCTTTTACAAAGACGCTGGTTCAATACTTTGTAACATTACACATCTCCTTTTACGGAAACCAGTTGCCTTATAATTCTTTTCTTTGGGCGTATAAAAGCGTTATTGTGTAGTGATGGGTTCAATGATTAACCCACATGTGTTTTTATTCTGGATTTTTTAATAACGTACAAAAGTCATAGTCACTAAAAAATAATGTAAAACTTATCACTGCTGCCATTTTTTACGAGAACGGGATGCTTTTACAAAGACGCTGGTTCAATACTTTGTAACATTACACATCTCCTTTTACGGAAACCAGTTGCCTTATAAAAATATCCGTTCCCGTACAGAATGGGAGATGCACAATATTGTTCCTACATTATCATATACATAAATGCATCTCTGTTGGTTAAAAAAAATTCCCGAATCCAAGTGCCTGTGGATTAACCTATTTACAATAAGATATGCCCGCACGAAAATGCTATACCTCTGCAAATTATCGAACATAGCATGCACAAATATCGCATGAGACGTATTTTGGAATACATATCCCTTAAAATGTAGAAATAATAGAGACAAGATTCTGAAAAATAATTTAGATACATCATTTTTTAAAAATTTCTCTTGCAACATGAAAAAAAAATCAATCTGCCATTTAACGTAAGGGAAAAAAGTTGGCTCTTTGCGGCTGTCAATCAAATAACCTGTCGATCAATCAAATCATTCATATAGACCGGGTTTTGTTATTGTTGTTGTTATTGATCTGTTATTGATTTTTTATTATCATTATTTATTTTTGTTGTTGATTTTGTTGTGGTTTATTGTGTCCTTTTTGGGGATGGGGTGGGGGGTATTTGTCGTTCTTCGGATTGATCCTTAAAACGGACCCGTTTCCAGAGCCCCAAAATTGTCATTTTTCCCTAAAATTGGATAAGATAATTTCCAATGCAATATCATTTCCTGATGTTTAAGGGAATTCGACTTTTTGTTGTTCGATAATATTTTGAGCTAGAAATATCCGAGATGTCATTTGTAAAATTTGGAATTCTCGTAGATCGGTTTAATGTAGTCACATGGTCCCGAGTTATTGATATAAGATTGTTCTGAATCCGGGATCCAGTGGATTTATTTCGGATAACTCGGAAGTAAAGTTGCTTCGAAAGTAGCTTATCTAAGAATAGATTGGTCTTTTAGACCACCTACCTGTTCCGAGATATTTATTTGACCTAATTATTAAAGGCTTTATATCAATTATTGTTTTATTTTATTTCTTTACATTTGCTTTTTCCTGTCCTAGTAATTAAAGCACCGATTACCAAATTTAAGGGTCCCTCAAACCAATCACTTGATATTTTTAATGATTGTACCCAATTTTGGAGGGTACTGAAATATTTTCTAGTCCAGTTTCAAAGTTAGACCAGTCTAAAGTTATGTCAACCTGTAATGTGTAACACCCCAAACTTGTTCACCTACCAAGGGGAACAAAATCCCTTAATATTTCTAGTAGACACACTGTGTAACTGACATTAGTTTTCACAGGAGTCGAAAATGAGTCAAAATGAGCCCAAACAGTAAATATAACGATAAAAAGATTAACCCTTTCCTGTTTTGCAAAAATTTTCACTGGTCTAAATTCAAAGGTTATGCAGACGAAAATTCATAGTGGATTTAAATTGACAAATAACCATTCAGTAGGGAAGAAAATATTGTGGAAATAGAAGAAATTGCTTGTTACAAGCAATTTCTTCTTTTTCTACAATGTTTTCACAGTTATAAAATCACAGGGACGTAAAAACCAGGGATTGAACAAGAAAGGGTTATATCAAAAGGGTTTCACAAAAACCTACAACAATTCTAAGCTGTTCCAGCAAAGAGAAGATTGGAGATCAAGAGGAAACTGAAAGAAAGGACATGTCTGATTTTAATCTATTTTAATAGAAAGATTCTTAGTTCATTTTACATTGAAATCACTTTAGAGGCCTTGTAGTAAATCATACACAGGACTTAAACAATGACGAAAATATTTTCCCAATTTCTAACAAATAACGCATTTTCCCAATAAGCCTGATTTCGGACCCGTTCCCAGAACTATCAAAACGCTGCTGAGACCGTGATTGAATTTAAACTCCAACCTTGGTCGACATTTATGAGATGCATTTTAAGGTTTAGCGACGGAAACATCGTAACTGCAGCTTATTTAAGTTGTAATTACGACGTTTAGGTCGCCAACCAACCATTTTAATATTTTGTTACATTTTACTGGCCAAACTTTTTGCAAAATATCGCCGTTCATTATCGAAATGGAACTTCCTGTCCAAGTCACTGGGCGTGGCTTGCGACGTCAGTGGGTGTGGCTAGGGATCCGCCAATTCCAAAACTTCGTACGCCTTTAGCCCTTTCCTGTTTTTGGAAATTTTAGACTAGTCCAAATTATAAGAGTTTGCAGACGACAATGAAAACTGGATGCCATTTGAAATGAAACCATCCTATGTGGCAGAAAATATTGTGGAAAAAGGAGAAATTGCTTGTTACAAGCAATTTCTTCTTTTTCCACAATGTTTTCTCCAGTATAAAATCACAGCAACGTAAAATCCCGTATTTGAACAGGAAAGGGTTAATGCCTATATAAGAGAAAGTTTGAGCTTTTTTTTTTTTTTTTTTTCTGCTGTTGTTGTTGTTGTTGTTATTGCATTCAGTTTTTTGGTATGCCGCGGTAACAAATTTCTTTATTTGCATCGGATCTTAGAACATAAAAATTGATTAGTTCATTTGACGTGTAAGAAAGAGTTAAACCAATAATTGTGTAGTAAATCATCAAACGATAAAAATACGCATCAAGGTTTGATTAAACTGACTCGCGCCGCTCCTTTTTTTTATTTCGGTTCTCCTACTTACGGATGGGTTTTTACCCCTAATTACATATCCTTACTCATTACATGTCGCTATTTATTATGAAACATAAAAAAACTGTCGTAATTCGATTGGTTAATAAACGCTTAAAGTCTTATGTATGGCACTGTAGTATGGCAGCACGCATTTTCTCTATGGATCCTTGACATTCCTTTTAGATAAGGGACATATTTTGTGTCGTATTTCTTCCCTAAAGTGCGTTTTTACATGATTTTGGTATACAGATATATAAAGGTCAAATGTTACTTTTTTTCTAAATTATCTTTGTAATGTATTCTAGCTGGGCGTCACACTTTTAAAATCCCCTTCTGCAGGGTCTTTCTAAAGAGTGGAGAGAGTGTTCACCCGTGTTATTGCACAGCTCCATTAATCTAATAAATATGTAGCCGCAAAAACCATCAACAAGAGTACAAAATACCTAAACTCTTCAAAATCGTCCGGTTACATTTACCCATGCTTAAGCCGACACAATTTAATCATTTCTAAAGAACATTCAAATTTTCAACTCAAATAAAAATAATTACCAATTATTTCTCCATTCCCGATACTGTCGTTCTATTTCGTAGAATACACGACGTCGCATCCTTTGATAAGAATGGGTATTTTAGTTTACATTCATGTCTATTGAAGTCCTTTTAAAATACGGTTTCTTATCGGGGTATATGACGATTTATTCCCGGCTAAAGAAAACGATGTCAACCCTCGTGTTCGGCTCGGGTGACATCAATTTTTCTAGACGGGAGTCAGTTGTCTTATACCCAGGCAAGAAACCGTATAACTAAAAATATGAACTGTCAGATATTTCTCTCATTTCAGGACTTATATTTTTTTTCTTCTTTTTTTTTAGGGAAATCAAACACCACACCTTCTCAGGTCCTACATTAGTCGGTGCGATCCTGTTAAGGTACAATAGTGAGGGAAAATGAAGAACTTTCTTTTTACAAAATATTGTTGGATGAAATAACATTAGTTCTACGATGTTTAAAAAAATTATATACATAATTATAACTTTACATTTAACCCTCTAGACAATTTTTCGTAATTGGGTCTGGACACGTTGAATCATCCCCCGAACCCCACAACACCTACCCCACCCCTACCACACTCACATGCGCGCGCGCTTGGTATGGCAATGTCTTTCTTAATTATACGGTGGCTTAGGCCTAATTCGTATAAAAAAATCATATATCTCACAAAAGATCATTATATAGTACTTTTGTGAAAGTAGTAACATATAGAATGAATTTAGTTATTGTTATCCAGTATTTTGTTAAACGGAATTGTTCGCTTATAGACCTACCAAGGTTAGAAATTGTTAATTTAAATATTTAAAAAAGGGAAAAGAAAACAATAAATTAAAAAAATGATGCCAAACTAATTGTTTTCGCATACGCAACATTTTAGTGTTACCAGATACCGTTTTTAACACAATTAGCACCAAATATAGAATTATACACTGGAGCGGGTCAAAGAAAAGGCTGCTAAAGCTATAGCGATAATGTCTGAAAATGTTAGGCCAGGTGGAGTAGCTGATCGGCAAATTAATTGGATTCCAGTGATGTTAAATAGGCAAATTTTCATACGATAATCAGTGAACCGTCACATACATAAACAGTTGCCACCATTTGATAGCATTAGAGCAACTATGCCATAAATCGGCTGTAAGATCACTAGTGCATCACATGCCTATTTTTTTCCACGCAATGATTTTTTTTTCTCTTTTCAACATATACAGCGGAATGACATGTCGCAGAGTTGATGACAAATTTTCAAGGAGCCTTTCCACACTAATTTTGTGTTTGGGTTAGAGTTATCTGCCCTTGACTGGTGTACGTTACTTTCAGTTTTACGTTATTTTCAGCGTTTATCCTTGAAAATGGTGTTACTTGTCGTAACCTATAGAACCATTTTCCCACAAAGCGATATGCACAACGGGTTTTCTTTAAAAAAAAGACAATGGAATAATCAAATATTAACGCTGAATAATGCGTCAAATTGGTTGAATTTCAGAAGACTTATTTCTGAATTTCAAAAAATCTTCCTTTTTTATTAAATAACTTTTTACTTTTCCCTAATATTTCTACACGCAAAAGATCAGGGTACCTATCCACGCAAATAAAGGAGAATTCAAATGATGTTGATTCAAATGAGTACCTACAACATAAGGCTTATGACAGTATTGGTGAAATATTTAAATCAAAATACTGATTAGTCCTCTATATGTAGCTCTGCAGATTTCCGAAAGGTGACATTATTTCAGCGCATATAATTTTTTTCTGTCTCGTTAGACCGCCGTCTTAGTATATAAGTACCAGAATAGACCTTGCGCCGACTTTAAAATCGACGCCATTTATAGATCAATCAAATTGGTAAAATAATCTTATAGGCTTTGATATTTTATCTTACCTTTCCATACAATTGTATTTGATAGAACATCTCATTTTTTATCTTTTTTAAATAAAGGGTAGGTGTTTAGATATTTCTTTTTATGTATCCTTTCCACTTTATAATTTTTTGGAACATTTTACCTTTATCCTCCGTTGAGAGTCTCTTACAAGTTATACCGATGGTATAAGGATTATGATGACCGTTTTGTCCTTAGATGTCAATCTGCATTTCTAATAGATACACACTAAAATGAGGCGTTACTATTTTTCGTTCACATATGTTTGTCCAAGCACATGTTCGATGACTTTGGGAGACATAACGTCTTAATTTTTACTTCAACTATAAAATATCATAAAAACATCATCACATGTATTAATTCATTACCAGACGGCAAAATATAGACTGATCCAATTTGAAAGAAGTTGCAGACGACAAACTTAATTTTGGGAAATATCGGATTTATCCACAATGTTTTCCCAATTCTTTTTTTTTTTGGGCGTATAAAAGCGTTATTGTGTAGTGATGGGTTCAATGATTAACCCACATGTGTTTTATTCTGGATTTTTTAATAACGTACAAAAGTCATAGTCACTAAAAAATAATGTAAAACTTGTCACTGCTGCCATTTTTTACGAGAACGGGATGCTTTTACAAAGACGCTGGTTCAATACTTTGTAACATTACACATCTCCTTTTACGAAAACCAGTTGCCTTATAATTCTTTTCTTTGGGCGTATAAAAGCGTTATTGTGTAGTGATGGGTTCAATGATTAACCCACATGTGTTTTTATTCTGGATTTTTTAATAACGTACAAAAGTCATAGTCACTAAAAAATAATGTAAAACTTATCACTGCTGCCATTTTTTACGAGAACGGGATGCTTTTACAAAGACGTCTCATTTTTTATCTTTTTTAAATAAAGGGTAGGTGTTTAGATATTTCTTTTTATGTATCCTTTCCCCTTTATAATTTTTTGGAACATTTTACCTTTATCCTCCGTTGAGAGTCTCTTACAAGTTATACCGATGGTATACGGATTATGATGACCGTTTTGTCCTTAGATGTCAATCTGCATTTCTAATAGATACACACTAAAACGAGGCGTTACTATTTTTCGTTCACATATGTTTGTCCAAGCACATGTTCGATGACCTTGGGAGACATAACGTCTTAATTTTTACTTCAACTATAAAATATCATAAAAACATCATCACATGTATTAATTCATTACCAGACGGCAAAATATAGACTGATCCAATTTGAAAGAAGTTGCAGACGACAAACTAAATTTTGGGAAATATCGGATTTATCCACAATGTTTTCCCAATTCTTTTCTTTGGGCGTATAAAAGCGTTATTGTGTAGTGATGGGTTCAATGATTAACCCACATGTGTTTTTATTCTGGATTTTTTAATAACGTACAAAAGTCATAGTCACTAAAAAATAATGTAAAACTTATCACTGCTGCCATTTTTTACGAGAACGGGATGCTTTTACAAAGACGCTGGTTCAATACTTTGTAACATTACACATCTCCTTTTACAGAAACCAGTTGCCTTATAATTCTTTTCTTTGGGCGTATAAAAGCGTTATTGTGTAGTGATGGGTTCAATGATTAACCCACATGTGTTTTTATTCTGGATTTTTTAATAACGTACAAAAGTCATAGTCACTAAAAAATAATGTAAAACTTATCACTGCTGCCATTTTTTACGAGAACGGGATGCTTTTACAAATACGCTGGTTCAATACTTTGTAACATTACACATCTCCTTTTACGAAAACCAGTTGCCTTATAATTCTTTTCTTTGGGCGTATAAAAGCGTTATTGTGTAGTGATGGGTTCAATGATTAACCCACATGTGTTTTTATTCTGGATTTTTTAATAACGTACAAAAGTCATAGTCACTAAAAAAAATGTAAAACTTATCACTGCTGCCATTTTTTACGAGAACGGGATGCTTTTACAAAGACGCTGGTTCAATACTTTGTAACATTACACATCTCCTTTTACGGAAACCAGTTGCCTTATAATTCTTTTCTTTGGGCGTATAAAAGCGTTATTGTGTAGTGATGGGTTCAATGATTAACCCACATGTGTTTTTATTCTGGATTTTTTAATAACGTACAAAAGTCATAGTCACTAAAAAATAATGTAAAACTTATCACTGCTGCCATTTTTTACGAGAACGGGATGCTTTTACAAAGACGCTGGTTCAATACTTTGTAACATTACACATCTCCTTTTACGGAAACCAGTTGCCTTATAAAAATATCCGTTCCCGTACAGAATGGGAGATGCACAATATTGTTCCTACATTATCATATACATAAATGCATCTCTGTTGGTTAAAAAAAATTCCCGAATCCAAGTGCCTGTGGATTAACCTATTTACAATAAGATATGCCCGCACGAAAATGCTATACCTCTGCAAATTATCGAACATAGCATGCACAAATATCGCATGAGACGTATTTTGGAATACATATCCCTTAAAATGTAGAAATAATAGAGACAAGATTCTGAAAAATAATTTAGATACATCATTTTTTTAAAATTTCTCTTGCAACATGAAAAAAAAATCAATCTGCCATTTAACGTAAGGGAAAAAAGTTGGCTCTTTGCGGCTGTCAATCAAATAACCTGTCGATCAATCAAATCATTCATATAGACCGGGTTTTGTTATTGTTGTTGTTATTGATCTGTTATTGATTTTTTATTATCATTATTTATTTTTGTTGTTGATTTTGTTGTGGTTTATTGTGTCCTTTTTGGGGATAGGGTGGGGGGTATTTGTCGTTCTTCGGATTGATCCTTAAAACGGACCCGTTTCCAGAGCCCCAAAATTGTCATTTTTCCCTAAAATTGGATAAGATAATTTCCAATGCAATATCATTTCCTGATGTTTAAGGGAATTCGACTTTTTGTTGTTCGATAATATTTTGAGCTAGAAATATCCGAGATGTCATTTGTAAAATTTGGAATTCTCGTAGATCGGTTTAATGTAGTCACATGGTCCCGAGTTATTGATATAAGATTGTTCTGAATCCGGGATCCAGTGGATTTATTTCGGATAACTCGGAAGTAAAGTTGCTTCGAAAGTAGCTTATCTAAGAATAGATTGGTCTTTTAGACCACCTACCTGTTCCGAGATATTTATTTGACCTAATTATTAAAGGCTTTATATCAATTATAGTTTTATTTTATTTCTTTACATTTGCTTTTTCCTGTCCTAGTAATTAAAGCACCGATTACCAAATTTAAGGGTCCCTCAAACCAATCACTTGATATTTTTAATGATTGTACCCAATTTTGGAGGGTACTGAAATATTTTCTAGTCCAGTTTCAAAGTTAGACCAGTCTAAAGTTATGTCAACCTGTAATGTGTAACACCCCAAACTTGTTCACCTACCAAGGGGAACAAAATCCCTTAATATTTCTAGTAGACACACTGTGTAACTGACATTAGTTTTCACAGGAGTCGAAAATGAGTCAAAATGAGCCCAAACAGTAAATATAACGATAAAAAGATTAACCCTTTCCTGTTTTGCAAAAATTTTCACTGGTCTAAATTCAAAGGTTATGCAGACGAAAATTCATAGTGGATTTAAATTGACAAATAACCATTCAGTAGGGAAGAAAATATTGTGGAAATAGAAGAAATTGCTTGTTACAAGCAATTTCTTCTTTTTCTACAATGTTTTCACAGTTATAAAATCACAGGGACGTAAAAACCAGGGATTGAACAAGAAAGGGTTATATCAAAAGGGTTTCACAAAAACCTACAACAATTCTAAGCTGTTCCAGCAAAGAGAAGATTGGAGATCAAGAGGAAACTGAAAGAAAGGACATGTCTGATTTTAATCTATTTTAATAGAAAGATTCTTAGTTCATTTTACATTGAAATCACTTTAGAGGCCTTGTAGTAAATCATACACAGGACTTAAACAATGACGAAAATATTTTCCCAATTTCTAACAAATAACGCATTTTCCCAATAAGCCTGATTTCGGACCCGTTCCCAGAACTATCAAAACGCTGCTGAGACCGTGATTGAATTTAAACTCCAACCTTGGTCGACATTTATGAGATGCATTTTAAGGTTTAGCGACGGAAACATCGTAACTGCAGCTTATTTAAGTTGTAATTACGACGTTTAGGTCGCCAACCAACCATTTTAATATTTTGTTACATTTTACTGGCCAAACTTTTTGCAAAATATCGCCGTTCATTATCGAAATGGAACTTCCTGTCCAAGTCACTGGGCGTGGCTTGCGACGTCAGTGGGTGTGGCTAGGGATCCGCCAATTCCAAAACTTCGTACGCCTTTAGCCCTTTCCTGTTTTTGGAAATTTTAGACTAGTCCAAATTATAAGAGTTTGCAGACGACAATGAAAACTGGATGCCATTTGAAATGAAACCATCCTATGTGGCAGAAAATATTGTGGAAAAAGGAGAAATTGCTTGTTACAAGCAATTTCTTCTTTTTCCACAATGTTTTCTCCAGTATAAAATCACAGCAACGTAAAATCCCGTATTTGAACAGGAAAGGGTTAATGCCTATATAAGAGAAAGTTTGAGCTTTTTTTTTTTTTTTTTTTTTTTTTTTTTTCTGCTGTTGTTGTTGTTGTTGTTATTGCATTCAGTTTTTTGGTATGCCGCGGTAACAAATTTCTTTATTTGCATCGGATCTTAGAACATAAAAATTGATTAGTTCATTTGACGTGTAAGAAAGAGTTAAACCAATAATTGTGTAGTAAATCATCAAACGATAAAAATACGCATCAAGGTTTGATTAAACTGACTCGCGCCGCTCCTTTTTTTTATTTCGGTTCTCCTACTTACGGATGGGTTTTTACCCCTAATTACATATCCTTACTCATTACATGTCGCTATTTATTATGAAACATAAAAAAACTGTCGTAATTCGATTGGTTAATAAACGCTTAAAGTCTTATGTATGGCACTGTAGTATGGCAGCACGCATTTTCTCTATGGATCCTTGACATTCCTTTTAGATAAGGGACATATTTTGTGTCGTATTTCTTCCCTAAAGTGCGTTTTTACATGATTTTGGTATACAGATATATAAAGGTCAAATGTTACTTTTTTTCTAAATTATCTTTGTAATGTATTCTAGCTGGGCGTCACACTTTTAAAATCCCCTTCTGCAGGGTCTTTCTAAAGAGTGGAGAGAGTGTTCACCCGTGTTATTGCACAGCTCCATTAATCTAATAAATATGTAGCCGCAAAAACCATCAACAAGAGTACAAAATACCTAAACTCTTCAAAATCGTCCGGTTACATTTACCCATGCTTAAGCCGACACAATTTAATCATTTCTAAAGAACATTCAAATTTTCAACTCAAATAAAAATAATTACCAATTATTTCTCCATTCCCGATACTGTCGTTCTATTTCGTAGAATACACGACGTCGCATCCTTTGATAAGAATGGGTATTTTAGTTTACATTCATGTCTATTGAAGTCCTTTTAAAATACGGTTTCTTATCGGGGTATATGACGATTTATTCCCGGCTAAAGAAAACGATGTCAACCCTCGTGTTCGGCTCGGGTGACATCAATTTTTCTAGACGGGAGTCAGTTGTCTTATACCCAGGCAAGAAACCGTATAACTAAAAATATGAACTGTCAGATATTTCTCTCATTTCAGGACTTATATTTTTTTTCTTCTTTTTTTTTAGGGAAAGTTATTTCGATAGTGATTTTGTATACGTTTTGTCAGTATAACTTTTATACGACATGGTATTGCCATGGTATTGCCGATATAAATGACCAAAAGTTTGCGTGAGGATAAATGACTACCCGTAATTCTTAAATTTACGTCATGGGCCGGTTTAATTCTTGTCGTGCCGAACCCGGAAGTTCCCGGTCACATGACAGGAGGTAATGACAAAAATCAGTCTGCACATACGTGCAAATGATGTTTGTCCATACCACCTGTTTGTCCCTATTAATTCGTAGGTTGTCGATAAAAAAAAATTCTAAATAAATAATGATCTAAGCTTTTCAGCGCTTTCAGTCCTTTGTTTTTTATGTAATACAGAATGGTCTTTTCTAGTATTACTTTCATTGATAAGCAGGTCATGCTGTAAGGGTTCTAATATCTTACCCGGACATATGAGTCATATGCATGAATGTCAATGTTCTGGACAAAAACTAGAATGGGTCAAAAAATTGAGGGCCACAACTGATAATTTTTAGCCGTTTGATACTTGTTAAACGAATACGTCTGAAAAAGAAGTACATACTCACGTGGAAAATGGAAAGCGACGTTTTCGTGACGTCACCTAAAGTGGTATTTGCCAGCCGATGTTCAGTTCTTTAAACTAAGTTATGAACAGTCTGTAGAGGTTAAACTAAAAACTGTTTTGCTTTAACCCCTACATGTAGGAGTCATTTCGCGGTACCAAAGTCACTGGTTACGTCATCAGGTTGTCACGCAATTCACGCGGGCATGACGCGCTTTTAAAGTATATCCCAGGAAAGGATCATATTTTGTATCTGCTTGCCTTAAAAAGATAGACTAATTGTTTGTGTTTCGTGAAAGCTCGAATTACCTTTCATTTCGAAAAATTAAAGAATATTTTCACCCGTGGCTCCATCACTCGTGAAAATTAAGCTTTTGTTGTTCACTCAATGAACAATGAATATATCTTGCACTTAAACAAATAGATCTCATCTATCGAATTATCCGGAACGTTTTTTTCATTTTGCACTTGACAAATTGCGTTTTTTCCGTTACAACATTAGGAATTGACCATTCGCTGGTTCCGCTCACCTACTCTTTTGGCACCAAAGTTTGTGACCAGTATCATGTAACAAAAAGGTAGAATGGTTTAATGGTGACCTAAACGTCGTAGCTAAAGGTCGATTAAGCTGAAGTTACGACATTTAAGTCACCAAAATAACAAAAATAGTTTTAAAAAATGGTGGCAAATGTTGGAGTTCTAAACTCACTTCTGGTCAAAGTGATTGATTTGATTGGTTGACTGAATATTTGATTGACAGTCGCGATTGGTCAATTATGGTCGTTCACTTTTTTCCTAGGGACTAAGTTTATGTATACAATGCGAAAATTTACTGTGCGGTTGATTATGATCGCAGATTTTTCACGACTTGCTAGGTATTCTGATATGCTTATAGCGACTAAGTCTTTATTTGGTTTAGGCTTTTTTTTTGTAATTATTATATTTAGAAGAGAGGGGTTAACTTAATGTCAAAGTCACCTAGAGGAACATAAGAAATAAAATACTAATGATATGGTGTTTGGTTTTGGGAGAATTGGTTTTGGTTTCGTGTGTGTCAATGTTTTTTTTTTTTTTTTATTTTATTTTTTTTTTTTTTTTTTTTTTTTTTTTCATTATTATAATTTCAATAGTGCGCCATATAAGGTTGCTTACACTCGCCTAGAAAGGTGAATAACCCATCTTGCATGATGTATATCATAACTTATTGTCAAAAATACATTAACGTTATGTACTGGTGTGTTTTCTACGGGTTTGACTTCATGAGATGGGACAATCTACTTAGCTTGCTTGATAAATCTGTATCAGTTTCAAGAAATATGTTGTCGATCACATTAAGTTCGACACTTTTGGTGAAATTCTACCATCAAAGACAAATGGACATCCATTATTTGTCTGTTAGGAAAGCAATAAAATGCCAACGATCATTCTGTTTATTGAGGGATCGAAGTGTGTGGTCACGTGACAGGGCCTTGCCTGGGTTACAAAACAGGAATTCAATGAAAAAAGACATGTTATATGTGATCAAGAGGGGGACCTTCTTAGAGTAACAAAGGTTATCGAACATGATTAGACCGCTCGAACTGTGCAAGCTGGGCAGTGTCGAAACTCCTTTGCACTTGGAACAATTTAGTTTAGAATAATCATTCTACTTACTTTATATTCATTAAAAATGCTTCATTGGTATATCTCTGCTGGATCAAGTAGCCATCTCATGCAGTCTCATTTAGCTTGATGGGTCACAAATATATGCAAGACCAATTACAAAAAGAGGGGTAAATCCTCTAAAATGAAATTGAAAAAGGAACTGATCTAGCGTGGGCCCTTCAGATTTCATAATGCAAATAACTTATATAATCCAATACTACACAGTGACCCTTTCTGACGACATGAAGAAAAATTATCATGGAAAACTTTGTAACAAGCATTTTCTCCTTTTCTCAAATTTTGTCCTGCTCCTTTCAATTTAGACTAGTCTAAATTTGTGTCCTCTGGTCATGGGATAAAGTGAAAATTGGAATTAACATATAATAAATGGCGAAAACTGAAATAATCCACCCTGGTCAGCTCACATACTTCACACAGTCTGCCTTGTGTTGACACTTTAATCACTTTTAAGTTTTCTCTTTTGAAGTGACGTCTCAAATATGTATGTTCGTAATCCAGGAAAACCTTCTTACATGACGTTAGTGCTGGCGTTGAAAATTTCCTGTTTTCTATGACGACACAGGTGTCGAGTTATTTGAAAATTTTGGAAAGATTGTGGATAGATTGTAGAAAATGAAGAAATTATCTATCATAAGTATTTCGGGATTACCTGAAATGCCCCCTCCCCCCCCAAAAAAAAAAACACACAAAAAATAAAACAACAGATTTTAAAATTTCCATACACTACAAACTGTAGTCATCAAATTCTTTAACTTTGCTTTGGTCCAGTCTAAAAATTTGTTCTCTTGAAATATGGGATACTATTAAAAAGTAATTATAACTTTGTCAGTTGTTAGAATATTGACATTAATATGCTCCCTAAAGGGCGAGCATATAGTTACCGCTTCGCCTGTCTGTCCGAAGTAATTTCTCCAAAACCGTTGGACCAAATTTGAGGAAACATCATATGTTAACTTCTCATGATATTGCAGCGAAGTATTTTTATTCATTTATTCATTTTTCAAGCATTGTCACGAAGAAGGGGACTAAATGAAGATTTCAAATCATTAATATCCCCTTTATGCATTGCCAAGTTTTCTTGAAATTTTACAAATATGTTGTTTATCAAAAGCTCAAGGTGTTGTGTACTTATTGAATAACGAATTCTTACCTTTGTATCTCAATACCGAAGTTAGACATCATCATGATTTTTTAACCCATTACCAGACGCCAAAATTTGAGTCAGGTCCAAATTGAAAAAAGGAGATGGCAATTTAAAATTTATGAAAATTTGGATGTTTTCAACTTTATGGGAAGAAAACATTGTGAGAAATGAAGAAATTGCTTGTCACAAGCAATTTCTTCATATCATAAATGTTTTCCAAGGCGTTTTCCTTGTGGGCGTCTAAAAGCGTCACTGAGTGGGAATGGGTTAATATGAGATATATCTCTTTGTTAGCTGTGACGGATGAATAGAGCTGAGTGAGGAGAAGTGCTTTACAAAAGATCTATAATGTTTATTTCAAAAAGATGCATAACCTACTTTTTGCGTCAATTTAAATAGACTCGCACTTACTGGGGAGCATAATCCTTCTCTCACGGCTCTTGTTTTTTTTTTTTTTTTTTTTTTTTTTTTTTCATTTTTTGTGAATAAGAAATGAGGTTTATTATCAAAGTAAAAAAAAATAATCATCGTGTGTGTTTGTTAGTTTATTTTTCTAGGTAACGGATGATACGTATTTTCGTTTTAAAAATTGACTGATCACAGGCCTTTCCCAATGATGCAGTTGGACTGAAATATCAAACGACGTTATTTCGAACCAGGCTATCACTGAATGTGATTAATGCCTCCTAACGGCTCTATGTCACAGAAGAAAAATGTTACTATATCAATGCCTTTTCTACAAAGGGCCATTACTCCGAGAAAAATGAATGAAGCATAACCAGAATAGTATGTGCACATTTTAGCTTGTTACAAAGTGCTTGTGAAATTTAGATCAAATCCTATCAGAAGTTTAGGGGAGGGCGGAGGATACAGATCGACTGACGGAAAAGCTAACAAATCGACCAATGGACAGGTAAACGCTTATATACCTCCACATCAACACAAACACACAACACACACCCGCCACAACACAACATAGTTCAGGTGGGTATAATATTCTATGGCCAGGGATAACAATGCTTGTCGACCTTAAACCATTCCCTCACAATAAAATTTTAGATCGGTCCAAATTCAAAGAAGCTGCGGACGTCTATTTTAATTTGATGAAATCTTTAAAATCTTTATCTTTTTGGATGAAAAAACATTGTGGATAATGAAGAAATTGCTTGTAACAAGCAGTTTTTTCATTTTCCACAATGTTTTATATTGAGGAGCCGTTTAGAAGCGTCACTGTGTGGAAATGGGTCAACCCATTCCCACTCAATGATGCTTTTAGAAAAAAAGCTTTGGAAAACATTGTGAAAAACGAAGAAATTGCTTGTTTCTAACCCAAAGGTAAAAAAGATTCTAAAATTCCATAAGCTTTAGATTGTCGTCTGCAACTCCTTTCAATTTGGACCAGTCAAAAATTTTGCCGTCTGGAAATGGGTTAACCGCTTGATTACAACATGAATAAGCTCTAGTTATAGCGTTAAAACTACCAGATTAACACAAAAGCTTCTCATAAAAGTCAGGGTCTCAATTCATTTCCAATCTAAATGAAAGATTTGATTGGTTAATCGATCGGCAATCCGACAATTCAAGAAAAGTTCTGTTTTGTTGAATATTTCTCATTGTTAAACACTGCGTGAAATTAATTGTTTTAGTCTTCAATATCAATATTGTATGCATAACAAAACTGATTATTTTTCTGATAATTCGTACCTTACTATGATGCACATTTTATAGGTATTTCTGTGAATTTGTAAAGTTTATTGGTTTGTACAGATCCTTTCTAGAATTCAAGTAAGAAGTTCTGTTAAATTGTTTCCCGGTTGAAGTTGCTTCTTATCGCTAACATTAGCCATTTGAAACTTCTTTCTAAGGACAAACAATTTAAAGGCAATAGTATCGTCGGCATAAAATTATTATGAGGAATACGAACTCTCTTTACACTTTTTCCCTATAGTCTGAAGAGATATTGAAGAAAAATGTATGTTTCATACAATGTCCCTGTTTGTATGAAACGATAAATGATCCAATAAATGGCTGCTGAGTCATCTCCTGTTTTTATGACACCACATTTTAGCCAACCTGTGGTTGCTCGGTCATCCCCTGTTGATATGGCAAGCATATCAACCAACCTGTGGTTGCTAAGTCATCCCCTGTTGACACGGCAATCATATTAGCCAACTTGTGGCTGCTAAGTCATGCCTGTTGATATGGCAAGCAGATCAGCCAATCTGTGGCTGCTAAGTCATGCCCTGTTGATATGGCAAGCATATTAGCCAACCAAGGGTTGCTCAATCATCCCCCTGTTGATATGACAAGCACATTAGCCAACCAAGAGTTGCTCAGTCACCCCCTGTTGATATTACAAGCATATTAGCCAACTAAGAATTGCCCAGCCATCCCCCTGTTGATATTACGAGCATATTAGCCAACCAAGGATTGCTCAGTCATCCCCCTGTTGAAGCGACATAGTATATCATCTCCTTTTGATATAGCATGCATATAAGCAGGCAAAATGTTGCTCAGGCATTCCCTTATGATATGACAACATAATAGCCAACCTAAGGTAGATCAGGCATTCCGTTATAAAATGATAAGCATATTAGGCAACCTAGAATTGCTCAGTCAGGTTCCTGTTGATTTGACAACATATCAACCACCAAGGTAGCTCAGGCATTCTATGATAATATGACAAGCATATTATCCACCAAAGGTTGTCCGTCATTTCCCATTAGCCAACAAAGGGCTGCTAGTTTCCTCCTGTTTATATGCCAAGCATATTAGCCAACCAAGGGTTGCTAAATTATCTCCTTTGATTAAAATGTATATACATATATACATTCACATCGTATCAGTATAGTATAAGCGGACACTTTAGTGAAAATTGCAAATTTTAGAAATGCCCCGTTTTCAAACGACATGGTATATGATATCGCATTTTTGCCAAACAATTGCATCATGATAAATCTCGTTCGTCAAGCTCTGTGTTGTACTAACAGCGATGTTAGTCAAAAGGCAGCTCCGTATTAAAGCGGTTCAGATTTTTATTAACATTTGATATAGGAAATTTATATGCTTTTCCAATAGTTATTAATGTAATTTTCAAGATATATCATCTTTCTTCCTGATAAATCTACTTAACTCATCATAAATTTGATTTAATGTAATTTATTTCCTTTGACCCACTTTGAAACAGCGGAATTTCGATTGGTTAGTCTTCGGGTAATATCGATAAATAACGAAGTGCTATCGGAAGCTAGTAACGTAAATGATACGTCATTGAAACCACAAATTAACCCTTGTCATGCTGAACCCGGAATATTCCGGTTTTGGCAGGAGGTGTAGACCAAGATCAGCCTGCACATAAGTGCAGTCTGATCTTGGTCTACACCTTCTGCTTATACTTTTCCAGTCAGAGTTGTTTATGAAATTGATTTCAAAAAGAAATATTGATAGTTGAACAACAAGTTCTATCAGTGCGTTCAGCCCTTTGATTTGACAGCAATTCAGTAAGGTAATTTATACAGCGTGACAAGGGTTAAGTAAATTTCGATACAATCGACAGATCACGTGTTTACCCGATGAATTTTGGTTCCGTTCGGGTCGTTGACTTATTTGGCGCATTGTGACGAGACTTGCTGCATCTTTTTTTCATTAATTTTTTGTCATTTTCATTACAAAATCAGCTTAATCACCTTCTCTCAGATTTTTGACAGAATAGTAGTTAGAAATTTGAAAATTGAGAGCCAAATTTTGTCTTCATATTCTGTGCAATAGCCGCAAAAACTACAGCTAATTCATAACTATAAGAAATTTCGTCAAGTTCAGTGATGTACTGAAAATACTCTTCATTTCTTAACTCTCGTTACTACAGCCTAATTACGAGGTTTTAGAATTAAAGTGATGATATGAAGGCGTAAAACATTACTACAGGAATAACCTGATTAGCAAAACTGGGTTATGCATTTGGCCAAATCACGCAGAAAATATGAATATCCAAAGAGCTGTGTCCTATTTTTACAGAAATGCGACTGAAAATTGCATTTACATGAAATCCCATTTTTCTATGTAAAGGCCTTTCATAAAACATAATATTGAGGGAACTGTCTGTAGGGGTTCGTGCGTTAAATTTCATTAACCTTGCAATGGCAAGGAGGATACGGGGATATCAATACAGACGGACGAGAGGAAGGACGTGACGGATGGATAGCGTAAAGCAACATCCCAACAGCCGAATGTTTACTTGTGCTCTTATGCTTTATCGTCGTCGATGTTGTTATTGTTGTTAATCTCCATTTTGATTCTTCTACTTTTATTTAATGCGTAAATATTTTTTTTATCAAACAGCCTACTAATTGAACAATATTTATCGAAGTGCTGAAAGTACTGTAAGCTAGAAAAGCATGGTTTTGCTTAGTAACCTTCTTTGTCAAAGGTTAGAATGATAAATGTTTATATGTTTGTTTGAATGGGGTTTTACGATGCATTCAACAATCTTTCAGTTATATTGCGAAAACTGGAGCACCTAACAATGGATTCCTGGTATTTCTCACACCAGTACTACCATTACATCGTTTCCTAGCATCCATCTGCTATCCCACATAGGTCTACGATTATCGACCCATTGGTGAGAAACAAACAGTCGAAAAGGATGAGTGCCGCCGTCGGGGATCGAACCTTGGACCTCTAGATTGACAGTCCGACACGCTACCAACTGCACTATGACGGCGGCGACCAGAATGATAAATAAACGAGGTTAAAGTAACCCAGGAGTTAACCCATTACAACATGACACAATCTTCGTCTGGTTCAAATTGAGAGAAGTTACAGACGACAATTTCAAGTTGGTAAAATCTATAAAGGTAGGAAAACATTATGGATATTGAAACAATTGCTTGTTACAAACAATTTCATCAATGTCCGCAATGTTTTTCGAAGAGTTTTTTAAAAGCGGAATTGAGTGGGAATGGGTTAAATAGCATGATTTTGAAGAGTTCTCTACAATTTAAATAGGGTTTACAATATTCCTGAAACACATAAGAACTACTTTTTATTGCGTAGGCATTCAATGCATTTAGTGGTTAAGCCTCCTGTGGCAGTTTGCATTCGTTGAACTTTGAGAAGACCTCAAAATTACGTCTGTTAACTTGTTAAGTTGACGATTTGATAGCTAACCAGGTGTCATGAAAAAAATAGCTTTGGGGGATACGGGTAATATTTATGTTTAAATTGCCTCTCATATATCAAGGCAAAGTGGAAACAAGTTTACACTGTAATTGTGTTTTATTGTAATTGTTCTTTTAGATCAAACCCTTTATTTGTCGTTAGAAATGGCTGGGATATATGAACAGTTCAATCTTATTCTTTGACACGGGATGCATTCAAGAATGCCTAAACTTTGCATATATCATCACCCATTGTGCCTAAAACTAAATGACGGATCGCACATATCAACAACAACAACAAAAAACCCGATACGCCAATCGAATTATGCATTTAGAAATTAGGTGAATTTTGACTTCCGACATTAAGTGAAGCATTTCTGCTGGTAACGTCGTAACTATTCAAGCTTTAGTTACGACGTTTGGTTTTTGTCAACCAATGGATCTATTTTTTTTTTTTTTTTTTTTGTTACATATTATTGACCATGAATTTTGTGTTCAATATCTCAGTTGAACTTTCTGTTTTAGGCCAGTTGGCGTTGCCAATGATCCGTCAATTTGGCAGTGATCGGAATCATAATCACAACAATAAAAGACAGGTTTAGTAAGGAACATAATATCATCTATTGTTTATCAAGTCCTAGCATGTTTCTACGTTTTTGCAAATTAATTTGACTCCTAGTTTTACCATTTACTAAAAGACAAAATTTTGAGCTGATCCAAATTTAAAGAATGGGTTGACATATTTGCATGTCTGATGTTAACATACGTCGCATCTAGTATCGACAGCACATCGACATATAAGCCTCACCAGTACTCATTTATACACCTAGGTAGACAGGGGCAAAAATGGGTAGTTTTTTAAGACCAAGAAAAATCCCAAATTTTGGCGGTGTGCATGAAACACAAACAACGTCATGTGGTGGTGTACACGTAACACCAACAATACCATGCGGTGGATGTACACATTACATTAAAAATTGTATGTGGCGAGTAGAATTACGGACGTTTCGTACCATAACCATTTCGTACCAGTCATTTCGTACCATGGTATTGGTTGTTTCGTACCATGCTGTGACCATTTCGTACCATATTGTACTCATTTCGTACCATACGTCGAATATTTCGTACCATGTTTTGAAAATAGTCCTATATCATTTGAATGTTGAAATAGCGCATTCAAAAATAAATAAAATAAGAAAATATTTTTATTTAGTATTTGCTTTATCTAATTTATCGATCATTAAAGAAGTGAAAATCAATTCAGACAGTCCATTCAGGCAAACAGATAGTTGATGATACCGTATCAGCACATAACTTTTATTGAAATAGGGGATTGTGTTCATTAGAAGAAAATTGGAAGAAAATCAGAACCGTATTTCTGTCAAATTTGTATCACGGTTTACCGAATAAAGTGACAAAGTAACCATGAACCCATTGTCACACACAACAAGATTCAAGAAATTTGCAAGCCACAATTTCATGAGGACGTATTTTTAAAAATATTTGTCTTTGGGGGAATAAAATACTGTGATAGTGATGTAATTGCTTGTCACCAGCAATGTTTCCCAAATATTTTTCTTAATGGGGTGTAAAAAAGTGAGACGGTCAAATGAAAGGCAAACGCCAATCTAATCCTAATTAAGCAACAACAATCGTTCACCCTTCAATAATTAGATCTAAACTGACCTTACCTAATACGTCGCAAAAACTGACAAACAATCTAATTATCAAATTCTATGAACTTGGTCGAGTCGTCTTTGTTTGGTACGAAATGGTACGAAAAGACTAGTTCTTTGGTACGAAATGATCAACGCATGGTACGAAAATACCATTATATGGTACGAAATAACAATAGAAATAATGGTACGAAATGGTTTTGGTACGAAATGACTGTGTACCGGCGAGTATATATGTTACATTAACAACGACATGTTTTTGGTGTCTATGAAAAACAAACAACAGCGTGTAGTTGTGTACACGTAACACTAACAATATCATGCGGTTGGTGTATCCGCTACATTCAAAACAGCATGTGTTGAGTGTATATGTTCATTTACATCGTCATGTTTTGGTGTACATAAAACACAAAAAACATCATGTGGTTGTGTACATGAAACATCAAAAGTGTCATGCGGTTGGTGTATCAGCTACATTCAAAACAGCATGTGGTGAGTGTATATGTAACATTTGCAACGTCATGTTTTTGGTGTACATTTAGCAACAACAGCATCATGTGATGAGTGGTCAAGTAACATTAACAAAACCAAGTTACATCGACTACATTATATGATTAGTTTACAAGTGAGAGTGGCGAATGTACAAGTAACATTTTCAACACCACGAGGTTGATGTACATGATGCGTTAACAACATCACCCGGTGAGTGTTCTTGAAACACAAACAAAATCACCTGGCTGTTGGACAAGTAACATTTAACACCACGAGGTTGATGTACATGCTGCATCAACAACAACCTCTGGTGAGTGTTCTTGAAACGCAAACAACATCATGTGGCGGATGTACAAGTAACATTTTCAACACCACGAGGCGGATGTACATGCTGCATTAACAGCATCACCCGGTGAATATTCTTGAAACACAAACAACATCATGTGGCGGGTGTACAAGTGCCATTTTCAACACCAGGAGGTGGATTAACAACATTACCCGGTGAGTGTTCTTGAAACACAAACAACATCATGTAGTGGGTGCACATGTAACATTTGAAATATATTGTGAAAGGGAAAACTATACCCAAAATGATTTGAGGTTTCAACAACAAATGCGAAAATTATCTCTGAATTAAGCGTATTTACAGTTTACACTATTAATGATGTGAAGTTTCACCACGAAAGAGTAGAGTAACACCAGTAAGTTGTTCATTGCTAATTATATATACCCTATTTAAACTTAAAGAGAGGAAAATATAATCTGAAATTGCAAATCTGATGTAGAGAAATGTTACACGAATGTGTTTCTCTTAATCTGTTTTTAGTGTTTTGGGGCCTTAAAATGTTACATTACACCAGCGGGAATTCCTATCTGCCTTGATAGTGTATACTTTCCTATCAAAAGTATAATGTGATACAAAACACCAAGGGAATACTTACTCCGGTAGTGTAAATCTACTTTAAACTAAGTGTAAACCAAGTTTACACTCGTTTTCGTGATAACCAAGCACACATAGTAGTGTAACCTTACACACTTTTTTACAGTGTGGGTGTACATGCTACATTAACAACATTGCGTCCTGGATGTACTCGTAACATTAATTACATCATGTGTTGATATACAGGTAACACTTACAACATCATGTGGTGAGTATACATGATAGCAACATCATTTGATGGGAATGATTTATACGTATATGTATATCACCGATGATGGGCTCCATTCTCGTAACTACAGCTTAGATAAACTGTAGTTATGAGTGTTTGTTTGATTGCTTTTTGTTTTGTTTTGTTTTGCGTTATCGACCATATTGTCCTGTGCAATGCATTTAATTCCTTTAATTTGCGAAAAAATTTAAAATTCAGAGATTTTGAGATAATTTAATGTCAAACGATAATTGACAATCAGGTATTGTAGTCGACGTTTCAAACAAAAGTTACTCTCGGCAAATTAGACATATCTTATCATTAATTGAGTACTGAAATGTTTCTCTAAATTATTTGTTTAACCCATTCCAATTAAATCCCTGGTTTTTACGTCCCTTTGTTTTTTTATTGAGAAAACATTGAGGGAAAAGAAGAAATTGCTTTGCTTGTAAATAGGAATTTCTTCTTTCCCCAATTGTCTTCTACTATTGTGAATGGTTATATTTCAAATTAAATCCACGTTAAATTTTCGTCTGCAAAACCTATGTTTTTGAACAGGTCTAAAATTTCGTAAAACAGGAAAGGGTCAATCTTTGTACTAAGGCACTTATAACTGTAAACTGTAAGAAAAAGAGGCATTGAAACAATAGAATTATTTTTTGTACTTTTGAAATATTCACACACAATTCCCTTTATATGCCTCTTTAGAAAAAGATATAGAAAATATTGTTGAAAATGAAGAAATGGTCCATTCTTTAAACCCCTGTAGAAATACAAAGATCAGAAAATTTTTTGTAAAATGAAGAAATTGCTTGTAAGAAGAAATTTCTTCAATTTATACATCTTTTTCCTATTCAGTAAGACAAGGGTTTTTTCAATCATCATCTCAAAATTGTCGCCTCACAACTAATGGTCTGAAATTTTGTCGTCTTGAAATGGATTAACCCATTCCAACACAGCAAAATTTTAGACTGGTCCAAATTGAGAGAAGCTGCAGGCGACAATTTCAAGTTGATGGGATTTAGTATTTTTTGTCTTTTTGGATAGAAAACATTGTGGATAATGAAGAAATTGCTTGATAAAAGCAATTTCTTCATTTTCCACAATGTTTTCCAAAGCTTTTTTCTCGAGGGGCGTAAAAAGGAGGGATTGAGTTGGAATGGGTTAAAAAGCAAACGAGCCATAAAGCACAGCCATTCTTGAACTGATATTCTCTGTAAACATTAGACCATACTCTAAAAGTACATTTAAAAACGTCTTTCAAAGATGACGCCTTATAATCTCAATTGGGTATGTACTATTGCAAGTGGGGAGGCAAGAAAATGAGAATGAATTATCTACTTTCTATACAAACGACTCTATACACTATGAGACTAGGGCACCGAAAGGTCAATATTCACATAGCCTTATTTGTTAAGATGTGTGTTTTATGAAGTCATTTACGTTTCAAAGTGCTCAGTGTCACGTAAAACACGTGCTGGAAATAACCTTAGAGAGCTTTATGTCGCCTGTGTCTTAGAAATACGTCGTAAACTTTACTCTTTGAACCTTTTGTTGTCCTTTTTTGAACTGTGGTTGCCCTCATAAATATCTGTATTGGGATTGTTGTTCGGTTTATTGATAAACACCCACCACAAGGTTTTCATTGATTCATTGGATGGTTCGAGACCAACACCCTAATAAATCTTATTCAATTTCGCGGATCATTTGCTCACGGTTCTGGGTCAAATTAAGGTAAAATTATTGATATCACAAATGTATCAACGCGAGGTTGAAACACTAGTTAAACATCGTCGTTGTCGTTTTAAAACCTCGTAACTGCAGCTTGATCAAAGTTGAAGTTACGAGGTTTTCAGAGCGACAACGATGATATGCTGACCTCTACAAGTATAGCAATTTTTTACGATTCGTGTTTCCGTGTGTCGACAATTAAAGACGCAGCCCATTTTAAGCTAGCAAAGCGTCATAACAGATAGCAATAGCAACTAGAATAACTTGGATAGACAACATTGAGAAAAGGGGAGAAAACTGATTTCCCTTTTTGTCTCAATATTTCAACACCTTTTCTCTTCAGGCCAGGAGATCAATAAAACTAGAAAAAAGTATTTTTGCTAGAAGTCTTACTTTATCACAATGTTTGAAGAAACTGTTTAACCCCTTAAATTATAAAGAAAACAATGCATGTAAATTTCTTTCAATTACATTCAATCCAGCATTCTGCAACTTAGTCACATTTCATTCAATAATTTGAAATTGATTTAAAATATTAAAAGCACAACAAAATGATAAGATACAATTTAGAAAATAACTTTACTTTGGTTTCTATCAGATTCTCATCAGTGCAGCTATGACTGAGATGGAATATTCAAGATGGTTAACCCCGTGGTGTGATTTGTTGATAAGGCAATTAGCTTATCAGTAGGGGTCCAACATACACAACATTCCTTAAACTAGGTCTTTAAGTTAACATACAAAATTTGAGGTCTTCTCAGAGTCCAGTTAGTTCAAACTGCCACTGGAGCCTTAACCACTAAATCTGTTGAATGCCCACGCCATGAAAAGTAGTTCTATTGTATTTCAGGAATATTCTGAACTCCTTCAAAAGAGGGTAAGAGGGACATATGGAAACACACTGAGCACCAAATATTGATTAACCCATTCCAACTCAATACCTCCTTTTTACGCCTCTAAAAAAAAAGCTTTGGAAAACATTGTGGAAAATAAAGAAATTGCTTGTATCAAGCAATTTCCTCATTATCCACAATGTTTTCTATCCAAAAATATGAAAAAAAAATATAATTCCATCATCTTGAAATTGTCGTCAGCATCTTCTTTCAATTTGGACCAGTCTAAAATTTTGTCAAGTGGGAATGGGTTAAATTCACATATAACTTACTATTTGACTTAAAAGGGACAAACAGAAGGTGTAGAAGACATATGTGCAGGCTATGTTTGTGTATATCTCAAAATTTAACCCATTCCCACTCAGTGACGCTTTTTGACGCCCATAAGAAAAAAAGCCTTGGAAAAAATTGTGGAAAATGAAGAAATTGATTGTTACAAGCAATTTCTTCGTTATCCACAAAGTTTTCTACCCCTAAAAAATAAAAATTTCATACACTTTAAATTTTCACCTGTAACTCCTTTCAATTTGGACTAGTCTAAAATTTTGTCGTCTTGTAATGGGTTAAGTGAGACGTTAAACGTTGTTGTTTTGAAAACTTTATTGCCGGTAACATGTAACAAAAGAATAATTGTTTGGTTTGCGACCTAACTACACTGGCTGTAGCTACGACGTTTTAAGTCGCAAAACCAACAAAAATGCTTTACATTGGTGTTGTCAAATGTTCACAATTCACTTTCAGACTAGATGATTGATTTGATTGGTCGAATAATTCTTTGAATGAAAGACGCGATTGGTCAATTGACGTATAGTCGCTGTCAAACGAAAACTCGATTAGCCAATCAAATCATTCATATAATCCTGAAATGAATGTTTATGATAGACATTTATGTCATTTTTTTTTGTTGTTGTTGTTGTTGTTGTCTATTCGACTCAAAGGCCGTTACTAAAGCTTACTAAAGATAAAATTACGACGGTTTTCAGTTTATTTTATGCCCTTGACTAGAAATTATGCAAACTGAAATCGGGGTCAGTAGGCTTGACCAGAGATTTGTCTGTGAAAAATATTTGAAAAATAAATCGGATCAAACAGAAATCAAGCAGAGATGTAACTGCTGAGAAGAATAACCATTACCTATTCAAATAGTTTGTAAAACGCGAACAGTTTCTATCCAAGTCAATCTTCACAAACCGAACAAGGTCGATCATTTTTATATTTCTAGATATTCCACTTGACCAATCGCTGACTCCGCCCACTTACCTCCTTTGTACCGCCCACTGACTCCGACATGAAGTCCTGCTTCGATTTTAAAAGTCGTTATTATTAAAAATTATGGCCAGTTGCATGTAACAAAAGTAGTATAGTTGGTTGGCGACCTAAATGTCATAACTACAGCTTGAACAAGCTGTAGTTACGACTTCAAAGTCTCCAAACCAACAAATAGTTTAACAAAAATGGCGGCAAATGTTGGAGATCAAAACTAATTTCTGTTTTCTATTAGTGATTTCATCGGACAACTGGTTATTTGATTGACAAATGCGACTGGTCAAAACCGGGTCATGTGTGCGAAATGGACAATGTAGTCGTTCAATATAGACAGATCGTTGGCCCCGCCTACTAACTTCTCTGGCCCCGCACAATGACTCCTCTGGTCACACCCAATGACTACTCTGGTCACGCCCAATGACTCGTCTGGCCCCGCATACTGGCCACACACAATGACTCCTCTGGTCATACCCAATGACTTCTCTGGACTCTTGAATAAGCTGTAGTTACAGAGTTTAAGTCGTCAAACCAACAAAAATGCTTCACATAAATGTCGGCCAATGCTGAATTTCAAGGTTTACCTCCTGTCTAAACAAACAATTTGATTGGTAGATTGAATATTTTTATTGACCGTCGCAATCGGTCAATTGACCAATCGTGGCTGTCGATAAAATAATCAAGCAACCATTTACGACATCTTGCACGCCCAACGACCCAATTCTAACCCATTGTCAGACAAAAATAATTGTGGTAAAAACTCGCAAGTGGCGTTTAAAGGGAGTGAGATTTGAAAAGGGTATCTAATTAATCAGAAAAAAATTTGGAAAATGATTTACTGCTTCTGTCAGACAATTTTTTTTTTAAACGTTTACATAAACATTTCCCCTTGCTCGCGCCAACAAAATATTCCATAGTCTTGAAATGGTTTGACATGTTAAATACCTTTGGCATTTTCTCGCTGACACCTTCGAATCAATTCAGGAAGTCTGCCTTTTGAGGAGCTAACAACTCCCGCTTAGATATTATCGAACAACATAGCTTTATTAGAAAAAAAAGAGCAAAGAGATGAAATATCGAATAGCTTCACAATTATCAGCTAAATCAGTTAGGAACGCAAGTCTTTGAATTATGGTCGGTTTTAATTGCAAAAACATGTAATATAACAGGGAAGAATTTTGTCTAAATGCTTTTAGAGCTAGAAGTCAATAAATCGACAGATATTATCGGGGTCGTATAAAAACGGGTATGTTAGACAAGGACATGACGGTGCCTGTATATACTTTATTCCATTAAGAGATGAAGAGAATATTCTTTGTTTTCATGGAGGTATGAACCGAAAAAACTAATCACACTGTATGAATACGCGAATGGGATTCAACCAAAAGTGTGATTAGGTTTTTCGGTTCATACCTTCATGGAAACAAAAAATATTCTCTTAATTTCTTATAATTCAATAGTATCGAGCGTATAAAGCAAAAACTTTACAATTTTCGATACTTTTTTGTATGGAACTATTTTGCGCTTAAGCATTCAAAATCGCTGTGTGCTCAAAATATAACTCAATGAGTTATGAATATCTTTTTTAGACCAATCAGAACTCCCGATTATGATAGACGAAACTGAAAATTAAATTATTTGCTAAAATCTTGAATAAAATCAGGAGGCCGTTTTATTTAGTATCTCACGGCGTAAGACTGTCGTAAGATAAATCTTACGACACATCGTGCATATTGTCAGATTCTCAAAATACGACCGCACGACAATCGCAAACGATCTTGGTCGTAAGATGTTTGATAAAATGGGACCCAGGTAATTTTAGTTGTAAAATGTTTTATCAAATATTCACTTTGCCTTTTCGCCTTAATGGTTGTGTGAAGAGGACAATGTTTTTAACGATTCTCAATTCGGTTTAAAGACTGTTGCAGTACTGTTGATTCTAATTTCATCAGAAAATCTTACGAAAGAGAAATAAATAATACTGCGCTTTTATCGACTATGAACAGTTTTTCAATACTTTTCATAGAGAAATCATTTGGCTTTAACTCATTTCTGTCGGGATCATTTCAAAATTTGTAAAGATATTGAAAAGTATCTACAGTAATGTTTTGGAATGCACAAAAATGGCACCAGAAGAAGGTTTCTCGGATAAGTAGGGCTAGAATTCAAACAGGAGGGACCAATCTCGCCAATTTTATTTTTACTTTTTATCAATGATATAAGCGGTAAAATAAACTGTGCAAATTTGACCCCGAATATACCTGGATGTAGAATCTTTATCGATTGTTCAGCGCGAAACATTTGAACCTACTTATATGTTTATAGGCAGTTACAACTGTTTCGCGCTCAACCATTGATATGCTCCTTTGTGCAGACGAATTTGGCGGTCTTCTCTACTGATAAGGAAGGTCTTCAACCCGTATTGAAAGATAGAAATTTATTCCGATTTATGGGTTTTGAATTAATGTAGGCAGAATTTGTATTTTTGAAAAGAGCAAAAGAGCGTATATTTTTTTTGGAAAGTTTATGATAACATTAAGAGTCGTTGATAAATTTTGCTATTTAGGTGTAATTTTTCACAGACAGCCAAACACTGCTTGGTCAAGCTTTTAAATTTATGTACGGTCTTTTGGCACTTCTTCGAGATTTGTTACTTTTTAACAGAATTGTGCACACATCATTATTCATGGTTCTAATAATGTATTTTCAATTGACCAATCGCGACTGTCAATAGCGGCTGTCAATAGCGGCTGTCAATAGCGGCTGTCAATCAAGAAATCAAACGATCAATCAAAATGTTCATTAAGCCTCGATTAGAGCTTTGAACTCGGACATTGGCCGCATTTTGTTAAAATATTTTTTGTAGGTTTGGCGACCGAAACGTCGTAGCTACAGCTTATTCAAGCAAAGTTTACCACGTTTAGGTCGCCAACGCCCATTTCAATTTTTTGTTACATAGTTCTGTCTAAAAAATTTGCAAAATAACGCCGTTTAAAATCTTTGTATTTTGATTTTTTATTATCACTTTTTTTCTTTTGCATAGTTTATTATTCTAAAATGTTTTTTTCCATGCCCGTAACTATATATGTATAAAAATGTAATTATCTACATGTCTAATAAAAGATATTTGAAGTTTTGAACGTTTTTTTTTTTTACGACGAAGATTGTCGCAAACATGGATAATGAACAGGACTTCACGCCATTTTGAATAGTTTTTAGTTCTATCCAGGCGACATTCATTTCCTAGTGTCGCAAGTACTAGACTCGCGTGAGCAGTGGCACAGCGAGGATTGAACCGAAACCCCGATTACAAAAAAACACCCGAGGGTAATCAAGTGAATAGTTTTTTGATAAATATTATTAAAAATTGGTTTGAATGTTTTTCTTAATAGCAATAAAGATAAGTTTGGAATTTGATTACCTTGAATTAAAACCAAGGCCATCTCGATTAATCTTCGAAATCGTGTGGACAGTCTAGAAGCAAAGTCTTGATTTTCTAAGCATCCTACCTAGAGATCCTAGGCTCATAACTTTACCTCCTTTGAAAATTATGTCACGCTTTCACATACGCAATGCCTTTTTGGTTTTATTTTTTAATTCTTGTTTTTTTGGGTTTTTTTTTATTATTTTTATTTTTTTATTATTATACTTTTTTTTTTGGGGGGGGGGGGGGAGGTTTCATATATTTACTTAATTAACACTACACATATACTCAAAACACGAGGACAATAAAAGTCATTAATCGTTCACACGAGAATCAATCTAAAATTGAGATGTTGACGTATATATTACATCAGGTGCCTGGAATTTATAGTTGATCCAGATTAACCAATGCAAACTTTCTAACCAAGTTTCAACTCTTTTGAGCATTGACAGGGGTCTCTAATGTCAACAGTACTTGATTATGGTTTAATCTAGTGACTAAGGTCGAACCCCAAGATAACCAAATTTTGAATCCAATTTGAATAGAATAGTTGATCAACTCCAAAAAGTTTTTTTTTCTAAGAGTTGGCCTGCTGCCTTATGTTGGTCATATTTGATGTTTTGGCGACGTATTGAAGCTGAAGTTACGATATTTAAGTCGCAAATTAACTATCTTACTTTTTTTGCATCGTGTTACCGTACATATTTTTTACCTAAGTAGGCCGTTTAACCCTTTCCTTTTCAAATTTGCTATTACGACCCTTTGATTTTATAATTCAGAAAATATCGTAGAAAAAGAAGAAATTGCTTGTAACAAGCAAATTCTTCTTTTTCCACAATATTTTCTACGTCACTGAGTTTGTAACGTTCAATTAAAATCCAATGTAAATTTTCGTCTGCTAAACCTTTGAGATTTGATAGGTCTAAAATTTTGCAAAACAGGAAAGGGAAAATATCTCAGTCGAGGTCAAAATGCGTCGTCAACAGTCACTCAAGTTTTGTTCTCTTTGTGTTTTGTTTTTTTGTTTTTTGTTTTGTTTTGTTTTTTTGTTTCGTTTTGATTTTGCTTTTGTTGTGGGGGGGGGGGTTATAAAACCCACACCCTACCTTGTGAACCCGCGAAGCGATAACACCAGAACACATCGATTTTAGCCCAACATTCGAAATCATGCATTTTTAAAATCCTCCTCTATATATATAACTAATGATCCGGACCGATGTCAATTTGATGTGAGCATTTCTACGCACCCCCGATATATGCATTTCATACCAATTTTGAAATCCTAACTAACCTCCCAAATCGATGTCAATTTGATCTGAACATTTCTACGCACCCCCGATATATGCATTTCATACCAATTTTGAAATCCTAACTAACGAACCAAATCGATGTCAATTTGATCTGAGCATTTTTCTACGCACCCCCGATATATGCATTTCATACCAATTTTGAAATCCTAACTAACGAACCAAATCGATGTCAATTTGATCTGAACATTTCTACGCATCCCCGATATATGCATTTCATACCAATTTTGAAATCCTAACTAACCTCCCAAATCGATGTCAATTTGATGTGAGCATTTCTACGCATCCCCGATATATGCATTTCATACCAATTTTGAAATCCTAACTAACCTCCCAAATCGATGTCAATTTGATCTGAACATTTCTACGCACCCCCGATATATGCATTTCATACCAATTTTGAAATCCTAACTAACGAACCAAATCGATGTCAATTTGATCTGAACATTTCTACGCATCCCCGATATATGTATTTCATACCAATTTTGAAATCCTAACTAACGAACCAAATCGATGTCAATTTGATCTGAGCATTTCTACGCACCCCCGATATATGTATTTCATACCAATTTTGAAATCCTAACTAACCTCCCAAATCGATGTCAATTTGATCTGAACATTTCTACGCATCCCCGATATATGCATTTCATACCAATTTTGAAATCCTAACTAACGACCCAAATCGATGTCAATTTGATGTGAGCATTTCTACGCACCCCCGATATATGTATTTCATACCAATTTTGAAATCCTAACTAACGACCCAAATCGATGTCAATTTGATGTGAGCATTTCTACGCACCCCCGATATATGTATTTCATACCAATTTTGAAATCCTAACTAACCTCCCAAATCGATGTCAATTTGATCTGAACATTTCTACGCATCCCCGATATATGCATTTCATACCAATTTTGAAATCCTAACTAACCTCCCAAATCGATGTCAATTTGATGTGAGCATTTCTACGCATCCCCGATATATGCATTTCATACCAATTTTGAAATCCTAACTAACGACCCAAATCGATGTCAATTTGATGTGAGCATTTCTACGCACCCCCGATATATGTATTTCATACCAATTTTGAAATCCTAACTAACGACCCAAATCGATGTCAATTTGATCCGAACATTTCTACGAACCCCCGAAACATGCATCTTATGCAAATTTCGAAATTCGAATAAGAAGAGAGGTTATCGCTATCAGTCACGTGGGGTGAATGGCACGAATAATTTTGCATTACTGTAGCGTTTCCGAAACACTAGTTTTTGACGCTTTTGACAAGACGGTAAGCCATTTGCTCATACTTCATATTCACGGAAAAAATTTTAGTTTATAATAAATGAAAATAGACTAGGTTAAGTCATACAAGAATCAGTAGCGGTTCAGTTAATCGAAGGTTTCCCTCAGTAGCCCAGTCTCGATCCATTCCATAAACTTCTACATCTTAGTTAATTGAAAGACCACGTCTGTCATTCGAAGAATCATTAGACATATCAAATCATTCCTTAAGGCTTGATGTGAACTGTGAATTCCCTCTTTTGCCAAAATCTATGTGAAGCATTTGTGTTCGTTTGACGACTTAAACGTCGTAACTACAGCTTGAATAAGCTGTAGTTACGACGTTTAAGTCGCCAAACAACCATTATATCGCGTTGTTGAATCTTACTGACCACATATGTCGCAAAGTAACTCCGCTAATATCGAAGTGGAACTTCCTGTGGAGCTTAGTGGGCGGGGCAGCGATCCGTTAATTATAGAAACGTAGTGCTTACACGGCTAGGTTATCGAGGATGTCGTGTAACAGGGGTGTTGCAAAAATAGAAACGCATTTTAACTTTTTTCTCTTTTTTTCTCTTTTTTTCACGGAAGTGTGAAAATCAAGAAGAAATGTCTTCATCTGTATCTGTATATAAGATGTCAAAACTGAAGATTTTTTTGTTGTCTAGTTTGAAACAGTTTTGCCCCAGTGAACCAATGTGAGAAAAACGATCTTGTAAAGTAAAAAAAAAACGATTTTTTTTACTGTCAAAGGAAAAATCAAGTAGTGCTTACGGTTAAAGAAAATGATGTTAATTTTGTCTTTCTGAGACCTTGACCTTAGGCGTATCTAAACAAACATGACACTAGAATAAATCAAGGAAACAACCATGTAGAGTTTTTTTGAAATCCATCCTCAGTGTAAAAGATATTTTCATGTCAAGGTCATTTAAACTGACCTTTAACTGTGACCCTGACAAGTTCAAATAAATTTTCCATACGACACAAGTGCTCATGAAGGGGAAAATGTTCCAAGTTATTTTAAAATCCCTCCATAAATGTAAAAGATATGCTTCGGACAATTGAGCCGTGGCTTTGATCATGTCTGTATCAAAAGAAACATTTTCATGACCTTATTTGTTTGAATGGAGTTTAACGCCGCTTTTAACAATCTTTCAGTTATATCGCGGCGGTTGGAGCACCTAACAATTGATTCCTGGTATTTCTCACACCAGTACTACCACTTCACCCTTTCCTAGCCTCCAGCTGCTATTCCACATAGGCTTACGATTATCTGCCCATTGGTGGTAGACAAATGTTGGAAAGAGTATTGCCGTCGGGGATCGAACCCGGAACCCTTTGAATGACAGTCCGACGCGCTACCAACTGCGCTATGACGGCGGCTTTCATGACCTTAGTACTTAGTACTTGCCCAGGGAAACAACTTTGCAAAGTTTATTTTGAAATTCTTACGTAAATGTAAGGAAAAAAATACCCCTGGCACAGATAACCGGACACACACGCGCGAGCATGCACACAGCACATATGGACAGTGATAAATTTATAAGCCTCTTCGCTATTACATGATTATGCCACAGAGAAAAAGTCAATATGCCATCGTTCAAAAACAACTGCTCAGCTGTATAGAAAGTTTGACTTATTCATACAAATCTTAAATTGTCCTCTGCAAAAGCTTTGAATTTCGAAAGGTCCAAAATTCTGAAAAAAAAAACAGTAAAGGATTACTAGTAATTATTGAATGCCTGTTTAAACACAAAATGTATCTTTGCAATTTCAGATAGGCGGCCTATTAAACTAGTATTTCGAATAGAATATTGATAGTGACAAATGACGCGACCGAGATATCTCGCTATGTTAATAACCATTGGCGGACTATTAAACTAGTATGTCGAATGGAATCTTTGATATCGACAAATGACGAGGCCGAGATATCTCGCTTTGTTAATAACAGTTGGTGCAATAACTTACATAATCGTGTCAGTTGTTAAAAGACCCGGATTTGATATAGTGAAATCTGACTATCAAGTAGATTCCAGAAATTGTAATGAACTTCCAACTAGTAAACACGTCCACAATAAGACAACGCACAGCAAACATGAAGACGAAGATACCAGAACAGCCATCTGGAGGAGGATTTCCGAAAAACATCAACTATTTGTTTATTCTGCTTTTCATGATTACAGGTAAACTGCTAAGCTGGCTACCAAACTCTTCTTAAAAGGAATAAAATCTTTCCATGATTAGACAAGGGTGTCAGTTAAGTCCCCTGACTCCAAAAACATAAACACTAGCCACAAATATAAACTTGGATAAACACGCATGAGGGGAAAATGTTATACGTTAAAGGGCCAAACAAAAATGACTGCAGCCAGTCTAGTAATCTGCATTTGTCATAATTGATCCTTGTCATGTGAAGGCTAAAATATCCCTGTTTGGCAGCTAAGAGGCACAGACAAATATCAGTCTATATACATTTAGATTGAGCTTGGTCTACGCCAGCTATTTGTCCCTTTTAACTCTGAATTGTACATTGACCTACAGCCAGGCCTTACAGAGCTTTCATCACTTTGATTTTTATGCATCTAAGAAAGCTTTTCTTGTAGTATGGTTAAAGACAATGTGTTATTGCTTTAGGAAGTATGAAAACAGCATGACTTCAAATTTAGGTCGTTAAATCTTTGGGCTGTTTTTTCAACAGCATGCAATGTTTTAAGGCAATTGAATTGTGCTAAGAAAGGTAGGCCTGTGTCTTTAAAGAAGTTAACTGTGTTACTTTCATATAACTTTCAAGATCAGAGTCTAGGGAAATTGGCGGATAGCTGGCCCCGGCAACTGAATCTGCTGATGGTTAGGGACTTAAACGTCGTAACTGCAGCTTGCATAAGCTGCAGTTACGACGTTTAAGTCGCCAAACCAACAAATTTGTTTCACACAAATGTTGGTAACTGTGTTACTTTCACATTACTTTTAAGATCAGAGTCTAGGAAAATTGGCGGATCGCTGGCCCCATCTGCTGGTGGTTAGGGACTTAAACGTCGTAACTGCAGCTTGCATAAGCTGCAGTTACGACTTTTAAGTCGCCAAACCAACACATTTGTTTCACAGATCGCTGGCCCCATCTGCTGGTGGTTAGGGACTTAAACGTCGTAACTGCAGCTTGCATAAGCTGCAGTTACGACGTTTAAGTCGCCAAACCAACACATTTGTTTCACACTAATGTCGGTAATGTCGGAGTTCAACGCTCAATTCGAGTCTAAATGAATAATTTGATTGGTCGATTGATATCTTTTTGCAGCCGCGATTTTGTCAATTTCCCTTTTTACTGTATCCAAAAAGTATTGTATAATAATTTAATTGTTAGTTTCGTCTATCAAGAACGAGCGTTCTGATTGGTCGAAAGATTTAATTCATACCTCCATGAACAAAACTTTGAACACGCAGTGATTTTGTATGCTTCCGCACAAAATAGTCCCATGCAAAAAGGTATCAAAAGATGTAGGGTTTTTCCTTTTTTCGATCTATACCATTAAATTATAAGAAATGAAGAGAATATTTTTTGTTTTCATGGATGAATGAACCAAAAAACCTAATCACACAATGTATGAATCCGCTTCGCGTATTCATACAGTGTGATTAGGTTTTTCGGTTCATACCTCCATGAAAACGAAAAATATTCTCTTCATCTCTTAATTGAATTTTCCTTAAACGTGGATGATTTTCATGCATGCGATCGTTTTTTATTTGAACCCCGAATGTTTCGTGAGCACAACACCTCTTCCAGTTTACCAGACAGAATTCGGTTGATCGGTGTGATGCCAAACAGCAATAGCTATCGCCCCTGGTATGAGTATAAGGTAGACAACTCTACCTGTCGTTCTAGAGTCCATATCGCGAACATCAATGAGTCCCATCACAAAAAGTGAGTACATTTTCTAATGGTTGACTTTATGCTTATAACATGTATACCACTTCCTTAAATATTGCCGAAAATAACAATTTAATGCCCTGAATCATTTTGAAGCTTATAAAAATAATATTTTGTTTTCAAAGGATTATTTATAACGAAATAACCTCGATTGCAACATAATAGATAATTAGATCAAAATTTCAAAGAGTTCTACCCAAACAGTGCAGGTCTTTCTTCAAATAGAAGAATCGGATTTTTATTTGGAGTAAATGCGTTGCCATTGAGTTATGAGGAATTCCCATCCATGAAAAATTCCTCTATTGACCCACTGCACTTTCCACGATTGGGTGAATTCAATGACGGATTACTGGCCACGCCCACTGACTCTGCTGACTACACCCATTGACTCTAAAAGGAAGTTCTGCTACGATTTTAAACGGTGTAGTTTTGTAAAATTTATGGCCGGTAACGTGTAACAAAAGTGTAAAATGATTGGTTTTTGACAGAAACGTTATAGCCATGGCTTGAATAAGCGATAGTTTCGGCGATTAAGTCCCCAAACCAACAAAAAAAAAGCTTTACAAAAATGTCGGACAAAGTCGGAGTTCAAAGATCACTTCCGGCATAAATGAACGATTTGATTGGTTGACTGGTTCTTTTATTGTAGGTCGCCAACCAACTATGCTACCTTTCTTGTCATAAATTTTACAAAAAAAACGCCGTTTAAAAGCAGAGCTTCCTATCGATGTTTATGTTCAATTCCTTTTATGAAAAGCTTTTCATAGCGGGCTTTTGACATATCCTTTATTCATTGATGGAGGGGTAAATTTTAAGGAATATTTGAGGACTCTTACAGGACTCCTACAAGAGCCATAGGGCGCCGCCGTCAATGCGAAGTTTTTAGCGCATCAGACTCCTAATATTCGACCGTTGGGTGTCATGGGTTCGATCCCCGTCGGCGGCACATATTCTATCCAACATTTGTCTCTCACCGAAGGATGGATAATGGTAGACCTAAGTGAGATGGAAGCTGGAGGCTAGGAAAGGATGTTATTGTGGAAATGATGCGAGATATACCATCCATTGTTGGGTGCTCCAGCCGCCGCTATATGACTGAAAACTAGTTGAAAGCGGCGTTAACCCCCATTCAAACAAACAAGCAAGAGTCATAGGGCCTTTCACCAAGGAAAACAGTGTTCAATCATTGACGTTCGATCCTTGAAAACATTCTTCAACAACCTAAATTGAATACGGTTATTTTCTATCCATATTTTTTACGTGAAAACAATGAATATACATGCATTTCTTTTAAAACACGTAAGGGTCTTTCCTTGAATCTAGATTCTCTTGTACAGACTACCCAATCTATAATTCGAGGGTATATTCAAGAAAGCTGGAATATGTTGTAACATGATCAAATTAACGGATCGCTGTAACCACACGCTCTGCACAATTTCCACCCAGCCCCACCCCCACCCCACTCCGACAGGAAGTTCCACTTCGATATTAAACAGTGTTATTTTCCAAAATATGGTCGGTAACTTTAAAAAAATGATAAAATGGTTCGTTGGCGACGTTTAAGTCGTCAAATCAACACAAAAGCTTCACACAATTGTCGGCAAATGTCTGAGTTCAAAGTTCACATCCTGTCTAAACGAATGCTTTAGTCGACTGATTCTTAGAATAACAGCTGTATTGTTTAAAACAACCTTTTCAGATTTACGGCTGTGTATTTTCTATGCTATCTGTGCACCACTACCACAGTACCTTCAGCAGTGGCAATATTCGAGAATGAGAACAACCAAGAAATATTTAAAGTTCATATGATAACAAACCATCCCTACAACAATACTTTCAGTATTTGTGTGGCACCTTTATTCAGACAATATGGTGATGTCTCTCAGCTGATAGAGTGGATTGAGTTGAATATTATGTTTGGTGTTACACATTTCACATTTTATAATTTAAGTACATCAAATACTGTTGCCCAAGTTCTCACTTATTACAAAGAAATAGGAATAGCCGAAGTATTGACTTGGAATATTGACATTGTGCATTGTTCTCTATATTTCGAAGACGATTATTTACATTATTTTGGACAGCTTGCAGCTATTAATGATTGTTTATACAGACTGAAGTCAGTAAGCCAGTATGTAGCCATTATAGATCTAGACGAGCTCATTGTACCTCGAAGTAACGAAGACTATACATGGGATGATATGTTTAACAAACTACCTAGGGTCAGCGAATACATGTTCCGGATGGCGATGTTCAGGACATATTTTGATGTTTCACAAATGGCGACCAACCATCTACGAACTCTTACTATGAAATATCGAGATGATATCATATATCCGGGTTACCATAGATCTAAAGTGATCGTAAGAACCTCAGACGCTGTAGTGCTTGGCGTTCATAACACCTGGGGTATCAGAGACCCGGGTTCTCGTCATATAGTGAACACCTCTATCGGTGTATTACATCATTATAGAAATAGGCCAACAAATGACTTCAACGCAGAAATACGAGTCATTGAAGACGTAACAATGAATAAATACAAGCAAATAATACGTAGATACTATGATGTGATACGAAATCTGAAAGCAACAGGAATTGAAATTGTATCGAACATTTCAGATGGTAGATAGCAGTTCTGATTTCGTAACTTTATACTCTTTTGGTGAACAAGCTAGATCAACATCGTCTATTTCAAAATTTTAGATGAATGCTATTTCTTTTAGAAATTTCAAAATTTTAGATGAATGCTATTTCTTTTAGAAATTTCAAAATTTTAGATGAATGCTATTTCTTTTAGAAATTTCAAAATTTTAGATGAATGCTATTTCTTTTAGAAATTTCAAAATTTTAGATGAATGCTATTTCTTTTAGAAATTTCAAAATTATAGATGAATGCTATTTCTTTTAGAAATTTCAAAATTATAGATGAATGCTATTTCTTTTAGAAATTTCAAAATTATAGATGAATGCTATTTCTTTTAGAAAACACTTTGATTTAATTTAATTTTAGTTTCATCTATCATGATTCAAGCGTTTCGATTTGCTGAATTTTTCTATCATACTTCCATGAACTAAATTTTGAACACAAACTATTGTGTATGCTTGCGCACAAAGAAGATCCATAAAATTTTCCTCAAAATAAGTAAAGCATTTACTTTAGCTTGGTGGCATTGAATTATAAGGAATGAAGAGAATGTTTATTCGTTTATTTGTTTTGTGATTTTTTAACCGAAAAACGTAGGCTAATCTTACTGTATGAATTCGCGAAGCAGATTCATACATTAGCCTGCTTAAATTAGTTAATCCAAATTGAAATAAAACATTAATTAACATTTAAGTTTTAGTGAATTCTCAGTTGAAAATTATTTTTTTACAAAAAAAGTCGGGCCCTGATATGTAACAACATGATATCGAAAGGTTAGTTTAGTCTTCTCCTTGTCGCGGCTGTCAAGCGATGAATCAAACGACCAATCAGATCATTCCTTGAGACTGGAAGTGCAATTTGAACTCTACCATTAGGTATACATTTTTTGTTGGTTTGGCGACTAATACGTCGTAGTTACGATTTTAGGTCGCAAATCAAACATTTTACTCTTTTTGTTCACGGCTTTAAATTTTGCAAAATATCTCAGTTTGATGTCGAAGTGGAACTTCCCGTTAGAGATCGGTGGGCGTGGCTAGCAGAGCGAGTGAGCGGGGCCAGAGATGTATAGATGTAAATAAAGACGCACATGTTTTAACCCTTTCCTGTTTTGCCAAATTTTAGACCTGTCCAAATTCAAAGGTTTTGCAGACGAAAATTTAAAGTTGATTATATTTGAAAAATAACCATTTAGTAGGGTAGAAAATATTGTGGAAAAGAAAAAATTGCTTGTTATAAGCAATTTCTTCTTTTTCTACAATGTTTTCTCAATTACAAAATCACAGGGACGTAATAACCAGGGATTAATCAGGAGGGGGTTAAATCAGTATTATTGACGGACACATAGACAGAAGACTACATTCAATGCAGCAATAGCTGAAAATCAGCGTTATAAGATAGGTAGATTAATCCGTCCTGCGCAATCCGAGATAACAGCCAGAAAACAATTTGGAAGAAATTGCAGACGACAATTAAAAAAAAGGTGCAATTTGAGAAGTAACCAACCTACATGTTACAAGCAATTTCTTCTTTTCCTGTAATGTTTTTCTCAAGTATAAAATCACAGGGACATAAAAACAAGGGATTATAGAGGAAAGGGTTAATGGACAGTTGCTTTTCCTAACCTATTGCTTGAAGAGAGTTGAGTTTCATTGATAACGATATTTTTTTACTCTTCTTAGTTTGTACCGAATTTGAAACTCGGTCTTGGATGTTTGCGTCTAGAAACGGGTTAGTCCTTTACCACACAATCTCGTATTTTGTCGAATAGACGGAACGAGCTCTGGGATAAAAAGAAACCTCTTCATATCATGTTATTTCTATCAATATTTTCTGGCGTATTTGGCACTGATTTTTTCGATTCCTTTGCATTTTCAATAAAATGGACTAGTTAACCGTTTTTTTTTTTGTTTTTGTTTTGTTTTGTTTTCATCAGGAAATTGATTATTATGAATACGAAATCGATTCAGTATGTCTTGAAAAGGCAATGTATCGAGCCCTGTTTAAAAATCATATTCCATTTCTGTCTGAAAAAATAAGAAACATCTTATCTTTAGTTTAGATTAAGACATAAAAGGTCAAAATGAATGGGTTTATTCTTATCTAAGGTGGACATAAGAATTACTACAATGACGTGCCATTCATATATGTTTGTGTTCCTTGCCGGAATTCTCTACGTGCAAGCCGCTCTTGAAGATGACATTACGACACTGAAAAATGAAGTATCAGCTCTCAAAGCCTATGTGATCGGCCTTGAAAAGAAACTAAGTAAGTTTTAGTACTGTCGTTTTGATTGCTCTAAATTCAAAGAAGTCGTAGACAACAATTTCAATTTGATAGAATTCAAAATTCCTCAGTCAATTTCGTTGGCAAACAATGTAGCGAGCAATTTCTTCTTTTTTTCACATTGTGTTGAAAGTCGTATAGAGGCGGGCTTTAGAGGAAATGGGTTCAGCCATAACTCCCTTAACTTATTACAACAACGCAGTTGTAGAAAAATATAGAGAAAAACTGTGTGGAGATTAGGATAGATTTCACGTCACAAGAAATTTAACCCTTTTCTTCTGTTTCCATTTATTTCAATCAAGCACAAGCATTTATTGTCGTCTTCTATTTCTTTCAATCTAACCCAGTCTAAATTTATTTGTCAATTCTTAAAGGTTTGTCCTTGAGGTTTCATCAAGTTACAATTAAGTCGTCGTATTAGCTTCTTTATTGCCTCCATGAATGAAGAGTATATACATACAACTATTACATTATAACACTATAGACATGGTAAGAAACAAGACTAACTTACATGTATAGCAAAAACAACAAAAAGAACAGCAGTACATATATAAGTGGATATGACAAAATAACATGATAAATATCTTTAGACAAGTGATTTAGTTCTTGTGCATACACTCACATACACACTATACCTACACACATACATACACATAAGTATATACATACACACATTCATATACACATACATACCCATGAACATACACAAATAGATATACACTAATAGACATACATGAACAATCACAAATAGACATAAGTATGACATACATACAGCGACATACAAATACATACAAATATAAACACACATTTACACATAAATACATGTTTTCATACATTTTTATGTGCAGCTTATTTAGCGTCTTAGTTATTTCGTGTTTATTTGTTTGTAGAGTGTTTTTTTAAAATTAAATAATAACTTAATTTATCAAGATTCAAGCGTTTTGCTGATCTTTATTTTTCTTCATACGTCCGTGAACAAAGCTTTTGAGAACGCAACTACTTTGCTGGCTTGTCCACAAAGTACATCCATAAAAAAATAATCCTAACTAGTAAACTATTTGCTTTGTTTTGATTGAAGGCATAATTATATTATATTGAATTCTAAGAAATTGAGATTTTGTTTTGTTTTTATTGAGGTATGAACGTAAAAGCTTACTCGGACACAAGTGTATCGATCATTCATTCAGTGTGATTAAGGTTTTAGGTTCATATCTCAATAAAAACAAAAAAATCTCTTCATAAAACCAAAGGTATTCTCTTCATTTTTTTAATCATATATCTTGCCAAGGCGACCACTTAGCGCTTAGTGACCACGATCGAACGCTCTTTAACAAAACGACAAAACTTTGGACAATTTAATGAATTTGCTATAATTAGGTAAGAAACAAGTGGTCCCAAAATAGCCATAAATCGCTCACCTGAGAATTATTTCGTGATTTCTGTAAGTCCGATAAGCCTAACCCTCCCTGTAACGACTCGATATATATTTTTCTTTTCTTTTTTTTGGGAGGGGGGGGGGTCCAAAATTCACGAACAAGTTTTGAATAAGGTCACATAAGAAACATTGCTTCAGGGTGTGGTCCAAATCGATCAAAAGAATTCATGAATGAATTCGCCAAGTTTGATAAGCCTGATCCTGCCACGCCCCCAATTTTTGGCGAATCAAACATTGACGAACAAAATTTTCTAAAGGGTGACCCGAGGAACATCCTTGCCAAGTAAGGTCAAAATCAGCCCAGTGATTTAGAAGAAGAATTATTTCACGAATTCCAAGTTTTATAAGTAAAACCTGCTAAGCGCCCATTTCCACACAAAACAAAATGTCATAAACAAATATTGAAAAGCTTCAATAAAGGAACATTCTTGTCAGGTTTGGTACGAATTAGACCCATATTTTAAGAGGAGAATATTTTCAAAGAATTATTTCATAATATCTCTATGCCTGATTGGCTTCGCCCTGCCACGCCCCCATTTTCTCGCAAATCAAATTTCACCAACAAGATTTGAAAGGGGTCACCCACGGAACATTCCTGTTAAATCGGCCCAGCTGTTAAGGAGAAGATGTTAAAAGAACATTTTGAAGATGCAAGACTGACAACAGAAACTGGATAATCCTAAAAGCTCCCCTTGAGTACGTTGGGCTCAGGTGAGCTTGAAGAAATACAAAAAATGAATTAAGACAGATTGTCCCTTTACAAACAGTACCCTATTAAGCGATCCCTTTGGTGGCGGCTTAAAGCAAGATTTATTTTTCACTCAATTTCAGACGCAACAACATACTTGGCGACACAAGCATCCACCATACCAAACACCCCGCCAGTTGCATTCACAGCTCATCTGTCTACTACAATCAACCCGCTCGTTGAACATCAACATATACCATTCGACAAGGTGATATCAAATGTGGGCGGAGCCTATAACCCAGTCAACGGTCACTTTACTGCCCCAATGTTCGGTATTTACTCCTTCACCTTGATGGTCACTAACACTCCTGGTCATTCCGCCTCACTTACCCTGGTCAAGAATGGAGCACCACTCAGTGTATCGCTAGCACATGGTACGACAGCTACCCCAAGCCAATGGGAAACCAGCACTGTCAGTGTGTCTGTCCACCTTAACAGGGGTGATCAAGTCTGGGCTCAGAATGAAGCCAAGTTCTCAACAGTAGAAACACTAGATGGCTATACATACTCTTCTTTTACAGGTTTCCTCGCTAATGCTATTTAGTCGGAGCTTACTCTGGTTGTGTCTTCATTGTCTTCAACCAGTAATAGCATAAAGCCGGGAAAGTCTTTGGGCAGCCTACTTTTTTTTACATTTTAGGAAATATTCCTATAAGAATTCTTACTGGAGGCGTTTGAGTGCAAGCATCGCTCCACAGGCCTGAATGTTCTGATTAAATAGTGTTTTAACCCATTAAAGGACGGCAAAATTTTGGACTGATCGAAAATTGATCGACTGTTCGACAATTTAAAAGTAGTGAATTTTTATTTTTTTTTTTTTTTCAAATTTCTGAGAAAATTGCTGGCACACAATGCGTTTCAAATTGTTTTTCGGGGGGGGGGGCGTCTAAAGCGTCATCGTGTTGGAATGGGTTAAATAAGTAAAAAAAAAAACAGAAAAAAAGAACTCATTTTCGCCATTTCCGGCAAATAAAATATAGTCTCTGGAATCCTTGATATAATTATAGAGAACAAAATCAAATAACCTATTGAATAAATTGATACAGGAATATTAAAAATCCTCTCAAACTCTGTAAAGCCTGGAGCTATCATACTCATGTGAGCAAAATACGACCATCCTTGTCCTCTTGTCTAGTAATTTCCCTTTTAGTATTTCAAAACGAAAATGTGCCCCTAGCATATCTCTTAAAGCGTAGTAGTTATCAACAGATAGATCCTGTTAAGGAAAAGGAAAAAACAAAGTAACTTTCACTCTAGCTTGCTTAATTTCTTTTCCATTTTCCTTGGTGTTTAAAGAAGTTTTGTGCGTTATTTAGACTTCAATCTTGTCCAAAGCATATCTCTGAAAACAAAGTATACACGTACATCAACTTGAAATTTCAAGGGTGGATAGTCCTCAACTTCTGAAAATTGCAGTGCATAGGAACCATACTCTTGGCTTCCCCATTTCTATTTCATTTACAATGATATATCTGTGAATGTTTTAAGGTTTTCTTCTTCGATTCTACGCCCAGGCAGAGCCACAATTGACCAAGGGGGAATCAAATCATCTAACTTTTTATAGGTTCAAAATATGACCAAAAAGGGCATCAAATGAACAAAATTTTAAGATTTTTAATGAGTTACTTCTTTGTTTCAAATTAACACGAGAATAAAACGCGATATGAGTAAACTTGGTAGATGTCCACTAGATGACGCTTCATACCAAATATCAAAGCTTTTGGTCTGAGAGAAGAAGATTTCATTATTTTCACCCTTATTTCTTTCGATGGTAACCAGTGTTTGAAGAAATTTGATAGAGCTTCACCAAGGAACATTCCTGTCATGTTTCATACAGATTTTAGTTTTAGTTTGTGAGGAGTAAATATTTTAAAGCATGATGATGGAGGCAACCCAACAATCACATTGACGTCTAGAGCATCGCAGTCCCTATTTTGAGTACCTTTCACCCCATAGACAAATATTATATATTTGTCTATGGGGTGAGAGGGACTCAAATTACGGACCCCTATGGTCTAGAGTAGTCACTTCACAATTACTTATCAAAAAGCAACTTAAAAATAACAAATTTCATACAATGCAGTTCATTTATTTTCTTTTAAAGCACAATTACATGAAATAATAAGGAATAATTTCATACAAAAAGCTGCCCTATTTACTGTATGATTAGGAGAACGTAACATCCATCGTAACCTAAACATCTACCAACAACATAGTGTACCTACAACACTCATACAGAGTTCTGAATTTTAAAATAATTTGATGCAATTTGATTTTTGACTTTGGAACTCTTTTTTTAATCCTTACTTTCTCAAACTTGAGACAGTAATACACTTGTGGTTCCCAATATAACCCATTTCCTCACAGTTCTACATTTTGATAGACAATTTTTCCGTAAAGAAAAAATGTCTAGGAAAATGTTGAAAAAGAGAAACTGCATTTTACAAGCAATAATTTTTGTAACATTTTTTTTTATTTCAAAGTTATTTTTTAGTTTGAACTGTCATATTATCCTCTTAAAATACAGACCATCTTAAACTAATTATGTTGGGAAATAGTTTAATTAAAACAAAAGACATAATTTAACATGAGCTAGAATTGAAAGAATGTACAGATAGTCATCTTACCCCATTTTGACAATCAATCGCCATAATTACAACCTCTAATAGAAAGAAAATATACAAATTAACAGGCAGCAAGATATTCAAGGATTTATAAAAGCTCAATCATGACCAGTGTAGGTTAATCCATTACAATACAGAAAAAACACTGACATGAAGAACTGAAGGAAACTGCAGAATAAATGACAACTTTACGTTAACGTAATTTTGAATTTCTTTTTTCTTTATTTTTGTAAAAAGGAATATTGAAAGAAATTGCTTGAAGCAAACAATTCCTTCATCTTCCACAGTATTTTTTTTTCTAGGCGTAAAGAATGGGAATGTGTTAGAATGGGTTAAGACATCATAGCTCCAAACATGCACATAGCAAAGTTTAGTCTAATTCATAGTCAAACACAGACACAAACAAAAAACAAACTGTCAACCTGTAATATTGCAAATATACATACGGAAATTTGTAAACAGCTGTGATGATCAAAGGCCATTGCAGTCAAATATGGGAAAAATGGTCAGCCTGGTTAGCTAAGTTGGTAAAAAACTTGACTTCAAACCTCACTATCATGGGTTCGAGCCCTGGGCTGGCCAAACTAACAAACTAGTTGTCCCACGTGTGACAGTGCTTTTCATCTTGCATGCTAAAGAACCGGGGGGGGGGGGGCTCTCAGCAGTTTCGTCCCGAATCCTTGCACCATCCCCCATCACAACTGAACGTTTTGTGGGTGAGTTGCTCATATGGGCATGTGCTTCGGAAGCAACAATAAATTAACGGAAAAACACACTTGTTTTTATTCTAATTCTTAGGAAAAAACATTATAAATTAAACCCACACAATCCCATTTTTCATCTATCAAGATAAAAGTAAATGAAAAGGCTCTACCCAGAAATTTAGAGATGTTACAAATTCTACCAATTTAAAATCATTGTCTTCAGATAATCATTGTCTTCAGATACTTTCTATTTGAACCAGTAAAATATTTTGTTGTCTAGTTTACTTTATTCAAGGTGGTACATTTTCAAAATCAGGTGAAAACAAAACCCAGTTTATTTAATTATTTCATAGATATTCAAGTCCTTGTAAATTTTGTCAAAAGTAACTAGTCACAGATCATAAGCTGTAGCTGTTTATTAGGGAAGACCAACAGTAATACATTATCATGGAAATGGTAAACGGGTAATGTTTTGATATTTTGGGTTTCTTTTTCAAAACATTATTTATTCTTATATGATAATGTAATAACTAGGTCACTTATTATCTTCTGCTTGCTATTTAACCCATTCCAACATAAGAACATTTTAAACTGGTCCAAATTGTAAGAAGATGCAGACGACAATTTTAGTTTGATGAAATTCTAAAATTCTTTGTCTCATGGGCTAGAAAATATTGTGGACATTGAAGAAATTGCTTGAAACAAGCAATTTCTTCTTTGTCCGCAATATTTTCCAAAGCTTATTTCTTGAGGGGCGTGAAAAGGAGGGATTGTGTGGGAAAGGGTTAAAGAGTAACAACTGCACCTAAAGGCTTCGGATCTTCCAAAATGGTGATATATTATGGGACTACGTTAAAAGCAATTCCTAAATTAATGCTTGCATCACATAATCCCTCATTGACATTTACAACAGAGGCTTTTTACAACCCAAACACAAAATCCTACTTGTTTCAAGCAATTTCATGTTTTCTATCCTATATGATATTTTGATTTTTTTTTTATTTTAAACCACTATGAAATGTTGTCCACAAGTTCCCTAAATTTGGTCTCATATAAAAGTTTGTCTTACATCTCCTACTTCACTGGTTTATATTAGTGTACCCCTTTTTGTAATGATGTCAGGGCCATCAATCTAAGAATCAATCTACCAACAAATGATTCATTTTGATCGGAAGTGAACTTTGAACACCAGCATTGGCCAACATATATTTGTTGGTTTCGCTAGCTTAAACATCATAACTACAGTTTATTCAAGCTGTAGTGAATACATTGTGGTAGCCAACCACCTATTATACCTTTTTGGTTACTAGGTTCCGGTGATAATTTTTTCAAAATAAGGCTGTTTGATAACTAAGTGGAACTTTCAGTTGGAGTTTAGTGGTTGCGGTCAGCAGAGCCAGGGGGGGGGGGGGGGGGGCAAGCAATCCATCAAGTATGTTATTGGTAATAGATAAAATGTTCACAACAATTTCTACACCTTTTTGTTTTGAATAAATTTACTCCTATTTTAAATAGCTACTAAATAAGTGTCGAATGGATTCAGTGTTAACTTCGGAGACTCAAGCCCTGCATCACCTCATTGACCTGAATTTACTGATTGATAAATTCAAACTCAATCTCACCTTTTATGACCCCATATAAGAAACATAGAAAAATGAAAATTTGCCTGTAATTAGAAATTAGTTCGTTGTCAATATTTTTTCTACCCTAAAAGACAAAGATGTTTTGAATTTCAGCAAATAATGATTGCCTATTTTCACTTCTTTCCAAAGAGACCAATCTAAATTCTTTCTTTGTTTAAAACTTTTTTAAGGAGTACTAGACTTTTACTGAATATGATTTGAAATATCCCCAACAGCTCCAACAGAAAGAACAATTGCCACTGGAATTGAGCCTTTTTTCAGCAAATGACCAAAACCTCAGGAAAAGTTAAAGGACTATAACCAAAATTGAATATGCACATCTTTAGTTGATACTAAGTACAAATGTGCAATCTGAGTCAAATCCATTGAGGTGTTGAAGAAAAAATGTGACGACAAGATTTTTCATCTAAGGGCCATAACTCTGTAACAAGAGGACCATGATGGTCCTTAATCGCTCCCCTGAGTATGATGGTTCATGGATTTATGATATATACAAAATAGCAAAGCCTTCTGTCTAATTATTATGGAAAAGATGTTTTAAGGATTTTCTCTTTTAATCCTAGGTATATTGATGATCCAACCATATAAACCTAATTACCTGAATAAGGCAATGCTTTGAAGTATAGACATCAATACATACCAAATATAAAAGCTCTAGGCCTAATGGTTTAGGAGAAGTTGGTTTTCAAATATATCATTCTTTATTCCTATCAAAAATTGGGGATCGGACAGAAAAGGGCTAATTTTCAGAATACAGTAATTCTTTGAAGTAGTTTGGTAGAGAGTCAATAGCTGATGATACATACCAAATATAAAAGCTCTAGGCCTAACAGTTTGGGAGAAGAAGATTTTAAAAGATTTCCTTCTTCATTCCGTTGTAAAATCAAGGATAGCACAGAAAAGGGCTAATTCACAGAATACAATTATTTTTTTAAGTATTTTGGTTAGGGTCAATAGATAATGATAAGTACCAAATATCAGAGCTCTAGGCCTTGTGGTTTGGAAGAAGAAGATTTTCAAAGATTTCCTTCTTTATTCCGTTGTAAAATCAGGGTCGCACAGAAAAGGACTAATTGTCAGATTACAGTAATTCTTTGAAGTATTTTGGGAGAGGGTCAATAGGTGATGATACATACCAAATATCAAAGCTCTTGGCCTTATGGTTTAGGAGGAGAAGATTTTTTAAGATTTCCTTTGTAAAATCTGGGATCGCACAGAAAAGGGTTAATCTCCAGAATACAGTAATTCTTTGAAGTATATTGGGAGAGGGTCAATAGGTGATGATACATACCAAATATCAAAGCTCTAGGCCTTAAGGTTTGGGAGAAGAAGATTTTCAAAGATTTCCTTCTCTATTCCTTTGTAAAATCTGGGATCGCACAGAAAAGGGCTAATTTTCAGAATATGGTAATTATTTGAAGTATTTTGGTAGAAGATCAATAGGTGATGATACATACCAAATATCAAAGCTCTTGGCCTTATGGTTTAGGAGGAGAAGATTTTTTAAGATTTCCTTTGTAAAGTCTGGGATCACACAGAAAAGGGTTAATTTTAAGATTACAGTAATTCTTTGAAGTATTTTAGTAGAGGGTCAATAGGTGGTGATATGTACCAAATTTCAAAGCTCCAGGCCTTATGGTTTAGGAGGAGAAGACTTTTTAATAATTGTTTACGGATGGACAGACGGACAATTACTGATCACAATAGCTCGACTTGAGCAGGTTGTGCTCAGGTGAGCTAAAAAGTAAAATTATTACAACCAAATAAAATATGCACATCTCAGCTTGGTACCAAATTTATCTGAAAAGTTTGAACAGGAGTTGAAATGAAAATGAGTGGTCAAGACATTTCATCCAAGGATCATGACTTTTAGAGGATAAATGTACTGCAACCAAACTACAATATGCAGATCTCTACTTGATACCAGAAAGACTGCAAAAAGACTGCAAAAGAAAGAATTGATATAAAACTAGTAAAGCAGCACTAATTATCTCCCTTTAAAATATAGGATAATATTCATAAATCTGGCTGATTATTTTTTTTGTCAAAAAATCTGTTTACAGGTAACAAAAGAACCATTTAGATCTACTTTAAAAATTTGAAAACCTCATCTGCAGAAAAGATTTTTAAGATTTCTTTTTCATACCATTATATGAAATAAGTCCTGCCCATCTAAGTCATTTCACCTCAATCAAATTTTCTTGAAGAAAATTCACTCAAGCATTGTTCCTGTGTAATTTGGTTGAAATCAAGCCATTACTTTCTGAGGACAAGATTTTCAAATGATTTCACTATGTACTATATACCGATATAGAAATTTGTGCCACCCATTAAAGTCTTTACAATAAGCTATATGTGGATATTGTCCAATTTTAACCCTTTCCTGTTCAATCCCTGGTTTTACGTGCCTGTGATTTTATACTTGAGAAAACATTGTTTAAAAAGAAGAAATTGCTTGTAACAAGCAATATTTCTATTCCACAATATCTTTTATTCTACTGAATTATCATTTTTTCAAATAAAATCAATCTTATATTGACATTGTCATCTTCAAAACCTTACAATTTGGACAGGTCTAAAATTTTGCAAAACGGGCAGGGTTAAACACCATGTTTTACATCATTTCATAGTTTTTGGAAGGAAACTTTTAAAGGTTCTACCAAAGAGTCATGCATGAGAAATTTGTTTGACACTGAGCAAGTAGTTTTTTAAGAGAAATTTGGATATGGGAACAGAAATACACAGGGCTAGGTACACAACATCACTATTTTAATCGCGTGCCTACCTATGGCCAGTGTAGCAAAAAAAACAACAAGAGGCCCCTAGGGTCTTATCGGTCACGGTCACCCGAGTCCAAAGAGCACAAAAATAGTTAAAAGTCAATCAGATTATGCTAAATACCAAATATCCAAGCTCTAAGCCTTTTAGTTTAGGAGAAGAATTTTTTTTAAAGGTTTTCACTAAATAAGCCTGTAATAAACTTGTGACATCTTGGAACGAGCTAATTCTGACCCTTCTGTTTGGGAGAAGATTTTTAAAATTTTCACAATATAAGCCCTATGAAAAATTTGTGACTTCTGGGAATGGGCTAATTCTGACCCTGGGGTCATAATTCACACAATCTTGAAAGAGATCAACCAGATGATGCTACATACCAAATATCAAAGCTCTAGGCCTATCTGTTTGAGAGAAAAGATTTTTGAAGTTTTCACTATATAAGCCTGTGTTAAACTTGTGATGTCCAGGAATGGGATATTTTTTTTCCTGGGGCCATGATTTAAACAGTCTTGATAGAGGTCCACCAAATGATGCTGTATACCAAAAATCAAAGTTCTAGGCTCTTCTATTTGGGAGAGGAAGATTTTTTAAAAGTTTTAACTAAACAAGCCTATGTTAAACTTGTGTTGTCTGGGAATGGGCTAATTTTGATCCTCAGACAATAATTTGTACAATCTTGATAGAGGTCCACCAGATGATGCTGTTTACCAAATATCAAAGTTCAAGGCCCTCCTGTTTGTGAGAAGAAGATTTTTAAAATTTTCATTACATAAGCCCTTTGGGCTAAATATGACTCTGAGGCCATAATTTGTACAATCTTGATAAAGGTCCACCAGATGATGCTTCATACCAAATATCAAAGTTCTAGGCCCTCATGTTTGGGAAAAGATTTTTTAAATTTTCACTATAAAATTCCTTTGTTAAACTTGTGATGTCAATGGATGGGCTAATTCTGACTCTGAGACTATAATTTGTACAATCTTGATAGAGGTCAACCAGATGATGCTACTTACCAAATATCAAAGCTCTAGGCCTATCTGTTTGAGAGAAGAAGATTTTTAAAGTTTTCACTTAACAAGCCTATATGAAACTTGTGACATCCGGGAATGGGCTTATTCTGTCTCTAGGGCCATAATTTATACAACCTTGATAGAAATAATTTGTACAATCTTGATAGAGGTCAACCAGATGATGCTACATACCAAATATAAAAGCTCTAGGCCCTACTGTTTGGGAGAAGCCCTGGGCTGACCATATCAACTAACAAAACTAATTGTCTTTCGGATGAGACGTTAAACCGAGGCCCCGTGTGACGATGCTATCCATCGAGCACATTAAAGAACCAGGCGGAGCTCTCAGCAGTTTCGTCCTGTATCCTTGCACTATCCCCCGTAACAACTAACCGTCTTCTGGGGGCGTCGCTCATATGGGCATGTGCTACGGTAGCGACGATAAATAAACGGAAATAATCAAATTTGGGAGAAGAAGATTTTTAAAATTTTCACTATATAAACCTAAGTTAAACTTGTGACATCAGGGAACGGGCTAATTTTGATCCTGGGATTATGATTTATACAATATTGATAGAGGTCCACTAGATGATGCCACATATTAAATATCAAAGCTGTAGAACTATTGGTTTGGTACAAAGTTGTCAATATATAAGCTTATGCACCCACAAACATTTGCCCCTCCCCTAGCATGGCCATTTCCGAACAGTTTTTTCTTATTGTACAATTTTGATAGTCCTTTCCTTAGAGACTCTTAATACCAAATGTGAATCCGATCCGACAGCCTGTTCATGACAAAAAATTTTTAAAGATGTACCTTTTTGCCCCTTTTGGGACCCAAAGGGGAGAAAACTCAATGATGTGTACAAATCTGAAGCACCTTTCCATAAGGATGCTTCCTGCCAAGTTTGGTTGAAATCCGTCGAAGGGTTCTTAAGAAGGTGACCTAAAAAGGCATAAAGCCTCATTCAACCAGCTGGAACCTAAATATTTTACCCAATAATCATACAATTTAATAGTGATCAGTGAAACTCATTTTAAACATTCAAGGAAAATAGAATAAAAGTCCTTAATCATTTTCCCTTCTCTCTGAAAGGCACATTTTGGCAGTATTATATTTGAGGTCAGTTCATCTCTGACTTTTGAAGACATTCAATTATGGTATCCTTTAAAGGTTTTTTCGTTAATCCTTGTCATGCTGAATAACATCCCTACCAGTATTGGATTCAAATCAAAGGGCTGAAAGAATTGGTAGTGCTTGTTGTTCAATAATTTATATTTCTTTTAGAAATCAATTTCATAAACAATCCTGGCAGGAAAAGTACAAGCAAGAGGTGTAGACAAAGATCAGACTGCAGGTATATGCAGGCTGATCTTTTGTCTATAGCTCCTGCAAGAACCGAAATAATCCGGGTTAAGCTTGACAACAGTTAATGTTGGATCAAATCCTTGATCTGTTGATCAGCATTGATGATTTGGTTCTCTATGTATTGCTGACTGTTAAGTTCTGTATATTCCAGATAGTATCTATAATTAACCATAATGCCACAGGATTTGCTAAGACCTCGTAATGTCATGTCACCCATCCAGTTCAGACGCCAAAGCACTGCTCCATTCTGTAGGTGAAAATTAGCTGAAAGAGAAAAAAAGTTTCTATAAAAATCATATTACCCCCCATTCCCACATTATAAAATTTTAGATAAGTCCAAACTCAAAGAAATTGAAGACGAAAATTTTAAGTATATGAAATCGCTAAAATCTTTGTCTTTTGGGGTAGGAAACATTGTAGATTAGTTGGAAATGTAAATGTTGTAACTACAACTTATTCATGCAGTGGTTAAAACATTTAAGTCACGAGCCAAACATTTTACATTTTATTAATATGTTACTTAACCCATTCCCACACGATAAACTTTTAGACCAGTCCAAATTCAAAGAAGTTGCAGACGAAAATTTAAAGTTGATTAAACCTTTAAAATCTTCATCTTTTCGGATAGAAAACATTGTGGAGAATGAAGAAATTGCTTGTAACAAGCAATTTCTTCATTCTCCACAATGTTTTTGTTACAAGCAATTTCTTCATTCTCCACAATGTTTTCCAAACCTTTCATATTAAAGGGCCTTTAAAAGCGTCATTGTGTGGGAATGGGTTAAACGCTGTTCCCTTTGGAAGTTGAATTTCATGTCTGAGTACAGTGAGTAAGGCCAGCAATCTGTCTATTGTAGTTGGATAAATTATTCCAGTTTTGGCAGGAGGTATAGACAAAGATCAGACTGTACTTATGTGTAGGTCTACCTTTGTCTATATGTCCTGCAAAAACAGAAATATTCTGAGTTCAGCATGACGAGAATTAGATTGAAGCTTCAAGAACCTTTGGCTAAAAAAATTGAAACTGAATTTTAACACGAAACCCCATTTTTCAGTGAAAATACCTTAAACTGAAAATCCAAGAAAATACTTTTGTTAATCATCATTAGGAGTTTTTCTTTAAATTTTGTTCGATTTGAATTTAAGCCTGTGGAGTAAAAGCCCTTAACCCATTCCCAAAGACTACCACTTTTTTACAAGAAAAGAGTTCAAGAAAATAATGTGAAAATTGAAAAAATTACAAGCAATTTCTTCATTTTCACACCGTTTTCTATCCCTAAAATAAAAGAATTTTTAAAATTTAACCAACTGGAAATTGGAAGTATAGATTAACAAAATACAGACACACAGCTAGGCTACATGCTGCCTCCAAATATTTTCTGGGGATACAAGGAAATGGTAAAGTGTGTTTCATATATGAGACCTCTTGGAACTTATTTGGCTTATATCTTTCTTTTTCTTTTGATGCTTTCTGATGAGCAATTTCTTCATTTTCCACAATGTTTTCGACGGAAAAAGTTGAAAAATCTAGAATTTAATTAACTTTATATTGTCATCTTCTTTCAATTTGGACCAGTCTAAATTTTTCTTGTGTGGTAAAGGTTTAATGAATTTCTTACCAACTGGGTTTAAGGCATATCCTCGTCTTTTCTCGACATACAAATATCTTGCACACAACCTTAATAATGGAGTTTTCACAACATCAGAATAATGCTCATTATTTGACCAGGAATGACTAGATATAAGCTCTTTAAATGTCTCTAGTGGGTCTTGGTTTTCATCTTTTGAACAATATTGTAGGTCTGATAACTCTTCCTCTGTTAATATCGAGTCAGTTGTCTCCTCACCAATGCCTTAAAAGATTCAACAAAACTAAAATAGTTAATTCATTAATTAAGCCTTTCCTTTTTTTCAAAATTTTAGACCTGTCAAAATTCAAAGGTTTTTCAGATGAATTCAAAGTCAATTTTATTTGAAAAATAATCATATTGTAGGGAAGAAAAAAATTGTGTAAAAAACACAGAGATGTAAAAACCAGAAATACAGGAAAGGGTCAAGATTGGTGGCTCACTTCTGCCAATCTAAAATTTTATTGACCAGTCAAATCATTTTCTCTGACTGAAAGTGAATGATAAATCCAAAATTAATGTCAAATATTTTTGTTGGTTTGGCAACTCTAGCGCTATAACTACAGATTATGCAAGCTGTAATTACAACCTTTTAGTTCCAAACTATTGATTTTCTCTTTGGTTCATGTTCCCTTCCATTTATTTGGCAAGATAATGTTGTTTGATGTTTCAGCCTTATTTTTAACCCATTCCGACTCAATCCCTCCTTTTTACACATCTCAAGAAAAAGGCTTTGGAAAACATTGTGGAAAATGAAGAAATTGCTTGTATCAAGAAATTTCTTCATTATCCACAATGTTTTCTATCCAAAAAGGTGTAAAAAAAATAAAATTCCATCAACTTGAAATTGTCGTCTGCATCTTCTTTCGATTTGGACCAGTCTTAAATTCTGTCAAGTGGGAATGGGTTAAAGGAGGTCAGTGGGCAGGGCGAACTATCCATCCATTTAGCATCCTCCTATTCAGTAACTTTACACTAGGAATGCATCAAAGACTACACCATTATACTAGAGTTGGGATAAAATGGAATAAAAAATATTGATAAACAATAACGCATTTTGTTATCAATACCTGGGTACTCAGTGCTAACCAGGGTATAAGTGAAACACTCATATTACTTATGTATCTTCCTGAGTGATAGTGTTAGTTATAATGCGGATCATGTTAGCATGTATAATAATTACATGTGAAATTTCTCTCTAAAACTTTATTTCTGCAGAAAATGAGTGCAATTTTAAAGTAGTTGTATCGTTGTTTGCTTTATCTCAGCTATAGTTATAGCGTTTGTTTGCTCATCAACAATTATTTAACAATTTTGACTGATTAATAAAAGTTTGACAGGCCTCTCTATTCGTACTTACCTCTATACAGCATTGTTTCCCACAACAAGTTCACAGTTTGTGAGCGATTATCCCTTTATTAGCAATAACATTTTAGAACAGAACAGATCTTTTATTTACATCCACGTACAATTATGTACAATATGGACAAATAAATACAAATACATGAAATAGACTGTTTAATACATTTGGTTTACCAAAAAGTCTACACCTGTACGGGGAAAATATGAGGAATGGTTTGTTTTATGCTATGGTTTGTAGAACTGCCGGTTAGCGATCAAAAACTGTGACCACAGCTTTACTCCACTATGGTCACGTAAAGGTTTTGGTTGCCAACTGTTGATTTGGTTTTCGGAATAATTGAAATGGTGGAAAGGATATGAGATAGTGCATGACACTAATCTAAAATTGATTTTATTTTATTTAATTTTTTTATCGCCCAGCCTACGAAAAACAGCATCCACAGCTTGAAGCGGTCTGAAGCAAGCTGCGCCTGCAAGATTTCAGAAGCCAGTCTTACCCAGTAAGCAGACTACAGAACAATATGTCACAGATATTTAACCCCCAGATATTGGGAAAAAAACATAATTTGGACCCAACAGTAACAAGAGCTGTCGCAGACGGCTTATGCTCCCCGAATAAGGCTTTTGTCACAGAACTGTATACCATTATTGGACAAAAAACTTTTTATTGAATGCAACTACATGTATAGTTTGAGAATTCAGTTCACAAGAAATTTGGAAGTTTGACAAACATTGAAGGAATCTGTTTGGCTTCACAGGCCTGATTCTAGTAATATTCAATATCATTATATGGTAAAGGGTTAAATATTTTACCTTGACTATCAAAGTTATCAATGAGAAATGTCTCATTACAAAAAATGAAGACTCTTACTTGAGTAGTCTTGCAGAAACAATAGACTGATTTATTTTAGAGCAGGATATATACAAAATGTAAAGCTAAATGGCATTAAGACCCCTTTTAGCACTGTAAGGCTCATTGGGTAAAAAATTGAAATTAACATTACCTAGGGCATTTAATGAAGAACATTGATGTAAAGTAACAAGAAAATTTGGCAATTTGTAAAGGAGGTATATTTGAAAATTAATGACATTGACAATTTGACCTTGACCAATGACCTTGAACTTAGTACCGACAGAAAGTCAATGTCATAAGCAATGCACATATAAAATATGAAGGCTATATCACTTACCATTGTTTACTTATGGGAGATGTTAAAGTTAAATTCTCAAGATTTTGACCTTGAGGAATGACCTTGACAGATGACCCTGAACCTAAAAACAACAGAAAGGTCATGTCATAAGCAATGCACATGTGAAATATGAAGGCTATGTCACTTACCATTGTAAACTTATAGACACTGTAAAAGTTAAGATTTTTAAAATTTGGCCTTGAGAAATGACCTTGATCTTGACAGATGACCTTGAACTTAGTACCGACAGAAAGTCAATGTCATAAGCAATGCACATGTAAACTATGAAGGCTATATCACTTACCATTGTATACTTATGGGTAATGTTAGTTATTTTTTTTGAAATTTTGACCTTGAGAAATGACCTTGACCTTGACAGATGACCTTGAACTTAATACCAACAGAAAGGTCATGTCATAAGCAATGCACATGTGAAATATGAAGACTATGTCACTTACCATTGTAAACTTATAGACAATGTTAAAGTTTAGATTTACAAAATTTTGACCTTGAGAAAGGTCATTGACCTCAGCAGATGACCTTTTACCTTAATACGAACAGAAAGGTTTTGTTATAAACAATGCACATGTGAAATATAAAGGCTATATCACTTACCATTGTAAACTTATAGACAGTGTTAAAGTTAAGATTTTTGAAATTCTGACCTTGACACATGACATTGGCTGATGACCTTAGACTTTTATACCAACAAAAAGGCTTTGTCACGAGCAATGCACATGTGAAATATGAAGGTTATATCTGTAACCAATCAAAAGTTATGGCCAATATAAGTTTTTGCAGGACAAAAAGAGAGCTTACATAAAGCTCATAACATTAAGGCCCCATTTCCCATGACATGTTATTGTAAACGTAAAATTTTGATAGTTTAAGGTCTCGAGGATCTGATTTGCTACTTAAATATGAAATTTCATAAAATTCTGACAATTTGACTAGGAGAATTTGGCAAAAAACTAATTTTTACATTAAGGCCCCTTTTTCCATGACGCAGGCATAAATTGAAAAAAACAAAAAACTTCTCTTGGAAAATTGCTAGGAAGATTACATATAAAGTTTCATCCAATTAGGCCCAGGTGTTTCTGAGATATGATGTCGGACGGACAGACAGATGGAAGGACGGGCGGGCGCACTAGCCGGCAACTATATGCTCCCCCGAAAAAATTTTCGGGGAGCATAATAAATCCCTATACAGTAGTAAAATTGGTAAGCATATATAGCCACATTTATTTTCATGAATGGATCTACTTTTTTAAACACTACTACAAAAATTAATGAATCAGTTCATTCGGAACAATACATATTTGTATATAGTTGTGAGGCTCCAAGAAGTAAAGAGAAAATCGTTGATTCCTGTATCAGTCAGGTAAACTTGACTGCAATAAAATTGGGCAAAATTAACATAGATATACATTTAGAGTTATCTATCTTGATTGTTTGAATTTTCTTTTATCATTCATTTTACACCTGATTTACATCTAATTTTGAAAACTCTAATCAATATTTTGGATAATTTTGAAGTTGATATTTCTTCAAAATGGCTGCCATTCAACAATTTGATATTTCTTCAAAATGGCTGCCATAATAACTCTTTTTATCCTAATCAGATTTTTTTTTCAAATTTTGTGTGTGAATACCTCACATCAATATCTAGGATTTTTTATTTTTTGTTTTTTCAGATTTCTCCATATCATTGGTGCGCAAGCAGAATGTTGTAACTGCAGCTTTATCAAAGCTGTAGTTACTACATTTTTTTCATGCACCAATGATATACTCATTTCCAAGATTGCTATTTAAATGGCTTCAATTTTACAAATCCTTTGCCATTGAATTACATTTATATTTCTCTTCAGACTTACTTTACATCTTGTGTGTTTATTCCTTTCATTGATATCTAGAAAAAGTTAGTAAATTGAAAATTCTTCAATTTTTATTCAAAGATGACTTTTTCAACTTGGCCACATATTCAGCTTATACCTTTTTTGAAGGACACCTGTCATTTCTTGAGAGTTCTAATTACTTACAGTGAACTGATTTAGGCCTTGAATTCTTCTTAACTTTTTTGTTTTTATCCACACTTTAACATGGAGTCAATATTGTTTAATCCATTCCCATTCAATGAAGCTTTAGAAAACATAGTGGAAAAAAATGAAATTGCTTGTCATTATTTACAAAGTTTTCAACCTCAAAAGGCAAAGATTTTTAGAATTCCATGAACTTTGATCTGTCATTTGCAACTTCTTCAAATTTGGACCGGTCTAAAATTTTGTTGTCTGGTAATGGGTTAGCAGAAAAATGACAATAATTACTTACTTTTTGTATGTAAATGTCTATTTATCTCCCCTATAAGCCAGTCTCTAAAGCCAGGTATAGGGGATATACTGGAAAACTGGGTGACATTGGGTAACTCTTGTTGTAATTCACCTACAACTTTCTTTATCAAATAGTTCCCTAAATCAACACCTTGTAAACCTGGAACATGAACAATACTAGAAACTTCCCAACCCATTATAACATCATTTTAGACCAGTCTAAATATTAAGAAGTTGCAAACAGCAATTTCAAATTTAAAGAAAACTTTGTCGTAAGGCAAAAACATTATGGAAAATGAAAAAATTGCTTTTAATAAGCAATCAAAAAAAATGCATAATGCCCAGGTTTGATACATATGTATGAGAATTTCAATCACACATCAATTTACGTACTAATATAAAACTTCACTATCCTTCTCTTTGGCCACTTAACCCATTCCCACACAACAAAATTTTAGACCAGTCCAAATTCAAAGAACTTGCAGTCAACAATTTTGAGTTGATGAAATTCTTCAAATCTTTGGCGTTAGGGGTAGAAAATATTGTCTATAATGAAGAAATTGTTTGTAACACGCAATTTCTTCATTATAGACAATATTTTCCAAAGGTTTATATTGAGGGGCATTTAAAAGCGTCATTGTGTGGGAATGGGTTGAATAAAACTTAAAAAAAAAAACCTTAAAACCCATAATATCTATGAAAAGTTGTAGTAAAAGAAGAAACCACTAGAGACAAGCAATTTCTTTATTTCTAAAAATCTTTAGTTACTGTCATATCAATTTGCACTTACCTTAATCCATTACCAGACGTTTAACATTAAAAGTGGTAAAAATTCAAAGAAGCTGCAGACAACTATTTCGCGTGGAAACAAATCTATCTTTAGTGGATGGAATTTTTTAAAAAAATCTTTTTCTTTTTTGGGAGAAAACATTGTCAATAATGAAACAGTTGCTTGCTTCAAGCAATTTCTTGATTTCCACAATGTTTTCCAAAGAATTATTCTTGAGTGGCATACAAAACAGGGTTTGTGTGGGAATGGATTAAGTGTTATCTGTAACTTTTTTTTTGTTTTAACTCTTCATAAGTTTTGTTGCCTGGTAATTATATCAAGCTACTTTTCTTATGATCATCAAATGACATAAAAGTTACCTTTTTGAGTAGAAGTTATGGAATAAAACATGGCAGTATTTACAGTTGCTGGTTCCTCCACTGAGTCCTCTTTACTAACAATATTAGATGGAGATGATACTGGGGAACCAGATGGGGTCGAATATGCATAGTTACCAATGATGGACTGAAAACGCACAAGACATGTTTGTGAATCACCACTGCTCCTATAATGGCCAATTTTTCAAAAACTTTGACTTGAAAATTAATCCTTTTTGAAAGACCTTGACTGTGTCCTGTGCAGGTGCCTACCTAAATACCAAATATTAATCCATACACAACATAAATCTAAGTTCAGTTTAATGCAATGTGGACTGTGGCTTTCATTGAGATAAAACAGGATATTTACCCATTCCTATACATTGTCACCTTTTACGCACTCAGGAAAATTTGAGTAACATTTTGAAAAAGAATAAATTCCTTTTTAACAAGAACATTCTTCATGTCCTACAATGTTTCTTATGCAGAAAGACAAAGATTTATAAAATTTCATCAATTCGAAATTGGTTTTTGAAGCTTCTTTCAAAACAAACCAGTCTAAAATAGGTTGCATGTCATTTGCACATCTCTCTGTCTCTCTCCCTTGGGTTTCTAACTTTATAAACAATGTTAAACTAAGGTAAAAGATTAATTAAACCACTCACATGAATACAAGTTGATATTTGATTTGTTAATGCCGTATGAAGAACAACAACTGGTTCTCGTGGCATGCTAGAATGTGTAAACACAAAACATCGACGGTATGGACCTACACGTCTCTTTAAATCCGCCCAGTTTCTTATTGGATGTACTGCCTCATATTCAGATATCTGTAAGTTAAAAGGCAAAAAGTCCTAGTATTTCACTTGTGTAATTAACCAATCGTGCCTGTCAATCAAGGAATCAACTGACCAATCAAATCATTTTTCAGCCTGGACCTGAACTTTCAACTCTGACATTGGCCGCCATTTTTTGTTAACCATTATTGTTGGTTTGGCGACTAATTTTACTTTTTACATGCTTCTGACCATAAATTTTGCAAAATAACGCTGTCAAAAATTGAAGCAGAACTTCCAGTTGGAGTTGAAGGGCGGAGCCTAGGGAGTCAGCGGGTGGGACCAGTGTTTGGTCTATTCTCACAATCTACAAAAGAAATACAAGCAAGGTACAAAATCAAAAGAACTTCTTGTAAAGATTAAAATCAAATAATTGATTGATTGCTAGATAAGGCCACTTACCTCCGACAAAGTTTGAGGCAAACAAACAGCTTCATTGTGCAAAATAAAAAATTTGAATTTTATGAAATTCTAGATTTTTCAATTTTCTAGGTAAAAAACATTGTAGAAAATGAAGACAAGAAGCATTTAAAGGTAAAAAAATGTTTTATCAGTGCTGAAATGAAAATAAAGAAATCTAGTACATGTTTTTCCCAAAACTTAGAAGTTTTATGCACTTAAATATTGTTTGTGATGTCCCCTGCTACAATATAGCCTGACAATGCCTCCACATTCTGCTGATAAGCCTCAAGATCTTATATTGTGGAATTTGATCCCATTTTTCAAGAAAAGCCTGTCCGAGCTCCTGTACAGTTGCTGGTTGCAAGGGGCGTGATGAAAAAGCTGTCTGTAACATATCCCAAGCATGCTCTATTAGATTTAGGTCCAGGGATCTAGCTGGCCATTCCATACAGACGATTGTGGTGTATTGGAGATATAGATCGGTGATGTTGGCTCTATGCATGCTTATTGTCTCCATCAGAATGAGATTTCTACCAACAACATCTGCATATGGGTAAACATAAAAATCCATGATCTCGTTTACATACTTGAGAGACATCAACGTGAATGACATGGAGGTCCATTTTACCTCGAGCATTTATTCCCATCCAAACCATGACTGATCATGGCCAATTTAATCATGTTCTGCCACACAAACTGGAGCATAACTCATTTGGCCTTTCAATACCCTAGCATGTCTATCAGTAAAGTCCACACAAAACCTGGACTTGTCTGTAAACAGGGCTGGAGCCTAGTCATTTTGGGTCCTAGTGACATTATCCAGTCCAAATGCTGAACCCATTTGCATATGATATAGGGTCAAAAGAACCTGGAATGCAGGTCGCTTGACCTAAGGCTAGCATTATGCAATTCACTTCTGATGGTTTGGTGCTTATGCCCACACCGGTACCATTCCGGAAGTCCCTTCATAACATTTTTTCATAGTCAAATCGGTGACGCCTTCCTGAACCACCAGATATTGGTCTTGGAACTAATTGGTTGAGTGTTTTTGCTCCGAGCATGCAAATGCCTAAAAATTTCGTTGGTAACAAACTGATTCCACATTCTGGAAAAACACTCTTTGAAACACTAAGTACACTAGCAACATGCCTTAGGATAACCCAGAATGAAGCATCCCAATTCCCCTACTTATCTCATCTTGATTAAAATAGCCCCTTAAATGTCTTTCTGCCATAATGAAATGAAAATCAATCTAAAATTTGTGATATTTTTGTTGAAAGGTTGCTAAATGTACCAACACACCTTAAGATACAAGACCAAATGAATCATATTTTAGGGGGAATGTCTTTTCCCGAGATCCTTGTGTGTAGTATACATGTTGAACCAACATTTTTGCTACAGGGTCATCAAATCCAAACATTAATCCACCATCATAAAAAGATCTTTCTTGAGTCAACCTGTTTTAAGCATTAAATCATTGAACAAAAAGTTGATCCTTGGCAAATTTTGAGTAGTATATATATTCTGCTTACTTTTTGAACCATATCACAAGGGGATTGCCAGGTAACTCTCTCTAAGTTTAAAAAGCCTACGGAAAACCAAAGAGACAGAAGTTCTCGTAGCGAGTTTTGCAATGTCCTCAAGTAGGCTATGTCTATCTCTGATGTAGCAGCTGTCTGTAAGTTCTGCAAAAAAAGAAAATTTGTGATAGTTAGACAAATATCCAATTTTAACCAAAAACTTTTCTGAGAATCATTGGCAATATTCACTAACATCCATCATTCAAGGTATATTACCAAACAAGAAAATTTTAGACTGGTCTGAATTCAAAGAAGTTGCAGACAATATCTTTAAATAATTCAATGTTCAGTTTTGTCCATCTGAAACAGGCCTTCTGATTGGTTGAAAAAAATATTCAGAACTCCATGAACAACATTTTGAGCGAAGCAGCGTTTCTGTATGCTCCACACAAAATAGTCCCATTCAAAAAATATCAAAAAGTATAAAATATCAAGTATTCATACAGTGTGATTAGTTTTTTCGGTTCATACCTCCATGAAAACGAAAAATATTCTCTTCATTTCTTAATTGAAAAATAACTGTCATAAAGGGTAGAAACATTGTGAGAAAAGGAGAAATTGCTTGTCACAAGCAAACTCTCCTTTTCTCAAAATGTCTTCAATGATTTATTTTTTCAGTGGGTAAAGATAAAGTGGAAAACATGTATGTTGGAATGGCCTAAATTAATACACATAACAAAACTTATAAATGGACATTTATTTTCATCATAGAAAACTTATTTATGCTGTTTTGAAACAACCTTTTGTAAAACACTTATTTAAGTTGTAGTCCAAAAGAAAATTGTAGACAATGAAGAAATTGGATGTTGCATGCAAGTTTATGATTTTCCACAATGAATTTCTAAGTTTTTTCCTTGGGGTTTGAGCGTGTTAAGCTAGACAAGGGTTCAGTTAGGCCATTACCATATGTCACATTCTTCTACAAGTCCAATTTGAAATACGTTGATGACATAAAAATACACGGCCAAATCTTTAAAATCAGTATCAACAAGATGTAATTGTGAAACACTGATGACCTATAACAGCATAGTTTAGCCTTCAGAGATCACCTTGATTATGCCAGATGATCAAGAACTTGGTATCAGCAGATGCATATCAATGAGAGCTATAATTGTGTTAAAGATCAGAATTGTAGCTTGAATAACATAGAAGTATAGGAAAATGTTGTTGAGACAAACAGACAGATGGACAGACACACAAAATGAGATAGACATAATAAAATGATATGCCGTGATCTATCAATTCACGGGTATGAAAGAAGGTTTTTGTCTAAAAGAATAAAAAGTTTGACAAAAATGGCTTCAATTTTGTACTCCTCTTGTTAAACCTGCATCATACTCCCTTTCTCTTGCTGAAAAAATATAGATATAGAAAACACTAAACAAAGGATAACTTGCTTATTACAAGCAATTTTTTATCTTCTCAATTTTTACCTTTGCCATCTACTAGGACAGAAGGTCTTATCCACCAATTCCCATGCAATACTGCTGTTTAAACCTCGTAAAAAAATGCTTTCAAAAACACTATTGAAAATTAAGAAATAGCTTGTTACAAGTAATTTATTCATTATCTTTAATTTTTTTAATAATCTAAAACAAGGAATCTTAAAATTACCTAAAATGTCAGCAACTTTGGACTAGCCTAAAATTTTCTTGTCTGGTAATTGGTAATAAGAAGTAAGACTAACAGAAATTGTTACTTTATATTACTCACCAAGATATCTGCTCTCATATCCACAAGATGTTTAACTCCTCCATCTATTCTGCCTATTTGACTAAACAATACTTGGAAACGTGGAATCAAAGCATTCCTCATCCGTTCTTCTGTTCTTAACAGGACAGCATCACCTCGTTCCTATAGTTTTATGTCATAAGTAATCAGTGTTAATACATTACAACACATCCCTCAATTGTCCAATTGCGGCTATCAATCAAATAGTCAGTTGACCAATGAAATCATTCATTTAGACTGGAAGTTAGCTTTGAGCCTTTTTAGTGCTTTTGCGACTTAGATGTCATAACAACAGCTTATTCAGGCGGTAGTTACGTCATTTACATTGCCAACCAACTATTCTACTATTTTGTTACATGCTACTGGCAATAAATTTTGCAAAATAATGCCGTTTAAAATTGAAATGGAACTTCCTGTTAGAGTTAATGGGCAGGGCCAACAGAGTTAGTAGACAGGGGCCAGCATGTCAAGTAAACAAGAGGGCCATTGGCCTTAGAGCTCTCACCCCAGGTTAAGGTTCTTTTTCTTTCAATAGTCAAATGCTAGGATTGTGATACAAGTTGGCATAACCATATTTAATACATATATTGGCTTTGTACCTGGGGATCCAAAGTCAAATCTTTAGCAATGTTCATTCAGCTATTGTGAAAAAGGACCACCTGAGGATCATTTCTGCCATATTTGGTTCAAATTGACCAAATGGTTTGCGAGGAGATGTCATTTTAAAATCCTTCTTATATCAATATAGGCCCAACCACCCTGAGGCTCACAACATTCCTGACAAATTTGGTTTGATGGTTTTGGAGGGATGTCATTTAAAAATGCTTCTTTGTTTCTTATAGAACCACCCCAACAACCCTAGGCTCTGCCCTTAGGGACCCAAGGGTCATGATTTTAGCTACTTTGAAAGAGGTCCATATACTGATGTTTCATGACAAATATCAAGGCTCTAGATCTTCTATGTCAGGAGGAGAGATTTTTTAAAGATTTTTTTTTAAAATTCACCTATGTTATCATGGCAACTGGAATTTTCATGGATTTCAACTCTTTCAGCTATTTTAAAAGGGGGTACTAAAGGAACATTTCTTCCAAATTTGGTTTGAAGGTTTAGGAGGAGACATTGTTTAAAGAATTTCATGGATTAAGATCTTTTAGCTATTTTTAAAGTGGGCACCAAAGGAACATTTCTGCCAAATTTGGTTTGAAGGTATAGGAGGAGACATTGTTTAAAGAAATTGTTGAGGTACAATGGACAAAGGGTGATCACAATAGCTCACATGAGCACTTTGTGCACAGGTGAGCAGAAAAACGCCGTAGGATTATACAATCATTCAGTGAAAGTTTGAAGAGTATTTGATGAAAACTGTGAGCTGAAAAACGACTTTCAAAATATTACAAGAAAAGCAACTCATGCTAAGTTAAGTTTCTGCTAAATCAATAATCACCAGATGAAAAATAAATCTAGACTGGTCAAAATTGAAAGAAGTTGCAGATGACATATCAAAACGCATTTAATTAAAAAAATAAGAGGCCCATGAGGGCCTGAGAGGCTCTACTGGCTATCAAGATATCCTTATAGTTATCTTATATTTGAGGAAGTTAATTGCTTAAAACATAATGCATACAATGAAAAAAACAAATTGGACTTTATCCCCTTTAATATTTTGAGTAATAATCCTTAAGGCCCCTTTTCCCATGTTTCAGAATCTTTGTAATATTTGATTTTTGGTAATAATTTGACCCATTCCCACTCAATCTCACCTTTTGACCACTCTCAAGAAAAATACTAAGAAAAAATGTGTACAATAAAACAAGAGCCATGTCAGACATGGCCATGCCCCGCCTTAAAAGCTTGATAGTAAACTGAAGCCAGTTAGATTCAGGCTTCTTGTGCACTGCATTTCTTCTAAATGAGTTCGATAATAGCTATTATACTTTCAGAGATGTGCTCAGGACAAAGTCTAGGTCCTTAAAACAACAAAGGGCAATAACTCCAAAATTATGCAAGCAAGAGTTGTGGTTCTTGTGCACTGCACTTCTCCTCAACGAGATCTATCCACCTATGAAGTTTCAAGTTAATAGCAATTATACTTTCAGAGATATGCTGCGGACAAGTTTAGTAACGGAAGGACGGAATGACGGAAGGACAGAAGGACAGAAGGATGGACAGAGACCATTACTATATCCCCTTCGCCGAAACAAGCAATTTCGTAATTGTCCATAATGTTTTATACCCAAAAAGACAAAGATTGAGATTATACTGATATCTGCAACTTCTTTAGATTTGGACAAGTCTAAAATTTTATAATCTGGAATATGGGTTGGATAGACCATAAGTTGTTAGGCTCTTACCTGGGAAGCTACAATTTGTTGAGACACCTGTACAATCAAATCTTGATTGACTCCATAGTTCTTAGCTAAATGTAACAAAAATGTCTTCTTTTCACTTTCATCTAACTTTCTGTAGAGATGACAAAACTTCTTACAGGCTGCCTGTTTGTAGTGAAAACACGAAAAAGTCCTAGGAGATCAGTGACGGAACATTTTGAAACAAGAGGACTATGATGGTCCTATATTGCTCATCTGGGTCTCCTTGACCTTGGTAGAGATGCTACATACCAAACATAAACTCTTTGCATGTTCTGGTTTTAGAGAAGTTTACTATCTTTTTTTTACCAAGTAACAGAGCCAAAACAGCCCAAGGGGCATAAAATTTAGTAAATCTGCTTGAGGTGCATAAGAATTTTTTAGCATACCAAATGTTATTCACTAAGCCTTCTGGTTTCAGGACAGAAAATTATTGAACATTTCCGTCTTTGTTTCTATGGACTGAGCCAAAATGTGACCCCTGGGTTATGATATCCACAATTTTGGTAATGGGCCAACAGGAGATGTTACATATCATGTATCAAAGCTCTATGCTGTTTGGTTCCAGAGATGAACATCTTCAAAGATACCTTCTTTGTTTCTGTATAAAATGGGGTGAGCCTGATCAAAGCTCAAATATGACCTAAGAGTCATCATATGAACAAACTTGGTAGAGGTGCACTAGGAGAACTACATACTTACTACCAACTGAGCTCCAGGCCATTTTATTTTCAGAGCAGGAGATTTTTAAGGATTTACATCTTTGTTTCCTTGTAAAGCAGATTGAGCCCTAGCAGGGCCAAAAGAAATCATATTAACCCGTGTCATGCTTGATAAAAATCTTCTTTAGAATTGCATTAAATTAAAGGGCTGAAAAGACTGGAAGTCATAATATCATATCTATATCAGATTCGACATTTTATCTTGCAAATAACTCTGGTTCTAAAGGGACAAGCAGAGGGATCTAGACTAAGATCAGACTGCACATATGTGTAGGCTGATCTTTGTCTATACCTCCTGCAAAAACAGGAATATTCCGGATTCAGCATGTCAAGGGTTAACAAATTTGGTCGACCTCTGGAGCTTTTGATTTTGGAGAAAAAGATTTATAAAGATATAAGTATTTTCTCCCCATATTTACCATGGCAACCACAGTTATGGGTGGATTTCTATTATTTGAGCTTCACCTTGGAAACATTCAAGTTTCATCACTGATTTAGAAGAAGCAGATGATTAACCCATAACCACAAAACAATATTTTAGACTGGTCAAAATTAAAAGGAGATGCAGACGCCAATTCAAAGTTTATGAAATTTTAGATTTTTTTAAATTGATGGATAGAAAAAATTATTTCTTCATCTTGCACAATGATTTCCCAGTTTGAGGGGCATCCAAAATTGACATTGTGTGAGAATGGGTTAAAGAAATTGTGGACATTAGACGATGGATATTACGGTATCACTAATTCCTATTAACCCTTGTTATGCTGATCCTGGAATATTCCTGTTTTGACAATTACTGTGTCAGGTTTATAGACTAAGATCAGCCTGCACAGATGTGCCATCTGATCCTAGCCTGAAGCACCTGCTTATTCTTTTTGTATTGAGAAAATCTTTAAAAGCGACATTGATCTAATTATCTCAAAGTTTGAAAAATATAGTGAAAAGAGGATAAATATTCAGCAGAACAAGGGTTAAAATTTTCATTAAGGTAAAAGTTAAGGTTTAGCTATTGCAAAACATTGGCCAATATTGATCATGATTATACATGGAATATACATATATCCATTACCACGAAACAAAATTGTAGACTGGTTCAAATTAAAAGGAGCTGCAGACAAAAATTTAAAGTTTATCAATTTTAGATTTTTTCAATTTTCCTAGTAGAAAACCTTTCAATTTTCCTAGTAGAAAACATTTTTCAAAATGAAGAAATTGCCTGTTACAAGCAATTTCTTCATTTTACACAATGTTTTCCCAATTGTTTTCCTTTGGGGGGGGGGGGCGTCCAAAATCATCATTGTATGGGAATGGGTTTATGCCCCAGATGTAACCATGAGATAATGCACTAAGCCTATCAGTGTAGTGGTTCAATATATATATGTAAACTAGGCCTGTAAGGGAGTACTTAACCCATTACCAGGCGGCCAAATTTTAGACTGGTTCAAATTTAAAGGAGGTGCAGATGACATTTTAATGTTTGTTGTTTTTTCTTATTTTTTCAACTCTCTTGGTTCCGCCATCATAGCGTAATTGGTAGCGCATCAGACTCCTAATCTTCAATCATGGGATGTCATGGGTTTGATCACCGGCAGCGGCACATACCCTTTCCAACATTTGTCTCTCACCAATGAGTGGATAATCGTAAACCTTAGAGGGATAGCAGCTGGAGGCTAGGAAAGGATTGATGGTAGTACTGGTGTGAGAAATACCAGGAATCCATTGTTAGGTGCTCCAGCCACTGTGATATGACTGAAATACTGTTAAAGTGGTGTTAGACCCCATTCATACATTCAAATCATTCAAGCAATTTCTTCATTTTTCACAATATTTTCCTCAATATTTTCCTAACACTTTTGCTTGAGGGGCATTCATAAGCTTCATTGTGTGGAAATGGGTTAAATTTTAAAGTAATAGGTTGAGTGGTTTCTGAGAGTAGATGTCACACATAAAACCTTCACATGAATTAATAATATTTGAAGTTATTTATTTAGGGCAAAAATACCTCAATGGATAAAATTCCATGCTCCTGAGATGCATAAAACGTCTCCAGAAACTCCATAGCTTGGTTCAAAGCATTATTTTCTTTAGAGGTTGTGGCCATGTTTCTTTGAGGTACCATCACACATTTTATGTAACATCCCAACACCATATCCTGATAGGCTGTTTGATTTGATGACTAGAAACAAAATTAAAGTAGGAAAATTTTCATAATGAACCATTTTCCATACAATTACTTCATATTGGATATCAATTATGAAAAGCCATGCAAGAAAAGATTCAAATATTTGTAACATTTATTTTTTTCTTTTCCCATCTGATTTGTACCTGAAGAATGTTTCTTTACCAGTTCATAAAAACGTTTGATTCTTTTCTAATACAATTTTCAAATTTATCTGTATGTCTTAACCCTTATCATGCTGAGCCTGGAATATTCCTGTTTCAGCAGGATGTCTAGACAATATGTGCAGTCTGATCTTCGTCTAGACCCCCTCACTTATGTCTTTAAATCCAGCATTGTCTATACTATTTATTTTCTAAATGATAACCAACCCAAAATTTAGAGCTTTCTGTACTTTCAGTCCTTTGATTATAACACATTGAGAATTGTGATCAGCATGACAAGGGTTAAGATAAGTTTATAATAGCGTGGTCTGGTAATTATTTAAACAAAACTCCAGTTTTTTTACCTATTCCCCCACAGTCCCACTTTTTTATGCCCCTCAAGAGAAAAGTTTGGAAAACATTGTAGAGAATGAAAAATTGCTAATTACAAACCATTTCTTCATTATCTTCCCAAAAAAGATATTTCAAAAAGAACATATCATCAACTAAAAGTTGTCATCTTCAATTTCTTTTATTTCATGTTGGAAAAGTCTAAAATTGTGTCATCTTGTAATAGGTTAATCTATGCAAATTTCAGACTAGTCCAAATTGAAAGGAGTTGCAGACAACAATTTAAAGTTTGTGAAATTTAACCCTTGTCATGCTGTATAAATTACCTTACTGAATTGCTGTCAAATCAAAGGGCTGAAAGCACTGATAGAATTAGTTGTTCAAAAATAATTATTTCTTTTAGAAATCAACTTCATAAACAACTCTGGCAGGAAAAATACAAGCAGGAGGTGTAGACTAAGATCAGCCTGCACATAAGTGCAGTCTGATCTTAGTCTACACCTCCTGCTTGTACCGGAATATTCCGGGTTCAGCATGACAATGGTTAATCTATGCAATTTTGTTTAACCCATTACCAGACGGCAAAATTTTAGACTAGTCCAAATTGAAAGGAGTTGAAGACACCAATTTAAAGTTAGTGAAATTTAAGATTTTTTCAACTATCTGGGTAGAAGACATTGTGTAAAATGAAGAGAGTGGTTATCACAAGCAATTTCTTCATTTTACACAATGTTTTTTAAATTATTTTTCTTGAGGAGCATCACAAAGTCTCTACTCCATATTAACCCATTCCAACACAATGACGCTTTTAAACGCCCCTCAATGTGAGGTTAAGATCTTTTTAGTTTTCAAAGACAGGCAGGACTATCCCTTTGACATTTGGTAGCATTTTATTTTACCTATCGACAGACAATGAAAATCTAGAGTGGTCCAAATCCAAAGAAGTAGCAGAATCTGATGATAATTGTACGTGAAATTTTACATTTTTTTATCTTTAGGATAGGAAACATTTTGGAAATGAAGGAATTGCCTGTTATGAGCAATTACTTTACCTTCAATGATGTATACTTTCTACAGCTTTTTCATGAAGGTCATAAAAAAGTAGGAACGTGTGAAAATGGGTTAAAGGGTGATACTACATTCTTATTAAAATATTCAAAGAAATAAGTATCAAACTAGAAGCATTTCTGACAATCTAACCTATTACCAGACAGAAAATGTTAGACTGATCCAAATTGAATGAAGTTACTGAAGACAATCTTCAGGGGATAGAATTTTAAAAAGTTCTTATCTTTTGGATTAGAAATCATTGTGGATAATGAAGAAATTGCTTGCAACAGGCAATTTTTTATTTTCCACAATCACATATTTTTCCGAAGCTTTCCTGAAGGCATCAGACAGCAGAATTGAGAATAGGTTAACACATTATAAAATACAATCTTGCAATATAAAAGTAGCTATGTAACAAATATGACAAAAGGAGAATATTCCATTTTTTTCACAGTATTTTCTACCCTTTATTATTTTGCTTTGTAACATTCAATTTTCCACACACAAATGACACACTAATTATTTTCAATTTAAACACACTTTGAAAAAATTCTACAAACCTTTTCAACCTTTAACCCATTTCCATATAAAGATGCTTTTGGATGCCTCTCAACAAAAACAATCGGGAAGACATGTTACAAGCAATTTTTCATTTTCTATAATGTATTCTACCTAGACAGATGAAAAATTCTAAAATTTTATACAATTTAGATTGTCGCCCACAACTCCTTTCAATTTGGACCAGTCTAAAATTTTGTTGTCTGGTAATGGGTTCAAGTTTGACACAAGTTTGAATGGGTTAATGAAGGTTTATATCCAAATTTGAAAATGTTGAAAAAGTTGACAATGTACACAAATAAATGTACAGTAACCTCACCTTACAATTATCTGGTAAACTGAAAGTACACATTACCTAGAAAGTATTTCGATAGTGAAAGTAATTTTAGCGTAGCGCAATCAAGTGTGCTGCTTGCAAACTAGGTACACATGCAAACATGAATCTATATTTCACCTAGGCTACTTTATTACAATTACTTCCTATATACCCTAAAATACTCAAATACGGGGAAAGCTACTATTTACGTGGAATCGGGGGTAAGATAGAGAGATTCCATGAAATCAATAAGGAAGTAAACCTTGGACTGGAAAACGAATTTCGATTACAATAGAATTCGCATGGTCGAAAGAAAATTACCTTGAAAGACTTGACCAAACATTCATGTTTGAGTCTGCGTATAAATCGCAACCGAAAAAGACTTCTTATTACTGGTGTAGTTGGCATCCTAGTTTTTGACATATATACTTTCGTTTTACATGTGTACTAATTTAATGACGTCACCATTTTTGCTGTAAATAGCTTAAAGCATGTAAACAACAACAACAAGAAAATGTTGTATGAAAATACAGTTATTCTTTTCCCTTCATTTTAGTCTTTTGAAAAAAATATAGATAATAAGATAAGAAATATGAAAACATGGTGAAGGTGAATTTCGTTTTTTCGCCTCGCTTTTCCGTCTGATATTCTTATTTACTACAAGTATTAAGCGATAAAGTGTGTATCTATGACGTTTTACTCATCAGTTTTATGCTGCAAACAACAATATGAATGTCAAACGTGTAGTCAGGGACTTGGCTCGAAGTATATCTAGATTTGATGCATCTCAGCTACAAAACACGTCTCTGTACTCTACATGGACATCGCCAAAGTCTCATGATTGGAAAAAGGCGGTTTCTGAAGCAGAGAAAATAGTTGGATACCCGACTTCATTCATGAGTCTAAGGTGTTTGCTAAGTGATGAAATGGCCAATGTTGCTGTTCAAATAAGAAAACTTGTTGGAACAAGACATCCATTACTTAAGACTGCAAGGTAACAAAAGATATATGTGTGTGTGTGTGTTTTCTACCATTCAAAATAGAGGACAGTAGTTGTACTAGAAATGGTAAAACTTTTTACAGTAAACAGTTAACCATAAATGTGATATTTCTCCAGACGCTCAAAGGGAGATTTGAGTTTTTTGGTAGGAAGATTGGGGTCCCAAATAGGAAGATTTTAGTGCACCAGTATCTATCCTAGAAATTGACAAACACAGGTGAAATTTCTCCCCCTTCCCCTTTCAAATGAGAAACCGGGGGGGGGGGGGATTTAACAGATGAAGGGGGATATATATATATATATAAAACACATGCAAAGACTAGATAAGGAAAAAAGTGCAAATAAACAACTTGTCAACATTCTAAACAAGAATGCTTGTGGACGGCAACAGCCCAGAACTAGCATTTTCATCGCGATTTGTATTGCCCTATTGAAAAAATCAGTAATCTGACGCTTTTTTGACGGCTCATACATTTTTCATCTGCTACCGGGTCATAATAAATAATGTATTATTGGTTATAGTATTCTAAGAAAATTTGATTCAAACGAAATTATTTTCATGTGATAAATAGCCTTTTTGTTAATTAAGCTGACTAGGAATATAATAAAATTCAAAATTATTTCGTATTTTAAATCATCCAACAGGGTTTTCCTTGACCCTCTCCTTCTTTGAATTTGGACCCCCATTTTTCAGAAATGACCCCCATAATAGCTAGACAGCCTTCTTTATTTTATTTGATAGGGGTCATAATGTGGCAAAATGACCCCCTGTTTTGAAAGTTGAGGGGAAACCCTGATCCAAGCTGATTGATACACGTGCTTGCTTTTATTCTGTTTTTAAATCCGTTTATAGTTTGTCTGTAAAAATACGAAAATACACTTCGTTATAAAAGAAATCTTGGTTGTGTTTGACCAAGCGCGGGAAATGACGGCACTCAACAAGACTCATGAATTGTACATGTATGTCAATATTTAAATAGAAATCAGAATAAATTACGTTCGCAGGTAGTTTCTATACTTCTTGCTAGGCTCTATAAACAATTTTTTGGATTAGCCATAGCAAGTTTTCAATTTTTTATTTGGGACTATTGCTTGTCGTCTGTAAAAAAAGGGTATGAGCCATAAGAAATTTTGCGTGAATCCCGCAATCTGTCGTCCTAGAAGAAACACTGGTGCACCTGGTTTGCGTTTTATTCCAGAAGACAATTTTCAGACATCTTCGGAGTGTACTGCTTCTTCGCTAATAATTGTATGGGCCCAAACCACTTATTGTAACTGAGTTAGAGCCAATAGAATATTTTTATTTTGTATTTATAAAGTTGCCTGCAAAGTAGGAATGATATTAATTATTTAGTTCTTGTTCCTCAGAAATACTGTTCCCTGAAAAGCAATGTTTCCCAAGCAGGTCTCTGATTCTAATATGTTTTTGTTACTTTCGTAACTCATATATGATATATGTCATGAGCTTGGAGGGGAAAACAATCTTTCCATGAGTTAAATTTTATACGGGTTGGAATATGAAGTTGAAATGGGGTAAATGTAGATCTTAGCTTTTGTCTAAATCTTCGACATCAACATGGAATGGGGACATCTCCATGGTGACACATCAAATCTATCAACTCACCCAATTCTTCAATGCATTTTTAGCTGTTGCTTGAAAGCCAGCAAGCTTTTGTCATGGCATTGTGTCCATCATGCATGTGCGCATCCATCAGTCCGTAAACTTACTTTAAAAATCTTCTTCTCAGAAAGTATCGAACAAAATTCAACCAAATTTCATAGATATGATCCGTGGGTGATCCTTTATCAGATTCCTTCAAAAAAATTGGATTGGATGAAAAACATGGCTTTAATGGACGAAGCTAATTTCAATATATGATGAAACCTGTGAAAATCTTCTTCTCACAAACCAATTGATTGATTTCAACCAAACTTTAAAGGAACGCTCTTTGGGTGACCCTTTATCAGATTCCTGCAAAGAATTTGATTGAAAAACATGACTTTAATGGGCGGGGCTAATTTCCATGTATAGTGAAACCTTCAAAAATCTTCTTCTAAGAAACCAATTGATAGTTTCAAAATAAAATCTAAAGGAATGATCATTGGGTGACCCTTTATCAGATTCCTGGAAAGAATTTTGATTGGTTGAAAAACATGGCTTTAATGGGTGGGTCTAATTTCTATATATGGTGAAACCTTCAAAAAAAATTCTCAGAAACCAATTAATGGTTTTAAACCAAATTTTACGGGAATGATCATTGGGTACCCTTTATCAGATTCCTTCAAAGAATTTTGATTGGATGAAAAACATGGCTTTAATGGACAGGGCTGATTTCCATATATGGTGAAACCTTCAAAAATCTTCTATTCAGAAACCAATTGATTGATTTCAAATAAATCTAAAGGAATGATCATTGGGTGACCCTTTATCAGATTCCTGCAAAGAATTTTGATTTGTTGAAAAACATGGCTTTAATGGGTGGGGTCAATTTCCATATATGGTGAAACCTTCAAAAATTTTCTTCTCAGAAACCGATTGATGGTTTTCAACCAAATTTTACAGGAATGATCATTGGGTTACCCTTTATCAGATTCCTTCAAAGAATTTTGATTGGATGAAAAACATGGATTTAATTGACAGGGCTGATTTCCATATATGGTGAAACCTTCAAAAATCTTCTACTCAGAAACAAATTGATTGATTTCAACCAAATTTTACAGGAATGATCATTGGGTGACCCTTTATCAGATTCCTTCAAAGAATTTTGATTTGTTGAAAAACATGGCTTAAATGTGAGGGGCTAATTTTCATATATTGTTAAACCTTTAAAAGTCTTCATCTCAGAACCATTGGATGGATTTCAACCAAATTTCTCAGGAATGATCCCTAGGTGACCCCTTCTAAGATTGCTGAAATAAGAATTGATTGGCTTAAATGGATAGGGCTAATTTCTATGTATGGTTTACAGTGATTACAAACGATTACCATATAAGTTTCCAACAAATATTACACATGGTGACTCTTTGCCAGATTCCTTCATAAAATATGGCTCAAATGAAAATTATGGCTTTTATTTTGGAACTTGTCTCCATATATGATATATACTGAAATTTTGAAAATCTTACTCTTGCAAACTGCAGGATGGTTTTCAACCATATTTCTCATGAATGATAAGTAAATTCAGGCCAGTGGAGCGAATCAGGTGCTCAAGTGCCTCTAGTTTGATTTGTATGATTTTAAATTGTCACCTGCAATATCTCTCAACTTTGTCCTGTGGTAATGGTTTAAACACTATAGCTGCTCTTCATGATGCAATTTATGATACAACTGAATCTGAGTGAAATGCTTAATCCATTCCAACATGATAAAATTTTAGACAAGTCCAAATTCGAAGAAGTTGCAGACAACAATTTAAAGTTGATGAAATCTTCAAAATCTTTGTCTATTGTGGTAGAAAATATTATGGATAAGAAGAAATTGATTGTAACAAGCAATTTCTTCATTTTCCACAATGTTTTCAAAAGCTTTCATATTGAAGGGCCTTTAAAAGCATCATTGTGTGGCAATGGGTTAAAGTTACAAAAGTAATGATTGGAAAAAAGTAAAGAGATAAAAAATAAATGATTTAGAAGAAAAGATTGAAAATTTAGTCTCTCAATTAGATGATAAGTAGGTGATAAGCAACAGTATATTATTACAGAGGTTTTCTGTTTGACAATGGTAAACACAGTTTACAAACCAGGGGTTTGATAGTATTATTGCTTTCAAAATGTGCTGGCTGGAACAAAACAGAAGAAGAAGATCATGAAATTGTCAGTGGAATCCATTCAAAGTAAGTATAGAAAAAAAATGATAATCATGACTGTGTAAAGGCACTACTTTACCAAAGAGCAAAATTATAGACTTGTCCAAATTCAAAGGCTTTGCAGTTGACGATTTAAAGTTGTTTTGGGGGGTAAAAAATATTGTGGATAATGAAGGAATTTCTATGTTTTTCCAATTTTAGCTCACCTGAGCACAAAGTGCTCTGGGTGAGCTATTGTGATGGGTCATTGTCTAGCATCTGCCTGTCCGTTTCTTAATTACAAAAAAATCTCCTCCACTTCCAAAACTAACCATAGAAATTCAACCAAACTTCACAGAAATGACCCTTAGGTCATGCTCTTTCAAAATACTTCAAAGAATTGATATTCATGATGAACTTTGGTTGCCATGGCAACTGTGTCAAAAAACTTAAAAAATCTCCTCCTCCCAAACCATAAAGCCTACAGCTTTAATATTTGGAATAAATCATCTTCTATTGACCCTTTACCAAAATACTTCAAAGAATTACCATACTCAGTCTCTGAAAATTAGCCCTTTTCTGTACTATTCCTGATTTTACATAGAAATAAAGAACAAATCTTTAAAATCTTCTTCTCGCTAACCATAAGGCCTACAGCTTTAATATTTTGTATGTATCCATGTCTATTGACCCTCTACCAAAATACTTGAAATAATTACCGTACTCTGCAAAGTAGCCCCTTTCTGTGTGATCCCTGATTTAACCTAGAAATAAATAAGGAAATCTTTCTTCTCCGAAACCATTAGGGCTAGAGCTTTGATACATGTACTTGGTATAAATCATCATATATTACCTTCTACCAAAAACCTTCAAAAAATTACTATACTCTTAAAACTAGCCCTTTTCTGTGCGATCCCTGGTTTAACAAAGAAAAAGTGAAGGATATCTTTGAAAATTTTCTTCTCCCAAACCATAAGGCCTAGAGTTTTGATATTTGGTATAAATCATCATCTACTGACCCTCTACCAAAATACTACAAAAAATTACCATAATCTGAAAATTAGCTCTTTTCTGTATGACCCCTGATTTTACATAGAAATAAAGAAGGAAATCTTTGAAAATCTTCTTCCCTCAAACCATTAGGCTAAGAGCTTTGATATTTGGTATAAATCATCATATATTACCCTCTACCAAGGTACTTCAAAGAATTACTGTACTCTGGAAATTAGCTCTAAATGGTAGGATCTTCAATTATACCTTGGACTGAATGAGAAAATCTTCTCCAAAATACATGTAATTAGGTGTATGACTTTGATATTTTGTTTATATCATAAAGCCTTGAGCCATGATACTCAGGGGACTGATATAGGACCATTAATGTCCTCTTGTTTTCTGGAGGGGTGTAATAAAGCAGGACTGAAGTGAAAAAGTCCCATCGCAAGTCAGATTGTGAGAACTTCATTAAATAGATTTATGATTCTAGCTTATCAGGTATACATTCAGTTTTATAAACCCAAACTGAAGTGACATACTCTTTTACAAATGTTTGTTTAATAGAATTTCTGGATGATAAAGTCTGTAAAAATTATTAATCAATCTTCGATCCAGAAAGTTATTTTTATATAGTTTAACTTGAATTGTTCTATATAATTTTCTGAACTGAATTATCTTACAACATTTTAAATAAGGCATATTAGAATTCCAGAAAATTAAAGAGAAAAAAATGTGATGTGATAAGGTACCCTCTACAAGATAAGGCATCTTTCATATTCTCTTCCTTAGCCAGAGGAACCTTGCTGAGATAACAGAGATGATTTATACAGCCAATCTAATACATAAAGGAGTGGTGAATCTCAATACATTGGAGGAAAAGGATCCCACATACACGGACATGGAGTATGGCAATAAAATAGCCATACTTAGTGGAGACTTTCTATTGGCTAATGCCAGTACCGGTCTAGCTGAGCTTAACAATACAAAGGTAAGAGAAAAGATGATATTGAAATAAATATAATCCATTCTGCTTATGAAAATACATTTATTGCAAATACACATGTAACACATTTTGAGCCCAGAAGAGTGTTTTTAAAGCAAGATGAAAATTTTTTCCCAATTAAATTTTTTAGTTTTTTTACTGAACAATTTTATTAATTTAGACTAAAAACATCAGGTACTAAGTAGTGTCATCAGACTCATCACTAAAGCCAATGCGGAACAAGCTTACTTCCTCAATAATATTCTTAAGATTGTCTTTGAATGCCTTAACCCTTTACAAAACAACCAAATTTTAGACTGGTCCAAATCGAAAGAAGTTTCAGAAATACATTTTGAAAGTTAATTTAAAATTGGAAAAAAATTTACAAATAATGTAGAAAATATAGTGGGAAACAGAGGAATTGCTTGTCAAGAGCAATTTCCTTTTTTCCCACAATGTTTTCTAAGGCTATTTTTCTTCAGGGTTTCAACACATGGATTTCTGTGTAAAAATCTCACATCAAAGAAGGCTTCATCTTGAAATATCTTGATAAGAATGATGAAAGTTTTATTCTAAAGAAAGTATGTAAGAAGCTATAAGTATCAATAAGATAAGGGGCATATTGTTTTATCTATATCCATCTGTCCATCTGTCTGTCTATCTGCTAGTTGTGAACTTTACTCAAAAACTTAACATTTTGCTCTTATTTTAAAACCGCTGCAGATACATGGCTCATATTTGGGACATACGCTTCTTGCATTGATAGGCATCAGTTGGTTGTAAGCTTAGGGTCAATTATCTAGGTCAATGTCACTTATCAAGGTCACAAATTTTGTTAACTTAACACAAAGACTTAATTCTTCTCTCTTATTCAAGTACTGTTTTAACCCATTCCCACTCAGTGACGCCTTTAGATGCCCCAAGGAAAAAAGCTTTGGAAAAACATTGTGGAAAATGAAGAAATTGCTTGTCACAAGCAATTTCTTCATTTTCCACTATGTTTTCTACCCAGAAAGTTGGAAAAATCCAAAATTTCATTAACTTTAAGTTGTTGTCTGCAACTTCATTGATTTTGGGCCAGTCTAAAATTCACCGTCTGGTAATGGGTTAAACAAAAGGCTCACATTTTGGGATAAAGGTTCTTTGTATTGATAGGCATCAAGTCATGAAGCCTAAAAAGGTCAAGTTTGCTTACCAAGGTCACATTTCCGAAATGACTTTACAGTGACATGGTGTTTCACAAACACATCGCTACAGCTTAAATTCAAGCTGTAGTTATGTTATTACATGTAGGTTGCCAACCAAGCATTTTACTTTTTATACGCCCGTCGAAGACGGGACGTATTATGGGATCACCCGTGGTGTCCGGGCGTCCGGTTGTCCGGGCGTCCGGGCGGTGTCCACTTCTTTGTCCGGAGCATAACTCTGTCATCCTAAGTCCGATTGACTTTAAACTTGGCAGTTATAATCTTCTAATCAATACGGAGTGCAGTGCGCAATAACCATAACTCTACCTAGCCTACTTTTTGAGTTATTGCCCTTTGTTGTTTTTCATACTTGAATCTTGTCCGGAATATATCTCTAAAAGTTTTATAGCTAGGATCATGAAACTTCATGGGTGTATAGATCTCACCAAGGGGGAGTGCAGTGCACAAGAACCATAACTCTACCTGGCCTATTTTTTGAGTTATTGCCCTTTGTTGTTTTACATACTTGAATCTTGTCCGGAGTATATCTCTAAAAGTATAATAGCTAGGATCATGAAACTTCATGGGTGTATAGATCTCACCAAGGGGGAGTGCAGTGCACAAGAACCATAACTCTCCCTGGCCTTTTTTTGAGTTATTGCCCTTTGTTGTTTTTCATACTTGAATCTTGTCCGGAGTATATCTCTAAAAGTATAATAGCTAGAATCATGAAATTTCATGGGTGTATAGATCTCACCAAGGGGGAGTGCAGTGCACAAGAACCATAATTCTACCTAGCCTATTTTTTGAGTTATTGCCCTTTGTTGTTTTTCATACTTGAATCTTGTCCGGAGTATATCTCTAAAAGTATAATAGCTAGAATCATGAAATTTCATGGGTGTATAGATCTCACCAAGGGGGAGTGCAGTGCACAAGAACCTTAACTCTACCTAGCCTATTTTTTGAGTTATTGCCCTTTGTTGTTTTTCATACTTGAATCTTGTCTGGAGTATATCTCTAAAAGTATAATAGCTAGGATCATGAAACTTCATGGGTGTACAGATCTCACCAAGGGGGAGTGCAGTGCACAAGAACCATAACTCTACCTAGCCTATTATTGAGTTATTGCCCTTTGTTGTTTTTCATACTTGAATCTTGTCCGGAGTATATCTCTAAAAGTATAATAGCTAGGATCATGAAATTTCATGGGTGTATAGATCTCACACAGGGGGAGTGCAGTGCACAAGAACCTTAACTCTACCTGGCCTATTTTTTGAGTTATTGCCCTTTGTTGTTTTTTATACTTGAATCTTGTCCGGTGTATATCTCTAAAAGTATAATATCTAGAATCATGAAATTTCATGGATGGATAGAGCTCACCAACTAGGAGTGCAGTGTACAAGAACCATAACTCTACCTAGCCTATTTTTTGAGTTATTGTCCTTTGTTGTTTTTCATACTTTGTTTGACAAAAAATATTCATTCAAAATAACCTCAGTTCTATTCAAACCCCCAGCTTATATTAAGCAGTGTGACGGGCGTATCTTGTGACAGTTTGGCACCTTGTTGTTACATAATGTTGGCCATAAATTTTGCAAAATAATGCTGTTTAACCTTTTACTGATTTCAAAATTCATAGACTTGTCCACAGTCAATGGGGTAGCAGATACCACCATAAAGAAAGCACAGTTCATAAAGAAACTATTGTGGGAAAAGAAGAAATTGCTTGTTACTTCTTATTCCACAATTTTTTCTCATCACAGGGGTGTAAAAATCCGGGACTTTCAGGAGAGGGTTAATATTTAAATCAAACTTCCTGTTGGAGTTGGCGAGTAGGGCCAGCAACCTGTCATTTTCATTTCAACCTAAAAGTTGTCCAAGAGAAGCAAAGTGAACATAGTGAGCCTCAATTGTTGAGTTGTAAATAAAAGGGGTGGTTTCTTAACCCATTACCAGACGGCAAATTCTGGACTGGTCCAAATTGAAAGGAGTTGCAGACGACAAATTAAAGTCAATGAAATTTTAGGTTTTGTCAACTTTCTGGGTAGAAAACATTGTGGAAAATGAATTTCTTCATTTCCACAATGTTTCCCAAAGTCGTTTTCTTGAGGGGTGTCCAAAAGCGTCTCTGTGTGGCAATAGGTTAATGAAACCTTGTATCATGGGTACATTTATTGACCATTTCTGTATGACCGTAACAATGAGTGCCTTCAAAAAAATATCATACCACAAAATGTTACATTGTTAAATCAAAATTACTCCAACTATCTGGAACGACACAATTTCAGTTATTCTATTATGGTATCTCTGTTGGCTAATGCCAATACATATATTCGGTTGTCCAATAGAAATGAAATAACTTGCTATCATTTGAAATTTTTGTTTGCATAAAAGACCCTGAATAGTCACTCAACTGGGACAAATGTCTCGGATGAGCTATTTTCATGCCTTCGGATGTCGACGTCAGCATCAGGGTTTAGTTTGGCGTCTGCATTTAGTTTTTTTATTTCTTAAGTTGTATCAAAATTCAACTTAGAGGGTTCATATTTTACAGAAACTCTCGTCAGGTGATAGACTCTCATCTGCGATAAAAGTCCTTTGCACTTGATCTTGACCTTTGACCTTCTTAAAACAACTTCAACCTTGAACATATTTTTTGAATGCTTATACCTAGGGCCATCATACTTCATATCTACACTCACTGGGTGATAGGCTTTCACCTATGAAAAAAGTCCTTGACCATTCGACCTACTTAAAAACTTTAACCAAGAAACTTTAACAAAAGACATTAACCTTGCTTATATTTTCAAAATATTTATACCTAGGGCCATCATGCTTCATATCTACACTCACTAGGTAATAGACAAATGTCCTTGACCTTGTGACCTTTTCCTTTAACCGGCTATAGAAAACTTTAACTAAAAACTTTTCTATCTTGGTCTTTTTTCATCCTAGGGGGTTCTAATGACATATAAATTCATCAGGAGATTGGCTTGTGTTTGAGTCATTGACCTCCTGTGATCTTGTGACCTTATCATTTAATCTTTTATAAAAGCTTAAAACAAAACTTAAACTTTTTTATCCTGGTCATTTTCATTCAAATGTAGTCATATTTCACAGATACACTGATTAGAAGATGGGTTTTCATTTTAAATAATGACCTTCAGCCTGTGACTTTGACCTTTAATATGTTATTAAAAATTTAACCAAAAACTTTACTTCTTGAACAATTTCCATCCTAGGGTACTCATATTACCCCCATGCATTCTTTAGGAGATAGGCTTTCATTTGAGACAATGACTTTGACCATTTGACCCAAACCCTATACTCTTTGTAAAAACTCTAATCAAAACTTTAACTTTATATATCTTGATCATTTTTCACCCTAAGGTGCTTATATTTTACACATGCATTCTTAAGGAGATGACCTTGACTATATGTGTCCTTAATAATTAACGATGTTTCAAGTAACATCTCAAAGGGCAAGCTGTGTTGTCTATGGGCAGCTCATGTAATCCCATTTCCACACAGGAAATGTTTAGACTGGCCCAAATTGAAAGAAGTTGCAGATGACAATTTCAAGATGCTGAAATTTTTGAAATCTTTGTTTTTCTGGGCAGAAACATAAGGGATAATGAAGAAATTGCTTGTAAACAAGCAATTTCTTCATTATCCATAATGTCTTCCCTATTGCTTTTTTTGAGAGGTGTCAAAAAGCTTCATTGTATGGGAATGGGTTTTACTGTATTTTAAACACATTTCAATTCGGATTTCCTAGCTTTAATTGTCTATCAATCCATAAAAAATACAATTGCTTATATAATGTAGGTGCACTAACAATATATTTACACTTTATTTCCTCAAATTAGACTTATGATTCAAAAAAGATTTATTCATATATTTAAGGTAGTAGAGGTTATATCTGAAGCAATAGGAGAAATGATTGAAGCAGAATTTACAGACCTTAGAGATCATAATGGTAATGCCACACTCAGTGACTCACCTAAGTTTAGTGAATGGGAAACACAGACATACCTTCAATCAGGCAGTCTCATGTCCAAGAGTTGTGCAGCAGCCCTGGAGCTGGCTGGTCATAGTGAGGATATGAAAGAAGAAGCTGCTAGATTTGGAAAAAATATTGCTTTTGCAAAGCAGGTAAACAGAAATAAACCCTTTCAAGGGCTTGTGAAATTCAGGAGCCATTTACCCTTCAACAATGATATTCAGGGGCTCAAAAATGCTATTGAAAGGATCACAAGTAACAAAAACAATATATCAGAATAGAGCTCTGAAGATATAAATGTATTTGTCAACAGAGATTTTCTTGTTAGGATCCCTAAAGTTTGGAAAAACATTACTTTACTTTGTTGTTTCATGCTGGAGGATGAGCAAGACAAAGTTCTCACAATTTGGTGTTTGTGTGTTGTTTCGTATGTCGGTCCTTCCAAATTTTTCCACTGCAAATCTCCTACACTTATGGATGGATTTCAAAATTACTTGGTCCAATTGTTCTCAAGTATTAGTGAATGTACCAATTGAAACAAATTGAACTTGTCCAGAGTGTACCTCCTTCATTTTTGGATGGATTTTGAAACTACTCGGCACAACTGTGCTCCATCATGTGTAGATGTGCCATTTGAAACTAGTTTTCAGATAGCTCCAAGGTCAAGGTTGCAGCTCAAGGTCAAATACTGTATTTGGCAGGCTCACTTTGATATACCTGGACAACTTTCTATTTATTTCTTTTTTTTTATTTTTTCTACCTGAAAATCTAGTCCATGGATTCTCTGTCAGCTTGTTCAATTAATTCTGTAAAATAAGAAATTCTGAAAAAGCTGTCATGTTCAAAACATATCGGGATATTTACTGGAGGACCACTAAAACATCAACAAGATGAAAATATTAGAAAGGCCACATTTTCTACCCCGAAAGACCAAGGGATTAAAAATTTCATGATCTATAAATTGTCTGCAACGTCTTTGAATTTGGACCAGTCTAAAATTTTGTTGTGTAGTAACCGGTTAAGGGGGCATTTCAAAATTGTTGCAAAAATAAGAACTAAAGCTGGTTGGTATTACAGCAGTTGGCTTTCGGAATATTTTGAAGGTCACTGTTACAATTAGTGCTACTTTTGTTGATTCACTCATATAAATCTCTTTTAGCCAGTTACCAGAGGACAAAATATTTAGGCTTGTCCAAGATGTAAAAGTAGCAGACAATTTCAAGTTAACAAAATTTTGATAATCTTAGTCTTTCTGGGTAGGAAATAATGTGGGGTGAGAATTTAATTGTAACAATCCATTTCTCCATTTTCCACAATGTTTTCTCTCTTCTCACTAAACCCATTACCATACAACAAAATTTCAGACTGGTTCAAATTGAAAGAAGTTGCAGACGACAATTTCAAGTTAATGATTTTTAGCTCTACTGGCCGAAGGCCACTAGAGCTATAGCGATGGCATTTTCCCGTCCTTCCGTCGTCCGTCCGTTAAACTTTTCCTTGTTTACGCGATAGAGTCCACAGTTTTCATTGGATTCCCTTCAAACTTTCACAGAATGATTGTACCGTCATAAGGATCGTTCCTTTCGAAATTGGGTCAGATCCGTAAAGAAACACGGGAAAAGGGGCCTAATTAAAACTTAATTAAAAAATCCTCGTTTACGCGATAAAGTCCACAGTTTTCATCGGATTCTCTTCAAACTTTCTCAGAAAGATTGTACCATCATAAGGATTGTTCCTTTCGAAAATGGGTATGATCCATCAAGAAACACAGGAAAAGGGGCCTTATGAAAATTTAATTAAAAATTCCATTTAAAATCCTCGTTTACGCGATAGACTCCACAGTTTTCATCAGATTCCCTTCAAAATTTCACAGAATGATTGTACCATCATAGGGATCGTTCCTTTCGAAAATGGGTATGATCCGTCAAGAAACACGGGAAAAGGGACCTTATGAAAATTTAAATAAAAAATCCTCGTTAACACTCTAGAGTCCAGAGTTTTTATCAGATTCAATTCAAACTTTCACAGAATGATTGTACCAACCTAAGGATCTTTCCTTACGAAATTGGGTCAGATCCGTCAAGAAACATTGGAAAAGGGGCCTTATTGAAACTTAATTAATAAAACCTTGTTTACGAGATAGAGTCGACAGTTTTCATCGGATTCTCTTCAAACTTTAACAGAATGATTGTACCATCATAATGATCGTTCCTTTAGAAATTGGGAATGATCCGTCAAGAAACATGGGAAAAGGGGCCTTATAAAAATTCAATTAAAAACTCCATTAAAAATCCATGTTTACGGGATAGAGTCCACAGTTTTCATCTGACTCTCTTCAAATTTTCTCTGAATGATTGTACCATCATAAGGAACGTTCCTTTCCAAAATGCGTATTATCTGTCAAGAAACACGGGAAAAGGGGCCTTATGAAAATTTAATTTAAAAAATCCTTGTTTACGCGATAGAGTCCACAGTTTTCATCAGATTGTATTTAAACTTTCACAGAATGATTGTACCATCATAAGGATTGTTCCTTTGGGAATTTGGTCAGATCCATCTGGAAACACAGGAAAGGGGCCTTATGAAAATTTAATCAAAAAATCTTTAAAGAAATGCTCTTTAACACTCTGGAGTCAATAGTTTTCATCGGATTCCCTTCAAACTTTTACAGAATAATGTACTATCAGATGGATTGTTCTTTTCTAAATTTGGTATGACCTGTCAAGAAACACAGGAAAAAGAGGCCTTATGAAAATTTTAATAAAAAATTCTCATTTATAATCTAAAGCCAACAATTTTCAACGGATTCTCTTCAAACTTTCACAGAATGATTGTACCATCATAAGGATTGTTCCTTTCGGAATCGGATACATAGGAAACATAGGAAAGGGGGCCTTATTATAATTTAATTCAAAGATCTTTGTTTACACTCTGGAGTTCACAGTTTTCATCTGATTGACTTCAAACTTTCACAGAATGATTGTACCATCATAAGAATTGTTCCTTTCAAAATTTGGTATGATCAGTCAAGGACCACTGGAAAAAGGGGCCCGATAAAAACTGGATTGAAAAAGTCCTCGTAGACACAATAGAGTCATAGTTTTCAACAAATTCTCTTCAAACATTCCCAGAATGATTATTACATTAAATGGATTGTTCCTTTCGGAAGTAGGTTTGATCCATCAAGTTTCATGGGAAAAGGGGCCCTATGAAAATTTAATAAAAAAAAATCTTAGTTAACACATAATGGCCCTAGATTTCACCTGATTGACTTCAAACTTTCACATAATGATTGTACCATCATAAGGATTGTTCCTTTCAAATTGGGTCTGATCCATCGAGAAACGTCGGAAAAGGGGCCTTGGGAAAATTCAATTAAAAAAATCTTAATTAATGCTTGTAAGTCCACAGATGAGATGGGGTTGTCTTTATACTCAAACAGAATAATTATACTTTTGTAAGAAGAGTTCCCTTTGGAATTGGTTCAGATCCATCAAGTAACATGGGAAAAGGGGCTATATGAAAATTCAATTAATAAAACCCTGTTAAGACAATGAAGCCCACAGCTTTGATCAGATTTTGTTGAAACTTTCACAGAATGATTGGAAGGTCATAACTATCATTCTTTTCATAACAGGGTTTGAACTGTCAAGAAACACAGGAAAAGGGGCCTTATGAAAATTTCATTTATAAATCCTTGTTACCAAGTCCAGAGCTTTCATCAGATTTTCTTCAAACATTTAGAATAATTGTACAATAATAATGATTGTTGATGTTTGCATTAGACCTGATCCGTCAAGTATCACAGGAAAAGGAGCATAATGAAATTTAATTTTAAAATCATTGTACCACAATAAAGTCAACAGTTTTCATCAGATTTTGTTAAAACTTTCACAGAATTATTATTCCATCATGAGGATTCTTTCTTTTCAAATTAGGCATGATCTGTGTAGTATCATGGGAAAAGGGGCCCTTTAGAATTTTATCTATAATCCTTGTAACCAAGTCCAGAGCTTTCATTGGATTTTATTCAAACTTTCACAGAATCATTATACAATAATCACGATTGTTGATGCTGACATGAGACCTGATCCTTCAAGTATCACAGGAAAAGGAGCCTTATGAAAATTTTATCTTAAAAATTTTACACCAAGATAAAGTCTGCAGTTTTCATCAGATTCTGTTCAAACTTTCACAGAATGTTTGTGCCATCATAAGGATTGTTTCTTTCCAAATTTGGCCTGATCTGTCTAGTATCATAGGAAAAGGGGCTGTATGAAAAATTATTACCAAATCCTCATAAACACAACAATGCCCTCAGTCTTTATCAGAATCTCTTCAAACTTTAATAGAATGATTGTACCATCATTTGGATTGTTCCTTTGTAAATTAGGTCTGATTGGTTAAGTGACACAAGAAAAGGGACCTTATAAAAATTTTATTACAAAACATCATTATTACAATTAAGTCCTCAGTCTTTATCATTTTCTTCAAATTATCATTAGGATTGTTCCTTTGTACATTAGGTCTGATTTGTTAAGTTTCACGGAAAAAGGGGCCTTAGGAAAATTTTGTTACAATAATTCTTGACACAATTCAGTCCACTGTTTTCATTGATTCTCTTTAACTTTTAAAGAATCAGATTGTACCTTCATTAGAATTGTTCCTTTTGAAATTTGGGTTGTTCTGTAAAGTATCATGAGAAAAGGGGCCCTCTGAAGATTTCACTATAAACTCATTAACACAATAAATTCCACAGATTAAACAGATTGATTGTACCATCATTCCAATTGTTGATTTTCACAGTGGATCTGACTACAGCAAGGGTCACATAAAAAGGGGCCTTATGAAAAACTCTCTTAAATATTCTGGTTAACACAATGATGTCCCCTGATTTCACCGGATTCACTTCAAAATTTCACAGAATGATTGTACAAATACTTAAATGGTTCTTTTCAGAACTGGGTACAATCCATCAAGTATCATGTAAAAAGGGGCCATATGATTTTTTTAAATATTCTAGTAAACATAATGAATTCCCAATATTTCATCAGATTCACTTTTAACTTTCACAGAATGATAAAACCAACAGTAAAATATCACAGGAAAAGGGGCCTTATGAGAACTTGAATTTAATATCTTTGTTGACACAATAAAGTCAACAGTTGTATTAGATTCTCTTCAAAGATGCATGGAATAGTTGTGGCATTCGAAACACAGGAAAAGGGGCCTTACAGATTATCATTCAAAACATTCTTGTGTATGTGATGAAGATCTCAATCATTATCAAATTGTCTTTTAAATTTCACAGGAAAATTGTAGGGTTGTAAGGAAACTTCCTTTTGGAATGAAATTGATCCATCAGAAAACACTGGAAAAGGGGCCTTATTGATTTTCATTCAAAACAATCCTGTTTATGTGATAGAGTCCACAATTATTGTCAGATTCTGATGAAATATTCACAGAATGATTGTAGGTTCATAAGGTAACTTTCTTTTGGAAATGGAGTGGATCCGTCATGAAACATTGGAAAGGGTCCTTGAGGTTTGTTGCTTAAAATGATAAAGGGGATAAAGCCCTTTTTTGTTTTCTTTATGCATTCTTCTTTGAGCAATTTACTTCCTTAAATATCAGATTTCTTTGACGGAAAACTTGATAACCAGTAGAGCGTCTCAGGCCCTCATGGGCCTCTTGTTTTCTTGTCCTTTTGGTTAAAAAAAAATGGGAGGAATGAAAAATAATGTAAAAAAAATTTGGATTTTTTTTATTTTGGGGAAGAAAACATTGTGAAATATTTGCTTCTTGCTGAGGAGGAAAACTTGATATTCCACTCAACCTTTGGTCTGGTGAAATATTAAAAAATTTTCCTTTGCAGCTAAAGGCAATTAAAAGATGTTGTATCGCTATCTTAACATAAAATTCCCTTTTGATTATTGCAGTCAGGATACTGACTGTAATCTAGGAATCACCCAAATTTGCTCTAGGAATCTGACAACAACCTGAAATTTTTTTCCTAGCTTGTGAATTGATTAATAATTTCTTGTAGTATACTATCTGAAAATGTAAGCCAATTCATAAAGAATGACTGCGAAAAGCAGAATCACTGAATGTGCGCAATGATTAAGGTCACAACCTCTACAGGTACATTTGTACTTCTATTTATACCATCTTAAACAGTGTTGCATCCAGGTCATTCAATAGAGGGAATCTTCCGGGTTTGTTGTTATGTCAAAAGTTAACATCATCAGAGACATAGAATAATGTATATTTATGTCTCTGACATCATTTAATCGACTGCCTGAACATGCCATCATTAAGGATTTCATTCAACAAATAATTGGTATGGTAGGCCTCAGTGTAGGCCTCGGTGTCAACCTTAGACACGTCGAAAGTGAAACTAGACATTCTGCCGTCTCAGATTTTTTCGATTATCATAAGCTTCATTCTTACAATTTTAAAAGTTACCAGCTACAAAAATTAATTCAGTTTTGTACGCGTGCATCTGTTCGGTGTAAAGGCCGGATTCGTAAAATAGAGTTCTTTGTTGATTTATTGTTACCGTATTTTTTAACAATGGTAAAGAAATTAGATCAAGTCCATTACCACGAAAAAAGTTCGAACGTCGATCCACGTGACATTTTCTCAATGCGTCAGTTACTCCAGGTGTTCAACAACCTGTCAGTCTCCAAGGAGATGTCGCTATGCAGGATACTTAGATTTTATCCCTTTTGTCTAAGGATGGAAATATTAACGTTGGTGTAAAGTTAAATTCAATTAAATAAATTCAACTGTCAATAATAATAAAACATGTCTCGGATGAAAATTCTAGCTTTAAATTTTGGCGTGGACCGAAAGAGAACCAGAATTTGTAGACCTATTCCATTTCGATAGACCAGGAAGGTAAGGATGGTATTTAATAATTTGTCAGTTTCTGCTAAAATCTTGTCACTACAGTTGTTATCTTTCGAAATATCGGAGTGTGATGCTCCTTAAACTATCCTTCGTTTTTTTGTCCGAATTTGACAATTAAGTTGTTGATCAAGTCAGTTATGGGAGAGAAAACATGGAACCGATTCTGTCGAGAGGGGGGAAGATAGAAGTCTTCAATTGCGATTTCATAATAAGGAAAACTTAAGAGACAAATCAGAGAATGACTTCAACTACAATAAAAATTGTTAATATACAGTCCTGACTGCATTTGAGGCCGTTCAGGCCTTTGATTTTACCTTGAAACATGAAATTATCCTTTACTTATCCATTTAAGATGCATGAAGATTTACAGTCATTTGTGACATCAAGAGTAGAAAACAACACCCTTATAACAACAGGTCCAGTAATACATTACGCTGAACAGAATGGAGCAAATGGCATTTTATACAAAGAAACAAATGAGGTATTGAGAATTATGTGCTTGATTTCTAACCAAAACTGAGCTGATTATTCATTATTTCTGAAGCATATTAAATTTCTCTCTTTCTCTAAGGTAACTTGATAGAACTTTTATGCTTATTTTTGCTGAGCCCAGTTAGCTCAGTCAGTTACAGGCTGTGCGCTACCATGGGTGAACATTTAACTGAAGTCATCGCTACATGCATCATATTTCTTTCACGCATGGACAAATGTAAGGAACCATGCCTTAATGGGGTGAGTAAATGGTGGCTCAGACCTAATATTGTTTTCGTTCTTGTTTGAGAAACAACAGGAATCCTTGGTTAGGTGCACGAGCAGCCATGATATTACTGAAATACTATTGAAAGTGTTGTTAAACCCCTTGTTATCAATGGGGTTTACTTAATACAAAAATGCTGAGTTTGTAAGTATCTGAAAAATAAAGAAAATTGTAAGTGCTTTTGAGCTATCCAAACCACAGAGTGCTCATGATGCTTAACTCATTACCAGACGGCAAAATTTTAGACTGGTCCAAATTAAAAGGAGTTGCAGGCGACCATTTAAAATTCATGAAATTTTAGATTTTTCATCTTTCTGGGTAGAAAGCATTGTGTAAAATGAAGAAAGTGCGTGTTTCTTCATTTTATATAATGTTTTCTCAATGATTTTTCTTGAGGGATGTCAAAAAGCATCACTGTGTGGGAATGAGTTAATGACCCAGAAGAAATTTCAGAATTTCTTTGAAAGGTCACCTGAGGATTGTTTTCAAAGTTGTGTTCAAACTATCTTATTTGTTTCAAAGATTCAATACTGGAAAACTGCCATAGCAATATTTAATTGCCATAAAATTTCAAGAACATTCTCACCCAAGGAACATCCTTTTAAAGTTTTGTTGGAATTGACAAAATAGTTTAGTAGAAGAAAAGGTTTTCTTTATTTCCCACTATGTTTTCTACACTATAGGACAAGGATTTTTTTCAATTTCTCTAACTAATAAATGTCATCTTCAATTTCTTTGAAATTATACCAGACTCAAAATTTTGTGATGGGTTAAAATGGATTTATCTCCTTAAATCTAAGCCTCTGTATTATGTATGTTGATGGAGATGTTGTACTGAAGAAGGAACAAAATGTGTTATAGAAACACAAATGCCTGGGCTATAGCTACATGTATTTTTATGGAATATTTCTATCAGAGACATAAAAGCAAGTTGTTGTGAACCTTGGCATTGAAAAGCTGTGGCTACGTCATTTGAGCCATGAGCAATTTCTTCATTATCCACAATGCTTTTTCCAAAAAGTAAAAAAGTCCAAAATTTAATCAAATAAAATTTGTTTTCTGCAACATTTTTTTAATTTTGGACCAGTCTAAAGATTTCTAGTGTGGTAATGGGTTAAAATAAAGATTTATTTTTTTTTTTTCAATTTCAGATTGCATGCCTAGTGAAATATTTTTTTTCAATTTCAGATTGCACGCCTAGTGAAAGATAGCCCATCAACACAGTGGTGTATAGACAAGTGTAAACAATATGGACACGAGGCCCAGCTGGCACTCGCACTTTTTCCTTCATCAGAATCAAAACAAGCCCTGATTAATATTATAAATGCAACAACAAATTTTCCAACATTATGACAACAGGCATTTATATGTATCTGATTGTTATTACAGTATGTTGAAAATAAAATATCTGCCACAAGAAAGACATCTTCTACTTTTCTCAGGGAGTATTGAAATATTAGGCGCATGATGCTTTCGTTTGTCAATTTTCTTTCTTTGTATTTGTAACTACTTGGTTGAGTTGTGATTGAAACTCTAGACATCCTATTACATTGTCCAATTTAATCCATTCCCACACAATCCCTCCTTTTTATGACCCTTGAGAAAATAGTTCTGGAAAACAATGTGAAAAATACTGAAATTGCTTGTTACAAGCAATTTCTGCATTTTCCACATTGTTTTCTATCCAGAGAGACAAAGATTTTTAAAAATTCAATAATTTAGAATTATCATCTGCAACTTTTTTCATCTTGGACCGGTCTTAAATTTCACTGTTTGGAATGGGTTTGAGTTGCATATTACTCGAGATGTTTACAAAAATTTGTGACTTGTCAGGGAATGATCATTCCTATAAAATTCTGTAGAAATCCATTAAATGGTTTCACAGAAGATTTTCAAAGCTTTCACCATATATTGAACTTAGCCCTGCCTATTAAAGCAACATTTTTCATCTGATCCAAATTCAAAGGTGAGGCAGCATAAGCAGGTGAGGCAGCATAAGCTTAAATACTGACATATTTGAAATTTTTTACTCTTCCAAACAAAAAAAACCTAAAGCTCTGTTTTTTGGTACATTTGTATGTGGCATCATCTGGTGGACCTATCAAGATTGTATATATTATGGCCCAAAGGTCAGAATAAACCCCCTTCCGGATGTATCGACTCAGATGAGCGATTTCGGACCATCATGGTCCTCTTGTTTATCTTTTTTCACTCTGTTGCAAAAGCAACCAGAGTTCTTCATGGAACATTATTATTTGAAGGAATCTGAAAGATACTATTTAGGGAACAATCCTGTTAAAGTGTTGTTGAGGTCTGACCAATAGTTTCCTAGAAGATGATTTTTGTCGAGCCCGCTTGCGGTGAGCGAGACATAGTCCATCCAAATTTGTCAATTACTCCTACATTTATGGATTGATTTCAAAATAACTTGGCACAATTATTCTCCATCATGAGTAGATATGCGATTTGAAAGAATTTTTAGATAGCTTCAAGTTCAAGGCCACAGCTCAAGGTCAAACACTAAAATGGTGCTTGTCCAGAGCATTACTCCTACAATTATGTATGGATTTTGAAATAACTAGGCACAATTGTTCTCCATCATGAGTAGATGTGCCATTTAAAAGAATTTTTAGATAGCCTTAAGTTCAAGGTCAAACACTAAAATTGTGCTTGTCCGGAGCATTTCTCCTACAATTATGGATGGATGTAGAATTGCACCAGTGTTCTCCATCATGAGTAGATGTGCCATTTGAAAGAATTTTTCCGATAGCATCAACTTCAAGGTAAAAGCTCAAGGTCAAACTCTAAAATTGTGCTTATCTAGAGCATGATACTTACACAACTTTGCGGGTTCGACACCAGTTGTCCTGGGACAACCATCTAGTTAAAAAGTTCAAGCACTAAAGGATTGATTGTTGCATGGCAGACACTTTGCAGTGACAATAGCTCTCTGGCCTATTGAGCTAAATTCTATTAAAATTTCTTCAAAAATCCTCAGGATGACCAAAATATCATGCCTGTGAAATAGGTTGAAAAGCATATTAGAAAGCATGATTTTCAAAATTTTCAATATATACCATGTAAGGACATTTTCCCCTCCTATAAGAGCCTTGTTCTTTAACTAAGCAAAATTCAAGCAAAAATGGGGGAATAGCAGCAAATCATAGTACACAAACCACAAAAGGTAGAACAAACAATACACATGTAACAAAATCTTGTAAACGACTTTAGCTCGAACATGATGAATAGAAGTGAGCTAAAACCCTTCATAATTCGGGTTTAAATGGAACTTCCATATCTACCATACTAATCATCTAGTAAGATAATCTTTGTTTGTCCTACCTTTTGGGAAGCGAGATGCGCACAAGCAAAGATTGTTTCAATCTTAGAAACAAATCTCTTAAAGAAACAAATCTCTCAAGAGATCGTTGCTATCTGATAAGTAGTCTTCAACAATCATTCCTCAGCATTTTGATTGAAATCCATTGACTGGTTTCAAAAAAGAAAGATTTCTAAAGTCATCATTTTCCATTTATAATAAATCTGAAATAAGCCCCACCTGTTAGCGCCATTTTATTATCTAATCCATATTCTTTGACTGAATCTGGTCACGGAAGAAACATTCTTGTGAAATTTGGATGAAATCCACCAACAGGTTTCTGAGAAAAAGATTTTTTTAAGTTTTCACTATATACAATATATTGAATAGAACCACATCCACTAAATCCATGTTTTTCATCCAATCATTTTTTAAGGAATTCTATAAAGTGTCACCATAGGATAATTTTTGTGAAATTTGGTTCAAATCCATCAACTGATGTCTGAGAAGAAGATTTTCATCATATATGGAAATTAGCTCAGCCCATTAAAGTCATGTTCTTTATCCAATCAAAATTCTTTGAAAGCTGATAAAAGGTCACCCAAGGATAATTGTGAAATTTGATTAAAATCCAACTGAAAAGAAGAATTTCGAGCTTTTTACCATTTATGGAAGTTAGCTCCTCCCATTAAAGCGTTTTTTTTCTCATTCAATCAAAGTTCTTTAAAGGAATCTGATAAAGGGTGACCCAAGTATCATTCCTGTGATATTTTGTTGAAATCCATCAATTGGTTTCAAACTAGCTTGAAATGCATATCTAAGATCCCTATTTGAAGTTTCTGAAGTTTGATGAAAATAGTTTGATCAGCTTAAAATATTTTTTGTGTCACAAAAAAAGATTCATAATGAAAATGTTTCAATTCTATATGAAGGACAAGAGGATTGTAATTGCAAAACTTAACCAAACTAGAGGCGCTTGAGTCCCTGTATCGCTCCACAGGCATGAATGTAATGATTAAGTAAATTTTTCATGAATTCAATATATACTGATATAAGGAAAATAAATCTAAGTCACAGAAATCTTTAAAATAGTTTCTAGAGAAGCATTTCAACTTTTTCATTGTTTTTACAAAATCAAGTTATGTATGATTCATTCACTGGGAAGATGAAAAGGTATTAGCAAAAATTAAAAAATTTAACTGTAAACAGTAAAACCCCTCCAAAACAACCGCTTGCGGTACTTTCTGAAAGTGGTTGTAATAGTGGGGTGGTCTGAGTTTTGGTTGTTTGTTGTCAAGTAATTCATGTTTATCTTCTTTATTTGAATATATTAATACTATACATACAAACAAGAGGACCATGATGGTCCTTAATCGCTCACCTGAGGCATCTGCAAATTACAGGACTTGTAAGTATGAAAAAGACACAACTTGAGCAAAATAAATAAAACAAATATAAGATTTTGGGCTTTGTACAAAACAATCCAGTAATGCTTTACAATAAGAATGAATTCCTTTGGCTTTATAGTTTAATCCATTATCAAACTATCCCAGAATTTGTCACCCTCAGGGAAAATAGGTTTGAAAAAAACATAGTGAGAAAGGGAGTGACAAGCAATTTATCCATTTCTCACAGTGTTTTCTACCTGAAATTCTTTGTATTTAGATTTCAATCAAACTCTTATTACTGTCTGATACTTTTATGGGTGTAATTTTAGCAACCTTGGTAGAGAACAATCTGGATGTACTATAAATGAAAATATGAATTCATTACAACCTATACAGGAGGAGTGGAAGATATTTGAACATGCTCTTATTGAGCGCTTTTCATATCTTTGGATGCCTTCGGAAGGGCCATGTTTGTCCAAAGGATATAAACATGGTAGATAACAATAATGTTATCCTATCTTTTAATTTAATGCTCTAGAACCTATATTTAAGAAGAATTCTTTCAATGCGATTTACGCAATTTTTGACACCAGGAGCAGAGACATTCTTTATCCTAAGAGCATATTTTCCTGTTACCTAGTACAAAATTATTTAGTCATGCTACACACCAATTCTGTATGCCCATCACCTTATATTTCAGAAGGAGAAGATTTTTGATGTTGCTCTAATTGGGTGTTTTCCAAAATTTTTGACCTCTGTTTTATCCCAGGGCTAAGATTTCAGCTAACATGGTAGAGAACCATCTGGATATGCTATATACAAAATATGAATGCCTTAGACTTTGTAGATTGGGAGGAAAAGACTATTGAACATGGTCTAATTGAGTATTCTTGCGAACTTTGACCACCATGGGAAGGGGTGTTTATTAACCTACAAGGATAAATTTAATCAAAACTGATAGATAACAGCCAGGCTATGCTACACTCAAAATGTAAATGCCCTCCTCCTTAAAATGAAGAATTTTTTTTTTTAGCATACTCAGATTTTGCGTTTTTCCCTATTTGGACCCCTAGTACAGGGCCGTTTTTGACCCGAGGAAGACAACTTTTTGTGATGTAGTACAAAACCATCTAGTTATGCTACATACCAAATATGAATATCCTAGACCTTATAGTTTAAGAGGAGAAGTCTTTTGAAATTGCTCCAATTCAGCATTTTTCCTCAGTTCGGACCTCAGGGGCGGGGCCATTTTTGACCCCATAGATTAAATATTTAAAAACTTGGTAAAGAACCATATCATTAAGCTCTATATAAACTATAAATGCCTTTGGCCTTGTAGTCTGTGAAAAAAAACATAACAAAGATTATCTAAAATTTCCAATTTTCATATGCCGTGGCAACCAGAGTTTTTGATGGAATTCAATTCTTTTAACAACTTTTGTAGAACTTCACCCAAGGAACATCACTGCAAAGTTTCAGCTTGATTGGTCAACTGGTTTAGGAGGAGAAGATTTTTAAAGATTTTTAAAGATTTCCTTAAGATTCCCATTTTCAAATGCCGCCGCAACCAGAGTTTTTGATGGAATTAAATTCTTTTAATAACTTTTGTAGAACTTCACCCAATAACATCTCTGCAACGTTTCAGCTTGATTGGCCTACTGGTTTAGGAGGAGAAGATTTTTATAGATTTACTTAAGATTCCCATTTTCAAATGCCGCGGCAACCAGAGTTTTTGACGGACTTAGGTTCTCTTAACAACTTTTGTAGAACTTCACCCAAGGAACATCCCTGCAAAGTTTCAGCTTGATTGACCTACTGGTTTAGGAGGAGAAGATTTTTAAAGAAATTGTGGACGGACAGACGGACGGACAACGAACAACGACCTATCACAATAGCTCACCTTGCACTTTGTGCTCAGGTGAGCTAAAAATAAAACTATAAACAAGAGCTTTGTCCATAGGACACAGATGCCCCCATCGATAGCTTTGATAATAACAAAGGGCAATAACTTGAAAATTATGCAAGCAGAGATATGCCCCGGACAAAATGTAAATCTTTAAAATAACAAAGGGCAATAACTCGAAAATTATGCAAGCAAGAGTTGTGGTTCCTGAGCACTGCACTTCTCAATGAGGTCTATCCACCTGTGAAGTTTCAAGTTGATAGCTATTATACTTCCAGAGATATCCCCTTGACAAAAAGTAAGTCTTTAAAATAACAAAGGGCAATAACTCCAAAATTATGCAAGCAAGAGTTGTGGTTGTTGTGCACTGCACTTCTCCTCAATGAGGTCTATCCACCTGTGAAGTTTCAAGTTGATAGCTATTATACTTTCAGAGATATGTCCCCGACAAAATGTAAGTTTTTAAAAAAAACAAAGGGCAATAACTCCAAAATTATGCAAGCAAGAGTTGTGGTTCTTGTGCACTGCACTTCTCCTCAATGAGGTCTATCAATCTATGAAGTTTCAAGTTGATGGCTATTATACTTTCAGAGATATGCCCCGGACAATTTCGAGGACGGAAGTACGGACAAAGGCAAATCTATATGCCCTCCCCCAACATTAAGTGGTGGGGGCATAAAAACATGTACAGCAGCAAAATTTGATATCTTTTTGAAATCTACCATCTATGATTAGTTTCTCTAATCTTCATTTTGATATGATTCAGAAGTCCGACCTAAGATTATTCATACGTAAGTACAGGTTCAAAGTGTCAAACTGTTGATATCATATCTTCTTTAATGCGAATAACAAACATCAATTAAGTTGAAATCAAAATTTAATTGCTAATTAACTTTTCGGAACGTTGTAAACTAACAAATCGTAACTTTTGGGATACTTTTTAACTTTCGACTTTATTACTCGAGTCATGGCATATTCAAATAACAATTAAGCAAGTTATAATTTCTGAAAGTGATCGGCCACTTTAATCTATTTAATAGAAATAACGCCTATCATATTAAGGGTTTGATATCACATAATCAAAAATCGTAATATTGTATTGACAATGCATCCGTACCCAATTAGTGTCGCCCTTGTCAAGTGTGAAATTCGGGTGGTTGGTCTCAAGGTGTGAAGTTACTGGTTGTTTTAGTGGGGTTCAAAAATAGTGTATCAGCTAAAGTTGGTACTGAATTTAGTGTTAGTAATTTAGAATAGCGGGGTACCCGTTTAAGAGGGGTTCGCGACCATTGAAATAAAGAACAAAAAATTCGGTTATGTAAAAATTTGGTCGTAATAGCAGGGTGCCTGTATATCCGTGGTGGTCTTAAGGAGGGGTTTTACTGTACCATATATGGACATAAGCCACAACTATAATAGCCAAGCTTTTCAATCAAGCAAAATCATATGAAGGAATCCTACAAAAAGTCATCTGAGGATCAGTCCTATGAAATTTATTTGAAATCTGTCAACAGTCCATTTTCAGTATATATCATATGGAAATAAGCCCTGCCCATTTAAGCCAAATTTTCTCACGATCAAAATTCTTTTTGATAATCTGATAGAGAGTCAATAAACGATCAATTTGGTAAAATTTGGTTGAAATCCATCTAACTGGTTTCTGAGACAAAGAATTTCAAAGCTTTTACCAAATATGGAAATAAGCCCTACCCATTAAAGCCATGTTTTTTATTTGATCAGAATTCTCTGAAGGAATCTGATAAAGGGCCACCAAAGGATCATTTCTGTGAAATTTGGTTGAAATCAATCCAACTGGTTTTTTGAGGAGATTATTTTCAAAGCTTTCACTATATATGGAAATCAGCCCCGCCGATTTAAGCCAAATCCTTCACCCGACCAAAATTCTTTGAAGGAATCAAATAAATCTTGACCCAAGAATCATTTCTGTAAAATTTGGTTGAAATCCATTACATGGTTTCTGAGAAGAAGATTTTTAAAGGTTTTACCATATATGGAAATTAGCCCAGGCCATTAAAGTAATGTTTTCATCCAAACAAAATCCTTTGAAGGAATCTGATATATGATCACCCAAGGATCATTTCTGTGAAATTTTGATGAAATCCATTACATGGTTTCTGAGAAGAAGATTTTTAAAGGTTTTACCATATATTGAAATTAGCCCCGCCCATTAGAGCAATGTTTTCATCCAAACAAAATTCTTTGAAGGAATCTGATATAGGATCACCCTAGGATCATTACTGTGAAATTTTGATGAAATCCATTAAATGGTTTCTGAGAAGAAGATTTATAAAGGTTTTACCATATATTGAAATTAGCCCTGCCCATTAAAGCCATGTTTTACATCCTATCATTTTTCTTTGAAAGAATCTGATAAAGGGCCACCCAAGGATCATTTCTGTGAAATTTGGATGAAATCCATCCATTGGTTTATGAGAAGAAGGTTTTCAAAGCTTTCATCATATATGGAAATTAGCCCCGCCCATATAAGACAGGTTTTTCATCTGATCAAAATTCTTTGAAGGAATCTGATAGAGGGTTACCAAAGGATCATTCCTTTGAAATTTGGTTGAAATCTGTTCAGTACTTTCTGAGAAGATTTTTAATGGAAAAGTTTACGGACAGACGCAAGACCAGACGCACGATGAACACCACGCCATGAAAATAGCTCGCTGGCTTTCAGCCAGTGGAGCTGAAAACTTAACATTGCCCTTTACTACCAGCCTATTCAAGATACAATGCTCATATTTGGCATGATGATACATCTCCATAATACAAATCTCCTCATATCAAGGTCATGTGATAAGGTCAAGGTCACATACCAAGGTCAAGTGTTAAGTCCTGTTGCGGGGCATTGTGTTTCACATCTTCTTCTTTTATTCAACTTGGCTTCCTTCTGAATTCAATGTTCTCTCGTAAATTCTCAACTGAAGTTTTGCATAGTGGACAACATTCTTTCTTAAAGAACTTTTATCTGTATCTAAAAAGCAATTTTTCCTTGAAAACCACAAAGGTGCTAACAACATAGGGCTTATATATATCACATTATCATTACCCCAAGTATGTTGGTAGATGACAAGCAGGCAGTGCTACATGCTACATGCAAATTTGAAAGCTCTAGGCTTTATGGGTTCAGAGAGATTTTCTTAGAATTCATACATAATTCCCTTTGGTTGCCATAGCAAACACAGTTATTCATGGCCTATAGGGCGACGCTTTACTAAAAACTTGCAACCTCTAGCCCTTATGGTGTAACAGGAGCAGATTTTTCAAGGATTTCTTGGATAAAAATTCCTGTAAGTATTTAAGTAACCTATCACCCAAGGATCTTTTCTGTAAAATTTTTTTGACATCAGAAGGTTAGTCTAGGAGGAGATGATTTTTGTCGAGCCCGCTTGCGTTGAGTGAGACATAGTTGTCAATATGATAAGTCGGTGTATGTGCATTACGGTATTAATTAGTCCGTAAGTCCATCCGTCCGTCCTTTACTCCGGACAATTACTCCTATATTTATGGATGGATTTGAAAGAATTTTTTTGATAGCTTCAAGTTCAAGGTCACAAAATTTGAAAGCTCTAGACCATGCAGTTTAACCCTTGTCATGCTGAACCCGGAATATTCCGGTTTCGGCAGGAGGTGTAGACTAAGATCAGACGGCACTTATGTGCAGGCTGACTAATCTATACCTAGTGCTTGTACTTTTCCCGCCATAGTTGCTTATGAAGTTGATTTCTAAAAATAATATTGACTTTTGAACAACAAGTTCTATCAGTGCCTTCAGCCCTTTGATTTGACAGCAATTCAGAAAGGTAATTCATACAGCATGACAAGAGTTAAGAGGAGAAGACTTTTAAAATATTCCCTAGGAATTCCTTCTGATTGCCATAGAAACCAAATTATCAATTGATAAGCATTCCTTGGTGCATTTTGTAAGCCAATCACCTAAGGAACATTTTCTGTTAATTTCATTGAAATCTGATTGGTAGATTAGGAGAAGATTTTTTGATTTTTAAAATTTGTTCTCAGACAGTTGCTTTTGCTCTGAAATTTTGAAAGCATATTGATCTACTAAGGTAACTTGACTGGTTTTATATTGAAAGACTAGAAATGTGTTGTAGGCACAGATGCTCCAATGGCACTTAATCGCTCACCTGAGAACTACTTCATAATTTCTCTAAGACTGTTAAGCCCAGCCCTACAACACCCAAAATTTTCATTAATCTTGGTTTGTCTATAAACCCTACCCTACCATGCCCTCTTTTTTTCCACAAATCAAAATTCTGAAAAGAATCGCCAAAGGAGCATTCCTTCTAACTTTGGTTTTGATGGCCAAGTGATTTAGGAGGAGATGTTTAAAAAAAGTTGACACCACACAGAGGAGGATGGATACTAAGTGATCCTAAAAGTTGCATGTTGTGCTCAAGTGGTGTAACAAGATATTGAGAAAGATGACAACCCTTAATTTCATTTATCAACTTTTAATATTTTTATCCACATTCTGTATACAATTTTGAATTCCTATAAATACAAAAACATATGCACTTTTGATGCAGGCTTGGATCATCATGACATATTTTATACTTGCTCCGATGGAAATAAAATAGTACCTAAGCACACATATCTAAACAATCTTCATCTGTCTAACCTTATCAGCACAATGCCTTATTCTTTTCATCTTAAGAAGTACAGTTGAAATCATTACAGGAAAAGAAAAATTGCTTGCAACAATCAATATCTTCTTTTCTCACACTGTTTTCTACACTATATTATAATTTCACATTTCAAAGATATTTTGTAATGTCGCCTGCAAAATTTTTAAATTTGGATCAGTCTTTATTTATGTTATCAAAGTACTTGATTAGAAATGCTCTCAAGAGCTATATGCAAAACAAATAAGAGTTTTTTTCTTTTCTCATATCACATGTTTTGTACGCAATTAATCAAAACATACATTCTATTCAGTGATATTATTTTGTTAAATATTAATATTTTGAGGAATATTACCCATAAACAATCATTCAAAAAATAGAAAAGTTCTCAATATCAGGGAAAATTTCAAATTCAGTAACTCTCAATATCATAACCAATTACCAGATGACAAAGTTTCAGATTGGTCCAAATTGAAAGAACCTGCACATTTCAAAGTGGGCTAATACTAGAAAATAAGTATCAAATAAGGCAGAAATCATTGTTAGAAAAGTGGTATTTTCTACTTTACAAAACCTGATGTTGGTTGTCATTTTAAATCGCCTTGGGATAATTTAAATGAAAGCTAAGAACAAAGGATATGATGGTTGAAATCAGAATTACTCCCCCTATCTGATTCAAGATACAAATGTGGTTGAACAATTGAATTGTTGGATGGCAGCTGTCAATCAAAGAATCATTCAACCAATCAAATCATTCATGTAGAAAAGTAGTGAACTTTTAACTCCAACCTTGACCAACATTTATTAGAAGCATATCTACAGCTTATTCAAGCTGTGGTTTTGATTTTTGGGTCGCCATTCAACCAATTTACTATTTTGTTACAAGCTAATGGCGAGAATTCTTGCAAAATTACACTGTTTACTATCAAAGTTGAAATTCCTGTTGGGCATTGTCAGTCATCCAGTATCTCTACATTAGATGTGCAGATCTGATATGTAAAAATCTCCTTGTATTCCAGAGAGACCCCTTCATACCAACCTACAAAAATTGACTGTACCTTACTTTAAATTAAATTCTTCCAGTAGAAAATAATCTGATTCAAGTTTTGCTCTGTCATTGGCAACTCAGAAGAGTTTTGCATGATTCTGTATCACAATGAAATGCATGAAACATCACAAATTGGTATTATCTCATATTCAAACACAGTAAAATGATCTGTCACTTTACACTTGCTCATCAAACAACCATACTGTCTATACAAAGAATAAACTGTCAACAACTGTCATATCTGGAAAATAGAAAATATTTCAAAAGTTAGTTCCAAAAGTTAAATGTTTGAAGTATAGTTCACATTGTTTCTTAACCCTTGTCAAGCTGATCCTGTAATATTCCTGTTTCTAACTATAAATGCCGCAAGTGTATAGACTAAGATCAGCCTGCAAAAAATATGCAGTCTGATCTTAGTCTACACTACCTCCTTGTTCTTTTTACTGGCATGAGGAAAAATTTGTACACAAAGTAGATCTTTGTTTCACAAAAATTTAAAACTGTGCAAGGAAAGGATAAATATTCAGCAAAACAAGGGTTAAGGATAACAACAAATTAACATTCTGACAGAGTGTTAGTCAGTTCTAGCTGTGAGTTGAGAGTTACCTCCCCTGTAGTACAAGTTTCTTTTTAAAAATGAGTGTACATTCAAATTCTATATTAAATGCCTTATTACACCCATGTGACAAAGATACAAGATTTTCACAACTATAAAACTACTCAACAGGGTAATGACAATTTTCACCTTTTAGTGCTCAACCCATTACCAGATGACATTTTTTACACTGGTCCAAATCCAACCAGAAATTGTCGCAAAGCGGACAAATACCCCCAACAGCTCTTGTCCATATACAAGTGCTATCCGCCAAAGGGCCATAACCAAAAATGGACTTTTTACTTAAAGGGAAATAAATCAGTCAAAAATAAATGGACCATGACCAAAATAGGATATGTACACATCTGACTTATACCAAGTCTTTCTGTGAAATTTGAATCAAATCGTCCAATGATTGCTGAGAAATTGAATGGACACCATTTTTCACCAAAGGGTCATATCTCAATAAAAAAAAACAATGGACCATAACCAAAATAGAATATGCACATCTCTGCTTGATACTGATTATATCCTTAAAGTTTGAATAAAATTTGTATAATAGTTGCCGAGAAATTGAGCGGGCAAAAAAAGCTGCAGACAGATGGACGGACCAACCAACCATCAAGCTGACTCCTATATACCCCCTAAACATAGTTTTGGGGGTATAATGATGCTGCAGACAACAATTTCAAGTTGATTGAATTCTAAAAAGCTTTGTCATTTCAGAAAGCAAACACTGTGGAATTGCAGAAAGCTATTTTCTTGAGGAGCATACAAAATTGAGGATTGTGTGGGAATGAGTTGACCCATTTATAGAGGACAAAATTTTGGCCAAACTCAAAGGAGTTACTGATGACAATTTTACTTTGATTTCCTAATCTCTTTCTTGAGCGTTGTAAAAAGCAGGACTATGTGAGAATTGGAACTGTCTGTTATAAATCTATGAAGATCCTGTTTCACTCAACTTAGTCTCTGTAACCCAAGGAATATCACATGGACAAAATTGGTAGATATAATACTGATTAGAAATTTTCTTAACCCTTGTCATGCTGAACCTTTGACAGGAGGTATAGACAAAGATTAGACTGTTGAGTGTGTAAAGTAATTTTCATAAATGATACGGTAATATCAGTGATTTCTTAATCTATTTGGGATCTGCAACAGACACCACTAGATGGTTGATCCCGGACCAACCGCTGTCGAGCCCACAAAGTTTTAGTGTTTGACCTTGAGCTTTGACCTTGAACTTGAAGCTATCCAAAAAAATCTTTCAAATGGCACACCTACTCATGATGGAGAATAATTGTGCCAAGTTCTTTTAAAATCCATTCATAAATGTAGGAGTAATGTCTGGACAAATTCGGACAGACAAACAGACTGACACAAATAAACCCACTTGTCATTGTGACAACTATGCCTCGCTCACCGCAAGTGTGCTCGACAAAAAGTGTAACTTACGTCATCCACTTCATCATCTGACCCATCAAAATCATCAAAAGTAATGTTATCTCCTTCCATTTCTCCATCTTCAATATTTTCATTAATACGAGCTGAAATGTAAAAAAAGTAAGACGTTAAATTAGATATATAAGATGTGAGTCATCAATAAAGATTTTGATCTTGCATTTCACTTGCAATAATCTTATCAACCCATTCTCACATAACAAAATTTTAGAAATTTCCAAATAGAAAGAAGCTGCAAGCAATATTTTCAAGTTGATGCAATTTTAATTCTTTTTGTTCTTTTTTTATACAAAAAAATTGCGGATAATAAAGAAATTGCTTGTAACAAGCAATTTCTTCATTTTCGGAATTGTTTTCCAAAGCAAATTTCTTGAGGGGTGTAAAAAGGAGGGATTGTGTGGGAATGGGTTAATACAAGCAGAAAAAAAGTGTATTATATCAAGGGAAAGAACTAATTTCATCAATTATGTCTGCCTTCTTGCAATATATGCTGTTTTCAGACAAAAAAGAAGAGGCTGGTAGCACTTCATAGAAAGCATAAGATAATAAAATTCAATACTCTGACATTCCAGATGGGAAAAATTGTCAATTTCCTCAAATATTTAGACAAAACGTAGAAAGAAAGAGTTGTCCGCAAACACAATAGCTTGCCCTTCTAGATGCTTTTTACAAAGTTAAAGATTAAGAACACTTGGTCATAGAGTCAATATAATTGCCTCATCCCCCAATGAGTGCAAGTGCACCCTAGGATGATACATGGCTAAAATATATTAAGTGAAAGTTTTGGGTCAATTTTTTTCTTAAAGGTAAATGGTAAAGGTCACAAGGTCAAGGTCATTGTCTCGAATGATAACCAATCTCCTGATAATTGCATGTATGAAATATGAGTACCCTAGTAGGAAAATGCCCAAGAAATAAAAAAAAGTTTTGGTTAAATGATTTTTGAATGAGTTAAAAGTTAAGGTCATTGTCTTAAATGAAAACCAATCTCCTAATGAATGCGTGTGTGAAATACTAGCACCCTAAGAACGATAAATGACCACAATAGAAAATGGTCATGGTCACAATGTCACAGGGTCATTGTCAATAGCTCTTCTGGGACCTTTGTCCTAGACAAATATAACCCTAAAAATATTTGCAAAGCTTTCATAATTAGAGATATGACATGTTGCCAATACTTGCGTGCAATTATTTAACTAGGAAATTCTTAGTTGAAATATGGTTAAAACTCCATTAAAATGTATCTTTGCCTAGAGAGCTGAATATGACCATAATCACGTGCAAAGTTTCATAGGGAAGGCTTGAATAGTTTCTGAGATATGACATGATATTGAGACTAGATTGTTAAACTTTTCAGTTGAATCAATGGTCAAAACTCTACTAAATGAATGTCAGAGTGATGACTCTTTATCTATGAGATGTTGGTAAGGTAGCAATTGCATGTACCGTACCTGGATTCAAAGCAATAGCATTAGTTGTAACTGATATGAAACTTGAACCCATATACCTAGCCCCCTTGTGATTGGAATGGGCCCCCTATTCTTCAAATAGTCAAGCTAAAAAAGGGAAGTATGCTTTCAAAGCTCAAGATGTGTTTGTGAAACACAATGCCCCCACAACAGGGCTAAACGTTTGACCTTGTTATGTGACCTTGACCTTATCACATGACCTGGACATGAGGAGATGGGTATTATGGAGATGTATCACAATGCAAAATATGAGCATTGTATCTTGAATAGGCTGGCAGTAATTGGCAATGTTAAGTTTTTTTGGTTAAGTTTTTGCACACAGATAGTCAGAAAGATGGACAGACAGACAGACAGACAACAGTAAACAATATGCCCCGATTTTTCGATGCGGGGGCATAAAAATCAAACCCCAAACAGCTAGCGAATATAGCTCCAGCTAGTTCACAATGATGCTGGTATATATGCATTCTTGAATATAGCATGCTGTTACTATCCAAACATACTTATTTATCAGACAGGCTTTATCAAGTAATTTCTACTTACACAAACTACACAAGTAAGATTTTCTTCATACATATGCATTTCTTATAAAATGCTGCCACTTCTTCTTATTTGAAACAGTCAATTTTTATGTTCTTCTATTATAGGTTAACCCATTCCCACACAATCCCGCTTTATTACGCCCCTCCAGAAAGACTTGAGGAAAACAGAGTTGAAAATGAAGAAATTGCTTTTCAAAAGCAATTTCTTCATTTTCAACCTTGTTTTCTACCCAAATAGACGGATATACTCAAGATTCTCTGAACTTGAAATTGTCGTCAGCAACTTCTTTGAATTTGAACCAGTCTGAAATTTTGTCATGTGGGTATGGGTTAATACATACCGTTTTCAGGTAATTCACCATATGACTTCAGATTTCTGGCTTCATCAGGTGTGTATTTTAGGATAACATCGGCTTTTGTGTCTTGGTAGTCACGTAAACCAAGTAAGATAATATCACCAGAATTTATCCACACCTAAAACCAAAATAGTTTCATTTAATTACCCTACATTATAATGGAGTCAGCACTGTGCCGGGTAGCATTACAGAGGAGTTGCAGTTTACTTACAAAACCTATCATACAAATATTGATCAGCTGCCTTTATGGTCCAGTGATATAGGTGCTTGACATGTGATCCCAAGATTGCAGCCTTGAGCCCCACTGTCTCCAGGGTGTGTTCATGGACAAGACACTTCACCCATTCCAACACAATCCTGCTTTTTACACCACTTGAGAAATACACTTTGAAATAATTGTGAAAAACAAAGAAATTGCTTGTTAAAAGCAATTTCTTCATTATCCACAATGTTTTCTACAAAAAAAATATTTTCAAAATAATTGTCATCTGCAACTTCTTTCAATTTGGGCTAGTATAAAATTTTGTCATCTGGATACGAGTTAGTAGCAAGCCCCAGTCTACCCAGTTGTAACATTGGGCAGGATTGGGTTCAAGCCACTGCCTCCCTTTAGGGGACGTGAAAACATCTGGATTTTGAGTGTTCAAGAGCGCCTCTGTAAGCTTATAGCTTCCGTTGCAATTGAATTAAAGAAATTGTTTTAACTGATATTGTGTATCTATTTACCAACCAGTCAACATTTTTGAAATTCATATCAAGGGCTCTGTTTTATCAAAACATACATTGCATCCAATCAAGTGTCCTTGATGTGACATTTTTGTTTGGACTTTTTGTTTGGACCTACATACCTTAGTCTCAACATTTACTTACTTGATGTGCCTCTTAAACAAGAAGACCTTGATGGTCCTAAATTGCTCACCTAATTATCTACTAATTACTTTTTTTTTTTTAAAAGAATGCAACCAAAGCCAAATAATCATAACAAGTTTCATGGAGAATAGGCCAAAACTTTAGCCTCCAGAGTATCAAGGCACCTTTTCCCATATTATCATATGAACATTCCCATGTTCAACAGGGTTCATCCATATGACCTAACAATGGGCGAAATTCCGAAATTCAAAAAGATTGAGCCAAAACTGTGGCTTCTAGAGTGTAAGGCAAAGAAATCATCACTAAGTCTCTTTTCCCCTGTTTCAAATGGAACCTAAACATATTCAAAGGGGTTCAAATTCCTTATGACCAAATAATAATTCTAGATAAGTTTCATGAAAATTCAACTAGAATGTGGCCTCTAGAAGTGAGGAGTTTGGTGTTTCTGTGGCATATCTTGCCAAAATCAAATTACTGAATTAACCAAGGACAATGTTGAGTCTATTTTTTCTGGATAACTAACAACTGTCATTTACTGAAAAGTACCTGCTTAGAAATGCTTTGAAATAGTCACATTTTAATTTCTATTACAAAATTTAAAACATTCAGGGTTTTCATACAAGACCTCGGGTTTTGACGCACGGAAATTCTGACAGAAGCAATTTTGATGCTCAAAGTTTTGCCACTGTGCTTCATATTGACTCTCAAAAATTTGCAGCCATGCGTCAGGTGTCATCATAAGTGTGCCAAATTATTGGAAAATGGTTTATTGATTGTGAAATATACAATCTAATCATGGATAACGCCTAGCTTGATTGGTAATTAACATTCTCAAGTGATGGACATGTATTGGCGATTGTAATTCACAGATACTTGACACCTGTGAAATTAATGATACCTTTTTCAGAGTCCTAATCCTACTGAAATTTACTTATTTGCCAATATTGCATTTAGACTCTTGGGATTTCAATTTTGACTCTTGACTTTTGGGCACTAGTGAAAACCCTGCATACATTTTTAGCTGGCAAAGCTTGAGCTTTGATAGCTTAAGTTAATAGACAAAATTTCAAGGTAGTCTCATAGTTCAACGAGTGCAAACTGCCGCTGGAGGCTTAACTACTGAATGTCTACGCCATAAAAATAGTTATGAGTTTCGGGAATATTGAAAACTCTATTCAAATTGTAGAGAACTCTGTCAAAAGCATGCTTTTTAACCCATTCCCACTCAATTCAGCTTTTTAATTATCTAAAGAAAAAAGCTTTGGAATTCTTCATTGTCCACAATGTTTTCCACCCACAAGGGAAAGAAATTTCTGAATTCAACCATGCTTTGCTAGCTTACATTGCTTCCAGTACTTTGATATAACATTATTGTTATAAAATTAAAATCAAAATAGTTCAAGGAAAACTCAACTTCAATGAGAAAGTAAATAGGGATAATCCCATTAAACAAGGAGTAAAATTGAACAATTAATAAAATCATTTTAAAACATTACTTGCCTTTTTCCGTAACTTTCCTCTGATGTGACAAAGCCGTTTAACACCATCAAAACACATTGCCTCAAGCCTCCCATTTCCAAGCATTTTTGTGACTTGTGCATATTCTAGAAGTAGAAAGAGACTTATGTCATTTTTTCCCCACCTGATATTAAACCATTTCTAAAGAGCCTAAGATTTATATAAACCATTTAGCAGCGAACAAAATTTTTGATTGGTCTAAATTGAAAGTGCTTACAGATGACAAATCAAAATCGATTTTGATTAACCCTTTCCCATGCAATTCCTGTTTTTATGTTCCTGTGTTATTATACTTGAAGGTGGGTATTGATGATTTTTTGATGTCACAGATTTTAATGATTTGTATTCCCCCTCATAAACTATTTGAATACAATATTCTGTAAAGTAGTTTTGCAAAAATCAGAGGTCGCTTATTAGAAAACAAGAGGGCCGTTGGCCCTGGGGCGCTCACCTGAGATAAAGGCTCTTTTTCTTTCAACAGTCTAATTTCATGTTAAGGTGTTAAGGTTAGGATTATGAAACAAGTGGGCCACAATTACATATAAAGACTATGAACCTGGGGATCCAAAGTCTAAATTACAAATTCCAAGGCTTTAGTGTTGATTTGAAAGAAGGAAAACAAATTTTCCATGGATTATAATTTCAGAAATAAGAAAGAAGTCTGTGAACTCAGTGTTTTCCATGACCCTCTGTTTCTTTGAATTTGGACCCTCAGTTTTCAGGAATGACCCCCTAGAATTCTAAGCAGCCTTCTTTTTCTCCTTTGAAAGGGGTCATAGTATGGCAAAATGACCCCCAGTTTTGAAAGTCGAGGGAAAACCCTGGAACTGATGCTTCATGTTCATGCCTATACCCCCCCCCCCCGGGTCCGCCCCTTGAGACCCGAGGATCATGATTTTAGCTATTTAGTAAGAGATCAATATACTGATGCTTCATGCAAAATATCAAGGCTCTAAGCCTTCTGGGTCAGGAGAAGATTCTTAAAGATTATTTTGAAATTTCACTTTTGTTGCCATGGCAACCATGGATAAAATGGCATATGGCACAATAGGCCATTTGGATGAAATTTAACTTTGTTCAAGAGATTCATTTATTTTTCTGTATGTTCATGCACGTCTTTTTGTATTTGTATGTAAATTACATACTGCATCACATGAATGGGCACCCTGTTCCATGCATCAAAACCAGAGGTCTTGTGCATCAAAACCAGAGGTCTCAGGTCGAAAAAAAACCTGATTCATTATGATCTTCTTGACCCATTACCACATAATCCTTTCTTTCAATCCCACATTTTTCATTAGTGTATCTTAGGTTCTATTGAGATTTAAACAATAGTGTATCTTACGTTCTATTGAAAATTAAACAAATTAGTTGCATATTTACAAAAAAAAGTCTGTTAGGACTTGAACCTTCAAACTTGTAATCATGATTGACTCTTTAAATCATCCTTTTGACATTAGAATTTCATGGCAAAGACGTTAATGATTCCTTAATTTCAGGTGATAGCACAAGCACTGAAACTACTGCTTATTCCAAGCTTTAATTACGAAGCTTTGTTTGATTTTCCTTGGTAAAAAAACATACCCTGACCGTCCTCCTTGAATACCAGTTCTCTTTTCTCTTTCTCATTTTCATTCTTCCCCCTTCTTCTGTTTTTACCTCCCTTACCTGTAAATACAATCAGTTACATTTCACTAGGCAAACAACATCAATAAACCAACATTTTGAAGTAATATATGACATCATTGAAATTTTCAAAAAATTCAATGTCAACAAGAATAAGCTCAATACAACTGTCAGCGTTCAACTGAAAAGCTTGTTTCCACCTGCAATATTGTATTTAGCTAGCCAGGGGCTCACAGCATTTAAACATGATACGGGTGTCATTTTGCAATGCAAGTACCAAAATAAAAATACTTTTAACTCTTTCCCATACAATTCAAACTTTAGATACCCTGAAGACCAATAGCTTTGGAAACAATAGTGAGAAAAGGGGAAATTGTTTCTACCTTATTTAGCTCTTATTTATCATATTCAGACTTTTTCAAATTAACAGAAGTTGCAGATGCCATTTTGAATTTTTCTGAATATGATAAGAGCTAAATAAGCTAAAAAAAATAATTTAAAAAGTCGTTGGCCAAACAAAGTATTTTAATTACAGCTGATTTCTAGTTGCAGTTACGATATTTGTTTGTACAGCTACAATATCATGAAGATTTTTTTAATGTTTATTGACAAAAAGATGCGTCTATCTATCCATTCTGACTGAAAATTAAAAAAGAATACCAAAAGGGAATATTAGTTCTTAAGCAAAAATTCTACCAGGGAAAAAGACTAACAATTTGAACTTAGGGGCCCAGGCTGCAAAAAAAACAATATTTAACATTAGAGGTATGGGCATTTTCTCCAAAAATTCAGGGGCCCAGCCCAAAATTTAGGGGCCATGGGCGACTGGGTCCCTGTTAGTCTTTTTCCCTGTCTACTCATTATAATTTAACCATTTACTGTGCAAACCCGAGATTTAACATAGGTGTGATTTTGTGAAGTTTTTGCAAAAAAAAGGAAATGAAAATAATGAATAAATAAACAATATAAATCTTAATGATAATAATAAAAGTCACTCTTTTTGAAAACCGAAATCCTATTTTAACTAAAACAATTCACCAGAGCCCATATTTAAGCTCTATAAATCCAAAATTTTCTTGGGGGAGGCCCCCCATCCCCCTTTGAAACTTGGAGTGCCCTTTTAGGGCACTAGCACCCTGCCCTTTTTCAATCCCAGCTGGAGCACTGGTAAGTCTGCCCACTGTCCAACCATACAACTGCCTGTTTGACTGTTATTTCTGTTACAAAATACTCTGATAACATACTGCTTATAACTGCCATTCTGTTTGTTTGCCTGTAATGTCAGTCTGTTTGAAGTGATTTTCAGGATAAATAAATAAATACATATATATAAATGTAGCCTTAGACATTTTGTATATTCCATCATACATGATTTACACACAGATTAGGAACTCTGCATGGGTAATGAAATCCTGATCAGGAAATTTTCCCTCATAGGAGATCTCACAAACATGTCAAAGTGAATCAGTAATATTAACAAAGAACTCGTCGCCCATTAAATGGTCTAATGTTTAATTTCTTTCACACGAAACCATATGTTTTAAATCACAAGAAAGAGCTCTATCAAACTGAAGTTCTTCGAATTTATTGAACGATTGATGACATTTAATGAAAACCCAAACTTGGCAACATACTGAATGAAAATTGTTCAAAGGTTCAGAAGTAATTACCTTTATTTTTCGGCATTTTGATTTATCTTAACAAAATTTGTGAAATATGTGTGAATTATGGCCTTCGTTGGTCTATCAAAGAAACGATTCCTCCTTTTTTTGCGCTTTAAGCGTGTGAATTTCTCAATCAGAAAGAAACCGGAAGTAGATCAAATGCTGGGATATATGTACACTGGAGACTTTAAGCCTAGAAACTTATCGCCTTAAAAATCCGAAAACTACTTTTCTATGGTACTCAGACGAAATGTACTAACAATGGACCCAGTAAACGAAATTGAATTTTTCGCTTTTAATACAGCGTGGTCCAGTTCCAGAGCATGTCCGCTGTAGACAGTATTTTATCAAACAGACTGTATATAAAAAAAGAGATGTGTGAGCGCTTAAATATAGAAACAATAGACGTAATTAGTCTAGGAGAGAATAAGAAAGTCAGGTCCTAATACAAAACCACGTCTACTGAAAGTAGTATTTGCTAATGGAAAATGTAAGCAATCAGTGATTAGAGGTAGTAATCAGTTGAAGGCAGTGAAAAAGTATGAAAAAGTAAGAATTCCTCCAGATTACACATTTCAACAAAGACGCATGCATGAACAAAGAAATGAAAGCCGAGGTTGCAAGGATTCATATTAATGGCGATACTTTTACATACAAACGGTTAAAAGAAGAATTCTTAAACAAAAGGACCCTCTACTAATGTTACTCTAGGTCATTATGATGGTGACAGCACAGCTGGTGATCAAGAGGTCGATATTTTACCCCTAGTCAAATATAAAAGAAAATCGGTCAATGTGAAAGCCTGTCTAAAATCGTTAAGTAGTAGTATTCCAAACCCGAGTAGTAGGAAAAACAAAAGTAATATTCAATTGAGAGGTGGAAGAAAAGTTGGTGGAGCTACAGGTAGTGGTACCCCTTTGGGCTGCGGACGCCGAAGGGGCCCTGCTAGATCATTTACACAAAGACTCATTAGTTAGTAGTTCCAGTTTAAGTTCGAGTTTAAGTTTATCCTATTTAGCTTTAAGTTCAGCCGTTTATAAAACATCGGTTGTTGACGATGTAAATAACAGTTTGAAATGTTACATTGCGGATGACAATTTATCTGAAAGCACAATTCAGTATAGCGATAGTAGCACATTATTATTCCGTGAAGAGGACTCAAATACATTACATACAATAAATGACCAGTCAAGTTTTGATAGCAATTCTACTTTAGCATATACTGACACAGTCTATTATGGTAGTGATATTAATATTAATAATTAAAACCAGTCAACAAACTCTAGTCTTAATTCATCAATAAATCAGGACTCATTAAGGTAAGTGCAGCAGCCAGGATTAAAATGTTTGTATACTAATGCTGATTCAGTGTCAAATAAGTGGTCAGAACTGTAGACATTGGTTCACTTACACCAACCAGATATCATTTGAATTACTGAAGCCTTCCCCCCCCCAAAAAAAAAAAACAGAAACAAATGTTGATTTATCTGGCTATGCATTGCAGGGATATCAGAATTTTTATAATTGACAAATTCCTAGAACAAGGAAGTAGGCTTACGCTGTTATTCGCAAGAAGCTCTTTGGAGGTTTTATAATATAATAAACTCAACGTAAATTCAGTAAAAGAGTCATGTTGGTGTTAAGTGAAGATAAGTAATTCAGAAAAAATATTAATTGGTGTTGTATACAAATCAAGGAACTCTAGCGTACAAACAGTGAATTGTTAAATGACATGATTTGTTCCTTAAAATAAATTGTACTAATGGGTAATTTTGATTATCGAGAAATAAACTGGAAGCACTGGATTTCATGTTCACCTGAGAATCATGTTAGCCACAAATTCATTGAAGCTATAAGAGACAGGTTTTTTTTTACCAACATGAACTTTGTACGAGGTTTAGAGAAAATCAACGTCCTAGTTTGTTAGATCTTATATTTCCTCTGATGAATTGCTTTTGAGTGACATTGACTATTTAAGCCCTGTTGGAAAGGGTGATCATATAATAAAGACTTTTAGTATTGACAGCATTTTACAATAAAACGAACAAAATGGACAAACATTCATGTATGACAGTGGAAACTATGCTACGATGAGTGAAGAATTGAAAAAGGATAGACTGGAATTGTGCTCTTGAAGGAAATACAATAAATGACAATTTGATTCTGTTTAGAGACAAATTAAATTATTGCATGAATAAACACATACCTGTGAAATCCCATAAATCATCATCGCGTAAAACAAACAATCCGATATGGATGACACAATAAGCCCCGAAGGCTCTAAGGAAAAAACATAAATCGTGGAATAAATATCAAAAATCCCGTGACCAGAAACATTTTCAAGACTACTATAAAGACAAAAGTAAAGCTACGCATAATGTGAAAAGCAAGAACCAATTTTGAATGTAAAATTGCAGAGGAGGAGAACCCAAAATTATTCTATAAGTATGTAAATTGTAGAAGAAAGGTCAGTGCTGGGATTCCAGAATTAAAAGATGGAGAAGGCAAATCTTCAACTAATGATCAAGAGAAAGCAGAAACTTTAAACAAATTCTTTAAGAAAGTGTTTACAGTGGAAGATGTTACAAATGTGCCACATTTAAATAATAGAAGTAATAGTAATTTTGTGGCAGATTTAGATATAAGTGAGTTGGATGTATTTAAAATCCCTGAAAATTTTAATGTAAACAAAGCTTGTGGTCCAGATTACTTACATCTGCGTCTGCTCAAATAATTGAAGAACCTAGTATATGAGGCATTAACACTTATATTTAGACAATCCTTTGAGCAACAAGAATAACCATTAGACTGATAAACAGCTAATGCTATGGCACGTTACAAAAAGGGAGATAGAAGTGATCCTAGCAATTATCGTCCAGCAAGTCTGACTTGTGTTCCGTGTAAAATCACAGAGAAAATCGTACGAAACAGAATAGTAGAATACATGACTAAACACAAATTATTTTCCAAGTCTCAGTATGGTTTTATGTCCCTTAGGTCTTGTGCGTTGCAACTTTTAGAAGTTATGGAAATGGACAACATGGCTAGATAAAGATAAAGACTTTGATTGTGTTTATTTCGACTTCAGAAAGGCATTCGATACATGCTCGCCTTCTGGAAAAAACGGAATCATGCGGTATTGAGGGAAAATTGCTTAACTGGGTCAAGTCATTCTTAAATGAGAGTAAACAAAGAGTAGTTGTGAATCAAAAAGAATCAGAGTGGACTAGTGTGACAAGCGGGATTCCCCAAGGAATCATTTTAGGTCCAACGATAATTTTGATTTAAATTAACGATATTGACGAGGCGATTCATGGAACAATCAGACTCTTTGCTGATAACGAAATTATTTAGCCCAGCAAAACCGACAGTGACGCAAAAACAATAAAAACCGATATTGACATTTTAAGTACTGGAAGTGATACATGGCTGTTAAAATTAAACGTAGATAAGTGTACTACCCTGCACTATGGACATGGTAACATGAAACATACTTACAACCTACATGAAAATGGAAAACAGGAGAAAATATTAGATAGTGAATCATTTAGAGATCTTGGGGTTGTATTTGACACTCACTTCAAGTGTAGACAATATATGAACAACTGCATCACTAAGGGGAACAAATTGACAGGCATAGTTAAAAGAACCTTTTTACGTATCACGCCTAAAATTTTACAAATCACTGATAAGACCAAACCTGGAATAGTGCAATATAATTTGGACCCACGGTTTAAAAAGATATCGACTCATTGGAAAGGATGCAAACGCGCAACAAAACTTGTCAGTAAAGTTCGTCACCTTCCATATTCGGAGAGACTTGAGGCTTTAAAATTCCATCATTGGCTTACCGGCGATTTCGAGGAGACATAATTGAAGTGTTTAATTCTTATTTAATGGGAAAGAAGGTATTGAGTACGGAAACGTTTTTGAAAGGAGTGACAACATAAACACCAGAGGCAACAGGGAAAGATATCAGGAAAACCTTTTTCTCTGTGAGGGCAGTATGGGAATGGAATTTACTGCCAAAAGCAGTAGTAACGGCACCGTCTCTGAAATGTTTTAAGAGCCGCCTGCATAAATACATGGGAAACGCCATATACACCACCTATCCGGATCAGCACTGGGAGGGGTTTATAGAAGACGTCCAGTCTTGCGACCCTTAACAACTCACCCAAAAAATCTAGTATTTTGGTAAACACAGGCGTGCTGTTATATTGAACAAATTCAAAAATGATATATACCTCTTGGCATACTCAGGACAACATACATGTACAAATAATATACTACTAATGTATACTACACAATGCGAAATGAAGCCATATGCCTAAGGCTATATAACCTTAGAAGAAATTGTTCTGAATTTTCATTTTTATTAGTCCCCCAACGGTGACCGGTTAGGGGACTATAGGTTTGCTCGAGTCCGTCCGGCTGTCCGTCTATCCTATCTCCTAAACCATAAGTGCTAGGAACTTGAAACTTTATACCGTAACTCTGGCTTGCTTATTATTCAAGTCATTGCCCTTTGTTATTTTTACCTTTACATTTTTCCGGAGCATATCTCTTAAACCATAAGTGCTAGAAACTTGAAACTTTATTCAATTATAGATCACAATGTGTAGAAGTGTCATATTCAAGAACGGTGACCCTAGCCTGTCTATTTTTGAGTTATTGCCCTTTCTTGTTTTTAACTTTACATTTTTTCCAGAGCATATCAACCATATATAAACCATAAGTGCTAGGAACTTGAAATTTTATACACTTATAGATCACAATGTGGAGAAGTACCATGTACAACAACCGTTACCTTGCCATGCCCATTGTTTGTGTTATTGCCCTTTGTTTTTTAACCTTGTATTATCAGAACCGTTACTCTCCTACGAGTAATTTTATTTATTTTTAGCTTTTGCCCTTTGGCTATTTTAAATCTTATTTTCGCAATATTTAACAACCATGATCACTACTTGTGTCCTTACATTTAATGAACAACAAAAGCCAGATTTTCACTCTGTCACTCTTGAAAATATAGCTTTGTTGTTTATTCAATTTAAGATAAATGGATCTTACACTGAAACAAATAATTATCCTCTATTTAAACCTTTCACAAGCAATAAATATTACACTTTTCTAAAATTAAAGCGAAAAAGTTTACTATAAAAAATACTTTTTAATCCAGTGGGGGACTCCTGTATTGCATTGCAATACGACATGCACTTGTTTAGATTTTTTAATGAGTCTTATTATCTTTTAATTATCTTTTCAAAAAAAAAATGTACACTTATTTTGTATTTTGTCTGATTTATGTCTTTAAATGACTGGATGATTATGATTTCAAATAAAATAAAGTATAAATCTTAATAAAGTCAAAAACAAAATTATGCCAAGCCTACGTTGCAGCAAAAGTGCAACGGAAAATCTCACACTCTATATCATTTCGCTTAGATTCTGTGACTTTATCAATATTAAAACAGAATATATATCCTACTTCAGACAACAGTTTCAAATTTGTGGAATTTAAGATTTCGTCAAGTACCTTGTTATAAAACATTGTGGAAAATGAAGAAATTCCTGTGATCATGAGAGGATCACGAGAGTGTCCTAAGTGGGAGGAATCCATTTTTGCAAGTTATCCCGATATGTAAATCAATACATCAATACTTTTTTTCTTTTAAGATCATTTAAAATTTCACTTTGCTGGTATAGACAACAGGGGGATGCATCATTCTTAAACCCTTGTCATGGGTATTTGTATGATTAGCCTCGTTTATATCGCTCAAAGGAGCTCCTACAACAAAGGGTATATAGCATTATTGTTGAAATGTTTAAATCTAAAATTCAAATTGCATCCTCTATCTATGCGTAAGGATTTAAAATAAAAATCAATTTATCACAAATAATCCTTTTTTAATAACTGATAAAATTGTATTCATAAATTAAAATATTGTGTACGTAATAAACCGGTCATTAATTGATCATTAATTGATCAAAGAAGAAGGTATTCATATATAAATCATTCCATGTTTTTCACATCCTTGAGAATTCATAATTGAGAAAATATTGTAAGAAAAGAAGAAATTGCTTGTAAAAAATTTTCTTACAGAATATTTTCTACCCTACTAAATCGTTACTTTGCAAATTAAAAACAAAGTAGATTTACGTCTGCCAAATCTTTGAATTTGGAAATTGCCTGTGCCAAAGATTCCAAATGATAGCACATGTTTTAATATTCACAGCTGTATACAGAAAGAGTATATGTCTATTATTCATAAAAAGTTGCCCTCTAAAAGAGCCACACATTTTGACAGTACAATCTGTCTTGGTTTATTTGTTTTTGACTCTAATTATTTGCATTTCTATTTTCAAACAAAATCTGATATAGTTTTACAGATTTTGATTTATCAATCTTAGGCCTAGTTCTGCAAGAAACAAATTTTATTTGTCTGCCAAAAGTTCAGGGTGAAAATTCAATAGGTTCTGAAAGGATTTTCCTAAAGGAGATTCCCAGACTGCCTTAGAAGGCAACTTCCCTCTGTTGGCGCTTCCTTCAGCATTACTTTATGGACTATTTTAATTTTAGTAAGCTACGCCGCTGAGCTTCTCGTGCTGAATAATATCTCTTTTCTGGCAAGTTACAAAGCACTTTAACCTATCGAAGTGAGTGCTACGTTAACGTTATTGTAACGTTATTGCTTGCACATGGTAGTTTTGCCCTTTTCCTAAAAATTCCTATAATATTATGAAGAACGTAACAAATTTTCTTTGGCGCCCTGTAGTCGCGCGATTTCCTTATTCGTTATTCGGCTTTAGAACCGTAAAATAATAATTAAAAAGGACCAAGCTGAAAGCTAGATGACACGTGTTAAAGGTTTTATGTGTTATTATTGATTCACAACTAACAATTTTACGCCAGCAACTTCAACTTTTTTTCCCCGGAAAAAATCAAAATGATTATTATGTGTTTGATATGCAACAAATCAAAACAAAATTTCATGTCATACATAACAGAGGTCTGTTCACCTAAATTTACCCCAAAATTCCCCGATCTATGTGGCGAGGCGGTTCTAAGGTGTACCCACAATCTATGTTTCAGCTAAAATAAGAAAATGTATATATTTAATTACCTGCAAAATTCGAATTTTTACAGCCGAAAAAAGCGCATATTGCATGGGTGTGTTTTCGTAATAAAAGCAAATTCTTTAATTGCCCAATCCATTCATAGCATGAGAGACACATATCTAAATTGCATGTAGAAAACATAAAAAGCGCCGAGCATGAACGAGTTATGAATTTTTTTTTTATGTTTTGTCACCTGTATAAAAACAACGCAGAGACAATTTATCTCCTTTATTCAGTCATCACCATGGCATTTAATGCTTCGAACTAGCGCGTGAGTTTGTAACTACCGCGATGACGATGTATCTACCGAGCCTGTTATTTTTGATATAGAACTCTAACTTTAAGGCCTCGAATTGAAACTTTGCATTGAATTATAAATAGAAGACCGATAAAAACAGATCGTGTGTCAAAGGCTGTTATCCCCAGGAAAACTTGGAAAAAATGCAAATACTTTTCGTGTTGACATTTTAATTGTAAAAAAATGCGATTCGGGACCAAATGGGTTACGGTCCTCATCTTAAAGCAAAGGTTTTTTGATAATGTTTTTGACCTGTATAGGAAGGCGGCTCATTATGACATGGAACTGCATTATCAATATTTTACGCAGCTTGTCCATTCTTCTATAAAAAATCAAAACACAAAACTAACCCGTGTTTACCAATGTCCTGGCGATGAAACTACCATGACAGTTCCCGGATTTGGCGAGGGCACAAAATTACGTTGACACGATTTCGCGGTAGTGACAGTGATGCCCATTCGTGAATAAGTGACCACCCAATAACCATAGAGTATTTGAAATCACCGAAAAGTCTCGTGCTAACATTTGATCTAGTTTTCACTGTTTTCACTGTTTTATTCTTTTGTTTTATAAGTTCTACAAAACTGGTCCATGTGGTTAATAGATCCACCGAAATTACTAGAATTCGTTTTGCTTATTAAGAATCGAATTTCAGCCTATTTAGATAATATGAAATTAAGCAAAGCCTAGAAAACGGGCGAAAAATCAAACTCTTACAGCAAGCAACGTTGCTCAACAAAAGATCATAATGATAATCTAGTTTTAAATTGTTTACGTGCTGTCTGTACATCATGTTCTCCAGTATTTTATCTTTTGTCCAGGTCCTGTGGCACTATGTCTCTTAATCTGAGAGAAATCGAGGGCTGCGAGTTAAAATCTAAGCCATGCCGCATGGATATGTCATTTGGCAACACATTTCAAAGCACCTGCTTAGTACTTAGTATACCCAGGCAACACATGAGTAAATTAATCCTGTCGTGATATAACAAAAGTTTCTTCAAAGAGACGTTAAACCCCTTAAAAACAAACAAATTATTCTATCTACTTATACCTTTTCTAAAATCAGATTAAATATCGTTACAGCAGCAGTAAGCGGATGACAAAAAGAACAAGAACAGTATTAAAACAATCACTTTGATGACATTAAAACAGAGTCTGTACTACATACTTATATGTCTGATATAAGCAATGTAACAAGATATAATGTCTTAAACAATTAAAGACCATGTTTCTGATAAAGGTTCAAGTAGTTGCTCTTGTTTTCTTTTATGAGACAATTTGAGATTCAGAGACACACAGCACACATATTCATAAGAAATAGTAGAGAAAATTTGATTGAATATCTTATTTTGAGAAAGGAAATAGATAATAATATTCAAATGATTTTTTTATAGTTTGTTTATATTATTAAAATTATTACCTTAAAAAGCCAGCCAGTAACTAGTATATCACTTCAAATCAAACTATGTTTCCTGACTATAAGCCACTGTTCTGCTAAGCAAGTGAAATGTTTTGTCCAATGAAAAAACTTTAAGAATGGCAACATAGCATGAAGTTTAACCCATGTCACAGCTGATATTAGAGGAGGACTAGAGATGGATATTTTGGTTAAGTAGTTTTCAAATGGCTTTACCCACTTAATAAGCAAATGGAATTGAAATATATTTGCAGTTGTCCTTATAAGTGCATTTTCCATCTTACTTTCCTTAGTGCCAAGAATCCCTTGCAAAAACATTAAGGTTGTGCATTTTTGAGAACCCTACGATCACCATGGCGTCAGGTAAGTATTCTAGTCTATCATTCGTCGAACCGTAAGTCACCGAAATACGATGGACTGCCTCCATAGCAGCGCGTGACTCCATGACGTCACGATTTTGACTGCAAAAGTTTATGTTGACATTTTTCGATTCGAATTTTCTGTCGTCAAAATAACAAAAGAATTAACTTTACGGACAGCCTTAATGAATAATTAACTACGGATTTTGTATTTGCTTATCGTTCATCATCCGGGTAAGTTGACTGTTTTCTTTAATCAAGTTTTCATGCATATTTTAGCTTTAGAGGAAGTGGATGTTGAGTACCCGTCAATAGTTGACCAGTGGGCAAAAAAATGGCTGCCGAAAAGTCTGATGGTAGTCTGAGTCTGTTATACGTGTAACCTATAGGCGGTCTTTCGCCCGTATAGCATTGTGTGTGTGTGTGTGCATGCGTGAGTGAGTGCTTTGGTTTTTATATGGTTTGTTTGGGGTGACTAGTATAGACACGGTCTATATTGTACATTCCAGCAATCGGATAGACTGGTACCATTATCGACTTGTATTTTAAGGACCAATAATGATACACGATTCATAGATTCAAATCTGTAACCAAACCTCTCTCTGAAGCTTGAAAAGTGCAGATCTGACATTACTTACGAATATTTAGTTTAATTATAACCTATCGTCTTCGGGAAATTGTAGCTTGGCTGAAAATCAAGTTTCATAATGGAATAAATTGATTACTTGTACTTTTTGTAAAGCAATTGATAGACAATGGTCTCACCACTGGTTATTTTGTATCTATGTGTTTATAAAGAAAGTTGCTTTTGTGTGTGAATGCGTGTTCTTGCTGATGTCCATAAAAGCACGTATTTTATCACAACGAATCATTGCGTGCCGTTTTCGGTTTTGTACGGGTGACTTTTTCATGGCAAAATAAAATATCATATATATGTATCTATTTTACATTTCAATCAAGTGCCAAACGATATTTTTAAGACTTGTCCAAATTGAAAAAAAACAACTACCTTCAATTAAGGTTTCTTGATGTGTTGAAAATTAGGAGGGAATACCTGTAATACAAGATCTAAAACTTTATGAAGAGAAGAGAATTTTCTCATAACTAACACCTTTTCATTCATCAACATTTATACGAAAGCTTGATAACAAGTGTGCGCCAAAACGGGACCGTTTATAAACGGCAGATTAATTTCAGCTGAAAGTATTCAAATGCACACTAGAAAAGTTAAATACGCCGTCAATGAAAATATTCGTTCCCGATATTGTAGGTGATTCTATCTATGTCCACTATCTATATGTATCTCTGCATTTTTTCTGTCTAGCCGCCGTCATATCGCAGTTGGTAGCGCATCAGACTCCCTATCTTAAATCATGGGGAGTCATTGGTTCGATCTCCGACGGCGGCACATATCCTTTCCGACATCTGTGTATCACCAATGGGTGGATAATCGTAAACCTAGGTAGGATAGCTGGTGGCTAGAAAAGGATCTAATTGTAGTATCGAGATATACCAGAAATCAATTGTTAAGTGCTCCAGCCGCCGCGATATGTCTAAAAAAAATGTTAAAAGCGGCGCCAACCCCTTTCAAACAAAAACAAACTTTTTGTCGGTCTGCCTTTTTTCTGTATTGGACATAGCAACAGATCCTCATGAGTGAAGGGATATCGGGATAATCTTTTTCTCCATGTCATGATTTTTTCGAAAACTCACGGCTAGATATAATTTTTATGCGATCATCGATTAAGAGAGAGAGAGAGAGAGAGAGAGAGAGAGAGAGAGAGAGAGAGAGAGAGAGAGAGATAGAGAGTGTGTGTGTGTGTACATGTTTGCAATTTTCATCAAAATAAAACTGGTTGAAATAGATTTAAAGGACTAAAGAACAAAGCAATGAATGAGAAAAGGGGATAAAGGTTGCTTATGCCTTATCAATATTTTCAAGAAATCACAAAAATATCTATTGAATGCTATTTGAGTTGTTTTGTCGTACGTTTTCATTGAGTGTGACATTTGCGTAATAAATAGGGAGTATCTTTTCGCAAGTGGGAATTATCTGAAATTGGACATGTCAATATACATTTCCATGTTTTTGAATTTTATAATACCCTATTCATCTGTAATATACCCTAATTAATTTCTTAAATGCATGTATGTATTGTTTGATGAAACTACCGATTGGTATTTTTTCAAGGTTTGTTTTCCTGAATTTCCTTGGTGGTTTTAGCATTTTAGCTTTTAGCATTTCTATTCGTATAAACAATTTCTTACAGGCATATATGGTTATATGAAACAGTTATTTGCCAATTCTTTCTTGCCGTCGCCGCACACAATAACCTAAGGACTAAAGCAAATACTCCTCAGCTGGTATCATACGTCGAATGACAACCCTACATTCGACATTCATAATTCACAAGAAGACAGTAAGAACTTTTAACGATAACTTTTATGATTTTAAATCGTGACCATGTGTTAGTATATTTCTCTTTTACCAGTAGTTAATGGCAATATATACAAGTCTATGGAGATGAGTTTGACCGCGGTCATAGCGCAATTTGTTGCGCGTCGGACTCTCAAATAGACGACCAGGGTTAGATCCCGGGATCTTACAAATATCATTTCCGACATTTGCCTTCCACCAATCGGTGCTTATAATAGTAAACCTAAATGGGATGAGCAACTTGAGGCTCGGAAAGGATGCAGTGGTAATACTGGTGCGAGAAATACTAGGAATCAACGGTAAGGTGCTCCAGTTGACGCGATATGACTGAAATACTGTTTCGAGTGGCGTTAAACTCTATTTAAACAAACAAATAATGGTGAGACGAGTTCATAATCTCAGTACGTAGAACCCTTTATGAGTAAACCATTCAAACCATTAAAGGGGATATCGATGAATTTTTTTCCGTGTCGAACATTATAATTATTCCCTCCCATATATTGCTTCAATAAAATATAATGAAAAGCAGTCTTGTTAAAATAAGAGATCTTTTATCAAAATAAACTTGATATTTCATTAACAGCCTACATAGGCTGTTAATCTAGTTTTAGATTTCGCAGGGACAGTTGCATCGAATATTTGGGCAGTCCTCTTGCGCATTTAACCGTTGTTATCACGCTTTAAGTTTGAACTCGCTCAAGCCCAAGTCATCGAGACCTTACCAGTAGTTATATTCGCTAGTCGAGTTTTGGTTCTGTAAAGATAAGTTCAAAACCGTCGAAAGATTTTATATGAATATCGACAAATACTTCATTTTTGCTAACCACTTAATTTGACATTTTTCAGGGCGCCGGTTGTTTCAACTGTCTCTTCGTTTTCTTCGCGTGAATTTGGGTCATATACAAATGAGGTCATGCAGTGAATTCTAGAGACACCGCTCAAACTTTGCTAGCTAACAACAAAAAGCCATTTTTAACTCACCAGATTACCACGAAGACGATATCTGGCAGTTTACCGTTTGGGCGTATTTTGGGGCATTTGAATTTTTCTAACTAAGTTTTAGAAACTTCGATACTTCCCTTTAAAAGGGAGGGTGTTTATAGGAAATCTGTTCAAAAATATTGTAAAGAAAATAGGTACCACCATTACATCCTTTTCTAGCCTTCAGCATCCATTGGTGAGAGACAAATAAGGGAAAGGATATGTGCCTCCGCGAAATAAACTAGATTTCGTAAGTACATGTTCTTCAATCATTGGTGTTGGGTTTGAAATATTAGAAAAAGGAGAAGATGCATGTAATATGTGAATCAAAGGCTGGCTTCACTTTGTCACTTGAATGTTCTTCACATAGGTCAACCCGACCCGTTATCAAAATGTATTAAGTTTATGAAGGACTTTGTGTTTTAAAATTGATTATTGATTATGTTTAGATTGATTCCAGATGATATTACCGGATTTTTTTTAAATGGTACATTGCAAACAAAAACTGCCTGTTCATTTTCATGCTCCCGCATCTTTTGATCGGATGCAATTTGTGATTCAGTGTTCGTCTCTCTCGTTCGTCTTGCTGACAACAAATTTCTACTTCTTTCTATCTGTCAAAGACATAATGCGATAGGAGGGTTTATTCCATTAGTGAATATGAAGTCAATCAAACCGACTAATTTTACAAATTATACGCATAAAAATTCTCGAATCTGAAATCGCTTTCCGATTTTCATGCCAAGAAATTTACAAAATTTACAGCAAAAATTTCTTATTTGAAAAGGTTATATATCTGTTTTGGTGCTTGCATTGGGTAGCAATCTGGTTCTTTGATATAGAGGATATATATAATGGATATGTTACCTCCAGGTTCATGAAGTGGCTATTGACCAAATTGTCTAGAAAGTTTGTTTATGATAATTCCTTTTTGTTTAACCGTTACAACCCAAAACTTACTCGATGATTGATTAAATGGGGTTTACCGCCACTTTTAACAGTATTTCAGTCATATCACGGCGGATGGAGCACCTAATCATGGGATCCTGGTATTTCTCGCACCAGTACTACCACTACATCCTTTCCGAGCCTCCAGCTGCTCATCCCACTAAGGTTTGCGATTTTCAACCGATAGCTGGGAGACTTATGTCGGAAAGAATATTTTACCGCGACCAGGGATCGAACTCGGGATCTCTTGACTAGGAGTCCCGCGACTACCACTGCGCTATGGCCGCGGCCCCTTACTCGGTGGCATTTGAGAGAAAACGATAGATAAAAAATGCGCTGCGTCTCAATTGTGATAATTATATCAGTGCATATACACCTCTTATTTTAAAGGTCAAGTTGCCATTGTTAGGTGTGAGAAGACTTTGGAAATGGCAACATCAACCGTACATTGTACGAAACATTCAGCTCTGACTGTTTCAAATTTTAAGAGATGATATCCTGATGTTTAAAACGACCCTTAAGAAAGAATATAGGTCAAATTTACTTAAACACCATCCAGTTCTGGCACGGCAAAGGAGGTATTTGTGTTGGCCATGAAGTTGTTTAGATAATTCCAAATTATAGTCGGATGATATCATGTGATATATTGGTATTTAAGGATCGCTCTGTTAATTAATAATTAGTAGGGATGGGAACGAATTTTCGAATATTTTCGTTTTTACCGCGAATATTCGAATCCAGTTTTCGAATTAGAATATTTGTAATTTTTTAAAACAAAAAGCAGTTTTATTAAATTGAAATGCGGAGCAATTCCAATTTAGATTTAACAAAACCGCAAAATGAGCACAAGACAATTTCATTTCGGGTTTCTTGATAACACATATCACGTGTTCTCCTAGATATGAATACACCTCGGGTTACTTCTCATCTCAACTTGTTCACGGACAATCAGTAAGTTGTAGCCGAAGACAATAATATGGCACATGTGAAAGATGATATAAAAATTCGTTTAGAGACTTCAAAATATGCTTTAGTTTGCTTTAAATTATTGACAAATAAGGTAATAATCAGCGCAGTAATTTGATTTTTGTGATTCGCCGTCCTGTGTTTGGTAATCACGTGATCTCAAGTGACATGTGGTAGTCATGTGACCATAGAAAGGCAATGTTTAAAAACATTCTAGAGCGATTAAGGGGATCGTAGTCATCAAGCATACGCGATTATTGTGGGATTTACAGCTTTTGCTCAATAAAAATCAAATAGATGCAAAACGAAAGTAGAAGATTTTGAAAATTAGATTGTAAACATATCAACTTCCGGTTTCTCCTCATTTACTAAATAATTCCGCTTTATTTATTCGTTATTGACAAGTTAAAATCAATAATAACACATATTACCTTTAACAAGTGTCATTTAGATTTCAGCTTGGTCCTTTTTAATTAAGATTTTTTACGGTTCTGAAGCCGAATAACGAATAAGGAAATCGCGCGACTACAGGGCGCCGAAGATAATTTTGGTACTATCTTCATCATATCCTAGGAATTTTTAGGAAAAGGGCAAAACTGCCATGTGTAAACAATAACGTTATAATAACATTAACGTCTTTTTTTCTTTTGAATTTTACTCACAACGCTCTAAATATTCTTTTTAACCGGTATTTCAAATCGATCACCCTGAAACAAGTTTCCGCGCATTTCCGCAAATTTCCACTTTTACTCATTAACTTGAAGTGAAAATCTACTTGAGTTTAGTATGATCGTTACAGAATTGGCCGAGTTGAGGGTCTAATAATCATCGAGGTCATTGATTTCTTACTGTAGAAGCTGTTATTCTCTGTTTTCAAGATTCTAAAAGGAGTTCACGTTTTAGAGTTGATCAAATGGAGAATGTTATGCTTGAAAATTCTAATTTTGCTGTGCATGACACGAGCTTATAACCTATTCCAACACGATAAAATTTTAGACCAGTTCATATTTAAAGAAATAGCAGACGAAAATTTTAAGTTGATGAAATATTTAAAACCCTGGTCTTTTTGGACAGAAAACATTGTGGATAATGAAGAAATTGCTTTTAACAAGCAATTTCTTCATTTTCCACAATGTTTTCCAAAGCTTAAAAAATGAGGGTCATTTAAAAGCGTCACTGTCTGGGAATGGGTTAAGACAATGCTAGTTTTTGATTTCTGTATGTGAATTTATGGTTTTTTTTTTTTTTTTTTTTTTTTTTGCGTTATTCACGCACATATGTACACGAATGGGAATGCTGGTTTAAGTTTAAAGGAGGGAGGCTTACTCGGAAAGTAATAAAAGAATTTGAACCGAATTCCACAGTTATGACCCTTTCAGCGCATTCCAACTTCTCAGTACTCTCAGTCCTTTGATTCAATCTCTTTATAAATACATTTAATAAAAAGGGAAATATTTTAAATATTCGGACGATTTATAATGGTATCATATTCCATTGTATATACATTATAAACGTAACAAGAATGCATTGGAAAAATCAATAGTTATGAGAGTTTGCAAATCTTCTCTGTGTTTATAACTGATGCCGCGTTGTCTCGCACTAGAACATCAACATCGTTTTTTGTTCCGCTTCATTTCAATTGACCAACGTAATTGAGTAAAACATATTTTGAAAAGAACGTCCGATATATGGCAATAAGATTGGTTTAATGTCGAATTTTATTTCCTCATCGTATTTGGAACTTACAATAAGTAATACCTTTTAACAAGATGGTTGTCCCAGGACAACTGCTGTTGAGCCCGCAAAGTTTTGTGGATATCATGCTCCGGACAAGCACAATTTACGTATTTGACCTTGAGCTTTGACCTTGAATTTGAAGCTATCCAAAAAATTTTTTCAAATGGCACATCTACTCATGATGGAGAACAATTGTGCCAATTTATTTTGAAATCGATCCATAATTGTAGAAAAAATGCTCCGGACAAGCACAGTTTTAGTGTTTGACCTTGAGCTGTGACCTTGAACTTGAAGCGATCCAAAAGATTCTTTCAAATGGCACATCTACTCATGATAGAGAATAATTGTACCAGGTTATTTTGAAATAAATCCATAATTGTAGGAGAAATGCTCCTGACAAGCACAATTTACATGTTTGACCTTGAGCTTTCACCTTGAACTTAAAGCTATCAAAAAAATTCTTTCAAATGGCACATCTACTCATGATGGAAAATAATTGTGGCAAGTTATTTTGAAATCAATCCATAAATGCAGGAGTAATTGTCCGGATAAATTCGGACGGACGGACGAACTAACGCACTAACGCACATACACCGACTTGTCATAGTGACAACTCTGTCTCGCTTACCGCAAGTGGGCTCGACAAAAATTTGGGTCGATAGAGACAGGATAAATTATTGAGGCTTGATACATCAATTATCTAAAATGTTCAAGTTTGGATCAGTCTAAAACGACAACAAGTAATAGTAAGCCAATTCTGCAGTCATTAATGAATGATTTAGAAATAGTTCTAATTTAATGAGTGCAAATAGTAATGTCACAGATCGGCCCTTCCGTTCTTTATTTTAATGACGTTTACGATCTACGTCAATTATGCCAAAATTCTTAAACATAAATGACAGAAAAAAATCCGCTTGATCATGTCATTTGCAAATCATTGAGAGGTGACCGAAAAAATTGTAAATACGACTTGAATAACGCTGTATTTGCGGTACTTTTCTCGCCAACCAAAATATTTTTAATGGTAAGTCGCGGTAAGCTACGTCTTTAAAACATTTTGATTTTTTTACGTTTATCTCGCTTTGTTAATCTCAGTGATCATCAAACACGGGTAGAAAGTAAAACAAACAAACAAAAGGAAAAAATGAATTAAACACTAAATAGTTAGTTTTCAAAACGCATTTAGAGATAGAAAACCTTCAACCATTCAACCATTAGAGCGAAGAGTGCACTGATATGACCTATATTCGAGCATCCACTTTTCACCTAATAAAAAAATACGAATATTCGAATATATTCGAATAATCAAAACGAATATTCGAATATTAATTTTTCTATTCGTTCCAATCCCTAATATTTAGTATTCTATATGTTTATGTATTATTTTATTGTACTATACTAATGGACGAAAATCTTGTTCGGTTAACAAAGTAATGAGCATTTCTATTTCTTTCTACAGATTAGAAAAATAAATGAGGTGTCAAGGAGAAAAAGTAACACAATTATTCGAGACACATTAGTGATAAAAGAATTTGGATCGGTAACATTGATGCAAGCTCTAACAAGGAGGGCACTGCAAATAAGGAAGCTACAATATGCTGATAAGACAGAATCTGTCATGAAAATCGTACCCATATATCCTTATGACTTTCTGCGGTGCACCTACATATAGACATAGACTTAGAGCTGGTTAGCTTAGGTCCAGGCCAAGGGATAAAACTGTAAGGACATTATGTGTGGTCTTACAATATCGCTTTTGCGGCATGAGGACGGGCATTATCCTGTAGTGAAACAGTACCTTCATGGGCAAGAAAATATGGAAGCGTGATTGGACGCAAAATTTGGTCGATATAATGTTACTCAGTGAATCCATAGTAAGACCAGGACCCCGTCCGAGACCAAAGTCAAGAAACAATAGCTGAGTTCCTTGGCGCTTTGCATTAAAAAAAAGGATAACATTTCTGACCAACAAACATATATAAGGGCGATCTGAAATAAAATTTAAAACTAAAGGTTTGTTCGGTTGTGTATGATTTAAGCCTTTATTTCAACAAGAAATCAAATTCATTAAGTTTAAGACCCTCCCAAGAGAAAGTTTTGTTTGTTTGAATGGGTTTTACGCCGCTTTCAACAATCATTCAGTTATATCGCGGCGGCTGGAGCACCTAACAATGGATTACTGGTATTTCTCACACCAGTACCGCCATCACATCCTTTCCTAGCCTCCAGCTGCTATCCCACATAGGTCTACGATAATCGACCCATTGGTGGTAGACAAATAGTCGGAAAGGATGAGTGCCGCCGTCGGGGATCGAACCCGGGACCTCTAGATTGACAGTCCGACGCGCTACCAACAGCGCTATGACGGCGGCTGTCCCAAGAGAATGTACATTATATACAATCCTGTCCAGTGATCTTGCCCATCAGGTGACCTTGCGTAATTGAATAATATATATGCGCAGAATATGTTCTTTGGTTTCTTTACATGACCTAGTTCCAAATGTTAGACCAATTATATAAGCAGTTTATGATGTACAGAAAATAAACTTAGCTAGGGGAAAATGCTTGAGTCTAAAGTTATTTTGTGCATGCCTTCGTTCTAATTAAGTACCTGTAAACACTTACCACTGACCCAATTTCCGATGAACTTTCGTTTTGATATTTTGCCTTACAATTAAACCAAAACTACAGATGTCTCTTTTAAGCCAGCGTTGATTCTAAGATAAAATTCAAATATGCTAATTAAACCCCGATTACTAAATCCAGTTTTATAGACCCTTTTATATTAATGCAATTTTGTAGAGAATTCAGCATGACAAGGTTAAGAAAATAAAAAATGAAATGGTGATGGTAAAATACTGTGAATTAACAGATTGCTTAGCGGGCCTTATCGGCCACATTTAATAGATGGCCTTTCTGTTGGCCTTTTTTCAATTTCATTGGTTTGGTATTTTGGACCGGGTCTTTCTGGCACCTTATGAAAATGGGGAAGATGACCTGTAGAGGAGTAACGTGGGGGTAGTGTTTTCAAGTATGATTTTCTATTACTATTGACCTAAATTTTGTTACTGAATTATGTGATATTCAATGCAAGTTGGAACTCTGTAAATTGAAAAATAGTCTTTAGACTCATTCACTTTTTTTCACTATGATAATTAAACAATTACAAGTTGAGTGGGAGCACAAGATCACTGGACAGCATCGTATACATTTGTATTTACATATTCTTACTGTTTTTATAATAAATATTAAGTTTAAATCCTTTAACCCTTTACCAAACACCAAATTTCTGACTGGTCAAAAAGAAAGAAATTTCAAACAACAATTCATATTTAAAAAAAAACAATCAAAACAAAACAAAACAAAACAAAAAAACACAAAATATGCCTATTTGGCTGAAAACGTGGGAAATGAAGAAATAATTTGCATTCTCCTCATTATCCACAATTTTCTCCAAAGTTTATGCCTTGTAGGGTGCAAACAATCAGGATTGTGTGGGAATGGGTTGAAGAAAGTATAAAATCCAATTTAAGGTACTATTAACCCATTATAACAAGACAACAAAAAAGTATATACAGGCACAAAAGAGCCTGATAAGACTGCATGTTCTGCAAAAGCTGATCAGGAGCCATACCAGGATTATTGACCTTTGCTGGAGAAAATAAGCTTGTAATATAAGGGGTATGTTCAATATTTTTTTTGAAATGAAATTGCTCCAGCACAGGTCAATTGGATTTTATACTTTCTTTAACGCATTCCCACACTAACCTGATTGTTTGCATCCTACAGGATATAAACTTTGGAACACATTGTGGAAAATGAAGAAATGCAAATTATTTCTTCACTTCCCACAATGATTTTTGCCAAAAAGGCATATGTCTTTTTGTGTGTGTTTGTTTGTTTGTTTTTTGGTTTTTTGTTTGTTTATTTGTTTGTTGTTTTTTTAGCTCACCTGGGCACAAAGTGCGAGGTGAGCTATTGTGATCGGTCGTTGTCTGTCGTCCGTCTGACCGTCTGTCCGTCCGTCCACAATTTCTTTAAAAATCTACTCCTCCTAAACCAGTAGGCCAATCAAGCTGAAACTCTGCAGGGATGTTCCTTGGTTGAAGTTCTACAAAAGTTGTTAAAAGAATTTAATTCTGTCAAAAACTCTGGTTGCCGCGGCATTTGAAAATGGGAATCTTTAGTAAATCTTTAAAATTCTTCTTCTCCTGAACCAGTTGGCCAATCAAGCTGGAACTTTGCAGGGATGTTCCTTGGGTGAAGTTCTACAAAAGTTGTTAAAAGAATTAAATTCCGTCAAAAACTGTGGCTGTCGTGGCATTTGCAAATGGGAATCTTTAGTCAATCTTTAAAAATCTTCTCCTCCTAAATCAGTAGGCCAATCAAGCTGAAACTCTGCAGGGATGTTCCTTGGATGAAGTTCTACAAAAGTTGTTAAAAGAATTTATTTCCGTCAAAAACTCTGGTTGCCGCGGCATTTGAAAATGGGAATCTTTAGTAAATCTTTAAAATTCTTCTCCTCCTGAACCAGTTGGCCAATCAAGCTGGAACTTTGCAGGGATGTTCCTTTGGTGAAGTTCTACAAAAGTTGTTAAAAGAATTAAATTCCGTCAAAAACTGTGGCTGTCGTGGCTTTTGCAAATGGGAATCTTTAGTCAATCTTTAAACTTCTCCTCCTAAACAAGTAGGCCAATCAATCTGAAACTTTGCAGGGATGTTTCTTGGTTGAATCTATTCAAAAGTTGTTAAAACAATTTAATTTCGTGAAAAACTCTTGTAACCGCGGCATATGAAATTAGGAAATCTTAGAAAATTTTGTTGTTGTCTTTTTCATAGACTTCGAGGCCAAAGGCATTTATATTTTATATAGAGCTTAATCATATGGTTCTCTACCAAGTTTTAAAATATTTAATATCTGGGGTCAAAAATGGCCCTGCCCCTGAGGTCCGAAGTTTGGAAAATGCTTAATTAGAGCAATTCTAAAAGAATATTCCTCTTAAACTTTAAGGTCTAGGATATTCATATTTGGTATCTAGCATAACTAGATGGTTTTATACCATATCACTAAAAGTTGTCCTCCTGGAGTCAAAAACGGCCCTGCAATAGGAGTCCAAAATTTGGAAAAACGCAAAATTTGAGTTTGTAAAAAAAAATAAAATTCTTCATTTTAAGGCGGAGAGCATTTATATTTTGAGTGTAGCATAGCCTGGCTTTATCTATCAATTTTGATTGAGTTATGCTTGTATGTTAAAAAACACCCCTTCCCAGGGTGTCCAAAGTTCATAAAAATGCTCAATTAGACCATGTTCAACAGTCTTTTCCTCCCGATCTACAAGGTCTAAGGCATACATATATGGTACATAGCATAACCAGATGATTCTCTACCATGTTAGCTAAAATCTTAGCCCTGGGATAAAACATGGCACTGCCACAGAGGTCCAAAATTTTGGAAAACACCCAATTAGAGCAGCTTCAAAAGTCTTCTCCTTCTGAAATATAAGGTGAAGGGCATTCATATTTGGTATATAGCATGACTAAATAATTCTGTACTATGTTACAGGAAGATATTCTTTGAGGATAAAAACATCTCTGCTCCTTGGTTCGAAAATTTCGTAAATCGCATTGAGAAAATTCTTCTTCTTAAATATTGGTCCTAGAGCATTTACATTAAAAACATAGTTATCTACTATGTTTATATCTTTTGGACAAACATGGCCCTTCCCAAGGCATCCAAAGTTATGAAAAACTGTCAATAAGAGCATGTTCAAATATCTTCCTCTCCTAATGTATAAGTTGTAATGCATTCATATTTAATTCATAGTACATCCAGATTGTTCTCTACTGAGGTTGCTAAATTACACCCATTGAAGTTGTAGACACTAATTAGAGTTTGAGTGAAATCTCAATACAAAGAATTTCAGGGTAGACAAAAAAGTACTGTATTTTGCAGATGCCTCAGGTAAGCGATTTAGGACCATCGTGGTCCTCTTGTTTTGTTTTGGTTTTTTTTTTTTTTTTTTAACATTAATTATTGTTTGCAATTTCTTTCTTTTAGGACCAGTCAGAAATTGGGTTGTTTGAGAAAGGGTTAAAGGATTAAAAGTTAATTTTTATTACCTTGCTTTATTTTCTATCTCAACAATGCAGTTTTTACAGACTTTTTAATACATTTTGCTTAAATATTGCATTTATCCTGTAATTATTATCTCTTGGGATTCTGTCTCTGTTTTTTCATATAATGTAATGTTATAATATTTTTTCCGCCAAAGTCATTTTTTACTTTGTTGCCGTTGACGTCATGTGACATTGATGTCATTATTATCTGTTATTGTTTCAAATTGTGTCCCTTGAAAACGTTTTTTTTTTATACCGAAACTAGTCGGGTAATTAAAATTCAAACAATTTATCTTGAAGTTTGATCTTTATTTCTTATTGTTACTGATTATAACACATATAAAAATTGTTGTACAAATTAAACTAAAAAATAATACATCATAGCAAAAAGAACAATGACTGAAATCAATACAGTAACATACTATTCCAATACCAATCAGTATGTCACTATTTCATCACAGACCTATTTCTTCCGACCGATATTTTTTTCCTTTCAACATATCTTACACCTTTCCATCCTAACGTTTTAGCCAGAGTTATCTTCCCTTGACTTGTATTCATTACTTTCGGTGAAACCGCTCATATGGGCGTTACATTATTTTAGACGTTTATTCACGTTAATGATGAAACTTGACGATATGAAATAAAGATATTTTTTACAAACATAACGAAAGAGTGACTTTCAAAAATAAATAGAAAAATATATAAAATGATTGAATCTCAGAAGACATTTCTGAATTAACAAAAAAAAAAAAGTCGCCAAATGATATTTTCTTCTTTTCAGATATTTCCCTAATCTTTTTACGTGAAAAAAAATAAATACATTTCCATGCAAATAAGGAGAAAATGGAGAATCTCTGTGTAGCATATTACCCCACACACGTTAAAAAGAGGTTAGAAGTATTTTCATAATATTTTTTCATGGGGGTCCATATTATGATGCTGTGGTAGACAAGTATGTCATACGCCTTCCTACCGATACTTTTATCTTTCAATCCACTATTTTGCCTTATTTTTTAATGAAAAAGGACTTAAGCTGCACACGCCCCTGTTCGATCATCTCGTATTTATATCCATGTTACGATTAAATTGTTTCTATGTTGTATCTTTTTCGGTAAACATCTTTCTCTGTGATACTTTTACATATCTAACCAAAAAAAAAAAAAACAAATTCATAGAATATATAGTTTTCTACCTCTTATGCAACAGGCCTTATTTTTCTAAAAGAGCTCTATAACAGATTTTCATATATATCCGTTATTTTCGATAGACATGGCTATTAAAATTTCGTTTGTATTCTCTTTCATCCTGATTTTTTTTTTTCTGTTAAGGGTTTGATGGTAAGTCAATTTTAAATGTTAACGATATCATGCCATAAACTCATGTTTTAATCCAAGTGACTTACACGCTTATAATCGATATCTTAGATTGCGCAATAGTCAATGGGTGGTATTTTAGAAATACATCTCATAATGATCGACTATTTGCTTTGATTTTCACCCGACTGTCCAGATGTCCTCTTTTTACAATGACCAAGGAAGACGTTTGACTAAAATTATCTTGAATTCATCTAGTTCTAAGGAATATAAGAATTTGAGTTTGAATATTTTAAAAAGGATTATAATCCAATAAAGGTAAGGTAAATATATTTTAAACCTTTTCTCTACAGAACAATCTGACAAAACCTTTTCAGTTGCATGAGAACAAACTCTTTTTACGTTAAATATATATTGTATTAATTTAATGGATTGACATATTCAAAATGATTAACATAGTTTGATCCAATTTACACCTTTTACAGTTCATCTTTTTTTCAATGACTGATTTACATTTTTCTTGTATTTCTTAAAGAGCTGAATACATGTATGATATTACAGATGATTCGAAAGCTTCAAGGCTTCGGTTGGCGACATAAACTTCTACGTTATAGCTTATACTGAGCTGTAGTTACGGTTTTTGTGAAATTTATATATCAAAACTAAAATAAATTGGAGTTTTGCAGTAAAACTACGATCAAAGTAGTCGGGGACAAAGGGTTCATTTGGCATGTAGGCGGTATACAGCATCTTGTCACGTGACCAGAGGGATTAACTTTACCGAAGCTGTATGTAAGAAATCCTCTGATTGGCAGTCACAGAAAACGCGTTTGACCTTTTGATTGGCTTTTGATTAGACATAAATCGGCCATAAAATACCTATTCATTAGGTGAAGGGATATTAGAGAAAAGATGATTTCGACATCCCTTTACTCGTGAGGATGAGATGTTCATGGAAATTTGTTATAGGAAAACTATCTGGCTTTTCAATAGTTATTAATATCATTTCGCGATAAATATTCTTCCCCTGTGTCAATTCTAGTAAAACCATTATAAATTTGATTTAATTTGATATATTCCCTATACCCTACTTTAAAACATCGGAATTTTTCGAGAGTTGTCAGTAGATTTCGGTTCGTGTTAATAACGACTGTATAGCTAATGTCGTAAGTGATACGTCGTGGAATCCACACATGAGGCTATTTTCGGTGCAATCAACAGATAACGTATCTACCCGATGAATTCCAGTCCCATTCGGGTTGTACTTCGCTGGTTTATTTGACGTCTCGTACGCCATATATTTTTGCCTCTTCTCTTTCTTTTCAGCTCACTTGCCCATGTGTTGGTCCATTGAGAATTACAAAACAATCTTCTCGTCCTAAACGAACCATGGACTTTCAACCAAATTCATAGATATGATCCTTAGAGCATCACTGGGTGGAAACGGATCCCGGATATTGCTCCTAAAAATGGCCGCCATGTCAAAATATTAAGTAACCAGCTTAAGTATTTTTTTATTTTTCATTATTAAGTTATGTACTCACGCTAATTAAGTCTAGCCTTAAAGACAGTATGTGTCTAAAATTAAGTTTACATATTCATTACGTCCTGTACTCGAAGGATTATCGTCAAAACACCATATGAACCACGTGTTTACCACGAAGAGCCTTACCCCACTCGCATTTATTCAACCAAATTACAAAATAAGGAGTATCATTTTAAAGATTGAATCGAGCGATCGATTTAAATACAATCCACGAAACAATGCTGAAAAAATAGGCCACTAACATTAAAATTTGACAAAGATATGGCCATTTTTCGGTGGACTGTAGCAATTCTTTCCGGTACTGGGAATTGATATCTTAGCTGTTTTGGCATACTGGGAATTGCTTAAAAGGGAACTGAGAATTGCAATGTACATTTTCTTATTTTTTGGCTAATTTTGTATGTTTAAGACTAAATAATGTATATTTCCTTCTGTCGGACAGATACATGGAAAAATACATTATGCAATCTGGAAAAATTATTAGCTTTTGTACGTGTTTAGCTCCTTCAAACTAAATCGTAAAATAGGACGTCTGTTTGGCAGGGGATATGGTACCAGAGCTCATGTCGAAAAACACGTCTTTATAGAATTATAACAATATTATAACTCACAAAATTAGAGGGCGATTGGTATCTTTATTGAAAGATGTATGCAAAGTTTGTTTACAAATAGTAAATGATTTTACATTCTATTCGAACCCTAGGATAAATCTCGATAATTTTACACCAAGACTACTATATCAATAGGCTTAAACTAATTCTACAGAATGATGTTTCACCGAACGCTAGATTTCAGAGTGCTTTGTGGATTTTCAAAGAAGCTAGCAAAGCCCACTTGTAATATATTTGACGATTCGTTTCAATCGTGATTCCAAAATATACTGAGCAAAAATGAAAAATTTACGTTTATTTTCGGGACCTAGTGCTTTATGTCAACGTGGCTCTTTGATGGTATAAGCGCTTTGTAATTTTATCATTTAGATGTTTCTTGATGACTCATACAAACTACATTAGAGCCAAAATTAAGCATAATTACTGATTTTCGAAGAAATCGATTCTTGTTGCTTCAAAATGTGAAACATTTTAGTCCAAATTTAACTTATATTCTACGACTAAATGTTGTTAGATGAGACATGAAAGATACCAATAAAATGAACAGTACCGCTTTATTGAAGTTGGTTATCAATCTTGTTCGTATTTTTTGTAGAGTCATCTGTTCTTTAAAGCTTCAAAACAAGTTTAAAGTTTTTGAATGATTTTCAATTCCCGGTACCCAAATATTTTGAAAAATGCAATCCACAGTATACACTTTTCAATTCCCAGTATCCCTACTCCTAAGTACGAGACCGCACGCTTACGACCATATCTCTTTCAATTTTGGAAGATGGGGGCTGAAAATTTCAAGATATGAACTTGAATGATAAAATTTGAAAATGTTCGCTTCAGATTTTTTTAAAACCATGATTTTATTGCTCATAGATGTAAAATGATAGAGGAATGTATAAACTTTTATGAGAACATGCCTTACAAACAGTCGTTTTTTAAAGGGAGCGTGGAATTTAAGTCACTATTACCCACATTGAATATAAAGTATGGGTATTCTGTCTCTTGTAATTGGTCCAATTAGCGCTAAAGAATAACAGAATAAAAGAAATTAGGCATTCACTTACCAGTGTCGATAAGTCTGTAGATAAAAAATGGCGGATTTCCATTAAATTCTTAGCAATATCCGGGACCCGTTTCCACCCAGTGAGCATGCTCTTTCAAAATACTTCAAATAATCAAAATCCTTGGAGAACTTCGTTTGAGATGGCAACCGAGTGAAAAAAATAGTAAAGTTTGCATAAGGCCTTGAATTTGATATTTGGTTTAAATCATTATCAATTGGCTCTCTGCTGAAAGAATTATCGTACTCTGAAAATTAGCCCTTTTCTGTGCGATCCCTGATTTTACTTTGGAATAAAGAGGGAAGTCCTTGAAAATCTTCTTCTCCCTAACCACTAGGCCTAGAGCTTTGATATTTAGTATGTATCGATGCCCTATACCAAAATACGTCAAGGCATTACCGAACTATGAAAATAAGCCACTTTCTGAGTAATCCCTGATCACCTTCTTCTCCTAAATCATAAGGCATAGAACTTTGATATTTGGTATGTACCATCATCTATCGACCCTCTACCAAAAAACTTCAAAGAATTATCATACTCTGAAAATCAGCCCTATGTTGAGGGATCTTCGATATACCTAAAGTTGAAGAAGGAAACTTTCCTCTCCGACACAGCTAGGCGTAGATCTTTTGTATATATCAAAATCTTGATGCATCATACTCCGGGGGCGATATAAGACCATCATGATAATCTTGTTTTAAGTTATGAACAGTCATTTTCATTTCAAAATCATCCTAATCCCTTTCTTAAAAAAGCTTGAAAGCATTACAGTTTGAAATTTGAAAATTGAGAGCCTAAAGTTTACTTCCATAATCTTTGCAAGGGCCGCTTTGAACAAATTTCCGATATCTAACGGAAATATTTTGGCCTATCCATGAAGGATTGAAATGAAAATTTATCATTATTGTATTCTGCCATTTTAACAGAATTAAAGCTTTAACGTTAAAAATACTGAAAATTTCCTATCTCTGACATCGAAGAAAATCCCCCAATTAAATACAAACAAATGACGTCACTTTTGAAGTCAATACCACGTTATGACGTCGTGATGAATTAATTCGTTATATAACTCATAATGTATTTTCACAAATATTCGGTAGCGCATCAGACACCCAATCATTCTTCATTGAATGTCATGGGTTCTGTCCCCGGCGGCGGCACATATACTTTCCGACATTTGTCTCTTACCAGTGGGTGGATATGGGATAGCAGCTGGGAGCTAGGAAAGGATGAAATGGTAGTACTGGTGTGAGAAATACCAGGAAGCCATCGTTAGGTTCTCCAGTCACCGCGATATGACTGAAATACTGGCAGAAGCGGCGTTAAGCCCCATTCAATCAATCAATTAATAATGAGTGTGTGTAAAACCTGATAGAGGTGCAGGTATTCGTGTATACAAATGTGTCCATAAATGTGTGTATATATATATGTAAACATATTTGTATACCCCCCCCCCTATATATACACATATATGTATTTATGGATGTTGTCAGTGTTGGAAATTTTCACACTTGGCTAACTTTTAACTCTTTTAGATCTTGAATTATTACCTTCTTCGTTAAAAATTAGATGAATACAAAATGCCAGATCGTGTAATTATATATACTGTCTGATTAAAAATGGATTTCGAAATAAAAAGGAAGCCTTCGCTTGAAACAGCTTCACGTTATATCGGTCTTAATTCTATCATCTGGTAAAGAGTTAATTATTGTCCATCAGAGGTTACTATTGTTTTACTTATTGTTATTATTAAATATCCTATTTTACCTCTTTTTTTAAGAGTCTAGTGTTTAAGTAACGTGTTTTCAAGAACAATACAAATGGAGCCTTATTTAAACCTATATCTTAATTTATTTGTATGTTCTCTTTACGAGTGCCTTAAGTTTCATATTGTGATTTGTAATGTTATACAAATGACCCATGATTAGCAATTAAGTTATATTATCTCTTATCTATCTCTCTTACGTCAGCAGTCATGTAGTCATCTCTTGACATCATTGCATCGGTATAAAAATATAAGAAACACGTCCCCTTAAATAACGGGCATTAGGCTCCTTGACCCCATTACCGGTGGTCTTAATTTAAACCATCAAGCCACTTGAATCGCTTGATATTTTCTAGGAATAATTGGTATCATTACAAAAGATGATGATTCGTTAAAGTACCGGAGTTCTTCAATTTGAAGCAAAATTAACTGTAAAAGAATTTTGAATTTTAAATTTGGGTGGCTGTAAGAATGGGCTGTAACTATTTTTGTACCAATTACCGGTGTACTTTGAAAAACCTTCTCATCGCAGTAATTTCAAAAACTTTATAAATGTTACACTAACTTCTATGTATATAGACACAAGAATCACTTTTTATATTGCCTACACCTTGCTATTTTATTCAAGTGAAACAAATGAAAATGGTCCCAATGAACAGGTCTTATTTTCGTTTGCACACTAGTTAAAATGACTGCTTAATTTTATAAATTGTATTAGGGCTCTTGCACTCGTCAATCTAATCATTTTCCTAAACAGACAGAAGCCAATTATATTTCAAAACACTATCCAAAATATTATTTCACATAAAACTTGTCTATGAACTGTACTTTTTATAGTTGAAATTATCTCTACACCATGTCCAAAATATAACACGTGCAACTAGTTGACTAAAATTCTTACTCTATTCTAACCAATCACAAATTCCAAAATAGGGCACATGCTTAGCTAAATGTTATCTAGGAGTAGCAAATAAATATTCTTCTACCTTAACAAAATGTAAGAAATTCATTTCAATGGAATTTATTTTGCCCTCGGAATGTCACATTTGACTACGGTTACGCACTCATAAAGGGTATGAGATTAGTTACGATCTTCTATTTTAACTTTGAAATACTATGGGAAAAAATATACAAAATGACAGTGAATTGTATGACAATCTTCAGAAGGTTATAAAAATAAATATGAAAATAGTATACTTCATGAATGTCTAGTAATTCACAAGCATTATGGATATTTCAGAGACCACCGGTAATTTGTATACACCGGTAATAGGGTAATAGATCACGTTGTCTCTCAGCTTCCTGACTCAAATCAATATCTCTTTTCGATTAAAAAAATATTTGAATGAAGAAATGCACTATAGAAGTAACTCTAAATAATCATTCTTTAATCTTTTGCTAGATAACTTTTTTAATGTCAAAGACTCGTCTGGGTCAAATTGAGCGGAATGAGTCATCAGTAAGGCTTAACTATGGGTACTCTAACTAACTAATATGTTTACAAACAGGATATTGAAAGTTTAATTTCATTTATTTACTTATTTTTATTTGTTTGTTTATTTTGTTTGTTGAAAAAAAGTCAAATTATTCAAATGTAAAATGTTGTATGATTCCAAATCGATTCCTTTTCGTTTGATTTCTAGTACCTTTCGCCATTGTGTATTTAAATCTTTAGCCGTGTAATACTTTCTGTTGGACCACTCACTCGTTAGATTACCATTGTCTGGTTTTATCAGATTGATACCCGCGTTCAATTCTGCCCTGTTTTCATACAGAAAATACAGTTTAATCCGGTAGGTATCGGATTGGCGTCCTCGGAATGTCAATAGCGTGTTGTCTAATTCGTCATCGATTTGTTTCGTAACATAATCATGAACATATTTTTGGTGCACTGATTTCTGACCCTATTTAAGACCATGGATCATAAATAGTGCGTTTATTAAGAACATAATATTTTGTTACTTTAAAAGCATAGTAAATCTTTGTTCAATTCTTAGTAATTTGATTAAAGGACCCTTGATTAAGAGCAGTGGTCTCTCGTAAACTTTTGATTTTGCACATGAGCACTTAAAATTCCTAATTTGATCTCATTGACTTAACTGAAAGTAGCATACTTATAAGTAGAATATTCCAGAAAAGAAAATGAGATTGGTTTCGAAATATGGAAAATTAGTATCCTAGGAGGCCACAGCTATATATTTGAGTCTTCAGATCTTTTTGATAGCTAGGAGGCTGCGTTTGGGTTTCTGCCAAGCACTTTGATATTTGGTATAAATCATCTTCTATTGACACTGAACCAAATAATTCAAAGTATTACTGTATCTTGAAAATTAGTCCTTTTCTGTGCCATTGCCCCTTTACCCAAACACTTCATAGAATTACATGTACTGTATTCTGCAAATAAATCATTTTTGTGCAATCCGGGAATAAAGAAAGGAATACAGAAGCAAATCTTTGAAAATCTTCTCTTCTCAAACCATTAGGCCTAGAGCTTTGATATTTTGTGTGTATCAAGGCCTATTGACACTCTACCAAAATACTTGACAGAAGTATGGTACTCTGGAAATTAGTTCTAATTGATAGGATTTTCAATGTACCAAATATTAAAGGAGAAATCTTTGAAAAAAAATCATTTCCAAAATAATTAGGTGTAGGGCTTTGATATTTTGTATATATCATAAAGCCTTGAAGCATCATACTCAGGGAGCAGTATAGGACCATCATGGTCCTCTTGTTTAGCTTCACTGACTGAAAGCCAGCGAGCTATTGTCATGGTGTTGTGTTCGTTGTGCATACCTGATTTAACCCTTTCCTCTTTTAAGCTCCACTGATTGAAAGCCAGTAAGCTATTGTCATGGCATCGTGTCCGTTGTGCGTTAGTTCATGCATGTGTGCGTCTGTCCTTAAACTTTTACCTTAAAAATCTACTCCTCAAAAAGCATTGAACAGAAATCAACCAAATTTCACAGAAATTAACCTTTTTCAGATTCCTTCAAAGAATTCGGATCGGATGAAAAACATGACTTTAATGGGCAGGGTTGATTTTCATATATGGTGAAACCTTTAAAAATCTTCTCGGAAACCAGTTGATGGATTTCAACCAAATTTCACAGGAATGATTCTCAGATGACCCTTTATCAGATTCCTTCAAAGAATTTTGATTGGATGAAAAACATGGCTTTAATGGGTGGGGCTAATTCCATAATATGGTAAAACCTTTAAAAATATGCTCAGAAACCATGTGATGGATTCCAACCAAATTTTACAGGAATGATCCTTGATAGATCCTTCAAAGACTTGTGATCGGATGAAAAACATGGGTTAATGGGAGTCCTAATTTTCCTACAGGGCTCTGCAGAGTGGGCGACTCAAGCGAAAAAGTCGCCTGGTTTCATAAAACTTCGCCTGATTTGCTGATCAAAGCGAAGTCGAAGTCGCCTGGAATTTTCGGGAAGTCGCCTGGATACGATAGGTGATAACCAAATCTGGCCCAGTGGCTATAAAAGTAGGGGACAGTGTGCAATTATACAACTGTCCGTCGGAAGCCTTTTGATCGTAAATCAAACGTGTATCGATACTGTAGTCGCGAGGCCAGTAGATTATCAGAAGTAGGGGTATGTTCTGGCAGCTGATAGTCAACATGCTTGCTTCATTCACACCTACGCTGATTGATTTCGGCAATGCTGTATATTCTCGGCACTAGAAATCCCTAAAATCCTTTCCCTTCTTAGGTTTTAATCATTTCGGTAAATTAAGTTATCATCAGTCTACGAGATTTGTTGCTTACTTTCACATAATGAGAATAATGGCCGACAGTTACGGACACCATGTCATTTACCAGAAGTCAAAATATTTTTAAAATTTGAAATCTTGATGAAAAATAATTCTACCGAAAATCTACGAAAAGTAAATTTATTTTTCATTAGAATCCTTCAATTTGAGTTATCTGCTTTAATTGTAACAAGTGTAGAAAATTATGGCAAACAATTTAAAGGCTTCTACGGTCTTTTCCCGAGATTTTTGTTATGATACATTCTATCCAAAAACTAAATTTCACTTACTTGTGTTAGTAATAATTCCTTTAAATAACATGTAATCCTATAAAACGGAGCAAATTATCCTGTGTTAACTTTAAACCTCTGCATGTACAGAGTCTGGTTTTGTGTACTGAGCAGTAACCCTTACCCTTTACACACTATAACTGACTTAATCACAGAGGACCATTTTTGACCAATAAATGACAATTTTTATCCATTTATATTTTATCAGGTAAAGTGCACAGACTTTAACTCATTACCACACAATCCCCCATTTTGACATCTTGAAATGTTTTTATGGGAAACTGGAAAAAGGAGGAAATGTTTGCAGCAAGCAATTTATCCTTTCCCCACATGTTTCTACCCTCTTTGGTACCTTCTTTCTTATTTAAGCTCACTGTGAAATGTCTTTTTTAGCTTCTTTCAATTTGTACCAGTCTGAATTTTTTCTTCTGGTAATAGTTTGATTAAATACATGTTGTTACAATAAAATCTTTTCTCATTTTCTGCTTCAAATAGAAACACTACTCATTTCACCCAGACTGCCTATACACTGTTTGCATTTTTTTTATTAGTTGACTTTTTTATCATATATGAATCTATTATGAAATATTAAAAAAAATAAATTCAGAATCAAACTCTTGAATTCTAAAACAAACAAACAAACAAAAAAAAATACAAAAGTACTTGTTCACAGGAATAAGATCTTTATTGAGGACTGAAAGGATAAGCAGTATTTTCTATGTTTATTGCATGATACATAATATGAAATGCAACTACTTGGTTATAAAGCTATTTTATTTTCTGATAGAAATGAGGAACACGCGCAAAAACTTAATTTTTAACATGATCCACTACTCCTGAAAGTCTCACCACTTCTCCCCATTTTGAAAAACTTCTCCCAATTCTCAGACTAGTGAGAAGTGACTTCTCCCCAAATTCTGGGAGTCTGCAGAGCCCTGTCCTATATGGAAAAAAACCTTTGACAATATTTTTTCTCTGAAACCAGTCTTTTGCTTTCAGCTTATTTCACAGGGATGATCCTGTGGTGAATTTTTATCATATTATATAAAGGAATTTTGGTCAAATGAAAATCATGGCTTTAATTGGCGGGGCTTTTTTCTCAGAAACCATGTGATTGATTTCAACCAAATTTCACAAGAAATTATACTTTGGCGACCCTTATTGGATTTCCTCAATAATTTTGATTCTATGAAAACTATGGCTTTTCCATTGGGCAGAACTTATTTCCATATATAAATTATATTCTGAAAATTTTGAAAATCTTCTGAGAAAACTGTTCAGGGATTTCAACCAAATATTGCAGGAGTGATCCTCAGGTGACTTTTTGTCAGATTCCTTAATATAAATTTGATCATTTGAAAACATGGCATTTATTGTAATGGCTTATTTCCATATTTGATTAAAAATACCTTTTTATTTAAGCCAGTGTATTAATTTTGCATAACCCAACTTGACTGTTGTAAAGCAGTGAAAACTTTGAAATGCTTCCAAGAGGCAAGAACTATTTCAAAGATTTTAGTGACCAGATTTACATTGTATTTGCCCAGTAAGGAAAAGACGATTCAGTTCATCAGTTCATATTGAATTCCTGAAAACTCCATTTGCTTAATCAGTATATTCAGGCCTGTAGAGCGATACAGGCTCTCAAGTGCCTCTAGTTTTCTTTTTGTGAGATCAACTCCTGTAGTTCAAATCAGAATTCATTAAAATTGGCCACTGTGAATCTGTAATGATGTCTGGTTTTACACGAGACATCAGGGTCCAAAGAATTCCCAAAATGGCACTCGTCCTGCAGGGCAAGTAGCATGAAAAAGTCACTCGTCCTGCATTGACTATCACTCGTCCTGTATTAAGTCTATGGATCTTTAAAATACCCAAGTTTTTGTAATGATATTTTTTGTTGTTCAGAACTTGAAAAAAAATCTTACATCTGACTTCAATATTTTAACAAAAACAAATTTAGAACGTCAGAATAAGTTTTAAGTTGGTGCCCTGAATACCGGTAAAATTAGCGGGTCAAGTGATACAATATATTGTTATACATACAATATCGCTGCCTTTTTCCTGTATAATTCAAAGAACATGACTATATAGGATAAAATACACAAAAATATGCACAAAAAGCGTGAAATTTGTTGCTATATATCCATGATAATATTCTTTAATTTATGATCGATTAATTTCACGGTATTCAAGTGCCAGGTCATATCATGCAAAAACCGGAAACAGTCGAAAATCAAAGTATATAATTGTTTTTTTATATATTGTGAACTTTTATCTCCAAATTTACAAAAATGAAGTTTTTTTGGTATTATCATCAAATGATTTTTCAGTAATTTATTTTTCACTCGTCCGGGTGGACGACCGCCCTCGAATTTTCACTCGTCCTCAGGGATTTTCTGCTCGTAAATACGAGCAGACGAGTGGATTCTTTGGACCCTGGACATTTTCCAATAATTCTGAAATTATCTTCTGAATTACCTTAGAAATGTTTTTGTAACTTTCTAAAAGATTTTCAACACCCCTTCACTGTTAAGAAAAAATAAACAGTTGATCTTGCTGGAGCGACCACCTCTGTTAAGCAACCACTTTCATTATGTGACCACAAATGAAACCCCCCTTTCAAAAACAAAAGCCCTCATATGGAAGTGGTTGTATTTACTTAAAATATATCATACCTATATCCGCTGTTGTAGGAACTCATTAGAATCGTCTCAATGAGACTATTCTCATGAGTCCCAAACAACATAGGATTTAGGGAGAATTCTGTAATATTTGATGCTTGCCATTGAATCAATACTTTATATATTTAAGAAAATGTGCTTTAAGCAATTATTCTCTTAAGCGACCACTTTTTGATCATCCAATGAGAGGTTGCTTAATACAAGATTTATTTTATTTCGATGACAAGTATCTTTGGACATATAGGCCGCTCTTTATTTCCTTTCCAGGTACGAGTAGTTAAGTAAGATGCCTCGCTCACATGATGATAGTGATGATGATTACTATAAAAAGAAGAAAAAGAAAAAGTCAAAAAGTAAAGATCATAATAGAGACAAAAGTAAAGACCGTAGTAGAAGTCCTAGTAGAAGCCGCAGTCGAGAAAGAGACAAAGGTCGTGAAAAAGAAAAGAGACACAAGGATAAAAAGCACAAGGATAAAAGTGAGAAGAAACATAAGAGTGATAAATCAGAAGTAGCAGATCTTACCCCTGCAGAAAAGTTCAGCATTTTCAAAAAGCAGAGAGAGGCTGGGAGAGAAGGGACTGTTGTTGATGACATGTTTAAGGACTTTATATCAGCTAAACTTAAGGAAATTCAGAGAGACACAACAAACATTCCAAGTAACAAAGAAGATCAAGAAAACATGAAGAATAGTGTTAAATCATCTGTAGAAGAGATGAAAAAGTTTTTAGATTCTGAGTTAAACAGTATTACAGTCCCAATCAAACAAGAGGTGGTGACAGAGTCACCATCAACAACAGAGCAGGACACTTCAAATCAATATGAAATAAGTAATGGTGGCAATACCACAAGTTTTCAGTCTAAAATAACTGACATTGATATTAAAGTAGAACCAACAGTGAACAATATACCTTTACCTACAGTAAAAATACCTGTCTCCGAACCAAATTCAGTTTTTCCACAGGCACCAAAACCTATTGTGAAACCCACGATAGGTTTTGGGAAAATGTTACCAAGAACTTTAAATATAAAGGAAGAAAAGAATGATGATTATGTAACTGAAAAGCCTGAACCAGATTCAGATTCAAAGAAAGCAGAAGGTGACGGTAAAAAACCTGCTTTTGGATTTAAGAACTTTGGTATAAAATTGAGTTTGACTAGTACAGAATTGATCCAATCAGGAGCTCAGTTTAAGAAAGGGAAGAGACTTGAAGATGGTAAGAGAACCTAGAGAACTAACTGACCAATCATGGCTGTGAATTACATAATCAGCCAGCCAATCAAATCATTCATTTAGATCAGAAGTATGTTTAGAACTCTGACATTGGCTGCCATTTTTGCAAAGCAAGTTTGTCGGTTTGGCAACTTAAACGTCATAACTACAACTTATTCAAGCTACTTGTCACATATTTTTGCAAAATAAAATTGAAATGAAACTTCCTGTCAGAGTCAATGGGTTGTCTCAAAGAGTAAGTGGGCAGAGCCAGTGATTGGTCAATTCAGCTTGTGTATGACAGTTTCACATGTACATGAACCTCAGATACAGAGCAGCCTGGTCAGCCACTCAGCGCATTCAGAATATGGGCTTAACCCATTACCAGACAACAAAATAATAGAGTAGTCCAATTCATAGAAGTTGCAGAAATCCTCAAAGGCTCTGTCTTTTGGTGTAGAAAACATTGTAACATTTCTTTATTTTTCACAATGCTTTTTCTGGAGTTGCATCAATAAGTGTGATTGTGGGGAATGTGTTAAGAAGCTTTAAGCTAGCATCTATATGGAGCACTAGTGAAAACTGTTCAGATTTTGTGGATGCAGAGATTAGGAATCTGAGTCTTTACATGGAGCACTTAATTAACCCATCCCTTATTTTTTATGCCCCTAAAACAAAAGAGGGTTTGGAAAACATTGTAAAAAAAATGAAGGAATTGCATGTTGATTTCTTCATTACCCACAATGTTGTCTACACAAAAAGTCAAAAGATTTTGAAATTTCGTCAACTCAAAGTTGTTGTCTGCAATTTCTCTGAATTTAGACAGGACTGTCATTTTGTTGTCCGGTAACCGGTTAATAAGATATTGAAAATCAAATTTTCATGTGACCTGTTTAAAAAAAAAAGAGGGCCATCTGGGAAGTTGGAAAAACACTAATCTCGGTCATACTCTGCATATTGTGCAGGCTTACCTTTGATGACACCTCACTTTTGGCAGATTTTCTTGGTGCAGAATGGTCATTCTACCTTACTTTACACTTGTTTTCAAAATGTAATTTTGATTGAGTTTTTTAGATTGACCTGTTCTCTTTTTATCCCCCAAAACTATGTAGGAGGGGTATATATATGGAAATGGGTTAAAGAATATCTACAGAGACATTTATAATTGCTTCTATCCTATAAAAATCAAATTGTAATAACCCATTACCAGACAGCAAAATTTTAGACTAGTCCAAATTGAAAGGAGTTGCAGATGACAATTTAAAGTTTATGTAATTTTAGATTTATTCAACTCTCTGGATAGGAAACATTGTTGAAAATAAAGAAATTGCTTGTTAGAAGCTATTTCTTCATTTTACACTATGTTTTCGAAAATTGTTTACCTGAGGGATGTCAAAATGAGCTAACCTTACCCAACACCAGATGAACAATTTTCAGTTAGTCAAAGCTGGTGAAGTTCCAGAAGATATTTCAAACGATGAATGAAAGATAATTGACTGCCTTGGTGACTGAGTGGTGAGAGTGCTTGACTGATCTAGAGGTCACAGGTTTAAGGCCCACTATTGCCAGGGTGTATTTATGAGAAAGACACTAAACCTTTGTCATGCTGAACCCCGAATATTCCGGTTTGGCAGGAGGTGTAGACCAAGATCAGTCTGCACATAAGTGCTATCTGATCTTGGTCTACACCTCCGGCTTGTACTTTTCCTGCCAGAGTTGTTTATGAAATTGATTTCTACAAGAAATATTGATTTTTGAATAAGTTTTATCGGTACTTTCAGCCCTTTGATTTTACAGCAATTCAGTTAGGTTATTCATACAGCATGACAAGGGTTAATAGCTAGTGCCAGAATACAAAGATGTTTGAATGGGTAGCAGTGGGTTAACACCACTAACTCTCTCTTGGTTTTGAGTATTGGAGAGGGACTCTATTAGTTGAAAGCTTTCATTGCAATCAAGTTGAAGTAAATAAGTGTAGACTAAAGATATGTGGTACAGGGCAGAAAATACTATAAGCAGTGGAGTAATTGTATCTTTTTCTTACAATAGTTTCCACAATATCACTCTTTAAGGGGATTCAAATCAAGGTTTTGTACCATATTTTTAATTGTTTAAGCTGTTGGTATTAGAGCTCGAGATACAGGGAGTGAATTTAATATAAATATTGAATATAATCAAGGTCAACTTTCATTTTCCGGTTTTCATGAATGATTAGATTGGTCAGCTGGTATTCTTCTTGACAGTGATAATCTATCTATTATCCTTTAAATAATTCAAAAGATTTCGTATTGATGTCACCTTATTTGAATATTTATTTATGATCTATCTCTTTGAAATAGGAGAAGTTATATCATCCTCTGACTCTGATGACAGCAAAGATTCCGATACAGAACCAGAAGTCGATGATGATGATGGTGATGACGATAATGAAATATCCGGTACTGGGTCTATAAGTGATACAGATGATGAGAACAAGTCAAAGAAGAAAAAAAAGAAGAAGAAGAAAGGCAAGCATAAGAAAAAGAAAAGTAAAGAGAAGGACAAATCAAAAGAGAAAGAAGTTAAAGAAGATGTATTAGTGGTTGGACCTGACAAACCAGGGGAGAAGAGAAAAGTGTCACTCGGGTCAAGATCAAGGTAAGAAGCTGTTGCTAGCAATTCCATCTTTTTCCAACTTGTTATCTTTTTAGCTCACCTGAGCACAAAGTGCGAGGTGAGCTATTGTGATCGGTCGTTGTCCGTCCGTCCGTCTGTCCGTCCGTCAGCAATTTCTTTAAAAATCTTCTTCTAAACCAGTAGGCCAATCACTTTGCACTGATGTTCATTGGGTGTAGCTCTTCAAAAGCTGTTAAAAGAATTTAATTCTGTCAAAAACTCTGGTTGCCGCAGCATTTGAAAATGGGAATCTTTAGTAATTCTTTAAATATCTTTAAAAATCTTCTCCTCCTAAACCAGTAGGCCAATCAAGCTAAAACTTTGCAGGGATGTTCATTGGGTGAAGCTCTTCAAAAGTTGTTAAAAGAATTTAATTTCGTCAAAAACTCTGGTTGCTGCGGTATATGAAAATGGGAATCTTTAGTAATTCTTTAAATATCTTTAAAAATCTTCTTCTCCTAAACCAGTTGGCCAATCAAGCTAAAACTTTGCAGGGATGTTCATTGGGTGAAGTTCTTCAAAAGTTGTTAAAAGAATTTAATTCTGTCAAAAACTCTGGTTGATGTGGCATTTAAAAATAGGAATCTTTAGTAATTCTTTAAGTATCTTTAAAAATCTTCTTCTCCTAAACCAGTTGGCCATTCAAGCTGTAACTTTGCAGGGATGTTCATTGGGTGAAGCTCTTCAAAAGTTGTTAAAAGAATTTAATTCTGTCAAAAACTCTGGTTGCTGTGGCATTTGAAAATCGGAATCTTTAGTAATTCTTTAAATATCTTTAAAAATTTTCTCCTCCTAAACCAGTTGGCCAATCAAGCTGAAACTTTGCCTGGATGTTCCTTGGGTGAAGCTCTTCAAAAGTTTTTAAAAGGATTTCTTTTTGTCAAAAACTCTGGTTGCCGCGGCTTATTAAAATTGGAAATTTTAGTAAATCTTTGATGTTGTTTTTTTCATAGACTACATCGCCAAAAGCCTTTATATTTTGTAAAGAGCTTAATCATGTGGTTCTCTATCAAGTTTTTAAATATTTAATCTCTGGGGTCAAAAATGGCCCCGCCCCTGAGGTCCGAAGTTTGGAAAAATTCTTAATAAGAGCAATTTCAAAAGGCTTCTCCTCTTAAACTATAAGGTCTAGGATATTCATATTTGGTATGTAGCAAAACTAGATGGTTTTGTACTATATCACAAAAAAGTTTTCATCCAAGGGTCAAAAACGGCCCTGACTAGGGGTCCAAAAATTTGGAAAAACGCAAAATTTGAGTATGTTAAAAAACATTCTTCATTTTAAGGCGGAGGGCATTTATATTTTGAGTGTAGCATAGCCTGGCTGTTATCTATCTATTTTGATTAAATTATGCCTGTAGGTTAAAAAACACCCCTTCCCTGGGTGTCCAAAGTTCGTAAAAATGCTCAATTAGACCATGTTCAACAGTTTTCTCCTCCTAATCTACAAAGTCTAAGGTATTCATATTTGATTTATAGATGGTTCTCTACTATGTTAGCTAAAATCTTAGCCCTGGGATAAAACAAGGCACTGCCCCAGAGGTCCCAAATTTTGGAAAACACCCAATTAGAGCAACTTCAAAAGTCTTCTCCTTCTGAAATATAGATGAAGGGCATTCATATTTGGTATGTAGCATGACTAAATAATTTTGTACTATGTTACAGGAAAATATGCTCTTAGGATAAAAAATGTCTCAGCTCCTGGGATTGAAAATTGCATAAATTGCATTGAAAGGATTCTTCTTAAATAGAAATGGAGAAATTGCTTGCTTTCTCACAATGCTTTTTTAAACCTTTTTCCCTGAGGGTGACAAATTCTGGGATAGTTTGGTAATCGATTAAACTATGAAGCCAAAGGCATTCATTTTCATTTTAGAGCATTACTGGATTGTTTTGTACAAAGCCCAAAATCTTATATTTGTTTCATTTATTTTGCTCAAGTTGTGTCTTTTTTATACAAAAAAGTGCTATAATTTGCAGATGCTTCAGGTGAGCGATTTAGGACCATCATGGTCCTCTTGTTTGATGTATCATAACTGTGGAAATACTTTAGATGGAAGTTATCTTTTTTGATGTATCATAGCTGTGAAAATACTTTAGAAGGAAGATATATTTTTTGATGTATCATAGCTGTGGAAATACTTTAGAAGGAAGTTTTAACCAATTCCCAATCGATAACGCTTTTAAACATCTTTAAGGATAAAACTTTCAATTTGGGCTAGTCTAAAATTTTGCCATCTGGTAATGGGTTAAAGGTTACCAGAATACAAAAGTATAGACTTGTCTAAATTCAAAGATGTTGCAGACCACAATTTATATTTGATAGAATTTTAAAAGTCCTTGTCTTTTGGGCTAAAACATTGTGGAAAATGAAGAAATTGCTGGTACATGTATTCTACCCCAAAATAAGTTGCATGTTTTCTTCCCATAAAGTAAAACAATTAAAAATTACACCAACTAAAATTTGTTATCTGCAATATCTTTGAATTTTGACCAATCTAAAATTTTGTAAGCTGGTAATGGGTTAAGATTAAAAAGTACAGACTGGTCCAAATTCAAAGAAGTTGCAGTCAATAAATTTTCTGTGGATGAAATTTTAAAATCTTTTTCTCTTAGGGTAGAAAATGTGGGGCATTGAAGAAATTGCTTGTTATGCACACTTTCTTAGTTTTCAGCAATGTTTTCAAAAGCTTTTTTCATGATGAGTGTATTTAGGCAGGACTGTGTGAGAATGAGTTGAGCCCACAAGGACTGAGACGAGATGGCTACAACTTATCTTCAGTTAACCCTTGTCATGCTGAATTAAATCCTTTTCGGAATTGTATAAAAGTCAAAGGGCTGAAAACACTGGTAGTACTTGTTCATTTGTTGATAAATCTTATGAAAATTTATTTCATTAACAACTCTAGTTTCAAAGGACAGACAGATGATGTAGACTTATGTGCAGTCTGATCATTGTCTATACCTCCTTCTAAAACTGGAATATTCTGGGTTTAGCATGACAAGGGTCAATAATCTAGTATCCATTGTCTGTATATTCAGGCCAAGATTTATTGATGGATATCAAATGATTTTAAGTTTTCATTTCAATCAATAACTTGAATTGCCATTTGAAGGACTTATTACTGTATTTAAAAGGTCAATGTCTCTCAAGGTCAAGATCAAGTTTTTTCTTGATTCACTTCAATACTTTTGAATTGATTTAAAAACAACTTGGAACCGTTATTCCATTTAAGAAGTAAAATTGAAACTCACTTATTTGGAGTTATTACTATACATGTATTTCAAAGGTTATGGTCAAATAAAGAGTGGATAGGTTCAAAAGCTAGCTGTCTAATTAAGGGTTAAATATACTCATGTTTCAGGTCAAAATCACCCAAGAAAGTAAAACAATCAAGATCTTTTTCCAAGGAAAAGACAAACAGATCTCCTTCAAAAGAAAAATCATCAACATCCAAGCCAAAAGATAGATCCAAGAGGTCTAGGTCAAAGGATAGATCAAAAAGATCTAAATCAAAGGACAGGTCAAAGAGGTCAAAATCAAAGGACAGATCAAAAAGATCCCGGTCGAGAGAAAGGTCAAAAAGAGGTCGATCAAGGTCAAACTCGAGATCTAGAAAAAGGAGATCAAGGTCATCAAGCAGAGGAAGAAGGTCACGTTCTAGAGGAAGAAGATCAAGGGAAAGGTCTTCTAGAAAAGGCAGATCTAGGTCAAGGTCAAAAGATAGAAGAAGGTCAAGGTCGCGTAGTCCAGTAAAACCCTGGAGGAGTTCCAGATACGGAGATTTTGATGCTTACAGGTTCTCATCAAGGTTCAGAATCAGTCTTTTTTAGACATCTTAATTGTATCTCCAATAATTTTTAGAAGGAGTCAGTTTGTTGATTGATCGGTCTGTAGCTTTTCTTGTCCGCCTTTTTTCTCCTAGGCAACTAAATGAATATGATTCGGATTCCACACATATACTCTGTATCCTGTTCCACTGATTTTTAGCTCGGCTGTTTTCGGAGAAAACCCGAGGTATTGCTATAGCCTTGGTGTCGTTGTCATAGTCGTCATCCAACAAAAACTTTGACATTTTGTGATATCTGTGGTTCTACTTATGGCATTTACTTGAAACTTGGCACAATTGTTCACTATTAAAAAGCAACCTATACTATCAAGGGGGATAACTCTAGATGCATTTTGTCCATTATCCAGCACTCAATAGCTGAGCGTAGGCACCAGTAGGCGGTGCTCTTGTTCTCTGAGTTATGCCACTTTGTTTTTTCTTCTACTACTTGATGGATTTAATTCAAATTTCACAATCAGACTCGCCATCAAGTAATTATATGCATATATTATTTTGGCTACTATTAATTTTCTTTTCTTGGCCCTTTATTGAAAAATCTCAGAAAAGGCTTTCAGTGATGTTTTTTTTATAAGACTTAGAACTGTTTGGGGTATTAATCACTTTCACTGATAATCTATTTGTCTCAAATTTCAGTATTTTGTATGTATTCAGTGTTTCATAACTCCATTTTTTTTATTAGACTTGGAACAGTTTAGGGTATTAATCACTTTCACTGATAATCTATTTGTCTCAAATTTCAGTATTTTGTATGTTTTCAGTGTTTCCATTAAACTATTCAGTTTTAGATGTATTGAATTGAAAAGACAAAAATGCTCTTTGAATATTGATAAAAATTAGCTCAAAGTCAATTTACAAATCTGGAGAAAGGTAAGTATTATGACTTAAATTTGTTCTAAACTTAAATGAGGAAATATAGCTGTCATTGAAAGATCATTTATTCATTTTGGAGCTGAATAAGTTTATTTTGCTAATGTCTGGATGAATTGTTTATTGTCTTTTAACTCTTCACAGAAAAGCCAAAAATATGTGCAAAATTTGTCTTGCTAACCTAAATTTATTTGGGGAAAAAAAAAAATCAGGCTTTTGCAAGTAATTTAACCTTATCAAAAAACCTTGTTTGAAATGGAACTTTATTTAACCCTCTCCTGTTCAATCACTGGTTTTTACTTCTCTGCAATTTTATAATTAAAAAACATTGTAGAAAAAGAAGAAATTGCTTGTAATAAGCAATTTCTTCTTTTTCCAAAATATTTTCTATCCTACTGAATACATGTAGTTGTTTCTCAAAAAAAACCACTTTTAATTTTCGTCTGCAAAACCTTTGTATTTGGGCAAGTCTTTAATTTGGGATAAAACTTGTATCTTTATGTTTATTCACAGAAAGCCAAAATCTCGCAGTGTGACACCAGACAAAGAATCAGAAAAATTGAAAGAAAAAGAGCGAAAACGAATGGAAGATCTTAGACTAAAGATTGACAAGGCAAAACTCAGGGAAATTGCAATGTAAGTTAAATACATGTAATGTGAAGGTCTCTCTTTGTGCTTTTATCCATATTCTTATCCCTTTCCCGTTTTTGGAAACTTTAGACTAGTCCAAATTGAAAGAGGTTGCAGACGACCATGAAAACTGGATGTCATTTGAAATGAAACCATCCTATGTGGTAGAAAAGATTTTGGAAAAAGGAGAAATTGCTTGTTACAAGCAATTTCTTCTTTTTCCACAATGTTTTCTCGAGTATAAAATCTCAGGAACGTAAAATCCTGTATTTGAACGGGAAAGGGTTAAAACTATACTTTTCAACAACTATCATGGCCAGAGAATATAAAACTTTTTTCATACTGCATTGAGAATTTACTCAAACCTCAATTTGAATAAATATCTTGTTTTAATTTTGATTGTATATTAAGAGTAATGAGTAACAACTTACACATTTTCTCATATATTTTCATACACTTACCATAGGATCTAAGCAGAAATACATGTTTAATCCCAACTTGAATTTTGAGTAAATTCTCAACTGATTACAAAAAATATTTTAGCTCTACTGGCCGAAGGCCTCTAGAGCTATTGTGGTGGCTTTTTCCTGTCTGCCGTCCAGCCGTCCGTTAAACTTTTCCTTTGAAACACTCTAGAGTCCACAGTTTTCATCGAATTCCCTTCAAACTTTCACAGAATGTTTGTACCATCATAAGGATCGTTCCTTTCCAAAATGGGTATGATCCGTCAAGAAACATAGGAAAAGGGGTTTAATCAAAATTTGATAAAAAAAATCCTCATTGTACAGTTTTCATCAGACTCTATTCAATTTTTCATAGAATGATTGTAACATCATAAGGATTGTTCCTTTGAAATTGGGTATGATCAGTCAAGAAACATAGGAAAAGGGGCTTTATGAAAATTTAATTAAAAATTCCATTAAAAATCCTTGTTAACACTCTAGAGTCCACAGTTATCATCAGATTCTATTCAAACTTTCTCAGAATGATTGTACCATCAAAAGGATCATTCCTTTCGAAAGAAGGTCAGATCTGTCAAGAAACACAGGAAAAGGGGCCTTATGAAAAATTAATTAAAAAATCCTCGTTAACACTCTTGAGTCCACAGTTCTCATTAGATTGTATTCAAACTTTCACAGAATTATTGTACCGACATTAGGATCTTTCCTTTTGAAATTCGGTCAGATCTGTCAAGAAACACAGGAAAAGGGGCCTTTTGAACATTTAATCAAAAAACTCTAGAAACCACAGTTCTCATCAGATTCTATTCAAACTTTCACAGAATGATTGTACCAACATAAGGATTTTTCCTTTTGAAATTGGATATGATCCGTCAAGAAACATGGGAAAAGGTGCCTTATGAAAATTTAATTAAAAATTCCATTAAAAATCCTTGTTAACACTCTAGAGTCTACAGTTTTCATTGGATTCTCTACAAACTTTCTCAGAATGATTGTTCCATCATAAGTATCATTTCTTTCCAAATTGGTATGATCCTACAAGAAACACAGGAAAAGGGGCCTTATGAAAAATTAATTAAAAAATCCTAGTTAACACTCTAGAGTCCACAGTTATCATCAGAATTTATTCAAATTTTCACAGAATGATCATACCATCATAAGCATAGTTACTTTCCAAATCGGGTTTGATCAGTCAAGAAATATGGGAAAAGGGGCCTTTTTAAATTTTAATGGAAAAATCTATAAAGAAATCCTTGTTAACACTCTAGACTCCACAGTTTTCTTTGGATTCTCTTCAAAATGATTGTACCATCATAAGGATCGTTCCTTTGAAATTGGGTATGATCCGTCAAGAAACATGGGAAAAGGGGCCTTACGAAAATTTAATGGAAAAATCTTTGTTAACACTCTAGAGTCCACAGTTTTCATCAGATTCCCTTCAAACTTTCAGAGAATGTTTGTACCATCAAAAGGATCTTCCTTTCGAAATTGGGTATGATCTGTCAAGAAACATAGGAAAAGGGGTTAAATCAAAATTTGATAAATAAATCCTCATTGTCTAGAGTCCACAGTTTTCATCAGATTTTATTCAACTTTCACAGAATGATTGTAACATCATAAGGATTGTTCCTTTCAAAATGATCAGTCAAGAAAGAAGGGAAAAGGGCCTTATGAAAAATTAATTTAAAATTCCCTTAAAAACATCGTTAACTCTCTTGAGACCACATTTTTCATCGCATCGAATTCTTTTCAAACTTTCTCAGAATAATTGTAACATCATAAGGATCATTCCTTTGGAAATGTGGTCAGATCCGCCAAGAAACACAGGAGCCTTATGAAAATTTGATTAAAAAATCCTTGTTAACACTCTAGAGTCCACAGTTTTCATCAGATTCTATTCAAACTTTCACAGAATTATTGTACCAACATAAGGATTGTTCCTTTCGAAATAGGTTATTATCCATCATAAAACATGGGAAAAGGGGCCTTATGAAAATTTAATGAAAACTTCCATTAAAATCCTTGTTAACACTTAGAGTCCACAGTTTTTATCAGATTCTCTTCAAGCTTTCTAAGAATGATTGTACCATCATGAGGATCATTCCTTTTGACATTGGGTATGATTTGTCAAGAAACACAGGAAAAGGTGCCTTATAAAAATTTAATTAAAAGATCCTCATTAACACTTAGAGTCCGGAGTTTTCATCAGATTCTCTTCAAACTTTCACTCTATGATTGTACCAACATAAGGATTGTTCCTTTTGAAATTGGGTATGATCAGTCAAGAAACATGGGAAAAGGGGCCTTATGAAAATTGAATTTAAAATTCCATTAAAAATCCTTGTTTACTCGATAGAGTCCACAGTTTTCATCAGATTCTCTTCAAACTTTCTCAGAATGAGTGTACCATCATAAGGATTTTTTCTTTCAAAATTGGGTATGAGCCTATAAGAAACCTGGGAAAAGGGGCCTTATGAAATTTTAATTAAAAAATCACCATTAACACTCTAGAGTCCACAGTTTTCATCAGATTCTATTCAAACTTTCGCAGAATGATTTTACCATCATTAGGATTGTTCTTTTCCAAATCAGGTTTGATCAGTCAAGAAACATTGTAGAAGGGGCCTTTTTAAGATTTAAACGAAAAATCTATAAAGAAATCCTCGTTAACACTCTATACTCTACAGTTTTCATCGGATTCTCTTTAAAATGATTGTACCATCATAAGGATTGTTCCTTTTGAAATTAGGAATGATCTGCCAAGAAACATGGGAAAAGGGGCCTTTTTAAAATTCAATGGAAAAAAATCCTCGTTAACACTCTAGAGTCTACAGTTTTCATCGGATTCTTTTCAAACTTTCACAGAATGGTTGTAACATCATAAGGATTGTTCCTTTCGAAGGGGGCCCTTTAAAAATTTGATTAGAAAAATCCACGTATATGCAAAAGAGTCCACAGTTTTCAACAAAATCTTTCAAACATTCACAGAATGATTATTACATTAAATGGATTGTTCCTTTAGGAAGTGGGTTTGATCCATCAAGTTTCACTGGAAATGGGGCCCTATGAAAATTTAATAAAAAAATCTTAGTTAACACATCATGGCCCTAGATTTCACCTGATCGACTTCAAACTTTCACAGAATGATTGTACAATCGAAAGGATTGTTCCTTTCAAATTAGGCATGATCCATCGAGAAACATAGGAAGAGGGGTCTTATTAGAAAAATGTTAGCACAACGAAGCCCACAGCTTTGAAAGGGGCCCTATGAAGATTTCACTATCAACTCTCTAACACAATAAATTACATAGATTACACAGATTGATTGTACCATCATTACAATTGTTGATTTTGACAGTGAATCTGATTATGGCAAGTGTCACATAAAAAGTGGCCTTACGAAAAACTTTCTTAAATATTCTGGTTAACACAATGATGTCCCTTGATTTCACTGGATTCACTTCAAAATTTCACAGAATGATTGTACAATCATTTGAATGGTTCTTTTCAGAACTGGGTACAATCCATCAAGTATCATGTAAAAAGGGGCCATATGAATTTTTTTTAAATATTCTAGTAAACATAATAAAGTCCCCATATTTCACTTTTAACTTTCACAGAATGATAAAACCAACAGTAAAATATCACGGGAAAAGGGGCCTTATGAGAACTTGATTTTAATATCTTTGTTAACACAATAAAGTCAACAGTTTTATCGGATTCTCTTCAAAGATGCATGGAATAATTGTGGCATTCAAACACAAGAAAAGGGGCCTTACAGATTATCATTCAAAACATTCTTGTTTATGTGATGAAGATCACAATCATTATCAAATTGTCTTTTAAATTTCACAGGATAATTGTAGGGTTGTAAGGAAAGTTCCTTTTGAAATGAAATTGATCTATCAGAAAACACAGGAAAAGGGGCTTTATTGATTTTCATTCAAAACAATCCTGTTTATGTGATAAAGTCCACAATTATTGTTAGATTCTGATGAAAATTTCACAGGATGATTGTACGGTCATAAGGTAACTTTCTTTTGGAAATGGAGTGGATCTGTCATGAAACACGAGAAAAGGGTCCTTGAGGATTGTTGCTCAAAATAATAAAGGGGATAAAGTTCTGTTTTTTTTTTCTATATGCATTATTCTTTGAGTAATTAACTTCCTTGAATATCAGATTTCTTTAATGGAAAACTTGATAACCAGTAGAGCGTCTCAGGCCCTCATGGGCCTCTTGTTTCCAAAGCTTTCATATTAAGGGGACTCTAAAAGTGTCATTGTTATTTGAAATAATGGAAGTAGGTACATGTATAACACGAGACAACTATGGTGTAATTGTGTTCCAGGAAAAATGCTTTAAATGCTGCAAAGACAGGAGGTGTCCAGGTGGATGTAACTATAAAAGCTGGTGGTAAATCTGTACAGGAATTAACTGGTTAGTACAGGTTTCAATTAACCCATTCCCACACAACAAAATTTTAGACTGATCCAAATTGGAAGAAGCTGCAGACAATGATTTCAAGTTGATGGAATTTTTTCTTCTTCATCTTTTTGCATAGAAAAAATTGTGGATTATGAAGAAATTGCTTGATACAAGCAATTTCTTTATTTTCCACAATGTTTTCCAAAGCTTTTTTCTCAAGGGGCATAAAAATTGTGTGGGAATGGGTAAAAGCTTACTCATGACATTTTCAATAGTTTCACTATAGGGTTGATCCTTTCGTGTACATACACGGTATTTTATGGTGTTGTGTTTTTATACATGAGAAATTATTGTGGAAAAAATGTGACAAGCAATTTCTCCTTTTCTCACAATTTTTTCTGCCACTAAGGATGGTTTCATTTCAAATTGCCCCCAATTTTTTTGTTGTCTGCAACCTCTATTACTCTGAACCTGTCTAAAATTTCTAAAAAGGTTAAAGGGTTAAAGGGAGACATTGAGCAGGCTAAAGTTAGGACTAATTACTGATTGTCCATAGAAACTGTATTATTACTTACCTTAACCTTCTCCTATTTACAAAATTTTGGTCTTGTCCAATTTGAAAGGAGTTGCAGACAACAATTTAAAGTGAGTGCAACTTGAAAAATATCAACCTACAGGGTAGAAAACAGAAGAAATTACGAGTCACAAGCAGTTTCTTTTACCTACAATATTTCATGAAGTATATGATAACAGGGACATAAAAAACAAGGGGTTGAATAGGAAAGGGTTTAGCGTGTATAATTCAACACTGATCATACTGCATAGCTCGTACTAATTGGGGTCTCTAGAGGTCCCGGGTTCGATTCCCGACGGCGGCACTCATCCTTCCGACTATTTGTCTCTCACCAATGGGTCGATAATCGTAAACCTATGGGTTAGCAGCTGGAGGCTAGGAAAGGATTTAATGGTAGTACTGTTGTGAGAAATACCAGGATTCCATTGTTAGGTGCTCCAGCCGCCGCAATATAAGTGAAAGATTGTTGAAAGCGGCGTAAAACCCCATTCAAACAAACAAACAAACTAATTGGGGTCTGTTTGGTACTCATGTAATAACTATAGAGCCCTTGCCACACCCTCTCACCTCTAACATGACAGTTTGGCTAAGGTATTAACCCTTTCCCACACTGACACTTTTGGACGCCCCTCAAGAAAGACAATTGCAAAAACATTGTGTAAAATGAAGAAACTGCTTATAACAAGCAATTTCTTCATTTTGCACACTGTTTTCTGTCCAGAAGGTGAAGAAATCTGAAATTTCATAAGCTTTTAATTGTTGCCTGCCACTTCTCTCAATTTGGACTAGTCTGAAATTTTGTCGTCTGGAAATGGGTTACTCTCCTGTTTTGTAAAGTTTTCGACCTTTCCAGATTCTTTTGTGGTAGAAAACATTGTGGATAATGAAGAAATTGCTCATTAACCACAATGTTTTCCAAAGCCTTTTTCTTGAGGGGTGTCAAAAAGTGTTTTTGTGTGAGAATCAGTTAACCTGCAGTTCATCATGCTGAAAAATTAAAGCCATGAAATGCATTATTGGAAATGGAGGAAATGTAGGGACTACTTGCAAGCAAATTCTCCTTTTCTTGTAAAATTCTCATTTCTGTATTGCACCTATTATCCCATTCCAACACAATGACGCTTTTGGACGTCCCTAAAGGGAATCATCTGGGAAAACATTTCGTAAAAAGAAGAAATCGCTTGTGACAAGTTATTTTTTTTATTTTAGACTATGTTTTCATCTCAGAAAGTTAAAAAATCTAAAATTTTATAAACTTTAAATTGTCTTCTGTGACACCTTTCAATTTGGACTATTCTAAAATTTTGTCCTTTGGTAATGGGCTAAATGTACTTTGAATTTTAGTCCACAGCTTTTTCAATTTTGGGCAATTCTAGGAATTATAGGAATTGATGGATTGGTTGTCCGCCTACTGACCGTAAACAGAAAATTTGACTAAGAGAAGGAAAAATTGCTTCTTACAAGAAATTTCTTCTTTTCTCATAATGCTTTCTAACCTATTCGGCACATATTTCTCAATTTCAAAGTAAATGGAATTGTTCTCTGCAACCTCTTTCAATTTGGACAAATGTAAAATTGTGTTGTCTTGTAAAGGGTTAATGTAACTGTGTAACTGTATAATACTGCGCCATATTATCACTACAGAATATTGTAAGAAGATTCAGGATGCAGAGAAAGCAAAAAGATTGGAGAGAGGTGAGGAGGTTTCCTCTGAGGAAGACATTTCCGCACTGTACCCGGACTCTGATGATGAATCAAGTAACGTCCATCCATTTAAAATGAGAGAACCTGGGGCCATTGTTATGGATATCAAGGTACACTTGTTAACCAATTCCCTAACTGCAAAATTTTTGACGGGTCAAAATTTAAGGAAGCTGCGGACGACAATTTCAAGTTGAATGAATTTAATTTTTTTTTTGTCTATTTGGATGGAAAACATAGTGGATAATGAAGAAATTGCTTGATACAAGCAATTTCTTCATTCTCCACAATGTTTTCCAAATTCTCTTTCTTGAAGGGCTTTAAAATGCTGGATTATGTGAGAATGGGTTAAATAAACCTTTTGTCTTGCTTTTTCCATTTTCAGTCAACTCCATTAAGCTTTATTTAGAATTTAAAGTCACTGGTCATGGTTTAATGGTAAAATTGAGTTTGTCCTGATCATAGGTGGTACATTTGTGGATGAATTTCAAAATGACATGGCAGAACTATTATTCATCATAAGTAGATGTACCATTAGAAATAATTTTTGGATAGCTTTAATCTAAAGATTACATCTTAGATGTCAGTTATTAATATTGAGCCCCAGTGCATAAATCCTATATACATTGATGGTTTTTCAAAATAACTTTGCATAATTGTTCTCCATCGTCAGTATATGTGTCATTTGGAACATTTGTTCAGGTTGATGATAGTTCAAGGCAACAGCTTAGGGTCAAAATCTTCTCACTACTTTAACTGCTACATCTATGGATACATTGCTATTTAAATTGGCAGGATTGTTTCCCCTCATGATGTGTGATCTGGAAGGTTGAACTTCAAGGTCACAGTTAAGATGAATCTCCTGTGATCTCTTTTTGGCTTGACACCAGTCGCCCATAGACAGCCATTCTAGTGCCATAATGCATATTTGATGTTTAATTACTATTTCAATAAGCTAAAAGTTATAATCCCCCGCCGTTTTGGCGAAGGGGATATAGTAATGGTCTCCGTCTGTCATTCCGTCCTTCCGCCATTAAACTTGTCCGGAGCATATCTCTGAAAGCATAATTGCTATCAACTTCAAACTTCATAGGTCCATAGATCTCATTGAAGAGAAGTGCAGTGCACAAGAACCACAACTCTTGCTTGCATAATTTTGGAGTTAATGCCCTTTGTTGTTCAAAAGACTAAGATTTTGTCCGGGCCAAATCTCTGAAAGTATAATAGCCTAAAACTTTAAACTTCATAGGTAGATAGATCCTGTTGAGGAGAAGTGCAGTGAACAAGAACCACAACTCTTGCTTGCATAATTTTGGAGTTATTGCCCTTTGTTGTTTTAAAGACTTAGATTTTGTCCTGAGCATATCTCTGAAAGTATAATAGCTATTATCGAAGACATTGAGAAGAAATGCAGTGCACAGGAAGCCTAAATATAACTGGCTCCAGTTTACTATCAAGCTTTTACGGCGGGGATGGCCATGTCCGACACGGCTCTTGTTTCTTAGTTATTTTCGTTCGGACAATTACTTTTATAATCATAATGCTTAAGTATACTTAATTGACAAGTAATGCTCAAACCAGGAAATCAATATATCAAGTGTAGATGAAAAAATGTGTTTTAAAAATTCTAGAATGCAAAACAGCTTGCAATTTCAACGCCACAAGAGAGACTTGCCCAGACGGGTCAGCTAAGACTTCAGTTTCCTGTATCCAGTGGGAGTCAACACAGAGATAAAGAATGGGTTCCAGTTGAAAAACCAGAACCAGCTCCTAAAGGTATCCCAGGACCGATGTCTAAACAACCCCTTCCATTTCCTGCCATTGAAGATAAAGTTTTTGAGGAACCAACACCAACAGTAAGTTCCATTTCTTTCTATCTTGCAATAGTTTCAACTTAATATAGAAAAGGTGGTAACAATAGATCATATTAGATAAAAGTAAAAAATGAATCTGAAAAACTGAAGGAATTACTTATTTCAAGAAATTTTTCCCTTTTCTTTACCCATTACCATGACAAAATCTTTGATCAGTCCAAATTCAAAAAAGATGCAGACCAAATTTTCAAGTTGATTGATTTTTTTTCTGAGTAGAAAATAATGTGGGTAAGGAAGAAGCTGTTTGTTGCATGCAATTTTTAGCTTGGCTGTTTTCGGAGAAAACCCGAGGTATTCTTGATAACCTTGGCGTCGTTCATGTTGGTGTTGGCATTTGCGTGAAAAACCTTAACCTTGGTCATATCTCTGTTGTTATTGAAGATATCCTCATGAAACTTGGCATGTGTATTGACCATCACAAGAGCTATCTAGACTATCAAGGGGGATGACTAAAAGCATTTTTGTAAGAGTTATGCCCCTTTTCGACTTTGAATTTTTGCATTATCCAGCACCTGCAGCCAAGCGTTGGCACCCGTAAGGGTGCTCTTGTTTTTCATATTCCACAATGTTTTCCCAACCTTCTTTCATGAAGGGTGTAAAAAAGGATTGTGTGGGAATGACTTATGTGTTTTCCCTGCTAATGATTTTTCAGTGTATTTAAATGCAAAAGTGTGCAATAATGGGTAAAATGATATCTAGGTTGAATTTCTTTCATTTTCAGAATGTGGATATCTCATCTATTGTATCAGAGAGACTGAATGCTGTAAGAAAACTACAAGAAAATCCCCATGATATTGCAGCTAAACAAATACTGTCTCACGCACAGCAAAAGGTGGGTATACAAGGGAAATGTTAACCTATTACCAGATGACAAAATATTGGACTGGTCAAAATTCAAAGGAGTTGCAGACAACAGTTTAAAACCGCTGTTGGGGGATATTAGGGCGCTTTGTGACAATTTCTAGTTTGAGTATACTGTACTCCTAAACAAACATCTAAAGTAAAGAGTCAAAATTTGAATATACATGACTTAACTTGACTTTGATAATATCATGACAACTTGAATTTCTTCTCTTAAACTAATGCCAAGATTACAGGGACTAGATTTATTTGCCAGATATGGAATAGATTTTTAAATCCACTGGCTGAAAGCTAGCAGGCTGTTGTCATGGTGGAGTGAATATCTTGTGCCCGTCCTTCTGTCAGAAAACTTCTTCCCCTCAGAATGTAAATTCCACAGGAATGATCCCTGTGTGACTCTTTATCTGAATCCTTCAAAGAATTTGATTGGATACAGAAAACATGTCTTTAATAGGCAGAGCTGATTTGTGTATGTGTTGAAAACTGAAAAAAATCTTCTCAGAAACCAGTGAATGAATTTCAAGTAAAGTTCACAGGAATAATCTTTGGGTGACCCTTAATCAGTTTCCTTCAAAGAATTTTGTAACAGTTTCTTTATTTTCAGCAGTGTTTTCCAATTTTTTTTTCGGGTGGGGGCTGGGGGTGGGGGGTTTAGGGCATCAAAAAGCATCATTGTGTGGAAATGGCTTAATTGGTGGAGCTAATTTCCAATTATGGTGAAAACTTTGAAAATCTTCTCAGAAAGCCAGTTGATTGATTTCCACCAAATTTGACAGGAAGGAATGTTTTTGTGACCCTTTATCAGATTTCTACAAAGAGACTTAGATTGGATGAAAACAAAAATTGGAATATAGTAAAAACTTCACAAATCTTCTTCTCAGAAACCAGATGATGAATTTTTACAAAATTCTCAGGAATGATTTTTGTTGACTTTTATCAGATTTGCATAAAAGAAAATTGCCTCTAGTAAAGGAAGTTTCAAAAAATGTAATCCTCTTTTTAAAAGAGCTTCCTCCTAATGTTAAAGATAATTGAATTACTTTCATGATAAGTAAAATCTGGCAGGTGAAGGAAATCGGCACCCTCAGTTTCATTATTCCAAATATCATTCTATGAATCAGTATTTTCAGGCTCCTTGAGCCACACAGACACTTGGGTGCTTCTAAACTGAAATTTGTTGTCGGGTTATCAACCAAATCAGTATATCAAAATTTTTAATGATTGTGTTTCAGGCCAGTCAGTGGGCACAGTCTAAACATTTGCCAGGACAGTTTCTTGGTAGCACTGGCGCTAATGTGATGTCACAGGAAGAAATCATGGGCAATAAGAAGAGACAAGCTTGGATTAAAAAGGTACTAGTCTGTTACAGTAGATGAAATGTCTATATTGATGGATATTTTTTGCTCACATGAACACAGAATGCTCGATGTGAGATTTTTGTGATCGTCTGATGTTAGCTTGTCCTACTGTCGTCTATCCTTGTAAGAAATTACCCCTTTATGCCATTATACCATTCCAACCAAATCATGCTTTTTTTTTTGCCCCTTAACCTTTTCCCAGACAGCAAATTTTAGACTAGCCCAAATTGAAAGAAGTTGCAGACGACAATTTAAAGTGTATGAAATTTTGGATTTTTTTTAAACTTTTTGTGTAGATAACATTGTTGAAAATGAAGAAATTGCTTGTAATCAAAGAATTTCTTAATTATCAATCCTCGTTTACGCGATAGAGTCCACAGTTCTCATCAGATTCTCTTCAAATTTTCACAGAATGATTGTACTAACGATGTTTTTCAAAGTTTTGCCCTTAGGGGCGTTTAAAGGCGGCGCTGAGTGGGAATGGGCTAAAAAAAGCTCAGGAAGATATTGTGAAAAATGAAGAAATTTCTTATTTCAAAGAAAAATTTAGACTAGCCCAAATTGAAAGAAGTTGCAGACGACAATTTAAAGTGTATGAAATTTTGGATTTTTTTCAACTTTTTGTGTAGAAAACATTGTTGAAAATGAAGAAATTGCTTGTAACAAGCAATTCATTTTCAACAATGTTTTTCAAAGTTTTGCCCTTAGGGGCGTTTAAAGAAGGTGCTGAGTGGGAATGGGCTAAAAAAAGCTCAGGAAGATATTGTGAAAAATGAAGAAATTTCTTGTTTCAAAGAATTTCTTAATTATCAACAATGTTTTCTACCACCAAAGACAAAGATTTTCAAAATTCCTTAAAAGAAAACATTTTGTTTGCGACTACTTTCATTTTGGACCAGTCTAGAATTTGCCGTCTGGTAACGGGTTGAACAAATATGCAAATCTTGGTGAAGTTTGATCTTTCTCATTTGCTTTATCTGAACTAAAGACAAGAACTTTGGATGTCATGGCAACATAAAATAGTAAATTACCCATTAATCAATCCTTTACTAGATGACAAATATTACCCGATTTGAAAAAAAATTGCAGAGGTCATTTCATAGATTTAATATGAAAATAAGTGACATCTAGGGTCTAAAATATTCTTGTGGGTCTACTGGTGCAAATAGTTTGCCAGATTGACTTACATTTTTCCAAGACTTGATGAAAAGTAAATGTCTTATATGTTTAATATAAAATAGGAGATAATGCTAGTGACAAGTATTTTTTCCTATTTTCACAAGGTGTTCCACAGATATTTTCTTCAGTGGGTCAAAATGCGGGATTGTTTTGTAATGGGTTAAATTGTGCAGGTGTAATTTGATATTGTCTAATTGAAGAATACAGTAACTGTCATACATATTGTGGCTTTTGGTAAAACTTGTTCATACACAAGGTCATAAGGATGATGCAATAAAAGGTCTTTTTTCTATTAATTCAGGTGAGCACCCAAGGGCTAATGGCCCTCTTGAAGATAACTCTGTCTGCTCTGGTGATACATTTGAATTGAAACTTCTTAAAGAAGGCAAAAAAATCTTCAAATTAAATTCTTAAAATGAATGTTAAGTTATTGTTCACCTATAATATCAATTGAACTTTTGATAAAGATTTTGAATTGTATATATGATTTAAACCTTGAATCAACTAATCCCTGTCTTTCTGTAGGATCAATGTACCTCACTGAAATTATTTTGGTAGGGAAAAAATTCAAAATTTGATAAACAAACATTATAAGATTGATGAAATGATATAATCTGACTGCTCTACATTAAATCTATCGACCTACCTTACTATTTGTCATAGCTACTCATTTCTGACAATTCTAAATTTTGCAGAAGTTCAGAAGAAGAAGAGATTTAGCCCATTATTAGAAAAAAAAATTTGACTGGTTCAAAAAGGAAGTTCCAGATAACAATTTTCAGTTGATGAAATGTTGAAAATTTTTGTTAAAATGGGTTAAATGTCTGTATACTTCATTTCTGTACTATGGAATTTCAACCAATTATATGTCAATGCTTGTCATAGAGACTGAGAATACACTTTTTATTAAAAAAAGTAGTCTAATCTAGATTTACTATGAAGTGGCAGATAGATTTTTTATCAAACTACCAAAATATTAAATTCATTTACAAAGGATGTTTCTTTTTCTAATGATGTAATTTAATCATTTATATAACACATGGAAAGCATTTGTCAGATTCTGATTACCGACTTTGATGCCTAGTACAAAGACACTCAAGAGCAAGACATGTTAATAATAACTTTCAGCTGCAGGTGCTTGATAGAGAAACAAAAATTTTGACTGGGGACATAAGTGCAAAATTTGACCTGTGACCTTCACCTTTGACAGTGAAGCCTGCATCAAGCACAGTGCACTTTCTCATACCATTATGTACAAGTGTGTATAATATGAGAACCAGACATAAGGGTTAATAGATATAGGCAAGATCAAATAAGGCCATTAACCTTTTACTGTGACCTTGACCTAAGGGTAGGAGCATGATTAAAGCGCAGTACACTTACTCTGATCAAGTTTGTAAATTATGTTGATAATCAATTCAAAGGATCAAGAGATACATGTATAGGTAATGCAAAAGTATGACCTTCTGCCTTTGTCTTGACCTTAATGGTTGGAGCCTGCGTTCAGGGCAGAACTCTCGCTTTCATCGAGATGTAGAAGTATGTGGAATATTAGGTGATTTATGTGGAATGCTAGGAGAATCAGACTATAGGTTTAGAGATGTCTCGAAATATCAAAGATTTTGCATGACAACAATGTCATCCTTAAATATCAACCTAAAGCAAATGAAATCCATCTTGTGACTCAGAAGTAGATTTATCTATAATTATCTCCAAATGATCTTTGATGATCAATGAAGCCACAAGGAGCTACCACTATTCTTCTACATTCTGTATGCAAACTATTTCTATATAAAGGAAATTCATTGTAGTTTTAAAATTCAAAGTAAAACCAAATCATAGGCTGTACATCAGAGCAGACTGGTTTTTCCTACACAGTGTTTATTTGCAGGTTCAACGAAATTTGGAAGTGAGCCAGTCATTGGACAGAATGAAACTCTTGAGATCACCATCATCGTACAGTCGCTCAATTCTGACAGTTACAATTTTCCTTCAGTATGGAAATGAAGATTAGAATCACACTGCTCAGGTGTGATCTTGATCTTTATTTACCAAAAACATCTTAACTAAAGATTTATTTTCAAAGTAATGGTGTAGTAGAATTTGTTTGAGGTTTCAAAGATTTTCCAAACTAGATTTTGAAGTTTAAAAAAAAAGATAGCACTTGTATACCTTCAGAAATTGTTTGATTTTCAAGACCTCAAGTGGAATAAATAAGAATTGGAGTGTCTTTCAGTATATCAATCCATATGACATTGATGCATTTAGTCTGAAATTACTTTGCTCACTTGTTCACAGTCATAACACAATATGTCAACTGCAAACCACATGTCAGTAATGCAAAGGTCAAGGTCACATTTAAAGGTTAAAATTAGGGTTTAATTATGTACAGCATTTATGGATAGATTCTGAAATAACTTTGCACAGACTTTCACCATATGCAACCCTGTAGTCAGTAGCTCTATTGTTGAGGTCTTACCAAGAGATTAAAGATAAATATAGGGTATATATGATAGTATCAGGGATATCTTTTTTTATTTCTAAATGACATGTTTTTAAGTCATTTTGATTTTAAGTGTAATTGTCAGAATTCAGTGACTTACATGTGATCTCTTTCAGTTCTCCATCTTGTCAAGGACAGGGTGAATGAAAACTTCTGTTCTCTACAAGATTCATTCAGGATTTGCCACAAAATATATGCCACATCAGAGGTTTTGACTAAAACACACTAAAAGGATTCTTGTTTGACTCATTCTAACAAGATGTATGAAATGAAATCCTAAATATTCAATATGATGCAATTGTGTTTGTTAAAAGACCATTGTATTAATTGTTTGAAAATTGTTTGAAGTGAGTTTATTTACTAAAATGAAAGGGAAAGATATGCAGTGTAAATATTTGTTGAAATCTGAACAGAAAATATTTTCATTTTTCTTTTCTTTGGAGTTGTTGGTAAATAAAGGATATGATAGAATATTGTTGACATATATTTTGTGGCACAGTAATACTTCAAAGAAATACAACAACCTGTACTTGGTCCCATTTTCGTTCTTGGAATATTTCAAACTTCCAACGATTAGTCTTTACTTGCAAAAGAAAAGTGACCAACAAATTTGTTTTCTTTATTTTTCTTGTATAAATGCTTTTCCATTTCTTATTCAAAAGCTCTTGAATAGAAATAGAAAAAAACTAAAAAGAAGGAAAATGGTACGATATTACAGGTTATAAGATTTCATACATGGCTGGTGAAAGGCAGTTATAGAAATGAGCAGTGATGTATAGTACTTGTTTGAGGACAGACTCTGTCCAGTATTTATGAACAAGTTACATGTGGTAAGTTAGTGGATCAGCAAATACCAGATTGGTGTGAAAATATGTTAACATGCTTGATTTTCTTTGCAGGTTTTTATTTTTTTAATCAAATTTCATTATATCTGACCTATTCTTAGCTCAACTTAGCATAAAGTACTCAAGGTGAGCTAAAGTGATCTCCTACAGTCTGTCATCCATGTGTTGTGCAACATTCTAAATTTTCTTAATCAATTAACAGACGGCAAAAATTTAGACTGGTCCAAACTGAAAGGAGATGCAGACAATTTAAAGTTTATGATTTTTTTTATTTTTTCAACTCTCTGGATTGAAAACATTTTGTGCAATTTCTTCATTTTACACAATGTTTTCCCAGTTGTTTTTCTTGAGGGGCATTCAAAAGCGTTACTGTATGGGAATGGCTTAAATATCACTTCCTAAACCAGTGGGCCAATCTTTATGAAATTTGGCAGGATCGTTCTTTAAGTAAAACTCTACCAAAGTTGTTCAAATAATTGAAATACACCCTAAAGTCTGGTTGCTATAGAATCAAAATAGATGAAAATAATAAAATCTTCTCCTCTGAAACAATAAAGCCTAGAGCTTTGACAATTTGTATGAAACATTTCCTACAGGACATTTACTCTGCTTGTTCATATGATGACCCTGTGGATATATTTTGGCTGCTCCAATTTTTTTCATAAAAACATAAAATGGAATATTCAAAAATCTTGTTAATAAGTGAGCTCCATTACATAACTGAAAGCTCAATCAAAGCAATTTGAAACCCCATACAAAGAAAAGAAACCAAACAGGATATAGCTTTGATACCTAGTATGAAACATTCTACTAGTTGACTCCTACAGAGTTCATTCATATGATGATCATCGGGTCATATTTGGGCTCTGCCCTAGTTTACATAGAAACAATGAGGGAGTTTTTAAAACTCTAATCTCTGAAACCAGGAGACCTAGAGAAAAGAAATTCGGTTTGAATTTTTTTTCTATGCACCTCAACCAGGTTTGTTCATTTGATTCCCCATAGGGTTATTTTTACATAACACTGAGGGTGTTTTTAAAGATCTAATCTCTGAAACCAGAAGGCCTAGAGCATTGATATTTGGTAGTCATATAAGGGCATCTCTAACAAGTTTGTTCATCTGATGACCCTTGGGTAAAGTTTGGGATTCTCTGAGTTGATGAAAGAGAAAATCTTTTAAACCAGAAGGTTCTGAACCTTGATATTTGGTATGTAGCATCTTTACCTACTGTGGCCATGTGATGTCCCACACAATCCCTCCTTTTTACACCCCATCAAGAAAAGAAGCATTGGAAAACATTGTGTAAAATGAAGAAATTGCTTGTATCAAGCTGTTTCTTCATTATTCACAATGTCTTCCATCCAAAAAGACTAAAAAATTAAAATTCCATCAACTGTAAATGGTTGTCTTTCAGATTCTTTCATTTTGATTTAAAATTTTGTTGTGTGGGATTGGGTAATGAAACTCAGGTGAGTAATATAGAGCCATCATGGTTCTCTTGTTAAGTATGTGCAACTCTAATATGTTTTAAAGTTATGCCAAGTTTAATAAGGAAAAATAGAATATTGTTGTACTCGACAATAAATTTCATTCTGCTAAATTTCATACAAAAGAAATTTAGTTATATTCATATAAAATGGCAATGGATGTTTGATAAACATATAATTGCAAGCGTAAAACAGATTTTGTTCTAAATGCTTAACTTTACAGCTTACTTAGTTCAAATATTAGATTGTTTATTTAACCTGGCCTCGTAACATAAGAATTTGAAATTCTATGTCTAAACAAAAGTTGAATTATCATTTAAGAAAAGTCTTTTTAGCTAACTTTAGGGACACAGTGCTCAAAGTGAGCTATTGTGGTCAAGCTGTGTCCATCATAGGTTGTTTGTTGTTTGTCACTCTAGGAGCTACATTTTTGGCTCAAAATGTCTTGAAACTTGGTCAGAATGTTTTGTCTCAACGATATCTCTGTTAGGGTTGATATTTGGGCCTGGTTGGTCAAAGAATAGGCAACTTGGTTAAATCTTAGTAATTCTGTCTTTGCCCTCTAGAGACCATAATGATATTTGGTCAGAAAGTTTATTTTCATTATATCTCACACAAGTTTGAGAAGTCTTTTTGATAAGAAAAAACTAGAGCACTTATCAGGATGTTTGTTTCAATGATATATCTTTAAAGTTTGATATTCAAAGGCCTAGACAAGATGGGGTAACTACACTCTAAAACCCTTATTTCTCAAAAAAACCCTATGTTGTTGGTACTTGTCAAGATGATTCAAATGAGTACCTACAACAAAAGGTTTACGGAAGTATTGGCAAAATATTTAACCCATTCCTGCACAAGCCCTCCTTTTTACGCCCCTCAAGAAAAAAGCTTTAGAAAACATTGTGAAAAATGAAGAAATTGCTTGTATCAAGCAATTTCTTCATTTTTCACATTGTTTTCTATCCCAAAAAGACAAAAAATTTAAAATTCCATCAACTTGAAATTGTCGTCTGCAGCTTCTTTCAATTTGGATTAGTCTAAAATTTTGCTGTGTGGGAATGGGTTAAATCTAAAATACAAATTACACCCTCAATCTGTAGCTCTGATATTGGGGTCACTTTTGGTAAAAAAACTTAGCACTAGCTAAAATCTTAGGAATACTTTTTATTATATACCTATAAATGATATGAATTAAAATCTGGCTATCTAATACAACTCGACAGAAAAAAATCAATATTCGGTGTGTACCAAAAAACTGTATTTGTCGAGTAGCGTTAAACACGGGCTACTTTTTGTGTATGGACGTTCGGATTTTTTTCGGAAAGTTGGTTATTTCATATTGATTGAAAGGAATTTTTTTAACGCATGTCCTAAAGGTATATAATAAAAGGAATATTACAACAGTGTGTTTTTCTATGTGTTATCGTGTTCTCGAATCGTGTGTATGTATTTTTATTGGATTCGACCTTCGGTCTCATCCAATAGAAAATACCTACACACGATTCTCGAACACGATAACAACTCATAGAAAAAGACACTGTTGTAATATTCCCTAAATATGCACTCTAGAGATCATATTATGGGATAATGCCTTATCATCTTGTCAGAATACTTGTCTCTATGATAACTTTCATTAGTTCAGTATTGAGTCACTTGAGGTCAAAATCCAGGTTGCTGGGTTTAATTTTTGAGAATTTGAGTACATGTTATATGTTAAGAGACTATATTTCTGGCTCAAATATCTTGTCAAGAACTTTTTCTCTGATATTGTTGTCAAAATTTTGAAATGGGAGTAAAGTATTTGGTCACTTGCAGTTTTTGGAACATTTGTAGTATTTGACTCAGGTGAGTGCTAATGGCCCAATGGCCTTCTTGGTGCTATAATTTCAAAGCCTTTAACAGACAAAAGTCTTTCATCTGTGTGTGTTCAGTGACATCTATGTTACTTTGATGGTTTGTTTAATATGAAGTGCATTGTATTTTGACATGCAAAGAATGGTGAGTGTTAAGTAAGTTAATTAAAAAATTGGGGTCATATGTTTAAAGGGTATCATATTGTAGTCTGGGCCTGGTTTTTTTGTATCTGGTAGTAAAATACAAATTCTTGCTGTGAATAAGAATTGTCTTTTATCTAACAAACAGTCACTTTACTTTTAAAGGTTATATTTATTCAACTTATTCAACTTGTTAAAGTTAAGTATAGTTTGATATATTTTTGGTTCTTGCAAGGCTATTGTAAGTTTGTGTCTTATTTAGACATTGTCAATGAACAAAAGTATTGCACTTACCCCTCAACCTAAGTCGCAAATCTGTTTCAAGATAGTACACTATTTCATCATCTTAATATTTTACCTCACAGGATGTTTTTACAAGTGCAGCTCCAGTGACAGGTGGTATCGGGATGTTTCTGCTCAAAAAGATGGGCTGGAAGGCTGGAGAAGGGCTGGGGAAAAATAATGAAGGCCAGAAAGAACCCATAATGTTAGACTTCAAAGTGGATAGAAAAGGTAGGCGAGTTTTTGTGTTTGTCTAACCATTTCCTGTACAAACCTGGGATTTTACATTGTTGTGAATTTGTACTTCAGAAAACATTGTGGGAAGAGGAGAAATTGCTTGCAACAAGAAATTTCTCCTTTTCCAACAATATTTTCTACCACATAGGATGGTTTCGTTTCAAATTGCAATTAATTTTGATCGATGTCTGCTAAGCTTTTCAATTCTGACCAGTCTAAGATTTAAAAAAAAAAAAAAAAAAACGGAATGGGCTGAAATACAACTTTCACCTTCAGAGTAAGAGCAAGAACGAAAATTTCAAGGATTAAACTCAATGATTTAGTGTATGTGCCACAACACAATCAATGCTTGTCAAATTGGCCAATAGAAAATCTTATTTATTTTGTTAGCATTTACTAACTTAGGGTCAGTAATGTCAATTAACACAAAGATGCTTTATTACACGCCTTGAGAAAAACAATTTGGAAACCATTGTTTAAAATGAAGAAATGGCTCGCATCAAGCAATTTCTTTATTTTACACGTTGTTTTCTATCAAGATAGTTGAAGAATTGTAAGTTCCATTAACTCTATATTTCATCTGTAAGGCCTAAAGGTTCCAAAGTTTGCATGTGATCTTATCTGGTAACTCTTTGCAAATGTTGTTGAAATAATGCCCCTGCAGTCTCATTTGGGCTCTGCCCTGGTGTGCCCTGTTTCACATCGACACAAAGTAAAAAATCTTATTGTGAGAAACCACAAGGCTGAGATTTCCATACTTTGCACTTAACATTGGTGATGCATTACAAATGTTGTTAAAATCATGCCCTTTGGGATCTCATTTACTCATTTGTCAATCAACTTGCTATAAATGTTTCAAAAAAATGATGTATGAATTTAAATTCTAGGTTTAGTGACAACTGGTGAAGGAAAGAAAGCCCCACAACCACCAAAGATTCCTAAGGTACCTGTGGCTAAAGATTTATCAGGTATAATGTTTGTTTTAACCAGAGAAAAATTCTTATAATCTTAGATTTTGATGCACTCGATAATGATGATACACTGCAGCTCCACTATAATGCTGTTTGTGGGGTCCAAGAAATGATACAGCAGAAGAAGTGGAGTTATCATGCTATAACGCTGTCTTCCCCCACCCCCCCACCCCCCCACCCTTCGGCCTTACTGAAATTTTCAACTGTCGGAATTTGAACTTAACACCTGATAATTTGTGATAGAATTCCTGTAACAAGTTTAATTCTATACAAGTTACTAGTCGGGAAATGAAAATCAACAACTGTAAGTACGAGATTTTAGCAGAACCGACAATATTCAGTGTGTGGAGGATTAAATTCTAACCCTACCTTCCCGGTCTATCAGGATTGAATAATCCGTGAATTTCTACAGGTCTACAAATTGTGGTTCTCTTTCTCCCAATATTAAGAAGTTAGAACTTTTACCCGAGACATATTTTATTATAATGATAGTTGTCGGCATTAATCTAATTGAATTTAGTTTTACACGGACGTAAATATTTCCATCCGTAGACAAAAGGGATAAAATCTAAGTATCTCGCATAACGACACTTCCTTTGAGACCCAAGAGTTGTTGAACACCTGGGCTTACTGAAGCGTTGAGAAAATGTCGCGTGGATCGACCTTCGAACCTCTTTCGCGGTAATGGACTTGGTCTAATTTCTTTACCATTGTTAACCCTTGTCATGCTGTATAAACAACCTCACAGAATTGTTGTAAAATCAAAGGGCTGAAAGCACTGATAGATCTTGTTGTTCAAAAATCAATATTTCTTTCAGAAATCAATTTCAAAAACAACTCTGGCAGGAAAAGTACAAGCAGGAGGTGTAAAACAAGATCAGACTGCACTTGTGTGCAGGCTGATCTTAGTCTACACATCCTGCCTAAACCGGAATATTCCGGGTTCAGCATGACAAGGGTTAAAAATACGGTAACAATAATTCGACAAAGAACTCTATCTGAACCTAGTCCTTTACGAATCGGGAATTTAAACCGACCAGTTGCAGGTATACAAAACTGGATTAAACTTTGTAGCGGCTAACTTTTAATCGTAAAAATGAAGGTCATTATAATAGAAAAATATCCGAGATGGCAGAATTTCTGGTTTCATAACGACAAGAGTAAAAATTTCGGTCAGCACTAATTCTCAAGGGGTACGCGTCTGGCACGTGTCAACTACGGAAACTCTCCCATGAATAGCTGAACATCTGGCGGCGGCGCCTTTGATCACCTTTCCTCCCTCAGAATAAAATAAACTGTACCCGAAAAACCTTTACTTCAAATTTGTCGACGAGCTTTTGCTGTGTGTATGATCGTACAGAATGGTATTAAATTTTCTGATTATTGAAAGCAATGCGGAAAAATAACAGTATTTTATTTTAATCTTCTTATATTATCTATCCCGTTTCAGATGAGAATCTTCCAATATTGTGACATTTACAATTCACGTATTTTCTATATTTAGTGAAAACGTCGCAACTGATTGTTTTCAAAAGTTATTGTTGCGTTTTTATCTTGAAGCCACTATCCTCTATGAGCTCCGGATACCAGCAAACTATGAAGTGAAATAAAATGTAGGCTCAAGTCAATTTGTCTAATATAACGGTCGCGCATTACTTTAAGAACACGTCCTACCGGGGACTGAAGAAGGAACGCCGAGAGTGAAAGAGTGTGATATTTTAATCCCACCACCTTCAAGGTTTGTAACTGAAGGATACCGAGATGCGTTCCTATTCTCTATTGATTTAAAAAATATCAATGATAAAAGGCATTGATCATCTCAATGTCAAACAGTAAGACCAAACAATCAAACCAATTTTGTAATTTGAAACACTACGCGTGTCGTCAATCAAACAAAGCAATTACCTCTGAACTAATGCATTAATGGCCATGACCGTCCACGTAAGGTGTTAAAACTTACCTGGCTCCGGGTAATTATAGATTTTTATGCACAACCCTTTTTCTTCGAGAGGGCCAAAAGACAGGATGAAAAATTGCGGCCAAATCAGCATTAACGTCGTATCTCAGCATCTGCAACCCAAAATGCCCCCCTGCTCCCAAATTTTGGGAGCCAAGCGGGTCCTGAGTTATAATGGAGTCAGCCCTGTGCTGGGAAGCGTTATAGAGGAGTTGCAGTGTACTTGCTTTTAAACTTTAGCTACATTTCATGTGCAAGTAGTTGAATCCCTGCAGGTGAATCTAACCCATTTATACATCATTCTGTTTTTAGCTGTACTGTGTGAAGGGCAAAAGAGCTATTGCAATGGCTTTTTCCTGTCCGGTGTCCGTCTGTCCATCCATTTGTTAACTTTGCCTTGTTTACTCGATAGAGTCCACAATTTTCATTAGATTCTCTCCAAACTTTCTCAGAATGATTGTACAATGTACCTTCACAAGGATTGTTACTTTCCAAATTGGGTCAGATCCCTCAAGAAACCCGGGAAAAGGGGCCTAATTAAAATTTAATTAATTAGTCCTTGTTTATGTCATAGAGTCAACAATTTTCATGGTATTCTCTTAAAACTCTCTCAGAATAATTGTACCATCATAAGGATTGTTTCTTTCGAAAATGGGTCAGATCTGCAAAGAAACACAGGAAAAGGGGCCTTAGGAAAATTTGATTAAAAAATCTATTAAAAATCCTCCATTACGCGATAGAGTCCACAGTTTATATCGGGTTCTCTTCAATCTTTCTCAGAATGATTGTACCATCATAAGGATCATTTCTTTTGAAATTGGCTCAGATCTGTCCAGAAAAACGGGAAAAGGGGCCTAATTTAAATTAAATTAAACAATCCTCGTTTTCGCAATAGATAAAAAAAATCCTCATTTACACTGGAGTGCACAGTTTTCATTGGGATTCTTATCAAACTCTCCTAAAATGAGTCTATAGTCATTAGGATCCTACCTTTCGAAAATGTTTACGCAATAGAGTCCACAGTTGTCTTTGGATTCTTTTCAAACTTTCTCAGAATGATTTATCATTATAAGGATCGTTCCTTCCAAAGTTTGGTCAGATCTGTCAAGAAACATGGGATAGGGGCCGTATTAAAATTTAACAATTAATCCTTGTTTATGCAATAGAGTCCACAGTCTCCAATGGATTTTCTTCAAACTCTCTCAGAATGATTGTTGCATCATAAGGATGACTCCTTTTGAAATTGGGTCTGACCCGTCAAGAATTATTGGAAAAGGGGCCTTGATTATTTGATTATTTTGATTATAAAATCAATTTAACAATTTTTATCGGATTCTCTTCAAACTTTCACAGACAGATTTTACTATTATAAGGAATGTTTCTTTTTATATTGGGTATGATCTGTCAAGAAACATGGGAAAAAGGGCCTTTTGAAAATATAACTATAAAAATCCTCACAGTTTACATTTGTTTTTCTTTCAAACTTTCACAGAATGATTGTACCATCATAAGGATTGTTCCTTTAGAAATCTAGTCAGATCCATCAAGAAACAGGAAAAGGGGCCTTATGAAAATTTAAATGAAAAATCTTAATTAATGCTAAAAAGTCAACAGATTTCATCGTTTTTTCTTCATACTCAAACAGAATGATTATACTCATAAGCTGACATGCCAGTCGTCCTGAATTATGAAGGACAGTGCTGGATTTGCGAAGTATGTCCCGGCGTCCTGTGTTCTTTAAAGATGTCCTGAGAATTTGAGAAAAGATATCCATAATTTTTCGGCGGTAAAATTCCCGTAAAGGATGTTGGATAGGTAAAGTAATAGTATAACTGCCTAAAATGACGTAAGTCGATTATTGGGTGCATCTAACACCTATCAATCACCAGCTTTATGACGACTTTCACACCTTTACTGATATTAGACAATCAATGGTGACCAACAATGAGTCCTTTAATGGCTTATAACTGACTAATGTTGTAAATGTTGTCTGCATTTATCAAAATGCAATGCCATTTTCTTTTATACCTAACAACGTGGCGATTAATTACCGTTATACATTTACCTGCCATTTTCGTACTTGCTGGATTACCTTACATCAGCAAATATAAGTTAATCTCTTTTTGGTTGTGGATCATTATTTCTGCTCATGCAGGGTTGTTTAGACATCAGAATATCGTAATTATAACTAAGTTCTGTTGTAGTTACAGTCAAGCGGTGAAATGTTGGTTATTCTTTGAACACAGGAGATTCCCGGTGATAGATGCTCAGGTCTTTTGGATGCAATTTAGTCCTCATGTATTCTACAGTAAAACCTCGGTAGTTCGTAGCGCAAGGGACCGGGGAAATTTATACGAATTAAGCGTAGTACGATCAAAACGGAGGGCAAGAGATCAGCTGTTTTAGATACACGGAATCTTACATGGTCTTGTTCTGTCTCCCATTTAGGAATTGATTCTAAATTGGTTATTTTTCTAAACAAGATATGCAGATATTAATTGAGGAATACATAAGTTAAAAATTACTCGTCTTGAATTTTTTATGCTTTTATCTCTGTGTTAATTTATGGCATTTTTTAAACACATTGTTTGTATCAAATGGTAGACTTCATCTGGATGATTTCCCTTTACAATATATTTGATCAAATCACTCGAAGTATTCTATCATCACAATGATACTAATGGGAGTGCGCCAATTTAAAGTAAATTTTCGGCAAAAATCTTTATTCCATTAATTACCCACCTTCCAAACCAAACAGGCCCATTTAACTAAAGGTACATAATAACACATAATTGTCATATACATAAGCATGTGTGAAAATCAAGGTAAGTGGTGATTGGAGAGAATTAGTTTATCACACCTATGGATTAAACATAGGAGTTTGTGCTATAATCATACTTTCGGGACTTGAAATGGTCTACGAGCTACGAACCACTGACGTTCGAATTAGACAGACTTTTCTTACAAAGATAAAGAAGGAAAACGATCGGGACTGCGTAAAGTATACGAACGAACACATACCTACGAACCAGTGACGTTCGAATTAACGAGTTTCTACTGTATTTTGAAAATAATGTTATCAAAAGCATGCATGTAAATGTGTATAAAACTGGGCTTGAAAAGTGTATATAAAAAAAACTACACCGTTAATATATATGTTTGCCATTTTCTTATAGTTTTTCATTCATGTTAACTTACGAAACTAATAGAATTCAAATAATCAGTGGAAAACCCTAGAACGCAGATAATTTGATCTATAGTAGCAAATAAACGAAAAAGACTGCTTGAAATATATTTTTAGTTCTGTCAGATTCAACAAAGAAACAACAAATCAGAAAATCTTACTTCATGTCTGAAAAATGAATCGAAGTTAGAGTACAATAAATCACAAATGACTAAATTATGTGCACAAATTCTTCTCTGGGAAAATAGTGCAAAACTAGAGCCTCTTTGATGTATGTCACGACCCTGCGCTCCCGTATCGAAGAATGGATGGCCCAACATTTTGGTGACGTCAGCTGTGTTTTTCCATCAACACACGCTTGTGTATAAAGAATACCTCTATGTCTTTGATGTTTTTTGTTAAAAGTTAAAACCACCGATCTTAAAAAAGAACTTTAAGTAGTTTATGAAAAAGTTAGTTACAACTATAATTACTGAAATGGAAAAAACTTGTTTGTGATTGAGCATTCGTGTATGAGTGAGAGCGTGTGTATGGGAGTCTTTTTTTTCTGCTGTTATTTGACAGGGTGCTCTCTGAAAAATGCTGTTAATCCTGGAAATTTTAGTCTGATGTCCCGGAATCGGTGGAAAATTTATGGCATGTCTGGTTAAAAGTATAGTTCCCTTGGAATTGGGTCCGATCCTTCAAGCAACATGGGAAAAGGGGCTGTATGAAAATTAAGTTAAGAAATCCCTTACACAATGAAGCCCACAGCTTTGATCAGAGTTAGTTGAAACTTTCACAGTATGATTTTAAGGTCGTAGCAATCATTTTTTTCAAAATGGGGTTTAATCTGTCAAGTATCGGGAAAAGAAGCCTTATGATAATTTTATTTATAATCCTTATTTTCAAGTTCAGAATTTTCATCAGATTTTCTTTAAACTTTCACAGAATGATTGTACAATAATTATGATTGTTGATGTTGACATTAGACCTGAATCATCAAGTATCACAGGAAAAAGAGCCTTATTAAATTTAATTTTAAAATCCTTACACCACAATAAAATTAACCGTTTTCATCATATTCTGTTCAACCTTTCACAGAATGTTTGTACCATCATTTTGATTGTTTCTTTCCAAATTGGGCCTGATCTGTCTAGTATCACAGGAAAAGGGGCTGCAATACCAATTCCTTATTAACACAAAAATGTGCTCAGTCTTTATCAGATTCTCTTCAATCTTCAATAGAATGATTGTACAATCATTTGGATTGTTCCTTTGTAAATTGAGTCTGATTTTCTTAGCAACACAAGAAAAGGGGCCTTATGAAAATTTATCTTAAAAAAACTAATATCACAATAAAGTCCTCAGTCTTTACCGTTTTCTTCAAACTATCTACCTATAGAATGGTTCGTTTGTAAACTGGTTTTGATTTGGTAAGTTTCAAGGGAAATGGGCCTTACGAAAATTTTATTACAAACAATTCTTGACACAATTCAGTCCACTGTTTTCATTGATTCTCTGTAAACTTTAACTGATGATTGTACCTTCATTAGAATTACTCCTTTTGAAATGTGGTTTGTTCTGTAAAGTATCATGGGAAAAGGGGGCCTATGAAAATTTCACTTTAAAATCCTTATTAACATAATAAATACCACAGATTACATAGATTGATTGTACAATCATTACAATTGTTGATTTTGAAAGTGGATCTAATACAGCAAGTACCACATGAAAAGGGGCCTTATGAAAAACTTTCTTAAATATTTAAGTTATACAATGATGTCTCTAGATTTCACTGGATTCACTTCAAAATTTCACAGAATGATCGTATATTCATAAGGATGGTTTCTTTTCAGAATCCAGTACAATCCGTTAAGTATCATGTAAAAAGGGCTCATATGAATTTTTTTAGATATTCTAGTTAACATAATGAAGTCCCCGTATTTCAACGGATTCACTTTAAACTTTCACATAATGAATAAACCAACAATAAAGTATCACGGGGAAAGGGGCTTTGATATGAGAACTTGATTGAAATATCTACGTTAACACAATACAGTCCTCAGGTCTAATCAGATTCTCTTCAAAGATGCAAGGAATAATTGTGGCATTGGAAACAGGAAAAGGAGCCTTACAGATTATCATTCAAAACATTCTTGTTGATGTGATGAAGTTCACAATTATCATCAGATTGTCTTTAAAATTTCACACGGGACTATTGTATGGTCATAAGAAAAGCTCCTTTCCGAAATGAAATGGATCTATAAGAAAACACAGGAAAAGGGGCCTTATGGAATTTCACTCAAAGCAATCCTGTTTAAGTGACAAGTCCATAATTATTATCAGATTCTGATGAAAATTTCACTGTATGATCGTAGGGTCATGAGGAAACTTCCTTTTGGAAATGAAGTGGATCTGTAATGAAACATGGGAAAAGGGGCCTTGAGGATTGTTGCTGAAAATAATTAAGGGGATAAAGTTCTATTTGTTAATTTTTTTATGCATTCTTCTTTCAGCAATTAACTTCCTTAAATATCAGATTTCTTTAACAGAAAACTTGATAACAAGTAGAGCGTCTCAGGCCCTCATGGTCCTCTTGTTTTACAATCTGAAGAAAAACTATTATAGAAAATTTAAATGGAAAGGGAGAAATTGACTGTAACAAGTAATTTCTCCTGTGGCACAATTCTACTACTGCATTTGGCGCTTAATTGCCAATTTTAGCATACTTTAAAATGTTGTCAAAGTTCTGACATTCCTTTTATCGTAATTTTGGCCACTTCATGAAAAAATCTTGTTTAACCCATTCCCACACAATCCCGCATTTGACCTAACCTCTAGAAAAAAGTTTTAAAAAATTGTGGAAAATCAAGAAGGTGCTTGTTACAAGCAATTTCTTCATTGTTGGTAATGTTTTCTAAGCCTCCCTCCTCCAACTTAAATTTATCTGCAACTTCTTAAAATTTTGACCAGTGTATAATTTTGTTGTCTGGTAATTGGTTTTTGTCAGTTTTAGTTTCTTTGCAGGAAAACATCCAGTGTCAGCTTTAGGAGAATTTTGTAACAGAAGGAAGTGGGGTGTTCCTAGATATGAACTCATACATGAGAGTGGGCCTTCTCACAAGAGAGATTTTGTTTTTAAGGTAACTTTTATACAAGGCTAGATTAAACAGAGAGTAATTTATCTTTGGGAACAAAAGATTTTCATATACTTTAGTTGTTCACGAAATGAAAGATAAATACATCTTACACTTAAAATAAACAATTATCTATTTCTTTAACTAAAAATAGACTGAATATGATCTTTTTGATGGGAAAATTTCTAAAAAGTGCATTATTTCTCATGTGATTGTTATGACAATATGATGATGTCTTTTGTACCAAGTAGATGATATATGGTAGTGCGCAAAGAACAAATGCAGGGCTCAATTTACCAAAAGCTGCTGTCATAGCGCAGTTGGTAGCTAGTCGAATTGTCAATCTAGAGGTCCTGAGTTCGATCCCCGATGGCGGCACTCATCCTTTCCGACTTTGTCTCTCACCAATGGGTCGATAATCATAGACCTATGTGGGATAGCAGCTGGAGGCTAGGAAAGGATGTAGTGGTAGTACTGGTGTGAGAAATACCATGATTCCATTGTTAGGTGCTCCAGCTGCCGCAATATAACTGAGAGATCGTTGAAAGCGGCATAAAACCCCATTCAAACAAACAATTTACCAAAACAGTGAGCTTATCTTTTTGATAAATTCCTCGTTCCTTTCGTTAAAATAACCAAGTGATAATGTAATGAGAAATCTTGATAATCTGCTGGAAAACATTAAAGAAAGAGAATTGATTTGAGATTTCTTTTTCTTTCTAGTGCTTATGCCAAAGGGTGAGCATATAGCCGCTGCTTCGTCTATCAGTCATAGCTCCTTAAATTATGTATGGATTTCAAATTAACTTGGTACTATTGTTCTCTATAATGGGTAGATGTACAATTAGAAAAATATATTCAGATATCTCAAAGGCCACTGCCACAGCTCGAGGTCAAATGTAAAAATTAAGGATGTCCGGACATGGCTCCATCAATTATGGATGGAATTCAAAATAACTAGGCAAAATTGTTTTCTATCAAGACTAGATGTACTGTTTGAAAGAAATATTCAGATAAGTCCACGATCAAGGACATAGCTCAAGGTCAGATGTTAAAAATATGCATGTCTGGAGTATAGCTCATAATATTATGGATGGATTTCGAAATTACTTTGAACAATTGTTCTCTTTCATGAGGTGATGTGCCATTTGAAAAATATTTTCCAATAACTCCAATATTAGGCCACAGCTCAAGGTTGTACGTTAAAATAAAGCATATCTATAGCATAGATCATTCAATTATGGATGGATTTCAATATTACTCGGCGCACTTGTTGTCTATCATGAGTAGATGTGCTGTTTGAAAAAAATTAGATTGGCTCCAAGGTCAAGGTCACACATTTAGATTAAGCATGGCTGAAGAATAACTCCTCTAATTATGGATAGATTTTGAAATAACTTTGTGCAGTTGTTCTTTATTTTGAGTAGATGTGCGTTTTGAAAAAATTCAGATAGCTCCAAGATCATGGTCACAGCTCAAGGTTGTATGTTAAAAGTTTGCATGTCTGGATTAAGACAAGCATACAGTCACATCTTTGTCTATAGGTTCATCCAAACCCTTTTCCCATTTATTTTATACCTTTTATGACAGGTCTATTTACAGGGATTATATTGTCTCTGACGGCTCTTGTTAACTCAAGCAGGACTTTAATATATATGTTCAAATTAAGACTTGGTGTAATCTGTTTTAGATTATCTTTGATTGTAAAGTCTTGTTTAGTTTGGCAAGCATATATAGATTGTAGACTATTCGAAGTCAAATATAATAGTAGAATATTCAATAGATAGAAAATTATGTTATAACATAAAGCAAAGAATGGTAAGTGGTAAAATGTTTGTCTTTATACCGTGTAACTATTTGACTACACAACAAAATTTTAGACTGGTCCTAATTGACAAAAGTTGAAGACAACACTTTATAGTTGATGAAATTTCAAAAACATTTATCTTCTGGGGTACAAGCGTTGTGGATAATGAAGAAACTGCTTAATTTAAGAAATTTCTCCATTTTTCACATTTTTTTTTTCAAAGATGGGCATGAAAAGGCGGGATCGTGTGGGAATGTGTTAATTGTTGAGCCCAGTTATCTCAGTTTGTAAAGTTCTGTGCTATTAATCTTAGGGTCATGAGTTTATATCCGCAGTCAACATTTTTTAGCTCACCTGAGCACAACGTGCTCAAGGTGAGCTTTTGGTATCACCTTTTGTCCGTCGTGCGTCGGAAGTCGTCAACAATTCTTTAAACATCTTCTTCTCAGTAACCACTGGGCGGAATTCAACCAAACTTGGTAGGAATGTTCCTTGGGTGACCCTTCTCAAAAGTTGTTTGCGGATTTTTGATTGACCCCCAAATATGGGCGTGGCAGGGCGTGGCAGTTTTTAACTTAGAAATCTTTAAACATCTTCTCCTCAGTAATCATTGGGCCAATTTCAACCAAATTTGGTATGAATGTTCCTTGGGTCACCCTTTTCAAAAGTTGTTCGTGGAATTTTGATTTATGCCCAAATATGGGCGTGGCAGGGCGTGGCAGTTTTTGACTTAGGAATCTTTAAACATCTTCTCCTCAGTAACCATTGGGCCAATTTCAACAAAATTTGGCATGAATGTTCCTTGGGTGACCCTTTTCAAAAGTTGTTCGTGGAATTTTGATTTAGGCCCAAATATGGGCGTGGCAGGGCGTGGCAGTTTTTGACTTAGAAATCTTTAAACATCTTCACCTCAGTAACCATTGGGCCAATTTCATCCAAACTTTGCATGAATGTTCCTTGGGTGACCCTTTTTAAAAGTTGTTCGCAGAATTTTGATTTATGCCCAAATATGGGCGTGGCAGGGCGAGACAGTTTTTGACTTTGAAATCTTTAAACATCTTCTCCTCAGTAACCATTGGGCCAATTTCAACCAAACTTGGCATGAATGTTCCTTGGGTGACCCTTTTCAAAAGTTGTTTGCAGAATTTTGATTGACCCACAAATATGGGCGTGGCAGGGCGTGGCAGTTTTTGTCTTTGAAATCTTTAAACATCTTCTCCTCAGGAACCATTGGGCCAATTTCAACCAAACTTGGTATGAATGTTCCTTGGGTGACCCTTTTCAAAAGTTGTTCGCAGAATTATGTTTCACGCCCAAATATGGGCATGGCAAGTTTTGACTTTGAAATCTTTAAACATCTTCTCCTCAGTACCTATTGGGCCAATTTCAACCAAATTTGGTATGAATGTTCCTTGGGTGACCCTTTTCAAAAGTTGTTCGCAAAATTTGATTAATGCCCAAATATGGGCGTGGCAGTTTTTTTAACTTTGAAATCTTTAAACATCTTCTCCTCAGTAACCGTTGGGTCAATTTCAACCAAACTTTGCATGAATGTTCCTTTGGTGACCCTTGTCAAAAGTTGTTCCTGGAATTTTGATTTATGCCCAAATATGGGCGTGGCAGGGTCAGGCACTTTTTTGACTTTGAAATCTTTAAACATCTTCTCCTCAGTAAGCATTGGATCAATTTCAACCAAACTTGGCATGAATGTTCTTTGGGTGACCCTTTTCAAAAGTTGTTCGCAGAATTTGGTTTCACGCCCAAATATGGGCGTGGCAGTTTTTGACTTTGAAATCTTTAAACATCTTCTCCTCAGTAACTATATGGCCAATTTCAACCAAATTTGGTATGAATGTTCCTTGAGTGACCCTTTTCAAAAGTTGTTTGTGAAATTTGATTGATGCCCAAATAAGGGCTTGGAAGGGTGGGGCAGTTTTTGACTTTGAAATCTTTAAACATCTTCTCCTCAGTAACCATTGGGCCAATTTCAACCAAAGGTGGCATGAATGTTCCTTGGGTGACCCTTTTCAAATCGTGTTTAGGAAATTTGATTGACGCCCAAACATGGGCATGGCCCCTTTTTATTTAGAAATCTTTAAATATCTTCTCCTAAGTAAGCATTAGGCCAATTTCAACAAAACTTTGCATGAATGTTCCTTGGGTGAACCTTTTTTAAAAGTTGTTTGTGAAATCTGATTGATGCCCAAATATTGGCGTGGCAGGTTGGGGCAGTTTTTTATTTAGAAATCTTTAAATATCTTCTCCTCAGTAATCATTTGGCCAATTCAACCAAACTTGGCATGAATGTTCCTTTTGTGACCCTATTCAAAAGGTGTTTGCAGAATTTTGATTTACACCCAAATATGGGCGTGGCAGGGCAGGGCAGTTTTTTTACTTTGAAATTTTTAAACATCTCCTCAGTAACCATTGGGCCAATTTCAACTAAATTTAAATGAATATTCATTGGGTGACCCTTTTCAAAAGTGTTGGCAAAATTTTGAATCATCTTACATTAGTCAGGTGAGCGATTTAAGGGCCATTCTGGCCCTCTTGTTAAAATTTGAAATAAAGGTATACAGGGGTAAGGAAAAACATAATTTCTCCACTTGACCTGGACAAGTTAAGACATGTTTTTCTACTTATCCAGAATTAAAATGATCTTGTCCACAAAAAGGTGAAGACATATATTTTGAAAAACATTGTTTTTAATGAAGAAATTGCTAGAACCCAGCATTTTCTTCATGAATAACAATATTTTCTACCCTTTAATACAAACATTACCATAATTTTTCAATAATTAAGACTCACCTTTAAGATGTTTTTGGTAACATCCCAAGATTTAAACAGGTATCTACTTGTCCCACGACAAGGGGCTTTTGAAAATAGACTTGTCCTTAAGTAGAAAAAACATGTCAAACAATTTGGGCATGGGAATACCAAACCCCTCAGTTACAGTTTCATGTGTTATTTCTCACTCGGCAAAATGCAATTGACATGTACAATGCTTAAGTTAGCCATGGGATGTTATGGGTTTGAGTACTGGCGTTGGCATATATCCTTTCCGACATATGCCTCTCACCAATAGGTGGATAATCATAAACCTAAGTGGGATAGCGGCTGAGGCTAGGAAAGGATGTAGAGGTAGTTATGGTGCGAGAAATACCAGGAATCCTTTGTTAGGTGCTCCAGCTGCCGTGATATGACTGAAATACTGGTTAAAAGTGGCATCAAACCCCATTCAATCAATCAATTAACCCATTAGCATACGACAGAATTTTAGACTAGTCCAAGTTCAAGGAAGTAGGAGATAATAAATTTTAGTTGATGAAATTTTGGACTTTCTTGTCTTTTGGTGTAGAAAACATTGTAGGTAATGAAAAAATTGCTTCAAGCAATTTCTTCATTTTACACAATGTTTCCCAAACTTTCTTCTTTGTGTTGGAAAGCGTTATTTGATTGTTTTGTATGTATCGGTGTAAGAAAAAACTGGAAACCATGAAATATTGTTGCTGATAACAGTAACTGTTTTAAAAAATTGATGTTTGCAGGTCCTTGTTGACGGTACCTGGTACCAGCCATCAATATCATCAAATAACAAGAAACTAGCAAAAGCAGCGGCAGCTACAGTATGTCTACAGGAACTGGGTATGATACCCAGAGATACAACCTGAAACTTCATAGTCAGACTATGGGACAGGTCAAATCACATTTCATTGGCGAGAAATTAGTTTTACGCCAAGTTCAAGAACATAAAGCCCTGCAGTGTGAATTAGGTGTTTCTGAATTGGATTTAGAGTTTTGTGTCTAGAAGAATATATTATTGAAGGAAATGAGACCCCTATATACATTAAATGATTTTGGTTTGAATTTGCTTTGTTAAATCTACAAGAACTTTCTATGCATCTTGAGATTCTACACTAAGTCTCAGTGTATTTACCAGAGCTTTGTTAACATGTTAGAAGACAAATCTTTTTTTTACTCCCATGAAGAATAATATGAACCCATTTTTACACAATCCCACATTTGTACACCTATCAATGAATACGTTTTGGAAAACATTTGAAATTGAAGAAATTAGCTCACCTGAGCATGTTGTGTTCAAGATGAACTTTAATGATAATTGAATGTCCTTCGTCTGTCGTACATCATCAACAATTTCCTCAACACTCTGTCTTCATGGTGAGAATGCTCGTCTGGTCACAAGGATGAACCATATTCAAAATGAAATCATTGCAATGGAAAACACAGGAAAAGGGGACTTAATGACGAATTATTTGTTAACACTTTTTATCGAGTTATGGTTTTCCATACAGATTCATCATTACACTATACTGTGTATGTGATGCCATTTGTGTTGCCAGATAACAAAATTGTAGACTGGTCAAAATTAACCCTTGTTGTGCTGCATTTTAAATCCGCTGAAATCACTGGAAGCTTAAATTGTAGGTTAATAATACTTTTGAAATTTTATCCTATAAACATTTTTTTTTAAAAAGGATAAGAGCCATGTCGGACATGGCCATCTCCCGCCGTAAAAGCTTCATGGTAAACTGAAGCCAATTAGATTTAGGCATTTTGTGCACTGCATTTCTTCTCAATGAGTTCGATAATAGCTATCATACTTTCAGAAATATGCTCTGGACAAAATCCAAGTCTTTAAAACAACAAAGAGCAATAACTCCAAAATTATGCAAGCAAGAGTTATGAGTCTTGTGCACTGCTTTTTTCCTCAACGAGATCTTTCCACCTATGAAGTTTCAAGTTAATAGCTATAATACCTTCAGAGATATGCTCAGGACAAAATCTTAGTCTTTAAAACAACAAAGAGCAATAACTCCAAAATTATGCAAGCAAGAGTTATGAGTCTTGTGCACTGTACTTCTCCTCAATGAGATCTATCCACCTATAAAGTTTCAAGTTAATAGCTAATATAATTTCAGAGATATGCTCAGGACAAAATCTTAGTCTTTAAAACAACAAAGAGCAATAACTCCAAAATTATGTAAGCAAGAGTTGTGGTTCTTGTGCACTGCACTTCTCCTCAATGAGATCAATCCACCTATGAAGTTTCAAGTTGATAGCATTTTACTTTAGGAGATATGCTCCGGATAAGCTTAGTGACGGAATGACGGACGGAGATCATTACTATATCCCCTTTGCTGAAAAGGGGAGGTATATTAAGCAGGTTGTGTAGACTAAAATCAGACTACACATATGTGCAGGCTGATCTTTGTCTATACCTTCTGCCAAAGCAGGAATATTCCAGGTTCAGCATGACTAGGGTTAAGATATTGCAGACAGTTCACAGTATAAGGCCAAATCAGTAAATTTTGTAAGAAAAATAAGAGTACCGTTAGTCAATATTGTGTCAAAATGATGTTACCTGTGGCTCCTCTTTTCCCACAATATTTTCTATTGCTCGATTTGTTCAGCACATTCAAATGTTGGATTATATGGTATTGAATAAAATATTTCAACGAATTAGAAAATAATTAGTTATACATCGAGAAGCCTGCAACTCCTTTCAATTTGGATCGGTCTAAAATTTTCTTGTGTGGTAATGGGTTAAGTTAACTTTTGCAAGCTCTTTTAGTTAAGCTGAAAATTGCAAGCTCTTTTAAATATTTCCCAGGTATAAATACTTTGACTTACATGTTTTTGGATTCTTAATTAACTCTGTCCTGTACGAACTATTGATATTATGTCATTGTGATTTTACACCTGAGAAAACATTGTGGAAAAAGAATAAATTGCTTGTAACAAGTGAAAAAACTTAAGAAATATTCTTTTCCTATCCTTAAAAGCTAGAGCTTTGATATTTGGTATAAATTACCATCTATCTATGACCCTAGACCAAAATTGTTGTTACTTTAGTCTGAAAAATAGCCTATATCTGTGCAATCCCAGATTCTACGTAGGACTAAAGAAGGAGCCCTTTGAAAACATTCTCCTCCCAAACCATAAAGCCTAAAGCTTTGATATTTGGTATAAATCATCATCTTTTGACCCTCTACCAAAATAATTGTCAAAGAATTACTGAAGTATGAAAATTTGCTCTTTTGCAATCACAGATTTTACATATGATTAAAGAAGGAAATATTTGAAAATTCTCTTCTCCTTCTAAACCATTAGGTCAAGAGCTTTGATATTTTGCTTGTATCAATGCCTATTAACCCTTTACCAAAATACTAAACCATTAGCCAAGAGTGTCGATATTTGGCATGTATTAATGCCTATTGAATTACCATACTCTGAACTTAAGCGCTATATAGTGGCATCAAATGTATACCTTTGATTAAGGGAGAAACTGTTTTAAAATTATCTTTTCCAAAATAGTTAGGCGTAGAGCTATGATATTTTGTATTAACATGTATCATAAAGCCTTCAGCCATCATATACAGGGGAGGGATATAGGACCATCATGGTCCTCTTGTTTAATCCTCCTTTGTATATCTAAATTTACTCCAGCCATTAATTTACAGAAGGGACATATCACTTAATCCATAACAAGACAACATGGAAATTACTATAGACCCAATCTAAAACAGGCTGCTGTGGACATTTTGGAGACGGGGAAATAGTATAATACAATGAAGAAAATTTGGGTGAAAAAGAAAACAATAAAACTTTTCATAAGCAATTCTGAAATACCCAATTTCTCTTTTTCCAATTTTTTCCTAAGGGTTATGAGAGAGGAATTACTTTGAAAAATAGTTCTGTTATATCATTTTGCACATATTGTGACAGCAGATACTGTCTATACAATATTATTGTTTTGTATTTCTACATAGTTATGTGCATAAATGCATCATTAAATGACACAAGATAAATCGTTTTTGTCTTTTATTTTTTTATCAAACCATCTCAAGATAAATAATACTCTCCAAAACATCTGAAACATTACCATTAGAATGTCGGTGTACAACCCATTACTACACAATCCTGTGTTTTGACATACCTGAAGGATGATAACAACATAAATGTCTGAAAACGGGAGAGGTGCTAGTAACTGGTAATACTCCTTTTCTCACCATTTCTTCTTAACCCTTCCCTGGTTAATCCCTGTTTTTTACGTCCCTGTGAATTTATAATTCAGAAAGCATTGTGAAAAAAGAAGAAATTGCTTGTAACAAGCAATTTCTTCTTTTTCCAAAATATTTTCTACCCCAGCATTTGGTTATTTTTCAAAATAAAATCAACTTTAAATTTTTGTCTGCAAAACCTTTGAATTTGGACTGTTCTAAAATTTTGCAAAACAGGAAAGGGTTAACCTGTATGGTTCCAATATTTAAAATCATGCACTTTGAAATGTCACCATTCTGCAACTTCTGTCAGTTTCTGCCCTTTGGATTTGCCTTATGTGTCCAAAAAAACTAACTAAACCAGTGTGGCTTTTTGATGCCCCTCTTGAAAAAAAAACCACCTTTGAAACCTTGTATAGATAAACAAATTGCTTGTCACAAGGAATTTCTTCATTATCAACAATGTTTGCTACCCCAATACACAAAGAGTTTTAGATGATGATCATCTAAAACAATTTTTCTTGTTTCGTGCAATTTGGACCAGATTTTGTGTGGTAAAGGGTTAAAACATAATACTTGAATTCCTGAAAACATACTATCATATGGCAATATCCTAGATATCAAGTCCCCCAGCCATGTTGGTGAAATCCTTGCAGTATGCTTCACTGATTCATTGTAACCAGGACTATTAAACTACTTTCAAGAGCTTTTTCTATTGTTAAAGGGTGACCCTTTTGTTTGAGGTCACATCCATGGGTTAAAGGTTAAAAGCAAATTGACTGTTGGCCAGCATAAATATTGGAAAAATAAGCTAATAGAGCTTATCATGAGGTTATTAATCTTTAAGTATCATGACTAGAGAAGTGCTGCCCCCTTTGCATTTAGGGTCATATTCTTAAAAGGTCAAGGTTATTTGATGGTGAACTATTTATATAAGGAGCTCAATCAGTAGCATGCTGTGCTGTCAATCCTGGGATCGTAGTATTTAACTAACATTCCCACAAATCACAAAAGCCATTGCAATATGTATCATCTGCCAAGGGGTTGACACTAACTTTGCTTCAATGGAACCCACAGGATTCCCTACTAATTACTTTAGGGTTTCGTCCAGATAATCAGGGATCCCTCCTTAATATACATTAACTCATTCCTGCCCTTCTAAGCCCAACTTGAAAAAAAGCTTAGGAAAACTTTGTTGAAAATGAAGAAATTGCTTTTTCACAAGCAATTTCTTCATTATCCACAATGCTTTCTACAAAAATAAGGAAACAAAAAAATTAGGAGCATTAGTTAATACATCAAGATCTATTGTACTGGAGAAATATCGAAGGATCCTGATGGAAGCCCTAGCCTGAGATTGCTGGGGTCCCTTCCAATTTTCAGGGATCCCAGGACACTGCTGCTTCTCACAAATCAGCTATTGGATAGAAGTTTGCCTAAGTGGGATGAGCATCTTGTGGCTCACATAGAATGTGGTGGTTGTGCTGGTGACATGAATGACAAGAAACCATGGTTAGGTGCACCATAACTTAATCACTGTTGAGAGCAGCATTAAACTGCACAAATTCATCAATCTGTATAGTAGGGGTACAGAAACAAAGGGTATATGTTGTATTCTCACTTTAGTTGACCATTCTTATACTTCTCATCTTGCACAGGTAACTTTTGCCAAACTGGTAGCAGTTTACCCATTCCCACACAATTCGGCTTTTTGACGCCCCTCAGTAAAAGAAAACTATGTAAAACATTGTTGATTATAAAGTTTTTGCTTGTGACAAACAATTTCTTCATTATTCACAATGTTTGTTACCCCAAAAGACACAGATTTCATCAGCTTAACCCATTACAATTCCGACCAGTCTAAGAATGAGTTAACTGCAATGTTTGGAAACTTCAGAGATATTGTAGTGTAAAGATAAGCCATGGAATAACTGTTCATCCATTTTCTTTGGCAGCCAGCTGAGGTAAACACAAGTTGTAAAAGTTTGTTTCAGTAAATCGTTCAATGTGTACCCACTTTATCCATCCTTCCTCTACAAGTCTGGATGCAGATTCAGCTTTACTTCCATAAAAATGAGGATCCTGTGAATAAGAGCATGTTGACATATCAGATGATAAAATTATTTTCACCCATTTCCACACAGTTTTCGACCCCCCTCAAGAAAAACAATTTGGAAAACAATGTTTTCTACCCAGAAAGTTGAAAAAATCTAAAATTTTATAAACTTTAAATTGTCATCTGAAACTCCTTTCAATTTGGAAGTCAAAACATTTTGTCATCTGGTAATGGGTTAATATAATGCTAGACAACAAAATTTTTAGGCTAGGCCAAATGCAAAGAAGTTGACAATGATCTAAAGTGTTCTAAAATGAAAGAAAAATTGATTTACAGGGTAGAAAATATTGTCAGAAGAAGAGAAATAAGTTATTGCAAGCAATTTCTCGATTTCTCACAATTTACTGCAATTGTTATCATCCTCAGTACAAAGAAATGAGGCATTGTGTGATAACGTGTTAAGTAGCTACAAATCATTGCGGACATCTAGAAATGAGAGTAATGCATGTTGGGAATAAGACCAGCTTTACATTATTTCAGCCAAGTATTAAACAACAAAATTCTACACTACTTCATTTGCAGAAATTTACACAGGCTTTACAGAACTAAACTTAATTCAATCAACTAAAAATTGTTGTCTGCATCTTCTCTAAATTTGACCAGTCTAAAACTTTGTTGTTTGGTAATTGGTTAACCCATTACCAGAGGACAATATTTTAGACTGATTAAATATCCAAAGAATTTACAAGAGATAATTTCAAGTGGAATTAATTACCATTACAAGTAGAGCTGCTGGGTCCATACTCACACCAAGAATACCTTTAGATGATGAATCTGTATCTCCACCTGTAAATATTCAAAATACTTTAAATTCATTTAACCCATTAACCAGTTGACAAAATTTTGGACTTTTGAAGGAGGTTACAGTAAATTTATATTTCAAAGATCATCAGACTTAGAAGAAAGAAGTGTCAAAAAGGTTAGTAGAGATTATAGAAGGAAAAATTGCTCAATTGTTATAGCAATTCTGTTCCCTCAATGTTTTCTACCCTATTCCTAATACCACTTTCTAAGCCCCTAAAGAAGAAAACAAATACTGCACTGTACAATCACTTCCGTGGAGGTTCCAGGATTTCTTTTAAGTTCATTTACAATGTTGGGGGGGGGGGGGGGTCCTTTTCCTATCATCACCAAATTCTTATTAAATCTCCCTATGAAAATAGTATAACTAGGCTACAGAGGGGGATTCAATTGAACCACCCTCTAAATCCGCCTCTGCACTTGTTTTCATACATTTGAAATATTGCATGTTAGAAAATGGAGGGAAAAAATTGTCAGTGACATTACAAAAAACATTCCTGTAAACAGGAAATTATTTTTCACCTTTTAAATCCTAGAAATTTGTGAAGGATCAATGTTTCTTTTCCAGCTTGACACATTTTCAAAGTTGCATGAAGCATCTTTGAGTTTAAACCAGTCTTAATCTATTCCCACACAATGATGCTTTTGTTGCACCTCCCCCCTCCTACCTTGGGAAAATATAGTGGGAAACAAGAGCTGTCGGAGACGAATTATGCTCCCCAAATAAGGCTTTTGTCACAAAACTGTATGCAATTATTGAACAAAAAACTTTTTATTGAATGCAACTATAGTTTGAGAGTTCAGTTCACAAGAAATTTGTAAGTTTGACAAACATTGAAGGAACCTGTTTGGCTTCACAGGCCTGGTTCTGGTAAAATTCAATATCATTATATGGTAAAGGGTTAAATATTTTACCTTGACTATCAAAGTTATCAATGAAAAATGTCCCATACAAAAAATGAAGACTCTAACTTGGGTAGTCTTGCAGGAACAAAAGACTAATTTATTTTAGAGTAGGATATATACAAAATGTAAAGCTACATGGCATTAAGCCCCCTTTTATCATGGTAAGGCTCATTGGGTCACAAATTGAAATAAAAATTACCTAGGGCATTTAATAAACAACATTTATGCAAAGTAACAAGAAATTTTGGCAATTTGTAAAGGAGGTATATTTGAAAATTAATGTCCTTCACAATTTGACCTTGACCAATGACCTTGAACTTAGTACCAACAAAAAGTCCATGTCATAAATTAAGTAATGCACATGTAAAATATGAAGGCTATATCATTTACCATTGTATAGTTATGGGAGATGTTAAAGTTAAGATTTTCGAATTTTTTACCTTTAGAAAAGACCTTGACAATTGACCTTGAACTTAATTCCAACAGAAAGGTCATGTCATAAGCAATGCACGTGTGAAATATGAAGGCTATATTGCTTACCATTGTAAACTTATAGACAATGTTAAAGTAAAGATTTTTGAAATTTTGACCTAGAGAAATGACCTTGATCTTGACAGATGACCTTGAACTTAGTACCAACAGAAAGTTCATGTCATAAGATATGCCTATGAAAAAAATGAAGGCTATATCACTTACCATTGTATACTTATGAGCTATGTTAAAGCTAATTTTTTGAAATTTTGGCCTTGAGAAATGACCATGACCTTGACAGATGACCCTGAACTCAATACCAACATAAAGGTCATGTCATAAGCAATGCACATGTGAAATATGAAGGTTTTATCACTTACCATTGTAAACTTATTGACAATGTTTAAGTTAAAAAATTTGAAATTTTGACCTTGAGAAACGACCTTGACCTCAACAGATGACCTTGAACTTAACACCAACAGAAAGGTTTGTCATAAACAATGCACATGTGAAATTTAAAGGCTATATCACTTACTATTGTAGACTTATTGACAAAGTTAAAGTTAAGATTTTCGAAATTCTGACCTTGACACATGACCTTGACTGATGACATTGAACTTAATACCAACAATCAGACTTTGTCACAAGCAATGCACATGTGAAATATGAAGACTGTATGTGTAACCAATCAAAAGTTATGGCCAATATAAGTTTTTGCAGGACAAAAAGAGAGCTTACGTAAAGCTAATAACATTAAGGCCCCATTTCCTATGACACGTTTTTATAAACGTAAATTTTGGTTAGTTTAAGGTCAAGAGGATCTGATTTGCTACTCAAATATGAAGTTTCATAAAATACTGACTATTTGACTAGGAGAAATTGGCAAAAAACTAATTTTTACATTAAGGCCCCTTTTTCTATGATGCAGCCTTGAATTGAGAAAATTCAAAAAACATCAGATGGAAATTTGCTAGGAAGATTATATATGAAGTTTCATCTAAGGGGTTAGTGAGATATGACGACGGACGGAAGGATGGACGGACACACAAGCTGGAGACTAAATGCTACCCAAAAGAATTTTTGTGCAGCAAAATAAAGAAATTATAAATTATAGATATAAATAAGCAATATCTTTATTTCCCAAAGTGTTTTCAACCTATAACGTCAAGGATTTTTAAAGTTAACTTGAAATTGTTGTCGGATTCATTTTTCAATTTGAACTATTTTTCAATTTTGTTGTCTGGAAATGGGTTAATATAGTAAGGTTATGATATTGGTGATCAGTATAGACTCACCCATCATGATTGGTGATCCAAGCTTGTCAAAATGATCTCTGAGACCAGTCAGATGAGTGGCAAGGTTTTCGCTACTCCCAATGTGAAGGATTTTACATGGAACCTGAAATTTTTAATTTGTTTGTCAACCCATTACCACACAATCCAATTTTTTTTTACAATGAATAAACATGAGAAAAACATTGTGGCAAAAGGAGAAATTCCCTTGTCGTTTCTGACCCTAATTTGTCCAAAGTATTAAGTTTTAATTGAATTGTCAGCTGCAACTTCTTGGACCTACCTATTATATTTTGTGATAGTTTAATATCGTATTATAGATTAAGACTATAAACAGATTACAAAACTTGTCCAATTTTAATCTTTTGCCAGATGATATTGGGGGGGGGGGACCTATCAAAATTGAAACCAGTTAAAGGAACCACTTTGAAAATCATTTAAATCGAAAAAAAAAAAAATTGCAATAAAGGGTAGAAAGCATTGTGAGAAAAACAGAAACGGCACGTTACAAGCAATTTCTCCTTCAAACCTTCTTTTTAAAAACTTGTTTTTCTTCGGCTCATCAAAATGCAGGATTAGGTGGTAATGGGTTTTAGAAGCGGCAGATAATATTATGACCTGTATATGAATTAAAATTGATGCACTTGTGGGCCTGTTGTGCGCAACAGGCCTTATTTAATGATACAGAGAAGGATTTTCAAAAAATTGTTCTAAATGTCATATTTGGAAATAAGCCCCAGGCTATATTTTTCAAATCATCTAAATTTCTTGAAGGAATCTAGTAAAGTGTCGGCCAGGATCATTCCTTTGAAATTTGATTGAAATACAGTCAACAATTTCTGAGAAGAGAATTTTCAAAGTTTTCACTACATACAATGGAAATTAATCCTACCCATAAATCCTATCAAATTTTCTTTAAGCTATCTGATAAAGTGCATAGGGGAGCACAAATTTATAGGATGGATGCATAACAGACACAACCCCATGACAGCAGGGGCCACTGGAGCTTAAAGTTAATATCATATAGGGTAAAAAATATTTTAATGAAAGAATAATTTGCATATTATTACAACCTTGTATTTACTCATATTTTATTTTTAATTGAGCGGTGTTTCAATAACAATTGGCTAACCAATGGTAATTGATAAATCACCATAGATCTCGCATTTGCCTAATTCAATTGATTGATTGATTGAATTGGGTATAACGCCACTTTTAACAATATTTCAGTAATATCGCACCTAAAAATGGATTCCTGGTATTTCTCACACCAGTACTACCACTACATCCTTTCCTAGCCTCCAGCTGCTATCCCACTTAGGTTTAGGATTATCCACTCATTGGTAAGACAAATATCGGGAAGGATATGTGCCCCAGCCGGGGATCAAACCCATGACATCCCATGATTGAAGATTGGGAGTCTGTCGCACTACCGACTGCTCTATGACGGCGACTACCTACTCAAAGATGACACAGTATTCTGTAGAGTGTTTATCTACTCATCACATCACTCATTCTAGAAACCGTTCACCTTATCCCTTGCTTAGCCTAAATTTTGAAATTAACTCATTACCACACGGCAAAATTTTTAGACTAATCCAAAATGAAAGGAGTTGCAAACTACAATTTAAAGCCTATGAAATTTTGGATTTTTTCTACCTTTGGAGTAGAAAACAATAAGGATAATGAAGAAATTGCTGGTAACAAGCAATTTCTTCAGATTCCGCAATGTTTTCCACAAGCTTTTTTTTAAGGGGGGGGGGGCCTAAAAGCGTCATAGAGTGGGAATGGGTTAAGGAAAATATTGGGAAAGGGGAATCACATTCTTTTCTACCTTAAAACAGTATTTATTCTTAATTCACCACAAAAGTCTTTTGCAACAACAGAAAAACCTGCAAGAGGTGACAACAGAAGACCTATAAAACAAGAGGCCCATGAGGGCCTGAGACACTCTACTGGTTATCAAGTTTTCCGTTAAAAAAATCTGATATTTAAGGAAGTTAATTGCTCAAAGAAGAATGCATAAAGAAAAAAAAAGGGGCTTTATCCCCTTTATCATTTTAAGCAACAATCCTCAAGGCCCCTTTTCCCATGTTTCATGACGGATCCACTCCATTTCCAAAAGAAAGTTACCTTATGACCCTACAATCATTCTGTGAATATTTCATCAGAATCTGACAATAATTGTGGACTTAATCACATAAACAGGATTGTTTTGAATGAAAATCAATAAGGCCCCTTTTCCTGTGTTTTCTGATGGATCAATTTCATTCCAAAAGGAACTTTCCTTACAACCCTACAATTGTCCTGTGAAATTTAAAAGACAATTTGATAATGATTGTGATCTTCATCACATACACAAGAATGTTTTGAATGATAATCTGTAAGGCCCCTTTTCCTGTGTTTCGAATGCCACAATTATTCAATGCATCTTTGAAGAGAATCCAATAAAACTGTTGACTTTATTGTGTTAAAAAAGATATTAAATTCAAGTTCTCATAAGGCCCCTTTTCTCGTGATATTTTACTGGTCGTTTTATCATTCTGTGAAAGTTAAAAGTGAATTCGATGAAATATTGGGAATTCATTATGTTTACTAGAATATTTTAAAAAAAAAATCATATGGCCCCTTCTTACTTGATGGATTGTACCAAGTTCTGAAAAGAACCATTTAAGTATTTGTACAATCATTCTGTGAAATTTTGAAGTGATTCCGGTGAAATCAAGGGACATCATTGTGTTAACCAGAATATTTAAGAGAGTTTTTCATAAGGCCCCTTTTAATGTGACACTTGCCATAATAATGTTGTTTTGTAATATTTTTATAAGGTCCCTTTTCTTGTGTCACTTAACCAATCAGACCTAATTTACTAAGGAACAATCCAAATGATGGTTCAATCATTCTATTAAAGTTTGAAGAGATTCTGATAAAGACTGAGGGCATTGTTGTGTTTATGAGGATTTGGTAATAACTTTTCATACAGCCCCTTTTCCTATGATACTAGACAGAAAGAAACAATCCTTATGATGGTACAAACATTCTGTGAAAGTTTGAACAGAATCTGATGAAAACTGCAGACTTTATCTTCAAGTGTCAAATTTTTGAAATAAAATTTTCATAAGGCTCCTTTTCCTGTGATACTTGAAGGATCAGGTCTCATGTCAGCATCAACAATCGTGATTATTGTACAATGATTCTGTGAAGGTTTGAATAAAATCAAATGAAAGCTCTGGACTTGGTTACAAGGATTATAGATAAAATTCTCTAAAGTCCCCTTTTCCCATGATACTGGACAGATCACGCCTAATTTGAAAAGAAAGAATCCTTATGATGGAATAATCATTCTGTGAAAGTTTTAACAGAATCTGATGAAAACTGTTGACTTTATTGTGGTACAATGATTTTAAAATTAAATTTCATAATGCTCCTTTTCCTGTGATACTTGATGGATCAGGTCTAATGCAAACATCAATAATCATTATTATTGTACAATTATTCTGTGAATGTTCGAAGAAAATCCGATGAAAGCTCTGGACTTGGTAACAAGGATTTATAAATGAAATTTTCATAAGGCCCCTTTTCCTGTGCTTCTTGACAGTTCAAACGCTGTTATGAAAAGAATGATAGTTATGACCTTCCAATCATTCTGTGAAAGTTTCAACAAAATCTGATCAAAGCTGTGGGCTTTATTGTGTTAACAGGGTTTTATTAATTGAATTTTCATATAGCCCCTTTTCCCATGTTACTTGATGGATCTGAACCAATTCCAAAGGGAACTCTTCTTACAAAAGTATAATTATTCTGTTTGAGTATAAAGACAACCCAATCTCATCTGTTGACTTACAAGCATTAATTAAGATTTTTTTAATTGAATTTTCCTAAGGTCCCTTTTCCTATGTTTCTCAATGGATCAGACCCAATTTGAAAAACCCAATCCTTATGATGGTACAATCATTATGTGAAAGTTTGAAGTCAATCAGGTGAAATCTAGGGCCATTACGTGTTAACTAAGATTTTTTAATTAAATTTTCATCGGGCCCCTTTTCCCATGAAACTTGATGGATCAAACCTACTTCCGAAAGGAACAATCCATTTAATGTAATAATCATTCTGGGAATGTTTGACGAGAATTTGTTGAAAACTATGGACTCTATTGTGTTTACGAGGACTTTTTCAATCCAATTTATAATCGGGCCCCTTTTTCCCGTGGTCCTTGACTGATCATACCAAATTTTCAAAGGAACAATTCTTATGATGGTACAATCATTCTGTGAAAGTTTGAAGTCAATCAGATGAAAACTGTGGACTCTAGAGTGCTAACAAAGATCTTTGAATTAAATTTCAATAAGGCCCCTTTTCCTATGTTTCTTGAGGAATCATATCCTATTCCAAAAGGTACAATCCTTATGATGTTACAATCATCCTGTGAAAGTTTGAAGAGAATTTGTTGTAAATTGTTGGCTCTAGATTATTAATGAGATTTTTTTATTAAACATTTCATTAGGACCCTTTTTCCTGTGTTTCTTGAAGGATCATACCAAATTTCAAAAGGAATAATCCTTATGATAGTACAATCATTCTGTGAAAGTTTGAAGGGAATCCGATGAAAACTATTGACTCCAGAGTGTTAACAAGAATTTTTTAATTAAATTTTCATAAGGCCCCTTTTCCCCTGTTTCATGACAGATCAGACCCATTTTCGAAAGGAACGATCCTTATGATTGTACAATCTTTCTGAGAAAGTTTGAAGAGAATCCGATGAAAACTGTGGACTCTATTGTGTAAACGAGGATTTTTAATGGAGTTTTTAATTGAATTTTCATAAGGCCCCTTTTCCCATGTTTCTTGACGGATCATACCCAATTTCAAAGGAACGATCCTTATGTTGGTACAATCATTCTGTAAAAGTTTGAAGAGAATCCAATGAAAACTGTGGACTCTATCGCGTAAACGAGGATTTTTAATGGAATTTTCATAAGGCCCCTTTTCCAGTGTTTCTTGATGGATCATACCCATTTTCGAAAGGAACGATCCTTATGTAGGTACAATCATTCTGAAAAAGTTTGAAGAGAATCCAATGAAAACTGTGGACTCTATCGCGTAAACGAGGATTTTTAATTGAATTTTTGATGAATTTTCATAAGGCCCCTTTTCCCATGTTTCTTGATGGATCATACCCATTTTCGAAAGGAACGATCCTTATGTTGGTACAATCATTCTGTGAAAGTTTGAAGAGAATCTGATGAGAACTGTGGACTCTATTGCGTAAACGAGGATTTTTAATGGAGTTTTTAATTGAATTTTCATAAGGCCCCTTTTCCCATGTTTCTTGACGGATCATACCCATTTTCGAAAGAACGTTCCTTATGATGGTACAATCATTCTGTAAAAGTTTGAAGAGAATCCAATGAAAACTGTGGACTCTATCGCGTAAACGAGGATTTTTAATTGAATTTTAAATTATATTTTCATAAGGCCCCTTTTCCCGTGTTTTTTGACAGATCATACCCATTTTCGAAAGGAACAATCCTTATGATGGTACAATCATTCTGTGAAAGTTTGAAGGGAATCCGATGAAAACTGTGGACTTTATCCCGTAAACGAGGATTTTTTAATTAAATTTTCATAAGGCCCCTTTTCCCGTGTTTCTTGACGGATCATACCCATTTTCGAAAGGAACGATCCTTATGATGGTACAATCATTCTGAGAAAGTTTGGAGAGAATCCGAAGAAAACTGTGGACTCTATCACGTAAATGAGGATTTTTTATTGAATTTTTAATTAAATTTTCATAAGGCCCCTTTTCCCGTGTTTCTTGACGGATCATACCCTATCGAAAGGAAAGATCCTTATGTTGGTACAATCATTCTGTGAAAGATTGAAGAGAATCTGATGAAAACTGTGGACTTAATCCCGTAAATGAAGATTTTTTAATTAAATTTTCATAAGGCCCCTTTTCCCGTGTTTCTTGACGGATCATACCCATTTTCGAAAGGAACGATCCATATGATGGTAAAATCATTCTGAGAAAGTTTGAAGAGAATCCAATGAAAACTGTGGACTCTATTGCGTAAATGAGGATTTTTTATTGAATTTTTAATTAAATTTTCATAAGGCCCCTTTTCCTGTGTTTCTTGACGGATCATACCCATTTTTGAAAGGAACAATCCTTATGATGGTACAATCATTCTGTGAAAGTTTGAAGAGAATCCAATGAAAACTGTGGACTTTTTCGCGTAAATGAAGATTTTTTAATTAAGTTTTAATTAGGCCCTTTTTCCCGTGTTTCTTGACAGATCGGACCCATTTTCGAAAGGAGCGATCCTTATGATGGTACAATCATTCTGTGAAAGTTTGAAGAGAATCTGATGAAAACTGTGGACTTTTTCGCGTAAACAAGGAAAGTTAAACGGACGGACGGATGGACGCACGGACGCGAAAAAGCCATCGCTATAGCTCTAGTGGCCTTCGGCCAGTAGAGCTAAAAAGTGGTTGATTTGAATTTATACATTATTTAACTGGAGAATCCTAAATCCCATGTTGCTGGAACATCCAACAATATAGGATTTGGTTTCTATTAACTTTTTTAGCGAACATGTCCACTTCTTAACCCATTCCCACTCGGTGACGCTTTTGGACGCCCCCACGGAAAAAAACTTTTAAAAACATTTTGGAAAATGCAGAAATTGCTTGTTACAAGCAATTTCTTCAATTTTCCACAATGTTTTCTACCCAGAAAGTTGAAAAAATCCAAAAGATCATTAACTTTAGATTGTTGTCTGCAATTTTTGAGTTTAGAGCTTCCAATCAAACTCAAACCGTCATATATTAGCACATATAAGCCCAACAAAAATAAATAATTACTTCATAAAAGAAGTCCAGGCATAGACAAACTTCAAATGATCCAATCCATTCTTTCGAGTGTAAAAAACCCTCAGTTTTATCGCCCATTTTGATGAGAGCCATTTGTATATCATCTAAGCTAGGCACATTTGCAGTCTGGGAAACACCTTTTTGATGTCTGATCCAGGAACACAAACTCTGTAAAGTTCTATATCCACAACCCCATCCCTGTAAAATTAACACCACAAGCATTAACTATGAAATGATATCTCCTGCCTAAGTGGGTTCTAATTCCTAACACTGACCATTTGACCATGGCAAAATAATAAGCTAGACTATCACCAAATTAATTAATACCCCCCCCAACACTCTTTGTCACAGAATAAACAATGTGTATCATTGAAACCTTTCTTCCACAAAGGGCCAAACCTCCAAGAAAGGTAAACCATAATAAGACGTTCATACTTTTTCTTGATACTGCTTGTGTGAAATTTAAGTCATATCCACCTAATTTGTTTGTTTGCTTGAATAGGGTTTAACACAGCTTTTAACAATTTCTCAGTCATATCACGGGGTTTGAGCACCTAACAGTGGATTCCTGGTATATTTTGCACCAGTACCACCATTACATCTTTTCCTAGCCTCCAGATACTGCTGGGGAACAAACTCACGACACCCCATAATTGAAGATTGGGAGTCTGATGCCTCCAACTGCAATATAATAACGGCCTATATCCAATTTGTAGTTCAGTTGTTTAGTAGAAAACTAGTAGATGCTGAGAAAGCGATTAGAAAAGTCTTTAAAAAGTAAATTGACCATAAAGTTCTGAGATAGTATATGCACATCTCTCCTTGATACTAAGTCTATCCATTCAAAAGCTTTGGCCAATTTTAATGTTTCCTTTTTAGATGTACATATCCTTGAAAAGTGACATAGACACTTTGATGAGACTGAACTTAGAAGTTACGGACAGGTCTTGCCATTACGAATCTTGGTATGAAATGTGAAGACTGTACCAGTCTAATGATTCAAAAGTTACAATCTACATATATGTACTTTGAGGTTTTCATTTTGGATATACATGATGACCTTGAAAAGTATATCTGAACATAGAGCTTACAGAAAGGTCATGCCACAATGCACTACAAAGAAGGTTCATGTGAAATATCAATACCCTATCTCTTGCCATTAAAAGGTACCACCTATATTAAAGTTTACATTTTCAGAGAGCAAATAGCTATCCTTTGGCATTTCTCGTAAACAAATTGCCGTGGGACAAACAAATTCTGAACTACTCTCAATAGTTAGGGGAAAACAGGAAATTAAGACGAACAACAATCAAACATTCTCTCAATTCAAGTATGTCGTCATACAGAATGCATTTGCCTGTTCATCGGATATTTGACATGTGAAATACATGTAATAAGGCTCCTATCATTATTCAAAAGTTATGACCAATGAAACGATTTATATCTTCCATGGATTTCGCTATGAAAAATTACCTTGACCTTGTTTGCTACCTAATACAGAAATTTCTTGTCATAAACAATACTCATGTAATAAATGAACGATCTTTCAAAAGTTATGGGAAGAGTTAAAGACTTGCAAACAAGCAGACAAAAATCAGTTATACTCTCAGATTGCTTCCAAGTAATTATTTCCAAACTGCTTTGTGACCGGCCAGTCAAGAAATTGCCCTCCAATAAAGCATTAGGAAGGAGCTTGCAATATGTTAGCTGTGATAATGTAGCCGTGACTTTCTAAAAATCTGTCACAGCTAAAGCAAACAAGTGCACTGGATATTTTATATTGCCTTTTTACCATCGTAAATATCACTGAAAGCATCCTCTCCAACAGATTAGGAGAGTGCTAATTGTTATAGAAGCTAGCAACACATAACTTTGATCAACATTATCAACACACCATATGCAAATAAATAACAGTATCAGAACATGGAAACAAATGTAGCAGGAGCACATATTTACCTGATGCACTGACTTCTGCTTGTTACCTGGGTGAAACTAGGACCAAAAATCAGTGCTTCCCCCCCCCCGTTCCATTTTCACATAATACAGAAATAAAGTAAAGCAGCTTATAATAAGTGTAACCAGCCTTGTCAGGTTGAAAGAATATATTTTGTTAGCTTAGTATAAAAACACCATAGGTGTCTATACTTTGTATAGACATTTATGATGTTTTTGCACTAAGCCATCCACCTAGCATTAAAACCTATAAATTCTAGTTTTACATACATGTATTTGTTTAACCTTAAAGGGAGGTATTGATGCTTCTGAAACCATAATATGAAAAAAATCTCAAACTCCCCAAAATACGCTCCAACAAACATTTAATACCTAAATATGAGTCTGATATTGACTTCATGATAATCTGATAGGCTTAGTGTGGCTTTTTGTGTTTATCTAGGAAAGGTTCAGAAAAAATCCACGTTATGTTTAGAAATCACTGCATTCGATTGTTGACACTACACAACCTCATTTGCTTAAGACCTAAATTCAACAGAAGATAACTAAGTGACACAATGAACGTCCTGAATTATGTAACATCAAGGGGTTAGCTCAAAACTATGGTAAACATTTTTATTTATAACCCTTACAACAATTTTTGCCTGATTTTTACAGAATTAAAAACCGGCTAGCAAACATTACTCCTGATGATGTCATGATATTTATTTGAGCAAATTCAAATTGAATGCGCGACTCCAAGGGTTATGCACATCATGTGGATGTCCCATAATTCATTGCAACTGGCTTGGTGTAACCTTAAAATAGATTAAAAGCCTATGCAGACTAATAGGGAAACATCCTGATTAATTTTCATAAATGACCTCTGATTTTTGCAAATCTATTGTCTAGATTATAGTTTTGAAATAATATACGAGAGGGAATAAAAACAAGAGGGCTGAAATGGCCCTTAATCACTGAACCAAGACTAATTTCTCCAAATCTGATAAGGCCAGACCTGCAATGCCCGAAATTTTTTAGAATCAAATTTCCTGATTAATTGAATGGGGTTTTATAAATGCCACTATTAACCGTATTTCAGTCATATTGCGGCCGCTGGAGCACCTAACAATGGATTCCTGTTATTTCTCACATCATTACTACTACCTCATCCTTTCCTAGCCTCCACCTGCTATCCATCTTAGGTTTACGATTTGTGAGAGACAAATGTCACGATCAAGTTTTGAAAAAGGTTGCCCTAAGATCATTCCTGTCAAGTATAGTCCAAAATGGCCAAATGATTGATTTAGGAGAAGATATTTAAGAAATATTTTATGATTACTCTAAGTCTGAGCTATTATACCCAGCGGGATAATTTACTACATGTATTCAATTGAAATAGACACAAGTATAATAACCACTGCTTCATTTGACATTGACACTGCTTAACCCTTTCTGATTTTTAAAATTTTAGACTGTTCCAAATTAAAAAAGGTTGATGGCGACAAAGCAAATTTGATACATTATTTGAAATGAAAAATCCTATATGGTAGAAATTATTTTGTGAAAAGAAGAAATTGCTTGTTGCAATCAAATTCTTCTTTTTCCACAATGTTTTCTCAAGTATAAAATCCCAGAGGCATAAAATCCAGGGTTTGAATAGAAAAGGGTTAATAAGATACATTTCCTTAGTCTCCAAGAAGTATTTCAAAATTGCTAGACCAGCAATCTGAGGTGAATTTACAGCTAGGCTATTGTACGGCCTCTTCCTGAGAATTGGGGTCAAAAAGGCCCAGTGACAAAAAGGCCCAGTGTACTAAAAGGCCCAGTGTCAGAAAGGCCTGGTCCAAAAAGGACGTGATCTAAAAAGGCCCAGTCCAAAAAGGCCCACTTTTACAACTGACCAAAAAGGCCTAGTCAAAAAAGGCCCACTATATACAAATATAGCAAGTCGATATAATTTTCTTTTACTTAACTTATAAAAGAATTGTATAATTATTAAGAAGTGCATATATTTCAGTATGCACTTACTTAAGTAATCCTTTCCCTGACAACCATATGATAATGTACAATGTAGAAAGAATTATTGAAATGTTATTAACAACACCTTGATTTCTCAAAGAATCCTGTTATGACAGAAAACTATTTTGAGAAATAGAGAAAATGCTTTTCAGAGGCAATAATACTTTCATGATTATACTTGGTTCTTTATGCCAACGCCTTTCAACACACTTAATAAATGTATTCACATAAAACTGTCTTTTTATAACTGATTATTGAAAAGTGTTTGATTCTATAATGACCATTTTAGGTCAGTTTGAAAATAAAACAAAAGAAATACAATTGTTATATTCAAAATAGCCCCCCTTCTCTATAAAATTTCAGGTTCCATCAAATCGGACAACACAGAAAAGGCGAATATTCTAAATCAACAGTTCCAATCAGTCTTCACTCCAATGACACCAATTTCTTTGGCTCAGTTCTGCCTTTCATCTATAAGACAAAATGTATTTTCTTCCTCTTTCAGCAAATACCCAGTTATGCTGAACATTACTATTTGCACCAGTGGAGTACAAAAACTTATTTCAAACCTGAAACCAGACAAAGCAGCAGGACCAGACAACATCAAACCTCTTGTACTAAAAAAAATATGTTATCAAATTTCCCCGATCTTACAAATTCTCTTTCAGAAATCCCTAGACACAGGCACTCTTCCCCAGGTTTGGACAAAAGCAAACGTGACTCCACTCTTCAAGAAAGGAAACAAAGAAGATCCTGCAAATTACAGACCTATATTTTTAACATGTATATTGTGTAGAGTTCTAGAACATATTGCAGCCTCAAATCTAACTGAACATTTTGACAATAATAATATCCTTTATGACTTGCAGCATGTTTTTAGAGAAAGGCTTTCATGCGAAACCCAGCTACTTCAACTGACCGACCATCTTGCCAGAAACCTGGCTAAAGGAAAACAAACTGATCTAGTTTTGTTAGACTTCAGCAAGGCTTTTGACAAAGTTAGCCACTTAAGACTTTTGTATAAATTGCAGGAACATGGTGTTAACAATGCTACCCTTCTGTGGATTAAATCTTTTCTAATAGGCAGAACACAAAAAGTAGTCTTAGAAGGTGGATGCTCATGATCAGAAGTACCAGTCACGTCTGGAGTACCTCAGGGATCTGTACTTGGCCCTCTTTTGTTTCTTTTGTATATAAATGACCTTCCTAATAACATCTCATCCCAAGTTCGTTTGTTTGCAGATGACAATGCCGTTTACTTAGCTATAAACAACAGGCAAAACTGTTTGACCCTACAAGAAGATCTAGACAAGTTAATGCAGTGGGAGAAAAAGTGGGAAATGGAGTTTAACCCCAGCAAATGCATTGTCCTAAATATTACTAAAAAGAAGATAAAGATTTCCTTTGATTACAGGTTACATGGACAGTACTAGAGACTGTGAACAATGCCAAATACCTAGGAGTTACAATATATCTGGTTCTGAGCTCTTTCCTGAAAAAACAGATTGACAATATAACATCAAATGATAATAAAACTTTAGGTTTTCTCCGCAGAAACATCCAGACCAAAAATAAGAAGATCAGAGAAATAGCCTATAAAACTTTAGAGATACACCAGGTAGAATAGACATCAACAGTTTGGAGCCCCTACACAAAAATCTATATCAACAAAGTGGAAAAAGTACAACGTAGAGTGGCAAGATGGGTTCAAAATAATTTCTCTTATTATGACAGTGTTACCTGCATGCAGAAGGAGCTTGGCTGGGAAACTCTTCAATACAGACGAGACATTTCCAAAGTCACCATGTTTTATAAAATCGTTAATAATTTTGTTCAAGTGCCAGTACCAGCTTATCTTGAAAGACCAGTGAGGACCACCCGACATATGCACACAGCATCTTTCACACAGATCCACACAATGCAGCCTACTTTAAATATTCCTTTTTTCCCTACACAGTGATACTATTCTGGAACAGCCTACCAGAAACAACTGTACAGCAACCTGATATTGCAGCGTTCAAAAAGAGTCTCGACTCTTTTCAGATAGTGAGCCGACCCTGAATGACCAAAATATGTTTTATCAGCTCTTTTAATCTAACACTCACAATACTTTAAAATTTTGCATCCTAACAAATGTCTAACAGTTTTTATTCACAGTGATACTATTCTGGAACAGCCTACCAGAAACAACTGTACAGCAACCTGATATTGCAGCGTTCAAAAAGAGTCTCGACTCTTTTCAGATAGTGAGCCGTCCCTGAATGACCAAAATATGTTTTATCAGCTCTTTTAATCTAACACTCACAATACTTTAAAATTTTGCATCCTAACAAATGTCTAACAGTTTTTTTTCCAGCACAGACGCGCACCTGCCAGTAATACCCGAAAGGGGAGTTGGGCAGTATATATATATATATATATATAGATAGAAATATTGTCAAATATTAGGATTCGTTGGGGTGCCTTTTTGGTCAGATTTAATTATGGGCCTTTCTGGACTGGGCCTTTTTGGTGCTAAATCATAATCTTATAATAGGCATGATAAAACATTGTTTCATAAATTTTCTTAACAGTATTAACAGATACATAACAAGTGCATTAAATCCCCTCTTTCAATGGTCGCAAAAAACTGACGGACGAAAAATCTTAGTCACGAAAACGGTGCTTTTACAGATCCTACCCGGTCGTCCTTTCCATCACAGCCGTAATGATAGTAATCATATGAACCTTTAACCACGGATATATTATTACTGAATGACAATATACTGGGCTCTCTGTGGATATTTTCTAACAGACTTGACATATTTTAGGAAATCTCAACATCTTCAGCTGGAGGTTGATTTGTCTTGTCACGTGACACGATATTCTCAAAATGGCGACGACGGTACGTTTGAACTTTTTATTATTATTATTTTCTGATATATTTCTTATTATTGTCCACCATTTAACCGTCGTTTTATTGATTGATAAACTAATTTAATACAGAATGCACAAATATTCTAAAACAAGGCTCACCTGACCATGGTAACCAGCGATTTGCCTAACGAAGACCTTTCTCTGCCTCTGATAGCTTTTTAAAACATTGTCCATTTCATGTATTTGACATCAAAAGGGCAAGCAAACCTCGAAACTGCGGCTTTAAGTAGCTGCAGATACAGATGTCTGGCCATCAAAGAGATTTTCTTTTTATTAGTACTATCCTTGGGTTCAGTATAGACTGTTGCCACAAAGTTTTACGGTATGGTAGATGAGCCATAGGTTAAATGCACAATCTGTACAATTTTTCAGCAATATGAACATTCTCCATGTAAACCACCATTGATGCTTTAATCACTGGAATTAGAACCTAGACGGAATAAGCCTTACTCCTTACCCTTATTAGTTTTTATTTTTATATTTATTGTCATGCATTATCTAGGTAACCGGACAATAGGCCCTCCTGACAATATCCCCTTCTATGTTTTTTGACATGGCGGACATTTCCCCTTCCTAGATTTAATAGGGCGGACATTAGCCCCTTCGCCATTCTGATAGGGCGGACAAAATCCCCTTCCTAATATCAACAGGGCGGACATTATCCCCTTCATTGTTTTACTACTGCGGACAAAAGCCCCTTTCTAAAATATACCCCATGCAGACAATTCATGGTTCCTGGATTGGTTATAATTCCGGTATTTTACCTGAAAATCAGTCAAAGATTGTAAAAATTATAATAACAATAAATGATACACTCTGATTCTACTGGTGACTGATCAGGGTTTTCACTAGTAACTTTAAGTCAAGTCATTGACCCTTGGGCCAAAATTTTCAAGAGTCAAAATTGAAACCCATAGAGTCAAAATGCGGTACCCCTTCCCCAGTAGTATTTTAGAAAAAAAGTATTATGATAGATAAAAAATAATAATAATAGTTATATGTTAAGATTTCATTGGGGAATGATTCCTCTAAAATAAACCCTGTCTTTCTCCAATCTGACAGTATTTTATTTTCAATAAGAGATAAATTTTAGGGAAAGTTTAGTATTATTCATGCATAAATTATAAGTTTGGATTAGTTTTAGAAACTCTCAAGAGTACTAAGAGGATCAAATTATTCTCATTTTTCATAAAAAGAAGTGCGAATTTTACCCACAAAAACTCATGACATTATTAACCAACATTTTCTTTCATTTAATTTTACTTCTTGGTTATATTTGGTGAGGTTTTGGATAAAATTATTATCAATTAAGTAAATTAAGTAGGATCAGAACTCTGAAAAGGGATTTCAACATTAATTTCACAGATGTAAAATACCCGTGAATTAAGATCGCTGATGTATGTCCATCACTAGAGAGTTAATTACAGATGAAGCTAGGGTGTATATTTTCATTGTCACTTAACCATTTTCCAATAATTTTGCGCACTTTTGATGACCCTTGACGCATGGCTGCTAATTTTCGAGATTCAAAATGACCCACAGTGACAAATTTTGCGCGTCAAAATTGCTTCTTTATGAATTTCTGTGCGTCAAAACCCGAGGTCTCGGGTCAAACGAAAACCCTGCTGATATGTTGTAAAAACAACTCATACAAAATCATAGCTGCGATGTTTCGGTCTCATACCAACACCATGTATAAAAAGAGAATAAAATAAGATCATGTGGAAAGGGTAATAATTTAGCTAATATTCAGCATGTTCTAGTTTGTTAAGTCAGATTTATTTCTTCGAGTGTCAGGAAGGACAACATATTTCCAGATGGCTTTGAATAGTAAAAAGTTAACACGAGGTTCATTTTAAAGAAACATGGTGGTAAAGAGGGACAAGCTCCTCTTTGCCTTTTCCATGACCATTTCTAGATACAGATTTTATGGAGTTGCTCGCATAGAAATTTGCAAAAGTATTTAGTTAAAAATTGAGCAACGGTTTATTATTCAATAAAAAAAGAGTAAAATTTATATTAATCTGGGCTTATTGTTTTTTTCGTTACTTAAGTCCGAAGAAACTTAGTACAGTTTTACTAAGGGGATAATTTCTGCTGATCGAGGGGATGATGTCCGCCATGTTACAGGGTTTTCATTAGTACCCAAAAGTCAAGAGTCATTGACCCTTGGGTCAAAATTTTCAAGAGTCAAAATTGAAATCCAAAGAGTCAAAATGCATAATTCCCCCCCCCCCCCCCCCCGCTAATAGTGATTCAGAAAATAATGATAATTGAGAGAGAAAATATATTTTAAATTTGTTGTATTTTTTTTTTTTTTTTTTTGCAATGGTTAGATTGGAATTTTTTTCCAATCTGACAGTATTATATTTCAATACAAGATAAATTTAAGGTAAATTAAATATTAATGCATATATTATAAGTTTGAATCAGTTTTAGTAAATCTCATGAATACTAAAAGGATCAAATTATTCCTATTTTTCATAAAATAAAGTGCTGACTTTATCCGCGAAAACCCATGACATTTTTGAGCAGCATTTTCTTGATTTCATTTCACTTCTTGGTTATATTTTGTGAGGTTTGTTATAAAAGTATAAACAAATTAGTAAATTTCAGTAGCATTAGAACTCTGAAAAGGGGTTTCATCATTAATTTTACAGGTTTGATGTACCTGTCAATTACGATCGTCGATGCATGTCCATCACTCGAAAGTGTTAATTACTAATCAAGCTTGACGTTATCAATGATGAGGTGTATATTTTGATAATCTATTAACCATTTTCCAATAATGGGTCAACTCCACTCCGGAATTACTTCCGGGTGGTTGTACCCTAAAGTAGTCCATTAAGAAAATTTGATCTCCTCCTTTTGTCATGCTGTTTTAACGTTTAATCAACAGCAAGTTGCTTGATGTTAGGTTCTACAGAGTGAGAGATCACTGCTGTATGTCATGCATGTGATTCAAAGCTTTAATCAGGGAACTATTTCCTTGTAGAAACTGACATTTGAAGGTGGTATCCTACAAGACTTTCACTTCCGAGCCTAAACAATTTCATGGGTTGATGTGCAGAATGAAGATTTGCGAAAAACTTTAACCCTAATGATACCATTTTCCTGGCCTGTAATTCAAGATCAAAGACTGCTCTTTAAGACGGACTAAGATTTAAGGCCCAACGAAACTTTTGGGAGGAGCTACAGATTGTGAAAGTGGGCCCTTTTTGCTCTTTATTTAATGAGGCAAAAACGGACAGGAGTGTAACCTATATGAAGCAAGGGGGATTATACAAAAACGGTGATATTGGCCGTATTTTTGTGAATTTTCTTTTCAAACTTTGAACATTAATAGAATAGATAGTGTAGAATTGGATTTTAATAAAATTCTTTTACGGTAAGTGAAATTTTAATTTAAATTTTTTAAAAAACTTTTAAATTTCAGTTTTCACCCTATTTGCAATACTCTGATCCCCCAGAATGCATCAATTTTGGCCAATGTTGTCATAAAAGCTCGTCTGCACCTCTTGTTACCCCTGGATAGTACTTCAAATGACAACAATTCACCACTAGACGGCCAGCCTTGGGCTAACATTGCGCTTCATCAGTATTTACTCTGTTTCCGCTAGCATCAAGCCTCATCAGTGGTGTTGCTTTCCACCAGACAGAAATTGCTGTCATCTCTCATCCCATCTTGTTTTCTGTTTACTAAATCTCTATCTGTTGTTCTTTCGCCTCTAGTTCACAATCTGTGCATCTGTGTATGTCATCATTGCCCATATACCCTGTTTCATTTCTGTTTTTCCTAGCCTCATGGTATTGAAATTCCATGACAGCTCTTCTTCTAAGATGCTTCTTTCTGTACCAGTCAGTTTTTCTGTATTTCTTGGTCTTCATTTGGCGTACTGAAATCTGTTTAAGATGCTTTTTACCCAAACTCAAAGCCCTGTTCCTGTTATATACTATATATTCTTTTTGACCGCTTTGTCAAAAGCGTCGTTTGAATGCAAATTTTTGGCCGAAAGCCTTCTTGTGAAGGTCCGGCTGAAGCTTACTCTTTTGCTGAGAGTAGCAGATGCTGCGCTGTTAAATGCTTCACACTTTTGTGTGGATGCCCTGGAACTCACACTGTAAATTGCACCTTCACTGAGTCTCATCTGCAAGATCACCTCTAACAATGCCTATATCATTCTCAGTCATTCAGAGATATGTTATCTTGGCAGGGCTGAGCAATTTTGAATAGGCATCCAAGCAGAAACTCCAATCACATAGAAGAGAATTAGTGGCACAGTTACTACAATTTACAGCGTAAGATTCCACGGTTTAGGCTCTTTTTAAGCGCAAGTCCTTCAATGTTTTGGATATATCACCCTGCCCCCTTCTTGCCATTTCTACAATGACAGTGTTACATTGCATTCTTATATCATATCACATCTTCCCATGTGCAGTCCGTCTAACGCTTTGTATTGAATGGAAAAATTCTTTCACTGAAGTGAACGTTACATACTTTTGGTTCTTGGCAAGCGGATAAACGGTTTGGATCGGCATGTCTCGTCACGTTCCATTCTTTGAGAGGGAGTTGTAAAAGTCCCGCATTCCAAGCTGCGACTTTGTGTCGCCATACGTGTGGTCATAGGTTATAGCTATTTTCTTTCGAAACATTGTGGTCTGCAGCAAAAATGATATTGGCCCTTTCATCCGTTTCTTATGAAAGTCCTGGGTGCTTCCTTCTTTTCAGTAGCTGAAATGTATTCCCTTTTTTGTAAAAGTAGTTTGCTGAAACTCTTCTAAGTCTTTCCCGTTTAACCAGGGTGAATTCAGTATTTTCTTGTAATGTGCAGATAATGAATGAGTAACTAATTTTGGTCAAGAGAGGCATATTTTCATCCTCTTTTATACCTACCCTGCCAATGTCACCCTCTCAGTCACATGACCAGAAAGGCATTGATTGGATTGGCTGCCAGCCTATGACACTCTTGAAATTAAGTTGATAAGCTTCTAAACCCTAACCCTATTTGGGTATATCCTGTAAAGAGCCCCTTTTCATTGTTTCATCATCAATGGTCCAGTGTTGGATTCAACAACTTCTTAACTTAAATCATCACAACAACAACAACAAGCAAAAGAGTGAACATTTCAGAAAATCTAATGTCTTTAACCCATTCCTGCACAATGACGCTTTCGGATGCCCCGAAGGGAAACAATTGGGAAAACATACATGTAGTTGAAAATGAAGAAATTGCTTGTAACAAGCAATTTCTTTATTTTCCACAATGTTTTCTTGACCTAGAAGGTTGAAAAAATATAATATTTCATGAGCTTTAGATTTATGAATTTAAAAACATTGTTGAAAATGAAGAAATTGCTTGTCACAAGCAATTTCTTCACTTTCCACAATGTTTTCTACCCAGAGACTTACTTTTTTTAAAAATTTCATACGTTTTAAATTGTCGTCTGTAAGTCCTTTCAATTTGGACCAGTTTAAAATTTTGCCATCTGGTAATGGGTTAACAAAAATACACTGCAGCTATATTAATTTGAAGGTGCCAAGGCCATTTCTGATATTTTAGTGTATGGGGTACCCTTTTTGAACACTGTCCTGTTAAGCCTATTTACCTTTTTTCTGTGTGTTTTTTTACTTAGACTTATTGTCAACATTCCAAATTTGTTACCAACACCAATTTAAAAGATTTTGTGTGTATTTTTGATAAATTTTTTAAAGATGATTTAACTTGGTTTAAAATTTAAATTGTATTTTTTTGGTCAATTTTGTACATTTCAAAAGCAATTTTTGACAAAGTCATCTTTTAAAGGGTTAGATTTGAAGAGAGTGTCATTTTTCTATAGGTCACTTTTTATTTCATGAAAATTCATCCATTATTACAAAAGTTATGACCATTTCTGTTGACCATAAGAAGAAGACCAAAACTGTCCCATTTTTGGGATAATTTAAGCAAAAGGGGCCTTGTACTAATTCTTCTGTCATTTCACTCCTAAGCCATATATTTGAAAAAAATAGAAATAGGGATTGTTGCAATTAGCATATGCATAGACTAATTGCAGTTTTGTCAAAATCAAAAGAAAAAAATGTCTTATATAGGGTCAACTCCACTCCGGAATTACTTCCGGGTGGTTGTACCCTAAAGTAGTCCATTAAGAAAATTTGATCTCCTCCTTTTGTCATGCTGTTTTAACGTTTAATCAACAGCAAGTTGCTTGATGTTAGGTTCTACAGAGTGAGAGATCACTGCTGTATGTCATGCATGTGATTCAAAGCTTTAATCAGGTAACTATTTCCTTGTAGAAACTGACATTTGAAGGTGGTATCCTACAAGACTTTCACTTCCGAGCCTAAACAATTTCATGGGTTGATGTGCAGAATGAAGATTTGCGAAAAACTTTATCCCTAATGATACCATTTTCCTGGCCTGTAATTCAAGATCAAAGACTGCTCTTTAAGACGGACTAAGATTTAAGGCCCAACGAAACTTTTGGGAGGAGCTACAGATTGTGAAAGTGGGCCCTTTTTGCTCTTTATTTAATGAGGCAAAAACGGACAGGAGTGTAACCTATATTTGGCACACTTATGATGACCCTTGACGCATGGCTGCTAATTTTCGAGAGTCAAAATGACGCACAGTGATAAATTTTCGAGCGTCAATATTGCTTCTTTTTTAATTTCTGTGCGTCAAAACCCGAGGTCTCGGGTCAAAAGGAAACCCTGTGTTAATATTAAGAGCCTGAGGGTTATTTTGTCCGCCCTGTCAGAAGGACAAAGGGGCTAATGTCCGCCTTGTTGAATTTAGGAAGGGGATAATGTCCGCCTTGTCGAAAAACATAGAAGGGGATTTTGTCCGGAGGGGCTATTGTCCTAGATTCGTTATCTAGAAGTGGGAAAAGCCATAGAGAGCCATATGGATGATTTGCCTTACTTTTCCCACAATATTTCTTAGTAAAATATTCATCAAGGCTATCTCATCATTGGAAAAGTGACATGACAATATTGCCTGACAGGACAATAACACCCAAATTTAGCAATACAATTTTAAAGTTAGGTATCCATGTTTTTTTTCATGTCACAGATGTTAATTATTTTCATTTCCTCTCATATAATAATAGAATACAATATTCTAAAATGCAGTTTTGCAAAAATCCGAGGTCGCTTATCAGAAAAAAGCAGGGTATTTCCCTAATAGCCTATGTTGGCTATTAATCTATTTTTAGATTAATCCGAGACAGTTGCAAAGAATATAGGATCATTCACATGGTGTGAATAACAAATGGAACCTTGCATTTAGATTAAAATATATCAAACCAACGTCATCGTTACGTCATCAGGAGTTATGTTTGCTAGCAGGTCTTTAATTCTGTAAAGATCAGTCCAAAATTGTCTTTAGCATTATTACGAATATAAATACTTACTGTAGTTTTGCCCTAACCCTTCCATGTGACATGATTTAGGACGTTGGCTGTTTCACTAGAAAATTTGTTACCTTCAGTTGACTTTTGGTCATATGCAAATGAGTTCATTCGACGTCGACATCCAAATCCATGATATCTAAACATAACCTGGATTTCCGCTGAACCTTTCCGATAACCACAAAACGCCACTTTAGGCATATAAGATTACCGCCAAGACAGTACCTGACACAACTTAAAGTATAAAATGTTTGTTTGAGTGTATTTTTCTGCATTTGGTAATTTTTTCTTACCCAGGTTTCAGAAACATCGATACCCCCCTTTAACAAAAGTGACAATTCCCAAGTGATGAGACACTGTAGATTTGTCGTCTGTTACTTCTTTCAGTTTGGAGGAGTCTAAAATTTTACCATGTGGTAATGGGTTAACTAGGGAGGGAGATTTTATTAGAAATAAAGTATAACAACGTTACATTGTATAATGCTGGTTTATTTTCAGAGTAATACGACTGCAGGCACTTCAAAGATGGGCAGTAAAAGTGATGACAGACTTAATAGACTTAAAGAACTACAGTTAAGAATGGTAGTTTAGTTTAATTTCTTTATAAGTAAGATATATACAGTAAAAACTCAGTAGTTTATAGATTCCATTCTTTAATGCTCCTCCAAGAAAAAACTTTGGAAAACAATATGGAGACTGAAGAATTTTCTTAATACATACATTATACAAGCTATTTTTTCAGTATTCACAATATCATCTAACCCAAAGGACAAAGATTTCTGGAATTTTATTACCTATAATTTTTAGTTTGGAACTTCTTTGAATTGGAATTTTGACCATTCTAAATAGTACAGGAATTGGTAAAAGTTATTCACAAAATATTTGTAATTGAGTAAGTTTGGATGTAGTAACAAAAATCTCAATTCATTAATCTGATATTTTAAGCTCATATATATTTTCATTCTTAGCTCCACTGGGCTGAAAGCCTGCAAGCTATTGTCCATTTTGCATCTGTGCATCCATCCGTAAACTTGTACTTTAACCCATTCCAACACAAGAAAATTTTAGACTGGTCCAAATTGAAAGAAGCTGCAGACGACAATTTAAATTTGATGGAATTTTAAATTTGTCAGTATTTTGGGATAGAAAACATTGTGGATAATGAAGAAATTGCTTGATACAAGCAATTTCTTCATTTTCTACAATGTTTTCCAAAGCTTTTTTTCTTGAGGGGCGTAAAAAGGAGGGCTTGAGTTGGAATGGGTTAAAAATATTCTTCCTAGAGAGTATTGAGCAGAATTCTACCAAATTTCACAGGAATGATCCTTGGGTGATCCTTCTTTACCAAATTCCTGACATTTTGGATGAAAAACATGGCTTTGATGTGCAATATATGGTGAAATCTTTGAAAATCTTACTTTGCACAAACCAGTTGATTGATTTTAACCAAATTTCACAGAAATGATACTCCCTTTAAAGCACTTGAATTGAATGGAAAACATGGCTTTTATATGCAGGGTTAATTTCCACATTTTGGAATATAATTGAATCCTTTCTTTAACCCTTTCCTGTTATACAAAATTTTAGACCTGTCAAAAATCAAAGGTTTTGCAGACGATAATCTAAAATTCCTTTTATTTGAAAAAACAACTATTCAGTAAAGTAGAAAATATTGAGGAAAAAGAAGAAAGTGCTGGTTACAAGCAATTTCTTCTTTTTAGCTCATCTTTCCCTTGAGGTATTTTGATTGTCCTCTGTCCGTGTGCGTCATCGGGCATGTGTCAACAATCTTAAAATGACATCTCCTCCCAAACTATTGGGGGGATTTTAACCAAAATTGGCAGAAATGTTCCTTGGGTGGTGTCCTTTATAATTGCTAAAAGGATTGAAAACTGTTCAAAACTCTAGTTGCCATCGCAACAAAAATCAAAATTTTATTAAAAACTTTAAAAACTATCTCCTCTTGACCCAGTAGGTGTAGAGCCTTGATATTTTGCATGAAGCATCAGTACAATGACCTCTTTCAGAATAGCTAAAATAATCACCCTCGGGTCTCCAGGGGCGGAGCCGTAGGGTGGTTGGGGCTTATATACTATATTATAGAAATAAAGAAGGATTCTTAAATCGACATCTCCTCCCAGACCATTGCGCGGATTTCAACCAAACTTGGCAGAAATGTTCCTTGGGTGGTGCCCTATGTAAATTGCTAAAAGAATTGAAATCAGTTAAAACCTTTTGTTGCCATGGTAACAAAACTGAAATTTTTAGATAATCTTTAAAAATTATCTCCTTCTGACCCAGAAGGCATAGAGTCTTGATATTTGGCATGAAGCATCAGTACATTGGCTTCTTTCAGAATTGTTATAATAACCACCCTGTACCCAGATCATGAAGTGCTCTTGGTGAGCTATTGTGATCGGTCATTTCCAGCGTACGTACATCAATCTGTCTGTCCATCCATTCTCAATTTACAAAAAAATCTTCACCTCTAAACTAGCCATTGAATTTCAACAAAACATGGCAGATGCTCTAGGCTAAAAGCTCACTTGAGAACAAAGTGCTCTGGATCTATTGTTATTTGCCATTGTCTGTCAATCCATCTGTATGTCTGTCTGTTTACAATAACAAAAAGATCTCTTCCTGAACTAACCATTGAACTTCACAGAAATGGTCCTTAGGTTATGCTCTTTCATGGCAACCAAGTGATTTTGGAGTTATTGCCCTTCATTATTTTAAAGACTTAGATTTTGTTTGAGGCTTATCTCTGTAAGTATAATAGCTATCAACTTAAACCTTAATAGGTGGATAGATCTCATTAGGAAGAAGTGCAGTGAACAAGAACAAAAACTCTTGCTTGCATAATTTTAGAATTATTGCCCTTTGTTATTGTTAAGACTTAGATTTTGACCTGGGCTTATCTCTGAAAGTATAATAGCTATCAATTTGAAACTTCATAGGTAGATAGATCTTATTGAGGAGAAGTAGAGTGAACAAGAATCACAAATCTTGCTTAAATAATTTTGGAGTTATTGCCCTTTGTTATTTTTAAGACATAGATTTTGTCTGGGGCATATGTCCTAAAGTATAAAAGCTATCAACTTGAAACATAATAGATTGACAGATCTCATTAGGGAGAAGTGCACTGCACAAGAATCACAACTCTTTCTTGCATAATTTAGAGTTATTGCCCTTTGTTGTTTGAAAGACTAAGATTTTGTCCGTAGCATATCTCTGAAAGTATAATAACTATCAACTTGAAAGTTCATGGGGGATAGATCTCATTGGGGAAGAGTGCAGTGCACAAGACCCACAACTCTTGCTTGCATATTTTTGAGTTATTGCCCTGTGTTGTTTTTAAGACTTAGATCTAGAGCACATCTCTGAAAGTATATTAGCTATTATCAAGCTCATTGACAAGAAATGCATTGCACAAGAAGCCTAAACCTAAATGGCTTCAGTTTACTCTCAAGCTTTTACGGCGGGGGATGGCCATGTCCGACATGGCTCTTGTTTTACATAGGAATATAGAAGAAAATCTTTTAAAATCTTCTCCTCCCAAACCATTAGGCCTAGAGCTGTAAAATTTGGTATATGTTATCATTTAATGACCTACCAAAATACTTCAAAGAATTACAGAGTACTGAAAATTAGCCCTTTTCTGTACAATCCTTTATTTTACATAGGAATAAAGAAGGTAATTTTGAAAATCTTCTTTTCCCAAACTTTTCCCAAACTATAAGGCCTATAGCTTTGATCTTTAGTCAGGGGTGTGGAATTCCTATGCCCAACTTGTCTAACATGGGCTTTTCTACCTGTGGGCAAGTACATTTTTCGAGGCAACTTGTCCGTGGACAAGTGAATATCAGGGCAAATCTTGGAATGGTTCTAAATAGATAGAAGAAATTTATGAGCGCAATGTTTGTATCTAAGGCTAGAAAATATTGTTTTTCGTGAAGGAAATGCTGATTTCTAGCATTTTATTCTTTAAAGAATAATGTTTTCTCAAATTTATCAGTTCTTCATCTTTTTACAGGCAAGTCGATTTTGATTCTGGACAAGTAGAAAATCACATTTTACTTGTCCATGGACAGGTAGAGAAAATCCGTTGGTATAAATCATCATCTATTGACCCTCTACCAAAATACTTCAAAGAATTACTGTACTCTGGAATTTAGCGCTATTTTCTGGCATCAAATAAATACCTTGAGTTTGAAGAGATCTTTAAAAATCTTCTTCTCAAAAAAATATGAGTATACCCGGTAGCTTTTATATTTTGTATATATCATACAGCCTTGAGCCATCATACTCAGGGGAGCGATATAGGACCATCATGGTCATCTTGTTATTGTTTACTCATTCAGAATGAAGCAAGGAAAATGAATCATCAAGAAGTTGTAGAAGAAGACAGAAGGAAAAAACTTCCATCTAATTTTGAACAAAAAAGAAAGTTTGTTGAGTGGGAAGAACAAGAAGAAAAGAAAAGAAAGGTGAGATTTTATTTCATTGAAAAAATCCCTAGGGTTCCATACGGTATTGTCAAAATATGGACCATTAGAAATGTGTTATTTAAGAAAACAATATGAGACCTCTTTTGCAGTTGTTATTTTACAACCAGGAGGTACTCCATGTTAGGAAAACATGGTGAAAAAGAAGAGATTACTTATAAAAAGAATTTCCTCTTTTACTTCAAGGTTTCTAACCTACAGAATGTTCTACTTTTTCAGATTACTTAAACCCTTTCCAGTACAATCCAGTACAAACTGTGATTTTTCTGTCACTATGAGTTTGTACTTGAGAAAACATTTTGGAAAAAGAATGAAATGCTTGTAACACACTATTTCTTCTTTTCCCACAATTTTTGCTACCACATAGGATGGTTTCATTTCAAATTGCATCCAAAGTGAGGGATTTCCATTGTTGTCTGCAGCCTTTTTCAATTTGGACAAGTTTAAAATTTCAAAAGACTGAAAAGGGTTAACTTTGACTTACTACAATGTATTTGCATCTTCTTTGAAATTTGTTATAATCTTTCATTTTGTTGCTGAAGACGTACCAAAATATTTTGGATTGAAACAGTGTCATATGGTGTAGAAAAAATAGTGAGAAAAGGAGCAATTGCTAGGTGTAAACAATTTCTGAAGGGGTAAAAAAAACCAACAAGGTCAAATCATGAGTATGAATTTTAACCCTTGTTACGTTGAACCAGTTATATTCCTGTTTTGGCAGGAGTGGTAGACAAAGATCAGCCTGCACATAAGTGCAGTCTGATCTTAGTCTACACCTCCTGTCTATCCATTTCAAACCAGAATTGTTGATGGAATTAATTTCCAAAAGAGGTATTGATGATTGAACAACATGTAATACCAGTGCTTTCAGCCATTTAATTTTAATGCAATTTGGGGAAAAAATTCAGCATGGCAAGGGTTAATATTTAAGTGCAAAATGACCTTTTCTTGTAAAGTTAGATATCTTGAATTTTTGTGTGCCTCCCCTTCAGAAAATCGGGGGTGTATTGTTATACTGTTGTGTATCTTCAGTTCTATCTCTCTTGACAAAAAAAAATAAAAAAAATTATTCAATTGACCAATCGCTGGCCCTGCCCAATGACTTCCTAGGCTCCGCCCATTAACTCAGACAGGAAGTTCTGCTTCGAATTTCAGTGGCGTTATTTTGCAAAATTTATGGCCAGTAGCATGTAACAAAAAAGTAAAATGCTTGGTTGGTGACCAAAACGTCGTAACTACAGCTTGAATAAGCTGTACTTACGACATTTAAGTAGCTTAACCAACAATAAGGAAAACAAAATACAAGCAATTTCTTCATTATCGACAATGTTTTCCAATGCTTTTTTCTTGAGGAGCGTAAATACTGATTTTGAAGTCTCTGGACAAGGTCAAAGTCATCAGTTGAAATCAAACGTCTTTAATTTGATGACTCAACTTTGATTTTGATACACTATTTTAGGAATGTGAAGCTAAAGGTGAAGATTATGACAGAGTCAAACTGTTAGAGTTAGGTGCTGATGAAGCAGAAAGATGGGAGAAAAAGAAAAAGAAGAAAAATCCAGACCCAGGATTCTCAGGTATTAACCCATTCCCAAAAAATGACACGTTTTGATGCCCACCTCCCACCTCCAACCCAAGAAAAAAGCTTTGAAAAACATTATGGAAAATGAAGAAATTGCTTGTAACTTGCAATTTCTTTATTATCCACAATGTTTTCCACCCAACAAGGCAAAAAATCCAAATATTTCATCCACCAAAATTTGTTGTCTGCAACATCTTTGAATTTGGACCAATCTAAAATTTGAAGTCTGGTAATTGATTAATTAACAACCAGTCTTATTTCGAAGAATTCTAAAATTCCATATCAAGGGTACTAACTTGAGGAGACATATATCTTATCAAATCAGAGCCTTTATGATTTTTTTATTATATATTATAATATATATTTACTTGTTGAACCATTATCAGACTTTAAAATGTCAGACTCGTCCATATTTTAAGATGTTGCAGACAACAACTTTTAACCCATTACAAGCAATTTCTCCTTTTCCCACAATATTTTCTACCACATAGGATGGTCAGATTTCAAATTGCATGCATATGTCATTGTTGTCTGAAACCTCTTTCAAATTGGACCAGTCTAAAATTTCATAAAACAGGAAAGGGTTATTTGATGAAATTTAAAATGTTTTTGTTTATTGGGCGAGAAAACATTGTTGAAAATAGAGTATTGACTTGTATGATTAACAATTTCTTCATTTTCCACAATGTTTTCAAAAGTATTTTTCTTGGGGGGCCAAAAAGTGTCATTGTGTTGGAATAAGTTAAACATTTCATAATTTATGACTGCAATTATAACCATTTCATTGATCTATCATTTTGCAATCAAGTTTGATTCCTGGGCCTTGTAAATAGTTTTTGCTATTTGATTTGATATCAGCAAAAACTTGTAAAGGATTTTAAAAAGAGAATTTTAAAAGAAACAGCAAACCCATGTTAGAAGAATACACAAATGATTGAAGGAAAACTTATATCCAATGATCTTTTAGCAGTAGGAAACTATCAGGATGAGGAAATTATCTCATAAAATTTTTCAGACTGTTCAAAATTGAAAGGAGTTGCAGACAATAATTTAAAATTTATGAAATTTTATATAATTTGAGCTTTTTGTATTGAAAACAATATGCTAAATGAAGAAATTGCTTGTTTCAAGCAATTCTTTTATTTGCACAATGTATTTCAAACTGTTTTTCTTTAGGGGTGATCAAAAGTGTCACTGTGCGGAAATGGACTAAAGGATAAGTTAACCTAATTTGTTATTAACAGAGTTCACTGTATTATTGAAAATGCTTTAAATAAAGTTATTTTCTGTCTTAGATTATGAAGCAGCTACCTACAGACAATATCAGAGAAACACAAAGAACATGAAACCAGATCTACAAGACTATCATAGACAGAAAGATAAAATGTGAGTAAACAAAGATAAACATTACTTGATATTGCTCCTCATTTTTGCACCATGTTTTTCTTCAGTTTAAGAATTAAAATTTGGTTTTACAATTGACATCGGACCTGGATTAGAGATAATGTCCTGAATTTGTCACTCTGATGTTTTTCTGCAGTCACAGGATAAAGGGTTTGACCATCAAGTATGTATTCTCTCCCCAAAAAGTCTTTAAAATACTCTGGGATAAAATTGAATACACAAGCAGTTTTCTGAAATATCTCCATGACCACCAATGCAAAAGGACAATTTACGCTGCATAGGGCATACTCAATTATAGCCAGTTTGCTAACCAAGCAATTGCTCAATCTTAAATGATTTCTTTTGAAGTCACTCGATTGAGATTGAGTTGGCGCAAAATAAAGTAGGTCTGTAGACATTGGTGTAGACTTCATTAAATATTGTTGTCTGGCCAATGTTATAAACTACCGTTTCAGCCGGTATTTTTTCGCCTGAAGCCTCGTCTGCGGGTACAGAATGAAGCATCAAAAATACACATATAAATACATTCATGACTTAAGGAATTCTATTTAGCCAACATGGCGTCTTCTTTGAAGTTACCCAATTAATGTCACTAGTTTCCGAGAGTACTTCCCCTTTTCAATGACGTCACGCATGTTGTCTATAAATAACTTGTAGAAATGAAACAATGAAATAATATCCTGCCAAAAGTTTCATAACTTTCTGCACTATTACTTTAATTTACATAAGTGATATTCTTGTTTAACCCATTCCCACACAGGGACGCCTTTAAACGCCCCTCTATAAAAAGGCTATGGAAAACATTGTGGATAATGAAGAAATTGCTTGTTACAACCAATTTCTTCATTATCCACAATGTTTTCTACCCCAAAATATAAAGATTTTTAAAACTTCATAAACTTTTAATTTTCGCCTGCAACTCCTTTCAATTTGGACCAGTCTAAAAGTTTTTTGTGTGGGAATGTGTTAATGTACTTGTTTACCTATGATGATACCGGAGACAGTTTGAAAATAATCCAGTCTTGATTTTGTCGTATCGCTAATGTTTCAACCAAAGTCAGATGAAATAAATTATTTCAGATCAGATAATTGTTTAAATCGCAAAAGAATAGCAAACAACATTCACCAAATGTTATGTGTCCACTCATATTAGGAAAATGAAAATGCCAAAGGTCATTCAAGAGGAAACAATGAGGGAAAAGAAATAATCTCTCCTTTCACCATATTGTTCTCTCATTCAAAGCGCCATGAAATTTAGGGATTATAAGTAAAGATTGGAAAAGAATGTTTTGCATGCTTTATCTATTATTTTTCACCTTATCTATTTGCGGGGGGAGGGGGGGGGGGGGTATGGTTGGGAAGGAGGGTGTATGAAAAAAATCCTGAATTTTGTGAAAACTGATATTGGTCCTTAATGAGAACACTGTATGATAACATGCTAATTTATTTAATCACTCATATTTCAGCAAGTCTGTTTAAATTTGATGTGATCAGAAGTTTGTTTTTTCTATAAACCCTAGACAGCAAAATTTTAGTATGGTTCAAAATCTAAAGAAGTTGTAAACAGCAATTGAAGTCAGGGTAACAAGCAGCTAGTAAAATGAAGAATGTTTTCCTAAGCTATTTTCTTTAGAGTTGTTCAAAGTAAGGAATAGACTCAATTATGCTTTTAGATGCCCCCAAGAAAAAAAAAATTGTAAACATTTTAGAAAATGAAGAACTTGCTTGCAACAAGCAATTCCTTCATAATCCAAAATGTCTTCTACCACAAAAGTTAAAAAAATCCAAAATTTCATAAAGTTTAACTTGTCATCTGCAACACTTTTCGATTTGGAACAGTCTAAAATTTTGCTATCTGGTAAAGGGTTAAGTTCTATTTAAATCTAATGCTTGAATTGTGTTGTATATGTACCTGCATAATCTAAATATTCTACTACTATTTCAGGGGTGAAGATTTCTATGCCAGTAAAGACACCTTGGGGTTATGTCAAAGAAAGGACTCAGAGGAGGCTATAGACAGAATGGTGAATGACTTAGAGAAACAGTAAGTTGTCATTGTATTTCTTTACATAGCTTATTTCTTTATTATTTTTTTGTCAATGTATGACGACTGTTTGCGAAAAATGAGTCCATGGTAAGACACAGACCATAGGATCGGAGGTTGAATCCCACTCTGACCATGTGGACTTTATTTTTGTTAAAACAAACTCCATGTACCCAGGTGTATTATAGAGTTGGAAGCCAATAATGCTTTGGCTGCAAGTTGCACCATATGTTAAGAGATGACATGTAATTCAATGTGGGTGAGTTCAAGTGTGATGTGGAAGCATATAATGTAGTATATGGACTTTAACCCTTTCCTGTACATTCCCTGGTTATTATGTCCCTATGATTTTATGTCAGAGAGTGTCACTCTGTGGGAATGAGTTAAAACTACTAATTGGACATGAATGTTTTTGGCATGAGTAATTGTTAGGAAGAACTCTTTCTGATTTCTTAAAGAATTTGGGTGGGGCTAAAAACATGGGTGCTTTGGGCAAAGCTTATCAGCAGCAAATATAACATAGCTGGAAAAGCCAAAGAGTCTTCTTTTCTGAAACTACTCATTGGATACCAATTTGGATTTTGTCCTTAGCATATCTCTGAAAGGATAATAGGTATGATCATGAAACTTCACAAAAACATGCAAAAGAGACATAACCTTACCCTGTGAATCAATACCCTTTGTTGCTTTTTAGACTTTTATTAAAATCCACCAACCTCCAGTCGACATCAAGTTGTGTGACGGGTGTATCATTCATCAATTCTAGTTAATTTATACCCCAGGTCATTATTTTCAAAGAAATTAAAAGATTATGGGCCTTTAATTTATTGAAGGAATTGCCAGTGGAGCAATATAGGCACTCTTTGGGCTCTTGTTTTTGACAATATCAATTTGATATATGTGTATGGTTTATTGAACTTAAGAGTATTAGACATATCCTTTATGATATATGTCCAATTGGTTATTGTTTAACCCATTACCAGACGATAAAATTTTAGACTGGTCCAAATTGAAAGGAGTTACAAATGACAATTTAAAGTTTATGAAATTTAAATTTTTTCAACTTATTGGATAGAAAATATTGTGTAAATTGAAGAAATTTACACAATGTTTTCTGAATTGTTTTTCTTGGGGGACGTCAAATGTGTCATTTTGTGGGAATTGGTTAAAAATAGAGGCCCCTGTGATAAGAGGAAATCATTGAGTTCAATTTAACCCATTACCAGACAAAATTTTTTAAACTGGTTCGAATTGAGAGAATTTGCAGATAGCATATTTTAGTTAATGAAATTAAGATTTTTAGTTTATGGAATTTAGAAAAATGGGGTTAGAAAACATTGTGGATTATTAAGACATTGACAAAAATAATTGTAACAAGCCATTTCTTCCTTTTTACACAATTTTTTCAAAAGCTTTTTTCGTGAAGGATATCAAAATGGATGATTATGTTGGAATGGGTTGATAGATGTAAATTGTGTATGTTTTGTTTGTAGGTAATCATAGAAAGTTGATTGATTAAATTGAATAAGCTATAGTCCAAGTCAAGTTTTGTATTCCATTTGAATTTGGTCATAGGACTTTAATAATCAATTTAAATTTGTCTAGTTTGTCTTTATAGACCTTTCACAAAGGGATCAATAGGTGAAGTCATTGATTTAATTTTGACAATGGTTAATTTCAGGATCGAAAAGCGAGCCAAATACAGTCGAAGAAGAACCCATGATGAGGATGCTGATATTGACTATATTAATGAAAGAAACGCTAAATTTAATAAGAAATTGGAGCGTTTTTATGGAACTTATACAGCAGAAATCAAACAGAATTTGGAGAGAGGAACTGCAGTGTAATTAAAATGAAATTAAGTGTAGTGATATGAACATGTACATATTTATACTTTTTTGCGCTGTTATTAGCTCACCTGAGCACAACGTGCTCAAGGTGAGCTTTTGGTATCACCTTTTGTCCGTCGTGCTTCGTGTGTCATGCATCGTGCGTCGGAAGTCGTCAACAATTCTTTAAACATCTTCTCCTCAGTAACCACTGGGCGGAATTCAACCAAACTTGGTAGGAATGTTCCTTGGGAGACCCTTCTCAAAAATTGTTCGCGGATTTTTGATTGACCCCCAAATATGGGCGTGGCAGGGCGTGGCAGTTTTTAACTTAGAAATCTTTAAACATCTTCTTCTCAGTAACCATAGGGCCAATTTCAACCAAATTTGGTATGAATGTTCCTTAGGTGACCCTTTTCAAAAGTTGTTCGTGGAATTTTGATTTATGCCCAAATATGGGCGTGGCAGGGCGTGGTAGTTTTTGACTTAGGAATCTTTAAACATCTTCTCCTCAGTAACCATTGGGCCAATTTCAACCAAATTTGGTATGAATGTTCCTTAGGTGACCCTTTTCAAAAGATGTTCGTGGAATTTTGATTTACGCCCAAATATGGGCCTGGCAGGGCGTGGCAGTTTTTGACTTAGAAATCTTTAAACATCTTCTCCTCAGTAACCATTGGGCCAATTTCAACCAAATTTGGCATGAATGTTCCTTGGGTGACCCTTTTCAAAAGTTGTTCATGGAATTTTGATTTATGCCCAAATATGGGCGTGGCAGGGCGTGGCAGTTTTTGACTTAGAAATCTTTAAACATCTTCTCCTCAGTAACCATTTGGCCAATTTCATCCAAATTTGGCATGAATGTTCCTTGGATGACCCTTTTTAAAAGTTGTTCGCAGAATTTTGATTTATGCCCAAATATGGGCGTGGCAGTTTTTGACTTTGAAATCTTTAAACATCTACACCTCAGGAACCATTGGGCCAATTTCAACCAAACTTGGTATGAATGTTCCTTGGGTGACCCTTTTCAAAAGTTGTTCGGCAGAATTTCGTTTCACGCCCAAATATGGGCGTGGCAGTTTTTGACTTTGAAATCTTTAAACATCTTCTCCTCAGTAACTAATGGGCCAATTACAACCAAATTTGGTATGAATGTTCCTTGGTCGACCCTTTTCAAAAGTTGTTTGCAGAATTTTGATTTATGCCCAAATATGGGCGTGGCAGTTTTTTTAACTTTGAAATCTTTAAACATCTTATCCTCAGTAACAGTTGGGTCAATTTCAACCAAACTTTGCATGAATGTTCCTTTGGTGACCCTTTTCAAAAGTTGTTCTTGGAATTTTGATTTATGCCCAAATATGGGCGTGGCAGGGTCAGGCACTTTTTTGACTTTGAAATCTTTAAACATCTTCTCCTCAGTAAGCATTGGATCAATTTCAACCAAACTTGGCATGAATGTTCTTTGGGTGACCCTTTTCAAAAGTTGTTTGCAGAATTTGGTTTCACGCCCAAATATGGGCGTGGCAGTTTTTGAATTTGAAATCTTTAAACATCTTCTCCTCAGTAACTATTGGGCCAATTTCAACCAAATTTGGTATGAATGTTCATTGAGTGACCCTTTTCAAAAGTTGTTCTTGAATTTTGATTGATGACCAAATAAGGGCTTGGAAGGGTAGGGCAGTTTTTGACTTTGAAATCTTTAAACATCTTCTCCTCAGTAACCATTGGGCCAATTTCAATTTTGAATCATCTTACATTAGTCAGGTGAGCGATTTTAGGGTCATTCTGGCCCTCTTGTTTTTTTATTAGCTCGTGTTCAGGTGAGTTTTTGTGATCTCGCTGTGTTCGTCGTCGTACACTCTAGAGGCATCAATTTTGTCTCAAATGTCATGAAACTTGGTCACAATGTTTGTCTTCATGGCCTTTCGGACATGTTCAAAATTCGGTCATGGTAGGATAAAAAATTAGGTCACAAGGCCAAATCTGAGAAAGACCTTTTGTGCACTGTAAAGGGCACATTTTGCCTCAAATTTCTTGATATGTGGTAAAAATGTTTGTGATAATATCTCCGTCAAGTTCGATCTCTAGGTCACATGGGGGTCAAAAAGTAACTCACCAGGACAAATCTTATAAAAGCCTTGTGTGCACTCTAGCGGGCTTACTATTTTTCAAATGAATTAATATTTGGTCAGAAAGTTTGCCTGTTGCCGTTATGATAACTCGGACAAGTTCACTTATGGTCAAAAAGTAGGTTAAATTTTAGAAAAAAAACTTAAATGCACTCTATAGGGCACATTTTTGCCTCAAATATGTCGTCAGAATGTGTGGTTTTTTTTTTCCATAAGATTTAGGTCATCTTTTGAATTTGGTCATGCGGGATAAAAAAAAAACTAGGTCACTAGGACAAATCATAGAAATACCGTGTGAGCAATCTAGAGACATTTTGTCTCAAATATCTTAATATTTGGTCAGAAAATTTGTCTTTTATAATATCTTGGGTCAAGTTTTATATTGGGTAACATTGGGTAAAAAAGTAGGTCACAAGGTCAAATCTCGGAATACTTTGCACGAAACCCAGAAGTTTTTCTGAAATAGCTTTATATTGGATCGAAATGTTTGTCTCTTTGATACTAAGGACAAGCCTAAATTTTGGTTATTTCGGGTAAAAAAATATGTCACTAGGTCAAACCTAGTCTTGCGTCTGTCGAGTGTGAACATCTTGAGAGCACCCAAGATGCCACAATCTCTTGAACTTGGTCAGAATGTTTGTCTCCGTTAAACCTCAGACAAGAGCAAAATTGGGTCACATAGAATCGAAAACTTGGTCACTAGGTCAAAACTAAGAAAAAATGTGTGTGCACCATAGAGGTCAAATCATTTGATATTTGATTAGAATATTTTTCTCCAAAATATCTCGTTTATATTTGGTCACGTGGAGTAAAAAAAACGAGGTCACTGGGCCAAACCTTAGAAATAACCTTGTGTTCACTTTAAAGGGTACATTTTTGCCTAAAATCAATTAATACTTGGTCAGTATATTTGTCTGCATAACATCTGAGTTAAGTTTGAAAATGTGTCTCCCTTGGCGAAAAAGTAGGTCACAAGGTCAAGCCTAGTCCAGAATGTGTGTCTGCATAAATCTCGGCCAAATTCTAAATTTAGTCATGCTAGATCAAAAACTTGGTCACAAAACTAGGTCACATTGTCAAATCTTAATGATAGCCTCGTGAGAACTCAAGAGGGCTCATTTCAGCCTAAAACCAATTGATATTTGGTCAGAAAATTTGTGTGCATGATAGCCGATTCCTGTTTGATATTGGGTCACATGGAATTAAAAAGTAAGTCGTCAAATCTTAGACTGGATTGTTGTCCCAGGACAACTGCTCTCCAGCCCGCAAAGTTTTGTAGGCATCATGCTCTGGACAAGCACAATTTTAGTGTTTTTTACTTTGACCTTGAACTTGAAGCTATCCAAAAAATTCTTTCAAATGGCACAAGAATGCTATTGACAATCACAATTTTAGTGTTTTACCTTGAGCTGTGACCTTGATATTAGAACTATCCCAAAAATTCTTTAGAATAGCACATCTACTCATAATGGAGAATCATTGTGCCAAGTTATTTTGAAATACATCCATAAATGTAGGAGTAATTGCCCGGACAAATTCGGACGAACGGACGGACTAATAGACTAACGCACTAGCGCACCCACCCCGACTTGTCATAGTGACAACTATGTCTCGCTCACCGCAAGCGGGTTCGACAAAAAATCTTTTGTGCACTCTAGAAGGCACATTTTAGGCTCAAATAGTTTAATTTGTGGTAAGAATGTTTATCGTCATAATATTTCGGTCAAGTTCGCTTTTGGGTCAGATTGTAAAAAAACCAGTTCACTAAGTCAAATCTAAGAAATACATTGTGTGCACTATAGAGGCACCATTTTTGGCTGAAATTATTTGATATTTGGTCAGAATGTTAGTGTCCATAATGTATATGCAGAGATTGAATATGGGTCACATATTGTCCTCAATTAGGTCACTAGGTCAAATCTTTTAAAAGCATGTTAAGAGGTTCAACTGATTTGATATTTGGTCAGAATTTCAGTGTTCATGATATGTCGGCCAAGTTGGACTTTGGTCAAATACTGTAAAATCTAGGTCATTAGATAATATCTTAGATAAACCTGGTTTACACTTTAGAGGCCACATTTTTGCTTAAAGATTTGCACTCTAGAGGCTTCATTGATGGCTCAATCGAATTGATATTTGTTCAGAATGTTTGTCTCCATAAAAATATCTTTTTTTATATTTGGTCACATAGGGTAAAAAGCTAGGTCACTAGGTCTAATCTAAAGAAATCTTCTTTGTAATTTACAAGCTACTTTTCTGGCACACATATTTTGAAAGTTTGTAAGCATGTTTGCTCTTGATTTCAAGACAAGATTTGATAACAGGTCACGTTTAGCTAAAACTAGTTCACTTAGGCTGTGGTAGTCGTCGACTCAGGTGAGCGCTTTAGGGCCTATGGCCCTCTTGTTTGAAAAATGCTGGTAGCTAGTAGATTCTTCTTTAACCCATTACCAGATGGCAAAATTTTCGACTGGTTCATTTCGAAAGAAGATGCAGACAACAACTTCAAGTTGATGGAATTTTAATTTTTTCCGACTTTTTGGATAGAAACATTGTTGATAATAAAGAAATTGCTTGTAACAAGCAATTTCTTTATTTTCCACAATGTTCTTGAATGCTATTTTTCTTATGAGCATCTAGAAGTGTCATTGAGTGGGAACGGGTTAACACACTACCACAACATTTAAGACTAGGTATTTGAACATTCCGCTTATTGGTCATCCTGCACTTTTTTTCCTTTTATATCTAGATATACAGGATGAGTGTAAATTTGATGATTTGGATACAGGAATTGATGGAACACTTTACTTTCCTGTTTTGCAGAATCAGTTATGATTTTTGGAATTTATCAAACCCTGCAGACTCCAGAATCTAAATTGTAAGATGATGCATACCTGATTTCAAGTTGATGATATCTAAGAAAATCTTTGTATCTTAAGGTAGAAAACACAATAGACATTGAATGAGAAGCTTTGTATAAGTAATTTCTTCATTAGCTACATTTTTTTTTTAGCTTTTTTCTTGAAAGGATGCAAAAACTGAAATTGTTTGGGTATGGGTTGAACAAAATATTTTATATTCTATATTTAGGTCACCTGACCGAATGGTCATGGTGACCTATTGCAATCATCATTTGTCCGTCGTCGTGCGTCGTCCGTCGTGCGTCGTGCGTCGTCCGTTAACTTTTAAACATTTTCATCTTCTTCTCAAGAACTACTGGGCGGATTTCAACCAAACTTGGTAGAAAGCATCATTGGGGGATGCCAATTCAAGTTTGTGAAAATAGGGGTTCTGGGGGTCATAGGGGCCCAAATAGGGGCCAAAAAGGGGTAATTTTTGGTACTTCTTTAAAAATCTTCTTCTAATAAACCGTTAATGCCAGAGCTTAAATATTTTGTGTGCATGACAACTAGGACAGGTGTATTATAAATTGTGAAATTCATGCCCCTGGGGTCATGTATGGGGCCACACCCAGAGGTCAAAGTTCATCATGTTAAAAAATTCACATTTTCATCTTCTTCTGATGAAGTACAAAGCCAATTTCAAACAAATTTGGTGAAAAGCATCATTTGGTAATGGTTATTCAGATTTGTGAAAATAAAAAGGCTGGGGGGTCAGGGGGCCCTAAAATGGGGACCAAAAGGGGGTAATTTTTGGTAACTTTTAAACATTTTCATCTTCTTCTCAAGAACTACTGGGCGGATTTCAACCAAACTTGGTAGAAAGCATCATTGGGGGATGCCAATTCAAGTTTTGTGAAAATAGGGGTTCTGGGGGTCAAAGGGGCCCAAATAGGGGCCAAAAAGGGGTAATTTTTGGTACTTCTTTAAAAATCTTCTTCTAATAAACCGTTAATGCCAGAGCTTAAATATTTTGTGTGCATGACAACTAGGACAGGTATATTATAAATTGTGAAATTCATGCCCCTGGGGTCATGTATGGGGCCACACCCAGAGGTCAAAGTTCATCATGTTAAAAAATTCACATTTTCATCTTCTGATGATGAAGTACTAAGCCAATTTCAAACTAACTTGGTGAAAAGCATCATTGGGTACTTATTATACAGATTTGTGAAAATTAAAAGGCTGGAGGTCAGGGGTGCCTAAAATGGGGACCAAAAGGGGGTCATCTTTGGTAACTTTTAAACATTTTCATCTTCTTCTCAAGAACTACTGAGGGGATTTCAACCAAACCTTTTTCTAATTCTTTCAAACAAAATCACTTGTCTTGGTGCTCTTTTACTCAGGTGACCGTTAAGGCCCACTGGGCCTCTTGTTTAGAGTTACTGATTGTTATTCCAAATTTTAGATAATCACTGTAAAACCTTTTGAATTTATACCAGTCCAAGATTGTGCTCTCTGATATCAGATTGATAAAATGAGAACCTCTGTTGCAATTCAATTTTTCTTTTATTATGTAATTATGTATTATGAACATATCCTTATAAATATTGTAATCTAACATTGTTCTATATATCAGGCAAGCAATGTATTGCTTGCCCATCTACTTACCTCCAACTTTGCATTTTGACTGAGATGATAAACAAAATCATTTTAAGTCCCTAATCATATATTTAACAAAATGAATAGGGAATATAATGTTATGGTAGAGATACAACTTGTTGTATTTGCTTTGAGCTGTGGAGGAAAATTTTGATATTTCACGAGACAAAAGGTTGAGGAAAATTTTTTAAAATCTTCTCCTCCAAAACCAGTAGGCCAATCAAGCTGAAACTTTGCAGGAATGTTTCCTTGGTGAAGCTCTTCAAAAGTTGTTAAAAGAACTCCATTCTGTGAAAAACTCTGGTTGCCGCTGCATTTGAAAATGGGAAATTTTTATAAATCTTTGACTGTTTTTTTCTGAGAAACTACAAGGCAAAAGGCAATTATATTTCCTATGTAGCTGAATTTCTCTGCAAATTTCTTAAAAATTTAATCTTTGGGGTCAAAAATGGCCCGGCCCCTGAAGTCCGAAGTTTGGAAAAATGCTGAATTAGAGCAAGTTCAAAAGATTTCTCCTCTTAAACTATAAAGTATAGTATATTCATATTTGGTATGTAGCATTACTAGATGGCTTTGTAAAATATCACTTAAAATTGTTCTCCTAGGGTAAAACAGCCCTGCACAAGGGGTCCAAAATAGGGAACAACACAAAATTTGAGTAAGTTAAAGGAAAATACTTCACTTTAAGACTGTGGCGTTTATATTTGGAATGTAGCATAGCCTGGCTATTATCTAACACTTTATGCCTGGTTAGTAAAAAATGCCTCTTCTCTGAGTGTCTTAACCCATTCCCACTCAGTGATGCCTTTAAAAGCCCCTTTGGACAAAAGCTATGGAAAACATTGTGGAAAATGAAGAAATTGCTTGTTACAAGCAATTTCTTCATTTTCCACAATGTTTTCTACCCTGAAAGTTGATAAATCCAAAATTTCATACATTTTAAATTGTTGTCTACAACTTCTTTCAATTCATGCTAGTCTTAAATTTTACTGTCTGGTAATGGATTAAGTTGGTAAAAATGCACAATAAGACCATGTTCAACAGTCTTCCCCTCCCATTCTACGAAGTCTAAGGCATTCATGTTTTGCATATAGCATAACCAGATGGATATGGAATTTAAAAAGCTTTTTCTTTTGAGGTAGAAAACATTGTGTAAAATGAAGAAATTGCTCGTACAAATGTTTTCCAAAGCAATTTTTCATGGGGGGGTCAAAAAGTGTCATTGGCATGGGATGGGTTAGGCAAGCACTTTTGGTATTTTCATGTGCTTGCTTAACCCTTGTCATGCTGAACCCGGAATATTCCGGTTTTGGCAGGAGATATAGACCAAGATCAGCCTGCACATAAGTGCAGTCTGATCTTAGTCTAACACCTCCTGCTTGTATTTCTCCTGCCAGAGTTGTTAATGAAGCTGATTTCCAAAAGAAATATTGATTTTTGAACAACAAGTTCTATCAGTGCTCTCAGCCCTTTGATTTTACAGCAGTTCAATAAGGTAATTTATACAGCATGACAAGGGTTAATACAGGTTAGACTGTATAAGCAAAATGATTTCCTTCAGGTTTACATGATGTCTCTATCTAGCATTTAAGAAATATAATACTTGAATATTTTCATGACAGATAACTTGATCTTTCATTTTTTAAAACTAAGTTTTCACTGATGGCTCTATAAAGATATAGCTTTTTATTCTTCATTCAATGAAAAATCAATCAATCTTACAATTAAAGAAATAATTGTTATCTACATGAATATTTCAGCAGTAAATCTTATGGTTTAGATCTGAAATAAATGTACATGTATACATGTATTTAACTGTTTTAAATATTGAAATAAAAATTGAAATTGTAGTTATTGTGCTTTGAGGCTTGTGTTCTTTAGAATATCCAGTCATAATCTTAACTTAGCATTTGTGAAACATGGTTTAAATTTTATTACCTATCCAAACTCAAAGAGGTTTTGTAGATAACAAAATATTTGACAGTAAAATCTTGGGGGAAAAAGACTGGTCGTATTCTTTACTCATTTCCCACATTTTTATTTTTTTTAGCCCATAAATATAAAGAAGTAAATGGTTATGGTAAAAACTTCACATATTAGCATATTTGATCTCATGGTGAGTTTCAGTGATACTTGAGTGATACTATGTTACAAACTGGCCAAAAATGTTTGTATAGTCTTGACCCTTTCCTGGTTTTTGAAATTTTAAATTGGTCCTAATTGAAAGCAGTTGCAAACAAGAATGAAAATAAATGAAACCATCCTTTGTGTTAGAAAATATTGTGGAAAAAGGAGAAATTGCTTGTTACAAGAAATTTTTTCTTTTGTCCAAAATGTTATCTCAAGTATAAACAAGAGGGCCGTTGGCCCTGGGGCGCTCACCTGAGATAAAGGCTCTTTTTCTTTCAACAGTCTAATTTCATGTTAAGGTTAGGATTATGAAACAAGTGGGCCACAATTACATATAAAGACTATGTACCTGGGGATCCAAAAGTCTAAATAATAGATTCTAAGGCCTTAGTGCTGATTTGAAAGAAGGAAAAAACTTTTTCCATGGGTTATAATTTCAGAAATAAGAAAGACGTCTGTGAACTAATGCTTCATGTCTATACCCCCCCCCCCCCCTGGGTCTGCCCCTGGAAACCCTAGGATCATGATTTTAGCTTTTTTGTAAGAGATCAATATACTGATGTTTCATGCAAAATATCAAGGTTCTACGCCTTCTGGGTCAGGAGGAGAAGATTTTTAAAGATTATTTTGAAATTTCACTTTTGTTGCCATGGCAACCAGAGTTTTTAACGGATTTCAATTCTTTTAGCTATTTTTGAAGGGGACCACCTAAGCAACATTTCTGCCAAATTTGGTTTAAATCGACCCAGTGGTTTGAGAGGAGATGTCATTTAAAAAATCGTTCTTTATTTCTATATAAACCCCACCCCCCTGGGGCTCCGCCCCTGGAAACCCTAGGATCATGATTTTAGCTATTTTGAAAGAGGTCAATATACTGATGCTTCATGCAAAATATCAAGGCTCTATGCCTTCTGGGTCAGGAGGAGAAGATTTTTAAAGATTATTTTGAAATTTCACTTTTGTTGCCATGGCAACCAGAGTTTTTAACGGATGTCAATTCTTTTAGCTATTTTTGAAGGGGACCACCTAAGCAACATTTCTGCCAAATTTGGTTTAAATCGACCCAGTGGTTTGAGAGGAGATGTCATTTAAAAAATCGTTCTTTATTTCTATATAAACCCCACCCCCCTGGGGCTCCGCCCCTGGGGACCCGAGGATCATGATTTTAGCTATTTTGAAAGAGGTCAATATACTGATGCTTCATGCAAAATATCAAGGCTCTATGCCTTCTGGGTCAGGAGGAGAAGATTTGTAAAGATTATTTTAAAATTTCACTTTTGTTGCCATGGCAACCAGAGTTTTTAACGGATTTCAATTCTTTTAGCTATTTTTGAAGGGGACCACCTAAGCAACATTTCTGCCAAATTTGGTTCAGATTGGCCCAGTGGTTTAGGAGGAGATGTCATTTAAAAAATCGTTCTTTATTTCTATATAAACCCCACCCCCCTGGGGCTCCGCCCCTGGGGATCCGGGGATCATGATTTTAGCTATTTTGGAAGAGGTCAATATACTGATGCTTCATGCAAAATATCAAGGCTCTACGCCTTCTGGGTCAGGAGGAGAAGATTTTTAAAGATTATTTTAAAATTTCACTTTTGTTGCCATGGCAACCAGAGTTCTTAACAGATGTCAATTCTTTTAGCTATTTTTGAAGGGGACCACCTTAGGAACATTTCTGCCAAATTTGGTTCAGATTGGCCCAGTGGTTTAGGAGGAGATGTCGTTTAAAGAAATTCTTGACGCACGACGGACGCCGGACGGACGCCGGACAAAAGGCGATCACAATAGCTCACTTGAGCACTACGTGCTCAGGTGAGCTAAAAACACTTCGACATAAAAACCCGGGTTTGTACAGAAACAGGTTAAGGATTTGCCCAATCAAATTTGGTGACGTTTCAAAGAAAAAGGGACAAAAATGACTATCTCCTTGTCGCTGCTGTAGGCCAAAATTGTTAGCTCAATCTTTGCAAACTTGCTGAAAATGTAGTCTGGTCATGAGAAAGAGCCCTTCTAAATATGGTATCATTTTATTGAATATCATGGGTAAAAGGGCCTCAGTATTATTTTCTAAGTTACCACTCACAATTTTGGTTCTATCTTTCTCAAATTACCACTCACAATTTTGGTTCTATCTTTCTCAAATTTGCTAATAGTAAGTATGGTTATGAGATGAAGTCTCTATTGTTAGACGCTTTTCAAGAAAACCTATTTTGTGTAAATGAAGATTTTACTTGGACAAATTTTTAGCTTGAAATTGAAAGCCAGCAAGCTATTGTCATAGTGTTGAATCTGTCATGCATCTGTAAGGACCTTTACATTAAAAATCTTCTCTTCAGAAAGTACTAAACAGAATTCATCTTAATTTCACACAAGAGCCATGTCGGACATGGCCATCCCCACCGTAAAAGCTTGATAGTTGTGCACTGCACTTTTCCTCAATGAGATACCACCTATGATGTTTCAAGTTAATAGCTATTATACTTTCAGAGATATGCCCCAGACAAATCATAGTCTTTAAAACAACAAAGGGCAATAACTCCAAAATTATACAAGCAAGAGGTGTGGTTCTTGTGCACTGCACTTCTCCTCAATGAGATCTATCAACCGATGAAGTTTCAAGGTGATAGCAATTATACTTTCAGAGATACGCTCCAGACAAGTTTAGTGACAGAAGGATGGAATGATGGGATGAAAACATGGCTTTAATGGGCTGGGCTACTTTTCATATATAGTGAAAGCTTTGAAAATCTTCTTTTCAGAAACCAGTTAATGGATTTCAACCAAATTTTGATTAATGGTTCTTGGGCGACACTTTATCAGATTCCTTGAAAGGATTTTGATTAGATGAAAAACATTGCTTGAATGGACGAGGCTTGTTCCATATGGTGAAAGCTTTAACCAAATTTCACAGGAACGATCCTCTGGTTTCTCTTTTTCAGATTCTTTACTTAATTTTGATTGGTTTAAAACATGGCTTTTATGGCCATAATATGTGGTATACATTTTTGATATATGTTACATATGAAAATTTTAAAACAAGAGGACCATGATAGTACTATGTATATTGCTCAACTGAATATGGGAGTTCCAAGTTTTAAAAACTTTCTTCATTTTCTCTATGTAATATATGGGATTCAGTGTTTAAAGGAAGATTGAGCAAAAATTGTGGCCACTAGAGTAAAAAAAAAAAGGTTTGGGTACCTTTTCACATGTTTTCCAACAGAACATTCCCATTTTCGATAGGATTCATCCTTGTGCTCTACCAAGCATTCAGACTAAGTTTCATGAAGATCAAATCTAAATTGCGGCCCTAGAGTATTTACAAGGAAATTGTCATCAAGGCCCCATTTCCTGTATTTTCCAATTTCCATTAGGACTCATTTTGACCTAGTTCATAGAGATTTTGCCATAATTATGGCCCCTGGAGTGCCTGGGCCTGTGTTTTCCAATGGAACATTCCCATTTTGGATTGTATGCATACTTGTGCTCAGACAAACATTCTGATTATGTTTCTTGAAGATTGGACCAAAATTGTGGCCCCAGTGTTGCTAACATGGAAATCATCAATAAGGCCTATTTTCCTATGTTTTCCAACAACATTCACATTTTCAGTTGGTTTCATTCTTATGACCAGACAAACATTCTGACCAAGTTTTATGAGGGTGGGGCCAAAATTTGGCCCCTGGAGTGCTATCAAGGGAATTGCTATCAAACTGAAAATTGTTAATAACTTTTCATCTGATTTCATAAAATAATTTGAAATGATTTATTTTACACAAGATTTTTTGCAATCGCTATTCTTGAGGGGTGTCTAAATGTGTTATTGTGTTAAAGAAAACTATATTAGATTTATGATAAGTAAATTCAGGCTGGTGGAGAGAATCAGGAGCTCAATCGCCTCTAGTTATCAATGACCCCAAAGATGTGCCCTATTGTTTTTGGTAGTGTAGGTCAAAGGTCAACTGTGCTACTGATCAGGTGAGCATTTAACGGCAAGCTCAGCCCTTTTGTTTTAGATGAGACTTAAGACTTATCTAGACAGGTTTGATTGTTAGATTTTCCAATAAACCACTGCAGTAAGGAGAGGGTATTCTTACTATTTGTGAAGACATTTTGTTTTAAAGCAATACCCCAGCTGTCATGTGGTTGGTAGAGAAGGAATATTATTGGACTATATTTTAAGACCTTTGGTTTTGCCTCTTCTCTGGTATTGTCCTGGAATAATATCAAGCACAAACTAGCATTTTCTTCAACAAAATTTTTAATAAGAAAAATAATTCTCAATTTCAATAAAGAATTACTAGAGACCGAGAGAATCTAAATAATCAAAATTATAAAAATATACAATTACCACTCTAGTGCAAAAGAATGAGAGTGCAATCTATTAATGACAGAGAAGTCATCCCTATTTACAGATACAACATTAACCCATTACCAAAAAATAACTTTTTAGACTGGTCCAAATTGAAAGATTTTCAGACAAGAATTTTAGAAGTATGAAATTTTAGATTTTTTTCAACTTTCTGGATAGAAAACATTGTGGAAAATGAAGAAATTGCTTGTGGCAATGTCTTCATTTTTTTACAATGTTTTCCCAATACTTTTTCATGAGAACCATCAAAAAGTGTCATTGTGTGGGAATGGGTCAAATCACGGTAGACTTTTATATAATGAAAGATATGATTAATTCAGAAAAAAAGCATAATTGGGGTCAATCATGAAAAAAAATTAAAAATTCTTACATACACAGTGTAGTTTTCTAGTTTGATATTTCTAAAGGAACATAATGAAAGATGGGAAAGACTCGTAATATGTTAATGTATAAAAACTTCCTTTTTGCTTGATATACTGAGTTGTAATTTCATGCATTAGTAGTAATACTGATTTAGATAAAAACAATGTTTTATACCCCAAAAGCTAGGTAAACACTCAAATTTTTTCTGTATGGCCGGCAAACAATCTTGATGCACTGTGTACATGTCTAGGCTAATTTTGTGTCTATGCTTTACACATCTATGTGAAATTGTGCTCCATAGACATGAATATCTACTCCATTACCACACAAAAAACACGTTATAACACCCTGTAGAAATACAAGTTTTGAAAACTTTGTAAGAAAAGGAGAAATTTTCTGACAAAGTTTTCTACCCTATTTGGCAATGATTCCTCCATTTCATTAAAATTTGAAACATTTGCAACTTCTTTCAACTTGGACCAGTCTAAATTTCTGTAGTTTGGTAATGGGCTGAAAGATTTATAATGGTGATCGCAAGGCACTTTTCATGGTTCAACGAATTTTCTATATAATATGTATGATAAGTGAGTTTCTGCTTCTATGAATGTACAAGACTGTTGCAATTGATGGTACCCCACTGTCAATCAAAAATGTCATTAGCCAATCAAATTATTTATTCAGACTTGAAATGAACTTTGCATTTAGACATTTGTGTTAAGTTTTAGTTGGTCTGGTGACTTGAACCTTGAGGTTGACCTAAAAGTTACAGTTTCAACGCAACAATTTGCCTTTTATTTAACCCATTACCACACATCAAAATTTTAGACTGGTCCAAATTCAAAGAGGTTGCAGACTGTATTTTTTACATTATTAAATCTTCAAAATCTTTGTGGATAATGAAGAAATTGGTTGTAACAGGGGGGGTTTTTTGGGGGGGGGGGGGTAAAAAAAATCTTCATTGTGTGGGAATGGATTAAAGTGCAGGATCATATATTCAAGAAAATGTTTATTACCTCAATCAAACTGCCTTGTCTTAGGATATGCTTCATGGAAAAAATCCAAGTTATTGTGAAATCAAGGATAAACAGGAAAGTTTCATTACTTACATTATTCCCATACAACATTTTCATAGGTTCATCAAAAATATACCCAACTAATACACTACATGTTTCAGTTCTTTCAAGTACAATCATGGTTAATTTCTGGTATTTATGAAGTAATAAGTAATTCTTAAGGTATTTATGAAGTAATAAGTAATTCATAAGTCCCAAAAAGGGTGATAATATGTAGTAATATAAAAACATTGCTTGTGTAAATATTCAAAAAGGACATACAAAACCTTTTTAAAATCATAATATACAACATGTAAACAGACAGTCTGACAAACACAACACAACAAATTATCACAAAATGCTCTTTGGTAATCACTCAAACAAACCAGCACCTCAGAGAAGGGTCCTTTGCTCATGATTAATAGATCGCTGCCGTCAAACAATACATCAATTGACCAATCAAATCATTCATTTAGACCAGAAGTGAGTCTTTGACTACAACATTTGTATTAAGTATTTTATTGGTTTGGCGACTTAAAGTACAGCTTATTCAAGCTTTAGTTATGATGTTTAGATTGCCAACAAACAATTTGCCTTTTATTTCATGTCCCTGATCATATATTAGAAAAAAAATAGTCCTTTATTAACTCAGATTAACCCATTCCCCAGAAGTTGAAGATGACAAATTAAAGTTGGTGAAATTAACACAAAAAATGCATTCTAGGTTAGAAAACATTTTGTACATTGAAGAAATTGCTTGAGACAAGCAATTCCTTCCTTGTCCACAATGTTTTCTAAAGCTGTTTTCTTGAGGTGTGTAAAAAAGTGGAATGTTTGGAAATGGGTAATTGCCATGTCAGAGGTCATCGAGTGTTGCCAGCTATCAATCAAATATTAGTAACTCATATTCGTATAGTCTTGTATTTGGATATGCTGAAGAAAAATCTAGTTATCACGTATTGGGCAAATCATAGTATGCTGACACTCTATTTTATGAACCATGTCATGCTGAACCCGGAATATTCCTGTTTTGGCAGGAGGTTCAGACTAAGATCAGACTGCACTTATGTGCAGGCTGATCTTAGTCTATACCTCCTGCTTGTACTTATCCTGCGAAAGTTGTTTATAAAGTTGATTTCTAAAACAAATATAGTTTTTTTAACAACAAGTTCTATCAGTGCTTTCAGCTCTTTGATTTGACAGGAAGTCAGTAAGGTAATTTATACAGCATGACAAGGGTTAATGAACTGATTTATACCATGGTTCTAATTAATGGTAGTTTACCCATTCCCACAAAGTGACGCTTTTGGATGCCTTTCAAGAAAAAAAATGGGAAAACATTGTTTGTGACAAGAAATTTCTTCATATTACACAGTATTTTCTATCCAGAAAGTTGTAAAAATCTAAAACTTTAAATTGTTGGCTGCAACTCCTTTCAATTTGAGCAAGTCTATAATTTTGCTGTCTGGTAATGGGTAAAGAAACATTTACAGGGTAACGTTTTTTTAAGTAGTTTATCTCAAAGATTTTCAAACTGTAGTTAGAAAATGTAATTTAAATGATATAAAATCCATTCAGAAACATAATGATTATGCATTCAAAAATATTACTTTATACATGTTTAGGATTTAACAAAAAGGATATTGGTAACAAAAGGGCAATGTTCGATACTGTTTTCAATCATTTCTAAAAGAATATTTTTTTCACAACACTTGGGAAAAAATGGGAAAGGATTAATTGCTTGTAGCTAAGGATGAGCTTATAAATGTTATCTTTATTTCAAGTTTATCCTTGACTGAAGATTAACCATGCTATACATATGAACCAGTTTTTGAAATGAGATTTAAAAGAGAATAAAATACCTGGAATTCTTGAGATCTGAATTGTTTAACCCATTCCACCTAAATCCTGCTTATTTACGCCCCTCAAAAAATTCTTAGGAAAACCTTGTGAAAAATGAAGTTATTTCTTGTAACTCGCAATCCTTCACTTCCCAAAGTGTTTCCTACCCAGAGAGACAAACATCTTGAAAATTTACTAAATTGAACATGTCACCTGCAACTTCTTGCGATCCTGATCAGTCTCGAATTTTGATGTCTTTTTATTGGGTTAAATATGGTTTGATGGTGGATGAAAACTAGACTTGTACGAGAGATGATCTTTGGCAGGTTATAAAGAATTACTGAGAAGTAATTAATGTCATGGAAATACTTAAAGGTCACTTTTTCTTAAAGATTTTCTGTTTTAGCTACGTCTCCATGGTAACTTAACAATTTTATTTCCGTCTGGCCATTCATATCTAGTTTGATATTCAGTAAAGCTTGGTGTATATGTAGTTAAACCAAGTGGTCTACCATGCAGCAGGAAATTTGGAGTTGGATTTACAATAAAAGCGCTTGTCTTTACATCCGTAATAGGTGATTTATAGCGTGTCATGTACTCTGTTTGACCTGGGAATGTTGTGTTGATTCCTGCTTGTTCCTGAATGGACAGGTTCTTGTGACCTCGAGGCAAAGAAACAAACCCTGGCTGATTTGAAGTACCAACCCCAAGAGCATTGGCTGCATTTGCAGTCTTTAAAGATGTCAGTTGTGGATTTAGAGTGGCACCACTGTCCATTACCATCGTCTGACTGCGGGGGAATATACTGTCTATAGTCTGGTAACCTGGAACAAGTAATTCAGAGGTTAAGATACAAATGAAGAAAAATATCAATGAATTTAAGCTTTTCCTTCACAATCCCTTGTTTTTATGTCCATCGATTTTATACTTGTTAAAATGTGGGAAGAAGAAGAATTTTCTTTTAACAAGCAATTTCTTCGTCCCCCACAATAATTATTTTCTAACCTATAGGTTGGTTATTTTTCAAATTGCACCCACTTTTAATTGTCATCTGCAATTCCTTTTGTATTGGACCAGTCTAAAATTTTGAAAAACAGGATAGGGTCAAAAGATACAATTTAGAGTATGTGTTGAACATACAATTTTATACAAGGAACCATAATATATGTGTTAAGTTTTCAAAAACTTATGCTCAGGTAGTTAAAGCTATAATAAAGTAACCAAAAGCAGTAACCCATTACCTGATAATATCATTTTGTACCGGTCCAAATTGAAAGAGGTTGAAGATGGTTTTTCAATGTGTGTCCAAATTGAACGAGCAATTCCTCCTTTATCACACATAATGTTTTCTACAGCTGTAAATCTCCAGGGTGTCCAAGAGATTTGGACAGAATTAAAAGTGGTAGAATTTTTAGCGTTTTTTTAAGGAAAAACCGGTATTTCATATCGATCAACCGGAAACAAGTTCTCACACATTCCCGCTCATTTCCACGCATGCTCATAAACGTGAAGTGAAAATCTATGTGATCCCCTCCATCTTGTTTCATCGCTGATGAAGAAAATAACTTACTTGTTGAATGCGAACAGCCTCCTTTTAGTCATGAATATCCAGGAAAATGGTTTAAAACTTAATATATCCTTGGTAAATTGTCTAATGAATTGTCAAAATGAGAGAAATAATTTTCTCGCGTTTCAAGATAGAATCTAGGTCAATGGTTGGTGGAGTAGGCGAGTGATTTTACCTGGCAGGACTGGGCAAATTTACATCCCGTATACACAATATATGTAACACGATAGAGGCGATTGAAGCGCCTATTAACCCCATCGAATAAAACACCCTTTAGTCTCTCGAATTCGACTAAATCTTTGAAACGTTGTGATAATAATATGCTCAACGTAAAAAAAAATGAAAGTTTGCTTTGATTTCTTGACCTTTTATCATTCAACCTTTTACCACCCAACCACAAATTTTCACGCACTTAAGAAGAAAACGTTGCGATTAATTCAAAATAGCGATTGCGGTAAACAGTAATGGGTCATGATTGATTGAAAAGGCTTTGACCCAACTTTTTATAGTATTTCAGTTATTTCGGGGCTGCTGGAGCTCCTAACCATGGATTCCTGGTAGTTCACACACAAATACTACCACTACATCCTTATCGAGACTCCAGCTGCTCCCCCTACTTAGGTGTACGATTTACTCACTCATATTGATGAAATATGCTCGTATTATTGAGCGCGGTTACTGATAAACCAGCAAAACCGCTCTCAGGACTTTCAGTCCTTTGATTATAAAAAGGAAATTATAAAACAGTAATTTTGAGAAAAAAAAAGATCAACTGCTTGTTTCAAGCCTTTTCTCTGATATTAACCCATTACCAGATGACAAAATTTAAGGCTGGTTGCAAATAACAATTTTCACTTGATGAAACTTTTAACCCTTTCCCATTTATGGAAATTTTAGACTAGTCCAAATTGAAAGAGGTTGCAGACAACAATGACAAATTGATGCCATTTGAAATTAAACCATCCTATTTGGTAGAAAATATTGTGGAAAAAGGAGAAATTGCTTGTTACAAGCAATTTCTTCCTTTTCCACAATGTTTTCTTGAGTATAAAATCACAGGAACGTAAAATCTCGTATTTGAACGGGAAAGGGTTAAAGTATTATAGGGTTGAAATATGGATATTGAAGAAATTGCTTTAAACAAACAATTTCTTCATTTCCAAATATTTTCAAAAGCTGTTTGAATAGGGCCATAAAAAAAGAGGGAATGTGTGGTAGTGGGATTTAATGTAACAGTGTCATGAGAAACAAGTGATTGTCTAAGGAAAAGTATACTCTCTAAAACTGTCCTGATGCTTAACAAATTACTACACAAGAAAATTTTAGACTGGTTCGAATTAGCAAGAGTTGCAGACAGCAATCTAAAATTATGAAACTTTAGATTTTTTGAACTTTCTGGTTAGAAAACATTTTTGAAAATTTCTTCATTCTACACAATGTTTTCCCAATTGTATTTCTTGAGGGGCGTCAAAAAGTGTCACTGTGTGGGAATGGGTTAAAGGTTTACTTGGCAAGCAAGAAATATCTTTACCTTTTGTATCCACCTTAGCAGGTAGTGTGGCCCCAAACCGAACACCGGAGGCACTTGAAACTGCGCCTTGTGACTTTGACATTGGAATATCAGCCATAGCTAGAAAAAAAAAACATGGGAAAATCATTGACCAAGAATCTATCTCAATTCTTTTTGGGGAAAAAAGAAAAAAATAGCAGTGATTTTGCAATCTAGAAGTGTGTGTTTTATACTTAGTCATAGAAAAAAGAATCACCATGATGCAAATGCATTTACCAACATTCTCGGAGATGGCATTGTAAGAAAACAACCAACGCTTTGAAAATTAAGAATAAACTAGCCAAATGATACTGAAATCAAATAACATTTCTGGAAGATGTTATCAGCATATTTTTAGAAACGTGACCCTGACTGAGATCTTGACTTTATTAGTTGACCTTGACCTTGGTCCCTACAGAAAGGTCTTACCACAAGCAATACATTGTGATATATAAAACAAGAGGGCCATTGGCCCTACGGCGCTCAACAGAGGTAAAGGTGCTTTTTCTTTCAACGGTCTAATTTCATGTTAAGGTTAGAATTATGATACAAGTGGGCCATACTTTATACATATATAGACTATTAACCTGGGGATCCAAAAGTCTTAGTTATTTAAGATAAATTTGAAAGAAGGAGAAAACCTTTTCCTCCCTTGGATCCATGGGTTATAATCTCAGATATAAGGAAGAAGTCAGTAAACTAATGCTTCATGCATATAATCCCCCCCCCACTGGGGCTCCACCCCTGGGGACCCGAGAATAATGATTTAAGCTATTTTGAAAGAGGTAAATATACCAAAGCTTCATGCAAAATAGGTCCTACGCCTTATGGGTTAGGAGGAAAATTTTTAGCTCAACTAGCTGAAAGCCAGAGAGCTATTGTCATGGTGTTGTGTTAGTCATGTGTGCGTCTGTCCATAAACTTTTACTTCGAAAATCTTCTCCTCAGAAAGTACTGAACAGATTTCAACCAAATTTTGCAGAAATGATCCTTCGGTGACCCTCTATCAGATTCCTTCAAAAAATTTTGATTTGATGAAAAACATGGCTTAAATGGGCGAGGCTAATTTCCATAGTTATATGTAAACTTTGAAAATCTTCTTTTAAGAGACTGGCGGACAGATTTCAACCAAATATGACAGAAATGATCCTTGAGCAAACCTTTACCAGATTCCTTCGAAGAATTTTGATCGGATGGAAAACATGGTCTTGATTGGCAGGACTAATTTCTATATATGGTGAACCTTTATCAGATCCCTTCAAAGAAATGTGATCGGATTTAAAACATGGCTTTAATGGGCGGGGCTTATTTCCATATATGGTAAAGCTTTGAAAATCTTCTTCTTAGAACCTATAGGATGGATTTCAACCAAATATCACAGAAATGATCCTTGAGTGAACCTTTATCAGATTCCTTCAAAGAATTTTGATCTGATGCTGTTTGCATATAACCCCTCCCCCACTGGGGCTCTGCCCCTGGGGACCCAAGAATAATGATTTAAGCTATTTTGAAAGAGGTAAATATACCAAGGCTTCATGCAAAGTATCAAGGCCCTACCCTTCATAGGTTAGGAGGAAACTTTTTACTTCCACTGGCTGAAAGCCAGAGAGCTATTGTCATGGTGTTGTGTTAGTCGTGTGTGCGTCCGTCCATAAACTTTTACTTTGAAAATCTTCTCATAATGTACTGAACAGATTTCAACCAAATTTTGCAGAAATGATCCTTCGGTGACCCTCTATCAGATTCCTTCAAAAAATTTTGATCTGATGAAAAACATGGCTTAAATGGGCGAGGCTAATTTCCATGTATGTAAGAGCTTTGAAAATCTTCTTCTCAGAGACCAGCGGATGGATTTCAACAAAATTTCACAGAAATGATCCTTGGGTGAGCCTTTACCAGATTCCTTCAAAGAATTTTGATCAGATGAAAAACAGGGCTTTTATTAGCAGGGCTAATTTCCATACATGATGAAAAATTTGAAAATCCTCTCTTCAGAAACAATTGGGTGGATTTCAACCAAATTTCACAAAAAAGTTCCTATGGTGAACCTTTATCAGATTCCTTCAAAGCAATTTGATCGGATGAAAAACGTGGCTTTAATGGGTGGGGCTTATTTCCATATATGGTAAAAGCTTTGAAAATCTTCTTCACAGAACATTTTGGATGAATTTCAACGAAAAATCATAGAAAGGATCCTTGAGTGAACCTTTATCAGATTCCTTCAAAGAATTTTGATCGGATGGAAAACATGGTTTTAATGGGCGGGGGTATTTTCCATATATAGTAAAATCTTTGAAATTCTTCTTATCAGAAACAAGTTAATGGATTTCAAACCAAATTTTACAGAAATGATCTTTTGGTCAACCTTTATCAGATTCCTTCAAAAAAATTTGATTGGATGAAAAACATGGCCTTGATGGGCGGGGCTTATTTCCATATATTGTAAAATCTTTGAAATTCTTCTTCTCAAAAACAAGTGGATGGATTTCAACCAAATTTTGACCGGATCAATCCTTGGGTGACCTTTTTATCAGATTGTGAAAAAGAATTTTGATTGGATGAAAAATATGGCCTTAATGGGCAGGGCTAATTTCCATATATGGTATTTACTGAAAACCATATAAGGTAAAAGTTATGAAAATCTTCTCAAAAACCTGTTGATGGATTTCAACCAAATTTCACAGGAATGATAACCAGATGATTGTTTGTCAGATTCCTTCATATAATTTTGATTGGTTGAAAAACATGGCTATTATGGTGGTGGGTTATGTCCATATATGGTATACAGTGAAAATTTTACATAATGAATTTTACATAACTTGACTTGACTTTTGTAAAAACAATGAAAAGTTTGAAATGGTTCTCTAGAACTATTTCAAAGATTTCAATGATTTAGATTTATTTTCATTATATTCAGTTCATTTTAAATTAACGGAAAAATTAGCTTAATCAGTACATTTATGCCTGTGGAGAGATACAGGTGCTCAAGTGCCTATAGTTAGAGTTTATTTTAAAGTTTCACTTGTTGCCTTGGCAACTAAGGTTTTTAACTGATTTCATTTCTTTAAGCTATTTTTTCAAAGAGGACCACCATAGGAACATTTCTGCCAAATTTGGTTAAAATTGGCTCAGCAGTTTTGGAGGAGATGTCATTTAAAAATCATTCTTTATTTCTATATAAACCCAAACCCCCAGGGCTTCGTGCCTGGGGACCCGAGGATCATGATTTTAGCTATTCTGAAAGAGGTCAAGATATTGATGCTTCATACAAAATATCAAGGCTCTATGACTTCTGATTCAGAAGGAGAAGATTATTAAAGATTATTTTAAATTTTCATTTTTTTGCCATGGCAACCAGAGGTTTTAACGGATTTCATTTCTTTTAGCTATATTTAAAGGCGATTACCTAAGGAACATGCCTGCCAAAATTGGTTCAAATTGGCACAGTGGTTTGGGAGGAGATGTCGTAAAAAGAGATTGTTGACACGCAATGCATGACAGATGGATGCCAGATAAAAGGTGATCACTTCATGCTCAGGTGAGATAAACATTAAATTTACCACTAAGAAGTTATAGCCAATGCTGATTTTGTGATTTAGCTGTGTCCTGTGTCCAGGGCCCATTGTGTGTCAACATCTTGTGTGAACTGTAGACGCCACAATTTTACCTCATATGTCTTGAAACTTGGTCAGTACGTTTGCCTCGATTAAACCCAGACTATTTGATTATTTGGTCATGTGGGGTGAAAACTAGGTCAATAGGTCAAATCTTGCTCATTTTCCAATGTAATGGTTTCAGGGAGGTAATTTGTCGTGATATGCAATTAGAGAACCTTCAGAAAGTCAAGTAACTATTTGGAGTGGTATATAGACAAGGTCAACCCATTTAGGGTTGAGGATCCTTTTCTCTGAATCCACAGGCTTTGTCTATGAGCTCGGAACATTACACCAAAACTTATTTCTTTAGGGGCATAAAAAGGCAAAATTGGTTTGGAACGGTCTTTGAAACATTCATTTCCTTTGAATGTAGTTTTAAAGATTTTCTTTCAAGACGTTGGCTCGATAAAAATTCTTCAAACATTACATACTGTGTGATCTTCCGAAACCATTCATAAGATAACCTCCTTGTGTGTTTTTGTCCATCCAACTGGTAGCCAGCTTAAATGGTTCTCTAGACCCTCGAGTGAGATTATTTCTGTACCCAGTGTATCTGTCGGTCACTCCAATGTGGTCACCAAATTGTTTGATTCTATCTGCGGCACCATGGGTGTAGGTTGATAAATCCTGTAATTGGTAAAATCAAAATAAACTTTATAGAAGTTATCATAGGTGTTGGATGCTTGATAGTGGATACAAGAATAAGTACAAAAAGGGCATAATTCTTACAAAACTAGAGGCACTTGTGCGCCTGTATCGCTCCACAGGCCTAATTGTAATGAATAAGCAAATGATCTTTTCAGGAATTCAATATAAACCTTATCATATTCATAATTTGTGTCAAATAAATCTTGTTCACAAAATGAGCTTTTCAAAGACCCGTCCATTTAAGCCATATTTATCATCTAATCAAAATACTTTAGAGGAACCAGATAAAGGGTCACCAAATGATCATTCCTGTAAAATTTGGTTGAAATTCATCCACTGATTTTCGAGAAGAAGACTTTGAAAGGTTTCACCATATATGGAAATTAGCCCCTCCAAATAAAGCCATGTTTTTCATCTGATCAAGATTCTTAAAAGGAATCTGATAAAGGGTCAACCAAGAAACATTCCTGTAAAATTTGGTTGAAATCCATCCACTTGTTTCTGAGAAGAAGAATTTAAGCTGGCAAAGCATCAGCTTTGATAGCTTAAGTTAACAGACAAACATTTTTTGTCTTCTCAAAGTTCAAAGAATGCAAACTGCCACTTGAGGCTTAACCACTAAATCCATTGAATGCCTAGGCCATAAAAAGTAGTTCTTATGTATTTTCAGGAATATTACAAATTGAATCCTATCTATTCAAATTGTAAAGAACTCTTTCTTAGGCATGCTATTTAACCCATTCCCACTCAATTTCACTTTTTAAGCATTCCAAGAAAAAAACTTTAGAAAACAACCTGGACAATGAAGAAATTGCTTTTAACAGGCAATTTCTTCATTGTCCACAATGTTTTCTACCCCAACAAGGTAAATATCTTATAAATTCAACCCTCCAGAGGCACATATTCTTTCTGACATTTGTCTCTCACCAATGGGTGGATAATCTTAAACCTAAGTGGGATAGCAGCTCGAGACTAGGAAAGGATGTAGTGGTAGTACTGATGGGAGAAATACCAGGAATCCATTGTTAGGTTTCAAGCTACCGAGATACAACTGAAATACAACTGTTAAAAGTGGCGTTAAACCCAATTGAAACAACCAATAAATTCAACCAACTTGAAATTGTCATCTGCAACTTCTTTTAAATTTTCTAAGATTTTGCCATGATGTACATTATATAGACCATATATGGTGAAAGCTTTGAAAATCATCTTCTCAGAAACCAATTGAGGGATTTCACCCAAATTTTACAGGAATGATCATTTGGTAAACCTTTATCAGATTCCTGCAAAGAATTTTGATCAAATAAAAAACAAGGCTCGGTGGGGCTAATTTCCATATTTGAAATTCTTTGTCTCGGAACCAGTTGGATGGATTTTAACCAAATTCTTACCAAATTGATGGTTTGGTGACTCTTTATCAGATTTTGATCAAAGGAAAAATAAATCGACAGGGCTTATTTCAATATATGGTATATACTGAAAATGGACTGCTGATGGATTTCAACCCAATTTCACAGGAATGATCCTCAGATGACTGTTTAAATTTCACAGGAATGATCCTCAGATGACTGTTTATAGGTTTCCTTCATATGATTTTGCTTGGTTGAAAAGCTTGGACATCATGGTTGTGGCTTATGTCCATATATGGTATACAATGAAAATTTATAAACTTTGTTTATACCTTTTCATCTTCCCCAGTGAATGAATTATACATAACTAAACTTGACTTTTGTAAAAACAATGAAAAAGTTGAAATGCTTCTCTAGAACTATTTCAAAGATTTCAGTGACTTAGATTTATTTTTCTTATATCAGTTCATATTGAATTCATGAAAAGTTTGCTTAATCAGTACATTCATGACTGTAGAGCGATACAGGCACTTAAGCACCTCTAGTTAGTTCACCTGTGCACAACATGCTCACGATGAGCTTTTGGGCTTCTTGATTGTCCATTGTCCATCATCAACTATTCAGTGTAACCTCTCTACAGGTCATAATTTTTTGCTCAATCTGTCTCAAACTTGCTGAAAATGGATATACAGTAATGAAAAAGGTGACATTTTGACTCATATCATGGGAAAAGGTCATGAAGAAGATCCCCTCTGAATGATGAGACAGTCTGACTTTTATCACAGGAAATGGTGCCTTAATGACAACATCCTTACATGGTTTTTCATGACCCTCTGTATCTATGAATTTCGACCCTCATTTTTTAGGAATGACCCCCCAAACTGCTTGAACAGCCTTCTTCATCTCCTTTGAAGAGGGACATAATATGGCAAAATCCCCCAGTTTTGAAAGTTGATGGAAGACCCTGAATACTTGTTACCACTCTAAGGGTCACGCTTTTTGCTCAATCTTTCCAACTTACTGTGAATGCTTGTTATATAATGTGTTGTCTTATGGTATCCTTCCATAATTTATTCAAATTATCACAGTAAAGCCTAGAACTATATTGATAAGGTGAGTGATGGAAGACCATCATGGTCCTCTTCTTTGTCATCTTGTATTTGCTAATGTGATATCATCATAGAGTAGACTTTTTTCTAGAAAGCATGGAAAATCATTGAGTATCAACTCACTCCTTTTGTATTTCAGGAGATTTATATGGTTTAGTAAAGAGTTAGACATAGACATGTTCATCAGACCATTTTCAGTCACAAAGATTATTGTTTTTTCTTCTGTTTATCATAGTCAATTACTTTTTACTTCCCTTGTGAAAACTTTCAGACAAAAATTTCCATTCTCCCCATTTCCCATTTCTTTAATTGAATTTATTCTTGCTTGGGAATCCTCCCAATTCTCTAAACATTGAATATTCTAAACAGTTACTACAAAAATGATCCTGGCATTTGGATGCACTAAGGAAATTTAAATCATCTTTGGAAAACAAATTCAATTTGGAGAATTTTTTTTACAAGTAATTACTTTTATCACTACATTTTCTACCCTATTCAGACCTTATTTTTGAATGTCACAACAATTAGTGCATTAGACTCCCAATCTTCAATCATGGGTTTGATCCTTGGGTGACCGCACATATTATTTCCGACATTTGTCTCTTACCAATGGGTTGATAATCGTAAACCTAAGTGGGATAGCAGCTGGAGGCTAGGAAAGGATATAAAGGTGGTACTGGTTCGAGAAATAGCAGGAATCCATTGTTAGGTGCTCCAGCCTCCGCGACGGAAAAATTGTTAAAAGCGGCATTGAACCCGATTCAAACAAACAAACAAAACATTTGAATTGTTGTCAGCCACTTCTTTGAGTTTGGACCAGTCAAAACTTTGTCTTTTTGTTACAGGTAAAACCTTAACTACATGACATGAACTTGAACACTGTTCCCACAATGATGTTCTAAAATTATTCTTCATGGTGTGTTCAAGCTTACAGCATTTTGGATTTTTTTTTTCTAAATTACACTTGTATTTCTATTTGTCTCTTCAGCTATCAAATGAGACGGAATGGCAAATAGAAAATACCTTGTATAAAAAGAAAACAAGACTGGCGTGGGGCGCTCACCTGAGATAAAGGCTCTTTTTCTTTAAACAGTCTAATTTTATGTTAAGGATAGGATTATGATACAAACAGGCCATACTTTATGCATATATAGGCATTGTACCTTAGGGTCCCCAAAGTCCAAATTCCAAGGCTTGAGGATTAACCCTTTCCTGTACAATCACTGGTTTTTACGTCTCAGTGTATTTATATTTGGGAAAACATTGTGGAATAAGAAGAAATTGCTTGTAACAAGCAATTTCTTCTTTTTCCACAATATTTTCTACCCTACTGAATGACTATTTATAAAATAAATTCAACTTTGATTTGTCGTCTGCAAAACCTTTCAATTTGGACTAGTCTAAAATTTCCAAAAACAGGAAAGGGCTAACTCATAAATAGGAGAAGATTTTTCCTCCCTATTACATTAAGTTTATTAGTTTAAACATTTTTGTTTCAATTGAGAATTCAAGTAAGCAATCAAGGGCCATCTTGGCCCTCTGGTTTGGTGTGTGAGTCTGCATTCATTAGTTACAAATGAAGCTCAAGTTTCATTGGGGTCCACTAATGTTTGTAAAATACCAAGAAGTTTTAATGAAATCCAAGTTTTACAGACTTTTTTTCTGAATGCTTGAATATATAGAGGCAAATTTTAGTACCACTGGTCATTTGAAAGCCTGTGGGTAAATGTCATGGCATTGTATCTGTAGTGTGTCTGTGAGTCCATCTGTCAATCATAAACTTTTGCTGAACCTTTTGGTCATTTGAAAGCCTGTGGGTAAATGTCATGGCATTGTATCTGTAGTGTGTCTGTGAGTCCATCTGTCAATCATAAACTTTTGCTGAACCTATTCCCACACAAGAAAATCTTAGACTGGTCAAAATTGAAAGAATATACAGATGACAATTTTAGGTTAATGAAATTCTAAATGTCTTTGTCTTTTGGGGTAGAAAACATTGTGGAGAATGAAGAAATTGCTTGTACCAAGCAAATTCTTCATTCTCCACAATGTTTTCCAAAGCTTTCATAGGGGCCAATTCCCAAATTATGATGCTTTTTAAAGCCACTGAAGAAAACAGTGTGAGAAACATTGTTGGAAATGGAAAGTTGCTTATTTTAATTGTTATTGTTATTATTACACTCTTTTCTAATCATAAATACCAGGATTTTTAAAATTTCATTAACTTGAAATTGTTGTCTAGAACATGTTTCAACTTAGACCAGTGTAAAAATTTGTTGTTAGGTAATGGTTCTTTTATCCTTTTCCCTCAATGGTTTCCATGATTGTATTTTTTCAGGGCATCAGAAAGAGCACAATGTTGTTACAGGTTAGTCATGTGTTGTCTTAGAATAATCACATGAAATTAACTCATTACCAGATGACAAAACTTTAGACTGACTGGTTCAAAATAAAAAATATAGGTTGCCAACGACAAATCATAGTGGCTCTGTTTTGAAAAATAACCATTCTATTTTAATCCTTGTCATGCTGTATAAAATCTACTTAGAAATTGTAGTAAAATTAAAGGACTGAAAGCACTGGTAGTACTTGTGTGTGTCAGCCCGATTAGCTCAGTTGGTAGAGCACTTGACTTCAAACCTCAAGATCACGGGGTCGAACCCTGGGCTGACCATATCAACTAACTAACTAATTGTCTTTCAGATGAGACGTTAAACCGAGGCCCCGTGTGACGATGCTATCCATCGAGCACATTAAAGAACCAGGCGGGGCTCTCAGTAGTTTCGTCCTGTATCCTTGCACTATCCCCCGTAACAACTAACCGTCTTCTGGGGGCGTCGCTCATATGGGCATGTGCTACGGTAGCGACGATAAATAAACGGAAATACAAACAAGTACTTGTTGTTCAATCATAAATCCATCTTTTGAAAATCAATTAATAAACAACTCTGGCAGGAAAAGTACAAACAGGAGGTGTAGACTAAGATCAGACTGCACTTATGTGCAGGCTGATCTTAGTCTACACCTCCTGCCAAAACCGGAATATTCCGGGTTCAGCATGACAAGGGTTAAGAAGCAAGTTCTTCTTTTCATGCTTTCTTGAATATGATATATGAAGGTCGTAAAAAGTGGGATTTAATGGAAATAGGTTGAAGGGCATAACCTGCACCATTATTCTAATAACTTGGTCTACAATAGTTACCTGTCCTGCTTTGTTTAAATTAGTCATAGCCCAGTTGTGTCTCTCCCTGATCTCATTCTCTTGACACTGTGATATTGATGTATTTCCCATTTTTGATTTATAGTCAAATAGTGCTGCCCCTAGAGTCTCTAAAGCCGACATTGCATCTGAAAATATTTCACACAAAATTTTAGACTTTTGTGAATTCAAAGGGGTAGCAGACAACATTGTAAAGTAAGACTATAATACAAAATGTAACACACCATGTGGCAGAAAATATTTTGGGAAAAGAGGAAATTGCTCAATACAAGCAATTTCTTTATTTTAGACAATGTTTCTCAAGTGTAATGTCACAGGGACGTAAAATTCATGATTGTGCAGGAAAAGGTTAGATAATCAGAACAATGCATAATATATTTATGACATAAATTAACTGAAATTTAACCCTTTCCTGTTCAATCATTTGTTTTTACGTCCCGTGAATTTATAATTGAGAAAATATAACAAGCAATTCCTTCTTTTTCCACAACATTTCTACCCCACTGAATGGTTATTTTTCAAATTAAATCTGAAATAAATTTTCGTCTACAAAACCTTTAAATTTGGACAGGTCTGAAATTTTTCAAAACAGGAAAGGGTTAAATCTTTAACTTGCAATGACAGGATAATGTGCAATTTTCTGCCAAGGATGCGTTTTTGCACCGTTATCCCTTATATCACAAATTTCCAATGTTTTTTAGACCATGAGGGAGAAGTTTTCTTTGTACCAAACCGGTAAAATAGTAGCTAGACTAATGTTACTGTGATTCTTGTTTTTTATAACCCACTTCAGATGACAAAATTTTAGACTGATCAAAATTCAAAGATGTTACTGATGATAATTTATAGTTTACTATTGGCAAAAAAAGGCAACAAGAAATTTCTTCATTCTCTGCATTGTTTTCTAGGCTTTTCTCTTATGGGGTTTCAAAAGGTCGGATTGTTTGAGAATGGGTGAAAATGCCCCTACATTTATAACAAGTATTTTCTTCATTTTCCAAAACTTTTTTGAAAGCTCTTTCTCGTAGGCAACAAAAAGTGGGATCATGTGGAAATGAATTAATGCCAGATTTTTAAATCAACATTTATGAAAAGGTTAATAACACACATCACAGTCTAAAACATGTCAAATTACTGTACCGAGTCAAAGCTACAGCAGGTATGTCAAAACAGAAGGGTGTAGAACACTGCATTATTATTTGGATCATTAATTCTCAATTTTACCCTGATTCATTCAACTTAAATAGCTGCAAAAGTACATTAGGTTTTAGAATCTCCCTTAAACCATTATCAGACGGAAAAAATTTACACTAGTCAAAATTGAAAGGAGTTGCAGACAACAAATTAAGTTTATGAAATTTTTGATTTATTTTAACTTTCAGGTGGAAATATTGTGGATTATGAAGAAATTGCTTATAATAAACAATGTTTTTTGAAGCTTTTATTGAGGGGGGGGGGGGGGTCTAAAAGTGTCATTGAGTGGGAATGAGTTAACCTAATCCTGCCTTTTAGATGATGAAGAGGTATAGTTGTGGAAAACAAAATGGGAAAGAGGAGAAATTGTTTACTTTTCTCACAATGTTACCATAATATTTGCCTTTATTCTTCATTTGAATATAATCCATGCTGTCATCTGCAGCTTCTTCAGGGTTAGCTCTGGCTTGAAAAAAGTTGTCACCATCACTTTCGCCAATTGAAAAAAGTTGGGGCCAAATCCAGTAAAGTTGGGGCCAAATTGAGAAGGAGTAGGTGCCAAATTCTAACATTAATTTCTTAACTGCGCTTTTATTCTCTTAACTTATACCTTGTTGAATAGATAATATGCATAGAAAACAGGTTTTTTACATGGCAATTCATTTGTAATTTTGTCTTGAATGAATTCATTTGTAATTTTGTCTTGAATGAATGTAGCTAAGTCATACACTTAGTACATTGATTTTTATTCATCTTTAATCAGTGCTCTCAGTACTTTGATTAGAAAATCGAGACTAATATGAGGAAAAAAGAGAAAAGGAAACAGTGATAAAGGTTATAAAATATGCTTGAATTAATAATAAAATAATGTAGACTTCTGTAATTTAAAAAAATCGGTTTAAGGTTGAATATTCTTGGGTAAGAATGAACAATAATTAAAATCGCAGTAGCGGTACCGAGATTAGCAGCTGACTGAAAATGTCAGTAGAAATATATGAAAATATGCCCAAGTTCGTCAATTTTACTCATCAAGAAAAGGCAAATGGCGGCCAGTTTAATAACACATTTCTTATAGAAGGCGCGATAATGAAGGGTGGATGTTTATGCCATTTCACAGCTGAGTGAACTTAGACTATGTGTAAAGTGTCTTGCCAGTGATACTTGAATTGGAAACCAGCTCATCACAAATTTTGTGCACCAACCTCTGTGGTAAATATGCTGGCCATAAAGTGCAAATAACATTAACCCATTACCAGGCAACAAAATTTCATGTACAAATTAAAAGAAGTTAATTCAGATGACTATTCAAACTGGAAGGAAATTGAAAATTGAATAGGTTTAATGGTAGAAATCATTGTGTGGAATAGATAACTGCTTGTAACAAGCAATTTCTTCTTTTCTCATGCTGTTTTTCAAACCTGTTTTCCTCGAGTCAAAACAGGTAGTTTGATGATATGTGATGTAGTTATGTTTTCCACATTGGCCAATAGTCTTCAACCAATATTTTGACTCTAGTTTATGTTAACTCTTGTCATGCTGAACCTGTGAGATATAGACAAAGATCAGCCTGCACATATGTACGCCTTCTGATTATCCCATATAAACCAGAATTGTTTGTATCATAGCTTTATATTTTCAAAAAAATTTAACCCACAATTATTACATCCAGTACTGCCATCCTTTTGACTTTAGTGCTATTCTAAAGAGGATTTTATTCAGCAAGACAAGGGTTGAATAAAGATTCTAGAATCTTAAAATAGCAAAGTTCCTTTGAAAATAGTAATAGATCAACCCGCGCAGCACGTGCAGTCTGACTGTCTGAACTGTGTGAATTTTTGACAATTTCAGGTTGAATGGATCATTTGGTGAACATACTCACTAGCATTGTTAGCCCTGATTTGCTGAGGGTCATATCCCTTTTTCCAGTCAGTAGATGTAGAGATAAGATATCCGTCAAGTTTTAAATGGTCTAGCCCGTTGGCTAGCTTGTTCATGGTACTTCCAATCTCCTCAGTGACATAATAATTCCCGCTCTGGCAAATCTCTTCGATGTCACGCTTTATCGTGTTTATTGTAGACGCAAGTGCACTTCTACCGTTGGCATACATTTTCGATTTATCCAATTAATCAATCAATTAATCATTGACGTCCATTTAAAACAGTATTAATTGGCAATTAATAGCGCCGTTAGTAACGAGTATAGCAACGATGCGATTTCCGCTTCCGGCGAGACAGTGCTTGTTGGGTTTCGTGATTTATGAATATGAGCATGGTTTGACTTGTTTTGAATAAAATACAACATCGCCATCAACCTACTTGTCTGTCACATCAATAAAGACAAAGAGTCTATACAAAAGATCTAACTCTTTTCACAGAATGGGAATTCTATTCCTCTAAATGAACTCAAAACCCATTCAAAGTAGTTTTGAGAAGACAAATCAAGCCAGAGTTTTAGACTGGTTCTTTTTCCCGCCAAAAGATACAATAAGGCTGCAGACGAAAATTCTTCGGAAAAAAATCTCGTAAGTGACGTGTTAAACCATTCCCTTTTTTAACGCTCCCCACCCCCACTCTCTCCCCAAATAAGGCTTCGGAAAACATTGTGGAAAATTACAAAATTGCATGTCACGAATTTCTTGTCACAAGCAATATCTTCATTTTTCAACTGGGTTACTATCGAAAAAGGCGGATAATTGCGTTTTGGCCAAAATATTTTTCAAGGTAGGATCTTTTGGCCAAGTATTAGTTTAATAAAAATATCAATAAATGTGACCATTAGCTCTTCATTTGTTTCTTAATGATTAACTTTTTATCAACATCAGAAGTGAAATTTTACAAGGTAAAAATATGGCATGAACAAAATTGTGTAAAAAAAGGGGGTAATTTGTTTTAAACCTATAAACTTGTGGCCATATATTTGATTAATGTTTATATATTGATGTCTTTTTAATTGTCTATTTAATATTTAAATTTGGATATTTTGCACTTCTTCTTTTTTTACAATCCAGAACTGGGTAATCAACTTTCTATTATTATGTTATTTGTTATTATCAATAAAAGCATCAAATTAAAAAAAAAGAAAAGAAAAAATTATCAATTTTATTATCAAAATGACTAAATAACAACTATGGAATAATTTGAATTGGTTCAATTTTTTTTTCCTCAGTTTTTTTCTGGCCAAAAGGTCCTACGTACCTTGTAAAATATTGTGGCCAAAAGGTTCGTGGCCAAAAAGTCCATGGCCAAATTGTCTGTCCACCACTTGAAACTGTGATCTGCAGCATCTTTCAATTAGGACCAATCTAAAATTTTGTCATGTGGGATTGGGTTAAAAATGTTTTCTCTGATACTAAGAGTGATGTGTCAGTATTAGGGGAGGTAATTTGCAGGAGTATCGCAAAAAATGAAATATGGCTAATTGCAGTTTTATATGGACAGAAGTACATCTGTTTAAGGTTGAGGATTCTTTCCTCTGAATGGATTTGCTTTGTCTGTTATCTCTGCATGTTACATAATAGTTATTTTTCACAGCTGACATTTTAGGCGATGTAACCCAACTCCTAAGCAGAGTGCAGCAGCCAAGCTATCTCATTTAAAGTGTCGGGATGCGAAATATTACTTTATGGATCAACCTAATTGACCAATGGCAGCTATCAGTGGATATATGAAATCATCCATTTGGACCAGAAATGAGTTTTGAACCTGCTATTGGTGGCCATTTTTGTTTACCTTTTTGTTGGTTAGGCAACGTTAATATCGTAACTACAGCTTCTTCAAGCTGCAGTCAAGTTACAATGTTTAGGTTGCAAACCAAGAGAGACATGGTTTATTAAAGTTGACCCATTTAGGTTTAACCCATTCCCACTCAATCCCTCCTTTTTACGCCCCTCAAGAAAAAAACTTTGGAAAACATTGTGGATAATGAAGAATTTCTTCATTATCCACAATGTTTTCTATCCAAAAAGACAAAAAAAAATCAAAATTCCATCAACTTGAAATTGTCGTCTGCAGCTTCTTTCAATTTGGACCTGTCTAAAATTTTGCTGTGTTGGAATGGGTTAAGGAGTCTTTTCTATTAATGGATTAGCTTTGTCTTTAAGCTAATCACATTGCAGTTTGATTTGGACTATACTGTTAATTGAGGAACAGGGTTTAGAACTAGAATGGCCATCTCTTAATTATTAAGAGGGCAGGATGTGAAATGTCAAGTAGTGAAATAATAGAACATTATTAGCTGGTTTACATTAACCCTTTCCCGCTTTTTGAAATATTCCACTGATCAATACTGAAAGCGGTTGCAGAAAACAATGAAAATTGCATGTATTTTGAAATAAAACTGTCCTATGTGAGAGAAAATATTGTTGGAAAAGGGAGAAATTGGTTGTTACAAGCAATTTCTTCTTTTTCACAATGTTTTCTTAAGCATAGAATCACAGTGATGTAAAATCTTGGGTTTGTACTGGAAAGGATTAAAAGCACTTGACCAGACCACAAACTAGGCTTTACTAAATCATGTTTGTGTGCAACTCCAATGAAAGTACCGTAAAAATTCTATTAAACGCCCAAACTCTAGTAAACGCCCACCACCCACTTCAGATGTCAAAATCGACCGTTTTTTGTTTGAAATTTGGAAATCTTGAAGCATCTAATAAGCAACAAGCAACCAAATCGTGTGTTTGAAATTTGGAGACACTTTTTTAGAGTTGATTTATTGTACAAAGATTGCCTTTCACTTTTTTTCAAGTGCGGCAGAAACTTAGGTATGACATAGAGAGAAAGAGAATAGAATGTGAGTTGATTGCGAAAGAAAAAAACACACAAACACACATTCTTTTGGAATCCAAAGATTTAAAGAAACGTTCATTAATTATCCTAAAAATGGGAAATTATGAAGGAAAACATTTCACAAAATTATAAGTCATGATGCTTGGTAAAAACAGTCTGAAGTGCTACCACCAGAAACGCCTATCGCATTCATCAAATCAGGGTGTCCGATCACGTAGAAATGTATGTGAATCACGTAAGATGAACAAAAATCACATACTACTTTTTATATATATAGTTTATCCATAATAAAACGTCCAAGAACGTACGCAAAATGAACCCCGTATCATGCCTAAAAATATCGTGATAATGATCCTCGTCGTTTACGAAAGGAAAAACAAGTCCGGTAGCCGAGTAATAAAATCGAAACTGCCAAATTCGGTGATTTGGATCCCTCTTTTTTCCGATAATATTGTAATTGACCAAAATGCTGCGTTGTTACAATTTATTCAACCAAAATGCTACATCATCTCGATCGACTGCTTGTCAATAATGGCATCCAAACAACAAACATTGGACTTCTTTAGGGCTTTACTAATATTAACTCTCTTCTTACATTTTTTTGTTACTTTCTCAATTTAAGGTCATAAATAGGCATATTACGTCCTGCTAGCCCCCTGTGGGTTTTGATACGTTTAATACTTCTCCATCACGGAGTCAATAAATGGAAGAACTGTTTATATTTGGTGTTATTTTTTGTACCCCAAATTTTTTGTCTGTACCCCCAACTTTAACCACCAAGAGGTACAAAAACCCCCATCAAAATTTTCAGTGGACACACTGCAAATGTCCGTACATTGTTATTCTATCGCATTCATCAATTGTTATTTTATAATTAACGCAGTGAGGTGTAAATTTTAACCCATTCCAACACAGTGGAATTTTAGACCTGTCCAAATTGAAAGGAGCTGCAGACGACAATTTCATGTTGATGGAATTTTTAATTTTTTTGTCTTTGTGGATAGAAAACATTGTGGATAATGGAGAAATTGCTTGATCCAAGCAATTTCTTCATTTTCCACAATTTTCCATAGCTTTTAAGTTGAGGGGCGTAAAAAGGAAGGAGGGATTGAGTGGGAATGGGTTAAGTAAATTTCAAGAAACGTGACATTTAAATCAAAATGTTTTCTAATAGATTTGTTTTTATTTACTTGTTAGGATTTTCGACATGTGAAAAGGCAAGTCTAGATTGTAGTCGTACTTTTAACGATAATTTATCAATAACCTGATACTAAAGAAGCGATGAATTATTCAGTAATTCAATCGTATCTATAAGAGAATACTATTGGAAATATGATGTGACATCAGCAAATTCCAACGGATTAACATTGGTCACCTTGATTTGTAAAAAATTGAGAAAAATGCCACATCTGCCATAGAAGGCAAACTTCCTATATCGACGCATAATGCAGGTTTGTATTTTACTTTTAAAGTAGAGTTTACCTGTTGCCTGAAAAATTCTTGTATTTTACTTTTCTTTTGCTATCTGGCTTATTCAGAATATTTATTTCATCCCAAGAAATTTATTAGTTTTGATTGCATGAAAAGGATATTTTTGTAAAGTATCATCTCTTCTTTAAGATGTTTTACTGATAACGTACACTTCTGATCCTGGTCAGCTTGCGTAAATCTTGCAGGCTCAATGGTGTTGAAGACCAGTTTTGGCGGCTTTGTTAAAGTCGACAGTTTAATAGGCGTTGATACTTTATTTGTTTGGGGAGGCTAAATTTTACAAGTTAGCCATCTTAATTTATATTGACAGTGATCTTAATTTATATTGACGCTACATTTCAGGAGTTAACTTTTGGCCTATGTTCTAATTAGATCGTACATGATATTTGAATTTTGGACTGCTTTTTTAATGTCTCACAAATCTATAGCCTCTTTATAAACGCCCACCAGCTTCTTTCGCAAAGTTTATGATTCTAGTAAACACCCTGGCGTTTATTACAATTTTTACTGTACAATGCCTTAGCCTTTTTCTAATAATGATTTAATAAGTTAATGTGATAAATTTATCATCATGCAATCCTTTAATAACAAAGTCTTATTGGTTCAAACAGACATGATGCCGAGGAATATTATAAAATGGAAAAGAAATTGAAAATAAGTGTTATATGGTATATAACAATTTGATTGTGTTACCGGTAAATACGTTCAAACAGTCTTTAAAAAATTAACAAATTGGTAGTCACACCCTTATCAAATCAGAACTTAGACAAGGCAATTTGTCTGATACATCAGACAACATTAATGCTTTTGTTTCTCAAAGACAATACATGAAAAGCTAATTTTTGGCGAACCACTCAAATGTTGCATCTTTTTCCTGCTCAAATAAAAACGGGTTACAATGGTTTGGTTGCCCACTGACAAAAAAAGGTTTTAAAATATTTGTTGTGGATAAACATTGCAGCTCAACCTAGACATAGTATACAAGTTGATTGGTCATTTGATTTTTCTAAGGTTTGGGTCTTGAGCTGGCTGCACTTTTTCTCTCACAATGGTCTTGGTAAACAGTATGAGCAGGTGCCCACTGGGTATTCATTCTAGGGGTATATGTACCCCTTAGGTTTTGAAATGGGGTTACAAAGAAATATCTTGGGGTACAGTGTACCCTTTACTTTCAGAGTTAAGGGTACATCATATGGATCTTAACTATTTACCATATTACAATGTTTAGTTATATACTTCGTTTATATACTTTGTAAATCAGTAAAAAAGTGCCATGTGTCATTTGCAAGTTTTCAGATAAATTTAGAGTGATAACAAACTTTTTTTTGCCAATTCACATTTTCTTAATCATTGGATTTCGGTACAGTTAAATGGAATGCTGAGAGCGATGGCTAAATAACTTGAACAAGTTGATAACAAGGATGGGGCGTTTTGGAGCAGATCATACCAGACAGATTAGCTTATTGTTTGCTCAAACTCTGGTACTGAACGATTCTGGTACAGAAAATATCAAATGGCCTTATCACTGTCCAAAACTCATCTTAAAAAATTTGAGGAGAAATAGAATAGGTGTTTTTGCAACATTTCACAGGCAGCAAATCATGTAGCTAAAACAAAGTACAAATTTGAATATACAGCTCAATTAATATTTTGATATACTTGCAACAGAACTCATGAGAGACACTAATTTTGAAAATCAGATTCTGATTAATCTTTCTTGCATATGAATTCTTTTCAAGTTTTGCAAAAAACAAGTAAATAACTTGTGTTTTGCTTGAAAAATAGCGGAACTTTGGACTTAATTCAAAACAAACTGGCATCATACAAAATTTTCAAACTGCTAGTTCCCCCATTCTATATATAAATGAAAACAAAATAAAAAAAAGAAGTGGTTCCTAACGCATGATATGGAAATCACTTGCTCACAATAAGAATTTGTTCTACTTTGCTTGCAGTTTTAAGGATTTTTAGGAATAATTACGCTCATGGACTTTCTTGTTTTTTGTGCTAGTAATTTTAAATACATGCGAACGTAATGGTATTTTGTAATTGTAAGTGAATTGCGTACTGCAGTATGTGAATGGGTACTCTGTATAGGGTCTGTGGCAGCATTAGTTTCAAAGGGCACATATAACAATGTTAAAACTTTTCAAATGCTACAGATCTAAACTTGACAAAAAGCCTATGTCAATTGAAAAATTTCAATCAAATCCTTCATTTTGCAACAAGTGCAATGTAGGCCTGTGAAATTTACTTTAACCCATTACCCGATGGCAAAATTTTAGACTGGTCTAAATTTAAAGAAGTAGCAGACAATAATTTCAAGTTGATAGAATTCACAAAATATTTGCCTTTTGGATAGAAAACATTAGGGTCATTGTAGAAATTGCTTGTAACAAGCAATTTCTTCATTGTTCTTAATGTTTTCCGAATATTTTATCGTGAGGAGCCTCCAACAGCAGGATTGTGTGGGGATTGGTTAACCCATTCCCACACAGTGACTCTTTTAGACGCCCCCAAGAAAAATAAACTTTGGAAAACATTGTGGAAAATGAAGAAATTGCCTGTTACAATCAATTTCTTCATTATCCACAATGTTTTCTATCTCAAAAGTAAAAAAATCCAAAATTTCCTAATCTTTAAAATGTAGTCTGCAGCTACTTTCAATTTGGGCCAGTCTAAATTTTGCTGTGTGAGAATGGGTTAAGCATTTTATTTTTTGGCAACTTAAACCCTGTATATATAGCTTATTTGGGAAGTAGTTACAATATTTAGGATCTGTACAAGGTTGTTTCAACTCTGACCTTGACCTTGCACCTATCATATACTAGCACTCATCAATTAGAACAACTGCCACATTATTTTCAAATCCATCCATAAATGTAAAAATTAAACTTCAGACTAGGTCAATTTTCTCATTTCACCTTCAGCTGTGACCTTGACCTTGGACGTATCACAACAAATGTTTTGCATGACACTAGCACTCATCAAGAAAAACAAATGTCCCAAGCTATATTCAAATCCATCTATAAATGTAGAAGTTATGCTTCGGACAAGGTCAATTTTATTGTTTGACATTCATCTGTAATCTTGACCTTAGACGTATCACAGCAAACATTTTGCATGACACTAGCACTCATCAAGAAAAACAAGTGTGCCAAATTATTTTAAATGTAGAAGTTATACTCTTGACAAAATTCAGGACGGACGTAGGCACTAACACACACACACGCACCCAACATGGAAGTGAAATTGTGACAATTATGTCTCACTGACTGCATGCGAGCTCGAAAATAAGTCCTTTGATCTTGAAACTTTTAATTAAGAATCTGTTTATGAAATTCTATGAACAGTGTGAAAACCCTTGGCTTTTGAAAATTTTACATCATAATATTTTCTGAGTTAGTGATACTGAAAATTACCTAGAATTTCATGAAATACTGGCATGTACGCCCAGATATAAGCCCAACCAATATTTCTTTTGATGTTAATCATTCCAAAACTTGTGGCCATTTTGAAAACCTTCAATGAGGAAATTCCTTTACGAGTGAATCTTAACATTTCCAACAAATTAAGAGAAATTCTGTCTAACAGAGGCTTAGTTTTAGGCAAGACCAATATATGCTTTCACGGTGGCTATTTTGAAATAAGCAGCCATTTGGAATTTTGCGAGACATTTTGTTATATCCATAGATTTACTTTATCAAAGTCTTAAACAAGATCCCACCAGTTACCGGTTGGGGGACAATAGGTTTGCTCGATTCCATCTGTCTGTCTGTCCATCCCTTACACTTTTGTCCGGACCGTATCTCCTAAATCATAAATGCTAGCAACTTCAAACTTTTATACATTTATAGATCACAATGTGGAGAAGTGTTATGAACAAGAACCATTACTCTGCCATGCCCACTTTTTGAGTTATTGACCTTTGTTGTTTTTACCTTTACATTTTTGTCTGGACAATTTCTCCTCAACCATAAGTGAAAGCAACTTCAAACTTTTTACACTTTCAGATCACAATGTGGAGAAGAGTCATGTACAAGAACCTATACTATACTATGCCCAGTTTTGGTGTTACTGACCTTTATGTTGTTTTTACCTTTACATTTTTGTCCTGATGATATCTTCTAATTCATAAGTGCTAGCAACTACAAACTTATACACATATTGATCATAATGATGAGAAGTGTCATGTCCAAGAACTGTTTCTGTCACACCAACTTTTTGAATCATTGCCCTTTGTTATTTTCACCTTTATTGTCTTCTCAATCTTGTCTACCTTTATACGTCCAAGTTTGATTAACCCTTTAGCAAAAAATTTGTACTAGGTCAAATTAATAGCTGATGCAGACAAATGTTATCAAATAAAGAAACAATGGATATTAAAGTACAGAAAATATTGGAGAAAATGTTAATTATCAGCATTTTGTTCTTTTCTCTTAATGTAGTCCTAAGCTTACTCTCAGATACGTCAAAACCAGGTCTTGTTTGGGAAGAGATTAACTGTAAAAAATACTTTTATTAATCCGGTGGGAGACGTCTGTATTGCATTGTAATTCGACATCCACTTATTTTCAATATGATTCTGAAAAGTGAAAATAAAGAATAATGACAAAGAAGTAAAAGAAGAAATTAACAATCTCATCACAAAACTTCATTTAGGGATCTTAGAAATTGAACTGAACTTGACCCTTCCTGTGTCCATTTTAGTGGCAATCTAGTGAGCAACAAAACGGGTATTATGTTAACCCATTTCTATACAATGACATCTTTTGACATCCCCAAAGAATAAAGCCTTCGGCAAACATTGAGGAAAAAATGAAGAAATTGCTTTTTACTGATTATTAATGAATCCAGAAAAGTAAATGATTTTTCTTTAACTCTAATTATTTTCGAAGTATTAAGGACTGTATTTTGATCACTTTTGCAATTGAAAATTTGATGATAAACTTTTCAGATTTGACTTGTTTAAACCTAAACCTCATTGCCAACTCAACCATTTTCACAATGGTAACTTTTTTTATGATTAAACACCTGACAGAAACTTAATTCTTTACAACTTGATACTCGGTTGCCATGTTAACCCATCTTTATTATGACTCCGTTGTGCATTTATAAGTAGCTATTTCACACATTATATTAATGTCTAAACCAGCATTGTTTACCAATTTGCACAAAATGATGCCTTTTGATGCTCCACAGGGAAACCAATTAGGAAAAACTTGGGTAAAATAAGAAATTGCTTGTGCTTATGTTTTAAACAAAAAAGCTTGAAAAATCTAAAAATTTGTAAACTTTGAAATGTCTGCAACTCCTTTCAATTTGGACCACTCAGATATTTTTGTCTGGTAATTGGTTAAATTAAATTTACCAAATAAACTACTTGATGGAATTTATTTCATTTCATGAGAACAAATGTAGTCACTATGGCAACATTTACAATGCATGTTAGTTAGCTATAAATTATTTTGTTGTAATTGGGAGTAAGGTTTTTATGGCTGTGAAAATGTGAAACATGTACCCAAAAACTATTGTACATCAAAATTTGCTTAAAAAAGTCGATTTTGTAGTCATTGTTTGTGGTTGCCTTGGTAATGCATGTTGATTTGAGTTTAACTTTGTAAAGACTTTAGTAGACTGAAACTCCTTTATAACACTACACGGCACAGTGCTGACAACATTGTGATGCAGGATCAGCTTGGCTCCAAAACTTGGGGGTGGGACCATTTTGGGTTACTGATGCTGAGTTACAACGTTACCGCTGATTTGACCGCGATTTTTTTTATCCCATCTTCGGTCCCCTTGAAAAAATAAGGGTTGGACAGAAATTGATAATTACCCAAAGCCAGGTAAGTTTTTAACACCTTACAGTGGACGGTTGTAGCAAATTGATGCATAAGATCAGAGATAATTGCTTTGATTGATGACGCGCATAATGTTTCAATTCATAAATCTCTTCAATTGTTTGGTCAAACTGTTTGACATTTAGATGATTTATGCCTTAGGCCATTGATATTTTTTAAATCAATAGGGAATAGGCACCCTACTCCATATCCTTCAGTTACTTATCTGGAAGATGATGCGATTAAGATATCACACTTTGTTTCTCTCTGGGCATTCTTAATTTTCTAAAGACCCCGGTAGGACCTGTTCTGAAAGTATTGCGTGACTGTGAAATTAGAAAAATTGACTTGAGCCTATTTTTGATTTCACTTTATAGTCCGCGGGTATCTGGAACTCATAGAGGATAGTGGCTTCAAGATAAAATCAGGACAATATGCTTTGAAACAATCAGTTGCAGTTGGGACGTTTTTCACTGAATACTGAAAATGTGTGAATTTTAATTATACATGTCACAAAATCAAATGCTTCTCATCCAAAACAGAATAGATAATATTGGTAGATTAAATAAAATATTTTTCTTCATTTCTTTCAATAATCTGAAAATTTAATCCCATTGTGTATGATCAAACACACAGCTAAATGCATGTTGACAAATATGGAGTAAAGGTTTTGGGGTACAGTTTATTTTATGAGGGAGGAAAGGTGATCAAACGCGCCGCCAGATGTTCAGCTATTTATGGGAGAGTTTACAGAGTTGACACATACCAGACTCGTATCCTGTGAGAATTCTTGGTGACCAAATTTTTTACTCTTGTGTTATGAAACTAGACATTCCGCTATCTTGGATTTATTTCGATTACTATGATCTTCATTTTTACTGTTAAAAATTCGCTACAAAGTTTAATCCGTTTTTTTACATGTGCAGCTGGTCGGTGTAAATTCCCAATTTGTAAATGACTATGTTCAGATAGAGATCTTTGTTGATTTATTGTTACCGTATTTTTAACAATGGTAAAGAAATAAGACCAATTCCATTTCTGTAAAAGAGGTTCGAAGGTCGATCCTCATGACATTTTCTCAACGCTTTCGTAATCTCAGGTGTTCACAACTCATTGGTCTGCAACGAGACGTTGCTATGTGAGATACTTAGATTTTATCCCTTCTGTCTAAGGAAGGAAATATTTGCGTCGTTTTAAAACTAGAAATTAATTAACTTTATGCCGATGACTATCATGATGATAAATCATGTCTCGTGTTTAAATTCCAGCTTCTTAATATTGGGGGAAAGAAGGTAACCACAATTTGTAGACCTGAAGAAATTTACGGATTATTCTTTTCCAATAGACCGGGAAGGTAAGGGTAGAATTTAATATTTCTCCACATGCTGAATTTCTGGGTTTCTGCTAAAATCTTGTAACTACAGTAACTTTTTTTTTTCATTTCCCGACTAGTAACATGTATAAAATTAAACTTGTTACAGGAGTGTTATAACGAATTATCGGGTGTTTGGTTCCGATTCTGAGGGTTGAAATTTTCATCAGGAGGGGACAGGGGAACACAGCGTTATAGCATAATAACCACACTTCTTCCGCCGTTTTCATTTCTTGGACCCCACCAACAGCGTTATAGCAGAGTTGCATTGTATAATCGTGTGATTACGATTTCTTCAAACTACATCTCTTCACAAACCACTGGGCCAATTTCAACCAAATTTGGTAGAAATGTTCTTTAGGTGGTCCCTTCAAAAGTAGCAAAAACAATAGAAATCCATGGGAAACTGTTGTTGCCATGGTAACAAAAGTGAAACTTTAAAATAATCTTTAAAAATTTTCTACTCCGGACCCAGGAGGCTTAAAGGCTAAATATTTTGCAGGATACCACAGCAAATTAACCTCTTTCAAAATAGCTAAAAACATGACCTTGGGGTACTTAGGGGTGGAGCTCCAGGGAGGTGGGGTTTATATAGAAATAAAGAACTTTTTTTAAATGACATCTCCTCCCACACCATTGGGCCAATTTAAACCAAATTTGGCAGAAATGCTCCTTAGGTGGTCACCTTTAAAAACAGCTAAAAGAATTGAAATATGTTTAAAAGTCTGGTTGCCATGGCAACAAAAGTGAAATTTTAAAATAATCTTTAAAAATCTTCTCCTCCTGACCAAGAAAGTGTAGAGCCTAAAAATTTGCCTGAAGCATCAGTTCATTGACTTTTTCCTTATTTCTGAAATTATAACCCATGGATCCAGAAGGAGGAAAAATGTTCTCCTTTTAAACTAGTCCTAAAGCCTTGGAATTTGTCATTAGGACTTCAGAATCCCCAGGTACAGAGCCTATATATGTATAAAGTATCTCAGTTGAGAGCCCCTGGGCTATCCGCCCTCTTGTTATAAGCTATATGTTGTAAATTTGCTTTTTGGTCTTGAAGGAAAACTTGATGAAAAATTTCTAAAAGTTCTTTCAGAAGGGTTGTTGTCCACTGTGCCCATTTTCAGAGGGAAGTTGAGTTTAATAAAAAGATAAAAAAGATGGGAAAAAAAATACATGGACTTTTGATATATCTCAGGTGAATGATGTAGGACCATCATGGCTCTCTTGTTGATTCATCCATAATCTTACATGATTGGAAGCTGTTCTTGTCTCTGTCAAGTTTGATATTTGGTCAAAAGAAGTCGAATTCTATGTTATTAGGTCAAATCTTAGAAAAATTTTGTGTGCACACTCAAAGCCACAATTTAAGCTCAAATGTCTTGTTATTTACCCATTACCAGACAAAAAGTTTTAGACTGGTCTAAATGGAAAGCAGTTGCAGACGACATTTCAAAATTTATGAAATTGTAGATTTTTCATCTTTATTGGTAAAAAACATTGTGTAAAATGCTTGTAACAAGCAATTTCTTCATTTTAGCCAATTGTTTACCCAATTCTTTTCCTTGAGGGTGTCAAAAAGTATCATTGTGTGGAATGGGTTAAGTTTGTCTCAATGAATTCTAGATTAACTCCATTGTTTAAAAATAGGTTTAGAAAACCCTTAATGCATTCCAGAGGCTGTCTATGAAATGATATGACTCATATGATTTGTCATTTTTTCCAAATACTAGTCTCTTAAATCTTGGACAAGATAAAACATAAAGAAATCATTGTGTGCTCTAGAGGCCACATATTTGGCATCATATCACAATTGGGTAATTCTCATGTCAGCTTATTTTCAAGTGAGCAGGATCTGAAGACTTATTAGCAAGTTCATGAATTTGTGTGCGGCCCATCGTACTTTGGTAAATTCCATATGTATCTCTTGAATAAACCATTGCAGAAAAAATTGATATTCGATTACAGCAATGTTTGCTACTCCAAAATACAAATATTTGAAAGAGTTTATCTACTTAAAATTGTCATCTGCAACTTCTTTGAATATTGACTGGTCTAAAATATTATTGTGTGGGAATGGATTAACCCTTTCCTGTACAACAACGGGATTTTACGTTGCTGTGATTTTATGTGACAAACAATTTCTTCTTTTCCTACAATATTTTCTACTACAAGGTTTCATTTTAAAAAGCGTTGAATTTTCATTGTAGTGTACAACCTGTTTCAATTTGGACCAGCCTTAAACTTAACCCATTCCCACACAATCCCTCCTTTTTACGACCCTCAAGAAAAAGGCTTTAGAAAACATGGTGGTAAATGAAGAAATTGCTTGTATCAAGCAATTTCTTCATTTTTCACCATGTTTTCTATCCCAATGGACGAAAAAATTTAAAATTCCATCACCTTAAAATTGTCGTTTGCAGCTTCTTTCAATTTGGACTGGTCTAAAATTCCACTGTGTTGGAATGGGTTAAAGAAAACAGTAAAGGGTTATATACATTTTCTACATTCTTATAGTAAAATAATTTCTCTCCTGAAAGTCATGAGATAGCAAAATAGAATTATTTTTTAAGAGTGCCATTGAAGCACTATCACATCCAATTATTGATACTATACTAATCTTACCAAACTGTCATAACCCTTGTCATGCTTAACCAGAATTTTCCTGTTTTGGCTGGATGTAAAGACAAAGATCAGCCTGCACATATGTGCAGCATGATCTTAGTCTATGCCTCCTGCTTGTCCCTTTGAAGTAAGATTTGTTTAAACAGTAAATTTGCATCTAGTACTGTCAGCCCTTTGATTGTAATGCAATTCTGTAGAGGATTTTATTCAGCATAACAAGGGTTAAAATGAAATAATAATATCTTGCATCAAAACAGGTACAGTTGTTTGATTTTAATTGATGTTTTTTGCATCATCTGCTTTTCATTTGTTGAAATTATTATCCTTTAATTTTATTGCCAATTAATAAAGTTTTTTTTCTTTATAACTGGAACATAACTGTCTTCAATTACAGCATTTCAAAGTACTGATGCTGGATGATGTTTTCTGATGTCCTGAAGAAATAAAATCATTTGAAAATTGCGGGGATGGGAATAATTGCTTATAACAAGCAATTTCTCCTTTTCTAATGGTGTTTTCTACACTATTTGGTACTTATTTTTCACTATGTGCATTTTCAAATCATGTCTGCAACTTCTTTCAATTTTGACCTGTCTAAAGGCGTCATTGTAAACTGTATCTTTCTTCTCATTTTGGCTGAAGGCATAAACCTATCAAATTCTGAGCCCCAGGGTTAGATGTGTGACCGAGGGTTGTTTTCCTGATCACGCTTAGAGTTGATTTGAGTTGGGGAATTCTCCTTTTTACGCAATGTTTATCAAACTCGCTTGGCATGAGAGTATATAGATATAAATAATTAAGTCCAATGTTGGTTTCTATATATTTCTTTTAATCAAGTGGAACACATTTTGTTGCATGAAATTATTACAATTAGACAAGCACTGATCTACTGACAAAGTTTTAAGTTATTTCATATTTTTGTTCTATATTCTAAAGTCTAAATTAAAATCTAAATCTTCTGTCCCCTCCTTTTTTTATAATTCTGAAAAGTTGGTATATATAGGTAAGACGTTATCATAAGCATAACCAATTAAACGCAAGATTCAAAGATTATAGAATTTGACCAATGAAAATTTGAGACATAAGAATCTACATCAAAGACAAACAAGGAAATTCTGATCAAACTTGGAATATCAAACTTTCACACCTGATCAAAATCAATCAAAGTTTGCCTAGTCACTGATTATCCTAGCAATCAGTTTGGAAAAACAGTAAGTCAGCTCAGTCTGGACCTGAGGATTAAGATCTAATTCTCATTCTGGCATGTTCTTTCTAATTTGAAAATAATGTTTTTACTGGTTAATAACCAATCAGTAAAGGCATTTTGGAATTCTCTGAGAAGAAATTGCTTTTGTTGACAAATTTGAGACTTTTGGATTTCATACTTATTTGTGCAATTTATGCATTACAAAATGTTATGTAAGAAGGTGCAACACAAAATTTCTCTTTTTGTTGCATTGTTACACTTTCCACCTCCTTGAAAAATGATTGTCCTCAATCATACTCTAATTAAAAGAAATACAGTAACAAATCATGATTATTCATCAAATGAAATATACCATTCATACAATCAAAGAGTTTTTCACTCATGACCTGGCCAGGGTTTATCTATCATCACACATATATCCATCTTCTTTCATACAGTTAACAATTAACAAATTCAATTACATAGATATGATATGTGTATGTATACAGAGGCAAAGCATTGACTTTCAATTTCTTATAAAATGACATGGATCTGTAAGATAACTTGTTCAATCTAAATAAGAAAAATTGCTATTGTATGAGTATACAACATAAGGCAACATAAAGAAAGAAAAATGCAATTAACAATTTTTTTTATTGAAATCCTCTTAAACACATACATAATGAAACCCCTTTTTAGTTGTTAAATAGGGTTGGGCCTTAACACAAATACTTTTTTTTTATTTGTAAGCCTTGAATTTGAATTGAAAGGGCCCATGACATAAGACTAATTACTAGCTAGTCTTGTCCATGTTACATTTAGTAACGACACACATGCAACTTAGGTTTGTATAACCTTATGGTGTGGAAGAGATTTATATGAGTACATTTTGACTGGTAAATAATCTCACACTTCATGAATAGTATTTGTACAGATGCAACTTAAGTTTTTAAACCTGGTGTGGAAAGATTAAATATTAATTATTTTGACTTGTTCTTAATCTCACACTTCATGACTAATTTTTTGTTTATTCATTTCATTTTACATTTCTTTGGGGTACAACCTCTTTTGTGAGTAGACCATCATGAGTAATATGAAACTTGAATATAGTCTATCACTTACTGCCCCTATTATACTTAAAGTAACTGATTTCAATATACTTTTAGTTAACACTATCAGCTACATATTTTATTTGTATTTTGCTCCTTTGAGCTGTAATATGTTTTCTTTCTTTTCTTTTCTTTTTTTTTTTTGATATACATATTTATATTTCATATGAAGTTTTTGAACTACATTTCATATATGAAATATATAATTTTTTTTATTGTATTCTAATTTTCATGACATTTTGGAACAAGCAAGGTTGAGGCAAATTGCCATGCCAACAATGTTTTTTTTAAAGCTCAGATTTTCTAACAATTTTCAGTTCTTACCATATTGATAATATTCTTTATATTCTGGTTGCTTGGTAAGCTGAAATTGTCAACATTCATTGTGATCTACTGCCTCACTATGAGCATCCAAACAGTTGAAAGGAACTAACATCGAGTAAGAAGAAAAGGCTTTTTTTTTTTATTATTGTTTCCTTCAATCAGACCAGAAGCTACACTTTGATATAGAAAATTTTAGTAATGAATATGTTGAATACTTAAGATGAAGATATAATTCACAGATTTTGTTTTTCAGTAAAGTTTTTTTTTCTTTGTTTAAATTTTGTTTGTTTTAGCACTTTTAAATATTTTCCCTTGTTGATTAATTTTGGCTCTGATTCTGTACAAGAATTGTCTGACATATTTGAGTGGTGCTTGGTTGAATGGTAACCATATTGGTTCCCGTGAATTTTGGGTGAAAACTTTGAAGTAAGTTGTTTCCAAAGGGTTATTTAAATCGCTTGTAAAGACTGCACGGACCATTTTGGCTTCTTCCGGAGTTCCATTGTCATGAAGAGCTGTTGTAGTTTGCCACAAAGAAATGCCAGTATCTTGTAGACAATCAAAAAGTTTATTCATGTATGGCTGTAGTCTACGTTTTCTTAGAGATATGGGAAATGGGATGGAATTAGTATAAGTTGTACCTTCAAATGGAGAATGCTCAATAAGTTTTTGATTGGAAAGATCAAAAGTTTCCATGTAACCAACAACATATGGTGGATTTTCATCTCTGTTCTTGCATTCACGATAAAGTGTTGGTAAATCATCAAAGAATCTGTTTTTTTTCACCAAGGGTCGCTTTCGTTTTCTACCATTCATTGTTCTGTGTATGTGATACTCACGAATGAAGACATCTGGTATGGTGCTTGCATATTCCCAAGTGCTTGGTTTTTTGTTTTCTTTCCATTTTATTCTATAGTAAAGTGTGTTGTTGCTCCGTTTTGATTGAATGATTTTGTCTATGTCATCTACTGGGAATTTTTGTGGTTTGGATGTTGTTGCATTTGGTGCAGAGTCTGGTGTTTGTTCTTGGTCTGAAGGGTCTGTTGTTGTGGTAGGTTTTGTGCCTTGTTTTGAGTGTGAGCTATTGTTTTGTGGAGTTTTATCTGCTTGATTTGGTTGTGTATGTGTATTTGGAATTGTTGATGTGTCATTTTGGTTATTTGTATCATTATTTTGCTGTGTTACTTTTGATTTCTTAATTCTTGCTTTGAATTTCATATTGAGAGGGTGTTTGCCTTTGCTCTGAGGATTTATATTTGTTGGTGCATTTGGATCAGGAGCTGCTTGGGTATTTTGTGTGTTTTGGGGTGGTAATAGATCATCTGGTATGTGGTCTGCATTAAGTGGTTGTGTTATGTGTTCATAGCCAGGTGGTGGATTGGTGGGTCTATCATTGGGATCAAAGTATGGTTTCAGTCTGGTGGCATTTACAAGAACTTTTACCTCTTTGTTATCTCCACATCTTCTGAGCTTGTATGTGTTGTGTGGGCCAAGATAGACTATGTAGTACGGACCTACCCATTTTTTGTGGAGTTTAGGAGCCATACCCACTGGTACTTTGGTACAGTATAGCCACACTCGGTCTGCTGGCCTATACTTTGGCTCTTGGGTCCTTTTGTCATACTGCTCTTTGTATTTGTCTTGGGCTTTTTTTAATGTTTTCTGCAGCTATTTTTCGGGCTATTTCAAGATTTTGGAGGACATTAGAAAGATGAGCTTTAAAGTTAGCAGAAAGAGTAGATTTGGGCGTAAGAGAGGTGTCAATTGGCAGCCTCATTTCACGTCCAAAGAGCAGGAAGAATGGAGAGTGCTGAGTGGACTGAGTTGCAGGGGTCATACGATAAGCCATCATGATAGAAGGAAGAAGATCTGGCCAACCGTCCTGCTGTCCTTTACAGTAAAGACGCAAAGATTGAAGGATAACGCTGTTCATACGTTCTACAGCTCCATTCAGTAATGGCCTATATGAACTTGTATAGAATCTTGTTATCTGTAATAGTTCACAGAGAGCTTTAACAAGTTTGGAAAGAAATTGTTGTCCCCTATCAGAGACAAGGACATTTGGAGCGCCATACCGACAAATTACCTCCTTGAATAGTATGGCTGCTACCTCTGTGGCCTCTTGTGTACGTAGGGGAAAGGCTTCGCTCCATTTGGAATAAGAGTCCACAACAAGAAGGACATATTTGTATTTGTCCTTAGTTGTCGGTAGGCCTCCAAGAATGTCAATGTGCCATCTTTGAAAGACATCAACTACTGGCAAAGGTTGAAGTGGAGGTGGCTTACCATGCACGTCACGCTTCACCCTTTGGCATTGATCACATGATCTAATGTAAGTTTCACAATCACGAAACATAGAAGGCCAGTAGTATTTTTGTCTCAAAGCTGCATATGTGCGCTCAAAGCCCTGGTGCATACCACCTGCTAAACTGTCATGATATGACTTTAAGACGTCATCACGCAGTATTGAAGGAACACATATTTGAGTGATGATTTTCTGATCTTTTGGGATGCCTTTAGTTCTGGGTGAGTAAATATGTAGAAGAACTCCATGTTCCGATAATTCATATTGATCAGATTCTGCAACTACTAGTTTTGATTGTTTTGGATCATCTGGTAACTCTTGTTGTAATTTGTATTTTATAATATCTTTGTAAAATTCATCATCTCTTTGGAGGAAAAGTAAGTCTATATTAGGTTTTATAGGTAAGTTTTGTTCATTGTTTGTGTTTGTATTTACATTGTCATTATTGTTATTATTTACATTATTACTTATGTCAGTATTGTTTTGTGTCAGTGCTGTCTCAGTGCTGGTAGTGGCAGGTGCCACAGATGGATAGTGATCAGTCTCATGACTATAGATTAAAGTCACTGCTGTCAGTTGCTTAGACTGGTTGTCAGAGATCTGACAGACTGGTACAGACTCATCTGTACCCCGATCACTTTTCTCACTGTCTACAGGCTGGTAGACACGACGTGATAGTCCATCTGCATTACCATTAGCACTTGATGCCTTATGGACAATCTCGAAATTGTAACCTTGTAAGGTTAGGGCCCATCTTCCGAGACGACCTTGACAGTTCTTTATGTGTTTAAGCCACTTTACAGAAACGTTGTCTGTATACACTGTAAAGAAGTTGTTAGCAAGATAGGGTCTAAAGTGTTTAACCGCCTCTATCAGTGCTAAACCTTCCTTATCTGTAATATGCCATTTTAGCTCATGGCCATGCAATGTTCTACCGCCATATGCTATTGGATGCTCTGCTCAGTTTATATCACATTGTGATAGAACATAACCCATAGAATGATCTGAACTGTCTGTTGCCAGTATAAAAGGGCGATCAAAATTTGGGAAAGCTAATATGGGTGGAGATGTTAGTGCTTTTTTCAATGTTTTGAATGCATTTTCACATTCTGGTGTCCACTTGAACTTAGTATCTTTCTTTAATAGTGCATTTAATGGATGTGCTATTTGTGCATATGATTTTATGAATTTTCTGTAGTATGAGGTCATGCCGAGAAATGACTTTACTTGTTTGGCTGATTTTGGTGGTGGATATTCATCTATTGCTTTGGTCTTGGCGGGATTAACCTTTATGCCATTTTTCGAAATAATGTGACCTAAGTACTCAATTTCTGTAGCAGCAAACCTACATTTGGAGGGCTGAAGGGTCAAATTTGCTGATCTTAGATTAGCAAAGACCTGGGCAAGGTGGTCCAAATGGTCATCAAAGTTTCTGCTGAAAACCAAAATGTCATCAATGTAGACAAGGGCAATTTTCCAATTAAGATTTTTTAGTACTTTAGTCATGAGATTTTGGAAAGTAATAGGTGAATTCATGAGACCAAAAGGTAGCCTAGTCCAAGAATAAACAGACTGGTGGGTAACAAATGCAGCTTTATGGGCAGTTTCAGGGTCAAGGGGAACTTGCCAAAACCCGGACTTGAGGTCAAGAACTGAGAAAACTTCTGCATTTGCATCGGCTATTGTGTCGAATACATCTGCTATATGGGGTATAGGAAAGGACATAGGTTCTGTGACCTTATTCAATTCTCGATAATCGACACAAAATCTAAATTCACCTGACTTTTTCTTAATAAGGCAAATTGGGCTATTCCAAGGGGAGCCTGACTCAGTTATGATGCCATTCTCTAGCATGTCCTTAACCTGACGCTCAGTTTCTCGTCGCATTTCAGGATTTTGTCTATATGGTGCTTTCTTAATTGGTTTAGCATTTCCTGTTTCAATTCTGTGTGAAAATAAATTTGTAAGTCCTAATTCTGAGAAGTCTTTTGCAAATGATTGTCTATTTTTACCAATAAAGATCATTAAGTTGCGTTTCTGGGTATTGGTGAGATCAGAGTCGTTAAGGTTTATTCCAAGATCTTCAGCTATTGTTATATACTCATCATCAGTTAGGTTGTTAGTTTCTACTGAGTTAAGAGTTTCAGAATATTGTGACATTAGGGTGTCAAGATCAGATATTTGTGTTATGTTAGCATTGTAAGCACTAGTTAAGACAGAGACTCTCTTGTTACGTTTAAGAAAGATAGGTAAGGCAGTAGGGTTCATCAGGCGATAGTGTATTTTGCCATCAGTAACTCTTGAAAGACACTTGCCTCCGACAAGCTCATCCTTTACAAGAGATTGAGGCGGTTCACACAATACAACATCAGCATCACAGAACTTGTTAGTTTTCAGAGGAAGAATGTATTCAGAGTGAGGAGGAATTACATGTGAACTAAAGGTCTTGCCAAAGTCAGTTATTGATTCTTCTTGTGATATTAGACAGATGTGAATAGGTTCAGAGTTGGGTTTAGAAAGAGAGATAGTATTAGAGTGAAAATTGAGCTGAATCCCTTCCTTAGCCATGAAATCCCGACCTAGAATTACAGGCTTGTGCAAGTTAGGAAAGACATGAAAGGTGTGCTCAAAAGGGAAGCCATCAAGAAGAAATGAAAGAGTTAATGTTCCTAGCACAGAATGGATCTCACCACATACACCATATACATGTGTAATTTTAGCACTTTGATATTGGGGATTTTTAAATAATTTGTCTATAACATGTTTGTTAATGCATGAGATGCCTGCACCTGAATCAAACAGTGTAGAAAATTGCCTTGACTCTATTTGTATATATGCTTTGCATGTTTTGTCCAAAGATGTTACCAATGAAACTGTGGGCTTAATATTACAGCAAGATTCTGTTATTTTAGCACAATTTTGCTTTGAGCACTTCCAGGAAGCCTGTTGTTGAGTAGCCATGTTCAAAAAATTATGATTAGATTTAAAAAAAAATTTAAAGTATGAGAAATTACGATTTGTAAGTGAATGTAACAAATTATCGTTATGATAATATTCAAATTGTATTATTTAAGTTTGAGGAAATTTAGCATAAATGTATATTGTATATTTAAATGTAAAAGAATAAATTACTGGTTTCAGTTGAATTTGCTCTGATTAAAAGAGTAAAAGGGTAAATAGAAAGATCAACTGTTTGGATACAAACAATAAAACAATATAGCACTAAAATGTTGAAATTTCACTTACCCCTGCTTTCAGGTCATAAGGTAGCTCTTCAGTTTACTGGTGAAGGTAAAACAGAATAAAATTACACTTAAGACAAATTTAAAGTCTGAATATCAAAGATTTTTTTTATTCATTGTCCATAGAGTTGGGTTTGGAAGGTCGTCTGGCACATCAGTACGCAGTCAGGTTGGTTGGCTACTGGTTATGGTCTGGCACATTAGCTTGTGGTAAAGGATTGGTCCCTTGTATCAGTCCCTGGTTAATGATAAGCTCCTGGTATGGTAACGTCTAGTAAAGGGTTTTGATAGTCTCAGCATATAAGTTGGAATTGTTCACTTCTTACACTGTTTTGATTATAATGAATTCTGCTTACTTGTTTCTTATTTGTGTCACACAGTAAATGTTCAGCTTTGTATCTATATGTATATGTATATATATCTTCAACTGGTTCACACTATTTGCACAATGTCACCAAATGCACATTTCATACACAATATTCCTGGATCATCTACCCCTGGATTCTGACACCACAAGAAAGCTGTGACCGAGGGTTGTTTTCCTGATCACGCTTAGAGTTGATTTGAGTTGGGGAATTCTCCTTTTTACGCAATGTTTATCAAACTCGCTTGGCATGAGAGTATATAGATATAAATAATTAAGTCCAATGTTGGTTTCTATATATTTCTTTTAATCAAGTGGAACACATTTTGTTGCATGAAATTATTACAATTAGACAAGCACTGATCTACTGACAAAGTTTTAAGTTATTTCATATTTTTGTTCTATATTCTAAAGTCTAAATTAAAATCTAAATCTTCTGTCCCCTCCTTTTTTTATAATTCTGAAAAGTTGGTATATATAGGTAAGACGTTATCATAAGCATAACCAATTAAACGCAAGATTCAAAGATTATAGAATTTGACCAATGAAAATTTGAGACATAAGAATCTACATCAAAGACAAACAAGGAAATTCTGATCAAACTTGGAATGTCAAACTTTCACACCTGATCAAAATCAATCAAAGTTTGCCTAGTCACTGATTATCCTAGCAATCAGTTTGGAAAAACAGTAAGTCAGCTCAGTCTGGACCTGAGGATTAAGATCTAATTCTCATTCTGGCATGTTCTTTCTAATTTGAAAATAATGTTTTTACTGGTTAATAACCAATCAGTAAAGGCATTTTGGAATTCTCTGAGAAGAAATTGCTTTTGTTGACAAATTTGAGACTTTTGGATTTCATACTTATTTGTGCAATTTATGCATTACAAAATGTTATGTAAGAAGGTGCAACACAAAATTTCTCTTTTTGTTGCATTGTTACAGATGAAACAAAATGGATTTTAAACCTATTCCCACAAAAAAATTTAGGCTGGTTCAATTTAAAAGAGGTTGGAGATGACAATTTAAAATTGTACAATTCTTGCAGATGACAATTTTAAGTTCATGAAATTTTAGATTTTCTTGAGGGGTATCAAAAAGTGTCATTGTGTGAGGAACAGTTTAAAGGGTAAAAAGCATTGTTGATATTGAAGAAATTGTTTGCATCAAGCCTTAACCCTTTTTTCTGTAGATGTGTAAAAAAGCGAGATAGTAAAGGAATGGTTTAAACAAATTTATGTCAATAAGAGTACCATTCTAAAAATCATAATTAACCCATTCCAACATAACAAACTTTTTAGACTGGTCAAGATTGAAAGGAACTGCAGACTACGATTTCAAGTTGATAGAATTTTTACATCTATTTGGATAGAAAATATTGTGGATGATGAAGAAATTGCTTGATACAAGCAATTTCTTCATTTTTCACAATGTTTTCCAAAACTTTTTGATGAGGGGTGTAAAAAGGGGGAATTGTATGGGCATGGGTTAATGAACAGACAATTGAAAGAAAACTTTATGCCTATTTCAAAAGGGAGACAATCATGTTGGAAAAGAAGACAATTTGCTCATTTAACTTTTTTTGCCCCAGGGTTTTCAATAACACATTTTGTATTTGAAGCATTCTACTCTGATTCATCCTTACAAGCGTAGGGATGTTGAGATCATCAATTTCTCAAGATAAGTAGATCATTTCCGTCTTTGGTACGTCCGTGGTACATCCTCAGTATGACTAGATGACTGACTGATTGATCTGTGTGAATGATAGCAACCTGAGTTCAGTACTTTGTCACAAAGTCTTTGTAATGGGTTGAGGACACATCTTGAACATTGGCCTTACAATTGCCTGGATCCAGATTTAGTATTCATGCAGGCAAGTTCAGTGAAAAATTTAATCCTTTCCCGTTCAGTCCCTAATTTGTACGCCCCTTTGATATTATACTCGAGAAAACATTGTAGAAAAAGGAGAAAATGCTTGTAACTAACAATTTCTTCTTTTTCGACATTTTCTACTGTATAGGAAGGTTACTTTTTGAATTGTGCTTAATATGTCTGCTTACCCCTTTGAATTTTGGCAAGTCTAAACTTTTGAGAAAAAGTAAACGGTTAAACAAATTTTTGACGGGGACTGCATTTTGTCAGACTTTGAACCTGTTCCTTGATAATATTAATCAAGCAATTTCTTCTTTTCCAGCAATATTTTCTTCTTTTTAGGATGGTTTAATTTCAAATTGAACCCAATTTTCATTTTCGTCTGCAACCTCTTTGAATTGGACCAAAATTCGAAAAAACGGAAAGGATAAATAAAATCGTTAGTGAAAACATTGTGGTGAAAAGGAACAAGTTATTTCCCCCTTTCTCACAATGTTTTCTACCCATTATAGAACTTTTAATTTTAGAAAATCTTTCATATTTCATCTGTAACCTCATTTGATTTTGACCAGTCTATAATTGAGTGAATGAACCCTTTCCCACACAATCCCACTTTTTACAATACTCAAGAAAAAATATCTTGAAAACATGGATGAAAGTGAAATCTGCACTGTAATAAGCATTTAGTTTCATTTCTAAAAATGTTTTCTATCCAAAAGGCAAAGACAATGCAAATACTATCAACTGAAATAGGTCTCCTACAACTCCATTGAATTTAGAATCATCTACAATTTTGTTGTCTGGTAATGGGTTTAAACATGGACCAATCAGATAACAGATTGTACTTAACGGTCGGGTCTGTATTGATAAACCCAAGAGTGTGTGAGGAGAACCGGAATTATCTGGTTTAGCAAACACTCTTTCCTTGTTCAGTCCAATTTAATGATGCGACAGTGAAACTTTGAACATTGAAGGTACAGTTATTGATAAAAACTTGGCTGATATTGACCATCAACAGGCCTACTTCATACATTTGGATCAGTTTGTAATTGTCCAGAATTCAATACAAGTAAAACCAAAGGTTAGTCATTTTTATCAATGAAATTTGCTTTAACCCAAGTCATGCTGATTAAAATCCTTTATAAAATTGCATTCATATCAATTGCATGAAAGTACTGGAAGCACAGTAGTTGTTGATTGATATTTCTTTTGAAAAGTATTTTTTAACCCCTTACCAGACGTTGAAATTTTAGAATGGTCCATATTGAAAGAAGTTGCAGACAACAGTTTACAAGCAATTTCTTCATTTTACACAATGTTTTACTTACCAATTAGTTTCTTGTCGGACTTATAAGGCATTATTGTGAATTGGTTAAATCAAATCTGGCTCGAAAAGGAGAAGCATGTTGTGTAGACTAAGATCAGACTGGCCTTACATGCAGGCTGATCATTGTCTATACTGCCAGTTAAAACAGGAATATTCTGGGTTCAGCATGACAAGAGTTAAAATCACATTGATTTGCAATATATTAGCATTTTATTTGCCGAAGCTATGCAGGAAATATTAATCTAATTAATATTCATGATTGAATTCGAAAAATAAGAATTAAAAACATTCTAGTATATGAGTATTCTTTAGTTTCATAATCATAGATCAGCCCATTATCACACAGTGTCACTATCTGACACCTCTATGTGCAGTCTGATCTCAGTCTTCACCACCTGCTTATCCCTTCCAAGCCAGAGTTGTTTATAAAATCAGTTTTCATATGAAATATTGATTTGCAGCTAGTGCTTTCAGTCTTTTGATTTTGGTGTAATTCTAAACAGGACTTTTATTCAGCATGACTAGGTTTAATGGTGTTGGATTACTTAAAATCTTCATGATTATTTACCGAACCAGGAATATTGCTGTATTTACAGAAGGTATAGACCAGCCTGCACATAACTTCAGTCTGATCTTAGTATACATTTCCTCTTTATGATTTTGAATTTAAAAAATAATATTAATCTACAACTAGTGCTTTCAGTGCTTTTAGCCCTTTGATTTTCATGCAATTTTGAAAATATTTTTTCAAGAGTTAATGACAGGAGTTAATTTTGCTGAAATTCTATTAATTTATAGAAAGAGTAAAGTAAAAGCCTTCTGGCTAAAGGCAAAGTAATGATAAAGACTTCTCAGCGATGACTTGAAAATTAGCTGATAAATTGATAATGTTTGATTAATTTCTATTCAAATCATTGACAGGCTAATTTTGGGTATCATTGATTATGCCACAGCTTTTCTCACCTCAGCAAAATAGTACTTTTACCTAAGGTCCTTTTGACTATTGGTCTGAAATGTAACATCTGTGGGATAAAAAAATCTGTATATCTACTGAATTAACACATTTAGAAAGGACAGAATTTTAGACTCATCCAAATTGAAAGGAGTTGCAGATGACAATTTTTGGTTGATAAAATCTCAAATTATTTGTCTTTAAGTTAAAGACTGTGAATAAAGAAAAAAATGCTGGTAACAAGTGATTTTTTTCATTGTCCACAATATTTTCAAAACTACTTTTCTTTGGGCATCAAAAAGTGTTACTGTGTGTCCCCATCTTAATTATTATGAAAATTTAATTTAACTTTTTGGTTTTAGCTCACCTGAGCACAACATGATCAGTTGATGAATGTCTGTTCATCCATCATTCTGTCTGTGTATCTGACCATAAACAATACAAAAAAAATATCTCCTAACTAGTAGGCAGAATTAACCAAAAAATTAACCAAAATTTCACAGATCAAGCTTTTTAGCTCACCTGAGCACATTGCTCAAGTCAGCTATTGTTATCCCCTTTTGTCCGGTGTCCGTCCGTCGTGCATCGTCCGTCAACAATTTCTTTAATCGACATCTCCTCCCAAACCACTGGGCCAATTTGAACCAAATTTGGCAGAAATGTTGCTTAGGTGGTCCCCTTCAAAAATAGCTAAAAGAATTGAAGTCCATTAAACTCTGGTTGCCATGGCAACAAAAGTGAAATTTTAAAATAATCTTTAAAAATCTTCTTCTCCTGACCCAGAAGGCATAGAGCCTTGATATTTTGATACTCGGGTCGGGTCCCCAGGGGCAGAGCCCCGGTGGGGGGGGGGGGTATATAGAAATAAAGAATGATTTTTAAATGACATCTCCTCCCAAACCACTGGGCCAATTTTAACCAAATTTGGCAGAAATGTTCCTTAGGTGGTCCCCCTTGAAATTGGCTAAAAGAATTGAAATCCAGGGGTGGACCAGGGGGGGTGGGGGGGGTATAGGCATGAAGCAACAGTTCACAGACTTCTTATTTCTGTTTTCATAACCCATGGAAAAAGTTTTTTCTTCTTTCAAATCAGCACTAAAGCCTTGGAATTTGTAATTTAGACTTTTGGATTCCCAGGTTCATAGTCTTTTTAGCTCACCTGAGCACAAGGTGCTCAAGGTGAGCTTTTGGTATCACCTTTTGTCTGTCGTGCGTCGGAAGTCGTCAACAATTCTTTAAACATCTTCTCCTCAGTAACCACTGGGCTGAATTCAACCAAACTTGGTAGGAATGTTCCTTGGGTGACCCTTCTCAAAAGTTGTTTGCGGATTTTTGATTGACCCCCAAATATGGGCGTGGCAGGGCGTGGCAGTTTTTAACTTAGAAATCTTTAAACATCTTCTCCTCAGTAACCATTAGGCCAATTTCAACCAAATTTGGTATGAATGTTCCTTGGGTCACCCTTTTCAAAAGTTGTTCGCGGATTTTTGATTGACCCCCAAATATGGGCGTGGCAGGGCGTGGCAGTTTTTGACTTAGGAATATTTAAACATCTTCTCCTCAGTAACCATTGGGCCAATTTCAACCAAACTTGGCATGAAAGTTCCTTGGGTCACCCTTTTCAAAAGTTGTTCGTGGAATTTTGATTTATGCCCAATTATGGGCGTTGCAGGGCATGGCAGTTTTTGACTTAGAAATCTTTAAACATCTTCTCCTCAGTAACCATTTGGCCAATTTAATCCAAACTTGGCATGAATGTTCCTTGGGTGACCCTTTTTAAAAGTTGATCGCAGAATTTTGATTTATGCCCAAATATGGGCATGGCCGGGCGTGGCCGTTTTTGACTTTGAAATCTTTAAACATCTTCACCTCAGAAACCATTGGGCCAATTTCAACCAAACTTGGTATGAATGTTCCTTGGGTGACCCTTTTCAAAAGTTGTTCACAGAATTTCGTTTCACGCCCAAATATGGGCGTTGCAGTTTTTGACTTTGAAATCTTTAAACATCTTCTCCTCAGTAACTATTGGGCCAATTACAACCAAATTTGGTATGAATGTTCCTTGGGTGACCCTTTTCAAAAGTTGTTCGCAGAATTTTGATTTATGCAAAAATATGGGCGTGGCAGTTTTTTTACTTTGAAATCTTTAAACATCTTATCCTCAGTAACAGTTGGGTCAATTTCAACCAAACTTTGCATGAATCTTCCTTTGGTGACCCTTTTCAAAATTTGTTCCTGGAATTTTGATTTATGCCCAAATATGGGCGTGGCAGGGTCAGGCACTTTTTTGACTTTGAAATCTTTAAACATCTTCTCCTCAGTAAGCATTGGATCAATTTCAACCAAACTTCGCATGAATGTTCTTTGGGTGACCCTTTTCAAAAGTTGTTTGCAGAATTTGGTTTCACGCCCAAATATGGGCGTGGCAGTTTTTGACTTAGAAATCTTTAAACATCTTCTCCTCAGTAACTATTGGGCCAATTTCAACCAAATTTGGTATGAATGTTCCTTGAGTGACCCTTTTCAAAAGTTGTTCTAGAATTTTGATTGATGACCAAATAAGGGCTTGGAAGGGTAGGGCAGTTTTTGACTTGAAATCTTTAAACATCTTCTCCTCAGTAACCTCTGGGCCAATTTCAACCAAACTTGACATGAATGTTCCTTGGGTGACCCTTTTCAAATCGTGTTTAGGAAATTTGATTGACGCCTAAACATGGGCATGGCCGTTTTTTATTTAGAAATCTTTAAATATCTTCTCCTAAGTAAGCATTGGGCCAATTTCAACAAAACTTGGCATGAATGTTCCTTTGGTGAACCTTTTTCAAAAGTTGTTTGTGAAATTTGATTGATGCCCAAATAAGGGCGTGGCAGGTTGGGGCAGTTTTTTATTTAGAAATCTTTAAATATCTTCTCCTCAGTAATCATTTGGCCAATTCAACCAAACTTGGCATGAATGTTCCTTTGGTGACCCTATTCTAAAGGTGTTTCCAGAATTTTGATTTACACCCAAATATGGGCGTGGCAGGGCGGGGCAGTTTTTTTACTTTGAACTTTTTAAACATCTCCTCAGTAACCATTGGGCCAATTTCAACTAAATTTAAATGAATATTCATTGGGTGACCCTTTTCAAAAGTGTTGGCAAAATTTTGAATCATCTTACATTAGTCAGGTGAGCGATTTTAGGGCCATTCTGGCCCTCTTGTTTGTAATTGTGGCCCACTTGTTTCATAATCCTAACCTTAACATGAAATTAGACTGTTGAAAGAAAAAGAGCCTTTATCTCAGGTGAGCGCCCCAGGGCCAACGACCCTCTTGTTTAAACTATTCTTCAAAGAATTGAAATCCAAGAAGTATTTGGATCAAAAAGTAGGTTACTAGCCAAATTCAGAAATTTTTTGTTCTTGCTGTAGAGGCTACAAAAAATACTTGTTACATTGTCCTAAGAATTTGGACTGAATGCTAGTGTGGAAAGCTAGATGACAAGTAGAATTGTGTGACTAGTCACATCAAAAGGGACTTTAAGAAATCCGGCAGAGTAAAGATTTAAAGACAAGATGGACCTGAGCTAACTTCAAAAATAGAATGATAGAAAACCATTGCATATATATGACAGACTTTTGCCGCAGTACAGTTGTAACCCTAAAATTTCGGACACAAAGGAAAATAATTTCCTTAATTTTTGAACACAAAAAATATTAATGATTTTTTCCTGTCCGGACATAAAGAGAAAATACCATACTCTGAAAAGTAGTCCTTTTCTGTGTGATCCCAGATTTTACATAAGAATAAATTATATCTTTGAAAATCTTCTTTTCTTAACCCATTAGGTCTAGAGCTTTGATATTTGGTATGTATCAATGCTTATTGACACTTCAAAGAAATATCGTAAAAGATTTTTAAAAATCTTCCCCTCTGAAATATTTACGGTAGAGCTTTGATATTTTATATATATCATAAAGCCTTGAGCAATCATAATCAGAGGAGCGATATAAGACCATCATGGTCCCCTTGTTATGGCGTGCACATTCAATGGATTTAGAGGTTCAGCCTCTAGTGGCATTTTGCACTTATTGAACTCTGATAAAACCTCAAAAATTTGTAAAGACCTCAAAATTCTATCTGTTAACATGAGCTATCAAAGATGATGCTTTGCTAGCTTAAAATAGCTTTTGAAAATATTGAGAAACATGAAGAAATTGCTTGTCTGGTAAAGGGTTAAAGACCAGAATGGAAAGTGTTCCAATGGTGCCCTCAAGGGTATTCTAAATTGAGATGGTCAACCATTTTGTCCGATCTGTAATTACCTATCTGAAATGAAGTAGCCTTTAGGGAATTCCAAAATTTTCACTTCCCTGAATCACTTATCAAATGATGTATTCGTGTGAGAGATATTTCAGCTTTACAGTATGTTACAGTGATGTTGCTTCTGCTCTACAGGATCTTTAATAATAATGATTACATATAGCAGAAACATAACTTATTACAATACATTTATAATTACCTATTCATGCACAATGTCTCTCAAGAAAAACAATTAAGAAAACTGTGTAAAATGAAGAATTTACTTGTCACAAGTTTTTTCTTCATTTTCAATGTTTTCTACCCATAAAGATGAAATAACCTAAAGTTTCATAAACTTTAAATTGTCGTCTGCAATTGTCCCTTCAATTGTCCCTGCAATTGTCCCTTCAATTTGGACCGAAGAATTTGCTGTCTGGTAATGGGTTAAATCACTAGAATTTGAAGCACTGGAATAAAAAATTATAAAAGATTTTATTTGATTTTGTTACATGAGGCTAAATTAGACTGGACAGGGAAATAGACACCAATAAATAAACGGTCGTTGGAGATTGCCATGGTTTAATAAAAAACTGTCTACAATAATCCATTCCAATAGAATCCTCCTTTTAAGCCCCCCCCCCCCTCCCCCCCTCCCCCCCCCCCCAAGAATGAAGCTTGTAAAATCTTTATTCTTAAATTTTTGTTAATGTTTTTTACCCTTAAGGAAAGAGGATTTTCAAATTTTAACAAGTTCAAATTATTTTATGCAACCTCTTTCAAATCAGACCAGTCTAAAAAAAAATGTCTGGTAATGGGTTAAGTTGTCTTACATTGTAATTGATATATTTAACAGGGGATAAAATGTCATTTATTTACAAACAAAAACCTTTAAAATCACAACATTGGCAACTGTGTTGTTGTTACCAATTACTATATCGGTTACTTGTTAATATTGACTGTAAAACTTTTACTTTTTAATCTGAATTAAGTGAGCTTAGAGGTAAAATGTATATTATATTTATAACAATTGTTACATTTCTTAATGTTCACAGAATAGATTCAGCTTAAAAAGGATTCTAGATAATCGTAAACCTAAGTGGGATAGCAGCTGGAGGCTAGGAAAGGATGTAGTGGTAGTACTGGTGTGAGATATACCAGGAATCCATTGTTAGGTGCTCCAGCCGCCGCGATTTCACTGTAATACTGTTAAAAGCGGCATTAAAAGCCATTCAATCAACCAATAGAAAGGATTCTACAGCTTATTTAATCTGCTAATTAACAATTTACAGATTGCTTGCCTTCCACTGACCTCCGACAGGAAGTTTCACTTTGATATCAAACGGCATTATTTTGCCCCAAATTGTAAAATGGTTGGTTGGCAACCTAAGTGTCATAACTACAGCTTGAATAAACTGTAGTTAGAATGTTTAAATTGCCAAACCAACAAAAATGCATCACATAAATTTTGCCCAAAGAGTTCAAAGGTCACTTCTAGTCCAAATGAATGATTTGATTGGTTCATTGATTCTGTTATTGACAGCAGTGAAATGTCAATTTCTCTTACATATGTGTGTAAGTGTCTTGGGGTATTTTTTCAATTTAAACTCTGATTTCATACTTTCTTTCTTTATACTTGTCCATGCATCTGTAGTCAATATTCTCCTCGCATTTTCTCAGCAACCATTCATAGCATCAACTTGAAGAGGTCCATCTAGGGGTCCTACATGATGCCTACCAAATTTAGGTCTGCAAGTTAACCACTTCCTGTTCTATGACTTAGTAAATTTTCTGACATTGCCTTGTAAAGTGGTATATATTTTTAAGGCATTTTCTCAGAAATTATTCAAACATCAACTTAAAACTTGGTGTGGGGGTTCATTTAGGGGTCCTGCTTGGCACTTACCGAGTTAAGGTCTGCAAATTACCTACCTCTGACATTGACTGGTATATGAGACTCTATTCATAGCAACAATTTGAAACTTTGTATGGAGGTTCATCTATGTCTTGCATTGAGGAAAATGAATTTAGTTCTGCAAGCTATCTACTTTCTGTTTTACAACTCAGTTAATTTTTCAAGATTGACAGGTATGGTGGTATATTCTTGTCACATTTTTCTCAGCAACTTTTCGAAGCATCAACTTGAAACTTGGTGTAGAGGTTCCTCTATGACTGTGTCCTGCATGGTGCTTAATGAATTAAGATCTGCAAGTTATCTGCTTCCTGTTTTACGAATTAGTTTATTTTTGGACATTGCCTGGTACAGGGGTTTATTTTTATTGCATTTTCTCAGCAACTATTCATAACATTAACTTGAAACTTTGTGTGGAGTTTGAACTAGGAGTCTTACATGGCACCTACTGATATTAGGTCAGAAAGTACACTACATGCCTTTTCTACAACTTAGTTTATTCTTGGTCTTTGACCGGTATAGTCGTGTGTTTCAAAATATTTTTCTCTGAAGCTACTTTGAAATTGGTATGAATGCTTATCTAGGGGACCTCCATTACCAAATTCAGATCTGCATGTTATCTACTCCCTGTTATCTGACTTTATTTTTGACATTGACTGGACATATATTTTTCAATGTCCTACATGGTGCTTACTGAGAATGTTCAGTTGAGTTTTATCTGTAGTTATGGTAGTGCATTGGGGAGGGGGGTATACTCAGTCAGTTTTGCCTTGCATATTTCTTGTTTATTGAGTTTGTATTGGCAAATTTTAGACTTGTCCTAATTCAAAAAATTGCAGACAAAATTTTTTATGCCCCAACATAAGATCGGGGCATATAGTTTTACTGGTGTCTGTCTGTGTGACTGTCCTTCTGTCTGTCTGTTTGTTTGCAAAATTTAACCTGCCAACTAAACATTTTCCTATAACTTTAACCATGATTAAGTAACAATGCTAATATTTGGTATGTAGATTGGTCTCAACAAGACACAACTGGGGAAGGTCAATTCATCAAGGTCAACGTCAAAATTTTAACCTTTTTCCCTAAACCAAAGGAAAAAAACAATAAGAATCACCCGTTTCCAAAGAATTCCTGTTTTGGGGCATAGTGTTTCACAAATATATCTTGTTAATTGATGGAATTTTAAATCTATTTATCTTTTCATTGTAGAAAACATGAAGAAATTGGTTGTTACAAGCAATTTCTTCATTTCCACAATGTTCTTCAGTGCTTTTTTTCTTGAGGTCATAAAAAGTGTCACTGTGTTGGAATGAGTTAAGTAACTTAGGTCCACAAGTTACCTATTTCCTCTTTTATGGCTTATTTAATTTTCGGACATTGCCAGGTATAGTGGTTTTTTTGTCACACTTTTCTCAGTAACTATTCATAGCATCAACTTGAACCAAGTTTTTTTCTTTGAGAGCATCAAAAATCAACACTGTGTGGAAATGGGTTAAGGAACTGAAGAAAATCATCCAAGAGAGTATGAGAGAAAACAGAGGAGTGACTGCATGATGAATGACTCCAGTTTGGAATCCAGTTCTTATTGTTAATTTAGTCTGTTATTGGACTGACAGCTGAAAATTGATTTATTGATTCCTACAATGTTAGAAAGGTATCAAAACTTGTAGCTACAGCTTAATTGAGCCTTAACTTTGAGGTTTTGGAAACTCATCAATGATGATGCATCTTGTTACAGTTTGGAACTTTATCAAAGGTTCTATAATTCAATTTAAAAAAGGGGCAGGGAAGGGGGTAGAATGTGATTAACCCATTACCAGACAACAAAATTTTGAATTGGTTCAAATTGAAACATTTTAAACTATATTTCTATTTAAGATTTGTAAAGAGAAAGCATTGTAAGCAAAGAAGAAATTGCTTGTTACAAGCAATTTCTCCTTTTCTAAGAATGTTTTTCAAGGTTTTTCTTCTTCTGTGCATATAAATGTGGGATAGTCTGGTGATGATTTAATTACTTCGCCTGGATGGAGATCGTAAAAATGAATGACAAACATAAAAATGTAAGCACTGAAAGTACTGATGGTGGATTTCCCTGGTGGCCTAGTAGAGTGATTTGTAAAAATATGTCAAAAACGGCATTTTTTCTTATAGACAATTAAAGCAAAATGTCTCGCCAAGCCTATCAAGCTTAACCCATTCCCACACAGTGACGCTTTTGGACGCCCCTCAAGAAAAAAATTGGGAAAACATTGTAACAAGCAATTTCCTAATTTAACACAATGTTTTCTATCTTAAAAAGTTTGTAAAATCTAAAATTCCATGTACTTTAAATAGTTGTCTACAACCCCTTTCAATTTGGACCAGTCTTAAATTTTGCCATCTGGTAATGTGTAAATAGGTTATACAGGATGTTTTCTATTCTAGTGTCATTTGCATAATCCCCCTTTTGACAAATGATTGTATAATTGTCTTGTCACAGTTGTCATTTGTCTCACACCGATGAGTGAAGTTTGCAGAACAGCTAATATCTCAAAGTTAAGGTTGCAGTTATACATGTTCTTGTCCTAGTGTGAAAAATGACAGGAAGCCATGGTTAGGTGCAACTACCAACTTTGGAATTACTGAAAAACTTAAAGTGGCGTATAACAAAATCCACTGAATTTACACAACCCAAATTGCACTACCCCCCCCCCCGAAATTTTCTGTTCCTGGATCCCTCAGAACGACCACACCCAGATATGAACTTTCTGTGCTGACAGATTCAGAGCTTATATCTAGATCTAGTTTCACCTAAACGTTTTGAAATTTTTGTATAAAAAAAAATAAAAAATCATCAAACTATGTCTAATCGTAAGTATCCATCACTATTGGGATCAGTGGAGGCTTTCAACATGTCTTCATCAAGCTCATAAGTTTAGAACCGGACTCAACTTCAGAAATCTGCCTATTATCACACTTGGAAGGACAATTATACTTATTGCATTAGATGTTTGCCCCAAATGGATGACAAAGGAGGTCATAAGGATTGATTTTTAATGGAACAAAAATGAAAGTACAATTTACAACATCACTTTGTACAAAGGGAAATAAATCAGTACAGTTTGTATACTAGAAGATACAGGTACTGTATTTATAGACTGGTAGGGTCTAGGAAAATTGGTATGAAATCAGAGCTACCCTCAGCGTTTTGCACCAGTACGTTTATTTGGTGAAAAATGGTAGATGTTGTGTATTATGGCTTGGCTAATCAGTGCTTCCATAGCATACAGTTCCAAATTAGGAAGCAATGTGAGCTGTAGCATTCCAAATGGCCAACAATTTACTCAATACTTATTGTTACAAAGCCGAGGTTGGATATAGCGTGATTTAATGGATTGTTTTTACATACAATTGGCGTTGTATTCAATGTGTATTGAATTCTCACAACACAACCTTTCAAAATATATGGCTGGTTTGCAGAAATGAAGCTTTAAAAATTGAACCTACTTTTCCTACACTATAGTAAGATCCTACTGGATTTTCAAAATGTGGTAACACTGGTGGACGTCTAGTTGTCCACAAAAAATAACAGGTTACTGCTAAATGACAAGTGAGTGGCGTTTAACACAAACGTCTCTGCCATTAATAAATTGAAAGCAGTACCTTGACTTTGGAATGTGACCTTAAATAACCTTAAACTTGTAACAAGAAGATGAGGTGAAATGTCAAAGAGATAACACACATAAAATCATATAGGTCAGGCACTTACCATTCTATTGCAAAGAGATGACCTTCAAATTGACTTTGACTAGTGTAGGTGAACTTTTTCAAAAGTTCTACCTCAACAGTTATACAACATGAAAAAGATAACCTTATACAATGTCGGAAAGGATATGAGCTAGTGCATGGGTTCGATCCCCAACACATACCGGTAACTTTCCAACATTTGTCTCTTACCAATGGACTGATAATCGTAAACTTAACCCTTTCCCACACGATAAAATTATCTACCAGTCCAAATTCAAAGAAGTTTCAGACCACTATCTTAAGTTGATGAAATCCTCAATTTCTTTGTCTTTTAGGGTGGAAAACATTGTGGAGAATTTCTTCATTCCCTACAATGTTTTCCAAAGCTTTCATGTTGAGGGGTGATTAAATGCGTCATTGTCAGGGAATGGTTTAAGTGAGATAGCAGCCAGAGGCTAGGAAAGGATGTGATGGTAGTACTGGTGCGAGATATACCAGGAATCCATTGTTAGGTGCTCCAGCCTCCACCATATGACTGAAAACAAACAAAACTATTTGTACCTTAATATATTTGGCAAGTGAGAAAATTTCTCATGGTCATTTAGAACAAATAATCAGTCACTCGATTGACCTATCTCGACTCAATTTTTCTTTATGCCCTCTGAAATGACTTTGGAAACTGTTGTGGAAAAGGAAGACATTGCTTTCACAAGCAATTTCTTCATTGCGTAATATTTCTTCCCTAAAAGTCAAAGAATTTAATATTCCACCAACTTAACCCTATGGGAGCTGCCGAGCCTTAAATTCTATAGAATGATTTGTTTCTGCATGACTTCTTTCCCTATATAGATTTCATCTAGAAGCTAAAACTGATTACTATTTGCCCAAATCATTTGCTCGCTACAACATTCTATTGACGAGAAACACGGTCTTGCAGTAACATGAAAGATTCCATAACTTATCTCTTTAATATGTCAGGAGTCTTGTCATCAATGAAGAGTGATGTGGAAATATGTTTTTCTCTTGTCTCCATTAACCCATTCTCAAACAACCAAGTTTTAGGCTGGTCCAAATTGAAAGAAGCTACAGATGACCATTTCAAGATGATGAAATTTTTTAAATCTTTGTCTTTTGGGGTAGAAAAAGTGTGCAATTTCTTCATTTTCCACAATGTTTTCCAAAGCTTTTGTATTGAAGGGCGTTTAAAACCGTCATTGTGTGGGATAGGGTTAAGTAAGGCATGATTTTCTACTTGTCCAGAATTAAAGTCAACTTGACCATACAAAAGTGACAAGATATACTTTAGGATAACATTATTTCTAATGATGAAAATGCTCAAACCCAGCATTTTCTTCATTAACCACAATATTCATAAAGGGTCATCTTTGAGATCTATTCTGTATCATACAAGATTTGCCCTAGTTTTTGCATGTTCCCATATAAGTTGTCTTGAAAAATATACTTGTACACAGGTAGAAAAGCCCATTTCAGATTAAGTCAGGCATGGGAATTCATCACATCCTGCATTGAGGAATAAATTGTTTCAGGTGGGAATTTTACAAGAAAAGGCTACTGACTTTGTAAGAGCCATCCGACCTTAAATTGATTATAATAATGATGATACTGATAAAGTCTTTATTTAACCCACTACATGACTGCAAAAATTTAGACTGATCCAAATTGAAAGGAGTTGCAGACAACAATTCAAAGCGTATGAAATTATAGATTTTTTTTACTTTAGTGGTAGAAAACATTGTGGGTAATGAAGAAACTGCTTGTAAAAATGAAAGAATTTGCAGACAACAGTTTTAAATTTTTGTGAAATTCATAAAATCTACGTGAGAATGAAGAAATTACTTAGATATTAAACAGTGTTATTTTGTAAAATTTATATCCAGTAATACATAATAAAAAAATTAAGAAGGTTAGCCACATTAACGTTGCATCTACAGCTTCTCATTATCTTGACCAATGTTATAGTTCAAATTTCACTTCTAGTCCAAATAAATGATTTGATTGGTGGATTAATTTGTTGATTGACAATGGCGATCGGTCAATTGTTGCCAACAACTGAATGTTTTGTTTAATGATAAATTGTATTCTCTGCACTGAAAGCTGCTAGTATGTTACTTCTGCCTAATTGGATTTGTTAAATCTGTAATCAGCATGATAATGAGCTGCCAGGATGAGAGATGGGCCATTATAATTAGGTTTGAATTATTATGGTGCTGAAAAAGCCTATTAGTTGAAATAGTTTGATAGGTTGCACATGGTAGAAATGGGACATAAATTTCTTAGCAAACATCAGCTAATGCCAAGAAAATTCAAAATGTAATATGTCAGTCTTCAACCCATAATTAATCAGGGAATTTTTATTTTTCAAGCACAGCCTTTTCTTCATTATTAGTTTAACCCATTACCAGACGGCAAAATTTTAGACTGGCCCAAATTGAAAGAAGTTGCAGACGACAATTTAAAGCTCATGAAATTTGGCATTTTTTCAACTGGTAGAAAACATTGTGGAAAATGAAGAAATTGCTTGTCACAAGCAATTTCTTCATTTTCCAAAATGTTTTCTAAAACTATTTTCCTTTGGGGTGTCTAAAAGTGTCATTGAGAGGGAATGGGTTAAGAGGAAGGGGATCTTCAAATTCAATTTTGAGAAGTCATAACAGCCAAAATTATTGCTAGTGCATTTTAACTATAGTTTTGTCCTGAGAAACCCTTGAAATTCCCTCTTAAAACTCCTTTCTATGTCAACAATAAAATTTATGGGTATTGTATAATTTATGGATCACAGCTGTCAATCAAAATTTTATTAACCAATCAAATCATTCTTTAAGAACCGAAGTGAACTTTGATCTTTTGGGCATTTATTTAAAGTATTTGTGTTTATTTATAGTGTATTGTGTATTATTATATTATACGCCATAACTTCAACTGATTCAAGCTGTAGTTATGCCATTTATTGAAGTTGTAGTTACGATTCTTAGGTCACAAAGTAACAATTTCATTTTTTTGTGACATGATAGGGGCCATAAATTTACCATTAATTTAAAAAACAATAATTTCACTTTAGCCTCCAGCCTGCCATGTCAACAAATTGATTATCATACTTAAATGTAAAGACTGAGACTATATTGTTAAAATTGAAAAAGAGATTTTAAAAAAGAAAAAATAGATCCTAGTGTATGAAAACGTGAAGCGGATTCATACATTAGTGTAATTAAGTTAGTTTAATTATGTTCATGTCCGCATGAAAACAAACATACAAAAAGAAAGCCACTTATTGAAGAAAAAACAATGTTTAACACATTCCCTCTCAATGATGCTTTTAGACTCCTCCAGGGAAAAAAAAGCTAAGGAAAACTGTGGAAAAGCATTTTTTCATAATCCACAATGTTTTCTATTCCAAAAGTAAAAAATCCAAAATTTAATAAGCTTTGAATTGTCATCTGCAACTCCTTTAAATTTGTACCAGTCTAAAAAAAATTTTGCCATCTGGTAATGGGTTAATATAGAAGTCGAACTTCCTGTTGGGGTGGGTGGGGGCCAGCAATCTGTTATGTGTAGGAACATGCCATGAAAATTAAGAAATTGCAATTAAGTTTTAGCTCCGCTAAGCACAAAGTGAGCTTTTGTGATCTAGCTGTGTCCCGTGTTTGCTATCTGTCATTCATTGTTTGTCATTACAGTGTATGCACTCTAGAGATCCAAATTTCAGCTCAAATGCCTTGAAACTTGGTAAAAATGTTTGTCCCCAGGATACCTTCGACAATTTCAATATCGGTCACATAGGGTAAAAAACTAAGTCACTAAGTCAAATCTTAGAAAACTGTGTGTGTGTGTACTGTATAGGTCACATTTTTGCCTCACATTTCTTAATATTTGGTCAGAATGTTTGTCTGCATAATATCTCAGATTTGGAAAAATTCGTCTGCACACCAGAGGCCACTTTTTTTGCCTCGAATGTGTTAATATTTTGTCAGAATGTTTGTCTCCATAATATCTTGGTCAAGTTCCATAACGAGTTATGTGGGGTAAAAAACTAGGTCACTAGGTAGAAACTAAGAAATACCTTGTGTGCACTCTAGAGGGCATATTTTTACCTTAAATGTTTTGATATTTGATTAGAATGTTTGTCTTCATAATAATTATGTCCTTCAAATTCGATATTTGATCAATCTGGGTCAAAAAGACGGGTCACTAGATCAATTTCAAAATACTTTGTACCCACTCTAGAAGAGGCGGAAATCTTTTCATATTTCTTCAAAATGTTTTTCTCTGAGATATTTCAAACAAGTTCAACTTTTTATCTTTTTTTCGTTCAAAAAGTAGATCACCAGGTCAAACCTTTGTATATACTGTAGAGCCTACAATAAGTGCTCAAAAAACTTGGTTTAAATGTTATTTCTCCATGATATATCAAAGACAATTGTTATGCAGTCTTACAATGGGTTGGAATATTAAGTCTTTGCTTTTTCAGCTATATGTTGCCACTGACTCAGGTGAGCCCTCTAGGGCCAATGGCTCTCTTGTTTCCTTTTAAGACTCATTTACCACAAGTTTAATTATCAAAAGAAGTTTTTACCATTTTTCAGGCCTTATTGTTCTTTCAGCCTTTTAATATTTATGCAGCTTTACAAAACTATTTTTTTTTTCAGTATGAGAAGGGTTAATTTACATTCAGAGTAATGTGTGTTTTGCAATCATTCTTAGCTCACCAGAACACAAAGTGCTCTGGATGAGCTATTGTGATCAGTAATCATCTGGTGTCTGTCAAACCATCTGTTTGTCTATTCACAATTACAAAAAAATCTTCTCTTCCTAACTAACCAAGGAATTTCAACCAAACTTCACAGAAATTATCTTTAGATAATGCTCTTTCAAAATACTCCAAAGAATTGAAATCCATGAAGAAGTTTGGTACCCTTGGCAACCAAATGAAAAAACTTGTAAAATCTTCTTTTCCCAAACCACAAGGCCTAGCGCTTTGATATTTGGCATATATAATCATCTGTTGACCCTTTACTGAAATACTTCAAGGAATTACCACAATCTGAGAATTAGCCCTTTTCTGTGCCATCCCTGATTTTACATAGGAATAAAGAAGGAAATCTTTGAAAATCATCTTCTCCCAAACCATAAGTCCTAGAGTTTTGATAATTAGATATAAATCATCATCTTTAACATATGATCATATTGAATTTTATTAGAATCAGGCCTGTGAAGCCAAACAGATTCCTTCAATGTTTGTCAAACTTCCAAGTTTCTTGTGAACTGAACTCTCAAACTATAGTTGCATTCAATAAGAAGTTTTTTGTCCAATAATGGCTTACAGTTTTGTGACAACACCTTATTCGGGGAGCATAATCTGTTTGGCTCTTGTTTTTCTTCATTTAACACAATATTGGAACTGGCTGTAGACTCCTGGTAAAGAGTACTGAAATACAACATTTTGGCCTTGTAATTTTCGTACAAAGATATATACATATTAAAGATGAAGAAATGTGGTATATGAAAAATAGCCTAGAATATTTATGGATCCATTGCCTGGCGGCAGAGTGCTTTGCAATACGACTCATGGGAATGTAGTAGCCACACAAATAAGGGGTAGATTAAGCTATAAATGACAGATGACTTGATTGTCTTTGGCAAGTATCTCAATTGATCCTTTCCTTTTCTCATGTATCAGTCACAAGAATTCTATAAGTTATCTATTATAACTTGATGTAAGATTTCATTATGTATTCCTCAATTTTATTGATCTGAAGTTGATGAGTATACATTTCCATACATAGACACAAAGAATAATGTCTTTAACTCATTACCAGACAGCAAACTTTTAGACTAGTCCAAATTCAAAGGAGTTACAGACTACAATTTAAAGCTTATGAAAATTTGGACTTTTTTACTTTTTTGGTAAAAAGCATTGTGAATAATGAAGAAATTGCTTGTAGCCAGCAATTTCTTCATTTTCCATGATGTTTACCCGAGCTTTTTTTCTCGGGGGCACCTAAAAGTGTCAATGACAGGGAATGGGTTAACTAAGTGACATTTCCACCTCAACTATAGGTGCACTTTAACCCATTACCATACCAAGAAAATTTTAAACTGGTCCAAATTCAAAGATGTTGCAGACGAAAATTTCAAGTTTATGAAATGTTTTTAACTAACCCATTACAAGATGACAAAATTGAAAGAGGTCACACTCTGACAACATCTCAGTGTGTTTAACCCATTACCGTGCAATAAAAGTGTTGGCTTGTCCACAATGAAAGAGGCTGCACAGATCAAATTGCATTTGAATTTCATATTAAAAGCCATATTTGGTTAAAAATATTGTGAAAAAGGAGGAAATCGCTTGTAACAAGTAATTTCTCTTATTCTCACAATAATTTTTTAGCTAATTTTCCTAGATGTATCAAAATTGATAGTGGGAAAATGTTAATTGAAAAATAATGTAGGGAAGAAAACATCAAGGGAAAATGAGAATTGCTTGTTAAGAGCAGTTGTCTCCCTTTTTAGCTCACCTGAACATGACATGCTCAAGGTGAGCTTCATCTAGCTGTGTTTGGGCCATCATTCTGTTGTCTATTGTGTGTCAACATCTTGTGCAGGGCTTGAAAATTCCTAAAATGTTTGCTTGTCCTGCACAATGAGAATATATAGACTTAGATTAAATAATTTCTATATACAAATCTTTCAAGTCCCACTCGTCCTAAATTTAGAGACAAAGAACAAAAAAATTTGCAGGACAAGCAGAATTTTCAAGCCCTGTAGTGTGCACTCAAGGGGTCACAATTTCAGCTCCAATGTCATGAAACTGTGTTAGAATATTGTCTCTATGAAACCTTGGTCAAGTTTAATAATGGGCCATTAACTAGATAAATAGGTCAAATCTTCGAAAACCTTGTGTGCACTCTAGAGGTCACATTTACCGAAAATGTCTTTTCATGTGGTCAGAATGTTCACATCATATATCACAGTGTTTTCCTCAGTATAATTCCTTGTGGGTATTAAAGGCAGGTATTATTTGGTAATGGGTTTATGAGTGAAGAACTAAGTAACAGTACCAATTACATATAGTTTATGTAAAATGAATGCAAAAAAATCTATTGACAGAACCAATTCCCACACAATCCCACCATGTTACATCCAAAAAAAATGGAAAAAATTTAGGGAAAGGAAGAAATTACTTGTTAAAAGCAATTTCTTCATTCATTACTATATTTCTACCCCAAATTATAAAGAACTTCAAAATTTCATTAACTCAAAAATGCTGTAAAACAAACTTTTTGAAATTGAACCAGTGTTAAAGTGGGTTGTGTGGTAATTGGTAGAAAGGCTTGATTTTTGCATGAAATAGCCTAAATGTTTATTTTTACCCAATGTATCAGATGGGACCAGACAAAAAAGAGCATTGCATCTTGAGGGCAGAACTTGTTACCATAAAAGACATAAAGGCCTGTTAGCACCCCTCCTACCCTGAATATCAGATAAGAAGGAAAATAAGGCAGTCTTTATAAACTTTATCAAAACTTAACCCTTGTCACGCTGAACCCATAATATTCCTGCTTTGACAGGAGGTATAGATAAAGACCAGCCTGAACACGTGTGCAGTCTGATCTTGGTCTACACCTCCTGCTTGTCCCCTTTAAGCCACAGTTGTTTAAACAATCAATTTTCCAAAGAAATATTGACCGTCATTAAGATTTTCTAGTGCTGCTAGTCCTTTGATTTTAAAGCATTTCTATGTAGGATTCTAATTCAGCATGACAAGGGTTAATGTCCCTGAAGAATCAAATTCCAATTTAATGTCCTTTTTAAGAATTCATTTTCGAGACAAGAAAAAATTTAATTATTGTTATGAAAACCTCTTAGATTTTGGCATCCTCCATGGGATGAGTTTTGGAACCAGACATATTGATTTTTGAGATACCAGTCTGTTGGGGATGGCATCCAGTGTAATTAGTTGTCAGTTTTCTCTATTATGCACCTTGTATTCTGTGTTTGTGTTTATGAAGGATTTATAGTGGATTTTATGGAAAACACATAAGATTCTGTCGTCTGAAGTTCAAAGAGGATTCACAACTAATAAACATAAGTAAGAAGTCTTTTCTAGTCCCTGTTATAGTCTAATGGTAGAGATAATGTTAACTGACTCTTCAGTAAGTTGTTTTTTTGCTTATAACTGAAACCTGTTAATAGATTGAAATATTGTAGGTTTTTTATGGAAATAAGTAAATTGAAATATAAACAAAAAACATTGCCAGTATTGGTTCAAAAAATGCCATTTTATTATTAAACCATTCCCACTCAATCCCTCCTTTTTACGCATCCCAAGAATAAAGACTTGGAAAACATTGTGGAAAATGAAGAAATTGCTTGTATCAAGCAATTTCTTCATTATCCACAATGTTTTCTATCCAAAAAGATGAAAAAAATTCAGATTTCATCAACTTGAAATTGTCGTCTGCAGCTTCTTTCAATTTGGACCAGTCTAAAATTTTGCTGTGTGGGAATGGGTTAAATCATAAAATGCCTTTCAATCTTATTTTTCGGGTTTTTTTGGTTCCATTTTTGCCAAAGTCATTGTGAGCATGACATTTGTTTTAACCAATAGGTATCATGCTTTTTCTTAATCTAACAGAATGATCCTTGGGTTATCCTTTATCAGATTCAGGAATTTTTTTATCAGAAAAGAAAATATGTCTATTATAGAGGGGACCTTATTCCATTTTCAATATATTATGTTTTATTATAGTATTATGATGAATATTAATTTTTTTTTACTGAGATTTTGAGTGAATTTTGGCGAAATCTTAATTGAATGCTCCTTTGGTGAACTTAACTGAGATAACATGAAAATAGAATTCATCAGATGTGAGATAATGGATTGGATGGGCCTAATTTTGTATGATTTATACATCTCATTCACACATAATAATACTTTTTGGCATTCTACATGACAAACAATTTGTAAAATGAAGAAATTGCAGTCAACAAGTAATTTCTTTATTTATCATAATGTTTTCTAGTTAAAGAAGTCTTAATTTTCAAAAATTTGAATTTTCATCTGCAGACTTTCAAGTTGGATCTGTCTAAATTTTGCCATTTGGGTTAAGGGAGGTAATTTATTCTGCTAGACTGAAATTATAAATACATGTATTTGGTATAAGGGAAGTAGCTCTTTCGAAATGAAAAGGGTTTTTCCTTCCCTATGAGTTGCTTCCCAAATATTTCAGTGCATTTTCAGTGGTAACATGCACCTTTAATCAGTAGATACGAGGCTAGTGCAGAAATTTTCATGCAAATCAAGCATCGTTATTCATCATTATACTAATTTTCAGAAGCTTCATATTAAAATTAAAAGCTTTAAGTCAAAATAATGAAGATTAATACTTCCTCCAATTCACATTTGACAGTTCTAAACAAGACATTTAACCCATTTTGATATTCAAGTACTTATGAAATTCCTAGAAATATTTAACCCATTACCAGATTGCAAAATTTTTCACTGGACCAATTGAAAGGAGTTGCAGACAACAATTTCAAGTTTATGAAATTTTACATTTTTCCACCTTTCAAATAGAAACATTGTGGAAATAGAAGATTGCTTGTACGAGCAATTTCTTCATTTTCTACATTTTCCAAAGCTCTTTATCTGTTGGGCGTCAGAAAGTGTCATTGTGTTGGAATGGGTTAATTGAAAATCTCTAGCCTTATTTCCCAAATTCAGGGAATAGATACGGTTTGGTTTTAGTAATGTGGGTTTGAGTGTTGTTTCATATGTACAGCTGAAGGTGGATTTATATTGGTGTAATCTTCTCCTTCTGTACATCTATATCTTGTTAACACATTTCCTGTTATATTTATGTACAAATTAGGGGGCTAAATGGTGCAATTTTATTTTTAAATACTGCTCCTCCACTATTTCTGGATAGATATGCATGAAATTTTACAGAATATTCCTTGTCTCTTGACCTCATGCACTTTGTCAGTTTTTACCATTCTAAGCTGCGTTATAAAAAAAGTGATGTTTTCTGTTGTGACTGGCCCTCTTGTTCACTTTGGTCTTTTCAATCTATGTACATAGATTTTGTAATCCATTGCTCCTAATTTCATCAATTTTTGTCGATAAAATGACCATATTTTACCTAAGAAATTGTTTGTTGATGTTAAATTTGTCATTCATCAATTTGGACTGACCAGAATGTTCTGGAACTTTAAGACTATCCGATCAAGAAATATTTCGTGTTATCAACATAAAATAGTTCAATTTTTAGTTTCGTCTATCAAAAACGAGCGTTCTGATTGGTCGATAAATATTATTCATAACTCCATTAACAAAATTTTGATCACGCAGTAATTTTGTATGCTTCCGCACAAAATAGTCCCATACAAAAAGTTATCAAAATTTGTAAAGCTTTTGTTGTTGTTTTTTCGCTCGATGCAATTAGATCACAAGAAATGAAGACAATACATTTTGTTTTCATGGAGGTATGAACCGAAAAACCTAATCACACAATGTATGAATACACAAAGCGTATTCATACAGTGTGATTAGTTTTTTCGGTTCATACCTCCATGAAAACAAAAAAATATTCTCTTCATCTCTTAAATGATTTTGAATTTTATTTTCATATTCTTTTCTATAAATCTTTTCATAGGGGACTTGTGACCTTTTTTGAATTATTGATAGAGGGATTTGTACATAATTGTAATGAAGATTTTATGGTTTGTTTGTGTGAGAAATTTTATGCCTATGAGAGCGATGTAGAGAGCTGTATAGCGCCTTTTCCCTTCAATAATGTAACCCTCTTTCTAATAATTTGTTTCCTTGCTGGCAGATTATCAGAAAGAGGGCTATGATATCGTAGCTAAGTGCTTTTAGGAGTTAAAAGAAAAAAATCACCCATCAGATGTTTATATTCAAGCCTCTAATAAAATTAAGGGTAGGTCAAAAGTAGGCCAGAATGTTGAATGCTTAGTCAAAGAAAGAATTGGTGCCAGGCATGTAGGTCAGCATGTTAAATCAGATAACACAATGGGTTGTTCTGTAACAGTGGCATCCAGCTGATATTTACCTTTATCTAAACCAGTCAGATAATATTGACCCTTGTCATGCTTAACCCATGTCATGCTGAATAAAATCATCTACAGAATTGCATTTAAAGATCAAAGGCTGAAATCATTTATAGATGGTAAATGTTCATTTCGAAAATTCATCTTTTAACCCATTACAAATCGGCAAAATTTAAGACTAGTCCATATTGAAAGAAGTTGCAGACAACAATTTGAAAGCTTATGAAATTTTGGATTTCTTTATCTTTTGAGGTAGAAAACATTGTGGATAATGAAGAAATTGCTTGTAACAAGCAATTTCTTCATTTTCCACAATGATTTCAAAAAGAATTCAATCTTGGGGGCATCTAAAAGCTTCACTGAGTGGGAATGGGTTAAACAACTCTGGCTTAAACACAACAAGCAGGTGGTGTAGACTTAGATCAGACTGCACATATGTGCAAGCTGATATTGGTCTAAACCTCCTACCAAAACAGAAATATTCAGGGTTTAGAATGAAAAGAGTAAATAAAATCCTTTTAGAAATGTATTGAAATCAAATAGCTGAAAGCACTTTTGGCTCTTAATTGTGCATCTACATTTCTTCTGAAGTTTTAATTCATAGACAATTTTGAGTTAAACTGGACAAGCAGGTTATGTAGGCTGAGATCAGACTGCATATATGTTCAAGCTAATCTTTGTCTTTACCTCCTGCCAAAACAGAAATATGCAGGGTTCAGCATGACAAGGGTTACAGTTTCTGCTCGAACTTTTTCCATGTGTGGGGTGGATTACAACATATTGACATAGATAGGGCTAATTCATCAGTGGTATGCTTCTGATGACTTGGGGTTTTACCAAACCCATTACCTCTGAGACAACAAAAGTTTAGACCAGCCCAAAGTTTAAGGATGATGCACATGACAATTTATTTGAAATTCTGAAAATCTTTATATTTTGGGAAAGAAAACATTGTGGAAAATGAAGAAATTGCTTGTAACAAGCAATTTCTTAATTTTCCACAATATTTTCCAAAGCTTGTTTTTTTTAGGAATGTAAGAGAATAGGTCAAGTAGCTGTGAATGCTTACTTACTGTTAATTAGGCCTGATAGCATTTTTGTTGGCATAATAATATTAAAAATGTTAACAGATATGATGCAAAATTTTGTCAGTTAGTGAATTCTGCAATTATATCACGCAACAGCGTATTTAAATGCCAAGGAAATTTGTTTGACCATTTTTTTCTTAAGACTTAAATCCAAAGTTTTAACCCATTCCAACACAGTGGAATTTTAGACCGGTCCAAATTGAAAGGAGCTGCAGACGACAATTTCAAGTTGATGGAATTTTAAATTTTTTCGTCTTTTTGATTAGAAAACATTGAGGATAATGAAGAAATTGCTTGATCCAAGCAATTTCTTCATTTTCCACAATGTTTTTCAAAGCCTTTTCATTGAGGTGCGTAAAAAGGAGGGATTGAGTGGGAATGGGTTAAAAGTAAAATCAGGAATAGAGTATACAGACACTAGAAGATAAAGGGGCCGACTGTACTAGATTCTGCCAGCTGCTTTCTTTATTGCCAGGTTTTATGTTTGTTAAAGTACAGGTAAAAGTCTAGCCCAAATTCTTTTCTGTCTGTGGTGAAGTGAGTTTGGAACTTGTTACCCTTAACCCTTGTCATGCTGAATCCGAAATATTCCTGAATTGCCTGGAGGTAAAGACAAAGATCAGCCTGCACATATGTGCTGTCTGATCTTAGTCTACACCACCTGTTTGTCCTTTTCAATCTAGAGTTGCCTGTAAAATCAAATTTCAAACATTAGCACTGACCCACACCTTGTGATTACAGTAATTTCAGCCCTTTGTCTTTAATGTAATTCTGGGCAAGGATTTTATTCAGCATGGCAAGGGTTAATAACTAGAACACCTGGCAAATATCAGTGCAAGGAGGACCAATTCTGTTATCTTGCAGTTGGTCTAATGTGTCCATAATAGCCTTATTTGAGGTGTCAACAGTTAATTTCAATTTGTGGAGAAAATATAGAAATTTTGTGGAAATGGTGTGGAAATCAACTATTTCAACTTAATTCCCACAAATATTATTGTTTTGATCCAGATTTTTTCCCTACTTGCTGAGAACTCGGCTTTTTTTTGTTGCAAAGTCGGTGGATTTAAGATTTTTCAGCACATGCAGCCCATTCCCATAGGATTATGCTTTTTACTCCCTACAAGATGTAAGCTTTGGAGAACATAGTGGATTATGAAAAGAATGCTTGTTACAAGTAATTTCTTCAGCTTTGATCAATATTACTATGTTTTATAAAACCCACTAAGACATTAATGTTTATTTTTATCAAGTTAGAAGTTGTAAGTGCTCTAGGGCTTTCTTACCAATTATTGTCAGGGGTACAAAGAGGGAATTATTTGTTTACCCAATTTCACACAATAATCTTTTTTGACCAACTCAAGGAAAAAATGTTTGAAAAAATAGCAATGACTGAAGAATTTGCTTGTCACAAGCAATTTCTTCGTTATCCACAATGTTTTCCACCAAAAACACAAATTAAATTGAAAAATTACCAACTTGAAACTGTCCTGGAAAATCTTTGGGCCATTCTAAAATTCTGCTGGTTGGTTATAGGTTATAACTGGTTCCTCACTTGGGATCCAGCATCCATAACAAAATTTGTTATACATATGGTTTCTAAATTGTTCTAAGAACTTTTCCTTTGTAACAATGTTTTTCTATATCTGATTCTTCAAAGGGTCAAAGTGAGGGATTGTTTGTTAATGATAATTGCATAAATGACCTATCACCTGAAAAGAAACTATTTAAGAATTCATTAATCCATTAACAGACCACAAAATTTGAAACTGGTCCTAATTGAAAGAACTTGCAGACAACGTTTTCACTTGAGCTTAAATTGGAATATAATTTCCAAATAGAATAAAAATATTGAGATAAAAGGAGAAATTGCTTGTTACAAGCATATTTTTCCTTTTCCAACAATTTTTTCAATGACTGTATTTGTTCAGGACACCTGAGAAAGCTTCATTATGTGGTAATGGGTTCTAACAGAACTGATCTTTGGAGAAAGCAATCCACCAATTGTGATATATTTAAAAATTGAATGTATAGTAAGGTAGAATGATAATTCTGAATTCAGAAAATTACCCAAGAGCAAAAATTGTGACCATGGTCATTCTTTGCTGTTTGCATAGCCTGACAAATTTCTATACATTTGCATTTCTAGGATGGTCACTTTACATGATGAGTCACTTATGAATTTGTTTTTTTTTCACAGAAAATGAAACTTACTGTGGTAGTAGCTGTCTTCTGTTTAATGGTCACCATGGTTACCTGTCAGAAGAAAATGGCAAAAAAATGCAAGAAACTTGACAAAATGGCAATGAAACTGGGTGAATGTGAGTAGAAAGGATTATACTGGGACTCTTATATTCTCCCCCATCCCCCTTACAACTAAGCTTTGGAGGATATAGCTGTGGAAATTTTTGTGTGTCCATTTAAGAATATGTCCATTGATCTATCTCACTTCCATATTACTTCTCTGCAAGTGCATATCCGAATTAAGAATCTGAGTAGCCCTATTTAAGACAAAACCCCTTGGAGCTGGTAAGATCGAAAGTCACATGGTCAGATTTGGCTAAAAACTTATCGCTTCTTTTAGGTCACATTTTAAGCTCATCTGAACACAAAGTGGTCATGGTGAGCTATTGTGATGTAGCTGCTTCCGGCATGTGTCAACATCTTGTGTGCACTCTAGAGGCCACAATTTTTGCTCAAATGTCTTGAAACTTGGCAAGAATGTTTGTCACAATAAAACCTCTGTCAAGTTCAATATAAGGTCAATTGGGGTAAAAAACTAGGTCACTGGGTCAAATCTTAGAAATCCCTTGTGTGCACTCTAGAGGTCACAATTTTGCTTCAAATTTCTTGATAATTGGTCAGAATGTTTGTCTGCATCATATCTAGGACAAGTTGGATATTGGGTAATGTGGGGTCAAAAACTAGGTCAAATCCTAGAAATAATCACGTGTGCACTCTAGAGGCCACATTTAAGGCTTCTATCAAATATTTGGTCAGAATGTTTGTTTCCATGTAAGCTAAGCTAAGTTCAAATTTGGGTCACATGGAGTCAAAAACAAGGTCACTAGTTCAAATTCTAGTAAAACTTTGTGTGCACACTAGAGGCCATATTTGTTCCTAAAATCAAATGATTTTTGGTCAGATTGTCTGATTCCACGTTATCTAAGCCAAGTTCAAATTTTAATCACATGGGGTCAAAAACTAGTTGACTAGGTCAAATGTAAGACATACCTTTTGTGCACTCCAGAGACCATATTTTTGGCTCAAATGTCTTAATATTTGGTCAGAATGTTTGTCTGCATAATATCTAGGACATTTTCGATATTGTTTATTAGGGGTCAAAATTTAGGTCAAATCCTTGTAATATCTTGTGTGCACTCTAGAGGTCATTTTTTGCCTCAAATCAAATATTTGGTTAGAATGTTTGTTTCCTTGTTACCTCAGCCAAGTTCAAATTTGGGTCACATAGAGTCAAAAACTAGGACACTAGGTCAAATGTTAGAAACACCATGTTTGCACTCCAGAGACAATATTTTGGGCTCAAATTTCTTGATATTTGGTCAGAATATTTGTCTGCATAAAATCGAGGACAATTTTTATATTGGGTTATGTGGGGTCAAAAACTGGGTCAATTCCTAGAAATGATCTTGTGTTCACTGTACATGCTCAAAATGAAATATTTGTCCTTGATATCCCAACCATGTTCACATTTGGGTCTAATGGAGTCAAAAACTAGGTCACTAGGTCAAATGTTAGAAATACCTCTTTTAAGGTCCCAATTTTGGCTCAATAGAGTTGATATTTGGTCAGAATGTTTGTCAAGTTCTGATTCAGGTCACATGTGGTCACATGTGGTCAAAAACTAGGTTACTAGGTCAAATCTTAGTAATATCTTGTTTTTACTAAGGAGACCCTAGGTTTTTCTCAACTGAATTGATATTTGGCCAGGATGTTTGCGCCCATGATATCTTGGCCAAGTTTGACTTTTGTTGACATAGGATCAAAAACTAGATCACAAGGCCAAATCTGGGGAATACCTTTACACCCCAGGGGCCACATTTTTGGCCTAATTTGTTTGTTATTTGGTTAGAATAACTGATTTTAAAATGTCTCAACCATGTTCAACCATGTTCAAATTTTGGTCATTTGGGAAAAAACTAGGGCAAATCTGAGAAAAAATTTTACTCTATGGGCCTATTTTTTACACAATTGACTGGATATTTATTCAGAGGTTTGTCTTAATAAAAATGTTTGTCAAGTTAAATATTAGGTCATATGGGGTCAAATACTAGGTCACAAGGTTTTATATAAAGAAATCTTCTTTCCAGTTTACTTTCTACTTTTCTTGCACAAATACCTTGAAACTTAGTAAGAATGTTTGTTCATGATTTCTTGGACAAGATTTGATAATGGGTCACTTTTGGCAAAAATAAGATATTCTGAATTTTTCTATGATATTAGAAGTCTACTTTTTGAATTGTACTTACTTTATAATGTCACTTGCTAACCCTTTGAATTTGGACAAGTCTAATATTTTGAAAAACAGTTAAAATCTGCAAGAAGTGTAGTTTGAATGGGTACATTTAAGCGCTTTTGCTGTATTCTTTTGAGCTCACTTGAGCACAACACGCTGAAAATGTTTGTATATGTATAGTTTTGACGATAATCCCTGTTGAATATGGCGATATTCCATTCAATTGGATAGAACACCACTTTTAACCCTAATCATGCTGAACCCGGAATTTTTCGGTTTTGGCAGGGGGTGTATACCAAGATAAGCCTGCACATAAGTGCAGTCTGATCTTGATCTACTCCTGCTTGTACTTTTCCCGTCAGAGTTGCTTATGAAATTGATTTCTAAAACAAATGTTGATTTTTCAACAACAAGTTCTATCAGTGTTTTCAGCACTTTGATTATACAGCAATTCAGCGAGGTAATTTATACAGCATGACAAGGGTTAATAGTATTTCAGTCATATTGGGACTGCTGGAGCACCCAACTATGGATTCCTGGTATTTCTCACATCAGAACTACCACTATATCCTTTCCAAGCCTGCAGCTGCTCATCCTACTTAGATTTACCATTATCTACCAATTGGTAGGAGATAAATGTTAAAGAGGATATTTGGTTCAACCAGGGATCGAACCAGGGACCTCATGATTTAAAATTTCATGAACTAAAAACTGTCGTCTGCAGCTTCTTTGAATTTGAACCAGTAAAAAACCAAGGCGTATTGGGTTAAATGATCCATTCAGAGTTCACCTGAGCACGTAGTGCTCAAGTGAGCTATTATGATCCCCATTTGTCTGGCGTCAGTCCTGCGTCCGTCTCGCGTCGTCCGTCAACAATTGCTTTAAACTACATCTCCTCCCAAACCACTGGGCCAATTTGAACCAAATTTGGCAGAAATGCTCCTTAGGTGGACCCCTTCAAAAGTAGCTCAAAGAATTAAAATCCATTGAAAACTCTGGTTGCCATGGCAACAAAAGTGAAATTTTAAAATAATCTTTAAGAATCTTCTCCTCCTGACCCAGAAGGTGTAGAGCCTTGATATTTTGCATGAAGCATCAGTATATTTATCTCTTACAAAATAGCTAAAATCATGATCCTTGGGTCTACAGGGGCGGAGCTCCAGGGGTTGTATATAGAAATGAAGAACAATTTTTTAAATGACATCTCCTCCCAAACCACTGGGCCAATTTGAACCTAATTTGGCAGAAATGTGTCTTAGGTGGTCCTCTTCAAAAATAGCTAAAATAATTGAAATCCGTTAAAAACTCTAGTTGCCATGGCAACAAAAGTGAAATTTTAAAATAATCTTTAAAAATCTTCTCCTCCTGACCCAGATGGCATAGAGCCTTGATATTTTGCATGAAGCATCAGTATATTCACCTCTTTCAAAATAGCTAAAATTATGTTCCTTGGTTCCCCAGGGGCGGAGCCCTAGGGGGGGAGGTATATAGAAATAAAGAACAATTTTTATACGCCCGTCGAAGACAGGACGTATTATGGGATCACCCGTGGTGTCCGGGCGTCTGGTCGTCCGGGCGGTGTCCACTTCTTTGTCCGGAGCATAACTCTGTCACCGTAAGTCCGATTGACTTCAAACTTGGCAGTTATATTCTTCTCATCAATACAGAGTACAGTGCGCAATAACCATAACTCTACCTGGCCTATTTTTTGAGTAATTGCCCTTTGTTGTTTTTCATACTTGAATCTTGTCCGGAGTATATCTCTAAAAGAATTATAGCTAGGATCATGAAACTTCATGGGTGTATAAATCTCACCAAGGGGGAGTGCAGTGCACAAGAACCATAACTTTACCTGGCCTATTTTTTGAGTTATTGCCCTTTGTTGTTTTTCATACTTGAATCTTGTCCGGAGTATATCTCTAAAAGTATTATAGCTAGGATCATGAAACTTCATGGGTGTATAGATCTCACAAAGGGGGAGTGCAGTGCACAAGAACCATAACTCTACCTAGCCTATTTTTTGAGATATTGCCCTTTGTTGTTTTTGATACTTGAATCTTGTCCAGAGTATATTTCTAAAAATATAATAGCTATAATCATGAAATTTCATGGATGGATAGAGCTCAACAAGTAGGAGTGCAGTATACAAGAACCATAACTCTACCTAGCCTATCTTTTGAGTTATTGCCCTTTGTTGTTTTTCATACTTGAATCTTGTCCGGAGTATATCTCTAAATGTATAATAGCTAGGATCATGAGACTTCATTGGTGTATAGATCTCACCAAGGGGGAATGCAGTGCACAAGAACCATACCTCTACCTAGCCTATTTTTTGAGTTATTGCCCTTTTTTGTTTTTTATACTTGAATCATGTCCGGAGTATATCTCTAAAAGTATAATAGCTAGAATCATGAAATGTCATGGATGGATAGAGCTCACCAAGGGGGAGTGCAGTGCACAAGAACCATAACTTTACCTGGCCTATTTTTTGAGTTATTGTCCTTTGTTGTTTTTCATACTTGAATCTTGTCCGGAGTATATCTCTAAAATTATAATAGCTAGAGTCATGAAACTTCATGGATGGATAAAGCTCACCAAGTGGGAGTGCAGTGTACAAGAACCATAACTCTACCTAGCGTATATTTTGAGTTATTGCCCTTTGTTGTTTTTCATACTTTGACAAAAAAAATTCATTCAAAATAACCTCAGTTCTATTTAAACCCCCAGTAAATATTAAGCAGTGTGACGGGCGTATCTTGTGACAATTTGGCACCTTGTTTTAAATGACATCTCCCAAACCACTGGGCTGATTTGAACCAAATTTGGCAGAAATGTTTCTTAGGTGGTCCCCCTTAAAATTAATTATAAGAATTGAAATCCGTTTAAAACTCTGGTTGCCATGGCAACAAAAGTGAAATTTCAAAATAATCTTTAAGAATCTTCTCCTCCTGACCCAGAAGGTGTAGAGCCTTGATATTTTGCATGAAGCATCAGTATATTTATCTCTTACAAAATAGCTAAAATCATGATCCTTGGGTCTACAGGGGTGGAGCCATGGGGGAAGGGTATAGGCATGAAGCATCAGTTCACAGACTTATTTCTGAAATTATAACCCATGGAAAAAGTTTTTTCCTTCTTTCAAACTAGCACTAAAGCCTTCGAATTTGTAATTTAGACTTTTGGATTCCCAGGTTCATAGTCTTTTTATGTAATTGTGGCCCACTTGTTTCATAATCCTAACCTTAACATGAAATTAGACTGTTGAAAGAAAAAGAGCCTTTATCTCGGGTGAGCGCCCCAGGGCCAACGGCCCTCTTGTTCTATGTCTGTTTCCTTTCTTCAGTAAAGGAAATGTCAAAGTGTCCTCAGATACAAACATGGAGTGCCTGTGAAGACGGGAGTGTCAAGGTGACCTACCAACTTGAAGACCCACACGCAGAGGACTGTGTAGTGAAGCCTCAAGAAGTTATGCCCTGCACGAAAACTGAGACAATCAGTAAGTAGTTTATGGTTAGTGAAAACTGAGTAAATCAATGAGTAGAATATGATAAACTATACAGTAGATCTTGCTTGTGCAACCAGCACTATTGGAAGTGGATGCCTTGAAGAAATACAATCATGGAAAACTTGGTAGAAAAAATAGAAATTGCTTGTACTTGGCAATTTCTTCTTTTCTCACAATTTTTTCTCTCCTATTTTGCAATTGTAAATTGTAGCACAATATGAAATGTCAACTGCAGTTTCTTTCGAATCAGTCTAAAATTTTGTTATCTGGTAATAGGTCTCCATTCCAAAAGTCATGGTGACCTATTGTGATTGTGTTTCGTCTGTCATCGTCGGTCGTGCCCCATGTGTTAACTTTTTACATTTTTGATTTATTATTAAGAATACAAGGACAGATTTCAACTAACTTGGCATCCTCATGGGAAGGCATTCCACATTTGTATATGTCATGGAGTTACCGCCCCTGGGGGCCCCACATGGGACAAAAAGGGGTACATCTCTAAAAATCTTCATGTCATGAACCAGCTGTTGGACTGGATTCACATTTTTTATTTACAGTCTTTAGGGCAAGGACTATCAAGTTTGCACAAGAAAGAAAAACTGTCTAGAAATGGCCGTGAGGGGGGGCATAAGCTTACATAGTGACAACTTTGAAAACCTTTTTCTTCCAAACCAAAAGACTTACAGCTCTGATATTTATGTATGTGGCATCATCTGGTGGACTTCTATCATTATTGTATAAATTAAGGCCTCGGGGTCAAAATTAGCTTGTTCATGGATGTCACAATATTTAGTTAAGAGCTTTAATCTTCTTTTGAACCATAGGAACTTAGAACTTTGATATTTTGAACCTATATGGTAATTGCTAAAATCACATCACCTTTGGTCCCAAGGGGTAAAGCCCAAGGGGGAAAGGAGTTCTATTCAGAAGTAGGTAAGGATTTCCATAATTGAAATCTTCCTAAACACTGGGCAATTTTTAAATCAAATTTGGCAAGAATAGTCATTAGGTAATACCATATTTTCTCTTAATGTCCGGATAGAAAAAATAATTCTTTTTGTATACAAAAATTTACGAAATTATTTTTCTTAGTGTCCAAAATTTAAGGGTTACAACCTTACTGCGTACATATACATTGGTAAATGCTCACGGCAGGAGATTTATGGACAAGTCTAAGTAATTTTTAAAACGCTGACAAATGCATGATTAATCCAAAAAATTCTTCATTTAAAGTTTCCAGTTATAGAATCCTCATAAATATCTGCAGCTAAACACTATAATAATATGAAATGCTATAAAACTTGAGCTTTACACAGATTCACAAAAATAACAGTACAGTTCAAAAACAAATAGAGCCAGGTACGAATTTGAGATGATGCAATAATTGCCCTTTATCCTTTCTCGATCTGTTAAATATTTGATGGAATTTATTTGTTCTTATTCCAATTAAGTAATGTATTTGTTCATTTATTTTCAGGTGACTATGTTCCTTCTGAGTATGATTCTAATGGGAGGTGAAGATTCAAAAATATTTCATTAAAATAAAATTAAGAACAAATTGCATATGAGTTTATTTGTTTATAGATCAATCTACATCATGTTGTTCAACCTTTACAGGGTTCTAAGTCTTTATAAAATCATTATCCACGTTGATCAACAAAAAATACTATTACAACTGCTCTATCTAGCTGTAGTTACGATATTTTTGTCGCCCATCTACTAAATGGATGAGTCTGCAAAATCCATAGAAAGAATTGTATTGATGTGTGAAATCGTTTTGGATGTTTTTCTGAAGTTTTGTCTTGGCCCTAAACAAATCACAAGGACTAGTTTCATTTTTTAATATTTTATTCGATAAATACAAAAAAATAGACAATAAATCGGCTAATTCATTTCTGTGATCTTCGGCTATCACTTCTGTCTGAAAGGGAAAAAAATTAATTGAAAAGAAAGGCAATAGGATAAAGTATCAGAAAGCATTCAAATTCAAACACAAATAGTTGGTGGACGATTAAATAACTTCTCCAGGAATAAGCTGCACTTACGACATTTTGGTCCCTGTCAACACCTAGTGAAAGACAGTTGCCTATAAGACCATTTTTCATTTGCAAAACAATTTTTTTTCATCATACTAAACATCAGATTTATGCAAAATCAGTTTATGTTTAGAATATTAAAATATATTTCTCTGCAGTAAAAATTTGTTCGGATTAGAATAGGGTAAGGATAAATCTTGGCCATAGTCCAAATTTCAGCAACGCTCGATGGTGACATGTCAAACTACCAACTCTGACCAGTTATGTAAAGCTTATAGCCACATCTTTGTACAAATTTCGATAGACATACAATTCCATTGCTGTACTTGTTATGACAAAGTCTGGACATATCCAAGTGTATTTATGGCATGTTGACACCGAGGTCTGCTAAACTGTCTTTTACTAAATGACTCAGTCCAATATGTTAACCAACACCAATTGTGCGCTTGTGTAAATTAAGAACAATGAAGCATAATTAAACCTTGCAATATCAAATTGTTGTCTACTTGCTCGATGCTAAATTGATTAAACAAAATGTGTAACTTATGAACAAGCACAAGGCGTCTTTCACACGAGAAAGCTTTTGGTTATGACAATTTAACTTATTAATGAAGTAACCCACCTGTTAAAACTACTCCTGAGTCTCTTTGACTATGCGTCATACGTCTTTATATACGAAACAAGAATCTTCAGTTATGCATTAAAAGTTTGTCCGTAGGTGTTAATTTATTATGTCACGGATGGTAAAACTTGATTTGAATAAGCATATGTCAAACCAACTAACAGGAGATTAACTGATGGCAAATAAAGGAATACGTCTTACAGGGATATTGACAATCCCTTGAATGGTTCCAAGGTACAGTACATCTTTCGTCGTTGACAAGATTTGTACTTTGTAAGTTCGTGTCTGAAAATTAAGGGATGTCAAATCTAATCTATGTCTGAAATTGGGGACAAAAAATAAATCATTTTTGAAAATAATTAATGGATGTCCAAACATATCGGGGAAATACGGTACAATTTTGGATGTCCAAATATAACGTGTAAATACGGTACAATTTAAATCCCTTTAGAAATCTCTAAAGAATATAAATCTATTCAAAACTCTTGTAACAATGGCAACAAAAAGAACAACAATACAAGGACCTCGGATTACTCTAACTGTGCTACAACCAACAAACACAAGATGAGCATAACTAATCCTTGCAAAGGGAAAGAAAAGAAGTAAAAGAAGCACCTCAAAAAATGAGTTTTAGAAATCAATTCGGAAAATGAAGAAATTGCTTGTCTACCCAAAAATTTCATTAACTTAATTGTCATCTACAACTTCTTTCAATTTTTACCAGTCTAAAATTTTGTCGTCTGGGAAAGGAATTAATGTCATTTCCCTGCCTCTACTTTTACTTAATGTGAAAAAGTTATCTGTCATGGTCAAGTTACTGTCTAATGAGCAAAATTTATATCTTATTCTCTAGGCAGGAAAGGATGCGATATTACAAGGACCTCGGATTACTCTGACTGTGCTACAACCAACAAATACGAGATGAGCGTAACCAATCCTTGTAAAGGGAAAGAAAAGAAGTTGAAGAAGCCTTGTGATCCCTCCAGAAAGCTGCAGAAAAAAATGAAGAAGGGATTTGTTGAAAAACTGGAGAAGAAATTTGACAATCTTCAAAAAGCTTGTAATGGTAAGATTTGCATAGCCCATTACAAACGCCAAAAAGCCAAATTAAAAGAAGTTGCAGAAGAAAATTTATAGTTGATGAAATTTAAAGATCTTTGTCTTTTAGGATACAAATATGTATGAATAGGGTTTTACGCCACTTTCAAAAATCTTTCCGTCATATCGCAGCGGCTGGAGCACCTAACAATGGATTCCTGGTATTTCTCACACCAGTTCTACCATTACATCATTTCCTAGCCCCCAGCTGCTATCCCAAATAGGTCTAGGATTATCGACCCATTGGTGAAAGACAAATAGTCTGAAAGGATGAGTGCCGCTGTTTGGGATCGAACCTCGGACCTCTAGATTGACAGCCTGATGCGCAACCAACTGCCCAATGATGGCGGCTTTAGGATAGAAAACATATTGGATAATGAGGAAAATGCTTGCAAGCGATTTCTTCATTTTCAGCAATGTTTTCTAGAGCTTTTGTCTAAAGGGTTGTCAATAGGCTGTATTGCTTGGGATTTGGTTAATGGATACCTTTTTAACCAAGCTGTCCCCACTCTTTTCCTATATTTTGATGGACTGAAGTTGAAACTCAAAGCAGAAATTGTGGGAAAAGAAGATAATACATGTGACAAGCAATCAATTTGAATTGGCCAATTACCAGATAGCAAATTTCTAGACTGGTACAAACTGACCAAGGTTACAGACATGAAATTAGATTGTATTTATATTTTGGCAAAAGAATAAAAAGCTTATTTGAATTAATTTCTCTTCTATGTTTGACTATTCAAAGAAATGGGGAAGGGTAAAATATTCAATTCACCTTGGCAGTGGTATTGGCAACTGCACAATGCTCTACTTTGACTATTGATTTGAAACTGTACACATGGTTTTATTCCTTGTCATTCTGAACTCAGAATATTCCTGACTGACCAGGAGGTATAGACAAAGATCAGCCTGCACATATGTGCAGTCTTATCTTAGTCTACACCACCTGCTTGTCCCTTTTAAGCCAGATTTGTTCACAAAATCAGTTTTCAAATCAAATTTTGACCTGCAACTAGTGCTACCAGCAATTTCAGTCCTTTGATTTCGGTGTTTAACCCTTTCCTGGACAAATCCTGGATTTTACGTCACTGTGATTATATACTTAAGAAAACATTGTGGAAAAAGTAGAAATTGCATCCGTCCTTCTGTCTTAAACAATCTTCCAAGCAAATTTCCATTGGACTTTTTTTTAAATTTCTCAATTCAAGGCTGTGTCATGGAAAAAGGGGCCTTAATGTAAAAATTAGTTTTCTGTCAATTTCTCCTAGTCAAATAGTCAGAATTTTATGAAATTTCATATTTGAGTAGCAAATCAAATCCTCTTGACCTTAAACTATCAAAAATTTACGTTTAAAAATGCATGTCATGGGAAATGGGGCCTTAATGTTATTAGCTTTACGAAAGCTCTTTTTTTGTCCTGTAAAAACTCATATTGGCCATAACTGTTGATTGGTTACAGATAAAGTCTTCATATTTCACATGTGCTTTGCTTGTTACAAAGCCTTTTTGTTGGTATTAAGTTCAAGGTCATCAGTCAAGGTCATGTGTCAAGGTCAGAATTTCGAAAATCTTAACTTTAACTTTGTCTAAAAGTTTACAATGGTAAGTTATATAGCCTTTATATTTCACATGTGAATTTTTTATGACAAAACCTTTCTGTTGGTATAAAGTTCAAGGTCATCTGTTAAGGTCAAGGTCATTTCTCAAGGTCAAAATTTCAACATAAAAAAAATAACTTTAACATTGTCAATAAGTTTACAATGGTAAGTGAAATAACCTTTATATTTCACATGTGCATTGCTTATGACATAGACTTTCTGTTGGTACTAAGTTCAAGGTCATCAGTCAAGATCAAGGTCATTTATTAAGGTCAAAATTTCCAAAATCTTAACTTTAACATTGTCTTTAAGTATACAATGGTAAGTGACATACCCTTCATATATCACATGTGCATTGTTCAGTAGAATCAGTTATAGCTGCCTATAAATTTGTAGGCAGTTACAACTGTTTTTGGCTGAGCCATTGATATATGAAAGTCATATTTGATGGATCATGCCTGTTAATAAAAAAATTAATAGACCAATCAAATCATACATATAGAACTGAACTTTGACCTCTGACATTTGTTGATGTTGATGAAAAGCATTTTTGTGGGATTGGCGACTTAAACATGTTAACTACAGCTTATAAAAGATGTAATTCTAATGTTTAGATTTCCAACCAAATATTTTCCTTTTTATGTCCCCTTTCGTCAAAGTAGGGGGTATATTGCTTTTCCCATGTTGGTTGATCAGTCCATCGGTAGGTAAATTGGTTGGTCAGGAGACCAAGCCTTTTTCAGATGATAACTTTACACTGAATGTAGCTAGGATCACCAAATAGACTATTGTGCACCGACATTTGCCTCGATATATAGATGATCCAGATCAATCCATTTAGGGTAAAGGTCAAGGAGTGACCTTGAACTTGACTTTATGTACACAAAACCTTGTCCTTGTTACAAGCAATTTCTTCATTAAATTCAATATTTTCCCAAATGTTTTTTTAAGGGGCGTTCAAAAGCGTCACTGTATGGAAATGGGTTAAAGGTCCACAGGGTGATCTTGAACTTGACCTTATGTACAACAAATCTTGTCCTGATGATTACTAGACTGATTTGAGTTAGGATCATCAAATTTTGCACAGGTATTCATCTGGATATGTAGATGATCATGGGTTTCATACCAGGAATCAGAAGCCGCGGTATGACTGAAAAATTGTTAAAAGTGGCATTAAACCCATTCAAACAAACAAATATATTATTTTTTTACATTCCATTTAAGGTCAAGGTCAGAGGATGAACTTGAACTTGACATTTTGTACACCAAACCTCACAGATCAGTTCCAACCAAATTTGTAGAAATAATCCACTTCAAAAATTACAAAAGGAATTAGAATCAATGCTGTGGCAACTGAATCTTATAGCCCTTACTAAAAGGTCTTGATTCTAGATATTTCGCACAAAGCATTAGTATATTAGAAAAGTTTAAATCATGATCATGATTTGTCTAGGGCAGAGTGAAAGAGGGGTCAAGTATTGAAGAAGAGGTTTTTTAACCCCTTCAAACACAATCCCATATTTTTACACACTGAAGAATTCATTTTGAAAAAGATTGTGAAAAAAGAAAACATTTAGTTTTTCCTTTTTAGCTCATCTGAGTGAGCTATTGTGATCGGTCATTGTCCATCTGTCCGTCCTTTCATAATTACAAAAAATTTCTTTTCCTAAAGTAAACATAGAATTTCAACAAAACTTCACAGAAATTATCCTTAGGTTATGCTCTTTCAAAATACTTCAAAGAGTTGAAATCCATGAAGAACTTTGGTTGCCATGGCAATGGAGTTAAAAAACTTAAAAAATATTCTCTTCCCAAACCATTAGGCCTAGAGCTGTGATATTTGGTATAAATCATAATCTAAGAATGACTGTATCTTGAAAATTAGCCTTTCCTGTGTGATCCCTGATTTTACATAGAAATAAAGAAGGAAATCTTTAAAAATCTTCTTCTCCAAAACCATTAGGCCCAAGGCTATAATATTTTGTATGAATCAATGTCTATTGAACCTCTACCAAACTACTTCAAAGAATTACTGTACTCTGAAAATCATCCCTTTTTTGTGTGCTCCCTGATTTTACATAGAAATGAACAAGGAAATCTTTATAAATATTCTTCTCCCAAACAATAAGGCCTAGAGCTGTGATATTTTGTATAAAGCATCATCTGTTGACCCTCTACGCTCTACCTATACTAAGGAACACAATGGAAATAAGGGCTGGCTCTTTATTGTGATATCCTTGGTGTTGGTTGGCGTGTCATAGTTTTTCTTATACATGATACTGAATGTTACAGTTTTTATCTTGTATTGTGTTAATCTGTGTACATGCTTACTATGCCGAAATAAATCTATCTATAAAATCTATCTACCAAAATACTTAAAGAATTACCAGACTCTGAAGATTAGCCCTTTTCTGTATGATCCCTAATTTTACATAGAATTAAAATAGGATATATTTAAAAAAAATCTTCCAAACCATAAGGCCTAGAGCTTTTATTTTGTATGTATTAATGTCCAGTGGAACCTTTACCAAAGTACCTCAAAGATTTATCAAACTTGAAAATTAAAGCCTTTTTCTTTGTGATCCCTGATTTTGCATATAAATAAAGAAGGAAGCTTTTGAGAATCTTCTTCTCCCAAACCATAAGGCCTAGAGCTTTAATAATTGGTGTGTATGAAAACCTATTGACCCTTTACCAAAGCTCTTGGTAGAATTACCTTATTTTGAAAATAAGCCATTTTCTGTTAAATCTCAGATTTTACGTAGGAATAAAGAAGGATATCTTTGAACATCCTCTTCTTCTAAACCATTAGGCCTAGAGCTAAATAATTAGAATTACCATACTCTGGAAATCAGCTCTAAATGGTAGGATCTTCAATAAACCTAGGATTAAATGGAAAATCTTTAAAAAGATCTCCAAAATAATTAGGTGTAGGGATTTGATATTTTGTTAATATCATAAAGCTTTGAATCATCATACTCAGGGGAACGATATAGGACCATGATGATATAGGACCATCATGGTCCTCTTGTTAATACTCCTGCCAAGTCCTTGTGAAGGTGCATTAGTGTGTATTTCCAATTCTTGTCCAGAGAATATAATTGATAGATTTCAAAAAACTTGGTACAGTTGATTTTCTTGAAGAGTACTTGTGTCATGCAGAAAGTGCTCTTTGCTACTCCAAACTTCAAAGTCACAACTGATGGTCATTTTACAAATAATTAAGCTGGGGCATCTGTTTGTGTGACACATTTCTAGTCTAATAATGTTTTCTACCTTACTTTGGGTTTCCAATTTTTGCGTGCTTCGAAATTTTGTCAGAATTTTTTTAGCTCAGCTGAGCTGTAAGTGCTTTGCAGAGCTATTGTGATAGCCGGTCGTCTCTTGTCAATTCATCTGTTGGCCTGTGAACAAATCTTTAAAAGTCTTCTCCTCCTTAACACGTATTCACACAATCACATTCAAATGAAACTACAGGAATGATTCTTAGGTAATGGTCTTTCAAAAACATTCAGAGAAAAGAAATCTAGGAAAAACTCTGGTTGCTATAGCAAACATGTAACATGGCCTAATGGTCCTCTACCAAAGTACATCAGGTTTTGATGATGTGATTTATATAAGCTCTGTCTTGTTGGAATTTGACATTTGAATAGAGATAAAGGCAAAATTTCTTTAAAAATTATATCCTAAACCAACCATTAGATTTAAATGAAACTTTACAGGAATGATTCTTTGTTTATTTTGTGACTGCAAGGATAACTTGCTCAAAAAGATAGTGACACTAGTTCTATATGAAAGGTTTTTGTCCACTGTGCCCAATTTCAATTGAATATATAAGAGAGATCAAAGAATTATGAAGGGAAGAAGAGTTGAATAAAAATGATATATGAAAAAATAATAATGCGTGGAATTTTTTGGTAGATCCCTCAAACTGCTTGGAAAAATGTGAACAAATTTGGTAGAAATCTTTATAAGGTGGTCCCCTTAAATGCTTGTCCAAAGAACTGCCTGATTAAGGGATGAATCCTAGGGGATGGAGGCTGTAGCCCAAAGGCTATGAGGATGTTTAATTGAATAATACATATTAGTTGAACTCCTTGTTAAGACTGTAGGGTTTTTGATTTAAGCTGATCTATTAAAGGCCTTGTACTCCTCTTGCAGCAAGCAATTTCTTAATTTTCAAAATGTATTCTACCCAGAAAGATATGTTAAACTTAAACTTGCCTGTCTGAGGTCAACAAGCTTTGCCAGTGATACGTCAATTTTTTGTATTTTACAGATAAAGAAGACATGAATATGGACAAGGGGAATAAGTCTGACAAAAAAGCTGCAAAGATAGCCAGGAAGAAGGCAAAAAAGGCAGCAAGAAGAGAGGCAAGGAGACAAAGAAAAAACGGCCAAGGTAATTCTGCATAGGCTGCTTCCAGTTTGTGTGATCCTGCAAATCCCTGAATGAACTTGTAGACATTTCTGGGTACCAGCATCTTGGCAACTTGCTGTGCATAGAGCTAGAGTAGATTTTTTAACAACATGACCAGAATTTAGGCAGGTCTAAATTGAAATGATTAGAGTAGAATATTCAAAGAATTTGTCAGCTGTGAATTGATAGGGTAAAAATTAATTTTGGAAAGGAGAAAATGCTTTTTAACACATTGCCCAGTAACAACATTTAAAGAAGTTGCAGACGATAATCTCTACTTGATGAAAATTTCAATTTTTTGTCCTTAGGAGTAGGAAACATTGTAGACAATGAAAAAATTGCTAGTAACAAGCAATTTCTTCATTTTCCACAGTGTTTCCTTCAAAAAGTGTAAAAAATGGGATGGTGTGGGAATAGGTTAACCTTTTATGCAGTGTATCATGACTTTTATAGCTACTCTTGATACCAGCATCTTTTTACTTACAGTTATGCTTTGAATTAGATAATCTTGACAGGCGCAAGTTTTGTCATCTAGATAGGTAATGCTATCATTTTGCATTTAATTCTTAACCTTTGAAAGGCAAAATAATGCTTCTGCATAAAACAATGATTATAAATTTCATTGAGTAAAGTTGGTGTTTGATAAGACTGTAATTCTATATTAAATTGCTTATGCCATAATTATTGCTATTATTTACTTTTGTATTAACCAATTACCTTACAATCAAAATTTAGACCGCTCCATATCTGAAGAAATTGCAGACAAAGATTGAAGAAAAAAACTTTGAAAAAATTGTGGAAAATGAAGGGATTGCTTGTTACAAGTAATTTCTTCTTTATCTTCAACATTTTCTTCTCCTTGAGAAAACCATTTTTTTAAATTTCATGAATTTGAATTGTCTTCTGCAAATTCTTTGAATTTGGACAAGTCTGGTCATCTGGTAATTGTTTAATGAAAAAACAGTATTTAGTGGGAATATGTAAAGCATCTGTGTATAAATCTCCAGCTCTATGTACAGTATTTTGTTGCATCCATTATTGTGACAGGGAATGCGAAGTTTGTTTGATAAAGACAGTTAATTAACCACCTGTTTTACTTTCATGTTAAACTAATTGTATTGTTTATTTTGTTCAATAATATCTGTTGTTCAGGTTTAACTTTCATATTCATCAGAAATTTCATAATTAATGACAAAGCAATTAAAAGTGTCTCCAAGTATTTCCCACTTTGGAAAATTTTGGACTGGTTCAATTCAAAGAAGTTGCAGACAGACCTGCAGATAGAGGGTGTATTTCTTATTTTAACGATGACTTTTTCACTGAGACAATTCAAATGAGTACCCATAAGATTGGGTTTTTATTTGAGAAATAAGGATTTTAGAATATCTTACCACCTCTTATCTAGACCTCTGAGACAAAGATTTCAAGTTAAGAGAATTTTGAGTATTTTTTCTGGGTAGAAAACAAAATTGAAAATGAAGAAATTGTTTGTAACAAGCAAATTCTTCATCTTCGATATTGTTTTCTGAAGTATTTTCCTGGGGCGTGAAAAGGTGGTATCATGTGGGAATGGGTTAAGTCGTTTGATAAGCCATTGGAAGTATTAACCTATTGTAGGCACACTTGATATCACTGATATGTAATTGATATTTATGTAGAAAGGCAATTTTACTACAAAATTCATGAAGTCTCACTGAAGTCGATACTTGCTGAGTTAACTGGGGGTTGGCAGCATTCAATTTGCCAATTAATCTGTCTTGGCTACTCTAAGAGATTGTCTTTAAAGTAGAGTATTAATTATGAAAATACTGATTAATATGTGTTGTGTTAAACAATTAAGGAAAAATAGTGTGTATAATGAGAAATCGAGGAATGAGTGATTTTGTTCAATATTTGACAGATTGCAAACTTCTTTGTCGGAGTGGCTGAACCCTTGAGATCAAGATATCTTTTTAACCCCTCTGAACCTAGAAAAATCCTGGTTTTGCAGGAGGCTTAGACAAAGATCAGCCTGTACATATGGGCAGCCTGACCTTAGTTCATACCATCTGCTTGTCCCTTTAAAACAAGACTTGTTTATCATTTCAGTTTTAAAAAAAAAAAGAGACCTTCCAGTGCTTTCAGTCCTTTGTCTTTAATGCAGTTGTTTATTTAGTATTACAAGCAATAAATCTTTAATACTATTCTTGTCCAATCAACTATAAAGATTCATATTTTATTCATACGCTTTTGGAAATAAGGCATCAATTTGAATGTAACTGTTTGATTACTTCTCTAGGGTGTAAACAGTGTGCATGTATTGCAAAAATTTAAGTCCAAAATTCTAGTCTTGTCTAAACTCAAAGGTTTTGCAGACAACAATTCAAAGTTGATTTTATCAAGTGGGTAGAAAATATTGTGGAAAAAGAAGAAATTGCTTGTCACAAGCAATTTCTTCTTTATCCACAATGTTTTCTTATATAAAACACAGGGATGTAAAAACCAGGGTTGAACAGGAAAGGGGTATGCAGATTTATCTACTTTAAGAGTTTTAATGTACATAAACAAAAGTAGGATCTGTACTCATCTGCCTTATTTTTTTCTCACACAATATTCATTTGTTTCTAACCCTTTTTTTTCATTATCAATAGTATTTTGTGGCAAAACTTTTACATCCCAATGATAAGGAGAAGTCCAAAAACAGGTCCTTTTATAGTGTCAGCAACACAATAATACTGTTAAGGAAAGCCAGTCTTCATTTCAAAAGTATTTTGAAAAAAAGATGATGAAAATTGTTAATTTTTGTGCTCAACAGAATGTTTTATATCTTACAACATCAACACCGTAACATGTTCAGAAATAATGATCCCATTATTAGGTAAAAGAATTCTAGCCATTTTTGAGATTGGAAAGGTACTCTCCAACGATAAAAAAATCAAAATGCTAAAACCAGTTTCATTCCTTTCAGGTATTAATTTTTTAATTACTAATTAGTTGACAACATCCCATAAATAAGGATGGGTCATCCAATACCCACCTTACCACAATACTGAACTGTTGGATTGATTGGATATCTAATTTTCAAGTATACTGCTAGTTTTCAATACTTATAGAATCTTATCCTAGGTGCATACATTGAGTTTTAACCTTTGTCATGTGATCCCTGAATGTTCCTGTTTTGGGCAGGAGGCATAGACAAAGATAAGCCTGCACATAAGCGCAGTCTGATCTTAGTCTACACCACCTGTTTGTTCCTTTTAAGTTGGAGTTGTTTATAAAGTTAAAACTTCAAAATAGATATTGATCGACCACTTTACTTAAGTGCTTTCCGCCCTTTTATTTCCAGGCAATGTTTGTTAGAGGCTTTGTTAGGCACATTAAGGGTTATGATTATTCAGAAAAAGAGAAAAAACTGCAATGAATACATAGACATTATAATAACCATTACAAATTATATTTTCATTTGACCCATTCAAACACAATAAAATTTTAGACGAGTCCAAATTCAAAGAAGTTGCAGACAAAAATTTAAAGTTGATGAAACCTGTACAATCTTTGTTTTTTGGGTAGAAAAAATTGTGGATAATGAAGAAATTGCTTGTGACAAGCAATTTCTTCATTCTCCACAATGTTTTCCAAAGCTTTCATATTAAGGGGTGTTTAAAGGCGTTACTGTGTGGGAATGGGTTAACCTTGATTTGTGCCTTAGGACCAAGAAAATGATATTTATCAAAAGTTGACAAGTTTCTTCTAAACAATTTTTTTTAAATTTAGATTTAGAGTTTGACTTACTTTAATGCCATGGATTCAGAAACATGCCAAATTCTTGCTATACCATCAAAATGCATGTGTACAACCCTTCAAATTTAAGTAATGCACAAAGTAATACACAAGGTTTTAAGTATTGATCATTATAATAATGTGAAGAACAGCTAAGTTTCATCTTAACCCATTCCCACACAAATAAATTTTAGACTGGTCCAAATTGAAAGGATTTGCTGACAACATTTCAAAGTGAATGAAATTTTAGATTTTTTCAACTTTCTGTGTTGAAAACATTGCTTAAATGAAGAAATTGCTTCTCACAAGCAATTTCTTCATTTTAGACGATGTTTTTCCTAATTGTTTTTCTTGAGGGGCGTCAAAAGGTGTCACTGTGTAAGAATGGGTTAATGGAAAATAAACATAATATAGGCTAGAAAATGTGAGAAAAGTTTTTTCGCAATGTTTTTCCTAGCTATTCCTTCAGCATGTCGAATTCTCGGCTCGTGTGTGGCAATGGGTTCACTCAGATTCAAGCAATTTTACAGACTTTTAATTGAGTGTGATTGAAAGTACTTTATGACGATCTTTCTAATTAGATGATTTTTTTTTTTGTAATATTCATTTTCATTTTTTTCTTTAATTCTCAAATGCCCAATTCACAGGAGCTTTTATAAGAAAAAATGAAATATTAGCAGATTGTTCATGTATTTGAAACACTTGATCTATTTGAAAATTACTTTTAAACCCGTTCCCACACAATGACGCTTTTGAACACCCCTCAAGGAAAACAATTGGGAAAACATTGTGGAAATGAAGAAATTGCAAGAAGCAATTTCTTCATTTTCCACAATGTTTTCTACCAAGAAATTTTCGAAAAATCTAAAATTTCATAAACTTCAAATTTGTCGTCTGAAATTCCTTTCAATTTGGACCAGTCTAAATTTTGGTAATTGGTTAAGGGGCCCCCATCTTATGAATATTATTGAGAGTAGTAATGTCAATAAATGATATTGATAATTCTATTGACAGTGTGTGATTGAAATTGAAGATTGATCAGTGTATTGACTTAATATTATTGTCAATAATATTGATAGTTTGTGACCCAACAACAGTAGTATGTTACTTTTTATTCCTTCTTGTTGTAAATGTTAAATATGTAAGTGAAATTTCTATGTAATCTCTCTTTTTTAATAAAGATTCTGGCAACAGAAAAGTAAATCTTTGTACTTTAAGCCCTCCTAATCATCCCTTTTAATATGCATCAAGTAAAGAAAATATTTTTGGGAAAAGAAAAAAAATACATGTAATCACTATTTTTTCTTGCTTCTTACCTTCTTTGAAGCAAAAGTTATAATTTGGATAGTACCCATTACTACATGGCAAAATTTTAGACTGGTCCAAAATCAGAGGATTTTCAGACAACTATTTCAAAACTGTGGTATTCTAAAAATCTTTCAATAATATCGAAGATAAAAATATGGATAATGAAGAAATTGTTAGTTGGAATATCTTCATTTTCCACAATGTTTCTCAGAGCTTTTTTCTTGCGGAGTGTCAAAAAGCAGGACTGTTTGTGAATGGATTGAATTTTAGTTGTGAAAACTTTCTAGAATTTTTTCCTGTCAAAAATTTTGCTTGCGTAAGAGTGGTCATAATGTAACAAACTTAGCGGTCTTCCTTGGAGTCATTACTAGCATTTTTCCATGTATTTTGAGAAAAGCATTCAGTGCTCATCAAAACGCATAAACTGCATCATCAAATGAACAAATCCTTGTGCAGGTCAATAATAGACCTAGGAGCTGGATGACTTGGCTCAACTTGGCTCAACTACATTTTGTATGTAGAAATGGCCTTGGAAGAGGGACTCCATATCTCGTACATATATCAAGGGATCTTAAAACTAGAACCTTACTCAAACTCATCACCAGACGGCAACATTAAACTGGTCCAAATTGAAAGGCGTTGCAGATGACAATTAAAAAGTTGATAAAATCTTAAATTTTTGCCTTTTTAGATAAATACATATATTTCTTTATTTTCCACTATGTTTTCCAAAGCTTTTTAGCTCTCAGTGCACAAAGTGCAAGGTGAGCTATTGTGATCAGTCATTGTGCATGGTATTGCGTCCGTCAGTCCACAATTTCTTTAAAAATCTTCACCTCCAATACCAGTAGACCAATCAAGCTGAAACTTTGCATGGAAGTTCCTTGAGTGAATCTCTACAACAGTTGATATAAGAATTTCATTCCGTGTAAAATTCTGGTTGCTGCGGTATTTGAAAATGGGAAATTTTAGTAGTTACTTTGCAGTTTTTCCTTGGGTGAAGCTCTGCAAAGTTTGTTGAAAGAATTTTATTCCAAAACCAGGAGGCCAATCAAGCTGAAACTTTGCAGGGATGTTTCTTGGGTGAAGCTCTACAAAGTTTGTTAAAAGAATTTTATTCTGTGAAAAACTCTGGCTCCTGCAGCATTTGAAAATGAAAAATTTTAGTAAATCTTGGATTTTTTTTTTCAGAAACCACAAGGCCAAAGGCATTTATATTTTACATGTAGCTTAATCACACAGTTCTCTGACAAGCTTTTAAAACTTTAATCCAAGGGATCAAAAATGGCCCCGACCCTGAGGTCCGAAGTTTGGAAAAATGCTTAATTAGAGCAAGTTCAAGACTTCTCCTGGTATACCATAAGGCTTAGGACATTCATATTTGGTATGTAGCATCACTAGATATTTTTGTACTATTTCACATAAAATTGTGCTTGAAGGTTAAAAAATGGCCCTGCAATAGATGACTAAATTAGGGAAAAGTGCAAAATTTAATTGGAAAAATCCTCAATTTAAGGCCGAGGGCATTTATATTTTTAATGTAGCATAGCCTGGCTTTTATCTATCACTTTTAATTAAATTATGCCTGCAGGTTAAAAAGCACCCCTTTTCTGGGTGTCCAAAGTTCATAAAAAGCTCAATTGGACCATGTTCAAGTCGTCTGCTCCTAATCTACAAAGTCTAAGGCACTCATGTTTGGTATATAGCATCTCTACCATGTTTGCTAAAATCATAGCCCATGGATAAAACATGGCCCTGCCACAGAGGTCCAAATTTTGGGAAAACGCCCAATTAGAGCAACTTCAAAAGTCTTCTCCTGATGAAATATAAGGTGAAGGATATTCATATTTTTGTATGTAGCATTACTACATAATATTGTACTATGTTATAGGAAAATATATCCATTGGATGAAAAACGTCTGCTCTAGGGGCCAAAAATTGCATAAATCACTCATTTCATTATCTACCATGTTTCTTGAAGTTATACCCCTTTGGAAAAAATGGCCCTTCCCAAGGCATCCAAAGCTATGAAAAACATTCAATAAGAGCCTGTTCCAATATCTTCCTCTCTGTAATGCATTCTTTTTTGGTTTATAGTATATCCAGATTTTCTCTACCTAGATTTCTAAAACAATACCCGTTGGGTCAAATGGCCCCGCCCCTGAGGCCCCTAGTTTGGTAAAATACTCAATTAGAGCAATTTCAAAGTATTCTCCTCTTAAAACTGGTCCGCATTAAAAGAAGTTGCAGACGTTAATTAAAGTTTGATTGAAATTTAAAGAAGTTTTTAGGGTAGAAAACATTGTAAAAAATGTAGAAATTTCTTGTAACTACTAAGTTCTCCCTTTCTAACAATGTTTTTAGCGACTGAGGTATTGTGATCAGCTTTTGTCTGCTGTCTGTCCATCATGCCTCATGTGTCACCGTCAACAATTTCTTTATAAAACATCTCATCCCAAACCACTGGAGCAATTAAAACCAAATTTTGCATAAATGTTCCTTTGGTGGTCCCCTTTAAATCTAGCTTTAAAAAATTTGAATCCATTAAAAACTCTGGTTTCCATGGCAACAAAAGTGAAATTCTAAATTGATTTTTAAAAATCTTCTTCTCCTGAATCAGAAACTGTAGAGCTTTGATATTTTACGTGAAACAACAGTATATTGACCACTTTCAAAAATGCTATAATTGCGTCCCCAGGGGTTGAAATAAAGAGCAAATTATTAACAACATCTCATCCTAAATTATTTGGCCAATTTAAACCAAATTTGGCAGAAATGTACCTTTGGTGGTCCCCTTCAAAAATAGCAAAAAGAAATTTAAATACTTTGAAAACTTTGGTTGCCATGGGAAAAAGTGAAATTTTGATATAATCTTTAAAAATCTCCTCCTGACCTAGAAGGTGTAGAGCTTTGATATTTTGCATGAAATGTAAATATATTGAGCTCTTTCTAAACTACTATAATCATGATCCTGGGGCCCCCAGGGGCGGAGCCCCAGAGGGATGAGGTTTATTTAGAAATAAAGAATGAATTTTAAACAACATCTCCTCTCAAACCATTGGGTCCCTAGGGTTGGAGCCCGAGGGGGATTCGGGCTATATAGAAATAAAGAACGAATTTTAAAAACATCTCCTCCTAAACTGTTTAGCCAATTTTAACCAAATTTGGCAGAAATGTTCCTTAGGTGGTCCCCTTTAAAAGTAGCTAAATTCCTTGAAAACTCTGGTTGCACTGGCAGCAAAAGTGAAATTTTAAAATAATCTTTAAAAATCTTTTCCAGAAGGCATAAAGCCTTGATATTTTGCATGAAACATCAGTATAATGACCCCTTTCAAAGTTGCTAAAATCATGACCTTGGGGTCTCCAAGGGCAGAGCCCTAAAAGGGGGGGTATAAAGAAATAAAGAGCGAATTTTAAAAACATCTCCTCCTAAACCACCAAACCAATTTGCACCAAATTTGGCAGAAATGTTCCTTAGGTGGTCCTCTTTCACAATAGCTAAAATGATAAAAATCCAGTGGAAGAACTTTGATATTGATTTTAGTCCTGAAGCCTTTGATTTCGTCATTAAGACTCGGATTCCAAGGCATAGAGACTTTATAAGTATAAAGTTTAGTCAGGCCAGGCCCACTTGTATCAGAATCCTAACCTCAACAATTATACTGTTGAAAGAAAAAGGTCCTTTATCTTAGGTGAGCGCCCCAGGGCCAATGACCCTCTTGTTTTAAACCGATTTTCCTTGAAGGCATCAAAATGTTGGATAGTTTGGTAATAGCTTAAACTATAAAGCCAAGGCATTCATATATATTGTATAGCATTACTCAATAACTTTGCACTATGTCCAAAATCTTATATTTGTTTTATTTATTTGGCCCAAGCTGTGTCATTTTTTTACAAAAAGTACTGTTATTTGCAGAGGCCTCAAGTGAGCGATTAACGACCATCATGGTCATCTTGTTGAGTCATTGCCCTTTGTTGTTGTCGTTGTGTGAAAACTTTGACATTTTGGGATATCTCTAGTTCTACTAAAGGCATTCACTTGAAACTTGGCACACTCAATGTTCACTATCAAAAGAGCAAACTATAATATCAAGGGGGATAACTCTAGATGCATTTTATCCACTATCCAGCACCCAATAGCCAAGCAAAGGCACTGGAAGGCTGTGCTCTTGTTTTTATTATCCCCCGCTGATAAAATCATGGGGGGGGTTATTGTTTTTGCCCCGTCCATCCATCTGTCCATTGACTGGATTTCAACGAAACTTTGAGGAAAGCTTAGCTACAAAGAGGAGATGCGCATATCGTCGGGGTTATTGGGTTGGACTATTAAATTTAGAGTTACTGCCCCTGGTTGTAGAAGCCATGTACATACAGAGTAATATTCGTTTCCACGCTATTTCTTGGCAATCATTGACTGGATTTTAATGAAACTTTGTGGAAAGCTTCACTACAAAGGGATGGAGCCTTGATATTTTGTATGAAACATCAGTATATTGACCACTTTCAAAATAGCTAAAATCATGATCCTCGGGAGGGGGATGGGTTACAGACATGAAGCATCAGTTCACTGACTTCTTTCTTATTTCTGAAATTATAACCCATGGATCCAGAGGGAGGAAAAAGTTTTCTCCTTCTTTCAAATTTGCCCTTAAGCCTTGGAATTGGTAATTTAGACTTTTCAATTCCCAGGTACATAGTCTATATATGTTTAAAGTATGGCCCTCTTGTTTTAGTCATTGCCCTTTGTTGTTTTTACCTTTACATTTTGTCTGGAGCATATCTCATAATCTGTAAGTGCTAGCTATTTCAAACTTTATACACTTATAGATCACAATGTGGAGGAGTGTCATATACAAGAAACATTACTCTACCATACCCATTGGTTGAGTTATTGATATTTGTTGGTTTTTACATTTTTGTCCAGACCATATTTCCTAAACCTTAAGTGCTAGCAGCTTCAAACTTTATACACTTATAGATCATAATGTTGGAAAGTGTCATGTTCAAGAACTGTTACTCTGCCATGACCATTTGTTAATGCCCCCGCATTGAAAGATCGGGGGCATATTGTTTTACCATTGTCCTTCTGTCTGTCTCCAAAAAGCTTAACATTGCTAATTACTACCAGCCTATTCAAGATACAATGCTCATATTGAGCATGATGCTACATCTCCATGATACGCATCTCCTAATGTCAAGGTAATGTGATAAGGTCAAGGTCACATACCAAGGTCAAACGCAAAAAAACCCCAACACCTCATGTACAAGCCAACACACTTTTCATAGTAAAGTCCTGTTGCGGGCATTGTGTTTCACAAACACATCTTGTTAGTAATTGCCCTTTGTCATTTTCACCTTTATTGTCTTCTCAATCTTCTTCATTTTTGTACATCCAAATTTGGTTAACCCTTTCCCAAAAGGCAAGAAATTTAGACAAAGTTTTGAAATCTTCTTCTTAGAACCTAGGGTATGGATTTCAATCATATTTCACAGAAATGATTCTTTGGTGAACCTCTATAAGATTTCTTCAAAGAATGATTGGATGAAAAACATGGCCTAAATGGGCGGGGCTAATTTCCATATTTGGTGAAAGCTTTGAAAATCTTCTTTCTAAAAACCAATGGATGGATTTCAACCAAATTTCACTTCAATGTACTGATTAAGCAAATTTTTCTCTAAAACTTTTTCAAAGATTTCAATGACTTAGATTAATTTTCCTTATATTCAGAATATATAGAATTCATTAAAAAATTTGCTTAATCAGTACATTCATGTCGGTGGAGCTATACAGGCACTCAAATGCCTCTAGTTACTCGAATTTTTTAAAATTTTGATAGAATGTTTGTCTTAATTCTTCTCTTGCTGAATAAAATCCTTATCTGAATTTTCATTAAAATCAAAGCCCTGAAAGCACTGGGAGCACTAGTTAATGGTCAAAATCAATTTTAGAAATTAATTTCATAAACAACTCTGGATTAAAGGAGACAAACAGGAGGTGTAGACTAAGATCAGACTGCACTTATGTGCAGGCTGATCTTGGTCTATACCTTCTGCCAAAACCGGAATATTCCGGGTTCACTATGACAAGGGTTAATAAGGACCATTGGCAATCTTGTTTTAAAAGGCAATCACTGTTTAAAAGTTTGTCTAAAACTTTCAAAATTCTGATATTTGTGTTGAAAAATTGCCATCAATTTTTAGCTCCATTGGCTGAAAGCCAGCAAGCTATTGTCATGGTGTTGTGTCCTTCTGCAAACTTTAACTTTAAAAATCTTCTCAGAAAGTACTGAACAGAAATCAACCAAATTTTTACAGAAATGATACTTGAGTTGCCCTTTATCAGATTCCTTCAAAGAATTTTGAGCGGATGAAAAAAATGGCTTTAATGGGCAGGGCTAATTTCAATATATGGTGAAACCTTTCATAATCTTCTCAGACACCAGTTGATGAATTTCAACCAGATTTTACTGGAATGATCTATCAGATTCCTTCAAAGAATTGATTGAATGAAAAACAAGGCTTTAATGGGTGGGGCTTAATTTGATATATATGGTGAAACATTTGAAAATCTTTCTTAGAAACCAGTTTAGGATTTCAACCAAATTCCCCTTAAATGATTCTCTTGGGACACTGCAATCAGGCCTGTAGAGCAATACATGCACTCAAGCAACTCAAGTTTTTAAGCACACCTGAGCACAATGTGCTCTAGGTGAGCTTTTGTTATCACCTTTTGTCCATTGTGCTTCCTCCGTCGGAAGTTATCAACAATTCTTTAAACATCTTCTCCTTAATAACCACAGGGCTGATTTCAACAAAACCTGGCAGAAATGTTCCTTGGGTGACCCTTCTCAAAAAAAGTTCATAAGAATTTGATTGACCCTCAAATATAGGCGTGGCAGGGCGGGACAGTTCTTGACTTTGAAATCATTAAAAACATCTTTTCTCAGTAATCATTGGGCTGATTTCAATCAAACTTGACATGAATGACCCTCCTCAAAAGTTGTTTGCAGAATATGATTGACCCCCTAATATGGGCTAGGCAGGGCGGGACAGTTTTTGACTTTGAAAATTTTTAAACATCTACTTCTCAGTAACCCTAGAGCTAATTTCAACCAAATTTGGCATGAATGTTCCTTGGATAACCCTTATCAAAATTTGTTTGTGAAATTTTGCTTGATCCCCAAATAAGGACAAGGCAAGGCTTGGCAGTTTTTGACTTTGAAAAAATTTAAACGTCTTCTCCTCAGTATTCGCTGGGCCAGTTTCAATAAAACTTGGCATGAATGTTCCTTTGGTGACCCTTCTTAGAAATTGTTCAACCTCCCCAAATGTGGGCGTGGTAGGCAGGGCAGTTTTGGACTGCAAAATCTTTAAATATCTTCACCCAAACCAGTGGGCCAATTTCAATCAAAATTGGCAAGAATGTTCCTTGGGTAACCCTGCTCAAAATTTGTTCACGAAATTTTGATTGACCCCGAAATATGGGTGTGGCAGAGTAGGGCTTATTTGACTTTAAAAACTTTACACCTCTTCTCCTCGGTAATCACTTGGCCAATTTTAACCAAACTTCACATGAATCTTCCTTGGGTGACTCTTCTTAGAACTTGTTTGTGAAATTTTGATTGATTCCCAAATAAGGACATGGCAGGGCAGGGCTTATTTTGATTTTGAAATCTTTAAACATCATCTCCCAAACCAGTGGGCCAATTTCAATGAAACTTAGCATGAATCTTACTTAGGCACATTTCTCAAAACTTGTTTGTAATAATTTGTTTGAGCCCCAAATATTGGCATGTTAGGGCAGGGTGTTTTTTAACTTAAAAATCCCATAACATCTTCTCAGTAACCGATGGGTCAAATTCAACCACACTTGGCATGAATATTCCTTGGATGAACCTTCTCAAAACTTGCTCGTAAATTTTAATTGATCCCCAAATATGGGTATTGCAGGGCAAGGCTTATTTGTAAACATCTCCTCCATAACTACTTGGCTTCTTTGTTTTAAGAAATTCTTTAAACTATATGCCTTTGGAGCTGGAGGCTAGGAAAGAATGTAATGGTAATACTGGTGCAAGAAATACCATGAATCTATTGTTAAATACTCAGCAATATGACTGAAAAATTGTTGAAAAATGACGTAGTCAACTTTCATTGGTCATTTGGCACAATCATTGTGACAAGTACCTTTTGTCTCCCATCAATGGGCAAAAAACAAGCGGTATGCGCAAGTGAGATGTGTAACTAGTGAGACAGAATAAGTGATCTCGAGTGTTTAACAAACAGGACTACTTTTAAGATTATTATTACTTTCTTTTTGTCAAGCCTACTTGTAGTGAGCAAGACAAAGTTGTCACTATGACAAGTTGGTGTATATGCCTTAGTCCATATTTGTATGGGCTAAAAATAAAATGTCACAATTAATCTCAATTGTGAGTAGATGTGCCATTTGAAAAAAATTTTCAGATAACCTCAATGTCACAGCTCAAGATCAAACATGCCTGTGTTCTTTCAAGTTTTTTTTTCAATCATCATTAATTCGTCAGGGGAGCAAATTACTGCCATTCTTGCCCTCTTGTTTTTTCCTCAGCAACTATTAAAATTATTGACTTTAAACAGCCAATAGTTTATTTCTAGACTTTGCCTAGTTTAGTGGTATCATTTCAATTCTTGATGTGGAGATGCAGCTAGGTATCTTACATGGACAAATAGTCAGAAAAGATGAGTGCCGCCGTCGGGGCTCGAACCTGGGACTTCTAGATTGACAGTCTGACGTGCTACCAACTGTGCTATGACGGCGGCTACATTCCTCTGAAGGAGAATTTTATTTTCAATGTAATTATGGTAGTGCATGTTTTAACATATTAAGTTGCTTAGGTTTAAATGCTGAATTGTTGGAGAAACTTTTGAAAAAAATCATGAGTCAGAACCCAGTAATCTCAAGTATTGATAAGGTATTACACTTCCAAATAATCTTGTTAAGAAAAATATGTCCGAAAAATGATAAATTGCTAGTTACTAGTAATTTCTATTTTTTCTTACAATATTTTCTATGCTGTATGGTACTTATTATGCCCCTGTGTCAATGAGATCAGGGGCATTTTGTTTTACTGGTGTCTATTGATAGCCATAAGATGGTTGCAAGATCAAGGTCATCCTTAAAGATCAAGGTTACTTCTCAATGTCATGAGTTTTGTAAACTTAATGCAAAAACTTAACATTTCCTTTTTTTCAAACACCATTGAAGGTTCATGGCTCATATTTGGGATATAGGTTCCTTACATTGGTTGTAAATTTATGGTCATCCATGAAGGCCAATGTTACTTATCAATTTAAGTTTTTAAAAAAAGGCTGTTATGGGGCCATGTTGTTTCACAAACACATCATGTTTTTTACTTCAAAATCCATTGAAATGTCATATGCAATCTCTTTGAATTTGGAACTGTAATCTGGTAATGAGTGTAGAGTTGAGTTTTGTAAGTTTTGTTTTCAGGTAACAAATTGGCTGGTGTACTTCTAAGGGAGTCTAGTAAAAGCTTCATGTAATACTTCTTTAACACTTTTCACACTGAATAAAATCCTCTACAGAATTGCAATAGAATCAAATGGCTGAAAGTACTGGAATCACTAATTGCAGGTTGATATTTATTTTGATATTTTATCATGTAAGCAACCCAGGCTTAAAAAGGACAACCAGATGATGTAGACTAAGATGAGACTGCACATATGTGCAATTGATGTTTGTCTACACCTCCTGCCAAAACAGGAATATTCCGGGTTCAGCATGACAAGGATTAACATGGCTTTATAGTACAAATTACCTTTCAAACTATCCCATTAGAAATTAGATTCATGAAATTGTGCACTTTTCATGAAATATTTTTAACAGTACCCTACCAAATCATGATTTATGTTCATGAACAGATCACATTTAAAAATCTACACATATTAATGATATATGTTTTGAAGTAATAAGTGACTGATGGTAAGTTTGGGTCTTTTCTTGAAAAGTATTTCAAGTGCTCAATATGCAGAGATTGATCGATCATGAATTTCTCTGTTCTTATAAAATTCTTGAAATATCAGGTTTGATAATGTACAGATAATGGGAAAAGGTCTGATTATTGGTGTATGAAGTACATGTACATTGTGATCATAAATGAATTTCCAACTTTTGAACTCAAAATTAAAGCCTCTATGGCTATCCTATGGACAAAAATTCTCACCAAAAGGAATCCTGAAGTCTTTGTTAAAATTATGTTCAGGCCCCTTTATCAATAATAACAGAATAGGTCACAAGCCTATTTCATAAGCTTTGCAAAATAGAAAACAATATTAAATTTCAAAATTATTTTATGTTGGCAATATATATATACAGAAATCTTATCAGAAACCAGTCAATTGCTTTCAACCAAATTTCACAGGAATGATCCTTAGGTGAGCCTTTGCCATATTTCTTCATAGAATTTGGCTCTGTTGAAAATCATGGCTTTTAAGGGTGGGTCCTATGTCCATATATGAAATATAGTGAACATCTTGAAAATATTTTTCTTAGAAAGTACCTTTATAATAAGCAAATTCAGGCAGATGGAGCGAATCAGATGCTCAAGTGCCTCTAGTCTTCATAACTTATCCTAACAAGTCTTAAATGTACTAGCAAAAGCATTTAGCCATTTGGACATCAGAGTTATATTTTAGGTATGAAAGACCTAGTTGTCCATTATACAGTCAACAAGGAGATGTAAGAAATATTTTGTAGAAATAAAATATTAACTATCTACACCCTTTTGTGGTGATAGATCTTATGAATACAATTGCTTTGAAGAACTAGAAAGAATCCAAATGTCTTGAAGTGGGTGAAGCCCTACAGTATGAGTGGTGAAAGCCCTTCAATATGAGCTGTGTATTTGGTTTTCAACTGCACCTCTGCTTTTACACACAAAATTCAGTTTTTAGCTATACTGAGCACAATTGCTCTGTGTGAGCTATTGAGATCTGTCTTTGTCCATCTGTCTGTCCTTCCATTCACAATTACAATTAAAAAAATCTCTTCCTATACTTATTATTGAATTGCAACCAAACTTAACAAAAATTATCCTAAGGTCATGCTCTTTCAAATATTTCAAAGAATTGAAATCCATGAAGAAGTCTGGTTGCCATGGCAATTGAGTGAAAAACAAGAAAAGAATCTTCTCCCAAACCATAAGGCTTTGATATATGGTACATGTCATCATCATTTTATTGACCCCCTACCAAATACTTCAAAGAATAACAAAACTCTGAAAATTAGCCCTTTTCTGTGTGATCCTTGATTTTACATAGGAATGCAGAAGAAAATCTTCAAAAATCTTCTCCTAAATCATGAAACCTACAGCTTTGATATTTGGTATGTATCAATGTCTATTTTCCCTTTACCAAAACACTTCAAGGAATTACCGTACTCTGATAATTAGCCTTTTTCCTTTTGATCCCTGTTTTAGATTGGAATAAAGGAAGAAATCTTTGAAATTCTTCTCCTAAACCATAAGGCATACGGCTCTGATATTGTTTCTGTATCAATTCCTATTGACCTACCAAAATACTTTAAAGAATTATCGTACTGTGAAAAAATTAGCCCTTTGTAGTGGGATCTTTGATATACTTACAATTAATTGAGTAAATCCTTAAAACTATTCATCTCCAAAATAGTTAGTAGTAGAGTTTGATATTTTTTATATAAACTAAAGTCTTGAGCCATCATACTCAGGTATGCAATACAGGACCATCATGGTTCTCTTGCTAGTATGTTTTATTTGAACTTCTTTTAACTAGCAATTTCTTCTTGTTGACATTGTTTTTGTAGGATTTTTCCCTTGAATGGGTTGAAAAAGATGACTCAAGTTTGAATTGGTAAACCATTATCAAGAAAAACATTTGATAAAACTTTGTATAAAATAGATAAATATCTTGCAATAACCAATTTCTTTATTTTCCACAATTTTCTACCCAGAAAGTTAAAAAATCTAAAACTTCATAAAATTTCATCTGCAACTCTTTTTAGCTCACCTGAGCAGGAAGTGCTCTGGGTGAGCTATGGAGATCGGCAATTGTCCGTCCGTCCGGTCAAAATTACAAAAAAACCTTCTCCTCCTAAACTAACCATGGAATTTCGACAAGACTTCACATAAATGATCCTTAGGTCATGCTCTTTCAAAATATGTCAAAGAATTGAAATCCATGAAGGACTCTGGTTGCCACGGCAACGGAGTGAAAAACTTAAAAAATCTTCTCCTCCCAAGCCATAAGCCTAGGAGCTTTGATATTTGGTACAAATTATCGTCTATTGACCCTCTACCACAATACTTCAAAGAACTACCATATTCGGAAAATTAGCCCTTTTCTGTTCGATCCCTGATTTTACATAGAAATAAAGAAGGAAACCTTTAAAAGTCTTCTTCTCCCAAACCATAAGGCCTAGAGCTTTGATATTTTGTACAAACCATCATCTTTTGGCCCTCTACCAAAATTCTTTAAAGAATTACTGTATTCTGAAAATTAGCCCTTTTCTGTGCAATCCCTGATATTACCTAGAAATAAAGAAGGAAAACTTTAAAATATGTTTCTCCCTAACCATAAGGCCTAGAGCTTTGATATTTAGTACAAATCATCATCTATTGGCCCTCTACCAAAATACTTCAAAGAATTACTGTATTCTGAAAATTAGCCCTTTTCTGTGCAATCCCTGATTTTACATGGAAATAAGAAGGAAAACTTTAAAAAAATTCTTCTCCCAACCGATAAGCCCTAGAGCTTTGATATTTTGTATAAATCATCATGTATTGACAATCTACCAAAATATTTAATAGAATAAACTGTATTCTGAAAATTAGCCCTTTTCTTTGTGATCCCTGATTTTACATAGAAATAAAGAAGGAAATCTTCAAAATATTCTTCTCCCAAACCATAAGGCCAAGGGCTTTAATATTTAGTGTGTAATAATACCTATTGACTCTGTACTAAAATGCTTCATAGATTTATTGTATTCTGAAAATAAGCGCTTTTTTGTGCAATCCCAGAAAGGAGTAATGAAGGATATCATAGAAAATGTTCTCCTTCTAAACCATTAAGCCTAGAGCTTTGATATTTGGTATGTATTAATACCTATTGACCCTCTACTTAAATTCTTCAAAGAATTACTGTACTCTTGAAATTAGCTCAATATGGTTGGCTTCACTATACCTAGGATAAAAGGAGAAAATCTTTAAAAAATCTTCTTCTCCAAAAGGATTAGTGTAGGGCTTTGATATTTTGTATATTATCTCATAAAGTTTTGAGCCAGCATACTCAGGGGAGCAATGTAGGACTATCATTGTCCTCTTGTCAATTTTGGACCAGTCTAAAATTTTGCCATCTGATAATGGGTTAATTCTGGCATAGGATCCTATCTGAAGTAAGCTGCTAGGTTAAATATCTTGTCAGTAATGTGTTTGGATGAGAAATTTGAGAAATGTCTCTTATTGATTTTACATTAACACTCTCAGTTTGGTTTATGAAGACAAATTCCACAAGACTTTGTCTCATAATAGAAACCTACCAACAGACTTGAGAAACTCATCTAAATTCCATTATATAGCAATGGTTTAACCCATTACCATACAAGAAAATTTTAGACTTATCAAAATAGAAAAATGTTGCAGACAACACTTTCAATTCAATGAAATTCTTAAAGTCTTTTTATTAGGGGATAGAATACATTGTGGATAATGAGAAATTGGTTGTAATAAGCAGTTTCTTCATTTTCCACAATTTTTCCAAAACATTTTTCTTGAGGATGTCAAAAACGTCAATGTGTTGGAATGGGTCAATGGAAGTTACTCCATTGCTACTGCTAAATGTATCTACTTTTGAAATAGTTGAGGCAAGGTTATCTTAGAATTTGTTTGATTATTTTCTCAATGCTCAATTAACTCTCCTCATATTTCTTGCTTGAAATATTTAGATGAAGGTCATTCCTGCATTTTCCATCTAAAATGAGGCTCTTCTACTTGGCCATTAACCTACTAAACAACAGAATTATCAGATTTGTCCAATTTCAAAGATTTTACAGAGAAAAGTTTTTAATTAATTTCCTACAATGTTTTCCAAAGTTTCTTCTTTTGGGGGGGGAGGGGATGTGAAAAAGCATTATTGTGTTGGAATAGGTTATGCTTGTTTATTTTCAGAAAACCCAGAGTGATGATATCGCCTTTTGATCAGTTGATCAGAACACAAAATGCTCACTGTGTTCTTTTGTGATACTTGATTGTCTGTTGACAGTCATGTGTCATCTGTCATTAGCAATTCAGTGTTGCCATTCTACAGGTACCTATTTGGGCTCAATCTTACTCAAACTTGCTGAAAATGGTTGCATGTTCAAGAGGAAAAACCATATTGAATATGGTGCATTCAGCACAGTATCAAGGTAAAAGGGGCCTTGTTGACAATTATCTTGTTACTACTCAAGAGGTCTTAATTTCGGACTCAATCTTTGCAGAAAATGTTTGTATGATCTTGAAAAAGGTCCCTGTTAAATATTCTCTAACTAATATCAATTGAAAAGGGTCCTATCGAAAAAAACTCATCACTGGAGAGGTCTCAATTTAGGCTCAATCTTCCTTATACTTGCTGAATACGTTTGTATAGTCAATAGAAAGAACCCTGTAAATATGGTGACATTTTGACCAATAGTACAAGAAATTGGGCCTTATTGACAAATACCTTGTTACTGCTCTAGATATCATTTTGACCCAATCTTGCATCAAACTTACAATAATGTTTGTATAGTCAGTTGGAAAAAGCCTGTTCCGTAAAGTGACATTCAGACTAATATCACAGGAAAATAGGCTTTATTGACAGTTACCTTTTTGCTGCTCTAGATATCACAATTTTGACCTAGTCTTTCTGAAACATGTAAAAAATATTTGAATAGATGTGAGACAAATATCAAGGGAAAAGGGGCATTATTGGCAAATTCCATGTTACTAGTCTAAAGATCACGATTAATCTTTCTCATACTTGCTGAAAATATAAATAACAGCTTCCTCTGTCTGTCCATCCTGCCCTCTGTCCATCCTTCTGTCTTTAGATACATCTGTCTGAAGCTATTTTTCTCCACTGCCCCTAGACAAATTTGATTAAATTTTATATATAAACTCCTTATGATATGATTTTAAGCAAATATTTTTTTCTCATTTTCACAATTTAAGACTTAACTGTTGGAAAAGAGGCTTTTAACCCATTACCAGACAGCAAAATTAAGGCTAATCCAAATTGAGTTGCAGACGACAATTTAAAGATATTGAAATTTTAGATTTTTTCAACTTTTTGGGTTGAACACATAGTGTAAAACAAAGAAATTGCTTGTTACAAGCAATTTCTTCATTTTACACGTTTTCTCAATCGTTTTTAGCTGTACTGGCGAAAGACCTCTCGAGCTATTGCGATGGCTTTTTCCCGTCCGGCATCCGTGCATCGGTCCGTTCGGCCAGCCGTCCATCATCCGTCAATTAAACTTTTCCTTGTTAACACACTGGAGTCAACAGTTTTCAACGGATTCCCTTCAAACTTTCACAGAATGATTGTACCATCATAAGGATTGTTCCTTTCGAAATTGGGTCAGATCTGTCAAGAAACTTGGGAAAAGGGGCCTTATGAAAATTTAATTAAAATTCCATCGTTAACACTCTAGAATCCACAGTTTTCATCAGATTCTCTTCAAACTTTCACAGAATGATTGTACCACCATAAGGATCATTTCTTTCGAAATTGGGTATGATCCGTCAAGAAACATGGAAAAAGGGGCCTTATGAAAATCTGATTTAAAATTCCATTAAAAATCCTCGAGTCAATAGTTTTCATCGGATTCTCTTCAAACTTTCTCAGAATGATTGTACCATCATAAGGATTGTTCCTTTCGAAATTGGGTATGATCTGTCTAGAAACAAGGGAAAAGGGGCCTTATGAAAATTTTTATTAAAAAATCCTTGTGAACACTATTGAGTCCACAGTTTTCATCAAATTCAATTCAAACTTTCACAGAATGATTGTACCAACATAAGGATCATTTTTTTCGAAAACGGTATGATCTGTCAAGAAAAACAGGTAAAGGGGGCTTATTAAAATTTAATCAAGAAATCCTCGTTAACACTCTATAGAGTCCACAGTTTTCATCAGATTGTATTAAAACTTTCACAGAATGATTGTTCTTTTCATAACAGGGTTTGAACGGTATAGAAACACAGGAAAAGGGGCCTTATGAAAATTTCATTTATAAATCCTTGTTTCCAAAACCAGAGCTTTCATCGGATTTTCTTCAAACATTCACAAAATAATAGTACAATAATAATGATTGTTGATGTTTGCATTAGACCTGATCCGTCAAGTATCACAGGAAAAGGAGCATTATGAAATTTAATTTTAAAATCATTGTACCACAATAAAGTCAACAGTTTTCGTCAGACTCTGTTTAAACTTTCACAGAATGATTGTTCCATCATGAGGATTCTGTCTTTCCAAACTAGGCCTGATCTGTCTAGTATCATGGGAAAAGGGGTCTTTTGAGAATTTTATCTATAATCCTTGTAACCAAGTCCAGAGCTTTCATTGGATTTTCTTCAAACCTTCAGAGAATCATTGTACAATAATCACGATTGTTGATGCTGACATGAGACCTGATCCTTCAAGTATCATAGGAGAAGGAGCCTGATGAAAATTTCATTTTAAAAATTTTACACCAAGATAAAGTACACAGTTTTCATCAGATTATGTTCAAATTTTCTCAGAATGTTTGTACCATCATTAGGATTGTTTCTTTCCAAATTGGGCCTGATCTGTCTAGTATCATAGGTGAAGGGGCTGTATGAAAAATTATTACCAAATCCTCATAAACACAAGAATGTCCTCAGTCTTTATCAGAATCTCTTCAAACTTTAACAGAATGAATGTACCATCATTTGGATTGTTCCTTTGTAAATTAGGTCTGATTGGTTAATTGACACAAGAAAAGGGACCTTATAAAAATTTTATTACAAACCATCATTATTACAATTAAGTCCTCAGTCTTTATCATTTTCTTCAAACTATCATTAGGATTGTTCCTTTGTGCATTGGGTCTGATTTGTTAAGTTTCACGGAAAAAGGGGCCTTATGAAAATTTTATAACAAAAATTTCTGGACAATTCAGTCCACTGTTTTCATTGATTCTTATCTTTTAAAGAATGAATGTACCTTCATTAGAATTGTTCCTTTTGAAATTTGGTTTGTTCTGTAAAGTATCATGAGAAAAGGGGCCCTATGAAGATTTCACTATAAACTTATTAACACAATAAATTCCACAGATTGATTGTACCATCATTCCAATTGTTGATTTTGACAGTGGATCTAATTATGGCAATTTAAAAGGACCTTATGAAAAACTTTCTTACATATTCTGGTTAACCCAATGATGTCCCTTGATTTCACCAGATTCACTTCAAAATTTCACAGAATGATTGTACAATGGTTCTTTTCAGAACTGGGTACAATCCATCAAGTATCATGTAAAAAGGGGCCATATGATTTTTTTTTAAATATTCTAGTAAACATAATGAATTCCCAATATTTCATTGGATTCACTTTTAACTTTCACAGAATGATAAAAACAACAGTAAAATATCACGGGAAAAGGGGCCTTATGGGAACTTGATTTTAATATCTTTGTTAGCACAATAAAGGTGACAGTTTTATTGGATTCTGTTCAAAGATGCATGGAATAATTGTGGCATTTGAAACATAGGAAAAGGGGTCTTACATATTATCATTCAAAACATTCTTGTGTATGTGGTGAAGATCACAATCATTATCAAATTGTCTTTTAAATTTCACAGGACAATTGTAGGGTTGTAAGGAAAGTTCCTTTTGGAATGAAATTGATCCATCAGAAAACACAGGAAAAGGGGCCTAATTGATTTTCATTTAAAACAATTCTGTTTATGTGATAAAGTCCACAATTATTGTCAGATTCTAATGAAAATTTCACAGGATGATTGTAGGGTCATAATGTAACTTTCTTTTGGAAATGGAGTGGATCCGTCATGAAACATGGGAAAAAGGGGCCATGTCTGTCACATATTTTATACATTAGTGGATGGATTCAAAAAAACTTTGCACACTTCTTCCCCTGGACAAGTACTATTGTCATGTGAAAAGCTAGTTTTGTAAATTTGGCCAATGTCACAGCTTTAGATCAAATGTTAAAACTGACATTGCTCAGAGCATATCTTCTACATTGTAAATAATTTATCACAGTTGTTTCCCTGAACCAGTGCTGCCGTCATAGCACAGTTGGTAGCGCATCAGACTCCCAATCTTCTATAATGGGATGTCATGGGTTCGATCCCCAGCGGCCGCACATATCCTTTCCAACATTTGTGTCTTACAAATGGGTGGATAATTGTACACCTACGTGGGATAGCATCTGGAGGCTAGGAAAGGATGTAGTGGTAGTACTGGTATGAGAAATACCAGGAATCCATTGTAAGGTGCTCCAGCCGCCACGTTATGACCTCATTCATTCAATCAACCTTTACCAGTAATAATACATCATGCAGAAATATTTTTGAATTGGGTGAAGGTCACTGCTGCATGATAGTAAAGGGTTAAATTGACGTTGTGTGGAGCATTTTTCTACTTTTAGAGATGGTTTTCAAATAGCTTGGCACAATTATTCTCCTTGGCAGGTACTAAGTGTCGAGCAAAAATCTGACCAATCGCTAGCCCTGCCAACTAACTTCATTAGCAACAGACAATGACTCAGACAGAAAGTCCTGCTTCAATTTTGAAAGGAATTATTTTGAAAAATATATGGCAAGTAGCATGTAACAAAAAAGTAGTACAAGCTGTAGTAACGACGTTTAAGTCCCCAAACCAACGAAAAAGGTTAACAAAATTGGCTGCCAATGTGTGAGATCAAAACTCTTTTTTGGTCTCAATAAACGGCTTCATTGGTTGACTGGTTATTTGATAGACAGCTGCGATTGGTCAATAAGTTTTATATGTCAAAGGTGAAGGTCAAGTGACAAGTGGCCTTTTCTTTAAGCCCTCCTGCATCACCATGCTAGTGGTGAGCTTCAGTCTGTGATCATTGAATGTCTGTTGTGCATCGTCAACAATTTAAGTGTTTAGGCTCTAGACGCTACTTGGTCAGAATAATTTATAGGTCTTGAGGATGAACCCTATTGAAAATGGGAAAGCTCTATTGGAAAACACCGCAAAAGGGTGGGTAATGACAATTTCTTTGTATACACTCAGGGGGTTTTGGTTAAGGCAATTATGCAACCCATTCTCATTCAATTCTCACTTGTTGGCTTTCATTTTTTTCACTTTAACCCATTACCAGACAACAAAATGTTTGACTTTTCAAGATTAAAAAAACTGCAGACAAGATTTCATAGTTGATGTAATTTTACATAATCTTTGTTTTGGGGGAAGGTAACACTGTAGATAATGAAGAAATTTGCTTATAGTAAGCATAAATAGAGTAATTTCTGTCTGGTCTATATTTTACTCTAAGATATTAAAGCCATCAGCTCTGGTCCAAGAGTGAAATATCAACAGATAATCTACCCAAGAAATCTTGTTAAGTCACTGAAAAGCATTAACTCTTTCCAGTATACATAAACCAGGGATTTATATTACTGTGATTTTATACTTGAGAAAATGTGGAAAAAGAAGAAATTGGTTCTAACAAGCAATTTCTCCTTTTTTCCCAATATTGTCTACCACAAAGGATAGTTTCATTTCAATTTGTATCCAGTTTTTATTGTTGTCTGCAACCTCTTTCAATTTCCACCAGTCTAAAATTTCCAAAAGCTGGAAAGCATTGAATATATTGTAACATTTTGTGTTCATTTGTTGTACAAATAAAGTACAACATGTTTTTATTGATATAACATCAGTGACAAAAGAACGGTATTCGCTATAATTATAAAACTGATTACCTCTAAACAATACTATTTGACTTATTGAACATGTAACATATGGATATAGATCCACTTACTAGAGTTCAAAGGTCTTCTGTTACCTTTCCATTAAAGCTTCGTTTACCACTGAAGCTTGAGATACATCTGCCAGTACTTTTGTTGTAGATGTTTCAATGGTTTGCCTTTTAACACATTATCATTCAACAAAATTTTAGACTGGTCTGAATTCAAAAGTGTTGCAGATGACTCTAAAACTCTAAACTCTAAAAAAAAAAGTTGCCTTTCTGGTTAGAAAACATTGTGGACATAGAAGAAATTTCTTGTAACAAGCCTTTTTATGAGGTGTGTAAAAAAGCAGGATGGTGTAGGAATGGGTTAATAAATTACTGGTATCTATACTTGTCTTAAATACTAGGAACTGCAGCCATGGTAATTTTTGAATTTTTTAGAAATAAGAGCAACATAGGGTAGGAAACTTTGTGAGAAACAGAGAAATTGCTTATCACTTTTTAAGATGTAATTAAGCCAGATTATGTTACAGTCATATCCAATTTAGAAGAAGTTGCTGACAAAGAAAATAGATCAACCCAATACCAGATACGAAGATTTAGACTTTTCCAATGTCATAGAAGTTGCAGACAACAACTTCAAGTCTATAGAATTTCAAATATATATGTATTTCTGAATGGACAATATGCAAACATTTTCTTGATGTACTACATTTTTAACCCTTTTCATGCTAGATAAAATGCATGTTCATTAAATTCAAGAGGATGAACTGTATCCTGTACAAACATGTTATTTTACGTTGCTGTGATTTATACTTGAGAAAACATTGTGCAGAAAGGAGAAATTACTTTTGAGCATGAATTTCTCCATTTTCAACAATATTTTCTACCATATAGGATGGTTTTATTTCAAATAGCATCCAATTTTCATTACTCTCTGCAACCTCTTTCCATTTGGACCAGTCTAAAAAAAAATTGAAAATGGGAAAGGGTTAAAGGGCTTGCAGGCCCTATAGTGGGTCAATAACTTTATTAACTGATTCAATAATGTCTTTGGTATAAAAAGTCAACAGGTTGTGTATACTCTGGTGCAGACTGATCTGAGTCAATGCATCCTGCCAAAGCAGCAATATTCAAATTCAGCACTTCCAGGGTTAACTTTAACTCTTATCTTGATTCTTTCTTGAGAGTTGTAAAAAGCAGGATGTTGTACAAATAGATTAAGAGTCCTAAATGAGTCCTGAATAATTGACTTGTGTACAATAAGAGCCATGAATAAATAATTCGAGAGTTTGGATATTAGAAGTATCAATTACTTTATATGACCTTTAGCAATGATCCCTATATCCGAATATTACTTCTCAATGAATTATTCACTTAGCCTGTCATTGTGACCACTACAAAAGAGGTTTAGGATAGGGGTAAACCATTATGTTGTATGAATTATCTGTTTCTTTCTTGTACTTATTGCCGTATGTACACAGATTTCCATATGATATTACCCATAACCTTATTTAGCAAGAGAAAATTGTATCTTAACCCTTGTCATGCTGAATTAAAATATCCTATGCAGAATTGCTTTGAAATGAAAGGACTGACAGCACTAGAAAGCTTGAAAGAGGGTCAATATTATTTTTTGAAAATTGATTTTTTAAACAATTCTGGCTGAAAGGAGACAAGCAGGAGGTGTAGACCAAGATCAGACTGCACTTATGTGCAGGCTAATCTTTGCCTATACCTCCTGCAAAAACAGGAATATTCTGGGTTCGGCATGACAAGGGTAAAAAAAAACTACAATTTTCTCTAAAAAGTGCAAGGAAAGCCATCTTTCTTTTTAAGCATTACAGGTATTAACTCACTGGTATATTCTAAATTTCATAAAGGTTGCAGCAAGTGCTCAACTGTATCCAACTGCCTTAAAGTCATTCCAATTCAAAATTTCTTATACTGGAACGACTTTCAAAAATTGTATTTGAAAGAGATAGTAACTAAGTACATGTATAACCATGTGGTATGAGACAATTACATGAAACAACAATACCATATACCTCCTAATAAACACCATCCCTCCCCTAAATTTAGGTCCATTTTTATATCTTCTAAAAAAAATCCTCTAATGTTATGACCATTTCATTACTGTTTAGAGGAAGCAACTTTCAAATTAGAGGAAATAGAAAAACAAAACAAAAAAATCATTTGATATATAAATCACCAGGGAAATTAGATACAAAATTTAAACTCTCTGTCTGGATTTTTCAGAGTTCTCTGGAGAGTTTATTAGGAGAAATACGTTAAGATACAGCAACTGTATATTGATTCAAAATAGAACAAGAGAATTTGGCAAAGTTTCTCCCTGTTGAAAACAATTACAAAAATCTATTGCAATGGGAGTTTCAAATTTATAGACATGCATGCATCCTTTTCACAGCGTGCTCATGTGGTGATACTCATGATTTTAGATTGTCTAACAGCATGTTATATTCCAATACAAAATGATTGATGTTTGTAATTAACCCTTGTCATGCTGAACCCTGAATATTTCTAATTTGGCAGGAGGTATAGACAAAGATCAGCTTGCACACAAGTGCAGTTTGATCTTTGTCCACACAACCCGCTTGCCCCTTTTACAACCAATGTTAATGTAAAGTAAAATTTCGAAATAGATTTTAACCCAGTTAGTATTTCTTGTTCTTTCAGCCCTTTGATTGTAATGTAGTTCTGTAGAGGATTTTATTCAGCATGACAAGGATTAAAGTAAAAATTATACAATCACTGAATGTGAGTACTACCCAAAATGGCTATTTGTCACAGAAAAACAACATTTTGTCACTGGAATAGAGCCTTTTTGGAGAGCAAATAGCTCTCCTTTGTCATTACCATGATATAAATGTGATTTTTGAACTAATCTCAGACTTGTACCCCTCCATCAGTATTGTGTCACTCAAGTAGCACAGTTGACCTTTGACCTAACAGACTCAAAAACAATAGGACACTTCTTTTGATCATTGGCAACAATTGTATGAAGTTTCATGGTTGTAGGTCAAATGGTTCTAGAGTTAGAGCAAGGAAACAAAATGTATACACACAGATGGATGGACATACAGATCAAAGCACAGACGGACAGTCATAGTAAAACCTTTATACCCCCCCCTCCTTCATCAATGTGTGTGTGTGTGTTTATAATACTTTTTGGCATCAATGATTCTGTGCATCTATTATTTTGAATAAGCCTGCTGTAGAAATGTAGAATTATATCAAAGGAAGATTTCTAGGAAAAATAAATGTAGAAAAAAACATTATCGGAGCAGACGGAAAACTCATTTGCAAGGAAAAACAATGCTAAAAAGCTGTTTTGGTGCAGACATGCTTAACCTTTTCAACAAAACATGTTCATTAAATATTTTTTGTCGTTGATGAACAGCTATGAACCCTTCATTCTGAGTAAATAATTATGATTTAATATCTTTGAGAATTATTCATTAAGAGGAGATACTGATAACTTAATACTTATCATGCTGAATAAAATCCTGTAAAAAACTGCATTGAAATCAAAGCACTGGAAGTATTTATTGTGGATGTATATCTACAGTCGAATACCTTTACCTCGAATGTCCCTTAGTCGAAGTTCTCTCTACGTCGAAGTTATTCTAAAGTCCCGATCTTATTACTCTTTACTTTTATGTATTTGAACCTCCATACGTCGTTCTCTTTATCTCGTAAACTACCCCTACGTCGAATCAATTGCAAAGTCCCATCACTATTGTTTGCACATATTCACACCTCTTTAAGACGAACCTTAATCCTAGAGGTCGATATTTGCAATCAACAAAGTTTTTCGCACATTTCGACGTGTCAAAGCAGTTGAGAGACAGGTGTGTTACAGTATTGGGTATCGATTGCTAACTTGATTTTGTTTGATTGTTTATCTACGATCTGATAATTTGAAAGATTGAGTGAAGTGGAGACAATGTTACAGAGGAATTTTACAATGAATAAAGAGGCACCTAACGCCCACACCACGCAGGACTTGTTTGGTACCGGACCTGGTCTACCAAGGGAATGGCTAGCAACTTCGACCAACGGGACACGCTAAAGGAAGGACCCGGTAACCAGTCCAGGTGGATACTTGGGTATTTTGACAGGAAAGAGAAAACAGTCAAACTACGCAATTGACACGAGGAATAAGCATTGACAGAAGAAAAACAAACAAACAAACAGAACAACAACACAAAAAGCGAAGTCTTAACAAAACTTAGCTACGAGTGACAATAATAAGAATTTTAATAAAAGAAATTACGTGAAATACATCGTCATTATATCTTTCGTTCGATTAGATAATCATACTAGTAGTACAAATCATTTGTGGCCTTATTTACCTAAGGTATTTCGCCATCAGTTTGGTCGTACATGCAAAATCTTCGACTATCTACACGTCGAACTATCTCTACGTCGAAGTTTTCTCGTAAGTCCCCTTAACTTCGAGGTATAGGTATTCGACTGTATTTTGAAAATTGATCATATAAACAACTCTGGCTTAAAAGCAGGTGGTACAGCCAAAGATCAGACTGCAGACTATTCTTTGTTTATACCTCCTGCTAAATCAAGAATATTCCAGGTTCAGCATTTGATATGGACTTTAACCCATTCTCACACAACAAAATTTTAGACTGGTCCAAATTGAAAGAAGCTGCAGAGGGCAATTCAAAGTTCATGAAATTTTATATTTTTTCAACTTTCTGGGTGGAAAACATTGTGGAAAATGAAGAAATTGCTTGTTACAAGCAATTTCTGCATTTTCCACAATGTTTTCCCAATTGCCTTTCTAGAGGGGCGTCCAAAAGCGTCACTGTGTGGGAATGGGTTAAAAAATCTTGTGACCCTCTCAAAGTCGAGAAGTACATGTTTATCAGTATATATGTTCAAATTAATACAAAAAAACTTAAACAAAAACAAAAATACATGTACATATAAATGTAAAATCTTCAAGCATGCACATCTTGCTAAATGCATGTAATTTGACAAAACTTGGCATTTTTTACTAATTTGGTTGATCAAAAGATTGTAGAATGTAGAAATATACTAACTAAATAAGACACCTGACCAATCAAATTGTTCATTTATTCCAGAAGTGTATGCTGACCTCCAATACTTGTGGCAAGATTTTTCTGTTGATTTGGCAACTTAAGGCTTTTTATATCCCCACATTGATGAGATCGGAGGCATATTGTATTACCTATGTTTGTCTGTCTTTTCGTCTGTCTGCAAGCTGTAAAAAAGGCACAAAACTGTTAATACTTTGCTATTACTCAAGCACTGTGCCAGATACATGGCTCATATTTTGGACATAGGTTCCTTGCATTGATAGGCATTAGTTGATTGTAAGATGAAGGTCATCCATCATAGTCAAGGTAAATTATGATGTTTACATTTTAGAAAAAGACTGTTATGTTGGCAAGGTATTTCAAAAAGACATCTTGTTCGAGCTATAGTTACAATGTTCAGGTCTCAGACCAAAGACTTGCCTTTGTTTCATGTTCCTGACCGTAGATTTGTAAACTGGCAGAAGTCAGTGGACATTCTAGCAATCTGTCAATTGAGAGATTGCTAGTCCCATTCTCTTAGCTCCAACTGGAAGTTCCCCTGCAATTTTTAACGGTGTCATTTTTAGAATCTATGGTCTTTTACATGTGCAAAAATGTATTAAAGATTGTTCGTGACCAAAGGGTTGTAGCTACCTCTTTAATAAGCTGATTGATCGCCACATCCACTTAAACCCATTCCCAAACAAAATACCCCTCAAGAAAGGGTTTGGGAAAACATTTGTAAAAATGACAAAATGGTTTGTAACAAACCATTCTTTTTATACACTATTTTTTCTATCCCAAAAAAGCAAAGAATTTTACAATTTCATCAACTGAAAATTATTGTAGGACCAGTCTTATTATTTGTCATCCGGTAGTAGGTTAAAGGGAGATAACTCCCACAGGGCCATTTGCCTGAGATACCAGACAATACCAGTTTACAGTACAGGAGCCAGAGACATTGTATCCTGATCTGTGAAACTAAAAACCTTATGCAAAGCAGATTTACTCACAAGGGATTAGGTTTTTAGTTTCACATACGATTTAAACCATTCCCACACAATTCTGCTTATTGACGTCCCTCAAGAAAAGAGCTTTTGGAACCATTATGGAAGTTTTCTTCATTAACCAAAATGTTTGTTTCTCAAAGAGACTGAAAATTTTAAATTCTGTCAACTGAAAAAATTCTTATGCAATTTCTTTTAATTTTGAAAAGTCTAAAATTTTGCTGTCTGATAATTGGGTTTAAACAAAACCTTTTCTCTTCATTTCCATTTTATTCCCATTTTATATTATCAATGAACATGTAATAAAAAAGACATCAGAAAATATTTACAAGTTTTTTAGTTCACCTCAGTACAACATGCTCATGATGAGCTTTTAATTGATTACCCTGTGTGGGTTGTGCATTGTCAATAGTGTGTTGGTATTCCGAAGTCGTCAACAACTCTTTAAAAATCCTCTCTTCTGTAAACAATGGACCAATTTCAATTAAACTTGGCAGGAATGTTCCTTTGGTTACCCTTTTCAAAACTTGCTCTTGAAATTTTGATATGCGAAAAAATGGGGATGTGGCAGAACCTAGCTTTTAAGACTCAGAGAAACCATGAAATAGTTCTTTAAAAATCCTCTAGCCTTTTTCTGTGTGATCCCTGATTTTACATTGGAATAAAGAAGGGAGTCTTTGAAAAACTTCTTCTACCAAACTATTAGGCCTAATGCTTTGATATTTGGTATGAGTCATCATCCATGACCCTCTACCTAAAGATTTACCCTACTCTGAAAATAATCCCTTTTCTGTGCAATTCCTGATTTTACATTGGACTACAGAAGGACATCTTTGGAAATCTTCTTCTCCACAATCATAAGGCCTTGAGCCTTGATATTTGGTATATATCAATGCCTATTGGTCCTCTACTAAACTATTTAAAAGAATTTATCAAGCTCTGAAAATTAGCCCTTGTCTATGTAATCACTGATTTCACTTGGGAATAAAGAAGGAAATTTTTAAGAATACTCTTCTGCCAAACCACAAGACCTAGAACTGTAATATTTGGTATGCATAAATACCTACTGAACCTCTACCAATATAAGTTAAAAAAAACTGTAGTCTGACAATGTTTGTGCAATCCCTTGTTTAACACAGGAGTAAAGAAAGAAATCTTTGATAACCTTCGCCTACTAAACAGTACGGCATAGAGCATTGATATTTGGTATATATCATGACATAATAACCCTCTACCAATTAATTCAATTAATAACTTTACTCAGAAAACTAGCCCTATGTTGTGCGATCTCAGATTTTCATAGGAATAAAGGAAATCTTAACAATTTTCTTCTCTTGAATCATAGGGCTTAGAGCATTGTTATTTATATCCTTACTTATTTACCCCTACCAAAATACTTCAAAGAATGATTCAGCTTTGAAAATTAGCCCTATGTTGTAGGATCTTGGATTTTTATAGGATTAAAGGAGAAAAACTTCAAAAATCTTCATCTCCTAAACCTTTAGACTGAAAGCTTTGATATCTTATATTTCATAAATTCTTGAGCCATCATTTTCAGGTGAGCCTTTCAGGACTATCATGATCCTCCTGTTTATGATTTACTTTGTGTGATCCCAAGTCACAAAATGCTTAGGTCAAAATGCTTAGGTCAAAAGTTCATATAGCAAGAACTCTTGATTGTAAATCGAAAGACTCTAATTGGTTAGATCAAACATCGTCACTAATGTTGTGATTTTAAAGGATTTTGTTTATCTACAACTGACAATTTAACCCTGTTGAAGAATACTTCACCAGAGAAAAGTCCACTTGTTTAAAAAAAAATACTATTAACCCTTTTCGTGCTGATTGCAAAATATTCCCATTTTGACAATAGCTTTTGCAAGTTTATAGACTAAGATCAACCTGCACAGACATGCAGTCTGATCTTACCCTAAATTACCTGCTTATTGTTGTTGTTTTGAAAGAAACCTTTGTACACAAAATTGATCTAATGTCAAATTTTTCAAATGTAGTGAAAAAGAGGAAAAATATTCAGCAGGACAAGGGTTAAAATCTCGGCATTTGCTGTAGTAGTTACTTTGCTGTTTGCTTTTGTAGTTGATTTTAGCCACTTGTTTAGAGTTCTCTCTCAATGAAGTATTAAACTTTAACATTTCTACCTGCATTAGGAAGCCGCCGTCATAGCGCAGTTGGTAGCGTGTCAGACTGTCAATCTAGAGGTCCCGGGTTCGATCCCCGATGGCAGCACTCATCCTTTCCGACTATTTGTCTCTCACCAATGGGTCAATAATCGTAGACCTATGTGGGATAGCAGCTGGAGGCTAGGAAAGGATGTAATGGTAGTACTGGTGTGAGAAATACCAGGATTCCATTGTTAGGTGCTCCAGCCGCCGTGATATAACTGAAAGATTGTTGAAAGCGGCGTAAAACCCCATTTAAACAAACAAACTACCTGCAGATCGGTCTTTGTCAAGTTACACACTATTGCAGATTGATGTATTTTTACAGAGTGTAAATACAGAAAAGGTGTGTGGAGTGACTGTGATATGGAAACAGGAACACAGTCTATGGAGAGAGCTCTTAAAAGGGGAGACCCTGAATCTTGTCAACCAGTACAAGTTATAGAAAGACCATGTAAGAAAAAGGCCAAGAAATCAGGTAAATGAATATGATTTTAATTGTCATAAATTTGTAATCTCTTACATCCTGAAACTGTACAGGAATCTTGTATATTATTCTGATAGAATTTGAGAAATTTAATGTATAAGATCGTTGACATACAGTGGTGTTGGATGAAATATACATATTTAAGTATGTTAGTAAGTCTAGGTTGTGGGGTTATATAAATCTTAATTTTCAGTGTAAAATTTTTAATCTTCTTGGTCAATACCCTAAATTCTTGATTTAATTACATGTGCTCCACAGGTTGCGTTTTTCATAATAATGTGTATAAGTTTTCCTTGCAGTTTTATATCCATCCATCTGTCTCTTGCATACATCCATCTCAGGTTTTACCCATTACTAAACGACAACACTGGTCCAAATTTGAACAAGTTGCAGATGACAATTCTCAACTCCACTGGCTGGAAGCTAGCAAGCTGAGTGTCCAGTGTGTCCGTAAACTAATCTTCTCCTCAGAAAGTACTGAACAGAATTCAACCGAATTTCACAGAAATGATCCTTGAGTGACCCTTTATCAGATTCCTACAAAGAATTCTGATCAGATGAAAAACATTGCTTTAATGGACGGGGCTGATTTCCATATGTGGTGAAACCTTTAAAAATCTTCTCTGAAACCAGTGGATGGATTTCAACCATATTTTACAGGAATGATCCTTGGGTACCCTTTATCAGTTTCCTTCAAAGAAATATGATCCGATGATAAACATGGCTTTAATTGGTGGGGCTAATTTCAAATATAGTGAAACCTTATAAAATCTTCTCAGAATCTAGAATATTGATTTCAGCCAATGGATTTCAACCAATTTTACAGGAATGTCCCTTTCGTGACCCTTTATTAGGTTCCTTCAAAGAATTTTGATTGGATAAAAAACATGTCTTTAATGGGTTGGCTCATTTCCAAATATGGTTAAACCTTGAAAAAATTTCTTTTCAGAAACCTGTGGATTAATTTCAACCAAATTTTACAGAAATGATCATTAGGTGACCCTTTATCAGATTCCTTCAAACATTCTTATTAGATGATAAATATGGCTCAAATGGATGGAGCTTATTTCCAAATATAGTGAAACCTTAAAAAAACCTGCTTCTCAGAAACCAGAAGATTGATTTCAACCAAAATTTACAGAAATGATCATTACATGACCCTTTATCAGATTCCTTCAAAGAATTTTGATCAGATAATAAATATGGCTTCAATGGGCTCAGCTAGTTTCAATATATGGTGAAAGTTTTGAAAATCTTCTACATAGAAACCAGCAAATTGACTTTAACCAAATTTCACAGGAATGATCCTCAGATGAACCTAAATCAGATTCCTTTAAAGAATTTTGATTGGATGAAAAGCATTGCTTTAATGGGCGGGGCTTATTTACATATATGATTAAAGCTTTGAAAATCTTTTTCTCAGAAACAAGTTGATCGATTGGAACAAATTTTACTGGAATGATCCTCTGTTGACTCTTTAAACGCCGCCGGAGGCAGCCGTATATTGGCATCATCTTCTCTGTCTGTTCTTCCTTCCGTCCGATCATTCGTCCCTCTGTCTGTACATACGTACGTCCACTTTTCTCGTGATTGCAACTACTCCTAAGTTTCTGGATGGATCTTTTTGAAACTAACTCAATGTTATCACCTTAATTGGTAGATGTGCATGAAGTAAGGATTTAATGGTTCATTGATTTTTGCCTCAGTTATGCCCCCTTAAAACTTAGTCTCTGGGGCTTATTGAAATTGCAGCCTTGTGAATGCGACTCCTCCTAAGTTTCTGGCTGGATCTAAATGAAACTTTGTGAATGTTATAACCTAAATTGGTAAATGTTCATGAAGTAAGGATTTTATGGTTAATTGATTTTTGCAAGGTTTATGCCCCCTTAAAACTAAGCATCTGGGGCTTATGTGAATTGCAGCCTTGTGAACGCAAATCCTTCTAACTTTTTGTCTTGATTTAAATGAAACTTGGTCAATGTCATCACCATAATTTGCAGGTGTACATGGATCAAGGATTTTATGGTTCATTGATTTTTGCAAGAGTTATGTCCCTTGAAACTTAGTCTCTCTTCTCATTCAATCAATCAATCATAACAAACAGTTTGAACATGACAATGTTTTGCATTTATTTTGTGTTGGTTTTATTAGTGTTTTAGTAGTGTTTAGTTAGTGTCTACAATTATTTTGGTGAAACAGCAGCAAAGTGGCGGCGTATATTGTGGCTATGGCACTCTTGTTTTCTAAGTAATCAATTTTGTTTGGCCGGAAACATGCTTGAAAACACCACTTGCTTAATCTGTACTATCAGCCATGTAGAGCAATACAGGCACTCAAGCGCCTCTTGTTTAAAATAATCATTCAGTGGGCTAGAAAATATTGTGAAAAGAAAAAAATTGCTTGTTACAATCTATTTCTTCTTTTTCTAAAATGTTTTCTCTATTATAAAATCACAGGGACATAAAAACAAGGGATTGAACAGGAAATAGTGATCCCTTAATTTTATGCATCAAATTGAACAGGTGTATGTGGTTCATTTCAATGTTGACCAGTCTTAAATTTTGTGTGGAATAAGATACAATATATTTTTAAATGAGTTGCATGCTTTGATAAAGGAACCTTGATTGCTTTCTTGATAAGTAAAGTCAGGCAGGTGGAGCAAATCTCAGTGCACTAATGCCTCTTTTTGGTTGATGGAATTTGAAAAAAATCTTTGTCTTAATAGGTAAAAAAAAATTGTAACAAGCATTTTTTTCATTTTCCACAATGTTTTCAAAAAAATCTTAGGGGGCATCTAAAAGTGTTTTTATGTGGAAACGGGTCAAATGACTCCATGACTCCAAGAATATGTTAACCCTGTTAATGCTGAATTATAAATCCTCTACAGATTTTCATTAAAGTCAAAGGACTGAAAGCACCAATTGCAGGTTAATATTTCTTTTATAAATTAATCTGATAAACAATTAAAGGGACAGGCAGGTGGTTTAGACTAAGGTCAGATTGGACATAATTTAAATTTTTACTTTAGCTTCTTGATTCTGTTAACTTACTGACCAAGATTGAAAGTCTTAATTATCCATAGTGATCAAAGCCAGTATTTGATGAATTACTACTGTCAATCAATTTTGATTGACCAATCAAACTGTTTATTCAGAGTGGACGTGAATGGTGACCTCTGACAGTTATGTCAAGTATTTTTGTTGGTTTGGTATGATAAATACCAAAGTGAAAGAGATTTTTGTTAACCCTTGTCATGCTGTCATGCTGAATCCATTTCTTGGTTTATTTTATACTTTTTGTAATTGGGCTATATTTTGGGATCATAATCCATCTTTGACGACTCATAATTCAAGCTGCAGCTACGGTGATTAGGTTGCCAAATAAGGATTACTCTATAGTGCTTTACCATCCTGACCGTAAACAGTGGAATCCTCTTGATTGCAATAATTATAATAGCAATCCATTACTTAATTGCACCTGACTTTATGCACATTTGATTGAAAGAACAAATAGCTCCTTTTGATAGCAACTTCTGGTTATTTGCAACAAAAGTGCTGACAAATTGGTGTTACAATTAATGAGATTCTAATGTATTATGCAGACTAGATTGTGTTTGATATCTTAGTTGAAAAGCCATGTGTCATGCTAAATAAAATTCTTTTCAGAATTGTACAAAAATCAAAGGGCTGAAAGCACTGGTAGTACTTGTTGTTCAGTTGTCAATACCCCTTTTTAAAAAATTAATTTCATAAACAACTTGGGTTTCAAAATGACAGACAGGGGATGTAGACTTAGATCAGACTGCACTAATGTGTTGTCTGATCTTTGTCTATACTTCCTGGAATGGCAAGGGCTAATATAAGCCTATAATACCTTTAGCCTTTGGTGGGCTAAAGAGTCTTTGGTTGTCTGTTCTGAACTTTTCACAGATGGTTTAGCAGAGTCATTTGTAGTTTGATATCAGTCTTGGGAAACCCTACCATGGTACCATTATGTGGGTCAAGATTTGATTTTTAGAGAGAAAATAAGCTCCAGAAAGGAAGGAAAATGTCACTCAAATTGTATTTTATTGACATTAATTGCTGCTTCTACAAGACATCAAATCCACTAGAGAAAATGTTATCTCACAAATGATTCAAAAGAACTTTCAGAATATCTTTATAAATTCAGTCATCTAGCCAGACATTAAGAAGATACATTACAAATTAGCAAACTATAATGCATATGCTTATAATATATTACGGAATCAGCTGGAACACAATGCTTGTTACCCCACATCCCCCCCAAATAAGAAAGCTTCAGAAAACATTGTAAACAACGAAGAAATCGCTTATAATCACAATATTTGAACCTTAAAAAGACACTGAAAATTCATCAAATAAAAATTGTGCTTCACTTTTATTTGAAGTAGTTTGAAGTGTCAAATACAGGTTCAAAAATTTGTAACTCTTCAGTTTATTTTTTATTTTTTTTTTTTAGTATGTAAGTATAGAAGAACGCAGTGGAGTGATTGTGACGGGGTAACTAATGTCAAGAGAATGGTGATGACACTAAAACGAGGAAAACCAGACCAGTGTGACAGTACAAAGGTTATTGAGAAAATCTGTAAAAGAAAGCATCGAGGACTCCGAGGTAGGATTGTACAAAAACTTTAACGAATACCATTGCATAAATCTACTCTGAATTAACCCTTTCCTGTTTTTCATAATTTTGGACCTGTCCAAATTCAAAGGTTTTGCAGAAGACAATTCAAAGTTTTATCTGAAAATCATTTAGGTATTATCATTCTTTAGGTTTTAAAAAAATGTGGAAAAAGAAGAAATTGCTGGTTACAGTTGAATCTGTGTGATAATTGAGTGAACAAGTTTAACCATTTTTATTAGGTCACCTGACCGAATGGTCATGGTGACCTATTGCAATCATCGTTTGTCCGTCGTCGTGCGTCGTGCGTCGTCCGTTAACTTTTAAACATTTTCATCTTCTTCTCAAGAACTACTGGGCGGATTTCAACCAAACTTGGTAGAAAGCATCATTGGGGGATGCCAATTCAAGTTTGTGAAAATAGGGGTTCTGGGGGTCATAGGGGCCCAAATAGGGGCCAAAAAGGGGTAATTTTTGGTACTTCTTTAAAAATCTTCTTCTAATAAACCGTTAATGCCAGAGCTTAAATATTTTGTGTGCATGACAACTAGGACAGGTATATTATAAATTGTGAAATTCATGCCCCTGGAGTCATGTATGGGGCCACACCCAGAGGTCAAAGTTCATCATGTTAAAAAATTCACATTTTCATCTTCTTCTGATTAAGTACAAAGCCAATTTCAAACAAACTTGGTGAAAAGCATCATTTGGTAATGGTTATTCGGATTTGTGAAAATAAAAAGGCTGTTGGGTCAGGGGGCCCTGAAATGGGACCCAAAAGGGGGTAATTTTTGGTAACTTTTAAATATTTCATCTTCTTCTCAAGAACTACTGGGGGATTTCAACCAAACTTGGTAGAAAGCATCATTGGGGGATTCCAATTCAAGTTTGTGAAAATAGGGGTTCTGGGGGTCAAAGGGGCCCAAATAGGGGGCAAAAAGGGGTTATTTTTGGTACTTCTTTAAAAATCTTCTTCTAATAAACCGTTAATGCCAGAGCTTGAATATTCTGTGTGCATGACAACTAGGACAGGTATATTATAAATTGTGAAATTCATGTCCCTGGGGTCATGTATGGGGCCACACCCAGAGGTCAAAGTTCATCATGTTAAAAATTCACATTTTCACCTTCTTCTGATGAAGTACTAGGCCAATTTCAAACTAACTTGGTGAAAAGCATCATTGGGTACTGATTATACAGATTTGTGAAAATTAAATGGCTGGAGGTCAGGGGTGCCTAAAATGGGGACCAAAAGGGGTTCATTTTTGGTAACTTTTAAACATTTTCATCTTCTTCTCAAGAACTACTGAGGGGATTTCAACCAAACCTTTTTCTAATTCTTTCAAACAAAATCACTTGTCTTGGTGCTCTTTTACTCAGGTGACCGTTAAGGCCCACTGGGCCTCTTGTTTTCTTGTTTTGCCTACTCAGGTGGTGGGTGCAAGTACAGTAGAGGTATGTGGAGTGAATGTGATATGACAACAGGGAAACAGTCTATGAGAAAACCTTTAAAAATGGGGAACCAGTCTATGTGTCCTTCATTCAAATTGGTTCAGCGTCCTTGTAAAGGAAAATCAATTAAAAGAGCAGGTAAATGATACATTGCTTAATTGCTTGCTTTTCCCATATGTATTGTTAATCCACGGAAACATTAAGTTTTGTTGAATGTCTAATGTCTTGTTTTATAATATTTCTTTATGTTATGATGTTTTATAACAAACGCTGTTGAAAAAATGCTTTACAATTGGTCCATCAGTATATTCCACAATGTTTTCTCAAGTATAAAATCACAGAAACGTAAAATCCCATATTTGAAAGGGAAAGAGTTAATAAAGTAATTCAAATTTAGATTTTTTTAACTTTCTGTATAGAAAACATTGTGGAAAATGAAGAAATTGCAATTACTTCATTTTACACAATGTTTTCTTCATTGTTTTTCTTTAGGGGCGTCTAAAACTATTACTGTGTTGAAATGAGTTAAAGCCTTAGTGTTTCTAGTCCTTTCATTTTCATGTAGTTCCCATGACAAGGGTAAGATAATGTCCTTTTAGTTTCATAAGGGCTTTCCCTACCAATTCTATTTAACATAAAAACAGATTAGGATTTTTTTCGAAAATATACTCTTCTGATGCCCAGAGATTGAATTGTTTGCATTTCCTGATGACCCTTTTCATAAGTCATTAAAATGATTTCCCTTTGTTTCAATATTGCTTTTCCCCGATGCTGCATTTTATAGAGAAATAAAAGATGAAAATTTCATAAAAAAATTGGGACAAATTTTTTTGCTTGAGTACTCTGTTTGGGGAAATTTCATGAGGAGACTCAGGTAAGACAATTATGGTTCTCTTGTCTAGACTAAATGTATTTTGTATGAATTTTTCTAACTTAAACCTATATTTCTTTATACATGTATTACTATTAGGGACTTGTAAATATAGAAAGAATAGCCGATGGGGACCTTGTGACAAAGAGAGTAACACAAAATCCAGAAATATGATTCTAGTGAGAGGAAATCCATCCTGTGAGCAAACAAAAGTGTTTACAAAACCATGTAGACAGAGGTCAAAGAAAAAAGGCAGTAAGTTAATCTCTTACTAGAAGATAAACTTTAGACTAGTCTTAACCCGTTCCCACTCAGTGAGGCTTTTAGACGCCCCCAAGAAAATAAGCTTAAGAAAACATTGTGAAAAAATGAAGAAATTGCTTGTTACAATTTCTTCATTTTCCACAATGTTTTCTACCCTGAAAGTGGAAAAAACCAAAATTCCATTCACTTTTAATTGTCTTTCAATTTGGGCCCATCTAAAATCTTACTGACTGGTAATGGGTTAATTGAAAGGTGATTCTTTATGCATTCTAAGCTCTTCTATAATATATTTTTTTAAAAATAAGAGTCAATTTTGGTAAAAAGCTTCTTTTTGAAAGGGGAAATTGCTTATTACAAGGAGTTTCTTCTTTCCGTAAAATATTTTCCTGGCTATAATTTTTTGGAAGCTTGAAAATGAGGGATTATGGGGTACAAGGTTATATTAGAATTATAGCATTCATTAAAAAAGACAACCCCCTGAAACATCAGTCAAAAGGCAGGGTTGTTCAGGAAAGGGTTAAAGACACATATCATATACAATACTCATTTTGTCATTCAGCAAAATAACTTGTTTTCACTAAGCCATACTGTAGAATTTGCATTGTCAAGCTGGATAATATTGTGATATTACTTGTTGTAGAATGTCGATATGATAAAAGCCAGTGGGGGCCGTGTGATGCAGCCACCAACATGGTGACAAGAACCTTAACTCTGAAAGACGGAGATCCAACTGTCTGCAATACAACTAGAGTTGATGTAAGGAAATGTAAAGACAAACATCTCAGACCACATGGTTAGTATGTATACCTTTAATAATTGATCTATCTAAACTGTCAATCAAAGAAGCTTTCAACCAATCGAATCATACAGTTTTGGTGGTTTCGTGACTTCAACATCATAAGTACAGCTAATTCAAGCAGTAGTTATTAGGTTTAGGTCACCAACCAACAATTTCACTGTTTTATACTACCCAAGGTCTGTATAATGTTATGGCCCTGGTTGTCTGTCTGTCTATCCTGCCATCTGTCTGTCCATCTGTCTTTCTGTCTGTTAGCAATTTTTTGTTTGGGCAATACCTTCTACAGTATCAATAGGATTGAGCTGAAATGTACCACAATGATTCCCTATGATGTCTAGTTGTGTCTAGTTGTGCTTAAGACTTTTGAAAATCAAATCACTCTAGTTGTTATACAATTACCTTGAATTATGTGCCCTTGAATTGAAAAAAAAAATCAATATATTTCATGTGTGCACAATTCTTCCTACGGGTTCAATGAGAATGAACTGAAACTTGCTACAATGTATCTGTATGATGTCTTGCTGTGCACAAGAAATTTGATATTTGAATCACTCCAGTCCTTCTTGAATTGTCTGTCCTTAAATTGAATTAAATCACCATATTTCTTGTGTGCCCAACTCCTTCAATTGAAATAAGTTGTAACTTTGCATAAGAATCTGCATAGTCTCTAGTGGTGCAATAGACCTTCCTAATTAAGATTTGCACATGCTGGTCTGACTAGATTCAAAGCTTTTGACAGATCCCTAATTGCCCCTTATCATCTGACAGACAACATATTGATTTTTAACCCATTACTATACAGGAAAATTTTAGACTGGTTGAAATTGAAAGAAGTTGAAGATGACAATTTCAAGTTGATGAAAATTTAAAATTCCTTGTCTGATGGGACAGAAAACTGTGAATAATGAGGCAATTGCTCATTTTAAGCAATTTCTTAATTTTCCACAATGTTTTTATGAAGCTTTTTTTTCTTAGGGGCATCATTAAGCGGGAATTATTTAAAAAAAAATCTGATTTTTCAGTTTGTAAATATCGCCGAACAACCTGGGGTGAATGTGATTTGTCAACCAACATTAAACAGATGGTAAAAACATTAAAGCGAGGTGATCCCAGTAAATGTTCTCCAACAGAGATTATACAGAAAAAGTGTAAAAAGAAAAATAAAGGAAATGGTAACTATACTTACCCCTTAACAACACTTTCCTGTTCAATCCCTGGTTTTTATTGCTGTATGTTTTTATACTTGAGAAAATGTTGTGGAAAAAAAGAAATTGCTTTTAACAAGCACTTTTTTCTCTTTCCTCAATATTTTCCACCCTACTGAATGATTCAAGTCAAGTCGACTTTGAATTGTCATCTGCCAAACCTTTGAATTTGGACAGATCTAAAATTTAACAAAACAGGAAAGGATTAACCCATTACCAGATTAGCAAATAGTAGACTTGTCCAAATCCAAAGAATACACTTACAACAAATTTTGGTGGATAGATTTTGAAGAATATTTCTCTATCAGGATAGTAATCATTGAAGAAAATGAAGAACCCAATAGGTTAACCCAATATCAGAAAACAAAATTTAAAGTTTATTTAAATTGAAAAACAAGTGTCAAATTGGGTAGAAAATGTTGTATTAAAGGCAATTTCTCTTTTTTTCACAATGCTTACCAATACTGTTTGTGAGAGTGTAAAAATGCAAGATTGTATGGTAATTGGTTAGTCTGTTTTTAACTTGCTACCAGATGATAACATTTTGGACTGGTCAAAATACAAAAAAGTTGCAGATGACAATTTTTGGCTCATGAAATTTTAAGAATGTTTGTCTTTGGGGTAGAAAATTGTGGATAATGAAGAAATTGCTTTTCACAAGCAATTTCATCATTTTCGCGATGATTTACAGAGTTTTTTCCTGGAGATGAAAAGAGTATTTCACCTATGATTTTGGGAATAGGCTAATACATCATTCACCTTTGTGGGTCAATAATCACCCTTAGTGGTAGCTAACAAGGATACAGAGTACCAGTATATTAACCCATTCCAACAATGAAGCTTTCATATAGGGCATCTAGAATTTTCAACCAATTCAAAGTTCATTGAGACAAACTTTCTTACTTACCCATTACAACACAATCCCTCCTTTTTACGCCCCTCAAGAAAAAGCTTTGGAAAACATTGTGGAAAATGAAGAAATTGCTTGTATTAAGCAATTTCTTCATTATCCACTTTATTTTCTAACAAAAAAGAGGGACAAAAATAAAATTCAGTCTACTTATAATGTCATCTGCAGCTTCTTTCAATTTGGACCAGCCAGAAATTTTGTTGTGTTGGTATGGGTTAATCCTTTCAACACAGTGATGCTTTTGACACCCCCCCCCCTCCCCCCTCAAGAAAAAGAACTGGGAAATGATTGTGTAAATGAAGAAATTGCTTACAACAAGCAATCATTCGTTTTCACAATGTTTTCTACCCAGGAAGTTAAAATAAATCTAGATTTTCATAAACTTTGAATTGCCCTTTGCATCTCCTTTCAATTTGGACCTGTCTAGAATTATACCATTTGGTAATGGGTTAAAAAATATATATACGATATATGTATATCTTTCCAAGAATTAATTTCAGTTTGTAAATACAGATTTCAACCCTGGAGTCCCTGTATCAATGCCACCAACACCATGACAAGACGTCAGGTTTTAGAAAGTGGACCATCAACATGTCCCCAAGTCAAAGAATACACAAAGAAATGTAAAAAGTGTAAGTTCACTACAACTCTTTTAAAGCGCTGTCTGTTACATTTCTAAATCCATCATAACATCGGGTCCACTTGACTCCCAAAATTTTGTGTTAAATCTTCAAACAAATTTTAATCTTGCATATTTTTGGAACAATTGTTTGTGAATTTTGGTACAAAAACTAATGACAAATAACATTTTACCAATGTTTGAGTGACAATAATCTCATTCACTGCTCATTGTTAGTATAGAGATATAAATTCTGTGCAAATAGCTGAAGCACAACAGTCAGCGGACTTTTGTGATTTATCCTATAACCATTAACCCATTCCCATACAACAAAATTTTAGACTGGTCCAAATTGAAAGAAGTTGCAGAAGACAATTTTTTGTTGATAGAATTAAAAGAATCTTTGTCCTTTTTAGTAGAAAACATGGAGGATAATGAAGAAATTGCTTGTAACAAGCAATTTCTTTATTCTCAAAAATGTTTTCCAAAGCTTTTATATTGTGGGTTGTCTTAAGGGGTCATTGCGTGGGAATGGGTTAAGGTCTTACAACTAATCAAACACTAAAACTGATGTATTTCAAGATAAAAACTATTTTGAGAGTGGTTAAACTATTCTTAAAACAATGAAACTTTTTGACGCACCTCAAGAAAAACAAATGGAAAAAATTGTGGAAAATTGCTTGCTGCAATTCCTTTAATTTGGAACAGTCTAGAGTTTTATGAAATGATTAATCATAATGTTTCAGTGTATAAGTTCATGAATGGTGAATGGAGTACCAGTCATGTGAACCAGTTGTTTTCTACCCAGAAAATTGATAAAATCCCAAATTATATAAACTTTGAGTTGTAGTCTGCACCCCCTTGATTTTTGACAAGTCTAAAGTTTTTAAGATTGATTTATCTAAATATTACAGCATGTAAGTTCATGAATGGTGAATGGAGTACCTGTGATCCAGTTTCAAAACAGATGACTAGGACAGATATACTCCGGCCAGGTAGTGCAGACTATTGTAACAAAACCAGAGTGCTTTCAAAAAAATGTGGAAAAAAGGAAAAAAGTGGGTATTTTCTTTTATCTTTATATTTTGAGAAAAACTGTATTGTTTATGCCTTTAACCCATTCCAACACAGTGAGGCTTTCTGATACCCCGCTCCCCAAATAATCAGGTAAATATTGTGTAAAATGAAATTGCTTGTAACAAGCAATTTCTTCATTTGGCACAATGTTTTTCATCCAGAAAGTTGAATAAAATAATTTCATAAGGACAAATTGTCGTCTGCAACGCCTTTCAATTTGGACCAGCCTAAAATTCATAAGAATATTTATCATAAAATTCAATATTTTAGCTGTGAGGCACCCTGGTTCATGTATCTCATGGGCCTAGTGCAACAATACCATTAGTGTCCAATTTTATAGTTGCATTTACTACAGTATTGCACCAACCCAATATATACTGCTAGCAATACTGACTTTCAGTGGTATAGCAAGCTTCTTAACAATAAAGAACTTTGATGTGATTTCTTGTTGAAATCTATCTTTGTCTGTTATTCCACAAAAGGTAATACGATTATAGTTAACCCATTCCAACTCAATCCCTCCTTTTTATGCCCCTCAAGAAAAAAACTTTGGAAAAGATTGTGGAAAATGAAGAAATTGCTTGTATCAAGCAATTTCTTCATTATCCACAATGTTTTCTATCCAAAACGACGAAAAAATTCAAAATTTAATCAACTTGAAATAGTCGTCTGCAGCTTCTTTCAATTTGGACCAGTCTAAAATTTTGCTGTGTGGGAATGGGTTAAAAAGCAGGTAATACGATTTTAGTTAAAAAGAAAAAAGTGTTCAATTGATGGATCCTTGGCCCCACCCACTTACTCTGCTGGCCCCACCCTTTGACTCCATCAGAAAGTTCCACTTTGATGTTAAACTGTGTTTTTATACAAAATTTAATACCTTTAATATGTAGCAGAAAAGTAGAATGGTTAGTTGGTGACCTAAACATCATAACTACAGCTTGAAAAAGATGTAGTTAGGGGGTTTAAGTCACCAAACCAACAAAAATGTTTCACATAAATGTCTTCCAGTGTAGGGCTTCTAAGTTCAATTTTGGTGTAAATAAATGATTTCAATGGTTGACTGATCCATTGATCGACAACCCTGATTCTTCAACTAACCCATTCTCACTCAATGATCCTTTTTGACGCCTCCCAAAAAAATAATTTGGAAAATACAGTAGAACCTGTTTAATTTGAACGTCACTGGTTAGTAGGTATGTGTTCGTTCGTATGCTTTACGCGGTCCCGATCTTTTTTTTTCTTTAGCTTTGTAAGAAAACTCTGTCTAATTTGAACGTCAGTGGTTCGTAGTTTGTAGGCTATTTCAAGTCCCGAAAGTATGATTAAAGCACAAACTCCTATGTTTAATTCGTAGGTGTGATCAACTAATTGTCACAAAAAACCACTTACCTTGAATTTCACACCTGCTGATCTTTATGACAAATAATGTGTTATGTAGTTGAAGGGGCTGTTTGGTTGGTAAGGTGGGTAATTCCAGTAATTATCGCCGAAAATTTACTTTAAATTTACGCATCCCCATAAGTATCAGGATTATTGGTCACTTAGAAATTCAACCACTTTTATTTAATCTGCAGTTGCTTACTTCACAATTGTTGGTCCTTAGTTTTATGATTTGATGATAGAATACTCATAGTGATTTGATCCAATGTATTGAAAAGGGAGATCACTCTGATGGAGGTAGAAATTTGATACAAACACTGTGTTTAAAAATGCCAAAAAACACAGAGATAAAAGCATAAAAATAGAAGACGAGTAATTCTTAATTTATGTTTTCCTTAATTAATATCTGCGGGTTTTGTTTAGAAAAAATAACCAATCTAGAATCAATTCCTTAACGGGGGACAGAACAAGACCATGTCAGATTCCGTGTATCTCTAAGCGATCTCAAACAGCGGACCACTTGCCCTCCGTTTTGTTCGTACTACCCTTAATTCGTATGAATTTCCTTGGTCCCTTGCGCTACAAACTACCGAGGTTTTACTGCATTGTGTAAAATGAAGAAATTGCTTAAACCGAGCAAAATCTTCATTTTACACAATGTTTTCGACCGAGAAATTTGACAAAATCTTCATTATCATAAACTTTAAATTATTGTCTGTAACTCCTTTCAATTTGGATCAGTCTTAAATTTTGTTGTCTGGAAATGGGTTAACACACCCCCAATCAACAAAACTTTAGACTAGTCCAAATTGAAAGAAATTGCAGACAAAAATATTTAGTTGAGAGAATTTTTAAAAACTCAGTGTTTTTGGGTAGAAAACATGGTAAGCAATTTCTTCATTTTCCACAATGTTTTCCAAAACATTTTTTAGGGTGTCCAAAAGTGTCATTGAGTGGGAATGGGTAGACTCGCTTCAAGTCTCACTGCTACTTATATTTTAGTAGAAAAGTTTCTTAGCTGTTATTTTCCTCTGTTTTGCTGATCTGTGTCAGTTTGTGAGACGTAAGGGAGGTAATTTCAAGGAATGAAACGTACTTGCATGATTGATCTATCTTACTTTCTTTCAAACCCAGACTTACTGACAGCCTGAGACAAGCTAGGGAATGGGTTAAGCAGTCTGAAGAAGGTTTATGCTTTACATTAATTTGTTTCAGGATGTATATACGACTATGGAGAGTGGTCAGAATGTGATGAATCAGATAACCCTAAAAGGTCAAGGGTTCAAACACTAGTGTCTGGTGGAGATAACTGTGATGAAACAAAAATTGTTAGAAAACCATGTAAAAAACCAAGTGGGGAAGGTAATTTACTGGTATAAATGCATGTGTACAGTAAAACTTGTATGAACCTATTCCCAAGCAACAAAATTTAAGACTGGTCTAATTAAAAGAAGTTGCCGACAACAAATCAAAGTTTATGAAATTCTAGAATATTTTTCAACTTTCTGGAAGGAAACATTGGAGAAATCATTGCAAGCATTTTTAGCTCACCTGAGCACGTAGTGCTCAAGTGAGCTATTGTGATCGCCTTTTGTCCGGCGTCCGTCCGGCGTCCGCCGTGCGTCGTCCGTCAAAAATTTCCTTAAACGACATCTCCTCCTAAACCACCTGGCCAATCTGAACCAAATTTGGCAGAAATGTTCCTTAGGTGGTCCCCTTAAAAAATAGCTAAAAGAATTGAAATCTGTTAAAAACTCTGGTTGCCATGGCAACAAAAGTGAAATTTAAAAATAATCTTTAAAAATCTTCTCCTCCTGACCCAGAAGGCATAGAGCCTTGATATTTTGCATGAAGCATCAGTATATTGACCTCTTTCAAAAAAGCTAAAATCATGATCCTAGGATCCCCAGGGGCGGAGCCCCAGGGGGGTGGGGTTTATATAGAAATAAAGAACGATTTTTTTAATGACATCTCCTCTCAAACCACAGGGCCAATTTGAACCAAATTTGGCAGAAATGTTGTTTAGGTGGTCCCCTTCAAAAATAGCTTAAAGAATTGAAATCCGTTAAAAACTCTGGTTGCCATGGCAACAAAAGTGAAATTTTAAAATAATCTTTAAAAATCTTCTCCTCCTGACCAAGAAGGCGCGTAGAGCCTTGATATTTTGCATGAAGCATAAGAATATATTGACCTCTTTCAAAATAGCTAAAATCATGATCCTAGGATCCCCAGGGGCGAAGCTGGGGGGGGGGGGTGTTATATAGAAATAAAGAACAATTTTTTAAATGACATCTCCTCCCAATTCACAGGGCCAATTTGAACCAAATTTGGCAGAAATGTTCCTTAGGTGGTCCCCCTTAAAATTAGCTAAAAGAATTGAAATCCGTTAAAAACTCTGGTTGCCATGGCAACAAAAGTGAAATTTCAAAATAATCTTTAAAAATCTTCTCCTCCTGACCCAGAAGGCGTAGAGCCTTGATATTTTGCATGAAGCATCAGTATATTGATCTCTTACAAAATAGCTAAAATCATGATCCTAGGGTTTCCAGGGGCAGACCCGGGTGGGGGGGGGAATAGGCATGAAGCATCAGTTCACAGACTTCTTTCTTATTTCTGAAATTATAACCCATGGAAAAAATTTTTTCCTTCTTTCCAAATCAGCACTAAGGCCTTGGAATTTATAATTTAGACTTTTGGATCCCCAGGTTCATAGTCTTTATATGTAATTGTGGCCCACTTGTTTCATAATCCTAACCTTAACATAAAATTAGACTGTTGAAAGAAAAAGAGCCTTTATCTCAGGTGAGCGCCCCAGGGCCAACGGCCCTCTTGTTTTCATTTTACACAATGTTTTCAAATTGTTATTCTTGAGGGGCATCAAAAAGCGTCATTGTGTGGTAGGTGACAACACAAGGGACCATCAAAAAGCAGTAACTTAACCCATTCCCACACAACCCTGCATTTTTACACCCCTGTAGAAAAAAATTTAAGAAAAAAATGTGGGAAATGAAGAAATTTCAGGATACAATCCAATTCATCATTATCTACAATGTTTTCTATCCCAAAAGAAAAGAATATTTAAAATTTCTGGTATTTTAAGTTAGAGTTTGCACCTTTTTAGCTAACCTGAGCACAAAGTGCTCAAGGTGAGAGCCTATTTGATCTAGCTGTGTCTATCTTTCATCTTCTGTCATCCATTATGTGTCAGCATCTTGTGTGCACTCTAGATGCCACAATTTTAGGTCAAATGTCTTGAAACTTGGTCAGAATGTTACCTAAATGAAACCTTGGACAAGTTAAATATTGGGTTAAGTGGGGTCAAAAACTACATCACAAGGTCAAATCTTAGAAAAACCTTGTACACACTCTAAAGGGTACATTTTAGACTCAAATGATTGAATGTTTGGTCAGAATGTTTGCCTGCATAACATTTTGGTCATCTTTGAATTTTGGTCAAGTTGGGTCAAAAACTTGGTCACTAGGTCAAATCTTAGAAATACCTTGTGTGCACTCTAGAGGCACTATTTGGGCTCAAATTATTTAATTTTTGGCCGAAATCTTTGTGTCCATGATATCTTGGTGAAAATTAAATTTGGGTTACATGGGGACAAAAACTAGGTCACTTAGTCAAATCTTTGAAGAACCATAAGTGCACTCTATAGGCGACATTTTTGGCTCAACTGATATGATAGTTCGTCAGAGTTTTTGTGTCAATGATATGTGAGCCAAGTTTGATTTATGGTCACATGGTGTAAAAAGTCTTTAGGTAATCTCTTACATATTCCTCGTTTACTTTCTAGAGGCCACAGTTTTGTTAAAACGATTTGCACTCTAGAGGATGCATTTTTGGTTCAGTTGACTTGATATTTGATCAGAATGTTTCTCTGTAAATTTTTGTATTGGGTCACATGGGTTCAAAAACTAGGTCACTAGGTCTAATCTAAAGAAATTTTCTTTGTATTTATATTTGCAACTTTTCTTGCATAAATGTCTTGAAACTTTGTAAGAATGTTTGCTCTTCTCAGAAACCAGTGGATAGATTTCAACCAAATTTTACAGGAATAGTCCTGGGATGACCTTTTATCAGATTCCTTTGAAGAATTTTAATTTGATAAAAACATGGCTTAAATAGGTGGGGCTTATTTCCATACATGGTATATAGTGAATACTTAAAACTTGGGGTTTTTTTTAGAAACAAGTAGATTGGTTTTAACCAAATGTCACAGGAAATATCTATTTTTTAAACCCTTTATCAGATGTATTCCGTGAACATTTTGTAAATGCCTTTTCATCTTACTTAATATATGAAATTTACATAACTCAACTGCTGCTGTCATAGTGCAGTTGGTAGCGCATCAGACTTCCAATCTTCAATCATGGGATGTCATGGGTCTGATCCTAGGTGGCGGCATATATCCTTTCCGACATTTCTCACCAATAGATGGATAATCGTAAACCTAAGTGGGATAGCAGCTGGAGGCTAAGAAAGGATGTAGTGTGAGAAATGCCAGGAATCCATTGGTAGGTACTCCAGCAACCGCAATATGACAAAAATACTGATTAAAGTGGCGTTAAATCCCATTCAATAAATCGATCATATCTCAACTTGACTTTGTAAAACATTGAAAAGTTTCAAATGCTTCATTAGAACTATTTCAAAGTTTTCAATGACTAGACTTTTTGCCAGAGATGGCTAAGAGGATTCAGTTTATATTGAATACTGAAAAAGTCATTTGCTTAATCAGTATATTTAGGCCTATGGAGCAATACAGGCGCTAAAGCGCCTCTAGTTTGTTACAGTTGATTGAGGCGACAACTAGTAATGGTCTGTCCATAAAAATTCTTGACCACACTTTTTCTCATTAATTATTGAATCGAATTGATTCAAACTGTACAGAAGGACTTTATAACAATCTAAAATGAAACTTCATGTCTATTTTCTTAAGCTACTTATAATTTTTAGCTGGTTCTGCTTGATAACTGAAATGGTATTAACATGTTGAAAAACTGTCTCTTGAATCATGTAGCCATTCGGGGTGTTACTCTAAGCTCTTAAGTTCAATAAGAAATTTACAAAATTAACAGAAAACATTTAGGTATCATCATTTTACTTTTTTTACAGATAGATGTTTCTTTGGACCATGGCAAGAGTACAAAGAGTGCCAAAATGGTGTACAGAAAAAACACAGACAAGTTTTACAAGGAGGACTAGAATGTGAAAGAAAAGGAGTAAAAATGAAGTCATGCTGATGAAAGGAATAAGTTACATTGAAAAACAAATCTAGTCAAGAGGAAATGATCTCTTAGAGACCTAAACATATTGGTGTTAAATTAATGAAATTGTCATAATCTTAACCTTTGACATGCTGAACCCTTAATATTTCTGCTTTGGCAGGTGGTGTAGACTAAGATCAGCCTGCACTTATGTGCAGTCTGATCGTAGTCTACACCACCTGTTCAACATTTTAAGTCAAGAATTGTATGTAGAATTATTAAACAAAGATATTGTCCCACAATATCAAGGCCTCTAGTGCTTTCAGCGATTTGATTGTAATGCAATTTTGAAGAAGGATTTTATTCAGCATGACAAGAGTTAAGATAGTTTTAGATTTGACCACTTAAAGAAATGAGGTAATACCTCACCAAATGGTTTGTTTCCAATTTCTACTTTGTGAAGAAAGTTTTGAATATTTAGTTTTTTTTAAGACAGAAGTGAAGCTACTGCTATTATTGAATTATTAGCATAGACCTTAGAGCAAGCCATAGCAGGTCAAACTCTAACCTTGTTTTTATCTTTAATATTTCAAAAGAATGAAACCAAGACAATGTGTTCAGTATTGACCCAGTACCAGACAATAGAATTTTTGACATGTCCTTTTTGACATGTCCAAATTGAAAGGAGTTGCAACTTTATGGGTTGAAAACACTGTGGAAAATGAGAAGAGATTGCTTGTTGCAAGCAATTTTTTCATTTCCACAATATTTTTCCAATTGTTTTTCTTGAAGGGCATCTAAAAGCATCATTGTGTGGAATGGGTTGAAAGAGTTATCTATATATGAGCTGAACCTTTTGTTGTAAGAATGCTTGCTATAAATGGGACAAAAATGTCAAGACATTGTCATTTACCTGTTGTAGGTATATTTCTTAAATCTATGGTTTGATTTTCATATTGTTTCACACATTCATACATCTTTATAAAAGCAAATGCGCTTTACATAATATTAGGGTCTGACCTAAAAGGTCATGGCCACAGCAAGCGTCAGAGGTCAAATTTTTCAGTGCATGATTTAGGCCTAGACCTCAAAGCGAAAGGAGGGAATAAAAGGTAAAAAAATGTACCTTTAATATACCACTTGAACCTACGGTCTGATTTTTACCTCTCCTGAGCACAACATGCTCATGGTGAGCTTTTGTGATACTTGAATGTCCATCATATGTTGTTTGTTGTCCGCCACCAACAACTTATTGTTGCCCCTCTACAGGTCAAAATTATGACTCAACCTTTCTCAAACTTGCTGTAAATTTTTATATTTTCACAAGGAAGATCCCTTTTGAATATGGTGATATTCTTTCCCATAGCAAGGCAATTTTTGCTTATTTTTTTCAAACCTGCTTAAAAAATTTATATGTTCATACAAAAGATCCCTATAGATTATGGTGTTGATCTGTTCAATGTAAAGTAAAAGGTGTCCAAGTAGCAATTTCAGTTATTTGCCCATCCAATCAAAAGCTTTAGCTTTTATATCCATTATACTTAGTGAAGTTTTTATATTGATGATTATATTGATATCGAATTCTGTCTTGATTTGTTGGCATGAGAAGGTGAATTCAGCTGAGCAATCAAGGGTCATCTTGGCCCTCTTGTCTTTATATATCACACTTCTATATTTTGATGAGAGAAAACGCACCAGGCTTGAATCAGGCTCCTGTTGCTATGGTCAGTCACATTCCAGGAATGAATTTCTCTTCGTTTGGAATTTATATTTTGAAAAATAATGCTTATTTTGATGACAACAAGTATATTGTTGGTGAATAGGACTTCAAACACAAAGGTGAAGGTCAAAGCAGAGGGTCTTAAAAATCATTTTTTGACCTTTTCTGTATCTCCTAACCTATGCTCATTTTTTAATATTTCATTTATTTGAACATCTTGAGACTAAGTGCTCTGAACACCCCAAGGGTCAAGGTGAGAGCATAGGATCAAAGTTCAAAATTCAAAAGGTCATAAGCTTTTATCTCTCGAACCATTTGTCTCCGATTTAAAAATTTCTTCATATATTTGTTCATGCTTGTACATACACGTAAGTAGAGAGTCCAGCAATCAGGTCAGAGCTCTTGTTTAGTTTACTTGAACACATCATGCCTCAGTGGAGCTTTTAGGATCATTAGTAATCTGTTCTAGATTATCTAATATTACACATTAGACATCAAAATTTTAGACTGGTCCAAATTGAAAGATGTCACAGACAACAGTTTTTAGATGTTGAAATTTTAATTTTCTTTACTTTTGAGGTGAAAAACATTGTGGATAATGAAGAAATTGTTTGTAACCACCATTTTTTCCAAAGTTTATTCTTTAGGGTGTAAAGTGGGTTTAAGTGGGAATAGGTTAAATATCTTCTCTCAAATTACTTAGTCACTGTCTACCAAACCATCAAAAATGCTTCACAAAAATGTTGGCCAGTGTCAGAGTTCAAAGTTCTATTCCTGTCAAAATGAATTATTTGGTTGGTTGATATATTCTTTGATTGACAGCCACAGTCTGTCTATTTCCATTATATCATACATGTATGTAGTTGAAACTTCACAATCTTTCCCTGATAAACTGTAACAGCCTGAATTTCAAACAGTTTTCACTTGAATGATTTTGTGACTCTTTATCAGATATGTTGAAGATATTTAACCCATTCCAACTCAATCCCTCCTTTTTACGCCCCTCAAGAAAAAAGGTTTGGAAAACATAATGCAAAATGAAGAAATTGCTTGGATCAAGCAATTTCTTCATTATCCACTATGTTTTCTATCCAAAAAGTCAAAGAAAATTTAAATTCCACCAACTTGAAAATATCGTCTGCAGATCCTTTCAATTTGGACCAGTCTAAAATGTTGCTGTGTTGGAATGGGTTAAATAGGTTTGATGATATTTCTTTTAACCATTTAATGGACAGTAGAATTTTAGACTGCTCCATATTGAAAGGAGTTACACACTAAAATATAAAGTTTATGAAATTTTGGATTTTATCAACTCCCTGGTTGAAAACATTGTGGAAAATGAAGAAATTGCTTTGGTCAAGCAATATCATCATTTTTCCCAATTGCTTATCTCAAGGGGCCTCAAAAAGCGCCATTGTGTAGGAATGGGTTAATATTGGACCTAATTTTGTGTAGTGTAACTCAAATTGTGATGCAAGGGAAGTAATTGAAACTGCTTTACCATGTTACATAAAAGAAAATTGCCTCCCATTATCTGACAATAAACTCTAAGCTGTTCCAAATTCAATGAAGTTTGCAAGTGACATTTCAAAAAAATTAAGGAAAATTGTGTGGTAAGAAGAGGTTGCTTATTTCTGGACTTCCAACAGTTTTACTTTACTGCAAGGCATCAAAATGAAGGATTATGTGGTATTGAGTAGAGTTAATATCAAAACAGTTAAATCTTCAAAAAAATGAGCTACCTCTCCATGTTGACCCTTTCCTGTTCAATCCCTGGTTTTTAAGCCTCTGTGATTTTATGATTAACCCTTTTCTGTTATACAAAATCATAAAAGCACAGTGACGTCAAAACAAGGGATTAAACAGGAAACATCTATGGACAATTTTTTCTACATATTAAATTGACAATTTGTTGGCCTATTGACACTGACAGGAAGTTCCACTTTGATAGTTGACAAACAATACAGCTTCAAAAGTTATCAGCATTAATCTGAAAAATTTATGGCCATTAGCATGTAACAAAAAGTAGAGTGGCTTGAACTAAACATCTCAACTACAGCTAGAATAAGCTGTAGTCACAATGTTTTTTGGAGTTCAAAGTCAACTTTCAGTCTAATTTAATGATTGTGATTTCATTGGTCAACTGATTATTGGATTGACGGCTGTGATTGATCAATTTGTAGGGGGTTACATATGGCCTAGTTACTAGGACATTTGAGACTTGTGATGTGGAATGCAACTAGCGTAAATCTATCCATTTCAGTTGATGACAAATGCATTTTCTTATTAAGGCATTTCTGATCCAAAGCTTATAGTGTTGCATTGTTTTAGATAAGCTTAGTTTGATTAATTAAAGATTTTGTACAATCAAAGGATAATTTTCTCAAAGTACTCATTTTCAATGACTGTTTAGACTGTATTATCTTTTAACCAATTCCCACACAATGGCACCTTTTGAAGCCCTCAAGAAAAGACAACTTTAAACCTTAGTTTATACCGATTTATTTTAGTTCGATTGCGACGAAAGCTTTAAGGTTATAGAGTCGCTCTCGAACACACAAACCAGATGTTTTCACGTCCCTGAAAGAGAGGCAGTGGCTTAACCCCACTGCTACCCACTTCTACAGCTGGGTAAACTGAGGCTGGCTATTAAGTGTCTTGCCCATGAACACACCTGGGTGACGGTGGGGCTCGAACCCGTGACCTTCAGATCACGAGTCAAGTACATATACCACTCCACCATTGAGGCAGTCTTTAAACCTTGTTGATAATGAAGAAAGCTTTTCGAAATTTCATCTATCAAAATTTGTTGACTGCAACTTCTTTAGATTTGGACAATTCTGTAATTGTGTCATCTGGTAATGGGTTAAACTGAGAAAGAAATGATAAAGCATTAAAGCTAAATATAATTTTTCCTAGTTTAATTGGATAAAAACAACAATTACTCCATAACTCTGTTTAATAAGGAGAAATTATCCCATTTCCACACAATGATGCTTTTTTGATGCCCCTCAAGAAAAGCAATTTTGGAAAACATTGTTCAAAATGAAGAAATTGCTTGCAACAAGCAATTTCATTTTCCACATTGTTTCCTACCAAGATAGTTGAAAAAATCTAAAATTTCATTAACACTAAATTTTGGTCTGCAACTACTTTCAATTTGGACCAGTCTAAAATTTTGTTGACTGGTAATGGGTTAAGTGTGTGTGAATTAGTTGTATGATAACCTTTTGAGGGATGGGTTCTGTTTCAAGACAGTCGAAGTAGTACTAGTGCAATTTCTATGTTTGTCTTGTATTTTATATATGTGAGCCATCAAATAAAAAGGGATTATCTGAAAAATTCTAGAAACAATGGTTGTCGATCAGTGTTGGTATTTAATCCATTCCCACACAATACCATTTTTTGATGGCCCTCATGATAATAACTTAGGAAATCATCGTGGAAAAGGAAGAAATTGAAATTTTATAAATCTTTGTCTTGTTGTATGGAAAAAATTGTCAGTAATACAGAAATTGCTTCAAATATGTGCAACATGAAATGTATATGAAGCAAAGTCTTCATTACCCACAATGTTTTCTAAACAACAAGATAAAGATTCATAAAATTTCAAAAACTTGTGATTGAAGTCTGCAATTGTTTTGAATTCAGACTAGTCTAAAATTTTGTCATCTTGGTTTGGTTTAAAGAAAAAAGTCTGTTATGTATATTGTAAAGGAAAAAGATTCAGTCTTGGTCATTCAGCATAATCTATTCAGTCTGATAAGGCAAATACAACTTATTTGCTTTTCTGAGATGGTCTCTTGTTGTTTGATGGCAGAAATGTTTATGTCTAATTGATCTCTGCTTTTTGTACCAGAATACATTTGAATAAAAAAGAAACAAAATTTAAATCTTAGTTAGTTCTTATTTAACCCATTCCAACTCAATCCCTCCTTTTTACGCCCCTCAAGAAAAAAACTTTGGAAAACATTGTGGAAAATGAAGAAATTGCTTGTATCAAGCAATTTCTTCATTGTCCACAATGTTTTCTATCCAAAAAGACGAAAAAAATCAAAGTTCCATCAACTTGAAATTGTCGTCTGCAGCTTCTTTCAATTTGGACCAGTCTAAAATTTTGCTGTGTTGGAATGGGTTAACTGGTCTACTAATAGCTGGAATTGAAAGATTTTGACACTTCGACTGATAAAAGGAAAACAGTTGTAACTGCCTAAAACCATACAGGCAGTTACAGCTATTTTGTGCTGACCCAGCGACTTGTACATACTCAGCGACTTGTACATACCCTAGGGGCTCTATTAACCTGAAAATTTATTAGAATTGTTGTTCTGATAAAATCTCGGACCTTTTCGAAATTGGGTAATTTGGGGTCTGAAACTAGGTCACCAGGTCAATTCTTAGAAAATCCTTGTAGACACTCTAGAGGCCTTATTCTAAGTCCTATCTACCTAAAATTGTCTTAATGCAATCGCCCATATGTTTGAAATGGGGATATTTGGGTCAAAAACTAGGTCACTAAGTCATTCCTTCAAAAACTAGGTCAGTTCTAAGAAAAACCTTGCTAGCACTCATGATACCTTATTTCTAGTCTAATCAACCTGAAAATTGGTCAGTATGTTTGCCTTGATATAAACTTGGACAAGTTCATAAGTGGGTCTGTTGGGTTGAAAAACTTAGTTGTTCGGTTAATTCTTAGAAAAACTTTGTAGACACTCTAGAGGCGATATTTTTTGTCCCATTGACCTGAAAAATGGTTAGAGTGTTTTCTTGATGAAATCTTGACAAGTTCAAAATTGGATCAAAAACTAAGTCACTAGGTCAATTCTTAGAAAAATCCTGTAAATAGTGTATAGGTCTTATTAGTCCCCTACCAGCGAGGCCGAAGGGGACTTTAGGTTTCAACTCCTTCCGTCAGTTTGTCAGTAAATCATTTTTCAAGACATTTTTTTTTCCAAACGCTGGCAGGTATTGAGCTGATTTTTGGTTTGTTAGTCTGCTTTAATGAGTTGCAGAAACACACTCGAGTTTAGTTTTGGTCAATTTATTTTTGAGGAAGATACAGATGCTGGACTTAAAAAATTACTGGGATATAACATTTTTCTAGGCTTTTTTTTTCTAAATGTTGTCAGGTATTGAGCTGATTTTTGGTTTGTTAGTCTGCATTAACTAGTTACAGAAACAAGCTCGAGATTGTTCCGGTCCATTGGTTTTTGAGAAAGATACGGATGTTGGACTTAAAAATTATTGTGAAATTACAGGTTTGTGGACTTTTTTTTCTAAACCCTGGAAGGTATTGAGCATAAAGGAGATTTACCTGTGGGGTTTTGATTTTTTTGAGATTTTTTTAAGAATTGCATCTAAAGCCAGATACAATAGTAAGACTTTTAAGGAGCTCCTTTACTACCAAGAATAAAGTTTGTCTAGAGTTATAAAATATACATGAGGACCATGATGAAATTCCATGGTTAGTTTAGGAGAAGAATATCTTTTTGTAATTGTGAACAGACTGACGCTGGATGATGACCAATCACAATAGCTCACCCAGAGCACTGTGTGCTCAGGTGAACTAATAAAGCTGGTAGGGGACTTGTTATTGCTATGCAATACATCAAAAAGCTTGTTTTAAGCTCACCTGAACACTAAGTGCTCTGGGTGAGCTATTGCGATCTTTTGCGATTTTTAAAAAATTCTTCCTCTCCAAAATTATCAGGTGTAGTGCTTTTGATATTTTGTATATATCATAAAGCATTGAGCCATCATACTCAGTGGAGCAATATAGGACAACCATGGTCCTGTTGTTCAGCTCAATCAAACTGAAAATTGGCCAGAATGTTTGTCTTAATAGTATATCAGGCCATTTCAAAATGGGGTTACTTGAGGTCAATGTTAGTCCTTAGGATAATTCTAAGAAAAACCTTGTAGACACTTTAGAGCCCCTCCTTACTTTTAAGACTCTTTCAGCCTTCAAATTTGTCAGAATTTTTGTTTTCAAAAATTCTTGGACAAGTTCAAAATTTGATTTTTGGGGGTAAAAGAACTAAGTCATAAGGTCGATTCTTAGAAACACATTTTAGACACTCTACTGGACTTATCTTTAGACAAATTAACCTGATTTTTGACAGAATGTTTGTGTTCATTAAATCTTTGAGAATCGGACCACATCAGGAAATAAAGTTTGAATTTAATTACTTGGTATCGAACACTAGATCAGTTCTTAGAAACACATTGTTTATAACCACATTTTTGCTTAAATAACCTTTAAGTGGTTCGAATAGTTTTACTTGACAGTAAACGCAGGTGAGCGATTTAGGGCCATTATGGCCCTCTTGTTTGTTCAAACATAGTTTCCCCTTAACAAAGGGGCTGAATGATGAAAGCAGAGAATGAATCAGACATGTTTAATCAGGGCAGGACACTGTAGCAGACATTAACTTTCAAGCATTTCAAATCCTTCAGTCTTTCATGCTGAATCGAATAATTATTTCTGTGTGGCAGGTTTGGAGGGCGTTCAGGGGGGGGGGGGGGGGGGGGGGTTGAACTCCCTTCTATAGCTTGATTATATCATTTTCATTGATAAATTCAATAAGAATTTGGTAACTATAGAAGACAGAAATCCTGAATCCACAATTGTTTTACCAATTGTGTTGTTATGATTTAGTATCAGAATTTGTAAAACATAAGTTCAAATCTTCAGTTTCTTGCAAGTTAAAGCCTCTTTTGGCAATGAATCATCTCAAATCGTCCACTCTTATGTACCGTGAAAAATTGTACATTGTAGACAACCTGAAGCCAGTCTTTAACATGATACACATATTGTTTTTTGATAAAGTTTTCTATATATTTCCATAACCTTTTACTAGACAAAATATTTGGACTGGTCCAACTGATCGCGATGTGCCAATAAAAAAAAACACAAAAAAAAACGATAGACCAATCAAAACATTCATTTTGACCGAAAGTGAACTTTAATCTCTGTCATTCATGTTATGCATTATTGATGGTCTGGCATCTGAAACTATGTAACTACAGCTTGAACAGCAAAATGCACAAATCTATATGTATCCTCTGTGACGACAGATTACAGTGATTGCTTATTTACTTGACTACTGAAAATCTAACAAAAGGGAAACATGTTTTATGTTTGTATTTTTATCTTTTATTTACAAATTTGGTTTTAGATATTCTGCAAGGAAGTTTTTGTTTGAAAATCACTCTCCTCAAAGAAAAAAAACACTACTTTTCATTTTAAACCCACTCTCACACAACATTTTGAATACAGTAGTAGTCCAAATTCAAAGAAGTTGCAGACGACATTTTTTATTTGGTGAATGTTCTTTTGGGGTAGAAAACACAGTGGATAATGAAGAAATTGCTTGCTACAAGCAATTTCTTTGTTTTCCACAATGTTTTCCAAAGCTTTTCTCTTGAGGGGCGTAAAAAGGATGGAGGGGGGGAAGGGTTAAAACATTATTCTCAATATCTTCTGATATGTCAAAGCATATAATCAGTAATGGGTAAAAACAGAATTAAACAATAAAAGGACCAATGATTTCGTAACGTTACCGAGAATCTTATGTTACTGAAAAGTATCATTTGCTCAACCCGAGGTTACGGTGTAAAAAGGGGGTGTAAGTAATCTTCACGAAATTGTACTTTACATGCAATAAAAAGTTGACATTCCAAACTGCCGTTTACAGTTTTCAACATTACCTCTTTCTTTTACTTTCTTTGTGTAAAATAGTGTGGTAACTGAAATACTTGTCAATTTCATAACCTTTCAAATATAATTGTGGTAAATTCTCGCGTAAACAGCTTGCAGAACGTTTGTTTTTTCGACTTCTCAAATGGCACTGGCAACCAAACCCTTTGGCAATGGTCACACTAAAACAAGCCCTACAGAGATTTATAGCCCTACAAAAGCCCTATGGAAATTGTACACGCCCTACGAGTATAGGAGCTATAATAAAGAAAACTCAAATAATACTGACTTCTACTGATTTAACAACCCCGCATTAAACAATACAGGAACTTAACCCTTCCGGTACAAACCAGGGATTTTAAGTTGCTATTGTACTTGAGAAAACATTGAGGGAAAAGATTGAGGAAAAAGAGGAAATAGCTAGTGACAAGCTATTTCACCATTTTCCACAATAATTTCTACCATATAGGATCATTTCATTGCAAATTGCATACAATTTTCATTGTCATCAGCAACCTCTTTCGATTTGGACTAGTTTTGAAACAATTGAAAGGGGTTTACATTTGAAAAAAAATGTGAGAAAAGGGGAAATTTTATGTAACAAATAATTTCTACCTTTCTCACATTGTCTACATTATCAGACACTTGAAATTTGAACAAGCTTTGAATTATCTTCCGCAAGGCAACATCTTTGCAATTTTGTTGTTTGGTAACTAAATCTCCCATCCTATAGGCTTCTATCCTTTGTTAAATTGAGTTGCCTCCCTTGTCTTTAAAATTCCGACTCGAATTATCATTTATAACCTGAAGATAAATCTGAAAAATTTTGATATAATAAACCGATCCCTTTTCTAACTACGGGGATAAGTATTTTAATAGAAATTTTACTGTAGATTTGAGGGGTATCTCATTAAAGGGTCGTCGGTTTCCTCAAGTTACTTCCGGTCAGGTTTCGGCAATTGTAAACATCAAAATCATCATAAATAAGATAAATTCACAAAAAGTATTTTGACATAGAAAATGTTAATTTCAATCATATTAACCAAAAATTATACACCATTAATGGATCGCTCTTATACTCGTAGGGCGTGTACAAATTCCATAGGGCGTCAGTAGGGCTATAAATAGCTGTAGGGCTTGTTTTAGTATGACCCCTTTGGCAAAGGGACTTCATCTTGTGAAGATGAAGGGCTTTGTCAAAATTGAATCTTTATAGACTATACTATATGGGTAAATAATTAAATTGGATTGAACTTTACAAAAAGTATGAAGACACATCGTATGACTGAAATCGCCGTTCTGACATCAACTTCGGCGGTTTTATGACGAACAATGCATAAATGAAAAGTAAATGTATATAATCAACTCGGAAAGAGCAACGGTGGTATCAATGATGAATTATAGACGAGCAAATCGATTTAATTTCCTTCAGTCAGATAAAAATGTGCACCTTGACCCCTTAACCTTTTTCTTTAATTCTGTGGACATGTACAGTGTCGCTGTTTAGCAGTTTCTGTCAAATTGATCTTCAGCCAAACACATGTCTTTCTTCACCTGCATCAAAAATTTGGTGTAACTGTGACTTTGTACCTTTTTAAAAATCTTTATAATATTAAATTGTTTGTCTTCATGTATTGAAATAGGCAATATGTAACTGTAATTCATTATTAAATAGATATTCTAATTTTTTAAGCAAGTCAGGTGAAATAGGTTGATGCTAGATTGGAAAGCAATATTTGTCCCTTTAAGTTGAGTGCAACACCATATATAGTTTTCTTGACCAATGAAAGTACCACAGATTTGCCAGACAATGCAGTTATTCTTTTAAGATACATATTACTGTTGCTGATTTTTTTTTAATTTTCGTGAAGGTTATTCATTTACCTTTACATTTATGCATGATTCAACACAAAATTTCTGATATTGACGTCAGAAAGAAGACTTTGTTTGTACCAGGTACTTTCATACTTTTTGTCAAGTTCAATACCTTGTTTATACTAGTCTTGTGTATCTAGTATAAAAAAGTTCAATTGTGACAAGTCTCTGTGTATGATCATAGTTGTAAGAAAAAAAGATTCACCAAGAAATAATATCTTTTATGTAACTTATTCACTGAGTTGCTGATAAAAGTGAAGTAAAAGTCACCTGGAAAATTTCGGAAGTTGCCTGGTTATGATGAACTGGGAAATCATAGCCTTCTTTGGCAAGGGCCAACAGATTATCAGAAAGAGGGCTACGATATTGCAGCTAAGTTATGATAAGCATTAATTGTATCTAGCCCAGAGGCTATCAAATTAGGGGACAGTTAATCATTTATAAAACAGCTCATTGGAAGCCCTGTGATCGTAAATTAAGCGTGTATTGATTGGCAACATGCTCGCTTCATTTGCACCTTTCTCTGATTGGATGGTCTTAAGCCCTTTTAAAGTGTCAGCATTATAATAATTTTTTTATATCAAATCCTTTCCATTCTGAAGATTCAATTACTTTTGTGTCACAAAATGTTTTTATCATTCTGCGAAATTTGTTGAATACTCTTGGGCAGTGACAATAATGGCGGATATTTACAAACGCTATGTCATTTTCCAGAGTTCAAAATTCATGGATAAAAAGATAAAATCTTCGTGGTGAAAACTGATTTTCTCTGGAAAACTCGAAAGTAAACAATTATACCTGAGAAAATTTTTCTCTGGTCCAAATTCCAAAAAATTCCAGACAACAATTTCATGTTGATGGAATTTAAAAATCTTTGTCTTCTCAGGCAGAAAACATTGTGGATGATAAAGAAATAGCTCGAAAAAAATTATGAAAAAATCATATGATCTATAGCCCAATTACAAACCGAAATTAAGTTTTCTTGGCCAATCACTTAATTCAAAAGGTTGATGAAACTAGTTTATATCGGAAATGTGTCTCTCAAATGTAAATCATCATTTGTTATTTGTTGACTTTTGTCCCAGATGACAAAACTTTAGACCGGGCCAAATTGAAAGATGATGCAGGCCACATATTTTATTAGATGAAATTTTGTATTTTCTTTGCTTTGAGGTAGAAAACATTGTGGATAATGAAGAAATTGCTTGTAACATGCAATTTCTTCATTTTCCACAAAGCTTTCCAAAGCTTTTTTCTTTGGGTCGTCAAAAAGTGTTATTGTGTGGGAATGGGTTTTAAAGAGGTGATCACACATGTATTATACATGTAGTATACATGTACAGGTAGATGATACTGTTTAGTGCATAATTTCAGAATAAAAATGGATAGTGTACTAACAGAGATATCAGAAAATACAAAACTTGCCCGAGAAAGTGCGTTGTTCGGAAATTATGACACATCTCAGGTGTATTACCAAGGTGTTCTTCAACAGATACAGAAAATGTTAGTCACAATGAAGGACACTAATAAAAGGTCAAGATGGCAACAGGTATGCTTATAACCCTTATAAAGAACAAAATTTTGGACTAATCCAAATTGATAGAAGTTGAAGAAAACTATTTATAGTTAATGAAATCTTAGATCTTATGGTCTTTTAAAGTTGAAAACATTGTGGGTAATGAAGAAATTGATTGTAGCAAGCAATTTCTTCATTGTCCACAATGTTTTCAAATGTTTTTTTGTTCAAAAAGAGATATCATAGATCAAATAATTTTGTTTATTACAACATGACAGATTGGTTTGCACAAATTTTGCAACAACTCTGTCCCTGTTTTCCTGTCTTGAATCTACAGCAAATTTAGAATCATACAATAGATATCTTATCAGAAATTTAAAATAGAGCTTAACAAAAATTTATAACAGAGAACTTTGAAAATGTTTTGGCCCATTCTCACACAAGGCCTCCTTTTCACATCCCTTGTGTAAAAGGCTTTTGAAATTATTGTGGGAAATGAAGAAATTGCTTGTGTCAAGCAATTACTTCATTATCAAAAATGTTTTCTAGCCCGAAAGACGAACAAATTTAAAATTTTATCTACTTGAAATTGTTGTCTGCAATTTCTTTCAATTTGGGCAAGTCTAAAATTTATCATGTGAGAATGGATTAATTCATGTGATTCTAATAATGCCACCTTTACTCAACCCATTACCATCCAGCAAAATTCTAGACTAATTCTAATTGAAAGAAGTTACAGATGACAATTTCAAGATGATGAAATTGTTAACATCTTTGTTTTTATTGGTAGAAAGTATTGAAGAAATGAAGAAATTGCTTGCTCAAAGCAATTTCTTCATTTTCTACAATGTTTTCCAAATTTTTTCCTGAGATGCGCCAAAAAGGATTTTCCTTGAAAGTGAATTTTGTGTCCAGTTTGAAACACAGACTTTAAAAAGAGATAACAGAATGGTATGAAGAGAAAGGTCTCACTTTGAAAATATAGCAGATAGAGTAAAGAAACTTTTCAGAATAAGCACTTTCTCCCACAATGTTTGCTCTCTGATTATCACACAATCACACCCTTTTTTGTAACCCTTTTTTCACAAAAATTAAAGTATTGTTGAAAATGAAGAAAGTAACAAGCAATTTCTCCATTTCCTACAATATTTTCTAGTAAGAGAGATCAATGTTTTAGAATCTCATCAGCACAAAATTGGCGTTTGCAACATCTACAATTTTGGACCAGTCTAGAATTTAGTTGACTGAATTTAGTTCATGATATATCTAGCTCCAGGATTCAACCATGGTTTTATGGTTGTACGGTTTAATTTTGAGTAGGATATTCAGATCTGATAAGCTTGAAAACAGAAATTGCAACTTATATTTACCCAAAACACATAACAATTACAATATTTAAAACTTATTCAAACTGGAAGAAGTTACTGCCAATAAGTTGACTTATGGAATTTTGAAACTTTTTTTTGTCTTTTTTCTATTGAAAAAATTGTGGTTAAGAAGAAATTGCTTGTGAGAAGCAATTTCTTCTTTATCCACATTGTTTTTCTAGTAATTTGATTTAAAGAGCAAAAATGTAGGATCGGTTTTATGTTTATACTTATTAGGTACGAACTGAAATCAACACAGAATATGAACATGTCAAAGACATATGTAACACTCTAGCAAGTTTCAAGTCTGACTCAAGGTCTGCCTACTCTCATCATGACTATGGTTCCCGGTATGATGATTATAACCACATGAAACATGAGGAACCAACCAGGGACCCAGATGTCTGGCCCCCACCCACTCCAAACCCTGTTGAACAGAGGTGAGATAGATCTTTACTATTTGTAGTATCACTGGCCAAAGGCCAAGAGACTATGTAAGATAAGAAAACTAAAGAGAACATTTACCTTGTACAACTTTTCCATTTACACTATTTATATACTTTCCAAAATGCATTTTGTAAGGCTTGCTAAAGCTCAGAATTGTGTTCTGATGATATAAATGTTTTAGTTGTAGATTTCAAACCAAATAGAAGCATTTTGGTGTTACTGGTCATGTTATTTCTTTTTTGCGAGTTTCGTTGTTTCAACTCAATTTATGCTTAACTAGTCCCAATATTATTCTGTTAAATTCATCCATTAATACAAAATAGAATTTAAGAGTTGTCAAAGTTTAAGGAAAAAATTCTTTAAAATGTTTGAAGTTGAAAGAGATAAAAAGAGTCATAGATTAGAAACTGTTGTGGGGAAAAACTCATCTCTACTATCCCTACATTGATAACTAAAATTAATGATTTTGAGTCATAACAATCTTTTGTTTTGGAATAGGTTAACCCATAACCAAATGAATTTTAGACACTTGAAATTGAAATGAGTTGCAGACGACAATTGAAAGCAATGAAATTTTATTTCTTTCTTACCCTTTGGGTAGAAAATATTGTGAAAAGCAAATTTTGTAATTATCCACCATGTAATCCAAAGCTTTTTATCTAAGGGGTGTCTAAAAGTGTCTTTGAATGGGAATGGTTTAATGATGGTGTGATAATGTTTTCACTTACCGAATATATACATGGTCCTATTGATAGAGCGTTGAAACCCATCCCCACACAGTGAAGACTTTGAACTCCCCTCAAGAAAAACGATTGGGAAAAACTTGTATAAAATGAAAGAATTGCTTGTAACAAGCAATTTCTTGATTTTACACAATGTTTTCTATCCAGAAAATTGAAAAAATCTAGAATTTCATGTATACTTCAAATTGTCTTTTTCATAACTGTCTAATATGAATCCAAGTTACTCCCCCTAGCTCAACTTCAGTAAAGAATTGAAGGCTGTTTTTACAGACCTCAATTCTTTTCTGAACTTGAGCCCTAGAAGTTCAAAGCTTTATAATACTTTGTATAACTATTACTATGCTATTACTTCAATATCACTTTTTTTAAAGAAAATGTCAAAAGCTATTAAGAACAGTCATTATTTATACTTTGGACCCTTATTGTGTAAGCATATTCTCTTTGTCACTAGCTGTGTAGTCCCTGGGATTCCACTTTCTTGATGTCAGGTTATAAATTTTTGGTCACTAGATTCCATTATCTTTATAGCAATTCCTTGATTTTCATTTTGTTTCAGACCCTCACCAAACATAAGAGGTGGAGTCAATAGAGCAGCCCCTAAAAAGTCAGAGCCACCTAGCCGCTATAATCGTGGGAGTAGACCCAGTGGGAATACACCTGATGACAGACGGGGAAGAAATGCCCCTAGAGCCCAGGACAGGGGGAGGGGAGATGGACGAGATAAGGGCAAGAAAAAGGTGGGTATATTGAGGGACAAAATGTTTGGACATATAGTGAATTTTAGCCATATAGCTTATTTAAATTCAGCATCTATTAAATGTCCATTTGTATTAAGCAACTATGACAAAATGATCCCTTTCAGAAACACAAAGACAGGTTTGGAATCCCCATGCTCAAATGTCTGATATGGACTTTTTAGCTCACCAGAGCACAAGTGCTGAAGGTGAGCTATTGTGATAAGGAAATGTCCGGCATCTGTCTGTCCTTCTGTCAATCCGTACATAATTACTAAAAAATCTTTTCCTCCTAAACCATAAGGCCTAGAGCTTAGATATTTGGTACGTATCTTCACCTATTGAACCTCACCAAAATACTTCAAATAATTACTGCACTCAGAGAATTAGCCCTTTTCTGTGCGATCCCTGATTTAACAAGGGAAATCTGAAAATCTTCTCAAATACTATAAGACCTAGAGCTTTGATATTTGGTATGTAACATCACCTATTGACTTTCTACAAAAATACTTAAAAGAATTACAGTATTCTGAATATTAGCCCTTTTCTGTGTGATCCCTGATTTTACAAAGGAATAAAGAAGGAAACCTTTGAAAATCATCTTTTCCAAACCATGATTGAATGGGGTTTAATGCCGCTTTAAACAGTATTTCAGTCATATCGTGGCGGATTCTCCCAAACCATAAGGCCTAGAGCTTTGATATATGGTATGTATCATCACCTATTGACCCTCTACCAAAATACTTTTAAGAATTACCTTTTTCTGAAAGTTAGCCCTTTTCTGTGCAATCCATGATTTTACAAAGGAATGAATAAGGAAATCTTTGAAAAGCTTCTTCTCCCAAACCATAACGCCAATAGAGCTTTGATATTTGGTATGTAACATCACCTATTGACTTTCTACAAAAATACTTCAAAGAATTACGGTATTCTGAATATTAGCCCTTTTCTGTGTGATCCCTGATTTTACAAAGGAATAAAGAAGGAAACCTTTGAAAATCATCTTCTTCCAAACCATGATTGAATGGAGTTTAATGCGGCCTTAAACAGTATTTCAGTCATATCGTGGCGGATTCTCCCAAACCATAAGGCCTAGAGCTTTGATATATGGTATGTATCATCACCTATTGACCCTCTACCAAAATACTTTAAAGAATTACCTTTTTCTGAAAGTTAGCCCTTTTCTGTGCAATCCATGATTTTACAAAGGAATGAATAAGGAAATCTTTTGAAAAGCTTCTTCTCCCAAACCATAACGCCAATAGAGCTTTGATATTTGGTATGTAACATCACCTATTGACTTTCTACCAAAATACTTCAAAGAATTACGGTATTCTGAATATTAGCCCTTTTCTGTGTGATCCCTGATTTTACAAAGGAGTAAAGATGGAAACCTTTGAAAATCATCTTCTTCCAAACCATGATTGAATGGGGTTTAATGCCGCCTTAAACAGTATTTCAGTCATATCGTGGCGGATTCTCCCAAACCATAAGGCCTAGAGCTTTGATATATGGTATGTATCATCACCTATTGACCCTCTACCAAAATACTTTAAAGAATTACCTTTTTCTGAAAGTTAGCCCTTTTCTGTGCAATCCATGATTTTACAAAGGAATGAATAAGGAAATCTTTAAAAAGCTTCCTCTCCCAAACCATAACGCCAATAGAGCTTTGATATTTGGTATGTAACATCACCTATTGACTTTCTACCAAAATACTTCAAAGAATTACGGTATTCTGAATATTAGCCTTTTTCTGTGTGATCCTTGATTTTACAAAGGAATAAAGAAGGAAATCTTTGAAAATATTCTCCTCATAAACCTTTAGGCCTAGAGCTTTGATATTTGGTATGTATTGATGTCTATCAACCCTCTAACAAAAATCTTCAAAGAATTACTGTATTCAAGAAATTATAGCCGTATGGTGGGGTCATCAATATACCTAGGATTAAATGAAAAAATCCTTAAACATCTTCTCTAAAAATTAGACAGAGGGCTGTTTTATTTTGAATATATCATAAGGCCATGAACCATCATACTCAGGGGAGCCATTTAGGACCATCATGGTCCTCTTGTTTACTTGCCTACAAGTAGATATTTCAAGGCCAGGATAAATCTTTGAATGGTACAATATAGATCTCAAATATATCTCATTATATATAAAGGAAATCATCATTATGTTTATATTGAATGGAAGAAAATATTTTGGTTCCAGCATTTTCTTCATTAACAAATTTTTTCATCAAAATTTATCTCTTCACTTAATTGCAGACAAGAAGAAAATTGTGCCTTGCATGCCAGTGGACAAGTGGAGAAAATCTTGCACACCACTGAAACATTAAATGCAAGGCAAATAAAATGAATAAATTTTACTGTACTAACTTGCAGGATGAGGGAGATGAGAAGAAGTTTGATCCAACTGGTTATGACAAAGATTTGGTGGAAAATCTTGAGAGAGATATTGTACAGAGAAATCCTAATATTCATTGGTATGCAAAGAAGTGATTGTTTCTTACAAATGATATATCACTTTTGTTATGCTGAATAAAATCCTCTACAGAAATGCACTAAAATCAAAGGGTTGCTAGTACTAGATACAATTATTGCAGGTTCATAAATATTTAAAAAAAATATCTTATAAATAAATCTGGCTTAAAGGGGACAAGTAGGAGGTGAAGAATAAGATCAGACTGCACATATGTGCAGGCTGATCTTTGTCTCTACCTCCTGCCAAAAAAGGAATATTCCTGGTTCAGCATGACAAGGGCTAATAAGTAGGATCTTTGTTACTTAATCTTGTTCAAAACACTACTAAGTTGATCTCATTCTATATAAACATAATAAAGCAGCAAAATGGCATGTTATTTTAATTTTTTATCTTACAAAAATTAAAAAGAACATGTCATTTTCCTCCTTTTATAATTGTATACACTATAATTACTGTCTACGGTTCCTAAGCTTCTTGCAAAAAATGTTTAACTTTCTGCCCCAATCTCCTCCTTGGGCTTTGCTGTTGTTGTATTTACATACAGTTACATAAAAGTCAATTTTGATAAAGATTTCCTATTGCAAAACACAAATTCATTTGTCATCCACTCCTTGATTAAAATGTTAAAGAAAATTCCTTTATCTGACTGTGGCCTATAGCACTATAAAACAGACCAAATTCACAAAGCGCATATATATATATATAAAAAGAGTTTGGATTCAGCACAGGTTAATCTGAGTTGGTATTTCTTTACCCATTCCAATACAATCCCGCTTTTCGATGCCTCTTAAGAAAAAAGCTTTGGAAAACATCGAGGCCAATGAAGAAATTGCTTGTAACAAGCATTTTCTTCAATGTCTATAATGTTTTCTACTCCAAGAGACAACAAATTTTAAAATTTTATTACCCTAAAATTGTCATCTGAACCTTCTTTCAATTTGGTCATGTCTAAAATCATGACCTGCAGAAATGGGTTAAGATAGTAAATAGAAAGGTAGAAAGTTCATTCTCCATTCAGTTTGACATAGTTCAATACTATTTACTTGTTTGAGATGGTCTCTTTTTGAATGATAGATTGCATTTCATTTATTACAGGGAGGACATAGCTGATCTTGTTGAAGCTAAAAAATTACTTCAGGAAGCTGTGGTCTTACCTTTGATTATTCCCGACTTCTTTAAAGGCATAAGACGGCCATGGAAGGTAAAAATATTCAAATTAAAGAAATTGCTGTAAAGTATTGGTATTTAACCCATTCCCACTCAGTGATGCTTTTAGACACCCCCAAGAAAAAAGCTTTTTGAAAATGTTGTGAAAAATGAAGAAATTGCTTGTTAAAAGCAATTTCTTCATTTTCCACAATTTTTTCTACCCAGAAAGTTGAAAAATTCAGGAAATTCATAAACCTTGGATTGTTGTCTGCAACTTCTTTCAGTTTGGACCAGTCAAATATTTGTCATTTGGTAATGGGTTAACCCTTTCCTGTTTTTCAAAATTTTAGACTTGTCCAATTCCAAAGAAGTTGCAGATGACAATTAAAGGTGAGTGCAATTCCAAAAGTAACCAATCTACAGGGTAAAAAATATTGTGGGAAAAGAATAAATTGCTTGTTACAAGCAATTTCTTCTTTTCCCACAATGTTTTCTCAAGAATAAAAGCACAGGGACGTAAAAACCAGTGATTGTACAGGAAAGGGTTAATACATGTTGGGCTTGTCCCATGAACATTTAAATAAAATGAGGGAGTCAATACTGACATGATTCTTTTGGCCCAAAACCTGTACATTTTAGGGAGGACAAACAGGGCCTCCTAAGCTGCATGTCATTCAGACCTTTCCTATTAATCCATTACCACACAACAAAAACTTAGATTGGCTCAAATTATATGAATTTGCAGATGACAATTTCAAGTGTCTTTAATTCAATAAACCTTTGATTTTAAGGTTAGAAAACAATGTGGACAATGAAGAAGTTTCTTGTTCCAAACATTTCTTTCATTGTCTGGAATGTTTCTCGTAATATTTTTCTTGAGGGTAGTGAAAAAGCAGGATTGTCTGGGAATGGGTGATTGAGATCAGTTTTGAACAATTCAAATTTCCGAAAATAATCAACCCTATTCTAAACAGTTTTTCATTACCCCAAAGATATATAAGGGAAAACTTGGGTAAAGAAGAAATTTCTTGTAACAAGCACCTTTTTTTCCACTTTGTTTTCCTATTCGATATTTCGCAATGCATCTATAGCAAAACATAAATTTAACCTATTACCAGACAGCAAAATTTTAGACTGGTCCAAATATAAAAGGATCTGCTGACGACAATTTAAAGTTTATGACATTTTGGATTTTTTGAACTCTCTGGGGTGTTAAACATTGTGTGAAATGAAGAATAAGCAATTTCTTCATTTTACACAATTGCATTTCTTGAGGGGCGTCAAAAAGCATCACTGTGTGGGAATTGGTTCAACCATATTTAAACCTAAAGCCAGGAATAGCATGCAAAAGTGGTTATCACAAGGGGATAAATAACTTGGAATATACAGTGTCTCCCCCTTTTTCTGCTTTATCTTCAGTGTTGTAATTGGTTACTTGCTGTAACTTGCCACAATAAATTCCTATAATGTCTAGATGTGTATGAGACAAAAAGTTTTTATACCTCAAGTTGCTCTGGAAATATCTGCCCTTGACTTAGGAAAATAGTTTAAATATACAGTGTTTTTACTGTACCACTTTGCAAAGCTCAAGACAAAAACCTTTAAAGGTTGTACAGGAAGACAAAAAGATCAGAGGGACCTATTTTGTTTGTATTAAGATGGACAAATGAAAATTGAATAGAACAAAGATAATTTCAAAAGCATTGAGCGGATTGAGAAAAGGCAGCATTGTGAAGGCATTATGAATTTTCTGTTGAAGTGATAGACACTGATTATTGTAGGGTGTTTGTATGGTTGGGCCACCGGGCACAGGAAAGACCATGTTGGCTAAAGCTGTAGCCACAGAATGTGGCACAACATTCTTCAATGTATCGTCTTCCAGTCTAACTTCAAAGTATCGTGGCGAATCAGAAAAACTTGTCCGTCTACTATTTGAAATGGTAAGATGAATATGGCCAATCCTAGGTGATATGCCAGCAACAACAGCTATGCAATGCAATGCACCCTAACCTTTTGTTTGTATGCTGGAAGTTGTTTGGGGGTTTAAGTTATAACATTCACTTCATACCTTATTCCTGAGGATGTAATGGCACGTCTAAATTGATGCTTTCGTCAAAATACAGCCTTTTATCTAAATTTACACTTTTATGTTAACCTTTAACCTGATTACAAATGTTGACTTACTCACACTCAAAATGAATTGAAGATGATATGTCGACTTGATTTTTTTAACACCTCTGTCTTTCTCTTAAGAAAACAATGTGGAAAATGCAAAAATTGCTTCTACAAGAAATTTCTTCATTTTTAACATTGATTTCCAAAATTATTTCCGCCAGAGTTGTTAAAGAGCAGAGTTATTTGAGTGAGATTTCGAAGGTTTTAGTATTTTGCTTAGTTTTGATCTGTTTGAAGTTTTTCTGTACTAGAATCATCTTGAACAAGGTATAAGTGATCATGAATATGTGACCCATTTAGCACAAAGGGAACTACAAAAGGAGTTTTAAAATATCAAACTAGCCCATTTAACCCTTGTTTGCTGAATGAATTATAATCTTCAGAATTGTATTAAAATCAAAGGGCTGAATTAATTTCCTGAATATCCTAGAAATGTAAAAAGCTAAACCCTTCAAGCCAATGCCTTTGATTTATTTTGGCCAAGGTCAAACTTTTGACAACACCTAGGTATCCCTTTTTGCATAATGGGTCAAATATGTTTATGCATAAATACTCAAGTTGCAGTCCTTTGTTTGTCTTGTCTCTCACTAGGGGGTGCTGATGGTTGGTCCCCCGGGAACTGGAAAGACTCTTTTAGCAAAAGCTGTGGCGACTGAATGTGGGACTACCTTCTTTAATATCTCATCAGCAGCTCTTACCTCTAAATGGCACGGAGAGTCTGAAAAATTAGTTCGATTACTGTTTGAAATGGTAGGTGCAGTCTTAAACAAAGTATTAAAGAATCTTGTTTGTATTTGTTGTTATTATTACTGTACAAAAAAGTATGAATGCATCTGCTAAACACCTTTTAAGGAAGGGAAAGAAGAAAGAGAAGCAACAAGGATATAAGCCACATAATTATTTTACTAATGCTTTAAAGCAGTAACAGGCTTCTTCAATTCCTTTTTAGCTTGGCTGTTTTCATAGAAAGATGTGAGGTTTTGCTATGGCCAGGTAGTCATCAGCATCTGTGTCATCCAAAAACTTTTACATTTAAGAGATGAAGGGAATATTTTTTGTTTTCATAGAGGTATGAACCAAAAAAACTAATCACACTGTATGAATACGCGAAGCGGATTCATACATTGTGTGATTAGGTTTTTCGGTTCATACCTCCATGAAAACAAAAATTATTCCCTTCATCTCATATAATTAATAGCATGAAGCGAACAAAGCAAAACTTTACAAATTTTGATACTTTTTTGTATTGCACTTTTTTGTGCAGAAGCATACAAAATTGGTGCGTGCTCAAAATTTTGTTCCTGGAGGTATGAATAAATTTTTTCGACCAATCAGAACGCTCGTTTCTGATAGACGAAACTAAAGATTAAATTATTTTGTAATATCTCTGGTATTAATGAACACATTTACTTGAAAATAGGTGTATATGTTCACTATCAAAAGAGTAATCTTTACCAACAAGGGGATAACTTTTAATGTAATCTATGGAAAAAATGATGCCATGTTTTTATTCAAAAATTTTACCTACTATTAAACACTTGAACATCTGAGTGATGGCATCCACTTGCAGTGCTCTTGTTAACTAATTGTAAGCTAGCAAACTTAATGAATTTCATCTATATTTATCATACTCACAGTAGTCTTGGGTGTAAATCTATGCTTTCCAACTATGCATTTCTTTTTAATTTTTATAGATCTGCTGTTATTTATAGTTAATTCATTACCAGATAACACATTTTCAGACTGGTCCAAATTGCTGTTAATAAACAAATTGTAAACTAATAAGCTTATTATGTGAAATGAGATAAGCTAAAGGCAAGAAGCTTATAGTCTTTGCTTTGTATCCATTGTGCATTAATTTTGTCCATCTGTAAGATTTTTCTACTCAGAAATTATTGACTTGATTTCAACAAAATTTTATAGAGATTAATCTTGTGTGCCTCTTTATCAGATTCTTTGAAGAAATTTTGATTGGATGATAAACATGGCTTTTATTTGTAGGCCTAACCAAATCTCATAGGATTGATCCTTTGGTTTTCCTTTAGTTAGGTTCCTTAACCCATTCCCATACAATGACGCTTTTTTACGCTCCTCAAAAAAAAAACAATTGAGAAAACGTGTAAAATAAAGAAATTGCTTGAACCAAGCAATTTCTTCATTTTCCACAATTTTTTCTACCCAGAAAATTGAAAAAATCTAAATTTCACTAACTTTAAATTATCATCTGCAACTCCTTTCAATTTGGACCGGTCTGAAATTTTGTCGATTGGTAATGGATTAAAACTGAAGATATAATGCCACATTTGAAGACTATGTTTATTTGTTCATGTTAAATTGTTGAAAGTGTTACTAGGACTTATAAGATATTTTGACAGATTAACATCATAGCTTTAGTGAGTTGGGCTTACTTATTTACCCATTACCACTCAGCATTATCTTAGACTGGTCAAAATTCAAAGAAGTTGAAGACGACAGTTTTTAGTTGATGAAATTTCATAAATCTTTGTCTTTTTAGGTAGAAAACCTTATGGATAACAAAGAAATTGCTTGTAACACAAAGCTTTCCAAAGTTTTTCTCTTGAGGGGCGTCAAAAACCGATAGTGTTAAATCGTATGCAGTGAAAATTTTCTTCTCAAAAGTATTATTTGGATTCAAGCAAATTTTACATGAATGCTCTTTGATTTCCTAAGCCTTATCTTCAGATGGTCATGAAGAATTTTGTAGAAGTGAATGTCTTCCATATCACATATTTATATTTATGAATGGAATTTTAGGAGTTTATGGCTATTTTGTGATATCAGTATTACAAACTTGATACATTTATAATATCAAAAAGCATCTGGCTTCTATGGTCTTGCTGGTATAGTTTCCAAAATATCTATCTAGAAATATAATGTAATTTTAGTTTAGTCTATAAAGATTCAAGCGATTTGATTGGCATATTTCCAAGTGTACATACAATGTGATTAATTTTTTGGGTTAATACCTCAAAGAAAACAAAAAAGTTTTCTCTTCATTTTCAGCTCTATTGTCAGTCAAGTTGTCTGACCATCTGTTAACTTTTCCTTTTTAACCCTCAAGAGTCCACAGTTTTCATCAGATTCTCTTCAAACTTTCACAGAATGATTGTACCATCATAAGAATACTTCCTTTCGAAATTGCGTCCAATCCTCAAAGAAACAGGGGTAAAGGGGCCTAATAGGAAATTTTTTGTACCATTTTAGATTTGTTCCTTTCGAAAATTGGTCTGTTTGGTCAAGTATCACATGAAAAGGGGCCTTATGAAAATTTAATTAAAAATCCTAGTTAACACTCAGAGTCCAGAGTACTGTAAATTGGGTTTTATTAATGGGCTTTTTATTTTCGCTAATATTCTCAAGTCAACGTGCTCGCGAATTCAAGAATCTTGCTTAAATTGGATTGTTTTGTAAAAAAAATACGGAGAAGTCCGAAGTAAGCTGCCGACCGACAAAGATAAAATAATTTACCCATTTCGACGTCATCCAACTTTCCTATTCATTCATATGGGGATTATCACCTTCTCGGTGTAAAAATTGAATAAATCAGTTTAGGGAACAGGACTAATCTTTAACAGGTGGCAAAATTTTATAACCTGCCAAATTAGTCCACTTAGTCTATTAATAACGTTTACAAGCATAACAATGGAAAGCAGACGAGGTGATAAGTATCTAGGCGACAACAATTAGACAACAAAGAACTTAAATGTTGTTACTGACTTTTTATTGCATAGGCTCTCAGAACCTTTTAAGAAATTGAAAGCAGATGATGCGAAATATATCAATTAAAATAAAAAAATTGTACATGTTTTGTTACGGGATATAATTATTTCATCTTATGACAGTTTGGTAAACATAGTACATGGTATAGATAATTTGATGGGTTAGTGCTTACGGCTTGAAATAGCTTTTTGGTAACGGATTTTTAGCTCTTTTCATAAATATTTTTTTCTTAAATTTAAATGCATACTTTGCGATCGTACAACGATTTCATGAAATTGTCATACTATGCGAATAGAGTGTAGGTAATCAATCTCGATTCAGGCTGTAATTGTATATGAAATCTTTTCTTCGCCGGTGTATTTCCGGGGATACTTACGGAAATTACCGAAGTACCATACGGCCTCTAGCAAATTCATGAACTTGCTAATAAGTCTTTGGGTCCTTCTGACATGAAAATAAGACGACGCGAAAATTACCCGATTTACAGTATTCAACAAATTCTCTTCAAACTTTCATAGAAGGATTGTACCATCATAAGGATTGTAACTTTCTAAAGTAGGTCTGATCTGTCAAATATCACGAGAATTGCACCTTTTAAAAATTCAATCAAGAAATCCTTGTTAACACAACGCCTCCAGATTTCATGAGATTCACTTCAAACTTTCAAGAAATGATTGTACCATCAAAATGAAACAGGGGCAAAGGGGCTTAAGGGAATTTTTTTGTACCATTATAAGGATTGTTCCTTTTGAAATAAGGTCTGATCTGTGGAGAAACACAGGTAAATCAAGTGAAAAAATCTTAGTTAATACAAAAAAGTCCACAGATTTCATTAGATTGTCTTCATACTCTCATGTAACAATTGTATATTTGTAGGGATAGTTCCTATCAAACTTGGGTCTGCCGCCGCCATAGCGCAGTCGGTAGAGCATCAGACTCCTAATCTTCAATAATGGGAGGTCATGGGTTCAATCCCCGGTGGCGACACCTATTCTTCCGACATTTGTCTCTCACAAATGGGTGGATAATCGTAAACCTAATTGGGATAGCAGCTGGAGGCTAGAAAAGGATGTAGTGGTAGTACTAGTGTGAGAAATACCAGGAACCTATTGTTAGGTGCTCCAGCCGCCACGATATGACTGAAATACTGGTTAAAGCGGCCTTAAACCCCATTCAATCAATCAATCGAAATTGGGTCTGATCCATCAAGAACCATGGGAAAAGGGACTGTATGAAAATTTAATAAAAAAATCTTCACTAACACAATAAAGCCCTTTCTTCAAAGATGCATGGAATAATTGTGGCTTTGGAAACACAGGAAAAGGGGCCTTCTAGATTATCATTTAAATCATTCTTGTTTTATATGATGAATTTCATAATTATTATCAGATTGTCTTTAAAATTTCACAGGATGATTGTAGGGTCATCAGGAAGGTTCCTTTTAGAAATGAAGTGGATCCATCAGAAAACACAGAAAAAGGGGCCTTGTGGATTGTCACTCAAAACAATTCTGTTTATGTGATAAAGTCCACAATTATTATCAGATTCTATTGAACATTTCACAGGATGATTGTAGGGTCGTAAGAAAACTTTCTTTTGGAAATGGGTGGTCCATCAGAAAAGGGGTCTTAAGGATTCTTGCTCAAAATGATAAAAAGGATTAAGTCCAATTCGTTATTTTCATTTCATTGTTTCTTCTTTAAGAAATTAACTTCTTTAAATATCAAATTACTTTAATTAAAAACTTGATAGCCAGTAGAGCGTCTCGGGCCCTTATGGGCCTCTTTTTTAAAGATAAGATAGTCCAAAATAATCTGTGATTTTATTTTATCAGTAAATGTGTGAAAATTAGAGGTATCTCTTATTATGCCTTTGTTTCATAGTCTGAATCCAGCTATACTGCTATAATCCTCAAAGATTTTTCAACTTGTCTGGAATTACTTAAGTTACACACTTGAAAATCATACACACTCATTGTCATCCAAAAAGAGATGGTTCTAAATGCATTTTTATTATACCCTGGAATGTATGTTTTCAGGGGTATACTGGAATCAGCCTGTCTGTTTGTCTGTCTATAAAAAGCTGTCAACTGTGTATTAAGAACTACACCTTCATTTTTGCTCTAATGGAAACTTTATAAATACATTGATGACATATTGAAGCTTTGCAAAGGACAACATTTCCCTTTGGTTGAAGAATGTTCCCCCTCTCAATTTGGTGTATCAAGCTCCTACAATTTTGCTTCAATTATTCTGAAAGTATCATACATTGATCACATGTTGAAATTTGGTAAGACAAAATTTTGAAGAATCAAATCTCCAGATTGACAAATTTGTTCCCCTTGAACTGGGATATTTTCTTAACCTTTTTCATGCTGAATAAAATCCTTGATCAGAAATGCATTAAAATCATAGGGCTGGTGGCATTGTAGGTCTGATTGTCAGGGTCAATGTTAGTTTAAAAATTGATCTTACGGAAAATATTTGGTTAAAAAAGGACAAACAGGTGGTGTACACTAAGATCAGACTGCACATATGTGCAGATTGATCTTTGTCTGTGTCTCCTGCCAAAGCAGGAATATTCTGGGATCAGCATGACAAGGGTTAAAATGTAGATATTTTGGATATCAAGTCACTTTTAGTTTCAAGTTCTTGTTAGACTTATACCCATGTTTCCAGTTTGTTGTTTATCATCATCAATCCGATTAATGGCACCAAAATGCTGTGCTCTGGCTTAATCTTTTTGTTGTTATTTTTGTGGATACATATGTTATTTCATCAGTGTTGTACATGACTTGTTTAACCCATCACAACAGGACAAATTTCTAGACTAGTCTAAGTGGATGATGTTGCAGACAACAATTCAAAGGAGGTGAAATTTAAGAAGTCTTAACCTTTTAAGCTAGAAAACATTGTGGCTATTGAAGAAATTGCTTGTTACACTTTTCTTCTGTGTTTACCAAATCTTTCTTCTTGAGTGCTGTAAAAATTGGGTTGTGTTGGAATGGGTAACTAACAAATCACTCACTTTTATAATATATAACCTCTTTTATCCCATTCTCACACAACCTAGGTTTTTATGACCTGAAAGGAGAGTTCACGAAAATGATGTGGAAAATTAAGAAATTGCTTAGTAAAGCAACTTCTTTGATTTTGGACCAGTCAAAAAAAATTTGTTGTTTGGTAATGGGTTAATGGATTACTGCATAGTTAGCACATATTGATTTATCATATGAAAAATGGTGTTATTGTGAGAGATAAATATCTGATGAATAGAAGAATTTAGGCCTAATTTTCTAGGTTTGTTTTCTGATTTGAATTGCTTCAACCCTTTCCTATTTGAAAATTTTAGGCCAGTCCAAATTCAAAGGTTTTGCAGAAGAAAACTAAAAGCGGATTTAATTAGAGAAATAATCATTCAGTAGGGTAGAATATATGGAGTAAAAGAAGAAATTGCTTGTTACAAGGAATTTCTTCTTTTTCCACAATGTTTTCTCAAATGTAAAACCAAAGGGACGTAAAAATGAGGGATTAAACAGGAAAGGATTATCAAAGGCTTTATGGGTATATAAATTATCTTGTGCAAATTACACAATCGCTTATCAGTTTTAACTTATTCCCAAACAGTGATGCTTTTGGACGCCCTCTCAAGAAAAACAAGAGGGAAAACAGTTGAAAAACTCTAAAATTTCATAAACTTTACATTGTCGTCTGCAACTCCTTTCAATTCGGACTGGTCTAAAATTTTGCTGTAGGAATGGGTTTATGCTTTTTATCTAACATTACAAAATAGATAGCTTGCAAACCTGACTTTCTCATTTTTAAATTAGGCTTTGATACTTGTTCTTAGAGTTTCCTTAAATGAAATAAGAATAACTGAACTTTTTCTGATTTGTATTTATTCAATTGTATATTCCTTTGAATTTATTGTCGGGTGCCTTTTGACATAATTATTTTGAGAATTTTTAAATATCAAAGGGGCATATTTCTAGAGAATTTGCTTATTAATGGTCTTTCATTATAATCATATTGGTGCTATTGTATATCTTTTAGGAAAAGAAAAGTGAATCAAACATTTAAAACTTTGAACCTCAACTAGTTGAGTAATGATTACCAATGTTAATTATATCCACAGGCAAGGTTTTATGCACCCAGTACCATTTTTATAGATGAGATTGACTCTATCTGCTCTAAACGTGGATCTGGATCAGAACATGAAGCTAGTAGACGAGTGAAATCAGAACTTCTTATACAGATGGATGGTGTGTATTCTTGTTGAATAGTTATTATACATAGGGAATATTATACTGTAATGAAATATGACAACTTGTATTTGTTTTGAGGAAAGTTTTGATATTTTACGAGATTTAAGGTTAGATGGAAGAGCAAATTTCTACCCATAGAAAAACAAGAACAAGGTGTCTTTACATTACAAGGTGTATTTAATAAGTGTTGTACCTACACATTTTTATGCTTAACCAATTACCAGACAATGACACTTTTTGACACCCTTCAAGAAACCCACTTGGGAAAACATTGTGGAAAATAAAGAGATTGCTTGTGACATTTCTAAAGCAACTTGAGATATGAAAAAACTTTTTGTCTCATGCACAACTAGACTTATAGGCATTTATTGTGGCAAGTTTCAGCAAGTAACCAATTACAACACTGTAGATTTACCAGAAAAAGGGTCGGACACTGTATATTCTTAGTAATTTATCCCCTTGTGATAACAACATATGCATGCTATCTCTGGCTTTAGGTTTAAATATGGTCAAACCCTTTTGCCCATTACCATACAACAAAAGTCTTGACTGATCTAAACTGAAAGAAATTGCAGACAATTTTTTGTTGGTGATATTTAAAGAATATCTGTCTTTTGGAGTGGGTAACATTGTGATTAATGAAGAAATAACATATAAAAAGCATTTTTTTCATTTCCCTCAATGTTTTTTCAAAACTTTTTTTCTTGGGGGTGTAAAAATGAGTCATTGTATGAAATTGTGTTAAGTTAACATTGAATAGATAAATCTGATATGTACTATCAGGAATATCTTGAAACATTTCAGAGCGTCCAATCCAGAGAATTCAAAAAATCTAAATTTTCATAAACTTTAAATTGTCGTCGAAAGATCCTTTCAATTTGGACCAGTCTAAAATTTTGCTGTATGGTAATAGGTTAAATTTATGTTTGCTCCAGATGCATCAAGAAATATCATAATACCAGAATTACTAGATGAAAAAATTCTTAGACAGGACCAAATTAAAAGGATTTGCAGACAATAAAGCTTATGAAGTTCTAGTCTTCTTTTGCATTTTGGGTAGAAAACATTGTTGATAATGAAGAAAGCAATTTCTTTATCCCCTGCCGTTTTGGTGAAGGGGATATAGTAATGGTCTCCTTACGTCATTCCATCACTAAGCTTGTCCGGAGCATATCTCCTAAAGTATAAATACTATCAACTTGAAACTTCATAGGTGGATAGATAGTTGAGGAGAAGTGCAGTGCACAAGACCCACAACTCTTTCTTGCATAATTTGGATTTATAGCTCTTTGTTGTTTTTAAGACTTAGATTTTGTCCAGAGCATATCTCTGAAAGTATAATAGCTATTATCAAACTCATTGAGAAGAAATGCAGTGCACAAGAAGCCTCAATCTAACTGACTTCAGTTTACTTTAAAGATTGGGGGGTTGTCCAAAAGGATCATTGTATTGGTGGAATGGGTTACTATGATTCACATATTTATGTAAATGTAAAAAAAAACAAATTAAAATTCTGAACTTTTTACCAGACAACAAAATTTAGCCTGGTCCAAATTCAAAGAAGTTACATTTGAAAATTTCAAGTTGATAGAATTTTAAATGTCTCTGTTGGTTATAGTAGAATACAATATTGAAAATGAAGAAATTGCATGTTACGAATATCTTCTTATAGAATCCACTTAGTGTACTTGGCTGTATATTACACATTCCCAAACAATACCACTCTTTGATTACTACAAAGAAAAGCAGCTCTTCAAAACATTTTGACAATGATAAAATTCAATGATACAAACAATTTTTTCGTTATCCTTAATGTATTCAACCTCAAGCTCAAAGACAACAAATGTAGATTGATAACTATAATTGTTGTGTTCAATATCATTGAATTCGAACCAAAAAATTCTAAAATTTTGTCAGCTGGTAATGGGTTAAACACTTATTCTTGTCAAACAAGTATAACAGATACACGAAAATAAGAAGACATTATTGTAATTACCTATTGTAATTAAATACTGCATGCACAACAGGTAAATGTTTGATTGCAGATACTTACTTTCCTAAAATGCAACGATTCTTGGCAGCCATTAACATGCAATAATTGTTGCTCTACATTATTTGGTTTCAATGCCAGGAGTATGTAGAGTAGAAGATAGTACAAAAATTGTCATGGTTCTAGCAGCCACCAACTTTCCCTTATTTTTTCTCAATACTGTGTGTTTAACTTGCATGTGTATCTATATTAAAATTGCAGGTGTATCTGAGCATGTGAGGCTGAGGATTTTGCCAAGATTGTTTTAGTTCTAGCAGACACCAACTTGCTTGTCTTGTTTTCTCAATATTGTATGTTAACTTGCAGATATATCTATGTTTAACTTGCAGGTGTATCTGAGCATGTGAGGCTGAAGATTTTGCCAAGATTGTTTTAGTTCTAGCAGACACCAACTTGCTTGTCTTGTTTTCTCAATATTGTATGTTAACTTGCAGATATATCTATGTTTAACTTGCAGGTGTATCTGAGCATGTGAGGCTGAGGATTTTGCCAAGATTGTTTTAGTTCTAGCGGACACCAACTTGCTTGTCTTGTTTTCTCAATATTGTATGTTAACGTGCAGATATATCTATGTTTAACTTGCAGGTGTATCTGAGCATGTGAGGCTGAGGATTTTGCCAAGATTGTTTTAGTTCTAGCGGTCACCAACTTGCCTGTCTTGTTTTCTCAATATTGTATGTTAACGTGCAGATATATCTATGTTTAACTTGCAGGTGTATCTGAGCATGCCAGGTTGGGGATATTGCCAAGATTGTTTTAGTTCTAGCGGTCACCAACTTGCCTGTCTTGTTTTCTCAATATTGTATGTTAACTTGCAGATATATCTATGTTTAACTTGCAGGTGTATCTGAGCATGCCAGGTTGGGGATATTGCCAAGATTGTTTTAGTTCTAGCGGTCACCAACTTGCCTGTCTTGTTTTCTCAATATTGTATGTTAACTTGCAGATATATCTATGTTTAACTTGCAGGTGTATCTGAGCATGCCAGGTTGGGGATATTGCCAAGATTGTTTTAGTTCTAGCGGTCACCAACTTGCCTGTCTTGTTTTCTCAATATTGTATGTTAACTTGCAGATATATCTATGTTTAACTTGCAGGTGTATCTGAGCATGCCAGGCTGTGGATATTGCCAAGATTGTTATGGTTTTAGCAGACACCAACTTCCTCTGTTTTCTCAATAATGTATGTTTAACTTGCAAGTATATCTTGGGCAGTGAGGATGAGTAAGCTGCTAAAATTGTTATAGTTCTAGCAGCCATCAACTTTTCAAAGTTGTTCCTGTACATTGTATAATTAAAATTCAGGGGTATCTGGAGCATTTGAGGGTCAGGATGCTGCAAAGATTGTTATGGTTCTAGCATTAACTTTCTCATTGGTTCTCAATATTGTATGTTTAACCCCTGTCATGCTAAATATTTTTTTTCAGAATTCTATTAAAATCAGAGAGCTGTAAGCACTGGTTATACTTGTTCAATGGTCAATACATCTTTTGAAAATCAATTTCATGAACAACTCTGGTTTGAAAAGGAAACCCAGGAGGTGTAGACTAAGATCAGACTGCACTTATGTGCAGGCTGATCTTGTCTTCACCTCCTGCCAAAACCGGAATATTCCGGAACAGCATGACAAGGGTTAATTTGCAAGTATATCTTGGCTAATTTACTGTAGTTGCTATCTAATACTGTAAAAATAAAATTCCAGGTGTATCTGCTACAATTGTTATGATAATAGAAGCCACTAGCTTACCATAGTTGTTATCTAATACTGTAGAATTAAAATTCCAGGGGTATCGGGAGCATGTGAGGGTGAGGATGCTGCTAAGATTGTAATGGTTCTCGCAGCCACCAACTTCCCCTGGGATCTAGATGAAGCTCTCAGAAGAAGACTTGAAAAGAGAATCTACATTCCTTTACCTACAGGTTAGAAATATTTTGAAGGGATTCTGTCAATTTAAATCTAATTTGTTCTTACACCTAGTGAATGTTAACCCATTACCAAAAGACAAAATATTAGACTAGTCAAAATTGAAAAAAGTTGCAGATTACAATTTTAAATTGATGGAATTTTAACAATCTTTATGTGTTTAGATAGAAAACACTTTGGCTAATGAAGAAATTGCTTGCAACAACCAATTTCTTTATTATCTAGATTTTCCAAAGCTTATCTATTGAGGTGCGTGGGAATTGGTTAAATTTTAGGCCTGCTTGTAGTGATCAAATACTAAAATGCTAAGATCAATTTCTAGAATTGTGTATGAATCTATAAGATTTCAAAATTTGTCGGAGATAAGACGTCTTTGTTCATTTGATTAATTTTTGTTGAAAGACATTTTTTGAAACATGGAATTTTAGGTTATTAAAGTTAAATTTGAAGATTATTTGGTTGAAGGAGTAGATAGATTAATGTAGAAAGAATTGTAGAGACAATTACCAAAATAAGTTGTCAATATAATTCTGAAACTTTGTAACTACAGTTTTAATCAAGCTGTTATTACAAGATTTTGAAAATATACCAATGAACTTTTGAAAGGGTGTGATGATATTAAATATTGCTCAAGTCCAAATTTTGGTCTTAATTCCATAGTGTTCATATAATACTTTCTGTGACTTCATACAAGAAGCCTGTCAAAGTTTAACCCTTTCCCACACAGCTTTTAAACACCCCTCAATATGAAAGCTTTCAAAAACATTGTGGAAATGAAGAAATTGCTTGTTGCAAGTAATTTCTTCATTATTGACAATGTTTTCTGCCACAAAAGACAAAGATTTTAAAGATTTCATCAACTTAATATTGTTGTCTGCAACTTCTTTGAATTTGGACTGGTCTGAAATTTCAATGTGTTGGAATGGGTTACATGCCAAGTCAAGTGTTGCAAGCTTTTCCACAATTCTTTGCTCCTTTTATTTGAAAGATAGAGAGCATTTTGTGTTATCAATGTCTGTCCATAAATATTTATCTGTCTGACCAACAGTTATCATGCAAGCTCAACATTTGCTTGTAGTTGCAATACTATTAACACATTCCAAACAATCCAATTTTTACAAGCCACAAGTAATCGCTTTTTAGACATTGTGGAAAATGAAGGAATTGTTTTCACAAACAATTTTTTCACTTTCCACAGGGTTTTATACTCCAAAGGATAGAGATTTTATAATTTCAAAAACTAAAATAGTTGATGATGCTTCTTTGAATTTAAGCCAGTCAAAATTTTGTTGCTCATATTTGGCATACAGGTACCTTTCATAATATAGAATTCAGACAAGGATGAAAGTATAAAATCTTCTCAAAAAACCATCATTTGAAAATTCAACCCACAAACTTAACATTTTCCTGAAACTTCAAACTGTTTATCGTAAAATGTGCAAACTGTATATGAAGGTTCCTCTTGTGTAAACTGCTAAGGTCAAGGTCAGAGGGCTAGGTAAAACTCATATGTCTGAAAATTATGTTTGATGGATGTAAGTATTTCATAAAATCATCCTGTTTTGATTCAGTAGAAAGTTTTATGTGAAAGTTTTGCAAGTCATAATTTCGAAAGGCTAATAAATTGTGTTTTGGAGGGCAATGCATTCAATGAATAAATTCTTTTTCACAGCCAAAGGTCGTGAAGAATTATTAAAGATTAACCTGAAAGATGTTCCCTTAGCTAGTGATGTCAAACTAAGTGAAATAGCTGAAATACTTGATGGTTATTCAGGGGCTGACATTACCAACTTCTGCAGGTACAGAATATAACAATCAAGTTTGTTCATGATATTTACAACATCTAATCAGTCTGGTCAGAGTCTTTACTAAGCTCTTTGTAGGACTCATGTTTGACTCATAAACAGGGTTTTGACTCTCAAAAATAAAAAGAAATACTCTGTTTTGACTCTTGAAAAATTCTAAAGGGGGTTAGCTTCATCCACTGAGAGAATGCAAAGGTCAAAGTAGTGTATATATATTGACCCCTCAAATTTTCAGGGATGCATCTTTATGTTCTAATGGGCGGGCTTAATTTCCATATATGTTAAAAGCTTTGAAAATCTTCGTCTCAGAAACAGATTGATGGATTTCAACCAAATTTCACAGAAATGATCCTTGGTTGACCCTCTATCAGTTTCCTTTAAAGAATTTTGATCTGATGAAAAACATGGCTTTAATTGGCGGGCTTAATTTCTATATGTGTTAAAAGCTTTGAAAATCTTCTGCTCAAAAACATTTGAATGGATTTCAATCAAATTTCATGGAAATGATCCCATGGTGAACCTCTATTAGATTCTTTAAAAGGATTTTGACCGGATGATAAAAATGGCCTTAATTGGCACCTTAATGGCAGAGGCTAATTTCCATATATGGTGAAACATTTGAAAATCTTTTTTCCAGAAACCAATAATTGGATTTCAACCAAACTTCACAGAAATGATCCTTAGGTCATTCTCTTTCGAAATACTTCAAAGAATTGAAATCCATGAAGAACTTTGGTTACCATGGCAACCCAGTGCAAAAAAATTAAAAATTCGTCTCCACCCAGACCATAAGGCACAGTACTTTGATATTTGGTATATATCATCATCTATTGATCTTCTACCAATACATTTCAAAGATTTATAGAAATTAGCCCTTATCTGTGCGATCCCTGATTTTACATAGAAATAAAATAGGAACCTTTGAAAATCTTCTTCTTCCCAACTATAAGGTCTAGAGCTTTGATATTAGGCGTAAGTCATCATCTATTGACCCTCTACAAAAAAAATTCAAATAATTACCATGAAATTTAGCCCTTTTCTGTACAATCTCTGATTTTTAGCTCACTGGCTAAAAGCCAGCAAGCTATTGCCATGGCGTTTTGTCCGTCGTGTGTCAATATGGCTGTCCCTCTTTTCTTTTAAAAATCTTCTCCTCAGAAAGTACTGAACAGATTTCAACCAAATTTCACAGAAATGATCCTTGTGTGACCCTTTAACAGATCCCTTCAAAGAATTTTAATCAGATGAAAAACATGGCTTTTATGAGCAGAGCTATTTTCCATATATGGTGAAACCTTTAAAAATCTCCTTCCCAGAAACCAATAGTTGGATTTCAACAAAATTTTACAGGAATAATCATTGGGCAACCCTTTATCAGAGTTCTTCATAGAATTTCTATCAGATGAAAAACATGGCTTTAATGGGTGGGGCCTATTTCCATATATGGTGAAACCTTTCTCCGAGATAATAGATTGATTTCAAGCAAATTTTACAGGAATGATTATTGGGTGACCCTTTATTAAATTCCTTCAAAGATTTAAGATTGGATGAAAAATATGGCTTGAATGGGAGGGGCTAATTTCCATAGATGGTGAAATCCTTATAAGTCTTCTTCTCAGAAACAAATTGATGGATTTCAATTGAACTTTCCAGGAATGATCATGGCGTGGCCTTTATCAGATTCCTTTAGAGAATTAAGATCAGAAGCAAAACATGGCTTTTATGAGCGGAGCTCATTTCCATATATAGTGAAACTTTTGAAAATCTTCTTCTAAGAAACAAATTGATAGATTTTAGCCAAAGTTTACAGGAATACTCATTGGGTGACCCTTTATTCCTTCAAAGATTTTAAGACTGGATGAAAAATATGGCTTTGATGGGTGGGGCTAATTTCCATATATGGGGAAGACTTTGAAAATCTTCTTCTCAGAAACCAATGGATTTCAACCATATTTCACTGGATTGATCCTTGCGTGATCCTTTTTCAGATTTCTTCTAAGAATGATGATACGACTTTAACATGGCTTTAATGGGCGGAGATAATTTCCATATATGTTGAAAGCGGTGAAAATCTTCTCAGAAACAATTTGATGGATTTCAACTAAATTTCACTTGAATTATCCTTTGGTGACCCCTTATTAGATCACTTAAAAAAGAATTGATTGGCTACAAACATTGATTTAATGGATTAGGCTAATTTCCATGTATGTTAAACAGTGAAAACCTACAATCTGCAGAATTTCTCAGGAATGATAAGTAAATTCAGGCCAATGGATTGAATCAGGCGCTCAAGCGCTTCTTGTACATAAAAATAAAGAAAAATACATTTGAAAATCTTCTTCTTCTAAACCATATGGCCTAGAGCTTTGATATTTTGTATGTATCATTGTCTATTGACCTTTTACCAAAATACTTCAAAGAATTACTGTGCTCTGAAAATTAGCCCGAATCTGTGTGATCACTGATTTTACATATGATTAAAAAAGGAAAGCTTTGATAATCTTCTTCTCACAAATCATAAGGCTGGGAGCTTTACTATTAAGTGTGTATCATTGCCTATTGACCCTTTACCAAAGTACTTCATAGAATTACCGTACTCTGAAATTAAGCCATTTTCTGTGCAATATAAGATTTTAGATAGGAATAAAGAAGGATATTTTTGAAAATCTTCCCCTCCTAAACCATCAGGCCTAGAGCTTTGATACATATTTAGTATGTATCAATGCCTATTGACGCTCAACCAATATCAAAGAATTATCGTATTCTGGAAATTATCTCAACTGTAGGATCTTCAATATACGTAGTATTAAAGGAGAAAATCTTTAAAAATCTTCTCCAAAATAATTAGGTGTAGGGCTTTGATATTTTGTTTATATCATAAAGCCTTGAGTCATCATACTTAGGGGAGCGATATAGGACCGTCAATGTCCTCTTGGTTCGTAATGCAGGTCAAATATCAACAGTGCTACTTGAGTAATAACGTGCTAGAGGGGATATGAGTCTGCTTTGTGACAATTCTATTGTTTCAATGTAACATTTCTGAGCTCGATCCCTGGCTGCGGTGAATATCCTTTCTGTAATTTGTCAACTCCAATGGATGGATTATTAAAATCTGAGCTAGAGTCTTGGAAAGGGTGCAGTGGTAGTACCAGTGTTAGAAATACCAGGAATCTATTGTTAAGTGCACCAACTGCTGCAATATAAATGAAATGCTGTTAAAAGTGGTGTTTAACCCCATTCAATCAATCAAGGTAACATTTGAATTTTTATGCGCCGGTCGAAGACGGGACGTATTATGGGATCACCCGTGGCGTCCGGGTGTCCAGGCATCCTGTTGTCTGGGCGGTGTCCACTTCTTTGTCCGGAGCATAACTCTGTCACCGTAAGTCCGATTGACTTTAAACTTGGCAGTTATATTCTTCTCATCAAAACGGAGTGCAGTGCTCAATAACCATTACTCTACCTGGCCTATTTTTTGAGTTATTGCCCTTTGTTGTTTTTCATACTTGAATCTTTTCTGGAGTTATCTCTAAAAGTATAATATCTAGAATAATGAAATGTCATGGATGGATAGAGCTCACCAAGTGCAGTGCAGTGTAGAAGAACCATAACTCTACCTAGCCTATTTTTTGAGTGTTTGCCCTTTGTTGTTTTTCATACTTGAATCTTGTCCGGAGTATATCTCTAAAAGTATTATAGCTAGAATCATGAAACTTCATGGGTGTATAGATCTCACCAAGGGGGAGTGCAGTGCACAAGAACCATAACTCTACCTGGCCTATTTTTTGAGTTATTGCCCTTAGTTGTTTTTCATACTTGAATCTTGTCCGGAGTATATCTCTAAAAGTATTATAGCTAGAATCATGAAACTTCATGGATGGATAGAGCTCACCAAGGGGGAGTGCAGTGTACAAGAACCATAACTCTACCTAGCCTTTTTTTTTAGTTATTGCCCTTTGTTGTTTTTCATACTTGAATCTTGTCTGGAGTATAACTCTAAAAGTATTATAGCTAGGATCATGAAACTTCATGAGTGTATAGATCTCGACAAGGTGAGTGCAGTGCACAAGAACCATAACTCTACCTGGCCTATTTTTTGAGTTATTGTCCTTTGTTGTTTTTTATACTTGAATCTAGTCCAGAGAATATCTCTCAAAGAATAATAGCTAGAATCATGAAATTTCATGGATGGATAGAGCTCCTTTGTTGTTTTTCATACTTTGTTTGACAAAAAATATTCATTCAAAATAACCTCAGTTCTATTCAAACCCCCAGTTAATATTAAGCAGTGTGACTGGCGTATCTTGTGACAATTTGGCACATTGTTTAAAAACTTGCCATAACTTTTGAAAACAAAATGCTAAGAGCAGTTTACTTGATCATTCCTGAGGGTAAGATTTTTTTGTTGATACCAAGTTTTATGGCACTGGCTTATGACAAAGTCATATTTCAAGGTCATGCTAATTTAAACAGGGCTCCCGCTGCCGATAAACAATGGGGCCAAATGCGACAAAATAAAAATTCTGGCCCCAAAATCAGCAAATTGGCGATTTTACTGGCGACAACTTTCAAAATAAGGCAAAGGGATGTTGAGTCCATTTAAACGATTTCCGACGCGCAACTCTTTCATTCACACATCCACTAATTTGTTTGGGAGACACGCGACCATCAATATCCACTGCATATCTGTGTCAATCAAGACAGATTAGTTACGCATCGCTGACCTAATTGATTCTGACATCACTCGAGTTATTGGGATTTTCCGAAGCCCGCCGGGAACGATCATGTAAACCAAGATGGCGGAAATTCACATCACTTGGGCTAAGAAATTGACAATATTTATTCCTCGATCACTTTTTGAGATTCATTAGAGTGCCGAATACAAAAACAAAGACAACATTTTGCTTATCTATTAATGATTTTAGTAACAAAGTCAAGTGAATTTCCGAGAAATGAGAAACATCGGACATTAGTAATCAAAGTACTGCGGGCATTAGTAATCAAAGTACTGTGGGTTACCAAAAATTTGACCTGTCGTCCAGCATAGCTCTAGGTGTTCTTGGAATTTTATTATCAAATGACAATCCTCTCATTTTGTACATTTTAACCCTTTTCTCAATTTATTCAACATAATATATATAGATAAGAGGTTATTTGTTTTCAATATAGTAGTTTTCTTTCATTCACTTATTCATACTGGCTCCACCTTTGTCTCCAATTGGCACCAAGTGGCCCCAAATTTTTTTCATTGGCGATTTCATTGGCGCAAGAATAAAATTTCCCAGGGGGAGCCCTGTTAAAATGTATTTCTTTAACATTGAAAATAATTTTAAAAGGATAGGACTTTGATATTTCACATATGTATTCTTTGTAGTAAGGCAAGTCTGGTGAATCCAAGTTCAGAGACACTTGTTTATATTTAGGTCATTTATTACAAGGCCAAGATCATTTGTCAAGGTCAAACCCATGCTAAACTTATCCAAAAAAACTGAACTATTACTTTAAGCCTTTTCAAGAGTTACAATGCTCATATTTTTAAGGATGATAGATCTCATTTATCGGCATCTATGTATACCCAGTCAAGGTATTGTGACAAGATCAATGTTATTTGTCAATATTGCATCCAGAATTTCTTCCAAGGGGGGGTGGGGGGGTAGTGTTCCTATTAAATTACTGAAATGGGGGGGAGTGGCGAATGTTAAAGGGGGGGGGGATATAAGCATTTACAAATCTCTCATAAAGATATGAAGTACACAACAAATTTATTATACAGATTTCATTGGTACATTAGATGCATCACTGAAAATATAAGGTCACAAAATGAGCTCTTGTGAATATGTAGCATTTCAACCTACTTTTCAGCGTTAGACACTAACTTCTCCAAGCAAGGAGTCCACCGGACTCCTAACTTAAGAAGTCAGGGAGTCCGGAGGAAAATCAAGGAGTCCAAATAAAGTTATGAAAATTGTCTTTAAATTAATTGTTTTTAATAACATGTTTTAATTTATTCATAATCAAAACTGGTATATGATCATTTGATACTGCTTATCTCCATATCATAATAAAAATGTAAAATGCTAATTTGAAAATGTACACTAGAAAAATCTTATCTATGTACATGAATATTGATCAAAATAACCACTTTTTAAGAGACAGTGTTGAGAATACTCAATCAATGCACTAGAATTTAATAACTTGCCAGGGCGGCTTTGGAAGTTTTTCAAAAATAGATTTATTTAGTTGGAGTAATGGACGACCAGCAGTCGATTGGTCGAGCTCTGTGTGTTGTTTAGCATTCTCTTTAGTAACATTAGAACTCTGGAAGGTTAGTTACATTGTGACTCTGGAAGGTATTGTGCCTCTTCACTGCCTCAACTCTAAAATTGCTGCAACCTGTCACAAAACAACCAAAGTTCTCATACTTAGTACAAACATTACATTTCATTTTTCTCACCGTCATACATAAGACAGGTGTACGATCCCTGCTAGCTGCGATATCGTAGCCCTCTTTCTGATAATCTGCTGGCGAGGACTACGACTACCACCTTCTTTGCTCTTTGTTGCAAGTCCTAATATTGTATGTTTTGTGATAAGCGACTCTCTACGGACCAATTCCTTACATATGTTAATATTATTAACAAATTATATCAAAATAATAGTATCAATTGTATCAAGCATTCAATACCGGTTTATTTTCAGTTCATAAAATATTTGGCGGCCATGACATTTGGTTGGCCATGTGATCTATTATTACATCACGTTGTTTACTGATGTCAGCTGTTCTTAATAAATCAAGATATCCTTGATAATATTTTATCTTAAAAGATACTGAATTGTCAATATCTTTTTTTTTTTCTATCAAATTCAATAATCTCGTGAATTATTTTCATACTTTTTCTTTTCTTATTCTCTATCAGAACTGTCCTATTTTCAAAACATACTATGCCTTCCAAATATGGTGACCTAGATTTTAAATTGCTATCGTTTTGGTGGAGATCTTCTAGAAGAGAAAGATCTAAAAGAGACTAAAATGCATAAAATATCCAACTTTTTGCAAATTAACATTTCTTTAGATGGATAGATAAATGATTAAGGTTCATTTTTATATTGAATTTGTGTTTGTACTATTTACACATCTTCCAATAATCGACCTCGAAGTGCCCGGAGTGATTCAGTCTGGGCACTCGTTATCTTCCGATAGGCAGCAATTTTCCAATACTGACCCGTTGTCTGCGCATGTCATATTCTCCGAAGATTGAAAAATGCCACCTATCGTAAGAAAACGAATACTGACCTATCTAATTTGAGCATTCTGGGTAGTGTCATTCGTGACAACTCGGCCGATTCTGTCGATCTACATTCAAAATGTCAGCGCCCGTTCAATGCACGCCTCGAATTCTTGATGCCTCGCCTTTGAGCAAATTTAAGACGTGAATGCTTTTGCAATTTAAAATAATTACTTTTCTAATTAATTTTGAGCGACATTAAATTTGTTAAAGTGATTTTACGTTGACACCGGTAGATTTTTTGACTGGAAAATTTGAACTACGGAAATAATTTCCGAACGCCGAAAAACGTGACGAGTAAGAATGATGGTAAGGATTTTTGTCAAACGATATGGGCTACCACTTTAACAAGGTTACTGGTGAATTTTAAAGGAGTCCGTCGGACTGCCTAGTCAGAAATCTTACGAGTCCGGGCCGTTTTTTAGGAGTCTCGGACTCCCGGACTCCCGTTAGTGTCGAACGCTGCTTTTAAATCCTACAAGTCTAACTCATTTTCTTCTTATAGGGTCAATAAACTAAAAAAATTCCTGATGGCAATTTTTTTCTTAGCAAATAATAAACAGTTTTCATAGCACAAATAAGTAACTTTTCATTTGACTGAAGTTTATTTCAACTCTGACAGACTCACTTTGATACACACTGTCCTTAGTAGACTGAATGTGATATTTGACAAGTATTGTATTATCATCATGCTTTCATCAGTAAATTGGTTACTCTTACCTGAGATTTGTCACAAGGAACATAGCAACCCAGATTTCATCTTGTGTTTGAACTACTTACAACAACAGTGATTTCTGGAATTTAGCATCAGAGCGACTCTTTTTGGGACAAGGTTCCAATGAAAAGAGAGTCTGTTTGTTCCCCCCCCTTTCCCCTAGAGATTTCTAGATTAGCTTTCTCTTTCTTCTTGTCTGTCAAAAGAGTGCTATCCTCGCGTGGGACTCTTAAATAAAAAGGATGTGGTGCATTTTGGTGGCAAGGCAATTTATTTGAATTAATTCTTATCATATTGGAAGTGATTGTCTTCAAACCACAAACAGAAAGAATTTACTGCGCATGCTTTGCTGTTTGGTTCCCTGTTTATAAAATACATTTTGATTTGAAACAGGGGGCCAGTTTAAGTTACTATATACCAAAATGGCTATATAAAGTGATGTTAGAAGCTATTTTTATTGAGTACTGTACCGTCCACTGTCTGTTTTTGTCATTCTTCTATTTAACTTTTAGCTCACCTAAGCACAATGCGCTCAAGGTGAGCTATTATGATCGGTAATTGTCCGGTGACTGTCTGTCTGTCCGTCCAGCTGTCCGTCCACAAACAATTATTAAAAAATCTTCACCTCCTAAACCATAAGGCCTAGAGCTTTGGTATTTGGTACACATAATCACCTATTGACCCTCTACCAAAATACTTCAAAGAATAACTGTACTCTTAAAATTTACCCTTTTCTATGCAATTCCTGAGTTTACAAAGGAAATCTTTAAAATCTTCTCCTCTTAAACCATTAGGCCAAGAGCTTTGAAATTTTGTACATAACATCAGCTATTAACCTTCTACCAAAATACTTCAAAGAATTAACGTTCTCTGAAAATAAGCCCTTTTCTGTGCAATCCCTGATTTCACAAAGGAGTAAAGATGGAAATCTTTGAAAGTTTTCTCCTCCCAAACCCTAAGGCCTAGAGCTTTTATATTTGGTACATATCATCAGCTATTGACCCTCTACCAAAATACTTCAAAGAATTACTGTATTCTGAAAATTAGCCCTTTTCTGTGCAATCTCTGATTTTAAAAAGGAATAAAGAAGGAAATCTTTGAAAATCTTCTTCTCCCAAACCATAAGGCCAAGAGCTTTGATATTTGGTACATACCATCAGCTATTGACCCTATACAAAAATACTTCAAAGAATAACTGTATTCTGAAAATTAGCCCTTTTCTGTGTGATCCCTGATTTTACAAAGGAATAAAGAAGAAAACTTTTTAAGTCTTCTTCTCCGAAATGATTAGGCCTAGAGCCTTGATATTTGGTGCATGTCAACAACCATTGACCTTCTACCAAATTACTTCAAAGAATTACTGTATTCTGAAAATAAGCCCTTTTCTGTGCGATCCCTAATTTTAGTTAGGAATAAATAATGACATCTTTGAAAAAATTCTTCTCCTAAACCATTAGGCCTAGAGCTTTTACACTTTGTATGTATTGATGTCTATACTTCATAGTATTACAATATTCAGGAAATTAGTGCTATATGGTGGGATCATCAATATACCTAGGATTAAAAGAGAAATCCTTAAGCATCTTCTCCAAAATAATCATCATAAAGCCATGAACCAACATACTCAGGGGAGCGATTTAGGACCATCATGGTCCTCTTGATTTTATACTCCCTTGTTTCTTTATCAATTATGGGGGAGATAGAACATTGTTATAGATTTCTCCCCCATGAATTTATTAAAGTTGTGTGAGTGAATAAAAAAAATCAGGAGGATCTGCTATTGACAAGGTCAAGGTCACATTTTCAAAAAAAAAAGAGAGGGGTTTTTTTTGGAGGGGGGGGGGGGGTTATGGTGTTTGAGGAACACATCTTGTTTCATCTAATTTCTCCTTTTTAGCTTACCTGAGCACAAAAGGGGGGGGGGTTATATAGAAATAAAGAACTATTTTTTAAATGACATCTCCTCCCAAACCACAGGGCCGATTTGAACCAATTTTGGAAAAAATGTTTTATTTAGGTGGTCCCCCTCAAAAATAGCTAAAAAGAATTGAAATCTGTTAAAAACTCTGGTTGCCATGGCAACAAAAGTGAAATTTCAAAATAATCTTTGAAAATCTCCTCCTGACCCAAAAGGGGTAGATTCTTGATATAGTATTAAGCATCAGTATATTGACCTCTTTCAGAATAGTTAACATCATGATCCTTGTGTCCCCAGGAGTGGAATGATCCTTTGGTCCGCATGGGCGGAGCCCCAGGGGGTGGGGTTTATATAGAAATAAAGAACGATTTTTTAAATGACATCTCCTCCCAAACACCAGGGCCGATTTGAACCAAATTTGGCAGAAATGTTGCTTAGGTGGTCCCCCTTAAAAATAACTAAGAGAATTGAAATCTGTTGAGAACTCCGGGTGCCATGGCAACAAAAGTGAATTGGCAGAATAATCTTTAAAAATCTTCTCCTCCTGACCCAGAAGGCGTAGAGCCTTGATATTTTGCATGAAGCATCAGTATATTGACCTCTTTCAGAATAGCTAACATCATGATCCTTGGGTCTCCAGGGGCGGAGCGGGGGGGGGGGGGGGGTAGGCATGAAGCATCAGTTCACAGACTTCTTTCTTATTTCTGAATTTTATAACCAATGGTTCCAGAGGACGGAAAAAGTTTTTTCCGTCTTTCAAATCAGCACTTAAGCCTTGGAATTTGTAATTAAGACTTTTGGATCCCCAGCTTCATAGCCTTTATATGTGAGTGTGGCCCACTTGTTTCATAATCCTAAACTTAACATGAAATTAGACTGTTGAAAGAAAGAGAAAGGTGAGCGCCCCAGGGCCAACAGCCCTCTTGTTTCCCATAATGCTTCCAGTCACATTATAATATTTATTCCAAGCATATTTGTAGGTTGGACAACTTAAATGTTGTAACTACAGCTTTTTGAGAATTCTTACCATTAATTTGCTTTCCATTTAATATTCCTAACCACAATCTTTCAAATGTTAATCCTTGTCTTGCTAAATAAAATCCATTTTGGAATTTCATTAAAATCAAAAGGCTGAAAGCACTGGAAGCACAAGTTGTGGGTCAATAATTCTTTTGAAAGTTACTTTTACAAACATCTCTGATTTGAAAGTGACAAACGGGTGGTATAGACTAAGATCAGTATGCACATATGTGAAGGCTGACCTTTGTCTATACCTCCTGGAAAAACAGGAATATTTTGGGTTCAGCGTGACACGTGTTAAGCTATTTACTTACAGAGATGCTGCTATGATGTCATTTAGAAGACGTATTCGAGGGTTGAGTCCAGATGAGATCAAGGCTATCCCAAAAGATGAACTAAACCTTCCAACATCAATGGAAGACTTTATTGAGGCCCAGAAAAAAGTGAACAAAAGTGTGTCGAAAGATGATTTGAAGAAATACGAAGAATGGATGAAAGAGTTTGGATCTGTCTAGGAATCAAAGTACTATTGTAGTATAATACAAGATGGAATAGAATCCTAAAACACAAAGAGACTTTTTTTGATATCCATGTACTTGAAGTTGTCATATGCAATTTCTTTCAGTTTGGACCGTTGAAGATTTTGTTGTCAGGTATTGTGCTAACCAAATTTTATGCATTGCCTTATAGATTTCTTCAAAACATTAAAATAAACAAAAAATAATGACACCTGTCTGAATTTTCCCCTCTTATTTTCAGGTTTGATAGGCATTTAAGTGTAAAATGCTGTACAAATAAATAAATCAGTTCGTGGTATCCAGAGTAGTTTACACAAGTCACTCTCAAACTTCATTTGCTATCAGTTGATTTGCACTAGTTTAAATTAATACATCAAATGTTGAAATAAATGCTTTTTGAACAGTTGCTTCTTTATTGTGCTTTTTTTCACCCCTATTTGGGTCATATTATGTTATGGCACTGCTCGTCTATCTGTCTGTCTGTGCACAACTCCTCCACTGGTCTCGGCATGAATGAAATGAAACTTGGGACACTGTATCTCTATGTGCAGTTGTGCATGATATAAAACTGAATTATCTGCCCTGGACTTAACAAAATAGCCTAAAATCACAGTGTTTTTTGTGTGTGCACAACTTCTAAGGTGAGCTGAAATTTGCAACAATGAATTTCTGTGATACCTTGTTATGTATGCTGTAAAATTATTTGATCCCTATAGTCCTTTCTGAAATATCTACCCTTGACTTAGTAAAATAGCTAAAAATTGCAGTGGTTTTTGTGTGCACAACTTCTACATTTTCAATTGGAATGAAATGAAACTTGCTATAATGAATTTCTATGATATCTAGTTGTGCACGAGACAAAAAATATTTTGAATATTTTTTTAAAGTGTGATTTAATTTTCCACAGCTTTTAGGTCACCTGAGCGAAGTTATGGTGACATATTGCGATTGTGTTTTGTCCGTCGTGCGTTAACTTTTTACAATTTCGACTTCTTCTTAAGAACTCTTGGATAGATTTCAACCAAACTTTGCAGGAAGCATCCTTATGGGAAGGCGCTTCAGATTTGTACATGGCTTACATAGTGAAAATTTCAAAAATTTTCTTCTTCCAAACTAGAGGGCCTACAGCTTTTATATTTGGTATGTAGCATCATCTGGTGGACCTCTATGAAGATTGTATAAATCATGGCCCACCGATTGTCACAAGTTTAACATAGGCTTATATAGTGAAAATTTCAAAAATCATCTTCTCCAAAACGAAGTAGCCTAGAGCTTTGATATATGGTATGTAGCATCATCTGGTGGATTCCTATCATGGCCCCAGAGACATAATTAGCCCATTCCATGACATCACAAGTTTAACAAAGGGCTTATATAGTGAAATTTTTAAGAATCTTCTTTTCCTAAACATGAGGGCCTGAAACTTTGATATTTGGTATACAGCATCATCTGGTGGACCTCTATCATGATTGTACAAATAGTTGCCTCAGGATTAAATTTAGCACATTCCCGGATGTCACAAGTTTAACATTGTGGATAATGAAGAAATTGCATGTGACACAATGTTTTCCAAAGCCCTTTTACTTGAGGGGAACCAAAAAGCGTTATTGTGAGGGAATGGGTTAAGTTAACATTCAATAACTTCTTTATTTCTCCACAGATTTTCTTCAAACTTAGTCATTTGATACCTCTTCTCAACGTCTTTGATAAGCTCAAATTTGAGATTTAGTTTTTTGCTAATTACAAGTTTGTCTGCCAGAGTCGGTACCTTTTGATAAATTCTTTGACATGCATGATTTCATTATTTCCCCAACAGATTTTCTTCAAATTTTGTGTGTCAGTATAACCCATCAGTTATATCTTGGACAAGTTCAGGTAAGCCATGATCAATGACTGGCTATCATTGATGTGTCTAACAGCAGACATTCAAACAAATAACTTTGAGAGATGACCTTCACATTACTGTATGCATATTGATGAGTAGTAGCTTCTTACTAAACATGAATATTGTACTTCAAATATGTGTTAGCAGTTACCTCTACACAGATGGAAACCTAGACCCAGAAAAAACTTTTATATCCTCAGTTTTGAGGTCAAGTTAGGAAATATTTCCTGATATAACTCTTCACAAGGTAAGTTCGATGAAAAGAATGGTTGAGAACTTATATCCTGAAGTAAGCATCACCTAGAGGACATCTATTATGGAAAGAAGAAATAACTTATTACTATGGATTAGAACCAATAGCAATATTCCATTATTTGTTTTATGAGAAAGATGGATATATCCAATTTAGTGTATATAAACATGTAAAGGTAAAGACTCTATTTATTACAGTGATACCCCTATTTAACCCATTACCAGATGGCAGAATTTCAAATTGGTCAAAATTGAAAGGAGTTGCAGACAACAATTATTGAAAGTGTATAAAATTGTTGGGTTTTTACTCTTGGGGTAGAAAACATAGTGGATAATGAAGAAATTGCTTGTAACAAGCAATTTCTCAATTTTCCACAATGTTTTCCAAATCTTTTTTTTCTTTGGGGGGCATCTAAAAGCATTACCAGGGCCAGCCAGTTTTGACATACAAGCTATTTTTTCCATGTGAGAACAATACCTTCCAAATCCCTTCTTTGTATATCTCTTCAAAATTAATGTTAACCCTGCTTATGCGATGTCAGAATGAGATATGGAACAATATATCATTCAAAATTTTGCTTTATTTTCACTTTATCTAGATTTTTTATGCAAATTCAGTATATGAAATTAATTCTGGACTGTCAAATATGCTGGTACTGCTTTGATAGTGAACTTATATTCCAAAATACTTCCAATTTTAGATCAACACTGACAACAGTAATTGAGATATCACAAATTGTAAAACTTTCTGCATCTGGACAAAAGCAACAAAGTTTATATTAAAGACAAACATATTTTACTACCATAACTTGAAAACATGAACATGCGTAGGACACACAGATTTATTTTTAGCTCACCTGAGCACGTAGTGCTCAAGTGAGCTATTGTGATTGCCTTTTGTCCGGCGTCCGTGGGTCGTGCGTCAACAATTTCTTTAAACGACATCTCTTCCTAAACCACTGGGCCAATCTGAAACAAATTTGGCAGAAATGTTGCTTAGGTGGTCCTCTTCAAAATTAGCTAAAAGAATTGAAATCTGTTAAAAACTCTGGGTGCCATGGCAACAAAAGTGAAATTTTAAAATAATCTTTAAAAATCTTCTCCTCCTGACCCAGAAGGCATAGAGCCTTGATATTTTGCATGAAGCATCAGTATATTGACCTCTTCCAAAATAGCTAAAATCATGATCCTCGGGTCCCCAGGGGTGGAGTCCCAGGGGGGTGAGGTTTATATAGAAATAAAGAACGATTTTTTAAATGACATCTCCTCCCAATTCACAGGGCCAATTTGAACCAAATTTGGCAGAAATGTTGTTTAGGTGGTCCCCTTCAAAAATAGCTAAAAGAATTGAAATCCGTTTAAAACTCTGGTTGCCATGGCAACAAAAGTGAAATTTTAAAATAATCTTTAAAAATCTTGTCCTCCTGACCCAGAAGGCATAGAGCCTTGATATTTTGTATGAAGCATCAGTATATTGACCTCTTTCAAATTAGCTAAAATCATGATCCTCGGGTCCCCAGGGGCGGTGCCCCAGGGGGCGGGGTTTATATAGAAATAAAGAACGATTTTTTAAATGACATCTCCTCTCAAACCACTGGGACGATTTGAACCAAATTTGGCAGAAATGTTGCTTGGGTGGTCCCCTTCAAAAAAAGCTAAAAGAAATGAAATCTGTTAAAAACTCTGGTTGCCATGGCAACAAAAGTGAAATTTTAAAATAATCTTTAAAAATCTTGTCCTCCTGACCCAGAAGGCATAGAGCCTTGATATTTTGCATGAAGCATCAGTATATTGACCTCTTTCAAATTAGCTAAAATCATGATCCTCGGGTCCCCAGGGGCGGAGCCCCAGGGGGGTGGGGTTTATATAGAAATAAAGAACGATTTTTTAAATGACATCTCCTCCCAATTCACAGGGCCAATTTGAACCAAATTTGGCAGAAATGTTGCTCTTAGGTTGTCCCCCTTAAAATTAGCTAAAAAAAATTGAAATCTGTTAAAAACTCTGGTTGCCATGGCAACAAAAGTGAAATTTTAAAATAATCTTTAAAAATCTTGTCCTCCTGACCCAGAAGGCATAGAGCCTTGATATTTTGCATGAAGCATCAGTATATTGACCTCTTTCAAATTAGCTAAAATCATGATCCTCGGGTCCCCAGGGGCGGAGCCCCAGGGGGGTGGGGTTTATATAGAAATAAAGAACGATTTTTTAAATGACATCTCCTCCCAATTCACAGGGCCAATTTGAACCAAATTTGGCAGAAATGTTGCTCTTAGGTTGTCCCCCTTAAAATTAGCTAAAAAAAATTGAAATCCGTTAAAAACTCTGGTTGCCATGGCAACAAAAGTGAAATTTCAAAATAATCTTTAAGAATCTTCTCCTCCTGACCCAGAAGGCGTAGAGCCTTGATATTTTGCATGAAGCATCAGTATATTGATCTCTTACAAAATAGCTAAAATCATGATCCTAGGGTTTCCAGGGGCAGACCCGGGGGGGGGGGGGGAGGGGTTATAGGCATGAAGCATCAGTTCACAGACTTCTTTCTTATTTCTGAAATTATAACCCATGGAAAAAGTTTTTTCCTTCTTTCAAATCAGCACTAAGGCCTTGGAATTTATAATTTAGACTTTTGGATCCCCAGGTTCATAGTCTTTATAAGTAATTGTGGCCCACTTGTTTCATAATCCTAACCTTAACATGAAATTAGACTGTTGAAAGAAAAAGAGCCTTTATCTCAGGTGAGCGCCCCAGGGCCAACGGCCCTCTTGTTTGGCAAAAGGGTCTGGCAACAAGGCTACAATTTAGATTCGACCAATCCCTGAAGGTTTTCTTAAACACTTGCTGTACTTAAAATGGATAATTATAAAGGGAATTTTAGCATATTACCAGACCACAAAATTTAGAATGGTCCAAATTTTTAAACTAGAGGCGCTTGAGCGCTGGTATTGCTCCACAGGCATGAATGTACTGATTAAGCAAATTTTTTCATGAATTTAAAATAAACCGAATATAATGAAAATAATCCAAGTCATTGAAATCTTTGAAATAGTTCTAGAGAACAATTTCAAACTTTTCATTGTTTTTACAAAAGTCAAGTCAAGTTATGTAAAATTCATCATGTAAAATATTCACTGTATACCATATATGGACATAACCAAGCACCATAGTAGCCATGTTTTTCAACCAATCAAAATTATATGAAGAAATTTGACAAACGGTCATCTGGTTATCATTCCTATGAAATTTGGTTGAAATCCATCAACAGGTTTCTGAGAAATTTACAAAGTTTTCAGTATAAACCATATGTCGACATAACCTAGCACCATAATAGCCATATTTTTCATCCAATCAAAATTCTTTTTATAATCTGATAAAAGGTAACCCAAGGATCAATCTTGCCAAATTTGGTTGAAATCTATCATCTGGTTTCTGAGAAGAAGAATTTCAAAGATTTAACATATATTGAAATACCCATTAAAGCCATGTTTTTCATCCAATCAAAATTCTTTGAAAGAATCTGATAAAGGTTCACACAAGGACCATTTCTTTGAAATTTTGTTGAAATCCATTCACCAGTTTCTGAGAAGATTTTCAAAGCTTTCGCCATATATGGAAATTAGCCCCGCCCATTAAAGCCACGTTTTTCATCCAATCAAAATTTTTTGAAGGAATCTGATAGATGGTCACCCAAGGATCATTTCTGTGAAAATTGGTTGAAATCCATCCACCGGTTTCTGAGAAGAAGATTTTCAAATCTTTCATCATATATGGAAATTAGCCCTGCCTATTTAAGCCATGTTTTTCATCCGTTCAAAATTCTTTGAAGGAATCTGATAGAGGGTCACCCAAAGATCATTTCTGTGAAATTTGATTGAAATCTGTTCAATACTTTCTGAGGAGAAGATTTTCTAAGTAAAAGTTTAAGGACAACCAGAAGCACGGACGCACGACGGACACAACGCCATGACAATAGCTCTCTGGCTTTCAGCCAGTGGAGGTAAAAATGCAGATGACAATTTTAAGTGTATTAAATTTTGAAAATCTTTCCCTTTTAGGGTAGAAAAAATTAAAAAGTAATTCATTTATTGTCCATGATATTTTCAAAAGTTTTTTTGTTGAGGGGCATAAGGAGGCAGGATTGTGAGGATATGTATACATGTATATGTATATATAAACCAAAACAACACAAGATAACAGTTTTATATTTAATCATTTACATAGAGTTACTTTCTATTGCATTTTATTACAAATACCGGTAGTACATATTGTCAACACAAAACAATAATTACTAAAACTACAAAATTAATTGTAAATGTCTGCATAAAACACCAATAAAGACATTTAATGTTTAATCCATTACCATACAATCTCAGACTGGTCTAAATTGGAAAATGTTGCAGATGACAATGTCAAGTTGGTGAAATTTTAAAAATCTTTTCTTTTGGGGGTAGAAAGCAATGTTGATAATGAAGAAATTGCAAAAGCTTTCTTTTCACAAGGTGCGTAAAAAAGCTAGATTTTGTTGGGATGGGTTAATCAGATGGCAAATTTTCAGACTAGTCCATATTCAAATATTTGTAACTCTTGTCATGCTGGACCTAGAATATTCCTTTTTTACAGGAGGCATAGACAAAGATCAGCCTGCATATACATGAAGTCAGTTTTTAGTCTACACAGCCGTACTGTGCCCTTCAATACAGCGTTGTTTATTAAAACTAATATTCAAAGGACAAAATTTGAGACTGGTCAAAATTGAAAGAGTTTAAAGACAAAAAAACCAAAGGTTTTTAAATTTGAAAATTAAGGGCCATATAAGGTGGAAAACATCATTAGATAAGAAGAAATTGCTTGTTAGTTTTCCATAGCTGCATTTCATTGGCACATAAATATTTAGGATTGTGTAGTAATGGATTAATAAAAAATTCTTGACATTGTAGCAAGTTTTTATTTAAAAAAATGAGTTTTCCCTATTCCTTAACCTATTCCCATACAATCCCTCCTTTATGCCCTTCAACAAAAGAGCTTTTAAAATATTGTGGAAAATGGAGAAATTGTTTTTACCAAGAAATTTCTTCAACTATAAATTGTTGTCTGCAGCTTCTTTGAATTTCGACTGGTCTTAAATTGTCAAGTGATAATAGGTCTCCAATTCAACATATTTAAAAGGGAGTTTTAGAAACATTTTTCTAGATTATTTTCCAATAAAAAAAAATACTTTAATCTGAAAATTAAGTCCTAAATGATTGTAAGGTTAGACATTTTAAGACCAGTAAATGTATAATTTAAGTCAAGTTGATACAATGTCTTTAACTCATTCCCCCACAATCCACTTTCCATGTCCCTCAACAAATTTTAGACCACCAAAGATAACAAAGAATATTGAAATGTCATCAACTAAAAATTGTTGTCTTTGACGCTTTCCCATTTTTCTAAATTTTAGACCTGTCCAAATTCAAAGGTTTTGCAGACAAAAAAATTCAGTAGGTTAGAAAATATTGTGGAAAAGGAAGAAGTTACAATTTCTTTTTTTCCCACAATATTTTCTTAGTTTAAAACCACAGGGATGTAAAAACAAGGGATTGTACGGGAAAGGGTTAACTCCTTTGAATTTGGAACAGTCTAAAATTTTGTCTTCTGTTCATGGCTTAAGTAGAAGTAAGAAGGAACATTTTCCTATTTCCACAAAATTTTCATTTATTGTCAATGTAAGGTTTGGCATAAAACCAGAGAGAATCTGATAATGATTATTCAGCAAGATCCCTTAGATTATTGCTATTTTGGCAAAATGGAATTTTCAAACACAATCTTTTATTCTATAAAATATTGACCGGACTTTCAACTTAATGAGATGAATTATTTTTCATTAATGTGGGAACAATTAAACAATGATCAATTAAACTTCTTAAAAGTTTGCAACTCATTTACTGACAGATTCAACTCTTTTGATGCTATAGTTACTGTAACAAAGTTCATTAGCACAGACTCCTATATTCGGATGCACTGAAGGTCAATAGCTTTGGTATTGTTGTGGGAAAAGTAGGAATTGCTTTAAACAATTTGTCCTTTTCCCAATATGTTATACAGTAGAACCTCGTTAATTCGAACGTCACTGGTTCGTAGGTGTGTGATCGTTCGTATAATTTACGAAGTCCCGATCTTTTTCCTTCTTAATCTTTGTTAGAAAGTTCTGTCTAATTCGAACGTCAGTGGTTCGTAGTTCGTAGGCCAATTTCAGTCCCGAAAGTATTATTATAGAACACACTCCTATGTTTAATTCGTAGGTGTGATATACAAATTGTCACTAATCACCACTTACCTTGATTTTCACACCTGCTGATCTATATGACACATTTTGTGTTATCATATACCTTTAGTTAAAAGGGGCTGTTTGGTTTGTAAGGTGGGTAATTGATTGAATAATGGTTCCCGAAATAATCGCCGAAAATTGACTTAAATTGTAAATAGTATCAGTGTTCATAGTCATTTAGAAATTCTAACAATTTTAATTTTATCTGCGGCTGCTTTCTTCACAATCGCTGGTCCTTGATTTTATGATTAGATGCTAGTATACTCAGAGTGATTTGATCCAATGCATTGCGAAGGGAAATTACTCTGATGGAGGTATAAATTTGATACAAACACTGTGTTTAAGAAATGCCAAAAATTAACACAGGAGATAAAACCATAAAAATACAAAATGAGTTATTTTTAATCTATGTTTTCCTCAATTAATATCCGCCGGTCTTGTTTAGAAAAATAACCAATTTAGAATCAATTCCTAAATAGGGGACAGAACAAGATCGTATTTGATTCTGTGTATCTCAAGCAGCCGACCACTTGCCCTCCGTTTTGTTCGTACTACGCTTAATTCGTATAAATGTCCTCGGTCCGAACTACGAACTACCGAGGTTTTACTGTATATAGTTTGCCTACGTAAATATATTGTCTGCAATTCCATTCAATTTGGACCAATTAAAACAAGAGGACCATGATGGACCTAAATCACTCACCTGTATTGTCTGCTCTTAAAAAAATGCGGCTAGCGCCAAATAACTATTACCAGTTTCATGAAGATTGAGCCAAAACTGTGGCGTCTATATTGTTAACAAAGAAATTATCATTATTGCCCCTTTTCCTGTGTTTTCCAAAGGCACCTTCCCATAATCTATAAGATTCATCTTTAAGAACTAACAATTATTCTGACCAAGTTTAATGAGCCAAAATCATGGCCTATATAGTGTCCAACAAAGAAATAGTCATTAAGGCCCTTTTTCCTGTGTTTTCCAAAGGAAGCCTCCTATAATCAATAAGGTTCATTCTTATGACCTAACATTTATTCTGGGCAAGTTTCTTGAAGATTGAGCCAAAAGTGTGGCCTCTAATGTGTAAACAAAGAAATAGTCATTTTAAAGGCCCCTTTTCCTTTGTTTTCCAATAGAACCCTCCCATAATCGATAGGGCTCATCCTTTTGGCCTAACAATTTTTCTGGCAAAGTTTAATGAAGATTGAACCAAAGTTGTGGCCTCTAGACTGAACAAAGAATGTCATTAAGGCCCCTTATCCTGTGTTTTCCAATAGTACCCTCCCATAATCAATAGGGTTCATCCTCATGACCTAACAATTACTCTGACCAAGTTTCATGAAGATTGGGTCGAAACTGTGGTCTCTAGAGTGTTAACACTTCAATTTTTGATGACGCACAACAGACAACAGACATTCATTGATCACAAAAGCTCACCACTTTGTGCTCAGGTGAGCTAAAAATCTGAAAAATGGTTGATATACAAGGGCAAACTTGACAAAACCAGCAGTTAGAACAGTTTATCATTGTCATTCATCCATACAGTTTCATTTAATTATTCCAATTTCAGGCATCTTTAGAAATATTGTCCAAAACCTGGAGTTATAACAGCATCTTTATGGTGTAAAAATCTCAGTAGGACAGGAATATACATGTATCTACATGTACATATCATTAGCAAACTATTCATTCCTTCTAAAAGATCAATTCTAAAAAAGAATATAGTATATCATTCTAAATCCTTGTAATATATCCTGTATCCATTATTTTGATATATAATATTTAAGGTCTCATAGTATAAATGAAGGGGAAAAAAATCAATAAAAGGCAATGGATGTGTCTAAAACTTTTTTTTTTGATTCACTACCAAGCAGTCTGGGTAAAGTTGCAGTTTGGGTTTGCCATTGAAATTTGGTATTACATTATCAATTACCTATAGATCTGAGGCAAAAGGTAAACTAGATAATGATGTCATGTCTATTTCATGCAGGTCATGTTTATGTTATTTACATGTTATAAATTAGGTGCTGTAATACATTGAACACCCCATTACATCTATGTTACAACAACAGCACCACTTATTGGTACCTATGATGTTGGGTGTTGATAGAGAACAAGAGGGCCATGATGGCCCTGGATCACTCACCTGAGATACTGCAAAATGTCCACATATTGGCTTTTTTTTTGCTCTCTCCTTGACTTCTTTCTGAATTTATTGACCTGTCTTAAATTCTTAACTGAAATTGGACACAGATAACAACATCTTTTCTTAAAGAACTAATGTCAGTATCTTTTCGGCTAGTTTTCCTTGAAAACCACAAAGCTTTCCACAACATAAGGCTAACTGAAATCACATCATCATAGCCTTAAGTATTTTGATAGAGGACAATGAGGAAATGCTATGTACAAACATTTGAGAGGCCTTACTATTCAGTAGGAAAGACTTTTTAAATATCTTTAGAAATTCCTGTTGGTTGAATGGCAACAAGAATTATTGATGAATTTCAATTCCTTGAAGTGTCATCAAAGCCATCGCTCAAGGATCATTTCAGCAAAGTTTCATTGAAATCTAATGAGTAGATTAGGAGGAGAAGATTTATAAAGATTAGTTCACAGACAGTTTATTGAGTTTAATCACTACACTAATATCAGCTGGCAATGACAATGCAAGGGCTATAGCATCACCATGTTTTTTGTTTTTTTTTAACCAGAAAAACAATCAAGCTTAATATTCCGTCAAGATTTATCTCTGTTTATAGCACGAATCAATCTTTTGACAGTAAACAAATACCATATTCAAAGTTAACCCTTGTCCGTTTTTTTTTTAAATTTTAGACTGGTCCCAATTGAAAGAGGTTGCAGATGACAATGAAAAAGAGGAAGCAATTTGAATTGAAAACATCTCATGTGGTTGAAAATATTGTTGAAAAAGGAGAAATTGCTTGTTACAAGTATAAAATCACAGTGACGTAAAATCTTGGGTTTGTACAGGAAAGGGTTAAAAGTAAACAGCTTCATTACTGAGATATCAAAAAGTGACATATTTTGTATGAAATCATAAAAGAAACCAAGTCTATAGCAAATACAGGAGGTCTTTTCAAAGAAAGCCAAGCAAAATATTTCATTACAAATACATACACGTTAAATCAAGTTATAAAATGAGTAAAATTCTTAAAATGAACACAATGATATTGTATTTTATAGCATGAACATATTGCAATCAGTTAGTTATAAAATAGCCCTGATATTAAAAAAAGATGAAAAAGTATTAAACAAATGTATACAACTATATTGATAAGATATGTACATCTTTCATCATGTCTTAACATATTTCAACCAACCTTTTACAACTCACAAGCTATTAGTAAGTAGTAAGATAGATTTGAAACTTAACCCATTCCCACACAGTGACGATTTTAAAAAACAATTGGGATAACATTGTGGAAAATGAAGAAATTGCTTTTAACAAGCAATTTCTTCATTTTCCACAATGTTTTCTACCAAGAAAGTTGAAAAAATCCAAAATATCAAAATTTTTAAATTGTCGTCTGCAACTTCTTTCAATTTGGGCCAGTCTAAAATTTTGCTGTCTGGTAATGGGTTAATGAATTTATTCAGTTATATTACCAGTAAACAGGAGACATAATTATATATAGACTTGTCCAACCAAAATCAAGTAAGAAAAGTCACTTAATGCATGTTGCTATTCCCCCATCCTAAATTTACCCGTTCCCACACAATCCCTCCCTTTTACACCCCTCATGGAAAATAGCTTTGGAAAACATTGGGGAAAATGAAGAAATTGCTTGTCACAAGCAATTTCTTCATTATCCACAACATTTTGTATGGTAAAAGAAAAAAAAATATTAATTCCGTCAACTTGAAATTGTTGTCTGCAGCTTCTTTCAATTTGGACCAGTCTAAAATTTTATTGGGTGGCAAAGGGTAAACATAGTCTTTAGTTATAATTTCTCGCTCAATAACCTCTGGGTCTAGGTGGTTATTTAGTTTTTATTCATTTCAACACAGTTACGATTTTGGACACCCCTCAAGAAAGTAGTTGGGAAAACATGTAAATAAAGAAATGGTTTGTGACAAGCAATTTATTCATTTCATACAATGGTTTCTACCCATTAAGTTGAACATATTCTAAAAACTTAAAAAATTGTCGTCTGCAAATCCTTTCAGTTTGGACCAGTCTGACATTTTGCCCTCTGGTAATGGGTAAACCAACTTTTGTGCTCTCCAAAACTTATCATTACATATCAAGATTCATAATACACAACAGCTTAAGTATTCACTTTTAGCAGATATCTTGACTTGTAATGACATCTTAAAACTTGCAATTCTAAATGAGTATAACTTTAACAAATATGTGTCAAGCAATTTCTTCTTTTCAAACAATGTTTTCAACAACTACTTCAAAAACAATAGAAATGAAGAATGGTGTTGTGATGGTGAGAATTTGATTCAGGTTTACCTACAATTTACAATTTAAGCACTTGAATATAATATATCATGAGTGTCAATAGTCAATAGAGGGTGACATAAGTCATCCCCGAAGACTTGCCACATCTCAACAATGGTAAATAGTAAGCACTGTTTGAAGCTTTCTGCGATATTTCTATACAAAAATGTTCTACATTCAGTCATAAATAGTTTCATACACAATCACATAACCACTCTGATTATGAGCATTCTTAACCCATTCCATCTCAATCCCTCCTTTTTACTCCCTTCTAGAAAAAAGCTTTGGAAAACATTGTGGAAAATGAAGAAATTGCTTGTATCAAGCAATTTCTTCATTATCCACAATGTTTTCTATCCAAAAAGGTGAAAAAATTTAAAATTCCATCAACTTGAAATTGTCGTCTGCATCTTCTTTCAATTTGGACCAGTCTAAAATTTCGTCAAGTGGGAATGGGTTAACCAATTGACGAACCAGGGCTGTCAATCAAAAGCTCGAAAGACCTATAAAATGATACATTTAGACCAGAAAGGAACTTTGTACTTGGATATTTTTCAACATTTATGTGAAGGCTTTTTTGTTGTTTGGCAAGTTAAACATCAAAACTATAGCTTACTGAAACTGTAGTTACAACATTTAGGTCGCCAACCAACCATTTTACTTTTTTTATACAAATTTTGCAAAATAAAGCCCTTTAATGTCAAAGTGAAACTGCCTATCAGGCTCAGTGCACATGGCTAGCAAACTGTAAAATGATCCAAGCGATGAAAAGAAAAAGGTTTCTGTATAAAAGTCATATAATGCACATCAAGAAAACAGCTTTAGAAAAGACTGTGGACAATGAAGAAATTGCTTGTGACAAGCAATTTCTTCAATGTCCACGACGTTTTCCACCCTGAAAGGCATTTTTTTTTCAATATCTATTAAATTTAACCAGCTTGAAATTGTTGTCTGTAACTTGTTTCAATTTGAACCAGTCTAAAATTCCGTCACATGGGAAGGGGTTAATTCATAATATCTGTCTGCTTTCAGATGAAGCACACAGTTAAAATGCCAAGACTCCTCAACTACCTAAACATTACAGCTAACAAAATTCGAAAGTCATAGACTTTGGACAATAACCCTACTCAATATCAAAGTGGAACTCCCTGTCAAAGCTCAGTGGGTGGGACTAGCCATTGATAGACAATCCCATTTTTTTTCCCTAGAGATAAAAGCTTTTGAAAACATTATGGAAAAAGGATGATATTATTTGTTACAAGAATTTTTTTCATTGTTTACCTAAAAGACAAAGATATCTTAAAATTCACAAATGTGAACTTTTCATTTGCAGCTTCTTTCAATTCTAATCATGTTATGGTTATTTCATTACCAGATGACACAAACTTGAACTGCTCAAAAAAGGAAAGAGTTTGCAGATTTCATATATTAAATAACCAGATAACATATTTATAACTTATCCAAAGGAGTTGCAGATAACAATATAAATGTATGTCTGGATAAAAAGAATATGCAATAAAAGGTAGAAAAACACTTGTTTGCAACAAAAATTTCTCCTTTTCTCTAAATGTTTTCCAGAGTTATTCTTCATGACATTAAATATTAAGAAGCGAATTCAATTACAAAGCCAATGTATGATATGCATTTAACTCATTACCGCAAAACAAAATTTTCACTTGTTCACATTTAAAGTAACTAGATTTTTTGCAAAGCAGACAAATACACCCCATCAGTGCTTTGTCATTCAAGTAGAACAATTGATCTTAGACCTTCATTACCCCAAAATATGTGTTTGCAGTTTCATTGTCCTAGGTCACATGGCTTATGAGTTAATAGCCCGGAAACTGTTTTCAATCAAGGTCAACTGTGACCTTGACCTTTGACCTCCGTCACCTTAAAACTATAGGATACTACCAACAATTATATGAAGTTACAAGGTTGTAGGTCTAATGGTTTTTGAGTTCGAGCCAAAAAGGCTTAAAATCAAAGGTCAATTGTGACCTTGACCTTTAACCTCCATCACCCACAAACAATAGGGCACATTCTTGGGCCATTAGCATAAATTGTATGAAGTTACAAGGTTGTAGGTCTACTGGTTCTTGACTTAGATCATGGAAATGAAAAAGTCTACAGACTGGTGAACTGCAGACATTGTGAAACCAATATAACCCCCTGTACTTTGTAGGTGGGCGATATAATTACAGACTAAATTAATATTGAAAATGTGAGTAAATAAAGAGAAAGACCTATATAGGGCAGAAAACAATTTGAGCCAAAATGAAATTCTTTGTTAAAAGCAATTTCTCCTTTTCCATCAATGTTTTTCTAAAGCATTATTTCTTTAGGTTTACCACAAATGTGTGATTGTGGAAAAGGGTTTAGTAATATTCAATGAAAACCAACTGCATCCCTTGTTTAAAATTACAAATACAATTACATGTAGCAAAGTATATTCACAAATTAACCCATTACAAGACTGCAAAATTTTGGACTTCTCCAAATTGAAAGGGGATGCAGATGACAAGTTAAAGTTTATTAATTTTTAGATTTTTTCTACTTTCTGGATAGAAAACATTGTGCAAAATGAAGAAATTGCTTGTTGCAAGCAATTTCTTCATTTATCACAATGTTTTCCCAAAGGTTTTTCTTGACGGCGCAAAGAAGTGTATGTGTGCGGAAATGAATTATACCAGCTTTTAACATAGCAGATTCAAATATAAAATGTCTAACCATAGCACTTTAATGTTCAAATTAAATGAAGTTGCTGATGACAAACTTTTGCTAATGTAATTTTAAATATCATCATCTTGCAAGGTTGAAAATATTGTGGATAATGAAAAAATTGCTTGTAAAAGCAATTTCTTCATTCTCCACAATGTTTTCAAAAGCTCAGAGGCATCAAAAAGCAGTATTGTGCATGAACAAGTTTATTCACAGCTACATGTATGAGATCTAGTTAATGAAAAATAACATCGGACATAACGAGAGGTTTCACCCTGTAATCACATGCATGTCTGTCATAATGATGCATCCCGCAAACCAGATTGAATGTCCTTATTCTGGAAAGAGAAAAGAGAGTAATTACTTGCTATTGCAAATCACTACAAATTATATCTAAGAGCTCTGCTGCGTTTTAACAAGTGGGCAATTGGTCCTAGCGTGCTATCTTGAAACAAAGAATCAAAGCTTTTCAACACATCAAATAAATATTTACCTACTAGACAAAAATATTTTAGAATAGTCTAAATTCAAAGATGTTGCATTTGACAACTCTTTAGTTGATGAAATTTTTGTCTAATAAGTTGGGAAACATTGCGGATAACAAGAACTTGCTTGTAACAAGCAATTTCTAACAAGCAATTTCTTCTTTTTTCTCAGTGTTTCCTGAAGCTTTTTCCTTGAGGGGAGTAAAAAGACAGGATTACATGGAAATGGGTAAAATTAATAATTATGTAACAGTGGCAGCCTAGCCATTCTTTGCGTATTCTTCATCTTTTGTGGTTCTGCCCCTACGGATCTATAAGTAATTGTTTTAGCAACGCCGAGATCCATGCATTTACTCTAAAAGCCAAATATTAAGGCTCTAGGCCTTATTGGTAAGGAGAAGACTTTTACTTTTTTTATGTATATTTTTTTTTAAATCTACTTGTTGACATGACAACTAGTGCATTTCACAGACTAAATTCTGTTTTGAAAGAGAATAACCAAAGGAACATGTCTAATAAATTGGTTTCAAGTGGCCCTTTAAAGAAACCTCTCTTTATTTCTGTATAAGCTTTAACTGCCATCACAGGGCTCGAATTACTCCTGTAGACCTGAGAGTAATTATTTTTAACAATCATTGCGCTGATGCTTCATGCCAAAGTCAAAAGATCTTGCCTCTCTTGGCCATTTCACAAAACTACTAATCATGGAAAGCACCGTTTCATACTCCAGGTAATATGGCAAGGAATGTCTTGTTACATTTGATAGACATCCATCAACATGTCAAAGTCAATTATAAATCAAATGGTGGTCATTTTGGAGACAGGGTTTCATGGAATTTCAAACTTTGAACTCATATAAGACATTGACAAGATGAATACACATTAAGAACTTTTTACAAATTCACATGAGAAATAAGAAAGTAAGTTTGTATTAACCCTTTCCAAATTCAAAGAAGTTTCAGACGACAATGCATTAGGACGCAATTTGAAATGAAACCATCATATGTGGTAGAAAATATTGTGGGATGAGAAGAAATTGCTTGTCACACACAATTTCTTCTTTTTCCAAAATATTTTCTCGACATTTAAATTACAGCGACATTAAGTCCAAGGTTTGTACAGGAAAGGGTTAAAGTTTCAAATAAATTGAATAGTAACTCTTCTGTTAGGTATCTTGACAATTGCTCCCTACTGACAGCCCCACTTTTAACACATTAATCTTTTCCTGTTCAATCCTTGGTTATTATATATATGTGGTTTTATATTTTAGAGAAAGATGTGGACAATTTTAAAGTTTATGAAATTTTAGATTTTTTCAATATATGAGTAGAAAATATTGTGGAAAAAATGAAGAAATTGCTTGTTACAAGCAATTTCTTCTTTTTACACAATGTTTTTGCAATTTTTTTCCTTCAGGGATGTCAGAAAGCATCTGTGTTGGAATGGGTTAAAAGCATCCTCACTGACCCTTTCAAAAAAAAGGTTCTTATAAAAGTGAAGCTATTTTCACAAATGAAATACAATCCCTTGACCTTTCCATGACTTGATTCTGTCCTCATTTAAACATGTAAGATAAGCTTAATTACTCTTTTTATATACTTTGAGACCTAATTAAACCCATATATGGAAGCTAACCAAGAATCAGCAACAGTACCTGCATGGCCTTAAATAACAAAAAATGTGACTTTTGGCACGAAGAATATGAGCAAAAAGTACATTTTTTTCTGAAATATAAATAAATCTCAATTGTGTATCACAATGGATGGAATTTGGCTGACACTTAAAGAAAAGACTGACCAATTGTTGGTCAGAATTTCTTTAGTTGTTTAGCCAAATATGAGATGGCAATATTTTAGACTGGTCCAAATTGAGTTGCAGACTACAATTAAAGATTTATGAAATTTTAGAATATTTCAACTTTCTGGGTAGAAAACATTGTGGAAAATGAAGAAAGTGCCTGATGCAAGCAATTTCTTCATTTTACATAATGTTTTCCCAAATTGTTTTTCTTTAGGGCATAAGAAAGTATCATTGTTTAGGAATGGGTTAACTTTATATACAATTCTAGCTTTAAACACTGGCTTTTCCACAATATTTTCTACCTAGATTGGGTTATGCTTCATTCCAAATATAAATGCTTAAGGCCTTAAAGTTAAGAAGATGATTTTTTCCCACTTGCTCATATTGAGAGAAATTCACACCTTTAGACCCCTGCTGCTGGGCCATTTTTGACCCCAGGGTCATATTTTTTTATAACATACTACAAAACAATCTAATTTAAAAATTATGGTACATACCAAATATGAATGCCCTAAGCCACATAGTTAAGGAGGAGAAGGCTTTAAACTTGCTCTAATTGAGCATTTTTCCCAATTCTGTACCTTAGGGGACATTTTTGACCCATGGGATATAATTCTTGAAAATTTGGTAGAGAATCATATGATTATGCTATATGTGAAAAACAAATGCCTTTAGCCTTATAGTTTCTGAAAATAAGTTTTCCAAAGATTGACAAAAATTTCCCTTTTTCGAAATGCCATGAAACCAGAGTTTTTCACATAATAAAGTTTTTTTAATAACTTTTGTACAGATTCCTCAAAGGAACATCCCTGCAAAGTTGAGTAGCTTGCCGGTTTTGGAGAAGAAGATTTATAAAGAAATTATAGACAGACAGACAGACAACAAACAGTGACAGATCACAAAATCTCACCTTGCACTATGCGCTCAGGTGAGCTAAAAACCGAAAATTTCATAAACTTAAATTTGTCATCTACAACTCATTAATATGAACCAGTCTAAAAAAAATTCTTCTGATAATAAGTTAATCCTCCTCATGCTGAGCCCAGAATATAGCTGTCTTTACACAAATGTGCAGGCTGATCTTAGTCACCACCACCTGTTCATTTTCTTCAAGCAAAAATTGAATTAGGATATCATTCAGCATAAAATGAGCAAAATGAGCTAGCCTTCTTTACCTCCAAATCTCATGGTATATCATCGTCTTCCTCCCATGGTGGCGCTGTTGGCAACATTTGGTGTGAGCACAATTTGTCTGTGAGAAATACTTGGTCAGAAATGTTCTCAAAGAAAGGAAAGGGACACGAGTTATCACTGACGGTGGATGGAAGCGGATGATACGACACACGCGGTGATTGTGAATGACTTATTGGTACTGTTCCAATTACAATGTCTATTGGAAGCTTCACTTTTCTGGCTATTCCAGCAGGTTTTATACAAAGCTGTAAAACAAACAAAACATATGAATTTGTGCAATAGTCTCCCATATAGCAACTAATACAGAGCTACAGAAAGAGGGCGTAATTTGTATCTTAGATTTGAATATTTCACCAAAATTGCTAACAACCCTATGCAAGACCCTCAACAAGGCGATTCAGATGAGTAACCACAACATAGGGTGTCGTTGAGAAATAAGGATTTGGGAATGCTGTTACCCCCTCTTGTCTAGATCTCTGCTAATATTGAATGAGTATAGTTGGTAAGTTTCTGGACTATCGTAAAATAAAGCAAAACATTTTTATACTTCAATTTTTGCAGTGAGAAAAAGATAATGTTTTGCTCTACATTTGAGGTTGATTATGCTATTATTTGAAATTTACTCTGTTTAAATATAATTATATACAAAATGGTTGTGTTGTTATTCTGATTTTACTAATGCATATTATTTTAGACAAGGGAAGTAACTCAAAAACAACAGTTCTTTGGTCAAAAAAGTCAATTCCCTTGTACCATTAAAGCTACCAACTGATCTTCAACATCCCCCAACATTAATACTCTGAATTTAATCTTACAGAGTAAGTGCCATCCATTTACTTAAAAAAAGATTTGTTTTTAAAAGGTCACCAAAGAAACATCTATGTGTAATATTGTTGAAATCAAGTGTCTGAGGAAAAGATTTTGAAGTTCATAACAGCCATGTTTTTTGCAGTATCAAAATTTTTTATGAAGTTTAACCTAAACTTTTATTGACATATGATGAGATGTTTCTGTGTAGACCTAATGTCAAGACCTCAAAGGTTCTATCAAAATGAATTTAAGGCATTTGTTTGACCCATTACTAGACATCAAAGTTTTAGTCTGTTCCAAATACAAAGAAGATGCAGAAGACAATTTTGAATTGATGAGTTTTTATTTTGTTTTGTCTTTTAGGTAGAAAACCTCGTTGATAATGAAGAAATTGCTTGTTACAAGCTATTTCTTCAATATGCATATATTGTCAAAAACTGTAATACGCTAAATGTACTAGTTTGGCAGGTTATAAAAAATTGTAGTCTGCTCAAGTTTCGTCCTGTCTTCACAAAACTGATTTACTCGGAGAAGGTGATAATCCCATTTGAAGGAAATATAGTTGGATAATTTTAAACATCAATTTATTAGTTACTTTTTGGTAAATATTTGGTCATTTGATCTTTGTGTATTCCTGGCTTTCTTTGTACCTCTTTGTATTTTTCTGTACAAAATGGCCCAACTAAAGTGAGATTCTTGAATTTACAAGCTTGTTACCTTGGCAGATATTAGCGAAAATAAGACCCTTACTAATAAAACTCAATTTACAGTAACCTCTTTGTTTTCCATAATTATGCTAATGTGTTTTCATTTTGTTTTTCTCTTAACCAATTACCAGACAACAAAATTCTATACCTGCCCAAATTGAAACAAGATGCAGACGACAATTTAAAGCTTATGAAAATTTGGGTTTATTTTACTCTTGGGGTAGAAAGCTTTTTGATAATGTTTTCGTAAGCTTTTTTTCTTGGGGGGCGCCTAAAAGCGTCATTGAGTGGGATTGGGTTAAGGACACTTTTTTAAGTTTGTAGATTTATGAGAAGTCTTTTTAAAACCCTTTCAAATATTGAAATTTCATTTATTGAAGCCCTTTGATATATGCCCTGTCTCATGCCTCCACACACATTTTACACTGCTGCCCAGGACTGTTTTTCAGCTTTACTGGTAGACAGCACTACCTATACCACAACAGAATTCCAAAAGGTACCCTGCAAGCATTTCCAAAAGTCACAGGGGTACATGCCAGGGCAGTAGTGGGGGTGGGGGGTGGGGGCAGGGGGGGAGGATTGATCCAATTAATTGAGACTTGATTCTTTCAGATACTAATGTACACTTGTGATTTATGGACTGGTTCACTTTTGTGGAGAAATTTGATACCAAGGACACCAATGCTCTGATAGAATTAAAAAAATTGAGAAAGAATATTTTCTCTGTAAAACTTTCCATGACAAAACTTCATTTTGGGACTGGAATTTGAAAGAATATCACATACAACAAGCGGTTTGATGTTCTGCTACAGGATGCAATGAAAGGTTTGTCACCATCAGATGAAACCCAAACCTTATTTTTAGCCTTAGAATTTGGTTGAAATGATAGATTCAGGTATAATCTTCTGTCTCTTCCTGACAACTTGGGTCACATTTAACATATTTTCTATAATTTGTCATGCAAATCTACCCTGACTTTATTACTGCTTATTACTGCTCGTTAATAAGCAAATAGGGCACCCTGTGCCTGCAGTTTGTATGTAGCCCAAGTCATTCAAACATGATCTTCAAAACACTTGACCAATAAATGCAACTGAATTCATTTATCTCCTGTATGGTACTATGTGAAACTTCCCCAATTAATGTTTTTAAAGAAGCAATATTCTTTCCTGTCAAAATGGAAACTGGCCTACCAACTCCAGGATCATTTTAAATTGACTTTCAACCATCATTAAAATGTCATTTCAACACAATCATTTTAAAAATCTACATGCTCTTACTCTAAGAACTTAACCCTTGTCATGCTGTATAAATTACCTTACTGAATTGCTGTCAAATCAAAGGGCTGAAAGCACTGATAGAATTTGCTGTTCAAAAATAATTATTTCTTTTAGAAATCAACTTCATAAACACCTCTGGCAGGAAAAGTACAAGCAGAAGGTAAAGACTAAGATCAGCCTGCACATAAGTGCAGTCTGATCTTAGTCTACACCTCCTGCCAAAACCAGAATTTCTGGGTTCAGCACGACAAGGGTTAAGAAGTTCCCCTCGCACATACTATTTCTTCTGCATCAAATACTACATTCTGTCATGATTATTTTTGGGACAAGGTGCATATGGGGGCTATAATCACTATTTGGAAAAGCTATTGTTAAAATTTGTTTAGCGCTTGTCATGCTGAAGCCAGAATATTCCTGCTTTGGCTGGAGGTATCGACAAAGATCAGCCTACACATATGTGCAGTCTGATCTTAGTCTACACCACTTGATTGTCCCTTTTAAACCAAAATTGTTATTAAGATATAATTTTCAAAAGAAACATTAAGCTACAATTAGTGCTTCCAGTGCTTTCAGCCATTTGATTTTGATGAAATTCTGTAGAAGATTTAGAATTAACCCATTACCAAACAGCCAAATTTTAAAATGGTCCAAATTGAAAGGGTTGCAGAAAATAATTCTAGATTAACTGTAGATTCTTTCACCTTTCTTGGTTGAAAAAATTGTGTAAAATGAAGAAATTGCGTCAAAAAGCATTATTGTGTGGTAATGGTAAGGGTTAATATTGTCTTGAAATTCTTTAATTCTATTGTAGCGCTTCTATCAATCGATTAAATTACCTTTAAACAGTATAGAATATCAATTCTTTTATGTAATTGAATTTTTTTTAATGATACTAACCTCTAAATAGTATTGAATATCTATAATTTTACATCCCCGTAAATGAGATGGCGCCACTGTTGGTATGCTTAAAAGTTCCCTTTGCCAGGTTTGTTTTCCTCGAGGGGCCACGCTACCCTTGTGGATCGTCACAAGAATACTGGATTCCGAAAACCGGCCCCGAAATGAGTAATATGTGACATTCTGAAAAATACAAAGCAAATTTTTAACTACACTTATCATTACCTTAATAACATTGAACACAGCTATACCTGACAATCAAACTCATTAAGCCATTACCAGGCAATTGAATTTTACACATCTCCAACTTGAAAGACATTACAGATGAGATTTCAAGTAAATGAAACTTTAGAAATCTTTGTCTTTCTTGGTAAGAAACATTGTCTGAAACAAAAGAAATGCATGTTTTCGGCAATTTGTTTTTTCACACTTTTTTCACATGTACTTTTTGACAAGCATAACAAGGTGCCAAATTGTCACAAGATACGCCCGTCACACTGCTTAATATTAACTGGGGGGTTGAATAGAACTGAGGTTATTTTGAATGAATATTTTTTATGAAACAAAGTAGGAAAAACAACAAAGGACAATAACTCAAAATATGCACTAGGTAGAGTTATGGTTCTTGTACACTGCACTCCCACTTGGTGAGCTCTATCCATCCATGAAGTTTCATGATTCTAGCTATTATACTTTGAGAGCTATACTCCGGACAAGATTCAAGTATGAAAAACAACAAAGGGCAAAAACTCAAAAAATAGGCTAGGTAGAGTTATGGTTCTTGTACACTGCACTCCCACTTGGTGGGCTATATGCATCCATGAAATTTAATGATTCTAGCTTTTAAACTTTTAGAGATACACTCCTGACAAGATTCAAGTATAAAAAACAACAAAGGGCAATAACTCAAAAAATAGGCCAGGTAGAGTTATGATTCTTGTGCACTGCACTCCCCCTTGGTGAGATCTATACACCCATGAAGTTTCATGATTCTAGCTATTATACTTTGAGAGCTATACTCCAGACAAGATTTAAGTATGAAAAACAACAAAGGGCAATGACAAAAAAATAGGCTAGGTAGAGTTATGGTTCTTGTACTCTGCACCCCCACTTGGTGAGCTCTATCCATCCATGAAATTTCATGATTCTAGCTCTTAAACTTTAAGAGATATACTCCGGAACAGATTCAAGTATGAAAAACAACAAAGGGCAATAACTCAAAAAATAGGCCAGGTAGAGTTATGATCTTTGTGCAGTGCACTCCCCCTTGGTGAAATCTATACACCCATGAAGTTTCATGATCCTAAGCTATAATACTTTCAGAGATATACTCCGGACAAGATTCAAGTATGAAAAACAACATGCAATAACTTAGGCCAGGTAGAGTTATGGTTATTAAGCACTGCACTCCGTATTGATGAAAAGAATATAACTGCCAAGTTTTAAGTCAATCGGACTTACGGTGACAGAGTTATGCTCCAGACATAGAAGTGGACACCGCCCGGACAACTGGACGCCCGGACTCCACGGGTGATCCCATAATACGTCCCGTCTTCAACGGGCGTATAAAAAGCAGAAGTGTGTTGGAATGGGACAACCCACACCTAACTGCCTTTCACATACACAAGCTAAACAAAAAAAAAAAAAAAAAACAATTATATTTTATTTTAGCACAATGCTTTCTACCTTATATTTGACATTTATTCTTCAATTTAACCCATTCCCATACAATTACACTTTTTGACACCAAAGAGGGCCATTGGCCCTGAAGTGCTCACCTGAGTTCTGGCCAAATATCAAGTCACCTGAGCCAAAAATGTTGCCTCTAAAATGCAAACAAGGTTTTCTTTTTATTTGACCTATTGACCTAATTTTTGACCCCATGTGACAAGGTATTCCTGGAATTTTACCAAGTGAACCAAATTTTAATTAAATCTGAACTTTGTCCATAGGCTGTGGTTATTACTATTCTGACAAAGTTTGAAGACATTTGAGCCTATAATAATGCCTCTAGAATGCACACAAAGTATTTTTGAAATTTGACCTTGTGACCTAGTTTTTGACCCAAATTCAAACTTTGCTAAGAGACAATGGAGACAATCATTCTGACACAGTTTGAATACATTTGAGCTAAAGAATAAGGCCTCTGGAAGGCAAACAAGATATTCTAAGATTTGACTTTTTGTGACTAGTTTTTTACCCAATGTGACCTTAATTGGAACATTGATGGGAGACAATGGAGACAATCATCCTGACGAAGACATTTCAGCATAAAATGTGGCTTGTAGAGTTCCGACAAGATGTTGGCACATGACGGATGACAGATACAGCATGATGACAAAGGTGAAAAAAAAACTTAGAAAAACATTGTGGACAATGAAGAAATTGCTTGTAACATGCAATTTTTCAATGGCCACAATGTCCTCTATCCTACAAGGCAAAGATTTTTTTTAAATTTCACAAACTTGAAATAATCATCTGTAACCTCTTTCAATTTGGACCATAGTCTATAAATCTATAATGCACTTTGAAAAGTTGTGTGCAACCTCTTTGTATTTGGAAAAGTCTTAAATCAAGTCATCTATTAACCCATTACCACACAATGATGCTTTTGATGCTCTGAATAAATATATTCATTTTAAACTTTGTGGAAAAAGGAGAATTGCTTTTCTCTGAATATTTTCTACCTCAAATTGGTGCTTAATTTTCCAATTTTAGGGTATTCAAAATGTTGTCTGGAACTACTTGTCATCTCATAATGGATTGATAGAGATATTTAAAGTTAACCCTTACCCATACAATCACTTGTTTTCATGATCACATTATTTCATTTTGTAACAAGCAATTTCTTCTTTTCGGATTTTCCTACAATGTTTTCTTCCAATACAATGATTATTTTTCAGTTTAATTCAGTTATAAGTTTTTGTCTGCAACATCTTTCAAATTGAACAAGTATTAATTTTTTTTCATCTGTGGAAGGGTTTAGACTATGATATAATTGATCTCTTCCAAAATATGCCTTCTTTTCAATGCCCAGTGGCAGAATAGTGCAGACAAACATTTTGAGGAAAGGGTACAATGCTTTTGACAGGTACTAAATTCTCCTTCACTTTCCTGTTCAATTCATAGTTTCTTATTTTCTTTGTCATTACTTGAGAAAACATTGTGGAAGCAGGAAATTCTGCTTGTATCAAGCAATTTCTTATTTATACACAGTATTTTCTATCCAACTGAGTGATCATTTTTCAAATAAAATCAATTTTAAAGTGTCTTTTGCAAAACCTTGGAATTTGGACAGGTCTAAAATTTTTCCATACAGTAAAGCGTTAAATAATTTAAAATGCATATACTTTGTGGAGTTGGCACAAGACTATATTAAGTATGTATCGCTCTCACCCATTACCCATCTTCTGAAGTGTGGTTGAATTCGGACCTCTCTTATTTTGATATAGGCATTAGTGATGGTAAAATCATCTTTCAGGCAAATCGATATTTGCGAGGAGCGATAAAAGCTTGCCAAGATTTTTGGGTGAAAATGAAAGCTTTCCAAAGTGTAGGGAAAGTTGAGAATAATGACATTTTCACCTAATTTCATCCATTAGGTAAAGAGCCATATATCATCAAAGAAAATGGAATTACAGCTGACATTAAGTGGATTATCCCTAATCTTGCTGTACTACACGAAAATATGTTGCCAGGTCATGCTGTATGTATCTGTACTTATGTTGTTTGCAGTTTTCAAACTATGAATCCCTCATCATTAATATTAAGACATTCACACACCTGCACATCCCCAAAGAAAAACACTAGAAAAAACATTGTGGAAAATGAATTTTTTTTGTATAAATCAATTCTTCATTTCTTGAAGTGTTTCTACCTCAAACATAAAGATTCTATCATTTCAGTATCTGCAACTTCTTTGAAATTGGACCATTCTAAAGGAGTTGAAATAGAAAGGGGTTGCAAACAACAATTTCAAGTTTATGAAATATAAGATTTTTTCACTTTTCCGGGTAGAAAATATAATGAAAATCAGGGGTGTCAGAAAGTGACATTGTGTTGGAATGGGTTAAAGGAAAGAGAAGTGGAAATAATGTCTGGCAACCAGTTGATCTTTTCCAATGGGAATTGGTGTGAAAGTTCCCCATAATCTTCACACCAGTGTTTTTGCAAGTTTGATAACCTAGTTGAAAGATGTTTTGATAATTCGAGATTACTCAAATATTATGGATAACTTCTATCATCTCAAGGGAATATCTATCAAGCAATTTGTTCCTGTTCATAGAAACAAACAAGATTCCTTTAAACCATTAACCAATCCTCACTCAGTGACGCTTTAAGACACCTCCCCTCCCCTCAGAAAAAAAAATCTTTGGAAAATATTGTGGAAAATGAAGAAATTGTTTGTTACAGGCAATTTCTTCATTTTACACACAATTTTCTACCCAGTAGGTTGAAAAAATCCAAAATTACATAAATGTAAACTATTGTCCGCAATTACTTTAAATTTGGGCAAGTCTAAAATTTTACAGTCAGGTAATGGGTAAAATCATTCCCTCAAAATAAAATTTTAGCCCAGTCCAAATTCAAAGAAGCTGCAGACGAGAATTTTAAGTTGATGAAATCTTTTAAATCTTCGTCTATTTAGGTAAAAAACATTGTGGATAATGAAGAAATTGCTTGTCAATTTCTACTTACACAAATGTTTCTTTTTATTGTTAATATATTTTCTCAATGCACTGTGTGGCTGTTCAGGCTGCTTGGAGCCTGTTCTTCACACACAAATGTACCCATTTAAAATTTCAAACAGGCTCAAGTTCAAATAACCCCCTCCCTCAAATTTATTTGTAACTATTGTTGAGTGAAGTTATTATCTAGAGAATCAACAGGTTATTTAACCCTTGTCCTGCTGGATACATTACCTTACTGAATTGCTGTAAAATCAAAGGGCTGAAAGCACTGATAGAACTTGTTTTTCAATAATCATTATTTCTTTTAGAAATCAACTTCATAAACAACTCTGGCAGGGAAAGTACAAGCAAGAGGTGTAGACTAAGATCAGACTGCACTTATGTGCAGGCTGATCTTGGTCTACACCTCCTGCCAAACCCAGAATATTCCAGCTTCAGTATTACAAGGGTTAATTACAGTTGGAACTAGTACCCACGTACACTAATTAGACTGGTATATATATCTCTCACCTGAAAATTACTCTTTCATAATTGATTACTTGTACCAGTCCACAAATACCCAACTTGATGGGTGCTTAACCCATTCCCATACAATCCCTCTGCCCCTCAAGAAAAAAGCTTTGGAAAACATTGTGGACATAGAAGATATTGCTTGAAACAATGTTTTCTACCCCCAAACGACGAAGACTTTTAAAATTTCATTAATCTAAAATTGTTGTCTGTATCTTCTTTCAATTTGTACCAGTCTAAAGAATTTCAAGTTGGAATGGGTTAACCAGTTACATGAAAGCTGTGCCCTGAGCTTTATGAACTTCTTTGCAGACTACTTGAAACCATAAGTAAATCTAGTATTAACCCATTCCCACACAGTGACGCTTTTAAACGCCCCCTCAATATAAAAGCTTTGAAAAACATTGTAGATAAAGAAGACATTGCTTGTGACAAGCAATTTCTTTATTATCCACAATGTTTTCTACCCTAAACAACAAAGATTTCATAAACTTACACATTTGTTGTCTGCAACTTCTTTGAATTTGGACTAGTCTAAAATGTTATCGCGTGGGAATGGGTTAAGCAACCACTCAAGGGACGATCTAATGTGGCCCTTTACCCATTCCCACACAATGACACTTTTTGATGACACTCAGTAAAAGCAGGCAATATTTTTTTTTCATTTTCCACGTTTTTACCCAGAAACTTGAAAAAATCTAAAATTGGATGAACATTAAATTACTGTCTGCAACTCTTTCAGATTTGGACCAGTCTAAATTTTGTCGTCTGGTAATGGGTTAATGAGGGATCAGTTGGACTGGATTCATAAATTATTGCAGGATTCTTATTAACCCTTTCTTGTTTTGCGAATTTTTAGACTAGTCCAAATTGGAAGAGTTTGTAGATGACGATGAAAACTGGATGCCATTTGAAATGAAACCATCCTATGCGGTAGAAAATATTGTGGAAAAAGGAGAAATTGCATGTTACAAGCAAATTCTTCTTTTTCCACAATGTTTTCTCAAGTATAAAATCACAGGAACGTAAAATCCTGTATTTGAACCGGAAAGGGTTAATCCTATATTGATGAAACTCATTAGAATAGACTCTTTGAGATGATTCAATATAGTGATAACCCTTGTCATGCTGAACATGAAATTGCTTTTCATCAGGGGCATCAAAAAGCTTCTCTTTGTGAGAATGAGTTAACGACATTTTAGAGTGTGTGGAAAATGGAAGATTAGTGCCAAAATAGACAGAAAACATTGTGAGAAAAAATTGTTTGTTACAAGCAATATCTCCTTTTCCCACAAAGTTTTCCAAAATATATTTCTCCAGGACATCAAAAGGCATTGAGTGGTAATAGGTTAAACAAAACTAAATTCTGGAACATTCAAATCCTATTTTCTAGTTAGCAAAGTGTCAGTTTTGAAAGCTTAAGTTAATAAACAAAAGTATGAATAACAAGTGCAAGTCAACTGCCACTGGAGGCTTAGCCACTAAATCCATTAAATGCCTACGCCATAAAAGGTAGTGCTTATGTATTTCAGGAATATTGCAAGTTCATCTACTAGGTATTTTCAGCTCACTTGATCCCATGTTTTGAGTATCTCAAGAAAAAAGCTTCAGAAAACATTGTGGACAATGGAGGAACTGCATGTAACAAGCAATTTCTTTGATGTTGCAAATGTTTTGTACCCTACAAGGCAAAAAAAAATCTAAATTTCATTTTTAGCGGTTTTGTAGGACAAAACCGGTATTTCACATCGATCAACCGGAAACAAGTTTTCACGAATTTTCCACTCATTTCCACGCATGCTCATAAACTTGAAGTGAAAATATATGTTGTCGCCTCCATCTTGTTTCATCGCTGATGAAGAAAATAACCTACTTGCTGAATGCCAACAGCCTCCTTTTAGTCATGAATATAAAGGAAATTGGTTTGAAAATTCGACTTAATATATCCATAGTAAATTGTTAAATGAACTGTGTAAATGAGAATAATAATCTCCTCGCGTTTCAAGATAGAATCTAGGTCAGTAGTTAGTGGAGTAGGTGAATACATGTAAACAGACTCCTAACCCTGTCTGTTAGTTTTGACCTGGTAGGACTGAGCAAATTTACACCCCGTGTTCGCAGTACGTACTACAAGTAACAACCCTGTAAAAGTCGTGATTCAAGCGCCTTTTTAACCCCACCGAATAAAACACCCTTTTACCTCTCGAATTCGACTATATCTTTGAAACGAACATGTAGGACGTAATAATAATATGCTCAGAGCAAAAAGAATTGAATGTTAGCTTTGATTGCTTTACCTTTTATCATTTAACCTTTTATCACACAGCAACACATTTTTACGCACTGATGAAATGATATCAAAGAAAACGTTGTGAATAAATCAAAAAAGCGTCATGATTAATTGGTTGGGGTTTTAACGCAACTTTTAATAGTATTTCAGTTATATCGGGCGGCTGGAGCTCCTAACCATGGATTCCCAGTAGTTCTCAAAACAGTATTACCACTACATCCTTATCGAGCATCCAGCTGCTCATCCCTCTTAGGTGTACGACTTATTTACTCATCTTGCTGATACGTGTTTGCATTGTTGAGCGCGATTACTGATAAGCCAGCAAAACCGCTCTCAGGACTTTCAGTCCTTTGATTTTCATTTGAACCTGTCTAAGATTTTGTCATGTTGTAATGGGTTAACTCCTGGGTTACTTTAACCTTGTTTATCATGATAACCTTTGACTAAGAAGATTACTTAACAAAACAATGCTTTGCTGACTGACAGTACTTTCAGTACTTTGATTTACTGTACATAACAATAAAGACAAGAGGACCATGATAGTCCTAATTTGTTCACCTGTATTGACTGTTGTTAAAAAATGCCACTAGAGCCAAATAACTATAAACACTTTCATGAAGATTGAGCCAACATTGTGGCTTCTATATTGTAAACAAAGAAACTGTCTTCTATATTGTAAACAAAGAAACTGTCATTATGGCCCCTTTTATTGTGTTTTTCTACAGAACCTTCCCATAATCTATAAGATTCATCTTTATGACCTAACAATTATCCAGACCAAGATTCATGACGATTGAGCCAAAATTGTGGCTTCTAAAGTGTAAACAAAGAAATTGTCATTAAGGCCCCTTTTCCTGTGTTTTCCAATTGAACCCTCTAATATTCAATAGGGGCATCTTTATGACCTAATAATTATTCTGGCCTAGTTTTATGAAGATTGAGCCAAAATTGTGGCCTCTTGAGTGTAAACAATTGCTGATGCCGCACAACGGACGACAGACATTCAACGCTCAGGTGAGCTTTAAATCAACCCATCACTAACGAATCCTGACTTTTTTAATCTCGGAGGAAAAAAATGTGAAAAGCAAAAAAACCTTTTTCCATCTTCACTGGCACATACTTTTTTAATTTTCACACACTTAAAATTGTACCTATGGTGTCTACAACTTCTTTTAACTATGATCAGTCTAAAAATTTGTCACCTGGATATGGGTTGACGTTAAACTTCTAGTCTGCCTTCAACCTTATTTTTGCAACAACAATAATCTAAAGAAATATTTTAGAGTTATTTTTTTCTGGCTGAGGTCAATGCATTTGTCAGCATACAACTTAAAATTAATGGGTTCTTTGTTTTCAAGGAAAATTTATTGTCTCTAAAAATTGTTGTAAATTGCAGCTTCAATTTTCAGAGCAATCTATAAATTTGGAACTTTTACCCCATTCTAACACTTTGAGGACAAAATTTTTCTTAACCCATTCCAACACAATCCAGTTCTTTAAGAAAATTGTTTGAAAACTATTGTGAAACAAGAGGACCATGATGGTCCTATATCGCTCCCCTGAGTACGATGGCTCAAGGCGTAATTTTATATACAAAATATCAAAGCCCTACACCTTATCATTGTGGAGAAAAATATATCTCCTTTAATCCTAGGTATAGTGAAGATCCAACCATATTGAGCCAATTTCAAGAGTGCCGTAATTCTTTGAAGTACTTAACCCTTTCCAGTATAATCACTGGTTTTTACGTCCATACAATTTTATACTTAAAAAAATATTGTGATAAAAGAAGAAATTGCTTGATACAAGCAATTTCTTCTTTTATCACACTATTTTCTACCACATAGAATGGTTTTGTTTCAAATTGCACTCACTTTTCATTGTCGTCTGCAAAATGTTTCAAATTGGGCCAGTCTAAAATTTCGAGAAACAGGAAAGGGTTAAGTAGAGGGTCAATAAGCATTAATACATGCCAAATATCAAGGCTCTAGGCCTAATGGTTTAGATGGAGAGCGATTTCTATATCCTTCATAACTCTTTTCTGGGTTTGCACAGAAAAGGGCTTATTTTCAGGATACAGCAATTCTATGAAGTATTTTGGTAGAGGGTCAATAGGTATTATTACACACTAAATATTAAAGCCCTTGACCTAATGGTTTGGGAGAAGAAGATTTTTAAAGATTTCCTTCTTTATTTCTATGTAAAATCGAGATCACAAAGAATAGGGCTGGTTTCCAGAGTACGGTAATTCTATGAAGTATTTTGGTAGATGATCAATAGATTATAATTTCTACAAAATATCAAAATTCTAGGCCATATGGTATGGGAGAAGAAGATTTTTACAGTTTTCCTTCTTTATTTCTATGTAAAATCAGGGATCACCAAGAAAAGGGCTAATTTTCAGAACCAGAGTTCTTTATGGATTTTGATTTTTTGAAGTATTTTGAAAGAGCATGACCTAAGGATCATTTCTGTAAAGTTTTGTTGAAATTCCATGGTTAGTATAGGAGGAGAAGATTTTTTGTAATTGTGAACGGACGGAGGAATTGTTCTCAATGATTTCCAAAGCTTTTTTCTTTGTTTGTGTAAAAAACATGAATTGTGTGGGAATGGGTTAAGCAGTATTAATTATTTCTCATGCATCACTTTCAAAGTTTTCACCATATATAGAAATTAGCCCCGCCCATTAAAGCCAAGTTTTTCATCTGATCAAAATTCTTTGAAGGAATCTGATAAAGCGTCACCCAAAGATCATTCCTGTGGAACTCGGTTGAATTCTAATTGTACTTTCTAAGGAGAAGGTACAGATGCACAGATGAACACACCACACAATGCCATGTCACAATGAACACAACGCCATGACAATACCTCACTGGTTTTCAGCTAAGAATCTTTTTCTTTTCAGGTATACAACATTGTGGATAATGGAGAAATGAATAATAGGAAATGAAAAGTTGAAAAATTGATTCTAAGTAAAACAGTTTTCATTTTTCAATAAATCCAAAATAGAAACTTCAAGTTTTAACCCATTCCAACACAATTACCCTTTTTGACACCCCTCATGACAAACAATTTGGAAAACATTGTGTAAAATGAAGAAATTGCTTATAACAAGCAATTTCTTCATTTTCCACACTTTTTCTACCAAGAATTTATTTGAAAAACTTCGAAATTTCATAAATGTAAATTGTTGTCTGCAATTCCTTTCAATTTAGACCAGTCTAAGAATTCCCCATCTGGTAATGGGTTAAGGTCACAAAGAAGGCTGTATTCATACAGAGGAATATTCCGGAGAAAATTACGAAGATGAATTTCTTCAGTAATATTGAAAATCATTACTTCAAATTCTATCCCCAAAAAGAAGATTTATAGGAATTTCTTGAACTGTCAGTCTCAACTCAATTATTTAGAAACGAGATTCTTGCAAAATATCTTAAGTGAATAATTTCATACTGTTTTTGCGACAGTGCAGAATTTCCTATACATAACTGCCAATTTTGACATTTTTTTTAATATAAAAAATGTAAAGAATCTAAAAGGAGCACTGCCCACGGGTGCCAACGCTCGGCTGCAGGTGCTGGATAATGCAAAAAATCTTAGTCGGAAAAGGGGCATAACTCTTACAAAAACACTTTTAGAGTTATCCCCCTTGATAATCTACATAGCTCTTGTGATGGTTAATACACATGCCAAGTTTCATGAGAATATCTTCAATAACATCAGAGATATGACTACGGTTAAAGTTTGTCATGCCAACACCAACGCCAACACGAACGATGCCAAGGTGATCACAATACCTCGGGTTTTCTCTGGAAACAGCCAAGCTAAAAATGGGACTAAAAAAATATTCTCATTTCCAAATGTTTCTATACCATTAAAGATCCATGAGCTATGCAAATTGTTTCTTTACTATAGTTCACGACCATAATTTTCACACATTCAAACATTTTTTCATAAACCCAAAGAGAAAAACTTGGATAAACAGTGTGGAAAATGAAGAAAGTTAAAGGAAAAAACTATGTCTTCATTTTCCACAATGTGATTTTTGTAATATGTACCGAAATACAATTGTCACTTGCAATTTCTCTTAATAGGAGCAGTGCATTTTTTTGTGGTAATTGGTTGAAGGAAAGTTCTAAATAGTGTAGGTGTGAGTAGATGTATTTTTTTTGCATTTGCCTAATGGATGGACATTTCCTCTAATCAAATATTTGTAATTATTGTTGGGAGGAAATATGACTAAAAGCAAAAGAAATCTTCACCAAATTCTGAAAATTATATACTAACATTTAGCATAGCTCACTACCAACAAATTGGTCTGAACCCTTGTCATACTGAACACAGAGTACTCCGGTTCTAGCAGGAGGTATAGACAAAGATTAGACTGCACATAATTGCAGTCTGATCTAAGTCCACATCTCCTACATCTCCTGTCTGTCCATTTGAAACCAGAGTTGATGTCCTTTTGAAACCAGAGCTTTTTATGAAATTCATTTTAAAAAAGAGTATTGACACCTGAACAACAAGCACTACCAGTGCTTGCAGCCCTTTGATTTTTATCCAACTCCAAAAAATGATTTTATTCAGCATTACAAGGGTTAAACTCCATTTTGAGGCCAAAACAACTTTCTTTCAAGTTTTCACATTTGCACACCTATTAAGTACTGTAGAAAACTTAAATTAAACTTTTCCTGTTCAATCCCTGGTTTTCACGTCCCTGTAATTTTATGATTGTATATAACTTTTATACTTGTAACAAGCAATTTCTTCTTTTTCTACAATATTTTCTATCCTACTGACTTGTTTATTTTTAAATCAAATCTTCTTTAAATTTCCGTACGCAAAACTTTTGAATGTGGACAGGTCCAGGCTTTTGTGAAACAGAAAAAGGGTTAAGAAGTCTTCAAAATACCCAAGACCAAGCTTGAATTTGCCTTAACCCTTTCCTGTTTTAAATTTTTTTAGACCTGTCCAATTTCAAAGGTTTTGCAGACGACAATTTATAGTTGATTTAATTTGAAAAATAACCATTCAGTAGGTTAGAAAATATCGTGGAAAAAGAAGAAATTGCTTGTCATAAGCAATTTCCTCTTTTCCCACAATGTTTTCTTAAGTATAAAATCACAAGGACGTAAAAACCTTAATTTGGTTTTTTACTCCTCAAGAATAAGACTAGATTTGTGTCACAGACACAGATACCGCTGATGCCCCCAAATATTCTTTCTTGTCACATGACCTTTAGTTGTGACCTTGGACTCAGGAGTATCCAACAAAATATTACTGTACAAAGTCTTTCTTTTTAAATTCCATCAATAAACCCTTTACCAAATAATGACGCTTTTCAACACCCCTCAAGAAAAGCAATTTTTGAACATTGTTGAAAATGAAGAAATTTCCTGCAACAAGCAATCTCTTCATTTTCCACAATGTTTCCTACAGAGAAAGTTGAAAAAAAATGTCCTCTGAAATTTCTTTAAATTTGCCAAGTCTAAATTTTTTCTGTTTGCCAGGGTAACGGGTTAAAGTAGTTCTAATATATAAATATATAAGAATTAGACACACACACATACACACAAAGACAGATACACACATAAACACCCACACGCAGACAGAGATACCTCGATAACCACATGAATTTTCAAGGATATTAAAAGGTTTTTAGAAAACAAGTTGATTCCATTCTTTGATGATAGATACTGTAAAGTGTTTCTTAAACAAACAAAACCCAATAAAAATCTGTCATTACCTGATTAAGACAGGTATGTTCTATTACACCAATTTCCATAAACGGAACTCACTTTTTCAAAAGACGTCATCAGCTACTATAATTATCGGTAAAATAGATGGTTACAAGTTCTAGTTGTGTGAAATAACAAACTTGTCTCATTTTCCTCTCTGTAATCAATTTACATTTCTTAGGGCAATTTAGTCTTTAGACTGGGGTACTAACTTTACCGATTCCCACACAACAAAATTTTAGACTGGTCTGAATTGGAAGAAGCTGAAGAAAACAATTTCAAGTTGCTGGAATTTTAAATTTGTTCATATGTATAGACAGAAAACATTGTGGATAATGAAGAAATTGCTTATTACAAGCAATTTCTTCATTTTCCACTATGTTTTCGAAAACTCTTTTCTTGAAGGGCATAAAATGGAAGGATTGCGTGGGAATTGGTTAATCTGTTTTCAGATGACAAAATTCTAGACCTGAAAAAGACGACGGCCTAACTACAGTAATACCTCGGGTTTTCTTCCAAAAAACGCTTAGACCAGAAGCGATCTTTGAACTTTGATATTTGTTGACATTTATGTGAAGAATTTTTCTTGTTTTGGTGACTTAAAATGTCGAGAATAAATTTTATCTTACAGCATTTAATTTCTCTGATACAATACTAGTATAGGAGATATTCACATTCTGAAAATGAAAAGTGGGGGTATGATAAAATGGTTTAATACGCAAGTCAAACTTCCTGTCTGAGGTCAGTAGGCAGGGTCAGCAATCTGCTATTTCCTGTTATAACTGCTAGAAAGTTCAAAATTGCGTTAAACACCTTTCAATCGCCATTTGGCTATATATACATTAGAACTACCATGATCACATTTCAGCCTACAAAGTAAGGCTAAGTATCAATTTCTATCTTTGAACATTCTTTGATACAATTATCAAATAGAACAGTAAGCTATTAATCTTTTTACATCCCTGAGAGTTAGTAATTGAGAAAATATTGTAGAAAAAGAAGAAATTGCTTGTGACAAGCAATTTCTTCTTTTTCCACAACATTTTATACCCTACTAAATGGTAATTTTTCAAATTAACTCCAAACAAAATTTTCATCTGCAAAACATTTGAATTTGGGCAGTTATACAATTTTGCAAAACAGGAAAGGGTTATATAGCAGCATGTTGATGTGCTTTATCTGTATAAGAGTTTGTTTATCTGCTAGGTTCCCAATTGTCTTCATTCAAAGGCATCATCAAAGCTCTTGGAATGGCTGCTCTAACACATGGTGTGGTAATTGGCTAGTAATTAATTGTGTTATTATCACTGTTTAAACAAAGAAATAAAATAACAACATAAAATAATTCTGGCTTTGATTTGTCAGTACAAAGTGATCAATCATTTTCTTACAATCTTTGTAACACCTGTAGATTTATAAGGGTATATTGCATTTTATCATAACCTTAAAAAGTTATTAATACATCATCTCACTTCCCCTGTTAAAAAGTTCAAGATCTAGTTCTTGAATCTTCTAGAATTTCAGTTCTTTATTATTCATATGAATTAAATGGCATTTCAAGAACTCAATGTTCTAGAACTGTGTTCCTAAACTAGTTCTTGAATGTTCGAGACCTGGCTCAACTTACAGTTCTTAACACTTAAGTGTTTTTTGCAATTGTTGACTTGTTCAAATTCAAAGAGGTAGCAGACAATATTATAAAGTAAGTACAATTGAAAAAGTAACCACCCTATAAAAATTATGATGAAAAATATTGTGGCAAAAGAAGAAATTGCTTTTTACAGGCTATTTCTTCTTTTTCCATGTTTTACAAACACAATATCATGATAATGTAAAAACAAGGGCTTGTACAGAAAAGAGATAAAAATTATAGAACTAGTTCAAGGACCAGTTCTTGAACATTCTAGAACTAGTTCATGAATGTTCAAGAATATCAAATAGCAGTTCAAGGACTCAGTGTTCAAGATCTAGTTTCATACAATTGCATTTACATTTACACATTTCCCTCAGCATCAACTTTTTTATACCCTAAAGAAGATTGATTGTAGTAAGCAATTTCTTCATTTTCTCACTGTCTTCCCCCCAATACAAATATTTTTGAAATTTCATCCCTACAGTTTGCTGTCAGCAACTTCTTTGAATTTGAACCAATCTCAAATTTTGTTGTTTGGTGATAACCTAAACAAAAAGCTGAGATATGGCTATTAGCCCTGAACATGGTATGTACAGGATTCTGTGATATATATTTTCAGGAACCCATTAAAATTGAGAACAGCAACAATTTTCAAGACAATTTTCTCCTGTGTTACAATCATTTTCTCATAACTAGAAGAAAATTGCGTCTGCCATAAAATTCTCAAGGCTCGCATTTAGATTTGGGGTTTAGTTCAACTAATCAAATATATTTCCCTGTTATAATGTTTCCTAATTTCCTGAATCCAGCTATCATCCTGACTTACATGTATCCATGTTGTATATTTTCTGAAAACTTGGTTAAAATGTATTCCACTTTGACTTATTCCCACACAACAAAATTTTTAGACCAGTCCAAATTGAAAGAAGCTGCAGACAACAGTTTAAGGTTCATGGAATTTCCATTTTTTTTTTTTTTTTGCCTTTTAAGGTTGAAAAAAATGTTGGCACTGAGGTGCCTAAAAAAGCGGGATTGTGTGGGAATGGGTTCACCATATTTTTTGTATGGTCTAACCCATTACAAAAGATTTAGACTGGTCCAATTTTGTAGATGACACTTTTCAATTAATTTTTTTTTATCTAACTATGTCTTTTGTAGTAGAAAATATTGTGAATAATGAAGAAATTGCGTATTACAACCAATTTCTTCTATATTTACAGATCAATGTTTCCAAAACTTTTACCAGGGGACTGTGAAACAAGAGGGCCGTTAGCCCTGGGGCGCTCACCTGAGATAAAGGCTCTTTTTCTTTCAACAGTCTAATTTCATGTTAAGGTTAGGATTATGAAACAAGTGGGCCACAATAACATATAAAGACTATGAACCTGGGAAAGTCCAAATTACAAATTCAAAGGCTTTAGTGCCGATTTGAAAGAAGGAAAAAACTTTTTCCATGGGTTATAATTTCAGAAATAAGAAAGAAGTCTGTGAACTTATGCTTCATGCCTATACCCCCCCCCCCCCTGGGTCTGCCCCTGGAGACCCGAGGTTCATGATTTTAGCTATTTTGTAAGAGGTCAATGTACTTATGCTTCATGCAAAATATCAAGGCTGTACGCCTTCTGGGTCAGGAGGAGAAGATTCTTAAAGATTATTTTGAAATTCCACTTTTGTTGCCATGGCAACCAGAGTTTTTAACGGATTTCAATTCTTTTAGCTAATTTTAAGGGGGACCACCTAAGGAACATTTCTGCAAAATTTGGTTCAAATTGGCCCTGTGAATTGGGAGGAGATGTCACTTAAAAAATTGTTCTTTATTTCTATGTAAACCCCACCCCCCTGGGGACCCGAGGATCATGATTTTAGCTATTTTGAAAGAGGTCAATATACTGATGCTTCATGCAAAATATCAAGGCTCTACGCCTTCTGGGTCAGAAGGAGAAGATTTTTAAAGATTATTTTAAAATTTCACTTTTGTTGCCATGGCAACCAGAGTTTTTAACGGATTTCAACTCTTTTAGCTATTTTTGAAGGGGACCACCTAAGGAACATTTCTGCCAAATTTGGTTCAAATCGGCCCAATGGTTTGAGAGGAGATGTCATTTAAAAAATCGTTCTTTATTTCTATGTAAACCCCACCCCCCTGGGGCTCCGCCCCTGGGGACCCGAGGATCATGATTTTAGCTATTTTGAAAGAGGTCAATATACTGATGCTTCATGCAAAATATCAAGGCTCTATGCCTTCTGGGTCAGGAGGAGAAGATTTTTAAAGATTATTCTAAAATTTCACTTTGGTTGCCATAGCAACCAGAGTTTTTAACGGATTTCAATTCTTTTAGCTTTTTTTGAAGGGGACCCCCTAAGGAACATTTCTGCCAAATTTGGTTCAAATTGGCCAAGTGGTTTGAGAGGAGATGCCATTTAAAAAATCGTTCTTTATTTCTATATAAACCCCACCCCCCTGGGGCTCCGCCCCTGGGGACCCGAGGTTCATGATTTTAGCTATTTTGAAAGAGGTCAATATACAGATGCTTCATGCAAAATATCAAGGCTCTACGCCTTCTGGGTCAGGAGGAGAAGATTTTTAAAGATTATTTTAAAATTTCACTTTGGTTGCCATGGCAACCAGAGTTTTTAACGGATTTCAATTCTTTTAGCTATTTTTGAAGGGGACCACCTAAGGAACATTTCTGCCAAATTTGGTTCAAATTGGCCCAGTGGTTTAGGAGGAGATGTCGTATAAAGAAATTGTTGACGGACGACGCACGACGGACGGACGCCGGACAAAAGACGATCACAATAGCTCACTTGAGCACTACGTGCTCAGGTGAGCTAAAAAGTGGGATTGTGTGGGAATGGGAATGAAGATTATCTAGCTATATAACTGTTAAACTTCCAAGATACAATACTTAACCGATTACCAGACAACAAAATTTAAGACAGGTCCAAATTCAAAGAAGTTGCAGATGACAATTCTAAGTTAGTGAAATATTTGAAATCCTTGTCGTCTGGGGCAGAAAACATTGTGGATAATGAAGAAATTGCTTGTAACAGTCAATTTCTTCATTTTCCGAATTGTTTTCAACCCAGAATATTCCTGTCTGGGCAGGAGGTATAATTAAAGATCACATATGTGAAGTATAATCTTCGTCTACACCAACTGCTTGTCTATTTCAAGCCAGAATTGTTTATAAAATCAGTTTTCAAATGAAATATTGACCTGTAAATAGTGCTTCCAGTGATTTCAGTCCTTTGATTAGAGAGCAATTTTAAACAAGAATTTTATTCAGCATGACAAGGATTAGAAGGGTAACTGTGTGGGAACTGGATCTGAAATAAGCTTGTTTGTGACATTTCCAACAAATGATAGATCGCTGGCCATACCTACAGACTCCCCGCCATGATAGTGCATTATTTTGTGAAAGATTCATTCTGAACAGCTTAAAATAAAAGGCATATTGTTGGTTTGCAACTTTTACCCATGTCATGTTGTTCCCGGAATATTCTTGTTTTGTAGGTGGTATAGACAAAGATCATTCTGCACATATGTGCAGTCTGAGCCTTGTCTACACCACCAGTTTATCCATTTCAGCCAGAATTATGTATTCAATAATTTTTCAAATTAATATTGACCCACAGCTAGCCCTTCCAGCGCTTTCAGTCCTTTGAGTTTAATGCTTTTCTAAAAAGGTATTTTATTCAGCATGACTAAGGTAAATGTTGTAACTGCAGTTTCAATAATATATGGTTAGTAGCCAAATCAACAAAAATAGTTAAGATGAATACCCGAGTACAGAGTGAAAGCTAACCAGACTGTGTAGACTCAAAGGCTTATCTGAGTCTCTATTTGATCAAAAATGGGCCCCGCCAACTTATTCTGTTGGAATCACCCACCCCCTCAAACAAGAAGTTCTGCTTTGATCTTAAATGGTATTGTTTTGGAAAATCCATAAATCAAACTAGAGGCACTTGAGCGCCTGATTCGCTCCGCCGGCCTGAATTTACTTATCATTCCTGAGAAATTTGGTTGAAAACCAACTTGCAGTTGGTAAGAATAAGATTTTCGAAATTTCAATATGTACCATAAATGACACATGCCCCCTATAAAAGCCATAATTTCCTTCTGAGCCTTATTTTATGAAGGAATCTGACAAAGAGTCACCAAAGGATAATGATAATAATAATAATGTCTTTATTTACAGAGGCTACACATTTGGTTGCCCAATCTTCCATGTGGGCCTCTTACATGTACAATCTACAATATTAGCACATACAAGAAACATCACAAAGCAACAATGTACTTAATTTAGTCAAAACAAAATCATTCAGAGTTTAACTCATGAAAAGATAACAAGATTTTTGTCTGGTCCACACTGACTGCAATACAAGTCAGCTTATTTGGTTCAGCTGCATAGAATATTCATCTTTTCTAACAATGTTTCAGTCTTATTGGTTAACATTTCTCTTTCAGCTAGTATGTTTCACTTGATGAAACAAAATTTAAGACTCTATGGTCACAATATAAGCTTATTACAAATATCAAGGGATACAGGCTGTGAATATCTAGTAAAAGCATTAAGTGATTATGAAATTTAAACAGTACAAAAATGTAAAATGAAATCATTTATCAGAGAAGTGATAAATTCCTCTTCTCCCCTGAGACTTATTTTAGATTTGACCAATTTCCAATGTAAATCATTTTGTGAAATTTTGTTGAAAACTTAAAATCACTTGTAATCTGAGAAGATTGTAGGTATTTACTGTTTACCATATATGGAAATTAGCCCCACCCATTAAAGCCATGTTTTTCATCCGATTAAAATTCTTTGAAGGAATCTGATAAAGGGTCACCCAAGGATCATTTTTGTGAAATTTTGTTGAATTCTGTTAAGTACTTTTTTGAGAAGAAGATCTTTAAAGTAAAGGTTTATGGACTAATGCACACACACGCATGGACAGAGGCATGACGGACACAACTCCATGACAATAGCTCGCTGGCTTTCAGCCAGTGGAGTTCAAAATTGAAATGGTTTGTTTGCGGCCTAAACAACAAACCAAAAAGCTGGATTTACAATGTTTAAGTCACCAAACCAACAAAAATACTTCATATAAATGGCCGCCAATGTGGGAATTCAAAGTTAACTTCCAGTCTACATGAATGATTTCATTAGTCGACTGATTATTTGACCCTACCGACTGACAGCCTGACTCCAGCATACCATCCATAAACTACGTTTACCAGGATATAATGACTGTTTGAAGCAGACACAGACTTGATGTTTACCTCGATCAAAATTCAATTATTTCTGAGATTCACCAGACCCAGGGCATACTATGAAATTAAGTTTCACTCTCTATAGGAATAAACAATATGGTTACAGTAGCAACACAGATGTTTACCCATAACCAAACAATGAAACTTCAGACGAATTCAAACTTAGGTAGCGCTAAAGTGAGCTCAAATTCAAAATTGAGTACCTTTAATTAAGTACCTTTAACCCATTTCAACACAATGAAGCCCCCAAGGAAAAAAGCTTTGGAAAACATTAGGGAAAATGAAGAAATTAAATCAAGCGTTTTCTTCATTTTCCACAATCTTTTCAACCCAGAAAGGTAAAACAAGAGCACTACCTACGCTCGGCTGTTGGGTGCTGGATAGTGGATAAAAATCTAAGTCCAAAAAGGGGCATAATTTGCTCAAAATGCATCTAGAGTTATCTCCCTTGATAGTATAGATTCCTCTTTTGATAGTGAACATGTGTGCCAAGTTTCAAATGAATACCTTCAGTAGAACCACAGATATCACATAGTTTCTGCACGGCGACAATGACAACAACAAAAACGTCGACATGGAGGCTATCACAATACCTCAGGTTTTCTCCGAAAACAGCCGAGCTAAAAATCTAAAATTTCATAAATTTTGAATTGTCGTCTGCAACTCCTTTCAATTTGGACTAGTGATAAGAAAAGTTTTGGAACAAAGAAATCTCACTTGTGCCATTTAACCCTTTCTTGTTCAATCCCTGGTTTTTACGTCCCTGTAATTGTATACATTAGAAAACATAGTGCGAAAAGAAGAAATTGCTTGTAACAAGCAATTTCTTCTTTTCCCACAATATTTTCCCACAATATTTTCTAACCTTTAGATTGGTTACTTTTCAAATTACACTCACATTTAGTTGTTGTCTGCAATTTCTTTCAAATTGGACAAGTCTAAAATTTTGAAAAACAGGAAAGGGTTAAATCTAATACATTTAACTTCAAATGACTTCAAGTTTCAGTACATTGACAGATCATGATTGTCAATCAAAAAAATTGATAGACCAATCAAATTGTACATTTACGTCTGACATTGGTTGACATTTACAAGAAGCAATTTTGTTTCTTTGGCAAATTAAACGTCTTAACTACAGCCTATTCAAACTTTTGTTTCTTCTTTAAGGTAGCCAGACAGCCATTTTTTTTAATTACATTAAACTAATCATATATTTTGCAAACTAATTCTGTTTCATATTTAACCCATTACCAGATGGCAAAATTTTGAACTGGTCCAATTTGAAAGGAGTTGCAGACTACAACTTAAAGTTCATGGAATTTTAGATTTCTTCAACTTTCTGGGTAGAGAACATTGTGTAAAATGAAGAAATTGCTTGTTACAAGCAATTTCTACATTTTACACAATGTTTTCTCAAATATTTTTCTTCAGGAGTGTCCAAATGCTTCACTGTGTGGGAATGGGTTAAGTCAAAGTTCTTGTCAGAGCTCTGTGGGTTGGGTAAGATATATATCAATAGTTGAGAGATCTTCGTAAATTATTATTTTATAATTTCAGTGATTTGCAAGTTTAATTATCAAGATGATAAACTTCTCCAAATCGGGGCATAAAAGAAATGGAATTGTGTGGGAATATGTTAACCTATTCCTACACAATGACGTATTTAGACTCCCTCAAGAAAAACAATTGAGAAAACATTGTGAATGAAGAAATTGCTTGTAACACATTTTACACAATGTTTTCTACCCAGAAAATTGAAAAAAATAATAAATTTCACCATCTTTAAATTGTCATCTGCAACTCCTTTGAACTTGGACCAGTCTAAAATTTTGCCCTCTGGTAATGGGTTAGAGCTTTGATGACATGCACACATGAAATGACACCATTCTTAGAGGTTTACTGCAAAATAAGAAAGGGAAGGATATTTTACAGGCTGAAGTAAATTAAATGTCTTAAGTACAGCCTTTTCAAGCTGTTGTTTCGTCTTTATGGTCACCTGACAACCATTTTTTTTAATTACATTAAACTTATCATATTTGCAAAATAATTCTGTTTCATATTTAACCCATTACCAGATGGCAAAATTTTGAACTGGTCCAATTTGAAAGGAGTTGTAGACTACACCTTAAAGTTCATGGAATTTTAGAATTTTTCAACTTTCTGGGTAGAGAACATTGTGTGAAATGAAGAAATTGCTTGTTACAAGCAATTTCTACATTTTACACAATGTTTTCTCAAATATTTTCTTGAGAAGTGTCCAAAAACTACACTGTGTGGGAATGGGTTAAGTCAAAGTTCTTGTCAGAGCTCTGTGGGTTGGGTAAGATATATATCAATAGTTGAGAGATCTTCGTAATTATCATTTTATAATTTCAGTGATTTGCAAGTTTAATTATCAAGATGATAAACTTCTCCAAATCGGGGCATAAAAGAAATGGAATTGTGTGGGAATATGTTAACCCATTCCTACACAATGACGTATTTAGACTCCCTCAAGAAAAACAATTGAGAAAACATTGTGAATGAAGAAATTGCTTGTAACACATTTTACACAATGTTTTCTACCCAGAAAGTTGAGAAAATATCATAAATTTCACCATCTTAAAATTGTCATCTGCAACTCCTTTGAACTTGGACCAGTCTAAAATTTTGCCCTCTGGTAATGGGTTAGAGCTAAGTTGATGACATGCACACATGAAATGACACCATTTACTGCAAAATAAGAAAGGGAAGGATATTTTAGCAATAAACCAAAAGGTCAAATTTATTGATTTCAACAACCTTTACATGCCCATATTTGTAGGTATAGTATGCTGAATTACTAGGAATCAAATGCCAAAGAAAGTTTGATGAATTCAGAGGTTGGATTCATCAACAAAATGTGTAAAGTGTATCCAATGGTCTCATATGTGTGTGAAATACAAACCTTGATTAAATCTTACACCTAAGTTGGATGATCAGCTCGTCCCTATTGAGGGGATTTACACCCCTCAAGAAAAGAATTGAGGAAAACAAGGTTGAAAATGTGGAAATTACTTGTTACAAGCAATTTCTTAAATTTTCAACCTTGTTTTCTACCCAAAGAGATACCTCTAAACTTGAAATTGTCATCAGCAAGATCTTTGAATTTGGAATAGTCTAAAGTTTCAAGTGTTGGAATGGGGCTACTTATATTGAAGAAACATGTTCAATGTGAAGTTTTCTTAGGCCAACATGTTGTCCTTGAATGGACAATGTGCTAGACAAGCAACAAAGTAACAAAACAAAAATGTTCCATTCATAAATAGTTAAGCAATTTGTCAGTTTTCTACTGTTACAAGGAAGCTCAATATTTTTCCTGCTAGAGATAGCCTCTTGCATAACTTCCGTTGCACAACCCATAAATACACAAGAACTATCCTATTTATGTAATAGTTATTGCAAATTCTATAGCTTTTTCTGGGATAAATGTCTCTCTAGCATGCAATAGCAAGCCATCAGATCTTTGAATATTTGTGTAAAAACATTTGGAGCACAATGAACAAATTAGTGAATAGCATGTCTGACCTATTGTGTGGGTCTTGTACAAACTATCATAGGAACTTGTCTGGTGCAGAAAATATAACCAAAATTGTCACGCTATCTTAATACCATCATACCATCTTTAGCTTTGAAACATAACAATAAAAATGAGTTTGTAAAACATTAATCCCCACCCCCAATAACTTATTTTGACCTTGAGAGATGATCTGACCTTGACCTAATCATTTAACCTTGATCAAAAAACCCTCATCAATATGATGTTTTAGCTACCAGCATACCAAATATAACTTTGTAACTAAAAAGCATTAAATCTAAAGGAAAAGGTTTTCACTCCTTGTTTATGCATGCATTTGTAAATACTTATGGTGTCTCAGTAGGTGTTAACCATAATATATTTTTTGAGGTATGTCCAAGGTCAAGGTCACAATACAAGGTAAAATATTCATATTGGCATAATTTGATAATTTGAACTTGTCCTAACTCATGTATTTATTGAGTCTTAAAGAGTAGTTTTGTTAATTTAATGCCTCTTTCACATGTATATGACTAAATAAAAATGTTGAATTGTAATTCAGCAACTGTCAAATGTTTGGTAAACTAACGAAACTAACATAAATTCACATAAACTTTTTGTAAAAGAAAACCATCAGTCAGGGGTTGAAAAATGAGTATGTTAAAAAACACCACTTCCAAATTTGTTCCTTAAATAATTTATTGAATTAGAATTCCCATGGCTGAGAAAATTTTCCTTGAAAAAATGCTATTCTCCCAGAAAATGTGATTTTCTGAATTACTCGTTTTCTGCACAACTGCGATTCAGATCTCCATGGGAATTACAGGAAACATTTTCAGAACAGAGTTTAACAGGCTACTTCACATATCATCAGAGAAAGAAGTACCTGAAAAATATGTAATTGACTTTACCAGACAACAAACTTACTCATCCATATTTAAAGGCTAGTTGCTGAAAATACTAAGGCCACCAAGATTTAAATCTCAGAAGAGATATGTTTTTTAAAAACAACAACAACCCACATTCTCTTTATATACTCTGTATACAGACTAGAGGGCTAAAAAGGTCCTATATTGCTCAGCTTAGTTAGATGGCTTTAGGCTATACAGAGTTGGAGGCTTTTACAGATTTCTATCTTGATAATGTTTTAAACATGTTCATAACAAGGCTAAAATGATGCCAAACAGTGTCTATGATATCGGTCAAATTTGGTCTAAAACATTGTTAGAAAGGGTCATAATAACATGGTCAATCTAGGCCTATATCATGAAAATGAGTCATGAAATAAGCTTATTCAACCAAGATATGAAATTGGCACGTATTGTCATTGATATAATTATGATCGCAAATATTAGGGTTATAAGAAGGCCACTTAAGGATTTACCCTGACCTTTTGTCTTAAAGTGGTTGCGTTACATTTACCATCCCTGGTTAAAGCATGTTTTGATTCATTTTCCTAACAATTCTGACAATGCTGGAACATGTTCCTCAACAATTGTTAAACCGTGGTTTAACCGTTATTGAACAATGTTTTGAAATTGATCATAAACACATCATTATCATTTTAATTTTTGCAGTTTTTGCCACACAATGAACTAAAATGAAAGAGTTAACCCATCAACATGAAATCCAGCATTTTGACAAATTGAAGAAACAAGAGGGCCATTGGCCTTAACCCATTCCAACTCAATCCCTCCTTTTTACGCCCCTCAAGAAAAAAGCTTTGGAAAACATTGTGGAAAATGAAGAAATTGCTTGTATCAAGCAATTTCTTCATTATCCACAATGTTTTCTATCCAAAAAGGTGAAAAAATTTAAAATTCCATCAACTTGAAATTGTCGTCTGCATCTTCTTTCAATTTGGACCAGTCTAAAATTTTGTCAAGTGGGAATGGGTTAAAGTGCTCATCTGAGTGGATGACTATAGAAGTAAAATAGCATAAGTGACCTAATCTTATCCCTACCTGAGTAATGTTACCAAAGTCTTGTCTCAGAAATTAAACCAGAAAGACATTCTTTATATGTTTCAAGATATTTATACCTGAAGTATAGTGACTTCATAGCATGGAAGATTATTTAAGTATCTGACCTAGTGACCTACTTTATTAACAAATGTGGCCCAATATTGAATGGGAAAGAGACCATGAAAAATAAACATTCTGACCTTTGATACAAACATTTAGCCTTAGACTGCACGGAGTTTTTTCTAAGGTTTGAATTTGTGACCAATGTTTTAGCCCAATGTGAACCAATATATTTAACTTGACTGAGATATCAAGGAGAAAAGCATTCTGACTAACTTTCAAACATTTGAACAAAAAATTGTAGCCTCTACAGTGCACGCATGGGTTTTCAATGATTTGACCTGTGAACTAGTTTTTGAACTCATATGAACTTATGACTTACTTGACAAAGAAATCTTGCAGACAAAACATTTTGACTACGAATCAAGATATTTAACCTAACCTCTACATTCGACTACGAATCAAGATATTTAAACTTACCTCTACATTCGACTACGAATCAAGATATTTAACCTAACCTCTACATTGTAAGATAGGATTTTCTCAGATCACACCTAGTGACCTAGTTTTTTACCTAATGTGACATAATGTTGAAAATGACCAAGATATCATGCAGGCAATCATTTTGATAAAATTTAAAGGCATTGGAGCCAAAAATGTGACCCCTAGACTGTGCAAAAGGTTTTTCTTAGATTTGACCTGGTGACAATGTTTTTGATCCCACTGGACCCATTTTCGCATTCGTTCCAGATATCATGTAGACAAACATTCTGTCCAAATATCAAGGCATTTGAGCAAAAAAATTTGCAGACATTGCCTAGTATAGTGGTTTATTTTTGTTTGCATTTTTCTATGCAACTATTCATAACATTGACTTCAAATTTGGTGTGGAGGTTCAGCTAGGGTCCTACATGGTGCTTATGGGATTTAGGTCAGCAAATTAACTGCTTCTTGTTCTATGACTTAGTTTATTATTGGGCATTGCCTGGTATAGTCATATATTTTCATCATATTTTTCTCAGCAACTATTAAAAGTATTGACTTCAAACTTTATATGAATGCTCAACTAGGTTTGTGCATGGTGCTTTTCAAATTTAGATCTGCATGTTCTCTACGTATTTTGTTCTGACTTAGTTTATTTTCAGCCAATAGTTTATTTTTGGACATTGCCTGGTTTAGTGGTATCTTTTCAATGCTTGATGTAGAGATGCAGCTAGTTGTCCTACATGGTGCTTACCAAATATATTCCATCAAGGGAGAATTTCATTTTCACTGTAGTTATGGTAGTGCATGTGGGGGAATACTCAGTGAGTTTTGACTTGCATATTTCTTGTTTTGGCACAGTCAATAATTCTGTTCTCTGATAATTGTTTAATCCATAGTAACCAGTCAAGTATCTGATGGCTAATCGTCACAATGTAATTTTTCCAAAAAAAAATGGCTTTTATCCCCAATCAAAACCCCTGATTATATTTGAGGCCAGTGTGAAGCATATGAAAATCTTTTCATCTGGAATTAAATTCATGCATTATTTAATTGCTAAACATGAAGTATTGACTGAAACAATGACCCACACTTCTTTATAAGGTGTTCAGAAAATGCTTCAAATCTAAATGAATATATTCCCCAGTATGCATTTCATAACCACAATATACCTGCATGTAATGCTGTAATGCACTTGTGGCCATCATGTTTTTCTAAGGCTTATCACTGTTTTACCAAGTGTCTAAAACTTTCAGAATTTATAAACTGATTAACTGTCTCAATTTTCTCCTACCAGTGACGGCTAGACATTTCTCTCCCTGAGGCTTTTATTTGATTTTTATTTTTCAATATTTAATTGCGATGGTCAAGCATCACAATAAAAATTAAACTTGTAATGATTATCAACCACAATGACTGGTGACGGTTAGTCATCAGACACTAGACTGGTAAATGGCTTTCTCAAACTCAGGTGTGGTCATGTATCAAACTCAGGTGTGGTCTTGTAAAGTAGAAGATTTTATGGTGACGACTTTCATTCCTTTTAATTAACCCTAGAAAACTTACAGGACCATAGTTGTTCGTCAAGGTATAAAACAGGAGTAGCTAGTTAATTGGATTTCCTTTTTGCCATCATCAAGAAGGTTAAGTGTGCCATTAAAATGATGTAAAAATCATTTCTATCTACAAAAAGCCTCATTACCTTTCAGTTCAGAGTTAAATAGATTTTCATGGATGCCAAGCTATTGCCTGAAATAAATACTTTAGAACTTGGTAATCTGCTTATATTTCCACAAATTTCTAGAGCACTTATTGTTTTGAACTTAAGTTCTAGAATTTATTAAGTTCTTAAAAGTTAAAACTTGGTAGATTTTAGTGCCAAAGTTCAAGAACTCTAGTTCTTGAACTATGAATATTGAGTTCTAGATCTTGCTTCGTTCTTGAACCAAGTTAAAGAACGTTGTAGGTTCTTTACGCAAAGTTAAACAACTTCAAGTTTCTAAAACTGAAGTTCTAGAACCTTAAAATAAGTTCTAGAACTACAAAACTAGTTATTGAACTTTTTTGCAGTGGTATTAACCCTTTCCTGTTTTATGAAATTTTAGACTGGTCCAATTTGGAAGAGGTTGCAGATGACAATGAAAAATGCATGCAATTTGAAATCTTACCATCCTATGTGGTAGAAAATATTGTTGGAAAGGGAGAAATTGCTTGTTACAAGCAATTTCTCCTTTTTCCACAATGTTTTCTCAAGTATAAAATTACAGTGACGGGTTTGTCCAGGAAAGGGTTAAGTCAAAAGTTTTGTCAGTAATAATGATTGAGCCCCTAACAGTATCATAAATCTTTCATAAAACAGATTTTTGTTACCAATGTTTTTTCAAAGGTTCATTTAAAATGATTTAAAGATTTTAAAAAATATTTATTTTCCTCCTTGATAATACTTCAAACTCATTTTTACAATATTTTTGAATACCCAACATACTGAGCAATTGAAATTGTGTCTTAAATTTTTTTTTTCTATGGTATGGAATTTTAGAAATGCAACATAGCGTCTGTAAAAGCAATGATTGAAAGTATTTTCTGGAAAAGATTTTAAGATAACTGAGGAGATTTGTTTTACAAATTGAAGACATTTAAAAGATAAGAAATCTTGTTTCTGTATTCTGGGAATAACTCTTTCTTCATTAAGTATTGTAGGATCGATTACATTTTTTTAGACTGATCTTAATTGGAAGAGATTTCAGACTACAATTTAAAGTACATTTAGGTGAATACCAGACAAAAAAGTTTGGAAAATGGTTAAAAGGAAATTTCAAAAATCTGTGTTATTTTGAGAGAAAAAAGGAAATAACCATTAAAAAACAATTTCTTCATTTTTCATCAATAAATTTTGATTGGTTCAAAACATCGTTTTTATCAATGTGGCTTATGTCAATACATGTATATGATATACAGTGAATTTTAAAAAAAAAAATTACCCGTAATATCTTTTAAATTGACAATTCGAAAAAGAGATGGCTATTCCAGTCACCCGGGCGTCGGAGTAATGATTTTGTTTAACCCTTTCCTGTTTCTCGAAATTTTATGCTGGTCCAATTTGAAAGAAGTTGCAGACGACAATTAAAATTGCGTGCAATTTGAAAAGTAACCAACTTACAGGTTAGAAAATATTGTGAGAAAAGAAGAAATTGCTTGTTACAAGCAATTTCTTCTTTTCTCACACTGTTTTCTCAAGTGTAAGATCACAGGGACGTAAAAACCAGGGATTGAATGGGAAAGGGTTAACCTTAGGTGCAAGTGTCATATACCAGTTTCTACTATTGCTATTGCTCTGAAACTCTGCACATGTTTTTGTGACAATAACCCTCTAGACAAGGTTTCATTACTCTAACATTCATTTTATTGGAATTTTGACCTTTTTTGGACTTCTTCGGAATTCTTGATTAAACCTTAAGTGCAACTGTCATATGTCTTTAATAACTTTCTTTCTACTAATGCTATTGCTTTGAAACTTTATCATCTTCTAGGCAAAGATTCATTACAATTACATTTCTTATAATGGAGTTTTAACTCTTTTCTGACTAAGAAACTGTTGGTTAAACCTTGCATGCAGCTGTCATATATCTTACATAACTCTATTTCTACCAATGCTATTGCTCTGAAACTTTGCACATGTTTTTGTGACAATATCAGCCTAAAAATATAGATACATTACTCTAACATTCATTTAAGTGGAAATTTCATCCTTTTTGGACATAGAAGTTATTTGTTAAACCTTAAGTGCAGTTGTCATTTATCTTTAATAACTCTCTTTCTACTAATGCTATTGCTTTGAAACTTTATCATCTTCTAAGCAAAGATTCATTTCAATTGAATTTTTATAGTGGAGTTTCAACCCTTTTTGGACTTAGAAACTCTTGGTTTAACCTTGAGTGCAGCTGTCAAATATCTTAAATAACTTTATTTTTTCCAATGCCATTGAGACTTTTTAGATGTTTTTGTGACAATAATATCAGCCTATAAATTTAGATTCATTACTCTGACGTTCATTTTAGTGGTAATTTAATCCTCTTTTGGACATAAAAGTTATTTGTTAAACCTTAAGTGCAACTGTCATAATTATGTCTATAATAACTCTTTTTCTAACAATGCTATTGCTTTGAAACTTTATCATCTTCTAGGCAAAAATTCATTACAATTACATTTCTTATAATGGAGTTTTATCCCTTTTTGGACTTGGAAACTCTTGGTTAAACATTGCATGCAGCTGTCATATATCTTAAATAACTTTATTTCTTCCAATGCCATTGCTTTGAAACTTTGCACATGATTTTGTGACAATATCAGCCTATAAATATAGATTCATTACTCTGACGTTCATTTAATGGGAAATTTAATCCTTTTTGGACATAAAAGTTATTTGTTAAACCTAAAGTGCAACTGTCATTTATCTTTTATAACTCTCTTTCTACTTGTGCTTTTGCTTTGAAACTTTGCACATTCTTTTGTGACTATCACATCATCTTCTAGGCAAAGATTAATTACAAATACTTTTTTATAGTGGTGTTTCAACCCTTTTTGGACTTTGAAACTCTTGGTTAAACATTGGGTGCAACTGTCGTATATCTTTAATAACTCTCTTATATTCAATGCTATTGCTTTGAAACTTTGCACATGTTTTTATGACAATAATATCAGCCTATAGATAAAGATTTGTTACTGTGATATTCATTTTATTGGAATTCTAACCCTTTTTTGAATTAGAAATTATTGGTTTAACCTTACGTGCAAATGTCATATGTCTTTATTTACTCTCTTTCTACTTATTCTATTGCTTTGCACATGCTTTTGCAACCATCATATCAGCTTCTTGGTAAAGATTCATTACAACTATATTTATCATAGTTGACTTTTAACCCTTTTAGGCTTAGAAATTCCTGTATGACTTAAAAGTTTTATTTGAAAGATTTTTTGTCTCTGTTAATACTTAGATATTATGAAAGTAATTTTCATTGCAGACCTAAATTTTGTAAGCGCCATGTAGGATCCATAGATGAACCTCAATGCCAAGTTTTAAATCAATGCTATGATAAGTTGATGAGAAAAGTGTGAAGTGAATATACCGCTATACCAGGCAATGTCTCAAATTAAATGAAGTTATAAAATAAGAAGTAGTTAAGTTGCTGACCTAAATTCAGAAAGCGCCAAGTAGGGCCCCTAGATGGACCTCCAAACCAAGTTTTAAGTCAATTCAATGAACAGTTGCTTAAACAAGAGTGCCATAGTCACAATATACGCCGCCACTTTGCTAATGTTTCACGAAAATAATTGTAGACACTACTTATTTTGACAGAACCAAATTCAAAACATTTGCAGACTACCTTTTTAAATTGTCAAGTTTTAACTGTTTGTTATGATTGATTGATTGAATGGGCCCAGAGACTAAGTGTCAAGGGGCATAACTCTTGCAAAAATCAATAAACCATAAAATCCTTGATCCATGTACACCTACAAATTATGGTGATGGCATTGACCAAATTTCATTTAAATCAAGACAAAAAGTTAGGAGGAGTTGCATTCACAAGGCTGCAATTTCAATAAGCCCTAGATACTAAGTTTTAATGGGGCATAAGTCAGGGAAAAATGAATGAACCATAAAATCCTTACTTCATGCACATCTACCAATTAAGGTGATAACATCCACCAAGTTTCATTTAGATCCAGCCAGAAACTTAGAACGAGTTGCATTCACAAGGCTGCAATTTCAATAAGCCCAAGAGACTAAGTTTAAAGGGGGCATAACTGAGGCAAAAATCAATGAACCATAAAATCCTTACTTCATGCACATCTACCAATTAAGGTGATAAAATCCATCAAGTTTCATTTATATCAAGCAAGAAACTTAGGAGGAGTTGCATTCACAAGGCTGCAATTTCAATAAGCCCCTGAGACTAAGTTTAAAGGGGGCAAAACTGAGGCAAAAATCAATGAACCATAAAATCCTTACTTCATGCACATCTACCAATTAAGGTGATAACATCCACCAAGTTTCATTTAGATCCAGCCAGAAACTTAGAACGAGTTGCATTCACAAGGCTGCAATTTCAATAAGCCCCAGAGACTAAGTTTATGCATTCACAAGGCTGCAATTTCAATAAGCCCCAGAGACTAAGTTTAAAGTGGACATTACTGAGGCAAAAATCAATGAACCATAAAATCCATAATTCATGCACATCTACCAATTAAGTCGATAACATTGACCAAGTTTCATAAAGATCCATCCAGAAACTTAGGAGGAGTTACACTCACGAGAAAAGTGGATGTACGGACGGACGGATAGACAGACAGACAGACGGACAGATGGAGAAGATGATGCCAATATATGACTCCCCCCGGCGGCGTATAAAAAAAGAGAAGAAAATATATCACTTTACAATGGTTGTAAAACAGGAAGAGGTTAACTTGCGGGCCTTAATTCTGAATCACCTTGTAGGTACCTTAGATAAATCTCAACACCAAATTTCAAGTCAATGCTATGAATAGTTGCTGAGAAAAATAATATTAAATATACCACTTTACTATCAATGCCCGGAAAGTATAAACAAAGTTTTAAAACAAGAAGTAGTTAACTTGCAGACTTAAACAAGCACCATGTAGGACTCCTAGGTGAACCTCAAAAACCAAGTTTCAAGTCAATGCTATGAATAGTTTCAACGAAAACATACCATTACAAATGCAATGTTCGAATATAAATGAAGTCATATATCAGGAAGAAGTTAACTTGCAGGCCTTACTTTGGTAAGTGCCATGAAGGATCCCTAGATGAATTTCAACACCTAACTTCAATTTGATGCTATGAATAGTTGCTGAGAAAAATGCGATGAAAATATGTTGATTACAGACAGATGGATGGAAAAGAGTAAACTGTTTCTTCAAAGCAGGGGTATAATCAAAGATGGTGCTGATTACAGATGTAACTTAATTAAGATGAGGGCCAACATGGCTCTAGATGGCTCAAATGAATACACTTACAAAAGCTAATGAATCAAATAAATTTTGAAAACAATGACATATTTTAAAAAGTCAGATGGATACAGAGACTGATTATGCCGTTACAAAATGTATAAAACAAAAGGAACCATGATGGTCCTATATCACTCACCTGATCAATATAGGTCTAGGCTATAACGTTTTATTCTTATGGGATTGGAACCTACGAGGATACGACAACGCCGCCTAGCGCTGCAATGTCCGGCGCCCTTAACCAATCCGCTATCGAGACATCCCCAAAAAAGGATGTTCAAATAAGGCATATAAAGCTACCTGACACTACAGCACACTCCATATAAGGGTTCTATTTTTAGCAATTCTATTTATAGCATATATAACTCTCTCAACTACGGCAGTGACTCTTGTCTTTCCAACCTTAGTGGAATTAATAATATTTCTGACTCTTACGGGATCCGAACCTACATGGATACGACTGAGCGCCACCTAGCGCTGCAATGTCCGATGTCCTTAACCAATGCGCTACCGAGACATCCCCAAAAAAGGATGTTCAAATAACGCATATAAAGCTACCTGACACCACAGCACACTCTGTATAAGGGTTCTAGTTTTAGCAATTCTAATTATAGTATATTTAACTCTCTCAACTACGGCATATACTATAAATAGAATTGCCGTAGTTGAGAGAGTTAAATATACTATAAATAGAATTTACCGTTTTAGTTCACAGAGTTATGGAAGGATGCCAAAAGGCAACGCATTATATAACAAGCATTCACAGTAAGTTGCAAAATTATGACCTCTAGAGTGGAAACAAAGAATTGTTCTTTTTCCCTTGATACAAGTCAGAATATCTCATTATTCAATAGGCTTTTTTTTTTTCATGACTGTACAAAGATTTTCAGCACATTTGAGAAAGATTGAGCCAAAATTGTGACCTTTAGAGTGGTTACAAGGAAATTGTCAATAAGGCTCCTTTTCCCTTGATATTTGTTAGAATGTCACCATATTCAATATACTTCTTCCTCATGCCTATACCAACATTTTCAGCAAGTTTGAGAAAGATTGAGCCAAAATTGTGACCTCTAGAGTGGTAACAAGAAAGTTATCAATAAGGCCCCTTTTCCCTCGACTCAAGTCAGAATGTCACCAGTCACCACGTTCAATACAGTTCTTTTTAATGACTATAACATTTCAGCAAGTCTGAGAAAGACTGAGCCAAAATTGTGACCTCTAGAGTGGTAACAAGGAGTTGTAAATAACTATGGAAAGATTTGCCAAAATAAAATGAAAATAAATTTCAAAATTATTTCATGTTGGCAAGATAGAATAATTTTCAAATTAATTTTGTTTCTGTTTGGCAAAGCTTTCCATAATGGGCTTGAGACCTATTCTGCAGTTATTGATAGAGCCAGGATCTGTACACAATTTTAACCCTTGTCATGCTGAGCCCGGAATATTCCAGTTTTGGCATGAGGTGTAGACTAAGATCAGACTGCACTTATGTGCAGGCTGATCTTAGTCTATACCTCATGCTTGTACTTTTCCTGCCAGAGTTGCTTATGAAGTTGATTTCTAAAAGAAATATTGATTTTTTAACAAAAAGTTCTTTCAGCCCTTTGATTTGAAAGCAATTCAGTGAAATAATTCATACAGCATGACATTGTGGAAAATGAAGAAATTGCTTGGTTAAAGCAATTTCTTCAATTTCCACAAAGTTTTCCCAATTGTTTTTTATTGAGGGGCATTCAGAAGCGTTGTTGTGTGGGAATGGGTTAAAGACATAACAGAATGATAGATGCTGATTTTTTTTCCCTCTAGAATATATAGATAAGAGGATTGTACCAACTCACTCTATGCTCTCAGAAAATGTCATCATGTTACTGTGATGCTTTAGTAATCAAAGTACCCTAGATATTGTTATTTACTAACACAAACAGTGGGAAAAATACAGGAAAGTTCATCAGGGAGAAATAAATTATCTCACCTTCATCCTATTATTAGGATTTACCCTTTATTGTTTTTCAAAATGTTTGGCTTGTCCAAGTTCAAAGGGTTAGCAGACAGCATTCCAAAGTAAGTAGGATTAAAAAATAATCATAAAAACGTTATCACTATATTAAGCAATTTCTTTATTTCTTTTTTTTTCAACAATGTTTTCTCTAGCAAAATAGCACAGAGGTGTAAAAATAGGCGATTGTATGAAAGAGGGTTAAGTTTTTTTCAATCTGAAATATCTATGATACCTTCAATCATTCCCATTCCAATACAATCCTTTTTTAACACCCTTCCATCAAAAAATGGAAAATGAAGAAATTGCTTGACCTATAATGATTATCACACACAACAAATATTAAACTGGTCCAAATAAAAATTTGCAGGCAACAGGTTTATTTTAATAGATTTTAGAAAATCTTTGCATTTGAGGGTGGAAAGCATTGTGGACAATGAAGAAATTACTTGTAACAAGCAATTTCTTCATTGTCCACAAAGTTTTCCAAAGCTTTTTTCTTGATGGGGGTCTGAAAGCTGGATTGTTAGGGAAACGGTTAATACATGCAGTTTATCCATCATGTTTTCTAGCCCAAAGACAAAGAATTTTAAATTTTCCTCAACTAATTGTTGTTTAATCCCTGTCATGCTGAACAAACCCTCTACCGAATTGCATCAAAATCAAAGGGCCAATGGCACTGGATGCACTAATTGCGACTTAATATTTGTATTGAACATTTATTGCATGACTGATTCTGGTTTAAAAGAGACAAGCAGGGGGTGTAGACAAAGATCAGACTGCACATATGTGCAGGCTGATATTTGTCTTTACCTCCTGCTAAAACAGGAAAATTCCAAGATCAGTATGATAAGGTTTAATATTGTTGTCTACAATTTCTTTATAATTGGATCAGCCAGAGTTTTTTTGTAGGGAAATGGATTAAGCACAATACCCCAGTAATATATAAATCAATTCAAAAGTTTCTATCACAGTCTTTACAAACAAATTCTGTTTTGAGGTATAAAAATGTTAGTTTTAGATTCAAAGATTAACAGAGAGAATTTTAGACTTATCTAAATTGAAGATGATAATTTTAACTTAGTGAAATCTAAAGATTTTTTGTCTTTTAAGGAAGAAGGTCTGTCAAAAGTGATAAATTACAAGTTCATTCTTCATTTTCTACAATGTTTTTACAAGCTTTTTTTTCTTAAACTAAGATATCACAAAAAATATTTCATAAAAGTTATGGCTCATAAAACAAGAGGCAAATTGTTTGTCACAGGGCAACCTAAATATTGTAACTACAGCTTGTATCAGTTAAAGTTATGACGTTTGAGTCATCCAAAATTGAAAATGTTTGAAACAAAAGTTGGAGACCAGGGTTTCATTTCTGGTCTAAACAAACAATTTCATTGATCAATTAGTTTTTTGATTGATAGTGGCAATCTATTGGTAAGATCATGTGACCTTGTTTATAAACCCCAAAGTGACCTAGACTCAAACTTGTATAACTTTTCTGATGAAGTTTCATCACATTTTAACCCTTGTTATGTTGAACCCGGAATATTTCTGTGTTTGCAGGAGGTATAGACAAGATAAGCCTGCGCATAAGTGCAGTCTGATCTTGGTCTACACCTCCTGCTTGTCCCCTTTTTGCAAGAGTTGTTTAGATAATAAATTTTCAAAAGAAATATTGATCCTCTTTAAGACCTTCCAGTGCTGCCAGTTCTTTGATTTCAAAGCAAATATAGGATTTAATACAACATGACAAGGGTTAAGTGAAAAATTAACCCCATGAGTGGATGATTGGACATAAGATGTCGTGACAGCTAATGCAAGCAATGGAGACAGCTGCATCACAAAAACTTACCTTAATACATCACACTACAATCCAGCATGTTTGAAAATTTAATAAATTAGCTGTAAAAAAGACTGTGAGGAAAGAAGAAATTTCTTGTGACAAGCAATTTCTTCTTTTGCCACCAGATTTTCCCATCTCTATGACACTTATTTTTCAATTCAAACCAGCTTTTTTTTGGTCATTTCCAATCTCTTAATTTGGACATCTAAAATAGCAGTTTTCTGGGAGTTGGTGAAGCACTTTGTACTTGTTAGGCACATATGAGCTAAAACTGAGTTTTGAAACTCACTGGTTTCTCCACCTACCTGTATTAATGAAACTTGTGTAGAACATATCCGTCTTGTGCTAAGATTTTTAATCTCTGCCCAAACAGGAATGGCCTCTTTTACAGCGAAGCCTTTTTTCTCAAGCTTGATTGTCGCAGTGACAGTGCCTGCCACACAGCACCAGGATCCTATAGCTTCAAATGTGTCGTTTTCAACGGGAAGCTGAGGACGAAAATTGGAAAATTAAGTCTTTCTTATGGTGTTAAAACATTACCACAAAATTCAGCTTTTCTACTCCCCTTCCCCTTCAAGACAAAAGCTTGCAACAAGCAATTGATCCTTATTTTTCAACAATCTACCTAGAAAGAGAAAGATTTTTGAAATATCATCAACTTGAAACTATCTTCTGAAACTTCTATGAATTTCGACTATTCTAAAATGTTATCCTCTTGTGGTGGATTAAATTTAGTTTTGAATGAATTGGATTTATATGTATTCTTTAATTAATCAAGAGTCACTATTGACAGTTCAAAAAAGTCTAAATTTAAGGTTGGGGGGTTTGAATCCAGGCTACACTGCCAATCACTTAGGCAAGTCCTTGGGCAAGAGATTTCAGAGCCCCAGCTCAGTACAGTTGATACCCTGGGTGTAAATGATTCAGTTAGCATCACAATAGTATAACTGAAAGATTGTTCAAAGTGCAGTAAAACCCCATACAATAACAAGAGCCATCCGAGACAGATTATGCTCCTCTAATATAGCCCTGACACAAAAAGTATGAAATAAACTGGGAAAAGGATTCAGACAAACTGACAGGTAATGCGCTGGCTATATGCTTGCCCTTCTCCAGCATACTTAATTTTAACATTTGACCTTGAGCTGTGACCTTGACCTTGGAGCCGTCTGAAAATTTCTTTCAAATGGTACATCTACTTATGATAGAAAACAATCATGCCAAGTAATATTGAAACAAAAACAAAAATTGCAGGAGCTATGCTTTGGAAATGCTAATTTTAATGTTTGACCTTGAGCTGTGGACATGCTTAATCTAACATTTGACCTTGAGCTATGACCTTTACCTTCGAGCTATCTGAATTTTTTTAAATTCAAATAGCACTTCTACTCATGATAGAGAACAAGAGTGCCAAGTTGTTACAAAATCCATCCGTAATTTCAGGAGCTATGCTCTAAACATACTTAATTTTAATGTTTGACCTTGACCTAGACCTCGAGGCTATCTGAAAATTATTTTCAAATGGTACATCTGATCATGATAGAGAACAAGAGGGCCATTAGCCCTGGGGCACTCACCTAAGATAAAGGCTCATTTTCATTGTCCAAGTTTTTGTTAGGACTATAATACAAGTGGGACTGACCATACTATACACATTATAGGCTCTGCACTTGGGGATTCCTAAGTCTTAATGACAAATTCAAAGGCTTTAGAACTAATATGAAAGGAGAATACTTTTTCCTCCCTCTGGATTCCTGGGTAATAATTTTAGAAATATGAAAGAAGTCAATGAACTGATGTTTCATGCTAAATATCAAGGCTAACGGCCAACTGGGTCAGGCCTGGAGAAGATTCTTAAAGATTTAACTTCAATTGGCATGGAAAACAGAGTTTGTCTACTTGATTTCTATCATTTCAGTTACAGTGAAAGAGGGCTACATAAGGAACATTTCAGCCAAAATTGGTGCAAATTGGCCAACTGATTTGGGAGGAGATGTTGTTTAAAAATTCTTCTTTATTTCTATGTAAATCCCACCCCCTGGGGACCTGAGGGTGATGATCTAAGCAATTTTGACAGAGGTCATCATACTGATATTTCAGGCAAAATATCAAGGCTTAACACTTTCTGGGTCAGGAGGAAAAGATTTTTTAAGATTAATTCAAAATTTCACTTTTGTTGCCATGGTAATCAGAGTTTTCAACAGATTTCAATTCTTTTAGCTATTTTCATAAGATTATTTCAAAATTTCACTTTTGTTGCCATGGTAACCAGAGTTTTCAAAGGATTTCAATTCTTTTAGCTATTTTCATAGAGCCACCTAAGAAACATTATTGCCAAATTTGGTTGAAATTGGCCCAATGGTTTGGGAGGAGACATTGTTTAAAAATCCTTCTTTAGTTCTTTACAAACCCCACCCCCCTGGGGGACCCCAGGGTCATGATTTTAGCCATTTTGAAAGAGGTCAATATACTGATGTTTCATGTAAAATATCAAAGCTTAACCTCTTCTGAGTCAGGAGAAAAAAAAAGTTTAAGATTATTTCAAAATTTCACTTTTGTTGCCATGGTAACCAGAGTTTTCAAAGGATTTCAATTCTTTTAGCTATTTTCATAGAGCCACCTAAAGAACCTTTTCGTCAAATTTGGTTGAAATTGGCCAAATAGTTTGGGAGGAGGTGTTGTTTAAAATTCCATCTTTATTTCTTCATAAACCCCACCATACTGGGGCTCCACCCCTTGGGACCCCAGGGTCATGATTTTGACTAATTTGAAAGAGGTCAATATACTGATGTTTCATGCAAAATATAAGGGCTCTACCTCTTCTTATTTTCAAATTTCACTTTTGTTGCAATGGTAACCAGAGTTTTCAATAGATTTCAATTCTTTTAGCTATTTTTAAAGGGACCGCCTAAGGAACATTTCTGCCAAATTTGGTTGAAATTGGCCTAGTGGTTTTGGAGGAGATGTTGTTTAAAGAAATTGTTGACGGCCACTGATGACAGACGATGCACGACAGACAGGTGCCAAAGGTGATCACAAAAGGTGATCACAATAACTCACATGAGAACAGGTGAGCTAAAAATAGTGCCAAGTGATATTGAAATCCATGAAGGAGCTATGCTCTTGACAAGCTCAGTTTTAATGTTTGACCTTAAACTGTGACCTTGATTCTATCCAAAAACACAGAAAAGTGTATCACCACAATATCAAAAGGAATTCACTTTCCAAGTTTGCTCAAGAGTTGTGGAGAAATCGAGGCTGACAGATGGATGGACAGAGAGGCAAAGTGGCGACTATATGCTCACCCTTTGGGGAGCATAAAAATCAAATCTTCTTGATAACAAACCAAGAGTGTGGGCAAAGCTGGGCTTAGTGTCAGATATTGTAGATTTAGTAAGTACAGTTATGTGCTTTCTCTGCCATTGACCCCTTACCAACTGAATTTTTTAACTGTTCGAAATTGAAAGATATTGCAGACGACAATTACAAACCAGTGACAAATGAAAAATGCTTGCCTTTTATTGTAGAAAACATTGTCAAAAGAAGTTTCTCCATGGTCCTCAATGTTTTTTGTTTGTTGTTTTTTTCTCCTTGAATGGTGTAAAGCAGGATTATGTGGGAATGGCTTAAAAGCATCAGTTGTAACAATTTTAACAAATATTTGTGAGTTAACCAGTCAAACCATTACCAAATGACAACATTTTAGACTGGTCCAAATTAAAATAAGTTGTAGACAACAAACATTAGTTGATGCAATTTTAATTTTATTTGTCTTTTGAGGTAGAAACCACTGTGGATAATGAAGAAATTGCTTTTCACAAGCAATTTCTTTATTTTCCAAAATGTTTTCAAAAGATTATACTTTTTTTTTTCTTGGGAACATCAAAAAGCTTAATTGTATGGAAATGGGTAAAGACTCTTTGTGCATTCTAAATGGTTAGTAAAAAACATATAAAATCATTCAAAAAATTTTTTTAGAAAAGGAGAAATTGCTTGGAAAAGAATTTTTTCCTTTTCTCACAATTTTTTCTCTCCCTGTATGACACTTTTCAATTCGAACACATTTCAAATTGAGGTTTACAATATTTCTCATTCAACAAGTTCAATATTTGATTGTTGAATGTTTTAAAAATAAACACAGACATTGATGTCCAAAGCTAGTACTTACAGAAGCATCAGGTTCCTTGTTTAAATCTAAATCGGACACAACAGCAAATTTACTGGAACGTTCATGATGGGGTCCGCCTGGGGTACATATTGTTAATCGCACATAATATCGAAGTCGGCCATGTTTTCCTTTAAATGAGGATGGGAGTTTTGACGGCAGTGTGAACTCGAATGGAAAATAATGTGAACCCGCGTGTAATAAGTCATCATTACTGTCCTTGTCCCCTGGAAGTATACCATACTTAACCCTTTACTGTGTGACAAAATTTCCAAATTCAATGGTTTTGCAGACAAAATTTTCAAGTCAATTTTATTTGTAAAGTAATCATTCAGGAGGGTAGAAAGAGGAAATTGCTTGTTTGTTTTTTTCACAATGTTTTCACTAGTTTAAAAACACTAGAATGTAAAATCCAGGGATTGTCCAAGAAAGGGTTAACCTTTAACATGATGATAAAATTCTCATCCAATTTCAAAAGGTGCAGATAACATTTCAAGTTAACAGGAATTTTTCTGTGTTAAAAATCTGTTGAAAATGAAGAGATTGCTTCCAACTAGTAATTTCTTCCTTCCCACATTGAGGGTAGAAAAAAAAGTGAAATTGTGTGGGACAATAGAGTATGTGGGAGGGCCAGTGATTGGTTGATTGAAATATGATGCGGCCGACTATTCAAAGAGGCTGAAATTTAACCCTTTCCTGTTCAATCCCTGGTTTTTACGTCCCTGTGTTTTTACACTTAAGAAAACATTTTGGAAAAAGAAGAATTTGCTTATCACAAGCAATTTCAGCTTTTTCCACAATATTTTCTATCTTACTGAATTATTTATTTTATATAAAATCAATTTTGTATTGTCGTCTGAAAAACCTTTGAATTTGGACACATCCAATATTTTACAAAACAGGATAGGGTGAAAGATAGCTAGCCACACCCACTGGATTCTGACAAGAGAGTTTGTCTGCGATATCTTACAACATTGGTTTGCAAAACATGTTGTTGGAGACATCAAATAAAGTGCAAATAATTGGTAGAAGGTAGAAAACTTAAACATCATGACTACAAGCTGTAATTAGGAAGTACACGAACGAAAATCTTGTAACTTTGCATTTTCATCTAAATAAATAACCATTCTTCATTGACTAGAGTCATTGAACAAGAGAATGGCATGCAGATAAGAATGCTTAACAACTCAATGCTTGCTATTTGGTAAAAACTTTTAAGTTGAAAAAGGGGCATAATTAGTCCAATAATGCAATTACAGTTATCTCCCTTGTTGGTTTAAATTGCTCTTATAATAGTAGCCATATATTTCGAGTGTATGTGTTCAGTAATACCAGATATAAAACAAGAAGGCTGTTTGCCCTGGTGCACTCACCTGAGATAAAGGCTCTTTTTCGTTAAACAGTCTAATTTCATGTTAAAAGATAGGATTATGATACAATTGGCCGTACTTTATAGATATATAGGTACCTCTGTACCTTGGGATCCCAAAGTCTAAATGACAAATTCAATGGCTTAAAGACTAATTTGAAAGGAGAAGAACATTTTTCACTCCTCTGGATCCATGGCATATAATTTCAGAAATAAGAAAAAGAAGTCAATGAACTGATGCTTCATGCAAAATATCTAGGCTCTATGCCTTCTGGGTCAGGTGGAGAAGATTTTATCAAGATTATTTCATTTTTGTTGCCCTGGCAACCAGAGTTTTCAGCAGATTTCATTTCTTTTAGCTATTTTTAAAGGGGACCACCTATGGAACATTTCTGCCAACTTTGGTTCAAGTAGGCCCAATGGTTTAGGAGGAGATGTTTAAAAATAGTTCTTAATTTCTATATAAACCACACTACCCCTGGAGCTCCACCCCTGGGGACCCAAGGCTCATGATTTTAGCTATTTTGAAAGAGGTCAATAAACTGATGCTTCATGTACAATATCAGGGCTCTACCCCTTCTGTAGGAGAAGTTCTTTTTTTTTAATTTCTTTTTTGTTGCCACATTTCTGCCACATTAAGTTCAAATTGGCCCAGTAGTTTGGGAGGAGATGTCGTTTTAAGAAATTGTTGACAGACAATTCACAACAGACACCGGACAACAGGTGATCACAAGTCCTTTATCACAAGACTGTTGTAAGAGTTCGCTATATTACAAGAAGTAACTTTTAGGACATTCTTGAAGTAACTATAGGTCCTTTATTACGAGGCTGTTATAAGAGCTGTCATTTTACAAGATGTAACTTTTAGGACATTCTTGAAGTCACTTTCAGTCCTTTATTATGAGACTGTTATAAGAGTTATCATTTTTCAAAGAAGTTACTTTTAAAAACATTTTTGCCATATCATAAGTCCTTTATTACAAGAAGTAACTTTTAGGACATTCTTGAAGTAACTATAGGTCCTTTATTACGAGGCTGTTATAAGAGCTGTCATTTTACAAGAAGTAACTTTTAGGATATTCTTGTAGTTACAGTAAGTCTTTTGTTTCGAGACTCTTATAACTGTTGTCATTATAGTAGAGTTGGACCTCACCTTTGATAGGTAGAACAGTTGTATAATTGAACACTTCTTCATCAGATGCTTGGATATCACTTGATGTCATCCATTCCACCTTAGCTTCACCAATAGCTTCTAAACAAACACCTGCAATTAGAAATGTCTTCAAAAATCAGGAAAAGAAATGTTTAAATTGTTTATCAATATTTTTCTCAGATTTACTTAATATCTTTGTTTAGCAATATTTCTAGTTGTCATTCCTACAATTGTAATTAGAGATATAATAGTAACATGGGTAATCCCAATACCCTTAACCCATTCCCACACAGCAAAATTTTAGACTGGTCCAAATTGAAAGAAGCTGCAGACGACAATTTCAAGTTGATGGAATTTTGAACTTTTTCGTCATTTTGGGTAGAAAACATTGTGGATAATGAAGAAATTGCTTGATACAAGCAATTTCTTCATTTTTCGCCAATGTTTTCAAAAGCTTTTTTTGGGGGGGTGTAAAAAGGAGGGAATGAGTTGTAATGGGTTAAGTGGGGTTGTGTGGCTATGGGCATATGTGAAATTAATCCCAAGGATTTTCTAACCCACTGAATTAACATAAGAATTATGTTCCAGTTTAGTTTTTTGCATTTATGTTTTTTCTCACTGATACAATATATTTCCAACAAAATACACAACAAAACATTTTGTTTTGACATCAGCCTTCCATTCATGAAAGCAAAAAAGCAAATGTTATAAAGATTTGTTTTGTAAAACTATGGGCTATTTGACAGGAGGAATTTTCATGCAAAATGCCTTGCTAGAGTAACAAACTTTGAACTTTCAGAAAAAAGCTGTTCTTTTGGAAATACCTCAATTAACCTTATCCTGCCCAAATGTTTAACCCATTCCTACACAATTTCTCTTTCTTTTATGCCTCCTCAAGAAAAAAAACTTTGGAAAACATTATGGCAGATGAAGAAATTGATTATTACAAGGGATTACTTCATTATCCATGTTTTTTACCCCTGAAGACAAAAATCTTTAAAAATTCATGAACCAGAAAATGTCATCTGCAACATCTTTTGAATTTGGACCAGTCTAAATTTTTTTGTCTGGTAAAGGACTATATCATAAATAGAAAAGAGAATTGGCTTGCTTTATGCAGTTACTTGTTCCTCAATTTCATTTTCCCACATCAAAGGATGGTTGTATATTTAGTTTTCTTGGACTGTCCATCTGTTTATCTGTTCAAAACTTGACCCATTACCAGATGACAAAATTTTAGACTGATCTAAATTGATAGGAGATGCAGACAGTGATTTAAAGTTCATGAAATTTTATTAGATTTTTTTCAACTTTAAAAGTACCGGTATTCATATTTTATTAACCCTTGTCATGCTGAACCCAGAATATTCCTGTTTTGGCAGGTGGTCTAGGCAAAGATCAGGCTGCACATATGTGCTTGTGCCTTTAAAGCCAAAATCCTTTTTACCATTGATTTTCTAATTAACAACTATAACCAAAAAATTAGTGTTTTCTGTGCTTTCAGTCCTTTGATTTCAACATAATTTCATAGAGGATTTTATTCAGCATGACAAGAGTTAACACACCTTATGTTAAAAAATTTTTGCCTTACAAGTACTTGCTGATCAGATTTTACACATATTTTAAATACTATCCGTCACACAAAAAAGAACCATCTGGTTAGGGCAAAAAGTATTGACACTGGCCAGTTTGCATGAATAGTACAACCTAAGCAGGGTCAAAACTTTACTGTTTCTGTATAAACTATGAATTTCGAATGGTCATTTTGTTCCCTTTAACCCATTACCAGAAGACAAAATAATAGAATGGTCCTAATTGAAAGGAGTTGCAGAAGAAAATTCAAAGTTTCAAATTTTCTTAACTTTCTTTGATTTTCTTGAGAGGTGTCAAAAAGTGTCATTGAGTGGGAATGGTTAATGTTTTTTACCCTTTCCTGTAAAACCCCTGATTTTTACATCCATTGATTGATACTTGAGAAAACATGTGGGAAAAGAAAAAATTGCTTGTTACAAGCAATTTCTTCTTTTTTCACAATACTTTCTACCTTACAGGATGATAAATTTTGAATAAAGTTTCCTTTAAATTTGTCATCTGCAATCTCTTACAAATAAGACAAATTTAAAATTTTGTAAAAACAGGAATGAGTTAATTACTAACACTAGCAGACCTGAGCTTGCTCCAATAAATGTTTTAAAAAATATTTTGAATTGAAGAATTCCAATAAATTGTGACCAATAAATTTTGCAGTATATCAAAGGTCATGAAAACAATTTGAGATAAAATATATGCATGCAGGCGCAATTTATCACTGTAAGGTATCATGTTTATGGACTTTATCAAACAAGACCCATCAGAGTCGGATTATGCTCCCAAATAAATGCTTGTCACAAAAATAACTTAAATTGACTTAGGAAATAAGGATGAAACAGGCTACAACTAGAGTTGTCACAAAGAAGAGTAATATCCCCCACTCCACCACCCACCACCAGCACTTTGTCATTCAAGTAGAAGAGTTGACCTTTGCTATTATTACCCAAACATTGAAATTGTTTTCAATCACAGTTCAATTGTGACCTTGATCTTGGACCTATGTGACCCAAAACAATAGGGTACCTCCTCGGGTCAGGGACAAATTGTGTATAAAGTTTCATGGTCCTGGGACATTTCAATTATGTGGGAGGGCAACCAGGGAACGGTTTTCAATCAAAGTTCAATTGTGACCTTGAATTTTGACTTCCATGACTCAAAAAGAATAGGGCACTTCCTTCGGTTATAAGCATCAGTTGTATGAAGTTTCAAAGTGTAATTCTGTTAGTTCTTTAGTTAAAGCCTGGAAACAGTTAATTAATAACTGTAACTTTGTGAACTCACTGATCCAATTTTGACCAAAGATTTTGGAGAAATCACTCTAGACAGAGGGAATGATGGACAGACAGACAGTCAGACCAAGCAGTGATCATATCCTGCCCTTCCTGGTGCATAATGAACATGGTAGGGCCATAACAAAGTTCTCAAGGGAGTGAAGGTCAAAATTTGCTTTCATCTTAATAATTTTTTCCTGCTATATGAAAACTATTTCTTCTGCCTTAAAGTGCACCGTAAGTTCTTTGAAGTAATGCAAGAGTAAGCACTCTCTTGTTTTCTAACAAAGGAAACAAGTTAAAGTTTCCTTGAAAGATTACATATAATTACATTATTTGGTTCCTGATTCCAGGGGGCGTAATTGCTGATCAAGCCACCAAGATTAGAAAGACCAGTTCAAAGTCTACAAGCCTGATTGTTTTATCAATTATTGATGAAGGGAAGGCAGTTTTCCAGGTAATGACCCGCAGCTTGGCTTTGAACTTGTTACGTTAACACCAAACTGTGAAGCTAACTGTTTCATTGCCTAACCTTCCTTTCTGGGTCAAACCTTCTTAATAAACCAACCACTAGGCAATTGAGAAAATACAAATCATGCCTTGAGCAAATTTAACCAATTTCAATATGCTCATGCCCTTTTACTACCCACAAAAGGCAGGGGAAATTTATGAAATTGATTGTTTCAAGCTATTTCTTCGTTTTCCTGGTTGATTTCTACTCAGAAAAACAGTAATCAAATAAAAAACAACTTATTTTCTGAACCTTCTTACAATTAGAGCATTCTTAAATTTTGCAGGAGCTTTAACAGTGGCCGAGACATATATGATATGATAACTATCTAACTGAGACTATTATCCAATTAGATTTCATCATAAGTTTTGGATAATAACAAATGTACATTAACCCATTCCAACAAAATCTCACTTTTTACTATGCCTGTCTCAAAAAAAAAGCTTTAGAAAACATAGTGAAAATGAAGAAATTGAAATTCATTAATTTCCCACAATATTTTCTTCCCTGAAAGACAAAGACTTTTAAAATTTCTTTCCTAACTAGAGGCACTTAAGCGCCTGTATGGCTCCACAAGCCTGATTGTACTAATTAATCAAAGCATGTTTTCAGGAATTCAATATAAAGCAAATCATATTCACCATGTGTGGCAAATAAATCTTGCCAATGAAATCTTGTAATATTTCAAACATTTCATTGTTTTACAAAATTCGATTCATTCACTGAGTCAGATGAAAAAGGTACATGTATAAACAAATTGCTTTTAAAAAAATCACTGTATACCATATACAGACATAAGCCACAACCATAAAACCTATATTAACAACCAATCAAAATTAATTGATGGAATCTGAAAAAGAGTCACTAGAGGATCATTCCAATGAAATTTGGTAGTGATCCATTTACTGATTTCTGATAAAAGAATTTCAAAGCTTTCAGCATATATGGAAATTAGCCAGCATGCCCACTGGGTTTTCATTTTGGGGGTACATGTACCCCTTAGGTTTTGAAATGGGGGTACAAAGAAAAATCTGGGGGTACAGTGTACCCTTTACTTTCAGATCCAAGGGTACACAATGAATCTGAACCCTTTCCAAATGACAGACAATGTTTTAGTTATATAGTTTGTTATTACTCAATAAAGAAGTACCACATGTCATGTGCAAGTTTCAGATAAATTTAGAGGGAAAGATAATAAACTTTCTTTGAAAACCTGGTTTTTGACAATTCACTTTTCTTAATTATTGGATTTTGGAAGGGTTGAATTGGATATGAGAGTGATGGCTAAACAAATCTAACAAGTTAATTACGAGGGTGGGAATGTCATCTTTGAGCAGGCCATACCAGGCATGTCAGCTCAATTTTAGATCAAACTCTGGTATTGAAACGATTCTGGTACAGAAAATATCAAATGGTCTTATAAGTGTCTAAAAGTCATCATTTGTGGAGAAATAGAATAGGTTTTGTTACGACATTTTGCAGACAGCAACTTACGTAGCCAAAACAAAACTACAACGTTAAAAAAACGGCTCCACTTTGTCCCGCCCGACTTACATGTACAACAGAACTTACCTGAGAAACTGATTTAAAATCAGATTCTTTATTATTGGTTCTTGTCAATCTTGCCAAAAACAAGTGAATATCTTGCGTTTAATTTGAAAAATAGCGCAACTTTGGGCCTATTTCAAAACAAACTTGTGAGGCCATCAGGATCCGCATTATACGAACTTTTCCAACTGCTGGTTTCCCCATTCTCATTATAGATGAAAACAAACTAGATGGTTCCTGTCGTATGAAAGGGAAATCACTTGCTCCCGATGCGTTTTTGTTCTACTTTGCTTGCAATTTTCGGGGGGTTTAAGGAATAAATACGCATGTAGGGTTTCTCGTTTTATACGCTAATAATTTCAAATGCACACACACGTAGTGGCATATTTGTTTCTACGTTCATTTATTTTTCTGTACGTTCATGCACGTCTTGGTGTGAGATTTGTACGTGAATCGACGTAGTTGTACGTGAATTACGTACTGCAGTACGTGAATGGGCACCCTGTTAGCCCCACCCATTCAAGCCATGTTTTTCATCTGACAAAAATTCTTTGATGGGATCTGATAAAGAAACACCCAAGGTACATTCCTGTGAAAGTTGGTTGAAATCCATTGGCTAGAATCTGAGAAAAAGATTTTCAAAGCTTTCACCATGGAAATTAGCCCAGCCCATTTAAGCAATGCTTTTCATCTGATCAAAATTCTTTAAAGGAATCTTTTCCAGGGTCATCTTACGATTGTTCATGTGAAATTTGGTAGAAATCCATATGCTAGTTTCTGAAGAGAAGACTTTTAAAGGTTTCACCATATATGGAAATTAGTCCCACCAATTTTAGCCATGTGTATCATCCCATCAAATATCTGAGAAAGGGTCACAAAAGGATCATATCTGTGGAATTTAGTTGAAATCCATCCCATGATTTCTGAGACAAAGATTTTAAAAGGTTTCACAAGATATGGAAATTTGACCCGTTCATATAAGCCATGTTTATCATACAATCAAAATTCCATGAAGGAATCTGATAAAGGGACACACACAAGACAGACAGATGGACGCATGATGGACACAAATCCATGACAAGAGCTTGCTTGCTTTCAAAAATTATTGAATTTGGATGTTGTGTTAATTGGTCATCACTAACCTCTACTGATAGCAGTGCTTGAATGCCACCCACAGCATAATAATCAAAGGTTTATTGCAAGACTGTTCTAAGTATCTATACATTGTATAGACACTTGGAACAGTATTAAGATAACCTCTTGCACTGTACAGTAGCAAGTGTTTGTAAAATGCCATGTAAAAGATGAGCAGATAATAGAATATGTCATGGTAGATGTTTGGTTACATTGTGGTATGCAGGTATTGATGGTATGTGAAATTTATGGCTCTGAGGCATATAAGAAAACTTGTAAAACTGCAAAGGTACCAATAACCCAAATGTCATGTCATTTTTAACCCATTCCCACACAATCCCTCCTTTTTAGGCCCCTCAAAAAAAGCTTTTGGAAAACACTGTATCAAGCAATTTCTTCATTGTTTACAACACTTTCTGTCCAAAAAGACAAAGAATAATCCAAATTCAATCAACTTGAAATTGTCAAGACTGCAGCGCCATACAATTTGGATCAGTCTAAAATATTGCTGCGTGGGAATGAGTGAAAGGTGATCCATCTGGCTTAATAGATACGATGACAAAATTGTTACTAGAGCAAAGCACCAAGTTTAATCTATGACACTTATTGCATGTGTATTGCCTTGGAAAATGAGTTCAACCTTAGATACTTCAAGACAACTGAATATTACAACTGTGGGCTCTCTTTATTATAGTATTGCAGAACTTATTTGACCTGTCTCAAGATTTGTTGATGATTTCTGCAAGTTCATATACCAAATTTAACTTTTAATTTATTTCATAGTTTCATTCATAGATATATGGTGAAACGCAGTGGTCTACACAATCTATTTCTTCACTTTCCACAATGTTTTCTACCCAGAAAGTTGAAAAACTCTAAATTTTCACAAACTTTAAATTGTTGTCTGCAACTCATTTCATTTTGGACCAGTCGAAAATTCTGCTGTCTGGTAAAGGGTTCAAGGGAAAAATTTTCTTTCCGAATTAAAAATCCTATGAAGAATTGCTTTAAAATCAAAGGACTGACAGCACTGGAGGGTCTTAATGAGGGTCAATATTTCTTTTGAAAATTGATTATATAAACAACTCTGGCTAAAAGGGGGCAAGCAGGAGGTGTAGACCAAGATCAGACTGCATTATGTGCAGACTGATCTTTGTCTTTACCTCCTGCCAAAACAGGAATATTCCAAGTTCAGCATGTCAAGGGTTAAAAATTTCTTCAAGGAATCTGATAAAGGATCACAACCAAAGAATCATTCTTGTGGAACTCAGGTGAAATCCAAGCAATCATACAGTTTATGATAAAAAGATTTTCAAAGTTTTTACTATATTCCATATCTTGAAATAATACCTCTGAAACCTGTCTACCAGTTTCTGAGAGGAGAAGTTTTCACTATAAACATTTATATGGCAATTAGCCATAAAAAAAACTTTGAATAAAAAACCTCTGTAGAAAAGTGTTAAAATCAAAGGACTGAAAGCAAGCAATGGAAGCACTGGATATGGGCCAATATTTCTTTGGAAATTTATTAAACATGCAATTCTTGTCTGAAATTGTCAACAGGTGGTGTAGACAAAGATCAGACTGCACTTATGTGCAGGCTGATCTTTATCTACACCTCCTGCCAAAACAGGAATATTCCGGCTTGAGCATGACAAGGGTCAAAAAATCTGATAAAGGGTTGCCTGAGGATGCCTGTAACATTTGATTGAAATCAAATACATGTAAAAGGTTCTGATTAACTATCTTTTATCAAAATTATCCCTATCCTTTAAAGCCATACTATTTATCCTATCAAAAGCTTTTGGAAGGTCACCCAAAATTCCTTAGAGGTAAAATAATAAGTTGAAACCTCAGAAAAGGTTTTTTTAAAATAAAAATTTATAGACCTACAGACAGACATCCAACTGGTACACACAAAAGGCTGAATAACAATACAATAGCTTTCAGGCCTTTGGCAAGTTGATCTGATGAACACACCTTAATTTACAAACATTTCTACAATGAAAAATTGTGTTACTTAGGATTTGGAGGAACTGTTTTATGTGTAGAATTCTCAGAGCTGGTGGGGGAAAGCAGGCCCTCGTGCACCTCTTGTCTGTTTTCATTCAACACTGGACACAATGCCAGAAAAATGTCATTTCCCTTCATGTCAATACCAGATGCTAAACAAAGAATATCATACGCATTTTTTCTTGTACTATTTCTTTTGTCTTGTAGTTTACTTTGACATGTACTTATAGTACCATATTTCTATAAAAAGGTACTTCAGGAAGCTAACGATGATTTTCACAAATTTTTACTTTGCAACCATTTTACTCAGTTATAAGTATTGACAGACAAACAATTTAGTGATATTGAATCAAACATGTGTAACCTCTCCGACATTATGTGATCCAAACAGAACTTCCCAAACTATTTTTTTGGAATTCTGAGCTCGATGAGCATATTTCCTAAAAAGATATTGTTGACTTACATATAAGTAACCATGCCATTGATTCAAAAAAGTAAAAAACCAGTACTTTCACCCATAACTAAACAAATTCAGGCTGGTCTTGAATTGGGTAGAAAACATAGCGGATAATGAAGAAATTGCTTGGTACAAGCCATTTTTTCATTATCCACAATGTCTTTTATCCTTTTTCTGTTTTTCAAAATATCAGACCTGTCCAATTTCAAGGATTTGAAGACAAAAATTTAATGTGGATTCAATTTGGAAAATAACTATTCAGTTGGGTAGAAAATATTGTATAAAAAGAAGAAATTGCTTGTTACAACAAATTTCTTCTTTTCTACAATATTTTCTCAATCATCCACTTGTCCTGCACAATTTTTTTCCTTCTTTGTCTATTAACCTTTTCCTGTTTTTTTCAAAATTTTTGACCAGTCCAAATTGAAAGGAGTTGCATATGACAATTTAAAGTCAATTTTATTGGAAAAATAATCATTCAATAGGGTAAAAAATATTTTGGAAAAAGAAGAAATTGCTTGTTACAAGCAATTTCTTATTTTTCCACAATATTTTCTAAAGTATGAAAAGACTGGGACATAAAAGCCAGGAATTTTTCAGGAAAGGTTTAATGCATGATGAATGGAATTTGAAAGATTTGAATACAGAAATTATAATGTAAAAATACATATTGTTATTGCCCAGGACAGGTAAAAATTTGAGGAATTTTCCAGCCCAGTGCTGGATCAGTGAAAATACCCTAATCCAAATGACCATGGTCTTCTCTGATGTGCATTGATGGATGTCAATATGAGAATTGTATGACAAAAAGATCTTCAGTTACTCAGAAAATGCCAAGATGAATTTACAAGTTGACTTTTTTTTACTAATTGTCCAAACAAACTAATTGTCTCTCAGATAAGCCAGTAAACCGAGGCCCGTTTGACAGTGCTAAACATAAAGTATGTTAACTTTAACAGTTTATCAGTTGCATAACAGCAACTGGTGCACCTATCCATTGTATCCTGTCATTTCTCACACCTGTACATCCACAACATTTTCACTGAGCCATCATCTGATCATCCCACACCATTGGCCAGATGGTGAGAGGCAAATGACACATGTCAAAAACTTTTTGTCATATGTTGGGCGTAATATTGGCTAAATCAGGGTTCAAACTCATGACCCAAGGATTGAGAACACAGCACCTTACTGACTGAGTAACCAGGCTCTACATCAAATATACCCATTCCCACACTATGACAATTTTTGACAACCCCAAGAAAAAACAAGAGGACCATAATGGTCCTAGATCGCTCACCTGAATTGCCTGCTGTTAAAGCAAGAGGACCATGATGGTTCTCAATCGCTCACTTGAATTGTTTGCTTTTAAAAAATCCAACTAGAGCCAAATAACTACAACCAGTTTCATGAAGAATGAGCCAAAACTGTGGCTTCTATACTGTAGACAAAAAATTGAGGTTAAGGCCCCTTTTCCTGTGTTTTCCGATAGAACCTTCCCATAATCAATAAGTTCATCCTTTTGACCTAATAATTATTCTGGCTCAGATTCATGAAGATTGAGCCAAAATTGTGGCCTCTAGAGTGTAATCATAGAAATTGTCATAAAGGCCCTATTCCTATGTTTTCCGATAGAACCTTCCTATAATCAATAGGATTAATCCTTGTTACTGAAAAATTATTCTGACCAAGTTTCATGACGATAGAACCAAAATTGAGGCCTCTAGAGTGTTAACAAAGAAATTGTCATTAAGGCCCCTTTTCCTGTGTTTTTGGAAAATTCCTTCCAATAATCAATAGGGTTCATCCTCATGAACTAATAAATATTCTGGCTACTTTTCATGAAGATTGAGCCCCTTTCCCTTTGAAAAACATTGTGAAAAATGAAGAAATTGCTTGTAACAAGCAATTTCTTCATTATCCACAGCGTTTTCTTACCTTAATGACATAGCTTTTTGAAATTTCATCAACAATAAATTGTTGTCTCCAACTTTTTCTGAATTTGGACAAGTCTCAAATTTTGGTGTTTGGTAACAGGTTTAAGATCCAAATAGAGCTCAAAATAGTTGTGCGCTGTATCTTTGAACTATTTCCTGTAACATATAACAATTTTCTCTGAGAACATCGTAACATATATAACAATTTTCTCTGAGAACATCGGTAATATAGGCAGATGCTACAGTAGCAATGATAAATATGTAAATAAATAGACACTGAACATCTTCACTCGTCAAAGACATCAGTTCATTAATTTGGAAGATAAATTAGCTTCTCAAGAAAATTAAGTGACTTAATTTTCTCACCCTGCAATAATTAAAATTGAGGCAAGATGACTGAAAAAAAAATTTAAAAGAGATATAACAAAGCATGACAAATTTCTATTAATAATTGATTACATCTAGTTCTCCTTAGCTAGAAAAGAATATAGGTTTGCCTCATTTGAGGACATCAAAACTATGTATATGAACAAGAGTTGTCTGGGGACAACATAGCTTGCCCTTTCATATGATATTTGAAACAGCGTTAAATGTTAACCCATTCCCACAAAGTGACATATTTGGACCCCCCGAAAGAAATTAGCTTGGAAAAACATTGTGTAAAACAGGAGGACCATGATAGTACTATATCGCTCCCCTAAAATGATGGCTCAAGGCTTTATTTCAATCAAAGCACTACACCTGATTATTTTCGGAGTAGATTTTCACCTTTAATCCTAGGTGATATGAAGTTCCTACCATTTACAGTTTATTTCCAGAGTACAGTAATTCTATGCAGTATTTTGAAAAAGGGTCAATAGATATTGATACACAGCAAATATTAAAGCTCTAGGCCTTATTGTTAGTGAGAAGAAGATTTTCAAAGATTTCCTTCTTAATTCATATGTAAAACCAGGGATTACACAGCAATAAGCTAATTTTCAGTGTAAGATAATTCTTTGAAGTATTTTGGAAAAGGGTCAATAGACATTTATACGTACAAATATTACAGCTCATAGCCGTATGGTTTGGGAAAAGAAGATTTTCAAAGATTTCTTCTTTAATTTTAATTTCAAATTAGGGCTCACACAGAAAAAGGCTAATTTTCAGAGTACGTTACATAATTCTTTGATGTATTTTGGTAGAGGGTCAATAGACATTGATACATACAAAATATCAAAGCTCTAGGCATTGTGGATTGGAAGAAAAATATTTTCAAAGATCTCCTTCTTTATTTCCATGAAAAATCAGGCATCACTTAGAAATGGGCTTAGTTTCAGAGTACGATCATTCTTTGAAGTATTTTGGTGGAGGGTCAATAGATGATGATAAATACTAAATATCAAAGCTGTAGGCCTTTTGGTTTGGATAAAAAGATTTTCAAAGATGTCCTTCTTTAATTCTATGAAAAATCAGGTGTCACACAGAGAAGGCTAATTTTCAGAGTATGGTAATTCTTTGAAGTATTTTGGTTGAGGGTCAATAGATGATCATAATTACTAAATATCAAAGCTCTAGGTCTTATGGTTTGGGAGAAGAAGATTTTCAAAGATGTCCTTCATTATTTCTAAATAAAATCAGGGATCATACAGAAGAGGGCTAATTTTCAGAGTAAGGTAATTCTTTGAAGTTTTTTGGTAGAGGGTCAAAAGCTAATGATTTATGCCTAATATCAAAACTCATATCCTAATGGTTTGGGAGAAGAAGATTTTCAAAGGTTGACTTATTTTTTTGGTATGTAAAATCGGGGATCCTACAGAAAAGGGCTAATTTTCAAAGTACAGTAATGTGATTCTGTATGTATTCACTTTAATCAATTATAGTTGTAGAATACATTTAGAGAAAAGAAGAAATTGCTTGTTAAAAGAATTTGCTCTTTGCAACCAATTACATGTACCTCTTTTCTCACTTAGGTTTCCCTTTTTATCTGGCAGTATTTTTTTTCTTTGCATAAGTTTTGAATTGTTGTCTGCAGCTTCTTTCAGCCATAATTGGTCAGTTGTAATGTCATCAAAACACTGGATTTTACCAATGTCATAACACAATGTTGTTTCCTGGCTAACTGATCTCTGGGTTTTGAATTGGGGGTAATTGATTAATGTTGGAACAAAATCCGGAAAACAAAAACAGACAAGTCAATTAGAACATGCTGATACTCCAGGCATTCTAGTCACACTGAATGACGTGCTTCTCTCCAAAGGAGACAATTTTGACCAGGGACAATCAAATTATATGAGCCATATGCGGAGACAATTTCCACCAAACTTCAAACGTTTTTTCTTTTCTGTTAACCCTTTCAGAATTTCATTAAAATCAAAGTTGTGGGTCAATATTTCTTTTGAAAATTAATTTCACAAACATCTCTGGTTTGAAAGTGACAAACAGGTGGTGTAGAGTTGCAACAGCTATTGTCAAATCAGGAATATTCCGGGGTCTTTTCTTGAGGTTAGAAAAAAGGGCAAGATAGAGTGGGACAGATTTAAATTATCCCCCAAAGCCAAATGCTTTTTTTGTCTCTAGATACATGGGTATATAATAAAGCTCTCACCATTGATTTAGGATTTGATTTCTGTTTCAAAACCATAAATGAGGAAAGCTTGAAAGCAGTATACTAAATCAATATTTATCTTCTCATGGTCATTATGATTAATAAATATTCTTTTTCACACAAAACTTAGATAAGTGATAAATGAAAGTAAACATACTAAAACTCTAACCTTTATTTATTCTTTCCTGTTCAATCCCTGGTTTTTACGTCCCTGCAATTTTATACTTGAGAAAACATTGAGGGAAAAGAAGAAATTGCATGTAACAAGCAATTTCTCTTTTCCCATAATATTTTCTACCCTTTAAGATTGGTTATTTTTCAACTTGCACTCTCCTTTCATTGTTGTCTGCAACTCCTTTCAAATTTGACATGTCTAATTATCTTTTTTGGTGACCTAGACTGCCATTCTACACTATGTCTTACTATGTCATCCGTCAGAAAATGGTAAGTCTTGTACAATTCATGAGTTACTGAACTCTAACTAGTAACAGTAAAACTGTCTGGGACCATGTCAACAAAGACACAAATCAAGCCTTTATAAGGTCAGTCACTGACTGGTTGAGTACAGACATACATGTTGTTGTTGATCACCCAACATCAATGGACATATATGTACATTTGCACTTCAGGGTTCAGAAAGATTCTCTTAACCCATTCCTACAAATTGGCGCTTGGACATCCCCCACGAAAATCAATTGGGAATACATTGTGCAAAATGAAGAAATTTAACTTCTAACAAGCAATTTCTTCATTTTGCACAATATATTCTATAAAGAAAGTTGAAAAATCTAGAATTTCATGAACTTTAAATTGTTGTCTGTAATGTTAATGTAATGTAATGGTATGGTTATTAAGTTCTAGAACTAGCTAAGCTCTTAAACCAAGTTCTAGAACTTTGTAGGTTCTTGAACCAAAGTTCAACAACTTAAAGATTATAGAACTTAAGTTATTGAACCTAGAACAACTTCTAGAACTGAAGCTCTAGAAGTTCAACAAAGGTTCTAGAACCTTTAAAGTAAGTTCTAAAAAAGTTCTAGAACTAGAAAACTAGTTTTTCAATTTTTTTGCAGGGGACATTGAATCAAGATATTTGTGTTGTCAAAAAAGTGCCTTTGACCAATTCCCACACAATGACGCTTTTGGACGCCCTCAAGAAAAACAATTAAGAAAACATTTTGGAAAATGAAGAAATTGCTCGATACAAGCAATTTATTCATTTTACACAATGTTTTCTGTCCAGAACATTGAAAAAATCCGAAATTTCATAAACTTTAAAATATTGTCAGCAAGCCCTTTCAATTTGGACCAGTCTAAAATTTTGTTGTCTGGTAATGGGTTAAAGATTCTTCAACTGGAAAGTCTTCCAGGCTATTCCACAATCAAATAAAAGTAAGTCAGTTGGATGTTGAATAAATATTTGATACCTATCACACCTACAGAAGCATTAAACACTCATCCTGGTGACTAAAGAACATTATCCATTGCCATATATGGCCAAATATGGATTTAACAAGCACTTTACATTATGTCAAGTATTTTAGGAAAATCATAAGAGGGGCTTAGTCAAATAACGAATTTCCAAGCTCTATTCCCTGTTCATTGTCAGTGCTGTATGTTATGACGTCATCAAGAATATTTAAATTAATATCAAAAACATGCAATTGATACAAATGATAAATATACTCTGTCTTACAATGACAGATCCCAGATCCAGAGTTTCTTTTCTTACCAAATCTTTATTGAACTTTCAAAAATGAATTAATTAGGCTACAGAGGATGGTTCAAAGGACCCCAACCCCCCCCCCCCTCTTTATCCTTCACTGTATCACCTTCAGTGCCACAGGGTAGGAAAGACATATTAGAACTGAACATGTCACACTGAAGTGGGAATATTCCTGTTTTTGCAGGAGGTATAGACAAAAATCAGCCAGCATATATGTCCAGTCTTTTCACTTTCAATCCAGAATTGAGTATAACATTAATTTTTAAAAGAAATATTGACCCTCAGTCAGACCTATAACCCTTTCCTTTTCAATCCCTGGTTTACGTCCCAGTGATTTTATAATTGAGAAAACATTGTAGAGAGAAAGTTGAAAACATTTAAGATTTCATAAACTTTAAAATGTCAACTGCTTACAATTTGGACCAGTCTTAGAATTTGCCATCTTGTAAAAAGGAGGGATTGTGTGGGAATAGTTTAAGGGAAATAACTATATTTGGAGTCAAGAGACAGTAGCCTATAATTGGCTTAATTTGTTTGTGTCTTTGGAGTCATCTTTCAGTGTTAATTGTTTTAAATGACTCAATTTTGAATCCAATTACAGTAAATTGGCATTGATTTACTTAAATAATGTCAAAAAGATGATATATATCATGGCATATTTCAATAATCAATGCTCATACAGAGCCAGCAAACAAATGCAATACCTGAAACTATTGACTTAACTCATTTCCAGATGAAGACAATTTAGACTGTTCTTAATTGAAAAAAGAATGATGCAGATGACAATTTTAAGTTAATGGAATTTCAAAAATCAATTGGGTAGGAAAAATGTGGGTTTTGAAGAAATCATATGTAACAAGCAATTACTTAATTTTACACAATGTAATTTCCGTTTTTTTCTTGAGGGGTGTAAAAAAGTAGGATTGTCTGGAAAGGGTCCTCTTAATTTTCTTTTCTGATAATGGGTTAAATACCCTAACACTATATCACAATTAATAAAGAGCTCGACTTTAATAAAAGATAAACCCCTAAATCTTGTCATGCTGAATAAAATCCTATTCTGAAATGCTTAAAAATCATAGGGCTGAAAATAATCAAAGTAGAATTTACTAGTCATTATTTCTTTTGAAAATTAACCCTTGTCCTGCTGAACCAAGAATAATATTGCTGCTTTGGCAGGAGGTATAGACCAAGATCAGACTGCAAACAAGTGCAGTCTGATCTTGGTCTACATCTCCTGTTTGTTCACTTAAAGTATGAGTTGTTTGAATTATTAATTTTCAAAAGAAATAATGACCCTCAATAAGATCTTACAATACTGCCAGTCCTTTGAGGGTTGATAATAAAACCAACTCTGACTTGGATAGGGCACTTAGGTGGTGTAGGCTAAGTTCAGCCTGCAAATATGTGCCTTTACCTCCTGCCAAAACAGGAATATTCTGGGTTCAGCTGACAAGGGTTAATTTAGTTCCAATATTTCACTGTAGGTAAGCACATAAAGCCTTTAGATTGCTTGTATAACTAACAATTAACCCATTCCAACGCAGCAAAATTTTAGACTGGTCCAAATTGAAAGACGCTGCAGACGACAATTTCAAGTTGATGGAATTTTGAATTCTTTCGTCTTTTTGGATAGAAAACATTGTGAATAATGAAGAAATTGCTTGATACAAGCAATTTCTTCATTTTCCACAATGTTTTAGAAAGCTTTTTTCTTGAGGGGCGTAAAAAGGAGGGATTGAGTTGGAATGGGTTAAACTAGTCCAAATTCACAGGAGTAGAAGACGACAAGTTTAAGTTGATTAAATTTTAGAAAACTTTGTCTCTTATGGTAGAAAACATTGTAGACAATGAAGAAATTGTAATTGTAACAAACAACTTCTGCATTGTACACAGTGTTTTCAAAATCCTTTTTTTTTCTTGACGAGCACGGAAAAGCAGCATTATGAAGAAATAAGATGATAGAGTTTTACACAACTTTAAACAGTTTTTCAGTTTTTCAGTAAAATCCTTATTCATCTCGGTATGTAGCTAGTTTAGTAATTGACCAAATGGTTCTAGATCAACCAATACTAATTTGACAACCATCAAGATAGACTAAGATAAAAAGTAGGGAAAGATATACATCACAGACACCAATGCCCCCACTTGTCACATGACCTTCAGTTATGACCTTGAATTTTGAGTATCCAACAGAACTTTACCCATGACACTAGAATTTTTTAAGAGGAAATACTGTACCAAGTTATTTTAACCCATTCCAACACAGCAAAATTTTAGACTGGTCCAAATTGAAAGAAGCTGCAGACTACAATTTCAAGTTGATGGAATTTTGAATTTTTTCATCCTTTTGGATAGAAAACATAGTGAATAATGAAGAAATTGCTTGATACAAGCAATTTCTTCATTATCCACAATGTTTTCCAAAGCTTTTTTCTCGAAGGGCGTAAAAAGGAGGGATTGAGTTGGAATGGTTTAAAATCCATCAAATTAATGTAAAAGATATGCTCAAGATAAGAAATGGACAAACACACCAACTCAACCTACCACCAACACACAAATGCACCGGCACATGAACACACACATGGACAGAGGTAATTACATTACATAGTGGGGGGCATAAAAAAGTACAAATTGCTTGTTACTAATAATTCATGAACAATTCTAACATGAAAAGGACAAAAAGGTGGTGTAGATAAATATCAGACTGCACATATGTGCAGGCTGATCTTTGCCTATATCTACTGTTAAAACAGGAAAATTCCGGGTTCAGCATGACAAGTCCTTTTTGATCTAAATGTACTTTTTATAGTTGTGTGCAACTTACTTTCAATTGATGTATTACTGGCCCCACTAACTGAGCTTTGACAGGAAGATTCTCCTCTGTTTTAACCCATTCCCACACAATCCCTCCTTTTTACGCCTCCTAAGATTTAAGCTTTTGAAAACATTATGGAAAATGAAGAAATTGCTTGATACAAGCAATTTCTTCATTATCCATAATGTTTTTAATACAAAAAGACGAAAAAAATTAAAATTGCATCAAATTGAAATTGTCGTCTGCAGCTTCTTTCAATTTGGACCAGTCAAAAATTTTGTTGTGTTGGAATGGGTTAACCCACATTACAAAATTTTAGGCTGATCCAAATTCAAAGAAATTGCAGACGAAAATATTAAGTTAATTTTAAAAATCTCTGTGTTTCGGGGTAGAAAAAATTATGGATAATGAAGAAATTGCTTGTAATAAGCAATTTCTTCAATTTCCACAATTTTTTTCCATTTTTTTTTTTTGCTCAAGGGGTGTCCAAAAGCGTCATTGACTGGGAATGAATTAAACTTGGATATTTTGCAAATTAATGGTCAGTACAGTGAAAGAAAAATAGCAAAATGGTTGGTTTGCAACCTTTATAGTAATTACAGCTTGGGTAAGCCGTAGATACAATGTTCAAGTAGCCAAATCAACAAAAATGCTTTACAATAATTTGGGAGAACGTCTGCGTTCAAAAGTTCATTTCTGGTGTAAATATATGATTTGATTGGTCCACTGATTCTTTGTCAGTCACTATCAGTCAACTAGAACTTGCCTGAACATTTATTGTCTGCTAATTGGCAAAAAAGTTGTACTTACTCTGAACGAAGATTGGCTCTTTCAGAATGACCCATCCATACCCGTATACAGTATCTCCTACATGGTAGGTAGCAGTGGGGTTGTTGAAGATGATTTGGAATTTTTCTAGTCTTGACTCCATCTTACCCCCGCTACATGAGCTGGTTCTGAAAAACATAAAGTAACCCATTCCAACACAATCCAACCTTTTAATGCCACCCAAGAAAAATGCTTTGAAAGAGATTGTGGAAAATGAACAAATCTCTTGAAATAAACATTTTTTTTTCCATTTTCTACAATGTTTTCAACTGTAAACATGAGGGCCGTTACCCTGGGGCACTAACCTGAAATAAAGGCTTTTTATCTTTCAACAGTCTAATTTCATGTTAAGGTTAGGATCATGATACAAGTGGACCTCACTTACATATAAAGACTATGTACTTGGGGATCCAAAAGTCTAAATAACTAATTCCAAGGCTTAACGCCCCCCCCCCCCAGCTCCACCTTTGGGGAGGATAATGATTTTACCTATTTTGTAAGAGATCAATATACTGATGCTACCTGCAAAATATCAAGGCTCTACAAGGAGAAGATATTTTAAAGATCATTTTAAAAGTTCACTTTTGTTGTCCTGGCAACCAGAGTTTTAAATGGATTTAAATTCTTTTAGCTATTTAAGGAACATTTCTGCCAATTTTGGTTCGAATTGGCCGAATGGTTTGGGAGGAGATGTGGTTTAAAGAAATTGTTGACGAATGTCGGACGACGGTCAGATGACGGACGAAAGGTGATCACAATAGCTCACTTGAGAACTATGTGAGCTAAAAAGAGAAAGAATATTTAAATTGTCATAAAATTTGTTGTCTGCCACTTCTTTGAACTCAGACCAGTCTGACTTTTTTGTTCTATAATGAGTTATTTTCTATATAATTTAATTTTTAGCTTTGTCTATCAAAAACAGGCGTTCTGATTGGTAGAAAAAATTATTCCTAACTCCATGAACAAAATTTTGAGCACGCAGCATTTCTGTATGCTTCCACACAAAATAGTCCCATACAAAAAGGTATCAAAATTTGTACAGTTTTTGCCTTTTTTGCTCGATGCTATAAAATTACAAGAAAAGAAGAGAATATTTTTTTGTTTAAATGGAGGTATGAACCGAAAAAACCTAATCCCACTTATGTATGAATCCGCTTTTTTTCGGTTCATACCTCCAGAAAAACTAGAGGCCCTTGAATGCCTGTATCGCTCCACAGGCATGAATGTAAAAATTAATAAAATTTTTCATGAATTTAAAATAAACTGAATATAATGAAAATAAATCTAAATCATTGAAATCTTTGAAATAGTTCTAGAGAAAATGTAGAATTGTAAAATGTTCACTGTATACCACATATGGACATAACCCACCTCCATAATAGCCATGTTTTTCAACCAATGAAATTATACGAAGGAATCTGACAAACAGTAATCTGGTTATCATTCCCGTGAAATTTGGTTGAAATCCATCAACAGGTTTTTGAGAAATTTACAAAGCTTTAAGTATATATTATATATGGAAATTAGCCCTGCCAAATGAAGCCATATTTTTCATCCAATCAAAATTCTTTCTTATAATCTGATAAAAGGTCACCAAGGATCGATGCGGTCAAATTTTGTTGAAATCTAATCACTGTTTTTTTTTTAGAAGAAGAATTTCAAAACTTTTACCAAATATGGAAAATAAGGTCACGCTAGGATCATTCCTGTGAAATTTGGTTGAAATCCATCAACTGGTATGAGAAGAGGATTTTCAAATTTTCCACCATATTATTATGGACATTAGCCCTACCGATAGGAACTATGTTATTCCAACCAATCAAAGTTCTTTTAAGAATTATAATAAATGGTCATCAAAAGATATTTCCTTTGAAATTTGGTTGAAACTGATCAATAGGTTTCTCAGCGAAAGTTTCACTAAACACCATAATGTGGAAATTAGCCAACGCATTTTCAAGTCATGTTTTTTATCCCCCTAAAATTCTTTCAGGGTCACAAAAGGATCATTCCTGTGAAATTCTGTTGAAAGCTGTGCATTACTTTCTGAGGAGTAGGTTTTTACAGTAAAAGATTACAGACATACAAACAGACAAATTGACGCAAGAGAAATACACCGCTATAACAATAGCCAAATGGCTTTTAGCCAGTGGAGCTAAAAACTATTGTCTTGTCTTCTTTGAATTTGGACCAGTCTAAATTGGGTTACAACATAATTCAACTGCCCTATTTTCACGCTTTTGTCCTTACACACTGAAAGTTATCAATTCATTCCATGTTATAATAAGTCTTCATGTGAAATTAAAAGTCACTCTGAGTCCACAACATAGAAATACGTGCTTTTCTAGTGAAAGAAATGCCTACTCCCCAGGGATTTATTCTCTTTCTTTTTGTCCAGACAAGGTTACAGTACCCAGTTTGACAATATTGCTGTTTTAAGAATCATTTATCATTGAAATTGGTTAATATCTTGCCATCCAACATGCTATACGAAACCAATTTTCTTGCAATGAACCAATTATTTTTGTCCCCTGACTGTGGGATATGTCTGGATTTGATAAAATATCACATGGCAAATCTAACTGTATTTAGATCCAGAGACATTGAGACATTAACATCCCCTGAACTTATTATGTAAAAGCAAAGTTTCATTTAACCTATTACCAGGCAGCAAAATTTTAGACTGGTCCAAATTGAGTTGTGTTGAAAATGAAAATTTAATGGTTTAAAATTTGGATTATTTAGATTTTTTCAACTTTCTTGGTAAAAAACATGTTGATGAAAATGAAGAAATTGATTGTTGCAAGCAATTTCTTCATTTTAGACAAAGTTTTCCGGATTGTACATTCTTGAGGGGCATCAAAAAGCGTAATTGTGTTGGAATGGGTTAAAGGCTTTTTTGTTTGACAGTAATATTATATAAACCAATGGTCATACTGTGTAAACTGATGTAGACCAACATGAGTCTACCTTCACATGCTGTCATGCTGAATAAGATCCTTTACCAAATAATATAACTAGATGTTTGTCCCAGGACAACTGCTGTCGAGCCCACAAAGTTTTGTAGGTATCATGCTCCAGACAAGCACAATTGTATTGTTTGACCTTGAGCTTTGACCGTGAACTTGAAGCTATCCAAAAAATTCTTTCAAATGGCACATCTACTCATGATGGATAATAATTGTGCCAAGTTATTTTGAAATCCATCCATAAATGTAGGAGTAATTGTCTGGCCAAATTAGGATAGAAGGACGGACAGACTAACAGACTAACGTACATTCACCGACTTGTCATAGTGACAACTATGTCTTGCTCACCGTAAGTGGGCTCGACAAAAATCAAAGGACTGAAAGCACTGGCAGTACTTGCTGTTCAGTTGTCAATAGACAGTAGGTGTAGACTAAGAACAGACTGCACTTATGTGCACTTCGATCTTTATCTATACCTCCTGCTAAAACCACAAAATTCCAGGTCAGCTTGACATTGGTTAAAAAGTTTTATAGTTTATCAGCGACTGGTAGGTTCTAAAAAAAGGTTTTGTAATCTTAGGCCCTGACCAAGTACAGGGATCAAGAGGTAAGTTCCAGGCTTTCAGCCTTGGCCCACACATTAACCCATTATCTCACAATAACACTTTCTGACGCCCCTTGACTAAAACATATGGGGAAACATTATCATTTTTCATTTCTTTCACAGAACATCTGATTAACCCATTACCATACAATCAAGCTTTTTTGACACTCCCAAAAAAAATGAAGAAACTGTTTGTAGCAAGTAATTTCTTCATTATCAACCATATTTTCTACCCCAAAAGACACAATTTTTTAAATTTTGATAATTAAAAGTTGTCATCTGTAGCAGGTGACTTATGAAACTATATAAGAACTAAATCCAGATTAACAAAACAGTTAAATCTAATCCCATTAATCAATTAATCCCTTTAAAAATCATTTAATGAAGTCACTTGCACCCCATAATATAACAAATTATTTTGAATGAAGAAGTCCTACTGACAGGGGGAAATCTATTTTGCATCCCTTTTAGCCCTTAACCACTCTATTCCGCACTTTTACATGCAGAAGGAAAACATTGTGGAAAAAGAAGAAAATGCTGATAAACAGCATTTTCTTCTATTCCAACAATATTTTTTCTGTATCCTAGAAAGGGTTAAAAGACTTGGCCAAATTCAAAATGTCATCTGCAAATTCTTTCAAATTGGAGCAGTCTACATTTAAGTCATCTGGTAATCAATAAAGATTCATGACCTGGAACATGATCCCATTAGTTTCAAATGGCAAATCTGATAATAATGGAAAACAACTGTTCAAATTCATTTCCAAACCTTTCAAAAAATGTATAAGTTATTCCCGGAACAAACTCAGCTATACCATTTGACCTTGATTTGTGACCTTGATCAGAAGGCTATCAAAAACTAGGGCTGTCAGTGAACAGCAATGCTGGACTATTCTGAGTCCTGGATAGTACACGCCCGGTAATCTCGGGCTCCATCTCTTTTTGGAGAACAGTGCAAAATGGAGACAATGATACTTCCGATATGGAGCCAAGGACCGGAACTGAACAGAAAAGGTAAATAAAACAGTGCACCTCGCGTACAATTGATCTCCTATTAACCTATTATACATTTTCCCAAAACGTCCAGAGTTTCATACCACATAGAAATAATTATTTTATCCGTTGGCGGTGATAGATTTCAAAAATAATTCCGTTTGTGAATAGAAACTTGAATCAAAGTTTGGACATCGGACCCGATCAAACTCGAAAATGCGTGTTGAAATCGTTCAAATCCATGTAATCAACAGTTCTGAAAGATTTAAGCGGCAATGTCTGTGAAATGAATGATAACGTGTTGATATACAATAATTTTACCACAAAGAACTGCGTTTTTCCTACTACTTTTGCGGATTTTCTTAGATGAGAAGGAGACCAGGATGCGGTGCAGGAGACAAGATTCAGAGGGAGAGGCGATGCATATATAAATGCATATATAAATGTACTGTAAAACTTCAAATAGAACCCCATACTCTTATGTAACCCGAGCCCCTCTTCGGATGTCAAAGCCGACCCTTTTTGTACGATTTTCGGAAAACTTATAACCTGTAATAAACCCCAATCCCAAACAAATCAATGCAACAATGAATTCAATAGAGGGCGAATGTAACTATTCTCAACCAATGTCCCCTTTTGTGATGGTTCATGCTTAGATAATTGGTTTGCTTAAAGTTTTTTTTCTTTATATTTAGAAGGCGCTGTATCCTAGATTATGTCAAAAGGTAAAAAAACTTCACTGCTTAAGTTAAAACACCGTGAAATTGACAATTTTGGATGATTTGGGAATGAAATTGAATGAGTGGGAGGAGCGAGTTTTGAATGAAATTAAAAGTATGTAATCCAAGATCGCTAATTTCGTCCAATTTGCGATATTTTTACCACAGTCGCTTTAAAACCCACAGCTGCCAGTAAAAACTGTGGAAAATTGTTATCGATTTGAATGAAATTCTGCGCATTTTGGATGGTTGTTAAATGTTTTTTAACTATTATGAGCGTTTTTTAATGGTTTGAGTGAGTGTTTGGAATGAATGATTGGAGCGCTGTGTGAGTGATTTTGAATGGTTTTAATCGATGTAAATGTCAATTTCTCGATGTAACTAACTGTATACTATGCATACTGTACATGAGCCACCTGCTCTTTGCAGTCGAAGTAAATCTTCGCCCCCTTTTTTTTCCGTCTTAACATCTGTAGCCTGTAATTAACACCCACCCCTTTTTAAACAGATACAGATACAGATACTTTAATAGACATGAAGCTATTACAAGCTCATTAGTCAAAATACAAACATTTAAATCAACATGCTATGAAAATCGGTAGCGGTTATGCATGACATATATTCAATGATAATAAATGATAATCTACGTGAAAGTATATAGAAAGAACAATTCTAATCAAGTTAGGTTTAGTTTGAGTGCATAAAATATTTGTTTCTCATCTCAAATCCCAAAGAATAAAAGTTTGATAAGGGTTTTCTTATTTGTAGTATTCAATAAATCGATGAATTTGTACATACTTGGGTGTTTAGAGTAATAACTAGGAATAAACTTTGTTCGCAAATCTTGGAAATACGGACAAATTAGAGTAAAATGGTATTCGTCTTCAATGTCATCTTTGTCGCAAAGTGTACATTTCTGTGTGTCTCTGTCGATGTTTCTATGTCTGTCAGTCTCAATTTTCAGGTTATGGGACGAGAGACAAACTTTAGCTATTATATTTCGCACTGACCTTTCTCCTAATAATTCAAGGTACTCGGCTCTTTCAAAATTTGGTTTGATATGCGAGAACAGCTATAAAGAACTGTATTGTTGTATTTCATTATGCCATTGGTTAATATAAATGTCACGAAGTCAGACTCTTAAATATTGGGATGAAACTTTTAATGTTAATCGATTCTGGGTATAACCATGCTTCAGCGAACCCTACGGATTCGAGGAGATGTTTAACTTTACTTGCCCAATTATTTACTCTAAGGTTCGTTCAATATCGCGAATTTGATCGGAAATGACTGCTGCTAAAATGCAATTTTTTGACTTAGTATTATGTAGATGTAGCCAGTACTTAACAATTCGCGTTTTTCTAGAGAGGCTGAGCGGAAACCTCCCTAGTACAGCGCAAGAGAATTCGTGGATGACTTTACATTTAGTAACCATTTGCAAATTTTCTGTGAACGCGTTCAATATTTTCGGCCTTGTCAAACCCCCAAATTTCACAATTGTACCAAAATAGAACCAACAAAAGAATCAAATAAATCAAACATTATTTTAGTCGGGACCTCTATGTTTTTAGTCCTATTAAATAGGGAATATATGGCACGAAGCGCTTTTCCTGCTAGGGCGTTGGTTGCGTGTTTGAAAGAACCTCCACTGGAAAGTACAAGACCAAGATAATTGAACGTATTAACAATTTCGATGGATTGGCCATCTACATACCATTGGTAATTTTCGCTCAATCGTCAGCCATTTCAGAAAATAACTATTTTTGTCTTCTCAATATTAATTGACAAGTTCCATTTTAAACAATATTCGTGTAAACTATCAATTGAATTTTGGAGACCTGTTTGGGAATCGGATAGTAATACAGCATCGTCCGCAAATGGTAATGGGTAAATTGAAAGTTGATCAATGCTGATACCACAATGATCAATATTTTGTAAATATAACTAAATATCGTTAAGGAAAAGGGAGAACATTATAGCAGAAGTTACCTCCCCTTGTAACAGGCCCAAATTACTATCGAATAGGTCAGAAATGCTTCCCATATGCTTTACACATAGTTTAACTTCCGAGTATAAAGATCATTATACTACCAAAAGCTTTCCATCTATACCACTTTTGATCAATTTGTACCACAATGGATTTCTGTCGATCAGATCATAGGCTTTTCGAAAGTCCACAAAACAAGCAAATAATTTATTTCTACAATTCAGGTGCTTTTCATTTATCGAATTACGTCTGTTGTGCTAAGGTTAGATCTAAACCCGAACTGTGCGTCCGTGTGAAAATTCTAATAAACCACCGGTGTTGTTATAGAGCTTTTACAACGTATAAGGCACAGAACGTCCGTTTATTGCAGATCTGAACTCCTTCCGCTATACATATTTCTTAGAACCTAGCGTATTTTTCAAATTTTGTGATGACCTGAATTCTTAAATTAGCTATTTGTTTTTCTTTGATAATGTTTCGTTAGAATAGATTTACAAAAATTATAACGCGCTCACTTTATATTCACCTTTGTGGCCCGCTAAGTCAGTTTGGAGAAAGGAGAAAAATATAGACCAGATATAAATATGGCTGTTCTAGAGAGTCTGAGAGACACATTTACTGTGTAAAAGGGAAAGAAAAAGTGTATATGTATAAAATTACAATCCTAGAAAATCATTCACTGTATTCTTTTATATGCATCGCCTCTCCCTCTGAATCTTGTCTCCCGCACCGCATCCTGGTCTCCTTCTCATCTAAGAAAATCCGCAAAAGGGGTAGGAAAAACGCAGTTCTTTGTGGTAACATTATTGTATATCAACACGTTATCATTCATTTCACAGACATTGCCACTTAAATCTTTCAGAACTGTTGATTACATGGATTTGAACGATTTCAACACGCATTTTCGTGTTTGATCGGGTCCGATGTCCAAACTTTGATTCAAGTTTCTATTCACAAACGGAATTATTTTTGAAATCTATCACCGCCAACGGATAATATTATCATTTCTATGTGGTATGAAACTCTGGACATTTTGGGAAAATGTATAATAGGTTAATAGGAGATCAAATTGTACGCGAGGTGCACTGTTTTATTTACCTTTTCTGTTCAGTTCCGGTCCTTGGCTCCATATCGGAAGTTTCATTGTCTCCATTTTGCACTGTTCTCCAAAAAGAGATGGAGCCCGAGATTACCGGGCGTGTAGTAGCAGCAGTTCAATGTCAACATTAGGAATAATAACAAAACAGGAATATCCGAAAAGTATTTTCAAATCATGACTCTGAACAGATGTCTAAAAGTTTCAAACCTTAATTCATAAATATAAAAAATCTTGCCCTTATAATTATAAGTCGAAAAAGGTTTAATTTATACTAAAATGAACATCAGAGTGGTGAATATTTGCGAAGGGGTTGATATTATGATCACAGAGGCATGTGCATTGTTTCACAATGATGGCAATAGTAGGAACAGAGAATAGACAGTTGCACATAAAATGCCTACACCAACGTTGTTGTCTGGATGTTAGGAAAAGAATAGTTGAGGTAAAAATGACCCCCAATTGCAATTCTTCTGTTGATTGAGAACAACATCTTCCTGTAATCCATCAGATAAATGTAGGATTTTTGCTCCGGATGATTCTAGATGGACAAACAGAAGGAAGGACTAATGGAAGGCTGACAAGACCAAAGCAATATCCCCCTGCCAGTATTGGCCAGGGACAATAAGATCAGATTTACTAATTAAATCAACTTTCACCCATTATCAGACGTCAAAATTTTAGACTGGTCCGAATTGCAATAAGTTGCAGTCGACAATTAAAAGTTTATACATTTCAAGATATTTCAACTTTTTGGGTAGAAAATATTGTAGAAAATGTAGAAATTGCTTGTTGCAAGTAATTTCTTCATTTTCCACAATGTCTTCCCATTGTTTTTCTTGAGGGGCGTCTAAAAGCGTCACTGTGTTTGAATAAGTTAAAATATTGCAGTCTTTTTGACGGCCATCTTCTCATGTGGAAAGACTTTGAAATGCCTTCAATCCTTTACCATTTTTCAAAATTTTAGACTTATCCAAATTTAAAGGGGTAGAAGGCAGCATTATAAATTAAGTACAATACAAAAAGTAACCATCCTAAATAATAGAAAATGTTGAGGGAAAAGAAGAAATTGCTTGTTATGAGAAATTACTCCTTTTTTGGCAATATGTTCTCAAGTATAGTTTCACAGAGTCATAACAAGAGCACTGCCTACTGGTGCCTACGCTCGGTTGTTGGGTGCTGGATAGTGGACAAAATGCACCTAGTGTTATCCCCTTAACCCATTCCCACTCAATCCCTCCGTTTTACGCCCCTCAACGAAAAAGCTTTGGAAAACATTGAGGAAAATGAAGAAATTGCTTGGATAAAGCAATTTCTTCATTATCCACAATGTTTTCTATCCAAAAAGACGAACAAATCTAAAATTCCATCAACGTGAAATTGTCGTCTGCAGCTCCTCTCAATTTGGACTGGTCTAAAATTCCACTGTGTTGAATGGGTTAATAGTGTAAGTTGCTCTTTTGATAGCGATCAAGTATACCAAGTTTCAAGTGAATGCCTTTAGTAGAACCAGAGATATCAAAATATGTCAAAGTTTTGCACAATGAAGACAACAAAGATGACAACGACGACAACAAGGCTATAGCAATACCTGGGATTTTTCCGAAAACAGCCGAGCTAAAAATCAGAGATTGTATGGGAATAGGTTAACACAATGTTAACCCATTCTGAGTCAATCCTACTTTTTTAACGCATCTCAAGAAAAAAGATTTGGAAACATTTTCGACATTGAAGAAATTGCTTGTAAAAAGCAAATTCTTCAATGTCCACAATGTTCTACCCCACAAGGCATTTTTTTTAGATTCAACAAACTTGAAATTGTCATCTGCAACTTTTTTCAATTTGAACTAGTCTAAAATTTTGTTGTGTTGTAATGGGTTAAGAAATGTTTATTTGCATGTGAAATCATTGGCTATAGAAAGTATGGCTCTTTCCATCTTCAAAACTGATGACAGCGATGCTTTAACCCAGTCCCACATAATCATGCTTTTTGACACCCATCAAGAAAAAACCTTTGAAAAAACACTGTGGAAAATGAAGAAATTGCTTGGGACAATCAATATCTTCATTATCTCCAATACTTTCTACACAAAGACAAAGATTTTCATATTTCCTCATCTAAGAACTGTTGTCTTCAATTTCTTTGAATTTGGACCAATCAAAGATTTTGTCTTCTGGTAATAGGACAAGCTTGAAAAGATGCTCTAGAACACTAGATCCAGATTTGTTTCCCACACAAAAGAATTAATCAGCTTTAACAGTGTTTATTCTAGGATTTCAAAAATGTTGGGGATTTCAGCCATAAATCTACACAATTGAGAATTGATTGTTTGGTATTTCTTGCTCTCTGTTTGTAGAAAAAATCCCCCATCAACTTTGAAAATATGTTTGTTTGAATGGGGTTTTTACGCCGCTTTCAACAATCTTTCAGTTATATCGCGGCGGCTGGAGCACCTAATAATGGAATCCTGTTATTTCTTGCACCAGTACTACCATTACATCCTTTCCTAGCCTCCAGCTGCTATCCCACATAGGTCTACGATTATCGACCCATTGGTGAGAGACAAATAGTCGGAAAGGATGAGTGCCGCCGTCGGGAATCGAACCCGGGACCTCGAGATTGAAAGTCGGACGCGCTACCAACTGCGCTATGACGGCGGCTTGAAAATATGAGGGATCGTTGAAAAAAGTGGGTGAGTCCCCCAATCCCCCTGCCTAGAATTAACACTGGTTTTAACTCTTTTCATGCTGAATCCTCTATAGAATTGCATTTAATTCAAAGGGCTGTCAGCACTGGATGGTATTGTTTGGAGTTAATGATTATTTGAAAATTTGATTTATAAATAACTATGATTCACAAGCCACTAAGATCAGAGTGCAAATATGTGCAGGCTGATCTTTTTCTATACCTGACCTGCCAAAACAAGAATATTCCAGGTTCGGCAAGACACGGGTTAACAAACTCCAACCTATTTCAAGGGTGGCATTACCAAGCGTTTTTAGCAGCACAACTAACCCACTAACAAATTATCCCACAATTTGCCTGGTGAAAAAATTCATTTTGAACTCACTTTGATTTGTCATTTACATTATCTTAGTATGTTGTTGTATGTTGAACCAGACTAAATTTTATCATCTGTGATGGGTAAGAAAGTTTGAATCCATGACCAGTAACTGAATTTAACCAAGGAGGAGACTAGGCCAAAGTCTACATATTAACCCATGTCATGCTGAATAAAATCCTTATTAAGAATGGCATTTAAATCAAAGTACTGATGGAACTGTAGGTCTGGTTGTTAGGGTCAATATTTAGTTTAGAAATTGATCTTATGGACAAATCTGGCTTATAGAGGACACACAGGTGGTGTGGACTAAGATCAGACTGCACATATGTGCAGGCTAATCTTGGTCTACACCTCCTGCCCAAACTGGAATATTCCGGATTCAGCATGACAAGGGTTAATCATAGAAGGTTCTATACTAGCTGTGGCAGTTGATTTCTTGATCAGATACAAATAAGGTTGAGCCCATGCCAAAAAAACAAAATCAGACCCTTTTATCAGATCTTTTTGTACAGCATCATTTAACCCTTGCCACCCTGAATAAAACCCTTCGTAGATTTGTATTTAAATTAAAACCCCTGAAAGCCCTGGATGCATTATTTGTGGGTTAAACTCTCTTCAGAAATTGGTTTTATAAACAACTCTGGCTTAAAGGGACAGGGAATGACTAGACTCACTAAATATCAGAGGGCATAACTGTGCAGGCTGATCTTTAGTCTATACTAATCTATCTTAGTCCAATTGTGACAAAAGCTTTAACTTTATAAGAGTAGTTTGCAAACAGTAACAATCCCAATGTTTTCACGTCCCTGAAAGAGAGGCAGAATTACTTTAAACCAATGCTACCCAATTCTACAGCTAGCTGGGTAGACTGGGGCTGGTGATTAAGTATCTTGCCCACAAGCATACGCTAAATAGGGTGGAGCTTGAACTTGTGACCCTCAGATCGCCAGTCAAGCACCAATACCACTCAGCCATCAAGACAGTCATCTGGCTTATCTTTGTCTATACTGCTACAACAGATATATTAAAGGTTCAGCATGACAAGGGTTGTTTACATTTACCCATAACACAAGCAGATAGAATACACAAAACCATCCAATTAATCAGCAACAATTAACAGTCCAAGTGGAGTAGGCATCAAAGTCCAATGACTCTCTTCACCAAATACCAAACAACAAAATGTTACACTGGCCCTGATACAAAGAAGTTGCAAATTGATGAAATTTTTAAAATCTATTTTTCTGTGAAAGCGGGGAGGGGGGAGGGGGGGGGGGGGGTTAGCTCATTACCACCTTGAAATTCTACAACTTCCTTCAATCTGGACCAGTCTAACATATTGTTGTGTGGTAATGGGTTAGTTAAAGTAAAACCCTCTTGAACGGCCCTCATAATGACCCCCATCTCTATCTAGTTCAATGTAGATGGTCATTTTCAGTAAATAAAGATCTTTCAAGATAGTATTTTAATGGGTCCACTGTCAGTAACATGAGAAAAGGAAGAAATGATCAAGTTACAAACCTCATATTTCTTATTGAACTCTTTTCTCAAGGTTTAACCAATTCCCAAACATTCCTGCTAATTGTGACCACAAGAAAACTATTAGGAAAAGCCATGTTGCTGGCTGCAAAGTTAAGCCAATGCTTCATTTTCCACACCCTTCTCTATCCCCAGAAAGACAATGACAAGTCTAAACCATTGTCGTCTGGCAAAGGGCTGATCCATTCCCACACAAGCTCATTTTTTGAAGACTTTCCTTTTCAATCCCTAGTTTTAACGTCCCTCTGATTTTATAATTGAGAAAATATTGTGGAAGAATAAGTAATTTCTTTTTTTTTCTACATTATTTTCTACCCTACTTAATGCTTTTTTCTAAATTAAACTCACTTTAAATTTTCGTCTGCAAAACTTTTGAATTGGGACAGGTCTATAATTCTGTAAAACAGAACAGGGATAAGCCTCTCTAGAAAAAAGCTTTAGAAAACATGCACTGCATAGAATGAAGAAATTGTTTTAACCAGAATTTTTTTTCATTATCTGTGAATTGTAAGTCATTTCTAGTTGATGGCTGGAGCACCAAATCATGGATTCCTGGTATTTCTCTCATTGGTACTATCATAACACCCTTTCTGAGACTCCAGTTATCCATCCCACTTAGGTTAAAGATTATCCACCCATTGGTGAGAGACAAATGTCAGAAATTATGCAGCAGCTTGGGAATGAAAATGGGAACCTATGATTAGCAGTCCTATGTAGTACCAACTGCTCTATGTGGCTGCATGCAGCCTTGTCAGGTAATTTTTGCTATTTTCATGGTTGCCTTGTTTTTCCCACTTCCACATAATCACTTTTTTTTGAAGCTCAAGAAACTTCATTTTCCACAATATTTTTCTACCAAAAAAGGCAAAGTGTTTTTTTTAATTCCATCAACTAAGAAATGTTGTTTGCAAGCAACTTCTTTTGTCATCAAGTTATTGGTCATTACAATTGTTATGATGCTTGTTAATTAACCCATTACCAGATTACAAAACATAGATTGGAAGAATTTTCAGAGGAAATCTAAAATTAAGAAATAAGTATCAAATAGTGTAGAAAAGGTGAGAATAGAAGACATTGCTTGTTACAAACAATTTCTCCTTATCCCAGAATATTTCCATTGATTAGTTTTTTCAGGCTGTCAGAAAAAGTCATTATGAAATAATGAAATAAACCATGTGAAAACAGTGACACTGTCATTTTATATTTTGCCAACTATTTTTTTTAGAAAAAAATACATCCAAAAGTACCTTTTTACATGTACAAAATTTCATTTTGAGTTAACCAATTCCCACACAATGACGCTTTTTGATGCCCCCCAAGAAAGACAGCTTTGGTTAACATTGTGGGAAATGAAGAAATTGCTTGTTATTAGCCATTTCTTTATTACCCACAATGTTTTCTATCCCAAAAGGCAAAAAAAAGAAATTAATTTCATACACAAAAACTTGTCGTCTACAACTTCTTTCAGTTTGGACCAGTCTAAAATGATACTTTATGGATATGGGGTAAAAACTGAATAATTTTACAAGACATCAATGAAAATGGAGTATACAAATTTGGACATTATACTTCTTTTTCAACAAAGCATGTTTTTTTCAAAAGTTCATTTACAGATTCCTAATCAAATCTTGAATAAAACCTACCCATAACGACATAATGCATTTTTGTGCTTATCAAAGAAAAATGTGATAGAAATTATTTTGGAATAAAAAAAATAATCCTGTTACCAGCTTGATCTTTTACCAAAATGTTTACTTTCTTTCTACATGTAATGAATTGTCTAAAATCCCTTTCAGTTCTGAACTGTCCATAACTTTATTGTCTCGGTAAATTGGTTAATTTTGGTAAAAGAATTAAACATAACCTTATATAGAGACCTACCATTTGCTTCTCAGTAATAAAAATGGAGTTCCGTGTCTAGGATATCCAAAATCCAATCTTAAATCCAACTGTCTTAACATCCAATCATTTAGCCATCCGTCTCCGTCAAACAAACATTGTCTTTATTGACTCTCCAACATCGAAGAGCCAGAATGCAGGCGAGAGCAATCTGTATTGATCTCGCAGCAGACAACAAATATTACTCCTCATAATATTGCAAAAGAATCATTCCAAGACAAAATCCTTCCAAAAGAAAGTAATAAATGGTGACCAGACCATGCAGAAGTGTCAAACTTAATGCTGACTACTACCTTTTCAATTTAACCCATTACCAGAAAACAAAATTTTAGACCAGTCCAAATTGAAAGGAGTTGCAGATGACAATTTAAAGTTTGAGAAATTTTAGATTTTTTTCAAGTTTCTCACTACTAAGCAATTTCTTCATTTTTTTCCTTGAGGGGAGAGAAAAAAGCGAGATTGTGTCAAATGTTGTTAACTGTTAATAAGTTTAACCCATTCAACATAAATTAACCCATTCCCACTCAGTGATGCTCTTGGACACCCCAAAGGAAAAAATGTTATGAAAACATTGTGAAAAATGACAAATTTCTTGTTACAAGCAATTTCTTCATTTTCCACAATGTTTTCTACCCAGAAAGCTTTTATATTGATGGGTGTTTAAAGCGTCAATGTGTGGGGATGGGTTAACTCTTTCCAGCAGAAATTGAAAGAAGATGTAGATGAAAGCATTTTCAATACAGCAATTTAACCCAATCCCAAAAAAAAACAAAATTTTAGACTGGTCCAAATTGAAAAAAGTTGCATACGACAATTTAAACTTTCTTGGTAGAAAACATTGTGCAAAAATGCAAGCAATTTCTTCTTTTTACAATTTTTTTTCCAAATTGTTAAGGGGAATCATAAAGCATCATTGTGTAGGAATGGGTTCAAAACATTGGGACTTCATTAGCCTTAATCAAATAATATACTTTCTGTACATATACATTTAATTATCTTTTAATTTGTAATTGATTGTAATTCACTAACATGAACTTAAGGAGCAAATAGTTAGGTATGTAAAAATATTCCAATTCTTCTGCAATCCAACTTAAAGATTTGAGAAAGTAGATAGAAGAAAAGCCAGAAGCTAGAAGGTTCTTGAAGTGAACCTAAAGAACATTCAATGTTTTGTACTTAAGTTCTGGAACTTGCTAAGTTTCTTAATCAAGTTCTAGAACTTTGTAGATTTTAGAACTCAAATACTATGATGTTCAAGAACTCAAGTTCCTAAGTTCTAGAACTTGCTAAGTTCTAGAACTTTGTAGGTCCTTGAACTGAAATTTTTGAACCTTGGACAAGTTTGGACTAAAGTTTTAGAAGTTCAACAAACATTCTAGAACCTCAAAATAAGTACCTGAAGTTCTAGAAAAGTTTTAGAACTAGAAAACCAGTTCTTGAAATTGTTTAAGGGGCAATGGGTGGATAATCATAAACCTAAGTGGGATGAGCAGTCGAGGCTTGGAAAGGATGTAGTGATTATAGTACTAGTGTGAGAAATACCAGAAATCCATTGTTAGGTGATCCAGCTACCTCGATACGACCAAAATACTGTCAAAAGTGGCGTTAAACTTCATTCAAAGTTCAATCCCCCCTGACCCTGAAGTCATCAGTAAGGTCCTTATATGACACAACAAGCCTTACTTTCCCCTGGTGCCTGATTAATTGACATGTGTCGAGCTGTCATCTGTCAAAATTTACAGTTGGAATTAATCATTAATTGAAGGACTGAATATTATGCATCTGCTTGTACCAAACAGTGAGGACCTTGAAAATAAGAGTCCAACACGAGGCGCTTGAATGCCTCTATTGCTCAACAGGCCTGCATGTACTGATTTAGCAAATTGTTTTTAGAAATACAATAAAAACTGAAATATCTTTGCTATATCTTGCAAATATATCACTAAATTATTTGAAATAGTTCTAGTGAAGAATTGTAAACGGTTCATTGTTTTACTAAAGTCAAGTGATGTAACATTCATTTACTTAGTCAGATGAAAACCATCTATGGACATAATCCATATCCAGAAAAGTCATCTTTTTAACCAATCAAAATTAAATGTAGGAATCTGACAAAAGGTCACCCGAGATCATTCCTGTGAAATTTGGTCAAAATCCATCAACAAGGTTTTTGAGAAGAAGATTTCAGTATATGCCATGGATATAAGGCCTTCCCATGTAAGCCATGTTTTAAATCTGATTAAAATTCTTTGGAGAAATCTGATAAAAGGTCTCCAAATGATCATTCCTGTGAAATTTGGTTGAAATCAATATACTGGTTTCTGAGAAAAAGATCTCACTTTATACTATATATGGAATTAAGACCCTTCAACAAAATCTATGTTTTTCTACCAATCAAAATTCTTTTAAGGAAAAGATAAAGGGTCATCAAAGGATCACTCCTTTGAAATTTGGTTGATATCCATCCAATGATTTCTGAGGAAAAAAACGCAAAATGGAAATAAGACCCATCAATAAAAGTCATGTTTTCATCCAATCAAAACTCTTGGAAGAAGTCTGATAGAGGGTCATCCAAGGATCATTCTTTTGAAACCTAGTTGAAATTTATCTGCTAGTTTATGAGAGCAAAACCCAAACTGCTATCACCATCTATGGCAATAAGCGCTGCCTGTAAAAGCCATATTTTCTTCTCAAAATTATTTGAAGGAATCTGATAAACCCTCCCCAAAGGATCATTCCTGTAAAATTTGGTTGAATTTTGTTCAGTATTTTCTGAGGAGAAGATTTTTAAAGTAAAAGTTTACTGACAGACAGCTGCAAGAGAGACACAATGCCTTGACAATTACTGGCTGGCTTTCAGCCAGTGGAGCTAAAATAAGAAATTGCTGTAATTTCCAAAATGTTTTTTTCAGCCCAATAGACAAAGAGTGTTAAAAGTTTCGCAATAAAATTGCAACTTTTTTTTAATTTGGAGCAGTTTAAAATTTTGCATTCATATGGTAATGGGTTAAACATGTTGTGACTATTTTTTATGATATTTCAACAAAACAATTTCTGTCACAATTTTGTAACAAGTGTTTGAGATGGAAACTAGAAGCAAATAAATGCCAGGGAGGTTCTGTAGCACTCTCTGGTAAATTTGTTCAATTTGTCTGCCAAGATGTTATCAAACACATTGTTTTCTATTGGATTTCACAGAACTACAAGTTATAAACTGCAGGGGAAGACTGTAGCCTCTCTCCTTGGCTGTTTAAAAAGTGGCTAAGATACTCCGCTCATGATTTACATTTTATTCCCTAAAATTACCTCCCTTATATCTCATAAACTGACACTGATCAGCAAAAGGGATTGAACATTTCTAACATTTAATGTGTCTTGCACAATGAGAAAGTATAGTGACACATTTATTATGTATTAAAATCTTTCAAATTCCACTTGTCCTAAACATGTATACAAAGACAGAAAAATTAGCAGAATTTTAAAGTCCAGTTAAGGATAGTAAAGATTGTGGTCATTGTAGAATTTGCTTGTTACAAGTGATTTCTTTATTGTGAATGACTTCCAAGCCTTTCGATGCCCTCCAGGAAGATAGGCTTTTGAAAACAATGTTATAATAGGAGAAATTGCTTGTTACAAGCAATTTCTCCATTTCTCACAATGTTTTCTAACCTAAGATCTGTTTATTTTTCAATTTTCCACACAATAAGAATTATTTTCTATGAATTCTTTCTACTTGGACTAGTCAAAACTGTTAACCCATTCCCACACAACAAAATTTTAGACTGGTCCAAATTGAAAGAAGCTGCAGACGACAATTTTAAGTTAATGGAATTTAATATTTTTTAGTCTTTTTGAGTAGAAAACATTGTGGAAAGTGAAGAGAAATTGCTTATCCAAGCAATTTCTTCATTTTCCACAATGTTTTTCAAAGCTGTTTTCTTTAAGGGTGTAAAAAGGAGGGCTTGTGTGGGAATGGGTTAATGGATTAAACAATTCTTCATCTGTATTTTTATAGCTCAAGTTGTTTCAGTCCGACTTACTGAGTGGGAGTGAAAGTATCCATTGAATATTTTTAATATAACATGGGTGATATTATCTAATGTCATAACTATACATGTTTATGATTGGTTGATTGATTGATTGATTGATTAAACACCACTTTAAACAGTATTTCAGTTATATTGCAGAGGCTGAGGTAGAAATTTCTAACCACAAAAACATAGATTTTATTCATTTTAAAATATTTTCACCTTGAAATTGCAGCAATCAGCTTCAATTGATTGATTGATTGATTGATTGAACACCACTTTAAACAGTTATTCAATTATATTGCAGAGGCTGGGGTAGAAATTGCTTTTTACAAGCATTTTTATCATTACCCACAATAATTTCTAACCATAAAAACACAGATTTTTGTGATTTTAAAATGTTTTCACCTTGAAATTGAAGCAATCAGCATCTTTCAATTTTGACTAGCCTAAAATATTTTAGCCTAGTAATGGGTAAAAAGTTACGAAAAAAGTTGCTATTTCTATAGATTGTAGTTTAGAGCAATACATCCATTATTTCTCTTATAAACCATATGTTGTCGGTACTCATTACAATAACCTTGAATGCACATTTCTGTAAAGTACCAAACAATATGTTTTGAATGATTGATAATATACATATTCCCACGACCCACATGTACACTGTATAATGCAAATAGGCTGTATTTTATTAGTTTCTTAATCCATTACCAGGCAACATAATTTAGATTGAGGATAATCATTTGTTTCAGTGTAAGATCGAGTGAAAATATAGCTTTTGTTGTTCACGAAATGAAATATCAATAGATCTTACTCAAAAAACAAACGATTGTTCTATTTCTTTAATGCAAAAATTAGACAAAATGCGAAAATTTTATGACAAATTTTCTTAAAGCGCGTCATTTTGCACTAGACTGCTATGCAATGCTTATGATGATGTCATTTATTTGGCTCTGCTTAGATAACGTCAGATAGGGTGAAATGAACGAAAGCGGGGCATATGTTTTTGATAATTTCACTGGATAGGCGGTGAGTTTATTAAATAATAATCTACTGTTATTTCTCAATAATCCACCTGAAAGCATTAAAGAAACTAGTCTAAATTCAAAGGAGTTTCAGAAAACATTAACAAGAGGGCCAACGTGGCCCTAAATTGCTCATCTGAAGATGATTTCTCTAAGACTGGTAAGGCCAGCACTGCAATGACCACATTTTCATGTGAATCAAAACAAGTTTTGAAAGGGGTCACCCAAGGAACATTCCTGCCACGTTTAGTCCAAATTGTCCCAGTGATTTAGAAGATTTTTAAGGAATTATTCCATGACTTCTCTAAGTCTAAGCCCATGTCCACATTTTTTGCAAATCAAAATTTCATGAATAAGTTTTGTAAAGGGTCACTCAAGGAACACTCCTGTCAAGTTGGATCCCAATTCGCCCATTGGTTTAGGAGGAAAAGATATTTAACTATCATTTCATGATTCCTCACAGTATGATTAAGCCAACCTTGCCAAGCCTGATTGTTTTCAAAATAAAATTTTCTTATTCAAGTTTAGAAAAGGGTCAGCTCAGGAACATTCTTGTCCAAATTAGCCAAAGGGTATAGGAGTAGAATAATTTTGTAGAAATATTTCATGAATTCTCTAGGTCTAATAAGCCCTGCCCAGTCATATACCCCCACTTTTACTGATCTTTACAGACCAGCTAGCGAACATTACTCCTGATGACGTAACGATGACGTTGGTTTAATGTGATTTGAACTAAATGTAAGGTTCTAACGGTTATTCCCGCCACGTGAATGACCTATACTCTTCGTAACTGTCTCGGATTAATCTAAAAATAGATTAATAGCCTACGTAGGCTATACCCTGCTTTTTTCTGATAAGCAGCCTCATATTTTGGCAAAACTACTTTTCGGCATATTGTATTCAAATAGTTTATGAGAGGCAATAAAAATAATGAAAATCTGTGACATGAAAAAAACATCGATACCTACCTTTAAGTCTTATATGCCCCGCCCTGCCATGCCCCGAACAAGTTATGAAAAAGGTCACCCATGGAACATTCCTCACAAGTTTGGATGAAATTGGCCCAATGGTTACAGAGGGGAAGATTTTGAAGAATTTTTGACAACTTCGACGCATGATTTACTACGCACAACAGACACAGGGTGATCACAAAAGCTCATCTTTAGCACATTGTAGTCATGTTGACTAAAAAGTGTGCTAAAATTCGAAAATTTGTGATGATTCAGATATAAAACATAGGGAGAAAAGGAGAAATGCTTGTTACAAGTAATTCTACATTTCCCATTCAATCAATTTTCAATTACCATTATGTTTTCAGGGCATTAAAAAAACAACAGAATTGTGTGATTATCGATTAATTTAACCCATTCCCATTCAGTGATGCTTTTAGATGCCCCCAAGGAAAAAGGCTTTGGAAAACATTGTGGAAAATGAAGAAATTGCTTGTTACAAGCAATTTCTTCATTTTCCACCATGTTTTCTAAAGTTGAGAAAATCCTGAATTTCATAAACTTTTTATTGTCGTCTGCAACATCTTTCAGTTTGGGCCAGTCTAAAATTTAGCTGTCTGGTAATGGGCAATTACCACTGCTCCATACATACAACTCCTTAGCCGTATAACTATCACCTTATTTTATTTCCATCACTACATTTCATAGCAGCAATTGAAAAAATGCTTATTCTGTAATAGTTAACCAACTACATGGCAATGGGTTAATTCAATAGTCTACTTCTGAAACATTTTCATTCTTCTGAGCCTGCACTCTTCTGCAGGTTCTCATTCAGATGGCACAGTCCACTTATTTGAGTGTTCTTGACAGGTGGTTTATATTGAAGTTCTGTGTGGCTGGCAAACCTCTTTGACCTTTCCTGTTTGATGTTGCCACCTGTGATGTCATATTACTCCATATCTTCTGGGCTGTACTTGGTGTCATAACCCATTACCAGACCCCAAAATTTTAGACCTGTTCAAGTAGAACTAGAACTTGTCACAGGAGGTAACTTTAACCCATTACCAGACCAGAAAATTTTAGACCTGTTCAAATAGAACTAGAACTTGTCACAGGAGGTAACTTTAACCCATTACCAGACCAGAAAATTTTAGACCTGTTCAAGTAGAACTAGAACTTGTCACAGGAGGTAACTTTAACCCATTACCAGACCAGAAAATTTTAGACCTGTTCAAGTAGAACTAGAACTTGTCACAGGAGGTAACTTAACCCATTACCAGACCCCAAAATTATAGACCTGTTCAAGTAGAACTAGAGCTTGTCACAGGAGGTAACTTAACCCATTACCCGACCCCAAAATTTTAGACCTGTTCAAGTAGAACTAGAACTTGTCACAGGAGGTAACTTAACCCATTACCCGACCCCAAAATTTTAGACCTGTTCAAGTAGAACTAGAACCTGTCACAGGAGGTAACATAACCCATTACCAGACCCCAAAATTTAAGACCTGTTCAAGTAGAACTAGAACCTGTCACAGGAGGTAACTTAACCCATTACCAGACCAGAAAATTATAGACCTGTTCAAGTAGAACTAGAACTTGTCACAGGAGGTAACTTAACCCATTACCAGACCCCAAAATTTTAGACCTGTTCAAGTAGAACTAGAACTTGTCACAGGAGGTAACTTAACCCATTACAAGACCCCAAAATTTTAGACCTGTTCAAGTAGAACTAGAACCTGTCACAGGAGGTAACTTAACCCATTACCAGACCCCAAAATTTTAGACCTGTTCAAGTAGAACTAGAACTTGTCACAGGAGGTAACTTAACCCATTACCAGACCCCAAAATTTTAGACCTGTTCAAGTAGAACTAGAACTTGTCACAGGAGGTAACTTAACCCATTACCAGACCCCAAAATTTTAGACCTGTTCAAGTAGAACTAGAACTTGTCACAGGAGGTAACTTAACCCATTACAAGACCCCAAAATTTTAGACCTGTTCAAGTAGAACTAGAACCTGTCACAGGAGGTAACATAACCCGTTACCAGACCAGAAAATCTTAGTAAGTCCAAATTGAAAGAAGTTGCACAGGACAATTTAACCCATTCCAACTCAATCCCTCCTTTTTACGCTCCTCAAGAAAAAAAACTTTGGAAAACATTGTGGAAAATGAAGAAATTGCTACAATGTTTTCTATCCAAAAAGACGAATAAATTCAAAATTCCATCAACTTAGTCAAATCAGGTGCAAAAACCAAATAATTCTTAATGAGATTTCTAAAACTAGATGGTTGTCCAAGGACAACTGCTGTCGAGCCCGCAAACTTTTGTAGGTATCATGCTCCAGATAAGCACAATTTTAGTGTTTGACCTTGAGCTTTGACCTTGAACTTGAAGCTATCCAAAAAATACTTTCAAATGGCACATCTACTCATGATGGAGAACAATTGTGCCAATTCATTTTTAAATCCATCCATAATTGTAGGAGAAATGCTACGGACAAGCACAATTTTAGTATTTGACCCTGAGCTTTGACCTTGAACTTGAAGCTATCCAAAAAAACCTTTAAAATGGCACATCTACTCATGACGGAGAATAATTGTGCCAAGTTATTTTGAAATCCATCCATAAATGTAGGAGTAATTGTCCGGACAAATTTGGACGGACGGACTAACTAACGCACTAATGCATATACACCGACTTGCCACAGTAACAACTATGTCTCGCTCACCGCAAGCTGGCTTGACAAAAAAAATTGTTTCTTGCACATCTACAGCTCCTGATGAATTTTACCAAGTATGAAGCAAATCAGACTCAAACTGTTGGAGGAGTTGTCTTGACAGATTTTAAGAGCAGTTTTAAGTCAAATCAGGGGCAAAATCTCAATAATATTTTATGGAATTTTCACAAAATTTGTGTCTTGCAGAATTGCACCTCAAAATGAACACATCTACTAAGTATGAAGCAAATCTGAAGAGATGGTTAGCAGACAAGATTTTGTGGATAGATAGACCGACCGGCCTCATGGATTAATCCACTGTCTGACTGACAGGCTGATTTTCGTATACCTCCTAAACTTTGTTAGCTGGGATTTGTACTGCCTTTTGTTTCTTACAATGGTTACTTGTTTCATAAAGCATGGCTGCAATAGAAGTATAAAATTATAGACCTCAGAAATAACTCTGATGGGAAATCATAGTTATTAGATGATCCCTACTTCATAAGCACATAATGACCATTATCAATCTACTTTTTATTCGGACAGGGATTAAACAGGGTGATAATAATGGCTGGACTTGCCTAATGGCTTTCTTGATGTGATGTTTTTGTTCGATAACCAATACCTTCAGCAACACTGACAGATTTTTACTGGAATATTTTTTTTAGGAAGTGGACGCAGATTAACATGGGTTGATTGATGAATCGAAAACTGTCTAAGTTGATGTGTTAATGCAACAAATCATCCATGTTAATATGGTACATTATATATACCATACTTAAAATATGTTTGCACTCCCTTTCCTATACATTCTTGCAGAAAGTAAAACTTACATTTAACCCATTACTACATACTCCGTATTGCATTTCATGCCCCTCTGAGGCATTAATTCTGATTCAGAAAAAACTTTGTAATGAGAAAAGGAGAAATTGTCTAGTGCAAGCAAGTTCTTTTATTCTTATACTGTTTTTTATTCCTTTTTTAATTTGAGCATGCTTTAAAATGCCAGACTATTTCAATTTAGACAAGTTTAAAATATAGTATTCTGGTATTGGACTAATGCATCAAAAGTCAATGCTTTTAAAGCTTTTTTCTTGAGGGTCGTAAAAAAGAGGATTTTTGTGTGAATGTGTTGAATTAAACCAAAGTGCTGCAGATCTAAGACAACAGTACTCTAAGATTAACAATATTGTTTCCATTTACATATAGGCAACCATTCCCACACAATGATGCCTTGCAACAAATAATTTCTTCATTTTCACAATATTTTCTACCCAAATTCAAAATTTCATAAACTTTTAAGTTGTCGTCTGTAACACCTTTGAATTTGGTTAGTTTGTTTAAATTGGGTTAAATGCCACTTTAAACAGTATTTCAGTCAGCAGACGAAGCACCTTACCATGGATTCCTTGTATTTCTCTCACTATAGTATTACCACTGCATCCTCTCTGAGCCTCCAGCTACTCATCCCTCTTAGGTTTACAGTTACCTACCAATTTTAGGGAGAAAAATGTCTGAAAGGGTATTTGCTGCAACCGGGGATCAAACCCTCCTTTGGATTTGGACTATAGTCTAAATTTTGTCACCTGGATTAAACACTTAAAGGTCAATTTGGCACACAGTTGAGTATAACTCTTTTTAAAGGGATCTGTAGATTTCTGATTTTTTTTCTCTCCCAGAAATGACCAATCAGGACAAAGTATTTCTTTGACAGTTCTTAACATGAAAACCTCTTGACCTGACGTTTGTGAAGAGGAAAAATCCTCCTATAATAAACTGATTGGCCAATAAACCTGACACTTCATCATATTTTTTTGACAAGCTTATTTCTTCCTGGCTTAGACTGTTTCACTAATTATTGTAACTGCACGAGTACAGCACAGTAAATGGAAAACACATACACATTCTTTTTTTCTAAATTTTGTTGTATGCAGTATGCACAACATCACCCATTCCCACAAAATCCCACTTTTTGACGCCCCACGGGCAGCTTGGGAAAACAAGTTGTTACTAGCAATTTCTTCAATGTCTACAATGTTTTCTACCCTAAAGTTATTCTAAATTTATCAGCTTGAAAACATGTCTGCAACTTCTTTGAATTTTGACTAGTCTAAAATTTTGTTGTGATAATGGTTTAACTCCTAGCTTGTTTGACACTCAAATGAATAACCTCAATTTGGAGCACAATTTGGACACTTTTGGACGCCCCTCAAGTAAAAACAATTGGGAAAACATTGAGTAAAATGAAGAAATTGCTTTTAAAAAGCAATTTCTTCATTTTACTCAATGTATTCTACCCAAAAAGTTGAAAAAATCTGAAATTTCATAAACTATAAACTGCCGTCTGCAACTCATTTCAATTTGAACCAGTCTTAAATTTTGCCATCTGGTAATGGGTTAAAGACCCATCACATAGGGACAGATGCATTCAAAGACACAATGTCACAACTGTCATTTGGCCAGTGGAGCTAAAGATCACATTTATCCCTTGTCATTCTGAATAAAATCCTTTTCTGAATTTGCATCAAACCTTATCATACTGAACCCGTAATATTCCGGTTTTAGCAGAAGGTTTAGACAAAGATCAGACTGCACATAAGTGCAGTCTGATCATGGTCTACACCTGCTGTCTGTCCTTTTGTTTATGAAATTAATTTTCAAAAGAAGTATTGACAACTGAACAACAAGTACTACCAGTGCTTTTAGCCCTTTGAATTTTATACAATTCTGAATAGGATCTTATTCAGCATGACAAGTGTTAAATCAAAGGCCTGAAATCACCAAAAGCACAAGTTGCAGGTCAAAACTTTATCTTTAGAATTAAATTTATGAAATAATAGTAATTTTCGCGTCATGTGTACTTGAATAATGCTTGATGGGGAGGAGTTACATGCAAAAGTCAAAATCAGAGGGCAAAGCGAATAAAGATCTATGTAATTTCTTCTTTGTTTATACATGCTTTTTATGCTAATGTGTTATAATTATAGATAACTCTGGCTTGAAATGGACAAACAGGAGGGGTAGACCAAGATCAGACTGAACTTATGTGCAGGCTGATCTTTGTCTATACCTCCTGCAAAAAAAAAGAAATATTCTGTGTTCAGCATGACATAGGTTATGATCAACTTTTCTCGTGTGAATTTTTTTGATATCTGGAAAAGCCAAATTTGTCTGCTCTTAGTTTTTTTTTTACTCTTTCCCCTTTTGCAAAATTTTAGACTGGTCCAAATTGAAAGACTGGTTGCAGATGACAATGAAAACTTGATGCCATTTGAAATGAAACTATCCCCTATGTGGTAGAAAACATTGTGGGAAAAGGAGAAATTGCTTGCTACAAGCAATTTCTTCCTTTTCCACAATGTTTTCTCAAGTATATAATCACAGAGACGAAAAATCCCGGGTTTGTACAGGAAAGGTTGAAACAATGTAGAGAATTCAGATCTATCAAGCCTTTCTGTAAAAACAAAAGAAACTGAAAATTCAATAATAATCTAATTTACTGTCTCTGCTTCTGGATTCTGACTTGAGGCAAAGAAACTTTAACAACCCTTTATCCAACTAACTCAATACTACACTATGAAATTTTAGACTGGTCCGAGTTGAATGAAGTTGCCGATGCAAATTTCAAATCGATGGAATTTCGTTAACCTTTGACTTTAAGGTTAGAAAAGCATCTTGGACATTGAAGAAATTGCTTGTTGATTACAAGCAAATTCTTTATTGCTCACAATGTTTTTGAAAGTATTTTTCTTCTGAGGCCACAAAAAAAAGGGATTGTGTGGGAATGTGTTAAAAAAAAAGATACTTTCTGATATCCTAAAGAAATATAATCACTGAAAAATTGTGGGAAGTGATTGTCACAACCAATTTCATATTTCCTTGCAATCCTTTCTACCCTATCTCACCCCTATATTCCAGTTTTGGTACAATTTGAAATGAAATCCACAACTTCTTTCAATTTGGTCCAGCGTAAAATTTTGCCGTTTGCCGTCCAGTAAATGGTAAATAAGGCATGTAGCTTTTACTAGAGGCAACATTTTACTCTTCAAACATTGTTCTTGGTTTGTGAATATACAAACAGAAATAAGCATGCATTAGATCTCTACCAAAATACCCTTACTATGTCTTTCATGAAAATGGTGGGGTTTTTTGGTCTTTTTACTGGAGGATAAAATGATAAGGAGACAAAACCCTATTTTCATCGTGGTCCAAACTAATTTAACCATGCAAGCGAGAGAGAGAGTGAATGGATTCTAACCACTGCTGTCATTTGCTGGCTAGACTTTGGCTCTTAATTATTTGAAAGAATCCTACCCAAAGCAATATTAATTGCCTCTGATGAAACTTGAACTCACAACCATCAGATTGCGAGTCATTAATCACAAAGCAGACAAGCTGAGTGTAAACTCATTAATAGCCAGGACAGCTATATGCATTTAACAAGAGCTTCTCAGAGCCCACAACACTATAGGAGAAAAACTGTGGAAAAAAATGTATCTATAGACAGATGGATATCCAAACACTGTCGGTGATTCCAGCTTCCCGTCTTTACATCATGGTGGGTAGGTATAACATCAATTTCATAATTATTACCTAGACATTTCGCGAAAAGCCTGTAGAGGAACCATTAACCTTAGATGCTTGTTCCTCAGAACCAATTACCACACACTGACACTTTTTGACGCCCAAAATGTTATTAAAGTTGCTTGTAATAATCAATATCTCCTTTTATCACAATAATTTCTACCTTGTTTAGCACTAATTTTCCAATTTTGAGGCATGTTATGTTGGTGGTAACGTCTTTCAATTTGGACCAGTCTAAAATTTTATTGTCTGGTAATGGGTTAACAGAAATTATAAAACTTACTGAAAATTGTTGGTTCAATTACCCCTTCCACCTTAATATTTTAAATGCTATTAATGCATTAACAGACGAAATAACTTCAGACTGTCTTAAAAAAAATATGATAAGCAATTTCTTCATTTTCCACAATGTTTTCCAAACCTTTGTTTTTTGTGGTTTTTTTTTTTGTTTTTTTTTTTTGGGGGGGGGGGGCGTCAAAAAGCATGATTGTTTGGCAATAGGTTTTAACACTTTCCTGTTCAAAACCTGTTTTTACGTCACTGTGATTTTATAATTGAGAAAACATTGTAGAAAAAGAAGAAATTGCTTGTAACAAACAATTTCTTCTTTTTCTACAATATTTTCTACCCTTCCAAATGGTTACGTTTCAAATTAAATCCACATTAAATTTTGCTCTGCAGAACCTTTGAAATTGGACCAGTCTAAAATTTCAAAAACGGGAAAGGGTTAAAATTGGCACTGACATAGCTTTAACAAGTCCATGTTAAACCCTTTACCAAATTCCAGCTTTTTATTCCCCAGGTCCTAAAGAAATCAGCTTTTGAAAACAAAAATTTCTTGATTTCCAGCAATGCTTTCCTATGTAAAAGACAAAAGATTTTTTAAAATTCAAACAATCAAAAATTGGGCAAGCCTGAAATTTTGTCATTTTGGGTAATGTATTAAAGGTCAACTTTTTTGGTTCCCCAGAAGATCCACACTGTTATCAACTATATGGCAAATCAATAAAGTAACAAATGAGCCTGTACTGACTGACAGACATTCAGTTTGCCATACAAACCACAAACAAACAAATCTGATTTATGAAACATCAGAGATTTACTGATGTATGAAAGTTCCTTTGAGTCCAACTCAATTTTTCACAGAAAGTGGTTTTGGCAATATATCTTATTTACCCTGTTTTCTTGACCTTTAACATTATAGCCAGTACATGCCATTAACAAAGTGCTGAAATCACTGACAAACTATGGCATTTTTTCAGCACTAGGCAAAATGAACCCATTACAAGACGACAATTGTTCTATACTGTTTCAAAGTGGAAGAAGTTGCAGTCAATATTCTATAGATGATTAAATTTGATTTTTTGTGTGTGTTTTCATGGCATGTAGAAAACATTATGGATTATAAATGTAACAGGCAATTTCTTCATTTTCCACAATTTCTTTTAAAGCTTCTTTTCTGAGGGGCAGCAAAGAGCAGGATTGTTTTGAAATGGAATTAAAAGCCATCTAGTCTTTCTTGAAGAATGAGTTGACGAAAATAATCCTGAGGTTTGGCGTACACTGAACAGAACTGACTTTTGAAATATTGTAAGAGGGTGAAAATGCTGGCCTTAGGCATTTTCATCAAGATTTTTTAACTTTTTTTAACCCTTTTCTGTACAATCCCTGATTTTAATGTCCATGCAATTTTATACTTAAGAAAATATCATAAAAAAGAAGAAATTGCTTGTAACAAGCAATTTCTTCTTTTTTTCATGATATTTACTATCACATAGGTACTTTTGTTTCGAATTGTATTCACTTTTCATTGTTGTCTGCAACGTCTCACTAAAATTTCAAACTAGAGGCACTTGAGTGCCTGTATCGTTCCACAGGCCTGTAAAAAGAATAAACTGATTAAGCAAATGGTTTTTTTCAGAAATTCAATATAAACTGATTCACCTTAGATATCTCAGGCAAATAAATCTAGTGTCTTAAATCTTCTAAATAGTTTTAGTGAAGCAATTCAAACTTTTCAATGTTTTACAAAGTTAACTTCATTTATGTAAAATTCATATACTAAGTCAGATGTTAAGACATTTACATAGTTTTCAAAATTGTCACTGTACCCATGTTTTTCAACAAATCATAATTATGTGAAGAAATCTGACTAAAAGTCACATGAGGATCATTCCTTCCAAATTGGGTTGAAATCCATCTTGAAATCCATTAACAGGATTCTGAGAAGATTTTAAAAGGTCTTAGAATAAATTCCATATATGAAAATTAGCACCCCTACCAAAAAGAAATATTTTTATCCAATTTGGTTGAGTTCCATCCACTGGTTTGTTAGAAGAACATTTAGCTAAGGATAATATTTCTGTGAAATTTGATGTACAGTACTTTCTAAGGAGAAGATTTTTAAAGAAAAAGTTTACAGACAGACAGACAGACTTATGGACGGATGCGTGACAGACACCACGCTATGACAATAGCCCCATGGCTTTCAGCCAGTGGAGCTAAAAATGGGAAAGGATTAAAGCAAATTGGGAAATACTACTGATATACAACATTAACCATACTAACAAGACTAAGATCACATTGTCTTGGAAAAACATATTTATGGATATTACAGTGTTTAACCCATTCTCACACAGCCACATGTTTTTACAATATCTAAGAAACTAAGCTGGACAATAACAAAAATTATAACAAGTAATTTCTTCAATACCTATATTTTTTTTCCATCAAAGACTGAGCTTACACGTCTGTTTCAATTTGAACTGGTTAAGAGTAATTTAGGAGACAGATCATGCTCCCCTGATACATGCCAAATGACTGGTGGTGTCTCTGGTCCTGAGGAAGAGTGTCCACTACACAATAAAGAGGGATTGACTTTGATTACTTGGAGCATCTAACAGTCTTGGTCCTTCCATTGGTCCACCCTTTTGGCAGGAGTAATGACCAACTCCCAAAGAAGCAGAACCAACTTGGATTAATCTTAAGTTGTAAGAACTTTTTTTCCAGATTGATGTTAAATAAATAGGTTTAAACCAAAAGGCTGATGGTAATATGAGCAACAATATTGGTTACACTGATTTATACTCTTATAATTGAGATCATTAAAATAAATTGAGGCATATGAGAGCCCGTTTTGCTCCACCTGCCTCACTCTACTAAATAAAGGATCATACAAAAGTTTTGGGGACTTTTTTAGGGGTTAACCAAGGATCAAGCATCTTATTTGAAAAAAAATCTTCAACCAGAAAAGATACTGACTGATATGTAACAAACAAAATCCTAATCTTGTCCAAATTGAAAGATTAGCTGCAGATAACAATTCCATATTGATGAAAAAAATATCTTTTTGGATAGAAAACAGAGTAGACAATGAAGAAAATCCTTGATAGAAGCAATTTTTTAGTTTCCACAATGTTTTCCAAAGCTTTTTTTATGGAGGGTGTAAAATGGAGGGATTGCTTGGGAAGAAAAAAGCCATGGAAAACATTTTAGCAAGCAATTTCTTCATTATCTGTGTTTTCTACTCAAAAAGACAAAGATATCTAAAAATTTCATCAACTGAAAATTGTCCTCTACAACTTCTGTCAATTTGGACCAGTCTAATAGAATTTTGTTGTGTGGAAATATTAAAAGGAATCTGATGAATGGGTAACCCAGGAATCATTCCTGAGAAAATTGATTCAAATAAAGTAAGGTTTACAGAGGCATGCAATGATGCCCAACAAACTCAATGCCATGACAATAGTCACTGTGGCCTATGACCAGTAGAGACAATCATTAGCCCATTCCAACTAAATGATGCTTTTAGATTCCCCTACAGAAATAAAGTCTTTGAAAACATTGTGAAAAATGAAGAAATTGCTAGTTACATTTTACTTCTTTTTCCTTAATGTTTTCTACCCCAAGAGTAAAACAAATCCAAAATTTAATACTGTCTGGTAATGGGTTAAACATTCACCTGACATTTCACATCTATAGATTGATTGATCATGTTTAATGCCATGTGCTTCCTGGGAATCACCGGTACTTACAGCTGGTGCTCTGAATGCCTAGTCTATGAACATATTGTAAACCATGTGACAAGTAGCCAGGCTGCGATTCAGTAAGACAATTCTAAACCCTTGCCATGCTGAACCATGAGTGTTCCTGTTTTGGCAGAAGGCATAGACAAAGAGCAACTTGCACATATGTCCAAATAAGGAGACCCAGGTATCCCAGATGGGCGGGTAATAAATGAAAGTTTCTTTGGATAAAAAGTCGGCTCTTTTGTAGAAATACTTTTAAATCTTGTCTCTATCTCTGTTAGCATATTCTGCTTGGAGTAATTCAAAGGTCTATGTTAGAAATAGAATATACTTACGTATCCGAGGATTTGAAAACTAGGTTTTTCATCTCATCCATGCTGTTTCACCAACAGTTTCAAGGAATTTGTAATTTAAAATCTTTGGCTGCCATTAAATTCCTGAAAGACAAAAATAGATATTTCATTGATTTGTATTCAAAGATACAAACAAAAAATAACTTTGTCATTCTTCTTTGTAATTCAAGAGACAAAACAAGAGGGCCATTGGCCCTGGGGCGCTCACTTGAGATAAAGGTTCTTTTTCTTTCAACAGTCTAATTTCATGTTAAGGTTAGGATTATGAAACAAGTGGGCCACAATTACATATAAAGACTATGAACATGGGGATCCAAAAGTCTAAATTACAAATTCCAAGGCTTAAGTGCCGATTTGAAAGAAGGAAAAAACTTTTTCCATGGGTTATAATTTCAGAAATAAGAAAGAAGTCTGTAAACTGATGCTTCATGCCTATATCCCCCCCCCTCCCTGGGTCTGCCCCTGGGGACCCGAGGATCATGATTTTAGCTATTTTGTAAAGATCAATATACTGATGCTTCATGCAAAATATCAAGGTTCTATGCCTTCTGGGTCAGGAGGAGAAGATTCTTAAAGATTATTTTGAAAAATCACTTTTGTTGCCATGGCAACCAGAGTTTTTAACGGATTTCAATTCCTTTAGCTAATTTTAAGGGGGACCACCTAAGGAACATTTCTGCAAAATTTGGTTCAAATTGGCCCTGTGAATTGGGAGATGTCATTTAAAAAATTGTTCTTTATTTCTATATAACCCCCCCCCCGGCTCCCTGGAGACCCGAGGATCATGATTTTAGCTATTTTGAAAGAGGTCAATATACTGATGCTTCATGCAAAATATTAAGGCTCTACGCCTTCTGGGTTAGGAGGGGAAGATTCTTAAAGATTATTTTGAAAAATCACTTTTGTTGCCATGGCAACAAGAGTTTTTAACGGATTTCAATTCTTTTAGCTAATTTTAAGGGGGACCATCTAAGGAACATTTCTGCAAAATTTGGTTCAAATCGGCCTGGTGGTTTGAGAGGAGATGTCATTTAAAAAATCATTCTTTATTTCTATATAAACCCCACCCCCCTAGGGCTCCACCCCTGGGGACCCGAGGATCATGATTTTAGCTATTTTGAAAGAGGTCAATATACTGATGCTTCATGCAAAATATCACGGCTCTACGCCTTCTGGGTCAGGAGGAGAAGATTTTTAAAGATTATTTTCAAATTTCACTTTTGTTGCCATGGCAACCAGAGTTTTTAACAGATTTCAATTCTTTTAGCTATTTTTGAAGGGGACCACCTAAGGAACATTTCTGCGAAATTTGGTTTAAATTGGCCAAGTGGTTTAGGAGGAGTTGTAGTTTAAAGAAATTGTTGACGCACGATGCACGATGGAAGGACGCCGGACAAAAGGGGATCACAATAGCTCACTTTAGCACTACGTGCTCAGGTGAGCTAATAAAAAGCTGTATTTACTATGTTTAAGTCGCCAAACCAAAAGTAATGCTGAACATTTATGTCAGAGTTTGAGATTCACTTCCAGTCTAAATGACTGATTTGATTGGTCAGTCGATTTTTTTGATTGACAGTAGCAATCAGACAAATGTCTAGGGATTTCCATACATATTGCTAGTTATAACAGAAATATTCTTCATGTAAAAGTTCAGCATCTTCATAAATTTGAATGCTCATAAAGGAAACAAGAACTTAAGTTTTTTCTTCAAAAACAACCAAACTAAATAAAGGGTTCAATCCCAGCATTGAAAATTTTCACTCCTCAATACGAAAAACCATTAAAATAGTATTAACTACATACTTTTTTTGTGGGACAAATATAAACCTCATTTTTAATGAATTAAGAATCCTATAAAGAGAGGTCATTTTGACAATCCATTTAAATGTTAAATAAAGCAAGAGTGTCATTTAGTCTTCTATGGTTTCTATGATCTCTATGATACTGTAAGGTTTTAAAGCCCATTCCCATATGGTGACATGTTTTGATGCCCATCAAGAAAAATGCTTTGGAAAACATTGTGGATCCTTCGGTAAATGTTCTTCTTTATATCCACAATCTTTACTAACCCGAAATACAAATGTTGTTGTCACCAGGGGTTAAAGACTATTTCAAAAATACTGGCTTGGACTTGAAATAGATATATATTGCACCCTTATTTTGACAAAATTGGTTTTAACAGAAAATTTTTTTCTATGCCATTACAAATTTTGTCATTATGAATTATCAACTAAAAATAGAAGCCTTATACCTTTAAAAAGCCAATATCAATCTATTCTCACACAATCCCACTTTTTACACTCAAAAAGTTTGAACAACAATGTGGAAGCAATTTTATCATTTTGGAATCATTATTGTCCAAGAAAGACTGAAATACTTAGAATTCTATCAATTTGAAATAGTGCTCTGAAGCTTCTTTTAACCCTCTCCGGTTTTTCAAAAATTTAGACTTGTTCAAATAAAAAAAAGTTGCAGAAGACAATTACAAGTGAGTGCAATTTAAAAAGTAACCAACCTACAGGGAAGAAAATGTTGTGGGAAAAGAAGAAATTGCTTGTTACAAGCAATTTCTTATTTTCCCACGATATTCTCTCACGTTAAAAAACCCAGGGATGTAAAATCCAGGTATTTACCAAGGGTTAATTTGGACCTGTGTAAAATTTTGGTCTTCTTGGTAAGCACATGTACATACATTAACCATCATTACCAGACCACAAATTTGAAGGAGTTCCAGACAACACTTTAAAGTTTATTAAATTTTTTATATTTCCAGCTATCTGGGTGAAAAAAATTGTGGAAAATGGAGAAACTGTTTGTTATCCAAATTCAAAGAAGTTAAAGAACTGACAAATATAAATACATGTAAATGGCATAAAGAAAAGTAAAAAATGTTAGAAAAGATTATTAGAAAAATAAAAATTGCTTTTTACAAGCATTTTTCTTTTCCCATGTTTTTTAACCCATTCCCACACAGTGACGCTTTTAAACACTCCCTTGATATAAAACTTTGGAAAACATTGTGGAAAATGAAGAAATCCCTTGTTACAAGCAAATTTTCATCTACAATGCTTTCCATCCCAAAAGACAAAGATTTTAAAGGTTTCATCAACTTAAATATGTCGCCTGCAACTTCTTTGAATTTGGACCGGTTTAAAAATTCACTATGTGGGAAAGGGTTAAAGCCATGATTTTGCAGAGTGTTAATTTGTTAAACATGTAACGACTTACATAAAATCAAATACTCTGCTATCCTCTGATGTTTCCGTTTGTTGACCAAAAGTAGAGCACAGTTGATACACAATAAATGAAATAAATCTATTTTTGACAATATCCAATTTTTATTGCACTTAAATTTCAAAGTTATGCAATTTCTTCAATGACAATGTAATGTCTTGCATACCACAAGATCATAATATGCATTTTGAACATTAATCTGACTTCATTGAAAGACAATTTGACAGTTGACAGACACTTTTTGACAGTTGACACCTTAAATGAATACACTTTTTACTGAAGCAATTTCTTCCTTTTCAACAATGATTTCCCAAACCTTTTTTTTCTTGGGTCATTTAAGAGCGTCATTATAATTGTGTGGGAATGGGCTAACCCATAACCAGACAACAAATTTTAGATGTTGCAGTGAACAAATTTTAGTTGATGAAATTTTGGAATGTTTTTTCCTTTGGGGTTAGAAAACATTGTGGGCAATGAAGAAATTGCTTCTAACAAGCTATTCCTTCATTTCCCACAATGTTTTCTCAAGCTCTTTTCCTCATCAAAAAGCTTCATTGTGTGGGAATGGAATAAATCATTTAATAATGAATGCCATTCATTTCTAAATTTAGAGCTTACCTGTAAGTCCACTTTGATGATTTATTCGAATTTCAAACCTTATGACAGAATTCATATACATTTTGAACCATCATCAGTTTTTATCCGCTCGTTTCACATGTTACTAATTGAAAAGTTAAATTTAAGATCCACATATTAGTTATACATAAATTGTTTGGATTATTTGTTGTTGTTTTTTTATCCAAAGGTTTTTCCTTCAGGTTTGCTTCTGGATTCCTATATTTACAAAGCTTTCATCACTCAATCAACCCATAACCAGACCATCCCATATTTTAAGCCATTAATTGACTGCAAAATTTCAGACTGGTCATGAGAATTGAAAGGACTTGCAGACGACAATTTAAAGCTTATGAATATTTTTTCTCTTTCGGATAAAAAACATTGTGGATAATAAAGAAATTGCTTGTTTTCCCAATTGTTTTTCTTGAGGGGCTTCTAAATGCATCATTGTGTGAAGGTTAACCCATTCCCACACAAGCACTCCTTTTTACGCCCCACAAGAAAAAAGCTTTGGAAAACCTTGTAGAAAATGAAGAAATTGCTTGTGTCAAGCAATTTCTTCATTATCCACAATGTTTTCTATCCAAAAAGAAGAAAAAACTTAAAATTCCATCAATTTGAAATTGCCGTCTGCAGCTTCTTTCAATTTGGACCAGTCTAAAATTTTGTTGTGTGAGAATGGGCAATTTCTTTTCATATTTTTTACCCACTATGACACTCAATTTTCAATTCGCATACAATCTCATTCGACAGCCTCAAACTTAAGTTGTCTGGTAATGGTTAAAGCCATTGCCACTCAATGATGATTTTAGACACCCCCAAGAAAAAATGCTTTGGAAAACATAGTGTAAATTGAAGAAAATTGCTTGATGTAAGCAATTTCTTCATTTTCCACAATATTTTCTACCCTAAAAGTAAAAAATCCAAAATCTAATAACTTTTAAATTGTCGTCTGCAATTATTTTCATAATTCAGACGGGTCTAAAATTTTGCCATCTGGTAATGTGTTAAGCAGGCCTACATCACTTTTTAATCCTTGTCATGCTGTATAAATTACCTTACTGAATTGCTATATAATCAAAGGCCTGAAAGCACTCAGTGATATAACTTGTTGTTCAATAATCAATATTACTTTTAGAAATCAATTTCATAAACAACTCTGGCAGGAAAAGTACAAGTAAGGTGTAGACCAAGATCAGACTACACTTATGTGCCAGCTAATCCTGGTCTACATCTCCTGCCAAAACCGGAATATTCCTGATTTGAGCATGACAAGGATTAATAACATAAAACCCTGTAAACAAGCAAACAATAGATGGATTCCCAACACTAGCACTGGGTGAATTCCAGTATTACTGCTGGAAGCAAATAATTCACTAATTAATACAAATATGCTTTGTTTTACCTTAGTAACGCTACTTCTTGAACTTCTTGAGCTTACCAAGTTAAATTTTCCAGCAATATACAGTACTGGCACATTGTATATTATTACCATGGTTGTCCATCTGTCTGTTTTAACCCTCACCTGTTTAATCCCTTGTTTTACATCCCTGTGTTTTTGTGGAATATTGTGGAATAAGAAGAAATTGCTTATAATAATCTTCCCACAATATTTTGTACCCTACTAATTGATTATTTTTCAAATAAAGTGGTTTTAAAATTATTGTCTGCAAAAACACTTAGATCCGGAATAGTCTATAATTTTGAAAAACAATTAAGGTACAAACTGAGTAGAAATGGGCAACACAGGGTAGAAAAGATTATGATAAAAGTCAAAATTGTTGAAAGAAAAATGCAGCAACAAACCTGTTGATAATCTAGATATGCATACAATAACTTTAACCTGTTCCAACATAATCCCATCTTTTTCAAGCAATTTCTTCATCAAAGGAGAATTGCTTGTAAAAAAAAAAGCTATTTCTTTATTTTCCACAATGTATTATTAATCCCAGAAGACAAAAAAAATTACACTGTCTTGAATGTGGACCAGTCTAAAATATAACTGTAATGGGTAATGGATTAACCATTAGGCACAGAAATTGAGCCTCAAAGAACTAAAATGCATTTAGAATTATCCCTCTTGTTAATAGATTGCTCTTCCTAAAACAGTCTATCAAACTGAATTTAGGTCCAAATTGTAGAATTTTAGTTGATGAAATTTTGAACCTCTTTATCTTCTGGGATCAAAACATTGCTGATATATTAATAGAGAATAAGCTAGTAATTAATAAAAAAAACATATCTTCTTTTTCCATAATTTTTTCCCAAACTTTTGTTACTAGCAATTTTCCCTTTTCGGCAAGCATTTTCTTGCTTATCAATGACACTTATTTTATGATTTAGCTAAATCTGAAAGGACTTCTTTAACTCATTTCAATTTGGACCAGTTCAAAATTTTGACATTAGGCTTATCTTAGGCTTCTCAAAATTGAAAGTTGCAGAGGACAATTTCAAGATAATGAAATTTTCAAAATCTTTGTCCTTCTGAGTAGAGAACATAGTGGGAAATAAAGAAAATGCTTTTAACAAGCAATTTCTTTACTTTCAACAATGCTTTCTCAGATATTTCATTAAGAGCATAAGAAAACCGGATTTCCTGAGAATGGGTAAAAGAAACACATTACACTAAACTGATCGAGTGCCTATCTATAGAGGGAAAGTAGATACGTTTGAACTCAGAGTCTTATTTTTGATTTAGAATATGTGGAATTAATTAAAAATAGAAGGAAATGAAACCATGCTAAATGCCAACCTTTAAATCCTCAACTATGAGTTGTTTTCTATAATCCGAAAATATTCTTACAAAACTATACAACTCCCTCCTGAGTCAAATTTTTGTGATAGGTTTTCCCATGTTATAGCAGTAGACTTTATTTTTTTTCAATACTGTCTCAGGTTTTCAGCATTTCTAGCAGCTGAGGCCTTCTTTAACATTTACCCATTTATCCAACAATCTTTTCTTTCAAACAGAGAGGTGGGGAGAGAGAGAGAAAGAGAGAGAAAGAGAGAGACCAGACAATTTTCCCTTAGTGTTTTCTAAGCTATGTGGTATATCAATTTACACATTACCAGATGGCAAAAATTTTAGACTGGCCCAAACTAAAAGGAGTAGCAGACAACAATTTAAAGTTTATGAAATTTTAGATTTTTTCTAATTTCTGGGAATAAAACATTGTGGGAAAATAAAGAAGTTGCTAGTAACAAGCAATTTCTTCATTTAACACAATGTTTTCCTATTTGTTTTTCTAGAGGGGCATCCAAAAGCGTCATTTTGTTGGAATTGGTTTACCCACTGCGGCTAACCAACTGCTACAGCTCTGGGTAGATTTGGACTTGTTATTTAACCCTTTCCCGTTTTTGGAAATTTTAGACTAGTCCAAACTGAAAGAAGTTGCAGACGACAATGACAACTGGATGCCATTTGAAATGAAACCATCATAATTGGTAGAAAATATTGTGGAAAAAGGAGAAATTGCTTGTTACAAGCAATTTCCTTTTTTTTCCACAATGTTTTCTCAAGTATACAATCACACGAACATAAAATCTCGTGTTTGAACGGGAAAGGGTTAAAAGCTTCTTACCTATAAACACAACCCATTGATAGTGGGGCTAGAACCAATAACCTTTAGACCACTTTGGGACTGCTAGTCATCCAGGCAGTCAATTCTTTTAATTTGGTCCATTCTAAGCTTTACTTTCTGGTTATGGGTAATACCGTACTGAATTTTTTATAATTTACAGGTCATAGTCTTATACAACAGTAATCCACACACTTCTGTCAATAAAGGTCAAAATAATTTAAGGTATAATTGAACCCAGTTATAATTCCTGTGGTTGGGAATCTATTATAATTATCCCTTTATATCTTGGTTTGTATGTATGGGGTTAAACGTCTGTTTGTAAGGGGTTAAACCTGCTTAGAGGTACAATGTATGTTTAAATTAACCCACTACCAGAAGACAATTTTTAGTTTAGGCACTTTTTAAACTAGAGCTGTTGCCCTCAAGGGCTGACGAGAATACCCCCCACACCGCTAAAAAGGTTTTTCTATGAAGGAGTGGAATTTGAAGCTGTTTAATCACATGCATGTTATGGTGGATGAACATTGCCAACCCTCCACCTCTTTCTGATTTTGTGTTTGTTGCTAGAGTTGACTGATTAGGAAAGGTTGGTCAATATGAGCCTATGTTAAAGAAAACTGTGTGAGGAGATGATGACACAAAATTATATCCACGTAAAGTCAATATGAGCCTATGTTAAATTTTTGATCCCCAGGGGGCGGGAAAAATTTGACCTCAGGAAATAAACCGTTCGATATTTTGTAAAGGTCAACAAGATGATGTTACTTACCAAATTTGGTAACTCCCCTTATGGTTACTGAGTTTTGCAATTTTAAATTTTGACTACTCCCCCCCCCCCCCCATTAAAAAGTTCAAAATGGCATAACTCTGAAACTGACTACTGGATCAAGATGAAAATTGCAGGTGCACAACTTCATATGATAGGAAACAACCTGATAAAATTTCAGCAAAATTGGTCAAAAAATGTGGGAGGAGAAGAGGACACAAAATTACTCCCCCCGCCCCCATTAAAAAGTTCAAAATGGCATAACTCTGAAACTAACGACTGGATCAAGATGAAAACTGCAGGTGCACAACTTCATATGATAGGAAACAACCTGATAAAATTTCAGCAAAGTTGGTCAAAAAATGTGGGAGGAGAAGAGGACACAAAATTACTCCCCCCCGCCCCCATTAAAAAGTTCAAAATGGCATAACTCTGAAACTAACAACTGGATCAAGATGAAAATTGCAGGTGCACAACTTCATATGATAGGAAACAACCTGATAAAATTTCAGCAAAGTTGGTCAAAAAATGTGGGAGGAGAAGAGGACACAAAATTATGTCCACGGACAGACGGACGGACGGACGGACGGACAACCTGATTCCAGTATACCCCCCCATAACTTCGTTGTGGGGGGTATAAAAAAAAATTCTGGGTAAAAAAAATTGTGGATAAAGTGGGGCTAAATATTATAATACACATTGTTTGACATCTGCACCACTTTACATATACATGGCAATTCAAATAGTTTTGTAAATGGTTAAATAGTAATATGCAGAAGTCCTAAACTGCACTGGAGTACTTCAATTTGCAGATACTTATCCAAAATTGCCTATTTGGGCAATTGGGCCCTTTTCATCTATTATATTTTGACAGGATTATAGTATGCCAGTGCAAATGCTCAGTTGTAGATGCTGGTTATTGAAAACAAGAGCTGTCAGACTCCCAATATTGCTCCGTCACAAAAAGTAAAAAATAAACAGGGAAAAGGGTTTGGATATACAGACAGATGCAGATGTAGGTATATGCTCTTCCCATTCCAGGCATGCTAAATTTCAATGTACTTCCTTGAGCTGTGACATTGACCTTGTAGCTATCTGAATTGTTTCAAATGGCACATCTACTCACAATAAAGAATGATTGTGCAACATTATTTTGAAATCAATACATAATTTTAGGAGCTATGCTTTAGACATGCTTGATTTTAATGTTTGACCTTGAACTGTGAATTTTCCCTTTGAAATATCTGATTTTCTTTGATTTTTTTTTAAATTGATCATCTACTCATGACTTATGACAGTTGTGCCAAGTTATATTGAAATTCTATTATTGATGGAGCTATGCTCTGGACATACTTAGTTTTGATGTTCAGCCTGGAGTTGTGACCTTGGAAGTTTAATATTTTTTCAAATGGCATATCTACTTTTGGTAGAGAACAATTGTGTAAAGTTATTTCCAAATCCATTCATAATTAAAGGATCTATGCTCTGGGAATTCTAAATTTTCATATTATACCTTTAGCTGTGACCTTGACATTGGAGCTATCTTTGTTTCAAATAGCACATCTACTTATGATAGAGAACAATTGTGCATAATTATTCCGAAATCAATCCATAATTTAAGGAGCTGTGCTCCAGACATGTTTTATTTTAATGTTTGACCTTGAGCTATGACCTTGGCTTCAGAGCTATCCGTTTTTTCCCAAATGGCACTTCTTCTTGTGATTGAGAAAAATTGTGTAAAGTTATTTTGAAATCCATCCATAATTAAAGGAGCTATGCTCTGGCTAAATTTCAACATTTGTCCTTGAGCTGTGACCTTGACCTTGGAGCTATCTTTTTTTTTCAATTGCCAATTTATTTTGAAATCCATCCATAATTGTAGGAGGAATGCTCTTGACAATCACAATTTTAGTATTTCACCTTGAGCTGTGACCTTGACATTAGAACTATCCTAAAAATTCTTTCAAACGGCACATTAACTCATGATGGAGAATAATTGTGCCAAGTTATTTTGAATTCCATCCATAAATGTAGAAGTAATTGTCCAGACAAATGTTTGATCTTGAGCTGTGACCTTGACTTAACCTTTCCTGTTTTATGAAATTTTAAACCGGTCCAATTTGAAGGAGGTTGCAGACGACAATTAAGAATGCATGCAATTAGAAATCTGACCATCCTATGTGGTAGAAAATATTGTGGGAAAAGGAGAAATTGCTTGTCACAAGCAATTTCTCCTTTTTCCACAATGCTTTCTCAAATGTAAAATCACAGTGACGTAAAATCCTGGGTTTGTCCAGGAAAGGGTTAAGAACTATCCCAAAAATTCTTTCAAATGGCACATCTACTCATGATGGTAATTGTGCCAAATTACACATGTATTTGAAATCAATTCATAAATGTAGGAGTAATTGTCCGGACAAAATCAACGGATGGACAAACGCACTTATACACTGACGCATATACACTGACTTGTCATTGTGACAACTATGTCTGGCTCACCGCAAGCTGGCTCGACAAAAATGTTGACAATGCAAAGGTAATGAGAAAAGCTCCCAAATACCTGAGTGATGTATCTATTTTATAAAAAACAACCAATCAATGTAGAGTGGGATCAATTTGAAATAAGTTAAGCTCCAATAAAATAGACTGCACAGTCCCTGCAAAATATGTCATAAAGTCAGACACATATTTAAAAGAAATGTTCCACAAAACATCTTTTCCACAAAACCTATTCATTATGCAATATGCTAAATGATGACAAAATATCTGTGAAAATTTGATCCAAAATCATCTCAAAATACATCATATTCACAAGAAAATTTCCATAAGCACACTTTTTTCTGTGACAATGACAATTACCACAAATCCCTTTAATATGCACTGGGTCACATATTAGCATTAAGTGAAATTTCATTCAATTTCATCTGAAAATGTAGAGGTCATAGTCTTATATCAAAATTAAAAAAAAAAAAGAAAGTCAACAAAGTGTAAGTGATTTTCAGTTCAGCCCAATGAGGCAATGTTACAAAAACTATGTCTTGAAGATCCCATTGTATCTGGAGTCAGCCACTGTAAACGTGTTCAAAGATTAGAAAAAATCCTCATTGTACTACAATAAATGTATTTACTATGTTCTCAGAATTGTGTTCTCAGAATCATTTAATTCAATTGGGTACGTTCAGAGATGTTAAAAAATGTTCTTCATATATGAATAAAACAGTTATAAAATCATGCTTACATAAACCTTAATCTTAGCCAATTTAATATGATCATGCTAACTAGTTATCTACTGTAGAAATCCAGAGATTATAATTAGATAAAACTTTGTGAAAATATACCAAACAGCCCCAATTTTCATGAACCCTTTACGCTTACCAGACCACAATTTTTTTGTAACAAGCAATTTCTTCTTTTCCCACAATTTTTTCTACCACTTAGGCTGGTTTTATTTCAAATTGCATCCAATTTTCACTGCTGCCTGCAGCCTCTTTCATTTGGACCATTCTAAATTTCAAAAAAAGGAACGGGTTAAAAAATGATTGTGTGCAAAACAGGGCATCATGCCCTGATCATCAACAAGTGTCATAGCATCCTGACCAAAGGGGAATATTCTATCCATTTAAAACTTTTAACTTGCCAGGGCCAGATATCTACATATGAATTACCTTGGATCTGGATGTTTAACCCTTGTCATACTGAACAGAAATAGGTTTCCAAGAATCCATTTAAATCAAAGTACTGAAAGCACAGGAAATTGTTACAGAGGACTTGAAAATTGATTTTACAAATATATACCACTAACTGGTTCAAGCTGTAGATTAAGAGCAGACTGCACCTATGTAAAACAGGAATATTCCGGGATCAGCATGACAAGGGTTAATAGATGTTATTTGCAAGGAATACTCTTCAAAATAAAGAGAAGTTATGACTTCCTCAACTTTCTTGTTATTCAGGGTACAATACTTCCATTAACTGACATTTGTTGAAATAAAAAGACAATTGATTAGACCTATATGCAAATATAAAACCTCACTAATTAAAATTATCTCAGATATTTCATTCATAAACTATTTCCTACCTTGACCTAGTTAATCCTACTTCAATATGACAGAAGTGTAAATATTTTTCATTTATTATCACTAGCTACCTATAATCACTGTGTATACAAATTATGTGTGCAAATAATATCATAAGCTGTTTATCATGAAACATTGACATCAGTCCAAATTCTAGCTATTTTCCTTCTGGGTGTCCAAATTACACAGATGAGTATGGTTACTTTTTAGCGTTTTTTTTTTGTTAGGAAAAAACGGTATTTCATATCGATCAACCGGAAACAAGTTCTCACGCATTTCCACTCATTTCCATGCATGCTCATAAACTTGAAGTGAAAATCTATGTGATCGCCTCCATCTCGTTTCATCGCTGATGAAGAAAATATCTTACTTGCTTAATGCCAACAGCGTCCTTTTAGTCATGAATATCCAGGAAAATGGTTTAAAACTTTGACCTAATATATCCATGGTAAATTGTCTAATGAAATGTCAAAATGAGAGAAATGATTTTCCTGGTCCAATTTGAAAGAGGTTGCGGACAACAATGAAGAATGCATGCAATTAGAAATCTGACCATCCTATGTGGTAGAAAATATTGTGGGAAAAGGAGAAATTGCTTGTCACAAGCAATTTCTCCTTTTTCCACAATGTTTTCTCAAATATAAAATCACAGTGATGTTAAATCCTGGGTTTGTCCAGGAAAGGGTTAAGAACTATCCCAAAAATTCTTTCACTTAGCACATCTACTCATGATGGAGAGTAATTGTGCCAAATTACACATGTATTTTGAAATCCATTCATAAATGTAGGGTAATTGTATGGACAAAATCAACGGATGGACGAACGCACTAATACACTAACGCACATACACCGACTTGTCATTATGACAACTATGTCTGGCTCACCGCAAGCTGGCTGGACAAAAATGTTGACAATGCAAAGGTAATGAGAAAAGCTCCCAAATAACTGAGTGATGTATCTATTTTATAAAAAACAACCAATCAATGTAGAATGGGATCAATTTGAAATAAGTTAAGCTCCAATAAAATAGACTGCAAAATATGTCATAAAGTCAGACACATATTTAAAAGAAATGTTCCACAAAACATCTTTTCACAAAATCTATTCATTATGCAATACGCTAAATGATGACAAAATTTCTGTGAAAATTTGATCCAAAATCATCTCAAAATACATCATATTCACAAGAACATTTCCATAAGCACACTTTTTTCTGTGACAATGATAATTACCACAAATCCCTTTAATATGCACTGGGTCACATATTAGCATTTAGTGAAATTTCATTCAATTTCATCTGAAAATGTAGAGGTCATAGTTTTATATCAAACTTAAAAAAAAAAGAAAGTCAACAAAGTGTAAGTGATTTTCAGTTCAGCCCAATGAGGCAATGTTACAAAAACTATGTCTTGAAGATCCCATTGTATCTGGAGTCAGCCACTGTAAAAGTGTTCAAAGATTAGAAAAAATCCTCAATGTACTACAATAAATGTATTTACTATGTTCTCAGAATCATGTTCTCAGAATCATTTAATTCAATTGGGTATGTTCAGAGATGTTAAAAAATGTTTTTCATATATGAATAAAACAGTTATAAAATCATGCTTACATAAACCTTAATCTTAGCCAATTTAATATGATCATGCTAACTAGTTATCTACTGTAGAAATCCAGAGATTATAATTAGATAAAACTTTGTGAAAATATACCAAACAGCCCCAATTTTCATGAACCCTTTACGCTTACCAGACCGCAATTTTTTTGTAACAAGCAATTTCTTCTTTTCCCACATTTTTCTACCACTTAGGCTGGTTTTATTTCAAATTGCATCCAATTTTCACTGCTGTCTGCAACCTCTTTCATTTGGACCAGTCTAAAATTTCAAAAAAAGGAATGGGTTAAAAAATGATTATGTGCAAAACAGGGCATCATGCCCTGATCATCAACAAGTGTCAAAGCATCCTGACCAAAGGGGAATATTCTATCCATTTAACCCATTGCCACACAAGTCCTCCTTTTTACGCCCGTCAAGAAAAAAACTTTGGAAAACATTGTGGAAAATGAAGAAATTGCTTGTATCAAGCAATTTCTTCATTATTCACAATGTTTTCTACCCCAAAAGACAAAGACTTAAAAGATTTCATCAACTTCAAATTCTCGTCTGCAACTTCTTCCAATTTGGACCGGTCTAAAATATCACTGTGAGGGAATGGGTGAAAACTTTTAACTTGCCAGGGCCAGATATCTACATATAAATTACCTTGGATCTGGATGTTTAACCCTTGTCATACTGAATAGAAATAGGTTCCAAGAATCCATTTAAATCAAAGTACTGAAAGCACAGGAAATTGTTACAGAGGACTTGAATTTCTCTTGAAAATTGATTTTACAAATATATATCACTAAATGGTTTAAGCAGGTGTTGTAGACTAAGAGCAGACTGCACCTATGTAAAACAGGAATATTCCGGGATCAGCATGACAAGGGTTAATAGATGTTATTTGCAAGGAATACTCTTCAAAATAAAGAGAGGTTATGACTTCCTCATCTTTCTTGTTATTCAGGGTACAATACTTCCATTAATTGACATTTGTTGAACCAAAAAGACAATTGATTAGAACTATATGCAAATATAAAACCTCACTAATTAAAATTATCTCAGATATTTCATTCATAAACTATTTCCTACCTTGACCCAGTTAATCCTACTTCAATATGACAGAAGTGTAAATATTTTTCATTTATTATCACTAGCTACCTATAATCACTGTGTATACAAATTATGTGTGCAAATAATATCATAAGCTGTTTATCATGAAACATTGACATCAGTCCAAATTCTAGCTATTTTCCTTCTGGGTGTCCAAATTACCCAGATGAGTATGGTTACTTTTACTTAGGTTTATTGTCTGCAACTTGAAGATTCTTTCTAACAAAGCTGGCTTTCTAGTAGACTAATGGGAGTCTAACAGAAAGAGGGCTATAATATTGCAGCTAACACTGAACAATCTATCTGCTTTATTTTTTATCATGGTGCAATCAACCATTATTTTTTGCCATTTTTCACACCAGGTACAACCTCAAAATATGCCAACAGTTTCTTAAATAACATAACATGCAATTTACAATAAATTGGCATATCGATGGACCTGTCCAATGACCTCAAACAGAAAGCTTTTCTTGGTTATCAAGCAGTGTAATTTTGCAAAATTCATTGCTGGTAACATGTAACAAACAAGATATGTACACATGTGACACAGCAAAATATCACAAAACTCATTGAATAAGCAATATTTCATGATGACACGTAATCTGTGGTAAATTCATCAAAATCAGTCCAGAAATGTTTGATGAGTTGGTTGAAAAGGAAGCCACACTTTTCTTGGACCAAGCAGAAAATACTCAAACCCCAATAATTTGAGGAAATTTGGATGAAGATAAACATTCTGTGAAAAATTCATCAAAAGCCTTCAAGAGGTATAGAAGCTATATTCACAACAGTCAGATGTTTTGAAAGAAGTATTGACAGGCAATATAGTTTTCTTTGAAACAGTTCAGGCAACTACTTTGGGGATTTTTTTTTTTTAGTTTACTCTAAAGGAGGCAACTATCTTTTATGTAACAGATAAAACAATAGTCAGTAATCAATTATTCCCCTTGCATCACTCTGTGATTTCTACCTAAAATAAGGCTTATCCTCCAAAGCAATATTATCTAACCTATCAAAATTCTTCAAGAAATCTGATAAAAGGACACCAAAAGATCACTCATATGAAATTTTATTGAAATTGATACTCCAGTTTCACAAAGAAAATTTTTCCAAGTTTTCAAAAGCCATATATATAAATCAGCCCAGCTAAAAATAATATGATTTTTAATCAATCAATTTTTTTAAATAAATCTGTTAAAGGGTCACCTAGGCATCATTCCTGCAAAATTTGGATGAAATCCATCCACTACTTTTTAAGGAAGATTTTTCAAAGGTTTTACAATGTACCACATATGGAACTTAGCACCATCAATTAAAGCTATGTTTTTAATCTGATAAAAATTCTTCAGAATGAATCTGGTAAAGACTCATCCTAAGATCTTGGGAAAATTTGGTGTAAACCAATTAACTTTTTTCTGCTAAGATTTTTAAAATTTTACTGTTATACATCACATTTGAACAAGAGCTGTCAAAAATGGATGATACACCCCTAATATAGCCCTGTCACAAAAAGTATAAAATTAATGTGGAACAAGATGTGTTTGTGAAACACCATGCCCCCGAAACAGGAATTCTTAAGAAACAGGTAAAGGGTTAAAATTTTGACCTTGACCTTGATGAAATGACCTTCCCCAGTTGCGCCTTGTTGATACCTATCTACATACCAAATATTAGCATTGTAACTTATTTAGGGTTGAAGTTATAGGGAAATGCTTAGTTGGCAGGGTAAGTTTTCCAGACAGACAGACAGACGGACAGACAGACAGACAGACAGACGGACACCGTAAAACAATATTCCCCCGATCTTATCGATGCGGGGGCATAAAAAGGTTTGGATAGGCAGACACACAAAGCGGCAGCTATATGCTCAAACTTCTCCAGACATGCTTGACCTTGAACTGTGACCTTGACACTATCTGAAAATTTGTTTTAAATCGGACATCTACTCATGATAGAGAACAATTGTGCAAAGTTATTTTTAAATATATCCATAATTGAAGGAGCTATGCTTTTGGCATCCTTAATTTTAATGTTTGACCTTGAACTGTGACCTTGACATAGGAGCTATCTGAAATTTGTTTCAAATGGTACAACTACTCATGATAGAGAACAATTGTGCCAAGTTGTATTAAAATCCATCCATAATTGAAGGAGCTTAGTGCTCTGGAAAAGCTCAATTTTAATGTTTGACCTTGAACTGTGACCTTGACCTTAGAACTTGTAATAATCGGAAAAAATACTTTGCCACAATATCATATGGATTCACACATAAAGTTTGATCCAATTTGGCCCAATTTTGTGGAGAGGCAGATTGATGGAATGACAAAAGGATGGATGGACAGATGGACAGACAAAGTGGCAGCTATATGCCCTCCCTTTGGACAGCATAAAAAATAGTACCACCAATAAAAGCCATGCTTTTTATCCAATTAAAGTTTTTTGAAGGAATTAGATAAAGGGGCATCCAAGGATTTACTTGAAATCCATCAGTTGGTTTTCTCTATACACCATATATTGAAATTTTCAATGTCCATAAAAGCCTTTTTTTATCTGATTGAAGAATCTGATAAAGCATCACACAAGGATCATTCCTGTGAAATTAGGTTAAAATCTGTGCAGTTCTTTCAGTGGAATTTTTATAAAGTAAAGTCTTACAGACAGAGACTTTCAGGTTTTAATCATTTTAGCTATTGTGAAAGACGACCACCTAAAAAACATTTCTGCCAAATTGGTTGAAATTGGTCCATTAGTTTGGGAGGAGATGTCATTCAAAAATCTACCTATAGGCCCCATCCTGCTGGAGCTAAACCCTTGGAAATTAAAGGGTAATGATTTAAGCAATTTTTAAAGAGGTCAATGTACTGTTGATTTGTGCACAATACCAAGGCTCTAAGCCTTAAAGATGATTTTCAAATTTCACTTCTGTTGCAATGGCAACCAGAGTTTTCAGGATATTTAAATTTTATTACCTATTTTTATACAGGGTCACATAAGGAACATCTCTGCCAAATTTGGTTCAAATTGGCCATGTGGTTTGGGAGGAGATGTTGTTAACCCTTTCCTGGTTAATCCCAGGATTTTACGTCCCTGGGTTTTTATACTTGAGAAAATATTGTGGGAAAAGAAGAAATGGCTTGTACCAAGCAATTTCTTCTTTTCCCACAATATTTTCTACCCTGTAGGTTGGTTACTTTTCAAATTGCACTCACTTTTAATTGTCGTCTGCGAATTCTTTGAATTCGGACAAGTCTAAATTTTGAAAAAACAGGAAAGGGTTAAAGAAATTGTTAACAGACAACATTTGACAGAAGAGGGATGGACGACAGACAAAAGATGATCACAATAGCTCAATTGAGCACTTTGTGCTCAGGTGAGCTTACAAAAGTACCATATTGATCCTATACTAGTCACCTGACAATGCTTTTGCTTTTTGATATATATAAAATATCAAGGCTCTAGGCCTTACGATTTGGGAGAAGAAGATTTTTAAGAATTTCTTCTTTATTCCTATTTAAAACCAAGTTCATACAAGTTAGACCTAATTCCAGAGTAGAAAATGTCTTTGAGTCATTTTGGAAAAGGGGTAATAGGCTATAATATAAACCAAAAACTTTGTTAACCTAAGATTGCACAACATAGAGCTTATAAACTTTCAGAACAGGGTAATATTTCAAGATTTTGGTAGAATGTCATTAGGTTTTTATATATTCCAAAGCCCTAGGCCTTACCAGGTTTTGGAGAGAAAGATTTTTAAGGATTTCCCTCTTTTCTCCTTTGTTCATCGCTCCATAGGCCTGAACTTTATGATTAACCATTTCAAAATTTGATCCTCCATTTTCATGTTCATCAGAAAAAACTTAGAAAAATATAATGGGAAAAAAAACTTAAAACAAATAATTTGTTCTTTTTCCACATTGTCTCCTACCCTAAAATAGAAAGATTCTATCAATTTCCCAAACTTATCCCATTCCCACACAATGACGCTTTTAGACGCCCCTCAAGAAAAACAATTGGGAAAACATTATGTAAAATGAAGAAATTGCTTGTAACAATACAAGCAATTTCTTCATACTCGCTGTGTGGGAATGCATTAAGTTCATCATTTTCAATAGATCAAATTCTTTAAAAAATCTTATTCAAAAAGCATCCAAGATTATAATCCATTCAAAATGCATTTCAATTAATATCTATTTGATGCTTTGATACAAGAAAACCTTCATATATGGAAATAACAAATCCATCCCCCTTCCAAAAAACTATAAAACCATGTTTGTTCATTTTCAAGGAATCTGATAAAGATCACTTCTGTGAAATTTTCGAATTAATCCAGTGTGGAGTTTCAAAGATTGTTAGGAATAACTGACCATAAATTTTTCAAAATAATGTTTAGAATCAACTTCTAACTTCCTGTCTAAGCTAAGTGTGTGTGTGTGTGGGTCTTCTTGTGAAATGTTTAAGATTTCAAATATATCTTCTTAATAAACCGTTTGTTACAATGAGGTTGTTTTGTGCTAATTCATGGAAAAGGTATCTAAATATTTTAGGATTCTAGGCCCTATTTTGCAATGACAAAGCTCTCATATTTACCTGACTTTTACTTGACCCCTGGGTAATGGAATCATTAATTAATTATAACAAAAGCTCTATTTTCTCAGAGTAAATAAATCTAGGTATATTGAAAATTGACAAGTGCAGTAGACTTATTTTTCCATAAACTCTCTCAAAAATATTAAAACAGATTTCTCTGTCAGGCTAATCTTTGAACAGGAGACTTCTTAAACTGATTACCAAATGACAAAATTTTAGACTGATCAAAAATGAAAAATGTTGCAGATGACTGTTACAAGTTTGTACAATATGGAAAAATCTTTGCTTTTAGGGGTATAAAACAATATGAACAAATAGTTTCCTAATATTTTTTTCCAAAGGGGTCATAAAAAAGAGGAATTGAGTGGGAAAGGATTAGAGCTGGGCTCATTTCGACTTGTTAACCCATTCCCACACAACAAAATTTTAGACTGGTCCATATTCAAAGGAGTTGCAGACGATAATTTAGAGTTGATGAAATTTCAGATTTTTTCAACTTTCTTGGTAGAAAACATTGTGTAAAATGAAGAAATTGCTTGTTACAATGTTTTCTCAATTGCTTTTCTTATAGGGGCGTCCAAAAGCGTCACTGTGTGGGAATGGTTTACCTAGGGTTTTCATTGAAATTCGGTAGTAAAGGACTCCATGACAATGAAATATATGGACCAAAATAGTTTTTGAAGGGGTCAAAACAACAAAAAGACAAAATAGTGTGTAAAGATTTAAAAGTTTGACCCATTCCCATGCATTCTGACTTTTTCCCATTTACTGTTGTTAGAAATGCATGAGTTGTCCATATTCAAGGGAGTAGCAGACAACATTTTATAGTAAATACAACAGACCTTTTCACGGTCTCACAGCGCATGCGTCAAATCGAATCTCGTTAAAGGCGATATTTACCCGAGACTTTGTCACGTGTTCGATTGCGGGGAGTCGATAATTTATCACTATATAATCCTATATAAATTGTCTATTTTGAACGAGCAAGAATAAAGGTTAAAAATCAAAATTTTGGTGCAAAAAGGGTTTCAATATGTGGGCAGATATATGCAGACAAGTTGTAGAGAGTAATATTGATGATATTATCGTGTATTAGTAACAAAATTAAGTTTAAAACGACCTGGTGTCTAGGCCATATGAAACTTTACGTACCTCGAGTTTTGCGAAAATTACCCTTTCATACAATAATATCTCCCACGAAATAAGATATTTTGGACATATCTTTAACTCCCCCCCCCCCCCTCACACACATACAAGGAAGGAAAAGTAAATAGTTATAGTTTGACACTCGACGCAAACACTGAATGATTACGTTGATGAAAGGAAAATCCCGCCTTGCAGTATACGGACAAGTGTCAAACATCTTGACAGATATAATATTGACTAAAATAACATTCCAATATTAATCCATTCCCAATGATTGAATTTTTTGACTGGTCCAAAAGAAGCTGCAGACGACATTTTAGAGCAAATGGAATTTAATTGTTTATTTATTTTCTTTTTTTCCTTATGGGACAGGAAAAATATTGTGGTTACCGAAGAAATTACTTTATCCAAGCAATTTCTTCATTTTCCACAATGTTTTCAAATGCTTCTTCTCAAATTGACATTCGCAGCGTTCTAGTAATAGAAGTGTTGGAGGAAAGGATTAAATATTCTTTGATTTATATAATCTGCTTTTCGTCTAGATATGCCATATACTGATTAAAAAGTGTATATGGAAATTCAAAATTGAGAGCACTATATATTAACGAAAAAAGGATTGTTACAGAAATCATAATAGTATGATGATGATGTTAATAGTGCGAAGAAAAAAATGAAAAATAGAAATAATCAATTGTAATGATTATAATGGAGTGCTGTACGGTAAACAGTCTTGATGTAAAGGGTTCCCTTTGGTATATCACATGTCCATATGGTGTTAATTGTAGACGGCAACATGTCACCAAGCATCCAATAAACAACACCGCACACTCTTTATGTATATTAGTAAAATTTAGGAATTGGTGAAACAAATTTGTCTTTTTATGTTTCAACCGATATGCCGCCAAGTACTGGGCCTTGATCGAAGAATCAAAGAATCCGACCAGACGTCGTTTTCAATCGGCACGGGAATATTATTGCATGGTGTTTATTTATTTATCATTATCATTTCAATCTTTTACCAAAATAAAAATAAATTGAATACGCTTAACAACTTTGAGTGGATATTTTTTGCTGTGGGATATATATTATCCTAAAAAGATTGGTGGAAATGACAATTGTAGCGTGGCAGATTGTAGATCGACAAGGCATAACTCTAATATATCCTTCCATAGAATTCCGAAGAAACCGGAGTCTAGAAGAAATTTATGGATAAAGGCAACTGGAAGAGTCCTCCATGGAAGAAATAAATTTGCACCAACGAATAATTCTTTATTTTGTGAATGGGTAGAGAAGTGTTGATCCAACGTCTGTGGACTTTAAACCGACAATGAATCTTCCGGTGACTTTGCCAGTAACATTGAGGCAAAGGAGAGCTACTGTTTCCAGTATGAAATCGTCCAAATATGACGGAGCAGTAGAAACCCTTGTGAAAGAAAACTGTAGCGTGTGTTACACCAAGAAACGCGTTTTGTTGCCAGAAATTGATCTTATAAATGTGCAGAACGAAGTTCAGATTTCACATGAGCAGTCAGATGAAATGACAGAATGCGAAATGCTGCATTGCCAAATCCCCTGCGAGGTACGATTTCAATTAAAATCTAATGTAAGTTTGGTAGGATATTCCCTGGTATGAAGCAAGGACACGGGAACTGATTAAATACAAGCTGGTATTTTCCACAGTTTTTTCAATGTGACTGAGTCTCTGGACAAATCCCTCTTCAAAGTATTTAAACGCCTTCAACGACTTCAACAAATGATTTGTCCCGCGATTCCACAAAATATTTTTTAAATTTTTATATGTCTAAGGCCGGAACATTTTTCAAACCATTTTCCCATCTATTGGTCGGATTTGTAAACACTGACTTCACAAAAAGAAACTTGTTTTCTGACATTTTAACACTGTTAAAGTTCGGGGTCGTATCGAGCCTTCTTATTTTCTATTGAGTTTTTCAAACCGGAAGTAAAAACTCCCCGCAACGGGAAAAAGTTGTTGTTGTTATTTTTTGAAAGCGTCTAACGGATGTAGACTTTTTAGTCATCTGGCGCTTTGCGTGAAAAGGTCTATTGGACTTTGGACGCCCCCAAGGAAACTATCTTTGGAAAACAATGTGGAAAATGAAGAAATTGCTTGTTACAAGCAATTTCTTCATTTACCACAATGTTTTCTACCCAGAAAGTTGAAAAAATCCAAAATCTCAATAACTATAAATTGTCGTCTGCAACTTCTTTCAATTTGGGCCAGTCTAAAATTTCGCTGTGTGGGAATGGGATAATCAAAATTTTGTGGGGAAAAAAGAACTTGCTTGTTACAGGCAAGTTCTTCCTTTTTTTTTTGCAATATTTTCTCAAGTATGATATCACAGGGAAAATAAACATCAAGGGATTGTAGAGGAAATGGTTAAGACCTTCAAAAACCTATCTTTCCACCACCCCTAAGAAAAGAGTTTGAGAAATAAATGTGAACACTTACAAAAGCAGCAAAATGTCGCGAGATATACATATACCTGTTAGACTACAATTTGTAAAAGGGTTGCCTTTTCTTAATTTAAGTTTCAATACAATAAAGAGCATTAAACCATTATTAGACGACGAAATTTTAGACTGGTCCATTCAAAGAACTTGCAGCTGACAATTTTTGGTTGATGAAATTTAAGGAATCTTTGTCTCATGGGAAGAAAACATTGTAGATAATGACAAAATTGTGCAATTTTTTACATTTTCAAAAGCGTTTATTTTTAGGGGCGACAAAAAGCGTTATTATGTAGGAATGGATTAAACTTTTTTCCTTTGGGAGCATAAAAAGCATAACTGTATGGGAATGGGATGACAGACTACTTTATTTAAATCTTTACTATTTTACAAATATTAAGACCTGACCAAATTCAAACGTTTTGCAGATGACACCATAAAAATGATCTTTCAGTAGGTTAGAAAATACTGTGGAGAAAGAAGAAATTGCTTGTCACTAGCAATTTCTTCTTTCTGCACAATTTTTTCTCAGGTATAAAAACACAGTGACGTAAAAACGAGGGGTTAAACAGGAGAGGGATAATGTGTCACTTTCTCACAACATGGAATTTGTGACTCTTATAAAAGGTTAACAATTATTCTGTTGAAAAAGTCAGCCAAGTAAATTTCTTATCTTGAGTTTTTAAAGATAGCATAATGTACAAGTACAAGATGATTAAAGTTTCTAGTTTGAAATTACCCATTACCAGCCTGCCTGGCTGGTCAAATTCAAATACATGTATTCAATAATTGCACCAACAACATGTAAAATAGACCAATTCCTTACTTTCAGAGAGAATGCGGATTGATTGATTGGTTGGTTGATCGACTGATTGATTGGCTGATTGATTGATTTAGTTTTACCCCATTTTGAAATTCTCTATTGCATTATGGAAAAGTTCCGCTATTCAAGTGCTTACTGGTTACATAATAGGCTTCTGTTCTGAATGCCCTGCCTTAGTATATACCCATGTGACCAGTGGAACAGCAACCCTTGACTTCTCTTAACCCATTCCCACTCAGTGACGCCTTTAGACGCCCCAAAGGAAAAAAGCTTTGGAAAACATCGTGAAAAATGAAGAAATTGCTTGTTACAAGCAATTTCTTCATTTTTCAGCATGTTTTCTCCTCAGAAAGTTGAAAAAATCCAGAATTTCACAAACTTTCAATTGTCATCTGCAACTTCTTTCAATTTGGGCTAGTCTAAAATGTTGCCATCTGGTAATGGGTTAAATTTCAAATCTCCTACCTGAATCAATGAGCCACAAGACCTAAGAAATGCTTGTGAAGACTATTTGGTACATTCCTTTTATCCAATTGAAGGATCAAGGCTGTCAATCAAAGAATCAATCGACCAATTAAATCATTCCCACACAAGAGAATTCTAGACTGGTCTAAATTGAAGGAAGTTGCAGATGACAATTTTAAGTTTATGAGATTGTAGATTTTTTCAACTTTCTGGTTAGAAAATGTTGTGAAAAATGAAGAAATTGCTTGATAAAAGCAATTTCTTCATTTTACACAATGTTTTCCTAATTTTATTAAGGGGCGTCCAAAAGCATCATTGTGTGGGAATGGGTTAAATCATTCATGTAGATCGAAAGTGAACTTTGAACCCCTACATAGGCCAATATTTAAGTAAAGCAATTTAGTTGGATGGGCCATTCAACATGTAGTTTAGGTCGCAAACCATCTATTTTCTTAAAAATAATGCTGTTTAACCCATTCCAACATAGTGACGCTTATTGATGCTCCTCAAGAAAAACAATTGGGGAAAATATTGTGGAAAATGAAGAAATTGCTTGTGACAAGCAAATTTCTTCATTTTACACAATGTTTTCTACCCAGAAAGTTGAAAAAATCTAAAATGTCATCAACATGCCGTCTGCAACTCCTTTAAATTTTGACAGGTTTAAAATTTGATGTTTGGTAATTGGTTAATAACTAAGTTGTTAGGGCCAGCAATCGATGAATTCTACACCATTGAAAGGTTGTCTATGGTTGAGATATAGAGCATCAGCATCCCCAGTACTGGTGAAATCGTCAGGAAGCAGAATTTAGAGGGATTAAAGAGGGGTGTGGAATTCCCAAGCCCAACAAATTTGATGTTTGGTAATGGGTTAATAACTAAGTTGTTAGGGCCAGCAATCGATGAATTCTACACCATTGAAAGGTTGTCTATGGTTGAGATATAGAGCATCAGCATCCCCAGTACTGGTGAAATCGTCAGGAAGCAGAATTTAGAGGGATTAAAGAGGGGTGTGGAATTCCCAAGCCCAACTTGTCGAACATCATCTTTCTACTTGTGGACAAATACACTTTTCAAGGCCGCTTACCCACAGACAAGTAAAAACCAGGGTAAATATTAGAAAGGTATAAAAAAAGATCTTAACCCATTCCCACACAATGACGCTTTTGGACTCCCCACAAAGAAACAATTGGGAAAACATTGTGCAAAAAGAAGAAATTGCTTGTGACAAGTGCTTTCTTCATTTTACACAATGTTTTCTACCGTAAAAGTTGGAAAAATCTAAAGTCTAAAATTAATGTCGTCCACTACTCCTATGAATTTTGACCAGACTAAAACTTTGCTGTCTGGTAACCTATTACCACACAAGAAAACTTAAGACTGGTCCAAATTGAAAGAAGATGCAGACAACAATTCTTAGTTGATGGATTTTTTATCTTTTAAGGGTTCAAATTTCAAATTCTTTATCTTTTCAGGTAGAAAAAATTGTGGAAAACAATGAAATTGCTTGTTACAAGCAGTTTCTTCATTCTACACAATGTTTTTATGATTGTTTTTCTTTAGGGACTTCGAAAACTGTAACTTTGTGAGAATTGGTTGAAGATATTTCATTAATTTATCAATTTTATATTCCAAAATTAGAATTTTGAAGGTCAGAAAATATTTTCATTAATGAATATTAATCTAAGTTGGAAAAACCTCTATCCCAATTGTCGTAAAATTAATAGGCTTAAACAAAACCATAAGCCAAAGAACATAAACTGGTTCAAATTCAAAGAATTTGCAGACAACAATTTCAGGGTTGTTAATTTTGAAAGTCTTTTGTCCTTCTCTGTAGAAATCATTGTTGGAAGTGAAGAAACTGCTAATTACAAGAAATTCCTCCACTTCTAATTTTTTTCTAGAGTTATCTTTCATTGAAGTGACGTAGAAAGCAGGATCGTATAGAAATTGGTTAAACCATTGTGTCTTGCGTAGTCCAATCAGGGTCAAGACAATTAATACATTGCCTAAATAGTCCACCATTTCATGTATGATTACAGCAGTCACATTTTTTCAAACTCCTTAATTATACTAAACCCATTACCATACAATCCCAATTTAAACATTGAATAATAATAACAAAGTAAAACATTGTGGAAAAAAAAGAAAATGCTGATGTCCAGAATTTTCTTCTATTCTCTCAATATTTTCTTTTCTTTCCTTTGATGGGTATCTATGACAGTGAAAAAATTCAAAGGTTTGGTTACAATGAAAATGTCGTCTTACCACATTTTGAATGTAGTCTACAACCCCTGACAATTCCGACCTGATTAAAAATTGTCGTTTGGGAAAAGGTTAAATAGATTGATAATCGGTCAATTTAAAATCAAATATATGATTAACATACCTTCGGAAGTGCTAAACACCTGGATGCATCCTACACATTTGTTCCCTTGAAATTCAATTTTCCGCCAAATTCGTTATCAGTAACACATGACATCTAAACATCCGAATACGGGTCGAGTTCACACAATCTATCTTATGTTTTAAAAATTTCCCTTTCCTTTCTATCTGTGGAGTTATAAAAGGGTACGAAGCGGTGTTATGCCAAGAACAGGACTTTGTGTTTTAAAGTTCATTTATTCATTATAATTTAGTCTGGTCGCCCTTGTGATTGTATGGTCATTATCTTGAAATAAACCGCTGTAAAAATAACAAAACTTCTCGGTAAGGTGGTCAATTAAGAGAAAAGTAGGTCGACCGAGACCTAAATTACCTGATAAAAGGGGAGTAACTCTTACATGTATTGAAAACTATATTTCCTGAGTTTGCTGTCTGCTCGTTTTAAATAGGCACAACGTATATGTTATAAGTCGCCTTTTTGGAGACAAGCGAGGATTTTTTTCTTCTTTTTTGAGGAACATTGCCGAAAAAAAAAAAGTTCCTTTTAGATCACCATTTATTTGTTTTAGCTCACCTTAGCACAACGTGCTCAGAATGTTTGTATTGATAAAATCTTGGACAAGTTCTTGGGGGGTCAAAAACCACATAGCTGCTAAAAACCACCATGAGACCAATTCTTGGAAAACAATGTAGACACAGCTTTTGCTCAATCAACTTTAAAATTGATGAAATCTTGTGCAACTTTGAAATTGGGTCAAAAATGATAAAAAAAAGGTCACAACTGCAATTTCTCGAAAAATATTTTAGACACTCTAGGCGACACAGTTTTTGCACAATCAACTGAAAAATTGTGAGAAAGTTTGTCTTGATGAAATCTTGGACACGGTTGAAATTGGAGAAAAGCTAGTTCACGAGGTAAAATTCTTATCAAGACCTTGTACACACTCTTTAACCCAAAGATTTTGCTCAACCAACCTGAACACAGGTCAGATTGTTTGTCTCGTTAAAATCTTGAACAAGTTTGAAATTGTGTCACTCAGGGTCAAAAAGTAGATCACGAGGTGAGTTCTTAGAAAAACCTTGTAGACATCCTACAGGCTATAATTATTGTTTGGTCAACTTAACTAGTCAGAATGTTTGTCTTGGTGAAATCTTGGACAAAATTAAAAATGGGTCACTTAGTGATCGAAAATTTGGCTATGAGTTCAGACTTTAGAAGAAAAAAAAGCGTGTAGAGACACTAGAGGTCACTTTTCTCTCAATTTGAATCTGTCTTGTTTAAATAGTGGACACGATCAGAACTGGGGTCAAATACTAGGTCACAAGGCAAATTCTTATGGGGGAAAAACTTGTAACGTTTAGACACCACAAAGTCTGCAGCTTTTGCTAGATCCGCAACCCGAAAATTATGTTAAAATACACAGTTAAAAAAGAAGGTCATTGTGTGAAATATAGGAAAGCACCTTGGAGTCAAAACTAGGTCATAATGTCAATCATTAGAATAACTCTGGAAACTATAGCAGCATCACTTTCTACCGATTAGACATAAAAGTAGATCAGAATGTTTTTCTTGGCAATTAACTCAGGTCAGCGAATAGGGCCATTATGGCCCTCTTGTGTTTTTTGCTTTTGGTTTATTGTTTTTATTGGTGGTGATGTTTTTTTGATAATCAATCTAAGAAAAAAACATTTCTCCTAAATTCTGACTTTATTTACATGTAAAAAAGTATCACCGATGTAAAATATAAATTAGGCAAGCCTTGTAGACGAAAAAGTGTCTTTTAACCCATTCCAACTCAAGCCCTCCTTTTTACGCCCCACAAGAAAAAAGCTTTGGAAAACATTGTGGACAATGAAGAAATTGCTTGTTACAAGCAATTTCTTGATTATCCACAATGTTTTTTGTCCCAAAAGATGAAAAAAAAAAATAAAATTCCACCAACTTCAAATTGTCGTCTGCAGCTTCTTTCAATTTGGACCAGTCTAAAATTTTGTCATGTGGGAATGGGTTAAAGATTTTCAACCACCAAACAGTAATACTCGATAAGATCGTCGAACTGTTGTCATGCCACGGTGTAACAGCGGAGAAATTGTTTCTCTCAAAAGAGGACGCGAAGAAGAAAGCTTAAATTTGATTTCAAAAGGTACACACAAAAGAACAATACACTAGGTATTTTCAAATAAAAGAAAGGATCTTCCAAACGGAAATTTCATTTTGATCTCTTGGCCTATTTTGAAGTTCATTTCTATGTTAGGGTTAATTCAAAGAAAAAAGTCCTGTTTGGCTTTTCACAACTGAATGCTGATATCTACTGAATGACCACCCACGCGTTACTACCAAAATTATTCCTACATAGTTTTCTTAACAATTCATTTTCAATGCATTTATCATATTGATGACAAAAACGAAACATATTTTGGTGCGATAAAATGAGAGTACGATGGTGATAACACGACTGAATGAAATTAGCCCTTCTTTTGCTGAACCTGGAATATTCCTATCATTTAAGCAAAAGGTATGGACAAAGATCAGCCTTCACGTATATGCAGTCTGATCTTAGTCTACATCACCTGTCAGTACCTTTTAATCACAGACCTGTTTATAAGTCATTTTCCAAAATAAATTTTAACCCAAAATTGGTGCTTCCAATGCTTCAATTCCTTTGATTTTGATGCACTTTTGTACCATACTTAATTTAGCATGACAAGGATTAAGATCACGATACTACCAGCTTTCTTGTATTCGTGCTCTTGTACTTTTGTGTTATCGTGATCGCACTCTCAATATCACCATCGTACTCTCGCGTTATCAACATCGTACCATCGACATTCGCGTTAAGATTCAACAAACCATGTTGCAATTCCATTAACAGTATTTCGTGGAACAATGTTCGATGGGGCTCTCAAACTTAAACCTATTCATGCTGAATAATTTGTTTGAATGGGGTTTTACGCCGCTTTCAACAATCTTTCAGTTATATCGCGGCGGCTGGAGCACCTAACAATGGAATCCTGGTATTTCTCACACCAGTACCACCATCTCATCCTTTCCTAGCCTCCAGCTGCTATCCCACATAGGTCTACGATTATCAACCCATTGGTGGGAGACAAATAGTCGGAAAGGATGAGTGCCGCCGTCGGGGATCGAACAAATCCTCTACAGAATACATTACAATCAAAGGACTGACAGAACTATGAATACTATTTTTGGGTTCATTTTTATTTTGGAATTTTACAAACAACATTGGTTGTAAAAGGGACAAGCAGGTGGTATAGACAAAAATCCGACTGCACATGTGTGAAGGCTGATCTTTGTCTATACCTCCTGCAAAACAGGAATATTCCGGGTTCAGGATGACAAGGGTTAAGCTTTCTCCGGTAACATACTGCACTGGGTTATTTGATCATGTCCGTATTGCGTCCATCGAAGGGTCCATCGTGTGCTTTCCATCCTTACCCGCACCCGTAAACTTTTTATTTTGAATTAAGCACACCTAACATCTAACGAATGAGTTTAACCCTTTCTTGTATAATCCCTTGTTTTCACGTCCCTGTGAATTTATACGTGAGAAAACATTGTGGGAAAAGAAGAAATTGCTTGTGACAAGCAATTTCTTCTTTTCCCACAATATTTTCTAACCTGTTGGATAAATACCTTTCAAATTGCACCTACTTTTGATTGTCGTCTGCAACTTCTTTCAAATTGGACTGGTCTAAAATATTGAAAAATGGGAAAGGGTTAAACCAAAAATGATCCTTGGATGACCCTAATTAGAATCTGTCAAGAAGTTATGACTCACCGATGGAAGACATGAGTTATATGTGCGTGACTAATTTCCGTTAAATGGAATCTTTAAGGATCTCCTTCTCAGGAACTGCTGTTTAATGCATTACCACAGTGCAAGTTTTAGACTGGCCCTAATTGAAAGGAGTTGCAGACGACAACTGAAAGGTTATGAAATTTTACATTTTAAACATTCTGGGTAGAAACATTACGTAAAAAGACGAAATTGCTAACAAGCAATTTCTTCATTTTAAACAATGTTTTCTCAATTGATTTGTGTAGGAATGGGTTAAACGTTAACAAAGTTTCACATTTGAAGACTCTTTATCGGATTCTAACGATGAATTCAATACGACGAAAAAAAAACGTTAATGTACCTTTTTGAACAGGAAATATTGTATACTAGTATTCTATTCTCAAACTGTTTCATGAACTTCAACCAAATTTCACAGGAACGATGCTAAGTAAACCCTTTATCAGATTAGTTTAAGAAAATTGACCCAACAAAAATGGTTTTAACAGACGGGGCTTATTTCCACACAATGTTATTTTCTGGAAACCCTGAAAAAAAATCGCTGAGAAATTATCACCATAATTTACAGGGATGATCTTCCGGAGACCCTGTACCTGGTTCCGAAGATGGTTAAAATCTTTGACTGAAATAAAAGGGAATACATGTATAATTAAACATTTGATAAGTTCTTCGGTGAATTTATCTGGAGGAACTAAATGAGTAGGATTTATTAGTCCTATATGGCCTGGAATACGAAATCTATAAAAACACATTCTTCGTAAATAAGTAACTGACGGATCACGGCTGTCAAAAAATCGTAAAACCATTTAAAATCATATATCGACCGAAAGTGAACCTTGTACTCTGACACTGGCCGACACTTATTGGAAGCAGTTATGTTGGTTTGGCGACTTAAACGTCTTAACTGCAGCTTATTAAAAGCATACGATGTTAATGTCACCAACCAACCATTTTAATTTTGTTATATGTTTCTGGCCATATATTTAGCAAGATAACACCCTTAACCCTTTATTGTTTTTCAAACTTTTAGACTGGACCAAATTCAAAGGCTTTGCAGACGAGTAATTTCTTCTTTTCTACAATATTCTCAGAATTATAATATCACAGGGACGTAAAAAAACAGGGATTGAACTTGAACGGCTTAAACATCGAAGCGAAGCTTCCTGTTGGATCTCATCAATTTAAGACCCATGGAGCGATACAGGTTCATGCGCACAGGTACGTCTTGTTGTCGGTGGTGGCTTTTGTCTAGGGAGAATGATCGACTTAAAGAACGTGGCGGGATGAACTAGTACCCTAGGAATTCCCTTCAATGTAATGATAACGAGTGTATACAGGTAACACTGCCATTTTCATGGTGTCTGTTCTGTCAAACCTTGCTGCTGAGCGCCGTACCGAACCAGACTGCGATATTCCGTTATGGACCTTGTCGGTGGTTTATACGCCTCTGTTATGGCAGATTCGCTACTCATTTCCGGGTTTCTTCGTTGGAACCTGGTAATCTGGTCCATTTGTCTGTTAAACGTCAACATAAAAAGTTTTTAAATTCCTTAACATGGCCAGCTTAAATGTATTACACTTTGTCAAGAGTATTTCTCATCTCAGACAGCTACCTGGTTCAGGTCATATTATAAATTATCACATTCGTTTGTGTTTGGGAGTCGGAATACAATCAGTTTAAACAGCGATTTCGTTAAGAAAATCAAAACGAAGTTTCAGCAGAAAAATCACTATTAAATGTATGCGTATATCTGGCCGAAGCGACGTGATTAAAATCAGAGCTATACTTTCAGTGGAAATAGGTGCACAATACCTAGTTGTAAGTTTCTGTAACTATAAGTTGCCAAGACAAATAAACAAAAATGCACCAATAAACACACGACAATAAACACGTTGTAATTGGCACATAGAACTTTTGTTGGTGCATCATACAGGCTCTGTGGTTATTTTATTTATTTATTTATTTCTTATTAAGGCAAATAAGCGACAGAAAATATGAATTATAAGTAGATATCGTACAGTCTTGAATTCGGTAAATAGTGCGATTGATCCTGGCTAATGAACAATACCAAGTTTTTTTTAAAAAGGTAAAACTGGTTTATAGTTGCTGAGAGAATTCGCAGTTTGCCCTGTTATTTAATAACGCAAATCGTCAAACAAGAAGTAGATATTTAAAGTACTTTTATGTTGTAATATTTATTACAGCGATAAGATCATCTAATCAAAGTTTGGTCGCTTGATTAAATTGATTAAAACCTCAGTAACCGTAGCGTTGCCGTCATAAATCGTCATAGACGTAATAGAGGTTTAAAAAAGATTTTCTGATAGATGTGAATCACGTTCAACCTGCTACAACTGGGTTTCACAGTTTCGTGAAGGCAGAACAAGTATTTGTGACTGGGCGGTCAGCTTAGGTGGTGATCCCAACTATGGTAGCAAATGTTAAAGCTTTTGTCAACAAAAATCGTCGAGTAACTTTGGATGAGGTAGCCAACAAGTTTAGCATCGTTAGGGCATCGGCACACGAGATTTTACACGAACAGCTCGGCATGAGCAAGGTAAGTGCCAGGTGGGTGCCTAGGCAGCCGTCCGCAGATCAAAAGGCAACAAAAGAACCAATGCAAAAGAACACTTTAGTCGTTTAAATCGTGATGGAGATAAGTTTTTGAACCGCATTATCACTGGAGATGAGATGTTGGCTCATTATTCCGATCCTGAGACTAAAGCTCAGTCAAAACAGTGGAAAGGAAAGGAGCTGGTTCCCCACATCCTAAAAAGTCATGCTTGTTGCCATTTGGAATTCACGAGGAATGATACTTACTCATTGCATTGTACTATTCTGAAGTAATTCTGAAAAAAATATAGAAAAGCAAGAAATTTCGTCCCAGGTTAGCACAGAAAAATTCCTTCCTTCTTCGAGATAACGCCCCCCCCATACCGCCGCAGCTACAGTGGAAGTTATCAACTCTTACAAATGGCAATTGTTGTCTCACTCTCTTTATAGCCCAGACCTCGCCCCCTGTGACTTATATTTGTTTCCAGAACTGAAAAAAAGTTGCTTGCTGGAAAGAAATATAAGACCAGGGCGGCTTTGATATCTTCTGTTACACAGTACCTAAAATATAGGTCTACGTCATGGTTAACAGCGGGAATACAAAAGCTCCCACAAAGGTGGCAGTAGGGAAAGAGTAGATTTTTTTTTTTTCTAAAATGTTGAATGGTTTTCCGAGATCGAGTAAAAATTTCGGATATTTTCTAACCGTCCCTCGTATGAGGAAGTTGTTAACACCCGTCAATCTTTATCACTGACATCCTGAACTACGAATATTCCTGTTTTGACAGGCGGTACAGACAAAGATCAGCCTACACATATGTACAGTCTGTTCTTAGGCAACATCTCTTGATCGGCTTTTTTTAGCCTCAGTTGATCATAAAATAGTCATAAAACACATGAAGCCACACTTACGTGTAGTCCATCCAGTGATGTCAGTCCTTTGAATTTAATGCAATTCTTTAGAGGATTGTATTCACCATGACAAGGGTTATCATTCGATCTGGGGCCGCCATCATAGCGCAGTAGTTAGCGCGTCAGACTCATGTCATGGGTTCGATCCTCGGCGGCGGCACATATCCTTTCCGACATTTGTCTCAGACCAATGGGTTGATAATCGTAAACCTAAAGTGGTATAGCAGCCGGAGGTTAGGAAAGGATGTAGTGGTAGTAATTGTGTGAAAAATACCAGGAATCCATTGTTAGGTGCTGCAGCTACTGTTAAAAATGGCGTTAAACCCCTTTCAATCAACCAATCAATCAATAACATTCGATCTGAACCGTATTACAAGAAATCGGGCACACTACTTTTGTATGTTCAATAGTCTTATTTACCAGAAAAATACTGGACAATTGTGCATTCGAAAAAAATAAATAACATCGAACTGTTTTTTTGTTGTTGTTGTTGTTTATTTACATATTAATTAAAAAGTAAGTTTTCCTACCCAGTATAACCACCATATTTAGCTCGGCTGTTTTCGGAGAAAACCCGAGGTATTGCGATAGCCTTCGTGTAGTCGTCGTCGTCGTCGTTGTTGTTGTCGTCGTCGTACGAAAACTTTGACATTTTGTGATATCTCTGGTTCTACTGATGGCATACACTTAAATCTTGGCACACATGTTCACTATCAAAAGAGGAACCTATACTATCAAGGGGGATAACTCTAGATTCATTTTGTGCGAATTATGCCCCTTTTACGACTTAGATTTTTCATCCACTATCCAGCACCCAACAGCCGTGCGTAGGCACCCGTAGGCGGTGCTCTTACTGTACGGTACTGAACGATATGAAGAATAGAAAATTTAGAAAATACCTACCCTATATGACAGAAATATTGTGGAAGAAGAAGAAATTTTCCAACAACGATTTCACAAGTATAATATCACAGGGATGTAAAAATCAGGGAGTGTACGGAAAAACGTATACGGGGATATCTCAATAAAGCCGGAGGCGGCACATATCTTTTAAGACATTTGTCTCTCGCCGATGGGTGGATAATCGTAAACCTAAACAGGATAGCAGCTGGAGGCTAGGAAAGGATATAACTGTAGTAATGGTTTGAGATGTACAATGAATCCATTTTTCTCCAGCCTCCGCGATTTGACTGAAAAATTGTTAAAATCTGCGTTAAACCCCATTCAAACAAACATTACAAACTGTAGTCACAACGTCTGAGTCGCCAATCAACAAGACATGCTTAACATAAATGTCCGGTCTAAATTAATGATCTGATTGGTCAAGTGACTATATGATTTACAGCGGCGATCCGTCACTTCGATAATGGATGCCAGTCATGTGGAAATCGAGGGATCAGTTTGTGAATGTTTGCTGTCCTAATACTTACAGCGCTATCTCCAAATATGTTAATGACCAATTATATAAGATAAGCACTACTGTGAAAAATTTTGCTGTTGACGAACCGCGAGTGTTAATTTAAGAATCGATCGACCAATCATATCATTCGTTTATACCGGAAGTTAACTTTGAACTCTGACAGTGATCAACATTTATGTGAATCGGTTTGGTGACTTAAACGTCGTAACTAAAGCTTATTTAACTAGTAGTTTTGACGTGTAGGTCTCCTTCCAAACCGTTTACCTTTTGTTACTTGTAACTGGCCAAAGGTTAAATCGACCATCCAGTCAATTATTCAGCCCGGAATTCAAGTTTGAACTCCAACAATGGCCGCCATTTGTGTGAAACATTTTTTGTTTGGCGAGCTAAACGTCGTAACTACAGCTTGTTTAATCTGTATTTACGACATTTAGGTCGCCAATCAACAATTCCACTTTCTTGTCACATGCTACTTGCTATGAATTTTGAAAAATAACGTAGTTTAAAATCGAAGCGGAACTTTCTGTTGGAGTCAATGGGCGGGGCAGCGGAGTAAGTGGGTGGGGCCAGCGACTGGTCAATTGGCGTGGCCAGAGATCTGTCAACCTAATGTCTAAGTGTAATGTGCCTTTGGGAATCTGACTACTAACAAATTACTGTTCACTTTCTTAAGAAAACGTGCGTATCGATTATGAATTTTTCGTCGTTTAATTAGCTGCATGGCAAAAGCTTGTTTCCATGACTACTTAAATGACAATAAGAAAAGTTCAAAAGATTTTTTCTGTCTCTGTAGACCTGGAAAATATTAACACAGGTGCTCCAGTATGCCATTAGTTTCAATTAAACAGTGACAAAAATAAAATGGTACTTTTCCTGTGCAGAAAACACCATGAATATCGTTACAACTTAGACCTCGATAATAGTATATCATTATTTCCTACGATACTGAAGATTAACAAAAGACAAATTTACAACATTCAACTAACATTAATAGCTTCGTGAGAGGAAAAAGTGATAAGAAAATAGAAAAAGATGGAGCGATAGAGAGAGAGAGAGGGGGAGAGAAAGAGAGAGACACACACACACAGAGAGAGATACACAAAGAGATAGATAGATAGATATATAGATAGATAGATAGATAGATAGATAGATAGATAGATAGATAGATAGATAGATAGATAGATAGATAGATAGATTGATTGATTGATTGATTGATTGATTGATTGATTGATTGATAAATAGATAGATAGATAGATAGATAGATAGATAGATAGATAGATAGATAGATAGATAGATAGATAGATAGATAGATAGATAGATAGATGGATGGATGGATGGATGGATGGATGGATAGATAGATAGATAGATAGATAGATAGATAGATAGATAGATAGATAGATAGATAGATAGATAGATAGATAGATAGATAGATAGATAGATAGATAGATAGATAGATAGATAGATAGATAGATAGTGAGAGAGAAGAGAAAGGAGGAGGGAGGAAGGGAGGGAGGGAGGAGAGAGAGAGAGGCGGCCTGACATTTGAAGTTCGGAGTAGATAGTCACGAGAAAAAGCAAATGAACGCAAATAAATACAATGTAAATGACGAGTGCGTGATCTTAAGTTATCTTCTTTATCATTTCGACTTTATTTAAATCGTAATTTGCAAACATTTCATTTCAAACAGTTTAATAATAGATTATCTTGGAAAGGTTGATAATAATTCAAATTAGTGATGTTAACCCTTTCCTGTATAAACCTAGTTATTAAAGCCCCTTTGATTTTATTTCAGAAAACTTTGATGGAAAAAAACTCGTTGGTTATAAGCAATAGGGTCAAGCAATTTCTTTATTTTCCACAATGTTTTCTTGACCTAGAAGGTTGAAAAAATATAATATTTCATGAGCTTTAGATTTATGAATTTAAAAACATTGTTGAAAATGAAGAAATTGCTTGTTACAAGCGATTTCTTCGCTTTCCACAATGTTTTCTACCCAGAGACTTTTTTTCAAAATTTCATACGCTTTAAATTGTCGTCTGTAAGTCCTTTCAATTTGGACCAGTTTAAAATTTTGCCATCTGGTAATTGGTTAACAAAAATACACTGCAGCTATATTAATTTGAAGGTGCCAAGGCTATTTCTGATATTTTAGTGTATGGGGTACCCTTTTTGAATACTGTCCTGTTAAGCCTATTTACCTATTTCTGTGTTTTTTTTTCTAAGACTTATTGTAAACATACCAAATTTGTTACAAACACCAATTTAAAAGATTTTGTGTGTATTTTTGATATCTTTTTTAAAGATGATTTAACTTGGTTTAGAATTTAAATTTCATTTTTTTGGTCAATTTTGTACATTTCAAAAGCAATTTTTGACAAAGTCATCTTGTAAAGATGTGAAGAGGATGTCATTCTTTTATAAGGTCACTTTTTATTTGATGAAAATTCATCCGTTATTACAAAAGTTATGGCCATTTCTGTTGACCATGAGAAGAAGACCAAAATTGTCCAATTTTTGGGATAATTTAAGCAAAAGAGGCCTTGTACCAATTCTTCTGTCATTTCACTTCTAAGCCATATATTTAAAAAAAATAGAAATAGGAATTGTTGCAATTGGCATATGCATAGACTAATTGCAGTTTTGTCAAAATCAAAAGAAAAAAATGTCTCATATAGGGTCAACTCCACTCCGGAATTACTTCCGGGTGGTTGTACCCTAAAGTAGTCCATTAAGAAAATTTGATCTCCTCCTTTTGTCATGTTTTAACGTTTAATCAACAGCAAGATGCTTGATGTTAGGTTCTGCAGAGTGAGAGATCACTGCTGCATATCATGCATGTGATTCAAAGCTTTATTCAGGGAACTATTTCCTTGTAGAAACTGACATTTGAAGGTGGTACCCTACAAGACTTTCACTGACGAGCATAAACAATTTCATGGGTTGATGTGCAGAATGAAGATTTGCGAAAAACTTTATCCCTAGTGATACCTTTTTCCTGGCCTGTAATTCAAGATCAAAGACTGCTCTTTAAGACGGACTAAGATTTAAGGCCCAACGAAACTTTTGGGAGGGGCTACAGATTGCGAAAATGGGCCCTTTTTGCTTTTTATTTAATGAGGCAAAAACGGACAGGAGTGTAACCAATAAGGTCTTTTTAATGTAAAATTTTCCCTAAATCCTTTTACCCTTTGCGCTCATTTGTCATCTATAGCGTATATCAATCTAGGTAGGAATAAAAATGTTTATAAAATTTATAAAAAAGAAGGAAAAAAACCCACGTGATAGATGCTCGAAAAGGCCTAAAGGATTTGGGCTGAACACTGTATAAAAAAAAGTTGATAAAACTTAATTAAAAAGTAGCAAATTGAAGACTAAAATTATTTCCTGTGTTACATGTTAATTACCAGGTTTTACTGGATTTTCTGGACTGGTGCAAATTGAAAGACGTTGGAGACAACTATTTAAAGTCAGTGGAATTTTAAAAGTATTTATATTTTGGAGTAGAAAATCTTGTCACAAGCAATTTATTGCGTGGGTATGGGTTAATTCTATTGTATACAATATTGTAAAATTCCATGAGTAATCAAAAAGATGAAAACACGTTTTTGCCATAGAGCGACATTTTCCAGCCAGTTTACATGTGCGTGAAATGCAGACAGCGAGAGCAACCTGGACGGTCAATCTTGACATTTTAACCTTTTACTGTTTTGCTTGTTTGTTTGTTTTCAAATTTAAACCGGCCCAAATTGAAAGCTGTTGCAAACGACAATGAAAAAGGATGCAATTCGAAATTGAATCATCCTATGTGATAGAAAAAATTAAGGAAAAGGAAGAAATTGCTTGTTACAAGCAAACCAAATCACAGCGATGTAAAATCCTTGGATTGTACCGGAAAAGGTTAAGTCTTGAAAGAAAATCTTGGAGTCAGCTTCTATTTGTAGAGTGCAAAGTGATGACCTGGAACAAACTGTACAAATGCGAAGGCTGATCTGAGTCTTTACTTGGTGTACACGCGAGATGATTAGGAAAGTCGCACACAACGCTGTTTACCCAGGTTCTTTTCCTGGGGGACGTTTAAACGAGGACTTGTGTGGGAATGGGTTAATGAATGAAAAGGCCTCCGGCCAATACACATACAAAACATAGTTACAGGGTGAGGGGTACTACTTTCTTGTCTTTTGAACATTTTAATAAAGAACATCTTAGATTATTAAAAAAGTTTGATTATGATATACTTGTTAGGCTATAGAAATATTGACTTTGATTTTACAGGGCTCTCATCCGTTTACGAGTTTTCCATCGCCAAAGAGAATTAAAAGATTTTAGTACTTACTACGCACGAACGTTACTTCGAAATTAATATATTACATTTCCTAACAATACCTTTACACTTTCAGTTTATACTTGTTCTAGAATGGTAAATATTTATCAAGTATTTCATCTCGAAAGCGCAGTCTACATTTTAACATGACCCGTTTCTATTCGAAACATGGAACACATTGGAACGCAGAGTTTCATCACTTATCAGTGTTTGCATATAGTACGTGGCACTGTGTAGTCTGCTTGTATACTGTTTCTTGTTGTTTTTTTTTGTGGGTGATTTTTTTTCTCACAAAGTTGTGTTTTAAATATTGAATTGATGTAAATGCGAGTGAGTAGACAAATTTTTCGATATCTTTAATACATACAGATTTTTGTTAGGAATCGTAGCAACGGTTATCTAGCAATCAAATCATGGACGTGCAATTCCTGTATGGATATACAACTGTTACAATTGATTATTTTGTGGTCTCTGTAACGCAACGAACTCGATATTCATTGTGCTACGCAGTATATTATTTCCGTCTCCACGTGACAGCAACCCGACGGAAATAAAATTTCACGTAGTGTATAGGCGAGAGAGAAATATTTGATAAAGAAATATACGCGGTGAATTGCTTCTTATTGGTCTTAGGAACATTAATCCTCACGTCAGGGCTTTAAAGTTTTAAACTGATGTGTCCACTCTTATGAAGATTACATAATATAGCATTGAAAAAGAAATGAAATCATTAATATGGCACTATCAAAACTTAAAGTACGAAACCAGATGAGTTTGGGGAGCCGATTGTTTTCTCAGGGGGTTGGGGAGTGGAGCCTTTATTTTCTATAAGTTGAGTAGATTTTTTTTTTGTGTCGAGCAAAAAACTACTTGAATTAGAACTGGCTGTATGCAGAAAATGCGTCCTTTACAACACCTTTTCTTATACATGCACAAAACTCGTTTTTATTTAATTTGACGATATTAGATATACTTCGAAATACTTCTGTAATGTAGTTCAGTTTTGTTTCGGCTCTTGTTAGTTGTCGTTTAAGTGACAATGTTGGAAGGCGCCCCTACCCCCATCACACCCACGCCCGCACGCGCGCTAGCGCATACGCACCCTTACATAAACTCACACACTTACTCTTACCCCCGCGAAGCGGATCCATAAGGAAGTCTGATAAGGTTTCTACTTCATAAAGAATAGAGGGATCGTGTCTTTATATAAAAAGTCGATAGACCAATTTATTTTCACATTTAGACTGGAAGTGAACTTTGAACTCCAACATTGGTCGATAATTGAGCATTCTTGTTGGTTTGTGACTTCAACATATTAATTTCAGTTTATTCAAGCTGTAGCTTTGACGTTTAGGTCGCCAACCATTTTGCTTTTTTGAAACGATGTTTTATATATTAGTCTAACCTCCTGTCGGAGTTCAGTGGGCAAAAGATCCGTCAGTCATTCTTTTCATTTCTTGTGATTCAAATTGACCAATCGCTGGCCTCGCCCACTGACTTTTTTGCCGCTCCCATTGACTCTAACACATCTATTTTTAACGACGTTGTTTTACAATATTTATGGCCAGTAGCGTCTTACAAATAAGTAGAATGGTTGGTTAGCGAATTAAACTTGAATAAGCTGTAGTTACGACGTTTAATTCGCCAAACCAACAACAATGATTCACGGAAATGGCGCCCAATGTCGAAGTCTAAATAAATGATTTCATTGATTTTTTGATTGACAGCCGCGATTGGCAAAGTATCAAGACATATTTCACCAAAAAAGATACCAAATAAGCAAAAATAAATAAACTTTATGAAACAGTCTACGTAAGGCTTTCCGTCTAAAAGTTTATCTAAGAATTGTCTACTTAAACTTGCTACATATAAACAATATTTCAAAAAAATAACCCCCGTGTGATCCTATATAAGAAGAAGTTCCGATCGGATGGAAAGCTCGGACTGTAGTGGTTACTGCTTATTTCTAAAAGTGGTACAGGGCGAGAAAAAAAAACGAAAAAAAAAAAAAACAACAAACAAACAAACAAACAAAAAAACATGAATATTTCCTGCTCAGAGAGTGTGAATTTCATTTCAACAAAACTTTACATTAATTTTCATTAATTGGCCATATTATGGACATTATGTGAACCTATTTTGTAAAATTTATGACAGAATTGCAGACTTTTATAGATTTATAGAGGTTTCATGTAACGATTCTAAGTCTGTATTTTTTAAATGTCTTTCAGGGTAGGTAACATTGTGAAAATTGAACCATTTGCTTGTTTAGAGCTATTTCTTCATTTTCTATTTGTCATTTTCTATTTTTTCTTATAGATCATGAAAACCGGCATTGATTTCGAATGGATAATCAATGAATCGATGCAGTCGCTCACAATCCTCTAGTTATTGGACCTATTTTGTGTACAATAATCGTGAAGTTATCAAACATGATTCCAAGAAACCAGAAAATCGATAGAAGAGCGAAACTAATACTAACATGGAAATAATTTGTGGTGATAACAAATGACGTAGCTCTTAATGGAATTGGTTCTGTCCGCCGAGTCGACAGAATAGACAAATAATTGCTTCACTTGTGACGGATTGTAGAGAAAAAAGGGACAAAATGACAACACAGGCAGAAAAATGGAGACAATGGAAGCTGAAAATGAGGGAGACTGGCGGAAGTAAGCATAATAACAACGTGGAAGTTGGGTGTGTAGCGAATAACGTTTGTGACGGACTAACACATTCTGAATCTTTAGGTTCAGATATGTCACATAACGAAAAATTGAATACCGAATTATCTGTTTCGAGGACTACAGATAAGACATGTGATAAGACGTTGAAAATGGTTGAAGATTTCGTAAAACAATGTAAGAAACACAGTAAAGTTAGTAGAACGTCTAGTCAATCGATGGAAGACCAACAACACCATCTGTTTGGTGCAACCAGTAAAACAAACATAACTGGTATTAAGGAAAAGGAAGGGCTATTTAACCATCGACGACGACCAGAAAAGACATATGAAAACAACCAGGGCGCTGAAAGTCTTGAGTCAAAACAAACTCGGAAACGATTGCAGAATGAATCTAACTTCAATCGCAATTCACACGAGAGTTGCGGAGTTCCATCATACAGAATCTCCAGTGAAGAATCTCAACCCACCATAGTGCCCAAACGTCCTGCAAAGAAAGTGTATGATGACAATGATAAAAGATTGTCAGGTCAAAGAAATGAAGAACCTACGAAGAAGAAACGACCAGGCTTTCTAACCAAAACGCCAACAACCACCATAGGAGACAAATGTAGGAGAACTGTACAGATAGCTAATGACAACAGCGACAAAGGTAGTGCGAATTCCAGAGGTCTAGATAAGAGGGGGTAACAACATTCTAAAATCCTTATTTCTCAACGAAAACCTATGTTGTAGGTACTCATTTGAAACGTCTCGTTGAGAAGATTCAAATGAGTAACACAACATAGGGTTTATGACCAGTATTGATCAAATATTTCAATCTAAAATACGAATTACGCCCTCTGTAGCCCTGACATTCTGCAATAAAGGACAATTTAAATTTCTACATAGTCATCATTCCGCTTGAAATAAGAAGCGAGTTTGGACTAAATCTTCAAGAACAAGTAAGAACAATTTATTGGTCTAAATGAGTTGTTTAATTACAACGACATTAAATATAGTATGCATGTAAATATGATCTATCGAGACATCTATCGATTAAAAAATCTTTGTTTAAATGGCAATATCTAATGCTCACTTAATCTTGAATTTCGGTAATTAACTTTTGTAAGAGAGAGAGAGATGGATAGATAGATAGATAGATAGATAATAGATAGATAGATAGATAGATAGATAGGTAGAGAGAGAGAGAGAGAGAGAGAGAGAGAGAGAGAGAGAGAGAGAGAGAGAGAGAGAGAGAGAGAGAGAGAGAGAGAGAGAGAGAGAGAGAGAGAGAGAGAGAGAGAGAGAGAGGTGAGTCGTAGATTTGAAAATAAGATTTGTACCTGCATGTCTTAATATGCTACCTTCTCCAAAAAAGATATTACTATTGTTATTTTCATTATAGATAGTGAAGAACAAAAGACGCCAGGTGATGCCTTAACAAAGAAAGGTCAACGTCTAATGATAAACTACATGGCAGGATATGAAACAAGCAGCGATTCAATGGATGAAGGTAAGATCTTATTTGGAATCAAAGACTTCGGTTCCCCCAGTCTGTAATGCTTTATGCGTTCTATTCTGGAATCATGAGTTTGAACCCCGAATCGGCTATCATTCTTTCCTGTCACATTTTTCAATAAAAGTAACAGCGACACATTATGTTTGTACCTCTTGCAACTTGTCCCGTGCGTCTCATGTGAACTTATCTTGTTGTGCGGATTGAAGGGTGCAATGATCTTGTCTAAGGAGCTCCTGGAAGCCTCGGTTAAGTGCACTACGATATTCCTTAAATACTGTTGAAAGTGATGATAAACTAAACACATTTATTTTAGTGTGGCAGTGTAAATGTCACCTTTTAAGATATTTGAACAAATTACCATATCAATGTTGGATGACCAAACCGTAAAAAATACAGCCTGTTCAAGTTGCAGTTATGACGTTTAGGTCGCTCTCATACGAATTGTCAGATTGTCAGATTGACAATTTTCGTAGTTAATAAGGATATCACTTTTCGTAGTTTATAAGGCCTTAGTACAGTCGTTGCGCGTAGGACTTGTAATCATGGAATCCCTGGTTCGACCCCCGGTCATTGTGAATATCCTTTCTGACATTTGTCTTCCACCTATGGGCGGATATCGTAAACCTAAGTGGGATGAGCTGCTGGATGCTCGGAAGGGATGTTGTAGTACTGGTGTAAGAAATACCAGGATTCCATGGTCAGGTGCTGTAACCGCCGTTATACGACGGAAATACTGTGAACAGTTGCGTTAAAACCCATTCAACCAATCGTATTTTATAAACATAGTCATGTCTAGGAAAATTGACCCTAAAGCGAAAAGGGACCCACAGTGGTTTTCTTACAATAAATATTTGAAAACGACAAACAGCCAAGCAGAGGTTATTAAGAGACACCATTTGTTGTTTGAATTTTTTTAATCTATGATAAGGTAGAATGAACATTCTAGTTTTAGGAAATCTACAAAGATTTAGAATATCGACCCTTGTCAGCAGTCCGTGTGATTTGACCAGAGTAAATACTTTTCGCCCTTTCTGGATATCCCTTTTCCCGTAACATATATGTAAACGACCGATATACAGAAGCGTACTAGATCTAACTCATGATTGCTAAAAACTTCGGCTCCCAAGAAGGTTTGTTTGTTTGTTTGAATGGGGTTTTACGCCGCTTTCAACAATCTTTCAGTTATATCGCGGCGGCTGGAGCACCTAACAATGGAATCCTGGTATTTCTCACACCAGTACTACCATTACACCCTTTCCTAGCCTCCAGCTGCTATCCCGCATAGATCTACGATTATCGACCCATTGGTGAGAGACAAATAGTCGGAAAGGATGAGTGCCGCCGTCGGGGATCGAACCCGGGACCACTAGATTGACAGTCCGACGCCTTACCAACTGCGCTATGACGGCGGCACTCATTCAAGAAGGAATGTGCTCAGATTCCATTCCCATTGTCCCTTCACAATGACGTTTATGACGCCCCTCACGAATTGGGGAAAAATAGTGTGAAATGAAGAAATTGCTTGTTGGAAGCAATTTCTTCATTTTCCACAATGTTTTCTTTCCGGATTTTAAAAATCAATTTCAAACGGTCGTCTTCAACTCCTTTCAATTTGGACCAGTCTAATTTTTTTCTAAACTATTTAAAGGGGTCCTCTATCGATACTGCTATTTTGTAATTGCCGGTTGTGCATAAGAAAATCGATTGACCAATCAAATCATTCATTTTGACCGTGAGTAAATGTCAGCCAACACCTATGTTGGCGGGCCCAGTAATCCATCATTTGACCTATCGCGATCGTCAATCAAGTGACCACTCGACCAATGAAATCAATCATCTAGACTTGATGTTAACTTTGAACTCCAACATCGGCCGTCGTTTATGTGATATATTTTAAATGGTTTGGAGTAATCATCCAACCATTCTACTTTTTTTGTCACGTGCATATTTAAAAAAAAAAATACTCCGTTTAAAGCCGAAGTGGAATTTGCAGACGGAGTCAATTGGCGCGGCCAACAGAGTAAGTAGGCCGGGCCAGAGATTGGTCAATTGCGTCAGTGACTTAAGAAACTTAACCGTCCCTGTTATATTATACTTGAGAAAACATTATGCAAAAAAAAAAAAAAATATTGCCCAAACTTGGAATAATGATTTGAGAAATAATTTTCGATACTACTGGCTTGGTTTACATTTCCAGATGAAGTGTTTATATGCAAGCCGGTTACTCCCGCAGTAACTGACGTCAAATTCATCGCCCATCTCTCCTGCTCGATGAAAAATATAAAACCCTACCGCAGCATCATCTTCGACGTCATAGAAACGAACGCTGGAAAATCCTACAGCCCAACGACGGGTAGGTTCAAGGCGCCGGTTCCCGGAACTTACGTGTTCTTTCTGACTGTTACGTCATCCCCGAGCGAGCAGGTCGACGTTAATATCATGCATAACTTCCACCCGATAGAAGGGACGAAAATTAAAACATCCACTTTGAAGGACGGTGATATGCAAACACGAACGGAAGCCATGATATTGACGTTGGAACGGAAAGACGAGATTTGGGTGCTAAATGTTACTCGTGCACCACAAGCAAAACTGCTAGAAAAGTGTCACTTTTTGACGTTCTCTGGTTCACTTTTCAAAGTCTGAATAATAAGAAACGTGTTCAGTTTAATACAAGTTCGTCGTTGTTATGTGACAAGAATGTCGGTACTGCAGCTTGAATTAAGATGGAGCCACCGCGTTTTGGTCGCCTTTGAACGATTTAATTGACTATAGATTGGTGTATGTATGTAAAGTACATGTCGTTAGCTTAGTGTAAAAACATCATTAATGTGTATACTTTTTTATAGATACTTATGATTATTTTCCACTAAGCCACCGATGTGTAAATAATCACGTAATTTAGAATATCTGGTCGATTTCTTCGAAAACGACAACAACAAAAACAAAAACAAACGGGTTACTACAGCTGGGCCACCCTTGGCCTCTACAGAATTTAGGTGACCCGGCTGTCACTTCCTTCAAACCAATGCCAGACTTGTTTTTCCGGTATCCGTAAATCTCCTTACACTTATGTACATGAACTTTTCTATGTATTTAACGTTATATTGGTGTAATTAAATCACACTAATACTAAAATAAAAAAAAAGACAGGTCGATCCCCTCTCACAATGTTTAATTTGATTATGACATGTACCCAATATTGTACAAAACATATATTGTCGATAATCTAACAAATGTCGTAACGATAACTTGCATAAAGGTTTAGTATGAAATTTTGGTCGCCCAACGACGGAATATGTTCCGGTAATAACAAATCGATCAAATAAGAAAATCGAAGTACTGAAAGTATTGTAAGCTAGCAAAGCATAGTGTTGTCAAGCAATCTTCTTTGCTTAATGTTATCATGATAAATAAACGAGGTTAAAGTAACCCTGGAGTTAACCCATTACAACATGACAAAATCTCAGACTGGTTAAAATTGAAAGAAGTTGCAGACGATAACCATCTTCGACGTCATAGAAACGAACGCTGGAAAACCTACAGCCCAACGACGAGTAGGTTCAAGGCGCCGGTTCCCGGAACTTACGTGTTCTTTCTGACTGTTACGTCATCCCCGAGTGAGCAGGTCGACGTGAAAATCATGCATAACTTCCACCCAATAGAAGGGACGAAAATTAAAACATCCACTTTGAAGGACGGTGATATGCAAACACGAACTGAAGCCATGATGTTGACGTTGGAACGGAAAGACGAGATTTGGGTGCTAAATGTTACTCGTGCACCACAAGCAAAACTGCTAGAAAAGTGTCACTTTTTGACGTACTCTGGTTCACTTTTCAAAGTCTAAATAAAAAGAAACGTGTTCAGTTTTATACAAGTACGTTGTCGTTAGGTGACATGAATGTCGTTACTGCAGCTTGAATTAAGATGGAGCCACAGCGTTTTGGTCGCCATTGAACGATCTATTAAATGACTATAGATAGGTGTATGTATGTAAAGTACATGTCGATAGCTTAGTGTAAAAACATCATGAATGTGTAATTTCTTCATTGTCCACAATTTTTATCCAAAGCTTTTTTGTCTTGAGATGTTTGAAAAGCGAAATTGAATGTGAATTGGTTAAAAGCATGCTTTTGAAAGAGTTTGAATAAAGTTTACATTATTCCTGAAATACACAAGAACTACTTTTTACGGCGTAGGCACTCAATTTATTAAGTGGTTAAGCCCGCAGTGATAGTTTGCGCTCGTTGAACTTTGAGAAGACCTCAGAATTTTGTCTGTTAACTTAAGCTATCAAAGGTGACGCTTTGCTAGCTAAAAACAATAGTGATGATGGTAAAGGAGAAGTGGTGTGATTGTACATTAACCCATAACCAGACGACAAAATTTTAGACTGGTCCAAATTGAAAGAAGCTGCAGATGACAATTTCAAATTGATGGAATTTTAAATTTTATCGTCTCTTTGGGTAGGAAATATTGTGGATAATGAAGAAATTGCTTGATACGAGCAATTTCCTCATTATCAACAATGTTTTCTAAGGAGAGATTCTGTCCGAACGGGTTAAACAAATTGGATCGTGGCGTGGCTGGATAAGATAGCATTACGTCCGACATACCTGCGATCCTGTCAATCTGCTGATCAACTGCCGTATCGTCCTTGTCAATAAAAATCGATTGACAAATCAATTCATTCATTTACACCGGAAGTGAACACTATTTTCAACTTCTATGTTAAGCAATTTAAGCTCCACTGGTCGAAGGACAATTGGGCTAAAGTCATGGCGTTGTGTTTGTCGTGAGTCCGTTCGTAAAATGTTGTGTGTGTGTGTAAAAATTTTCTCCTCAGAAATTATCGATTGGAATTTAGTCATATTTCACAGGAATGATCTTCGATGACCGACCAGATTCGTTCAAGGAATTCGGAGAGATAAAAAACCAGCTTGTATATGTGGGCCAGTTGCCTTATATGCCATGTCATGAAAACTTTGAAAATCTTAATCTCATATACCAGTTGCTTGATTATTAAGAGATTACATGGGAAATTGTCTTATGTGATCAGTTATTAGAAAACATATAAATCCGATTGATAATCATTTTCCATTAATTGATAGATTTCAAGCATAATTCATAGAAATCATTCTCGGTGACCCTTTGTCAGATCCACCGGGAAAAAAAGATCGGACGAATGACATTGCTTTTAAGGGCGAGGCGCAAAAAATCTTACAGGATTATCTCCCTTCATACTTAAATACTGTCAATCATATTCATCTTCAAAATTTTCTCACACAACAAACACACACACGCACACAAGATGGATTAGTTTTTTAGAGCTGTCTTATTTGTTTTAATCCTTTCCCGTTTTTTGAAATTTCAGACTGGTCCGAATTGAAAGAGGTTGTATGCAACAATGAAAATTGGATGCAATTTAACTATCCTATATTGCAGAAAATAATGTGAGAAAAGAATAAATTGATTTTTACGAGCAATTTCTTCTTTTTTCAATAATTAAATCACAGTGACGTTAAGTCCGGGGTTTGTACTTGAAATGGTTAAACACACTTGCATCTGTTAACCCTTTGCTGATTAATCCCTGGTTTTTACATCCCTGCTTTTTATAAGTGAGAAAATATTGTGGAAAAAGAAGAAATTGCTTGTAGTAAGCAATTACTTCTTTTACCACAATACTTTCTATCCTAATGAATGATCATTTTCCATTATTTCAATTTGGACCTGTCTAAAATTTGCAGAACAAGAAAGAGTTAAAGTAAGTTGATTGAACGTGACTTGACACTGTTTTTTCTGGGCTTATATCAAAGAATGCAAATAGATTTGCTCGATATCAGAATATCACAAATTCCTGAAAACATTATTCTCTAAATAATTACAGACAGTCGTGTGTAGCGATACAAGCGCTCGAGCACCTCCCTATTGGTTTGGCGATTTAAGTGTCGTAATAAGAGTTTTATCAAGCTGTAATTACGACGTATACGTAGCAAACCAACAATTTGGCTTTTATTTCTGATCGTTGACCAAGTATTTACAAAAACGTCGTTTATTATCTCAGCCAAACGTATTTTTTGGAGGTCAGTGGGTGAGCTAGCGATCTGCAGGAATCAACGAGACCTATTATCATACCAAGTATCAGCATTATATGATAAAAGTAATGTAAGATGTTCAGCGTGTTAGTTAACCCTTTCCTGATCAATGCCTGGTTTGTACGTCCCTGTGGTTTATAATTGAGAAAACATTGTAGAAAAGAAGAAATTGCGTGTTACAAGCATTTTTTTCTTTTTCTACAATATTTTCTACCCTACAACATGGTTATTTTTCAAATCAAATCTATTTAATATTTTCGTCGCAAAACCTTTAAAAGTGGACAGGTCTAAAACTTTGAAAAAAGGGAAAGGGTTAAGCTTTGCAGACAGACTGACAGACGGATAACAGTAAAACAATATGCCTCTGATCTTTCTATGCGGGGGCATGAAAAGTACTAACCTTTTCCCGAGCAGCCACCGTTTGTTCCCGGTAGAAAGATAGATTGATTGTTTGATTCGGGTTTAACGCCACTTTTAACAGTATTTCAGTCATATCGCGGATAAGATTACAAAAATCAATATTCAAATTGCTCTACGTGTCATACCACATTTTTGGTCAATGTGTCTAAAGTTAAGTGGCCGATCCTAAATAAAATAACGAATAGCGTATTCAATATAAAAAGTTATAAAACGGCCATTCAAAACATTTATATGACCGGAAGTGAACTTTAGACTCAAGCAGAGGCCGACATTTATGTGAAGCATTTTGGTGTGGCGACTTATTCAACCTGTAGTTATCTCGTTTAGGTCGCCAACCATTCATTTCACTTTTTTTACATGCTACTAGTCATACATTTTGTTGTATTAATGTCATTTAATATCTAATTGGAACTTTATCAAGTTGTAGTTAGGAAATTTGCCCACAGAATTGACGAATGTAAGAAAACGAGGATAGATACCCTCATCCCCCCCCCCTTTAGAAATCATGGATCGGACAGCAGGCAATCCATACCAGACACAAGAACAAGACAATATATCCTCACCTTCCTTACTCGCAAGTGGAGCAAATATTGATCTAGTGTGTATATTTCCGTTTATTTATCGTCGCTACCGTAGCACATGCTCATATGAGCTACGCCCCCAGAAGATGGTTAGTTGTTACGGGAGATAGTGCGAGGATACAGGACGAAACTGCTGAGAGCTCCGCCTGGATAGCATCGTCGCAAGGAGCCTCGGTTTAACGTCTCATCCGAAAGAGTTAGTTGATATGGTCAGCCCAGGGATCGAACCCGCGATCTTGAGGTTTGAGGTCAAGTGCTCTACCAACTGAGCTAATCGGGCTGACATTGATCGGGTGATTGGGTGAGAAAGCTTTTGAATGCGTTTCGGGTTTCTTTCAGAAAAACCGTTCATGCTGTGAAACTTGCAGGGGGCAAGACCCGAGAAACAAATTGGGAATATTTTATTACAAGAGTTGTTTCCCTTTGTATGTTTCATGCTATTCGCCTTACCGACGCTACGCCCCTTTGATATAAACGCAAAATTGTTGTGTGCTATTTCGTCCCAAGAACAAATCATTTTACTTTGATATGCTACAAACGAAGATACCGGTGCTTCTTATTACGGTTCATGGTACCATTTTAGCTCCACCTCTAATTGCCGCAGAACTTCCTACTTTTTTCATTATTTCGGAAAAAAAGAACAACAATTCGATTGAAAATTTGTCTTTCGATCTTTAGTAGTATTTTTAAGTTTGGTTAGTACCGATGCATCCTGCTACACGACGACTATGTCAACTTAAGAGGCGTCAGGGGAAAATTTTCTATTAGTACAGAGTTGAACAAGCAAGGCCGGGTAAAACTAGCTGCGACACAGAAGCCCTCTTTCTGATAATCTGCTGGTCATTAAAGGGAAGAATCGACGGGGTAAAAGCTATGCGGGAACATTCTGGAGAAATTTAATTTTGTACGAAGTCGTTTTGGCCTTCAGGTAATATAAATATATTTGTTTAAATTGTCCTTCGTAACTGCTCAAAGAGACTAAGCTAATGTAAAAAAAACAAAAACAAAAACAAAAAACAACAACCAAAAAAAAAAAAAAAAAAACAAATTCGTATTCTTACAGCTAAGGTGAAAACTTACCATTACAAGACTTATGAATGTAATCATCTTGCATCAAACTAAGGAGTTATTTGGTAGTTTTGGAGTTTGGCTGGGAAAAGAAAGGGTACACATTGTTTGATGGAACTAGGCTTTTGTAATTTTCAAATGATTTTGATATTTCCCAACAACATGAGTTAAGGTATATCGATATCATCTTTTTCTCGGCTATCATTAGTAAATATATATTCGATGCCATTGAAAAGACAAGCTGAATATTTCCATCAAAGTGAGAGAATAATTTGAATTCTTCAACTAAATCTTAAACTTCGAAGTCTTACAGAGTGTGAAAATGAAAAAGGATTAACCTTAATGTACTGAGCAATATTTTGCTTCTCCTGATCTTCGGGAGATAATCCACTATATATGGAACGAATTATTTGACATGATGACGATGGTGCAGTACTGAGGCAATACTTTCAGTGTTGATGCACTTAGTTCTTAAAATGCCAGTGGAAGTTTGCACTTCTTGACCTTTGCATTTTTTTCTTTTGAAATACCATGAAAATATATGGTGTATACTGCTTTCATACCTGTGGTGTATCATTTCGGTCATCCTCGACGCTACCTGTTACGGTGCTCTAATTGTGTCAAAAGTCCACTTTAGGTAGTACACGAAAGAATAAATGCCTGCACTCGTAAATAATACAGGTGCACTCATTAAATTTAGGCGTGCTCGCATGATTACTGTACATTCAGGGGTGTAAAATGTACAAGTGCACGCACAATATGATTGATTGATTGAATGGGGTTTAACGCCAAATTTAACAGTATTTGAGTAATATGGCGGCGGCTAGAGCACCTAACAATGGATTCTTGGTATTTCTCACACCACTACTAGCTCATTACATCCTTTCCTAGCCTCCAGTTGCTATCCAACTTAGGTTTACGATTATCTACCCACTGCTGAGAGACAACGCGCAATATGAAGATAATTACATTTTACGCGTGCCCTCTCATATATTTCAAAGTACACTTATTAAATAAGGCCTGCGCTTCAAAATATAAGCGCATACGTTTAAATTAAACGGGTTGATCTGTATTATTTACTCGTGCACGCTTTATTTGTGCTATTTTAAACTGGTCTTATATCCTAGATGTTATAGACGACAATTTTGAATAAGCTGTAGATAAGACGTTTAAGTCGCCATACCAACTAAAAAGGATATCTAATCTGAATGGTCTCAATGAATGATTTCGTTTGTCGACTGATTATTTGATTGACACGTGCCAATTACGTCAACTCGCGACAGTTCTTTTCCCGCGCATGCGCCTTGTTTTTTCGTAAAACGGCGGAAACTGTCGAATCAGGTAAAATGCCAGGATGTAAGCAGCACAAAGTTTTAGTGAGTCATGCGTATGAATCTAAAATCTTAAAGACAAGAAACAATTTGGTAAAAAGATCTAGTATTTACATGACTATCAATTACTTTAGAATTATAAAAAATGTAAGCTCGGTATTTACACGTATACTACAGCATATAAGAGTGGAGGCGGTCTTATACATGTTGACGTCGTACCACAGTCGAATCGTATACTCTTCACCTCAATTATCATGCATGTAAGGAACCCGGGGTTCAGTATCAATCAAAAAATATTTTTCATCAGATGAAATAGTTTTTATATATCTTACAGACATTTGATGTATCTTTCAGTAAATTTTTGTCCAGTTCTATTCTAAACTTTAACATGAAATTTATGTTGAAAGTTGCCTAGTTGACCCTACAGAAATTTTGGGTTGCTTCTGCAGTTATCATGCATCTTACAAAAGACAGTGTCCATGACAACGAAAAAGAAGCAAAATTATTGTTTCAATTTTTGTCATCCATCTTTGCCTTTAAACAATTAAATTCATAGATTTATTTGATATAATATCAAGTTTAGAGTTATGTAAACTCATGCTAAATCTATCCCCTGTCCCCCATTATGTGAAATTTACTATTTTTGGTCCAATTTTGCTTCTTGTTGGGTTTAAGTAAAGTGTGCTATATGGTATGAGCGATTTTCATGGCACTTGGTTATGGGCGCTGAAAACTAGACATCCTGTGATAAAATAAGGTCACCAAAGTTCACTCAGGCTCCTTAGGGGCCATGCATGATAACATAGGTATGCATGATAATTGAGTTTTGACAATACTAAGAACCGTCGCCTGTGCCAATTCGCCAAAGAAATAAGCAAACTGTCCGAAATCTACCATCATTTACTGTTTTATTTTTAATTTACTTGAACCAAATGTTAGAGTGAACGGACGCTGCACTTGGGACAAACAGACCAGGATAGGCATGTTGACCAGGTATCATATAGCACAGTAATCTTTTTGCCGTACTGAGGATAAACACCTTGGAAGCAAATGTCCTGTGATCACCTCAGCGTCAATATCATGTCCCATTTTGTCACAGAAACTTCAAACAAATACGGTACTCAGAATCGGCCTAGGATTATAGACAACAAATACTCTTCACCTTGATTATCATGCATGCAAGACTTTTGACTCTCTCTGTGCTTCTAATATCGAACCTTTTTCAGATTTGGTATAATTATACAATCAAATAATATCTAAGACACTAATTAACAAACTTTGTCCCAGTTTTGGGTTTATTATTTATCAAACAATCTTCCTCAATGACCTGTGGTTGAACTTACGAAAATTTTGGATTACTTCTGCAGTTATCTTGCTTCAGTGTGAGTAGTACACATATGAACAGAACAGACGCAAAATCGATTTGTGTCAATATTAAATGACTTGGGCATCATTAATATATATTTATCACCATCTGCACATGAGTCTAGCTTTGGATTACTTTCAGCCTACAATTGTTCAAACAAAAGTAATCATCAATTCATTTGCCCAAACAAATCTCTCAGATGACTTTTAAATAGCAAGAATTTGAAGAAAAATACTCACCCTGAAGGCTAGTGCCATGCTCCAAAGAAAATTTCATGGGGTATCACTTAAAAAAAAAAAAAACTGTTGGATTAAGATTTGTTAGTAAACACATGGTGTGGGGGGGACACATATAGTTGAATGTTAAACTATCAAATTGTCTAAATTTATAAGACACAAAAATCACTTGATGTTTCTTAAGCTATGTACAAATTACATCAATAGGAAAAAAGTATTGCAAGTTAAATACAGTGGGGGCATAAGAAATCTGCATTTCTTCTCACGCTTGTGATTGGGGAACAAAATTTTAAATGAACCCAGTGTCCACAATTAGTGCAATTTGCCCATTTTACAAAGAATACATACTCCATCATTTTTAGATCATTTGGTTCAAAAAGTCCACAAATACAACATTTATCAGAATCATCTATTTCTTCTAAATCATTATCACTTTCCACACTTTCTCGGCTGTATTTCGATTTTTTCACCTTTAAAACCTTTTCACTGATCCCACTTGTTTATGGCTGAGGGCTACTTGCACTTTTTTTCCTTTTAAAGATGAAGTCTTTTTACTATTACACACCAATTCACCATTCTTTTGATTTTCATACTTGTCTAACTCAACTACAAACTCATTCTCTGTGATTGCTTTACCTCCGGGTGATGGTTTTTTCAGCTTCTGGCTTTCCTTTTTTACATTTCTTTGTTTACAATTTCCACATACATGCACATTCCTTTCTTGCATCTCTTCCACACGTTTCAGTAAAAACTTTTCGACTTCCTCCCTACCTCCTTTAAGTGCATTTACTTTTTCTATGGCTTTTTTGTCTCTAAATGGCTCAGCTGGGTAAGTTTTCTCTTGGGGAATGGCTGTCTTTGAAAGTGGATATATGCCAACTGTCTTGAAAGCTGCAGTGATATTCTTATAAGTCATAGCTTTTGGATAAGCTCTGCAGGCTACCTCACATATTTCATACCTGGTCATTGTTTTTCCCAAATGGCATTTCATCCATGCATCGCATTCATTATGGTAATACTTCTTGAAGGGCCCAAAGCAACCGACATCTAAAGGCTGTGTCAAATGTGAAGTGTGTGGGGGTAGAACGAAGGTGATCAGGGTTTTCGTTTGACCCGAGACCTCGGGTTTTGACGCACAGAAATTCAAAAAAATGCAATTTTGACGCTTGAAAATTTGTCACTGTGCGTCATTTTGACTCTCGAAAATTATCAGCCATGCGTCAAGGGTCATCATAAGTGTGCCAAAATTATTGGAAAATGGTTAATTGATCATAAAAATATACACCCCATCAAGTTTAACACCAAGCTTGATAGGCAATTAGCACTTCCCAGTGATGAACATGCATCGGCGATCGTCATTGACAGGTACTTGACACCTGTGAAATTAATGATGAAACTCATTTTCAGAGTTCAATCCTACTGAAATTTACTTATTTGCTATTTCTTTATTAAAAAGCTCACAGAATATAATCAAGAAGTAAAGTGAAACCAAAGAAAATATTGCCCAAGAAATGTCATTGGTTTTCGTGCATAAAATCGGCACTTCTTTTTATAAGAAATTAAAAAAAATTGATCCTCTTAGTGCTCTTAAGATTTTCTAAAACTGATTCAAACTAATAATATGTATAAATACTAAACTTTCCCTGAAATTTAACTTATATTGAAAGTAGAAAACTGTCAGATTGGAGAAATGTTTCAATCTGAGACATGAGTTTATTCTAAGGCACCATTGCTGAAAAAAAACAACATACAATCACTTTTAAGGCACCATTGCTAACAAGGTTTTAAGGTTTTTTACTAAATTGCTGGGGGGGGGGGGAATATCACATTTTGACTCTTGGGATTTCAATTTTGACTCTTGGAAATTTTGGCCCAAGGGTCAATGACTCTTGACTTTTGGGTACTAATGAAAACCCTGGGTGATTATTTTATTCTTATTTGCCCAATCAACTACTCTCTTTGTGACATGAGATGAATGACCATCATACAACATTGTATAATCACATGCATTAGGTCCTGCTTGTGTATATTTCAGAAAATGTTCCTCTAAAAATTTCATGAATGTATTGCTGTTTCCCCACCCACTTTCAGACATGCAGTATCCACTTCCGGGTAGTGCTCCATTCATCAGATAAGGGTATGCCCTTACACCTTTGAATACAAAATATGGTGGAAGAGATTGGCCGTTTGCACTGACACATCCATATAATGTAACTGTAGAACCTTTTGGAGAGGTTATAGTGTTTGGTTTACTGTGAGTTCCTATGAGGAATGTCTTCTAGGTGGTACTTTTTTATTATTCTTTCTAGTTCATCATAATAATTGTCAATTGTTTCTTGTGTTGAGGATTTGGCTCTGCAGCTCTCAAGACTACTTGGTTTCTTTGAAGATAACCTGTCATCCCATCTTCGTAGAAATCTTGACAGCAGTTTGTCATTTTAGTAGTTTTATCCCTCTTTTCTAATAGTACTGCTAATTCAGATGCTATTATTTTAAGTTGTGTATGTGTTACACCATAACCAACTTGAGCCATAGTCTCAATATGTTCCACCAGTGTTTGCTCTTCATCATGGGTAAATAGTGATTCAGGGCCTGGTCTTCTAGTATCTATATGAATTTTTCCTTTGACTCTATCTCTTAGTGTTTGTACAGGGATGTTGAATTGTTTAGCTGCTCTGTACACCAGACATTTTTGCTCTTTTACCAGTTGAAATGCTCTTCTGATGTTTTCTTTGTCATATAGCCCCCTCTTGATCTTTACTGTCTTCTGAGGATTTTTCTGGAAATATATACAAAAAGTTATAATCTTATTTTTATGAAATAATTTTATGCATAAATGTACATTTTTTTCATTTTTGAATATGCCAAGATCTATGTTTTTATCATCAAAAATCAAGCATTTTTTAATTTTGCACAAGTTTTCAATTTTGCATCTGATTTGGTTTTACGCATAGTTTGAAATATTTACATGACGCCACCTGACTTAGCAGACGCTGGAACCAAACATCCGGTTTCTTAAAATCACTACTTTTCGTGTAATCATGGCAGCGGGTAGCTTTAAAATGAACTTTTAATGATGTAGGTCTGTTGATTTCTTGACTTTCATATGTAGAATAAGTGAAATTTAGTGTTAAATACCTGTTTTGAGCGCATCTCCCTGACCTTGCTTTTCACACACTCTGTAGGATTCCTTTTCGAATGAATTTGCGTGAAATTCAGATGAAGGAAAACGCGTTCATCAAATGATACAGTATTGCGCCAAAGAAGCACGATAATAGAGGTATTAACAATAATTGAGTCTTGTCAATACTGTTAATCAGGTCATAGTTCTGGGGTAGATACAGGATATCTGTCAAAAAGGGTTCAAACATACCAAAGGGGGTGGATTTGTTTCTATTTTTATTAAATTTTACCACACTAATGAAACTAATAAGCTGCAGAGGGTAAGGGATTCATCAATCCCCTAACCCCCTCTAAATCTGCCACTGAGGTCCTATATCTACAGGTGCTTAGACCAAATCAGCATACACACTGGGTTTTCATTTTGGGGGTACATGTACTCCTTAGGTTATGAAATGGGGGTACAAAGAAAAATCTGGGGGTAGAGTGTACCCTTTACTTTCAGAGATAAGAGTACACCATTCGAATCTGAACCCTTTACCAAATGACAATGTTTTTGTTATATGATTTGTTAATAATCAGTAAATAAGTGCCACACGTCATGTGCAAGTGTCAATTAAATTTAGAGCGAAGGATAGCAAACTTTTTTCAAAAGCTAACTTTTGACAATTCGCTTTCTTAACCCTTGTCATGCTGTATAAATTATCTTACTGGATTGCTGTAAAATCAAAGGGCTAAAAAAAACACTGATAGAACCTGTTGTTCAAAAAGCAATATTTCTTTAAGAAATCAATTTCATAAACAACTCTGGTAGGAAAAGTACAAGCAGGGGTGTAGACCAAGGTCAGACTGCACTTATGTGCAGACTGATCTTTGTCTACACCTCCTGCCAAAACCAAAATATTCTGGGTTCAGCATGACAAGGGTTAATTATTGGATTTTGAAGGGCTTGAATGGGATATGAGAATGATGGCTAAACAAATCTAACAAGTTAACCCTTTCCTGGTTTTTGAAATTATAGACTGGTTGAAATTGAAATAGGATGCAGACAACAATGAAAATTGAATGCAATTCAAAATAAAACCATCTTATGTGGTAGAAAACACTGTTGGAAAAGGAGAAATTGCTTATTATAAGCAATTTCTCCTTTTTCCACTATGTTTTCTCAAGTATAAAATCACAGTGACGTAAAATCCCGGGTTTATCCAAGAAAGGGTTAATTATGAGGGTGGGGAATGGCATTTTGGAGCAGGCCAAACCAGGCATGTCAGCTCATTGTTAGCTCAAACTCTGGTATTATAAAGATTCTGGTACAGAAAATATCAAATATCCTTATTACTGTCCAAAAGTCACCATTTGTTTCCAACATCAAATAAACGGCTCCATTTGGTCACGCCCAACTTACATGTACAAAGGTACTCACAAGAGAAACTAATTTCAAGATCAAACTCTATTGTATGAAATCTTGTCAGTTTCAAGCCAAAAACACGTAAATATCTTGCATTTTGTTTGAAAAATAGGGCATCTTTGGACTTATTTTAAAATAAACTGATGAGGCCATCAGGATCTGCATTATACAAACTTTTCCAACTTCTGGTTCCCCCATTCTCTATATACATGAAAATAGACCAGAAAGAAGCCATGGTTCCTATTGCATGTAAGGGAAATCACTTGCTGCTGATCTGATTTTGTTCTACTTTGCTTGCAATTTTTTGGTTTTTAGGAAAAATACGCACAAAGAGTTTCTCGTTTTAATTGCAAAAATTTTTAAATGCACACACACATACGTAATGGCATTTTTGTTTCTACGTTCATTTATGTTTCTCTATGTTCAAGCTTGGTGTAAGATTTGTACGTGAACCGACGTAATTGTACGTGAATTACGTACTGCAGTATGTGAATGGGCACCCTGCTAATTGATTGAAATTGACCTCGTTAAACCCATTATCAAATTATGCCAGTTCTTGACACCATGAATAAATGATTATCATGGGAAAAAGTGTTGGGAAAGGGGAATTTGCCTCTGACCCTGCTGGCTCATATTTTCCAGTTTAAGTGATATTTGAAATGTTGCATGTAATTTCTTTCAGTTTGGTCCAGTCTTAAATCTTGTCATCTGGTAATGGGTTAACATTCCTTTTATGTTGTATAATCATATTCCATAGAAACCTTCATTAGTTGTGTGTATTTCTGTTTATTTATCGTAGCTACCGTAACACTGCTGAGAGCTCCACCTGGTTCTTTAACATGCTCGATGGATAGCACCGTCTCATCCGAAAGACAATTAGTTTTGTTAGTTGATATGGTCAGCCCAGGGCTCGAACCTGTGATCTTGAGGTTTGAAGTCAAGTGCTCTACCAACTGAGCTAATTCGGCTGACCTTCATTAGTTTGTAGCATTTTACTAGGTTACCATTAACTTGAACCAACTTAAATTGCCGTTTTCTTTGTAAACATGTTTCTAAAATTTACTAGGCTTATTCTTTAGTTGTTGACTTTGATCATTATCTGTAGGATGAACTATGTTGTTTGCAGATGACTGTTGTTTGTTTTTATGCTAGCAATTTTATTCTAGAATTTTTTTGTTTGTATATGGAACCCCCCCCCCCCCCCTCGGGCTTCTGTTCCTGAGGACCTGAGGGTATTGATTTTAGCTATTTTGATAGAGGTCAATATACTGATCCTTCATGCCATATATCAATTCACTGGCCTTCTGGTTCAGGAGAAGAGGATTTTTAAAGATTTTCTTTTAATTTCACTTTTGAAGGAGCTGCAGGTAACAATTAAAATTTCATGAAATTTTAGATTTTTAAAAACTTTCTAGGTAGACAACATTGTGTAAATGAAGAAATTGCTTGGTTCAAGCTATTTCTTTATTTTACACAATGTTTTCCCAAATTGTTTTTCGGGGGGATAAAAAATATTGTGTGGGAATGGGTTAAAAAAGTCCTGATGGGAATGATAAACTTTCTACACTTAACTATCCAAATATTTAGCAAAAATATTCCCCAAGGTAATACAATCATTATGGCCTGTAGGTTTTGAAAGATGACTTGAAGTGGTTTAAACACCCACATGCCTGTAGATAACCAAATTGATTTCCCCTGAGGACATCATTCACAGAAAATAGAACATGTCTAAAATCAAATTATAGTACTATTTCTTCAAGAAAATGGCAGAAAAAAATCCTAAAACAAGCACTTTATTTTGAATGTAATTGAAGATTTGGTCTATAGAAGCATTTTATTAGCTCACCTTAGCACAAAATACTCTGGAAAGCTATTGAGATCCTCCTGTGTCTTGTGTTCGTCCAGCGTACGTCCACTGTTGTCCGCTACCCATTGTCTGTCAACAATTTCTGTAATTAAATGACATCTCCTAAACTATTGGGGCAATTTGAACCAAATATGGCTGGAAAGCCAAAAGAATTGAATTCAGTGCAAAACTCTTGTTACCATGGCAACCAAAGAAGATCTTCAGTGATAGAAATTGGCAATAGTCTGGCAGTCAAAAACTTGTAAAATTTGTTTCAGGCTCATAAATATTTGAAATAACTAGTCCGACATGCTTTGAAAATACAGGCATTCTAATTTTATTATTTGGTTTTTGCTCTGTTTACTTATCCGAAAAATTTTAACAATTTTGTATGGGCTTTGGAATCTTCATTCTGGCTAGTGAAAATTGTTAAGTTGCTTGCCCAACTTGCTCATAATTTACAATCTGAAATACTATGAAAGCATCTTTAAAAATTTCTTCATGAACCAGAAGGCGTAGAGCCATCCAAACTTCAAGGCCAATAACAACCTAATTTGGTAGGAATAATTCTTAGATAGCAAAATTTAAAACTTACTGAATGATTTGAAATCTGTTGAAAACTTTGGCAACATAAATTAAATCTGAAAAACTTTGGCAACATAAATTAAATCTGAAATACTCTTTGTCAAACCCAGTTGCCCTTGAGCCTTGAAGCAATAAAAGAGCCTTATTTCAGGTGAGTGACAGGTCTACTTGTCCTCTTGTTATTATTCTGCTACTCATTTATTTTATGATATTAGCTTAACCCTTTCCTGTGCAACACTGTATTAACACTTGAGAAAACATAATGGGAAAAGAAGAACCTGCTTGTAACAAGCAATTTCTCCTTTACCCACAATATTTTCTACCACTTAGGATGTTTTCATTTCAAATCGCATCCAATCTTCATTGTTGTATGCAACCTCTTTGAATTTGGACCAGTCTGAATTTTTAAAAAAAAAGGAAATGGTAAATAGTAAATACCAATTCTTCTACTTATTTTTAATTCCTAGTTCTGATAGTTTGGATGAAACTATCGAAACTGTGCTTTAATTTCCAAAAAATGAAAAGACTGATACCTCTTCCCAAATTTGAAAAAAAAATGATAGATCATCTCAAGTACATCCCCCCCACCCCCCCCCCCCTGGTAACTTAGAGTAATCATTCTGATTACATTACAATGTGCTTGTATTCTAATTATGATTGATCAGATCCAGTAGTGATCGGTTTCAATCAATTGTACAAGCTTTGTCGGTTGTTTTGACCTTATATGATACAAGACAACATTTTAGACTAGTCCAAATTCATAGAAGTTTCAGATGAAAATTTAAAAAATCTTCTGCCATAGAGAAAGGCTTAGAGCTTTGATATTAAATTTTGGTGAGTAGCATCATTTTGTGGACTTTCATCTGTTTTTGTGCTCTTTGTACTTGGATGACCAAAAAGGCCCTATGGGCCTCATGTTTCAGTTTGTACCAGTCTGAAATTTGTTTCCTGGTAATTGGTTAAGTAACAACCATGTGTGTGCTTGATTGATATCTGTGATAGAAGTTTTAACAGAATACTTCACAGGTGCAACTGTTAAAGCAATTAGACTTTAACCCATTACCACACATGAACATTTTAGACTGGTGCATAATGAAAATCAATGGACAGAAAGTCCTGAGAGCAGTTTTGCTGGTTTATCAGTAACCGCGCTGAATAATGCCAGCATTTATCGTCAATATGAGTAAGTAAATCATACACCTAAGTAGGAGGAGCAACTGGAGGCTCAATAAGGATGTAAAGGTAGTACTGGTTGTGAACTACAAGGAATCCATGGTTAGGAGCTCCAGCCGCCCGATATAACTGAAATACTATTGAAAGTTGTGTTAAACCCTATTCAATCGATCATGACCCCTTACTGTTTACCAAAATCGCTATTTTGATTTAATCACGCTTTCTTCTTAAGTGTGTGAAAATTTGTGGTTTTGTGGTAAAAGGTTAAATGATAAAGGTAAGGAAATCAAAGCTAACATTCAATTCTCTTTATGTTGAGCATATTATCACAATTGTACTACATGTCCGTTTCAAAGATTAAGTCGTATTTGAGGTAAAAATGTTTATGCGTGGAAATGAGCGGAAAAACATGAAAACTTGTTTCAGGTTGACTGATTTGAAATAACGGTTTTTCCTAAAAAACGCTAAAAAGTGAAGACGACAATAAAAATAATTATGAAATTTTAGATTTATTCAAGATTTTGGTAGAAAACATTGTGGAAAATGAAGAAATTGCATTTTCCCAAATTTTTGTTGGGCCTACTTGCGGTGAGCTAGACATAGTTGTCACTATGACAAAAAGCTGTATGTGCATTAGTGCATTAGTCCGTCCAAATTTGTGCGGACAATTACTCCTTCACTTATGGATGGATTTCAAATGAATTGGTATAATTATTCTCCATCATGAGTAGATGTGCCATTTGAAAGAATTTTTGGGATAGTTCTAATGTCAAGGTCACAGCTCAAGGTCAAATTGAAACTGTACTTGTTCGGAGCATGTCTTCTACAATCATGGATGGATTTCAAATTAAATTTGCACAATTATTCTCCATCATGAGTAGATGTGTCATTTGAAAGAATTTTTTGGATAGCTTAAAGTTCAAGATCAAAGCTCAAGGTCAAAAACACTAAAATTGTGCTTGTCCGGAGCACAATGCCTACAAAACCTTGCGGGCTTGACAACAGTTGTCCTGGGAAAACAACTAGTTTGTCTTGAGGGACGTCAAAAAGCATCATTGTGTTGAGATAGGTTAATTCACTGATTAGTTATTAGGCTGCAGCCATAGTGCAGTTGGTTCGGCCTCAGACTCTCAAATATTAGTACCCAAGTTACAGCAAAAGATTTTGAGAAAAGCAAATTTTTTGCTTTAAAAGGCTATTTCTTCAGCATTTCGAAATATGTGCTATTTGATATGGATTAATCGAAATTTATCACATATCATACATAAAACCCCCATTGATCACTCAGAAAATCAGCAAAATATACAAATTTATCCTTTTGTTCGATCAAAACATTATTCCCTTACTGAATTTCTTTTCCAACCTTCCTGATAGAACCCTTTTTGTTTAACCCATTCCAACTCAGTGACGCTTTTAGACGCCCACAAGAAAAAAAGCTTTGGAAAACATTGTGGAATATGAAGAAATTGCTTGTTACAAGCAATTTCTTCATTTTCTACAATGTTTTCTACCCAGAAAGTTGAAAAATCCAAAATTTCATAAACTTTAAATTGTCTTCTGCAACTCCTTTCAATTTGGACCAGTTTAAAATTTTGCCAAGTGGGAATGGGTTAACGGGTCACATTTAAACAAGTACATGTAGTTAGTCTTTAGAATAACTAAAAAAATCTATACATGTGTAATTAAATATATCAGTATTAATATTGTTTACATGGTAAATCTATCTTTACTCCCAGAGCTTGAAAATCATCCCTAGCAATCAGGCAAAATACGAGAGGCAATTTGACTTTGCCTGTTATAGATGTGCCTGTTATAGATGAAGAAGTTACAGAGATTGATCAAAGGTCAATTTTGTCTATACAGGTATATGCAAAATTGACCTTTGATCACTCACTATAATTTGTACATCTATAATTGCTCTCTTTTTTCCCGTCAAATACAATGCAGTGTAACCCATTCCCAAACTAAAATAATTATATTAGTTCAAATTGAAAGAGGCTGCAGACAAAAAAAAAGTTGGGTTAAAAAGTAAATGCCATAATGGGGTAGAAAACATTGTGATTCTAGTGATTAAGATTATCCACAATGTTTTCCTGAGCTAAATTATTTTGATATGTAAAATTGTGGGATTGTGCGGGAATGGGTTAAGTAATTATTATACCCCACCTAAAAAGTAGAGTGGGATATGTTGATTTCACTGTCTGTTCATCTGTCTGTTCAAAGACTTTTTCTATTCTCTAATTCTAGAACCCATCGACCAACAACCATGAAACTTAAAACAATTGTTAACAATGCTTCAAGGATGTGCCCTATTGTTTTCGGGGTCAGAAAGGTGAAAGTTCAAGGCCAATCCAACATAAACCCTTGTCATGCTGAATTAAAATACCATACAGAATTGCTTTAGAATCAAAGGACTGACAGCACTGAAAAGTCTTATTGGGAGTCAATATTTCTTTTGAAAATTGATTATTTACACATTATTGGCAGGCTGATCTTTGTCTATACCTCCTGCCAAAACAGCAATATTCCGGAATAAGCATGACAAGGGTTAATTGAAAACCTGTGCTTCTCCTCCACAACAACAGGACTTATTTGAACCAAACATTAAAAGTTAAAGTCGGGTTTCCAGGCTTAACCCTTGTCATGCTGTATTAAATCCCTTACAGATGTGCATGAAAATCAAAGAGCTGAAAGAACTGGTAGTATTTGTTGTTCAATCATCAATGTTTATTTTCAAAAAATAATTTGATGAACAACTCTAGCAGGGTAAGTACAAAGAGGAGGTATAGACCAAGATTAGACTGCACTTATGTGCAGGCAGATCTTTGTCCATGCCACCTTGCTAAACCAGAACATTCCGGGTTCAGCATGAAAAGGGTTAACACATTGAACCCACTTTACACTTTAACCCATACCTACACAAGCAATTTCTTCTATATTTTTCCACTGTGCATCTGGCAACCACAGCACATTAGTTTACAATCCTCATTGGTCAGCATTTTTCACATAGGCAGAGGTAACCAACATGGTGTCTAGGACGGGTTTGAACCTTGGGCAGGAAAGTTCCTTGGGTGACCCTTTTCAGAAATATTTATACCCCTCAAAAACTATATTTGGGGGGTATATAGGAATCAGCTTGTCGGTGTCTGTAGCTTTTTCGTGTTCCCTAAATTACTTGTCAACTATTGGGCGGATTTTATTCAAACTTCACTGATATGGTTACGGTCCATTGATTTTTGACGGAGTTATGGCCCTTTGGTGAAAAAGGTGTCCCCTCAATTTCTCAGCAACCATTGGACAGATTTGATTCAAATTTCATGCAAAGACTTGGTATATGTCAGACATTTGCATATCCTATTTTGGTTATGGTCCATTTATTTTTGACTGATTTATGGCCTTTTAATTAAAAGGTCCATTTTTTGTTACGGCCCTTTGGCAGATAGCACTTGTATATGGACAAGCGCTGTTAGGGGGTATTAGTCAGCTCTACAACAATTTCTAGTTTGATTTGCAGAAAAGGGGGTCGTTTATAAGACTTTAAAAACATTATGAAAAATTCTTAGAAATTCTCCTACAGGGTTTGTTTGAAAATGTGAAATGATGAATGATTGATGCTCTTTAACTTATCTGAAGACGAGGATTTTTGTCAGTTGTGCGTGGTACCATGTGCGTTGTTGGTCATGGAATAGAAGTCATTGATCATTCTTAAGAAATCTTCTCTTCTGTATCTATTGGGCCAATTTCAACAAAACTTGGAAGGAATGTGACCCTTTTCAAAACATGATTCATGAAAAATGGGGACATGGCAAGTCAGTGCTTATTAGACTTTAAAAAATCCTAAACATTTTGGCCAATATGGATCAAACTTGGCAGGAATAAAATTTGGTGACCCAATTACAAACTTGTTTGTAAAAATTTGATTTGCAATAAAATGGGGCACAGCAATGCAAGGCTTATCAGACTTAGAAATGTCGGTGGGCATGTTCCTAGGTTGACCCCTGGCGAGCCTTCTCATTACTTTTGATATATCTAGAATTACAGGTGGGCCTGGACCTGAGGCGCAATTTTATAAACAGCTGTTCATTTAACCCTTTCAAATTTTGTTCTTGTCCAATTTGAAACAAGTGGAAGACAACAATTATAAGTATGTGCGATTTGAAAATTAACCAACCTACAGGCAAGGAAATATTGTGAGAAAAGAAGAAATTGTTTGTAACAAGTAATTTCTTCTTTTCCCACAATGTTTTTATTTATAATTAAATCACATGGACATAAAAAAATAGAGGTTGCACAGAAAAGGCTCAAAGAAATTCAGTAGAGTGATCAATGAACACTAACAAATAATAGCTGCAAGAGTTTTGTCCCATAGGAGAGAATTTATAGCTTTAGGTTATGAGGGGCACCATCTTGTATTTTAACTCATTAGAACACAATCAAGTCTTTGGATTAGAAAAATGTAGCTTGAAAAAACTGTTGGAAAAGGAGAAATTGCTTGTAACAAAATGTTTTCTTCAAGTTGAGGGACTATTTGGGAATCCTTGGATAGAAGATTGACTGTCTTTTAAACTTTAGGGAAGTTTTTCAAAGAAATATTAAACTTACAACACCTTAATAAATTGACTTTCTTTTAACCCTTGTCATGCTGTATAAATTACCTTACTGAATTGCCGTAAAATCAAAGGGCTGAAAGCACCGATAGAACTTGTTAAAAAATCAATATTCTTTTAGAATTCGATTTCATAAACGATTCTTGCAGGAAAATTATAAACAAGACGTGTAGAACAAGATCAGATTGCACTTATGTGCAGGCTGATCTTGGTCTTCATCTCCTGCCAAAACCGGTATATTCCGGGTTCAGCATGACAAGGGTTTAACTTTAGGGAAGTTTAACATAGAAATATTAAACTTTCAACTCCTATATAAATCAGTTGTCTTTTAAACTTCAGAAGAGTTTTTCATAAAAAATTAAACTTACAATGCATGGATAATAAAGGTTTTGAAATGTGTTAACCATTCAACACACATATCTACATGTTTATGAAGAAATAGAGTATTGATAAAACATTTTGAGAAAAGGAGAAATTGCTTGCTGCAACCAACTTCTTATTATCTCTATTTTCTACCTATCTATGTCACTTTTTACTTAATTTAAGTATAACTTGAATTATTGTTTGCCACTTGTTGGAATTTGGACGGGTTTTATATTTTATTTTGGCTGGTAACAGATTGGAGGTAAATAAAGTACATGTAGGTAGTATAAACATCCTGCATTTCTTTTCTGAAGGATCCTCAGGACACAGATTAGATCATTGCATCTCAAGACAGTGAAACCTGCACCCCTTCAATCAATTCAAGGGGTGAGTGCTAGTCTGTATTAACCAATTCCCAATCAGTGATCCTTTTAGATGCCCTCAAGGAAAATAGCTTATTACATGCAATTTCATTTTACACAATGTTTTCTTCCCAGAAAGTTAAAAAAAAAAAAACATACAAATTTTCATCAACTTTAAATTGTTGTCAGCAGCTTCTTTGAATTTGGGCCAGTCTAAAATTAGCCATCTGGTAATGGGTTAAATGTCTATACAAAGTACATATAGACAGTCTTACAGCTTACATCTTGATTTGGTGTATTAGCCAGTATGACAAATAAACTGTACTATTGTCATAATCATTTTTGTTATCTGGATCTAATTTCACTACTCTTTTGTCTGCCCTTTGAAATTATAATAGTTTTATAAATTGGAGGTGAAAGGAAAAATAAAATGTAAAATTTGTTAACACTGAGTGGGTGTCTATATATAGGTGTCCTTTTGAACCATATGGTTTGGGTGTTATATGTACTCAAAATGTATGATGTATACATCTAACTCAAATGATGCATGGTTAAATTTTATCGACCATATTTTTTAAAAGGAAAACATACCCGGATTATAGAGAATTATTGATGTTTTTGTTGGACATATAAACTTATAGTAAGCTCTTTTATCTAATGCTTTGTGGTTATGTAAAATGGCAGAAATAAATATTTTTTTTCTTAGTTTTGCAAAATCAGTTTTCCCTTGTCCCATTATCACGCAACATAAGTTTTAACCCTGTACTGTTTGTCTAAAAATTAGGCTGGTCCAAAGGAGGTTGTAGACTATAATGAAAATTGGATGCAATTTGGAATGAAACCACCCTATGTGGTAGAAAATATTGTGGGAAAGGGAGAAATTGCTTGTTAAAAGCAATCTCTCATTTTTCCAAAAAGTTTTTTTTTTAAATATAAAATCATAGCGATGTAAAATCCTTAGTTTGTACAGTAAAGGGTTAAAGACTGGTTCAAATTCAGAGAGGCTGAGAAGACAATTTTAAGTTGATGAAATTTTAAAGTCTTAGCATTTTGAGGTAGAAATATTGTGGGTAACAATGAAATTGCTTGTAATAAACAATTTCTTAATTTTCCACATTGTTATCCAAATTCTTATCATTGTTCTTTCCACTTGCACTAGACCACCAAAATAAGGCTGCAGAGGGCAATTCATAAAATATTTAAAAAAAAACAACAAAAAAAACCAGATGAAAAAAAAGCACAAGCTGTTGTTAGTTTTTCTTTAACCAACAATGTTTTTAGATAGTTTGCTGGAAAATTTGAAACCCTTGCTTTTAAGGGAAATGTTTAACCCATTCCCAACAATCCAACATTTTATGCCCCTCATGAAAAATTCCTTGAAAACATTGGGGAAATACAGAATTTTCTTGTTACAAGCAATATCTGCATTACAATGTCTTCACTATCCACAATGTTTTCTTCCCCTAGAGTCAAATGTTTTAATATTTCATCGACTGAAATTGTTGTCTGCAACAACTTTGCATTTAGACCATTCTAGAATTAGGATGTCTTGTAATAGGTTTATCTATTGAAACACATCCTAAGAGGTTGCAAAAAAGCTTTTGCAATTCAGCATCTTTTGATACATGTATTTCTTCAACCCTTTCCTGTCTAATCCCTGGTTTTTATGTCAATCTGGGAAGTTATGGGTTCTAGCCTGTGGTGGCACATATCCTTTCCGACATTTCTCACCAATGGGTAGATAATTGTTAACCTAAGTGGGATAGCAGCTGGAGGCTAGGAACGGATGTAGTGGGAGTACTGGTGTGAGAAATACCAGGTGCTCCAGCCGTTGCGATATGACTGAAATACTGTTAAAAGTGGCGTTAAACTCCATTCAATCAATCTATTACGTCCCTGTGTTTTTATACCTGAGAAAATATTGTGAAAAATGAAAAAAAATGCTTGTAACAAGCAATTCCTTCTTTTTCCACAATATTTTCTACCCTACTGAATGAATATTCTTCATATAAAATCAACTTTAAATTGTTGTCTGCAAAACCTTTGTATTTAGACAGGTCTAAAATTTTAAAAAACAGGGAAGGGTTAAGTTTTTGAGACATAATATGTCTTCTTTGGTGACTAAATTCTTGTCTACTGTTAGCTAAATGAAGGTCTTAGAAACATAAATGTATTGATCAGTAGTCCTTTATCTGACTGTGTCGGCTGCTCTTCATTTCAGCAGAATTTTCTGATTGTTTGATAGTTATTCTACCTTACAATACATTTACATTCTTACTTTGAAAAAGACAGAATCTACTGGGTACAAACTTTGTATTGTAATGATCCCAGTTAACCCTCGTCACGCTGTATGAATTACTTTACTTTATTGCAGTAAAATCAAAGGGCTGAAAGCACTGATAGAAGTTGTTGTTCAAAGATCAATGTTTTTTAGAAATCAATTTCATAGACAACTCTGGTGGGAAAATTACAAGAATATTCCCGGATCAGCATGATAAGGGTTAATACCATTTGAGTGTGTAAGGTCATAATTAACACAATCGTTGTCATTCAGTCACCAAATTTAACCCTTTCCCGTTCAAATACGGGAATTTACGTTCCTGTGATTTTATACTCGAGAATACATTGTGGAAAAAGAAGAAATTGCTTGTAACAAGCAATTTCTCCTTTTTCCACAATGTTTTCTACCACATAGGATTGTTTCATTTGAAATAGCATCCAGTTTTTATTGTCATCTGCAACCTCTTTTAATTTGGACCAGTCTAAAATTTCCAAAAACAGGAAAGCATTAATACCCTCCTTATGAATTTCATCTTTGAAACAAATTAAGGTAAGGAGAAATGACTTACTACAAGCAATTCATCTTTTTCTCTTGGTTTTTTTTACAGTAAATGATACTTTTTAAAAAGTTTTTATACCCTCACAACAAAATGGAGGGGAGTATACATGAATTGCCATGGCTGTCAGTCAATCTGTAAGAGGACACGGTTTTGTCAAGAGCTTCTCTCATACAGTTTTGCAAGTATGGGCCTGAAATTTATACCTAGTCTTTCGCTCTGACTTATGCTGCTATTTTGATGGATCATTTTTGTTGGTTTGGCGACTTAAAAGTAGTAACTAAAGCTTATTTAAGTTATGACATTTAGGTCGCCAACCAACCATTCTGCTTATTTGTAACATGCTACTGGCCATAAATTTTGCCGTTAAATATGGAAGTGAAACTTACTGTCAGAGTCAATGCCAGGCAGGGCCAAATGAGTCAGTGGGCAGGGCCAGCAATTGGTCAATTACTGCCCTATTTTTTAAATGCCCTGAAACCTGTAAAAGTTGTGTGTATATGAAGGATCTGTGATGAAGGTACAAGATAGCGAAGATTTTGTCAATGATTTCTACCCCTGTCAAAGTACTCTCCGTTCTGTGACCAAAACCTGCTCTCTGTAAATGTGCTGTTGAACAGTATGATCAGGTCTATATATAGCTCTTAACCCATGCCCATACAACAACTCTTTAAAAACTCTCATAAATATAACAGCTTGCCACAAGCTATTTCTTCATGATCCATAATGTTTTTTACCAAAAAGACAAAGATATTAAAGATTTCATTTTCATCTACAACTTCTTTAGTTTGGACTGGTCTAAGATTTCATTGTGAGGTAATGGATTAAAAGTTGTGTGGAACGTATTTCAGTTTTGGCCAGTCTAAAATTTTGTCATCTGCTAATGGGATAAACAAGTGAAAGTTTCAACCAATTACCAGACAACTCATTTCTGGACTGGTCCAAAATGACAGAAGTTGCAGAAGACATTTCAAAAATAATGTGCACATTAAGCCAGTACCAGATGGCAAATTTTAGACTTGCCCAAATTGAAAGGATTTGCAAACAACAATTAAAAGCTTAGGAAATTTTAGATTTTTTGAAAATTTTTGGGTGGAAATCGGAAAGAAATCATTGTGGATAATGAAGAAATTGCTTGTGACAAGCAATTTCTTCATTTTTCACAATATTTTCCACAATATTTTTCTCTTTGGGGCATCTAGAAGCATCACTGAGTGGGAAAGGGTTTAGTCATGACAGAAAACTAAAATATCCAGTAGATAGATAATAGCCTTGTAAAATACACAATTCTTTTATAAATTGAATTTGATATCATTATTTTTTTCCTCCAATTTGTGAGAAAATTCCCACCAATGAAGTTTGGATGAAAGAAATTGTATTAACTTCAAAGTGATTGGTTTCAAACATTTTTACACAAATTCATTCTTTTGTCAAGAAAAAAAAAGTCCTTTGTCTTTTAGGGATAAAAAACATTAAGGAGAATGAAGGAATCACTTGTTACAAGCAGTTTCTTCATTCTCCAAAATGTTTTTTCATCAGGAGCATTAGAAAGCAGGATTGTTTGGGAAAGGTTTAACTCAGTCCCACACAATCCGACATTTTAACACCTGTAAAAAAAACAGCTGTAGAAAATATTTTGGAAAAGGAAGAAATTGCTTGTAACAAATGATTGTTTCTTGTTCATTTTTCACAATGTTTTCCAGCAAATAAGACAAAGACCTTAAATTTCACTAAAGTAAAATTGTCATTTGCAACTTCTTTGAATTTGGACCAGTCTGAACTTTTGTATGGGAATGGATTAAATCATGATCCTAGACAATATAATCCCATTTTTTGATATGCTCAACATTTTAGAAAATAGCCTTGAAGAAAAGAGATGTTGCAAATTAAAAAAATATATTAACTTATTCCCAGACGGAAAAATTTTAGACGGGTCCAAATTCAAAGGAGTTGCAGAAGACTTATTTAAAGTTTATGCAAATTCAGATTTTTTCCACTTACTTAGTAGAAAACGTTGTGGAAAATGAAGAAATTGCTTGTAACAAGCAATTTCTTCATTTTACACAATGTTTTCCCCAATGTTTTTCTTTAGGGGCGTCCAAAAGCGTCACTGTGTGGGAATGGGTTAATCACATGAGCATTGTAATAAGCAATTTATTTTTTCCCACAATATTTTCTACCCTACTGAATTATTATTTATCAAATTAATTCAACTTTAACTTTTCGTCTGCGAAACCTTTCAATTTGGACAGATCTTAAATTTTTGAAAACAGGAAATGGTTAACACAAGAATGTCCTCAGTCTATGTCAGATTATTTTTAAACTTTAATAGAATGATTGTACCATCATTTAGATCGTTCTGTTCTAAATTTGGTCTGATCGTTAAGTTTCACATGAAAAAGGGGCCTTATGAAAAATTAATTTTCAAGATCCTAATTAACACAATAAAGTCTTCAGTCATTATCATTTTCTTTAAACTTTTAAAATGATTGAACTATCATTAGGATTATACCTTTTTATATTGGGTCTGATTTGTTGAGTTTCACAGGAAAAGGGGCTTTATGAAAACTAAACTTACAATAAATTCTTGCCACTGTTTTCATTGATTTTCTTTAAACTATTACAAAAATATTATTCCTTCATTAGAATTGTTCCTTTTCAAATTTGATTTGTTCTGTAAAGTATCACAGGAAAAGGGGGCTCTATGAAAAGTTCATCAAAAGTTCCTCATTAATACAATAAAGTCCATAGATTTACCGTCAGTGGATCTGATCTGTCAAGTATCACAAAAAAGAGGCCTAATGAAAATTTTATATAATTTTTTTAATTTGATGTCCTTAGATTTCACCGGATTAATTTCAAAATTTCATAGAATAATTTTACAGTCATATGGATGGTTCTTTTCAGAATTGGGATAATTCATCAAGTATCGTATAAAAAGGGGCCCTATGAAAATTTTGTTTAAATATTCTAGTTAACACGATGAAGTCCCCATATTTAATTGGATTCACTTTAAACTTTTACAGAACCACTAAATCACCAATAAGATGGTTCTTTTTATCCCCCGCCGTTTCGGGGAAGGGGATATAGTAATAGTCTCTATCCGTCCTTCTGTCATTCCGTCATTCCGTCATTCTGTCCTTCCGTCACTAAACTTGTCCGGAGCATATCTCTGAAAGTATAATAGCTATTAACTTGAAACTTCATAGGTGGATAGATCTCGTTGAGGAGAAGTGCAGTGCACAAGAGCCACAACTCTTGCTTGAATAATTTTGGAGTTATTGCCCTTTGTTGTTTTAAACACTAAGATTTTGTCCAGAGCATATCTCTGAAAGTATAATAGCTATTAATTTGAAAATCCATAGGTGGATAGATCTCGTTGAGGAGTAGTGCAGTGCACAAGAACCACAACTCTTGTGTGCATGATTTTGGAGTTATTGCCCTTTGTTGTTTTAAACACTAAGATTTTGTCCGGGGCATATCTCTGAAAGTATAATAGCTATTAACTTGAAACTTCATAGGTGGATAGATCTCGTTGAGGAAAAGTGCAGTGCACAAGAACCACAACTCTTGCTTGCATAATTTTGGAGTTATTGCCCTTTCTTGTATTAAATACTTAGATTTTGTCCTTAGCATATCTCTAAAAGTATAGTATCTATTATGGAACTCATTTAGAAGAAATGCAGTGCACAAGAAGCCTAAATCTAACTGGTTTTAGTTTACTATCCAGCTTTTACGGCGGGGGATGGCCATGTCCGACATGGCTCTTGTTGAAATTGGGTCTGCCCAGTCAAGAATCATGGGAAAGGGGACCTTATGGAAATTCTATTACCATAGTTTACATTGAATGATTGTATAATCCTATGGATTGATTCCCTTTAAAATGGGTAAGGTCTGTAAAGTATCACAGAAAAAGGAGCTTTATTTTTAACTTATTTGAAATATCCTTGTTAACACAATCAAGTCCACGTTTTTATCAGATTTTCTTCAAAGATAGCTCTATTTTTAACTTATTTGAAATATCCGTGTTAACACAATCAAGTCCACGTTTTTATCAGATACTGAGATTGGAAACACAGAAAAAGGGGCCTTACAGATTATCATTTAAAACTTTCTCATTTATGTGATGAAGTCTACAATTATGATCAGATTGTCTTGCAAATTTCACAGGACACTAGTAGGGTTATAAAGGAAGTTCCTTTCAGAAATCAAAGTGGATCCATCAGGAAACACAGGAAAAGGGGCCTTATGGATTTTCACTCAAATTTCTCTTACGTGATAAAATCCACAATTATTATTGGATTCTGTTGAAAATTTCATAGGATGATTGTAGGGTCATAAGGAAACTTCCTATTGGAAAAGGAGTGGAGCTGTCATGAAACACAGGAAAAGGACCCATAAGGATTGATGATCAAAATAATAAAGGGGATAAAGTCAAATTTGTTATTTTCATTTTATGCATTCTTCTTTACGCAGTAAACTTTCTTAAATATCAGATTACTTTAACCCTTTCCTGTATAATCACTGATTTTCACGTCTATGCAATTTTATACTTAAGAAAATATTGTGACAAAAGAAGAAATTGCTTGTATCAACCAATTTCTTCTTTTATCACACTATTTTCTACCACATAGAATGGTTTTGTTTCAAATTGCACTCACTTTTCATTGTCGTCTGCAAAATGTTTCAAATTGGGCCAGTCTAAAATTTGAAGAAACAGGAAAGGGTTAATGGAAAACTTGATTGCCAGTAGAGCGTCTCAGGTCATCATGGGCCTCTTGAGTTTGTAAAAATGGCATTTTATCCCAGTTGAACTAAACAACCAATATGCATGTATTGGTTACTTATCAATCATTCTCAGTATATAAGATATAAACTTTTTAACCAATTAACACACAGAAAAATGAAATTTAGGATTTTTTCAACTTTCTTAGCTTTCTTAGCAGAGAACATTGTGGAAAATGAAGAAATTGCTTGTCACAATGTTTTCAAAAGTATGTTTCTTGAGGGGCATCTAAAGCGTCACTGTTGAATGGGTTAACCTGCATTATGTAAGTGTATGTGCAAGTTGGTCTTCATCAGGTTACACATTATTTGCGTGGGACTATAGTGTTCCAAAAACACATCTTGTTTGTATTTGTCACATGAAAACAAAATGTCCCAGTATACTACTGTATGATATATTTCACTTATTTCAGGCTAAGCCAGTGTACAGTGAGAAAAGTGAAGTTATTGGATATGGAATGTGCTTATATGGAATAATTTGCCTGTCTGTACCCTTTATCTAAATTATCTTTTGAATAAATAAAATGGCCATAAATAAAGGTAAGTACAGCTTGCAAATCGTCTAGTCTTCTTAACCTTATGAATAAACAAATGAAAACTGTTTTGCAAAAAGGGACGATCAAGAATTTCTGTGAAGTAAATATTTGAAAAAAAAGGAAAAAGGGTAAAGAAGAAAGCTTTTGTAGGTGTGTTACATTGTTTTATTTTTGTCCTCTAGGTAACTACATATATATTTTGATATTCTTCTATTCCAAATTTTTAAGTTAATTCATTTCCACATAAACCTCCTTTTTAGCTCCACTGGCTGAAAACCAGCAAGCTATTGTCATGACTTTGTGTCTGTTGTGCCACATTCTGTGTGTCTGGAAACTTTTACTTTAAAAATCTTCTCCTCAGAAAATACTTAACAGAATTCATCCAAATTTCACAAAAATTATCCTTGGATGAACCTTTATCATTTGATCAAATGATAAACATGGCTTTAATGGGCAGGGCCAATTTCCATATATGGTCAAACCTTTAAAAATCTTCTTCTCATTGATATGTGGATTGATTTTAACCAAATTTCACAGGAATGATCATTCTGTGACCCTTTGTCAGATTCCTTGAAAGTTTGATTTGATGAAAAGCATGGCTTTAATGTGGGGGGCTAATTTTATTCCATGATTTATACTCACCTGATGGAAATATACATAAGGATATTATTTCGTATGAAACAACTCGATCCGCAGAATAAACATAATAAAGCGTCTATCGATCCCGATATCCATCATATCTATGTAGACGCTACCTGTCATTCAGTTTTATTTCCGGCGTGAAACTGTTAACATCGGTTCGCATTTCGTGGTCAGTTATTACTTTGGGCCACGTGTTTGAACTTTAGTTTTTAGTGAATTTATTTTTCACTTTTGTTATCCGTATTATGGCGGAAGAACAGCATTGCTCCGGCAATAATTCAGATTCGGACGTTGCCGAGTCTTCGGTTTCTGTTGCGACAGAGGAATTGAAAACTCAGACGAGCAAGTCAAAAAAACGTGCAAGGACGCCACGTGCTTCGAAAAAGGACTTGGATGTTTTATCCTCGAAGGTAGATAAGCTCTTTTCTTATTTCCAGAGTTTGTCGGATACTGCTGTTTCAGACAGGCAGAGACCGCCAGTCCCGAGGGAAACTGCCGTTTTTGACGGGCAGAGACCTGTTGAGGGAGTAAGACTTGAGGACACTGTTTTTGAGCAGAGACCCAGAGAAAGCACTAATGTAATATCTCACAGAGTGCCCCTATCTAGTAGAAACACATACTGTCTTAGTGAACAGGATGACATAGTGTCTTTACAGCCAGGTCAGAAGGAATTGACTGACCTCTTGGGCTCAGAGGATGGTGACAACAGGTCATGCAAATCAGAGGACTGCGACATTGATAGTGATCGTTTCACAAAGTACTCTGCCAACACAAACAGACTTTTGGCTGCCATGTTTGGCGATGATGCAGTTACTAAGCCCACTAAGAATTTGTCGGGCATTACCTTGGATGAATCTCAGATTGCTGTCATTAAGGAATCGTGGCGGTCTGAGGACCCTTTGAGACTTACCGCTTTTAAAGACTCATACAGAGCAGCCTTTCCTATTGCTGATAGTGATGATGACATGTTGAAGGTGCCAAGCCTTGATGACATCATTGATCATCTGTTGTTGAAACGTTATGGTACTAAGGCCATTTCTAAATCATCATTACACTCTCAACCTTTGAAGAGTATTGAAAAACTTGCCTACCAAGGACAGATGTCGGCTAGAATGGGCATGATAATTAACATTTACATTCAACAAGCATTAGGCAACCTACTTTCTTTACTACAGGAGAAAGACTTTAATACAGACCAGTGCATACAATGTGTACGGGACATTTTTGCAATGAGTACAAAGACTTTAGATCAGAGTGCTAGAAGTGGGTCGTTCCATCATTTGATTAGACGTAGGTCAGCCTTGGCAGACACGGGTATGATAGATTTTAAAGATCTCAAGGCATCTCTTTGGAATTTGCCCCTTTCCCATACTGGTGTATTTGGGGAGGGACTTGAAAAGAAATTAAAGGACAGACAAGAGATTAACAAACAAATTGGGGATCTTTTACCAGAAGTTGGACGTAAAAGAAAGACTTTTACTCCAGAGACACAAAATAAACATTGGAAACGTCCGAGATTTAGTGAGGAGAAGTCATACCCTCAAAACTATCAGAGGAAGCCTCAGTACAGTCGGAGTTCCTCTTACACTATTCCGAAGCGTTCTGCTATGGTGACATCTAATTCAACACCGGTGAGTACTTTTCGTGCCAAACCTCAATCAAAATGACGTTTTGATGCTAAGGCCAGAGATACCAGTTGGGGGTCGTTTGAAATTCTTTGATCAAAAGTGGGAAGAAATAACACAAGACAAGTGGGTCTTGGATACAGTTCATTGGGGTTACAAATTGGAATTCATAACAAAACCAAAATTCAATGGTGTCAAAGAAACAAAGTAAGCAAAGAAAAGTTACCTTTTATTCAGCAGGAGGTAAAAGAATTGTTAGAGAAAGGGGCTATTCAAGTAGTGCCGCCAAGTCAGATCGAGTCAGGTTTCTACAGTACGCTTTTTCTAGTCCCCAAGAAAACTGGAGGTCTAAGACCAGTCATAAATCTCAGACCCTTAAACAGGTATCTCAAACGGCAACATTTCAAAATGGACAGCATGAAATCAGTTCTAGATCTAGTTCAGTTAGGAGATTTCGCAGTGTCTATAGACCTGAAGGATGCATACTTTCATATCCCAATCTTTCAAGGTCATCACAAATTCCTACGATTCTGCGTAGAGGGGATTGCTTACCAGTGGGTCTCGCTACCATTTGGTCCGACTTCAGCCCCTCGGGTCTTCACGAAAATTGTCACAGTAGTGGCAGCATACGTTCGGAAGCTAGGTCTCAGACTAGCCATCTATCTCGACGATTGGTTAGCACTTCAGGGCTTGAGACATCTTTTGTTAGAAAATCTTTGGACATTGCTAAATCTTCTGATGGAACTAGGTTTCATTGTGAATGTAAAGAAATCTCAATTGGTTCCTTCTCACATAATAACCTACATAGGGGGTGTGTTCAATCTGCAGCTAGGCCTAGTCTCCCCTACATTAGACAGACAACAGAAAATTTGCATGTCTGTAAATCACATATTATGCAACAAATCAGCAAAAGCATTACTATACCTTCAATTACTAGGTCTCATGGCTTCATGCATCGAATTGATTCCATTTGCAAGACATCATATGAGGCCTGTTCAATTGCATCTTCTGTATTTCTGGAAGCCAAGTTCCAGGGATACAGAGGCCCTTATCCCTTGTACTCAACAGCTTCAAGATCATTTGAAATGGTGGTTACAGGAAGCAAACATTGCAAAGGGAAAATCCTTTCTACCCTGGGTAGCAAACAAGGTCATTCAAACAGATGCCTCCTTACAGGGTTGGGGGGGTTATTTAGAGAACAAGATAGTGCAGGGTCACTGGTCTCGGGATCAAGTCAATTTGCACATAAATTGCTTGGAAATGGAAGCAGTCCATTTGACTCTAACAAACTTCTTGAAAGAACTGTCTGGTCAGAAAGTACTAGTACGGTCAGACAATATGACTGTAGTGCAGTATATAAACAAACAAGGTGGAACGAGATCACCGTCCCTGTGTTGTCAAGCGTGGGAAGTGTGGCAATTAGCAATCAAGAACAAAATATCGTTGAAAGCAGCCCATATAGCCGGGAAGCTAAATATTTTGCCAGACCTCTTGAGCCGTTTTCAAATCCGCCCAACAGAATGGACTCAGAGCGACAATGTCATTCAGAAGATATTCTGTCGGTGGGGATTTCCGAACATGGATCTATTTGCATCGAGACACAATCACAAGGCTCAGATATTTTGTTCTTGGATGCCGTGTCAGCAAGCATTTGCAATAGATGCTCTAAGCATCCCATGGGGAGGGATGTTTGCGTATGCATTCCCTCCAATTTGTCTGTTACTGAAAGTTTTACAACATATGAGAATGTTTCAGTGCAAACTGATTTTGATTGCTCTGTTTTGGCCTCGTCGTCCGTGGTTTCCGGATCTGTTACAGTTGTCAGTAGCGGAACCAATTCTACTGCCCAACTCTCCCTGGCTACTTCAACAGCCCAGGTGTCGCATTTTCCATCCCAATCCAGCAGTATTCAATCTCGCTGCATGGATGTTATCAACAATCAGTTTAGAGCAAAAGGTTTTTCTAAAAGGGTTACCAAATTACTTACAGCAAGTTGGAGATCGGGTACCCAAAAAGACTATACTTCCAAATTTAGGAAATTCAGTAGCTGGTGTACTGAAAGGAAAATTGATAAGTATTCGGCATCTTTAGTTGATTGTGCTGAATTCTTATCGAATCTTTACTCCGAGGGTCTGCAATATAGAACAATAGCAGGGTACAGGTCTATGTTGTCAGCTGTTTTACCCCCTATAGGCAATTTACCCGTAGGGCAACATCCCTACATTATCAGGCTTTTAAGAGGTGTCTTTAACACAAGACCACCTGTTACAAAGCTATTACCAGAATGGGATTTACCTAAGGTTCTCAAGGCTATTCAGAGATACCCATATGAGCCTATGAGTAAGACTTCGTTGAAATATGTAACTCAAAAGACTGTTTTTCTTACAGCCATTACGACGTACAGGCGGGTTGGAGACTTCCAAACGTTAAGACTAGGGGAAGGATCAGTCACAGTACAGTCTAAGGGAGTTACTTTTCTGCGCCATGGACTTTCGAAACAAGACAGACCAGGCCACATATCAGGCAAGATTTTTGTCCCTGCATTCTCTCAGAACAAGTTATTAGATCCTAAGAGAGCTTTAGCCATTTACTTAAGGAAAACGGAACAATTTCGAGACAAAGATGGCAAGGATGAGACCTCGTTATTCCTAACTATTAATAAGCCACATGAGAAAGCTTCAGCCAGGACTTTATCTTCTTACATTGTCAAAACTATTCAAGAGGCATATGAAGAGCCAAAGAAGAAAGTTAAAGCTCATTCCACTAGAGCAATTGGCCCATCTTGGGCTCTTTTTAATGGAGCATCTATTAGATCTATTTTAGATGCAGCTGACTGGTCAAGGGAAAGTACCTTTCTCAGATTTTACCTGCGTGACATCAGTGATCATTCTAAGACTTTAACAGAAGATGTACATACAAGTTGATAAAGAAACAGGAAGTTTTATATACCGGCGGATCCGCTGGGCATGTTTTACAGTGTTTTGGACAGGTTATTTTACATGGCATAATGTCCATTCATGTCAGTGGGATTGTATTCATGGTGTAAGAAATTACTTGTTAGTCCAAGTAGGACATTGTTGTGAATTAATCAGAGAAATCACACACTGGTGTATATTAGATTGTCACTCAAGAAGAGGAGACAGATTTATTAGGGATAGATACATGACCTCAACCAATAGGTAAGACTGCTTTGTAATCTATCCTTATGTATATTTCCATCAGGTGAGTATAAATCATGGAATAAAATTTGTAAATTTGGTTACAAGTTATAATTTTATGAATGGATTTATACTCACCTGATGGACTACCTCCCACCTCCCCTCATGTATTTAGGTTTAGGGTGGGTTAACATTTTCACTTCATAAAACTGAATGACAGGTAGCGTCTACATAGATATGATGGATATCGGGATCGATAGACGCTTTATTATGTTTATTCTGCGGATCGAGTTGTTTCATACGAAATAATATCCTTATGTATATTTCCATCAGGTGAGTATAAATCCATTCATAAAATTATAACTTGTAACCAAATTTACAAATTTCCATACATGGTGAAAAAATTTAAAGTGTTTTTCACAGAAACCAATGGATGGATTTCAATCAAACATCACAGAAATGATACTTGTGTGACCCTTAATCAGATTCCTCCAAAAAATTTTAAAAAGATGAAAATCATTGGTTTAATAGGTGGGTCTAATTTCTGTATGTGGTAAAAGCTTTGAAAACCGTCTTTTCAGATATTACAGGAATGATCTTTGGGTGACCCTTTAACGGATTCCTTAAAATAATTTTGATGTGATGAAAACATGGCTGCTTATTTCCATATATGGTTAAAGCTTTGAAAATCTTTTTCTCACAAACCAGCTGATGGATTACAACCAAATTTCACAGGAATGATCCTTTGGGGACTCTTTATCAGATTATTCAAAAGAATTTTAATTGGTTGAAAAATATGTCTCTAACAGATGGGGCTTATGTTAATAATGGTATATAGTGAAAACTTTAAAAATCTTTTTTCTCAGAACCCAGTAGATTGATTTCAATCAAATTTCAAAGGAACTATCTTTTATAGACCCATTATCAGATTTCTTCAATGAATTTGATGGATCATAGTAATGTATTTTATTGGTGTGGATTATGTCAGTATATTGTGTATACTTAGACCTTTGAAAATCCTCTCAAAAATGTTGATGGACTTCAACAAAATTTTACAAGAATGAATTTTAGATGACTTTTTGTCAGATTCAATCATATAATTTTGATTGGTTGAAAAAATAGGCTTTATGGTCGTGCCTTATGTCTATATTTGGTATACAGTGAAAATTTTCAAAATGTTTTTATCTTTTCATCTGACACAAATTCTACATAATTTGACTTGTAAAACATTGAAAAGGTTAAAATGCTTCTCTAGAACTATTAAAAAGAATTCAGTAACAAGGTTTATATGTCAGTCATAGTGGAATATGACTGTTTATTTTAATTGAATTTCTGAAAACACCATTTGCTTAATTAGTACATTCTGGCCTGTTGAGCAATACAGGCGCTCAAGTGCCTCTAGTTTATGTGCTAAAAAAAAGACTTTGGGGAATAATTTTAGGTAAAGGGGAAATTGCTTTTAATAGGTAATTTCTACCTTTCACATAATGATTTTTTTTCCTTATATGGTAGTTATTTTTCAGTTTTAAACAACTTTATTTTCTGCAACACATTTCAAATCAGACAAGTATGAAATTCTGTCGTTTTGGAATGGGTAGGGCAGAAGACCATTTTACATTCTGAAATTGTGACAGAAAAAAGTTACATCTATTCAAAGTACTCAGGTTGTGCAGATTCATACTAGATAGAGCGATGTTGCGCTTGCTGGGTTGTCACTTCATATCTGACTTCTCACAAACATTTGACCTGAAACAGGAAAAGGGTCTATCATGGAAATGCCAAAAGTATCATCACTACATGGCCATACTTTAGATGTGCACTGTCAGAAATAGTAGTCGTAGAAAATATCCCTCCAACCTTTGTCTCCTACTAATAGGTGGATGATTGTAAACTTAACCCTTGTCATGCCAGACATGGAATATTCCTATTTTAGTAGGTGGTATAGACAAAGACCAGCTTGCACATAAGTGCATTCTTTATGCAGTCTGATCTTGGTCTACACCTCCTGCTTGTCCCCTTTCAGAGTTGTTTATCAATTAATCAATTTTCAATTTAAAGGAATATTGACTTTTATGAAGACCTTCCAATGCTGCAGTCCTTTGATTATAAAGCAATTCTGTATAGGATTTTTATTCAGCATGACAAGGGTTAAGTGGGATAAGCAGCTGATGGCTTGGAAAGGATATATTGGTAGTGCTTGTTTGAGAAATACTAGGAATCCATGGTTAGGTGCTCAGCAGCCTTGATATGTTTGAAATATTCTTAAAAAGCGGTGTTAAACCACATCCAAATGTGCTAAAATAATCAGAACTGTAAGTATGCTACATTGTAAATCAAAATCCAGTATATAAGTATGCCTGAAAATTTGAAAACCATCATGGAGCTTTTTCACAAACTAAAGAGGTATGGTTTTGAAAACATAATGGGAAAAGGAGAATTTGCTTATTGTTTTCTACCCTTTTTGATACTAATTTTTTAATATTTACACACTTGAAATACAGTCTGCAGTTTATTCTATTTTGGACCATTCTTAATTTCAATGTCAGGTTATTGTATGGTTAATTTAACCTATTCCCAGAAAATCCCAGTTTTATATGACCCTCAAGAAAAATATCTTTGAAAAACTTTGGTGAAAATGAAGAAATTTCTTGTTACAAGTAATTTCTTCATTATCCACAATGCTTTCTACCCCAATAGACATAGACAAAGAATATCAAAATTTCATCAACTTAAAATTGTCGTCAGCAACATCTTTGAATTAGTATCAGTCTAAAATTTTGTTGTTAAGAAATAGGTAAAAAGAGTTTCTCATCACACAGATGAATATAGCCAAGATTACAAAAAAGAATAAGTTATTTACTAGGATTTCATGTATTTTGTATTTAAAAGAAATTAATCTCACATCCTTGAGTAACTTACAATAACAATTAAACCCGTAACCAGACAGTAATCTTTTAGACTGGTCCAAAAATGAATGAAGTTGCAGACAACAATTACAAAGTAATTGAATTTTTGATAGTTTCAACTTTTCGGTTAGAAAATATTGTGTAAAATTATTAATTGATTAATTGAAGGGGTTTTAACACCACTTTTAACAGTGGTTCAGTCCTATTGCAGTGGCTGGAGCACCTAACAATGGAATACTGGTATTTCTCACACCAGTACTACCACTACATCCTTTCCTAGCCTCTGGCTGCTAACCCACTTAGGTTTACTATTATCCACCCATTGGTCAGAGACATATGTCGGAAAGGCTGTGTAAATTGAAGGAATTACTTCATAATTTTACACAATGTTTTCTTGATCATTTTTCTTGATAGGCATCAAAAAGGGTCATTTTGTCTAAATGATTTAACTGGTTAATGAAATAAGGGTGCATGATTTTTTTTGTAACCCATTCCCAAACAATCCCACAAAATCCTTTCTGAAATACTGTGGACAAATGAAAAAATTGCTTGAAACAAGTACAAGCAGGAGGTAAAGACCAAGATCAGACTGCACTGATGTGCAGACTGATCTTGGTCTACACCTCCTGCCAAAACCAGAATAATCTGGGTTCAGCATGACAGTTGTTAAGTTGATGTAATTTTAAATATCTCAGACTTTCTGGGTGTAAACAATGTTAAAAATCTAGCAATTTCTTCATTTTCTACAGTGTTTTCTACCTAGAAATTGAAAAATAAAAAAATTCATAAACTTTAAATTGCCTTCTGCAACTTCTTTCAATTCGGGCCAGTCTAAAACTTAGCCGTCTTGTAATGTGTTAAAAGGTGAGACTGTCTGTTTACCCATTACCAGATGGCAAACTTTCAGACTGATCGAAATTGAAAGAAGTTGCAGACGATGGAAATATATTTTTTTCCGCTGGATACAAAACATTGTTGAAAATGAAGAAATTGCTTGTCACAAGCAATTTCTTCATTTTACACTAATTATTTTCCCAATTGCTTTTCTAAAAGAAGGGTGTCAAAAAGCATCATTGTGTGGGATTGGGTTAACTTGGGATATGCAAAATATCATTTAATTTACAGTTTTATCCATTACCAGATGACTTAATTTTAGATTGGTCCAACTTGTGGAAAAGGAGAAAGTGCTTATTACAGGCAACTACTTCTTTTTCCACAATGTTTTCTCAAGTATAAAATCACAGGAACGTAAAATCCCGGGTTTGAGCAGGAAAGGATTTGATAGATCCTTATGCAGTTTTAATAATATTTTATAAAATTCAGAGGAATATTTAACAAAATGATGGGAGAGGTTTCAAACGAACCCAAAATACCTTTAAATGCATTTACCTGTTCCCACAAAATCCTGCACAATTACAGACTGAAGATATAAAGCTATAGAAATCATTTAGAAAGGTGAAATTGCTTATTACTCTTTCAGGTTAAGGGACATTTTACTCAAAACAGACAAAATGATATGTGTAAGTTTAGGATCTTTCATTTTCTAAAAGTGTGAGCCAGACAATTTGTTCACTTTGTGCGAAAAGTTAGTAGTTATAAATTACTCATGATCAGTAAAAAGAAGTGTCTGAAGTTAGAGGGATGTGTAACACCATCAAAGAGTGGTAGTTTGGCGACAGGCCTGCTAAAACTGAGAGATCAGGCTGACACCTCTAATTCACGCTTGCTGCCAGCCAGGGAACATGTGTTTTAACAGCCCAATATCTTCTTCTATGACTTGAGCTTATTTTCTTACACAACAGGGTAAAGTGTACTCTTCTAGGCGATTCTAATTTGCAGAGACCTGAAACTAGGTATGGTGAGCTAAGATTCCTTGCTTCTGCTGGATATCTACTTCCTGTTTAACAATTCAGGGTATTTTTGTGCATAACAGAGTAAAACACTATATTTTGTCACAGTTTTCTCAGCAACTATGTATCATAGACTTGAAACATGGCATGGTGCATTAGCTGTGGGTCCTATTTGTTTATTACAGAACTCATGTCAGCCTGAATTCCCTGGTACCTAATACTGTTAAGTGGCAAATTTACTTTGTTTGTATGAGATCTAACCATTCCAAAACAACAAAATTTTAGACTGATCCAATATGAAATAAGTTGCAAAAACATTATAGATGAGTGGAATTTTATAAATCTTTCTTTTTGTTGAAAACATGGTTAATAATGAAGAAATTGCTTGTATCAAGCAATTTCTTCATAATCAACAATGTTTTCCAATGCTTTTTAGCTCAAATTATTGTTATGGCGTGGTGTCGGTCGTCTGTCTGTAAACTTAACTGTACTGAAGTACTGAACAGATTTCAAATAAATCACAGATCTTAGGGTGACCCTCTATCAGATTCCTTCAAAGAATTTTGATTGGATGCAAAACATGGCTTTAATGCACGGGGCTAATTTCCATATATGGTGAAAGCTTTGAAAATCTTCTTCTCAGAAAACGGTGGATGGATTTCAACCAAATTTCACAGAAATGATCCTTGGGTGACCATCCATCATATTCCTTTAAAAATTTTTGATGGGATGAAAAACATTGCTTTAATAGGTGGGGCTAATTTTCATAATATTGTGAAAGCTTTGAAAATCTTCTCAGAAACCGGTGGATGATTTCAATCAAAGTTTGCAGAAATGATCCTTTGGTGACCCTCTGTCAGATTCATTGAACAAAGATTTGATCGGATGAAAAACATGGCTTTATTAGGCAGTGCTAATTTCCATATATGGTAAAACTTTTGAAAATCTTCTTTCCAGAAACCAATGGTTGGATTTCTACCGAATTTCACAGAAATGATCCTTTGGTGAACATGTATCGAATTGCTACAAATTATTTTGATCGGATGAAAATATGGCTTTAAAGGGCAGGCTAATTTCCATATATGGTAAAAGCTTTGAAATTCTTCTTCTCAGAAACCATTCAATGGATTTCAACCAAATTTGACTGGATGGATCCTTGGGTGACCTTATATCTGATAATAAAAAAGAATTTCGATTGGATGAAAAATATGGCTTTAATGGGAAGGGCTCATTCCAATATATGGTTTACATTGAAAACTTTGTAAATTTCTCAGAAACCTGTTGGTGGATTTCAACAAAATTTCACACGAATGATTCTCTGATGACTGTCCATATATGGTATACAGTGAAAATTTTACATAATTTGACTTTTGTAAAAACAATGAAAAGTTTGAAATGGTTCTATGGAACTATCTCAAACATTTCAATGACTTAGATTTATTTTCCTTATTTTCAGTTTATATTGCTTGGAGTATGATTTGTAATTATGTCTTTGGGAATCTGCATTCAATAGATTGCTATCTTGCTCCAAACCAAAGCTGACAGCTGTCTCCAAATTACCTTCTAGTCTCTACCACACCAACGGTAGAAAAGTTTTCAGCATACAGGTAGCAGGCTGAATGGTTGAGAGAGGCAGTTAGATCCAACCATTGCAGTCCGATGAATGAGTCCCTCAAAGTGGGAATGCAAAGCTCTCTACAACTAGTTTGCAGCTAGATAGCCACAGCCCGGCCATGACGAGATGGATAGTTGGAAAAAAAAGCTATTGGTGGAATCACAATGATTTATCTTGGAGTTAACAATTTGGTAGCATTTCCTGTTGTGCATGCCACCGAGCTACCTAAGGCAGAAATTAAGTGAAATTTGGTAGTCAAATGTCTGCAGGTTGCATATTTGTAAAAATGATAATTGATAACAAATATCAAACTTTGTTTAGATGTCCCTTGACTTAAACTTATACCTAGATGACAAAATTTTAGACTGGTCCAAAATGAAAGCAGTGGCAGAATGCCATTATCAAGCTAGTGAATTTTTTTTCTCATGACAATTTATCAACTCATATTGTGTAGTATTTAAGTAATGGGTCATTCTAATGACCACACAAATATTATGCAGATTAAACAAACAAAGGCAAAATGTGAACAGATGAGCTGAAGCACTAATACTCTGATTAACCCATTCCAACACAAGAAAATTTTAGACTGGTCCAAATTGAAAGAAGGTGCAGACGACAATTTCAAGTTGATGGAATTTTAATTTTTTTCGTCTTTTGGGATAGAAAACATTGTGGATAATGAAGAAATTGCTTGTTACAAGCAATTTCTTCATTGTCCACAATGTTTTCCAAAGCTTTTTTCTTGTGGGGCGTAAAAAGGAGGGCTTGAGTTGGAATGGGTTAAGTCCCCCTTCTGATATTTATTTCATAGCATGTGAACACAATTATAACACAAAACAATGCAACTGTTCCAACAAAGTTACTAAAGAATGAGTTGTAATTACTACCTGTAGTAACAAGGAAATTGTCATTATGGCCTGTTTTCCCCTTTACATTAGTTGGAATCTCACCATCTTATGTAGAAATCTTCCTGATGACTATGAAAACTTTTTCAGCAAGTTTGAGAAAGATTGAGTTAAAATTGTGACCTCAAGAGCAGTAAATATGAAAATGTCATTGAGGTCCCTTTTCCCTTTAATTTAAAATGAATGTAACCATATCATATAGGGACCATTATCAGGTATTACCTACATTTTCAACAAGTTTGAGAGAGATCATTGAGCTCAAAATTTTGACTTCTAGAGTGTTTACAAGAAACTGTCATTTAAGTCGCTTTTCCAATGATAATGGATGGAATGGCACTAAATTTGAAAGGGATCATTCTCAAGACTATTCAACATTTTCAGCATGATTATTTGAAGCCAAAACATGAAGCCAAAATTTTGGCCTGTAAAGTGGTATATAAGGAAATTGAAATTAAGATCCTTTATCCTGTAATATGAGACAGAGTGTCACCACATTCAATAGGAACCTCCTGACAATAAATATTTTCAGAAAGTTTGAGAGATATTGAGCCAAAATTATGACCTCTAGAGGGTAACAAGAAAATAATCAGTAAGGCCCTTTTTCCCATTATATATCATGGAATATCTCCATATTCAAAAGGGATCTTTCTTACATCTATGCAAAGATCTACAGCAAATTTGAAAAAGATTAACCTATTCCCACACGATAAAATTTTGGATGAGTTCAAATTCAAATAAGTTGCAGAGGACAATTTGAAGTTGATGAGATCTTCAAAATATTTGGTTTTTAGGGTAGAAAACATTGTGGATGATGATGAAATTGCTTGTAACAAGCAATTTCTTCATTTTCCACAAAATTTTCCTAAGCTTTTTTCTTGAAGGGCCTTTAAAAACATCAGTGTGTGGGAATGGATTAAGTCAAAATTGTGAATAGAGTGGAACAGTGAATTGTAAATGATTGTTGACAGACATTCAAATTTCACATGTTGCAATCCGGTGTGCCAAAAAAAAAAAAAATTTCAGTGTTGAAAATTTTGTTGACAATGAAGAAACCCCTTGTTGCAAGTAATTTCTTCATTTAACAGAATGGTTTCCTTCAAATGCTTTTATCTAAAAAAGTGGAATTGCTTAGGAATGAGTCAAGTGTTAGAAAATTAGATTCCTGATTGGTGAAAAAAGGGGTCCTGACAATCTCTGTGGAACATGTCTTGAGAAGTTAGACAAGAAAATGGCCTATAATTTAGCAACTGAAGTGTGTGAGACCTAATGAAATGGACATATTGGCTAGCCACAGAGAGAAACTGGTTTTCCAACATCAACAACCTAATGACAACTTCCTTGATGGGTTTCTGTCACGATAATTGAATGCTTGCTGGTAATCTAAATGGAGAAGAGATCTTTAAGGAGATTTAATGATTAGATAGATACTCCTGGAGGCAGAATTGATGCAAACGTTTAGGCAATTTTCAGAAATTTACACTGTTTGAATTTTTGCTCTCTGACATTTTGAAACATTAATGCGCCCTGATTTAACCCTTGTCATGCTGAACCTCGAATAATCCGTTTTTGGCAGGAGGTATAAGTGAAGTGCAGGCTGATCTTGGTCTACACCTCCTGCCTGTACTTTTCATGCAAGATTTGTTTATGAAGTTGTTTTCTAAAAGAAAAATTGATTTTTGAACAAGTTCTATCAGTCTCTTCAGCCCTTTGATTTTACATCAATTTAGGAAGGTAATTTATACAGACTCTTTGAAAGTAGTATAAAATAAGAATTATATTATGCTCATTGAATTCCTCTTCAGAATTGCATTAACACCAAAGGGAAGAAAGCATTGGAAGGTCTTAAGTAGTTGGTCATATTTCTTTTGAAAACCAATTCTTTAAATAACTCTTGCTTGATAGGAACAACCAGTCAGTGACAAAGATCAGACATCACATAGTTGTGTGTAATTCCTGTTAAAACAGGATTATTCCAGGTTCAATATGCCAATGTGAATCAAAATAGAGGAAAAAAACCCCCAGAAAAACAAACAAACAAACAAACAAAAAGGGTGCAATTGGAAAATGCTATTACTGTCAATCTTGAAGTTGTGTATTAACCCATTACCAAATGACAAAGTTTAAGACTGGTCCAAATTGAAAGGAGTTTATGAAGTTTTAGTTTAGGGTATTAGTCCTTTTATTGCAATGTCTTATAACTTGCTTTGCTTGTATTTGGTTTCAACACATAAAGAGATAAAGTCCGAAGTTAACTTATGTATTTCTTTTAATCAAGTAGACACTACCTAAAAAAAATGAGTGAGCATATAGCCGCGCTTTGTCTTCTTCCGTCATTCTGTTTTCCGTCCCCCCAATATCTCCACAACCCTTGGGCTGAATTGGATGAAACTTCACATGTGAATTCCTTATGATACTATGCTGAGGTTACTTTTCCCGTTTTTGGATGACTCCAAGGTCAAGGTCACAGTTAAAGGTCATATCTCAAAATGTCCTTGTTTACAGCATAGCTACTTCAATTATAAATGGATTTCAAAATAGATTGGCACAAATGTTATCTATCATGTATAGATGTTCCTTAAATGAAAAAAGAAAAATGATGGCTCCAAGGTCAAGGTTGCAGCTCAAGGCCAGACATTGAAATTAACCCTTGTCATGCTGTATAAAATCCCTTATAGAATTGCATTAAAATCAAAGGGCTGAGAGCACCGATAGTACATGTTATTCAATAATCAATATCTCTTTTCAAAATATAGTTCATACACTACTCTGACAGGAGAAGTACAAGCAGGAGGTTTAGACCAAGATCAGACTGCACTTATGTGCAGGCTGATCTTGACCTACATCTCCTGCCAAAACTGGAACATTCCAGATTCAGCATGACAAGGGTTAAGCATTTCCGGAGTACAGCTCTGTCAATTATGGATGGGTTTTGAAAAGACTCAATTATTTTCTAGCAGGAGTAGATGTGCAGTTTGAAACAAATCATTTGAAAAAATCTTCAGATAGCTCTAAGGTCAAGCAAACATCCCAAGGTTGAAAGTTAAAATTACACATCTCCAGAGCATCGCTCCTTCAATTATAGAATGATTTTAATATAACTTAGCACAATTTGCCCCTATCATGAGAAGATGTGCAATTATGAAAATTAAAATGGATAGCTCCTGGGTCTCCTGGGTCAAGGTCACATGTAAAGGTCAAATGTTGAAAATAGCCATGTCTGGAGCGTGGCTTCTAAAATTATGGATTGAATTTAGAATCACTTTGCACAATTGTTCTCTTGCATCAGTAGATGTGGAATTTGAAACAAATCTTCAGACAAATCCTAGGTCAAGGTCAGAGCTCAAGGTTGAACATGAGAATTTAGCATTTCCAAAACAGAAATCCTTCAATTTCTCTAGGATGAATCAAAAGAAGCAATGCTGATCCTTTTTCCTTCTTAATCCTGTCATCAAAGTATGCCATTTTGCAGGAACTGAATTGTTAACTGCTGAGATGGCCTTTTATATATCCATGGACATATGGGTAACACTTGAGCTATTCACATCGGGCTGTCTTCTCCCACACCGTGGGTCATTCAATTAAGCTATAATACAATTGATACATGATGGCATTGTGAGGGCTTCACATTGTCTTGTTGCCTTCCTAAGACAATCAGGCAGCTTCTCACTTCCTTTGCCTTGCCTTTGTGAGTCAAAAAGTGCCCCATGACACCAATGATCTCAGGAAGTGAAGATGAAAGTAACCAAATTTGACAAGATGCCCCTACGAAAGGAAAAACAGACACACAAATTCAGCAGTTACAAGTACTTTTGGTTTTTTTCACCACTCCCAAAGTTGCTGCCGGAGCCTTAGAAACTCAGCCAGTGGTCATTTGATGGCTTAAGATGCCTTCACAAATGAAAAATGTTTTTAAGATCAGATCCAAATTTTAATATCTCTTTAATCCTGTTCCCCCTGGTGTCAATTTTGGGACAGTGTGACCCCAGCATAGGAGATGAAGAAGGAATCTTCAATTTTCTCTTTTCAAACCCTGAAGCCTAGGTATTTCATACACCTGTGAGCAATATAAGGCATGGTCCTCTTGTAATGCCAATTCTTACCCGAAGGACATATCTGTTGTTTACTATAAATTTTACACCATTCTAGTCTGTTTTATTCTTGTTCGTAACATTAACTCAATTGAATACTAGCTCGCAAAATTATATTGGAAGTGCTTCTCTGCTTCATTGCATGCTCTTAAGTTTATTGGAATAAAATTGGTTTTGCCTGCATATAGAAAATTTTGAAGTGGATTTCTTTCATCTCTTTTGGTCCAAAACATGTGAAGAATGGGATTATCTTTTGAAAAGAGATCTTTTATATTGAAGAATGAGTGTTAGTGAGTCCATTTTACACCCCCACCTAGGAATTAGAGGGAGGTATATTGATTTCACTGTCTCTGTCTGTTGACTGACTACTCACTGCTGTAATCAAAGAAAAAATCTACCAGTCAAATCATTCATTAAGAACGGGAACTCCGACAATGGCTACCATTTATGTAAAGCATTTTAGTTGGTTTGCAACTAAAACGCTGCAACCATAGCTTATTCAAGCTGTAGTTACAACTTTTAGGGCGCCAACCAACCATTCTACTTTTGAGCTCACCAGAGCAGGAAGTGCTCTGGGTGAGCTATTGTAATCGGTCATTGACTGGTGTCCATCAGTCTGTCCATCTGCCTGTCTGTTTACAGTTACAAAAAAAAAATCTCCTTCTAAACTAACCATGGGTTTTAACCAAACTTTTCAGAAATGATCCTTAGGTCATGCTTTTTCAAATTTCTTTGAATTGAAATCCATGCAGAACTTTAGTTGCCATAGTAATTCAGGGATGAAACTAAAATAATCTTCTTTTCCGAAAGCATATGGCCTAGAGTTTGAATATTTAATATATATTGTCATCTATTGACCCCTTTCCAAAATACTTCAAAGAATTATTGCAATCTGAAAATTAGCCCTTCCCTGAGCGATCCCTGCTTTTACAAAGGAATGAAGAAGGACATCTTTGAAAATCTTCTCATAAACTATAAGGCCGAGAGCTTTGATATATGGTATAAATCATCATCTTTTGACCTTATACCAAAATAATTCAAAGAATAAACATGCTCTGATAATTAGCCCTTTTCCGTGTGATCCCTGATTTTATATAGGAATAAAGAAGAAAAATCTTCTCCAAAACCATTGGGCCTAGAGCTTTGATATTTGGTATAAATCATCTTCTGTTGACCCTCTACTGAAATACTTCAAGGATTTTATTGTACCAAAGATTCTCACTCATAGGTCTATCTCGAGCATTTTTCTTGAAAGGCGTCTAAAAGCGTTATTGTGTGGGAATGGGTTAACCAAGAATTTTCAAAAATAAGGGTTAAAGCTTCACTATAATAAATGTAATTGTAATGGGTCTTTGCCTAGAAGATGATATGGTCACAAAAGCATGGGCAATGTATCAGCGCAATAGAAGTGAGTTATTAGATATATATGACAGTTGCAGGTAAGGTTTAACTAAGAATTACAAAATACAAAAAGGATTAAAATTACACTGAAATGAATGTCAGTGTAATGAATCTGTGTCTAGATGCTGTTAATTTTGTTACAAAAACATGTGCAAAGTTACAAAGCAATAGCATTAGTAGAAAGAGAGTTATTAAAGATAAATAACATTTGCATGCAAGGTTTAATCAAGAATGTGCAAAAAGAATTATAACTTTACTATCATAAAGCAATAACATTAGTAGAAAGAGAGTTATTTAAGATATAACTCAGGGTTAGCTCTGGCTTGAAAAAAGTTGTCGCCATCACTTTCGCCAAATTTAAAAAATTGGGGCCAAATGGAAAAAGTTGGGGCCAAATTGAGGAGTTGGGGCCAAGCTCGAGCATTTCTTAACTGCACTGTTATTTTCTTAACTTATATGCTGTTGAATAGATAATGTGCATATTAAACAGGTTTTTAATATGGCAATTTGTTTGTTGTTTTGTCTTTAATGAATGTAGCTAAGTCATACACCTACATTGATTTTTACTCATCTTTAATCAGTGCTTTCAGTACTTTGATTAGAAAATCGAGACTTTGATGAGAAAAAAAGAGAGAAGGAAATAGTAATAAACCTAGAAAAATATGCTTGATTTAATAATAAAACAATGTAATTTAAAAAAAACCGGTTTAAGGTTGAACATTCTTGGGTACGAATGAACAAAAAAGAAATGGTTCGTCTGCTTTTGGGACAGTATATCTTTTGAAATTTCTGTCAAATCTTGACAAACTACCACTGTTTCTATCAACAGTTCATCAGAATATCCTTCTTATGACCCAAAAATGATGATTCAGTGCAAGGAATCGCGGTAGCGGTGCCAAGATTAGAAACTGACTGAATCTGTCAGCAGAAATATACGAAAATATGCCCGAATTCGGCAATTGTATTCATCAGGAAAAGGCAAATGGCAGCCTGTTTAACTACACTTTTCTGATAGAAACCCCTTTAATGCGTGATAATTGAGGTCTTCTGATTGATAATGTGATAGTTTCATAGGCTCCTCCATAATACTAAGTCACGCCCACAACAAAAAATCAATACGATTCGCCGACCAATGAGTGCATTTTATTCATCTGATTGGCTGTCAATCAGAACTGTAATTAAATTTGGTGATGGGTTAGTCTTGTGTCAGACTGGATGACATAATTGACCCGATATACAAGCCCTCCAACAATTAGACACACTTGGCCATTGGACTTAATTTCCGGAGTTTAGTCAAAGCAAAAGTATGTATAACAAAAACTTTTCTTTTTTTTGGCGCCACAAACTTTCGCCAAATGAAAAAAACTTGCGCCAGAATTTTATTTTTGTCGCATTTGGCGACAATGGCGATCGGCAGCGCGAACCCTGTAACTATGACAGTTGCATGTAAGGTTTAACCAAGAATCTTTAAGTCCAAAAGGGTTCAAAATTCTACTAAAAGAGGCTGATATTATTGTCACAAAATCATGTGGAAAGTTTCAGATCAATAGCATTAGTAGAACCTGAGATATGACACTTGCAAGTAAGGTTTTAACCAAAACATTACACTGACGCCTGGGTGACCGGAATAGTCAAGCTAAGAATTGATGGACCATCAAATCATACCTTTAAAAAGGATGGAAGGTTCAACTGCGACATTGATACGAAGCATTTTTGTTGGTTTTGTAAATTATATTTTAAGTTGTTGTGACGACTTTTAGGTCACCAACCAAGCATTTTACTTTTTGGTGAAATCATAATGACCATAGATTTTACAAAATAATGGTGTTTAACCCATTCCCACACAGTGATCCTTTTGGATGTCTCTCAAGAAAACAATTAGCAAAACATTGTGTACAATGAAGAAATTGCTTATTATAAGCAATTTCTTCATTTCCACAATGTTTTCTACCCAGACAGTTAAAAAACCCTAGAATTTCATAAACTTTAAATTGTGGTCTGCAACTCCTTTTAATTTGGATCAGTATAAAATTTTGCCAGCTGGTAATGCGTTAATATCACTGTTGAACTTCCTATTGAAGTTCAGTAGGTGTGGTTTACAATCTGTAAAGATTCTAGCCCTTGGTGCCTTTGGGGTCTTGATATTAACTCATTCCCACACAGTCACACTTTAAAAAACATTGTAGGAAATTAAGATGTGCTTGATAAAAACAATTTCTTCATTAATCATGATGTTTTTTTTGTCATAATTGACAGATAGCCTCTTGTCAATCAAAAAATCATTTGACCAATCAAATTATTCATTGAGACAAAGAGTTAATGTTGACCTTATAATCTTCATATGATTGAAATACAGGCGTCCAAACATCAATTCAAGTTTTGGTATAAATTAATGATGGAAGACAGAAATATTCAGAAAATCTTGTTACAGCCAAAGAACCTGAAAATTACATCCGTATGTTATTGGATTGTCAGATTGAGCCATGATGACATTGATTGGTAACATTGCCAATTGAGGGTGATTTCTGGGTTACATGGTAACACATCAGCTTATGAAAGATACATTCCTGTCAGTTCCTAGAAAGTGCTGTGCTTCAAAAACAAACAGTTCAAATATAGTTAGGCTACTTCTGGTTTCATGTTTGGTAAAGATCTTGAACTAGAGGCGCTTTAGCGCCCATTTTGTTCCACAGGCCTAATTGTGCTGGTAAATTTTGTAATTTCTGAGGAGATTTTTAAAGTGAAAGGTTAAGGACGCACTTTTTAGAGTCCACAGTTTTCATTGGTTTTTGCTGCAAACTTTCAAAAAATGATTGTACTTAATAAGGATCGTTCATTTCAAAATTGAGTCTGATCTGTCAAGAAACACAAGAAAAGGGGCCTTATGAAAATTCAATTAAAAAGTCCTCGTTAACACTCTAGAGTCCACAGTTATCATCAAATTCTCTTCAAAAAGGGTCTGACCCTTCACATATCATGAATAATTGTAAACCTAAGTGCGATAGCAGCTGGAGGCTAGGAAAGGATGTAATGGTAGTACTGGTGTGAGAAATACCGGGAATCCACTATAATAATAATAATAATAATAATAATAAAGTCTTTATTTAACGAGGCAACACAGTTGGTTTGACCCAGTCTTCCCTGTGGGCCTCTACAAATATTTACAAAGACAATACATGTTAATATGTACAACAAAATAAAACATTTTACCAAACAATAAAAGAAGGAAAACATAATTATGAAAGATTGACCACATAATTTTGCAAGCTTCAGAATCTTTTCCACAGGTATTGTCATAGGTTCCTATTAAAACCATTCTGAAGGATTTTAAATGATTAATGAATAGTTTTGATTATCTTAATAGAATATAATACAGAGAAAAAAAACCAACAACAACAAAGCATTGTGGAGAAAGATAAACATCTTTGGCCAAGCAGAAACATTTCAATTTCAACAGCATCTGCTCTAATGTCCTTAATCCAAATCCTCTTTGACATATCCATCTCTAACCGTATGCATTTGACCAGTCTGAATGTTTGAGAGTGATGTTAGTACACAAACTAGACAGCAAATAGATAGACATGAATTGCGATTTTTGATGTATTATTATCATAACTGTTAACATGGACTAAAAGGAAACTACTTCATGTATTTGATAAAGATTTAGTTCAAAACCAACCAAGAGCCTGTACATGCAATGTAGAATATGCACTTAAAACATACCTGCACATAAATGGATACCTTTTCTTGAATAAGCATTTACGTATAGTTCAAGGTTGAGTAATTACATGTGAAAATGCATTCTCCCACCAGAGTTCCACCAAATTAAGAAAGCAGACTTGAACTTATTTACACTGTCAGTATTTCTTATGTGCAAAGGTATTTGATTCCAAATTTTTGGACCTGAATATGAAATTGATTTTCTGAAAAACTCGATTCTTGGCCTAGCTATTAGGTGCTTCAGCCAGAGTGATATGACTGAAATACTGTTAAAAGTGGCAATTAACCCCATTCAATCAATTAATATGAAAATTTCATTTTAAAATCCTTGTTACCAAATCCAGAGCTGTGATAGGATTTTCTTCAAACTTTCACATAATGATTGTACAATAATTTAGTTTGTTATCCCATGCCGTTTCCATTATTCCATCACTAAGATTGTCCGGAGCATATCTCCTAAAGTATAAATGCTATCAACTTGAAACTTCAAAGGTGGATAAATCTTGTTGAGTAGAAGTGCAGTGCACAAGAACTTCAACTCTTGCTTGCATAATTTTGGAGTTATTGCCCTTTGTTGTTTAAAAGACTAAGATTTTATCCAGAGCAAATCTCTGAAAGTATGATAGCTATTATCAAACTCATTGAGAAGAAATGCAGTGCACAAGAAGCCTAAATTTAACTGGCGTCAGTTTACTATCAAGCTTTTACAGCAGGGGATGGCCATGTCCGCCATGGCTCTTGTTGATGTTGACATTTGACCTGATCCAACAGGTATCACAGGAAAAGGAGCCTTACGAAAATTTAATTGTAAAATCCTTGTTCCAGGGTTATCAGCGGATTCTGTTCAAACTTTCACTTAATGTTTGTATCATCATTAGGAATGTTTCTTACTAAATTTGGTCTGATCAGTCTTGTATCACAGGAAAAGGGGCTGTATGAAAATGTTCTCATAAAATCCTCATTAACACAAGAATGTCCTCAGTCTTTATCAATTTCTCTCCAAACTTTAATAGAATGAGTGTACCATAATTTGGATTGTTTCTTTGTAAATTTGGTCTGATCTGTTACGTTTCACAAATAAATGACCTTATGAAAATTTTATAACAAAAGTTGTTATCACAAAAAAGTTCTCAGTCTTGATAATTTTCTTCAAACTTTTAGAATGTTTGAACTATCTTCAGGAATGTTCCTTTGTAAATTGGGTCATGATTTGTTAAGTTTCAAGGGAAAGGGGTCTTATCAAAACTTTATTGCAAAAAATTCTTGACACAGGTCAGTCCACTATTTTCATTGATTTAAACTTTCATAGAATAATTGTATCTTCATTGTTCGTTTTAAAATTTGGTTTATTCTTTAAAGTATCAGGGGCAAAGGGGCCATTTGAAAATTTCGCTAAAAATCCTCATTATCACAATAAAGTCCACAGATTACACAGAATCGTTAGGATTGTTGGTTTTTATAGTGGACCTGATCACTCAAATATCACACAAAAAAGGACCTTATTGAAAAATTATTAAAATATTCTAGATAGCACATTGATGTCCCTAGATTTTACTGGGTTCTGTTCAAACTTTCACCAAATGATTGTACAATCATAGGATGGTCCTGTTAAGAATTGGAAACAATCAATCCGTCAGGTATCTTGTAAAAAGGGGCCCTTTTAAATTCTATTCAAATATTCTTGTTAACACAATAAAGTCCCCATATTTCATTGGATTAACTGTAAACTTTTCGCAGAATGATTAAACCATCATTAGGATGGTTCTTTTTGAAATTGGATCTGAAAAGGGACCTTATGGAAATTGTTTTTCAAAATTAAGTCAATAGTTTTTATGGAATTCTCTTTAAACTTTCTCAGAATGATTGTATAATCCTTAGGATTGATTCTTTTTAATCCATTCCAACACAGTGACCATTTGTAAGCACCTCAAGAAAAAGAGATGAGAAAACATTATGTAAAATGAAAAATCTACCAAGAAAGTTGAAAATCTAAAATTTCCTAAACTTCAAATACCGCCTGCTTCTGCTGAGAGTCTTAAAGCGTCATTGTGTTGTAATGGGTTAGGGGTCCACAATATTTATCAGATTCTCTTCAAAGGTACTTGGAATAATTGTGTAATTGGAAACCCAGGGACCTTACAGGTTATCATTCAAAACATTTTTGTTTATGTGATGAAGTCCACAATCATTATCAGATTGTCTTCAAATTTCAAAGGACCATTGTAGGGTCATAATGAAAGTTCCTTTCGAAAATGAAGTGGATCCATCAGAAAACACAGGAAAAGGGGCCTAATGAATTTTCACACAAAACATTCCTGTTGACGTTTTACGTGTTTAAGTCCTCAATTATTATCAGATTCTCTTGAAAATTTTACAGGATGATTATAGGGTCATTAGGAACTTTCCCTTTAGCGATAGAGTGGATCAGTCATGAAACACGGCAAGGGAGCCTTTTCTCAAGATAATAAAGGGTAAAAAATCCAATTGGTTATTTTCATTTTATGCATTCTTCTTTTAACATTTAACTACCTTAAATATCTTAGAGTTAAGTTTAACAGAAAACTTGATAGCCGGTAGAGCATGTCAGGCCCTCATGAGCCCCTTATCTTATTATAGTTAAGTTGTGCTCAACAACTAAGATTCTATGTTCTAAAATGCTAAAAACCCCTTTTAAATGGAAATAAATCTTTATATATATACATTCTTATAAGAAGTCTAATTAACCCTTTTCACCTTGAATTAAATATCCTATACAGAAATAATTGCTTTAAAATCAAATGACTAACAGCACTGGAAGGTAATGATGATGATCAATATTCCTTTTGAAAATTGATTATTTATACAACTCTGGCTGAAAGAGGACAAGCAGGAGGTGACGACCAAGATCAGACTGCACTAATGTGCAGCCTGATCTTTGTCTATACCTCCTGTCAAAACAGGAATATTCCATGTCTGGCATTACAAGGCTTAAGACCTAGATGTTTAAAATTTTGCAAGGGGGAACGACTCTTACAGAAGTCATAGAGAAAAATTCAGATTGGTAAACCATTTAGGCTTTGCCTGAATTTGTCATAGGAGGAGTCTCAGGAGAGCAGTATAACCATCATTGTCCTCTTGTTTGAATATTTTTCATGCTTACTTGCTTCCTTTAGTATTTAAACATTTTCTAATTAGGTAAAAGTTGTGCAGAAACCTTTAGAAAAGTGTGATTTAAGTTCAGTGCAGCAATCAGGATACAGCTTTAAAGGAAATGTTCTCTATAATCCTGGATTTCAGAAGAAGCGGTGTCCCCAGAGAGAGCCTTCCAATAGAGATGATATTACTTTCAGCTTTATTACAATAATTTCAAAGACTTTTCTTCTAGAGTAGGAATTTTATACCAAAGACTTGTTATACCCCCAATAACTCTGTTTAGGGGGTTTTGTCAGTCTGTAGATTTTTCTTTATTGCCCATTTTCTCCTAAATTACCAAATGGAATTGATTGAAATTTCACAACATTGCTTTGGAGGATTTGGTTTATTTCAGGTAGAGATCAAATAGTGATTAAAGGGAAACAATTGATACTACCATACTGTGAATATTTGCATTAAGGAAAGTTTCCTCCCTTTAAGTAAATTGCAAAAATAGTTCTTTTAATTGAGTTGCTTCCAGTATTAAAGAAAACTAAATTACCTGTATAATATGGAATAGCAATTTAAAAACCTCTAGTTTCTTGTGTCTTATTCTAGGGGCGAATTTCGTTGTCATTACCAATGGAAAAAAGTGTCTTTCTTTCTCAATTCAGAGCAGAAATTTCTCTTTTGTAGACTGCAATTCCCGAAAATTCAAAGTTTTCTTTTGATGAATTAATTTAACCTAATTAAAGTTATGGAGTAGAGTAGAAAGATTTATAAAGCCTTGCTTAGAGGTGAATTATTGTTATCTAAACTTCTGAAAAAAATGGTTAAAATCTCCTTCATTTTCCCCAAATTAGAAAAAATCTGTGAATTTTTCAAACTCTCCTGGCCCCAGGCCCATTTTGAAAATGTGTAGCAAGAACCTCAGATTTTTTTTCTGTGTGCAATGAATATTTCATATCAGGAAAATGAAAAGGAATAAAGTTTTTTGTGACCCTCCCCCCCCCTCCCCCCCCCTCCCCCCATGTAATGGCAATGGGTATATAGAGTTACTTCTGTCAGTTTGTTTGGGTGTGCATGGGTGAGAGTGAGAGTATCCAATTCTTTTCTGGAGCACATCTTCTACTTTAATGGAAGGAATTTGAAATAAGTTCTTCCCTTGAAGAGTACTTATGTCATGTGTCAAGTTGTGTTTGATACTTCCAGCATCAAGGTCACAGCTGAAGGTAATGTGACGTTAAACAGGGTTATATGGATACTCAAAAGTCAAGGTCATAACTGAAGGTCATGCAACAAGCACTAAAGCAAGAGCATCTATGTTTGAAACATGTGTCTAGTTTATAACTTGTTTAACTTTTCTGCAATTTCAATATAATGATACAAATGGATGCTTCTCTATGTGATAATGTATTATGGAAATTGAAAGTTAACCAGATTAACCAGCATTACCTCACAAATTTTCTTATTTGTGGCCTTGTGAAAAAAAATTCACCTAGGGCAAAACTTGTAACCAGCAGTGTCTTCAATGTCCGTGATGTTTTCAAATAATGTTTTTAATTTCACCAATTTAAAATTGTTGTCTTCCATTTATTTCAATTAGGAATAGTCTAACACTTAATTGTCACTTGTTATTGGGTAAGTCAATTTCATTTGAGGAGTATCTTGGGGTCCATATTCGTAAGTCTTACAAACAAGTTCAAGTGAAAGCTCTGATTGGAAAAGATGTGTATGTTGGCTTATCAAGCCACTCTTATGAAATTCAAAGACAAATTTCTGATTTATACTGATCCAGAACAGAATTTGTCAAGTGGCAACACTCTAAATAACAGTTTGAAAGGTCTAGTTCTTTGTTTTATTCCCTGTTATCTCATTCTTTAGAATAACACCATAAACTGTAACCTTATTCCATGTTATGACCTTACTTGTACAACATGGGACAAAGTCGCACATGTTAAAGAGTGCTGTCCCAGTATCGCAGAAACAGTCTGAGGATTTTAATCTTGTAAAATAAAAATTAAGCTAGACTGTCCTCTGAGAGATAATCAATTTAATTGCTGTAAATTTGTTATGGCAAATTTTAATTATGTTGCAAAACATGCATCCAATCTATTTCTTCTTAAAGCTCTCAGGACTTTTGTTAACCTATTAACATCAGCCAGCAAAGTTTGAGTCTAGTCCCAATAGAAATAAGTTGCATTCAATAACTTTAAGCTGGTGAAATTTTAAATTTCTTTGTCTTTTAGAGTAAGAAACATTGTGGAAAGTGAAAAAATTGCTAGAGGTGTAATCACCTTGGCGTCATTGGAATTGGTGTTGGTGTTGGCATTGGCATAACAAACTTTAACCTTGGTCATATCTCTGTTGTTATTAAAGATATCCTCATGAAACTTGGCATGTGTATTGACCATCACAAGAGCTATATAGACTATCAAGGGGGATAACTCTAAAAGCGTTTGTGTAAGAGTTATGCCCCATTTTCTACTTAGAATTTTTGCATTATCCAGCACCTGCGTTGGCATCCGTGGGGGGTGCTCTTGTTGATTATGTTCTCTACAGCTTTTTCTTGAGGGGCATGAAAAAAGGGATTGTTAGAGAATGGGTCAAACAGGTACAGAGCTGTATTTTTTCTCATCAAAATCTTTATTCATTTTAACCAAATCATTATACCCACTCATTAAAATTTTTCATGCCCCTTAAAGTCTCGGAAAACAATGTTGAAAATAAAGGAATATTGCTCCGTATACAAGCAATTTCTGCATTTCTATATTGTTTTCTAGCAAGAAAAAATGAGAAATTTGGAGTTCTATTAATTTGAAATTGTCATCTGCAACTTTTTTCAATTTGGACCAGTCTAAAATTTTGTCATCTGGTATTGGGTTAACTTCTTTGTTTTGGGATAATTTCTCAAAGAATAGAGAACAACTTAATAGTTCTCTTTTAACCCACTTTACACTGGACAAAAATATTCAAAGAGGATGCAAATTAGAATTTTAAGTTGATGAACTTTTAAAATTCCTTGACTTTCCATGTAGAAGACATAATGGATAATGAAGAAATTGCTTGCGACAAGCATTTCTTCATTCTCCACAATGTGTCCCCAAAATTTTAATTTTAGGGGCTTCAGAGAGTGTTTTTTCGTAAGGATGAGTTAAGTCATGTGATGTACAAACAGTTTGTAAGTCTTAACTTTTTAGATTGACAAACCAAAAATGCTTCACATATAAATGTTGACCAATTTCAGAATTCAAAGTTCAGTTGATTACATTGGCATATTGATTTTTTATGCTCCTCAAAGGGAAGTTTCCATCCCTCTGTCTGTCTGTCGGTCCCAATATCTTTTTAAACCTTGAGCCAAATTAGATGAAACTTCACATGTGAATTCCTTATGATATTGCGCCTAGGTACTTTTCCGTTTATTTGATAGGTCAAAGGTCCTTTCCGACATTTGTCTTTCACCAATTGATGGATGATCATAAACCCAAGTGGGATAGCAGCTGGAGCCTAGGAAAGGATGTAGTGTTAGTACTGGTGTGAGAAATACCAAGAATCCATTGTATGGTGCTCCAGCTGCCGTGATATGACTGAAATAGTGTTGAAAGTGGCTTTAAACCCCATTCAATCAATCAATCATGGCTCCTTCAATTATTAATGGATTTTTAAATACTTTTGCATAATTGTTCTCTATCTTGAATGGATGTACCATTTGAAAAAAACAACAACAGATAGCCCCAAGGTCACAGGTCATGGTAAAACATTGAAATTAAGTATTGGCAGAGTACAGCTCCTTCAATTATGGATGGGTTTCAAAACAACTTTTTAGCATTAGTAGATGTACCATTTGAAACAAATCTTCAATTAGCTCCAAGTTCATATCCCAAGGTTGAAAGTTGAAATTAAGCATGTCCAAGAATAGCTCTTTCAGTTATAGAAGGATGTCAATATAACTTGGGACATTAGTGTCCTCAGTCAGGAGTAGATGTGCCTTTTGGAAAAAATTGGTCAAATGTTGAAAATAGCAATGTCTGGAGCATAGCTTCTAAAATTATGGATTGAATTTAAATACAAATGTAACTTTACACAATTGTTCTCTATCATCAGTAGGTGTGCAATTTGAAACAAATCTTTGGGTATTAACTCTAAGGTCAAAGTTACAGCTCAAGGTTGATAGTGAAAATTTAGCATTTCCAGAACATAGATCCTTCAATTATGGATGGATTTCGAAATAAATTTACACAATTGTTTTCTGTCATGAGTAGATTTGCCATTTGGAAATTTATTCATTTAGTTCAAAGGTCCAGGTGGAGTTCAAGATGAAAAAATTAAAATTCAAGCATGTCCAAAGCATAGCTCCTTTAATTATAGATGGATTTCAATATAAATTGTCACAATTGTTCTCAGTCATGAGTAAATGTGCCATTTGAAACAAATTTTCAGATAGCTCCATTTATTAGGTCAATTTCATAGCTCAAGGATGTACATTAAAATTTAGCTTGTCTGAAATATTGCAAGCATATACCCGCATCTGTGTCTGTTGGTCCTTTGAACCCTTTTCCCTGTTTATTTTATACTTTTTGTGACAGGGCTATATTCAGGGAGCATAATCTGTTTCTGACAGGTCTTGTTTATTGAAAGCAGTGATATGAAAGACTGTTGGTGACTTCTTTTAATCCCAGTTAACCCATAGTTCACACATAGTAAAGTTGGAATGTGAAATGAGAAGTTTGAAGTGTGGAATCAGAAGTATGTAGTGTGAAGGAAGATGTGAGAAATAGGTTTTCGTTGTGTGGTCGTCTGTCTGTCAACTTTTTATTTGAAAATCCTCTCCTCAGAAAGCACTGAACAGAATTCAACCAAATTTCACAGAAATGATCCTTGGGTGACCCTTTATAAGATTCCTTCAAAGAATTTAGATCAGATGAAAAACATGGTGTAAATGGGCGGGGCTATTTCCATATATGATGAAAGCTATTAAAATCTTCTCAGAAACTAGTTAATTGATTTCAATCAAATTTTACATAAATGAACCATAGGCTACCCTTTATCAAATTCCTTGGAAGAATTTTGATTGGATGAAAAACAGGGGCTTTAATGGGTGGGGCTATCTCCATATATGGTGAAACCTTTAAAAATCTTCTTCTCAGAAACCAGCGGATGGATTTCAACCAAGTTTTACTGAAATAATCCATGGGTGACCCTTTATCAGATTTATATGATCGGATAAAAATATGGCTTTGAAAGGTGGGGCTTATTTGCATATATGGTATATAAAGTAAACTTTAAAGATCTTTTTCTTTTTCAGAAACCAGTTGATTGATTTCAACCAAATTACACAAGAAATATTTTTTAGACCCTTTATCAGATTTATAAAGTGAATTTGATGGGATAAAAAACATGGCTTTTTGGTGGGGGTGCTTATTTCCATATATGGATTATATTTTGAGAACTTTGAAAATCACCTCAGAATCCTGTCGATGGATTTTAACCCGATTTCAACCCAAAGTAATGATCCTCAGGTGACTCTTTGTCAGATTTCTTCACATAATTTTGATTGGATGAAAACATGGCTTTTTGGTTGGGGCCTATGTTCATAATAACATAATTGTAGACAGTGAAAATTTCATCTGACTTATATGAATTTCGCGTAACTCAACTTGACTTTGTAAAACTGAAAAGTTTGAAAGGCTTCACCAGAACTATTTCAAAGATTTCAGTTACTAGATTTATTTCCCAGAGGTGACCAAGATGATTTAGTTTATATTGAATTTCTGAAAACACTGTCTGATTAATCAGTATATTATGGCCTGTGGAGCACTACAGGCACTCAAGGGGCTCTAGTTAACCGTTTTCTATCTTTTAGCAAGACAAAGATTTATGGTAAGATCTATCATCTAAAAATTGTTGTTTGCTACTACTTTGTATTTAGATATTATTTCTAAAAAATTGTTTCTTGAAATAAGTTTAAGAAATCTTTTTCTCTTAGCCTCACAATGGCGGTTTTAGATGCCCCTAAGAAAAAAAGCTCAAGAAAAAATTAAATTCCATCAACTTGAAATGGGCTTCTGCATCTTCTTTCAATTTGGACAAGTCTGAAATTTTGTTGTGTGGGAATGGATTAAAGTATTCTTTTGGTTTGTATAATTTTTGCAGGAATTTTTCTGGGCGGCATCTGTCAGATTCCAATAAGAACTTTTTTTTATTGAATGATAAACATAGCTTTTATGGGTATGGCCTCGTAAGTATATATCAGGAAATTTTATTAATCTTCTTTTTTGATGAGATATGTATCATTTTTGAAAAAAGAAAAAGATAAATGTGACGTCTAGCCCTAGTCTAAACCACCTGTTTGTCTCTTAAACCTATTTCTGTTTTTTTTTTTAAATTTTGGGTATGCCCTCATAAGTATATATCAGGAAATTTTAACAATCTTCTTTTTTGATGAGATATTTATCATTTTTGAAAAAAAAAAAGATATATGTGTAGTCTGACCTTAGTCTAAACCACCTGTTTGTCTCTTAAACCCATTTCTGTTTTTCAAATTTTGAGACCTCTCCAAATTCAAAGGTTTTGCTGACAAAAATTGAAAGTGGATTTAATTTGAAAATAAATATTCAATAGGGTAGAAAATATTGTGGAAAAAGAAGGAATTGCTTGTGACAAGCAATTCCTTCTTTTTCTACAATGTTTTCTTTATTATAAATCTACAGGAAAGTAAAAACCAGGGATTGAATGGGAAAGGGTTAACCCATTACTAGTTAATTAGTCCAAATTGAAAGGAGTTGCAGACGATAATTAAAAATGTATTAACCCTTGTCATGCTGAACCCAGAATATTCCGGTTTTGGCAGGAGATATAGACCAAGATCAGCCTGCACATAAGTGCAGTCTGATCTTAGTCTACACCTCCTGCTTGTATTTCTCCTGCCAGAGTTGTTAATGAAGCTGATTTCCAAAAGAAATATTGATTTTTGAACAACAAGTTCTATCAGTGCTTTTAGCCCTTTGATTTTACAGCAGTTCAGTAAGGTAATTTATACAGCATGACAAGGGTTAAATTTTATGGGTAAAAACATGGGAAATGAAGAAAATGCTTTTCACAAGCTATTTCTTCATTCAACACAATGTTTTCCCAATTATTTTTCTATAGGGGCATCTAAAAGTTTTATTGCGTGGGAATGGGTTACAACCAGAGTTTATGAAAAATCAAAAGAAATATTGCCTCACAATTAGTGCTTTCAGCCCTTTGATTTTAATAAATTCTAAAAGGATCAGCATGACAAGGGTTCAAAAAACACAACAGTTCATTACATAATAAGCTATCAATATTTAATGATATTATACACCATTGTATGTGACTGAATCAGAGTTATTACTTTAAAATTCAATATTGAATTTAATCAACGGAGTAATCAAGCACCCCTGATTGATGTTCATCTTATTGTTTCTGAAACAAAGCGAAATAACCAAGACAAGTCCTCGTTAAAATTTTATTTAAAGAAAATGGAAATATTATTACAGACAACATCTTAATTAAATTTCTATCTTTTTCCCTTGACAGATGTGTAAGATATTAGATTAAAACTGGCTAAATCCAAATATCACTTAGGGTGGATTTTTTTTTCAATCTAATTTTCTTCATCTTTTGACAGCTAGATTATGATAGATTTTCCAGCTTGATTATTTTTGTTTAAATGTAAGATTTATTTATGTTTCCTTGTTTCAACAACAAAAGCTATTTTTGCATTATGTTTGTTATTTAATGTTTTCACCAGAAACTTTGACATGGATCATAATGTTCTTTAGAACAAAATGAATGAAAGTGAAACAATATAGCTTACCTGGGCACACCATGCTCATGGTTTGTTTGTTTGAATTGGGTTTTACGCCGGTTTCAACAATCTTTCAGTTATATCGCGCGGCTGAAGCACCTAACAATTGATTCCTGGTATTTCTCACACCAGTACCGCCATCACATCCCTTCCTAGCCACCAGCTGCTATCCCACATAGATCTATGATTATTGACCCATTGGTGGGAGACAAACCATGCTCATGGTGAGCTTATCTAATCATTGAATGTTTGTGGTACATCATCTGTTATCAAATATGTAGTGTTATTATCACTCTACAGGTCATAATTCTAGATCAACCTTCCTAAATTCGTGCATGTGATTGAAAAAAGATGGTGACCAATTCTGACCAAAATCAATTTAAGGTGAATGGGGCCTCAGTGAACATATCAATGTTACCAGTCTAAAGGTCACAATTTTGGCTGAATATTTTCAAGCTTGTTGAAAATGTTTGAATGAAAGTGTTTGTTTTTTGGACTGGGGTTTAACCACACATTTAATAGTATTTTAGTCATATCTTGGCGGCTGGAGCACCTAACCATGGGTTTCTGGTATTTCTCACAACAGTACTACCACTGCAACCTTTTAGAACCTTCAGATGCTCAGACCAATTAGATTTATGATTACCCACCCCTTGGCTTGAGACAAATGTATGAAAGGATATTTGCCATGAACAGGGATCAAACCCTGGATCTCTTGATTGAGAGTCTGATATGCTACCAACTGCGCTATGGTCATCGTTTAACCCATTCCAACACAGCAAAATTTTAGACTGGTCCAAACTGAAAGAAGCTGCAGACGACAATTTCAAGTTGATGGAATTTTGAATTTTTTCGTCTTTTTGGATAGAAAACATTGTGGGTAATGAAGAAATTGCTTGATACAAGCAATTTCTTCATTATCAACAATGTTTTCCAAAATTTTTTTCTTGAGGGGCGTAAAAAGGAGGGATTGAGTTGGAATGGGTTAAATGAAAATGCGGAAAATGTCTGGGAATATTGTGACATTTTGACCAGTTTCAAGGTAAAAGGGACCTTGGTGATTATTTCCTTGTGACCACACTATACGCCACAACTTTTGCCCAAATTGTCACAAACTTGCTGAAAATGTTTGTATGGTCATGAGGAAGATCCCTATTAACCTTTGTCATGCTGTATAAATTACCATACTGAATGGCTGTAAAATCAAAGGACTGAAAGCACTGAGAGAACTTGTTGTTCAAGAAATCGATATTTCTTTTAGAATTCAATTCATAAACAACTCTGGCAGGAAAAGTACAAGCAGGAGGTGTAGACCAATATCAGACTGCACCTATGTGCAGGCTGATCTTGGTCTACACGTCCTGCCAAAACTGGAATATTCCGGGTTCATCATGACAAGGGTAAAATGTGTTGATATTTGTACTAGTATCAAAGGACAAGGGACTTAGGAGAAAGATTTTAATTGTAAATTGTGTATGCCTCCCATATGAGATAAAAAAGCGGCTTGATTGTATCGCGCTTTAAATGGGTCAAAATGCCATTTTCAGGTAGAACTTGCTAAAATAAACAGTTGAATGGGTAATTGTGCGGTCCGATCTTAGTCTATATACCCGCCAAAGCCATTGTCAAAGCAGGATTATTCCGGGATCAGCTTGACAAGGGTAAGAGTGGACTTTTGACCCAAACAGAATACTTTACGATTGGCAACAATAGTTTTACCACTCATCTAATCACAATATCCATCAAACTTGGTGAGAATTTTTTATTGAATTTAATTTTATTTGATTAGGCATTAGAATGTGAAGTGCTGTTGTGATCTTGGACAGCTTGGCCCTCTTGTTTAGTAGACTTCGTTGTTTAAAGCTTGTCCATTTAATTCAGCTAGTATGTGGTGTTCCTTCTTCAGAGAAATGTCTCTTCTACAATGTGTGATATATGCTGACAGGTGTATTCTGCTCAATATCAGAGTATTTCTTCTTCATTAACAGAGACAGAGAGTTTGTAATCATGATCATGCACTGATCACAGGCTGTTTGCAGCTAGTTCGTGGCAGTAATTTTGTTATATCCAACTATAAGTTGTTATTTAACCCTTGTCATGCTGGATAATTATCTTTCTAAGAATGACATTGAATTCAAAGGACAGACAGTACTGGATTACTTGATTGTAAATCAATATTTTCTTTTGAAAACTAATTCCTGTAAATTTTGGCGTCAATTGGATAGACAGGTGGTGTAGACTGAGATCAGACTGCACATACGTGCAGGCTGATCTTTGTCTATACCTCCTGTCAAACAGGAATATTTCAGGTTCAGCATGACAAGGTTTAAGGGATGTGGCATTTGAAATAAGAATTTGAATCCAATTTAAAAATGTATGAGAAAGTTTTGCTAAAACAGAAATATATAGGTAGAGCTTTTGTCTTGACGGGGAGCAATGAGCTATAGTTTTTGTGCTTGAAAAATTCCAGGCTAAGTTGCTGATATATTTTTAACCCTTGTCATGCTGAGTATAAACCTCTTTAGAAATTGCATAAAAATCAAGGACTGAAAGTACTGTAACCACTAATTGTGGGTAGATATTTCTTTTGAAAATTGATATCATGGACAATTCTGGCTAGACAGAGACTGACAGGTGGTGTAGACTAAGATCAGACTGCACATATGGGCAGGCCGATCTTTGTCTTTAGCTCCTGCTACAACAGAACTTTCCGGGTTCAGCATGACAAGGGCTAAAAAGACCAATATCTTTGAACCTGTGATCTTGTGACTATGACATTGATATACTTTCATAAACTCCATCAAAAGACTTCATCAAAAGTTGAATCTTTAATGACTTATAAATAAAATTGTATATTCCCTTAGAACACTCCTATAAGATCCACTGTTGGCAACACAATTTCAATTTTGTTAACTTAACTTGGTCTTGGAAATTCATATAAATAGTTTAGACTTGTCACTGCAAACAGGATTACCAAAATGGATAGTTCTAGTGTTTTACTGAATTATTTAACAGAGTAATGCAGGGCTTTCTTCTTCTCTTTTGTCTTGTGGCAAAGGGTGCAGTTTCCAAATATAGCTTGTCAGCAACATTCCCTCAGCCATCTCACAATGTAAATCATAGATGATTTAGTGAAAATGAAAGAAGTCTCAAACATAAAAAATAGCGTCATCAAGAGATGAATGGGCAGGCATGTATTTTGACATGCTGAAGAAAATAACTGGAAATATCGTAGAAAAGGAGAAATAGCTTGTCATGTGCTGGCAATTTAGTAATAATCATTGAAATTAGATTATTCTTTATTCCTGTACTAGCCTCATTGTGTGCAGAAGCTTGTGTGATCTAGCATGTAAATTGCAATCTTTCTCTCCAAATGGTTACAGACTAATGAGTTTGCAAGCCAATATCAAGTGGTAACAGAGTATTATAAGCTTTTCAAACCAATATCAAGAGGTTACAGAGTGTTTAGCTTTGCTAAATAAATGTCAAGTTGTTGCAGAGTATTCGACTAAATTGGAAGACTGTAGTCACAGAGTATCGATCATTATAAATCCATCTCAAATAGTGTAAGGGTATCTATCTTTGGATTTAAATGTCAACTTTTTACATTATTTCCATCTTTTCAAGGCAATATTAAGTCATATTGCATCAGTTATTGTGTCTTATGTAAATTATTTACTTAGTAACCATCTTGATTGTTGGGTGTCAATTTAAAATGAATTAATCTTCTCTGCAAAAAGACAACTGTTTGGTGATTAGTGCAATATGCCACTGGGCTCTAAACCAACAATTCCATTGAATGCCTGCAGCATAAAAAGAAGTTCTTATGTTCTTAGGATCCTCTGTAGTGGCACATATCTTTTCCGACATTTGTCTCTCACCAATGGGTGTATAATTGTAAACCTAAGTTGGATAGCAGCTGGGGGCTAGGAAAGAATGTAATGGTAGTACTGGTGCGAGATATGCCAGGAATCCATTGTTAGGTGCTCCAGCCACCACGATATGACTGAAAAATTGTTAAAAGCCATGTTAAACCCCATTCAGACAAACAAAATGATGTTTATAGAAAATTGCAAACTCTACCTACAACTTAATCTCCTATGTATTTTTAGCTAACCTGAGAACATCATGCTCAAAATGAGCTTTAGGGGCATTGATTGTCTGTCGTGCATGGTCAGGCGTCAACAATTTTTTGTGTAATGCTGGAGGGGCAATAATTCTGGCACAATCTTGATGAAACTCGGTGAGAATGTTTGTCAGGTCAGTAAGATGAACCCTATATCAACCCTATCGAAATTTGGAACATTCCATTGGAAAACACAGGAAAAGGGACCTTAATGACAAATTTTTTTACATTCTAAGAGATGCAAATTTGGCTAAGTTTACATAAAACTGTATCTTAATGTTTATCAAGCTATAAGAATGATTCTTGTAGAACTTTTTGTGGTAAAAAAGATGACTCTTGTAGAACTTCGGTGCATTTCATATGAAAACACTATAAATGGGACCTTAATGACAATCTTAATGAAACTTTGTTAGAGTGATAAGCAGGTGGGTGATTTAGGACCATCATGATTGTAAAGTATTATGATAGAAAACATGAAAAGATAAAATTGGTTGTCATATGCAAAATCTTTTCTCTGTTTTCAATTTAGAATATGCATTTCCTACAATTTCACATGTGTGTAATGTAACAACTTAGTCTGGTCAGAGTCTTCACTATGTGCACTGCTTTGTATGGCTCCATGAATGAACTGTATTCAAATTGAAGAGAACTCCTTCAAAAGCATGATTCTTACGCTCCCCCCAAAATTTTGGGGGGAGCATAAAGTCGCATATAGTCTTCCGTCCTTCCACCCAGCTGTCTGTCCGTCCAGCTGTCTGTCCGTCCAGCTGTCTGTCTGTCCGTCCTCTTTTGAATTTTCTCAATTCAAGGCTATGTCATGGAAAAAAGGGCCTTAATATAAAAATTAGATTTTGCCAATTTCTCCTAATCTTATTGTCAGAATTTTATGAAATTTCATATTTGAGTAGCAAATCAGATCCTCTTGACCTTAAACTATCGAAAATTTACTTTTAAAAAAAAACATGTCATGGGAAATGGGGCCTTAATGTAATTAGCTTAACTTTAACTTTGTTTATATGTTTACAATGGTAAGTGATATAGCCTTCATATTTCACATGTGCATTGCTTATGACAAAACCTTTCTGTTGGTATTATGGTCTAGGTCATCAAAAGTCTGAAAATCTTAACTTTAACGCTGTCTGTAAGTTTACAATGGTAAGTGATATAGCCTTCATATTTCACATGTGAATTGTTTATGACATGACCTTTCTGTTGGTATTAGATTCAAGGTCAAATTGTCAAGGTCAAGGTCATTTCTCAAGGTCAAAATTTCGAAAAGTTTAACTCTTAACATGGCCCATAAGTATACAATGGTAAGTGATATAGCCTTCATATTTTACACATGCATTGCTTATGTCATGTTCTCTCTGTTGGTACTACGTTCAAGGTCATTGGTCAAGGTCAAATTGTCAAGGTCACTAATTTTCAAATATACCTCCTTTACAAATTGCCAAAATTTCTTGTTACTTTACATAAATGTTGTTTATTAAGTGCCCTAGGTAATCTTTTGACCAAGTGAACCTCATCATGCTAAACGGGGGCTTCATGCTATGTAGCTTTACATTTTGTATATTTCCTACTCTAAAATAAATCAGTCTTTTGTATCTGCAAGACTTCTCAAGTTAGAGTCTTCATTTTTTGTAAGGAGACATTTTTCATTGATAACTTTTATAGTCAAGGTAAGATATTTGACCCTTTACCATATAATGATATTGAATTTTACTAGAAACAGGCCTTTGAGCCAAACAGATTCCTTCAATCCAAATTTCTTGTGAACTTAACTCTCAAACAATAGTTGCATTCAATAAAGAATTTTTTTCCAATAATGGCATACAGTTTTGTGACAAAAGCCTTATTTGGGGAGCATAATCCGTCTCAGACGGCTCTTGTTAACTCTTAACCCTTGTCATGCTGAATAAAATCCTCTATAGAATTGCATCAAAAACAATGGGCTGACAGAAGTGATATAAATATTGCGGGTCAATAATTCTTTTGAAAATTTATTTCAAAAACAACTCTGGCTTAAAAGGGACAAGCAGGAGGTGTAGACAAAGATTAGACCGCACACATGTGCAGGCTGATCTTAGTCTATACCACCTACCAAAACAAGAGTTTTCCAGGTTCAGCTGATAAGGGTTAAGTACTTGAACCTCATTTGTTTATCATGACTAACTTCGTTTAGAGTCTTCTAAACATGCTTTAGTGTGCTTTAAATTATTGAAAAATAAGGTAATAATCAGTGCAGTATTTTGTTTTTGTGATTTGCTGTCCTGTGTTTGATAATCACGTGATCTCAAGTGATATGTGATAGTCATGTGACCAAAGATAGGCAATGTTTACAAATATGGCTCAGGTCGCAAATGCATTTTTATGCCCCCACCGCTTAATGTTGGGGGGGGGCATATATATTTGCCTTTGTCCGTCCTTCCATCCTTCCATCTGTCCCTCCCAAGATTGTCCGGGGCACATCTCTGTAAGTGTAATAGCTATCAACTTGAAACTTCATAGATGGATATACCTCATTGAGGAGAAGTGCAGTGCTCAAAAACCATAACTCTTGCTTGCATAATTTAGAGTAATTGCCCTTTGTTATTTTAAAGATTTACATTTTGTCCGGGGCATATCTGAAAGTATAAAAGCTATCAACTTGAAATTTCACAGGTGGATAGACCTCATTGAGGAGAAGTGCAGTGCACAAGAACCACAACTCTTGCTTGCATAATTTTGGAGTTATTGCCCTTTGTTATTTTAAAGACCTTCCTTTTGTCTGGGGCATATCTCTGAAAGTATAATAGCTATCAACTTGACACTTGACAGGTGGATAGACCTCATTGAGGAGAAGTGCAGTGCACAAAAACCACAACTCTTGCTTGCATAATTTTGGAGTTATTGCCCTTTGTTATTTTGAAAGCTACCGGTGGGGGCATCGGTGTCCTGTGGACAAAGCTTTTGTTAAAATAATCACGCCGCCCAGTGCTATCAAACATTCTAGAGTGATTAAGGGGGATCGTAGGCATCAGCAAACACGATTATTATTGGATTTACAGTTTACACTCCATAAAAACCAAATAGATGCAAAACGAAAGTAGAAGATTTTGAAAATTAGAATGAAAACCTATCAACTTCTGGTTTCTATTTATTTACTAAATGATTACACTTTATTATTTCGTAATTTACAAGTTTAAAACAATAACATAAATAAACATAAATAACACATCAATCGTTTAACAAGTGTCATCTAGCTTTCAGCTTGGTCCTTTTTACTTATTTTTTACGGATCTAAAGCCGAATAACAAATAAGGAAATCCCACAACTACAGGGCGCTGAAGATAATTTGATACTATCTTCATCATGTTATAGGGATTTTTTGGAAAAGGGCAAAACTACCATGTGCAAACAATAACGTTACAATAACGTTAACATCTTTTTTTTCTTTTGAATTTTACTCACAACGCTTTAAATATTCTTTCTTCCTAAGTCTAAACCGGTATTTAAAATCGATCACCCTGAAACAAGTTTCCGCGTATTTCCACAAATTTCCATGTATACTCATAAACTTGAAGTGAAAATCTATGTGAGATTAGTATGATCATTACAGAATTGGCTGAGTTGAGGGTCAAATAATCATTGTCATTGATTTCTTACTGTAGCTGCTGTTATTCTCTGTTTTCAAGATTCTAAAAGGAATTCACATATTACAGTTCATCAAAAGGAGAATGTTATGCTCAAAAATTCTAATTTTGCTGTGCGTGACAGGAGCTTATAACCCATTCCAAAACGACAACATTTTAGACCAGTCCAAATTCAAAGAAGTAGCAGACATCAATTGTAGGTTGATAAAATCTTGGTCTTTTTTGACAGAAAACATTGTGGATAATGAAGAAATTGCTTGTAACAAGCAATTTCTTCATTTTCCACAATGTTTTCCAAAGCTATCATAATGAGGGTCATTTAAAAGCGTCAATGTCTGGGAACGAGTTAAGACAATGCTTGTTTTTGATTTCTGTATGTGGATTTATGTTTTTGTTCATTATTCATGCACATATGTACACGAATGGGAATGCTGGTTTAAGATTAAAGGAGGGAGGCTTACTTGGAAAGTAATAAATGAATTTGAACCGAATTCCACATTTAGGACCCTCTCAGCACATTCCAACTTCTCAGTACTTTCAGTCCTTTGATTGTTACCTAGTTTTGAAAATCAGTAGGACTTGACTAGGGTAAAGATATGTAGTTCACAATTAGGTTCGATTAATTATTTTTTCAAAACCTGTCTTCTCCAAAAAACTGAACATTTTGAAAATGGCATAATACGAGGATTCTGTATAACTTGCAGAAAGCAAAAAGACTCCTATAAATAAGAAAATGCCTACCAAAATTTCACTCAGTGTGTGATGTCGTCACGGTTTCAAAGTGAGTGATTTGATTTTCTATTCACTACTAGAGTGATAAACTATACGGTTATGTATGTTCAAAGAAGTTCCTTGGAGATTTAGTATCGTTTTGATTTAGCCTTTTTAACCAATTACCACTCGAAAATTTTGGACTTGTCCGAATTGACAAAAGCTACATGCGGCAATTCAAATCTCTTTGAAATTGAAAACTTAGGCATATTTAGGATGGAAAACATTGTGATGAAAGGAAAAATTGCCTGTTTCAAGCAATATACAGAATCTCTCATTTGTTCCTCGCAAGTAATATTTCTAAATGAATATTGCTAATCTAATGTTGTCCAAGTTTCCTAAATCATATATGAATTATTTATGGACTGTCATGGGAAAAGGATCATCTCGGAGAAGTAAAAAAGTATTGATCTTGGAAAATATTGAGACTTCAATTAAGCTAATTTGGTTTAACATCATTTTCAGTATTATTTCAGTTACACTGCAATTGGTAAAAGCACCCAACCATAGCTTATTGTAATTTTTCACACCAGTAACATGTACAACTGCAACAATTTGGGCCATTACATGTGTAGCTGCTCAGCCAATTATAAATGTAAACTACTTGTTGTATTTCCTTCAGTTAGAAAAATGACGCATGTGGCAATTTTTGCCAACTTGGGATTGTGCTCAGGACCCTAGAACAGAAAACTTCCTGTATTACTTATTAAGCCAACCAGGCTAGGCAAAACACCATGCTTAGATAAGATTATCTGTATGAAAAATGCAATTTTCTACACCAAAATGGGCATATCACTTCACTATGACAACATGGGCGTCCATCGTCAGAAATTTCAGTTACTTTGACTTTTAAAGAAATAATATCTGTCTTTTGTAACAATCCTATTACAATAATGAGAATTGGTCTTCATTGCATAGAAGTTTTTCTAGAACAACTATATTTTTTTAGATCTTGCCGCTCTTCAATGACTAGGGTTGCCATTGAATGGTATCAATAAATAATTCAGAAGTTTAATGCAGCATTCAGTATCCGTCACACACCTCACTTTGTATTGGGAATAAAAACAACTGGGATAACCAATAATATTTAAAGCCTATCATACAGAGAATTCTTTCCTGTATCCACCATTGTCTTGTGGCATGTAGCACAAGTGAAAGCAAATATCGTTTGTCATTCAGTTTGGATATATATTGAGCTAGGTTAGTAAAAAGCTTATCAAAACTTGCTTTTGCCCTTAGTTGGCATGAAACAGCCTGAATTTCTTCTCAGATGTCAATTTTTATCCCACTTAAATCGAATTTGAAAAATGCTTACAATGCATTTCAAGGAAAACCTACCTAAATGATGTTATTTTATGACTTCATGAAAATTTCAATGTTTTAACCTTTGTCATGCTGAATAAAATCTGTTATAAACTTGCTTTTAAATCAAAGAGCTGACAGCACTGGAAGCACTAAAGGTGGGTTATTAACTATTTTGAAATCATTGACTCATAGACAGAGGTGTAGACTAGATTAGACTGTACATATATGAGCCGATCTTTGTCTATATGTCCTGCTAAAACAGGAATATTCTGGGCTCAGCATGACAAGGGCTAATGATGTCACTATTCTCTGATTATTGCTTAGCCCTTCAAGAAAAAGCTTTGGAAAACAGTTTGAAAAACAACGAAAATACCAATTACAAGCAATCAATTATACATTTCCCACCTGAACATGCAATTTCTAAAGATTTCATCAACTAATAATTGTTAACAGTAATTTCTGTGAATCTGAAATTATTTGTGAAATGTCTTGCAATGAGTTATTGAACAAAATCAAATGAAAGTTTAATTTCAGTGTTTAAGATATGAATTTTTTATTCATTTTGTGGATCAAATAACAAAAAATATAAAATTTGAATAGAATGAAAAAATCATTTATTAATCAATTAGGCAGATTTTCCTTGATTATGAATATTTACCAAAAGTTCGTTTTACATTGCTTTCCATAGCATCATTTCAACAAGTTCATAAAAAGTAAATTGGATCTTATTTAGCATTAAGTATTAAGTTTGTTACAAGATTTAAATAAACCAACCAAAAGAAAAAAAGAGCTAAAATAAATTCATCCATAGTTTGCTTTGTGTAATGTATGTTGTTTGTCTGTATGTCAATCTGTATCCACCTGTCTTCCTGTCATTTGTCTATTTAAAATTACCAAGAAATTTCTCCCAGAATTGCAGGAAAGCAATGTGTAAAACAAAGAAATTGCTTGCAAAAGCAATTTCATCATTTTCTGCAATGTTTTCTATTTAGAGAGTAAAAATAATTAAAATTTCATAAACTTCAAATTATTGTCTGCAACTCGAGTCTAGAATTTACAATCTGATAATGGGTTAACTAATTAGCACATGAGAAAATTATAGATTGGTCCAAATAAAAATAAGTTGCATACAACAATTTCTTCATTTTCCACAATTTTTCTAGTGCCCTTTTATTGAGGGGTGTACAAAAGCAGGATTTTGTGGGAGTTGGTTAATCTTTTCCTGTTTCTTGGAAATTTTAGACTAGTCCAAATTGAAGGAGGTTGCAGACGACAGTGAAAACTAAATGTAATTTGAAATGAAACCATCATAAGTGGTAGAAAATATTGTGGAAAAAGGTGAAATTGCTTGTTACAAGCAATTCGTCCTTTTTCCACAATGTTTTCTCAAGTATGAAATCACAGCAACGTAAAAACCCCAGTTTAAATAGGAAAGGGTTAATTGGCAAGACACTTCATAGCCCCAGCCTTGTACTGCTGATACTCACATGAACTTCACTGTAATTCATCAGAAAGATTGTTAAAAGCAGCATTAAACCCTGTTCAAGGAAACACACATTTTAAAACCATTTCAAAGAATAATCAAAGCACTGAAAGGACTGATGATGGACGTCCGTGTTGGTATGGTAGAGTGAGATATATATATATATATATCACGATCATAAGTTCAGAAAAATATGGCATAATGTCAATGTCTTTCACTAGTGGAAATATGATATTTTGCCTGTGAAGTTGGCTAAGCAGCTACACACGTAATGACCCAAATTTATTGGTGCAGTTATTCATGTTACTGGTGGCCACCGTTGGTTGCGCATCAGACTCCCAATCTTCTATCATGGGTTGTCATGGGTTCAAACCTCGGCAGTGGCACATATCTTTTCTGACATTTGTCTCTAATCAATTGGTGGATAATCTTAAGCCTAAGTTGCATAGCAGCTGGAGGCTTGGAAAGGATGTAATGGTGGTACTGGTGCAAGATATACCAGGAATCCATTGTTAGATGCAAGAGCCACCACGATATAACTGAAATTTTTTAAAAAGCGTTGTTAAACTCCATTCAAACAAATAAACAAACATGTTATTGGTGTGAAAATGACAGGAAGCAATGGTTGGGTGCATGTAGCAACCGCAGTATTACTGAAATACTACCGAAAGTCATGTTCAACCAAACTTACTTGATCGCAGTCTTACTAACTTTCAAGATAAATACTTTTTTTACTTCCAAATTATCCTTTTGGAATACATTCCATAAATAATTAAGATATCATTTGAGAACCTTAGGCAATATTAGATTAGCAATATTCATTGAGAAGCAAATTAAAGATTTGTATATCTTTTTAACCTTCCGTGATCCAGTAGAAGCTTAACCCATTCTCACACAATCACGCTTTTTTACTCCCCTAGAGAATTGCTTTAAAGAAACGTGAGAAAAGGAGAAATTGCTTGTTACACAATGTTTGCTATCCTATCTGGGCCTTAGTTTTCAATCTCAAAACATTTTGAATTGTATGTAGCTAGTCCAAAATTTTGTTGTTTGGTAATGGATTGAAAAGGCTAATTCAAAATAATAATAAACATCTTTAGGTATATAAATGTATAGCTTATCACTCCTGCAGTATGTAGCTGTTATGCTGAGTTCTCAAAGAAGAAGGCAAATTACTCACTATATAATTGAAAGACTCCAAGGTTTTTGAACCTTGACCGCATCTTCGGAAGCGGGTTTTTGGTAGGTGTTTACGTAATTAAGGGAGTCTTTACACATTCTAAAAATTATATAGAATCCTCGTAGTAGGCCATTTTCAAAATGTAAAGATGTTTTGGGGGCACAGGTTTTAAAAATAATAAATCGAACCTAACTGGGTACTACTTCTCCTTTAACAGTATCTATCAAAACTGGGTAACACTGATTGAAGCCTGCGGAGTCCATAAAATATTCGGGATCTTAATAAATATTTGAAAATTAAAAAATAATGAAGACTTGAATAAGATTTTGTCATTTGAGTATTTATATGACCCTATCATGCTTAGTGTAAAAACATCATAAGTGTGTCTACTTTGAATAGAAACTTATAGTGTTTTTGCACTAAGCTATCGAATTATAGTGTCACCTCTGTCTGTATGTGAGTGTGTGCACGGAGTTTGTATGAGTGTGTGTGTGTGAGGGAGTAGTGCCCTTGACTGGGACACCGTCTTATAAATTGATGGATGGGTTTCCAAATAACTTGGTACGATTTCTCCATTTCAAATATTTTCTACCCCACTAAGACAAAATTGTCATCACCAACCTCTTTAAATTTGGACCAGTATAGAATTTTTGTTGCCTGTTAGGAGTTAAAAACACACTATTAAAGCTAACTTAGTATGCCTGCTGATTGTTTCTCCGGAGGGAACAAGGAATGTTGTTGATTTAATACTTAGTAAACATGACTAAATGAAAGTTGATATAGTATTGGAAATTTTGTAGTAGCTTTAATCAATTTTTCATAAAACATAGCTTTATAATTGGTTGTGAAGCTTCAACGTATTTGAAAAGATAATTGAAATTAACAATTAACAGTGTTTAGTAGCGTTACATTTGCTTTTTAGCTCATCTGATCACAGTATGTTGTCCATCCTGCAGAATAAAATTTTTTAGTGTTTTCACTCTGAAAGCCACTGTTTTTGTATCAATCTTGATGAACCTTTGTCAGAATAAATGTAAGGTCATAAGGATAAACCAAATGAAAATTGGAAGGTTCTGTTGGGGAATATGCGAAAAAAGGGGCCATAATGACAATTTCTTTCTTTACACTCTAGGGGGCCACAATTTGGAGTCAATCTTACTCAAAATGAATTTTAGGTCAAAAGGATGAACTGTATGGAAAATAAGGAGGTTCTTTTGGAAAACCCATTAAAAGGGGCCTTAATGGCAATTTCTTTGTTTACACTCTTTTGAGGTGGAAAATTAGAAAATTGCTTGTCACAAGTTTTCCAAAGATTTTTCTTCAGGGTCTTAAAAAAGGCAAATTGTGTAGGAATTGATTAAAATATGAAAGCAGAAAACTGAATTAAGTTTTGACAAAAAGATGTTAAGAACTTCAGTACAGTTAAATAATGTTTTATAATGTATGTTAATCTCATAGAAAAACATTGAAACTTTATTTCTTGGGATTGTTTAGCAGTCCACAGAAAAAATGTTTCAGAGCCCTAAAATACAAACTGACAAACAACAACAACAGCTTGGCTAGAGTTACATTTCTTTGTTTTGAAAGTTTTTAGGATTGTTTACATTTGAAAAGAATAATTTTAACTACAAATTGACAGCTCATGGCTGTCTATCAAAGAATCAATCATCCAATCAAATCGTTAAAACCTGTGGCTCGTAGGCTTCTGGGTGCAATTTATTTTGTCCAGAGCATAACTTCGACATCTTACATTGGATTGACTGAAAACTTGGCATTTATATCAATTGCAAAATATGGATTGCAGTTTACAAAAACTACAACTCTGTCTTGCGTAATGTTTTATTAGCCTTATACCCCCACCTATTAAGTAGTCTGTCTGTCTGTGTCTATCCTTCCTTCCCTCAATCTGTTAACTTTTTCATTCCTGTGCTCTGACCCAAGAATCAATATACCTACAACCTTGTAACTTCATACAACTGCTGCTAATGACCCAAGGAAGTGCCCTTAGAATTGTTTTTGATCAAGGGGGTCAAAGGTCAAGGTTACACTTGACCTTTGATAGAAAACAGTTTCTGTGCACTAACTCATAAGCACTGTGACCTTAGGACAGGGAAACTTCATCCACATTGTCCACAACCCAACGGGGTGCCCTACTGCTTTTGGGTCACATAGATTAAAGGTCAAAGTCACAATTGAACATTGATTGAAAACACTTTCTGCTCTAATTTATAATCAATTTGTCCTAGGACCATCAAACTATGCACATGATGCCCATGACCTAAGAAGGTGCCACATTGTTATATGGTCACATAGGTCAAAGCGCAATGTCACAATTGAAGTCAAAGGTCAACTGTTCTACTTGAGTGACAAAGCCCTGGTGGGGGGTATTAGTCTGCTTCATGACAATTATTATATGAGACTTGTATCTTGTCCAGAGAATACCCCTGAAAGTATTATTTGTTATCATGAAATTTCATGAGTGGATAGATCTTATCACTGTACTTTAAAACCATATTTTTAGTTATTGCCCTATTGACTTGATTTTAAACCAATTTCGCATGACCCCACTTTTTGGCACCCTTTAAGAAATGAGTCTGGAAAACATTGTAGAATATGAAAGAATTGATTCTATAAAAGTCTAAAAGCTATGATAATGGAAGATTATAATTAAAATTTATAGATCTCTTGTAGGGAAGTGTAGTGTACAAGAACCTCAACTCTACCACACATACTTTTTTGAGTTACAGTCGAACCTGTCGTATGCAGCCAGCAAAGGGACAGATCAAAATTGGCCACATACGACAGTTGGCTGCTTAACACAGATTATTATTGTTGTTGTTTTTCTACAACCCAGTCGGCATAGAGTCGTAGTCATGATACAAGGACATATCTTCATATTAGTATGGCCACATAAATGTAGAAAGACAAGTGATTTGATTAACAAATCAAAGGACTGAAAGTCCTGAGAGCGGTTTTGCTGGCTTATCAGTAACCGCGTCAATAATGCCAACATGTATCATCAAGATGAGTAAATAAATTGTACACCTAGGTGGGATAAGCAGTTGGGTGCTCGATAAGGATGTAGTGGTAATACTGGTGTGAGAACTACCAGGAATCCATGGTTAGGAGCTCCAGCCGCCCCGATATAACTGAAATACTATTAAAAGTTGCGTTAAAACCACATTCAATTAATCATGACCCTTTTACTGTTTACCGAAATCGCTATTTTGATTTTATCACAACGTTTTCTTTAATATTATTTCATCAGTTTGTGAAAATTTGTGGTTGTGATAAATGATAAAAGGTATAATGATAAAAGGTAAAGCAATCAAAGCTAACAATCAATTCTTTTTGCTTTGAGCATATTATTATTACAATTGAAGTACAGTACTACATGTTCGTTTCAAAGATAAAGTCGAATTTGAGAGATAAAAGGCTGAATTTTCAATTGGGTTAAATAGGCGCTTGAATTGCGACTGTAATAGGGTTGTAACTGGTAACATATGCTGTGTATACGGGGTGTAAATTCAGTCCTGCCAGGTCAAAACTAACAGACAGGGTTAGGAGTTTGTTTACATGTACTCCACTAACCACTGACCTAGATTCTATCTCGGAACGCGAGGAGATTCTTTCTCTCATTTAGAAAGTTCATTAGACAATTTACTATTGATATATTAAGTCGAAGTTTTAAACCATTTTCCTTGATATTCACGACTAAAAGGAGGCTGCTGGCACTCAGCAAGTAAGTAATTTACTTCATCAGCGATGAAATAATAAGGAGGCGATCACATAGATTTTCGCTTCAAGTTTATGAGCATGCGTGGAAATGAGTAGAAAATTCGTGAAAACTTGTTTCCGGTTGATCGATTCGAAATACCGGTTTTGTCCTACAAAACCACTAAAAATAGAAAATACACCAATATTTATGAATTCTGACGAATTACTTTCCATTTCATTTTTTAAATTGCCCAAACACCGACCGGGATCGAGAAACTGAAGAACATTGACGTGTTCGTCTAGAGTTAAACACTTACGGGACATTATGGTCAGTGTACAATAATTCACTGCGAGATAAAATGTCGAATGACTTATGATCGAGACCGGCGTTACGTTTAATTTATTTTCCTCGGAAATTTGCCGAAAATATATTTTAGATAGTCTATTAAGACCGTATGTTTCCTAAATACCGGTATGTAATGTCTATGAGCTGCTTTAAGAACGCAGAGTAGAAAGAATACACGGATCCAGCCCCGCACCCATTCGTACACAATCCCGCTTTTTACGCCCCCCAAGAAAACTTTGGAAAACATTGTGGAAAATGAAGACATAGCAATTTCTTCACCATCCATAATATTTCTACCCCAAATAAAAAAAGATTATAAGTTTTTATCAAATACATTCCCGTAAGCAACTTCTTTGAGTTTGGACTAGTCCAAAATTTTTCGTAATGTAAAACTACTCATCTGCGCAACTTACAAACTGGATACGTAATAAGACTTTATAGTAAATCCATCAAATTTGATTAATTATACCATAACTCGGCACTTGTTATGTAACTACATTCAATCAAACACGTTAAAAGAGTACACCTTTAAGTGGCTTGGTCATGTTTATCTCACGTGTTGAAAAGTTTATGCACAAGATTAGCCAGACGCATTATCGATTTTTTACACGACACCTGGCAGCAGTTAGTCGGGCCGCGTGACCGTTTAAAGGGAAATACATAAAGTGCAAATTGGACAATTAAAGGTGACCGCTGGCCACATATGACAGATTACCGCTATTCACGGTAATTTTAAAGAGCAAATTGCACGGGCGGACCTTGGATGGCCGTTATACGCAGATTGGCCGCTATTCTCAGGTGACCGCTAACACAGTTTTGACTGTATTGCTCTTGTTTTTAGACTTGAACTTTGTCAGGAGTATATCTCTGAAGTATAATTGCTGTAATTATGAAATGGATGGATAGATCTAAACAAGACGATGCACATTGCATCTACGTTGCTTATTTTTGAGTGATTATTGCTTATTCTGTGACTGTCCTTTGCAGCCTGAATTTTATCTGGGTATATGAAGGTGAAATAGCTACAATGGTGAAACTTAGGGTTCTTATATTCCACAAGTCATAGTGAATTGTGAAAAAACTATTGCTTGTTTAATATATTAATTAATATATGCTCTTTCTTTATTTTCCCATTTCAGTTTTGTTGTAAGCCTTTCTTTAGAACATTTGATTGTTAATTCCCCCCCCCCCCTTTCCCCCAAAGTCGACAACAAGCAGTGTGATGTGCAAATCTTGAAACAATTTGCTGCTCTTTAACCATTTACTGTTTTTAAAAATGTTGGACTTGTCCAAATTCAAAAGGGTAGCAGACGACATTATTAAGTGAGTACAATAAAAAAATTAACAACCCTATATGATAGAAAACATTGGTTGAAAAGAAGAAATTGCTTGTTACAAGCAGTCAACAATATTCTTAAAGAATATTTGTACAGGAACATAAAAATCAGGGATTTTTCAGATCCAGGGTATATGATTATATAAGAATGCCCCCTACACTCTTTTAAGACATTAATATCAGGCACACTATTCGCTCCCCAGATAATATAGTCATATCTTATTGGCTTGTTGTGTCTATATCTCAATAATGTTAACCCTTGTCATGCTGAATTAAGTTTTTTTTAAGAATTACATTAAAATCAAAGGGCTATGAGTACTGGAATCACTATCTGTGGGTCAATATTTCCTTTGAAAAATTGATTCTTCAAACAACCCTAGCTTGAAAAGGACAACCAGATGGTTGAGACCATAATAAGACTGCAAAGTAGTGCAGGCTGATCTTTTTCTATAATTCCTGTCAAAACAGGAGAATTCTGGGTTTATCATGAAAAGGGTTAACTTTCATTTCTTCTCTGAATCTATATGGCAGAATTCAAGATAATTTCACAGAAATTATTCTCTCTCAAATTTCTGCAAGAAATTTGTTTGATGAGAACCATGGGTTTTTTATGGGTCATAATACACAAAATAATAACATATTATTGAAAATAGAAAAATCTTCTCTGCAACAAATGCTGCATAATGTTTTGCACTCTGTTGGACCTCTTTCATATTTCTTCAAGATCCTTCATATCAAGAAATAAACATGGCTTCTATGGATGGACTTTATCAGCACTATATGAAACGTGGAAACCTTAAAAAATCCTTCTCAGAATGTACTCATTTGATTTGAAGTTTTTTGCATTAATTTTCCTTTGGTATACTTCTTTCAGATTCATTCAAGAAATCTTTAGGAGATGACAATTATGGCTTAATGAGTTGAACTTATCAGCATTGTCATGAAACATAAAGGAATCTTTTGAAACCTTTTCTTGATCGGCTCATTGAATTTTAATATTTTTGGATAAGTAAACCTTCAAGAATTTTTTATTCTGTCAAAATCATAAACACGGCTTTATGGATGGTGCTGGTCAGCACTAATTAACATATTTGTAATAAACAATATCCTGAGCTAAATATTTCCTAATACAAATAATGTTAATTGAACAATCACTGGCCCTGCCCAAGGTCACGCCCACTGACTCCAACAGATAGTCCCGCTTTGATTTTAAGTGGCGTTATTTTGCAAGATTTACAGCCAGTAGCATGTAACCAAAAAGTAGAATAGTTGTTTGGCAATCTAAACGTTGTAACTACAGCTTGAATAAGCTGTAGTTAAGACATATTAGTCGCCAAATAAACTGGAAACATTAATGAAATAAGCGGCCATTGTTGGAGTTAAAAGCTCAGGTCCAGGCTGAATAAATGATTTGATAGGTCAGTTGATTCCTTGATTGACAGCCGCGATTGGTCAATTATAACCACCAAACTGTATTAGGGGGTTATGCAAATGAATTTGAGTTAAAATTTACACAGTTTCAAGCAAAGATGTGCACATTATATTTTGGTTATGTTTTATTTACCCTTGTCATGCTGAACCCAGAATATTCCGATTTTTTTAAAAATGGCTTCTATGTATTCTGTTTTCTGGCTTGATCATGCACTCAGTATCAAGCACAGAATGTGTATGATTTACATTGGTTATGATTCAATCACTGTGATTATCAGTTATTGGCCTTTGATGACAACTTTGAAAAAATACTTCATTCTAGTGACATTTTTTTCTGTGACTTAGAGCAATTGGGGTATTAACCCTGAACTTTTTTCAACATTTTGACTTGTTCAAATTCAGCGGGATAGCAGATGACAATACATGTTAAGTACAATTCAAAAAGTAGTCATCCTATATGATAGGAAATATTGTGGAAAAAAGAAGAAAGTGTTTGTAGCAAGCAATTTCTTCATTTTCCACAATGTTTTCTCCAGTTCCAGAGGTTGATGTCAGTGTTTTTCTGAGGGTACCCCTTTTTATACACCCAAAGGGTCATATTATGTTATGGCCCCGGTCGTCCGTCTGTCTGTCCGTCTGTCTGTCCGTTAGCAATTTTTTGTGTGCGCAACTCCTCCTAAACTATCAACGGGAATGAGCTGAAACTTTGCACAATTACTCTCCATGATGTCTAGTTGTGCATAAGACCTTTGAAATTCAAATTGCTCCAGTCATTATTGAGTTATCTTGAATTATCTGCCCTTGAATTGAACGAAAATCACTGTTTATTGTGTGCGCAACTCCTCCTAAATTATCAACGGGAATGAACTGAAACTTGGCACAATTACACCCTATGATGTCTAGTTGTGCATAAGACCTTTGAAATTTGAATCACTCCAGTCATTCTTGAGTTATCTTGAATTATCTGCCCTTGTATTGAATGAAAATCACTGTTTTTATTGTGAGCACAAGTTCTCCTACATTCTGAATGGGAATGAAACTTGCTACAATGACTTTGTGTGATGTCTACTTGTCCTTAGGACTAGATTTTGTTTGAAATGTCAAGTTGTTCCTGAATTATCTGCCCTTGACAATAAACAAAATAGCTTCAATTTACATTTAATTTTGTACAAAACTCCTACAATTTACATAGAATTTAACAGAAATGGCCAGAATGTATCTCTATGCATTTAGTCAGTCTGTCTGTCTGTCTGTCTGTCCGTCTGTCTGTCCGTTTGCTAGCAATTTTTTGTCTGCGCAACTCCTCTTAAACTATCAATGGGAATGAACTGAAACTTTGCACAGTTACTCCCCATGATATCTTGTTGTGCACAAGACTTTCTAAATTCAAATCTTTCCAGTCATTTTTGAGTTATCTTGAATTATCTGCCCTTGAATTGAAAGAAAAACACTTAATGTCTTGTATGCACATCTTATCTTATATTTTTCATGGCATTGATTTTAAATTTAACAATGGTTTTGAAAGCTGTCATGTTTCTCAAGTGTATACAATATTATTCAGGTAACAAGATCTTTCTATTGATAAAATGCATGAGCTATCATTCAAGCTAACATAGCTGACAAAGCAGGGTTACTGACAAGCCCCTTCGGGTGTATATGCACAGCTCTGTGAAGCTCTTGTTAGCATCTTGTTGGTGAGAAAATATTGATAGATACATGAAGATTTTATCAATAGTGTAGAGTATTAGCAATGGAAAATATAATTAAGCCATTTCCACTCAGTGAACCTTTTAGACACTCCCAAGAGAAAAAGCTTTGGAAAGCATTGCGGAAAAGGAAGAAATTGCTCATTTTTTGGAAAATAGAGAAATTGCTTGTTGCAAGCAATTTCTTCATTTTCCACTATGTTTTCTATCCAGAAGGTAAAAAAATCTAATACTTCACAAACATTAAATTGTTGTCTTCAACTTATTTCAATATGGACTAGTCTAAAATTTTGCCATCTGGTCATATTTCACAAACTTTAAATTGTCGTCTGCAACTTATTTCAATATGGACTAGTCTAAAATTTTGCCATCTGGTATTGGGTAAAGTTTTTTATTGTAAATGACTTTCCAAAACTAACTGTAATAGATCACTTTTTGATTTTCTAAGATTAAAACCATGGGGACAAATTGTGACTGATGAGAGTCAGATATATCTTCCTTAACCATGTACTGGAATGTGTCTAATTATTTAATTCTTAGTTTAGTCTTTCAAAAATGAGTGTTCTGATTGGCCCCCCCAAAAAAATAATTCATACCTCCATTAACAAAATTTTGAGCACCTTGCGTTTCCTCACAATATAGTTCCATAAAAGATGTATCAAAATTTTGTAAAATATTTGTTTTTTTTCACTTGTTGTAATTATATTATAAGAAATAAAGAGAACTATTTGTTGTTTTCATGAAGGTTTGAAACAAAAAAACTACTGTATTTAATTAATATTTTTTGTGTCCGAAAATTAAGGAAATTATTTTCCTTAGTGTCCGAACTTTTAGGGTTACAACTGTACTGCAGCAAAAGTCCGTCATATAAATGGGTAAATGCTCACGACGGGAGATTTACGGACGAGTCTAAGGATTTTTTAAAACGCTGACAATTGCGTGATTAATCCAAAAATTATCTCATTTAAAGTTTCCAGTATTAGAATCCTCATAAATATCAGCGGCTAAACACTACAATAATATGAAACAGCTTTACACAGATTCACAATAATTGCATTACAGTTAAAAAACAAATAGGGCCGGGTACGCATTTGAGATGATGCAATAATTGACCTTTATCCCTACTCGGTCTGTTAAACATTTGATGGAATTTGTTTGTACGTAATCCGATTAAATAATGTATTTGTTCATTTATTTTCAGGTGACTCTGTAGTTTTTGAGAATGAATCTAATGGGAGGTGAAGATTAAAAAAATATTTCATAACAATAAAATTCAGAACAAATTGCATATTAGTTTATTTGTTTCGTATGCAGATCAATCTACATTATGTTGTTCAACCTTTACATGGTTCCAGGTCGTTATAAAATCATTATCCCCGTTGGTCCATGGAAAATATTATCACTACTGCTATATCTAGCTGTAGTCACAATATTTTTGTCGCCCATCAACTTAACAGATGAGTCTGCAACATCCAAACAAAGCATTGTATTTATGCAATTCTCCGTAGTGACGATGTTTTGGCAGACGACGGACGACGTCTCAAATGCGTGATTTAGTTTGGGGTGTTTTTTTCTGAAGTTTTATGTCATGTCCCAAAAAAATAACAAGGACTAGTTTCACTTTCAAATATTTTATTTGATGAATACAACAATATAGACAATAGATCGGCTGATACATTTCTGTGATTTTCGGCCATCACTTTTGTCTGAAAAGGAAAAAAACAAACAATGAAAAGAAAGGCAACAGGATACAGAATCAGAAAGCGTTCAATTCAAATACAAATAGTCAAGGGGCAATTAGATGTTGTAACTTCTCCAGGAATGAGCTGAAGTTACGACATTTTTGGTCGCCTTTCGACGGCGAAGGAAAGACAGCCACTTGTACGACCGTTTTTCATTTGCGATTTTTTTATCACCCTAAACATCAGATTTATGCAAGATCAATTTATGTTAAGATGATAAAAAAAATCTTTCTCTGTGTTAGAATAAGGTAAGGGTAAATCTTGGCTTTGGTCCAAAATTCAGCGACGCTCGATCGGGACATCTCCATGGTGACGTGTCGAACTACCAACTCTGTTCAGTTATGTAAAGCATATAACTGCATCTTTGTACGTGTATCGATAGACATACGGCTCTATTGCTTTACTTGTTATAAGACTTGACATATCTAAGAGTATCAATGGCATGTTGACACCGAGGGCTACTTAACCGTCTTTTACTAAGTGAATCGGTCCAATTTGTTAACCACCGTCAATTTTGCGCTAGACTACGAAGCATGATTAAACCTCGCAATATCCAATCGTCGTCTGCTAGCCCGATTTTAAATTGATTTGACACAATATGATAAATAAGAACAAGGCCCCTTTCACATGAACAAGCTTTGGGTTACAACGATTTAATTTAGTAATGAAGTAACCTTTCCGTTAAAATTACTCCCGAGTCTCTTTGACCGTTCGTCGTGGTTCCTTCTACACCTTACAAGAATCTTTAGTTTTGCATAAAAAATTTGTCCGTAGGTGTTAATTTATAATGTCACGTATTGTAAAGCTTGACTGGAATATCCACGTATCAAACTAATTAACAGGAGATTAACTGATGGCAAACAAAGGAATACGTTTTACAGGAATATAGACGATCTCGTGAATGGTTAAACAGGTCTGGTATATCTTTCGTCGTTGACAAGATTTGTACTTCGTAAGTACGTGTCCGAAAATAAAGGGATGTAAAATCCATTCTGTGTCCAAAATTAGAGACAAAAAATAAATTATTTTTGAAAATAATTAATGGTGTCTGAAAATTTCGGGTGTCCAAACATATCGGGAAAATACGGTAATCACAATTAAGAATCCACTTCACGTATTCATATAGTGTGATTAGGTTTTAGCTCACCAGAGCACAAAGTGCGAGGTGAGCTATTGTGATCGGTCGTTGTCCGTCGTCCGTCCGTCCGTCTGTCCGTCAACAATTTCTTTAAAAATCTTCTCATCCTAAACCAGTAGGCCAATCAAGCTGAAACTTTGCAGGGATTTTCCTTGGGTGAAGTTCTTCAAAAGTTGTTAAAGAATTTAATTCTGTCAAAAACTCTGGTTGCCGCGTCATTTGAAAATTCGAATCTTTAGTATTTCTTTAAATATTTTTGAAAATCTTCTCCTCCTAAACCAGTAGGCCAAACAAGCTGAAACTTTGCAAAGATGTTCATTGGGTGAAGTTCTTCAAAAGTCGTTAAAAGAATTTAATTCCGTCAAAAACTCTGTTTGCCAGTATTTGAAAATCGGAATCTTTAGTAATTCTTTAAATATTTTTAAAAATCTTCTCCTCCTGAACCAGTTGGCCAATCAAGCTGAAACTTTCCTTGGGTAAAGCTCTTCAAAAGTTATTAAAAGAATTTCATTCCGTGAAAAACTGTTGAAACTGCGGCATATCAAAATGGGAAATTTAAGTAAATCTTTTTTGTTGTCTTTTTCATAGACTACAGGGCCAAAGACCTTTATATTTTGTATAGAGCTTAATCATGTGGTTCTCTATCAAGTTTTTACATATTTAATCTCTGGGGTCAAAAATGGCCCCGCCCCTGAAGTCCGAAGTTTGGAAAAATGCTTAGTTAGAGCAATTTCAAAAGGCTTCTCCTCTTAAACTATAGGGTCTAGGATATTCATATTGGGTATCTAGCATAACTAGATGGTTTTGTACTATATCACTTAAAATGTCCTCCTAGGGTCAAAAACGGCCCTGCACTAGAGCTCCAAAAATTGGGAAAAACGCAAAATTTGAGTATGTTGAAATAAAAGATTCTTCATTTTAAGGCGGAGGGCATTAATATTTTGAGTGTAGCATATCCTGACTGTTATCTATCAATTTTGATTGAATTATGCCTGTAGTTTAAAAACACCCCTTCCCTGGGTGTCCAAAGTTCGTAAAAATGCTCAATTAGACCATGTTCAACAGTCTTCTCCTCCCAATCTATAAAAGTCTAAGGCATTCATATTTGGTATATAGCATAAACAGATGGTTCTTTACCATGTTAGCTAAAATCTTAGCCCTGGGTTAAAACATTGAACTGCCATATAGGTCCAAAATTTTGGAAAAACATCCAATTAGAGCAACTTCGAAAGTCTTCTTCTTCTGAAATATAAGGTGAAGGGCATTCATATTTGGTATGTAGCATGATTTTGTACTATGTTACAGGAAAATATGCTCTTAGGATAAAAATGTCTCTGCTCCTGGGATGGAAAATTGAATAAATCGCATTGAAAGAATTCTTAAATAAAAATGGAGAAATGGCTTGTCACTCCTTTTCTCACAAAATCTTGTATTTTGCTCAAGTTGTGTCTTCTTAATACAAAAAAGTACTGTAATTTGCAGATGCCTCAGGTGAGCGATTTAGGACCATTATGGTCCTCTTATTAAACTTAAATTTGGAAATGGCGAATTTTAGTAAATCTTTGAAAATTTTCTTTCAAAATTACAATCCGAGGGCATTCATATTTCACATACAGCATAACCATATGATTGTTTACCAGTTAGTTTGCTATAGAATATATCTCTAGTGTCAAAAATGGCCCTGCTCAAGTGGTCAAAAATTTGGAAAAATGCTTGATCAAAAGACTTCTCCTCCTTTAAGCCAAGATTAAATGTGGGACATTAACATTTTTATGCCCCTGCATTGAAAGATCAGGGGCATATTGTTTTACCGTTGTCCATCTGTTTGTCTGTCATCCAGTCTCTCCCTCTGTCTGGCTGTCTGTCTGCAAAACTTAACCAGAAAACTTGAGTTGTTTATGAAATTGATTGAAGTCTGATCTTGGTCTATACCTCCTGCTTGTACTATTCCTACCAGAGATTTTTTTATGAAATTGATTTCTAAAAGAAATATTGATTATTGAACAACAAGTTCTATCAGTGCTTTCAGCCCCTTGATTTTACAGAAATTCAGTAAGGTAATTTATACAGCATGACAAGGGTTAGATTTGATCTCAGTACAGTACATATACATGAAAATATCATCTTGAGCTATAATAGAAATTTTTATGCCCCCACATCGATTAGATTGGGGGGGGGCATATTGTTTTACCAGTGTCTGTCTGCCTCTCTGTCTGTCCACCTGTCTGTCTGTATAACTTAACCTGCCAACTAAACATTTTCCTATAACATCAACCTTGATTAAGTTACAATGCTAATATTTGGTATGTAGATAGGTCTAAATGAGGCGCAACTTCATCAAGGTCATGGTCAAGATTTTAACCCTTTTCCCTAAAACAAAGAAAAAAAACAATAAAAATCACCCATTTCTAGAATTCCTGTTTTGGGGGCATAGTGTTTCAAAAACACATCTTGTTATAGCAAGAAATTCTCTTATTTTTCAAAATGCTTTTCAAAGCTATATTCTTACATGAGAAAAAGGTGGGATTGTGTGGGAGAATAATGCCAATGTTGGTCTCTTAAAAATGTTTCGACTCAGACTGGCTTTTCCTTGGCTTTTAAAGGTAGGTATTGATGTTTTTTTCATGTCACAGATTTTGATTTTTCGTATTCCTCTCTTTTACAATTTCAATACAATATTCTGAAAAGTAGTTTTGCTAAAATCAGACGTCGTTTAATTGAATAAACAAGGGTATTTAAAAGACTATGTAGGCTGTTAACCCATTACAACTCAATCCCTCCTTTTTACGCCTCTCAAGAAAAAAGCATTTGAAAACATTGTGGAAAATGAAGAAATTGCTTGTATCAAGCAATTTCTTCATTATCCACAATGTTTTCTACCCAAAATGACAAAAAATTTCAAAATTCTATCAACTTTAAATTGTCGTCTGCAGCTCCTTTCAATTTGGACCAGTCTAAAATTCCTCTGTGTTTGACAAAAAATTGTTGTCTGCAACTTCTGTCAATTTTGGATCACTTTAAATTTTCTTATCTGGTCCAGGTTCATAATGTTGCATATACTCATAATGAAGGATTTGTCTTGTCCTGACAATACTAACGAGAATAATAACTTATGACATTGAATAGAAATGATAATTAGAGAAAGATAAAAGAATCTCTAGGATCCAAGTTTACCAACCACCGTAATTTGCAAGTTCATTTTAATGTTCAAACAACGATCCTGATGATATGTGTCACATGTCTTAGCCAAATCAGGGAACTTGCTATGAATTTCAAAAAAAGACTTTGACTGAAAATGATAACTATTTTCTGGAACCCAAGCTACCTATTTCCAAGATAACTTATTCAATTAAGTTAGTGACACCATTTCCTTGTTTTGGAGGATAATGGTGTTAACTAGATATTTAATCATTGTAAACGTCACTCTTTCGTACCTACTTATTTAACATTTAAATGAATTCATTGAACAAAAGTGTCAAGTTTCTTGTGTTGCCTAATTAAGTTTCCGACATAAAGAAATCAAATCAAAGATGAAGACAGCAATAGAGTATAAAAATACAAACAAGATTACAAACATGATTCGAACAAGAATTCATCTAAGTTTACCACAGTTGATTGTGTAGGCTTCTCTTTAAACGGAACATACATGTTTACTCAAAATAACAAACATCTTAAGTAAACCTGTGATAGTAGCAGATGTAGAACATTTTGTATTATGGATATGACAGGATCAACGGCGTAAAGGTATTAACAAGGTCAATGTGAGTTTGATTGAATGGGTTTCACTAGCTGCTTGTCACTTTTGTAGCCTGAGTTCAAAATTGATATTAATCCACAAATGGAGCTTTGAGTGCTCTCAGCTCTATGAGTTTAATGCAATGAAACAGAATATTTGTAATTGAGAATTACAAGGGTTAAGTCTAAATGATTTTATTTCTTGTATGAAGGAATTTGTATTTGTTGGTACAAATATTTCTTTTTCTGAGGAAAAGCCTCATGAGAACAGTATCATGGACATGTTCACTAGACATTCTTTAGAATATGGGGTTTGAGTCCAACAGGAAGAACATCGTTGGTGCGCGAGGAAAATGTTTTAACTACAGGTCTTTTAAAATCTGTGCCCAAGCAAAATGTTGTAACTACATCTTTATTAAAGCTCTGGTTACAACATTTTGCTGGCACACGGACGATATGACTATAATTGATGGGTCCTGAAAGATATAAATGGGTCCTATAACTAATATTTGAAATTCAATAAATCTATTTAAAAATGTTAACCCTTTATTAAAGCTGTAGCTACAGCATTTTGCTCATGCACTGACGATATGATTTTGATTGATGGGTCCTGAAAGAAATAAATGGGTTCTGAAACTAATATTTGAAATTAAAAAGGATAAAACTCATTCTGTATTAAAGTGTGATCTGATATGTCTATCCATGAAAGAATTGAAAATAATTGAGTTGATGCAAACTTCATCTGTAAATTAATGTTAAAATCAAGCTACCTTTTGTAAACGTTCCAACAGGTATTTAACACTTGTCATGCTGGACCCTGAATATTCCCGTTTTGGCAGAAGGTACAGACAAAGATAATCCTGCACATAAGTGGAGATTGATCTTTGTCTACACCTCCTACTTGTACTTTACCTACCAGAGATGTTTATGAAATTGATTTTCAAAAGAAGTATTGATTATTGAACAAGTACTGTCAGTGTTTTTAGCCCTTTGATTGCAAAGGTTAAGACAGAATGAAACTTAATTTCTTTATCTTTCTCTAATGTAACAGTGTTTTCACAGCTGTTGGAAAAAGTTTTTTTTTAATTTTCCATCTTGAAATTGTGTAGATCATCTTCAATTAAGACTAGTCTAAAAGTCTGTCATATGGTAATGGGTTAAACAATGATCTAATTACTTTCATTACTTGCAATCCACCAAAAGTTTCTATAGCTCGTTTAACCAATTCCCACATGGTGACGCTTTCAGACGCCCCTCAAGAAACACAACTGTGTAAAATGAAGAAATTGCTTGTCACAAGCAATTTCTTCATTTTACATGATGTTTTCTACAGAAACAGTTGAAAACATATAAAATTTCAAGAACTTTAAAATGTTGTCTGCAACTCCTTTCAATTTGGACCAGTCTAAAATTCTCTTTTGTGGTAATGGGTTGATGGCCTAAAGAGCTGTTAAGAACAACTTTTTAGTTCACATGAGCACGAAGTTATTGTGATCACCTTTTGTCTGTCGTCCGTCCGTCATGCGTTGTGCGTCAACAATTTCTTTAAACGACATCTCCTCCCAAACCACTGGGCCGATTTAAACCAAATTTGGCAGAAATGTTCCTTAGGTGGTCCCCTTCAAAAAAAGCTAAAAGAATTGAAATCCATTAAAAACTCTGGTTGCCATGGCAACAAAAATGAAATTTTAAAATGATCTTTAAAAATCTTCTCCTCCTGACCCAGAAGGCATAGAGCCTTGATATTTTGCATGAAGCATCTGTATATTAACCTCTTTCAAAATAGCTAAAATCATGATCCTCCGGTCCCAGGGGTGGAGCCCCAGGGGGGTTTGGTTTATATAGAAATAAAGAATGATTTTTTAAATGACATCTCCACCCAATCCACTGGGCCAATTTGAACCAAATTTGGCAGAAATGTTGCTTAGGTGGTCCCCTTCATTAATAGCTAAAAGAATTGAATTCCGTTAAAAACTCTGGTTGCCATGGCAACAAAAGTGAAATTTTAAAATAATCTTTAAAAATCTTTTCCTCCTGACCCAGAAGGCGTAGAGCCTTGATATTTTGCATGAAGCATCAGTATATTAACCTTTTTCAAAATAGCTAAAATCATGTTCCTTGGATCTCCAGGGGTGGAGCCCCAGGGGGGGTTGTATAGGCATGAAGCGTCAGTTCACGGACTTCTTTCTTATTTCTGAAATTATAACCCATGGATCCAGAGGGAGGAAAACGTTTTTTCCTTCTTTCAAATCAGCACTAAAGCCTTGGAATTTGTAATTTAGTCTTTTGAATCCCCAGGTTCATAGTTGTGGCCCACTTGTTTCATAATCCTAACCTTAACATGAAATCAGACTGTTGAAAGAAAAAGAGCCTTTATCTCAGGTAAGCGCCCCATGGCTAACAGCCCTCTTGTTTCCTTTTAGTTAGGCAAATTGTCTTTGTAGCTACATTCAAATGATAGCTGTAAGTTTGAGTGTTTTCTTCAGGAGACAGGATAAATGACAGGATCATATTTTGTTTAAGTGCTAATTTAGGTATATCTTGTGTTTGTCAATCACCATGGGAATACTTATTGACTAGAACCAACCCATTTGGTGTACAGAGTAATTTGCAATAACTTGACATTATAGTGATTGTTACAACAGAATGGCCTACCTGAATAGGCATTTGGGAAGCTTAGTTTGGAATTTTAGAAATAACAAGGACTAGTGGGCCAAATATAAAATGATTTTTTTTATGAAAGAGCATTCCCCAACAGTTTGGGTTGAACTACATAGTTATAAAGCCATTTGAAGGCTTTATTGACAAAGATAAGTTTGGGTTGAACTACATAGTTATAAAGCCATTTGAAGGCTTTAATAGACAAAGATAAGTTTGGGTTGAACTACATAGTTATAAAGCCTTTTGAAGGTTTTATTGACAAAGATAAGTTTGGGTTGAACTACATAGTTATAAAGCCATTTGAAGGTTTTATTGACAAAGATAAGTTAGCAAATATGCTATGTCTGCATTATCTCCAATTGACCAATCATGGCCCACCCCCATCCACTTACTATGTTAGCCATGCCCTCTGGCTCAGACAGGAAGTCCTACTTCCAATAAAAATGATGTTTTAGTTCAAAATTTATGGCTATTAGTAATTAACAAAAAGTTACGATGTTTTGTTGGCAACCTAAATAGTGTTGCCGTATTTACGACATTAAAGTTGCCAAACAAACCAAAAGCTTCACATAAATGTCAGCAAATGAGCTCAAAGGTGACTTCTATGAATGATTTTGTTGGTTGACTGATAATTGTATTGACAGCCGCGATTTGTCAATTGCCATATTGTCCGACCAAGGCATTGATTTTTAGCTTGGCTGTTTTAACCCATTCTAATACAGAGCTGCTCTTTTACACCCTTCAAGAAAAAACGAAATTGTTTCAAGCAATTTTATTATCCACAATTTTTCATTATCCCGAAAGACAAAGATTTTTAAAATACCATTAACTTGAAATAGTTATCTGCAATATCTTTTAGTATAGACCAGTCTAAAATTTTGTTGTCTGGTAATTGGAGAAAACAAGAAGATTTTGTCGTCTTGTAAAGGGAGAAACCAAGAAAAAAGCATGGGGAAGCACTATGGAAAATGAAGGAATTGCTTGTTTCTAGCAATTCCTTCAGTATCCACAATGTTTCCAAATGTGAGAAAGATAGATTTTTAGAATTCCATCAACTTGAAATTATCGTCTACAATATCTTTCAATTTGGACCAGTATCATAAACTATGTATCAGATGCCTTGTCAGCCTAGGGGATAGTAAGGGCATAGGCATGGCAATCTCTAATCTTGCTGTAATCAAGATAGTTGCTTGAAACTTAGCATTGTCTATCAAAAGAGCATGCAATATTTTCAAAAGAGGTAACTGTTAATGAACTTTTGTTAAAACTATATCCCTTTTATTAGGTCACCTGACCGAATGGTTATGGTGACCTATTGCAATCATCGTTTGTCCGTCGTCGTGCGTCGTCCGTCGTCCGTTAACTTTTAAACATTTTCATCTTCTTCTCAAGAACTACTGGGCGGATTTCAACCAAACTTGGTAGAAAGCATAATTGGGGGATGCCAATTCAAGTTTGTGAAAATAGGGGTTCTGGGGGTCAAAGGGGCCCAAATAGGGGCCAAAAAGGGGTAATTTTTGGTACTTCTTAAAAAATCTTCTTCTAATAAACCGTTAATGCCAGAGCTTAAATATTTTGTGTGCATGACAACTAGGACAGGTATATTATAAATTGTGAAATTCATGCCCCTGGGGTCATGTATGGGGCCATACCCAGAGGTCAAAGTTCATCATGTTAAAAAATTCACATTTTCATCTTCTTCTGATGAAGTACAAAGCCAATTTCAAACTAACTTGGTGAAAAGCATCATTTGGTAATGGTTATTCAGATTTGTGAAAATAAAAAGGCTGGGGGGTCAGGGGAGCCATAAAATGGGGACCAAAAGGGGGTAATTTTTGGTAACTTTTAAATATTTCATCTTCTTCTCAAGAACTACTGGGCGGATTTCAACCAAACTTGGTAGAAAGCATCATTGGGGGATGCCAATTCAAGTTTGTGAAAATAGGGGTTCTGGGGGTCAAAGGGGCCCAAATAGGGGCCAAAAAGGGGTAATTTTTGGTACTTCTTTAAAAAACTTCTTCTAATAAACCGTTAATGCCAGAGCTTAAATATTCTGTGTGCATGACAACTAGGACAGGTATATTATAAATTATGAAATTCATGTCCCTGAGGTCATGTATGGGGCCACACCCAGAGGTCAAAGTTCATCATGTTAAAAAATTCACATTTTCACCTTCTTCTGATGAAGTACTAAGCCAATTTCAAACTAACTTGGTGAAAAGCATCATTGGGTACTGATTATACAGATTTGTGAAAATTAAAAGGCTGGAGGTCAGGGGTGCCTAAAATGGGGACCAAAAGGGGGTCATTTTTGGTAACTTTTAAACATTTTCATCTTCTTCTCAAGAACTACTGAGGGGATTTCAACCAAACCTTTTTCTAATTCTTTCAAACAAAATCACTTGTCTTGGTGCTCTTTTACTCAGGTGACCGTTAAGGCCCACTGGGCCTCTTGTAATCCTTTAATGTCTATTTCTGTTGTGCACTATGTAGCACCAAGAATTTACTCTAGAGGCCAAGATGATGGCTGAATCTTCATGAAACTTTGCCAGAATTTTTGTCAGTTCTCAAGGTTGTGAGGATTAACACTATTGGAATGGAAATATTCCTTTGGAAAACACAGGAAAGGGACAATTTCACTGATAATAATCTACAGGCCTCAATTTGGCTCTTTTCTTCACAAAAGTTGGTCAGAACACATAGTGCTCATGGTGAGCTTTTGTGATTGTTGAATGTCTGTCTTGTTTCTTCAACAATTAAAGTGTTTTTATACTCTAGAGGCCACAGTTTTGACCTAATCTTCATGAAACTTGGTCAGAATAATTGTTATGTCATGAGGATGAACCCTATTGATTATGGGAGGGTTCTATTCAAAAACACAAGAAAACGGGCCTAAATGACAATTTCCTAGAGCCACAAATTTGGCTCAATCTTTCTGAAAGTTTGCCAGAATATTTATTAGGTCATAAAGATGAACCCTATCAATTATTGGAAGGTTCTTTTCAAGAGCACAGTAAAAGGGACCTTAATGACTAATTCTTTGTTTGCACTCAAGAGGCTACAATTTTGGCTTAATCTTCATGAAACTTGGTCAGAATAATTGTTTGGTCATGAGGATGGACCCTTTTGATTATGTGAGGATTCTATTGGAAAACACAGGAAAAGGGGCCTTAATGAAAATTTCTTTGTTTACACTTAAGTGGCCACAATTTTGGCTCAATCTTCATGAAACTTTGCCAGAATAATTGTTAGGTCATTAGGATGAACCCTATTGATTATGGGAAGGTTCTATCAGATAACACAGGAAAAGGGGCCATAATGGCAATTTCTTTGTTTATAATATAGAAGTCACATATAGAAGTCATATTTTTGGCTCAATCTTCATGAAACTGGTTATAGTTGTTTGTCCCTAGTTGCATTTTTTTAATAGCAGACTATTCAGGTGAGTGATCTAGGACCACCATGGTCCTCTTGTTATCCTTAATATATATCATTAATCAAAATGAGACTAAGTCATGTCTTCTACAGCTATATGTTCAAACAATCTGTAAAGAATTGAGGATAAAGATAGATTTTCATGGTAAGGGATAAAAGGCTGCTAATTCCATATATGTCTGATAATTGATGTAGTAAATTACCGGAGGTTGAACCTAAAATGTTATGTCCATTAACTATTTTCATGCTGAACCAGGAATATATTCCTATTTCAGCGGGAGGTATACAAAGTTCAGTCTGATCTTAGTCTACACCACCTGCTAATCCCTCTTAACCCATTACCAGACAGCAAAATTTTACACTAGTCCAAATTGCAAGGAGTCACAGACTTCAATGTAAAATTATTAGATTTCTTCATCTGGTGTTTACATGGCTTTCAGCCCTTTGATTTTAATACAACTTGAAAACTTGAAATTAATCTTGGAAGCTCTGCCTCTCTTATTTTAGACCAAAATGGCTGCTCAAATTTTGGTAGAAGTACTTGTTTATGGTCCCTTTTAAAAGAAATGAAATCTGTTGGAAACTGCTTGCCATGGTAACGTAAAAAAATGAAATAAAAAAAAAAAATGTCCCATTAACAAGGAGAGCATTGATTGAAGGCATGAAGCACTATCTATGATCTTTATTATACCCCCACAAAACAAATGTTTTCGGGGGTATACTGGAATCAGCATGTCTGTCCATGTGTTTGTGTGTCCGTCTGTCTGTGTACAAAATACTACCAATTTTGTGTTGCGAACTCCTCCTTCTGTTTTGCTCCCATACCATTGAAACTTTATACAAAGATTAACCACATGTTGAAGTTTTGCAAGACACAATTTTGAAGTCTTAATTCCCCCTGGTTCAAGAATTATCTACCCTTGAACTTAGACATCAGTTATGCTTTGTAGACATATACAGCTAATTATACTACCAATTTGTCGCGACCTCCTCCTTTCTAGAAAAGCAAAGTCAGTAGCTATGTCCTTATATTGTTAAAGCTCTCATTATACTGAAAGCACTTGCATGGGTATTAAGTCACATACTGTGACAAGTTCTAGTTTCCATACATGGTGAAAGCTTTAAAAATCTTCTCAGAAACTTGGAATGGATTTCAACCAAATTTCACAGAAATGATCCTTGGGTGACCCTCTATCAGATTCTGAAAGCACTTGCGGGTGTATTATGTCACATACTTTGATAAGTTTTATTATTTGCCAAACTCAAGGTATGTAATATCTTATTTGGCCTAGATATAAGGCTTTTTTAAACTCAATTTGGTTACAAATACAGGATAATGTCTTCAATATTATTCACTACAATGTGTCTGCTCATAGGTTGAAACTCTTTTTGTACCCTCATTTTGTGATCTTTAGCTCCACTGGCTCAAAGCCAGAGAGCTATTGTCATGGCTTGGTGTCTTTCATGCCTGCATCTGTCTGTGCGTCTGTCCATCCGTTCATCTGTCCATAAACTTTTCCTTTGAAAATCTTCTCCTCAGAAAGTACTGAACAGATTTCAACCAAATTTCACAGAATGATCTTTAGGTGACCCCCTATCAGATTTCTTCAAAGGATTTTAATTGGATGAAAAATATGGCTTTAATGGTCAGGGTTAATTTCCATATATGGATGAAGCTTTGAAAATCTTCTTCTCAGAAACAGGTGGATAGATTTCAACCAATTTTCACAGAAATGATCCTTGGGTGATCTTCTATCAGATTCCTTCAAAAAATTTTGATCGGATGAAAAACATGGCTTTAATGGACAAGGCTTATTTCCATAGATGGTGAAAGCTTTGAAAGTCTTCTTCTTAGAACCTAGTGGATGGATTTCAATCAAGTTTCACAGAAATGATCCTTAGGTGACCCTCTATCAGATTCCATTAAAGAATTTTGATCTAATGAAAATCATGGCCTTTATGGGTGAGGCTAATTTCCATATATGGTGAAAGCTTTGACATTTTTCCTCCCAGAAACCAATAGATGGATTTCAGGCAAATTTCACAGAAATGATCCTTTGATGAACATTTATCAAATTGCTTTCAATCATTTTAATCAGATGAAAAATGTGGCTTTAATAGGTGGGGCTTTTTCCATAAATGGTAAAAGCTTTGAAATTCTTCTCCTCAGAAACCAGTCAATGGATTTCAACCAATTTTGACCTGAATGATCCTTGAGTTACCTTTTATCAGATTATAGTAGGATTTTTGATTAGAAGAAAAATATGACTTTAATGGACAGGGTTTCAATTTTGGTATATACGGAAAACATTTCAGAAAACTGTTGATGGATTTCAGGCAAATTTCACAGAAATGATTCTTGGGTGAGCTTTTATCAAATTGCTTTAAATTATTTTGATCGGATGAAAAATGTGGCTTTAATGGGTTGGAGCTAACTCCCATAAATGGTAAAAGCTTTGAAATTCCACTTTTCAGAAACCAGTTGATGGATATCGACCATTTTTAGACTGGATCGATCCTTGGGTTACCTTTTATTAGATTAAAGTAAGATTTTTGATTAGATGAAAAATATTGCTTTAGTTGGCAGGGGTTCTGAAAACTTTGTAAATTTCTCAGAAACATGTTTATGGATTTCAACCAAATTTCACAGGAATGATTCTCAGATGACTTTTATCAGATTCCTTCACGTAATTATACCCCAAAAATATATTTTGGGGGTATAAAGGAGTCAGCTTGTCAGTTGTCGGTCCGTCGGTCTGTCCGCAACCATTGGACAGATTTGATTCAAACTTCACTAATATAATCAGTATCGGGCAGAGATGTGCATATTCCATTTTGGTTACGGTCCATTGATTTTTGACGGAGTTATGGCCCTTTGGTGAAAAATCGTGTCCTTTCAATTTCTCAGCAACCACTGGACAGATTCGATTCAAATTTCACAGAAAGACTCTTTATAAGTCAGACATGTGCATATCCTATTTTTTTTATGGTCCATTGATTTTTGACTGAGTTATGACCCTTTGATTAAAAAGTCTGTTTTTTCTTATGGCCCTTTGGGAGATAACACTTGTACATGGACAAGTGCTGTTGGGGGGTATTAGTCCAATTTGCGACAATTTCAAGTTTCGTTTGATTGAAAACATGCTTATTACAGTGTAAGGTTATGTCCATATATTGTATACAGTGAACATCATACATAATGAATTTTACATAACTTGACTTTTGTAAAAACTATGAAAAGTTTGAAAACTTTCTCTAAAACTGTTTCAAATATTTCAATAACTTAGATTTACTATACCCCCAAAATATATTTTGGGGGTATATGAGTCAGCTTGTCTGTCCATTGGTTGGTCCGTCCTTCCGTCGGTCGGTCCGTCCTTCCGTCGGTCGGTCCGTCCTTCCGTGTGTCTAGCTTTTTCGTAACCGCTCAATTTCTCGGCAACCATTGGACAGATTTGATTCAAACTTAACTGATACAATTAGTATATAGCAGAGATGAGCATAGTCTATTTTGGTCCATTGATTTTTGACAGAGTTATGGCCCTTTAAAGAAAAATCATGTCGACTCAATATCTCAGCAACCATTGGACAGGTTTGATTCGAATTTTACACAAACACTAAGTATAGCTTTTTTTGTGTCCACTCAAATTCTCAGCAACAATTGGTCTGATTTTTTTCAAACTTCACTGATATAATCAGTATCAAGCAGAGATGTGCATATTCTATTTTTGTTACAGTCCATGAGGGAGTTATAGCCCTTTTGTGAAAAATTGTGTCCGCTTAATTTCTCATCAGCCATTGGACAGATTTGATTCAAATTTCACAGAAACACTCGGTATAAGTCAGACATGTGCATATCCTATTTAGGTTATGGTCCATTGATGTTTTTATGGATTTATGGCCCTTTAATTAAAAAAGTCCATTTTTTTCATAAATTTCTATAGCTTTTTTGTGTCCACTCAATTTCTTGGCAACTATTGGTTGGATTTCATTCAAACTTGACTGAAATTATCAGTATCAAGCAGAGATGTGCATATTTTATTTTTATTAAGATCCATTGATTTTCAACAGAGTTATGGCCCTTTAGGTAAAAAATCGTGTCCGTTCATTTTCTCAGCAACCATTTGACAGATTTGATTCAAATTTTACACAAACACAAGGTATAAGTCAGACATGTGCATATCCTATTTTAGTTATGGTCCATTGATTTTTGACGGATTTATGGTCCTTTAATTAAAAAGTCCATTTTTATGCCCCCACATCAATAGATCGGGGGCATATTGTTTTACGGTGTCCGTCTGTCCGTCTGTCTGTCTGTCTTCATCCCTAATTAAGTTACAATGCTAATATTTGGTATGTAGATAGGTTTCAACAAGAGGCAACTGGGGAAGGTCATTTCATCAAGGTCAAGGCCAAAATTTATACCCTTTTCCCTAAAACAAAGAAAAAAAACAAAAATCACCTGTTTCTAAAGATTTCCTGTTTCGGGGGCATGGTGTTTCACAAACACATCTTGTTTGTTATGGCCCTTTTACAGATAGCACTTGTATATGGACAAGCACTGCTGGGGGGTATTTACGAAAGACCGGTGGTGACATCATGTATTCACAGTTCACACTTCAAACTTCATACATATTAAGTCTGAAATTGGAAGTGTGAAATATGAATTATGAGACCAGTGGTGACTTCTTAAATTCACAGTACAAAATCAAACCAAATTAAATATGAAGTTTGAAGTGTGATGTTGGAAGTATGAAGTGTGAAGTTGGAAGTTGGAAGTTTGAAGTGTGAAGTTGGAAGTATGAAGTCGGAAGTTTGAAGTTTGAAGTTGGAAGTGTGAAGTTGGAAGTTGGAAGTTGGAAGTATGAAGTGTGAAGTTGGAAGTATTAAGTGTGAAGTCGGAAGTTTGAAGTGTGAAGTTGGAAGTTTGAAGTGTGAAGTGTGAAGTTGGAAGTATGAAGTGTGAAGTTGGAAGTATGAAGTGTGAAGTTGGAAGTTTGAAATGTGAAGTGTGAAGTTTGAAGTGTGAAGTGTGAAGTTGGAAGTATGAAGTTGGAAGTGTGAAGTGTGAAGTGTGAAGTTGAAAGTATGAAGTGTGAAGTGTGAAGTTGGAAGTTTGAAGTGTGAAGTTGGAAGTGTGAAATGTGAAGTGTGAAGTGTGAAGTGTGAAGTTGGAAGTATGAAGTCGGAAGTTTGAAGTGTGAAGTTGGAAGTATGAAGTTGGAAGTTTGAAGTCGGAAGTTTGAAGTGTGAAGTTGGAAGTATGAAGTGTGAAGTTGGAAGTATGAAGTGTGAAGTTGGAAGTTTGAAGTGTGAAGTTGGAAGTGTGAAGTTGGAAGTTTGAATTGTGAAGTGTGAAGTTGGAAGTATGAAGTCGGAAGTTTGAAGTGTGAAGTTGGAAGTATGAAGTTTGAAGTTTGAAGTCGGAAGTTTGAAGTGTGAAGTTGGAAGTATGAAGTGTGAAGTTGGAAGTATGAATACATCCAACTTCACACTTCAAACTTCCGACTTCATACTTCCAACTTCCGACTTCATACTTCCAACTTCACACTTCACACTTCAAACTTCCAACTTCACATTTCAAACTTCCGACTTCACACTTCATACTTCCAACTTCACACTTCATACTTCCAACTTCACACTTCAAACTTCAAACTTCACACTTCACACTTCATACTTCCAACTTCACACTTCATACTTCCAATTTCACACTTCATACTTCCAACTTCCAACTTCTCACTTCATACTTCCAACTTCACACTTCAAACTTCAAACTTCCGACTTCACACTTCATACTTCCAACTTCACACTTCATACTTCCAACTTCACACTTCATACTTCCAACTTCCAACTTCACACTTCATACTTCCAACTTCACACTTCAAACTTCCAACTTCACACTTCATACTTCCAACTTCACACTTCATACTTCCAACTTCCAACTTCACACTTCACACTTCATACTTCCAACTTCACACTTCAAACTTCCGACTTCATACTTCCAACTTCTTACTTCAAACTTCAAACTTCCGACTTCATACTTCCAACTTCTCACTTCACACTTCCGACTTCATACTTCCAACTTCTCACTTCCAACTTCAAACTTCCGACTTCACACTTCAGAGTTACTATGTATGAAGTGTGAACTGTGAATTCTTGATGTCACCACCGGTCTTTCGTAGGTATTAGTCCGCTTTGTGACAATGTCTAGTTGTAGTTGATTTGAGATCTATTATACGCACATTTTTCACCCTTTTCCAATCCTGAAGTGAGATTTCATGATTTGTTGTTTCTTTAATTTTATGTATGGAACTAGCAATATTTTTAAGTGGCCGTTTTCATTTTTATTCGTTTATTAGCTTTATTCTGCGGATTTCCACATATTATTCGAATTCTATCGGTTACGTTACTTACTTTGAATGAAAAACTATAAGACATGTATGAATGACTGACTTTTTTAATACAAATTTCAAGCCCGGTTTCATGCTCTTGCTTTTGCGAAGGAGATATAGTAATGGTCTCCGTCCGTCATTCCATCCTTCCGTCCTTCCGTCACTAAACTTGTCCGGAGCATATCTCTGAAAGTATAATTGCTATCAACTGGAAACTTCATAGGTTGATAGATCTAATTGAGGAGAAGTGCAGTGCACAAGAACCAAAACTCTTGCTTGCATTATTTTGGAGTTATTGCCCTTTGTTGTTTTAAAGACTAAGATTTTGTCTGGGGCATGTCTCTGAAAGTATAATAGCTGTTAACTTGAAACTTCATAGGTGGATAGATCTCATTGAGGAGAAGTGTAGTGCTTAAGAACCACAACTCCTGCTTGCATAATTTTGAAGTTATTGCCCTTTTTTGTTTCAAAGACTTAGATATAGTCCTGAGCATAAGTATAATAGCTATTATCGAACTCAATGAGAAGAAATGCAGTGCACAAGAAGCCTTAATCTAACTGGCTTCAGTTTACTATCAAGCTTTTACAGCGGGGGATGGCCATGTCCAACATGGCTCTTGTTATATTGAAAATAAGAGCTGTGCAAATTGATCAAACTTGAAAGATCTAATCAGAGGTTGAGATAAGAGGGAAATAACAGCATTCTAAAATCCTTATTTTGCAACAAAACCCTATATTATTGAATTATCTTGATGAGACGATTTAAATGAGTACCTACAATATAGGGATTAAGGTAGTATTGATGAAATGTTTAAATCTAAAATTCGAATTACGTCTCTATCTGTAGCTTTGTCTAATATTTATTCCAAAAATGTATCTTGATCAATCTTTTTAATAAAAAGAGAAAAAAATCTGAATGATAAAATTCTTTGTATGATGCTGTTTATCTTCTAAAGTGCAACTGTTTAACTGTGTTTCTAGTTCAGATCGGAATTTGAATAAAGCCTATTTTGTTTGTTACAACACAGCTTATCACAAATTCCCTTGAATAAGTCTAGATTAAAATCCCAGATGAGTTCATTTGTATGATATGAGGGCTCTCTTTATTGGCAGCTTTGTTTGTAAATTGATTTTGTGAATTCTTTATTCTCATTGTTACAAACTTTTTCTTTGTAAGTCTATAATTTCGTAGGATTAGTATTTTCAAGATCTGACAAATATCAATTGTTTTGAACATCATGGTAATGGCCCACTACATGAAGAACTAATTAATACAACAAAATTTACCAATGACTAAAAGTGCTCAGAAACAAGAGCTATTTTCAAAAGCCAGTTGGTGAAAGTGCTCAGCAACAACTGTTTCTTTCATAGGCAATCTGGTGATAGTGCTCCGAAACATCTGTTGGATTCAATGGCCATCGGTTGACAGCTCAGAGACATTTTATCATTCAATGGTCATCCAATGAAAGTGCCCAGCAGCATTTAACCCTTGTCATGCTGAACCCGGAATATTCTGGTTTTAGTAGGAGGTATAGACAAAGTGCACATAAGTGCAGTCTGATCTTAGTCTACACATCATGTCCGTCTTTTTGAAACCAGAGTTGTTTATGTATTTAATTTTCAAAAGAAGTATTGATAACTGAACAACTACTACCAGTACTTTCAGCCCTTTAATTTTTTATACAATTCTGAAAAGGATTTTATTCAGCATGACAAGGGTTAACATATTTTCAGTGGCCATCTGGTGAAAGTGCTCAGCAATAATTAACTGTTGTTTTCAAAGAATGCCAGGCAACAATTTACTGTTGTTTTCGGTGGTCATCTGGTGAAATTACTCAGCAACAATTAACTGTTGTTTTTATTAAGTGCTGAGCAACAATTTTTTGTTGTTTTCAGTGGTCATCTGGTGAAAGTACTTAACATTCTTTCTCAGCTGAGAACAATTTACTGTTGTTTTCAGTTGCTATCTGGTTAAAGTGCTCAATTTACTGTTTTTAGAGGCCATCTGATGAAAGTTCTCAGCAACAATTAAGTGATTTTTTCAAAAAGTGCTCAGCTCTGTTGGGTTCAATGGCTATCTGGTGACAGCTTAGGGACAACTTTTTTCGCTCATTATGGCCATCAAGTGAAAGTGTTTGCAGACATACATTTTTAAAGATTTAAAAAAGACTGATGTTTTGATTTAACTATACAGGAATGATCCTTTGCTCAGTTTGTTCTTAGTCATCCATAGACGTCGTCCGTCATCAACAATTTCTTCTTACATCTTCTCCTCCTGGGCCAATTTGGACCAAACTTGGCAGGAATGTTCATTGGATGAAAACTTTCAAACTTGTTTGTGAAATTTCAATTTGCATGAAAATGTTCGTGTGGCAGGGCCGGGCTTATCAGACCTAGAGAAATAATGGAATAATCTTTTAAAATTCTTCTCCTCCTAAACAGTTTGGCAAATGAGGACCAAATTTTGTAGGAATGTTCCTTAGATGAAAATTTTCACATGGCAGGGCCGGGCTTATCTGTTAGAGAAATCATGAAATAATTCTTTAAAAATAGTCTCTTCCTAAACCACTGGACCACTTTGGACCAAATTTGACTGTTCCTTAAGGGACCATTTTCACAACTTGTTTGTGGAATTTTGATTGGCAAAACTAAATGATGACCTGGCAGGACTGGGCTTATCTGACTTAAAGAAATCATGAAATTAATCTTTAAAAAACTTCTCCTTCTGAACCTTTTCGCCAATGGCAGGAATGTTTCTTGGATGATCCTTTTCAAGACTTGTTGTGTGAAATTTTTAATTGCAAAAAATATGTGGGCATGAAATGCAGGGCGTATCAGACTTAAGACTTATATCTATGGCTTAGAGCAAAAACATAGTATGGCTCTATACATTGTAAAGAACCATGCTATGTTTTTCCTCTAAGCCCTAGATATTGAAATTACTCCTCAAAAATCATATGCAGGGCAGGTAGAGCTTGGTTCGTATCATTCTCAGTTGAGCGATTTAGGGCCATCTTGGCCCTTCTTGCTTTTAAAGTTTAACCCCTCAAAAAATTGTATTAGCTCAGGGCAAAATTGGTTAAAAAATGTATGTCCTCTACCTTAAATGGAGACTCAAATGTTTTGAACATACAAAAATCACAGTCCCAAAGTTGGAGAAGACTTATTTAAGTTTTGTGTGGAGAAATTACCAGACCATAAATTGGCAAAATTGAAAGACTGATAAATTTCCATTAGAGTGTCTATCACAGGCATAATTAATTCTTAAAGCTCTTGTTGGAAGCACTGAGTAGGTTCCTTATATACTTATGTAATCTGTCATGTCAAAAGGGACTTCAATTTAGAATTCTCTAAAATTGAATAACAAAACAGATAAAAAGTGAATTGATTTTAAAATGGTTATCATTTACTGAGTAGATCAACATTTTCTTGTCCATGTAATTGCTCAGTAACCATTGGACCAATTTTGATGAAATTTCACACATTTGTTCAGTTGTGCAACACAATTTTCTATACACTGCCGGAGGCGGTCGTATATTTGCGTCATCTTCTCCGTCTGTCTGTCTGTCCCACCATCCGTCCATCTGTCTATCCATCCTTACGCATGTCCACTTTTCTTGTGAGTGCAACTCCTCCTAAGTTTCTGGCTGGATCTTTTTGAAACTTGGTCAATGTCATCACCTTAATTGGTAGATGTGCAAGAAGCAAGGATTTTATGGTTCATTGATTTTTGCCTCAGTTATGCCCCTTTTAAACTTAGTCTCTGGGGCCTATTGAAATTGCAGCCTTGTGAATGCAACTTCCCCTAAGTTTCTGGCTGGATCTTTTTGAAACTTGGGAAATGTTATCACCTTAATTGGTAGATGTGCATGAAGTAAGGATTTTATGGTTTATTGGTTTTTGCCTCAGTTTTGCCCCCTTTAAACTTAGTATCTGGAGCTTATTGAAATTGAAGCCTTGTGAACGCAACTCCTCCTGAGATTCTGGCTGGATCTAAATTAAACTTGGAGGATGTTAAAACATTAATTGTTAGATGTGCATGAAGTAAAGATTTTATGGTTGGTTTTGCCTCAGTTATGCCCCCTTAAAACTTAGTCTCTTGGGCTTATTGAAATTACAGCCTTGTGAATGCAACTCCTCCTGAAGTTTCTTGCTGGGTCTAAATGAAACTTGGTGGATGTTATCACCTCAATTGGTAGATGTGCATGAAGTAAGGATTTTATGGTTCATTAATTTTTTCTTGACTTATGCCCCCTTTAAACTTAGTATCTGGGGCTTATTGAAATTGCAGCCTTGTGAATGCAACTCCTCCTAACCTTTAGTCTTGATTTTAATGAAATTTGGTCAATGTCATCACCATAATTTTGTAGATGTACATGGATCAAGAATTTTATGGTTCATTGATTTTTGCAAGAGTTATGCCCCTTAACACTTAGACTCTGGGCCCATTCAATCAATCATTCATAACAAACAGTTTGAACTTGACAATTTAAAAAGGTAGTCTTCAAATTTGGTTCTGTCAAAATAAGCAGTGTCTACAATTATTTTCGAGAAACAGCAGCAAAGTGTTGGGGTATATTGTTACTATGGCACTCTTGTTTTCAAAACGGCTGTCGGTTTTAATATGGCTGTCATTTTATTCTGTAAATTGACATTTTCTAGTCCAGATGATTGCTAAGTAACAATTGGACCAATAATTATAAAACTTTACACACTTGCAAGTATCACCTTTTGTGGTGTGGGATCTTTTCTTTTTTCAAAATGGCCACTGGTTTCAAAAGGCTGCCATTTTACCATGTAAATTGATACTTTCTTGTCCAGACAAATGCTCAGTAGCCATTTGACTTTTTTTGATGAGACTTCACACACTTGTTCATATAACCTTTCTTGTGTAGACACTTTTCTTTTTTTCAAAATGGCTACCACTTTTAAGACAGCCAGCATTTTATAACTTAAATCAACATTTCCTTTTGTCTCGACAAAAGCTGAGTAACCCATTGGACAGATTTTTATGAAACTGTGAATTTGGCCAATTTAAAAAAAAGATAGTACAAGAAATAGATTTCTCTTTACTATTCCATTTCCACACAATCATGCTTTTTTCGGCCCTTTCAGAAAACAGCTTTCAAAAACAATATTGAAAATGAATAAATTGCTTGTCACAAGCAATTTCTTTATTTTCAACATTATCTACTACAGATAAAGAAAGGTATGTTTCGAATTCCCAAGACATGAAATTGCCGACTTCATTTTCTTTGGGTTTGGACCAGACTAAATTTTTGTTTTCTAATGATAGGTCAATAATTAAATCTATTATCTCTTTGTCAGCAACAGTCATTATTATTGTTATCATGAGATAATATTTTTAAGACCTCTAGGGTTTACTTGTGAATGAGTCGAATTAATGATGTTATTAATGATGTTATACCAAGAAAAACAATTGTTTGTATGGTTACGTCAATCTATAATGTCTACTGCTTTCTGTCATCCAAAAACTTACAGGACAAATGGTATAGCTTAAGAACTGACCCCGAGTTCTAGTCATGTTCAATTTTCTAGAAATACTTTCCCAAGTATCTTTCATGTCAAAAATTTTAGACTGGCTCAAATTGAAAGAAGTTGCAGATTACAATTCAAAGTTGTTGTAATTTAAAGTTCTGTGCCTTGGGAGTAGAAAACATTGTAGACAATGAAGAAATTACAGAAGTTGCAGATTACAATTTAAAGTTATTGTAATTTTAAAGGTCTGTTCCTTTTGGAGTAGAAAACATTGTGTATAATGAAGAAATTGCTTGTTACAAGCAATTTCTTGATTATACACAATGTTTTCCAAAGGGTTATTCTTGTGAAACGTATAAAAGCGTTTTTGTGTATGAAAGGGTTAACCAATTACCAGCACATCCTGCATTCTGAAATTTTGAAGAAAAAAGGAGAAATGTTTGTAGCTGGCAATTTTTTACTTTTTCCAAATTGTTTTCTACTGTATTATTGCTCTTAATTATCACTTCAAACACAACTTGAAATGTTTTTTGAAGCCTCATTCCATTCGGACCAGTCAAAAATGTTGTCCTCTAGTAACAGAAAATCTTCAAATCTTGGGCCATTTTTTAGTAAACCAAAATTAAATTCAAATAAGATGAAATAAGTGTAATATGTAAATGGGATAGTGCAATACTTAGTAATTGCGTTAATGAATATTGGCACCTATTACAGTATTGACCTGTCCAAATGCAAAGGTTTTGCAGACAAAAAAGTGGATTAAATCTGAAAAATAACCATTCAATAGGGTAGAAAATGTTATGGAATGAAAAAATAGCTTGTTACCAGCCATTTCTCAATAACAAAATCATAAGGTTGTAAAAAGCCAGAGATTGAACAGGAAAGGTTAAAGTTAAATCATACTCTATACTCTATCCAATATCTATTGATCAGTAAGATGGCACAAGTCTAGTTTTTGCAGTATCAATTGAAATTCTGTATTAACCAATTACTACACGAAGAAATTTTAGACTGGTCCCGACTGAATGAAGTTGCAGATGATTTCAAGTCGGTGGAATTTAGAAAATCTTTGCGATTATTTTAGACATTGAAGAAATTGCTTGTAACAAGTAATTTCTTCATTGTCCACACAATTTTTCCAAAACTCTTTTTCTTGAGGGGCGTCAAAAAGGATCGTTGTGTTGGCATAGGTTAATATTTTAATTTTATTTTCAGGTATGGAGAAGACCGATATTTTATCCATTTCCTTGATATCTGTGTCGTCTGTTGTGGTATTTATTGTCCTCTTGCTGTTCTGTGCATGGTGTACAAAATGTTTGGGGCGTAAGAAAAAGGTGGATGAAGAGGAAGAGTCCTTTTCCAGATCATATCGCTCGGTTGAGTTGGATAGTGATACAGGAAGTGACGTTCGACAGCTGAATAAAAGATCCTTTGATGATTCTTCTTCAAGATCTGATGGCAAGTCTACTCCTGTTTTGACAAGAAAGACAATACGGTAAGAAATAGATAATTATCAAGTCATTACAAGATGACAATATTAAACCCTTTCCCATTTTGCAAAATTTTAAACCTGTCAAAAATAAAAAGTAAAAAGCAGACAACAATTTAAAGTCAATTTTATTGAAGCCCTCATCATATTGCAGTTGGTAGATTTCCAATCTTCAATTATGGGATGTCATCAGTTTGATCCCCAGCAGCGGCACATATCCTCTCCGACATTTGTCTCTCACCATTTGGTAGATAATCTTAAACCTAAGTGGGTTAGCAGCTGTAGGCTAGGAAAGAGTATAGTGGTAGTACTAGTGTGAGAAACCAGGTATCCATTGTTAGGTCCTCCAGCTGCGATATGACTGAAAATATTGTTAAAAGAGGTGTTAAACCCCATTCAATCAATCAATCAATTTTATTGCAAAAGTAATCCTTCTATAGTGTAAAAATATTGTGGAAAAGAAGAAATTGTTTATAATAGCAATTTTTTCTTTTCCACAATATTTCCTCAAGTATAAAAATACTGAGACGTACAAACCAGGGATTGAACAAGATATGCCCAAGGCTGGTCAATATTAAAATAAGTTGCAGGCAACAATTCTAAGTATATAAAATTATATCTTTTTTTATCTTTTGGAGTAAAAGATTATGAAAAATGTAGAAATTGCTTACATCAAGCAATTTCTTCATTTTCCGCAACGTTTCCAAATGTTTTTTCTTCAGGGTTGTAAAAGAAGCTGGAAGTTTTATGGGAATGATTTAAATTTTAAAAAAAAGATATTGATACATTTCTCTTTCTGATGTTCTTTTTTAGCTACACTAAATATTCTGTGCCCGAAAAAAGTATATGCTTAGTCTATCTATCCATCATCATTTTGCCTAACAGAAAGTTGCTGCATGTGCAGGGAAAAAGACAGTTAATTTCAACCCAGGGGCCCAGCCTGCCAAAATTCAATACTTAACATTAGAGGTATAGGCATTTTCTCAAAAGGTCTAGGGGCCCAGGCCAAAATCTAGGGGCCATGGGCGACTGGGCCCCTGCTAGTCTTTTTCCCTGATGTGTTATGATAAATGATTAAGGTTTGTTCTTCAGAGGAATATCTGGATGTATTTTAATTTTGTTTCAGAGTAAAGCTAGACAGATTTGTTCTTGACCTTGTCATGCTGAACCCAGAATATTCCTATTTTGGTAGGAGTCTACAGGTGCAGTCTGATCTTAATCTACACCTCCTGTTTGACTCCTTCAACTCAGAGTGATTTAAAAAAATTAATAATCCCAATAATATTTTATCCTTAACTTAAGTGCTTTCAGGTCGTTGATTTTAATGCAAATTTAGATAAGGATTTTATTCAGCATGACAAGAGTTAAGAGCAAAAGTTAAAACGATAGTTCAGAGCGTATTTTGATGTGTGATAATGCTGTTCCAGAGTAAAGCTCGACAATCATAGATTATAATAAATGATCGTGTTTGATATTAGATGTATATAGATTATGATAAATGATTGAAATTTATGTTAACCCATAACAAGATGACCAAATTTTAGACTGGTCCAAAATGAAAGGGGTTGCAGATGACAATTTAAAGTTTATGAAACTTCAAATTTTTTCACTTTTCACCTCTCTGGGTCTGTCATGGTCGATCCTTTCCGATGGTTTATCCTTTCCGACACTTGTCTCTCAACATTGGATATATAATCCTAAACCTAAGTGGATAACTGCTGGAGGCAAGGAAAGGATGTAGTGGTAGTACTTGTGTGAGAAATACCAGGAATCCATTTTTAGGTGCTCCAGCTACCATGATATGACAGTTAAAAGAGGCGTTAAACCCCATCCAATCAATCAATCAATCAATTTTTCTAACTGTACAGTTATCTCCTATTCAACTGTTTGACTTTGCTGTAGTAGTCATTTAGTATGTGAATCAATCATCAATAGTATTAAGCCTTGTCATACTTAACCAGAATATTCCTGTTTTTATAGGAGGTATAGACAAAGATCAGCCTGCACATGAGTGCAGTCTGATCTTTGACTACTCCATCTATTTATGTCTTTGAAGGCAGAGTTGTTTTATGAAATTAATTTTCAAATAAATTATTGACCCACAAATAGGGAATCCAGTGCTTCAACCATTTGATATTGACACGATTTTTGGAACGATTTTTATTCAGCATGACAAGGGTTAATGATAAAAATGTAATATTGATGTTCAGAATTTTAATGTTATACTGGTATCAAAGTTCTAGAAGAAAATTATTACACTCTTCAGAAGGTTTTGAATGTGGAAAAAAATGAGGATGAATTACACTGAGATATTGTATAGTAACACCATCACAGAAATGATTTTCACCAGACAAAATACATTAATGAGATTTTATAACCATTATTTACAGAGTGTCTCACAAAGCATCAAAAAGTCATTTGTCTTGAGGCTGTCAAATGAGGCCTATATTAGAAAGAACAGAGCAATAATTTCCAATCAAGAGTTCTAATTTGGGCCTTATCTGTTGTCACAAACCTCCAAAATGTAATTACCTTCCGTTTTTCTCCCAATAACGAAAACTTACTTCCTTTATTGAAGGAGAGTATCTAAGATACCTAAGACTGCTCACAAAACATTCTATCCAGTAATTTGAAGCTTTTCAAAATGTGCTGGAGAAATGTAAGAAACAGTATTTCAAGTTCTGTCGCTCTTTCAAATAGCCGAAGGTAAATTACTAGAACCTTTCTTAAATTGTCTGAGGTGTCGAAATGTTATGCAAGAATGTTGACATTTTGTTCGGTTTCTGTAAAATATTGCTATGTAATATTACAGAACTTGAAATTAAGTGTAAAAAACGAATCCCAATACCATATTTTTACAAATAAATACAGCAGGGAGCTATTCAAACAAGAGAACCATGATGGTCCTATATCACTGTCCAGAGTATGATGGCTCAAGGAATTATATACAAAATATATAAAAGCTACACTCCTAAATGTTTTGGAGAAGATTTTTAAAGATTTTCTCCTTTAATCCAAGGTATTTATTTGATCCCAGAATACCGTATTTTCCCTTAATGTCCGGACAGGAAAAAATAATTAATATTTTTTGTGTCCGAAAATTAAGAAAATTATTTTCCTTAGTGTCCAAACTTTTAGGGTTACAACTGTACTGCGGCGAAAGTCCGTCATATATATGGGTAAATGCTCACGGCGTGAGATTTACTGACTAGTCGAAGGATTTTTAAAACGCCGACAAATGCGTGATTAATCCAAAAAAATTGTCTCATTTAAAGTTTCCAGTAAAAAAATCCTCATAAATATCCGCGGCTAAACACTACAATAATATGAAACAGCTTTACACAGATTAAAAAAAATAACATTACAAAAAAAAATAAATAGGGCCAGGTACGCATTTGAGATGATGCAATAATTGACCTTTATCCCTACTCGATCTATTAACTATTTGATGGAATTTCCGATTGAATAAAGTATTTGTTCATTTATTTTCAGGTGACTGTGTACTTTTCGAGAAGTAATCTAATGGGAGGTGAAGATTCGAAAATATTTCATTAAAATAAAATTCAGAACAAATTGCATATGAGTTTATTTGTTTCGTATGGAGATCAATCCTACGTTATGTTGTTCAACCTTTATATGGTTCCAGGTCGTTATAAAATCATTATCCCCGTAGGTCGACGGAAAATACTATCACTACTGCTATATCTAGCTGTAGTCACAACATTTTTGTCGCCCATCAACTAAACAGATGAGTCTGCAACATCCAAACAAAGCATTGTATTTATACAATTCTCCGTAATGACGACGTTTTAGCAGACGACGTACAACGTCTCAAATGCGTGATTTCGTTTGGGATGTTTTTTCTGAAGTTTTATGTCATGTCCCTAAATAAATAACAAGGACTAGCTTCACTTTCAAATATTTTATTCGATAAATACAACAAATAGACAATAGATCGGCTGATACATTTCTGTGATTTTCGGCCATCACTTCTGTCTGAAAAGGAAAAAAATAACAATGAAAAGAAAGGCAACAGGATACAGAATCAGAAAGCGTTCAATTCAAACACAAATAGTCGGTGGGCGATTAAATGACGTAACTTCTCCAGGAATAAGCTGTAGTTACGACATTTTTGGTTGCCTTTCGACGGCGAAGGAAAGACAGCCATCTATACGACCGTTTTTCATTTGCGATATTTTTTCATCATCTTAAACATCTGATTTATGCAAAATCAATTTTGTTAAGATGGTAAAAAATCTTTCTCTGTGTTCGGATTAGAATAAGGTAAGGGTAAATCTTGGCTATCGTCCAACTTTCAGCGACGCTCGATCGGGATGTCTCCATAGTGACCTGTCGAACTACTAACACTGTCCAGTTATGTAAAGCATATACACGCATCTTTTACGTGTATCGATAGACATACGGCACTATTGCTTTACTTGTTATAAGTCTAGACATATCATGGCATGTTGACACCGAGGTCTGCTTAACCGTCTTTTACTAAATGAATCGGTCCAATTTGTAAACCATCGCCAATTGTGCGCTAGTCTAGGAAGCATGATTAAACCTCGCAATATCCAATCGTCGTCTACTACCCTGATTTTAAATTGATTAAACACAATATGATAAATAAGAACAAGGCGTCTTTCACATGAACAAGCTTTGGGTTACGACGATTTAATTTAGTAATGAAGTAACCCTTCCGTTAAGATTACTCCCGAGCCTCTTTGACTGTTCGTCGTAGTTCTTTGTATACCTTACAGGAATGTTTAGTTTTGCATAAAAAGTTTGTCCGTAGGTGTTAATTTATAATGTCACGTATTGTAAAGCTTGACTGGAATATCAACGTGTCAAACTAATTAACAGGAGATTAACTAATGGCAAACAAAGAAATACGTCTTACAGGGATATAAACGATCTCATGAATGGTTAAACATTAAACATCGTTGACAAGATTTGTACTTCGTAAGTACGTGTCCGAAAATTTAGGGATGTCAAATCCATTCTGTGTCCGAAATTAGGGACAAAAAGTAAATTATTTTTGAAAATAATTAATGGTGTCCGAAAATTTCGGGTGTCCGAACATATCGGGAAAATACGGTATAGCGCTAAATTCCAGAGTATGATAATTCTTTGAAGTCTTTTGGTAGAGGATCAAAAGGAGTTAATACATGCTATGGTTTAGGAGGAGAAGATTTTCAAAGACACTCTTCTTTACTCCTATGTAAAAACAGGGGTTGCACAGAAAAGGGTTAAGTATTTTGGTAGAGAGTCAATAAATGATGATTTATACCAAATATCAAAAGTCTAGGCCTTATTGATTAAGAGAAGAAGATTTTAAAAGATTTCACTATTCCTATGTAAAATCAGGGATCACACAAAAAAGGGCTAATTTTCAAAGTATTGTAATTCTTTTAAGTATTTTGATACAGGGTCAATAGATGATGATTTATACCACATATCAAAGCTCTTGGCCAAATGGTTTGGCAGAAGGATTTTCAAAGATTTTCCTTCTTTATTTCATTGGTAGGTCAGGGATTGTACAGAAAAGGGTTGATTTTTAGAAAACGGTAATTCTTTGAAGTATTTTGGTAGTAGGTCAATAGATGATGATTTATACCAGGTATCAAAGCGCTAGGCCTTATAATTTGGGAGAAGAAGATTTTCAAAGATTTCCTTCTTAAATATTCCTATGTAAAATCAGGGATTGCACAGAAAAAAGCTAATTGTCAAAGTACTGCAATTCTTTGAAGTATTTTGGTAGAGAGTCATTAGAAAGAGCATGACCTAAGGATAGTTTCTGTGAAGTTTGGTTGAAATTCCATGTTTGGTTTAGGAGGAGAAGATTTTTTTGTGATCAGATGGAGGGACAGATGAACGGACACCGAACAATGACAGATCATAAAAGCTCTCCCAGAGCACTTTGTGCTCAGGTGATCTAATAGGCCGTTTACACTACATGTTTTAACATATCTGAAAAAGCAAATATGTTTTAAGCATATCTGCTTTTTGCGTTCACACTGTATGCTTTAGCATATCTGCTTTAGTTGACCTTAGTCAGTTATTTCTAAGGTCATGTAGTGTATTGCATTACTGGAATGTAGGGGAGAGATTTTATCATTTTGACTCTTTCCTAAATTTGTTGAAAAACATAATACTCTATGTCTAACCAAGTCTCATGTTTTCATTAACAAACTTTTTGTCACCTTTTCATGATTTAAGGCTAAAGGTATGAAAATAACCACCACAGGCTTGAAAATATAGATCAAGTGGTCTCTAGATCAACCCTGGTTGTAATTTTCGCATGTGAAGTGGAAAGGGTAATTCCATTCTACCATATTTCAGTTTCGGAAGTCTAATCCTGATTGACCTCCGCTGGATCAGTTCTTTTTTCCATACAAGTACGACACTCAGACAGACAAACATACACGCAAATATTGTTTCAGAAATGGTGAACCTAGGTTGACATCACAATAGTAAACAGCATTGTTTAAAGTGAAGAGAAACGACAATTTTATGCAAAGAAAATATGTGAGGAAAAAAAGAAACAACTTTCGCCCCAGACCAGCCTGCAAAATGTGGACAGTCATTATTACAGTCCATAATTTTAGTACTCTGCATATGGTCACTACTAATGTCACAGGTCACAAATGCTAGCATTGACTATCATTGCAATTGTAAAACAAAGACAAACAAACAAAAACTACAATAATTCCAAATCATTTCAAAATTAACCGGCCCATAGAAATCAAAGCTTTGCCCATAAGCAAAAGATTTTTTAAGACTGGCCCAAATTAACCCTTTCCCTTTCAAATACGGGATTTTAGGTTCCTGTGATTTTGTACTCGAGAAAACATTGTGGAAAAGAAGAAATTGCTTGTCACAAGCAACTTCCTCTTTTTCCACAATATTTTCTACCACATAAGATGGTTTCATTTCAAATAGCATCCAGTTTTCATTGTCGTCTGTAACCTCTTTCAATTTGGACCAGTCTAAAATTTCCAAAAACGGTAAAGGGTTAATAGGACACGCAGACAACAATTTAATGTTGATGAAATTTAAGTTTTTTTCAAGCACTTATGGAAATTGGAATACAGTCAAAACTGTGTTAGCGGTCACCTGAGAATAGCGGCCAATCTGCGTATAATGGCCATCCCAGGTCCGCCCGTGCAATTTGCTCTTTAAAATTACTGTGAATAGCGGTAATCGTATGTGGCCAGCGGTCACCTTTAATTGTCCAATTTGCACTTCATGAATATCCCTTTAAACGGTCACGCGACCCGACTAACTGCTGACAGGTGTCGTGTAAAAAATCAATAATGCGTCTGGCTAATCTTGTGCATAAACTTTTCAACACGTGAGATAAACATGAACACGCCACTTAAAGGTGTACTCTATCAACGCATGTTTGGTTGAATGCAATAAATGCCGAGTTATGTTGATTATAATTAATCGAAGATGATGGATTTGATATGAAGTCTAATTACGTATCCAGTTTGTAAGTTTACCACACATCAAAATTTTTGGACTGGTCCAAATTCAAAGACGTTGTAGACGTTTTAACTTAATAATAATCGTTTTTTGCGGTAGAAATATTATGGATAATGCTACTTCTTCATTTCCGACAATGTTTTCCAAAGCGATTTTTAGGAGCGTAGAAAAGCGGGATCGCGTTGGAATGGGTGCGGGTCTGGATTCGAATATTCTTTATAAGCGGTTCATAGACATTATATACCGGTATTTAGAAAACATATGGTCGTAATAGAGTATCTAAAATATATTTTTCGGCGAACTTTCGAAGAAAATAAATTCAGCGGAACGTCAGTCTCGATCATAAGTCGTTCGATGTTTCATCATGCAACAAATTATCGTACACCGACCGTAATGCGCCGTAAATGTTTAACTCTAGACGAACATGTCAATGCTCTTCAGTTTCTTGATCCCGGTCAGTCGCCCCTTCTGAGTCTGGGTTGTGCAAATTAAAAAATGATTGGAAATACTTTATTACATAAAGGAATACATAAATATTGGTGTGTTTACTTTTTTTGTTAATTAAAACAATTGTCTTTTTTTCATTTTGTACATTTTACGTGGCCATTCTGATAATTGTATCATGACTACCTTATGTCAACACAATTGTAAACACCGCCCCCCCCCCCAATAAAAACCTGATCTGTGTTAAGCAGCCAACTGTCGTATGTGGCCAGTTTTTATCTGTCCCTTGGCTGGCTGCATACGACAGGTTCGACTGTATTTACTCGATGCAAGTTGCAAGTGATTTCTTCATTTCACCCAATGTTTGCCTAATTGTTTTCTTGATAGGCGTCAAAAAGCGTAATTATTTGGGAATGGGTTAAAATATGACGAAAAAAGAGAAACTAATTCAATATTTAACACACAATTCTGTATTTTCGGCACTGAGGATGAATTGCCCTGAAGAATCATTGAGGGAAAGAGAAATTTTCTTGTAAAAAGCAAACGTTTTCTACCGTTCATAATACTTCTTAATCTTTTTTTTCTAATTTTCATAAACTCTAAAATCCTAATCTGTATATTAGTCTAAATTTTTCCTGTCGGGTAATGAGCTAAAACATTTTATTTAGCTGTAATTACAATCCTTTTGATATTTACAGCCTTTCTGATTTCTACGAAGCTGTCTCTTCATTTTCATGAAAAAAGAACAAAGCAGTATTGGAAAAAATAACCAACAATACATTACATGGTAATGGGTTATTACAAATAAAATGTAGGAATTTTATTTCACAAAATGTTGGTATTAAAGAGGCAAAATGAGAGTGTTGACCAGTAATTATTAGCTCTACTGGCCGAAGGCCACTAGAGCTATAGCGATGGCTTTTTCCCGTCCGGCGTCCGTGCGTCCGTCCGTCCGTTAAACTTTTCCTTGTTTACGCGATAAAGTCCACAGTTTTCATCGGATTCTCTTCAAACTTTCACAGAATGATTGTACAATCATAAGGATCGTTCCTTTTGAAATTGGGTTAGATCCGTCAAGAAACACGGGAAAAGGGGCCTAATTAAAACTTAATTATGATGAGATGGGGTTGTCTTTATACTCAAACAGAATAATTCTACTTTTGTAAGAAGAGTTCCCTTTGGAATTGGTTCAGATCCATCAAGTAACATGGGAAAAGGGGCTATATGAAAATTAAATTAATAAAACCCTGTTAACACAATAAAGCCCACAGCTTTGATCAGATTTTGTTGAAACTTTCACAGAATGATTGGAAGGTCATAACTATCATTCTTTTCATAACAGGGTTTGAACTGTCAAGAAGCACAGGAAAAGGGGCCTTATGAAAATTTCATTTATAAATCCTTGTTACCAAGTCCAGAGCCTTCATCGGATTTTCTTCAAACATTCACAGAATAATTGTACAATAATAATGATTGTTGATATTTGCATTAGACCTGATCCGTCAAGTATCACAGGAAAAGGAGCATTATGAAATTTAATTTTAAAATCATTGTACCACAATTAAGTCAACAGTTTTCATCAGATTCTGTTAAAACTTTCACAGAATGATTATTCCATCATGAGGATTCTTTCTTTTCAAATTAGGCGTGATCTGTCTAGTATCATGGGAAAAGGGGCCTTTAGAGAATTTTATCTATAATTCTTGTAACCAAGTCCAGAGCTTTCATTGGATTTTATTCAAACCTTCACACAATCATTGTACATTAATCACGATTGTTGATGCTGACATGAGACCTGATCCTTCAAGTATCACAGGAAAAGGAGCCTTATGAAAATTTTATTTTAAAAATTTGACACCAAGATAAAGTCTTCAGTTTTCATCAGATTCTGTTCAAACTTTCTCAGAATGTTTGTACCATCATAAGGATTGTTTCTTTCCAAATTGGGCCTGATCTGTCTAGTATCATAGGAAAAGGGGCTGTATGAAAAATTATTACCAAATCCTCATAAACACAACAATGCCCTCAGTCTTTATCAGAATCTCTTAGAACTTTAATAGAATGATTGTACCATCATTTGGATTGTTCCTTTGTAAATTAGGTCTGATTGGTTAAGTGACAAAAGAAAAGGGACCTTATAAAAATTTTATTACAAAACATCATTATTACAATAAAGTCCTCAGTCTTTATCATTTTCTTCAAACTATCATTAGGATTGTTCCTTTGTACATTTGGTCTGATTTTTTAAGTTTCACGGAAAAAGGGCCTTATGAAAATTTTGTTACAAAAATTCTTGACACAATTCAGTCCACTGTTTTCATTGATTCTCTTTAACTTTTAAAGAATGAATGTACCTTCATTAGAATTGTTCCTTTTGAAATTTGGTTTGTTCTGTAAAGTATCATGAGAAAAGGGGCCCTATGAAGATTTCACTATAAACTCATTAACACAATAAATTCCACAGATTAAACAGATTGATTGTACCATCATTCCAATTGTTGATTTTGACAGTGGATCTGACTAAAGCAAGGGTCACATAAAAAGGGGCCTTATGAAAAACTCTCTTAAATATTCTGGTTAATACAATGGTGTCCCTTGATTTCAACGGATTCACTTCAAAATGTCACAGAATGATTGTACAAATACTTAGATGGTTCTTTTCAGAACTGGGTACAATCCATCAAGTATTATATAAAAAGGGGCCGTATGTTTTTTTTTTTTAATATTCTAGTAAACATAATGAATTCCCAATATTTCCACGGATTCACTTTTAACTTTCATAGAATGATAAAACCCACAGTAAAATATCATGGGAAAAGGGGCCTTATGAGAACTTGAATTTAATATCTTTGTTAACACAATAAAGTCAACAGTTTTATTGGATTCTCTTCAAAGATGCATGGAATAATTGTGGCATTCGAAACACAGGAAAAGGGGCCTTACAGATTATCATTCAAAACATTCTTGTGTATGTGATGAAGATCACAATCATTATCAAATTGTCTTTTAAATTTCACAGGACAATTATCGGGTTGTAAGGAAAGTTCCTTTTGGAATGAAATTGATCCATCAGAAAACACAGGAAAAGGGGCCTTATTGATTTTCATTCAAAACAATCCAGTTTATGTGATAAGGTCCACAATTATTGTCAGATTCTGATGAAATATTCACAGAATGATTGTAGGGTCATAAGGTAACTTTCTTTTGGAAATGGAGTGGATCTGTCATGATACATTGGAAAAGGAGCCTTGAGGATTGTTGCTTAAAATGATAAAGGGGATAAAGCTTTTTTTTTCTTTATGCATTCTTCTTTGAGCAATTAACTTCCTTAAATATCAGATTTCTTTAATGGAAAACTTGATAACCAGTAGATCGTCTCAGGCCCTCATGGGCCTCTTGTTTATTTTGTCAGGTTATCTGTAGGTGATCTGAGAATTGATAGGCCGATTCCGTCTGAAAAAGCAGATGGAAGTAGAACATGTCCTATTTCGTATGTTTAGCAGATCTGCTAGCAGAAAGCCCATTATCTACTGGTTTACACTGTATGTTTTAGCAGATATGAAAAAGCAGATATGAAAAAAAATAAAGTGTAAAGCCCCCATAAAAGGGTTGATGTTTTTGTTTCAGATAAATCTAGCAAAAATTCTATCTTGTTTCACATACAGTTGAATCTGTGTATTGCAGTCAGTCTAGGGAGAGGGCCAGATTGGCTGCTGTTCACAGATTGGCTGCTGTTCACAGTATTCATTGGGTGGCCATTTTGTCATACCATATTTTGTGATTTTTAGATTACTCCAAATTCTAAGAAGTTCTAAACTTCCATTTTAAGCGTCTTTTTAAAAAAAGAAAAGGCAATTTGTACCATTTAAGATAGAAATTATTGTTACAGAAGTGAAAATGTCTTATAAGTAATTTATAAAGATCACAAAACTTGAACATTTGTATTGCTTAAGTAGGTAGAAGATGCACAAAATTTGTGTTTTTTACAGTCTTTCTTACAGTTGGCATATCTAGACTTCTTTCTTGAGCCAACCATGTGATGCCTTAAATTCAGCATTATTCAAGTCTGCAGCAAATTTTTAATCTATCTCTTTGATTAGTGGACCATTTACGTTCATTTGGCGAGATGTGGAATCCATAAACCACTTGTAACACAAATCATCGATGTCTTTAACTGAGACATTCTTGTAAATAACCTATAATGCTCAAGTTCATTTTATTTAAAGAGACCCGACAACTTGAACAATTCCGTTAATCATTAATCATCACTCAAATAGATCAAGAATATATATGGCTAATTACACGTCAATTAATCAACTACACGGGATTAAGTCGATAATTGGCTGTTTAGATCTTGTACATTACGATAAGGCGATTTCGGCAGTTACTATAGTAGTGATTATCTATTTTTTCAAAAACAACTAATTAGGTTGCATGTTTGGTAAGATGACTGTTGTTTAGGTGTGATATACTGTTGGCACTAGACCAATTAAGGTGACTGCTGGCCATATTTCAGAATAACACGCTATTCACAGTGCAATTAAAGAAGGAATTTGCACGGGGGAACTCGAGTGGCTGCTGTCGGCAGATTGGGCGCTATGCATAGTTGGCCGCTAAAACAGATTTGAATGTATTTGTATCATTTTTATACGCTTGAAGGGTCATATTATGTTGTGCCCCGGTCATCCCTCTGTCTGTCTGTCTGTTTGTCCGTTAGCATTTTTTTGTGTGCGCAACTCCTCCTAAACTATCAATGGGAATGAGCTTAAACTAGGCACAATTACTCGCTATGATGTCTAGTTGTGCATAAGACCTTTGAAATTCAAATCGCTCCAATTATTCTTGAGTTATCTTGAATTATCTGACCCTAAAATGAAAATCACTTTGTTTATTGTTTGCACATCTTATTCTACATTATTTATGGCAATGAGATGAAATTCCCCACAATTTCTTTCTATGATGTCTAGTTGTGCATAAGACCTTTGAAATCCAAATCGCTCCAGTTTTTCTTGAGTTATCTTGAATTATCTGCCCTTGAATTGAACGAAAAAACCCTTTATTTCTTGTGAGTACTTTTTCTCCTACATTTTGAGTGGGAATGAACTGAAACTTGCCATAATAACTCTGCATGATGTCTAGATGTGCTTAGGACTTAAGTTTGTTTGATATGTCAAGTTTTTCCCGAATTATCTGCCCTTTACTTAACAATATAGCTTAAAATTACAGTTTTATGTGTGTGTGTGCACAACTCCTACAAATTCTATTGGATTGAACTGAATCTTGCTACAATGTATCTCTGATATTTAGTTGAGCATAAGACTTCAGAAATTCAAAAAAGCTTGGGTCTTTCTTGAATTATTTGCCCTTGAATTGATTGAATTCAAATATCAAGGTCATTTTGAGCGCTGTAAAAACTAAACTGAACCATTGTAATAGTTTATTTGTCAAGATCAGTTTTCAAGGTCATATTTTATTGCTTGTGGTGAGTACTTTCTGTTGAAACTTGTTTCAAGGTCATTGGTCAAGGACATCTTTTATGTCAATTGTATTCAAATTATAGATTTTAACCATTGTACATAATGTTGAAGGATAAGTTATGATAAAGCTGACTTATTTCTCAAGTGTAAACTGTATTATTCATGTGATAAGATCTTTCTATTGACAAAAATCATTAGCTATCATTCAAGCTCAGGTTACTGACAAGCCAAGGTTACTGACAAGCCCCTTTGGGTGTATTTGCGCCGCTCAGCAAAGTTCTTGTTCTTCAATTTGAGGATTATTAGAAATTATTTAGTGAAAGTAATCCCCAATTTTGAGAAAAACTTTATGAAAGTATTTGAATTGTACTTTAACCCTTTCTTGTACAAACCCGGGATTTTACGCGCCTGTGATTTTATACTTGAGAAAACATTGTGGAAAAAGAAGAAATTGCTTGTGACAAGCAATTTCTTCTTTTTCCACAATATTTTCTACCACATAGGATTGTTTTATTTTAATTGCATCCAATTTTCATTGTCTTCTGCATCCTCTTTCAATTTGGAACAGTCAAAAATTTCAAAAACCAGGAAATGGTTAAACCAATTTATGTACATTGCACTTTTAAAGTAAATATAGAAAATGAAAAAAGTTCTGTACAAAATCATGATTTGTTTAACCCATTACCACACAATAATGATTTATTGCCTCTCAGGAAAATTCCACACTGTTTACTATCCAGAGAGTTAAAAAAATCTCAAATTTCATAAACTTTGAATCAATGTCCTCTTCAATTCCTTTCAATTTGAACTAGTCTAAAATTTTGTTGTCTAGAAATGTGTGAAGACTGGAGCATAACCTGGATGGTATAATCTTATTTGATTTTAGACATTTTCGTTTGCAAAAGTGTATAAAATATACAAACATTAAAAATTTTAAAGTAGACATAACAAATCTGAATGAATATGTATGATTTCAGAATCTTCTAGAAAGTCGTACAATTGGTAAGTGCCAGAGTGCTGCAAGGTATTGGAAGGAAAAAATAAAGATTTTTGTTGACATGGTAATCCTTGTGGCTTGCGGACATCATCCATTCTCAGACTGGATGCTTATACTTTGACATAATGTTACCAAATTCGTTACATGAATCATAGAAAAAGGGACCATCTGAGAACTCTGTTAATGTGCAAAGAACAATTAATTCCAGCACAGCTTAGATTGGTATGATACCAGACAACAAAATTTTAGACTGATCCAAGTTCAAAGATGTAACAGATGGCAATTCGGGTCATGAAGTCTTAAAGACCCTTGTCTTTTAGGGTTTAAGATATTGTGGATAATAAAGGAATTCCTTGTTATAAGTAATTCATTCATTCTCCTCAATTCTTTCAAAAAGATTTTTTGTTAAGAGTCGTAAAAATATGGGATTGTGTTAAGCCATCACCACACAAGTTTTGAATTTTGGGCCCTTATGGAAAATAGGTTATGAAAGCAATGTGAGAACAAGGAGGAAAAGTTTGTCTAAGCAATTTCTCCTACTACTACAATATTTTCTACCCAAAATGCTTCTTATTGTCATTTGAAAAGAAGTAAAAATTCAGATAGCTCCATGGTCAATGTCACATCCCAAGGTCGTAAGCTGAAATTGTAGTAGTTGTGCAATTTGAAACAAATCTTCAGATAGCTCCAAGGTCAATGTCACAGCTCAAGTTTGAACATAAATATTTAATGTTTCCAGTGTATAGATCCTTGTATTATGGATGGATTTGGAACTTTACACAATAATTGTTCTCTATCATGAGTAGATGATTTATTATTATTCATATAGTTCCAAGGTCAAGGTCACTGCTCAAGGTCAAACATTGAAATTAAGCATGTCTAGAGCATAGCCTCTTCAATTTAAGATGGATTTCAATATAATTTGGCACTATTGTTATTGGTCATAATTAGTTGTGGAATGTGGGGAAAAATCAGCTCTAAGTTTAAGGTCACAGCTCAAGGTGATACATTAAAATTAATCATGTCTGGAACATAGCTCCTAAAATTATGGATTGATTTTGAAATAACAATTGTTCTTTATTGTGAGTAGATGTGCCATTTGAAACAAATTTTCATATAGATCAAAGGTTAAGGTCACAGCTTTAATTTAACATGTCTTGAACATAGCGAGCTTATACCTGCATCTGCACCTATCTGAACCCTTTTCCCTCTTTGTTTTATACTTTTTGTGACGGGGCTTTATTCGGGAGTATAATCTGTCTCTGACGGCTCTTGTTTGTTTACTTTTGGTATAGAAAACATTTAGAATAATGAAGAAATTGCTTGTAAGAAGCAATTTCCTCATTTTCCACAATGTTTTCCAAAGCTTTTATTCAATAGGGTCATGGTGAAGGAATGGGTTAAAAGTGTTTGTAAATGTTACCAAGGTCTGACGTCACTCATAGATTCCTATAAAATTTGAACACAGTTTATCTAAACTATGTATTGCAGTTTATCTCATTTGAGTAGACTGGTTTATTTTTTTGAGCCAGTTATAATGATCAATAATTTGAATCCTTGAATAATGAATCAGAAAATAGACTTAAAATTTTCTGAAAATATGGTATTTTAAAAGGCCTTTCTTGAGAATAATTAGCATAGGATTTCTGAGCTTTTAGCTCACCTGAGCACAACTTGCTCGTGGTCATTTTTGTGATCCTTGAATCATGAGGGTCATCCAATGTCCAAGTTCCTTATTTACACTATAGGGGTCATGGTTTTACCTCAGTATCGATGAAACTTAGTCAGTATGACTTTTAGGTCATATAGATGAACCCTATTGAAAATGGGAAGGTTCTTTTGAAGTACATGGGAAAAAGGGTCTTTCTGACAATTTCTTTGTTTAGGGTACACATTTTTGATGAAAATTTATGTTTCTTTGTTAGTTCATAAGGTTGACCCCCCAAATGAAAAAAGGGGGATTATAATGATTTAATCAATATTATAGTAAGATTTTGTTGACCTGATGGACCGTGACCTGTATTGCATAATTACGCACTTGACTTATTATATTCGGTATATCTTGTTTTATTTCGCTAGTTGTAAATAACATTTAAATATTTGTTAAATGCATATATGCATAAACCTAGATGTCTATGAATGTGATAGAGAGAAGTCCCGCTGCACTTAAAGTCGGGAGTTTGAGGCAAGAGCTATCTTTTCTTTTTATATTTGATCTCCTACTTTTCAATCATTTTACTTCAAAACGTCAGAGAATAACAGGCTTATTAGTCCTCAGTACTGTACATAAACAGCTTCATTGCTCATTCGTTTCTACACATATTTTTGATACTGTACCATTGTTCTCCAGATTCGCTTCAGCTGTTATTTAAGATATGACAATGGCCACTGAATGATGCTATTGCAACTTTTTATCCGCTGTCAGATACATTTTATCAATGTAATATGGAGATGTACTTTCTCTAAAACGCATTTGATTAAAAAAAAAAAGGGAAAAAAAAAAACATTGGAGAAATCAATCAATTTTGGTTTCTTGGCAGTTACGAACCCCTGTTGACTGATTCAGGCCTCTTCGTACCATACCAATCGACCACTTATCTGTAAGGAATTAATTGATATACAATCATTAGAGTTTTGAAATGTACATTGAATTTCTACGGGTGTGGATAAAATAATTCGTAATCCCACAACTTCCATCAAGATCAAATTAATTCATAACTAATTTATTCATTGCATAAAGATCAAATGATGTCAATGAATTCAAGATATAACAAATTTTGTAAGCCTTGTCTATTTGTTGCCCCCACAAATAAGACACAATTTGAAGTTTCAAAAATAAGACACACTTTGAAGTTTCAGTCTTTGTTCAATGAAGAACTCAGGTGAGCCATCTAGGAACATATCGGTCCTCTTGCTATAGATCAAACACATATGATTTGTATAAGATCATTTAAAGTAGGGGCAAACTAAAACCTAGAAATGTAATTTAATGTCTCTCAAACTGTAACAAAGTTTAATCACTCTGGAATTGAATTTGAACAACTCTTTATTTTATTTTCTATAACTTTCTATTTCAAATCCAACCCCAGGGAATACAACGTAAATAATAAGACCTTGAAAATGATTAGTTCCACAGAGGGACAACAAAAAACTGACAACAGATATATATTTATAACATTTATTTTCTGGTTTTATCATTTCTTGTTTATTTGCTTTATACTAAATGATTGTTCCTTTATGTCTTAGATTAATAATACTGTAATTGCAATTCCTAATGGTATATCTCAGACCTAAAAAGTCCTAGATGCCAAAACTAAGTACAGTAAAACCTCGTTAGTTCGTAGCGCAAGGGACTGGGGAAATTTATATGAATTAAGCGTAGTACGAACAAAACGTAGCTGTTTGAGTTACACGGAATCTGACATGGTCCGATCTGTCCCCTACTTCGGAATTGATTCTAAATTGCTTTATTTTCTAAACAAGATCCGCAGATATTAATTGAGGAAAACATAAATTAAAATTACCCCTTTTGTTTTTTTATGCTTTTACCTCTGTATTAATTCTTGGCTTTTTTAAACACAGTGTTTGTATAAAATAATGGCCTCCATCAGAGTGATTTCCCTTTACAATACATTGGATCAAATCACTCTGAGTATTCTATCATCAAATCATAAAATTAAGGACCAATGATTGTGAAGAAAGCAACCGCAGAATGAAATAAAGTGGTTAGAATTTCTAAATGATCAAAAACACTGATACTAATGGGGGTGCGTCAATTTTAAATAACTTTACGGCGATAATTACGGAATCTTTATTCGACTAATTACCCACCTTTCAAACCAAACAGCCCCTTTCAACTAAAGGTACACGATAACACATTATTTGCCATATAGAACAGCAGGTGTGAAAATCAAGGTAAGTGGTGATTGGTGTCAATTAGTTTATCACACCTACGAATTAAACATAGGAGTTTGTGCTATAATCATACTTTCCGGACTTGAAATAGCCTACGAACTACGAACCACTGACGTTCGAATTAGACAGAGTTTTCTAACAAAGCTAAAGAAGGAAAAAGGTCGGGACCGAGTAAAGTATACGAACTAACACATACCTATGAACCAGTGACGTTCGAATTAACGAGGTTCTACTGTATAACACATACAATATTCAAGCACTGTACCATATTTAATCCATTCCCACAAAATGACATTTTTTTAATCCCCACAAGAAAAAAACCTGGAAATCATTGTGGAAAATGAAGAAATTGCTTGTTACAAGCAGTTTCTTCATTATCCACAGTGTTTTCTACCACAAAAGACAGATTTTTGAAATTTAATCAACAAAAGAATTGATTAAATTACATATAGCTTGAAAATTCAACAGAGTGAAAAAACTTAAAAATTCTTCTCCTCCCAAGCCATAAGGCCTAGAGCTTTGATGTTTTGTACATATCATCATCTATTGACCCTCTACCAAAATACTTCAAGGAATAACCATATATTGAAAAGAATTACCGTATTCTGACAATTAGCCCTTTAAAGTGCGATCTCTGATTTACATAGAAATAAAGAAGGAAGACTTAAAAAGTCTTCTCCTCCCAAGCCATAAGGCCTAGAGCTTTGATATTTGTAATAAATCATCATCTTTTGACCCTGTACCAAAATACTTCAAAGAATTACTGTATTCTGATAATTAGCCCTTTTATGTGTGATCCTTGATTTTACATATAAATGAAGAAGGAAAACTCTAACAATCTTCCTCTCCTATACCATATGGCCGAGATCTTTGAAATTTGGTTCAAATCATCATCTATTGACCCTCTACCAAAATACTTAAAAGAATTACCATATTCTGATAATTAGCCCTTTTCTTTGCTATCCCTGATTTTACATAGAAATAAAGGAGGAGAAATCTTCCTCTCCCAAACCATGAGGCCTAGAGACTTGATATTTGGTATAAATCATCATCTATTGACCCTCTTCCAAAATACTCCAAAGAAGTACTGTATTCTTAAAATTAGCCCTTTTCTGTGCAATTCCTTAGTTTACATCGATTTAAAGAAGGAAATTTTAATAATCTTCTTCTCCCAAGTCATAAAGCCGAGAGCTTTGATTTTTGGTGTGTAATAATACCTATTGACCCTGTACTAAAATACTTCATAGAATTTCTGCATTCTGAAAATAAGACCTTTTCTGTGCAATCCCAGAAAGGAATAAAGAAGGATATCATAGGAAATGTTCTCCTTCTAAACCATTAGGCCTAGAGCTTTGATATTTGGTATGTATTAATGCCTATTGACCCTCTACTTTATTACTTCAAAGAATTACAGTACTCTTGAAATTAGCTCAGCGTGGTTTGGTTTTCACTATATCTAGTATGAAAGGAGAAAATCTTTAAAAAATCTTCTTCTCCAAAATGATTAGGTGTAGGGCTTTGATATTTTGAAAATTATATCATAAAGCCTTGAGCAATCATACTCAGGGGAGCGATAAAGGACCATCATGGTCCTCTTGTTTAATTGGATGTCAAAAAGTGTCGTTGGGAATGGGTTTACTTGCAGGATAACATATTGGATTATTTACCCTTCAATTGATATATTTTTAGGACACCAATAAATCTGCCACTTGTTATATTTGAGCATTAATTATTGTATAACAACTCAAGAACTGAGTTGTTCTAGGAATAGATCTTTAACCCATTCCCCCACAATGATGCTTGTCACAAGCAATTTCTTCATTTTACTCAATATTTTCTATCCAGAAAGTTGAAAAAATCTTTTCTCAATTTAGACAAGACTAAAATTGAGTTGTCTGGTAATGGGTAAATCCCATAACCACAGAATCACTTTTGTAATTTTATGCTGCTGAAGAACGGTGAATGATGGCGAACCACAGAATCACTGTTGTAATTTTTCTGCTGCTGAAGAATGACAAATGAAAACATGAAAACATCCCTAAATCATTCTTACCGTGTAGTTGTAATATTTATTTTCAAATCACAGGCACGTAACAAGTATTAACCCTTGTCATGCTGAACCAGGAATATTCCTGTTTGATCAGGAGGTATAGACAAAGATCAGCCTGGACATATTCCAATCTGATCTTAGTCTGCACCACCTGCTTTCAAACAAGAATCGGTTATAAAATCATTTTTCAAAAGAAATATTGACCTGCACCTAGTGCCTCTGGAGATTTCTATGCTTTGATTTTAGCGAAATTGTTAACAAGATTTTATTCAGCATGACAATACAGTTCTAAGTGTCTGTACAATGTATAGAAACTTAGAACAATCTTAACCCTTATCATGCTGAATCCGGAATATTCCGGTTTTGGCAGAAGGTGTAGACTATGATCAGACTGCACATATGTGCAGGCTGATCTTAGTCTACACCTCCTGCTTTTACTTTTCCTGCCAGAGTTGTTTATGAAGTTGATTTCTATTAAAATATTGATTATTGAACAAAGAGTTCTATCAGTGCTTTCAGCCCTTTGATTTGACAGCATTTCAGTAAGGTAATTTATACAGCATGACAAGGGTTAAGATTAACTCCTGATTGAGAATATCATTTGAAAAATCTTTAACCAATTCCCACTCAATGGTGCTTTAATGCGCCTAAGAGGGGCTTTAAGTTAGTCATATGGAACTCCTTTGAATTTGGACCAGTATAAAATTTTGTTAATTTTGGCTTAATACAATGTATAGACTAGAATAAAATATTTAATTTCGATAGTTAGGTGATTCAGAAAACATAGCATTAATTGGTTATGATGTTTCTTTGCCTTGTTGATTATCCATCAACAATTGTTCAAAACCACATCTCCTTGCAAAGCACTGGACCATTATTTTCAACACAATTTTGCAGAAATGTTAGATTTTCAGAATAACTAAAAGAATTTAATAAAAATCCGTAGTAGCCATGGAAGCAAAAGTGAGATTAAAAAAAAGATCTTTAAATAATCCTCCCCTATGACCAAGTTGGCCTTGAGAGCCTTAAGATTTTGCATAAAGCATTGGCTCTTTGATCTCTTTTAAGGATAAGAAAAATGATTACCCTCCAGTCCCCAAGGGTTGGAGCCCCTTGTGTTGGGCCCTAAGAGAATTAACCCGATCCAAAACAGCAAAATTTTAGACTAGTCAAAATTGAGAGAAGCTACATATGACATTTTCAAGTTGATGGAATTTAGGGTTTTTTCGTTGTTTTGGATAGAAAACATTGTGGATAATGAAGAAATTGCTTGATGCAAGCAATTTCTTCATTTTCCACATTTTTTACTAAAGCTTTCTTCTTTATACGCGTAAAAAGGAGGGATTATGTGGGAATGGGTTAAAGAAGGATTTTGAGCTGGACTATTTGAAGAATAGGGGGGCTTTTTGTGTCATCCGGGTGTCTGCACTGTCTTCAGTGTAATGTTTTGGTTAAACCTTAAGTGAAAGTGCCATATCTCAGTATCTACTAATGCTATTACTCTGAAACTTTGCACGTCCTTTTGTGACCATATTTCAGCCTCTAGACACAGAATGATTACTCTGAGATCATTTTAATGGAAGTTTAACCCTTTTCGGACTTGAAAATTCTTGGTCAAACTTTACATTCAAGTGTCATTTATCTTAAATAACTCTCTTTCTACCGATGCTATTGCTTTGACACTTTGCACAATTCTTTGTGACCAGCATATCGTGTTCTAGGCAAAGATTCATTACTCAGACATTCATTTTATTGGAATTTTAACCCTTTTTGGACTTAATAATTCTTGTTGGACTTAAAATTATAAGATTTTTTCTCTCCATTACTACCTACGAATTATGCCTAATGTCAACATTGAATTGCTGTTACTTTCAAGCACTCGGAATTGTCAAGCATTGCTGTCTTCTGACATCTCTTGTTGGTAACAATTAACATATCCCCCTAAAACAGTTGAGTCAATTTCAACCACATAAAGATTTGCATGAGCTCATTATCTTTTGCAATTTGTTAAAGTTTTTACTCTCAGATCTTTTCAAAAACACATAGAAAATAAACCACAGAAATGATCTGTAGTCATCAGCTCTTTCAAAATATATGTAAGAATTGAAATTAATGAAGAAATCTTGTTTCTATGGCAACCAAGTGATTTCTCCTATGCCAAAAAACTAGACTTTGGAAATGTTGCACTTAGCACTGTGATGTGATGATCTGGACTCCCTTCCCCCCTTGAAAAAGAAACTCCAAAAAACTAAAGCATTTAAGTTAGCCCTTGGTCCATGATTCTACATAGGAATAAAGAAAGAAATTTTGCCTATGATCATCTACCTAATTTGATTGAAGAATTGCTCTATTCTGTCATATGTCTAGGCATCCCAGATTTGTATGTCTGTATGTCCTTCTATCTGTCAAACTTTTGTCCGGACCATTTCTCCTAAACCATAAGTGCTAGCAACTTCAAACTTTATACACTTATCGATCACAATGTGGAGAACTGTCATGTTCAAGAACCTTTATTTTGCCATGTCAACTTTTTGAGTTATTGTCCTTTATTGTTTTTGTCCGGATCATATCTCCTAAACCATAAATGCTAGCAAATTCAAACTCCATACACTTATAGATCACAGTGTGGAGAAGTGTCATGAACAAGAACGTCATGAACAAGAAAGGTTACTCTGTCACACCAATTTCTAGTTATTGCCCTTTGTCGCTTTTACCGAACAGTTTTGTCCGTAACATATCTCCAAAATCATAAGTGCTAGAAACTTCAAACTTTGTTCACTTATAGATCACAATAAGGAGAAGTGTCACAGACATTACTCTGCCATCTTTTTTATGCCCCTGCATTGAAAGATCAGGGGCATATTTTTTTTACCGTTGTCTGTCTGTTGCTCATAATTGGCATGATGATACATCTCCATAATACGCATCTCCTCTGGTCGAGGTCAAGGACATGTGATAAGGTCAAGGTCACATACCAAGGTCAAATGTTTAGTCCTGTTGCGGGGGCATTGTGTTTCACAAATACATCTTGTGTTGAATTATTGCCCTTTGTTGTTTTTACTGTTACATTTTTGTCCAGATCATATCTCCTAAACCATAAATGCTAGCAACTTCAAACTAAATTCAATGATACATCACAATGTGGAGAAGTGTCATGTACAAAAACTATTACTCTGCCATGCCAATGTTTTGAGTAATTGCACTTTGTTGTTTTTACCTTAACATTTTTGTCCATATCTCCTGAACCATAAGTGCTAGCAACCTCAAACTTTATACACTTATAGATCACAATGTTGAGAAGTGTCTTGTCCAAGAACTGATTGTCTGTCATGCCCACTTTTTATCCTCCGCGAAGGGAATATAGTAATGGTCTCCGTCCATCATTCCGTCCTTCCGTCACTAAATTTGTCCAGAGCATATCTCTGAAAGTATAACTGCTATCAACTTGAAACTTCATAGGTGGATAGAACTCGTTTAGGAGAAGTGCAGTGCACAAGAGCCACAACTCTTGCTTGCATAATTTTGGAGTTATTGCCCTTTGTTGTTTTAAAGACTAAGATTTTGTCCAGGGCATATCTCTGAAAGTATAATAGCTATTAACTTCAAACTTCATAGGTGGATAGAACTTGTTGAGGAGAAGTGCAGTGCACAAGAACCACAACTCTTGCTTGCATAATTTTGGAGTTATTGCCATTTGTTGTTTTAAAGACTAAGATTTTGTCCGCGGCATATCTCTGAAAGTATAATAGCTATTAACTTCAAACTTCATAGTAAGATAGATCTCGTTGTGGAGAAGTGCAGTGCACAAGAACCACATCTTTTGCTTGCATAATTTTGGAGTTATTGCCCTTTGTTGTTTTAAAGACTAAGATTTTGTCCTGAGCATATCTCTGAAAGTATAATCGCTATTATCGAACTCATTGAGAAGAAATGCAGTGCCTAAATCTAACTGGCTTCAGTTTACTTTAGGCAGGGGATGGCCAAGTCCAACATGGCTCTTGTTGAGTTATTGCACTTTACTATTCACCTTTCCTCTCAATCTTGTCTATCTTTACACATTCAAATTTGGTCAACCCTTTCCTATACGGCAAATAATTTAGATTTGGCCAAATCTATAGCTGCTTCAGACGAATGTTGATAAATAAATAATGAATGTTAAAATACAAAAATTTTGAAGAAAATGTTAATTATTCAGCATTTTCTTCTTTTCTTTCTATGTTGTCCTAAGCTTACTCTTAGAGATGTCAAAACCAGGTCTTGTTTGGAAAAAGATTAACTGTAAAAAATACTTTTTAGGTCACCTGACCGAATGGTCATGGTGACCTATTGCAATCATCGTTTGTCCGTCGTCGTGAGTCGTCCGTAGTCCGTTAACTTTTAAACATTTTCATCTTCTTCTCAAGAACTACTGGGCGGATTTCAACCAAACTTGGTAGAAAGCATCATTGGGGGATGCCAATTCAAGTTTGTGAAAATAGGGGTTCTGGGGGTCATAGGGGCCCAAATAGGGGCCAAAAAGGGGTAATTTTTGGTACTTCTTTAAAAATCTTCTTCTAATAAACCTTTAATGCCAGAGCTTAAATATTTTGTGTGCATGACAACTAGGACAGGTATATTATAAATTGTGAAATTCATGCCCCTGGGGTCATGTATTGGGCCACACCTAGAGGTCAAAGTTCATCATGTTAAAAAATTCACATTTTCATCTTCTGATGAAGTACAAAGCCAATTTCAAACAAACTTGGTGAAAAGCATCATTTGGTAATGGTTATTCAGATTTGTGAAAATAAAAAGGCTGTGGGGTCAGGGGGCCCTAAAATGGGGACCAAAAGGGGGTAATTTTTGGTTACTTTTAATTATTTCATCTTCTTCTCAAGAACTACTGGGCGGATTTCAACCAAACTTGGTAGAAAGCATCATTGGGGGATGCCAATTCAAGTTTGTGAAAATAGGGGTTCTGGGGGTCATAGGGACCCAAATAGGGGCCAAAAAGGGGTAATTTTGGTACTTCTTTAAAAATCTTCTTCTAATAAACCGTACTAAGTACTAAGCCAATTTCAAACTAACTTGGTGAAAAGCATCATTGGGTACTGATTATACAGATTTGTGAAAATTAAAAGGCTGGAGGTCAGGGGTGCCTAAAATGGGGACCAAAAGGGGGTCATTTTTGGTAACTTTTAAACATTTTCATCTTCTTCTCAAGAACTACTGAGGGGATTTCAACCAAACCTTTTTCTAATTCTTTCAAACAAAATCACTTGTCTTGGTGCTCTTTTACTCAGGTGACCCACTGGGCCTCTTGTTTAATCTGGTGAGGGACTCCTGTATTGCATGGCAATACGACATGCACTTGTTTTCTTGAGAGGTGTCAAAAGGTGCTTTGAATGGGAATCAACATAATCCACATAATCCACAATGTTTTCTACCTTGAAGATAAAGATTATTTCATTAATTAAGAATAGTTGTCTGCAATTTCTATGAATTTGGCCCTGTATAAAATATTGTCGTCTGCTTACGAGTTAGGTTAATCTTCATTCAAGCAATGATATCTTTATCATCGCAAGTCCAATTAAATGCAGACAGTAAGTCTATACTTATCCCTATGCTAGACATTTCAAAATTGCCAGCCTAATACTTTCGATATCCAGAAATTACAAGAGGTATTTAATTCTGCTGAACTGTGTCGGAAAGATTGGAAGAAGCAGTCTTAGAGTCCGTACAATCTAGAAACACCAGGAAGTGTGATGGAAATTTTTGGTATTCTGAATTCTGAAAAATGATACAGATCATTGGCCATGCTAATTGAGCACCAATTAACCCTTGTTATGCTGAATACATTTTTTATTCAGAACTGCATGAAAATCCCAGGGATAAAAGAACTGAAAGGCCTTAATTGTGGGTCAATATTAGTTTTGATATATATGATTTTATAAACAACTCTGACTTAAGTCAAATGGGTGGTTTAGACTAAGATCAGACTGCACAAATGTGCAGTCTGATCTAAGTCTAGACCTCCAGTCATAGCAGGAATATGCGGGGCTCAGCATGACAAGGATTAAGAGGCTTTATTTCTATGGCAAGTAATAGGTAACAAAAAGGTAAAATGGATGTTTAGCAACCATAAATGAGCTGTATTTACAAAGTTTAAGTTGTGAAAACAACAAAAATGCTTCACATTAATGTCAGAGTTCAAAATTGTAAATGTCTAAATGGTCTAAATGAATGATTTGATTGGTCAAAAGAATCTTTAATTGATAGAAGCAATCATTAAATTATCTATAGAGTTCTGGTGTACTCAGGCACAGAGGAAATATTTAACGCCAGTAAGTACATAATTTAGCAAGTTGGTCTCATGGTAGTTTATTGCTACACAAGAGTTAAATTCCTATAAATATGGTAATTCACAGCCCCACATTTGGTAGGCAGATCAGACAAAATTATCACTTTATTTCTTTATTAGGGTATAATTTGTTTTACATGGATATTGTTGCCTTCTGACCTGGAACTCGCCAGAAAAAACTTGAAAATCTAGCTGTGAAGTCTGACAGAAACTGCATATTCTTCAACCGCTCAGAGCAATATAGCATAATTTGTTAGGCGAACAATACCCCCCCTTTTTTTAGTAAAGGTCAGTGGTCTTGTGATGGCTTAGGCACAGGACCAACCAAATTGCTCGGGTCATCGCTTCACACAAGTTAGTGCTAGTAAGCAAAATTAGCTTCCATGAAGACGTCTCAATGTGTGTTATGCATACTTTTACAATTTTTGTTTCTCTTCATAATATGCAGTTATAATGTAAATTACTTCGCAAGAAATTGTTTTCTTAATAAACTGACTATATTTCATTTCATTTTGAGCTTTTTGTCAAAATGTTACCATCCTAAAGGGAAGAAAATTTTAGGAAAAGAAGAAATTGCATGTTTGTAAAAATCAGGGATTGTACAGGAAAGGGCTTTAAAATTTCAAATTTGACTTCAAACTTCATTAAGAACTGATTTATTTGTAAATCCTTAAAAGCTGCACATGCAAGTTCCACTCATGCTGATATTTGCTTTAGAACAATTTTGATAAAATAAATGTGATGGCTTAGCCCTTTTCATTGTCATCTGCAACGTCCATCAAATTGGAACAGTCTAAATATAAATTTTGAAAAATGGGAAAGGGTTAACAGGTATTTACCTCAATAACATTGCAGAAGCCATAACATAGTTTCCTGTGTAGTAATTTCCTTACAAAAACCTTCGAGAACTAGTTCGTAAATGTTCTCGAACTTCAGTTTAAGAATGTTCTAGAATATTCATGAAAAATATAAAATGACAGATCAAAACTGGTTGAAGAACCAGTTCTTGAATGTAGAACTAGTTCTTGAACAAGATCTACAACTACTTTTTGATTTAGTTCCATAACTAAGTTTTGATTTTTAGCTAGCAAAGCGTCAGTTTTGGTAGCTTAAGTTTACAGACAAAATTTTGAGATTGCTTCAAAGTTCAACATGTGCAAACTGCCACTGGAGGTTTAACTACTAAATTCAGTTAATGCCTACGTCAGAAAAAATAGTTCTTATGTATTTCAAGAATATTGCAAACTCTGCACACAAGTTCATCTCCTAGGTATTTTAGCTCACTTGAGCACATCGATCTTCAAAGAAGTTGCAGACGACAATTCAAATTGTTGAAAATTCTAGAATATTTATCTCTTTGGTTGAAGCCAATGTGGAAAACCAAGAAATTGCTTGTAACAAGCAATTTCTTCATTTTCCACATTGTTTTCCACAACTATTTTCTTGGGGGCGTAAAAAGGAGAGATTGTGTGGGAATTGGTTAACTCCTTGGTTTCTTTAACCTCGTTTCTTTATTATGATAACATTTGACAAAGAACATTATTGAACAAATCAATGCTTTGCTACCTTACAGTACTTTGATTTTTTCTCAAGTAAACAGTTCCAATGCAGGAAGCTTCTAGATACATGTGTTTGCAGGTGACCAGGGTTCAACTGTCTACCTTGCAAAGTAAAATTTTATTCATAAATGGGTTCATTTTAAACCTCTAAATCTTCTACTAAAAATATACATTTTTCTCTTGGTTTAGGAGAAGTATTTGGAAAAGATATTACTTACAAAGAGTACACCAAAAGAATATATTAAAAGCTCAATAAGAATAAAAAATGTTGCTCTGAATAGACTGGGATATAACAGAAACCTCATGAGAATACCAAACAAAACATTTCTCCAGTTGAATTGTAGATACTCTATGACTTACAGTAAATCCATTGTGATTTAATTTGCAAAGCAGATTAGATGAATTGTTTTCCTATTCGAAGAGGCTCAGGGCCCAGTTATCTATTCACCTAAAACATTCTTTCCCACTAAAAATTGAATAGCGAACATTTTTTGTCGAGCACCCTTGCGGTGAGCAAGACATAGTTGTCAGTATGACAAGTCAGTGTATGTGCTTTCATCTGTTAGTCCATCTGTCCTTCCGAATTCGTCAGGACACTTACTCCTACATTTGTGGAAGGATTTCAAAATAACTTGGCACAATTATTCTCCTTCATGAGTAGATGTGCCATATCAAAGATGTTTTGGGATAGTTCTAATGTCAAGGTCACAGCTCAAGGTCAAACACTGAAATTGTGATTGTCAAGAGCATTTCTCCTACAATTATGGATGGATTTAAAAATAAATTGGCACAATGATTCTCCAAAGTAGATGTGCCATTTGAAAGAATTTTTATGCCCCCACCACTTAATGTGTGTGTATGTGGGGGGCATATAGATTTGCCTTTGTCTGTCCGTACTCTTGTCCTTCTGTCCGTCCCAAAATTGTCCGGGGCATATCTCTGTAAATATTATAGCTATCAACTTGAAACTTCATAGGTGGATAGACCTCATTGAGGAGAAGTGCAGTGCACAAGAACCACAACTCTTGCTTGCATAATGTTGGAGTTATTGTCATATGTTATTTAAAAGACTTACATTTTGTCTTGGGCATATCTCTGAAGGTATAGTAGCTATCAACTTGAAACTTCATAGGTGGATAGATGTCATTAAGGAAAAGTGCAGTGCACAAGAACCACAATTCTTGCTTGCATAATTTTGGAGTTATTGCCCTTTGTTGTTTTAAAGACTAAGATTTTGTCCAGAGCATTTCTCTGAAAGTATAAAAGCTATTTACTTGAAACTTCATAGGTGGATAGATCTGATTTAGGAGAAGTTCAGTGCAAAAGAACAACATCTCTTGCTTGCATAATTTTGGAGCTATTGCCCTTTGTTGTTTTAAAGACTAAGATTTTGTCTGGGGCATTTCTCTGAAAGTAAAAAAGCTATCTACTTGAAACTTCATAGGTGGAAAGAACTCATTGAGGAGAAGTTCAGTGCAAAAGAACAACATCTCTTGCTTGCATAATTTTGGAGTTATTGCCCTTTGTTGTTTTAAAGACTAAGATTTTGTCTGGGGCATATCTCTGAAAGTATAATAGCTATTAACTTGAAACTTCAAATGGTGGATAGATCTTGTTGTGGAGAAATGCAGTGCACAAGAACCACAACTTTTGCTTGCATATTTTTGGAGTTATTGCCCTTTGTTATTATCAAACCTTTGTTATTATCAAAGCTACCGGTGGGGGCATCTGTGTCCTGTAGACTAAGCTCTTGTTTTTATAGCTATAAGTTCAAGGTCAAATCTCAAGGTCAAACACTAAAATTGTGCTTGTCCGGAGCATGAGGCCTACAAAACTTTGCAGGCTGGACAGCAGTTGTCCCGGGACAACCATCTAGTTTTACACAATCATTGCCCCTGTTGGTAGGACATATGCTAGTATTACTTCATTAATTGATTGAATGGGGTTTAGTTACTTTTACAGTATTTCAGTCATATCACGGTGGCTGGAGCACCTTGCCATGGATGCCTGATATTTTTCACACCAGTACTACCACTACATCCTTTCCTAGCCTCTAGCTGCTATCCCACGTAGGTTAATGATTATCCACCCATTGGTGAGAGACAAATGTTGGAAAGGATATGTGCCACTGCTCGGGATTGAACCCATGATTGAGGATTGGGAGTCTGATGCAGAACCAGTATTATTTGAAGGTGTTACTTTTATTGGACTTACATTGGCAAGACTCAGCTACATTGATCTACCTTAACTCATCCCCAAAGGACAAAATTTTAGACCGGTCCACATTGAAAGAGGTTGCTGACAACAAACAAAATTTGTTTATACATGTTTCAAGAAATAAGAGGCATATGAGGTTGAAAATATTGTGAGAAAAGAAGAAAGTGCTTGTTAAGTGCCCAGATAAATAAAGGGACAAAGTTTAACCCTTGTCATGCTGTATAAATTACCTTACTGAATTGCTGTAAAATCAAAGGGCTAAAACCACTGATAGAGCTTGTTCAAAAATCAATATCCCTTTTAGAAGCCAATTTCATAAAAATTCTACAGATAAGTCCATATTTGATATGCTGTCTAGTATGGACCAGTGTATAGTTTTGTTGTGAGGTTATGGGTCAATTCAAAACTGAACTGATGTGTAATTATATAATTTATACCTCTGCTTCTTTAATCTGTAACTTCTTTACATATTCTGTTGTCTGTATGAGCAGGCTGATCTTGGTCTTCACCTCCTGCAAAACTGGAATATTCCGGGTTTAGCATGACAAGGGTTAAAATAGCGAACAATCTGTAGTAACTAATGGATCCCTGGCCACATCCAATGAAAAGACGGCTCAACACATATCAGATGATGCTATTTTCATGAGAACATGAACTTTAGCAATTTCCACAATGATTTCCAAAGCTACATTTCTTTTGAGCATGAAAATACAGGATTGTGTGTATTACTGGTAAATAGATCTAAGCAAATTTTGCCATGATAATTATCTAAAATGTTGTTCAAAAAGGCTTATTGTACTTTCTATTCTATATTACTTTAATTCCTGTTTGTCCCTTTCAAGCCAGAGTTGTTTAAACCATTTTAGATTGATCCAAGTTGAGAAAGTTGAAGAGGACAGTTTTTTTTTATTGGAATTCTTTATTGAATGTCTTTGTGTTTGGGGGGTAGAAAAAATTGGGGATAATGAAGAAATTACAATTTCACAAATTTTTCCAAAGTGGGGGTCAATAATTGCCATTGTGTAGGGTTGGGTTGACACATGAATTAACCTTCAAAACAAATTTTGACCCACAACTAGACTATTGTGCTTCCAGTATTTTCAGAGATTTGATTTTAATGCAATTCTTAGAAGAATTTCATTCAGTATGACAATGTTAAAAATTCCAATGTGTATTAATGGGACAAATTTGAATGAAACTCTATCAATATTTATTGTTCTACTATTATTTTTCCTAGAGGAATTGAGAAATTGTGAACCTTCACTAATGGAGCTTAATACATTCTCACCCTATCCTAAGCTTTTAACCACCTTGTAGGAAAACGAATACAAAAAAAAAAAAAAAAAAACCTCATTGGAAAAAGAAGAAACTCAGCTATAAGCAATTTTTTTATTATCCACAATGTTTTCTTCCACATAAGACAGAGATTTTTATACGCCCTTCAAAGACCGGACGTATTATGGGATCACCCATGGCTTCCGGTTGTCCGGGCGTCTGGGCGGTGTCCACTTCTTTGTCCGGAGCATAGCTCTGTCATCCTAAGTCCGATTGACTTCAAACTTGGCAGTTATATTCTTCTTATCAATACGGAGTGCAGTGCGCAATAACCATAACTCTACCTGGCCTATTTTTTGAGTTATTGCCCATTGTTGTTTTTCATACTTGAATCTTGTCCGGAGTATATCTCTAAAAGTATAATAGCTAGAATCATGAAATTTCATGGGTGTAAAGATCTCACAAAGGGGGAGTGCAGTGCACAGGAACCATAACTCTACCTGGCCTATTTTTTGAGTTATTGTCCTTTGTTGTTTTTCATACTTGAATCTTGTCCGGAGTATATCTCTAAAAGTATAATAGCTAGAATCATGAAATTTCATGGTTGTATAGATCTCGCCAAGGGGGAGTGCAGTGCACAAGAACCATAACTCTACCTGGCCTATTTTTTGAGTTATTGTCCTTTGTTGTTTTTCATACTTGAATCTTGTCCAGAGGATATCTCTAAAAGTATAATAGCTAGAATTATGAAACTTCATGTGTGTATAGATCTCGCCAAGGGGGAGTGCAGTGCACAAGAACCATAACTGTACCTGGCCTATTTTTTGAGTTATTGCCCTTTGTTGTTTTTCATACTTGAATCTTGTCCGGAGTATATCTCTAAAAGTATAATAGCTAGAATCATGAAATTTCATGGATAGATAGAGCTCACCAACTGGGAGTGCAGTGTACAAGAACCATAACTCTACCTAGCATATTTTTTGAGTAATTATCCTTTGTTGTTTTTCATACTTGAATCTAGTCCGGAGTATACCTCTAAAAGTATAATAGCTAGAATCATGAAATTTCATGGATGGATAGAGCTCACCAAGTGGGAGTGCAGTGTACAAGAACCTTTACTCTACCTAGCTTATATTTTGAGTTATTGTCCTTTGTTGTTTTTCATACTCTGTTTGACAAAAAATATTCATTCAAAATAACCTCAGTTCTATTCAAACCCCAGCTAATATTAAGCAGTGTGACGGGCGTATCTTGTGACAATTTGGCACCTTGTTCAAATTTCAACAACTGATATATCTCTACAACTTCTATTGTTGTCTGGTAATGGTAATTGGTTAATTTTGAACAAGAATCAGAGCTTCAGGTACCAGCCAGTATTCTTCAGAACTACAGGTGCACCTGATCTGATATCCTTATCTTACAGATAATTAGTTTTCTTTAACTCCTTGTTTTGCAAAATTTAGACTGGTCCAAATTCAAAGAGGTCATGTACAACAATGAAAAATGGATGCAATTCAAAATTAAACAATCCTGTGTGATAGAAAACATTGTGGGAAAAGGAGAAATTGGTTGTTAAATTTCTCCTTTTCCACAGTATTTTCCAAAATATAAAATCACATCAACTTAAAACCCCAGATTTGTACAGGAAAGGGCTAACTAAGGAGACAAGTCATTGATGAAATTTTGCTCTTTTTTTTTTAACCTTTTATCAGACAACATATTTGAATGGTCCAAATTGAAAGGAGTTGCAGACTAACTTTTAAAAGTTATGATTTTTGTCAACTTTCTTGATAGAAAACATTGAGTAAAATGAAGAAATTGCTCAATTTCCTCGTTTTCCACAGTGTTTTCCAAAGCTTTTTTTGGAGGGGGGGAGGGGTGTGTCTAAAAGTGTCATGTAGGAATTGTCATTTGATAATTGCAACATGGAGAAGTGCTGTGTACAAGAACAATAAGTACATGGCTCTTAATTTTTCAGTTATTGCCCTTTGTTGTTTTTATGCCCCCAAAGGGAGGCATATAGTAATTGAACTGTCCGTCTGTCCGTCCATCAGTCAGTCCGTCAGTTCATCCTGCTTTGTGTCCGCTCTGTAACTTCTACATGCAATAGTGGATTTCAGTATAACTTCGCATAAATGTTCACCTCTATAAGACCCAGGTTCCTTTCTCAAAGATCAAGGTCACAATTTGGGGTCAAAGGTAAAAAATGGGGACTTTTTGCTGTGTCCGCTCTGTAACTTATATAATCATGCACACAGGTACAAATTTTGTTGTATACAAATGTTCACCACCTTCAGACAACGTGTTATGAAAAAGACCCTATCTCAAAGGTCAAGGTCACAATCTGGGGTCAAAGGTAAAAAATCGGCACTCTATGCTGTGTCCGCTCTGTAACTTCTATAATCATGCATGCAGGTACAAATTTCTTTCATACAAATGTTCACCACCTTCAGACGACGTGTCGGGGAAAAGACCCAGGTTCCTATCTCATAGGTCAAGATCACAATCTGGGGTCAAAGGGGCATCCAGAATGGTTAAATTGCATCCGGAATGGTTAAATTGTATTTACTCTCTTATTCTTCAATGGATTGCTTCCATATTTGGACAGATGCTTAATTGGGTGGACCACTTTACATGAACTTGACCTTGACCCATTGACCTTGACCTTTGACCTACTTTTCACCTCAGAAAAATCCGCCCATAATATGTTCTCAATTTCATTCTGTATTTGTAGAAATTATTATATGTATTGGAATTTCATTTATTAAAAACCCAGATGTATAGATCACAAATGCATGTGGTTGTGTTTACAAAAAAAAAAATCAAAGTGCCACATGCTTGACCCTGTCCTTTGGAGGCATTTGTCACATGAGTCTGACCAGCTCTTGTTCCAACTTAAATTTTGTCTTGATCATATCTCTTAAAGTTAAATAGTTATGAGCCTGAAACTTAATGTGTGTATAGATCTCACCAAGGACAATGGTAGTTCACAAGAACAATAACTCTATGATACTTATTTTTTGAGTTATTGCCCATTTTTGTTTTTTCTGACTTAAATTTTGTCCGTGGCATATCTCTGAAAGTGTAAATGGTATGATTAGGAAACTTTATGGGTGAATATATATCACCAAGGGAAAGTGCAGTGTACAAAATCATAACTCTATGGTTCTTAGACTAGATTTCTGTCCAAAGCATATCTCTGACAGTATACAACGACGGCGGCACTCATCCTTTCTGACTATTTGTCTCTCACCAATGGGTCGATAATCGTAGACCTATGTGGGATAGCAGCTGGAGGCTAGGAAAGGATGTAATGGTAGTACTGGTGTGAGAAATACCAGGATTCCATTGTTAGGTGCTCCAGCCGCCGCGATATAACTGAAAGATCGTTGAAAGCGGCATAAAACCCCATTCAAACCAAACCTGACAGTATACAAAGAATGATTGTGAAAATTTATGTGTGGATAGATATCACCAAGGAGAAGTGCAGTGCACAAGAACCATTAATCATACTTATTTTTAGCTCACCTGAGCACAAAGTGCTCAAGTGAGCTATTGTGATCACCTTTCATCTGGCTGTCGTCTGTTTTTCTTCCTACGTTGTGAGTCGTCTTTCAACAATTTCTTTAAACAACATCTCCTCCCAAACTACTGGGCCAGTTTTAATCAAATTTGGCAGAAATGTTCCTTAGGTGGTCCCCTTTAAAGATAGCTAAAAGAATTGAAATCTGATAGAATCTATGGTTGCAATGGAAACAAAAGAGAAATTTTAAAATAATCTTTAAAAATCTTCTCCTGACAAAGAAGGTGCAGAGCCTTGATATTTGGCTTGAAGCATCAGTATACTGACGTCTTTCCAAATAGCTAAAATCATGATCCTCGTGTCCCAAGGGGCGGAGCCACATTGGGGTTGGGTTTATATAGAAATAAAGAACAATTTTTAAATGACATCTTCTCCCAAACCACTCGGCCAATTTTTAACCAAATTTGGCAGAAATGTTACTTAGGTGGTCCCCTTTCAAAATTGCTAAAAGAATTGAAATCCGTTAAAACCTATGGTTGCCATGGCAACAAAAGTGAAATTTTAAAATAATCTTTAAAAATCTTCTCTTCCTGACCCAGAAGGCATAGAGCCTTGATATTTTGCATGAAGAATCAGTATATTGATCAATTTCAAAATAGCTAAAATCTTGATCCATGGGTCCCCAGGGGCGGAGCCCCAAGGGGAGGAGAGTTTATTAGGATATAAAAGAACAATTTTTAAATGACATCTCCTCCCAAACCACTAGGCCAATTTGAACCAAATTTGGCAGAAATGTTCCTTAGGTGGTCCACTTTGATAATAGCTAAATGAATTGAAATTTGTTTAAGACTCTGGTTGCCATGGCAACAAAAGTGAGTTTTTAAAATAATCTTTAAAAATCTTCTCCTTCTTAGTTATTTCTGAAATTATTAACCATGAATCCAGTGAGTGAAAAAAGTTAATTCCTTCTCTCAAATTTGCCCTAAAGCCTTGGAATTTGTAATTTAGACTTTTGGATCCCCAGGTACATAGTCTATATATATAAGCATGGCTAACTTGTATCATAATCATAATCTTAACATGAAATTAGACTGTTGAAAGATAAAGTGCCTTTATCTCAGGTGAGCACCCCAGGGCCAACAGCCCTCTTGCTTGAGTTATTGCCCTTTGTAATTTTTTGTAGCATATCTCTGAGAGTATAAAAGGTATAAACATGAAATTTTATTTGTTGGCAGATCTCTCCATAACTCTACCATACTTATTTTTTAAGTTATTGCCCTTAATTATATTTCAGTCATGAATTTAGTCAATGGTACATCTCTGAAAGTTAAATAGCTATGATCATGAAACATTTTGTGTGGATAGATCTCATAAAGGGGAAGTGCAATGCACAAGAATCTTAACTGTAAAAAGTTATTACCCTTTGGAATTTCTAGACTTTAATTTTGTCCAAAGCATATTTCTGAAAGTATGAAAAGCATTATCATGAAACTTTTGTGTGGCTAGATCTCACTAAGGAGAAAGTGCAATGCAAGAGATTCATAACTCTATGGTTTTTATTTTTTGAGTTATTGCCATTTGTTGTTTTTCTGACTAAAATTTTGTCCATAAGATATCTCTGAAAGTGTAATAGGTATGATCATAAAACTTTATGTTTGGATAAATCTCACCAAGGGGAAGTGCAATGCACAACCACCATCACTCTGCCATACCTATTTTAAATTATAGCCCTTTGATGATTTTTCAGATTTTAATTTTATCTGTGTCATATCCGTGAAAGTTAAATGTCTATGACTATTAGATTTTATGTTTAGATTGATCTCACCAAGGGGAGATGCAGTCCACAAGAACCATAGCTACCCTACTTAGTTTTTGAGTTACTGCTCATTGTTGTTTTTCAGACTTGAATTTTGTTCATAGCATCCTCTGAAAGTATAATAGTTATGATCATGAAAATTCATGGTCCCATTAAAAAGCAAAAGAACCATTAATCTGCAGTAATCTTGAAAATGAGTTGACAGATTAACCCATCTCCATACAATCCTGCTTTTTTAAATCTCTCAGAGCCTTTGAAAACATTTTGGAAAATGAAGAAATTGTTTTTTCCAAACAATTTTTTCATTATACACTATGAATTTCATCCAAAAGACAAATAGTTTGAAACGTTCATCAGTTATGAATTGTCGTCTGCAACTTATTTCAATTTTGACCAGTCTATTTGTTATTGTCGAGTAATTGGTTAAAGACAACCTTATGCCTGTGGCCAAGATATGGAGTATCATATTTGTCATTGAACAGATGTATCGATTTTGTTCGCCAATAATTAGTCGACTGGAGCCGTCATAGTGTGTACCAAGTAATTAATCAACAAGTTATTGTAACTTTTCATTTATAGTCTGTTGGAACTTTCCACATGTTGTGTGCCAATTCATTATCTGTTTCTCTTGTATTTCTGAAAACTCTAGACTTACAAACACTGTTTTTGGGGCTTGGGATGAAGCAAATCATTATTCGCAAGTTACAGCAAAGCTTTAAACTTATTTAACCCAGTCCCATGCAATCCTGCCCTTATGCACCCCTCAACAGAAATGCTTAGGAAAATATTGTGGATAATGAAGGAATTGTTTGTTGAAAATAAAGAAATTGCTCATTACAAGCCTGTTTATGGACAACTTCAAGGTCAAGGTAACAGCTCAAGGTCAAATATTAAAATAAAAGATGTCAAGTGCATATCTCCTAGAATTATAGGTGGGTTTCGGAATAACTTTTCACAGTTGTTCTCTATTGTGAGTAGATATGCCATTTGAAAAACAAATCAGATAACTCCAAGGGGAACATAATCTGCCTCTTGTTTGTAAAGCATGAGTGATGTATTTAATTTCAAACCCACACTGTGTCCAGCCATATGTCTGTCTGTGAAGCCCACTTTCACAATATGATTGTACCATCAAAAGGATTGTTCCTTTCAAAATTAGTTTTGATCTGTCAAGTACCATGGGAAAGGGGTCCTCTGAAAATTTCTTCTTTTTCTTGAAATGGTTATTAATCCTAATTTTATTTGTCTCCCAGCAAATGGTGGATAATCACAAACCTAAGTGGGATGAGCAGCTGGAAGCTTGGAAAGGATGTAGTGGTAGTAATGGTGTGAGAAATACCAGGAATCTATTGTAAGGTGTTCCAGTTGCTACAATAAAACTGAAAAATGGTTAAAGTGGCATTAAACCCCAATCAACCAATAATCCTTATTTGATAATCAAAATGCAACAGTTTGTTCAATTTTTCATGGCCGACCAATTTCAGTGCTAACAGCACTTTGATTTATTTGAAGCATATTTAAATCATTAACCTTGTGTGCCTTAGGGGTATGGCCTTTGGGAACAAGGGGTAGAGAAATAAATACTTTTTAAGCAATCTTTCCTCTCAAATAACTGGGCCAATTTCAACCAATTTTGTTTGTTTTTTAGAAATATTCCTTTGGTGGTCCTTTTGCAAAAAGATGTAAGATTGGGTAACTCTGGTTGCCATAACATTGCCTTGGCAAAAAATGAATTTGTATAATCTTTTACAGAACAGGGCCTTGAGCCTTGATATTTTGTATGAGGTACAGGTCATTGACTTCTTTCAAATTTTTTAAATTATTGTCCAAAGGGGATTTTCTCCAAACATTTAGGTCTTGGTGTCTTGAAAATTTCTTTTAGAATCTGATTATGGAAATCTATGAACATTGCTAAAATCTTGACTTATTGATCCTTAGGTACAGAGCCAATATATGTATAAAGTATGGTTAGGCCCACTTGTATGACAACCCTAACCTTACCATTAAATTTAAATATTCATAGATGAAAAGCCTTTATCTCAGGTGAGTGCACCAGGTCCAGTTGTCCTCTTAATTGTCTTTTGAGGTTGAAAATATTGTAGACAATGATGGAATTTCTTGTAGCAAGCAATTTCTTCATTGTCCACAAAGTTTTCCAAAGCTTTTTTTCTTGGGGCATCAAATAGCATTTTTGTGTGGGAATTTACTAGGTTAATTTAAACTTTATACTCAGAATGAATGGTCTGCGAACCATCTGTACCTCTAATGTTTAATTTACCAGGAACAAATATTTGGTGAGTCTTTTGACTGTAATTTGTTATAAAATATTTGTATTGGTTATTTAATTATGACTGGGCGCATTTGTTTTGTGACATGCACCCAACATCCAGAAACAACATATCAAACCAATCATTATAAAAGAAAATATGAAAAAAATGCAAGAGCTTGCTACTTTGTCAAAATTTGTTTTGCATGGTAATAGGTAAATCCATTTCCCCATTATCCAGCTTTTTTAATCTTGTCATGCTGATTCCCAAAATATTCTTTATTTGACAATGTCTTTGGTGGGTATATAGACTAAGATCAGCCTGCACAGACGTGCAGTCTGATCTTAGCCTAGACTACCTGCCCATTGTTGTTTTTTGAGAGAAATCTTTGACCATAAAATTGATCTGATTATGTCAAAGTTTACTAACATTGTGAAATGAGGAAAATTATTCAGCAGGACAAGGGTAAATACTCTTTATGAAAAACTTTTGGAAAAAAATTATGGAAAATGAAGAAAATGCTCTATTTAAGCAATTTCTTCATCATGGCAATGTTTTCTACCTTAAAAGAAAAAAAGATTTTTAAAATTCCCTCAACTATTAATTGTGTTCAAAAACTTCTTTTTAACCCATTAACAGACAACAAAATTTTGTACTGGTCCAAATTGAAATAATCTCAATTGATATTTCAATTTGTGCTAAAATTGGAACTAGGGTATAGAATTTTGTGAGAAAATGCAATTTCTGCATTTCCCGTAATGTTTTCTATAATTGTATTTCTTTAGGGCGTCAGAAAGCATCATAATGTGGAAATGAGTTAAGTTGGACCAGTCTAAAATTTTGTTGTGTTGTAAAGGGTTGATATGTAACTAAAAGGTCATAATTACATGTACAACTATCCTCATTTATATTATGGTAACCGATTAACAGATGGCAAAATTTTAGTTTGGTCCAAATTCAAAGGATTTGCAGACGACAATTTAAAGTTTACAAAAACTTCAGATTTTTTCATATTTCTGGGTAGAAAACATTGTGTAAAATGAAGAAATTGCAGTCTAAAATGTTGTTGTTTTGGGTACTGGTTGAACATGTCTAAAAGAAACATTTGTGAGTTTTTGCAATCAAAAGGGAAGAAAATACATGTATTCCCATTTGGACTAGTCTAAAAATTTGTTGTCTGGGAATAGGTTAAACTACTTTAAAAATTTATTTTCTAGCAATTTGTTAATTAGGGCTAAAATTTTGCAGTTTGATTATAGCTAGTTTTGTCTGCCAAAGCTTCAGACCATCAGAAATCAAGATCTAAGGGAGAGAAGTAGTTTAAGTCATTTGAATTATTTGGTTTTGAAGTCACTTCCCTTACATTGGGAACAGCTGATTTCAACAATTTACCTTTTACAACAAAAAAGAGACTGTCAGAGAATTTTGTAAGATGAACATTTTTGATGATAACAAACAGCTTGAATATAGCTTTAGTCAATGGATTTTCTTTGCCTATCTATGAAAGAGAGGAAATTTAGTCAGGATTTGTATTTCAAAATTTTGTTTCTATGGTAAATAAAAATTTTCTGAAGCAAAATTTTTTTACCCAAACAAGCACCGTCAGAGTTTGATCCTCCCTGCCTTGAAGTCCCAATACCTAGGCACTTTAACCTATTACCACACAACGGAAATTTAGACTGGTCCAAATTGAAAGATGTTGCAGTCAACATTTTCAAATTGATGGAATTTAAAAATCTTTGTCATTTTGAGTAGAAAATATTGTGGATTATGAAGAAATTGCTTAAAACAAGCCTTTTTTCTATTTTCCACAAAATTGTTCAAATTTTATTTTAGAGAGATCCATAAAAAAGGAGTATTTTGTGGAAATGGGTTAACACTAACATGTAACTGTTAAGTCCCCTAATAATGATTTATATTTATGGCCTTCTCCTACCCAGCTTAACCCTTGTCATGCTGAAATCAGAATTTTCCTGCTTTGGCAGGAGGTGTGGACAAAGATCAGATTTTAGTCCTTTAATACTAGAATTGATTATAAGATAAATTTTCAAAATAATTATTGAAACATAATTTGATGATTCTTAACCCTTGTCATGCTGAACCCGGAATATTCCTGTTTTGGCAGGAGGTCTAGACAAAGATTAGGCTGCACATATGTGCAGTCTGATCTTTGTCTAGACCTCCTAATTGTCCCTTAAAAGCTGGCATTGTTTATACCATTAAATTTCTAAATAATTACGTACCTACTAAAAATGAGTGTTTTCTGCACTTTCAGTCCTGAGTTAGGATTTTATTCATCATGACAAGGGTTAAGTGCTTTAATCAGCCCTTTTATTTTGATGTGATGCTGTTTTGAATTTATAATTCAGTCTTACAAGGGTTAAATCAAATTCTTTCAAATTGTTCAGTTGGGGGCTCTTTTCTATGACAGTTTGCCTGTTTGTAATAGTATATTTGAATGTAACTAATGTTTTACGTTTTCATTTTTTGTTTGATTTTATGTAGGAAGCTGGGGTAAGGAATAATGTTAGTTGTAGATTAACCCCTTATGATATTGCTTTTAACTCTCCATAAGAAAAAAGGCTTTGAAAAACATTGTTAAGATTGAAGAAATTGCTTGTCACAAGCAATTTCTTCATTCCTACAATTTTTTTCTAGCCCTTATCCAAAGATTTTTTTAAATTTCATGAACATTTTTGAATTTGGACCAGTCTAAAATTTTGTTGTCTGGTAATGGGTTAACCTGAGTATGAAATTATGTAAGAGTAATTTGATTTATGTTAAGTTATGACTCCCCAAGAACTGTACTTTACAGTGAGAGGTGTTTCTGAATGATATCACTTGTCTTTTCCTCATTGAGTTTTCCTGCAGAAGCTGTAACAGGTCACCCTTCAACAGATACACTGTAATGTAACATGGTATCATACAGACACAATCTCTTGTTGTAGTACAAAGTTCTTTGGGAGTTGTTATTGTTTTAGAGGAAGTAGTAATTTAGTGTGTTAAGTTTCTTTTGAAATATTGTCTTGTGAAGTATAACCTAATTTGGGGATATGCAACAACTTTGACACTTTTATCCAGCTTTCACCAAGAGCTGCGTAATATTTTCGCATGGGTAGACTGCTAAGTATGACCACTAGGTAGAAGTTATGGTCATAATATGTTTTATGCAAGTAAGTATTCAAAGTGGTCATTCTATTTAGGAACGTTATTTTGCAAAAATTATGGTAAATAACTTCCAACAAAACATTAAAATGATTGGTTGGCGACCTAAACATTGTAACTACAACTTGAATAAGCTGTAATCATGGCATTTAAGTCTCTAAACCAACTAAATGCTGCACAAAAATGTCTGCTAATGTCAGAGTTCAAATTTTGCATTCTGTCAAAATGAGTAATTTGATTAGCAGTTTTTTTCTTTGATTGACAGCCACTACTGGTCAATTTATATAGGATCATAGGAATGATCCTGGCTTCAGAGGTGTTACATTCCTTATATAGTGAAACAGTGTCTGGAAAAACATCAAATCTAATGCTTTATAATCATACATACACTGCTAGTTGATTTCACAATGTTTAAGCTACAGCTTGAATAAATTCACAATGTTATAGCAAAGCTTGAATAAACTTTGTCAATTTTACAGTTTTATAGCTACAGCCTGAATAAACTTTTTTCATAATCTTATAGCTACATCTTGAATTAACTTCAATAGTCAATTTTACAATGTTTAAGTTAAAACTTGAATAAACTTTGTAAGTCAATTTCACAATGTTATAGCTACATCTTAAATAAACTTTGGTCACAAGAGTTTTGATGAAAATGAAATGATATACTTGCTTATCAGTCCAAAAATATTTAACTTTTTTAAATAGGATGAGGGATTTTGATACATATAAGAAAGTTATCTATAGAACACACTGTCAGAAAAGAAGAAATTGCTTTTACCTTTTTTGGTAATTTGTTATTGTAGAGAAAAGGCTTTATTTTACCAACAAAGGTGCAAGCTAATCTGGGAGGTTTCAGAAAATTGCTCATAGGGAAGACATCATTTGTTCACACAGGTATATAATATTTCCCCCCCCCCCCCCCCCGGTTAAATGAAGGAATTATAATGCTTGCTTTTAAGTGGAGGAATATTAGATACTAACAGAATTTCTATATGAATGAGGATCAATCACCTGAGATATTGAGTGATCTGCCAATGTTTTGGAAGTAAGGGGACAATGTCCCTGTGGTCTAAAAAAAGTGTGGATAATTTACAAAATTGATGGATCACAATAATAATCTAGCTACCAGGGTTTTGGAACTAAGGGGATAGTGTCCTAATGGTCTGACATTATGCATTTTTTGAGACAATGTTGTAGGAACGCAGTCTTGGCAAATCACTGGATATTATATGTACTCCAGTCAAAATTCAAGTGTAAAAACATATCAGTAACTTGAAATGATGAAAGCAAGATTTATGGTTCCAGCACAATAAATATACTTATAGAGATATATATTCCAGAAGAAAATAAAGTATGGAAAGACAAAAGAAGGAATAACTTCAAAACTAAGGAAACAAGATTTATTGTCCCAATGCTCTGCTTTGCCCCTTGAGGTAAGGTAGAGATATGGTTCTGTTGACTGTAATTCAACTTGAAAGGATCTATCCTCATATGGATGAAGCACATGGTCAAACTTCAAAATATGTCCTGAATTAACTTATGTATGTCAAATATCTGAGATTATTTGCCCTTTAGTTAGGAGTCAACTTGTCGGTCAGTCGGTCTGTCCGTCCATCTGTCTGTCTGTAGCTTTTTCATGTCCGCTCATTTTCTGGGCAACCATTTGATGGATTTGATTCAAACTTCAATGATATAATCAGTATCAAGCAGAAATGCGCATATTTTAATTTGGTTATGGTCCCTAGATTTTTGATGGAGTTATGGCCTTTTGGTGAAAAAATTGTGTTCGCTCAATTTCTCAGCAACCATTGGACAGATTTGATTCAAATTTCACAGAAGGACTCGTTATAAGTCAGACATGTGCATATCTTATTTTGGTTAAAGTCCATTTTTTGTTACGACAAGCACTGTTGGGGGGGGGGGTATAAGTCCACTTTGTGACAATGTCTAGTTTTATTTTCTCTAGGCATTGCAAGTTGGACATAAGAATTGCAGCAGGACTCTTATCTAAGGCCTAAAAAAATAGCTGTGTTTCTGCTAATGGGCTAGAAAAAAAGAGGGTAGGTAGGTAGGCAAATCTCTTTTTTTAAATTTTTGCTGCAGAAAATACAGGGTAGGTAGGTAAAATCATTATTTTTTATTTTTAAATTACGTGATTTGGATGCTTTTCTTCTTTCAACTTTCGAGCTTTCTTATTATTCGGTTATTTATTCACTTCATCATAGTCGTCTTGACTTTGCATTTACGGCGACGATTCCTCCAAAAAGTGCTTGAGTAACTCGGGAAGAGTAACTCTGAACGAAGCAAACAGAAAAAACAACCCAAATATAATAAAAAAGTACATTTCGAGAATTTCATGGATTGGACGAAAATAAGGATGGGTCAGGCATTTGAATTTTTATTTTTTCATTTTGCCGATAAAAAAAGCAGAGTCAGGGGCCAGAAACAAGGTCGGTCGGGTTAGGGGAAACACAGCATTTTTTAAATGCCTAACGGAATTCAAATCTGGAATATCCCTCCTCTCTAGCAGGTAATCTTCAAGCTTTTATGCACGGTGAGGAAGTTAAAGAACCCTTCACATGCTTTTGACATGTATCGTCCCAGAACTCAACTGGCCTGGATCCAATATAATATCTTGTCTATCCAGGGTTAGTTTTGATTTATAATCGTGATGGATAAAACTCCTCCAGTGTCTAAAATGATAAACTTATATCCCAAATAAACCAAGTTCTGGCTCCAACAGGCTTGTAGCGAAACTTGTATATTATATTAAAGTCAGACATCAAATTTGTTACAGAAGAATGGTGCTATGTAACCTGTCTATTTGTTGACTTTTCACACTAACAGTATACTGAGTAGCAAATACAGCACATTTTGCATTAAGACAATTCCTACAAGAGGACTGATATGTGCTGAAATTGCTTACTTCATTTCATTTGTTTATATTTCTGTAAGATTTTGCAAAAATCTGGTCAGATTCTGATATTTGGCTTAATTCAAAAATAAAATTGCAAATCAAATATAATCAGATTTGACATTGTATATTCAATGGGATTTAGATAATGCTTTTATAGGTCCTTTACATTCACAGAAGAAACATTTTATGAAACCCTTTTTAACCCTTGTCATGCTGAACCCAGATTATTCCTGTTTTGGTAGGAGGTGTAGACAAAGATTAGGCTACACATATGTGCAGTCTGATCTTTGTCTAGACCTCCTGATTGTCCCTTTAGCGCAAGCATTGTTAATACCATTGATTTTCTAAAAAAATACCAACCTAAAAATTAGCGCTGTTAGTCCTATGGTTTTAACACAATTTTATAGAAGTTCTTATTCAGCATGACAAGGTTTAACAACTGAAAGACACTGAACAGTGTGTGGTTCGTCCACAAGTATAGAGAATTTAGTCATTTATGACAAAAATTTATCCAAAATTTGAATCTGAAGAGTGTCAACAAGATTTATCATATCCCCCCCCCCCTTCTATGTTTGGGGGGTATATAGGAACCAGCTTGTTGGTCTGTTGGTTGCTTGGTCTGTCTGTCTACAGCTTTTTCTTGTCTGCTGATTTGAGCTCCACTGGCTGAAAGCCAGAGAGCTATTATAATTGATGGTGTTTGTTGTGTGTTTGTCCATCACGTCATCTGTCCATCTGTTAGTAAATTTATATTATAAAAACCTTCCCTCAGAAAGTACAGAACATATTTCAACAAAATTTCATTGAAATGATCCTTGGGTGACCCTTTATCAGATTAATTCAAAGAATTTTGATTGGATAATTTCCATATATGATGAAAGATTCGAAAAATCTTCCCAGAATTTAAACTCAGTGGATGGATTTCAACCAAATTTCACAGGAATGATCCTTTGGTGAACCTTTATCAGATTCCTTGAAAGAATTTTGATAGAGTGAAAACTTTAATTTAACGGGTAGGGCTAATTTTCATATATGGTAAAAGCTTCAAAAATCTTCTTTCTTTCAGTAACCGGTAGATGGGTTTCAACCAAATTTACACAGAATGATTCTTTGCTGACACTTTATCAGCTCTTTTAAAAGACTTTTGATCAGATGAAAACTTTACTTTAACGCCCAGGGCTAATCTCAATATATGGTAAAAGCTTAAAAAATCTTCCTCCTTACCAGTTCATGGATTAGAACCAAATTTAATAGAATGGTCTTTGGTGACACTTTATCTAGTTATTAAAAGAAATTCGATTTGATTAAAACTTTTTATGTTCATGGCTTGTATCCATTTATGGTATACAGTAAAAATTTTGAAATTTTGTTAATACCTTTTCATCTGACTTAGTATAAATTGATTTTACATAACTTGACTTTTGTAAAAAACAATGAAAAGTTAGAAATGCTTCTCTAGAACTATTTCAAAGATTTGAGTAACTAGATTTATTTTTCTAATTTAACCCCCCACAACGAAGTTATTGGGGGGGGGTTATACTGGAATCAGGTTGTCCATCTGTCCGTCTGTCTATCGATCCGTCCGTGGACATAATTTTGTGTCCTCATCTCCTCCCACATTTTCAGACTAATTTTGCTGAAACTTTACCATAATCTTCTTTGCAATGGGAACTTGTGCACCTGCAATTTTCATTATAATTAATCAACCGGTTCAGGAGTTATTTCCCTTTGATTCATTTTTATGCCCCCGCATCGATAGATTGGAGGCATATTGTTTTACCGGTGTTCATCTGTCTGTCTGTCTGTCCGTCTGTCCATCTGTCTGTCTGTCTGCAAAACTTAACCTGCCAACCAAACATTTTCCTATAACTTCAACCCTGATTAAGTTACAAGGCTAATATTTATTATGTAGATAGGTCTTAATAAGGCGCAACTGGGGAAGGTCATTTCATCAAGGTCAAGGTCAAAATTTTTACCCTTTTCCCTAAAACGTTACTCAAAAACTTAACCTGCCAACTAAACTTTTTCCTATAACTTCATCCCTAATTAAGTTACAATGCTAATATTTGGTGTGTAGAAAGGTCTCAACAAGGCACAACTGGAGAAGGTCATTTCATCAAGGTCAAATTTTAACCCTTTTCCCTAAAACAAAGAAAAGAAAAGCCAATAAAAATCACCTGTTTCTAAAGAATTCTTGTTTCGGGGGCATGGTGTTTCACAAACACATTTTGTTTTATATACAATATATAGAGAATAAATCATCATTTCTGAACAGGTTGACAGATTAGAAAAAAAAAAAAGTGATTCACATGTACGAATTATGGGGGTTATACTGGAATTAGGTTGTCCATCTGTCTGTCAGTCTGTCCATCGGTCCGTCCATCTGTTTATCCGTCTGTCTGTCAGTCCGTGAACATACATTTGTGTCCTCATCCCCTCCCATTTTTCCAAACCAATTTTGCTGAAACTTTACGGAATTCTTCTTTGCAATGGGAACTTGTGCACCTGCAATTTTCAAAATGATTAATACAGGGTTTCAGGAGTAATGCCCCTTTGATTTATTTTCTTATTTACATTATATAGAGAATAAATCATCTCTCCTGAACAGGTTGACAGATTAAAAGATAAAAGTGGTTCACAAGTACGAAGTTATGGGGGGGGGGTTATACTGGAATTAGGTCGTCAGTCCGTCTATCGGTCTGCTTGTCTGTTTGTCCGTCTGTCTGTTCATCCATCCGTGGACATAATTAAAAAAAAATAAAAGTGGTTCACATGTTTATTCCAGAACATAAACGCCATGTTTGACATTGCACGAAATCCATAATTTCCATCTTCAATGTTGAAAAAAATCCTGCTTTTTCTACACAGTCATTGCCCCTCATTGACTTAAAATTTGTAAAAAAAATTGTCCACTTGATAATTCATGAATAGCCAACATTTCAATGGTTACAATTTGGCCTCGTTTAAAAAGAGGCTGCGGTAGTGGGTATTCGTCAGACCTTACAGGTGACAGTTCTAGTTTGGGTAAGATGAATCGGTTTATAATGAATTCTTGAAAACATTTGCTTTATCGGTACATTCAGGCCTGTGGAGCAATACAGAGGCTCAATACAGTGCCTCTAGTCCCCTAGAGTACCAGTTTGATTTCTTTCAAATTTAACACACACACTCCATATAAACAAAAATGTGCACATTCTATTTTGGTAAAATTCCATTAATTCAATTTCCACTTGTCACTCTATCCATCATCTGTCTGTCTAGCTGTATACTTCAAAAATCTTGTCTGCAGATAGTAATTAACAGATTTCTATCAAATTTCACACTTAGACTTAGTAAATAAATTTACATGACCTGACTTGACCTTTGTAAAATGAAGAAGTTTTATATTTCTTTCTGGAACTATTAAAAGTTTTCAGTGAGTAGATTTATTCTATATTGAATTCCTGAGACATTATTGGCTGAATCAGTACAATCAGGCCTGTGGAGCAAGAAAGGGACTCAAGCGCCTCTAATTCTTTGAGTTTTGGCCCTTTCTTTTAAAATCTTGTTTACTCATTTTCTCTTCAACTACTGAATGGATTTGATTCAAATTTCAGATGCGCACACACTATCATCAAGATTATGCTTAATTATACCCCCCCAACTATTTTGGGGAGTATAAAGGTCAGCTTGTTGGTCCGTCCGTCTGTATGTAGCATTTTCGTGTCCGCTCAATTCTCGACAACTATTGGAGGGATTTTATTCAGACTTCACTGATATAATCATTATCAAGCAGAGATGTGCATATTCTTTTTTGGCTACGGTCTATTGAATTTTTGACAGAGTGATGGCCCTTTGGTGAAATTCGTGTCCAATCAATTTTGAACGGATTGGATTCTAAATTCACAGAAAGACTTGTTATAAGTCAGACATGTGCATATCGTATTTTGGTTATGGTCCATTTATCATACCCCCAAAAACTATGTTTTGGGGTTAATAGGAGTCAGCTTGTTGGTCGTACTTGGTCTGTGGTGGGTTTGTCCGTCCATATGTCTGTAGCTTTTTCGTGTCCTCTTAATTTCTGGGAAACCATTGGACAAATTTGATTCAAACTTTGCTTATATAATCGGTATAAAGCAGAGATGTGCATATTCTGTTTTGGTTATGGTCCATTGATTTTTGACAGAGTTATGGCCCTTTGTTGGAAAATTGTGTCCGCTCAATTTCTCAGCAACCATTGGACGGATTTGATTCAAATTTCACAGAAACACTTTGTATAAGTCAGACATAGGCATATCCTATAGTACTTGTATATAGACAAGCGCTGTTGGGTGGTATTGGTCCGCTTTGCGACAATGTCTAGTTTTTGACTGTTTTATGGCCCTTTATTTAAAAGGTCCAGCGCTGTTTGGGGCAATAAGTCTGCTTTGCGGCAATTTCTAGTTATGTTGGTTACTCTCTATTTACCTTTCTGGCCCTTTGTTCAATTTTTTTTACCATATTGCAGTGAAAAATGTTGTTTCTGTGACATGGAGCCATGGGGTGTGTGTGTGTAACAATCACATTCTTTCATGACAGTTTAACCCATTACTAGATGACAAATTTTTAGTCTGGTCCAAGTTGAAAGGAGTTGCAGACAACAAATGAAAGTGTATGAAAGTTTAGATTTTTTTTAACCCTTCTGGGTAGCATTGTTAAAAATCGCTTGTTGCAAGCAATTTCTTCATTTTACACAATGTTTTCCCAATTGTTTTTCTTTGAGGGGCTTCAAAAAGCGTCATTGTGTGGGGATGGGTTAATAGGGAGGTGAGCTATGCTATCTGACTACAACTTTCCTCATATTGCAGGATCATCAGGTAAGCACTTGAGCACACAAGTGAAACATGAGATGTTAGTCAATAGAGTTTTAATTGATGTGATTTGTTTAGTGTTTCATTTCCTCAGGCACTATTTGGAGAGCCTTGCACAGGGTATTGGAATTGCAAACCAATTGTGGAACTTTCAATTGAGATTTTCATTGTTAGTAATGAGATTGTTTCCTGGAAAAACTTTGATCAAAGAGATAAGTGCAGGATCTACTGGTTTCAATTACTGTCTGTGTACAGTATGTCACACCATGTTGATTTGGTGAAACTGATGGATTCCGTTGACTGTGTGATAGATAAAATATATCATGGCAAGTTGTGGAGCTTTCACTTCAAGGTAAAAATATTTAAAAATTTAGCTTTTCTACAACATCAAGGGTATTTTGACTTGATGCTCATATTTTGTCTAGCTGAATCCATGGAATTACTTCATTCATATTTTGTACATTCTTCATACACAAACTTCAAGGACAGTACAATATTCATTTTTATATCCCCAACTACACAGTAACGGGTTATAGGTTTCGTATTGCATGTCTGTCCTTCCATCCTTCCATTTGTCCATAGACTTTATTGTTTCCATTCTCTTAATTATCTAAAAAGAACCAGCTGACCTTCAACCATGAAACTTCATACAATTGCTGCCAATAATTCAAGGAAGTGCCCTATTGTTGTTTGGGTCACTTAGGCCAAAGGTCAAGGTCACTATTTAACTTTGAAAACCAGTTCCATGCTCTAACTCAAAGCCATTCCACCTAAGACTAAAGATGTCATCCATAACCCAAAATCCTGACCTATTGTGTTCAGCAGTTTTACCTTTTCTGGCAATATTTTCCTTCTGTACATTTTCCATGATGCCAAATTATGATATATTTTATAATGAGTAAATAGCTTCTTGACTTTTTGTTGGACTCCATAGGTGTGCATTAGTGTTACCCAATTTGGAAAATCCAGTAGGATGTTACTATATATGTAAGAAGAGAAATAGTGCCAAGTTAGGTTCAATTTATTATTTTTCAAAACCTGTCTCCCCCAAACAACTGTACATTTTGAAAATGGCTTAATACAAGGATTCTATTTAATTCCTAAGACTCCTCTTTAATATGAAAACACCTACCAGTATCTCGCGTAGCGTAAATGCAGTCATGGTTGCAATAATGCAGAGTCTTTCAATTATATAGTGAGTAATTTGCCTTCTATATTTAGAACTCGGCATACCAGCTGTATACCACGGGAATGATATGCTATACAGTTTTGTTTGTTTGTTTGAATGGGGTTTAACGCCGCTTTTAACAATCTTTCAGTTATATCACGGCGGCTGGAGCACCTAACAATGGATTCCTGGTATTTCTCCCACCAGTACTACCACTACACCCTTTCCTAGCCTCCAGCTGCTATCCCACATAGGTTTACGATTATCTACCCATTGGTGAGAGACAGATGTCAAAAAGAGTATTGCCGCTGTCGGGAATCGAACCCGGGACCCATTGAATGATAGTCCGACGTGCTGCCGACTGCGCTATGACGGCGGCCTGCTATACAGTTACATATATTTTAAGATGTTTATTATTATTTTGATTTAGACTTTTCAATCTATTACCAAAAGACAATCCAAATTTTAGATTGAAAACTAAGGCCTAGATAGGGTAGAAATATTATGAAACAAAAAAATTCTGCATTTCTTTAATGCAATTCTTCAGAGGTGTAAAATGGTGTGATTGTGTGGGAATGGGTTGAGCTACTACTGGATCATAGAAGGTTAAAAAGATGTACTAAATCTCTTATTTGTTTCTTACAGTTGATAATTCTCAATGGTTATTGCTAATCTAATATTGTCAAAGTTTCTTAAATGATATCTTAATTATTTGTGGACTGTTTTGGAAAAGGATGATCTAGGAAAAGTTAGAAAAAGGTATTGATCTTGAATGAAAATGAAAATAACACCAAAACTGGCATATCACTCTACTATGCCAAAATGGACGTCCATCATCAGCACTTCCAGTGCTTTTATATTTTAGCACAAGTGGCTGAAAGCCAGCAAGCTATTCTCATGGTGTCATGTCTGTTGTGCATTTGTCCGTCCATGCGTCCATCCGTCCATCCGTAAACTTTTACCTAAAAAATATTTTCTCTGAAAGTACTGAACAGAATTCAACAGAATTTCACAGAAATGATCTTTGGGTGACCCTCTATCAGATTCTTTCAAAGAATTTTGATTGGATGAAAAACATGGCTTTAATGGGCCTGGCTAATTTCCATTTATGGTGAAACCTTTAAAAAATTTCTTGTCAGAAACTAATGGATGGATTTCAACCATTCAATAGGAATGCTCAATGGGTGACCCTTTATCAGATTCCTTCAAAGAATAATTATCGGATGAAAAATATGGTTTAAATGGGCGTGGCTTAAATCCGTATATGGTGAAACCTTTAAAAAAAAATTCTTGTCAGACACCATTCGATTGATTTTAACCAGATTGTACAGGAATGGTCATTGGGTGACCTTTTATCAGATTCCTTCAAAGAATGGCTAATTTCCATATATGGTGAAATCTTTAAAAAATCTTTATATCAGAAACCAATGGATGGATTTCAAACAAATTACACTGGATTGATCCTTGGTTGACTCTTTATCAGATTCCTTCAAAGATTTTTGAAAGGGCAGAAATGGCTTTAATGGGTGGGGCTAATTTCCATATATGGTGAAATCTTTGAAAATCTTCTCAAAAACCATTGGATTGATTTCAACCAAATTTCCTTTGGTGACCCCTTATTTGATTGCTAAAAAAGAATTAATTGGCTGTAAACATTGCATTAATGGGTTGGGATAATTATCCCCCGCCGTTTTGGCAAAGGGGATATAGTAATGGTCTCCGTCCATCATTCCGTCCTTCCGTCCTTCCATCATCCCGTCCTTCCGTCACTAAACTTGTCTGGAGAATATCTCTGAAAGTATAATTGCTTTCAACTTCAAACTTCATAGGTGAATAGATCTCATTGAGGAGAAGTGCAGTGCACAAGAACCACAACTCTTGCTTGCATAATTTTGGAGTTATTGCCCTTTGTTGTTTTAAAGACTAAGATTTGTCCGGAGCATATCTCTGAAAGTATAATAGCTATTGACTTGAAACCTCATAGGTGGATAAATGTCATTGAGGAGAAGTGCAAAGCACAAGAACCGGAACTCTTGCTTGCATAATTATAGAGTTATTGCCCTTTGTTGTTTTAAAGACAAAGATTTTGTCCTGAGCATATCTCTGAAAGTATAATAGCTATTAACTTGAAACTACATAGGTGATAAGAACTTGTTGAGGAGAAGTGCAGTGCACAAGAACCAGAACTCCTGCTTGCATAATTTTGGAGTTATTGCCCTTTGTTGTTTGAAAGACTAAGATTTTGTCCGGGGCATATCTCTGAAAGTATAATAGCTATTAACTTGAAACTTCATAGGTGGATAGATCTTGTTGAGGAGAAGTGCAGTGCACAAGAACCGGAACTCTTGCTTGCATAATTTGAGAGTTATTGCCCTTTGTTGGGACTTAGATTTGCCCTGAGCATATCTCTGAAAGTATAATAGCTATTATCAAACTAATTGAGAAGAAATGCAGTGCCTAAATCTAACTGGCTTCAGTTTACTATCAAGCTTTTTAGGCGGGGATGGCCATGTCCGACATGGCTCTTGTTTCAATATATGGTAAACAGTGAAAACCTACAATCATCCCAGATTACAAAAGATTATAAGTTTCCAACAAAATTTAAAAAATGATCCTTTGGTGAATCTGTGTCAGATTCCTTCATAAAATATGGTTCAAATGAAACTTTTAGCTTGGGGGGGAGGGGGCTTGTGTCCATATAATATTTATGGTTTATAGTGAAATTTTGAAAACCTAATTGCAGGATGCAGGATGGTTTTCAACCAAATTTCTATGGAATGATAAGTAAATTCAGGCCGGTAGAGCAAATCAGGCACTCATGCGCCTTTAGTTTAGGCAAATTATTGATTCTTTCAGAAAATTATATATAGATTTTTTTAACTCTTGTTTTGGGTTATATTGAATGGTGTGTCATTGTTTGGCAATAGAAATATTACAAAGTTTATTTGGTTTAGTAAGGCAACACATAATTTCAGAACATATTACCATATAGATTGCTATGACTGGAGTATTATTGACAATGGCTCTCTGGTTTATCTCGAATAATTTAGAAAGTGCAGGTAATGTTTAAAAAGATACAGATTAACTATAATTGAGATCAAACTATTGCTAACTTCATTTCTGATGTGTGACTTTTGCAACTTAATTTCACTTTCAAAAAAATGTAGTCTGTTACATCTCTCATGATACTTAACTTTGGGAAATGTGGTCTGTTTGGCGCCCTGGTAGTCCGTATTGAAGAAACAATCCATAAGAAAATTAAACCAGTGTTTTCCTTTGACTCTGGCCTTTTTAGGGGGTCGTGTCTGAGTTTTTTTTCAAACTGATGTTTAGGCCTTTGACTCAGGGTCATAACTTCTCTGTTGTTATAATATGATCAAGGAAATCATTCCCTTCTCTCTGGCTTTGTAGTAAAAAGTCAAGAAACAGCTCAACCCATATCTGTTTATCATGGTTACTCAGAGATCTTGGCAACCAGTTTACACTGTCTTTGCTCATGTTCAAATCATCTGTTGGTATTTCATATTCTTTTGATATATCTTGTGCCATTTGAAATTTATAGCTCCAAGGCTGTTGTCATAGCTCAAGGTCAAATAGTTGGTTGGTTTGACTTATTGTCCCTCAGGTCATCTTTCTAGATACTAGGTTCCTGTAACTAAGTGCTTTTATCTCTCATGCCCACCTTTCTTTAATGCATTGAATATTGTATGTTTTATACAGAATAAAGAATATTGAGTTCACTTAACCCATTACCAGACAACAAAATTGTAGATTGGTCTGATTTCAAGGAAGATGCAGACATTGATATAATATATAAACTCTTTTTCTTTGGAAAACACTATTGATAATCAAAAAATTGCTTGTAATAGGCAATTTCTTTATTGTTCACAATAGCTTCCCAAACTCTATTTTTGAGGGGCGTAAAAAGGAAGGATTGTGTGGAGATTCACCAACATTTCTTTAAATATGAAGGGTTAAAATCTTGAAGACTCTTTGAATATAACCAGGAAGGAGATATTCTATTTGAACAAATATTTGATTTTTGGCAGAATTAATCTATCAACATATAGGGAAGCTTGACTTATTGATATCCTGGCTTTAAGTGGTAAATATAATTTCTGCTGTGAAATATTTCATGTTAACCCTTTCCTGTTTAATCCCTGGTTTTGATGTCCCTATGATTTAACCAATTACCAGATGGCAAAATTTTAGACTAGCCCAAATTGAAAGAGGTTGCAGACGACAATTTAAAATTGATGATATTTTTTCAACTTTCTGAGTAGAAAACAATGTGGAAAATGAAGAAATTGCTTGTAACATTTTCCACATTATTTTCCACAGCTTTTTTCCTTAGGGGCGTGTAAAGGCGTCACTGAGCGGGAATGGGTTAATAATTGAGAAAACATTGTGGAAAAAGAAGAAATTGCTTGTAAACAAGCAATTTCTTCTTTTTTCACAATATTTTCTACCCTACAGAACAATTGTTTTTTTAATTCAATCTACTTTAAATTCTCGTCTGCAAAACCTTTCAATTTTGACCAGACTAAAATTTCAAAAAATGGGAAAGGGTTAAATCAACCATACTTGAACTTTCTAGTAAATGAAAAGCAGTTTTAAGCTCCAGTGGCTGATGGTGCTATGATGTTGTGTCCACCATGCATGATGTGTCTATCCATCTGTCCGTCTGTCCATGGACTTTTTCTTTAAAAACTTCTCAGGAACAAAAGGCTGGAATTCAATCAGGATGATCCTGTTGTGGCCATTTATGCATGTTCTCTTGTCATGTGATTGCACTCAACTTAGCCTCAAAAACAGTTTCCCTGTGACATGACACTGGACCCTGTTACCGCTTTTAACCCATTCCCATACAAGGGTGTTTCTTGACGCCTCTAAAAAAAACAACAGAAAAAACATTGTGGTAAACGAGGAAAATTGCTTCATTTTCCACAAAGTTTTCTACCAAGAAAGTTGAAAAAATCTAGAGTTTCATGAATTCTTAATTGCCATCTGCAACTCCTTTTTGTTGAGCCGGCTTGCAGTGAGCGAGACATAGTTGTCACTACGACAAGTTGGTGTATGTGCGTTAGTCTGTCCCTCCGTCTGAATTTGTCAGGACAATTACTCCTACATTCTATTGATGGATTTCAAAATAACTTGGCACAATTATTCTCCATCATGAGTAGATGTGCCATTTGGATTAGTTCTAATGTCAAGATCACAGCTCAAGGTCAAACACTAAAATTATGTTTGTCTGGACAATTACTCCTACATTTATGAATGGATTTCAAAATAATTTGGCACAATTATTCTCCATCATGAGTAAATGTGCTATTTGAAAGAAATTTTTGGATAGCTTCAAGTTCAAGGTCAAAGCTCAATGTCTAACACTAAATTTGTGCTTGTCCGGAGCATGATGCCTACAAAACAACTTTGCGGGCTCCACAGCAGTTGTTCTGGGACAACCATCTAGTTTTACACAGTGATTGCCCCTCATTGATTTAAAATTTGTAAAAAAAAAATTGCCCACTAGATAAATCATGAATGGCCAACATTTCAATGGTTACAATTTTGCCTTATTAAAAAAGTAGCGGCAGTGGGGTGTATTCGTCAGCACTCACAGGCCACAGTTCTAGTTCAGTATCACCTATAGTTGTGATTGACGCATTCTATTTTAAAAAGGCTACCATTTTCAAAATGGCCACCATTTTCCTCCCTTTATTATCATTTTCTTGTTCTGATGAATAATAAGTAACCAGGGATGAGACTTCACACACCTAGAGTTGTAAATGACAACTTTCTTTTTACATAAATTGCCCCGCTTTTTCTTCCTAAATCATCATTTTCTTGTCCAGATGAATACTCGGTAATCATAGGACTGATTTTGATGAAGCTTCACACACCTGTTCAATATTATCTCTAGTTTTGTGTGTCACTTTACTTTTTGGCATCCGTCTATCTGTCCGTCCATTCACAAATAAAAAAATCTTCTACTCCTAAATTAACCATGCAATTTCAACCAAACATCACAGAAAGGATCCTTATGTCATGCTCTTTCAAAATATTTCAAAGAATTGAAATCCATGACAAACTTTGGTTGCCTTGGCAACAGAGTTAATAAACTTAAAAAATCTTCTCCTCCCAAACCATTAGGCCTACAGCTTTGTTATTTGGTAAGAATCATCATCTAATGACCCTCTAACAAAATTAACAGAATTACCGTATCTTGAAAATTAGCCCTTTTCCGTACGATTCCTTATTTTACATAGAAGTAAAGAAGGAAATATTTTAACTCTTCTTCTCCCAAACCATACAACCTAGAGCTTTAATATTTTGTATGTATCAATGTCTGTTGATCCTCTACCAAAATACTTCAAAGAATTACTGTATCTTGAAAATTAGCCCTTTCCTGTGTGATCCCTGGTTTTACTATACTTGGAAATAAAAAAGGATATCTTTAAAATCTTCTTCTCCCAAACCATATGCATAAAGCTTTAATATTTGGTATAAATCTATTACCCTCTACTTCAATACGTCAAAGAATTACCGTATCTTGATTATTAGCCCTTTTCTGTGCAATCCCTGATTTTACATAAAAGTCTATTGATGCTCTACCTAACTACTTCAAAGAATTACCAAATTCTAAAGATTAACCCTTTTCTGTGCAGTCCCTGCTTTTACAAAGGAATAATGAAGGATAACTTTGAAAATATTCTTCTCTCAAACCATAAGACCTAGAGGTTTGATATTTTGTATGTATCAATGTCTATTGATCCTCTACGAAAATACTTTAAAGAATTACAGTATTCTGAAAGTAAAATAGCCCTTTTCTGAGCAATCCCCAAACAATTAGGCCTAGAGCCATGATATTCGGTATAATCATCATCTATTGACCCTCTACCACAATACTTCAAAAGAATTACCGAACTTGAAATTATCCTGTTTCTTTGTGATCCCTGATTTTGCATATGAATAAAGAAGGAAATCTTTGAAAATTCTCTTCTCCCAAACCAAAAGGCATAGAGCTTTAATATTTGGTATGCATTAAAACCAAAAATTTGACCTTTACCAAAATTCTTCATAGAATTCCCTAATCCTGAAAATAATCCTGTTCAATCTAAGATTATAGAAAGGAATAAAGAATGGTATCTTTGAAAATCTTCTCCTTCTTAACCATTAGGCCTAGAGCTTTGATATTATGTATAAATCATCATCTATTGACCCTCTAAATGGTAGGATCTTCAATAAATCTAGGATTAAATGGAAAATCTTTAAAAAAATCTTTTCCCAAATAATTTGGTGTAGGGTTTTGGTATTTTAATATCATAAAGCCTTGAGGCATCATAATCAGGGGAGGGTTATAGGACCATCATGGTCCTCTTGTTTCAAATTGGCCGTCATTTTAAAACGGTTTCCATTTTCTCCGTAAATAGTCAATTTCTTGTTTGGATGAATGCTCAGTAACCATTGTACTGATTTTGATGAAACTTCATACACTTGTTCAGTATCAACTTTAGTTGTGCATGACTTTTCTTTTTTCAAAATGATACTCATTTTACACAATAAATAGACATTTTCTTGTGCCGATGCATTCTCTGTAACCATTGGACTGATTTTGATGAAATTTAACACACTTTTTCAATTATCATCTCTTGTTTTGTGTGATACTTTTCTATTTTCAAAATGGTTACCATTCTACTCTGTAAATCAACATTTGTTATTGATGAATACTCAGTAACCATTAGACCAAAATTGATGAAACTTCACACACTTGTTCAGTATCATCTGTATTCTGTATAAGAAACTAATCGACATATCACCTTTAACCCATTCCAACACAGTGGAATTTTAGACCGGTCCAAATTGAAAGGAGCTGCAGACGACAATTTCAAGTTGATAGAATTTTAAATTTTTTCGTCTTTTTGGATGGAAAACATTGTTGATAATGAAGAAATTGCTTGATCCAAGCAATTTCTTCATTTTCCACAATGTTTTCAAAAGCTTTTTCGTTGAGGGGCGTAAAAAGGAGGGATTGAGTTGGAATGGGTTAATTTTGTATGACAAATTTCTTTTTTCAAAAAAGCCACTGTTTTCAAAATGGTGGCTATTTTACTCCATAAACTGATAATTTCTTGTCCAGAAAAATCCTTTGTAATCACTTGACCAATTTTGGTGAGACTTCACACACTGTTCAGTATCATCTTTGTTGTGCACAATGCTTTTCTTTTTACAAATTTGTCTCTCATTAATGGGTGGATAATCTTATACCTAAGAGGGATAGCAGCTGGAAATTAGGAGAGAATGCAGTGGTAGTACTGGTGTGAGAAATACCAAAAATCCTTTGTTAGGTGCTTCAGCCACCGCAATATGACTGAAATACTGTGTAATGTTGTTAAACCCCAATCAATCAATCAATCAATCAATCAAAAACTTTTTACAAAATGCCTACCTTTTTGAAAACAGCTAAAAATCAACTAAAGATCTATGTCTGCAACTTCTTTCAATATGGACCTGTTTAAAATATTGAAGTTTGGTTATGGATTAAACTTCATTAACCTTTTACTATTTTTAAAGATTTTGGACTTCAAATTCAAAAGGGTAGCAGAGGACATTGTAGAGTTAATATAATTAAAAGAATTGCTATCCTATTTGATGGAAACTAATATTGTAAAAGAAGAAATTGCTTTTTACAAGCAATTTCTTCCTTTTCCAGTATGTTTTCTCAAGTATAATATCACAGGGACGTAAACATCAGGGATTGTATTGGAAAGGGTAAAATTGAGACTGATTTATCTTCAAAAGGGTTAACAGACCAAAGAGAAAAGTTACAAGCCCAGCAAATGGCACATATTGATCACAGTGATGATAAATATTCCTTGAGCTGGCCTTTACCATCTCAAAATGCATTTTATTGCTGGCATTTCAAAACAAATTTGTCATACAATTTATCATTAATACTTCACATCACATTCATAAAATGGACTAAATAAGTGAAAGGTTAATGCAGTTTGAAATTTCATAAAGCAGAAATTAAAAAAGGAACAAATCTAGCATTGTAATTTGGTGAGTGCTGATGACAATTTTAGCTCTAATGACATGCATGCGTCCATTAACTTTTTATGCCCCTGCCAATGGAGATGACAGTAAACTACCTTTGTCCTTGTAATGTCCTAGTATGTATGTATTTGTATTTTTGTTTATTTATTGGCGCTACTGTAGCTCATGCCCATATGCGGGACACCCACAGAAGACAGTTAGTTAAGTGATTATATTGCAAGGATACAGGACAAAACTGCTGATAGCTCTGCCTGGTACTTTAACAGGCTCGATGGATAGCACTGTCACACAGGCCTCGGCTTAACCTCTCATCAGAAAGACAATTAGTTTGTTAGCTGATAATGATGGTCAGCCCAGGGCTCCAATCCGTAATCTTGAGGTTTAAAGTCATTGCTCTACCGACTATGGTAATGGGGCTCAGACATTAGTATGTGTGTCTATGTGAGTGCACTATTTATATGTCTCTTAGTCTGCAAAGGAAACTGACCAATCTCTGGCCTTGACCAATTTTTCCATTTGTCTAGCCTATTCATTCTGATGGGAATTTCCTCTTCGATTTTACAATGGCAATATTTTGCCAACTTTATGGCCATTAACTTTAACTGAAAAAGTTAAATGGTTTTGGTTGGCAACCTGAACCTTAACATCGTAACTTCAGCTTGAATAAGCTGTAGGTACAAAGTTTTAATTGCTAAACCAAAAAATAATGTTTCACATAATTAGCTGTCAATGTCTGAGTTCAAACTTCACCCCCTTCTGAATGAATGATTTGATTGGTCAATTTTTTTTATTGGATAGCTGCAATTAGTCAATTAATGCTGACTGGAAATTTAGAAAGGTGAGTGATGGGTTCTTTGAGATTTCTGTGAGAACCAAATTAAAGGTCATGTGTCAGGGACAAATGAATAAGAAATGATATTACTGTAACATACTTTACTTCTTCAGTAAATGAGCCTGTATGTTTGATTATTCTTACACTATTTTCCTAGTGGTGAGCTTTTCTCATGGCACTTACAGAAGGTCATATTCAAGATCCCTTAAAATAAATTACAGTTTCTGTTGCATTGTCTTTAACCCACTACCAGACAGTTTTAAATTTAGACTTGTGAAATTCAATGGAGTGCAGACAACAATTTCAAGATTATAGAATTGAAATATTTCTGTCCTTCTATCTAGAAAACAATGTGGAAAATGAAGAAATTGCTTGTAATAATTAATTTATTGACACTTTCAACTCTGTTTTCTTAGTCCCCATTCTTGAGAGTCATAGAAACAAGTTATTGTTTCGGGATAGGTTTGCCAAGATTTTTTTTTAAAAAAAGAAGGGAGGCTACTCCTTAAGAATTATGAATATATGTAGATTGTTATGTCTCTTGATTTTTTACCAAATCCTCTAGAGTTCTCAATTCTTCTCTTTTTTACACTTTTTGAAGAAAACAGGCTTCGAAACGTTGTGGAAAATGAAGAAACCGCTTGTTATGAGCAATGTTTTCTACCCTAAAGTATTAAAATCCAAAAGTTCACCAACTAAAATTTGATGTCTGCATTGACCAGTCCAAGATTTTATCGCCTTGTAATGGGTTAACCCATTAGCAGATGGCAAAATTTTAGACTGGTCCAAATTGAAAGGAGTTGCAGACAACAATTTAAAGCTTATAGAATTTGCGATTTCTTTTACTTTTTGGGTAGAAAACATTGTGGACAATGAAGAAATTGCTTGTAACAAGCAATTTCTTCATTTTCCTCAATGTATTCAAAAGCTTTTTTCTTGGGGGCGTCTAAAATCATCACTGAGTGGTAATGGGTTAAGAGTGCTGCGAAATCTTTTGGTTGACATTCAAATTATTGATTAGGTTTTCAATTATATTTTGTGAAACAAGAACATTAGGTGTGAAACAACTGATTAATTCAGAAATATGAGATTCTGTTTGCAAATTTCACTCCATGCTTTGTGATAAATTGATTTTTTTTAACTCATGCTTTTATGCACAAGTTTGTTCATTCATACTTGTAACAAAATCATATTTTAACCCTGTATTGCTGAACCCAGGAACGGTAGATAAAGATATAAGCCAGCACATATGTTCAATCTTAAAAGGGACAGACAGGAGGTGTAGACTAAGATCAGACTGCACATATGTGCAGGCTAATCTTGTCTATACATCCTGCCAAAACAGGAATATTTTGTGTTCAGCATGACAAGGGTTAAGTATGTCAGAGTGAGAGATTCTGTAGCAATGAGTTAATGCACCCTGAGACAAGAAGACTTTCTGGAATCTTTCTCATTTAAGTTAATGAGATTTGTTCCTTCTTCTATATTTATAATGCAAATCAGAAAATCATTTGATTTGGTTTAGCATGTGCTGGCCTTATCAGATCATTATTCTGAATTATTAATGGTAAATCAAGACTCACACAGATACAAGACAAACCTTTGGACTCTCACATTGTCTGTAGGGTATGTTTGCTATGAATACCAAATAGAATATTGGATGTTTAACCCATTCCAACACAAGCCCTCCTTTTTACGCCCCTCAACGAAAAAGCTTTGGAAAACATTGTGGAAAATGAAGAAATTGCTTGTATCAAGCAATTTCTTCATTATCCACAATATTTTCTATCCAAAAATACGAAAAAATTCAAAATTCCATCAACTTGAATTTGTCGTCTGCAGCTTCTTTCAATTTGGACCAGTCTAAAATTTTGCTGTGTTGGAATGGGTTAATGCACAATTCCGAGATCAGCCTGATATCAGGATTCCTAGAGTTATGTCAGTACGAATTTAAACTTTTTGAAACCTTTTAAATAGCTAGCAAGAAATAATAAGGTAGTAAATTTGTAACTCTGGTTTAAAAAAAAAGTGCAATGTTCTTTGAAACCCAAGTAATATGAAGACACCAGTGGATATGGAATGGGTTATATCGGTATTTAAAAAATCTATTATTTTTATGCTCCCAATAGGGCAAACAAAGTGGCTGCTTCGTCTGAGTCATTCTGTCCGTGGGTCTGCTTCCCCAATTCCTCCACAACCCTTAGGTAAAAGGCTGACACCTTTGTTGGGTACCTTAAATCAAGCATGTCTGAAGAAGGCCATGCATTCTCTGTCAGTCTGCCCAAACCCTCTTCCCTGTTAATTTAATTTCATAAACTTTGAATTGTGGTCTGTAACTCCTTTCAATTTGGACCAGTCTAAAATTTTGTTTTCTTGTAATTGGTTAAAGGGGAAATTCTTAAAAATTTTCTCCAATGTTAGATATTTTCTATCATTAAGCCTTGAGTCATCATATGGGACTATTGTGGTATTCTTGTTTAACTTCATAATTTTCATATACCTAAGTATCTTAGAGCATGAAAATGCAAGATTGCATGTTAATTGGTCCAAATTTTTACATAAAGAAGTTGTTAAAATTTTGAATATCATTCTAAATAATCCTGTCTTTCGTGATAGAAATGCTTTCTTCATTTTCCAAATTGTTTTTCCCAAACATTTTTGGTAAGGGTGTTAGAAATGTTGAAGGGGTTTAAAAAAAAGCGAGAAGTTTGGACTTTTAGGATGGAAGATATTCAATATCTTGTGTGGATATTGTGCAGTGATTGCATACAGATATGGTTTCTCTATGATGGATGGCTGTACAATATAATCTGGTTTCCTGACATTCCATTTCCCAGTTCTCAGGATTACTTGTCATAATGAAACAGTTTTTGCTGCAATTTTGAAGACTTCAAATAATGAGCGCTTTAAGGACACCTGCACTACTGTATATATATATAAACCTGAAGTTGGCTTGATTAAAAAACTGCCATGCTACAAAGTTTATAGTTATACCTACACTAACAAAGTTTGAGGGGGGTATAATACTGGGATCACCATTTTTGTCGGTCTGTCCATCAGTCTGTTTTTCTGTCCATAAGTCTGTCTGTCTTTCTTACAGCTATAGTTCTGTACAAGGAAAGCTTTCAACTTCATACACTGAAGCATCATGAATAGTAGGGGTGTAATATATAAATACTTAAACTCAGTTATCCTTATTAGTTTGGCTGTTTTCAGGGAAAATCCGTGGTATTGTGATCACCTTGGCGTTGTTCGCGTCAGCATTGGAGTGACAAACATTAACCTTGGTCATATCTCTGTTGTTATTGAAGATATCCTCATGAAACTTAGCATGTGTATTGACCATCACAAGAGCTATCTAGACTATCAAGGGGGATAACTCTAAAAGCATTTTTGTAAGAGTTATGCCCCTTTTTCGATTTAGAATTTTTGCATTATCCAGCACCTGCAGCCGAGCGTTGGCACCCATTGGCGGTGCTCTTGTTTTTGGTGTTGTTGCCTCTTGATCTTTAAAACTTTCCAATATTTTTCTTTTTTCTCTAGTAACTCTGCTATCCATACATTTTGAGTTCATTTTAAGACCCTTCATTGATAAGATTGGGTGCATATTATTTTACCAATGTCCGCCTATCTGCCAGCAGTAAACTAAATGCAAAAAATAAGATTTTGCTGTTAATCAATCAATGTTTAAAATGCACATATACGAAATAGGTTCCTTGTATTTTAAGGTATCAGTTAATTTAAGTTCAATACGGGCACCCCGCTATTACGACCGATTTTTTACAGAACGGAATTTTTTGGCACCCCGCTATTCCGAATTGCAACCACTAAATTCAGTACCAACTATAGTTGATACACTGTTTTGAAATCCACTAAAACAACCAGTAACTTTACGCATAGAGACCAACCACCCGAATTTCACACTTGTTAAGAGCGACACTAATTGGGTACGAATACATTGTAAAAACGTTATCAAATTTTTGATTAGGTGATATCGAACCCTTATTATAATATGTCTATGATTAAAGTGGCCGATCACTTTCAGAAATTATAGCTTGTGTTATTTTTAATTGTTATTTGAATGTGTCACAGGTTTTGACGCAAGTAATAAATTAGAAAGTAAAAACGTACGGTACCTGAGAAGTTACGATTAGTTTGTTTACGATTAGTTTGTTTATGGCGTTCCGAACAGTTAATTTGCAATTAAATTTTGATTTCAACGTGATTGGTGCTTGGTATTCGTATTAAAGAAGATATGATATCGACAGTTTGACACTTTGAACCTGTACTTACCAATAAATAATCTGAGGTCGGACTTCTGAATCAGATTCAGATTGAGAATAACGAAAGTAGAACTTATCAAAGATCGTAAATTTGAAAATGACATAAGATACCGCTGTTAAACATGTTCTTTTAGTTTCATTTTTGTATGTATAGTATTAATATATTCAAATAACGAAAATGAAATAAACATGAATTACTTGATAACAAACAAACCAACCTCAGTATTACGACCACCACGCTATTACGACAACTTTCAGAAAGTACCGCAAGTGGTCGTATTAGAGGGGTTTTACTGTATATCAATTTATGTCATTATGTGCACTAACCCAAATACTATGACATGGGTATTTTTATGCCCCCGCATCGATAGATCGGGGGCGTATTGTTTAACCAGTGTCCGTCTGTCTGTCTGTCTGCAAAACTTAACCTGCCAACTAAACATTTTCCTATAACTTCAACCCTGATTAGGTTACAAGGCTAATATTTGGTATGTAGTTAGGTCTCAACAAGGCGCAACTGGGGAAGGTCATTTCATCAAGGTCAAGGTCAAAATTTTAACCCTTTTCCCTAAAACAAAGAAAAAAAAAATCACCTGTTACTAAAGAAGGCCTGTTTCTTGGGCATGGTGTTTCACAAACACATCTTGTTGAATGATGTACTTATCATAAATTCTTTTTTATACCCCCCACAACAAAGTTATTGGTGGGGTTTACTGGAATCAGGTTGTCCGTCTGTATGGTCTGTCTGTGGACATAATTTTGTGTCATCTCCTCCCATGTTTCCAGACCAATTTGTCATCTCCTCCCATGTTTCCAGACCAATTTTGCTGACATGAAAGAAGTAATGGGGGGGGGGGGTTTATACTGGAATTAGGTTGTCCATCTGTCTGTTCATCTGTCTGTCCGTCTGTGGACATAATTTTGTGTCCTCATCTCCTCCTACATTTCCAGACCAATTTTGCTGAAACTTTCTGAAAACTTCCTTGCAATGGGAACTTGTTCACCTACAAATTTCATAATGATTAATCAACTTTCAGGAGCTATGCCCCTTTGATTTATTTTCATACATACAATATATAGAGAATAAATTATAACTCCTGAACAGGTTGACAGATTAAAAAAATAAAAGTGGTTCACATGTTTATTCCAGAACATAAATGCCATGTTTGACGTTGCACGAAATCCATAATTTCCATCTTCAATGTTGAACAAAATCCCTATTTTTTTTGTAAAAAAAAATTGTCCACTTGATAATTCATGAATAGCCAACATTTCAATGGTTACATTTTCGCCTTACAGGCGACAGTTCTATTTTTTTTAAGCTCAGCTTAGCACAATGTGGTATCACTTTTTATACGCCCGTCGAAGACGGGACGTATTATGGGATCACCCGTGGTGTCCGGGCGTCCAGGCGTCCGGTTGTCCGGCGGTGTCCGCTTCTTTGTCCGGAGCATAACTCTGTCACCGTAAGTCCGATTGACTTTAAACTTGGCAGTTATATTCTTCTCAACAATACGGAGTGCAGTGCTCAATAACCATAACTGTACCTGGCCTATTTTTTGAGTTATTGCCCTTTGTTGTTTTTCATACTTGAATCTTGTCCGGAGTATATCTCTAAAAGTATAATAGCTAGGATCATGAAACTTCATGGGTGTATAGATCTCACCAAGGCGGAGTGCAGTGCACAAGAACCATAACTCTACCTGGCCTATTTTTGAGTTATTGCCCTTTGTTGTTTTTCATACTCGTGCGTCGGAAGTCGTCAACAATTCTTTAAACATCTTCTCCTCAGTAACCACTGGGCGGAATTCAACCAAACTTGGTAGGAATGTTCCTTGGGTGACCCTTCTCAAAAGTTGTTCGCGGATTTTTGATTGACCCCCAAATATGGGCGTGGCAGGGCGTGGCAGTTTTTAACTTAGAAATCTTTAAACATCTTCTCCTCAGTAACCATTGGGCCAATTTCAACAAAATTTGGTATGAATGTTCCTTGGGTCAGCCTTTTCAAAAGTTGTTCGTGGAATTATGATTTGTGCCCAAATATGGGCGTGGCAAGGCATGGTAGTTTTTGACTTAGGAATCTTTAAACATCTTCTCCTCAGTAACCATTGGGCCAATTTCAACCAAATTTGGCATGAATGTTCCTTTGGTGACCCTTTTCAAAAGTTTTTCCTGGAATTTTGATTTATGCCCAAATATGGGCGTGGCAGGGCGTGGCAGTTTTTGACTTAGAAATCTTTAAACATCTTCTCCTCAGTAACCATTGGGCCAATTTCAACCAAACTTGGCATGAATGTTCCTTGGGTGACCCTTTTCAAAAGTTGTTCATGGAATTTTGATTTATGCCCAAATAAGGGCGTGGCAGGGCGTGGCAGTTTTTGACTTAGAAATCTTTAAACATCTTCTCCTCAGTAACCATTGGGCCAATTTCATCCAAACTTGGCATGAATGTTCCTTGGATGACCCTTTTTAAAAGTTGTTCGCAGAATTTTAATTAATGCCGAAATATGGGCGTGGCCAGTCGTGGCAGTTTTTGACTTTGAAATCTTTAAACATCTACACCTCAGGAACCATTGGGCCAATTTCAACCAAACTTGGTATGAATGTTCCTTGGGTGACCCTTTTCAAAAGTTGTTCGGCAGAATTTCGTTTCACGCCCAAATATGGGTGTGGCAGTTTTTGACTTTGAAATCTTTAAACATCTTCTCCTCAGTAACTATTGGGCCAATTACAACCAAATTTGGTATGAATGTTCCTTGGGTGACCCTTTTCAAAAGTTGTTCGCAGAATTTTGATTTATGCCCAAATATGGGCGTGGCAGTTTTTTTAACTTTGAAATCTTTAAACATCTTATCCTCAGTAACAGTAGGGTCAATTTCAACAAACTTTGCATGAATGTTCCTTTGGTGACCCTTTTCAAAAGTTGTTCCTGGAATTTTGATTTATGCCCAAATATGGGCGTGGCAGGGTCAGGCACTTTTTTGACTTTGAAATCTTTAAACATCTTCTCCTCAGTACCTATTGGGCCAATTTCAACCAAATTTGGTATGAATGTTCCTTGAGTGACCCTTTTCAAAAGTTGTTCTAGAATTTTGATTGATGACCAAATAAGGGCTTGGAAGGGTAGGGCAGTTTTTGACTTTGAAATCTTTAAACATCTTCTCCTCAGTAACCATTGGGCCAATTTCAATTTTGAATCATCTTACATTAGTCAGGTGAGCGATTTTAGGGCCATTCTGGCCCTCTTGTTTTTGAGTTGTTGCCCTTTGTTGTTTTTCATACTTGAATCATGTCTGGAATATATATCTCTTAAAGTATAATAGCTAGAATCATGAAATTTCATGGATGGATAGAGCTCACCAAGTGGGAGTGCAGTGTACAAGAACCATAACTCTACCTAGCCTATTTTTTGAGTTATTGCCCTTAGTTGTTTTTCATACTTTAATCTTGTCCGGAGTATATCTCTGAAAGTATAATAGCTAGAATCATGAAATTTCATGTATGGATAGAGCTCACCTAGTAGGAGTGCAGTGTACAAGAACCATTACTCTACCTGGCCTATTTTTTGAGTTGTTGCCCTTTGTTGTTTTTCATACTTGAATCTGGTCTGTAGTATATCTCTAAAAGTATTATAGCTAGGATCATGAATCTTCATGGGTGTATACATCTCGCCAAGTGGGAGTGCAGTGCACAAGAACCATAACTCTACCTGGGCTATTTTTTCGAGTTGTTGCCCTTTGTTGTTTTTCATTCTTGAATCATGTCCGGAGTATATCTCTAAAAGTATAATAGCTAGAATCATGAAATTTCATGGATGGATAGAAGTCACCAAGTGGGAGTGCAGTGTACAAGAACCATAACTCTACCTAGCCTATTATTTGAGTTATTGCCCTTTGTTGTTTTTCATACTTGAATCTTGTCCGGAGTATATCTCTAAAAGTATTATAGCAAGGATCATGAAACATCATGGGTGTATAGATCTTGCCAAGGGGGAGTGCAGTGTACAAGAACCATAACTCTACCTGGCATATTTTTTGAATTGTTGACCTTTGTTGTTTTTCATACTTGAATTATGTCCGGAGTATATCTCTAAAAGTATAATAGCTAGAATCATGAAATTTCAAGGATGGCTAGAGCTCTCCAAATGGGAGTGCAGTGTTCAAGAACCATAACTCTACCTAGCCTATTTTTTGAGTTATTGCCCTTTGTTGTTTTTCATACTTGAATCTTGTCCGGAGTACATGTCTAAAAGTATAATAGCTAGAATCATGAATCTTCATGGATGGATAGAGCTCACCAAGAGGGAGTGCAGTATACAAGAACCATAACTATACCTGGCCTATTTTTTGAGTTATTGCCCTTTGTTTTTTTTTCACACTTGAATCTTGTCCGGAGTATATCTCTTAAAGTATTATAGCTAGGATCATGAAACTTCATGGATTGGTAGAGCTCACCAAGTGGGAGTGCAGTGTAGAAAAACCATAACTCTTCCTAGCCTATTTTTTTGAGTTATTGCCCTTTGTTGTTTTTCATACTTTGTTTGACAAAAAATATTCATTCAAAATAACCTCAGTTCTATTCAAACCCCCAGTTAATATTTAGCAGTGTGATGGCCATATCTTGTGACAATTTGGCACCTTGTTGTCTGTTGTGCGTCGGAAGGCGTCAACAATTCTTTAAACATCTTCTCCTCAGTAACCACAGGGTGGATTTCAACCAAACTTGGTAGGAATATTCCTTGGGTGACCCTTCTCAAAATTTTTTGTGGAATTTTGATTGACCCCCCCCCCCCCAAATATGGGCGTGGCAGGGCGTGGTAGTTTTTGACTATGAAATCTTTAAACATCTTCTCCTCAGTAACCATTGGGCCAATTTCAACCAAACTTGGCATGAATGTTCCTTGGGTGACCCTTTTCAAATGGTGTTTGAGAAAATTGATTGATGCCCAAATATGGGCGTTGCTGTGTTTTTGACTTTAAAATCTTCTCCTCCTATACCATTGGACCAATTTCAATGAAACTGGGCATGAATCTCAATGAAAATGGGCCATTGGGGCTATTACCATGCTGTTATGTCTGTGAGTACATCAGGGCTGCCACCATAGCTAGTTATGAATGCGTCAGACACCCGATCTATAATCATGGTGTGTCCAGGGTGCCCAGGCTATCGGAAAAACGGGAAAAAGTCTTGGTTTTGTGATATCGAAAACTTGGAAAAAGACAAATCAATTTGGTGAAAGATGCAAGACCAAATTAAAGTACATGTTCCAAACAGTTGACAAGTATCCCCCCGCCAGTAGGTTTTATCACAGTGTAAATTACATGGGGATGCATTATCACATCACAATGTCTGCCGAGAAAGACAAAATTGGTATTTGTTTCACAAAAAAATACAAGCAAAAATACAAATACTTAATTTTCTGCGAGGAATGGATGTAGGTGTCCAATTTTACTAAACATATATGCAACACCTTAAATGTTGACAAGCTACACGTCTAGAAGAAATCAAATTTATCCATTATTTTATTTTATTGTAGTTTTCTGGACAAAGTTAAGGATTTTAGTTTGACATCAATAAAATTGGGTCTGGGGATTCAACAATCTGTGTCATAATAATCCTTTAATTTTTGTCAATGAAAAAAAGTCTTGAAATTTAGAAATATATCCTGGAACATGCCTTGAATTTTGCAAGCAGAAAATTGTGGGAACCCTGGCTGTCGTGGTTTTTGAATATTGGCAGCAGCACATTATCCTTTACCGCATTTTGTCTCCCCATGGGTACATGATCCTAAACTTAATTTGGATGGCAGCTGAAGGCTAGGAAAGGATGTAATGGTAATACTAGTAAAAGAAATACCAGGAATCAATTGATAAATGCTCCGCAATATAACTGAAAAATTGTTAAAAATGACTTGGTCATCTTTCATGGGACATTTAGCACAATCATTGTGACAAGTACCTTTTACCTGCCACCAATGGGCAAAATACAAGTGGTATGCACAAGTGAGATGGGTAACTAGTGAGAAAACACAACTGATCTCCAGTGTTTAGCAAACATGGCTACTTTTAAGATTATTATTACTTTCTTTTTGTCAAGCCTACGTGTAGTGAGCAAGACAAAGTTGTCTCTATGACAAGTTGGTGTATGTGCCTTAGTCCATATTTGTGAGGGAAATTTTTGGTTGCTAAAAATGTCACCAGTAATCTCAATTGTGAGTAGATTTGCCATTTGAAAGAAATTCTGAGATAACCTCAATGTCAAAGCTCAAGGTCAAGCTTGCATGTGCTCTTTCAAATTTTTTTTTTTTAATCATATTATATTAGTCAGGTGAGCAACATAGGGCCATTCTGGCCCTCTTGTTAGCTCACCTGAGCACAAGGTACTCAAGGTGAACTATTGTGATCGGTAATTATCCAGCATCTATCTGTCCCTCTGTCCATCTGTCCGTCTGTCTGTCCGTAAACAATTATTAAAAAATCTTCTCCTCCTAAACCAATAGGCCTAGAGCTTTGATATTTGGTACATATCATTACCTATTGACCCTTTACCCAAAATACTTCAAATAATTGCTATACTCTTAAATTAACCCTTTTCTGTGTGATCCCAGATTTTATAAAGGAAATCTTTAAAAATCTTCTCCTCCTAAACTATAAGGCCAAGAGCTTTCATATATGGTATGTATCATCACCTATTGACCCTCTACAAAAATACTTCAAAGAATTACTATACCTATAAAATCAACCCTTTTCTGTGCGATCCCAGATTTAACAAAGGAAATCTTAAAAAATCTTCTCCTAACTCATAAGGCCTAGAGCTTTCATATTTGGTTTGTATCAGCACCTATTGACCCTCTACCAAAATACTTCAAAGAATTACCGTATTTTGAAAATAAGCCCTTTTCTGTGCAATCCCAGATTTCACAAAGGAATAAAAAAGGAAATCTTTTAAAATCTTCTTCTCCCAAACCATAAGGCCTAGAGCATTTATATTTGGTACATATCATCATCTATTGACCCTCTCCATAAATACTTCAAAGAATTACTGTATTCTGAAAATTAGTCCTTTTCTGTGCATTCCCCGATTTTACAACGGAATAAAGAAGGAAATCTTTGAAAATCTTCTTCTCCAAAATCATAAGGCCTAGAGCTTTTATATTTGGTACATATCATCATCTATTGACCCTCTTCCAAAATACTGAAAAAAATAACTGTATTCTGAGAATTAGCCCTTTTCTGTGCAATCCCTGATTTTACAAAGGAATAAAGAAAGAAATCTTTTAAAGTCTCCTTCTCCCAAACTATTAGGCCTAGAGCTTTATATTTGGTATGTATCATCAGCTATTGACCCTCTACCAAAATCCTTCAAAGAATTACTGTTTTCTGAAAATTAGCCCTTTTCTGTGCAATCCCTAATTTTTGATAGGAATAAAGAATGATACCTTTGAATACTTTTCCTAAACCATTAGGCCTAGTGCTTTTATATCTTGTATGTATTGATGTCTATACTTCAAAGCATTGTCTTATTCAGGAAATTAGGGTTATATGGTGGGATCATCAATATACCTAGGATTAAAAGAGAAAATCCTTAAACATCTTCTTGAAAATGATTAGACAGAGGGCTTTGCTATTTTGTATATATCATAAATCCATGAACCATCATACTCAGGGGTGCAATTTAGGACCATAATGGTCCTCTTGTTTACTTTTTGTGAGGAACCTGTAACAAGAAATAAACATTTTTTACCCTTGTCATGTGGAATAAAATTCTAGTTTGAATTTTTTTATACAAAATCAAAGGCCTGAAAGCACAAAAAGCATAAGTTAAGGGTAAAAAATGATACTGAAAATTAATTTCATAAACTGCTCTTGGTTGAAGGAGACAAACAGGAATTGTAGACTAAGATCAGACTGCACATATATGCAAGCTGATTTTTGTCTATACCTCCTGCCCAAACAGGAATATTCCAGGTTCAACATGACAAGGGTTAACTTGGCCTCAGCCTTAGTGATGTCAACATCTTGGTAAAAAACTGTCCTTGTTGTTGGCTGTATCATCTGAATGTGACATTTTGCAATATATCTGTTATTATCCCCTACCAATGAAATCATCAAGGGGGATATTGTTATTGCATCATCTGTCCATCCTTCCACCTGTCAATCCTTCCGACCGTCCGAGTTTCGTTCCTGCACTATTTCTTGGAAACCATTGACTGGATTTCAATGAAACTTTTTGGAAAGCTTCACAACAAAGAGGAGATATGCATGTCGTCGGGGTTATCCTGTTCGACTATTAAATTCAGATTTAATGCGCCTGATTGGTGAAGCCATATATAGAGTAATATTCGTTTCTGCGCTATATCTTGGAAACCATTGACTGGATTTGAATTAAACTTTGTGGAAAGCTTCACTACAAAGAAGAGATGCGCATATCATCGGGGTTATCCAGTTCGACTATTAAATTTAGAGTTACTGCCCCTGATTGGTGGAGCATTATACATACAGAGTAATATATGTTTCGCACTATTATTTGAAAAATCAATGACTATACTTAAATGAAACTTTGTGGAAAGCTTGACTACAAAGAGGAGATAGGCATATATCGTTGGGGTTTACTGGTTCAACTATTTCATTTACAGTTACTGCCCCTGATTTGTGAAGCCATATATATACAGAGAAATATTCATTTTGGCGCTATTGCTTGGAAACCAATGACTTGATTTCAATGAATATTTGTGGAAAGCTTCACTACTAAATGGAGATGAGCATATCTTCGGGGTAACCTGGTTCTCCTTTTAAATTTAGAGTTACTGTGCCCTGATTAGTGAAGCTATATACATACAGAGTAATATTTGTTTCTGCACTATTTTTTGGAAACCATTTGCTGGATTCCAATGAAACTTTGTGGAAAGCTTAACTACAAATAGGAAATACACACATGGTTTGGGTTACCTGGTTTGACTATTAAATTTCGAGTTACTGCATATACATACAGAGTATTATTTGTTTATGTGCTATTTCTTGGAAACCATTGACTGGATTCAAGTTAAACTTTGTGGAAAGCTTCATTACTAAGAGGAGATGTGCATATCGTCAGGGTTAACTGGTTCGATTATTAAATTCAGAGCTACTGCCCTTGATTGGTGAAGCCATATATACAGAGTAATATTCGTTTCCACACTATTTCTAGGAAACCATTAGTTGGATTTCAAATGAAACTTTGTGGAAAGCTTCACTACAAAGAGGTGATGAGCATATCAGTGGGGTTATCTGGTTTGACTATTAAATTTAGAGTTACTGCGCCTGATTGGTGAAGCCATATATATACAGAGTGATATCCTAAGATTGATGTACTCCATTGACAAACAAAATATTTTTGGCAGGGGATATCAATTCATTGAATTTGCTGGTAACTTTAGGGCTTTCAATTGAATCTTGTCATGGGTTTCGATACGCGGCAGCAGCACATATCCTTTTCAACATTTGTCTTTTACCAATGTGTAAAAGACCTAAGTGGCATAGCAGCTAGGAAAGGATAGTGGTAGTACTGGTGTGACAAATATTAGGAATCCATTGTTAGGTGACTGAAATACTATTAAAAGTGGCATTAAACCCCATTCAATCAATCAATTGAATCTCTCAAACCTTGTCATGCTGAATAAAATTCTGTTTAGAAGGACTGAAATCACAGGAAGCACTAGTTGCAGGTCACTACTTCAATGGAAACTGATTTTGTAAACAATTCTGGCTCGAAAGGGACAAGCAGGTTGTATAGACTATGATCAGACTGCAACATTTTTGCAGGCTGATCTTTGTCTATACCTCCTGCCAAAACAGCAAAATTCTGGAGTCAGGATGACAAGGGTTAATATGTCTTTGTTATCAAAAAAGCTACCTGTACTATTAAGGGAGATAACTGTAGATGGATTGTTGTATGACTGTGTCCCTTTTTAAGCAACTGCCATGTTATAGGAACTGCCATATAGAATAACCTTTTTCCATGTATACCATGTAAAAAAAGTTAAGCAACGCTGAAATTTTGTAGCTATAAAATGATCATTTAATTGTATATGATTGTATAACAAATTACAAAATAAATTTCAATATCATAACAACAAATTCTAACTAGTCAATCCATATTTCAAGAAATATCACGTGAAAATTAACGTTCCAAAAGCCAAAACTTGGTATGTTTGCCGTTAGCCGCAATTACAGCCATGCATCGTCTCCTCATACTGGCAATAAGTTTGTTAATTGTACGATCCTGAATATTCTGCCACTCCTCCCGAAGAGCTCTCTCTAAGTCGCGAACGTTGTTGACATCATTCTGGTTACATAAATGTCGTCTCAGCTCATCCCACAAATGCTCAATGGGTCAGAGATCTGGGGATTTCGCTGGCCAATTCAGGGTTTGGATGCCATGTTGTCTAAGAGTGTCTTGTGTATGTTGGGCTGAATGCGGACGAGCGTTGTCCTGCTGCAGGATCATGCCATTACATTGTCGAATAAACTGAGCAACAATAGGTTCGATCACTTCATCGCAATAAGGCATGATGTTAACTTTCCCTGAACAACAACAATGTCTGTTCATCCATCTATACATATGCCTCCCCAAATCGCTTCGCCCACCATAGCTATTTCTCTGTAACACGTTACTAGGGTCAAAACGTTCGCCTTTCCTCCGCCACACTCGGATATGTCTGTCGCCAAAATCCACACAAAACCTGGACTCATCTGTGCTCCGTGGTCTGCCACTACGTTGGCGGTCTTGCACTGTGCCAACTTGTTGGAATTTATTCCTCAGGCGAGAAATGGTGCTAGCTGCAACATGTCTAACTGCCATTCCTCCATGCAACATCCCTACGGCTTGATTACGTTGTTCTATTAACATTGCTGGACTACGTCCCATTGCTACAACTGAATTTTTTTCTGTAGCCTTTTTCTAGTGAAGTCAATGAGCGATGTATACAGTATCGTATGAATCAGTCAGACTGACCAAAACATGTGTATAAGGTGTATCGACGTGATTGCCTTATGTTGCACGTGACGCCCATATAATCGTTATACCCGTCTTTGACATAGTGGTGTGTATACCTAAACGATAGGCACATCATAAAATGAAAAACCTATCTACTCAACAGATACCGTTAATATTTTCTATTAAAAAAAAAAATGTTGCAAAACTTTTTTTACTATGAAACTTGACACAATTACTCCCTATGATATCTAGTTGTGCATAAAACCATTGAATTTCAAATCGCTCCAGTCATTCTTAGTTCTCTTGAATTATCTGCCCTTGAATTGAAGGAAAATCACTTAATTGTGTGCAACTCCTCCTAAACTATCAATTGGAATGAGCTGAAACTTGGCACAATTACTCCCTATGAAGTCTAGCTGTGCATAAGACCTTTGAATTTCAAATTGCTCCAGTCATTCTTTAGTTCTCTTGAATTATCTGCCCTTGAATTGAACAAAAATCCCTGTTTATTGTGTGCGCAACTCTTGAACTATAAATGGGAATGGCACAATTACTCCCTATGAAGTTTAGTTGTGCATAAGACCTCTGAAATTCAAATCACTCCAGTCATTCTTGAGTTCTCTTGAATTACCTGCCCTTGAATATGAGCCCTTTCTTCTACATTTTGAATAGGAATGAAATGAAAATTGCCACAATATCTCTGTGTGATGTCTAGTTGTGCTTAAGACCTTCGAAATTTATTTGATATGTCAAGTTGTTCCTGTATTATCTGCCCTTTACTTAACAATATAGCTTAAAATTACAGGGTTTTTTTTGTGTGTGCACAACTCCTCCTACAAATTCTATTGGATTGAACTGCATCTTGCCACAATGTATCTTATATTTAGTTGAGCATAAGACTTCAGAAATTCAAAAAGCCTGGGTCTTTCTTGAATTATCTGCCCTTGAATTGATTTAATTCAAATGTCAAGTCTTTTAGCTCTGAAAAACCTAAACCGAACCATTGTAATAGTTTATTTGCCAAGATCAGTTTTTCAAGTTTATAATTTTATTGCTTGCGGTGAATACTTTCTGTTGAAACTTGTTTCAAGGTCATTGGTCAAGGTCATCTTTTATGTCAATTGTATTCAAATTATAGAATTTAACCATTGTACATAATGATGACTGATAAGTTATTATAAAGCTGTCTTGTTACAGAATTATTCAGGTGATATGATCTTTCTTTTGACAAAAATTATTAGCTATCATTTGAGCTCGGGTTACTGATGAGCCATGGCTACTGACAAGCCCCTTCCAGCATATATGTGCCGCTCTGCAAAGCTCTTTTTCATATATCTCAAGAAACAAGAGAACCTTGATGGTCCAAACCGCTCACCAGAGTCATCTAATAATTAAAGTACTTTTAATAGAAAAAAAAGGCGCAACTGGAGCCAAATATAGGATTTTAGGCACAGTAAAAAAAAACATTGAGGAATGCTACTTGCTCTAATTGAGAGTTTTTCCCAATTTTGGCCCTTAGGGGAGGGGCCATTTTATACCTCAGGGGTATGACCTTGATACAGAACCATTATATTATACTATACATGAAATATTAATTGCCCTTGGTCTTTTAGTTTCTAAAACAAAGTTTTCTAAAGATTAGTTAAATCCCATTAAATTCCATATGCCACAGCAACTAAAGTTTTTCACAGAATGAAATTCTTTTAACAACTTGTGAAGAGCTTCACTCAAGGAACATCCCTACAAAGTGACATACTGGTTTTTGAGGAGAAGATTTTTAAAGAAATTGTATATGGATGGACTACGGACAATGACTGATCACTTTGTTCTCAGTTGAGCTAATAAGCTTTGGAAACAATGTAAAAAATTGGTATTTTATAGTCAGGCTAATTCATTCCCTGCCAATGTCCCTATAACATGAAATAAAACTGTAAGTTTTTTTTCTATAGTGAATATTTTTGGATATTTTTATTCAAATCGATTCGATTGCATGCAATACAAAAGCTCATAAAGTAATACAAATGTTAGAATCTCTTGACTGGAAAGAATCAGCTATACTGAATTATTGATGAAAGGAATTACAATTTTCTGGGACTGAAGACATCAGTGACATATGGAAGGAACTAACTGTTTAATACAGAAAACAGAATTTTGGACTGATCCAATTTCAAAGAAACTGCAGATAACAATAAGTAGTGAGTTTCACCTTTTCCAAATGGTCCCCTTTAACACCCTGAAGTATTATAATAGGAAAAATTTTGTGCAAAAAGTAGCTATTGTTTGTAACTAGTGATTTCTCTTTCTTCACAATGTTTTCTACTCTGTTTTGCACATAGTTTCCAATTTGAATCCCTTCTGAAATGTTATCTGCAATTTTTTGTTTTTTAATTTGGACTAGTCTTTAATTTGTTGTCTGGTAATGGATTAGATTTAGACTGCTTTCCCTGTGAATCGTATCAGCATACTGTGTAAATAACTCATGAGGTTCTCTTACTTATTTGATGAAGTGTTTCATTAAGTCTCTATGAAAAGTAATGAAGTGCTTATATGACAAATGCATTAAACATTCATTAATTAGTTCAAGCATCTTTCATGCATTTCAATGAATTAACAACAGACTTTGCTAATAAAAAAACTCTTGAATAAATATTGTTTTTCATGAAGACTTTCATTTGAAATCTACTTCATAAAGAAATTCATTTTAAATTTCAATGTCTCATAATATTATGTACCTCACTTACCTTAATGAATTAATTATCAAATTACTTTATAAAGTATGCATTGGGTATTTCATAAAATATATTTTTAAATTCCTCATCAATTTCCAGAATAAAAGGACAACACATTTCATGATTTTTCTTAAAAATTTCATGACTATTTTGATTTTTGGCTGAAGCTTATATTTTACTCTCTGTACATTCAATCTACAGTATTGGGCATAACAATTTGATTAAATTTGGTATATGAATATTGACATGAAACCAAATTTGCTTTTTCAGAAGAAGCAAATAGATGTAAAACAACAAATCCTGTAAGGCAAATATTACAAAATCTGAGTATTACAAAGCATGCAATCCAATTGAATTCTAAAACTCCTATAAAATGTGCTCGAGGAGATAGATGAACTCGTAAATTGTATCACATTTAAAGTGTGAAAGGAACATTTTAGTTATCTAGATTAATGATTTTTAGTTCACCTGAGCACATGTACTAATGGTGAGCCTTTGTGATAGTTGAATGTCTGTCGCCCATTGTCCGTTGTGCAGCATCAACAATTGAAGTGTTTACGCTCCAGAGGCCACAGTTTTGACCCAATCTTCATGAAACTTGGCCAGTATAATTGTTATGTCAAAAGGTAAACCCTATTGATTAATTGGGAAGTGTCTATTATAAAACACAGGAAATGGGGCTTTAATGAAAATTTCTTTGTTTATACTCTAGAGGTCACAATTTTGGCTCAAGCTTCAAGAAACTTGCCAGAATAGTTGTTAGGTCATAAGGATGAACCCTATTGATTATGGGAAGGTTTTATTTGAAAACACAGAAAAAAGGGGCCATAATGACAATTTCCTTGTTTACATTCTACAGGCCACAATTTTGCCTCAATCTTCAAGAAACTTGGCCAGTATAATTGTTAGGTCATGAGAATGAACTCTATTGATTATGTGAGGTGTCTATTGAAAAATACTGGAAAAGGGGCTTTAATGAAAATTTCTTTGTTTACACTCTAGAGGTCACAATTTTGGCTCAATCTTCATGAAACTAGTGGCCAGAATAGTTGTTGGATCATAAGGATGAACCATATTGATTATGGGAAGGTTCTATTGAAAACAAAGGAACAAGGGCTTTAATGACAATTTCTTTGTTTACACTATAGAGGCCACAGCTTTGGATTGATCTTCATGAAACTTGCTCAAGTTGCAATTTTTTGAACAGCAGATGATTCAGGTTAGCGATTCAGGACCTTGATGGTCCTCTTGTTTATTTAAATATGCAATAAAAACATTGATTAAATTGTGAATATAAACCTGTGACAGATATTAAAAAAATGTTTGCAATATCAATAAAGTCAGTATGAACAATCATGAAATTGATAATATTCAGAACTGTAAACAAATTGGGAAGGGGATTAGAAATATTTAGATTAGATATAATATTATTTCACATTGTTTGTGTCAATAGTTCTAAGTTTGAGCCCATTACTGATATTTTTATCTCCTCTTAAACAACGAACCCCCAAAATGCTAGAGTTTTAAAAAAAGTTAAGAAAATGCCTTAGGAGATTTCAGATTTTACTTCCATAGTTAGTTAAATTCTTAACCAGTATCATAAATATATCGAAGAAACTTGTGCATGTTCGTGAATATATCAAGGCTTTTTATAATTATGAAACATCATAATTTTATTAATATTTTCTAGATTTCAGCCATGTGTAAAATCTTTAGCATAATATAGTGAATTTGTAAAGGACTTAAAGAAGATTCATTGCATGATTTCATTAAGTCTTTTTTCGCAGGGGTTCTGATTAGAAATTATTGTAATAACAGAAGCAGTAAGATTCAATAATCCCTAATGACCCTTAGCAGTCCACAATCAAAGAAACTTAGTTTAACCCATTACTACAAAATGATGCTTTCTAATGCCTTGAAGTAATACAATTATGAAAAACTGTATGTGAAAAGGAGAAATTGAATGTATCAAGTAGTTTCTCCTTTTCCAACAATATTTTCTACCCTTTTGGCACTAATTTTCCAATTTAAGTGGGAATCATATACACTTCTGCTGCTTCTTTAATTTGGATCTGTCTAAAATTTTATGCTCACAGTCCAAATTCAAAGTGTGTCAACCCATTCCCACACGATCGAGCATTTTGAAGACCCTAAGAAATAATTTGAAAAAAACAAAAAAGAAATTGCTAATGTAGGGAGCAATTTCTTCTTTTTAGCTCACCTGAGCACAAAATACTCAAGGGGAGCTTTTAGAATCACCCAGTGTCAGTCGTCTGTTGTCAACATTTTCTCTAAACATCTTCTCTTCCTAAACCCCATGGCCAATTTAGACCAAATTTTGCAGGAATGTTCTTTGGATGACCCTTATATTTTAAGAAATTTTGATTTGCAAAAATTTGTGGATGTGGCAGGGTCAGGCTGATCAGACTTTGAGATATCATGGAATAATTCTTTACAGATCTTCTCCTCCTAAACCATTGGGCTAATGTGGTCCAAGTTTTGCTGGAATGTTCCTTAGGTGATCCTTTTCAAAACTCATTTGTTAAATTTTGATTTATGTAAAAACGGGAGAGTGGCAGGCTGGGTTTATCTGACTTGGAGGATTCATAAAACAATTCTCTAAAAATCTCCAGTTAAACTGCTAAGCCAATTTGGACAAAATTTTACAGGAATACTCCTTTGGTGTCACTTTTCAAAACTTATTCATAAAATTTTGATTCCAAACAAATTGTGGGTGCTGCAGGGCCTTTCTCATCAGACTTGAAAAAAAAAGTGAAATAATTCTTTGAAAATGTTCTCCTCCTAAACCATTCGACCGATTTGGACCAAATTTTGAAGGAATGTTCTTTAGGTGACCCTTTTCAAAACTTGTTCATGAAATTTTGATTTATGATTAAACGAAGCATGGCAGGGCTGGCTTATCAGACTTAGAGAAATCATAAAAAAATTCTTTAAAAATCTTCTCATTCTATATCACTCAGCCAATTTGGATAAAATTTGCAGGAATGTTACCCTTTTAGAAATTTGTTTGTGAAATTTTTATTTGCCAAAAAATTTGGGTGTTGCACATAGAGCTTATCAGATGAAAAAATTTTCAAGTGAGCGATTCAGGACAATATTTGCCCGCTTGGTACACATTGTTTTGTACCCCAAAACCAAGAAATTAACTAAATGGAAAAATTTAGACTAGTCCAAGTTCAGAGAAGTTACAGATGATAATTTCAATCTCTGTATTTGTCTCTCACCAATGGGTGTATAGTCGTAAACCTAAGTGGGATAGCAGCTTGGGGCTAGGAAAGGATGTAGTGGTAGCACTGGTGTGAGAAATACCAGAAATACCAGAAATCCATTGTTAGGTGCTCCAGCTGCTAGAATATGACTAAAATACTGTTAAAAGCAGCTTTAAACCCAATTCAATCAATCAATCAATCAGTCAATCTTTGTATTTTGGGAGATAAAACAAAATTGATAATGAAAAAAATGCTTGCATCAAGCAGTTTCTTCAATTTTTAAATGTTTTCCTTTTTAGCTCACCTGAGCACGTAGTGCTCAAGTGTGCTATTTCGATCCACTTTTGTCTGGCGTTCGTGAGTCGTGCATCGTGTGTCGTGCGTTGTCCATCAACAATTTCTTTAAATGACATCTCCTCCCAAACCACTGGGCCAATTTGAACCAAATTTGGCAGAAATGTTCCTTAGGTGGTCCCTTTCAAAAAAAAAACATTTAAAACTCTGGTTGCCATGGCAACAAAAGTGAAATTTTAATAAAATCTTTAAAAATCTTCTTCTCCTGACCCAGAAGGCATAGAGCCTTGATATTTTGTATGAAGCATCAGTAAATTGACTCTTTCAGAATTGCTAAAATCATGATCCTCGGGTCCCCAGGGGCGGACCCAGGGGGATGGGGTTTATATAGAAATAAAGAACAATTTTTTAAATGAAATCTCCTCCCAAACCACTGGGCCGATCGGAACCAAATTTGGCAGAAATGTTGCTTAGGTGGTCCCCTTCAAAAATAGCTAAAAGAATTGAAATCTGTTTAAAACTCTTGTTGCCATGGCAACAAAAGTGAAATTTTAAAATAATCTTTAAAAATCTTCTCCTTCTGACCCAGAAGGCATAGAGCCTTGATATTTTGCATGAAGCATAAGTATATTGACCGCTTTCAAAATAGCTAAGATCATGATCCTCGGGTCTCCAGGGGCGACCCCAGGGGGGGGGGGGGGTTATAGGCATGAAGCATCAGTCCACAGACTTCTTTCTTATTTCTGAAATTATAACCCATTGAAAAGTTTTTTCCTTCTTTCTAATCAGCACTAAAGCCTTGGAATTTGTAATTTAGACTTTTGGATCCCCAGGTTCATAGTCTTTATATGTAATTGTGGCCCACTTGTTTCATAATCCTAACCTTAACATGAAATTAGACTGTTGAAAGAAAAAGAGCCTTTATCTCAGGTGAGCGCCCCAGGGCCAACGGCCCTCTTGTTCTTGAGGGATGTCAAAAAGTGGTATTGTTTGGGCATGGGTTAAAACTCTAACAACCTTAACTGCATCTTCTTTTGATTTGGACCAATAAAATTTGTTGTCTGGTATTTGGTTAATATTTGAAAATAATGGCCAAGTTGTGTAGAAAACATTATGGTTTTATTGTCAGGATAATTCCATTGAGTTCGCAGAACATAAGCTTTATATTGATTTGGTTAGTTATCATCGTGTCTGATCTGAAGCTCTGATAATGTTTTATTTCATCATTAGTTTGAAAGATTCAATCCTGCGGTTTACCAAAACAATTGATACAGCTTTAACTGAATATGCCTCAGATATCTACTCAATATATTGACATTAAAAAGGCATGAACTTCTCACGAAGTCAAGATGAATATTTTGTAAGCTGCTAATGAGGGTCTATATGCATTATACTGACGCTAAGCTTCTTAGATATTTATTGAATTTCCGGTAAAATTTGTAAATGTTGAACAGTAACAGACACGGTGAAATATTACCTCAGAACATTATAAAACAAATTTCTTCCATGCCTAAACAAAATGAGATTGTAGAAGCATTGTTGCAAAGAAGAATACAGGACAATATGAAAAAATTAAACTGTTTGTGGCAAAATACCTTCAAAATTTGAAAATTACTCACTATTCTTATTCTTTCTTCAAGCGTCATATTAAAGTGAACTGAAAGGTTATTTGTTAAACCCATTCCTTAGCAATCCCATTTTTTAGGCTCCTCATGATAAAAAGCTTTCTTATATTGTTAAAAATAAAGACATTGCTTGTTGCAAGCAATTTCTATAATATCCACAAAGTTTTCTATCCAAAAAGACAATGATTTTCAAAATGTTTTACATAAGAAATTGTTTTCTACAACTTCTTTATTTATACCAGTCAAAAATTTTCCATCTGGTAAAAGGTTAAAGGACAGAAGACAAATATAACTTTGAACCCCTGCAAAAAAGTTCAAGAACTGGTTCTTGAACATTCCAGAACTCTATGTTCTAGAACTGGTTAAAGTACTAGTTCTAGAGCATTCTAGAACTAGTTCTTGAATGTTCAAGGATATTAACTTGCAGTTCAAGAACTTGGTGTTCTGGAACTGTTTCAAGAACTAAGTATTCTAGGACTGGTACAAGAACTACTTCTTGAACATTCTAGAACTAGTTATTAAATGTTCAAGAACTTTGTGTTTTAGAACATGTTCAAGAACTATTTCAAGACTTTAGCTGTAGTGTTGATTTTTGCTCCTCCAGAAAAACAAAATTGTAAAACATATACATGAAGAAATTGCTTTCATTGCCAATAGTGTTTAACCCTTTCCTACCCTATCCTTTGTCTTACGATCCATTGAATTTATACTTGAGAAAATATCTTGGATTATCTAACTAGCAATTTCTTCCAGAATATCTACTACCTTGTAGGTTGGTTACTTTTCAAATTGCGCAAAACAGGAAAGGGTTAACACAGAAAGAGAAGAAAAAAAATATATCAACTTGAAAATATTGTATATTGAAATCTTTTTTCAGTTTATACCAGTTTAAATTTTTTTCATTTGGTAATGGGTTGAAATATGCTTACAGCAACTTCTCATACGTAAATCTTATTGTCTGTTTCTAAAGTTATTGGATTGTCCAGGAAGTGGTCAGGATATACATATAGACAAATGGTTTGTGTTTTCTCCTGTAATAAGACTGATTTGATGTTTTATTATGACCGGTTGCTGTTCTATGGCCCCAATCATTCCATGGACGTCAAATTGGAATTTTTCTGATCCTTTGCCAAATACATTACTAGGTACAAATCAGTTTCCTCTCCTGTTGCTATAATGGTTCTTGACCCCTTATCTGTTGCTACAAGTTTTTGACTTGTCCAAATCGGAAGAAGTGCAGATTAAATTTTAAGTTTGTGAAATTAAAAAATTTAGTGTCCTTTATTGTGGAAAATAAATTGTGGACAATGAAGAAATTGTTAATTGCAAGCATTTTTTTTTTTACTTTTCACAATGTTTGTGAAAATGCAGAATTGAATTAAAGACAGTTAAAGATACAAAATAATAGATGAAATCAACTCTCTTCATGCTTGATAAAATCCTTTCTAAAATTGCATAAAAATCAAAGGGCTGATATCACAGCAGATCTTGGTCTAAGAGACAATATTTAGTATGAAAATTTCTCTTATCAATAATTTTTGCTTAGATAGGACAATGAGGTTGTGTAGACTAAGATCAGTCTGCCGGTAACAAAGAGACGAATTGTTTTAAAAGATCTGGTTTGCAAAAATAACATAAAGTTGAATATATATAAACCCTTGTCATGCTGAACCTGGAATATTCTGGTATTAGCAGGAGGTGTTAACCTGATCAGCCTGCACATAAGTGCAGTCTGATCTTGGTCTACACCTCCTGCTTGTATTTTTCTTACCAGAATTGTTTATGAAATTAATTTCTAAAATACATATTGATTTTTGAACAACAAGTTTTATCAGTACTGTCAGCCCTCTGATTTTACAGCAATTCAGTAATGTGATTTATACAGCGTGACAAGGGTTAAATTGAAACATCTCATATTGTAAAAAACATTGAAAGGCAGAGAATGTCACAAACAGTTTCTCCTCCTTAAACTAATCAACTCATTACAAATCAGGGGTCCGAATTCTATTGGCAATGACTAGCGTCTCATGTCTTGGGTTTGATTTGTAATTTAGGTGGAGACATAGGGCTTGATTTGGTAATTTATGACGATAATAGCGGAACATCAACAATCACTTTCGTGACAAAGATTTATAAGAATGGCAAATGTCATGCCATTTTCAAGGGATTGTTTTCCTTTCTTGATGAAAAAGGCAATTGCATGGGATATTGTTTCTCTCTTTACAATATAATAATTGGTTGTTTTTATGAGAATTTTTTATCGATTGTCCAAAAACAATAGTTGGATCAAATATGGAATTGATAAATTATTCATAAAAGTGTCCTGAATGTCCCTGAATAATGTATAGTTGTATGTATGTATCAGATAGGGTCAAGTATCATGCTCAGAGTTTTAACCTATTACCACTTTATTCATTACCAAACGGCAAAGTCTTAGGATGGTCCAAATCGAAAGAAGTTGCAGACAACAATTTCAAGTTGAATGAGAAAAAATCTTGCATTAAGCAATTTCTTCATTTTCCTTGATGTTTTCCTATGCTTTTTTCTTAAGGGGCATAAAAAGCGGGATTTTGTGGGAATGGGTTATCTTATTTGTCAAAGACTATATCAGGTTATATTAAACATATTTACAAAGTCAAATGTAAATAAAATCAAAAGGCTGTGATTAAATAAGAAGAGAATTAATGATGCCATCAATGCCATCTCCTGCAATAATTAACACATTCCCTCTCAGTGACGCTTTTAAACATCCCAAAGGAAACCATTATGGGAAATGAAAAAAACTGCTTGTCACAAGCAATTTCTTCATTTCCTCTATGTTTTCAACCCATAAAGTTGAAAAAATCCACAATTTCATAAACTTTTAATTGTTGTCTGCAACAACTTTCAATTTGGACCAGTCTAAAATTTTACCAGTAAGTTTCAGAAAGATTGAGCCAAAATTGTGACCCCTTGAGTGGTAAAAAGGATATTGTCAATAAGGCCATTTTCCCCTTGATATAACTCAGACTGTCTCCATTTTTAAGAGGGATCTTCCTCATAGCCTAACAAACATTTTCAGCAATTTTGAGAGGATTGAGCCACAATTGGGACCTCTATTGTGGCGACAAGAAAATCCCCACAAAGCCCCCTTCCCCTGGATATTAGTCAGAATTTTGTCATATTTAACCCATTCCAACACAGCAAAATTTTAGACTGGTCCAAATTGAAAGAAGCTGCAGACGACAATTTCAAGTTGATGGAATTTTGAATTTTTTTGTCTTTTTGGATAGAAAACATTGTGGATAATGAGGAAATTGCTTGATACAAGCAATTTCTTCATTTTCGACAATGTTTGCCAAAGTTTTTTCTTGAGGGGCGTAAAAAGGAGGGATTGAGTTGGAATGGGTTAATGGGGTTCTTGCTCATGAGTATATGATCATTTTCAAAGTATTCAGCCAAAATTGTGACCTGTAGAGTCATAGCACTGAATTGCTGGCGATGAATGATGGACGATCAAGTAATATCTCAAGTATTCCAAAAGCTCACAATGAGCATGTTGTGCTTAGGTGAGCTTAAAAGGCAAAATTTCTTTTAACAAACATTTTTTCCTTTCTCACAATTTTTTCCTATGGTGTATTACTTTTGGTGCTTTGGAATTTGGGATAGTGTGATAATTAATGAGTTGGAACAAAAACTGTTCAGTAACAAATTGTTTTTGCATCATCAAAGATTTATTCATCAGCTTAACAGTGCAAAATGTAACAAACAATAGCAGTGTGAAACCAGCAACATTGCTTTAAAGTGATTGGAAAGGAGGAAGTAATCCCAGACAAATGACTGTGTTCCAAAGCTGTCCCCATAGGGATAACACTATTCATTAGTCTAATGAAATCTGGCTATGCTACTTGTTTGTGTTTGTATATCACATACATCCTTAATCTTTTCTTTTTTTATGCCCCCACATCGAAAGATCGAGGGCATATTGTTTTATCATTGTCTGTCTGTCATGTCTGTCTGCACAAAACTTAACCAAAAAACTTAACATTGCCAATTACTACCAGCCTATTCAAGATACAATGCTCATATTTGGCATGATGATACATCTCCATAATAGGCATCTCCTCATGTTAAGGTCAAGGTCATATACCAAGGTCAAACATATAGTCCTGTTGTGGGGGCAATGTGTTTCACAAACATGTCTAGTTTTGTCAAGGAATAAGGGCAGATATTTTGTCTGATAGAAGGTGTTGTGTATGATTGAAGCAGCTGCTCATTAATTCACTTAGTGCCTACTAATGGCAACACAGGTCACTCAAGGTCTTAACGAGCCGCCGTCATAGCGCAGTTGGTAGCGCGTCGGACTGTCAATCTAGAGGTCCTGGGTTCGATCCCCGACGGCGGCACTCATCCTTTCCGACTATTTGTCTCTCACCAATGGGTCGATAATCGTAGACTTATGTGGGATAGCAGCTGGAGGCTAGGAAAGGATGTAATGGTAGTACTGGTGTGAGAAATACCAGGATTCCATTGTTATGTGCTCCAGCTGCCACGATATAACTGAAAGATTGTTAAAAGCGGTGTAAAACCCCATTCAAACAAACAAATCAAGGTCTTAACTTTGGCTCTTTTGGAGCAAAATATTTTAAATAATGTCTCATTTAACCATTTTCCACACTACTAAATTGTAGACTGTTCCAAATTGAAAGAAGTTGAAGTTGACAATTTAAAATTGATGTAAATTTAAACATCTTTTTCTGTCTGGGTAGATAACATTGTTGGAAATAGAAATTGCTATTACAAACAATTTCTTCAATTTCTTCAGTGTTTTCAAAAGCTTGGTTCTGCAGGGGTGTGAAAAAGTAGGATTTTGCTAGAATGGGTCAAGACACACACACACTCCCCAAGAGATGGCTGTAGCCCTTTATTATTAGGAATGTCCATCAGTCTTTCCATCTGTCCAAGACTGACCAGTTCTTTTACATGCATTTAGATTATTTCGATACAGATTTTCCAGAGCATATCTCCTACTACATTTTTAATGGATTTCAGAATGACTTTGCACAATTGTTTTCCATCACGTGTACATTTGCCATTTCAAGCAAGTTTTCAGATAGCTCCAAGGTCGAGGGTACTGTGAGCTCAAGGTCAAATATTTGGCAGACTTGACTTGTTGTCCCTTGACAAGATTCTTGTTTGTTTCTCTATGGATTTTCTTCAATTCTTTTAGGGGTACTTCTTGTCAATTTCTTAGGCAAGTTGGAATTGGAAATTTATGCAACCTTGAAACAATCTATTCACTTTTCACGTTTTCTACTTTAGAGGGCAGAAAATATATACAATATCTTACACATATAGTCATCAGATCTGAAAAACACTTCTACTAGGTGAACTTGACCATTGATATTATTACCAAGGAGCTGTAAAGGGATACTGTGCTCTCAGACCCAATAGAGCTGTTAAAGGCTTCTTGTTTTTCATTTAACCCATTCCCACACAATAAAATTTTAGAATAGACCAAATTCAAAGAAGTTGCAGACAACTATTTGCAGTGTATGAAATTTTGGATTTTTTCAACTTTCTCGGTTGAAAACATTTTGTAAACTGAAGAAATTGCTTGTTACAAGCAATTTCTTCATTTTCCACCATGTTGCCTCAATTGTTAGCTCACCTGAGCACAAAATGCTCTGGGTGAGCTATTGTGATCGGTCATCGTCCGTCATGTGTCCCTCCGTCGGTTCATAATTACAAATAAGTCTTCTACTCCTAAACTAACCATGGAATTTAAAGAAAACTTCACATAAATGATACTTAGGTCATGCTCTTTCAAAATAATTCAAAGATTTGAAATCCATGAAGAACCCTGGTTGCCATGACAACAGAATAAAAATCTTAGAAAATCTTCTTCTCCCAAACCATAAGGCCTAGAGCTTTGATATTTTGTACAAATCATCATATATTAATCCTCTACCAAAATACTTCATAGAATTACTGTCTTCTGAAAAAGAGCCCTTTTCTATGCGAACCCTGATTTTACATAAAAAAAAAGAGGGAAAACTATAAAAATCTTCTACTCCAAAAGCATAAGGCCTAGAGCTTTGATATTTTGTACTAATTATCACCTATTGACCCTCTAAGAAAATACTTCGAAGAATTACTGTATTCTGAAAATAACCCCTTTCTGTGCGATCCCTTATTTTACATGAAAAAATAAGAAGGAAAACTTTAAAAATCTTCTTCTCCCAAACCATAAACCCTAAGGATTTGATATTTTGTATAAATCATCATCTTTTGACCCTGTACTAAAATACTTCATAGGATAAAACTGTGTTCTGAAAATAAGCCCTTTTCTATGTAATCCCTGATTTTACATGGAAATAAAAAAGGATTTTTTTTTATTATCTCCCAAACAATGAGGCCTAGAGCTTTTAGATTTGGTACAAACCATCATCTATTGACCCTCTACCAAATACTTCCAGGAATTACCATATTCTGAAAATTAGCCCTTTTCTGGGCGATCCCTGATTTTACATAGAATTAAAGAAGGAAATCTTAAAAAATCTTCTTCTCCCAAACCATTAGGCCTAGAGCTTTGATTTTTTAGCTCACCTGAGCACAAAGTGTGAGGTGAGCTATTGTGATTGGTCGTTGTCTGTCGTCTGTCCATCTGTCAGTCTGTCACCAATTTCTTTAAAAATCTTCTCCTCCTAAACCACCAGGCCAATCACGCTGAAACTTTGCAGGGATGTTCCTTGGGTGAATTTCTACAAAAGTTGTTAAAAGAATTTAATTCTGTCAAAAACTCTGGTTGCTGCGGCATTTGAAAATGGGAATCTTAAGTAAATCAAAAATCTTCTTCTCCTTAACCAGTATGCCAATCAAGCTGAAACTTTGCAGGGATGTTCCTTGGTGAAGTTCTACAAAAGTTGTTAAAAGAATTTAATTCCATCAAAAACTCTGGTTGCCGCGGCATATGAAAAAAGGAATCTTAAGTAAATCTTTAAAAATCTTCTCCTCCTAAGCGAGTAGGCCAGTCAAGCTGAATTTTTGCAGGGTTGTTCCTTGGATGAAGTACTACAAAAGTTGTTAATAGAATTTAATTCGGTCAAAAACTCTGGTTGCCGCAGCATTTAAAAAAGGGAATCTTAAGTAAATCAAAAATCTTCTCCTCCTAAACCAGTAGGCCAATCAAGTTGAAACTTTCCAGGGATGTTCCTTTGGTGAAGCTCTTCAAAAGTTGTTGAAAGAATTTCATTCAGTGAAAAAACTCTTGTAAGGGCGGCATATGAAAAAGGAAATTTTAGAAAATCTTTGTAGTCTTTTTTTTCACAGACTACAAGGCCAAAGGCATTTATATTTTACATAGGACTTAATCATATGGTTCTCTACCAAGTTTTTAAATATTTAATCTCTGGGTTAAAAAATGGCCCCGCCCCTGAGGTCCGAAGTTTGAAAAATGCTTAATTAGAGCAATTTCAAAAGACTTCTCCTCTTAAACTATAAGGTCTAGGATATTCATATTTGATATGTAGTATAACTAGATGGTTTTGTACTATATCATCTCGGGTCAAAAACAGCCCTGCACTAGGGGTCCAAAATTGGGAAAAACGCAAAATTTGAGTATGTTAAAAAAAAATCTTCATTTTAAGGAGGAGGGCATTTATATTTTGAGTGTAGCATAGCCTGGCTGTTATCTACATTATGCCTGTAGGTTAATAAACACCCTTTCCCTTGGTGACCAAATTTTGTAAAAATGCTCAATTAGACCATATTCAATAGTCTTTTCCTCCAAATCTACAAAGTCTAAGGCATTCATATTTTGTATATAGCATATCCAGATTGTTCTCTACCATGTTAGCTAAAATCTTAGCTCTGGGATAAAACGTGGCACTGCCCCAGAGGTCAAAAATTTTGGAAAACACCCAATTAGAGCAACATCAAAAGTCTTCTCCTTCTGAAATATAAGGTGATGGGCATACATATTTGGTATGTAGCATGACTAAATAATTTCGTACTATGTGACAGGAAAATATGCTCTTAGGATAAAAAATGTCTCTGCTCCTGGGGTCGAAAATTGTGTAAATTGCATTGAAAGAATTCTTCTTCATAGAGAATTTACATTAAAACATAGGATAACATTATTGTTATCTACCATGTTTATATCCTTTGGACAAACATGGCCCTTCCCAAGGCATCTAAAGATATGAAAAACCCTCAATAAGAGAATGTTCAAATATCTTCCACTCCTCATGTATAAGTTGTAATGCATTCATATTTTGATTTATAGTACATCCAGATTGTTCTCTACCAAGGTTGCTAAAATTTACACCCATTGAAGTTACAGACAGTAATAAGAGTTTGATTGAAATCTAAATACAAAGCATTTCAAGTAGAAAACACTATGAGAAATATATAAATTGCTTGTCACTCCTTTTCTCACTATGTTTTTTTTTTCAAATCTGAGGTTGACAAATGCTTGGATAGTTTGGTAATGGATTATACTATAAGGCAAAAGGAATTCATTCTTACTGTAAAATATTACTGGATTGTTTTGTACAAAGCCCAAAATCTTGTATTTGTTTTATTTATGTTGCTCAAGTTGTGTCTTTTTATACTAAAAAGTACTGTAATTTGCAGATGCCTCAGGTGAGCGATTTATGACCATCATGTTCCTCTTGTTGTATAAATTATCATCTATTGACCCTGTACCAAAATACTTCATAGAATTACTGTATTCTAAAAATTAGCCCTTTTCTATGCCATTAGGCCTAGAGCTTTGTTGTTTGGAATGTATTAATGCCCATTGACCCTCTACTTAAGTACATCAAAGAATTACAGTACTCTTGAAATTAGCTCAATATGGTTTGATTTTCACTATACCTAGGATTAAAGGAGAAAATCTTTAAAAATCTTCTTCTCCTAAAGGATTAGGTGTAGGGCTTTGATATTTTGTATATTATCTCATAAAGCCTTGAGCCATCATACTCAGGCAAGCAATATAGGACCATCATGGTCCTCTTGTTTTTCTTGTGGGGCGTCAAAAGGCGTTACTGTGTGGGAATGGGTTAAACGTAAAATGAAATTGATTCTATTATAGAAATTAGTTTTGTATAAGATAAATGAATAAGCATGATTAACAATTTAAATCTTATTAACTCTATAACCAATTTAGTAACAGAGAAAATTAGTTTTAGGAACCTTATGCATTATAAATGATGAGTTGAAATCGGGAAAAAAACTTGAAAATCTTTATCTGATTAATCTTTAGAGCCACTGGCTGAAAGCCAGAGGGCTGTTGTCATGGGGTTAGGTCGGTCTTCCATGTGTACATAAAAATTTAATTTAAAAATCTTCTCAGAAAGTACAGCACAGACTTCACCCAAATTTCAACAGAAGTGTATTTTTGGATGACATTTGATTAGATCCCTTCATAGAATTTTGACTAGTTCAAAGATATGGCTTCTAAGGTGGGGCTAATTTCCATAAATTGTATAGTGATAACTTTGAAACTCTGCTCTGAGGATGGTGGTTTTCAACCAAATTTTAGGAGAATGATCTTTTTGTTTATCTGTTATCAGATTTTCTAATGAAATTTCAATGGGTTTAACCCATTACCATACAACAACATTATAAAGCAGGATTGTGTGGGATTGTGTTAACCCTTGTCATGCTGAACCCGGAATATTCCAGTTTTGGCAGGAGGTACAGATAAAGATCAGACTGCACATAAGTGCAGACTGATCTTAGTCTACACCTCTTGTCTATCCTTTTGAAACCAGAGTTGTTTATGAAATTAATTTTCAAAAGAAGTATTAACAACTGAACAACAAGTACTACCAGTGCTTTCAGCCCTTTGAAATTTTTACAGTTCAAAAAGATTTTATGCAGCATGACAAAGTTTAATGATATTGTTTTGGAGGATTGGCCAAATTTCATGTAGAGATTACATAGTGATGCAAGGAATAAAGTTGTTACCATTTAACAGAGAATATTTGTTGTTTACTGGAAACAAAATGCCTTCTCTGAAGTACTTGGTTGATAAGTAAATTCAGGGTGGTGGAGAGAATCTGGGACTTAAGCGCCTCTAGTTTCATAAGTTCCTTGGATTACAGTCTTTGAATTTATCTCATTACAGTGTAAATGTTTGAAGATCAGTCCAAATTAATCTATTCCCAAATAATGTATTTAACAACCCTCATGGTTAGAATTGATTCCCATGCCAAAGGACAAAGATTTATTAAAGATTCATCAACCAAAATTTGTTGTCCATAACCAGTTTGAAATTTGTTGTTATAGTAGTGGATTTACCAATTACCAGTTGACAAAATTTTAGACTGGTCCAAATTGAAAGAAGTTGCAGATGGCATTTCAAATTGCACTTAATTTAAAAATATAAGTGCCAAATAGGGAAGAAAACATTGTGACATAAAGATAAATTGCTTGTTACAAGCAATTTATCCTTTTCCCACAAAGCTTTCTGTGGTCATGTTTCTTCAGAGTGTCCAAAATCATCATTTTGTTGTACTGGATTAAGAGATGATTTGGTTTTTTACAAGGTGATAGAATGATACAATATTGACTGATTTCATTCAGAAGAGAAATTAAAGCCTATATAAATGCAACTATGGATGAAACATTTAAATCGATTGTCAAAGCTTCAAAAACAACAATAAAATGGCAGAAATTAAGCCATTCCCATATCCATTGGTGCTTTTTGATGCCCCCCCCCCCCCAAAAGCTTTTCAGAAAACATTATGGAAAATGAAGAAAATGCTTGCAACAATGTTATGTAAATGTCTTATAATTTTGATTTTATAGCCTTTTCTTTTAAATTGACTCTGTCTACTACCATTTCCATACTATACCTCTCCTCAGGAAAAAAGTTTGCGAAAACATGGTGGAAACTAAGGAGATTGCTTGTATAAGCCATTTCTTCATACCCAACTATGTATAGGAACATAAAAATCCATCAACTCGAAATTGTTGCCTAAACATTATTTGAATTTGGATCAGTCTTATATTTGGTAATGTGGAAATAGGTTAGTTTACCAAATGAGGTACAAAACTATTATATGTGTCTATAGAGATATATATGCACATACAAAAGCTTTACACTAAACCCTTGTAATTGAAAATGGGTATAGGAGTAATTAGGAGTCTCCAGTGGACAAAAAGGAACATTATAGTCCTCTTGTTACCAAATTGGACCATTTCAAAATTCCATTGTCTAGAAAGTGTGGGATTGCAGCAGATATTGGGTATTATATGTGACTATTGATAGGTGATAAAGAGCACTTTACTACTGGCCTGATGTGGCTGGGACAAGGCCCTAGCTTCCATATTGATTTATTCACCCTTTCATTGTTAATAACCATGGTATGTGATTGAGATAAATTTGATTAAAGCAATGGATAAAAAAAAAGTGAAAAGAACCAACACCACAGCATGTGCTAAATGATTTCAACCATCATTTTTAAAAGAAAGGTAATTTCATGCTTTAAGTACAAATTTATGATCCATTAGAACTAAATACTGTAGATATATAAGTGTTCTGGAGGCTGAGGGCCAAGAATCCACTCAAAGGCTTTTATTCTTGTGCTATTGTTTTATGCCAAATCCAACTAGAGTAGGACACATTAAGTTCTTATTATATGAATTCAGGATGTGTTGGTTCTGAAATATAGAGAGGAAGAACTTTTGAAATTGATTTTAGCCAAGAAGGTTTGCTGTTAGAGCAGATACAAACTGGATATTAGCACTCATTCATACAAAACCAATTATTGTATTATATAGTATTATTGTTTGTGTGTTTGATTCAGCTAAAATTTCATCATCTGTGTCTGGAATATTAAATAGTATTATGAAGTTTGTGTTATAATTGACATGGATAGCTTTTTCAAGAAAAGGTAAGCTTTTAATAATTTGCCATTCTCACACAATCTTGCCTGCTTACCACACTCAAGCTTTGGGAACCATTGTGGAAAATGAAGAAGTTGCTTAATTATGCCAAGAGATTGCTTAATTATGACAAGAGATGTCTTCACTTTCGATATTGTTTCCTTCACTGAGAGACAAAATTTTTTTATTTATCTGAAATTGTCTTAAACAGCTTTTAATTTTGGCCGGTCTATAATTTGTTCATCTAGTTTTGGTATGTTATATTGGGTATGCAATTAGCTAAACCAGTTACCACACAATCCCACTTCTTTACCCTTAAAAGAAGCTTGTGACAACAATGTGTAACAAGCAATTTCTTCATTTTCCACATTGTTTGCTACCAAGAAGATTGTTTTAAATTTTATGAATTAAATATTGTCCTCCACAACTTCTTTCAATTTGAACCAGTCTAACTTTTTGTTGTCTAGTAATAGATTAAGTAGGTAAGTAGGCAATAACCATAGAGTTTTATGCTTTGTCCGAAACTGTCTGAAAAAGAAAAGGTCTTTATTAACAACCTCTACTGAAATGAGACTTGAATAAATATTGTGTACAGACTGCACAGGAAGATTTTGTTTGACAACCAAAAAATAAACTGCCTAATACCAAGTCCAAAATGCTGCTATTTGGATGAGATCTGTACGCCTCATGCAAATAATTTAAAAACTTTGATGTCTTGATAGCATGCAATATGGTATTTTCAAGTGTTATTAACATTTGATGATAGAATACACTAGCCCTCGATCTATGATAACTTTCAGTGTGTCCACATACTGCCTGTTCTTTGCTCAAACGGAAGATGACATCTTTCAGTTTGAATTAGTCTTTACTTCTTTGAATTTGGTTCAGTGATAAAATTATGTTGGTCTGAGTAAAAAGTTAAGTTAGCTCTTGTCATGCTGAACATGAAATATTACTATTTTGGCAGCAGGTATAGGCAAAGATCAGCCTGCACATATGTGCAGTCTGATCTTAGTCTACACCACCTGTTTTGCCTATCTAAGCCAGTACTGTTTATAACATTAATTTTCAAAATAAATGATGATTAATACTTCCAGTGTTTTCGGGCTCTTTGATATTAGTGAATTTCAGAATAGGATTAGATTAAGCATGCCAAGGGTTAATACTCTCTGAATTTTATGCTTAATATCTTTGAGTGGGAATCTGAAGTAATTAATTCTGGCTACTAACTTCCAAGGTAGGTAAATTTGCATGGTTGAATGGTAAACTCTTACAAGGGAGGTAAAGCTGGTTGAGTCTTGTGACAAGTTGAGTTTAACCCTTTCCTGTTTTACAAAATTTTAGACCTGTCCAAATTCAAAGGTATTGCTTGTTGATTGATTGAATGGGGTTTAACGCTACTTTAACAGTATTTAAGTCATATCATAGCGGCTGGAGCACCTATAAATGGATTCCTGGTATTTCTCACACCAGTGCTTCCCTTACATCATTTCCTAGCCTCTTGATAGGTTTACGATAATGCACCCATCAAAGGTATTGCAGACAAAAATTTAAAGTGGATTTAATTTGAAAAATAACCATCCAGTAGGGTAGAAAAGAAGAAATTGCTTGTCACAAGTATTGTCTTCTTTTTCTACAATGTTTTCTCGATCATTGTTTGGAATTTAAGGATGGATTCCAATCATCAGTTGATAAGCTATTTGAAAGAATTTCTTTGATATCTTCAAGGTGAAGGTCACAACACTTAGTCAAATGTTAAACTTGAACTTATCCATTACTCTTTGTTTCATGGATAGATTTGATGATAAGTTTTCTCTATCATGAGTGTGTCATTTAATTTTTCATTCAAGGTCAAGGTCACTGTGTTCAAGTTCAAAGTTCTGTACGGACCATACCTTTTGTATTGCATTAGCCCATTCCCACACAAAAAATGTTTTCAACCTGAAAATTCAAAGAAGCTGTAGATGACAATTATAAGTTGAAGAAATCTACAAAAACTTTTGTCTTTTTGGATGGGAAACATTTTGGAGAATGAAGAAATTGCTTGTAACAAGCTACTTCTTCATTATCCACAATGTTTATATTGAGGGGGGGGGTGAAAAGCATCACTATGTGATAATGGGTTAAGACAAATTTTAGCAGGCTTGACAATTGGCCATTGCTATTGGACTGCGAAAACTTTGACGTTTTGTGATATCTCTGGTTCTACTAAAGGCATTCACTTGAAACTTTGCACACTTGTTCACTATCAAAAGAGCAACCTATACTATCAAAGGGGATAACTCTAGATGCATTTTGTCCACTATCCTGTACCCAACAGCGGAGCGTAGGCACCCAGTGGTGCTCTTGTTTGTCTTTTGTCAATGAAAACATTGTGGATCATGAAAAATTGCTTGTGACAAGCTTTTTCTTCATTGTCTGTAATATTTTTTAAACCATATTTTCTTGAGGGTATCAAATATGTTGCAGTGAGGGATTGAGTTTGACTCAGGCAAGTAATTTTCAATTTATTGTTGTCATCTTGTTTGAATTCTTTACCCATTACAAGACAACAAATTTTTAGACTGGTCCAATTTTGAAGAAGTTGAGGATTGTTAGCTGATGAAGTGTTATAAATCTATGTTTTTTAGGTAAGAAAACATTGTGCAGAAATTGCTTGTAACAAGCATCCACAGTGTTTTACAAATGCACATACCTATTGTTTCTGTCCAATTGAAAACATACTAATAAAATGATATTTACAGTAGGGATTTAAGGACAAGAATGCCATAATCCTTCAGTCAATAATCAATAGGGATGTGTGTGAAATAAGGTATTGTAACAAATACCAATCAGCAGCATGCTAAATTTCACAAGTTAATCAACAACACTTCCCTATTATGATGTAGCTCTATATCAGCAAATCACATTTTTAGAATGTTTATATTATCTCCACTCTCAAAAGGCTAACTGGCTATTTTTAGTGCGCTGGGACCTTGAACATTCTCGAAATTTAGAAATTCTCTCCTTATAGACTACAGGATAGATTTGAACCTAATTTTATTCAAATGATCCTTGGATACATGATGGCCTTTAACAATTCCCTTAAAGATATTTTGATGAGATGAAAAAATGTTTCAATTTTATTGGCCAGACTGATTTTGTTTACGGCATTTCAGAGCTTTGACTCATTATCTGATTCCTTCAAGAAATTTTAATTGGATGGAAAACATGGTTTTGTTGGCAGCACTTATTTGCATATATGGTATATATTAAAAGCTTGAAAATCTAAATTTATGCCACAAATACAGTCAATCTTGCTTAACCCTTTCATGTACTAACTCGGATTTTAGGTTGCTGTGATTTCACACTGTAGAAAACTTTCCACAATATTTTCTACAAAATAGGAAGGTTTCTTTTCAAATTATATCCAAGTTTTATTTGCTTCTACAATCTCATTCGATTTGGACCAGTCTAAAATTTTAAAAAACAAGAAAGGTTTAAAGATTCTATGGCTCTGATATAGACAAAATTTCTCAACAAAAGGAATCTGAGTATTGTGTACAGACCCTGGCTCTATCATTAATATCCAGAATAGGTCACAAGCCCACTATGGAAGGCTTTGCCAAACAGAAAACGAAAATAAATTTCGATTTCAAATGTTGCTCTTTAATATCTTATCCAAAAGAAAATTTGTTTGTTTGGTCAGCCGGGTATCAAAACCATGATATTGGGGTTTGAAGACAAGTGCTCTACCAACTGAGCTGGGGTTGACAAGACTGATTAGGATTGAAACTTTGCTATTGAACTATTGTCTGAATCTAAAATTTCTACCTTCCTAAAAATTGCATTTGGAATGTGATCCCTGGTTGACAGCTGCTGGATCTAATCCATTACCAGAAGACAAAATTGTAGACAAGTTCAAACTGAAAGAGGTTGCAGACGGCAATTCAATTATTGCTAAAATGATTATAAGAGCCAAATAGGGTAGGAAACATTGTGAGGAAAGGAGAAAGCTTTAGAATTGTTTTCAGTACTTGAAAGTGCATAATTACCGGAAAGTTGTAATGGGTTAATGCACAGGAAAGGGATAATTCACTTTGAGTGTTGTTTACCACTTCTCTGAATTACAATGGGTCTAATACTATGTAGTGAGGTAATTTGTTTTATGAGAAAAGAAGACACAGAGGTTCAAGATTTAATTCAGATATTTGAGGTCCATGTATTACAAAAAAAAGCATTGCTGTGACATCTAATCGAATCCGGGAGGTTTCAAAGTCATTTTCTTGGGATGTTCTTGAGTCCAAACCCAGAAAATTAAAACAATTAAAATTCTTTTACCCTTTTTTGCCGTGTATAATTGGTAAAAATGTAGTAGAAAACCTTAATGCTTTTGTAAGTTTATATCATACATTTATTTTTACACCAATACCCAATAGACATTTAGTTACTGTACACTTTCTTTGTTACACCTTATTATGAGGTCATTTCAATTCTACCAAACTCTGTTTATCTGCAGATTTTACATTCAGTATATTTTCTAAGCCCCCAGTGTGGTTTTATGTGCTGGCAGCACTCCTCCATTCTGCCTGTCTTTCCTTTTGCGCTTACCTTAGCACAACATGCTCAAGGTGAGTTTTTATGATCATACTGTGTCGGACCTCCATCATACATTGTTCATCGTCCCTATACATCTTGTGTGCACTCTAGAGGCCACATTTTTTGCTCAAATGTCTCAATTTTTGTCAGAATGTTTGTCTCCATGATGTCTTGGTCAAGTTTTGGGTAATTTTGGGGTCAAAAACTAGGTCACTAGGTCAAATTTATAAAAACCTTATGTGCACTCTAGAGGTCACATTTTTCCCTCAAATGTCTTGATATTTTGTGTGCATAATATCTTGGTCAAGTTCAATATTCAGTTATTTGAGGTAAAAAACTAGTCACTAGGTCAAAGCCTAGAAATAATCTTATGTGCATTGTAGAGGCCACATTTAAGCTGTTTCAGAATGTTTGTGTCCATCTTATCTCAGCCAAGTTCAAAGTTGTGTCACATAGGGTTAAAAACTAGGTCACTAGGTCAAATGATAGAAATACCTTGTGTGCACTCCTGAGGCCCTATTTTTGGCTCGATTGAACTAATAATTTGTCAGGATCTTCGTCTGCATTATATCTAGGTCAAGTTCAACATTGGGTTATGTAGGGACACAAACTAGGTAACTTTGTAAAAATCTAGATATAATGTAGTATGCAATAGATACCACGTTTTAAGCTCAAATCAACTGATAATTGGTCAGAATGTTTATGTTCTTGATGTCTCAGCCAAGTTCAAATTTGGGTCACATGGGGTCAACAGCTAGGTCACTAGGTCAAATCTTAGAAATACCTTTTCACTTCGAAGACACTATTTTTGGCTCAATTGAATCGATATTTGGTCAGAATGTTTGCATCCATGGTATCCTGGCCACATTTGGCTTTGGTTGATAAAAAATTCTAAAGGTCTCATTTTTGGCTCAATTGAATTGATATTTGGTGAGAATGTTAGTGTTGATGATATGTAAGCCATATTCTAGTTTGGGTCACATGGGGTCAAAAACTAGGTCACTAGGTCAAATACTCGAAGTAACTATTTACTCTGGAGACCCTATTTTTTGCTCAATCGAATTGATATTTCATCAGAATATTTGCATCCATGATATCAGTTGGCCAAATTAGGCTTTGGTTGATAGGGTCAAAAACTAGGTCACTAGGTCAAAACTTAGAAATACCTTTACACTCTAGAGCCTTATTAGTTTGATTGATATTTGGTAAGAATGTCTGTTTTCAAAATGTCTCTACCATGTTAAAATTTGGGTCATTTTGGATCAGAAACAAGGTCAAATCTGAAAAACAACAACTTCTTTTTACTCTAGAGGCCACATTTTTTACTCGATTGGCATGATATGTATTTAGAATTTTGTCTTCATAAAAATCTTTGTCAAAGTCTAAAAATTGTACTATGTTGTAAGCAATATCTTTATTCTCCACAATGTTTCCAACCTTTGTATACACTGCTGATGGTTGACATATATTGATGTCATCTTCTTCTGTCTGTTCCAAGGTCAATTTGTACGTCCACATCTTGATAAAACATATCCTCCAACATTTATGGACAAATTTTAATGAAGTTTTCACAATGTTCCTAGTCACCTGACCTTGTGCATATTGTCGGGGTTTGCAATTTTATGCTGTGTCACATAAAAAGGGAACTTTACACTTGTCATGCTGTATAATATACCTTACTGAATTGCTGTAAAATCAAAGGGCTTAAAGCACTGATATATCTTGTTCAATAATCAATATTTCTTTCAGAAATCAATTTCATAAACAACTCTGGCAGGAAAAGTACAAGCAGGGGGGTATAGACCAAGATCAGACTGCACATATGTGCAGACTGATCTTTGTCTTTACCCCCTGCCAAAATTGGAATATTCCGGGTTCGGCATGACAAGGGTTAATGCAAATGGCAGCTTATATTGTGTATTATGTCATCCTTGTTTCTTAAGGGCATAAAGATGCAGGATTGTTTTAGAATGCAAGGATAGTATTTACACTTGGGTTCCCTAGCTGTTTTAACCCATTACCAGACAGCAAAATTTTAAACTGATCCAAATTGAAAGGAGTTGCAGACCACAATTTACATTTGATGAAATTTTAGATTTTTTCAACTTTCTGGGTAGAAAACTTTATGTAAAGTAAAGAAGCAATTTCATAATTTTATGCAATGCTTTCTCAGTTGATTTTCTTGAGCGGCGTCAAAAAGTGCCATTATGTGGGAATGGGTTAAAACTTAAATTTTAGAAGTTTGAATGGTCAAATATTTTGTAAATTATAGGGTACATGACATGGATACCAGCTAGCTAATAGCACAATAACCCATTCCGACACAATTCTGTGTTTTACCTTGTCAACATCATTGTCTCTATCTTGCAACAAAATGGTTAGGGTTGGTGAATTATGGATGAAGGAGGTTATTGAATATTCTTGTTGTATGAAATATTTCTTAGGGTTTTTTTTTTAGATTTTGAATTTATCGTCTAAAAGAAGAAGCAAACTCAATATTCAGTCCCATGCCAAATTTTCCTTAAGGTCTGGTTGTCTCTGATAACAAGGAAAGATAAATGGGAGTTTTTTGTCCTGGAAACAATTCTTGTCTGGGGGAACGTTTAACCCATTACAACTCAATCCCTCCTTTTTACGCACCTCAAGAAAAAAGCTTATGAAAACATTGTGGAAAATGAAGAAATTGCTTGTATCAAGCAATTTCTTCATTATCCACAATGTTTTCTACCCAAAATGACGAAAAAATTCAAAATTCTATTAACTTGAAATTGTTGTCTGCAGCTTCTTTCAATTAAGAATTTGGACCAGTCTGAAATTCAACTGTGTTGGAATGGGTTAACTCATTACCAGAGTACAAAACCTTAGACTGGTCCAAAATCAAAGAAGGTGCAAACAATTTCAGGTTGATATTGATTCAACTACCTTTGTTTTACTTTGAATTAAACAATTTAGAAAATGCTGAAACTGCTTGTTACAAGCTTTTTCTTCATTTTCCACAGTATTGTTTTGAGAGTTTTATAAAAGCTGGAATTGTTTGGAATGTTTTAGCCTTCTCTTGGTAAAATATGAATATATGAAAGCATAATCTTGAAAGAATGATTATGTACTTGCATATTTGACTTTGCTGATCTGTGACGGAAGGTTCCTATCTTGATCATGGTTCATTATTGAAGGTCTAAACCCTTATCATGCTGTATAAAATACCGCACTGAATTGCTGTAAAATCAAAGGGATGAAAGCACTAAAAGAACTTGTTGTTCAATATTCAATATTTCTTTTAGAAATCAATTTCATAAACAACTCTAGCAGGAAAAGTACAAGCAGGAGGTGTAGACCAAGATCAGACTGCATTTATGTGCAGACTGATCTTTGTCTATATCTTCTGCCAAAACCAGAATATTCTGGGTTCAGCATGACTAAGGTTAAGTTACTGTCACATAAACACTCCAACACATCAGTGATGCGTTACTGAGGACATTTTGTGGAATTAGTGATAAGGTTGGCGACTAATAGGTGACACGTCTGTGACAGATCAATGCATTGGCTGATTTAACAGCTGCATTTTCCAAGAATGGCAACATGTCTTCAAACTGTACCTCAAATTTAAAATCTGCCAACTAGTAGGCAATATCTTATGTATTTGTTGAAGTCAGTTCTCCATTTGCAACTAATCACCAGCGTTCAAGATCAGCATATCAGCTGACAGGTTTTGGCCAATTTTGTACACATCCAAGTTATAACTTGATTCTTTTCTAACCTCTCCACTTCCTTTTGAAATTGGCAAATGTTTGGACGGTGAAAATAAGGAATTACTGACATGTTGGTGATCTTGAATTTATGTGATTTTAGTTTTAGTAACTTTGAGGTCGCAGACTCCAGCAAAATTGCTGAACTTAAGTATGGGGTGGGCGCGTTTAGTCCAGTTATTGTCAGATAGTCAGGACCTTGTTGTAGTCAATGTCAATTTGAATGGAGAAAAAATTAAATTCTACAATTTGAAATTAACCCTTGTCACGCTGAACCCGGAATATTCCGGTTTTGACAGGAGATGTGCACTAAGATCAGACTGCACTTATGTGCAGGCTGATCTTAGTGTACACCTCCTGCTTGTACTTTTCCTGCCAGGGTTGTTTATGAAGTTGATTTCTAAAACAAATATTGATTTTTGAACAACAAGTTCTATCAGTTCTTTCAGCCCTTTGCTTTAACAGCATTTCAGTGAGGTAATTTATACAGCATGACAAGGGTTAATATAACACTCCCGAATTTGAAACTCTGTCTTAGAACTTGACAGATAGGGCCTGCCATTCAAAAATAAAATTGACCAATCAAATTATTCATTTCGAATTGAAGTGAACTTTGAATCCCAATGTCGATTGACATTTATGTGAAGCAATTTCTTGATTTGGTAACTTAAATATCTTTACTACAGCGTGAATAAGCTGTAATTATGATTTTTATTTTGATAACCAACCATTTTTCTGTTTTGTTGCATATAACTCACAATAAAATTTTCAAAATAATGTAGCTCAATGGAAGAGGAACTTCCTGTTAGACCTCAGTGGGCTAGGCCACGAATTTGTCAATAATTGAGGCAAACTTGTGTTGCAGGTATAAATAAGTTGCTAAAAAATTGTCAAGGAATAAAAATGTGATATTAAAAAATATTTCTAAAATTTATGACAAAAGGAATTGAATTTCCCGAATTGGTTTACTTTGACTAGTGGTTATTATTGCTTGTTATAGCCCCAAACTATGTTTGGGGGGTATATAGGAGTCAGCTTGTCTGACGGTCTGTCCGTCTGTCTGTAGCCTTTTGGTGTCCACTCAATTTCTCAGCAACTATGGGACGGATTTCATTTTAAATTCACTGATATAATCAGTATCAATCAGAGATGTACATATTTTATTTTGATTGGGGTACATTGATTTTTGATGGAGTTATGGCCCTTTGGTGAAAATCGTGTCCTCTCAATTTCTCAGCGGGATTTGATTCAAATTTCACAGAAAGACTCAGTATAAGTCAGACATGTGCATATCCTAATTTGGTTTTGGTCCATTTATATTAGACTTATTTATTTGATTTGATTCAAATTTCAGAGTGGCCCTTTAATTAAAATGTCCAATTTTGATACGGCCCTTTGGCAGATAGCACTTGTATATGGACAAGCACTGTTGGGGGGTAAAAGTCTGCTTCGCGACAATTTATAGTTGCTTGTTGACCAAATGTTGTGTCTACAGCTGGTCTTTACTTTAGTTAGGACATTTTGTCATCTTGTGTAATAATATTGAAAGCTAGGGCAGCTACCATTTAGAAGGATGTTCTTATTAAGAGATATTTGCTGCAGTCTGATGCTGTCTTAAGGTACAAGAAGCCCAGGAATGTATATGAAATGTATATGGGATTGGGAAATTGTTTCTTAATAAGCCTTATTCAATTATTCACAGAATGCTTTCCTTATATAGATTTGATTAAGAGAAGGATAGAGAAATGTGTAAAATAGTTCTTTGGTAGGCTTTGTGCAGAATTATAGCAAGTTGCTATAAATGATTTTGGCTTTAACAATAGTTTTGTTCTACCCCAATGACTTGCTAGATCTCTCAGTTATGAATGAATGAAACTATACAAGGGGGTCACGGTTGGGAATCAAGAATTTTGCAAATTAGTTGGACTCCAATAAATTTCTGAGAACCATATTACAATGAATGAGATATGTTTCTGAAAGAAACCACTTTGCTTACCTGATAAACTGTTTTTTGATGGATATACTTGATGGCAGATACATTCTGACTGTAACATGGTCAAGGCTGTAACATATTTCTGGGGAGTGAAATTGCATTCTTGCTATATACGACTGAAAAGTTTGAAGGAAAGAGCTATGGTAAAAGCATTTGTCCTTCCTTCTGTCCATATCTGTCCTTCTATCTCAAATTTGTCTAGAACAAGTCTCTGAATTAACTATACTAATGTGAAACTTGATGAGTAGATTGATCTGTATCAAGAGAAGAACAATTATCAAGAACTCTTGCTGTCTTTATTTTTTAATAATTTCCCTTTATTATTTTTTCATTAAAATCAACCGTCGGACTTTCAATCTCGAGGTCCCGGGTTCGATTCCCGACGGCGGCACTCATTCTTTCCGACTATTTGTCTCTCACCAATGGGTCGATAATCGTAGACCTATGTGGGATAGCAGCTGGAGGCTAGGAAAGGATGTAATGGTAGTACTGGTGTGAGAAATACCAGGATTCCATTGTTAGGTGCTCCAGCCGCCGCGATATAACTGAAAGATTGTTGAAAGCGGCGTAAAACCCCATTCAATCAATTAAAATCAACCTCTGAAAGTATAATAGCTAACAATGTGAACTACGTATTGGCAGACAGATCTCATTAACACTTTTCAATACAATCTCTGGTTGCTACGTTTCCATGATATTATACTATCATGAGAAAGCATTGTGGAACAAAAAATACTTGTAACAAGCTATTCTTCTTTTCCCGCCATATTTTCTATCATTTAGGATGGTTACTTTTTTAATTGTACTTTCTCTATAATTTTGTCTGCTACCCCATTGAAGTTGGACAACTCTAAAATTTAAATAAAAATTGTTAGGGGTTAAGGGGATTTATAGTACTCACTTACAACAATAATCATGGGTGCAAAATTTTAGGGTTGCACACGAAATGGGTCAAAAGTCCTCTTTAAGTAGTACACTCTGAAATAAATGCATGCACAAGTTAATAATACAGATGCACTCATAACATTTCGGTGTGCGTGCATAATTAGTGAGCATTCAATGGTATAAATGTATGCCTAATTAACAAGTGCATGCATAATATGAAGGTGTTTACATTTTGTGTGCACGCTCATATTTTGAAAGTTCATATGTTAAATAATGCGTGCACTTTCAAAATAAAAGCACACTGGCTTAAATTAAAGAGGCTTACCTGTATTAATTACGTGAGCACATGTTCTTTTTACTTTTGACCCAAATGATACACTGTAATATTGCTTTACTAACATTGAGTTTGTCCAGAGACTGTCTCTAAAAGAAATGTTAAATTCATGGGTTTGTAGATGTCATTTAGGAGGTATGCAGTGGGTAAGACCAATTTAGCCTGGATTATTTTTAGATCTTTCCCTTTGTTGTTTGTCTGGTATAAAAACAAGTCTGGAGTATGGTATCTATCTGCTTGAAATTTAATGACAGTATAAATCTTAATGTTGAGAAGAGCTGTTCTTAAGAACCACAACTCCACCTGCTTACTTTTTGAGTTATTTCCCTTGGTGTTTTTTAAAATGCATAAAAGTGCTGCTTTTCCACTATGAATTAATATCGAGCAGTTTCTACATGAGTTATTATTTAGCATTTTACTTGCCATTTCTGCATGGCTCTTGATTAATTTAAAAAAAAATATGCAATGGTTTCAAATCTTTGTAAACGGTAATAGATATGGGCTGCCATGATTCATTTTGTACTGATATACTGCATGTGGCTACTCTTAAGTTATATAGTGAACATCACCATGGAAAACATGTCAATTTTCTGGAATGATTAATGGTCAAAGAATGATAAGTAGGATCTATTCCATGAAGACAATACTTCTGGGACATGTTTCCAAGAGGTTTTTGGGAAGTTATTACTTTCAAAACAGTATCTGAGTCACAATCTATCCTCAATCTCTTAACCCATTACCTGATGCAGACAACAATTTAAAGTCCATGAAATTTTAGGTTTTTCAACTTTCTGGTTTGAATACATTGTGTAAAATGAAGAAATTGCTTGGTCAAAGCTTCTTCTTCTGTATGCACAATGTTATCTTGATTATTTTGCCTAAGGGGCATCAAAAAGCATCATTGTTTGAGAATGAGTTAACTTATTCTCCCTCCTATTTACACCTCTCAAGGAAAAAGCTTTGGATAACATTGTGAAAAATTCGGAAATTACTTGTATATCAAGCAGTTTCTTCAATATCAACAATTTTTTCTATTGCAAAAAATAGAAAATTTAAAATTTAACCATTTTTAAATTGTCGTCTGCAGCTTCATTCAAATTAGACCAGTCTAAAATTTGTTGGAGTACAAGGTGTCTTTTTATGAGTGTTTTTGATGCTGTTTTATATTGTATCAAGACCAATGGCAATTTATAACAAGAATTTGATCATTCTGTTCTTTTCTAAATCCCCAGTCACAGTAGACCAAGTTCCCACTACATCAATGTAAAACCAGTCTGATGTAGTACAAACTTGTACAACTTTGAAGGAACGTAGTAGAAACCAATAAAGACGTGATGCGATCTTTATGGTCTTTGCTGATGTAGGTGAATTTTTAACTTGTTAAAAAAAATCCAAAGCTAGGGCCTGATCGAATCAGGACGCAGTTAGGACTCAATAATGGCATGGAAACAATGGCGTTGACGTAGTGCCAACAGGGCATGAACCTAATATGGTCTTCATTGACAAAGTACAAACCTGGTATTGGCGGGAAAATTTGCACTGCATTCTTACTGAACTTGCAGAGTGAAAGAGAACAGAGAGTGCATGGACTTGTTTATTATAAGAGCACAAAGGGTGTAGTGAATGTAGTAAACGCGCAGTGCGATCTGAATTGTCTTAGAAAGAATGTAATGAAATAATAAAAACACAAAGGACGTGCTGTCTAATTTATCAAGTGTGCGACAAAACTTAGCTTTGAAGTGTTCGACGCAGTGACATCCTGGCAGGGGCGTAGTTAAGACATAGAACCAACTTGAAAACTGTTTTGGTTTTTTTTCTGCATTTCATCCCGCTCTCCCTGGGTTTGTCAAGTTTTAAGAACGCAGTATGATCTTTGTCTGAGATTGACGGCGAAATGATCAAATCACTTCAGTTTCACTTATGTTAACCCTAATGTCTTGCTTAATAAAGTCCATGAATTGAAAGCATTATAATCAAAGAGTTGCAAGGCCTCAATATAAACAGCTCTGGCTGAAATATCAAAGATGTGGTCAAGACTTGGATCAGTTTGTGAATATGTACAGGCTAATTTTAGTCTATAACTTATGTTAAAACAAAAATATTTGGTGTTAAGGTAATAACCTAGTGCTAGGAGAGTTAGTCAGATTGATGGCTTGTAAAGGACATAAAGTTCAATAGCTTTTCTACATTTTTGTAGCTTTTTTGTACAATTTTGTAAGATTTTGATGGTGAAAAAGGAACTTTTGCTATAAAACAACATAACACTACAGGATTAAAAAAGAGAAAAATTGTCAGTAAAATGAAATTCTTCCTTGGTCAACCAGTTTTTATGACAAATAATGTCAAATGATGCAGGTTTAAACGGATTAAGTGACTGTAGCTATAAAGATAATCCATTATGATTCTGAACAAATTGAGCACACCCAAGGGACCCACTGGACATTAGAAATATGACATTACTTATAATAAACACTTTGTTTATAGCTCTACATCCATCCTATGTGACTTCATTTACTGCTAATCCCTGTGAAAAAGTTCAAGAATTAGTTCTTGAATTTTCTAGAACTTCAGTTCTAGAAATTTCATGAATGTTAAAAAGCAGTTTTAACAACTCTGTTCTGAAACTTGTTTAAGAACTTGTTAAAGTTCTTGAATGTTCTAGAACTAATTCTAGAACTAGTTCTTGAATGTCCAAGAATGTTTAATGTCAATTCAAGACCTCTGTGTCCAAGAACTTTAGTTCTTGAATAATTCCAGGTCTAGGTCTAGAACTAGTCTAATAACTTGCTTTGGAGCTTGTGTGTTCTTGAACTGCCCTTCAACTTTCATGAATGTTCTAGAATTTGAACTGCCATTCAACTTTCTTGAATGTTCTTGAACTCTTTTTTAACCAGTTCTAGAATTGGTTCTAGAACCATTTCCTTAACTAACATATTTTTTTCAAACAAGTTACAGTTTTAATGCAGAAAACTTCTAGATATTTGCAGGTAAAATTAATGAGCTAAATTTAAGATTTTTATAATGCCGGCATGTGTACAGAAAGCTTCAAAATTGACCACTGCCTTGCTTACACTGAGTAGTCACATGTTAGATAGGGCGAGTTGGGGTAAGATGAATCTTTACAATCAATGAAATTCTACTCACAAGTATTAGCTATAGTCCTGTCTTCAATTAACCCTTTCCCAGACAAACACGGGATTTTACGTCACTGTGATTTTATACTTGAGAAAACATTTTGAAAAAGGAGAAATTGCTTGAAACAAGCAATTTCTCCTTTTCCCACAGTATTTTATACCACATAGGATGGTCAGATTTCAAATTGCATGCATTTTTCATTGTAATCTGTAACCGCTTTCAAATTGGACCAGTCTAAAATTTCATAAAACAGGAAAGGGTTAACATTTATTTGGAAAGTGGACTAATTTTAATGATGTTAAATACAATCTCTTTGTTTTCTAATTCTGTTTCTCTAGAACATTCAAATGGTTCAACGCAAAAGAGAGGCAGTTACAACTGTTTTGCACTGAACCGTCCATTTCTTTTCAGTTTTTGCGCAATTTACCTAGATCACTGAGGAGCTAGGATGGTTATCAATAACAGAAACTTGGATCCAATACCAGAACCAGTTCTTGAGCCATTTAAGGACTTGATCTTGAAGTTCTTCAGCTGGTTGAAGAATTTAGCTACTTCTATTACAGTAAGATTGTGTGGTCTAGTGGATGACCAATAACAGAAACTTGGATCCAATACCAGAACCAGTTCTTGAGCCATTCTCAAGGACTTGATCTTGAAGTTCTTCAGCTGGTTGAAGAATTTAGCTACTTCTATTACAGTAAGATTGTGTGGTCTAGTGGATGACCAATAACAGAAACTTGGATCCAATACCAGAACCAGTTCTTGAGCCATTCTCAAGGACTTGATCTTGAAGTTCTTCAGCTGGTTGAAGATTTTTGGTAATTCTATTACAGTAAGATTGTGTGGTCTAGTGGATGACAAGATCAATTATTTTTTAACCCCAAAGTCATGATAATGATTGAAAATGTTTCTTGCCACATTTTAACCCCTTACCAGACAACAAAACATGAGACTAATCCAAATTTAAAGAAAATACACTTGACAAATTTGAGTTGATCAGATTTTAAAAGCTTCTGTATTTTGAGGCAGAAAAACATTGTGGACATGAACAATTAAACTGGATAATTTCTCATTTCTACAAACAAATTTCTGAAGGATTGATCTTCTAGTCTCTATCTGTGCATAAATTGTTAATACATACAGTCTGACATTAGACTGAAGAAGAACAATATTAACCTATTACCAGACAACAAAATTTTAGACTGGTCCAAATTGAAAGGGCTTGCAGACAACAATTTAAAGTTTAAGGAATATTGGATTTTTTCGCCTTTCTGAGTAGAAAACATTGTGTAAAATGAAGAAATTGCTTGTCTCAAGCAATTTCTTCATTTTACACAATGTTTTCCCAATTGCTTTTCTTCGGGGGTGTAAAAAAGTTGCATTGTGTGTGAATTGGTTAAGTATTTATAAATATATTCATTGACTGGAGCAACTCCTTTAAATTAAAATCTAATTATTTGAAATCTTTAAGTCTTTAAGCAGTAATCTGATAGGCTTGAATTGACTGTTTTTTGGTAATATAGGACAGGTTTAGCAGAATTCCAGGTTATTTTTAGATATCACAGAATTTGGTTGTCGACACTGCATGACTTCATTTGCATATGACCCAAAGTCAACGGAAGGTAACAAATTGACAAGCGAAATAATCAATGTCCTAAATTATATCACATCAAATGGTTGGTGCAAAACTATGGTAAGTGTCTATATTCGTATTGACGCTTATGACAATTTTTGACTGATCTTTACAGAATCTAAGACCCGCTAGCGAACGTAACTCCTGATGACGTATTGATGACGTTGTTTGAGCATAGTCAAACTGAATACAGTATTCAAATGGTTAAACCCGCAGCGTGAATGACCCAACATTCTTTGCAACTGACATCTCAGCCAAATCTAAAAATAGATCAACAGCCTATGTAGGCTTTTAGGGAAATACCCTTGTTTATTCTGATAAAGGACCTCTGATTTAAGTAAGACTACTTCTCAGAATATTGTATTAAAGTAGTATACGAGAGGGAATAAGAATAATCAAAATCTGCGACTTGAAAAAACGATACCTAGAAGAAACTCGAGAAACTTAAAGCCATATCTGCCCTCAGAGGAAGAAAAAAATTGTTGAAATAATCTATGGCTTATTTTGTCACTAAAGCAAACAAGAGCCTTATAAATTTGGACATGCGAAAGCATGGTAAGAGTGATGTTCTCAGGAAAGAGTACCTTGGGTATGATCTGTCAAGAAACATGGGAAAAGGGGCCTTTTGAAAATTTAATAAAAAAAATCCTCATTAGTACTCTAGAGTCCACAGTTTTCATTGGATTCTCTTCAAACTTTCACAGAATGATTGTACTATCATAAGGATCATTCCTTTTGTAATTGGGTATGATCTGTCAAGGAACATAGGAAAAGGGGCCTTTTGAAAATTTAATTAAAAAATCCTCGTTAACACTCTAGAGCCCACAGATTTCATTGGATTCTCTTCAACCTTTCACAGAATGATTGTACCATCATAAGGATTGTTACTTTCAAGATTGGGTATGATCTGTCAAGAAACACAGGAAAAAGGGCCTTATGAAAATTTGATAAAAAAAATCCTAGCTAACACACTAGATTCCACAGTTTTCATCGGATTCTCTTCAAACATTCACAGAATGATTAAACCATTAAATGGATTGTTCCTTTAGTTTGGTTTCAACCATCAAGAATCATGGGAAAAGGGGCCTTATGAAAATTTAATAAAAAAAATCTTAGTTAACACATCATGGCCCCAGATTTTACCTGATTGACTTCAAACTTTCACAGAATTATTGTACCATCATAAAGATTGTTCCTTTGGGTCTGATTCATCAAGAAACATAGGAAAAGGGGCCTTATGAAAATTTAATGAAAAAATCTTAATGCTTTAGAGCCTACAGATTTCATTGAGTTGTCTTCATACTCAAACAGAATAATTATACTTTTGTAAGTATAGTTCCCTTTGGAATTAGTTCAGGTCCATCAAGTAACATGGGAAAAGGGGCTGTGTGAAAATTTAATTAAAAAATCCCTTTTAATGCAATGAAGCTCAGAGCTTTGATCAGATTTTGTTGAAACTTTTACAGAATGATCGTAAGGTCACAAGAATCATTTTTTTTGAAACAGGGTTTGAACTGTCAGGAAACACGGGAAAAGGGGCTTACGAAAATTTCATTTAGAAATCCCTGTTACCAAGTCCAGAGCTTTCTTCAAACAGTCACGGAATTATTGTACAATAATAATGATTGTTGATGTTGACATGAAATTTAATTTGAAAATCCTTGTACCACAATCAAGTCCACAGCTTTCATTTAATTCTGTTCAAACTTTCACAAAACATTTGTACCATCATTAGGATTGTTTCTGTTCAAATTTGGGCTGATCTATCTGGTATCATGGGAAAAGGGGCCTTTTGAAAATTTCATGTATAAATCTTGTTACCAAGTCCAGAGCTTTCATTGGAATTTCTTCTTACTTTCACAGAATGATTGTACAATAATTACGATTGTTGATGTTGACATTAGATGTGATCTGTCAAGTATCACAGGAAAAGGAGCCTTACAAAATTTAAAAACCTTGTACCACAATAAAGTCCACAGTTTTTATCGGATTTCGTTAAAACTTCCACAGAATGTTTGTACCATCATTAGGATTTTTTCTTTGCAAATTAGGCCTGATCTGCCTAGTGTATTGGGTCTGATTTGTTAAGTTTCACGACAAGTGGGGCCTTACGTAAAAATTCTTGACACATTTCAGTCCTATTTTCATTGATTCTCAATGATTGTACAATAATTACGATTGTTGATGTTGACATTAGATGTGATATGTCAAGTATCACAGGAAAAGGAGCCTTACAAAATTTAAAAACCTTGTACCACAATAAAGTCCACAGTCATCGGATTTCGTTAAAACTTCCACACAATGATTGTACCTTCATCAGAATTGTTCCTTTTGAAATTTGGTTTGTTCTGTAAAGTATCACGGGAAAAGGGGCCCTATGAAAATTTCACTATAAAATCCTCATTGACACAATAAATTCCAAAGATCGGGATAAAGTTCATTTGTTATTTTCATTTTATGCATTCTTCTTTAAGCAATTAACTTCCTTAATTATCAGATTTCTTTAACAGAAAACTTGATAACCAGTAGAGGGTCTCAGGCCCTCATGGTCCTCTTGTTTATTAATTTAGTAGTGTGTTTTGAGGGAAGATTTGGCTTTAAGAAACCACAATACCAGATTCTTTGAGAAATATTACTTATAAGAAACAAGATGAAGGATTCTGTATATCTTTTAAACCTTCTGCCACCCAGTAGTAGCTTAACCTATTCCCACACACAATCAAGCTTTTTTATACACCTGAAGAATTGTATTAAAGAAAACATAAAAAAGGAGAAATTGCTTTTTCTACCTTGTCTGGGCCTTAGTTTCCAGTTTCAAATAGATTTGAATTGCAGTCTGTAATTTCTGTCAATTCGGACTAGTCCAAAATTTTGTCAAGGGTAATGAGTTAATAAGGCTAATTCAAATAATGATAAACATCCAACAAACTTATATCAACATGTGTAACTGTATATATAGCTTACCACTCCTGTGATATACAGCTGGTATGCTGAGTTCTACATTACCCACTATCATTGAAAGACTGCTCATTATTGAAACCTTAGCCACATCTACGCTGAGCAGGATGTCGGTAGGTGTTTTTGTATTTAAGAAAAGTCTTTCTTTGAATTATAATTTGAATTAGAATCCTTGTATTAAGCCATTTCAAAATGTATGGTTGTTTGGAGTAGACAGGTTTTGAAAAATATGAAATCGAACCTATTTGGGCACCACATCCTTCTACCCTAATAATATCCTACTGGATTTTCAAAACTGGGTAACACATACTGATGGACATTGAAGTCATCTATAAAAAATTAAGGAAACATCAACTGATGTAGATTTTGAAATCTACAAGCCATGTTTTGCCAAATTTTATTGTAGATCTTCCTATTAGCTCAGCTGAGCACGAATTGCTCTAGGTGAACTATTGTGATCTTTCAATCACTATTCTTCCAACCGTCCATATCAGTTCTGTCCTGATTATACATAGGACTAAAGAAGAAAAAAACTTTGAAAATGTTCTCCTTAACCATAAGGCCTATTGAGCCTTGATATTTGGTATATATCATCATCTATTGACCCTCTACCAAAATTCTTCTAAGAAGTAGCCCTTTCTGTATGATCCCAAATTTTACATAGGATTGAAGAAGATCTTTGAAAATCTCCTCCCAAACCATAAGGTCTAGAGCTTTGATATCTGGTATGTATCAATACCTATTGACCCTCTACCAAAATACTTCAAAGAATTGCCGTACTTTGAAGTGATGGTCCCTTTGTTTGTCTATCTGTCCCTCTGTCTGTCTGCTGGAAACTCAACCTTAATGTTTTCTTTTAACTTAAATACTATTAGACAAGTGTCTTTCTGTCTGTGTGTCCATCTGTTTGTCTGTTTTGTCTGCTGAAAACTTATAAAGTGACCTTAACACTTCTTTTAACTTCAATACTATGCAATGTTTATATTTGATATGAGGATAGCATAGCTCTCGCTGATTAGCATCGGCTAATACTAAGGTCAAGGTCATCTGAGAAGATCAAGGTCATCTATCAAGTTTATACGTCTAAAAAAGTAGCTGTAACGGGGCAAACGTATCTTAATTCTATCTGGAAGTTTAACTAAAGTGATGCCGGTAGGAATTAGAGCTTGCAGGAGTAACATATCTTTTAAATTCTGACATGTCTTGGAGAAATTTTGCAACACACACTCCAGAAATAAAGAAAGGCAATTTCTAAATTGAAATAAAAATGAATGACAGAATCCAATTTGATGAATTGATATTCACTGGTCCTTGATATGTCTTTTGACCTGTTGAAAAGTTGGTGAATTTGTTTTTACAAGGAGACATTTGAAATCTCATTGTCTTTATTAGGGGTGGGCACCTAGCATTTAATTCATTACCACACAAAGGCATTTTGGATTGATCACATTTCAAAGGAGTTGCAGACGATAATATTTAGTTGGTGAAATTTCAAAATTAAATCTGTACCTTTTTGGAAGGACATACTGTTGATAATGAAGAACTTGCTTGTACAAAACAATTTATTCATTTTCCACATTATTATCCAAATCCTTTTACTTAAGGGGCATAAAAAAGTGGGGCCGTTTTGGATATGGGTTTATGTAAATAAAAATTCCTTTGGTTACTCTTTATCAGATTCTATTTTTTGAAATAAATGATCCAATAAAACATGTTTTTATGGGCATAGTTTATTTACATGGTATATATTGAAAACTTGGAAATAGAAACCAGTCAATGGATTTCAACCAATTCTCGTGAATATTCCTTTTGCGACCCTTTATTAGATTCCTCCATAGATTTTGATCAGTTAAAAACATAGCTCCATATAATTATGCTATATCTTGAAAACTTTGAAAATATTCTTCTTGGAAACTAGAAGATTGATTTCAACCAAAATTCGTAGGGAAGGTCTTTTGGTGACCCTTTACCAAAATTCTTGAAAAAATAGTTACAGGTTTAATAAAATTGCTCTAGAGAATTGGGCTCATTTCAGGTAGAGATGGGAAATAGTTGATACTACATGTACTATTCTGATAATATTTTTTGCTTAAAAGAAAGTTGCCTCCCTTAACCCATTACCACACAGTGACGCTTTTAAACTCCCCCTCAATATAAAGTTGGAAAATTTCTTCATTCTCCACAATGTTTTCCATCCAAAAGGACCAAAGTTATAAAGATTTCATCAACTTAAAATGTTCGTCTGTAACTTCTTTGAATTTGGACTGGTCTAAAATTTCATAGTGTGGGAATAGGTTAAAGTAAACTACATAAAGTTATTTTGTTGTAGAATGAGTTGCCTCCAGTGTTGAAGAAAACTAAATTACCTTTATCATAATGAAATTCAGTTAGGTGGATCCATTCAGGATCCATTCAGGTGCTAAAGCATCTCTAGTTTGATCTAAATTTTGTATCGAACATATCTAGGAGCTAAAGTAACTGAGGAAGATATAAACTTCAAACCCCATGGATTTTAATGAGAAGAAGTGCAATCTTTCTTATTCAAAATGTCTTTGTTATTTTCCTAATTTCAATTTTGTCTAGAAAATATCTTTGAAGGTGTATAAGCTATCAATTGAAACTCATGGATGAAAAGATTTCATTAAGTGAAAATGAAATGCATTTTTCGAATAACTTTGTTTCTTTAATTTCATGTTTATTCCTTTGTATTTTTAGCTCACCTTGTCTCGAACTGCTAAAGTGAGCTATTGTGATCACCTTTTGTCCAGCGTCCAGCCAATTTGAACCAAATTTGGCAGAAATGTTCCTTAAGTGGTTCCCTTTAAAAATAGGTAAAAGAATTGAAATCCGTTCAAAACTCTTGTTGCCATGGCAATAAAAGTGAAATTTTAAAATAATCTTTAAAAATCTTCTCCTCCTGACCAAAAAGAATGATTTTTTAATGACATCTCCTCCCAAAACCACTGGCCCAATTTGGACCAAAAATTGACATTGATCTATGAAAACAATTAAGTTAACATTACCAAGCAAACAAAATGTAGACTGTCCTAATCAAAAGAGTTTAGTTGACGTTTGAAAGTGTGTTTAGACTTAAAAAAACAAGAAATATGTGAGTCAAAACTCACTGTGTATACCCTGCATGCTCTAATGCATTGAAACTCTCCCTCAATAGAACATATACAGTAAGTACCATGTAGGACACAAAGCTTCACCTCCACATCAATCATTGAAGTGATACAACTATACCAGGTAATGTCCGAAAATAAACTATTGGCTGAAAATAAAGTAAGTCAGAAAACAGGAAGTAGATAACAAGCATTATAATGGAGGGCCTCAAGGTGAACTTCTACATCAAGTTTCAAGTCTATACAATGAATGGTTACTGAGGAAAAAGTGACCAAAATATACCACTATACCAGGCAATGTTGAAGAATAAACTAAGTTGTAAAACAGGAATAAACAATCTGTGGACCATAATTCTGTAAGTATCATGTAGGATCCCTAGATGAACCTCCCCACCAAGTTTCAAGTTGATGCTAGTGAAAGTTGTTGAGAAAAGTTCAACGAAAAAATGCCACTATAGGCAATGTCCAAAATTAAATGAATTTGTGCAACAGGAAGTAGTTAACTCACGGACCTAAATTCAGTAAGTGCCATGTACGACCCCTAGATGAACCTCTTTACCAAATTTCAAATCATTGCTATGAATAGTTGCTGAGAAAAGTGCAACGAAAATATACCACTTGAACCAGGCAATCTCTGAAAATAAAAGAAGTAGTAAAACAGGAAGTAGTTAACTTGTGGATGTAAATTCGGTAAGCACCATTGTAGGACCTCTAATTGAGCCTATGAATAGTTGCTGAGAAAAGTGTGATGAAAATATAGGTTACAGACAGACAGAGGGAAAGACAGACAAGGGTAAGCAATTTTACCCCCTTCTTCTTTGAAGCAGGGGTATGATAAGTGATAAGTGATATTCTGTGTGAAAAGGAGAAATTCCTCTTTTCGCACAATGTTTTCTCATTTTCATAATTATGTAGCTACTTTTCTAGATTACATGAAAATACAATGTATGATGATGATTTAAGCAATTTTCATTATCCAGTTTGGGGTTTGTCAACTTGTATATATGGTAATCAGTATTAGCTCTTTACCAAAGAATTGTCTTTTTAACCCATTCCCACACAATGAAATTTTAGACCAATCCAAATTCAAAGAAATTGCAGATGACAATTTTAAGTTGATGTAATCTTCAAAATCTTTGTTTTTTAGGGTAGAAAACATTGTTGATAATGTAGAAATTGCTTGCAGCAAGCAATTTCTGCATTATCAACAATGTTTTCAAAAGCTTTCATATTGATGGGTGTTTAAAAGCGTCCTTGTGTGGGAATGGGTTAAGACCTGCATGCTACCATAAAAGGGACTGATGTTAGTGTGCTTGAGCTTTTAATGTATATCTTGGCTTGGTCAATAGTAATCTTTGCTGAAATATTCAATATTTCTCTTTTATGCCCCCGCATCGATAAGATCAGGGGCATTTTATTTTACCGGTGTCCGTCTGTCTGTCTGTCCGTCTGTCTGTCTGTCTGCAATACTTAACCTGCCAACTAAACATTTTCCTATAACTTCAACCCTGGTTAAGTTACAATGCTAACATTTGGTATGTAGATAGGTCTCAACAAGGCGCAACTGGGGAAGGTCATTTCATCAAGATCAAGGTCAAAATTTTAACCCTTTACCCGTTTCTAAAGAATTCACATTTCTGGGGCATAGTGTTTCACAAACACATCTTGTTTTAAAAGTAATTTATTTTTATTGATTTACAATTACTGTGATTTACCTACAATGTTGACTTCAACTGATGTTGACTTGATTTTGAACATATCCAAGGGAGGAGATTGATAGCTATATTTGTCAGGATTGCAGTATGAATTGCTTCCCTTTTTGTTCTTCTTGCGTCCTATCAGAGGATTGCAATCAAATATTATGTTGGAGCAAAAGTGGAATAGCTATATAATCAGAAATGTCATCAGCATTAATTCCACAACATACAAAATCGATTGATTCATTGATTGAATGGGGTTTAACACCACTTTTAACAGTATTTTAGTTACATCGTGGTGGCTGGAGCACCCAACAATATATTCCTGGTATTTCTCACACCAGTACTACCATTACATCCTTTCCTAACCTCCAGCTTCTTCCCCACATAGGTTAACGATTATCCACCCATTGGTGAGAGACAAATGTTGGAAAGGATATGTGCGGCCGCCGGAGATCATAACATACAAAAGTAGCCACATTAGTTATGTTCAGGTAAAAAAATCTTGTGAAAACCTTGTGGAAAATGACAGAATGGTCCACAATGTTGTGTTCCCCCAAAACAAATGTTTTTATAATTTCATCTACTAAACGTTGTTGTCTCAAACTTCTTTGAATTAGGATCAGTCTAAACTTTTGTTGGCTAGTAATGGTTTAAAATTCTTTTGTACTTTAAATTCAATCAATGTTCATTAAACATTCGTTAATCATGTATGTTTTAGATAGAAGAGGCTTGCTGTACAGTAAGCTTGTTTATTGATATAATCTTCTTAATTAGTTTTTCACTACAATTAGGCTAGAAACCATTTAACCAATTACCAGACAGCAAGATTTTAGACTGGTCCAAATTGAAAGGAGTTGCAGAAGACAATTAACACTTTATTATCTTTTAATTGTTTTCAAGTTTCTGGTTAGAAAAAATTGTGTAAAATGAAGAAATTGCTTGTTACAAGCAATTTCTTCATTTTACACAATTTTTTCCCAATTATTTATTTAGAGGAGTGTCAAAATGTGTGGGAATGGATTAATGAAAAGTCAAAAGAATATAAATTCAAATTAATTTAAATTAACACAGAAGTTGATGTCCATTCTTTAAGACTTCAACCTGGTCGTGGCAGATATTCTTTTCAACATTTGTCTCCCACCAATGGATGGATAATCGTTAACTTAAGTGGCATGAGCAGCTGAAGGCTTGAAAAGATGTAGTGGTAGAACTAATATGAGAAATACCAGGAATCCATGGTTAGGTGCTCCAGCCTCTGCAATATGACTAAAATACTGTTAATGTGGTGTTAAACCCTATTTAATCAATCAAGTAGTTCTTTAAGTGGATGTTTGTCATGCTGTTGCCCTAACACAAATAGTTTATATAAAAACTCGATACCCTATGGTCAATCAAGCATGAAATATTATTAGCTAAATGCAAACACAATTACACAAAATGCTAGGTCCACTTGCAGATGGCCACCTGACTTAAGCCTGGCGGGTAAACTATGCATCAGTTTTGTCACTTTGGGTTCCTTAATTTGTAGGTAACTTGTGAAACCCTTTAATTGTTTTGGTTTTAAGTGGATTTTGATTCTAATAGATTCTAATAGGATTTTGTAACATTCTGACCAATATTGTCAAAGGAAATGGAGATGTAGGACTATACTGCTAAATTTTCCTTAAATATACAGGAAATAGTTGTAACAGTGTTAGGAAGATCCCTAATGAACATAGTGACATTCAATCTGATATCAAGGAAAATGCTATTTTAATGTTAATGCTGTACAGATCACCTTTTTTGCTTAATCTTTCTCTAACATTGCTAGTTTTAGCACATCTGAGCTGAGAGGGCTAAGGTTGAACTTTTGTGATCAGACTTTGCCTGTTGTTTGCTGTCTGAATGTCTGTCAACAAACAATTTATTTCTCCTAAAGCTTCACAGAAATTGTCCCAAGATCAAGCTCCTTTAACCCTTGTCATACTAAATAAAATCCTCTACAGATTTTCATTTAAAGATGAAAGGGCTGAAAAACACTGGAATCTCTAATTGTTAGTTAATATTCATTTTGAAAATTTATCTTTTAAACAACCCAGGCTTAAAAGGCAGGAGCAGGTGGTGTAGACTTTGATAAGACTGCACATTTTTGTAGGCTGATCTTGGTCTATTATCTCCTGCCTAAACAAGAATGTTCCGGGTTCAGCACATATATTCTACCAATAATTTGGAAGAGGTTTTGTGATTCTATTATTTCAGAATTGTCATCTGCAACTTCTGAATTTCTGAAAACATTATCTTGTTTAGCATGTGGAGGGGTACAGCCACTCAAGCGCCATTCTTCAAATCTAGTCTGTTAACAAACTGTGCTGATTTACTTGCCTTTTTCAAAGTGCAAAGTTAAATTGTGTTTTCTTAAAAAAAACCATTTAGATCACTTTATCTTGTTTGAAAATGAGTCTAGATTACGAGAAGTAAGATTATTTAACACACTTGTCAAAGATAAATGTCAAAATAATGTAAAGCCCATACACCCATCTTTACTGAAAGTGGCATATACAAGTCAAGGGAAATAACTCTGACCCAAAACTAGCATGGAAACCTACCCTGATAATTTATCAACAACTCTGCAACATTATATTCGGCAATATATATTATAAAAAGATAATCATTGGCAAAAAAAAAAAAGGTGGGGCCATTGATTCACCATAGTGACCTTAAGTCATTAGGTTAAAACATTACCTCTTGTTGTTAATCAAACATCATTGAAGATTCATGGCTCAGATTTGAGATGTAGGCTCTTTTCAGTGATAGGCATCAGTTGGGTGTAAGATCAAGGTAATCTATTGAGGTCAAGGTCATTTGTCAAAGTCAACTTAATCCATTTTACTGTTATTTAAACATTATGCAAGTATGTGCAGACTGATCTTTGTCTTCTATTTCTGTCAAAACAGGAATATTACAGACTTGGCATCATGAAGATTAACCCTTGTCATGCTGAACCCGGAAAACTCCTGTTTTGACAGGGGGTATATACAAAGATCAGACACCAGCTGCTTGTCCGATCAAGTCAGAACTGTGTATAAATTCATTTGTCAAAAGAAATATTGACCCAAAATTAAAGCCTTACAGTGCTTTTAGTCCTTTGATTTTGATGTAATTCTCATTTAGATTTTATTCAGCCTGACAAAGGTTAAGAGTGTTCATTTTGTTGTGTTCGGGCTAATAGTCTTCTGTCAACATTCTTTCCTACATAAAATTTTGTGATTTCCCTTTTACCAATCATCTTAGTGGGATAAGAAGCTCTAGGCAAAGATTATAGGATGTTTATGGTGATACTGATCTGTGAAATTCCAGCAACCTAATCAGCAGCTGCAATAGTTTAAAGTTGAAAGTGACAATAAACCAGTCAACTGTTTAAAACATGAATGACAACATTTGTATCAAATTTTGCCTTCCCATTTAAGTTTGGAGAAGAGAAGGACCAAATAGCAACAATATATAGCTTGATTCCTGCATGAATTCATTTGATTTCAATAACTGATATGTTGTATTAGATTTGTTTGATGAAAGCTGGTATATTTTGATACTGTCCTATGAATATTTATGAGAAAACCATTGTGCAAGTATACAGCCATAAAAAGCTCTATTTTGGTGTAATGTTCGCCTAGAAAATGGTGATTGTTCGTTTATACGTGAAAGTGTGTGTTTCAAAACAAAGTTTGAAATTTAACATATTATTCTGTTGACAGTCTATATACAAACATAATATATTTGGAATTGGGCAAAAAAGGTCTCAGATTTTTTTTAGATATTTTTCTTCTGTAATAAAACACTTCATTAATGCTTTCCCACACAGTGACGCTTTTGGACGCCCCTCAAGAAAATCAATTGGGAAAACAATGAGTAAGATTAAGAAATTGCTTGTAACAAGTAATTTCATCATTTTATACAATGTTTTCTGCCCATAAAATTAAAAAAAATCTAAAATTTCATAAACTTTAAATTGTCGTCTGCAGCTCCTTTCGATTTAGACCATACTGAAATTTTGCTGTCTGGTAAAGGGTTAATTCGCTGGAAAACAACAACTGCTTAAGCTTGTGACTGTATTGTGGTTGTCATCTCAAGACTGTGTAAATTATTTCATTGAAATTCTTCTTAATCCATTTCTAGATTAAACAATTTTTGAGTCGTCCAAATTGAAAGAAGCTGTTGTAACATTTTCAAGTTGATACAATTTTAAAATTCTTTGTCTTTCATGGTAGAAAAAATTGAGAAATGTAGAAACACTGACTCAAGTAAACTCTTAATTATCCAAAATATTTTCCCAAGTTTTTAGCTGTACTGGCTGAAGCAAGTGGGCTACTGTCATGGCAGGATGTCTGTCAGGCGTCTGTCAGTAAACTGTTATTTAAAAATTCTGAAAACACTGAACAGAATTCAACTGAATAACACAGGAATAATCCTTGGGTGACTCTTTATACGAAACAAGTGGATGAACTTCAACCAAATTTCACAGGAATGATCCTTTGGTGATGCTCTACCAGATTCCTTAAAAAGTATTCGATCAGATGATTAGCATGTTTTGTTTTCTTTTAGACAGGATTAATTTCCATATTATTGTATATGTTGAAAACTTTAAAAATCTTTTTCTCAGAAACCAGTAGATCAACAAAATTTCACTGGAATGATCCTTTGGGGACTTTTTATCAGATTTTTCAAAAAATTTTGATCAGATTACAAACATGACTTTTTTTAGGGGCTGTTAATTAGCTCCCTGAGCACAACGTGCTCATGGTGAGCTTTTGTGATCGTTGAATGTCTGTCGTCCGTCATGCGGTGTGCGGCGTCAACAATTGAAGTGTTTGCGCTCTAGAAGCCACAGTTTTGAACCAATCTTCATGAAACTTGGTCAGAATAATTGTTCGGTCATGAGGGTGGACCCTATTGATTATGGGAGGGTTCTACAGAAAACACAGGAAAAGGGGTCTTAATGACAATTTCTTTGTTTACACACTAGAGGCCTCAAATATGGCTCTATCTTCATGAAACTTTGCCAGAATAATTATTAGGTCATAGAGATGAACTCTATTGATTATTAGAAGGATCTTTCGGAAAACAGGAAAAGGGGCCTTAATGACAATATCCTAGTTTACACTCTAGAGGGCACAATTTTGGCACAATCTTCATGAAACTTGGTCAGAATAATTGTTTGATCATGTAGATAAACCATATTGATTATTGGAGAATTCTATTGGAAAATATCAGGAAAAGGGGCCTTAATGATAATTTCTTTGTTTACACTCTAGAGGCCACAATTTTGGCTCAATCTTCATGAAACATGGTCAGAAAAATTGTTAGGTTATAAGGATTAATCCCATTGATTATGGAAAGGTTCTATGGGAAAACACAGGAAAAGGGGCCTTAATGACAATTTCTTTGTTTAAAATCTAGAGGCCACAATTTAGGCTCAATATTCATGAAACTAGGCCAGAATAATTATTAGGGCATGAGGATGAAGCCTATTGATTATGGGGAGGTACTTTTGGAAAACACAGGAAAAAGGGGCTTAATGACAATTTCTTTGTTTACACTCTAGAGACCACAATTTTGGCTCAATTTTCATGAAAATTAGCCAGAATAATTGTTTAGTCACAAGGATGAACCCTATTGATTGTAGGAAGGTACTTTTGGAAAACACAGGAAAAGGGGCCTTAATGACAATTTCTATGTTAATGCTCTAGAGGTCATCATTTTGGCTCAATTGTCATGTTACTTGGTCAGGATACTTGTAAGGTCATAAAGATGAATCTTATAGATTATGGGAAGGTTCTATAGGATAACACAGGAAAAGTGGCCATAATGACAATTTCTCTGTTTACAATATAGAAGTCACAGTTTTGCCTCTATCATGAACCTGGTTATAGTTATATTTGTCTCTTATTGCATTTTTTTAACCGCAGACAGTTCAGGTGAGCAATCTAGGACCATCATGGTCCTCTTGTTTCAATATATGATATATACTAAATACTTTGAAAATCTTCTCAGGTACCTGAAGATAGGTCTCAGTCAAATTGCACAGGAATGATCCTTGATTGACTCTTTGTTGAATTCCTTCATAGAAATTTGATCGGTTAAAAGAACATGGCTTTATGGGTAGGCTTATGTCCATATATAGTAAAAAGTGAAATGTTTGAAAATCTTGTGAATATCTTTGACATCTGAATTCTACATAAGTTGACTTTTGTAAAACAATGAAAAAGTTTATAAGGAATGCCTCAAAATACAAATTGCTTATAATCAGTACATTCAGGCATGTGGAGTGAGTCAGGTGCTTCGGTTGTTTTTTAAGTTCATAGAATAGTTGGATGGTGTGGGAATGGGTAAACTAGGTTGTTCACATTCTGGTAAGGATTATGACAAGGACTTAACTGTTGTGATGCTCTACAAAACAGGATGAAAAAAAAAACTGTTTTAAATTAAATGAAGTTCACAAGACATGAACTATATTGCATTAATAAGAACTGATCTCTGGGTTGCTTGTACTAGACTATGAAACATTGAATTCAAAAAGGGAGAGACTTTTTTCAAAAGTAGGTTCATTTTTGTAATATCTTCCTTGGTAACGAAGCATAACTATTTGTAACGAACGTTCATACCAAGTTTCAAGTAAACATCTTCAGTAAATGACGTAGGTAGGTTTATATTCTCAAGTTTGTTATGCCAATCACAACTGTGCTGAACATCAAAATATACCTCAATAGGTACTATTTGTTCCAAAACAGCCAAAATAAGATCTGTAAATCAATCATAACCCTCACAAAGATGAAGACCTTAAAAATGGCAAAGAAATCTGGCTTTTATTAACAAATCTCATTCAATATTAGGGCCAACTTTCTGTTCTCATGATCTTCATTGTTTGATATCAAGATTCTTAACAAGAGGGCCAGTGGGCCTGGTGCGTGTAACTGAGATAAAGGCTCTTATATAAAAACTAATTAATTTTCAAAAGCTACCCCTCCACACACACACACAAAGGTGCAGAGGTACAATGGGAATGAATATTGAATGCTTAACCCATTACTAGACAACATAATTGTAGACTGATTGATTAGTTCAGAGATGTTACAGATGACAATTTTTAGTTCACGATTTCTTTTTTTTTTTTTTTTTTGAGTTAGAAAACATTGAGAATAATGAGGAAATTGCTTGTGATAAGCAATTTCCTCATTTTCTTCAATATTTTCTTAATCTGGAGGGTGCAAGCTTTAAAAAGTGTGGGAATGGGTTAAGTGATTTGTAAGAGGTGATTAGTTTTCTTGTTGGGCAAAATTACAAAACTCTTCCATCTGATTGTATAATGTGAAACACCATGAACAATTTGTAATTAATGTTTTCGGAATTAATGTCTGGACTTGGACAGCATTTCTGTTGGGGGTTAATATCAAATAGCTTGAGAGTGTTCACTTTTTAAGATGGAGTTTAAGTATTTGGTATAAAAGCAATGTGATAGTCATTGAATTAAAATACAGATTATGTAATTTTCATGTGCGTTTTAACCCATTCCCACTCAACAAAAATTTAGACCGGTCCAAATTTAAAGAAGTTGTAGACAACAATTATTAGTTGATGATATTTTAAAATTCTTTATTTTTTGGAATAGAAAAAGTCGTAGATAATGAAGAAATTGCTTGTTACAAGAATTTTTTTCATTTTCCACAATGTTTTTTTTAAAGCTTTTTGCTATAGGGGCGTTAAAAAGTGTCATTGGATGGAAAAGGGTTAACCCATGTCAAGCTGAATAAAATCCTTTTCAGAATTGCTTCAAAATCAAAGGACTGAAGACACTGGAGGCACTAGTTGTAGATCGATATTTCTCAAAAACAACTGTGGTTTTAAAGGGGCATACAAGTGTTGTACTTATACTTATGTGCAGGCTAATCTTTGTCTGTGCCTCCCGCTAACACAGGAATATTCCTGGTTCAGCATGACAAGGGTTAATTTTTGTCAATAAATGCTAGATAAAAAAAATCTTATTAGGACATATATGCTACCAAACTTACTTAAGAGGCTTTTTTAAGATCTTTTTCTTTAAGTTTGCTTGTCTCAAATCTTTGTTTATTGCTAAATAATGAACAAGTGAGTATCAGTGCAAATCAGTTGTAACTGTGTATATGCATCATAATGCAGTTAGATCTGTTTTGTACTAAACACACAATTTTAAGCCAGGTTAAGTACATAGATCATGCATAATTAATGCTAGAACTAATCATTTGTAAGTGATGAGACATGGTACTTTGATCTATAAACAGTCAGGTCTATCTAAGTGCTGTGTTTATCATGGTGAACTGTGTTGATTGCCTCTGTGATTTCAAGAACATTTAATAAATGCTGGAACTATATCAGTTTTGTACAATTTGATGGGATAAGTATACCCCCAACAACAAAGATATGGGGGGGAGAGGTATACTGGAATAGGTTGTCTGTCTGTCTGTCCATCCATGGATATAATGTTGTGTCCTCATCTCCTCACACATTTCCGGACGAATTTTGCTGAAACTTTACCAAAATCTTCCTTGCAATGGGAACTTTGACACCTGCAATTTTCATTATGATTAATCAACTGGTTCAGGAGTTATGCCCCTTTGATTCATTTTCTTATATACAATTTATAGAGATTGAATCAATTATGTGTCCTCATCTCCTCCCTCATTTTCAGTCCAATTTTGCTGAAACTTTACTGAAATCTTCCTTGTAATGGGAATTTGTGAACCTGCAATTTTCATTATTGATTAATCAACTGTTTCAGGAGTTATGCCCCTTTGATTTATTTTCTCATATACAATAAAAAGAGAATAAATCATAACTCCTGAACAGGTTGACAGATTATTAAATAAAAGTGGTTCACATGTACAATGTTATTGGGGGGGGGGTATACTGGAATCAACTTGTCAATCTGTCTGTCCGTTTGTCCATCTGTCTGTCTGTCCTTGGACATAATTTTGTGTCCTCATCTCCTCCCACATTTCCACACCAATTTTGCTGAAACCTTACCGAAATCTTCCTTGCAATGGGAACTTGTGCACCTGCTATTTTCATAAAGATTAATCAATTGTTTCAGAAGTTATGCCCCTTTGATTTATTTTCTTATATACAATTTAAAGAGAATTAATCATAACTCCTGAACAGCTTGACAGATTAGAAAAATAAAAGTGGTTCACATGTTTATTCTAGAACATGAAAGCCATGTTGGACGTTGCACGAAATCCATAATTTTGTCTTCAATGTTGAACAAAATACCTATTTTTTTTACACAGTCAATGCCCCCCATTGACTTAAAATTTGTAAAAAAATTTTGTCCGCTTGATAAATCATGAATGGCCATCATTTCAATGGTTACATTTTGGCCTCATTTAGAAAGAGGTGGCAGTGGGGGTATTCGTCAGCCCTTACAGGTGACAGTTCTAGTGTAAACTACTTGCAATACATTTTTTAAGATTTACGAACTTTTGTTTAACTCCTGAGGCCAAGTGCATATTTATATCCTGACTGTATGTCAGAAGCCATAAAACATGTACATGCATTAATGAAATTTCAAGCAATGTGGCAGAACTGTTCATGGTCAAAACTAGATTTGTATAATTTTGCAACCTCCCCTACTTTCCACAGAATGTAGCCATAACTAGACGTATATAATTTTGATGCATCCCCCCCAATACTCCACTCTCCAATGTCTATCTTCATGATAAAGGTCGCACTTAGGGGCCAAAAGGTAAAAAATTGATAATAATATTTGTGTCCTATCAAGAATAGGGATTGCACAATTTTTCATCAGCGTGTGACAATGTGCAATGCAAAAAACCCTAGTCTACATTTTGAAGGTCAAGGTCATAGCCAAAGATTAAAGGTCAAAATTAGGATATTAGATTCATTTTCACTCAACAACTCTTAGATGCATGTATGGAGTTTTCAACTATTTGGGAGAAATGTAAATCAGCTTAAGACAATGTGTCAATGAGAAAACCAAAATAATGTCTGATCATGGTCAAATTCTCACTTGACACTACACATATGTATAGTCTGATCTTGTTTGGAAAAGAAATTTTTACCCACACCTTGTACTTCCAGTGCCTTCAGCCCTTTGATATACTGCAAATCTGAAAAGGATTTTATTCAGCAAATGTATCTCAGTGTCTATGGTATTTTTGTTTCACCTAGGGCCAAACAGTATAGAATTTCATAGAGACAGCAAAGTTTATTTTTAGCGGTTTTGTAGGAAAAAAAAAGTATTTCACATCGATCAACCGGAAACAAGTTTTCGCAAATTTTCCACTCATTTCCACGCATGCTCATAAACTTGAAGTGAAAATCTATGTGATCGCCTCCATCTTGTTTCATCGCTTAAGAAGAAAATTACTTACTTGCTGAATGCCAACAGCCTCCTCTTAGTCATGAATATCAAGGAAAATGGTTTAAAACTTCGACTTAATATATCCATAGTAAATTGTCTAATGAATTGTCTAAATGAGAGAAATAATCTCCTCGCGTTTCAAGATAGAATCTAGGTCAGTGGTTAGTGGAGTAGGCGAATACATGTAAACAAACTCCTAACCCTGACTGTTAGTTTTGACCTAGTAGGACTGAGCAAAATTACACCCTGTATACACAGTATATGTAACAAGTTACAACCCTGTTATAGTCGTGATTCAAGCGCCTATTTAACCCCACCAAATAAAACACCCTTTTACCTCTCGAATTCGACTTTATCTTTGAAACGAACGTGTAGTGCTGTGCTTCAATTGTAATAATGATATGCTCAAATCAAAAAGAATTGAATGCGTGCTTTGATTGCTTTACCTTTTATCATTTAACCTTTTACAACACAACCAGAAATGTTCACGCACTGATTAAATAATATTAAAGAAAGCGTTGTGATGAAATCAAAATAGCGATACCAGTGAATAATAGAAGGGTCATGATTAATGGAATTGGATTTTAACGCAACTTTTAATAGTATTTCAGTTATATCGGGGTGTCTGGAACTCCTAACCATGGATTCCTGGTAGTTCTAACACCCGTATTACCACTGCATCCCTATCGAGCCTCCAGCTGCTCATCCAACTTAGGTGTACGATTTATTTACTCATCTTGATGATACATGTTGGCATTATTGAACGCAGTTACTGATAAGCCAGCAAAACCGCTCACAGGACTTCCAGTCCTTTGATTTTTATTGGCCTCATGCATATCACCAATACTAGGGCACATGAAGCTACTATCTAACCCAATGAATTATACCAGATTGCCTGTCTGCCAATGAGCCGCCGTCATAGCGCAGTTGGTAGCGCGTCGGACTGTCAATCTAGAGGTCCCGGGTTCGATCCCCGACGGCGGCACTCATCCTTTCCGACTATTTGTCTCTCACCAATGGGTCGATAATCGTAGACCTATGTGGGATAGCAGCTGGAGGCTAGGAAAGGATGTAATGGTAGTACTGGTGTGAGAAATACCAGGATTTCATTGTTAGGTGCTCCAGCCGCCGCGATATAACTGAAAGATTGTTGAAAGCGGCGTAAAACCCCATTCAAACAAACAAACTGTCTGCCAATGTAAGCACTGATTGACTGAATGGGTGTCAAGGCCACTTTTAACAGTATTACAGTCATATCTTAGTGGCTTGAGTGTCTAAATATGGGTTTCTGATATTTCACTCAGCAGTACTATTGCAAAATCTTTTCCGAGCCTCTCATTCCACTTAGGTTTACAATTAGCATTACATTGATGTTAGAAAGGGTATTTGCCATGGCCAGATATCGACCTCGGACCCCATGATTACGAGTCCTATGGACTACCAACTGCACTTCAATAGCCGGGGCTCCTAACCACTGAACCATACAAAACCCAAGAAAATATATTGGGAGTATTATGTAATGATGGAGATACAACATCTTGTATTTGCTTTGAGCTGCGGAGGAAAAATTTTGATATTTCACAAGACCAAGGGTCGAGCAGAATATCAAATTTCCTCCGCAATTGTAATATAATATTTAATATTTTATTATTGAATAAATTCCATGAAATAATTTAAAAAAAATCTGTATTTAAAAAAGAATTTCCCTTCTCTTCTACCATTCTGATTAGGTTTATTTGCATTATGACATCATATACAGAAGAAATGACGTCATCTTAGACTACCTTATATGGAACCGTATTTGAAACAGAGTTTTTCCTGACGTATCCATTTAGTCTATGTGTAGTGTATACAATCGCCGGTCCTTAATTTCATGATTTGATAATAGCTTACTCTCAGCGATTTGATCCAATACAATGCAAAGGGAAATCACTCGGATGGAGAAGGAAATATAATACAAGCACTGTATTTAAAAAATGCCCATTTAAACACAGAGATAAAAATCATCAAAATACAAGATGAGTAATTTTTTATGCATGTTTTCCCAAATGAATAAATCAATGATTAAAAGATAACAAATTTAGAATCAATTCCTAAATGGGGGACAGAACAGGACCCTGTCCGAATTCGAGTATCTCTGTAAAGTCACATGTTTTCTTGCCTACCACACTCTAAAAGAAACTCTTTGGTGTGATTCCCTTATGTATAAAACACCAAGACATTCACCAAACACCAAAGAGACATGAAGTTTAACTTTCATGATTGTTGATAATATATAGTACCATATTGGTTAAGTTTCCAGGAGGACCTGCACTGATTACAATAAAGTTTGCATGCCATGCTCCAACTTGGCTATTGCATTATCTGATCAGTGAACTTTTGATGATTGGAAAGGACTCTTTCCTCATCAGAGTTTTCATTTAACCCATTCCCACACAACAAAATTTTAAACTGGTCCAAATTCAAAGATGTTTTAGACAATTTAAAGTTTGTGAAATTTTCAATTTTTTTCATCTTGGTAAGAAAACATTGTGGATAATGAAGAAATTGTGATAAGCAATTTCTTCATTTTACACAATGTTTTCCAAAGCTTTTTAAATTTTCTTGAGGGGTGTTTAAAAGCGTCATTGTGTGGGAATGAGTTAAAGACCTAAGTGGGTCTATATATTCTGCAAAGAAGTCTAATGATAATTTTGATTTTTTAAAATCAATAGTGTAAATGAAATTGTATTCAAATAAAACCGATGTCATGCCAAACACGGTATATTTCTGTTTGGGCAGGAGGTATACAGACAAAGATAAGTCTGTACATTAGTGTAGCCTGATCTTAGTCTACCCCACCTGCTAGTCTTTTTGAAGTCAGAGTTGTCTGTAAAATGATTTCTAAAAGAAATATTGACCAGCAATCAGGTGTTTCAGTACTTTCAGGCCTTTGATATTAATGCTAATTTTGAAAGACAGATTTTATTCAGTCTGACAAGGGTTAGGATATTACCAATACATTAGAAAACTGGGATTTAAGTTGGTTTCTTTAGATGAAAATCAGCTTTGGGAAAAAAATTGTTGTTGTTGTGGTTTGGATTTTGTAAGATATTTGCTCTATTAGAGGATATTTTATTAATGTCATACAAGAAAGGACTGTACTGAAATTAATTCCAGATGATTAAATGGCTTGCCAACTTTTATGTTGATTGTCAAAATGTAACCTTTTTGTAACAAACAGCACATCTATGGATTTAACCCTTGTCCTGCTGAATAAAATCTGTTTTCAGAATTACATTGAAATCAAAGGGCTGAAAGTACTGAAATCACTTATTGTGGGTTAACCCATTATCAGACGGAAGATTTTTAGACTGATATAAACTGAAAGGAGTTGCAAACTACAATTTATAGTCGATGAAATTTTAGATTTTTTAACTTTCTGGATAGAAAACATTGTGGAAAATGAAGAAATTGCTTGTTACAAGCAATTTCTTCATTTTACACAATGTTTTCCTATTTTATTTCTTGAGAGGAGTCTAAAAGCGTCACTGTGTGGGAATGGGTTAATATTTCTTTTGAAAATTGATTCTATGAACAACACGTAGCTTGCAAAGGACAAACAGGTGGTGTAGGCTGATCTATTTCAATACCTCCTGCCTAAACAGGAATAATCCTGGTTAACACATGACAATAGTTAATCTATTAATTAATTTCTTAGAATGAGTAAGAAACAATTTTCATGATTACATAACGATAGAGAAGGGTTAAGTCTAGCCATGCTGCAATTGATTTTCCTTGTGATGTCCTTTTGTTAGGCAGCCTTGTGTGACAGTTTACAGACTCCTATAGAATTATAGACAGCCTAAACTATAACAATAAAGTAATCAGAGAAATAAGCAAATCATCTTGTGACCAGTAAAAATTTTCAATTTCTAGCTAGGCGGGCATTCTAAATTACACAGCAACCCTGTAACAACACTGTAGATGGGGTCCTTTTTGCAATGAAACAGCGGGAGAATATGCTATAACACTGTGCCCTACCCTTACAGACCTGAGGTTTTCAACAATTAGACCCAGGTTTCGAATCCAGACACCTGATAAGTGACGATAACACTCAGAAACTGACTAAAATATGACACAGTTAAGTTAAATTTGCTCAACAACTTTAATAGATGATATAAATTCGGATTGAAAACATCCTGTAAAATGAAGAAATTGTATCAAGTAATATCTTCATTTTACACAATGTATTCCCAATTGTTTTTCTTGAGGGGTATCCTTAAGCATCATTGTGTGGGAAAGGGTTAAAAATGTTTGATAAGTCGCTCCCTCATAAAAACCATCACCTGGTTCATTCACTGACTGATTTTCAATTCTATAAAGTTCAGTTCAAAGCTTGTCTTAAAAGCTTGTATTGATATACGCACTTACAACAGTTTTGCCTGAGTCCCTTCGTGGCATTCTTCATGATGCTGGTTTGTTGTTGTTTGTTGCCCTTGTCATTTGTTTTGGGTCATATATGCAAATGAGGTCAAGCTGTGTTGAAGTCTGAATGTCATGAATTCCAAATATGTGATTTGACTGATCCTGAAAATAGCCTTCTTCACTCATCTAATAACTATGAAAACAATATCTTGCTCATTTTTAAGTATTAAATGCTAGATTTGATGTAAATTTTCTTGCCTAGACTTTTGATATACTGATGGCCCTCTTTTAAAGTCATAATAAAGTAATACCTCATTTTGGGACAACCCTAGTTACTATCAGCTGCTAGACAGTTCAAATGGTTAGAGTTGTAATTAGATTGCAGTTGTTTCAGGGTAAATCAAAGGTTAGACTGGGTGATGCAGAAGTCATTACCAAACTGAATAATGAAGGATTAGATCAGTATCAATGCCATTCAGGCAATAACCTTAATTAGAATCAAACTGGGAATTGATGGATGCCTGCTTTCAATAGAATCTTTTCTTTTTACGGAAGTGAACTTTGTGCTCAGACATTTATGTTAAGCATTTTTATAGGATGACAAGGGGGGTTGAATAATGGTATTACCTTCTCCGTCTGTCTGTCGATTCATCCAGTTGTCCGTCTGGGCTCATGAGAGAGACATTATGGGGCTGAGGTATTGTGTACGGATTTACTTTGTGGGGTTCTTTCTGTAGAAAATTACATAATGGGTCTTTTTAGCTTACCTGAGCACAAAGTGCTCAATTTAGCTATTGATCACCTTTTGTCAAGCATTCGGCTGCAACCTCCTTGTGTTATCTGTCAACAATTTCTTTAAACATCATATCCTGACAAACCAATGGGTCAATTTCAACCAGATTTGGCAGAAACATTCCTTAAGTGGTCCACTTTTAAAAAAGCTGAAATAATTGAAATCTCTGGTTTCCATGGCAACAAAAGTGTAATTTTAGATATTCGTTAAAATTATTCTCTGGCTGAATCAGCAAGCATAGAGCCTTGATATTTTGCATGAAAATAAGTATATTGACTTCTTTCAAACTGCTATAATCATTACCTGTAGGTCCCCAGGGGCAGAGGGGGAGTATATTTAGAAATAAAGAAGGATTTTCAAACAAAGTCACCTCCCTAACCATTGGGCCAAATTTGAACCAAATTTGGCAGAAATTGTGTCATAAAGAATGGAAATCCATTGGAAACTCTAGTTGTCATGGCAACAAAGTTTAAATGCTAATGTAATCTTTAAAAAATCTTCTATCTGGCCCAGAAAGTATAGAGACTTGATATTTTGCATGAAACAACAGTATATTGACCTTTTGAAAATGCTAAAATGTGTCGCCAGGGGTTTTGGTCTTGAAATAAAAGAGGAATTTTAAATGACATTTCCTCAGAAACCATTTGGGTCAATTTAAACCAAATTTTTCAGATATGTTCCTTAGGTGGTCTTCTTAGACAATATCTAAAGTTATAGAAATCCAGTGGAAGAGTTCTTGTTGCCATGACAGCAAAAGTTTAAGAAAATCTTCAGAATTTTTTTTAAAGTCTTCTCCTCCTGACCCAGTTGGCCTTCAGCTGTGATATTTCGCAAAAAGCATCAGTTTATTGACTTATTTCATTTTTCTAAAATGATTACTCATGGATCCAGATGGGAGGAAAAAGTGTTCTCCTCCGTTCATATAAGTCCTAAAGCCTTGAAATTTGCTATAAGACTTTGGGCTCCCCAGGTACAGCACTTTTAGATGTAATGTATGGTCAGGCCCACTTGTATCATAATTCTAATCTTATCATTAAATTAGACTGTTGAAAGAAAAGTACCTTTATCTCAGGTAAGCTCAACAAGGCCAACTGCCCTCTTGTTTTGGCTTTCAGGTTAAAAAGATGTGGGCTTGGTGAAATTTAAAACATAAAAGGGAAAACTCCTTTACGTACCTCTGGTCCCTCAATCCAACTTCTCGTTAGTCATCTCCTCCTACATTATGGATAGATTTGAATGAAAATTTCACAAAGTGTTAAGAGTCACCTGATCTTACTGATGGGATTTAAACATTTAAGGCTGTCTATCAGACAAAGGGAGCTTAATGCAAAATTGCTTGTTAACACATCTCCTACAGTTATGAATTAGTTTGAATGAAATAATGTCACGGAATGTCCTTCATCACCTGACCTTGGGTGTATTGCCAATGTTTCTCCATTTAAGGCTGAGTCACAGAAAAAGGGAGCTTAATGCAGAATTCCTTGTCTTGGGAGACAATGGCACTCTTGTTGATTTGGGGACTTTAATGCTATGACTAAAGCTTATACATTAACTTGCCTTTTATCTTATCTTCTTGACCACATATTTTACAAAATTATGTTTGTTGTTACCTCAGTCGAATTTCTAAGTCAGAGGTCAGGGGTTGTGGCCAGCAATATTCACCAGTTCTAGCCCATTGTTAGGGTCAACAGGATAGTAGTCATTATATGTTGTTTCAAATTTTAACCCTTGTCATGTTGAACCTGGAATATTCCGGATTTCCGCAGGAGGTATAGACAAAGATTAGCCTGCACATAGTTGCAGTCTGATCTTGATATATATCTCCTGTTTGTCCCCTTTAAGCAAGAGTTATTTAGATAATCAATTTTCAAAGAAATATTGATCGTCATTCAGACTTTCCAGTGCTGGTAGTCCTTTGATTTTAAAGCAAATCTGTGCAGCAGGACAAGGGTTAACCCTTTCTTGTACAAATCTTTGATTTTACGTCCCTATGATTTTAAATTTGAGGAAACATTGTGGAAAAAGTAGAAATTGCTTGTAACAAGCAATTTCTCCTTTTCCCACAATATTTTCTACCACATAGAATGGTTTCATTTCATATTGCCTCCAATTTTGATCGTTGTTTGCAACCACTTTCAATTTGGACCAGTCAAAAATTAAACAAAAACAAGGGTTAATGAATGTCCACTTGATGGACGGCTTGCCTGAGCCCTCTGATCTCCATCATAGCATATCAAACAAATCATTTTGTGAAATATAGGGTCAGCTAGAGGCAAAATTTTAATGAATGGTTGGTGACGTAAGTTTTGCAACCACAGCTGTAGTTATAATTTTTAAAGATTCTAAACCAACAAAAATACTTAACATTAATAGTTTAAAGTTTGCTTTCAGTCTAAATGAATGAATTAATCTTAGCTCACCCCAGCACAAATGCTCCTCTATTTCTGTCCAGATTTGCACCTGACTTCATACATATGAAGTTTTTACCATCCCAGGTAGGTTAACAGAAAAAGGGACCTTAACGAGGCGGGTATATAATGACTATGGCACTCATGTTAATTGTTATCAGAAGCAACTCATTACTTTTGAACATGAAGATGTGAAATAAGACTAAGTGACTGTAACTGTAAGTGTTACAGCTCATCTGATCACGCTCTTCTGATCACATTGTTTGCCTTTATATCCTTTAAACTTACTGAAAATACTTGTTTGGTCATAAAATGGTCCTTTAATCCATGTACAATAATTTGAGCAGATAAATTACCAAGAAAATTTGAAATCAGGTGAAGCAATTTAGGTCATGATCTTGGCCACCTTCACAAAGGTGTTATTATAGGCTAGCAGATATTTGTTAAAGCTCTATTCAAAACTGTGTTAAGAGCTTACAGTAATATGCAAACTTTGACCAGTTTTGCATAAACCATCTGATGTGACAAAATTCCTTGACTTTGTGTTTGCTTCGTCACTTTGCCTTCTACTGTTTAATTCAAGTCATGCAAATGAGGGCATGCTGTGTTGACATCCAATCATGTGAATTCTATAAATAATGTCAGATTGTTAGATAGCCACTTTCGCTTATTAGCTAACCATGAAGACAATGTCTGGCTCACATTTATGTATTAAACTGTTGTTCTAGTGTAAAGAATATACAACTCTTGAGTGTAAAGAGTTTCTTTTCTACATGTTGCCCACTCCCTTTAAGTACTCTCTAAAAGTGTTGAAAAATGACCTGTCACAGCATGTGGCACTATATAACAGTGAATAACAGAAGTTTCTGTATAAAAGACCATCTTGGAGCTTTACCATAATTATTGTTTGGACTTTCCATTATACTGCTTGTGTGCCAAGGCCATAGGGCAGTTGGTAGTACATCAGACTCCTAATCATGGGGTCCCAGGTTCAATGCACAGTCAAAGCAAGTATCTTTTCTGACATTTGTCTACCACCATTGGGTTGAAACATTTGATATTGTATATCTAAGTGAGATGAGCAGCTGCAAGCTTGTAAGGATGTAGTGGTACTACTGGTATGAGAAATGCAAGAAATTCATGGTTAGGTTCTCCAACCGCCACAATATGACTAAAATAGTGTTAAAATGGCCTTAACCCATTACCACACAGCAAAATCTTAGACTGGTCCAAATTTAAAGGAGTTGCAGACGACAATTAAAAGTTTATGAAAATTTAGATTTTTTCAACTTTTTGGGTAGAAAACATTGTGGAAAATGAAGAAATTGCTTGTCACAAGCAATTTCTTCATTTTCCACAATGTTTCAAAAGCTTTTCACCTTTGGGGCGTCTAAAAGCATCACTGTGTGTGAATGGATTAAACCCCATTCAAACAAACAACAAATGCACTACTTGTGAATATTGTGAACCCTTTTTAAACTCAGTTAGTTTCTTTGAATGGTGGTAGCATCCAAACCTGCAGTCGACTGTTCCACAAAAGCTAGAATGTTAACTAGATTTTCAAAAGGAATTCATGAAAGATTTTGCACTTTTATTCATGGTCATTACAAAAAGCATGGACATGCTGTTACAGCCTTATATTCTGGAAGATTGTCACAAACTTGTCAATTTGTGCTGGAAGAAATGTGTCAATGATAAAACTACTGGGAATCCGATTGTCATGAATTGTGTGAATTAATTAGCAGAATGTAAGCTTGACCTACTGGAGATGAAATGTCAATGGCAGGCATTTCCTGACAGCTCATTGTCTTGCGACTTTTATTATCAAGGCTTGATTATTAGTTGTTGAATTTTGATATCTAAAAAATTTGATCATACCCAATAAAAAAAAAACAAACTTTAATTAGGAGAAAGGAATCTTGACAATGTCATTGGCAGGCATTTCCTGAGAGATCATTGTCTTGCCACTCTTAATGCCAGTGACAGGCATTTAGAGATTTTTACCTCTGTCTATGTGTGAGCACATTCATAGCTACGCCCGTTGGTTAGTATAGGGGTTGGGAGAATGGGTGTGTTACTGTGTATGTCAATTGCTTGTCCAGAGCATATCTTCTACATTGATGGATTTCAAAAGAATTTTGCATAGTTTTTGCGTAGTTGTTCCCCTTGATTTCTGTTTGATTATTCTCAAGTTCATGATTACAACTGAAGGGCATATATCAAGCAGTTATGCTGGGGCATGCATGTCTGTGAAGTATTTCTAGGATTATCAAGGCTTGATTATTAGTTTTTAAATTTTGATACTTCTGAAATTTTATCCTATTAAATGAAAAACACGACTTTCCAACAGTACATGTCCAACTTTTCCACTTGAATTAAGTAGCATATATAATGCACTTACAGATGACATTCAAAGGGTAAATTGAAGAATTTAAGGAAACATTCTAAAGAAGTAGAAAAAGAAGAACATACATTTAGGCTTAAGCTTGACAAAGGATGCAGTATGACAATGAGTCAAAATGAAAGAACTTTGTGGGAGACAGTTCTCTCTAAATAGTAACCTTTGAATGAACCAATTATACAAAATAATTATAAATAAGAATTGATTGGAGAAACTAATGTAGACAGGCTATTTAGCCTTACAAATAATCTAACCCATCTCCACACAATAACTGGTGGCTGCATCCAGCCAAAGGATAGCACAAAAGTGATATGGAAATCTAGTTCAACAAAAACTATAATGGATAAGTTATCTGCAGTTCAGATGTATTGTGGGAGCCTTGGCCAGCATTTGTGGGCCTACACCTGGGAACGTTCTACAAGGTATGTATGTTTGTATAAAGGACATTGTTAAGCTCTCCTCATAACCCCAAAATGAAAAAAATGAGCTATGGAATGCACATTGAAAAAAGGGAGAAATTTTCTCGAAACTAATACACTGCAACCCCATTACAATGCTGTCAGAGGGGTCCAAGAAATGAAATAGCGGAAGAAGTTATGATTTTATGCTATATTGCTGTAAACACACACCCCTATCACACCAGACCACTCTTTTGGTGTGAAAAACTTACTTAACATCAGGTATTATTAAATTGTATCTCTACTGACCATAGTTCAGAAGACCTATAGTGACTGCATTGTCCCGTCCAGTGTTTGGTTGCTGACAATCCTTCCATCCGTCAAGGCATACATTGGTCCTTTAAATTTTCCTTATTAACACTCTAAAGTCAACAGTTTTCATTATATTCTCTGCAAACTTTGTCAGAATGATTGCATCATCATGGATGGTTCTTTCAAAATTGAGTCTGATATGTCAAGAAACACCTGAAAAGGGGCCTTATTAACCCTTGTCATGCCGTAAATAACCTTACTGAATTGCTGTAAAATCAAAGGGCTGAAAGCACTGATAGAGTTTGCTGTTCAAAAATCAATATTTCTCTTAGAAATCAATTTCATTAACAACCCTGGCAGGAAAAGTACAAGCAGGAGATGTAGACCAAGAACAGACTGCACTTATTTTCAGGATGATCTTCGTCTACACCTCTTGTCAAAACCAGAATATTCTGGGTTCAGGATGAGAAGGGTTAAAATTAAATAACAATATCTACTAAAGGTTCCTGTTAACGTTCTACTGTCCACAGTTTTATCATAAGCATTATTCCTTTCAAAATTGGGTCCAATTTGTCAAGAAACACAGGAAAAGAGGAATTTAATTGAAAATTTAATTATAAAATTCTCGTTAACACTTCATAGTCCACAGTTCTCATTGGATTATCTTCAAACTTTTACAGTATGATTCTACCAACCTGAGGATTGTTCCTTTCGAAATTGGGCCCAATCTGTCAAGAAACGTGGGAAAAAGGGGCTTTATGAAAGTTTCATTAAAAAATTCTTGTTGAGTCCACAGTTTTCATCAGATTCCCTTCCAATTTCATGAAATGGTTGTACCATTATAAGGATGGTTCCTTTCGAAATTGAATCTGATCTGTTGAGAAACATGGGAAAAGGGCCTGATATAAATTAAATTGAAAAATCTATAAAAAATCCATGTTAACACTGAGTCCTCAGTTTTCCCAAAAATCTCTTCAAACTTTCACAGAATGATTGAACTATTAAAAGGGTTGTTCCTTTTGAAATTGGGTCAAAAACACCTGAAAAGGGGCCTTATGAAATTTGATCAAACAAGAGGGCCAATCGCCCTAAAGCACTTGTCTGAGTCAAGACTGCTGAAGTAAGCGAAGCACCAGTGACTTCATTTCAGTTATAAGTAACCTGTGAGTGATGCCTTGTATAAGAATTCAGACAAAAAATTTCTTTCAAAGATTTAGAGTTTTTGGGCCCCCTGTGAAGATATGGAGACAAACATATGAAGGCAATCAAGCAAATGATGTGGCCTCTTAACCCATTTCAACTCAGTGACGCTTTTAGATGACCCTAAGAAAAAAAGCTATCGAAAATATTGTGGAAAGTGAAGAAATTGCTTGTTACAAGTTATTTCTTCATTATCCACAGACTGTTTTCTCCCTGACAGGTGAAAAAATCCAAAATTTCAACAGCTTTAAATTGTCATCTGCAACTCCTTTCAATTTGGCCCAGTCTAAAATTTTGCCCTCTGGTAATTGGTTTACAGAGCACATAATCAGTTTCTTTATGTTAAACAGAGTGACCTAGGTTTTGACTGTATGCGATCAAATATAAATTCTGTCAAAGAATTAGTTGACGCAAACATTTTTAGCTCACCTGAGCACGTAGTGCTCAAGTGAGCTATTGTGATTCCCTTTTGTCCGTCGTCCGTCCGTCATGCGTCATCCGTCAACTATTTCTTTAAACAACATCTCCTCCCAAACCACTGGGCCAATTTGAACCCAATTTGGCTGAAATGTTCCTTGGGTGGTCCCCTTCAAAAATAGCTAAAAGAATTGAAATCTGTTAAAAACTCTGGTTGCCATGGCAACAAAAGTGAAATTTTAAAAAAATCTTTAAAAATTGTCTTCTCCTGACCCAGAAGGTGTAGAGCCTTGATATTTTGCATGAAGCATCAGTATATTGACCTCTTTCAAAATAGCTAAACTCAATATCCTCTGGTCCCAAGGGGCAGAGCCCCAGGGGGTTTGGGTTTATATAGAAAATAAAGTACAATTTTTTAAAATGACATCTCCTCCAAATTCACTGGCCTAATTTGAACAAAATTTGCAAGTAATGTTTCTTAGGTTGTCCCCTTTAGAAATAGCTAAAAGAATTGAAATTTGTTAAAAACTCTGGATGTCATGTCAACAAATTTTAAAATAATCTTTAAAAATCTTCTCCTCCAGAACCAAAAGGCATAGAGCCTTGAAATTTTGCATGAAACTTCAGTTTATTGACCTCTTTCAAAATAGCTAAAATTGCGATCCTCAGGTCCCCAGGAGCAGAGCCAAGGGGGATTGGGTTTATATAGAAATAAAGAATGATTTTTAAATGACTCCTCCCAAACCACAGAGCTAATTTGAACCAGATTTGGCAGAAATGTTCCTTAGGTGATCGTATTTAAAAATAGCTAAAAGAATTGAAATAATTAAATAATCTTTAAAATCTTCTACTACTGACCCAAAAGGCATAAAGCCTTGATATTTTGCAAGAAGCACTTGTATATTGATCCCTTACAAAATAGCTTAAATCATGATCCTTGGGTCCACAGGTTTACTTAATTGAAAAAACTTTGTTAATCAAATAATGTCAACATTGTTTTATCCGATTGTCTTCATACTCACTCAGAATGAGTATACAATCATAAATATCATTCCTTACAAAATTGGGTCTGTTCCATCGAGTATTAAGGTAACAAAGGTAAAATTCTTAACAGGTGTAGACATGTTGTTGAATTGAAAAGTTCACTATAGTCAAATGCTTAGAACCTCAAGAAATGCAAGTTGAATATTAACAAGCTGCAGTATCATCATTTGTATTCAGCCTAATCCAAAAACTAATTGAGGAATTAGGCACAGGTCTATACTGTTTACATATTATTAGATTGGAAGATTTCTAGATGTTTGTCTTTTATAGATGGTTTGGATTTATTACTAATTCCTGTCTGGGCTATAATAACAGACACAAAAAGAGTAATTAACGAGAAAAGATAAGTACAGTATCAATAAAGGGTAGAATTCATTATTGGAAAAGGATAGTGCTTGTTGTTTTTTTATCTCTCTTTTCTTGCAGTGTTTACATCACTTTAACAACTTCCCAAAATCACCTTTTGATCTTCCCCCCACCCCAAGGAAAAAAAGCGTTGGAGAACATTGTAGAAAATGTAGAAATTGTTTGTTTAAAAGCAATTTCCGTATTGTTCACTGTTTTCTTACCCTAGCAACTGAGACTTTTAGCTCACCATAGCACGAATTGCTCAAGCTAGCTATTGTGATCACTTTATGTCCGGTGCCAATCCAGCGTCCATCATGCGTCATCCGTCAACATTTTCTTTAAACGACATCTCCCAAGCAACTGGGCCAATTTTTGACCAAATTTTGCAGAAATGTTCCTTAGGTGGTCCCCTCTAAAAATACAGTAAAACCCCTCCTTATGACCACCCCGGAAATATGGGCACCCTGCTATTACGACCGAATTTTTACAGAACAGAATTTTTTCTTCTTTATTTTAAATGGTCGCTAACCCCTCTCAAATGGGCACCCCGCTATTCCGAATTACAACTACTTAATTCAGTACCGACTATAACTGATACACTATTTTGAACCCCACTAAAAGGACCAGTAACTTCACACATTGAGTCGACCACCCGAAATTTCACACACTAATTGGGTACGAATGCATTGTCAATACAATATCGGATTTTTGATTATGTAATATCGAACCATTATTTTCCCCCGCCTTTAAATAATAGTCTCCGTCTGTCCTTCCATCCTTCCGTCATTCTGTCAATCCGTCCTTCCGTCACTAAACTTGACCGGAGCATATCTCTGAAAGTATTATAGCTATTAACTTCAAACTTCATAGGTGGATAGATTTCATTAAGGAGAAGTGAAGTGCACAAGAACCACAACTCTTGCTTGCATAGGAGTTATTGCCCTTTGTTGTTTTAAAGACTGAGATTTTGTCCAGAGCATATCTCTGAAAGTTTAATAGCCATTAACTTGAAACTTCATAGCTGGATAGATCTTATTGAGGAGAAGTGCAGTGCACAAAAACCACAAACTTCTTAGGTGGATAGATCTCGTCGAGGAGAAGTGCAGTGCACAAGAAAAACAACTCTTGCTTGCATAATTTTAGAGTTATTGTCCTTTGTTGTTTTAAACACTAAGATTTTGTCCGGAGCATATCTCCGAAAGTATAAAAGCTATTAATTTGAAACTTCATAGGTGGATAGATCTTGTTGAGGAGAAGTGCAGTGCTCAAGAACCACAACTCTTGCTTGCATAATTTTGGAGTTACTGTCCTTTGTAGGTTTAAACACTAAGATTTTGTCCGGGGCATATCTCTGCATGTATAATAGCTATGAACTTAAAACTTCATAGGTGGATAGATCTCGTTCAGGAAAAGTGCTGTGCACAAGAACCACAACTCTTGCTTGCATAATTTAGGTGTTATAGCTCTTTCTTGTATTAAAGACTTTACTTTTGTCCTGAGCATATCTCTGAAAGTATAATAGCTATTATGGAACTCATTTAGAAAAAATGCAGTGCACAAGAAGCCCAAATCTAACTGGCTTCAGTTTACTATCCAGTTTTGACGGCCATGTCCGACATGCCTCTTGTTATAATAGGCGTTATTTCTATTAAAAAAATTAAAGTGCCTGATTACTTTTAGAAATTATACCTTGTAATAATTTTAATTGTTATTTGAATATGTCACAGGTTTTGACTCGAGTAATAAAGTCGAAAATGAAAAAGTATCCGAAAATGACATAAGATTCTGCTGTAATACATGTTTTTATAAATTTTTTTGTATGTATAGTATTAATATATTCAAATAACAATATAGGGATGAGTGTATTTTTCACTGCGTTTATTGGAGTATAAAGTGCAATTGCCTTAGCACATGGCAAATAACGCCCGTAGGGCGTTATGTTTAAGCCATGTGCTAAGGCATTTGCACTTTATACTCCAATAAACGCAGTGAAAAATACACTCAGCCCATATAATTGCAATACGTCTATTTTCAAATCCGAAACGGATAGAGAGATGAAAATAAAAACAAATAAACGAACTGTGGGCGGAGTTACTTTTTCTTTGACAGGCGTATGGATACATTGACACAGTTTATTGCTCGAGTCGTTGTAACGGCGGACATTTTATTTCGTCGCTTGGCTTTTTTGAAATGGAAATTCGAACATTCGTTGGATTTATTTGGAATTATTATGAGGAAATACTAACTTTAAACTTTGTAAATTATGATATCTGGGTCGATAACAGTTAGAATTATGAATAGAAGCTTTGTAATAGACAAGAAATATAAACCTACCACATGGACACGATGCATGCTGATGTGGCGAAGCCGATTCGACATCTTGGATTTACGGCTAATAAATGTGAGTTTTTCGAAATCTTCGTGTTTAAAACGAACATTATAATTGTTATAAAGACACTATTTGTTTATCTATTTATTGAAAATCCATGGAAGTATAAAGGAATTCGAGGAAATCGAAATTCAAAAGGCGATGACTATAAATAGTAACAAAACAAGTTTGGTATTTCTTGGAAGTGAATTCCCAATATCGGAAATCCCTGACCTTGTTTGTTTCTATTTTTGTCGAAAATAGTTCTGCCTTTTATCGAGGTATAAAGTGCAATTGATTTGATCATGTGATACGATTTAGGCCAATGAAAATACTCTATTTTGAAGTATTGCAATTATAGATAAGATAAAGATGAATTACTTGACAACAAATGACCAAACCTCAGTATTACAACCACCCCGCTATTACGACCACTTTTAGAAAGTACCGCAAGTGGTCGTATTGGAGGGTGTTACTGTAGCTAAAAGAATTAAAATCCATAAAAACTCTGCTTGCTTTGGCAACACCTTTATCTTAGGTGAGCGCCCCAGCGCCAACGGCCCTCTTGTTTAAAATTTTGTCAACATAAAATTGTTGTCTGCAACTTCTTTAACCCATTCCCACTCAGTGATGCTTTTGGACACCCCTCGAGGAAAATAATTGGGTAAAAAATTGGGCAAAAAGAAGAAATTACTTGTGACAAGCAATTTCTTCATTTTATACAATGTTTTCTACCAAGAAAATTGAAAAAATTTAGAATTTCATACACTCTAAATTGTCATCTGCAACTCTTCAATTTTGACCAGTCTAAAATTTTCTTGGTTGGGAATGGGTTAAATTGAGATCAGTCTACTATTTTGTCATCTGGCAAAGGCTTAATAGTATGAAGAAGAAACAATTTTATATGAAAGGTTTATGATATAAGTGTTTGCAAATTAGCTAGATAAGACTTTATTAGCTCCTGGCTGAAAGCCAGCAAGCTATTGCCATGGTGTTGTGTCTGTCATGCATCCATCCGTGCAGATTTGAGTCTGTAAACTTTTACTTTAAAAATCTTCTCTTCAAGCAGAAAGTAATGAACAGAATTCGATCAAATTTCACCGGAAAAATCCTTAGGTGACCTTTAATCAGATTCCTTCATAGAACTTTGATCGGATGAAAAACATGGCTTTAACAGGCGGGGCTAATTTCCATTTCTGATGTAAACTTGAAAATATTCTAAGAAACCAGCTGCTGGATTTCAAACAAATTTCACATGAATGTTTCTTTGGCGACTCTTTATTTAATTCTTTAAAAGAATTTTAAAATGTTTTAAATAGTAGGGGCTAATTTCCATATATGATATATAGTGAAAACTTCAAAAATCTTTTTTTCTCAGAAACTAGTAGATCGGCTTTAAGCAAAATTAGCAGGAATTATCCTTTGGAGACCCATTATCAGATTGCCTTAATGAATTTGATTGTATGAAAAACATGCTTTTTATTACCTCGGCTGTTTTTGGAGAAAACCCGAGGTATTGTCATCACCTTGGCGTCATGTGCGTTGGAATTGGCGTTGACATGACAAACTTTAACGTTTATCATATCTCTGTTGATATCCTCATGAAACTTGGCAAGTGTTTTAACCAACACTAAAGCTATCTAGACTATCAAGAGGGGTAACTCTAAAAGGGTTGTTGTAAGAGTTATGTCCCTTTTTCAACTAAGAACTTTTGCATTATGCAGCACCTGGAGCTGATGGTTGCACCATGGGCGGTACTCTTGTTTATATATGATGTATACTGAAAATTTGAAAATCTACTCTGCAACCTGTCACTGGATTTCAACCAAATTTACAGGAATGATCCTCAGGTGACTTTTTGTCAGGTTCCAGATTTTTGTAAAACAATAAAAAGTTAAAAATGCTTTTCTAGAACTATTTAAAGGATTTCAGTGACAACATTTTTTTGCCAGACATTTAGAATATGATTCAGTTTATATTCAATTTCAGAAAACACCATTTTCTTAGTCAGTACATTCAGGCCTGTGGAGCGATTCAGTTGCTCAAGGGCCTCAAGTTCCAACAATACACAGCTATAATGCATGTCATGTAGGAGGAATGCATAGCTAAATATTTCATTGACTTGAAATGAAATGTTTACTTCTTACAATAATTGTCACACAGGTGTTTATATATTTGTTTATTTGTAGCATTTGCCTATTTGAATGACATGCCTGGTTACTGGGATAGTGGAAGGATACAGGATGAAAGTACTGGGAGGCCTGTCGGGTTCTTTCATGGGCTCAGTGTAAAGCACCATTGTCAGGTCAGCCAAGGGCTAGAACTGGCAAACTCGAGTATGAAGTCGAGTGCTTTACCAACTTAGCTAATGGGGCTTAAGTAGTGCGCACATTATTGTGTCCTAGCTTTAAGCCATTTTCATGATGTGGGGAAAAATTACTTTATAAGACTGCAGAAATTTTGCCTTTGTTTAGGTGGAACTTTTATCAAGAAAGAGTTGAAGCTCAACAATTATTATTCAGTTGATTTGTATTTCTTCACAGTTTACAAATCTCAGAGGCACAGTGGTAATTTCAGTTACCATCACATTAGGAACATTCCATCTAGAATTATGGGAAAAATAAAGAATTTGAAGGTACTGGAGTCAGTTTCTGTCCTATGTTATGAACAGAACAGAACATTATTGATTCCTTTTAACACAAACTTAACCCTTAGGAAAAAATGTAGAAAACATTGTAGGAAACAAATAATATTTTTCAAGCAATTTCTTCATTATCCACTTTGATTTTATGATGTTCAAAAAATGGGTATTTATGGACTTAACGAATTTCCATACTAGCCCACCTTTTGATGCATCTCAAGAAACAGCCTGGGAAAATATAGTGGAAAATAAAGAAATTGTTTTTTTCAGGCAAATTCTTGGTTATTCACAATATTTTCTATTCTAATGGACAAAGATTCTTTAAAAAAAACTAATGATCTACAAATTGTTGTCTGCAACTTCTTTTAATCTGGACAGTTCTTAAATTTTATCAACTTATAATGACTTTTTCAACCAAAATTTGTTATTGAAATAAAAGTCATCTCAAAGTTTCAAACTCTTGTCATGCTAAAACCAAAATGTTACAGTTTTGGTAGGAGTTATAGAAAAAGATCAGCCTGCACATAAGTGTAGTCTGATCTTTGTCTACACCTCCTGTATGTACTTTTCCTGTTAGAGGTATTAATGAAATTAATAATTTTTTAAAAGAAATATTAATTGTTGAAAAAGAAGTACTACCAGAACTTTCAGCCCTTTGATTTTAATGCAATTTCGAAAGAGTTTTTACACAGCATGACAAGGGTTAAGATAATGAATTTAAAAGTACTTTTAATGACTTCTCTTCCCTTAAATGTCACATATTATTTGAATATAACTTGTAAAATACTTCAAATTGAAATATTTCATACTGGAAAGAGTTTGCATGTTATAGATCAGAAAATTTCAAAATAGTAAAAATTCACTGCTTATCACCCATTTAACATGTAGTGAAGAAGTTATATATTCAGTGTGAAATATTGACAAGAACTCATGAGAGACAAGAATTGTGTCCAAGCGTCTGAACACTCAGCAGATTTATCACGAAAATGTGCCGTATATCATTTCCCTTGTGTTTAGCAATTCTAGTAACTACTGTTTTCTGCTTCATTTAGAGATAACCAGTCATACAGTATTCTTTGGAGGTTGCAAAATAGTTTACCAGGAAAAATTTGACCATACACAAGTCTCCTTCACAACCAACCCATATAAACCCATTACCAGACAGCAAAAATTTAGTGCAGTCCACATTGAGAGGAGTTATGGACGCAAATTGTAAAGCTATGAAATATTGGAATTATTTTTACTTTTGGGGTAGAAACATTATGGATAATGGTTAAACTGCTTGTAGTATAAGCAATTTCTTCATTTTACACAATGTTTTCCTAACTATTTTTCTTGAGGGGCATCCAAAAGCGTCATTGTGTCAATGAATACCCAATTACTGGACATATCATGTGTTGTACTGTTTTGTATTTAACTTGTTGCAACTCCGAGTAGTTGAAACCTCTGTTGAGCCCTTAGATTTGCCTTTGTTGCTGGTGAGGTCAATTTCAGCTAAATCAGGAGAGTAAGGAAAATGAAATGCAGTTTTATGGCAACCTGAATGTTGAAACTACAGCTTGAATAATCTGTAGTTACAATGTTTTTGTCGTCAAACCAACACAAATGCTTCACATAAATGGCAGCCAAGTTGGAGTTCAAATTCCACTTCCTTTGTTTAGGATTGAGGTGTAGTTAACCCATTCCAACTCAATCCCTCCTTTTTACGCCCCTCGAGAAAAAAGCTTTGGAAAACATTGTGGAAAATGAAGAAATTGCTTGATACAAGCAATTTCTTCATTATCCACAAAGTTTTCTATCCAAAAAGACGAAAAAATTCAAAATTCCATCAATTTGAAATTGTCGTCTGCAGATTCTTTCAATTTGGACCAGTCTAAAATTTTGCTGTGTTGGAATGGGTTAATCCATTATCAGACAACCAAATTGTAGAAGATAGTGGTAAGTTAAATTATCAATAAATGATGAAATAGAACTATTGTTTTGAAACTTAGTAGGTGTATAGATATTTTGGATTGTGAAAAAATTCAGATACCAGTCAGGAAAAGGTTAATCATTAGGAACAATTAGGCTTGCTTGATTAGAAAATAATTTAGTAAATGAAAATGAATGGCAGAGAATTGGATCATTATTCAATAAAGGTTTTCCTGCAGGGGACCTTCAGCTATTATCAGCAAGCTTTAGAAGTGATCTACTATCTTTTTCCATGAGATATTTTTTCTTTTTATATATGGAGCTTTCTATTTGTGCTGTTAACACAATTTTTCAGAGTTTCTTGTTCTTTATTAGAATGATAAATTGACTATCCACAAAAAACTCTAGCAGTTTGTCTGAAATAGTCCAGATTATATTTGTCAGCTCCTACTAAAAGTGAATAGTTGATGACCATATCTGATTGGATTGGTCTGTTAATATGTTTGGTTAATATTGTTTTGACTATCTGCTGACTTTCATTTGTAGTGTATGTACCATATGACTTTTTGAATGCTTGCTCCCAAATAAATGGTCCCCCCAAAATTAACTTGTCTCGGAACCCTCAGAATAAACCCCTCCCACGCCCGAATTTACCTTGCTTGTGAAAATTTCAAGCTCAAATCTAGATCCAACTATACCAAATTGTATCTAATCTATTCTAGAAATTCAAAAATTCATTATCAAACCATGCATCTGAGTGTCTCACTTTCAGGATCAGTAGAGGCTTGTGACATCTCTTCATAAGACTCTGAAGTTTGGAACTAAATTCATCTTTAGAAATCTGCCTATTGTCTAAGACATTAAAAGACATTTGTACTTTTTGGCTCACCTGAGCACAACGTCAGTAATTGTCCGGCGTCCGTCTGTCTGTCAGTCTGTCCGTCTGTAAACAATTATTAAAAAATCTTCTCCTCCCAAACCATAAGGACTAGAGCTTTGATATGTGACATATCATCACCTATTGAACCTCTACCAAAATACTTCAAAGAGTTACTGTACTCTTAAAATTAACCCTTTTCTGTGCGATCCCTGATTTTACAAAGGAAATCTTTAAAAAATTTTCTCCTCCAAAACCATAAGGCCAAGACCTTTGATATTTGATACATATCATCACCTATTGACCCTCTACCAAAATACTTCAAAGAATTATAGTACTCTGAAAATAAGCCCATTTCTGTGTGACCCCTGATTTCACAAAGAAATAAAGAAGGAAATCTTTAAAAATCTTCTTCTCCCAAACCATAAGGCCTAGAGCTTTGATTTTACAAAGGAATGAATAAGGAAATCTTTTAAAATCTTCTCCCAAACCATAAGGCCTAGAGCTTTGATATTTGGTACATATCATCATCTATTGACCCTCTCCCAAAATACTTGAAAAAAATATTGTTCTCTGAAAATTAGCCCTTTTCTGTGTCATCCCTTAGTCTAGTTTGAAATAAATAATGATATCATAGGAAACCTTCTTCTCCTAAACCATTAGGCCTAGAGCTTTTTATACTTTGTATGTATTGATGTCTATACTTCAAAGCATTACCATATTCAGGAATTTAGTGCTATATGGTGGGATCATCAATATACCTAGGATTAAAAGAGAAATCCTTAAACATCTTCTCCAAAATTATAAGACAGAGGGCTTTGTTATTTTGTTTATATCTTAAAGCCATGAACCATCATACTCAGGGGAGCGATTTAGGACTATCATGGTCATCTTGTTTATCTCAACTAAGAACAATGTGCTCATAGTGAGCATTTGTGATTTTGCTGTGTCTGTTGTGCAATATCAGTTGTGCAATGTCTGTCATCCGTCAACATCTTGTGTACAATCTAGAGGCAATATTGTTGGCTCAAATGTTTTGAAACTTGGTCAGAATCTTTGTCTTCATGAAACTTTTGACAATAGTGCAATATTGGGTCATTTGAGCTTAAAAGCTAGGTCAATGGGTCAAATTTTTTGAGAACTAAGCACAAGGTGCTCTGGGGGAGCTATTGTGATTGGACACCTTCCGGTGTCCATCAGTCCATCCATCCATCCATCCATCCATCCATCCATCCGCTCACAATTACAAAAAAATCTTCTCCTCCTAAACTCACCATGGAATTTCAACCTAACTTAACAGGAATGATCCTTAAGTCATGCTCTTTCAAAATACCTCAAAGAATTGAAATCCTCGAAGAACTCTGGTTGCAATGGCAACAGTGTGAAAAAACTTAAAAAAATTTCTCCTCCCCACCCATAAGCCCTAGACCTTTGATATTTGGTACAAATCATCATCTATGGACTTTCTACAGAAAAACTTCAAAGAATTACTGTATTCTGAAAATTAGCCCTTTTCTGTGCGATCCCTGATTTTACATGGAAATAAAGAAGGAAAACTTAAAAAAATTCTCCTCCCAAGCCGTAAGCCCTAGAGCTTTGATATTTTGTATAAACCTTCATCTATTGACCCTCTACCAAAATACTTCAAAGAATTACTGTATTCTGTAAATTAGCCGTTTTCTGTGCGATTCCTGATTTAACATAGAAATAAAGAAGGAAAATTTAAAAATCTTCTCCCAAACCATAAGGCCTAGAGCTTTGATATTTTGTATAAATCTTCATCTATTGACCCTCTACCAAAATACTTCAAAGAATTACTGTATTCTGAAAATTAGCCTTTTTCTGTGTGATCCCTGATTTTACATTGAAATAAAGATGGATAACTTTATAAATCTTCTTCTCCCAAACCATAAGGACGAGAGCTTTTATATTTGGTGTGTATAATACCTTATGACCCTAATTGAAATCCATGAAGAACTCTGGTAACGCCATGGCAAGGTATTGAAAAAACTTAAAATATCTTCTCTTCCAAAGCCGTATGCCCTAAAGCTTTGATATTCGGTACAAATCATCATCTATTGACTCTCTACCAAAAAACATCATAGAATTACAGTATTCACATATTTAGCCCTTTTCTGTGTGATCCCTGATTTTATATATAAATAAAGTAGGAAATCTCTAAAAATCTTCTTCTCCCAAACCATAAGGCCAAGAGCTTTGAAATTTGGTACAAATCATCATCTATTGAACCTCTACCAAAATACTTCAAAGAATTACCATACTCTGAAAATTAGCCCTTTTCTGTGTGACCCCTGATTTTACATAGAAATAAAGAAGGAAAACTTCAAAATCTTCTTCTCCCAAACCTTGAGGCCTAGAGTTTTGATATTTTGTATAAATCATCATCTATTGACCCTCTACAAAAATACTTCAAAGAATTACTGTATTCTGAAAATTAGCCCTTTTCTGTGTGATTCCTGATTTTACCTAGATTTAAAGAATGAAATCTTTAAAAATCTTCTCCGGAACCATAAAGCTGAGTGCTTTTTATAATTGGTGTGTAATAATACCTAATTACCCTGTACTAAAATACTTCATAGAATTACTGTATTCTGAAAATAAGACCTTTTCTGTGCAATCTCAGAAAGGAATATAGAAGGATGTCATAGAAAACATTTTCCTTCTAAACCATTAGGCCTAGATCTTTGATATTTGGTATGTATTAATGCCTTTTGACCCTCTACTTTATTACTTCAAAGAATTACAGTACTCTTGAAATTAGCTCAACATAGTACCTAGGATTAAAGGAGAAAATCTTTAAAAAATCTTCTTCTCCAAAATGATTTGGTGTAGGGCTTTGATATTTTGAATATTATATCATAAAGCCTTGAGCAATCATACATAATCATATTGGGTCAAAATGTATTTAGGATAAATTAAATTTTTGGTCACTGTTGTTCTAAAAGTAGGTCACTAATTCAGACCTTCAAATAACTTTGTATGTAGAGTAGAGGTATCATTTATCGCTCAAATATCTTAAGGATCTTTGTTTTAACATTATTTCTTCATAATATATCAAAGACAGAATTTTGACATTGCCTCACCTGCAGTCATATGATGATTTTTTATGAAATATAAACAAAAGTGCAATTTACACCTTCACTTTGTGTGCAAGGGAAATTAATCGGTACATGATGTATTAGATTTTTATAGATATGCAGAATTTAGGAAAATGGGTATGAAATAAGAGCTCTGGCATGTTTAGTAGGAGAAATACTGTTCATTTACTGCCAAAGCATAATTAACCAAACATGAAACTGTGCAGGGATGCATGCTTTTGTGAAACTTTCAGAATTTAACCCATTCCCACTCAGTCCTGCTCTTTTGACACCCCTTATATAGAGTTTGGGAAAACATTGTGGAAAAATGAAGAAATCGCTCATTACAAGCAGTTTCTTTATTTTCCAAAATGTTTTCTACCTAAGAATAAGATTTTTAAAATTCCAACAACAAAAAAAATGTTATCTGCAACTTCTTTAATTTGGACCTGTCTATAATTTTGTCATCTCGTAATGGGTAAAATCTAGTTGTTAGTACCATTCAGGACTAGATTCTTCCTGGTTGTTCCATAGAACAAGTATAAAAACTTAAAAAAAGAGATTGAATCAAGGAATTAGGAAAAAAAGATATAATGATCCTATAGCTTCAGAAAATCTACTAACAGCGAAACTTGACACCAGAGGTAATTTTTTTGCCTGCAAGATAGTCCAAGAATTAGTTCTTGAACATTCTAGAAGCTCAGTTCTAGAATGTTCATGAATATTGAAGGGTAGTTCAATAACTCAATGTTCTAGAACTAAATCTTGGAAAGGTTGAACTCAGTGGAACTAGTTCAAGAACTTGCTCTGGAAGTATTCTAAGAATTCTTTACTTGCCATTTAACATTCTTGAATGTTTTAGAACCAGTTCTAAGTATGTTGTCATCAAATCATCTAGAATTTTCCAGCTTCAAAAGCATTTTTCATGCAGGATTTCCTCAATAAGGGATCACAAATATAACCGCGTCATCAATTTTTGGAAGTTTCCAAAGCCATAAAGTCATGTATTTTGACAGGTTTTCAGAATACAAGTCATTTATATATGATATTGTCAAAACATTGCACATTTCAGCATTATTAAGTTTATGTCACTTAGATCCGTTTTCTGGGAAAATGGTTCACTTCTTTTATTTCAGATGTCAAATGAGATTTTCATGTAAATTGTTATCTAGAACCCTCTGGTTTTCATCATGGCTTGTTAATGAATGGTCATAGTGGACAGCTTAGGTGTCCAATATTTCTCAGCATTCATAGCCTTTTCCCTTTCAGAGCTAACACAGCATACATGGAAGAGAACCTGTGTTAAATTCAACAGTATCTATCTGTAATATACTTTGAGAAAAAGAATCCTTAAATTTTTCAACTTCCCACCTATGACATAGAGGAGGTATATTAGTTTCACCATCTCTCTCCGTCTGTCCATCCTTAGAATCCCTGAACATGAAGTTCTCTAAGTGAGCTATTGTTGATCGGTCAGAGTCTGGCATACGTCCATCTGTCCTCTCATCTATCTGTTCATTCACAAAAATAATCTTGTCCTCCTAAACATGGAAACTAACTATGGAATTTCAACCAATGATCCTTAGGTTTTGCTCTTTCAAAATACTTGTAGGAATTGAACTCCATGAAGAACTTTGGTTGCCATGGCAACCAAGTGAAAAACTTGAAAATATTCTTCTCCATAACCATACTCCGAAAATTAGCCTTTTTCTGTGCGATCCCAGATTTTATAGTTGTATAAAGGAATTCTTTGAAAATCTTCTCCCAAAGCATAAGGCCTAGAGCTTTGATATTTGGTATAGATCAAAATCTATAAAACCTCTACCTAAAAATCTTGAAATTTTGCCATACTCTGAAAATTAGCCCTTTTCTGTGCATTCCCTGATTTTACATAGAAATAAAGAAAGAAATCTTTGAAAGTCTTCTTCTCCAAACTGTAAGCCAAGAGCTTTAGTATTTTGTATGCGTCATTGCATTAGCCCTGTGTTGTGGGATCCTTGGTTTTGAGAAAAACTTTAAAAATCTTCTTCTCTATTAAAAATCTTCTTCTACAAAACCATTAGGCTTAAAGCTTTAATATCTTATATATACCATACAGCCTAAAAGCCTGAGCTGTCATATTCAGTTGAGCCCTATAAGTCCATCATGGTCCTTGTGTTTAAATTTTGGACTAGTATAAAATTTTGCCATAGATCTATTATTGGTTTCAAAAATAAGGGTTGAACATATACTTGTTACAGTTTGTAGACATATATGTTTACATATTAAAAATAAATGTCACTCAAAGGCCTATATTTTAATTAGTTTGGAGATTATATTATTATTTCTGAACACAAACATCTTTGAAAATAATTGTGCAGATTCTGAGTTAATGGCCATTTCTTTGCTAAAGGACCTCATGGTCCATTTTCTAAGTGTTGATGGGAATTACTTTAGACTTATCTTAACCAATGTCATACTGAATTTGAATCCTAAACAGAATTTATTTAAAATCAAAGGACTTACAGGACTGGAAGGCCTTTTAAATGAGGGTAAATATTTCTTTTAAATTTGAGTATTTAAACAACTCTGGCTTAAAAGGGGACAAACAGGAGGTGGAGACCAAGATCAGGCTGCACATATGTGCAGGCTGATCTTTGTCTATATCCTCTACCAAAACAGGAATATTCCAGTTTTAGCATGGTGAGGGTTTACTTTGTCAATGATGTTTGGAATGTGTAGATCTTGGATGATGATTATAAATAACTTGGACTGGCTGTAAAAATGGTATTTCAATATTTCTGTAAATATACGATTATTTGCTTTCCTCTTGAATGTTAGATTTTTGTCCTTTTCAGTTCTGTGATCCAGACAAGATAATAAGAGCTTGATCCTTCACCTTTTTGTAAGCTTCAGAAGATAAAAAATGAATACCCGATATATATGAGTGACATCTATTGTCCCATTCCTAAACAACCTCAGCCGAATTCCAATATGAGTCATGTGTGTTCAGAAAGTATGTTACTTAGGTCAAATCTTTACACCACATTCTCTGTAACCATTGTGTCAATTACAACCAAACTTGGCAGGAATGTTCCTTGAGTGACCCTTTTCAAAAATTGCAAATCTTGCAATTTCTTTAATAATTTATTTTCCTAAACTCCTGGGCCTATTTTAACTAATCTTTGCAGAAATGTTACTTGGATGACCATTTTCAAAACTTGTCCATTGAATTTTGATTTGTGAAAATATTAGAGCGTTGCAGGGCCGGGCTTATCAGACTTATGAGAAATAAAGAAAATCTTCTCCTCTGTAACCGCTAGGCCTATTTTAACCAAACTTGGAAAGTATGTTCATTGGTGTTCATTGGTGACCCTCTTCAAGACTTGTATATGAAATTTAGATTTGCGCAAATAATATGAGTGTGGTAGAGTGGTGCTTATCAGACTTGGATAAATCAGGAAATAAATCTTTAAAAACCTTTTCTCCAAAATCAGAGGGCCAATTTGGACCAAACTTTGCAAGAGTGTTTCTTTGGTACCCCTTTTCCAAAACTGTTCATGAAACTTTGATTTGTGAAAAAAAAGGGGGGCAAGGCTGGGCTTGTCTTATCAGAAATCATGAAATAATTCTTAAAAATCTTCTCTTCCTGAAACCAACATGCTAATGTAGAAGGTATGTTTCTTGGTGATCCTTTTCAAGACTTATTTGTGGAAAAATAGGGTATGGTAGGACAGGCTTATCATGAAACAATTCTTCAAAAATCTTCTCCTCCTAAGCAACTGAGCCAACTTGGACTTAACTTACTAGAAATATTCCTTGGGTGACGCTTTTCAAGTATTGTAAGTGAAATTTTGAATGGTTGAACTTGGCAGGGTAGGCTTATCAGATCCAGATAAATCATGAAATAATTCCTTGAAAATCTTCTACTGCTAAACCACCAGCCATTTTGTACCAACCTAGCAGGAATGACCTTAGGGCAACATTTTCAAAACATCTTTGTGAAATCTTTAATTTTGAAAAAGTGTATGTGGGAGGGCTTGGCTTTAACCCTTTCCTGTTTTTCAAAATTTTAGACCAGTCCAATTTGAAAGAAGATGCAGATGAAATTTAAAAGTGAGTGCAATACAAAAAGTAGGCAACTTATATGTTAGAACATATTGTGGGAAAAGAAGAAATTGCTTGTAACAAGCAATTTCTTCTTTTCTCACAATATTTTCTCAAGTATAAAATACTGGGATGTGAAAACAAGGGATTGTGCAGGAAAGGGTTAATCAGACGTTAAGAGACATTATGAAAAATATACTTAGGTGAGTGATTTTGAGCCATTTTGGCCCTCTTGTTTCTATTGCATTGTAGTGAAAGCATTAGTGAATTGAGATGGTCGTTTTTGCCATATTCCTTCTCAATGTAATGTTACAAACTGAAAAACAAAGCAAAATTGCCTTTTACTAGTAATCTATATGCAACAACAAAAGTCTGGGTCCATAATTGTGAATCTACCTTTTTTAGCATTGATAAAGCATTGCCTGCTTGACCTCATGATCACTAAAGATAATGTGATTAAAATTTTAGAGGTTGCAATTTTAAGAGTAACATTTTTTCCTAAAAGGAAAGCTAACATAACATCAATTGTTTTGTTATGATTTGGTTACAACCAAGTGATCCAAGATTCCCCTATAAAACTTAAGAGATAATTTTCAGAGATACTTGTATATTTATGATGAAATTTTACGATAAATTCTAGCCAGAGCTATACGCTGAGCTAATATTTCAGGAGAAATTACGGAAGCCTGTAATAAACATGACTTTTATGAGTTGCAATTTCTTATATGGAGACAAAGAATAATGGAATGCTACTTGATTTGGGGTAATATTCAGAGAAACCATGATTGATTTGATCACTATCTGTGGAATATGATTTTTACCATAAATGGATATTTCACAGCCATTGTTATCGCATTTCACCGGACTTGTGAAGTTTCAGTCATCTTTGGTTTTGTGGTAACACCTTAGTTTGGTTGTCAGGCCACACATTCTCCTTTGGGATACAATGTGATGGTTTCACTTTGCCTGGCTTATGAATTGTTTCAATGATTGTAGACCTAGCTCAACCATGCACATACTCATATCCCAATCTGAGCTCACAGTTTTTGTCTACCCATTACCAGACAGCAAAATTTTAGACTGGTCCAAATTGAAAGGAATTGCAGATGACAATTTAAAGTTTATGAAATTTTAGATTTTTCAACTTTCGTGATTGAAAGTATTTTTAGTAAAATGGAGAAATTGCTCATTACAAGTAATTTCTTCATTTTACACAATGTTACAAGCAATTTCTTCTTTTTCTACAATATTTTCTCAAATATAAAATCACTAGGACGTAAAAATAAGGGATTGTACAGGAAATGGTTAAAAGTGGTCACAACATCTAATTTTGTATGACTATTATAGGTCTATCTTCAGAACTGTCACTTGTATGAACATAAAGATTTAAATCACAATTTTGAAATCTCGTTATATGGAAAAACAAATCTGAAAATGACATTAGATTGTCTTTTATTTCAGGATGAATATTTGTTTGGCCTAGATTCTTTGTGATAATCATTAATAGATAAAGTGTTTGGTGATCAATATCTTGATGCTAGTGTCAACAATTTATTCTCATCTTGAGGAGCTTTTTGTTCTTAATAGATTACTTTTGTCTAGGAAAAAGACTTAGAAATATGTCAAAGCAATTCAATCCTTTTTGATGATAGTTAGAAAGAAACTGAATTTCGTCTTGAAAATAAGAGGTTGGTAATGGTTGGTATCACCATGTCTTTCCACTCACATATTCATCTATTCTTCTGTTTCCATGCTCTAATTGAAGAATGATTAACAGATTGTGGCTCTCAGTCAAACAATATATAGACCAGTCAAATGATACTCTTAACCAGAAGTGAACTTTGAACTCAGATATTGGCTGACATTGATGATTAGCAATTTTTTTGGTTGGTGACTTTAATGTGATAACTAGGCTTATTCAAGCTGTAGTTTCGACCTTTAGGTCACCAACCAACCACTCTACAGGTATGTCACATGTCACTGACCATAAATTGTGCAAAATAATCCACTTTAACCCTTGTCATGCTGCATAAATTACCATATTAAATTGCTGTAAAGTCAAAGGGCTGAATGCACTGATAGAACTTGTTGTTCAAAAATCAATATTTCTTTTGGAAATAAGCTCCATTAACAACTCTTGCAGGAAAAATACAAGCAGGGGATGTAGACTAAGATCAGTCTGCCCTTATGTGCAGGCTGATCTTGGTCTATACCTCCTGCCAAAACCGGAATATATGGGTTCAGCATGACAAGGGTTAATATTATCTTTGTCAAACTTAAAGTAGGACTCAGGTCTAGTTGAGGCAGTGGGTGGAGCCAGCAATCCATCACTTTGACCTATGACCATGTCATGTGTTGTCCTTGATCCAAGGAGGCAGTGGGTGGAGCCAGCAATCCATCAATTTGACCTATGACCATGTCATGTGTTGTCCTTGATCCAAGGAGGCAGTGGGTGGAGCCAGCAATCCATCAATTTGACCTATGACCATGTCATGTGTTGTCCTTGATCCAAGGAGGCAGTGGGTGGAGCCAGCAATCCATCAATTTGACCTATGACCATGTCATGTGTTGTCCTTGATCCAAGGAGGCAGTGGGTGGAGCCAGCAATCCATCAATTTGACCTATGACCTTGTCATGTGTTGTCCTTGATCCAAGGAGGTCCCTTTTTGATTTGGAGTCACAAAGGTAAAAGGTCATCTTCAAAATTCCCTACCATGAAAACTGTTTCCATGCTCTTACTCAAAAGCCATTTCATCTAAGACCCTTTAGTCAAGTATTACTCTTGATCTAACTATTGCCTTTTTTTTGTCAAATATACGTTAAAGGTCTAGAGCACATTGTTTGAAACTGTTTCTGTGCTTAAACCCATTCTGTACCCCTTTTTTATGCCCCCATGAAAAAAGCATTATAAAAAAATGTTGCAAATAAAAAAACTGCTTGCTACAAGCAATTTTGTCATTAACATCAATATTTTCTACCCCCAAATTACATAGATTTTTTAAATTTCATCTTCTAAAAGTCGCTGTCTGCAACTTCTTTGAAATTCCACCAGTCCAAGATTTTGTTTCATTGTAATGGTTTGATCCAAAAGCCTTTTGACCTAGCACTTTGAAACTTAATTCAAGTGTTTCCAGTCTACTGTAAGAGGTGACTTATTGCTCTTGGGTCATAATTTAAGTCAAAGATCTAACTGTGTTTGAAAATCATTTCTGTGCTTTAACTTAAATGCCATTTGACATAGGAACTTGACACTTTAACCCTTTCCTTTTTTTGGAAGTTTTAGACTGGTCCAAATTGAAAGAGGTTGCAGACAACAATGAATATCAAATACAATTTGAAATGAAACCATCCTATCTTGTAGAAAAATATTGTGGAAAAAGGAGAAATAACAGGAAAGGGTTAAAAGGATGTTTCTCAATACCTAAAAAATATCCTACTGTTTTAGGTCAAGTGGTTAAAAGTTAAGTCTTGTCAAATTCGAATAATCTTTGTCTACACAAACAGATGCAATCTCTGAAGGCACTTTTCTGCTTGACTAAGTGCTGCATCTTGTCACAGGGGTATCTGTCTGCTTTCTAACAGTTCAAGTTTAACCCTTGTCATGCTGTATAAATTACCTTACTGAATTGCTGTCAAATCAAAGGGCTGAAAGCACTGATAGAACTTGTTGTTCAAAAATAATAATTTCTTTTAGAAATCAAATTCATAGACAACTCTGGCAGGAAAAGTACATGCAGGAGGTATAGACTAAGATCAGCCTGCACATAAGTGCAGTCTGATCTTAGTCTACACCTCCTGCCAAAACTGGAATATTCTTGGTTCAGCATGACAAGGGTTAACACTTGTCATGCTAAATCCAGAATATTCCTGTTTTGTAGGAGGTTAACCCATTCCAACACAGCAAAATTTTAGACTGGTCCAAATTGAAAGAAGCTGCAGACGATAATTTCAAGTTGATGGAATTTTTTTTTTTTTTTGTCTTTCTGGATAGAAAACATTGTGGATAATGAAGAAATTGCTTGATACAAGCGATTTCTTCATTTTCCACAATGTTTTCCAAAGTTTTTTTTACAGGATGACCAGACAACAAATTATTAGGGTGTTCCAATTTGAGAGAATTTGCAGACAACAATGTTAAATTAGCAAAACTCAAAAAATTCTTTTGTCTTTTAGTCTAGAAACCATTCTGGATAATGAAGAAATTACTTTTTACAAGCAATGGGTTAAAGCTTTGCAAACTTGAAATAAGGATAGAAATATGACAGAAATAGTAATGTAAGAATATGTAGACTATAATTCAGTTTTATGACAAAGAGACAGCAAGATTGGAATTAATATCCTCATACTTGCACTAGATAAACCTGTAATAATAGAGAAAATATGAGCTTTTATTTTGATGCAGAAAATTCAATCACTTTTAGTTACACAAAAATTGATTGCAGATAAGGCACCATCATTCTGGAAGGAAAAAGTTCAAGTTATCAATGTGTGGACAGGAAGGTTACGCCAAAAAACAGCTATGCCAAGTACTTTTATTTGTAGTGTGGAAACCCGATACTTAAGCCAATAAAATTTTAGACAGGTCAAAATTGAAAGGAATTGCAGAAAACAATTTAAAGTTTTTGAAATTCAAGATTTTTTCAATTTTCTGGGTAGACAATATTGTGGAAAGAAAAATCTACTTGACCGAGTAAATACTTCATTTTACACAATGTTTCTCACTGGCTTTTCTTGAGAGCGTCTGTGTCGATATGGGTTATTACCTTAAACCCATTTATACACAATCTTGCATTGTATTGACATGCCAATGAAAAACACTTTTTTAAACTTAGTTGAAAGCAACTTCTCCTTTTCCTCCAAAAGATCCAAAGATCCAAATTTTACCACATAGTATTAAAACTATCTGTGCAATTTTTAAAGGGCACTACCCAAGGAACATTCCTGACAAAATTTGGTTGAAATCGCCCAGCAATTTGGGAGGAGATGTCGTTTTAAAATTGTTGACACACGAAGAACGATGCACGCCGGACAAAGGACGATCAAAATACCTCACCATGAGCACTTTGTGCCCAGGTGAGCTAAAAAAAAAGTACACATAGCTTATCAAGTCTGTGATAATAGGCAAAAAGATGAATTAAGTTCCAAACTTCAGTATTCAATGAAGATACATCATACTTGATAATGAAAATTCAAAAGCTTAATATCAAACTTTGTCATTATCAGGTATGATGTATCAAATTTGCTGACTTTTACAAAGATGGGTTTTATAAGAATAATTAAATAGTTTCAAAATGTGATAACATATATTTGATATAAACTTTTGAATTAAAAACACACTGGACACACCTTTCTAGACTGGTTCAAATTGATTGAGCTGCCGCCATAGCGCCGTCGGTAGGGTGCCAGACTCCTAATCTTCAAACATGAGATGTCATGGGTTCTAATCCCAAAAATGATAATACTGATAACAAGGAAATGTTATCTTTTACTCTTATGGTACTAAACCTTGAGTTAATCCTGTTTTGGCTTAAATAGGTATAGACACTAATTATATTAGATATGCCTGAACATATAACCATAGCCTACTCCACCTGTTGACCTTTAAGCAAGATTCATTTATATTAGATTAATTCACTTTAGTGCTTAAAATGCTTCCAGCCCTTTGATCTGAGAAAGATTTTATTTAGCATGACATTTGGGCAAATCTGTTACATCACACTTTTTATACGCCCGTCGAAGACGGGACGTATTATGGGATCACCCGTGGCGTCCAGGCGTCCAGTCGTCCGGTTGTCCGGTCGTCCGGTCGTCCGGGCGTCCGGCGGTGTCCACTTCTTTGTCCGGAGCATAACTCTGTCACCTTAAGTCCGATTGACTTTAAACTTGGCAATTATATTCTTCTCATCAATACGGAGTGCAGTGCACAAGAACCATAACTCTACCTGGCCTATTTTTTGAGTTATTGCCCTTTGTTTTTTTTCATACTTGAATCTTGTCCGGAGTATATCTCTAAAAGTATTATAGCTAGGATCATGAAACTTCATGGGTGTTTAGATCTCACAAAGGGGGAGTGCAGTGCACAAGAACCATAACTCTACCTGGCCTTTTTTTTGAGTTATTGCCCTTTGTTGTTTTTCATACTTGAATCTTGTCCGGAGTATATCTCTTAAAGTATTATAGCTAGGATCATGAAACTTCATGGGTGTATAGATCTCACCAAGGGGGAGTGCAGTGCACAAGAGCCATAACTCTACCTGACCAATTTTTTGAGTTATTGCCCTTTGTTGTTTTTCGTACTTGAATCTTGTCCGGAGTATATCTCTAAAAGTATAATAGCTACGATTATGAAACTTCATGGATGGATAGAGCTCACCAAGTAGAAGTGCAGTGTACAAGAACTATAACTCTACCTGGCCTATTTTTTGAGTTATTGCCCTTTGTTGTTTTTCATACTTGAATCTTGTCCGGAGTATATCTCTAAAAGTAAAATAGCTACGATTAAGAATCTTCATGGGTGTATAGATCTCACCAAGGGGGAGTGCAGTGCACAAGAACCATAACTCTACCTGGCCTATTTTTGAGTTATTGCCCTTTGTTGTATTTCATACTTGAATCTTGTCCAGAGTATATCTCTTAAAGTATTATAGCTAGGATCATGAAACTTTATGGGTGTATAGATCTCACCAAGGGGGAGTGCAGTGCACAAGAGCCATAACTCTACCTGACCTAATTTTTGAGTTATTGCCCTTTGTTGTTTTTCATACTTGAAACTTGTCCAGAGTATATCTCTAAAAGTATAATAGCAAGAATCATGAAAATTCATGGGTGTATAGATCTCACCAAGGGGGAGTGCAGTGCACAAGAACCATAACTCTATCTGGCCTATTTTTTGAGTTGTTGCCCTTTGTTGTTTTTCATACTTGAATCTTGTCCGGAGTTTATCTCTAAAAGTATAATAGCTACCATAATGAAAATTCATGGGTGTATAGATCTCACCAAGGGGGAGTGCAGTGCACAAGAACCATAACTCTACCTGGCCTATTTTTTGAGTTATTGCCCTTTGTTGTTTTTCATACTTGAATCTTGTCCGGAGTATATCTCTTAAAGTATTATAGCTAGGATCATGAAACTTAATGGGTGTATAGATCTCACCAAGGGGGAGTGCAGTGCACAAGAGCCATAACTCTACCTGACCAATTTTTATACGCCCGTCGAAGACGGGACGTATTATGGGATCACCCGTGGTGTCCGGGCGTCTGGGCGTCCGGTTGTCCGGGCGTCCGGCGGTGTCCACTTCTTTGTCCGGAGCATAACTCTGTCACCTTAACTCTGATTGACTTTAAACTTGGCAATTATATTCTTCTCATCAAAACGGAGTGCAGTGCACAAGAACCATAACTTTACCTGGCCTATTTTTTGAGTTATTGCCCTTTGTTCTTTTTCATACTTGAATCTTGTCCAGAGTATATCTCTAAAAGTATTATAGCTAGGATCATGAAACTTCATGGGTGTATAGATCTCACAAAGGGGGAGTGCAGTGCAGAAGAACCATAACTCTACCTGACCAATTTTTTGAGTTATTGCCCTTTGTTGTTTTTCATACTTGAATCTTGTCCGGAGTATATCTCTAAAAGTATAATAGCTAGAATCATGAAATTTCATGGATGGATAGAGCTCACCAAGTAGAAGTGCAGTGTACAAGAACTATAACTCTACCTGGCCTATTTTTTGAGTTATTGCCCTTTGTTGTTTTTCATACTTGAATCTTGTCCGGAGTATATCTCTAAAAGTAAAATAGCTACGATTAAGAAACTTCATGGGTGTATAGATCTCACCAAGGGGGAGTGCAGTGCACAAGAACCATAACTCTACCTGGCCTATTTTTGAGTTATTGCCCTTTGTTGTTTTTCATACTTGAATCTTGTCTGGAGTTTATCTCTAAAAGTATAATAGCTAGAATCATGAAATTTCATGGGTGTATAGATTTCAACAGGTGGGAGTGCAGTGCACAAGAACCATAACTCTACCTGGCCTATTTTTTGAGTTATTGCCCTTTGTTGTTTTTCATACTTGAATATTGTCTGGAGTATATCTTTAAAAGTATAATAGCTAGGATCATGAAACTTTATGGGTGTATTGATCTCACCAACTGGGAGTGCAGTGCACAGAAACCATAACTCTACCTAGCCTATTTTTTGAGTTATTGCCCTTTGTTGTTTTTCATACTTGAATCTTGTCCGGAGCATATCTCTAAAAGTATAATAGCTAGAATCATGAAATTTCATGGGTGTAAAGATCTCAACAAGGGGGAGTGCAGTGCACAAGAACTTGTCCAGAGTATATCTCTAAAAGTATAATAGCTAGAATCATGAAATTTCATGGATGGATAGATCTCACCAAGGGGGAGTGCAGTGCACAAGAGCCATAACTCTACCTGACCTATTTTTTGAGTTATTGCCCTTTGTTGTTTTTCATACTTGAATCTTGTCCAGAGTATATCTCTAAAAGTAAAATAGCTAGAATCATGAAAATTCATGGGTGTATAGATCTCACCAAGGGGGAGTGCAGTGCACAAGAACCATAACTCTATCTGGCCTATTTTTTGAGTTGTTGCCCTTTGTTGTTTTTCATACTTGAATCTTGTCCGGAGTTTATCTCTAAAAGTATAATAGCTACCATTATGAAAATTCATGGGTGTATAGATCTCACCAAGGGGGAGTGCAGTGCACAAGAACCATAACTCTACCTGGCCTATTTTTTGAGTTATTGCCCTTTGTTGTTTTTCATACTTGAATCTTGTCCGGGTCTATCTCTAAAAGTATAATAGCTAGAATCATGAAATTTATTGGATGGATAGAGCTCACCAAGTTGGATTGCAGTGTACAAGAACCATAACTCTACCTAGCATATATACTGAGTTATTGCCCTTTGTTGTTTTTCATACTTGAATCTTGTCCGGAGTAAATCTCTAAAAGTATAATAGCTAGGATCATGAAACTTCATGGGTGTATAGATCTCACCAAGGGGGAGGGCTGTGCACAAGAATCATAACTCTACCTGGCCTATTTTTTGAGTTATTGCCCTTTGTTGTTTATCATACTTGAATTCTATGGAGTATAACTCTAAAAGTATAATAGCTAGAATCATGAACTTCATGGATGGATAGAGCTCACCAAGTGGGAGTGCAGTGTACAAGAACCATAACTCTACCTAGCGTATATTTTGAGTTATTGCCCTTTGTTGTTTTTCATACTTGAATCTTGTCCAGAGTATATCTCGTAAAGTATAATAGCTAGAATCATGAAATTTATTGGATGGATAGAGCTCACCAAGTGGGAGTGCAGTGTACAAGAACCATAACTCTACCTTGCGTATATTTTGAGTTATTGCCCTTTGTTGTTTTTCATACTTTGTTTGACAAAAAATATTCATTCAAAATAACATCAGTTCTATTCAAACCCCCAGTTAATATCAGGCAGTGTGTCGGGCGTACCTTGTGTCAATTTGGCACCTTGTTTAGACTTGTCAAAATTGAAAGTTCCAGACTAAGTTTATTCATGTGACCACACGAAGTAGTGCACGTAGTGAAGACTCTGGTTAGACTCATTTTGAACATGATATGCTTATGTGAGCTAAATACCTATTTCAAAATAGCTAAAATCATGATCCTCAGGTCTTCAGAGATGGGGCCTGTGGGGGGGGGGGCGGGTATAGGCACGAAGCATCAGTTCACTTTCTTATTTCTGTAAATATAACTTATGGATACAGCAGGAGGAAAAAGTTTTCTCCTTCTTTCAAATTTGCTCAAAGCCTTGGAATTTGTAATTTAGACTTTTGGATCCCCCGGCACATAGTCTACAAATATACAAAGTATGGTCCACTTTTGTGATAATCTTTACCTTAACATGAAATTAGACTGTTGAAAGAAAAAAAGCCTTTATCTCAGGTGAGCCCCCCAGGGCCAGTGGCTCTCTTGAATGGTGTAGGCATTCAATAGATTCAGTTCTTAAGCCTCCAGTGGCAGTTTGCACTCAGTGAACTATGAGATGTCTAATAAATTTTGTCTTTTAACTTATGCTATCAAAGCTGAAGCTTTGCTAGCTCAAAAAATATTATTCAAACAGAGTTATCCACTCCTGTGGGTGTCAAAATGGTACAATAGTACTTATTACACTTGCTTGTTATAAGTCCATGAAATGCTGAGAATTGACAGGTTGATGGCCCCGCCTACTGACTCTGCTGGCTACACCAACTGACTCCAACAAAAAGTCCCACTTCAATATTAAACGGCGTTATATCGCAAAATTTATGGCCAGTTCCATGCAACAAAAAGCTAAATGGCTTGTTGGCAAACTAAATGTTGCAACTACAGCTTATTCAAGCTGTAGTTACAACATTAAATCACCAAACCAACTAATATGCTTCACAAAAATGATGGTCAATGCTGGAGTTCAAAAAACCATTTTTGGTCTAAATGAATGGTTTCATTGGTTGATTCTTTTATTGACAGTCAGGATAGGTCAATTATCAACAGGTTTATTTCACTCCTGTGATACTAGTTACATTAGGTGTAAGCTGCCCTGTTTAAAGTATTGTCCTCATGAATCTAAACACTTACAGACTCTGAGATCTAAAGAGTACTTTAGAAATTATTGGTGAAACTATAATGTATTGGAATGAGCAAAAGAGAATATGACATCAATAGAGTAAAGTGGCACTTATACAATGGATGTATTATAGTTGAATCTATTTTGTTTGTTCATCCTGGTATCTAATAATAAAATGAAATGGACATTATAGCTTTTGGTTTACAAATGGTGCAAAGGTAAGTGATATAATTGCTTTGGAATTGATTGAAAAATTATTTCCCCATTGGGAATGTAAACTTAATCAAATTCTTATCTTTGAAATATTTCCCATCACCTGGGAAATGAAGGGCAGCATGCAAAGAAACGTTGTCAAAACATTAGAATGATTGCATACCTGGTTCCATTTCCATAGATATAAAGTCTGTTTCTACAATATTTGTTTCCCTATTTTTTTCATTCATTTCCTTTTCTTTCAAAACCTGATAAAATAAACAAAATCAAAAAAAAAAAAAAAAATTATTGATTCGAACATTGAAAACTATTGGATTTGAAATCCAAAAACTTTGTTCCATTTATCTTGCATGAATGTAGCAAACTGTATTAATTGGATAACCTTTGCTCAACTCACTACCAAACAACAGAAATTAAGATTTAAAAAAAAATGTTGATTTCAATTTTTATTTGCTGAAAATCTAAAAAAAAATATTGCCTTTTGAGGTAGAAAAATTTAGGATACTTTCAATAAAAAATGGCTTGTAACAAGCAATCTCTTCATTTTCCACAATTTTTTCTAAAGCCTTTTTCTTTTTTTGGGGGGGAGGGGGGGACATAAGAGGGTGATATTGCAGGGAATGGTTTATAAAATCCCAATATCAGAACCCAGAAATTAAACCAAAGATTGATAGAAAGATAAAAAAGAAAGAGTGGAGAAGATACAAAGAAAATACAAAAAGACAAAAAAGAGACTAATCTGCTTGCTGGCTTATCAGTAACAGCCGTATCAGTAATAATAATGTCTACATGCCAAGATGTATCTCCAAGATTAGTCAGTAAAGGCTCACACACACACAAAATGTGCACATGCGTGACATTTCAAACCTTTACCCATGTGCGCAAAGTAAAGACTCAGATCAGCCTGTGCATCCGCACAGTCTGATCAGAGTCTTCACTCTGCGCTCTGTAGAAAGATACTGACCCAAAGTTCTTTAAACAATCAGCGAATGTTCTAATTGCCCCAAGTGGCTATCCAGGGTGCTCAATGTGTGCAAGTCACGTACATGCGATATTGTCGGAAATGTCACGCACAGGCTCAAATGTATTTTCTATTAGCGTTTTTTTAGGGTAAAAAAGGTATTTCGTATTGATCAACCGGAAACAAGTTCTCATGCATTTCCGCTCATTTCCACGCATGCTCAAAAACTTGAAGTGAAAATCTATGTGATCGCCTCCATTGTGTTTCATCGCTGATGAAGAAAATAACTTATTTGCTGAATGCCAACAGCCTCCTTTGAGTTAGTCATGAATATCCAGGAAAATGGTTTAAAACTTTTACTTAATATATCCATGGAAAATTGTCTAATAAATTTTCAAAATGAGAGAAATAATTTCCTCCCGTTTCAAGATAGAATCTAGGCCAGTTGTTAGTGGAGTTAGTGAATACATGTAAACTGTCAGAATATATAACACGTTACAACCCTGTTACAGACACGATTCAAGCGCCTATTAACCCCATCGAATAAAATACCTTTTACCTCTCGAATTCAACTAAATTTTTTAAACGAACATGTAGTACTTCAATTGTGATAATAATATGCTCAGCGAAAAAAAAATTGAATGTTATCTTTGATATCTTGACCTTTTATCATTTAACCTTTTACCACACAACCACAAATTTTCACGCACTTTAGAAGAAAACGTTGCGATTAATTCAAAAAAGCAATTTCAGTAAACATTAAGGGGTCATGATTGATTGAATAGGGTTTAATGCAACTTTTAATAGTATTTCAGTTATATCGGGGCGACTGGGGCTCCTAACCATGGATTTCTGGTAGTTCACACACCAGTACTACCACTACATCCTTATCGAGCCTAAAGCTGCTCCTCCTACTTAGGTTTACGATTTTTGGTCAGAATGTTAGTCTTTATCAAATCTAGGCCAAGTTTGATATTTGGTTATGTCGGGTCAAATCTAGGTCATTAGGTCAAATTCTAGAAATATATTGTATGCACTCTGAAGGTCATATTTTTGCCTCAAATCAAATGATATTTGGTTAGAATGTTTTATTCCATTTTATCTCAGCCAAGTTCAAATTTTGGTCACATGGAGTAAAAAATTAGGTCACTAGGTCATTTTTATACGCCCGTCGAAGACGGGACGTATTATGGGATCACCCGTGGTGTCCAGCCGTCCGGGCGTCCGGTTGTCAGGGCGGAGTCCACTTCTTTGTCCTGAGCATAACTCTATCACTGTAAGTCCGATTGACTTTAAACTTGGCAGTTATATTCTTCTCATCAATACGGAGTGCAGTGCTCAATAACCATTACTCTACCTGGCCTATTTTTTGAGTTATTGCCCTTTGTTGTTTTTCATACTTGAATCTTGTCCGGAGTATATCTCTAAAAGTATAGTAGCTAGAATCATGAAATTACATGGATGGATAGAGCTTACCAAGGGGGAGTGCAGTGTACAAAAACCATAACTCTACCTAGCCAATTTTTTGAGTTATTGCCCTTTGTTGTTTTTCATACTTGAATCTTGTCCGGAGTATATCTCTAAAAGTATAATAGCTAAAATCATGAAATTTCATAGATGGATAGATCTCACCAAGTGGGAGTGCAGTGTACAAGAACCATAACTCTACCTAGCCTATTTTTTGAGTTATTGCCCTTTGTTGTTTTTCATACTTGAATCTTGTCCGGAGTATATCTTAAAAAGTATAATAGCTAGAATCATGAAATTACATGGATGGATAGATCTCACCAAGTGGGAGTGCAGTGTACAAGAACCATAACTCAACCTGGCCTATTTTTTGAGTTATTGCCCTTTGTTGTTTTTCATACTTGAATCTTGTCCGGAGTGTATCTCTAAAAGTATAATAGCTAGAATCATGAAATTTCATGGATGGATAGATCTCACCAAGTGGGAGTGCAGTGTACAAGAACCATAACTCTACCTGGCCTATTTTTTGAGTTATTGCCCTTTGTTGTTTTTCATACTTGAATCTTGTCCGGAGTATATCTTAAAAAGTATTATAGCTAGGATCATGAAACTTTATGGGTGTATAGATCTCACTAAGGGGGAGTGCAGTGCACAAAAAACATAACTCTACCTGGCCTATTTTTTTAATTATTGCCCTTTGTTGTTTTTCATACTTAAATCTTGTCCGAAGTATATCTCTAAAAGTATAATAGCTAGAATAATGAAATTTCATGGATTGATAGAGCTCACCAAGTGGGAGTGCAGTGTACAAGAACCGAAACTCTACCTAGCCTATTTTTTTATTTATTGCCCTTTGTTTTTTTTCATACTTGAATCTTGTCCGGAGTTTATCTCTAAAAGTAAAATAGCTAGAAACATGAAACTTCATGGATGGATAGATCTAACCAGGGGGGGGGGGGTGCAGTGTACAAGAACCATTACTCAACCTAGCGTATAATATGAGTTTTTGTCCTTTGTTGTTTTCCATACTTTGTTTGAGAAAAAATATTCATTCAAAATAACCTCAGTTCTATTCAAACCTCCAGTTAATATTAAGCAGTGTGACGGGCGTATCTTGTGACAATTTGGCACCTTGTTTAGAAATACCTTGTGTGCACTCCAGAGGCATTATTTTTTGCCCAAATGTCTTGATATTTGGTCAGAATGTTTGTATGTATAATATCTAGGACATGTTGAATATTGGATTATGTGGGGTCAAAAACTAGGTCACTAGGTCAAATTCTAGAAATACATTGTCTGCAATCTATAGGTAATATTTTTGCCTCAAATCAAATGATATTTGGTTAGAAAGCTTGTTTCCTTGTTATATCAGCCAAGTTCAAATTTGGGTCTCATGGAGTAAAAAACTAGGTCACTAGGTCTATTCTTAGAAGTACAGTGTGTGCACTCCAGAGGCCCTATTTTTGGCTCAAATGTCTTGATTTTTGGTCAGAATGTTTGTCTGCATAATATCTAGGACAAATATTATTGTGTACACTCTAGAGGCCACATTTTAGGCTCAAATGAAATATTAGTTCTGAAGGTTTTTGTCCATGATATCTCAACCAAGATCAAATTTGTGGGTCTCTTTGAGTCAAAAAGTAGGTCACAAGGTCAAATCCTAGAAATACTTTTGTGCACTCTAGAGGTCCCAATTTCGGCTCAATTGAATTGATATTTAGTCGGAATGTTAGACGAGTTCAGATTCGGGTGTTATGTGGTCAAAAACTAGGTCACTAGGTCAAATCTTAGAAATATCTTGTTTACACTCTGGAACCCCTATTTTTGGCTCAATTTAATTGATATTTGGCCAGAATGTTTGCGTCAATGATGTCTTAGCCTAGTTAGACTTTGGTTGACATAGGATCAAAACGTTGGTCACAAGGCCAAATCTTGGGAATACCTTTACACCCCAGGGGCCACATTTTTTGGCCTAATTGGTTTGATATTTAGTCAGATAATCTGTTTTCAAAATATCTCAACCATGTTCAAAATTGGGTCATTTGTGGAAAAAAAGTTTCAGATAGCTCCATAGTCAAGGTCACACCCCAGGGTAAATGTTAAAATTAAGCATGTCCGTCCAGAGCATAGCTCCTTCAAATATAGAAAGATTTCAATATGATTTTAACACAATTGTTCTTAGTCATGAGAAGATGTACCATTTGGAAAAAAAAATTGGAAAACTCAAAGATTAAGGTCACAGCTTAAGTCAAGTATTAAAATTAAGCATGTCTGGAGCATAGCTCCTAAAATCATGGATTGATTTTCGAAATGACTGCACAATTCTTTTTTCAATTGTGAGTAGATGTACCATTTGAAACAAATTTCAGATAGCTCTTAGGTAAAAGTCACAGCTGAAGAATGTACTTTAAAATGTAGCATGTCTGGAATATAGCAAGCATATACCTGAATCTGTGTCTGTCTGTCCATCCATACCCTTTTCCCTATTCATTTAATTATACTTTTTGTGACATGGCTATTTTCGGAGAGTTGACAGCTCTTGTTACTGTAGTTATGGTAGTGTATGCAGGAATATACTCAGTTATCAAGAAAGAGAAGGAAGCTATATTGGATTCACCATATATGTCCATCTCTCTGTCAAAGGTCAAGGTCACAATTGAAGGGTTGAAAACTGTTTCGATACTCTTAACTCATCAGCCTTTTGACCATTGGGCCTTGAAACTTTATACATGTGTTGTCCATTGCCCAGAAAGGTATCCTATTGTTTTGGGGTCATAAAGGTTAAGGTCACAATTGAACTTAGGTTGAAAACTGTTTCCATGCTCTAACTCGTAAACCTATGACCTTCAAACTATATACGCATTTGACAAAGCACTAATTGGTGTGTGTGTGGGGGGGGGGGGTATGGGTCTGCCTTGTGACGGTTCTTAGTATTTGAAACATAAAAAGGAAATTTCAAAATATTCTTCCTTGAAACAAAAAAGCATTGATAATAGGTATGTTGATTCTCTATTCAAACTTTTTCACATGATGCTTCTTAGGTTATTGAATTCTATCAACTTGCACCTCATTTTACATTGAAAGAAGGAAATCTTTTACAAATTCTAAGGAACAAGAGAACCTTGAGCATTGATGGAATATACATACCGTAAAAATTCTTACACCGGACATTTATTAGTATCTATGGCTTTCTGAAAGAAAGGGGTTGGTGTTTATTAGAAGCTATAGATTTGTACAGATGATAAAAATGGTTGAAATTTCCAAATACCATCTCATTGGAACAAAGGTGGTAATGGGTTGAGTTATTTACCTTATTTGTTAGATTTGATCAATAATAATGTGTGCTCACTTAAAGAGCTTTGACAAAAAGCTTATTTTATTTCTCTTTTGTACCTATAAGTAATATTTAACAGCTCTTCAGAATTTTAAAGCTTTTTCCATGAAAAGAAACCGTCTATTTTGTTGACCAGGGTGAAAGCTTTCAGGATATTTTTATAGATTGATAATTAAATCCCTATTTTATCATGAGAAAAATTAATAAAGCATCAATTAGATGATTGTGAAGTTTTTGAGAGAATTTTTTCACAAGTTCTGCCAAATTACAGTGAGAGAGTGTTTCTGCACCATAGTGTGGAAAAGCGAGAGAATCTTTCTACCATACAGTAAACAGTTACATTTTCTGTATGTCCCTTTAACACATTACTACTTAGTTGTGATTTGTCTCCCACCGATGGGTCGATAATCGTAGACCTATGTGGGATATCAGCTTGAGGGAAGGAAAGGATGTGATGGGGATAAATGTGTGAGAAATATCAGGAGTCCATTGCTAGGTGCTCCAGCCACAATATGACTGAAAGATTGTTGAAAGCGCTATGAAACCCCATTCAAACAAACAAACAAACTTAGTTGTGGATTCAGAATGGGGTTCTTGGAGTGCATGGAGCTTGATTATTTCATATTCATGGAGAAATTCAATATACATTTGTATATATACAGCTGTCTATTAGGCATATTAACCATGTCCTTTAAGCAAAAATCGTTTTTTAAAAGCAGATTAAGTTCTTAAGAACAAGAGGCATTTTCCTAAACAGTAAAACCACCACTAAAACCTGTGTTGTTGGAAGTCATAAGAATCGTCTCATTGAGACAATTCTAATGAGTTCCAACAAAATTGGATTAGGCGAGAACTCTGTAATGATTTATGAATGCAATTGAATCAAACCTTCATTTGCAAAAAAAGTGTACTAAGCTTCCATTCTCTTTAGCAACCACTTTTTGGTTGTCCTTATAGTGGTTGCTTATTACAAGATATACTGTAATCGGAAAACGAACTTTCCATTGGTAAGTTTGAACTTCTTTATAGAAATCCTGGATACACAAGTGCCACACAATCCCACCCTTCAGCTTAACCCATTACCAAATGGCAAAATTTTAGATTGGTCCAAATTGAAAGGAGTTGCACACAATTTGAAAAAATACAGTCTTAGTCATTTAAAAAAATGTGATCAGATGGAATCTATGTAATGTTCTTCATCGGGCTACATTCCATATATATGATTTAAAATGAAAACTTTGAAAATCCTCTTCTCCTGAACCACTGGCTTGAATTTTACAAAATTTCACTAAAATGATCCTAAGGTAAGCCTTTGTTAGATGTATTGAAAGAAATGCACTCATAATGAAAGATGGGAATAATCACCTTATATGGAATGAAATGAAAACTTCAAAAATCTTCTAATCAAAATAATCTTCAATGCATTAATCAACCAATTTTCAATATTTTCCACTTGTAAGACCAGTCACAAGTGTATTCTTTGGGATACTGCCATTTTGTTGATTTCTTGTCTGTCAATGGCTGTTTTCAAGGTCATTTGATCATAAAAACTTATGGTAAAAAATAATATTCCACTGACAAGCCCCTTATGGCATATCTGGCCCGCTTTGCTAAGCTCTTGTTTTATTCTGTGTTTGTTTGTTTGTTTGTTGATTAAGGTGGTGCTCAAGTAGAGTCAGAATATCATGTATCACATTAAAACCTTAGAAGAGAAGATGCTACATTATAAAATAAAAAGGTTTAAATTTTCTGATTCAACAAAAGAAATTTTTCCTTGTGTTAACAGCCAACTTATAACTAAAAGTATTTTTGAGCGACTTGAAAACATCCTTTTAACTGAAAAGGCTTGGAGTAACAACATTATCAGGGTTTCATGGATTGTTACAACGTTTAGGTCACCAACTAACCATTCTACTTATTTGTGACATGCTACTGGCCATAAATTTTGCAGTATAACGTGGTTACAAAATTAAAGTGGAACTTTATGTCGGAGCCAATGGGTGGGGCCAAAGGAGTCAATAGGTGTCGTCAGGGATTGGTCAATTACCTTACAGTGTTCCAAAATGGTCCCTTTTCATGTGATTGGTCACAAAATAGCTGGGGAGAAATAACTCAAGCACTTTTAGAAGCCATGTCGTGATTTATGTTCATGCAACAAAGGGTAAAAAATTGCAGACAACTGCCTTTGAGATGGCAAATTTATTCGAATTCAATACTGCAAATCTAGCTTTCTACCATGCAAATCATTGGAAAATTATTATTTTGAGCTGCATTTGACAGGAAAGAAAAAAGACAAGTGATTGTTAGTCGCTGAAATTGCAGAAAATTGATCCCTAAAGAATAAACTGAGAAGTTCTATTGACCTGATTCTAGTCTTAAAATTTAAAGTTTAGTTTGAAATGATTGAAAAACAAGAGGACCATGATGGCCTCCAGTCTTTATGATGTATACAAAGTATCAAAGCTCTACATCTAATTATTTTTGAGAAGAAGATTTTTAAACATTTTCTCCTTCATTCCTAGGTATATCCAAGATCCTACAATATAGCACTAATTTCCAGAGTATGGTAATTTTTTGAAGTATTTTGGTAGAGGGTCAATAGATTTCGATATACACCAAATATTAAAGCTATAGGCCTTATGGTTCTAGGAGATCTTCAAATATTTCCTTCTTTATTCTTATGTAAAATCTTGTTAGTGTGTTTTATAAACACATTGCAATCTTGTTCAATGACAAGCACCATTGAGAACAATTAATCAAACTACAGAAAAAAAAGGATTAAATCAAAAATCATGTGATTTGAATCCTTGGAATTCAATACTTTGAGAACAAGATTTTGCTCCAAGATGACAAAAATTTAGACTGGTTCAATTGAAAGTTGATGAAATTTCTAAACTTTGTTGTTGTTTTCTTTCATTTTAGCTCCACTGGCTGACAGCCATTGAGCTATTATTGTCACTTCCTTGTGTCTGTTGTGCGTCTGTCCATCCATCCTTAAACTTTTACTTTAAAAATCTTTTCCTATGAAAGTACCAAACAGAATTCAACAACATTTCACAAAAATGATCCTTTGGTGACCCTTTATCAGATTCCTTCAAAGAATTTTGATTGGATGAAAAACGAGGCTTTAATGGGCGAGGGTAATTTCTTAATTATTATGGTGAAACCTTTAAAAATCTTCTTCTCCTAAACCAGTTGATGGATTTCAACAAAATTTCACAGGAATGATTTTAAGGTAGCCCTTTATCAGATTCCTTCAAAGAATTTTGATTGCATGAAAAACATGGCTTTAATGGACAGGGCTAATTTCCATATATAGTGAAACCTTTACAAGTCTTATCAGAAACTATCTGATCATTTTCAACTAAATTTCACAGGAATGATTATTAGGTGACCCTTTAATATCTGCATGATTCCTTCAAAGAATTTTGACCAGATAAAAAACATGGATTAAATGAGCGGGGCTTATTTCCATATATGGTGAAACCTTTGAAAATCTTTTTATGGATTTCAACCAAATGATCCTCAAGTAACTCTTTTTCAGATTCCATCAATTCATTTTGATTTGTTGAAACATAGCTTTTTATGGTCATGGCTTATGTCCGTATTTTGTATGGTATATTTAAAAAAAAAAGTCAATACCTTCTTCATCTTACCTAGTAAATTAATTGACATTTGTAAAACATTTAAAAGTTTGAAAAATAAAAAGATTTCATTGACAAGATTTATTTGCCACACTTGAATATGATTTGGTTTATATTGAATTCCTGAAAACACCATTTGCAAATCAGTACAAACAGGCCTGTGGAGCGATACAGGTACTCAGGCGCCTCTAGTTTGGTAGAAGATATTGGGAATGATGAAGAAATTGTTTGTAAGAAGCAATTTCTAAATTATCCACAATTTTTGCCTAAGCTTTTTTCATGAGGGGTATTAAAAAAGCTGAAGTCTGTGGAAATGGGCAATAAGTGCCCTAAATAATTGCTTGGGAAATTAATTTTATCTTTAATTCCATTTCACATTTCTTTGTTGGTTGTCTGGCAAAGAGATAAGAATTTGGATTTCTGGAGCTCAAAAACTAATTCATCAAGCACCTCTATACTTTGTCATCCATATAGAGGAAATGAGCTAGATGCCTAGCAGGCATCAATCAGATGACAAACAAGTAATCTAGTAATGAGATTTGGGTCATGATAGAAAATATATACCATAAAAGTGCAGTTATAGTGCCTGTAGGGGATCCATGGTTGTACATCAACAGGATGTTTATAATAGATGATGCATCTGCCTCATGGTTGTTAGCTCTAGAGGATCCGTAAAGGATAGCTACAGCAAAGGCAAGATATTGAGTCATACAGTCATAGGGTATTATAAGGTGGGTTAATCGCGATACTGTTCTAATTATCTGTACATTGTACAGACACTTAGATGCAATTAACCCTCGATTCGCAAGTAGCAAAAAGGCTTCTGCACTTACCTCAGCTGGGAGTTACCTCAGGTATACTACTTAATACTTTTGTTGCTCTTTTGTCAGAGTTTTAATGTGTCACAATTTATGTCAGTGCAGGCATAAGTAATTAACCCATTCCCACACAGAGACGCTTTTGGACGCCTCTCAAGAAAAAGACCTGGGAAAACATTGTGTAAAATGAAGAAATTGCTTGCTTGTGACAAGCAATTTCTTCATTTTACACAATACTTTCTACCCAGAAAGCTGAAAAAATTCTAAATATTGTAAACTTTAAATTTTCGTCTGTCACTCCTTTCAATTTGGACCAGTCTAAAATATTGTGTGGGAATAGGTTAAACCTTGACAGAGGAATTTCAATATTATATTCAACTTATCTCACTCAAGGACTCCATGATAAGTACATTGCAAAGAGTTTGTCCTGGTGCACCAAGGTTAAACCAATTACTACACAATCCCGCTTTTATGACGCCCCCCCCCCCCCCCCCGAAAAATGTTCAGGAAAAAAATACGGAAAATATAGAAATTGCTTAATACAAGCAATCTCTGCATTTTCCACATTGTTTCCTACCCAGAAAGATAGAAGTATTTGAGATTCTATAGACTTTAAATTATTTTCCGCAACTTCTTTGATTTTGGACTAGTGTAAACTTTTTTCGTTTGGTGATGGTCTAAGTTCACTGGTGATAGTCACTTGTCAAAATTGCTAAGGACATCTAATCAGTGTTTCTATGACTGTTCCTAGTTACTTAATCATTTTTTCGATTCTGTGTCACGGCAAATATCCTTTCGGATATTTGTCTTGCAACAATAACTGTGTAATCGTAATTCCAAGTGGGATGAGTAGCTTGAGGCTTAATAAAGATGTAGTGGTAGTACTGGTGTGAAAAATACAAGGAATCCGTGGTTAGGTGCTCCAGCAACTACTGTAAAACTGAACTACTTTTTAAAATTGTTATAAAAGTGGTATTAAATCCCATTCAAACAAACTTCATTATTTAATTTGAAATTAGTTTTTGTCTCTTGAATTTACCCATTTCAACACAATAATGCTTTTAAATGCTCCTAAGAAAAAATCTTTGAAAAACACTGTAAAATTATTGAAATTACTTATCAAAGGACAATTTTTTTTTAAAAAGAATTCATCAACTAAATGTTGTTGTCTGCATTAGCTTAGATTTTAGACATGTCTAAAATTTTGTTGTCTAGTAATGGGTTATCAATTGTAAACCAGTTTTTATGGTAATCAATATTAAAATGGATTTGTTGTTTTACTACTCTTGTGGTGTTTGTTTACGAAATCAGTTGTACAGCTGCGGTGACACATAGTATTGGGGTTTTGTTTTAGGAGTAACATGCGAGGAAAACGGCCCAATTGCATGATTATTCCTTGTAATTCTCATATTGATTTCCATTGACTCTACTTTATCTTCTCTTAAAACCCTTTCCTAAATGATTCTGTCTGCATTTAAAATAGAGATTTTTTTAGAAAAACTTTTCAAATGATTTGGGAAATGAACTTATTATGTGTTCCTAAATCTATGGCTTGATTGTCCTCATGTGATGAAAGATTAAATAGATGAATTTATTGAAAATGGGAAAATCATGCAAACTTTAACCCTTGTCATGCTGAACTCGAAATATTCCTGTTTTGGCAGGAGGTTTAGACATAGATCAGACTGCACATAAGTGCAGGCTGATCTTGGTCTATACCACCTGTTTCTTCCTTTTAAGCCTTTGTTGTTTTTAGAACAATTTTCAAGAGATATTGACCCACAACTATTGTTTACAGTGCCTTCACCCCTTTGATTTTACTGCAATTCAGAATAGGATTTCATTCAGCATGAAATAATAAAAACTTAAAAATGTTAAGCTCACTTTTAGACATCAAAATTTTACAATGGTCATATTTGAAAGAAGTTGTACAAATGGCACTCTAACGCTTTACTGTTTTTCAAAATTTTGAACTTTCCCAGATTCAAAGGGGTAGCAGACGAAATTAAAAAGTAAGTACAATTAAAAAAGTAGCCATCCTTTTCCACAATGTTTTCTCAATGTAATATCACAGGGATGTAAAAAATCAGAGATTGCTGGGGAAAGAAGTGTAGAGAGTAGAGATCATTTTAGCAAAATTTTAATTTGCTTTTATAGTCAATATCACCTTTTTCCACATTGTTTTTGTGAGCTATTTTTCTCCAGTGAACCAAAATGCAGGATTGTGAGGTAATTGATTCTCCCTACAAATACCATTATCTAGCTCACCTGAGTACAAAGTACTTAATGTGAGCTTTTCTGATCTAGCTTTGTCATGATTCTGTTGTTCATTGTTCGTTACATGTCTACTGTGCACTCTCAAAGCCACAATTTTAGCTCAAATGTCTTGAAACATGGTCAGAATGAATGTCTCCATAAAACCTCAAACAAGTTCAATATTGGGTCATGTGGGTCAAAAACTAGCTTAGTAAGTCTTAACTAGGAAAACCTTGTGTGTACTCCAGAGTTCACATTTTTAGCTCAAAAGTCTGAAAAATTGGTCAATATTTGTCCTGATAATATCTTTTTCACTATCGATATTAGGTCACATGGGGTCAAAAATAGTTCACTAGGTCAAATCTTAGAATTAACTTTTGCGCACTCAAGAAGGCAGCTGTTTGCCTCAAATGTCTTATTTGTTCAGAAAGTTTGTCTTCATAATAACTTGGTCAAGTTCAGTATTTGGTACATGGGGTCAAAGACTAGGTCATTTTTTTTAATTTGAATCTTTGAAAAACCATATGTGCACACCATAGAAGTCACATTTTTGTCTCACATATCTTTACATTTGGTCTGAATGTGATCAAGTTGGATACTCAGTCACCAGGTCAAATCTAGAGACCACATTTTTGCCTCATATGCCTTGATATTTGTCTTCTTGGTATCTGGATCAAGTTTTATACTCCTTCATGTTTGGTCAAAAATTGGTCACTAGGATGAATCTTAGAATAATCATTTTGTACACTCTAATGGTTAAATTTTTGCCTCAAATGTCTTATTAGACATAATTTTGATATAGTCTCATCTTAGATAAAAATTAGGTCACTGGGGGGTGGAGGAAGGGGGGTAGCCATATTTTGGGACACTTCAGGGCCAAACTGGCCCTCTCTTTACTTTTGAAATGTCAACATTGTTTACACTTTCTGCATCTAATTTCTTATTGTGATGCTGAAGTCCCTTTTAAAGTTACAGGTCATATACTTGTTTTGAAAGAAAATTGGATCCAGCATAAACAGTAAAACATAGAGTGTAAATATTTTTGCAAAGTGTTGGTTTTCTCTATTTTCCGAAGCATACTTGTTCAAAAAGCCCATCAAATACTGCTAAGCTCAATTAAAAAGTCCTGTATCATGTGTATGGCAAGTTAGGATAACTGTAGATTAAAGAAGTGAGATTACTGTTCTGTGAATACTTCTAATATTGCCAGACAGTCCTTTGTCTGCTATTGAAGATAGATGCACAAGTTCTATTGACCTTTGATGGTCTTAGATATATCACCATATTATGAAGACTGATCTCAGTTAATGGTATAATGGTATTTGTCCATGTCTTATTGTATCCAATCTAAAACTGTCTGAGAAAGCTCTGTAAAAACTTGTAGATTAACTTGTACCTATAGTCCCTTAACCCATTTCCTCGCAATAACACTTTTTAATGCCCTCAAAATAAAGTGCCTTGTGAAACATAAAATAAAGAAATTATTTGTAACAAGTAATTTCTTCATTTTCCATGATGTTTCTACCCAGAAGGACAAAGACTTTTAAAATAGCATCAACTTGAAAATATTGTCTGCAACATCTTTCAAGATTTATATTTTGCTGTTTTCTAATGGGTTAAAGTTTGAAGGGGGGTGGGGATGGGTTGTACAACAAATGCTGTTTTGTAATCGGTTAAATTTTGAAGGGGGTGGGGATGGGTTGTACAACAAATGAGGAAAAAGTCAGACTTGATTGTTAAAGCATTTACTCTAAGTTCATGAAAACTGTAATGTTTAAGCCATTTTAACCCTTGTCATGCTGAATTAAATCCTATATAGAATTGCTTAAGAATAAAAGGAGTGATAGCACTGGAAGTTATCAATGAGGGTCAATACTTCTTTTGAAAAATGATTATTATAATTAAAAGGAACAAATAGGAGGTGTGGACCATAATCAGACTGCACTTATGTGCAGGCTTGTCTTTGTATATGCCTCATGCCAAAGTTGGAATATTCCAAATTGAGAATGACAAGGGTTAAGATGACAACAATTTACTTTGGTTGCAGATACAATACAAAGTATAATAGAAATTGAAAGTTCAGTGTCACATATGGTAGAAAACATTGTAGCAAAAGGAGAAATTGCTTGTTTTTGTAAGATATTGTTCTTCAGGGCATCAAAATTTGGTGATTATGTGGGGACCAGTAGAATTGAACACATTGTATGTATGTCTGCAAGAAATTTCGATTCTCAAGATTGAATACATTGTACATGTATGTATGTCCGCAAGAATATGCAATTCTCAAGAGACTGTTATCACCTATCAATATCATTGTAAATTTGATCTTTTAACACTCTCAAACCTGTACATCAATTCCAATAATTGTTTTTGAATAGCATTTTTTGTAATTGTTGAATTAGATTTTGATAGTCTGAGGAAAGTCTGTAAAACTTGGAGATTTTGTTTTGGTTTTTAGCTCACCTGAGCACGAAGTGCTCTGGGGGGAGCTATTGTGATCGGTCATCGTCAGTCTTCCGTCTGTCTATCTGTCCGTCTGTCTGTTCATAATTACAAAAAAATCTTCTCCTCCTTAACCAACCATGGAATTTCAACAAAACTTCACAGAAATGATCCTTAGGTCATGCTCTTTCAGAATACTTCAAAGAATTGAAATCCATGAAGAACTCTGGTTGCCATGGCCTAGAGCTTTGATATTTGGTACAAATCATCATCTATTGACCCTCTACCAATATACTTCAAAGAATTACCATATTCTGAATATTAGCCCTTTTCTTAATGATCCCTGATTTAACATAGAAATAAAGAAGGAAATCTTTAAAAATCTCATCCACCCAAACCATAAGGCCTAAAGCTTTGATATTTGGTATACATCATCATCTATTGGCCCTCTACCAAAATACTTCAAAGATTTACCGTATTCTGAAAATTAGCCCTTTTCTGTGCGATCCCTGATTCTACATAGAAATAAAGAAGGAAATCTTTAAAAAATCTTCTGCTCCCAAACTATAAGGCCTAAGGCTTTCATATTTATTATACATCATCATCTATTTACCCTGTACCAAAATACTTTAAAGAATTACCGTATTCTGAAAATTAGCCCTTTTCTGTGCGATCCCTGATTTTACATAGAGAAAATGAAGGAAATCTTTAAAAATCTTCTTCTCCCAAACCATAAGGCCTAGAGCTTTGATATTTGGTACAAATCATCATCTATTGACCCTCTACCAAAATATTTCAAAGAATATCCGTATTCTGAATATTAGCCCTTTTCTTAATGATCCCTGATTTAACATAGAAATAAAGAAGGAAATCTTTAAAAATCTCATCCACCCAAACCATCAGGCCTAAAGCTTTGATATTTGGTATACATCATCATCTACTAGCCCTCTACCAAAATACTTCAAAGATTTACCGTATTATGAAAATTAGCCCTTTTCTGGGCGATCCCTGATTTTACATAGAAATAAAGAAGGAAATCTTTAAAAATCTTCTGCTCCCAAACCATAAGGCCTAGAGCTTTGATATTTGGTACGTATCATCATATATTGACCATCTACCAAAATACTTCAAAGAACTATCATACTCTGAAAATTAGCCCTTTTCTGTGCGATCCATGATTTTACAAAGGAATAAAGAAGGAAATCTTTGAAAATCTTCTTCTCCCAAACCATAAAGGCTAGATCCATGATATTTGGTACATATCATCAGCCATTGACCCTCTACCAATTTTTTAAAAAAAATTAGCCCTTATCCTGTGCAATCCCTTATTTTAGTTAGGAATAAATAATGATATCCTTTAAAACCTTCTTCTCCCAAACCATTATCCTTACAGCTTTTAGACTTGGTATGTATTGATACCTATACTTCAAAGCATTACCATATTCAGGAAATTAGTGCTATATGGTGGGATCATCAACATGCCTAGGATTAAAAGAGAAGTCCTTAAACATCTTCTCCAAAATAATTAGACAGAGGGCTTTGCAATTTTGTTTATATCATAAAGCCATTTAGGACCATCATGGTCCTCTTGTTTTTGTAATGAATTTATAATAGAAATGAATTACATGGTAATTAGTTTAGCTTGACTGAATTTCAGAGAAACAGGAGGTATTGTCCATGGCCTTGTCACTTGGATTGTGTCAATGTAATGGCTATTGTTGTCAACTGGTACAAAAATCTTTTACCTTTTTAGCGTTTTTTTTAGGAAAAACCAGTATTTCATATCAATCAACCGGAAACAAGTTCTCACACATGTCCACTCATTTCCACGCATGCTCATAAACGTGAAGTGAAAATCTATGTGATCGCCTCCATCTTGTTTCATCGCTGATGAAGAAAATAACTTACTTGCTGAATGCCAACAGCCTCCTTTTAGTCATGAATATTCAGGAAAATGGTTTAAAACTTAATATATCCTTCGTAAATTGTCTAATGAATTATCAAAATGAGAGAAAAAATTTCCTCCCGTTTCAAGACAGTATCTAGGCCAGTGGTTAGTGGAGTTAGGGAATACATGTAAACTGTCTGCCAGTGTATTGACCTGGTAGGGCTGGGCAAATTTACACCCTGTATACACAGTATATGTAACATGTTACAACCCTGTTGTAGATTGAAGCGCCTATTAACCCCATCGAATAAAACACCTTTTACCTCTCGAATTCGACTAAATCTTTGAAACAGACATGAAACTACTTCAATTGTGATAATAATATGCTCAACGAAAAAAGAATTGAATGAAAGCTTTGATTTCTTTACCTTTTATCATTTAACCTTTTACCACACAACCAAACATTTTCACGCACTTAAAATGAAAACGTTACGATTGATTCAAAATAGCGATTTCGGTAAACAGTAATGGGTCATGATTGATTGAATAGGCTTTAACGCAACTTTTAATAGTATTTCAGTTATATCGGGGCGGCTGGAGCTCCTAACCATGGATTCCTGGTAGTTCACCCACCAATACTACCACTACATCCTTATCGAGCCTCCAGCTGATCCTCCTACTTAGGTGTACGATTTACTCACTCATATTGATGAAATATGCTCGCATAATTGAGCGCGGTTACTGATAAACCAGCAAAACCGCTCTCAGGACTTTCAGTCCTTTGATTGTAATATGTCTGCTATTTCTACAGGTATTCACTTGAAACTTGGGCTTAGAATCAAATTAGCAGTTATTCATGCTCTTGTTCATTATTTAACTCTAATTAGGAGGAGCTGATGTTTAACTGATTTTTAGCTCTACTGTTTTCAGAAAAAATCCAAGGTATTGCGATCACCTTGGCACGTGTTGGTGTTGGAGTGACAAACTTAGACCTTGGTCATATCTCTGTTGCTATTTAAGATATTCTGATGAAACTTTGCATGTGTATTGACGGTCACAAGAGCTATCTAGACTATAAAGGGGGATAACTCTAAAAGCATTTTTGTAAGAGTTATGCCCCTTTTTCGACATAAAATTTTTGCATTATCAAGCATCTGTATCCGAGCGTTGGCACCCATGGACGGTGCTCTTGTTTTATGCTTATATCAGTTTAACCTATTCCCACTAAGTGACCATTTTGGATGTCTTTCAAGTAAAACAATTGAGAAAAAATGTTTAAAATGAAGAAATTGCTTGTAACAAGCAATTTATTCATTTTGAAAAGTGTATTCTATCCAGAAATTTGAAAAAAAATCTTAAATTTCATAAACTTTAAATTGTCCTCTACAACTCCTTTCAATTTGGACAAGTCTAAAATTTTGTTATCTGGTAATGGGTTAAGTAAGGCCTGCCATATAGAGTTTAACTTTTGCGTGAGTTAGTTTGTTACTATGGGTACTAATTGTCTGGTCCAATTCTTTTCTGGAGCATATCTTCTACATTAACCATTGTCATGCTGAATGAAATCCTCTATGAAATTGCATTAAAATCAAAGGGCTGAAGCACTGGTTGATGTTTATTTTGAAAAGTCATCTCAAAAACACCTCTGGCTCAAAAGGGACAAACAGGTGGGTGCAGATTAAGATCAGACTGCACATGGCGGCTGGTCTTGGTCTATACTTCAGTCCAAGATAGAAATATTCTGGGTTCAGCATGACAAGAGTTAATTTATGGATTTCAAAATAAGTAGTGGTAGTTGTTTCGCTTGAAGGTTACCAATTTCATGCATAAAGTTCTGTCGGATAATCCCAAGTTCAAAGTCAAAACTGAAGGTCATGGGACATGTAATTAAGAGGGGGAATCTAGTCTGCGGTACTTTATCATTGTTTAAATTTTTTGATCTAGAAAGGTGTTGAGAAATGTTTGATTTTAAAGAATTACATGTACTTTGCACCATGTAATAATGAGGAAAAGTAAATAAATAATTGATTAATAAGCCCTGTCTTTGAAATACTGGAGGATTAATTTCCATTTTATTCTTGTATGTTAAGCTGTCTTTCACAAACTTGACCACCAAACTTAACAATTTGCACACACATACAAAAGAAACTTGAACATTACAGTGTGTATGAAGGTACCACTCATAATTATATTACATAACTTGTAATGATATGGTGAAGATCAACTGTTCAGATCAAAGTTATTTTTTAAGGGCATTCTTTCTAAGTTTTAGATTTTACAGATGCAAATTTTTAGCTCCACTGGCTAAAAGCCAGCAAGCTATAGTCATGGCATTTTGTCCATTGTGCATCCGTCCGTTCATGAAGATCTGTCTGTATACTTTTACTTAAAATATCTTCTTCTTCTTAGAAAGTGCTGAACAGAATTCAACAAAATTTAATAGGAATGATCCTTGGGTGACCCTTTATCAGATTCCTTCAAAGAGTTTTGATCAGATGAAAAGTATGGCTTAAATGGGCATGGTTGATTTCCATATATGGTGAAACCTTAAAAAATCTTGGAATTTTTTTTCAAAAAGATTGGATGAAAAACATGGCTTTAATGAACGTGGCTATTTTCCATGAATGGAATTAAGATTGGATGAAAAACAACTTTAATGGGCGTGACTAATTTCCATATATGGTGATATCTTCTTCTAAGAAACCAATAGATGGATTTCAAACAAATTTCACTGGATTGACCCTTTATCAGATTCCTTCAAAGAGTTTTGATAGGGCAGAAAACATGGCTTTAATGGATGCTAATTTCTATGTATGGTGAAAGCTTTGAAAATCTTCTCAGAAACCATTGGATGGATTTCAACCAAATTTCACTGGACTGATCCTTTTGTGACCCCTTAGTAGAAAGCTAATAAAGAACTGATTGGCTGTAAACATTGCTTTAACACATTCCCACATGATAAAATTTTAGACTAGTCCAATTTCAAAAAAGTTGCAGAAGACAAGTTTAAGTTGATGAAATCTTTAAGCTCTTTGTCTTTTGGGTAGAAACTATTGTGGATAATGAAGAAATTGCTTGTAAAAAGCAATTTCTTCATTTTCCTCAATTGTTTTCCTAAGATTTCATATTGAGGAGCATTTGAAAGCATCACTGAGTGGGAAATGGTGAATGGGTTAATGGTTAATTGGGATAATTTCCATATATGGGAAACAGTGAAAACCTACAATCTTCTCAGATTTCTAGGGATTATAAGTTTTCAACAAAATTTCACAAAATGAACCTTTGGTGGCTCTGTGTCAGATTCATGCATCATACATGGCTCAGGTGAAGACTATGGTTTTTATAGGAGGCTTGTGTCCATATATGGTATATAGTGAAATTTTGAAAATCTTATTCTTGCCAAATTCAACCAAATTTCTCAGGAATGATAAGTAAATTCAGGTCAATGGAGCGAATCAGGTGCTCAAGCGCCCCTAGTTGGTTGTTACTTGTTTCTCTTCGTTTCTTCTTACATTAACCCTGAAGTGCTGAACCCGAAGCGTTTGGGCAGGAGGTGTAGATGAAGATCAGCCTGCAAATATGTCCAGTCTGATCTTAGTCTACAACACTTGTTTGTCCCTTTAAAGCCAGCATTGTTTATAAAATCAGTCTTCTAACGAGATATAGACCTGCAACTAGTGCTTCTGGTGAATTCAGGGTTTAATTTTAGTGCAGTTATATTATATTCAGCAAGGGTTAATCTAGAATGGACTAATGATAGATTGATGAAATGCAGTTATACTACTACTTTGATTTAGTTTTATTTGAGATGCTTGTTTTTATTTATGAAATGATTCAAGAAAGTTATGAATTGATAAGAAAATAGTTAAATAAATTCAAACAAAAAAATGACTACTGGAATTGGACACTTCATGCAGAGACTACAGTACTGTCTTGTGACTTATTTTGTTTGTTTTCTTCATTTGATTGTTTTATTTTATTTACAACTTTTGTCTTTTTATTTCAGCATAATAAATGGATTACTAGACAGGTAAACAGATGTTATATTTGTGACAAGTAGAATATAATGTTGAATGTCATATTTGTCATGCTGGATAACATGCTTTTCAAAATTGCATGAAAATCAAAGGACTTAACCCTTTCCTGTTTTGCATAATTTTAGACCTGTCCAAATTCAAAGGTTTTGCAGACGAAAATTTGAAGAGGATTTTATTTGAAAAATGACCATTTACTGGGATAGAAAATATTGTGGAAAAAGAAGAAATTGCTTGTTACAAGCAATTTCTTCTTTTTCACAATTTTTTTCTCAATCATAAAATCACGGGTACGTAAAAACCAGGGATTAACCAGTAAAGGGTTAAAGGACTCATAGAAATGTTGTAGGGTCAATATATATGTTGAAAATTTAATATATTTTATAAACATCCCTGACTTGAAAAGGATTAACAGGTGGTGAAGGCTAAGATCAGACTGCATATATGTGCAGGCTGATCTTTGTTAATACCTCTTGACAAAAAAAGGAACATTGCAGGTTCAGCATGACAATGGTTAGAATAGTCACATAATCTGGTAATCTGAAGATTGGAAAATTATACTATCACATTAACCCATTCCCACTTTATGGTTCTTTTGGAAAACATTGTAGAAAATGAAGAAATTGCTTGTCACAATGTTTTCTTTCCAAAAAGACGAAAAAATCTAAAATTTCAAAAAGTCTACAAGTTCTTCCAATTTGGGGCATCCTAAAATTTAGCTGTCTGGTAATGGGTTAAGAGCTTATAATTAGTTGACCCTGGATTGTAGTGGGGTCCCTCATGAAGTATTAGTTTTGGTCACTCACCAATGTGGAAAATAAAGTTAGTACCCTTCCATAATTAAAAAATCTACCAAAATGCTTGATCCTTTAGAGATTGCCTCTTTATGCATGATTGGTCATATTTTTTTCTTGAGAATATCTTTGGACCAACATGATTGTGTGACTTTCTGCTGTTGACCTATATCCTGTAAATATTGTTGGCTAATATATTATCACAGAGGGCAGCCAAAATTAGTCATTGTCAGTTGTATCTGGTAAAGTAAGTTGTATATAATAGTTATTGTGTTAGTATTAGCTCTGTGTTAAAAACAATCTTGAGATGGGCTATTTTTGTGGAAATCCTGAAGTATTGCAATAGCTCTGATGTTGTTTGTGTGAGCGTCTGCAAGCATTGTCATTGTCCCAAGACTGATATTTTTAGCTCAGTTGTTTTTGGAGAAAACCTGAGGTAATGGGATCACCTTGGCGTTTTGTGCGTCGGTGTTAGCGTGACAAACTTTAACCTTGGTCATATCTCTGTTGTTATTGAAGATATCCTCATGAAACTTGGCATGTGTATTGACCATCACAAGAACTATCTAGACTATCAAGGGGTATAACTCTTTAAAAGCATTTTGTAAGAATTATGCCCCTTTTTCGACTTAGAATTTTTGCATTATCCAGCACCTGCAGCCAAGCGTTGGTACCCATGGGCGGTGCTCTTGTTTAACCCTTGGCATGCTGATTTATAAATCCTATACAGAACTGCTTTAAAATCGAAGGACTGACAGTACTGGAAGGTCTTGAAAATTGATAATTTTAACAACTCTGGCCGAAAGAGGACAAGCAGGAGGTGTAGAACAAGATTAAACTGAACTTATGTGCAGGCTGATCTTTGTCTATACCTCCTGCCAAAATAGGAATATTTCATGTTCTGCATGACAAGGGTTAATATATGTTCACTATCAAAAGAGCAATCTACACCAATCAAGGGGAGAACCTAATGCGTTTTAATGAATTATGCCCCTTTTTTAGCTCACCTGAGCATGTAGTGCTCAAGTGAGCTATTGTGATCCCTTTTTGTCTGGCGTCCGTCCGTCGTGCGTCGTCCATCAACAATTTCTTTAAACGACATCTCCCAAACCACTGAGCCAATTTGAACCAAATTTGGCAGAAATGTTCCTTAGGTGGTCCCCTTCAAAAATAGCTAAAAGAATTGAAATCTGTTAAAAACTCTGGTTGCCATGGCAACAAAAGTGAAATTTAAAATAATCTTTAAAAAACTTCTCCTCCTGACCCAGAAGGCATAGAGCCTTGATAATTTGCATGAAGCATCAGTATATTGACCTCTTTCAAAATAGCTAAAATCATGATCCTCAGGACCCAAGGGGCGGAGCCCCAGGGGGGTGGGGTTTATATAGAAATAAAGAATGTTTTTTTAAAAGACATCTCCTCCCAAATCACTTGGCCAATTTGAACCAAATTTGGCAGAAATGTTGCTTAGGTGGTGCCCTTCAAAAATAGCTAAAAGAATTGAAATCCGTCAAAAACTCTGGTTGCCATGGCAACAAAAGTAAAATTTTAAAATAATCTTTAAAATCTTCTCCTCCTGATCCAGAAGGAATAGAGCCTTGATTTTTGCATGAAGCATCAGTATATTGACCTCTTTCAGAATAGCTAAAATCATGATCCTCAGGGCCCAGGGGCGGATCCCAAGGGGGATGGGGTTTATATAGAAATAAAGAATGATTTTTTAAATGACATCTCCTCCCAAACCACTGGGCCAATTTGAACCAAATTTGCAGAAATGTTTCTTAGGTGGTCCCCCTTAAAATTAGGTAAAAGAATTGAAAACCGTTTAAAACTCTGGTTGAACCATTGCAACAAAAGTGAAATTTCAAAATAATCTTTAAGAATCTTCTCCTCCTGACCCAGAAGGCGAAGAGCCTTGATATTTTGCATGAAGCATCAGTATATTGATCTCTTTCAAAATAGCTAAAATCATGATCCTCGGGCTCCAGGGGCGGACCCAGGGGTGGGTGGGGTGTATGGGCATGAAGCATCAGTTCACAGACTTCTTTCTTATTTCTGAAATTATAACCCATGGAAAAAGTTTTTTCCTTCTTTCAAATCAGCACTAAAGCCTTGGAATTTGTAATTTAGACCTTTGGATCCCCAGGTTCATAGTCTTTATATGTAATTGTGGCCCACTTGTTTCATTATTCTAACCTTAACATGAAATAAGACTGTTGAAAGAAAAAGAGCCTTTATCTCAGGTGAGCGCCCCAGGGCCAACGGCCCTCTTGTTTTACTTGGAAAGTTTACTCACTATCAAGCACTTGAAGAGCTGAGCATTGGCATCAGCATGATGCTACAGCTGTTATTAAATTTCAAAGGAGGAAGATATAATAGAATGCAGATGGTTTGTTAATTTTATATGTCACCAAAGGTGAAAGTATCAAGCATGATCCGGTAAGTCAATCCATTGGTATCTTGTAAACACAACTCCTAGCTCCTACATTGCCTGATAGATCTGGATTAAATTTCCAAGAATGTTTGTCTACACATAACCTTTAGCATATTGTAATTTGCGGGGTCCAACCTAAACAGATTTGCTTGGATATTTTACTGAATGTCAGTCATCATATGGCTTCTCGAATATTGAACAAGTTTTTTGATATCAAGCTGTATATTCATAAAAGGGGCTTAACCCATTTCCACACTTTGATGCCTTTTGATGCCCCACTAGAAAAAAGGGAAACCATTGTTGTTAAAGAAGAAATTGCTTGCACAAGTCATTTCTTGATTTTCCACAATGTTTTCTGCCAAGAAAGTTGAAAAAATCTAAAATTTCACCATCTTTTAATTATAGACTGCAACTCATTTCAATTTGGACAAGTCCAAAATTTTGCTGTTAGGTAATGGATTAATGGGAAAAAAGCCAAATGGTGACATATACTCTTTAATGTTAACCTTTATCATGCTGAGTAAAATCCTTGTCTGAATTAGCTTTAAAAATCAAAGCCCTGAATGCACTGGAAGCACTAATAAAGGGTCAAAAATAATATTGCTTATTGATTTTATAAACTGCTTTGGGTTTATGGAGGCAAACAGAAGGTGTAGACTAAGATCTGACCGCACTTAATATGTGTAGGCTGATCTTTATATATACCTCTTGCCAAAATTGGAATATCCCCATTCACATGACAAGGGTTAAACCATAATAATCTTTTTTTAATTGGCTCTTATCTTGCCAACAAAACTCAAGTGAGCTGAATGATCTATGTAAAAGTGTAGCTTCAGGAAAAAACATATTTCAAGAGGACCATGTCCTGGTCAAAACCTCTAGGCAAATGATTAAATTTTATCAACATGGCCCCTGCAGCTTAACCCTTGTCATGCAGAATAAATTCCTGTAAAGAATCACATTTAAAGTTAACTCTTTCCCGTTCAAATACGGGATTTTACGTTCCTGTGATTTTATTTGCTCACCTGAGCACAAAGTGCGAGGTGAGCTATTGTGATCGGTTGTTGTCCATCGTCCGTCTGTCCGTTGGTCCACAATTTCTTTAAAAATCTTCTCCTAAACCAGTAGGAGAATCAAGCTGAAACTTTGCAGGGATGTTCCTTGGGTGAAGTTCTTCAAAAGTTGTTAAAGAATTTAATTCCGTCAAAAACTCTGGTTGCCGTGGCATTTGAAAATGGGAATCTTTAGTAATTCTTTAGATATCTTTAAAAATCTTCTCCTCCTAAACCAGTAGGCCAATCAAGCTGAAACTGTGCAGGGATGTTCTATGGGTGAAGTTCTACAAAAGTTGCTAAAAGAATTTAATTTGGTCAAAAACTCTGGTTGCTGCGGCATTTCAAAATGGGAATCTTTAGTAATTCTTTAGATATCTTTAAAAATCTTTTCCTCCTAAACCAGTAGGCCAATCAAGCTGAAACTGTGCAGGGATGTTCTATGGTTGAAGTTCTACAAAAGTTGCCAAAAGAATTTAATTTGGTAAAAAACTCTGGTTGCTGCGGCATTTGAAAATGGGAATCTTTAGTAATTCTTTAAATATCTTTTAAAGTCTTCTCCTCCTGAACCAGTAGGCCAATCAAGCTGAAACTTTGCAGGGATGTTCCTTGGGTGAAGCTCTTCAAAAGTTGTTAAAAGAATTTCATTCTGTGAAAAACTATTGTAACCGCGGCATATGAAAATGGGAAATTTTAGTAAATCTTTGTTATTGCTGTTTTTATAGACCAAAGACCTTTATTTTTTGTATAGAGTTTAATCATATGGTTCTCTACCAAGTTTTAAAATATTTAATCTCTGGGGTAAAAAATGGCCCCGCCCCTGAAGTCCGAAGTTTGGAAAAAATGCTTAATTAGAGCAATTTCAAAAGACTTCTCCTCTTAAACTATAAGGTCTAGGATATTTATATTGGGTATGTAGCATAACTAGATGGCTTTGTACTATATCATTTAAAGTTGTCCTCCTAGGGTCAAAACCAGCCCTGCACTTAAGGTAAAAAATTTGGGAAAACGCAAAATTTGAATATGTTGAAAAAAAAAATCTTCATTTTAAGGCGGAGGGCATTTATATTTTGAGTGTAGCATAGCCTGGCTGTTATCTATCAATTTTGAGCTGCCGTCATAGCGCAGTTGGTAGTGCGTCGGACTGTCAATCTAGAGGTCCCGGGTTCGTTCCCCAACGGCGGCACTCATCCTTTCCGACTATTTGTCTCTCACCAATGGATCGATAATCATAGACCTATGTGAGATAGCAGCTGGAGGCTAGGAAGGGATGTTATGGTAGTACTGGTGTGAGAAATACCAGGATTCCATTGTTAGGTGCTCCAGCCGCCTCGATATAACTGAAAGATTGTTGAAAGTGGCGTAAAACCCCATTTAAACAAAACTATCAATTTTGATTAAATTATGCCTGTAGGTTAAAAAACACCCCTTCCCTGGGTGTCCAAAGTTCGTAAAAATGCTCAATTAGACCATGTTCAACAGTCTTCTCCCAATCTACAAAGTCTAAGGCATTCATATTTGGTACATAGCATGAACAGATGGTTCTTTACCATGTTAGCTAAAATCTTAGCCCTGGTACTGCCCTATAGGTCCAAAATTTTGGAAAACATCCAATAAGAGCAACTTCCAAAGTCTTCTTCTGAAATATAAGGTGAAGGGCATTCATATTTAGTACCTAGCATGACTAAATAATTTTGTACTATGTTACAGGAAAATATGCTCTTAGGATAAAAAACGTCTCTGCTCCTGGGGTTGAAAATTGCATAAATCCCATTGAAAGAATACTTAAATAGAAATGGAGAAATGGCTTGTCACTCCCCTTCTCACAATGCTTTTTTAAACCTATTTTCCCTGAGGGTGACAAATTCTAGGATAGTTTGGTAATGGATTAGACATTAAAGCCAAAGGCATTCATTTTTATTGTAAAGCAGTACTGGATTGTTTTGTACAAAGCCCAAAATCTTATATTTGTTTTATTTATTTTGCTTAAGTTGTGTCTTTTTATACGAAAAAGTACTGTAATTTGCAGATGCCTCAGGTTAGCGATTTAGGACCATCATGGTTGTTCTCAAGAAAACATTGTGGAAAAAGAAGAAATTGCTTGTAACAAGCAATTTCTCCTTTTTTGACAATATTTTCTACCACATAGGACGGTTTTATTTCAAATGGCATCCAGTTTTCATTGTCGTCTGCAACCTCTTTCAATTTGGACTAGTCTAAAATTTCAAAAAACAGGAAAGGGTTAAAGCAATGACAGCACTGGATACACTTGTTGTAGGTAAGTAATTATGTTGAAAATTTATCTTATAAACAAATTTGGCTTAAAAGAGAAAAGCAGGAGGTTATAATAGACAAAGATCAGACTGCACATATATGTATGGCTATACCTCCTGCCAAATGAGAAATATTTTCCAGGTTCAGCATGACAAGGGATAGAATAATGAAAATCACAAAACTCATAAATAAAAAGGTCATATCAAATAAAATGTTACTAAATTGATATTTAAGAAAACAGGAAGCAAATTCAGTAATTTCCAGTCAATAGTTCTATAAACTGTCTAAGAACCAATTAAGAGGTGAGATTCTTGTAACTCATTTGCAAACAAATTGTGTATGACCCATGTTTATAGTACTTTACTCCATGAAACTGTGCCATCCCTGCACCAAACATCTGAGCCTAAATCAAACAAATTCCGGCTCAGGAATTCTTTGCAATGTTTAGCTCACCAGAGCATGAAGCGCTGCAAGGTTAGCTTTTGTGATCTAGCTATGTCCAGCGCCTGTTGCCCAACCTCCATGATCCATCATGTGTCAACTTCTTGTTTGTAGTCTTAAGGTCACATTTTTAGCTATAATGTCTTTAAACTTGGTCAGCTTGTCACCATGAAACATTGGAAAACTGCAATATTGTGTCAAATTGATCCTGAAGTCACGGGACAAATCTTTTCGATATTTGATCATGATATTTGTGTCCATGATATTTAGATCAAGTTTGAATTTCAGTCACAAGTGAAAACTAAGTGACCGGGTCAAAGCTTAGAAAAGGTTGGAAAAACTTGTGTGCAAGGCAAAATTTTTGCTCAGTGGATCTGATAATTGGTCAGAATATTTGTGTCTATGTTGGCCAAAGTGAAATTTTAAGGCATGAGAAATCCAGATTGAAATTTTGATAACAGGTTCGTTTTTGCAGTCTTTTGAAGTGAAAGTTCAGCATGTACAAAACAACAAGAACACTGGGGTCAGGTAATGGATAAATGGGATGTTATGACAGATTGTGTCAGAAAATCAGACATAATTCCCAGGATTGGATGCTATTTCTGATAGATCACAAGAGACAACAAGTGAAACACCCAGACAGTTTATTTTGCTTCATTGATCTTGTGAAGTGAGATCACTAATAAATGTCATTTGAGAACAAGTGGCTCAAGTAATTGTCTTCCATAATTACTCATTCTCTTTCTATTATTTTAATCTATTGTATGGAATTAACTAAAAGGGAGTGTCTTTGAGCCGCCAGAATATTGTAAATTTAGCTTGAATAAAACACACAGTATGTACAATATTTGTGGTCACTGACAGTGTATTGCAATATGTATTGTGTGTATAAAACAGGGGTCTAAAACCTTTTCTTTGCTTCATTAATCTTATACAGTGAGATTAATTAAAATGTCATTAGAGCAGCAGTGTTCAAGTGTCTCCTATTAATTGTTGGGCAATAGTTTCTATTGTTTAAAGATCACAGGGCATCTGTACACTCTCTGATCCTAAAGACCCCTTAACACATTCATGATTTTCTCTATGATTCATCAAGATTCACCAAGATTTCTAATGATCAGAAAAATCCAGATAGATCAGGATGAATCGTGGTAAAAAGTAGAAATATTCAGTGTCAATTTCAGTAAGAATGTCCACAATATTCGTATGGTGTCTGTAAGGTATCGCTACGAATCCATGATGGCAACGCTACGGTCAATGAGGATTGACCACAGTGACACAAAGAATGCTCACGATGCTTGAACAGTTCCATACGGTACTATTATTGTTCACAGTGATACAAGCCAATCCTTGAGCTCTGTAGCGAAATTGTGGATGGTTCGTAAAACAATTATAAATGATTAATGGTGAATCATGAGAATTCGTGGTGTCAAAGATTCTATGACTGGCTACGATCTCTCACGAATAGCTGCAAATATAGCTACGGTGTCAGTAAGAATAAGTACGATTCCACTATATGGTTGTGCTATGAATTAGACTATGCCCAAAAACCACCATGAATTGCCAAATATTCCATGGAGTTTCCCGAAACATCACAATTCATCAAGATTCACCATGGTTCTACGACACATCACCAGGGTACACGATTTTACAAATCATGGCTAATCATAGCAGCACTATAGCCAAAAATTGTGAATCTGTTCAGGTCAGAAGACATAACTCCCGTAGACTGCTCCTGTGATAAATACCAATATAGTGGGAGGGTACCTAAAATTGTTGATTTATTGATTGAATAGGGTTTAACGCCACTTTTAACAGTATTTCAGTAATATTTCTGAAGCTGCAGCACTTTTACATGGATTTCTGGTTTTCTCAATCAAGTACTAACACTACATTCAATCAGAGCCTCCAGTTGCTCATCCAGGTTTATGATTATCCTCCCTTTGGTTGGAGACAAATGTTAGAAAGAACATTTGCCGTAACTGAGAATTTAACCTGGGACCTCATGATGGAGTGACTGCAGTGCTACCAACTGTGCTATTGCAGCAGAAGGATAAGCTTTCATCAGCCAGGAAACGAACCTGGGCTGCCCCATGGCTGGCAAGCATACTTCCACTAAAATTGTTCACAGATCATAAAGGTCATTGGTACAGATAAGAAAAGATATTACAAATAGGCTACTCGTATAAAGTTTTTGTATGTACCATCCAAAAATTGTTTACTGATTATTTAAGATCATGGGTCATTGGTACATTTAAAAAAATATCTCCAGTAGGCTCTGTTGACAAATACATTCTCCAATGAAAACTGCTCAGTTTAAACAGATCATTAATGTCAATCAGAACAGACCCAAAAGTTTAATAGCAGTAGGCAGCACCTATAAAGATGGAGGGTACTGGTATCTAAAGATCAATGGTCATTGGTTCATATCAGAAAAGATAGGCCTTTTGATGGACACTCAATCAATCAAACAACATCACATATGTTGTGTGCATGCGAGATGCTTGTATTGGCATCAGCCCTTTGAATTAACCAGTAAACCCATTTGTAAAAGGGTTCATCTTTCATGCATTGGTTGCCTTCTTTTTCAAATTTTCCAATGATAATTATTGTAATCTTCAACAAGTGGAAAGCAGATGAAAACAACAACAGACAGATCCTACTTTCATTTTTTTTTTAAATTCGGTTGAAAATTCAGTTGTTCCACCAATGTACTGCAGTCAACGAAATTCCAATAGATAAACAAATAAATTACATTATTAAAATTTCCAGGAATATTTTCGGGACATATCTCAATTTATATACGCATCCCATATTAACACTTGTCCTGCTGAACCCAGAATATTCCTGTTTTGGCAGGAGGTATAGACAAAAATCAGACTGCAGATAAGTGCAGTCTGATCTTGGTCTACACCCCCTGTTAGTCCTCTTTAACCAGAGTTGTTTGATAATCATTTTTCAAAAGAAATATTGACCCTCATTAAGACCTTCCAGTGCTGACAATCCTTTGATTTTAAAGCAGTTCAGTATAAGACTTCAATTCAGGATGATGAGGGTAAAGTAAAATAAATTTGTTTCACAGGTAACAGCAATTCAAATTAACACAGTATAAGATGTCCATTCTGATAAGACTTTTCTACCTCAAATGTTGATTATTAACCCATTCCCACACAATGACGCTTTTAAATGCCCCTCATTATGAAAGCTTTGGAAAATATTGTAGTGAATGAAGAAATTGCTTGTTACAAGCAATTTCTTCATTGTCCACAATGTATTTGAATCTAAAAGACAAGGATCTTGAATATTTCACCAAATTAAAATTATCATATGCAACTTCTTTGAATTTGGACTGGTCTAAAATTCTAACGTGTGGGAATGGGTTAAATAATCAGTTCAAGTGCACTTCAAATAGCCATCTGCAACTTCATTCCATTTGAACCACTCCTAGTTTTTAGCTCACCTGACAATGAAGTGATTATGGTGAGCTATTGTGATCAGGCTGTATCAGGCGTCTGGTGTCAACTTTTACCTTGTGTGCACTCTAGAGGTCATATTTTTGGCTCAAATGTCTTGAAACTAGATCAGAATGTTGATTACATCTGGGACGAGTTTGAAAATGGATCATGTGCAGTCAAAAACTAGGTCACCAGATCTCAAAAATAACTTGATTGCACTCTACAAGCCATTTTTTTGCTCAAATGTCAATAATGGTCTCTTGGCAAAGTTTGATTTGGGTCACATGTAGTTAAAAACTAGGTCAAATTTTAGTAAAACCTTTTTGCACTCTAGCGGTCACTTTTTTTGCTCAAATACTTTTAAACTTAGACAGAATATTTTTTCTACATAAGATCTCCAACGAGTTTAAAATGAGTCATGTGAGAGGTCATTTTGTCAAATCTTAGAAAACCTTTTGTGCACTCCACTCAAGAGGTTACAGTTTTGGCCCATATATCTTGATAATTGGTCAAAATGATTGTCTACATGATATCTTGAATGAGTGGGAAAAAAGTCACAGGTCAAAGACTAGGTCACTTGGTCAAATCTAAGAAAAAGCTTTTGTGCTCTTATGAGGTCACATTTTTTGCTCAAATATCTTCATATGTGGTCAAAATGCTCATGTTCATAATATCTTGGTCCAGTTAAAAATTGGTTTACATGGGGTAAAAATCTAGGTCACTTGGTCAAATCTTAGATAAACCTTGTGTGAAATGTAGATGCCCATTTTTTTGGCTCAAATGTCATGATTTTTGGTCAAAATGTTTGTCTCCATGATCTTGAACAAGTCAAACTTTCTCACATTGGGTAAAAAATTAGGTCACTGGGTCAAACTTGAGAAATACCTCGTGTTCAACCTAGAGGCTAGAAATTTTGCTCAAATATATTGATACTAAGTCAGATTTTTGTTTACAAACTATCTCAATCAAGTTGGACATCAGCTCATATGGGGTGAAAAACTAGGTCACAGTTCATAGAAATTCCTTCTGAGTACTTTAGAGGCTCCATTTTTGGCTCAAATATTTTAGCATTTGGTCAGAGTGATTTTCTGCATTATATCTCGGTCAAGTTAAATATATTGGTTCACATGGAACTATGAACTAAGCCACAAGTTCAAACCTTAGAAAACAACTTGTGTGCACTCTGAGGCCATATGTTTGTATCAAAGTTCTTTATATTTGTTCATATGTGTATATATGTTAGTTTCCATGATCTTTTTCACTTTCGATATTGGGTCAAAGTAGGTCACTAGGTCAGATCTTATATTAGCCTTCCTTGCTATGAAGTCACTATACTTTAGGCATAAATATTGTGAAACATGATAAGAATGTCTATCTAGTTTAATTTCTTAGACAAGACTTCAATGGGACATATTAAGATAAGGTCACTTGTGCCATTTTACTTCTAAAGTCATCGACTTAGGTGAGCGCTTTATGCCAATGGCCCTCCTGTTTCATCTGCTAATCGATTAAATGTACTCTATGTAATACATTTGTAAATAATTTCAAACTATTCACCCTATCTAAATATCTACGATAATGGTATGAAATGGTTATTTGTCTTTGAAAACTTAGTGTCACATATCTACAATCAGAAACAAATTACAGCATTGGCAAGGCTTATCATAGATAGAACTCAATATCTTATTTCAACGACTTATTTAGTGTTGTCTTTTTATAAGCTACCAAAGTTTGAGTTGTTAGCCTGCTTTATGTGTTCGTTGATTTATGTCTTCGTCAGGTGACAAAATTTCACAGTTGGATTGTATCGCATCAGCACATACAGTGGCATTGTTTAGTTGTAGCTGATAAATCGAAGGCTTATTATATAGGCACTTGCAGCTGTGTTGTACTAACCCATTGAAATCCAAGGTTTAACAGAAGGAAAAAAAGCTATATGCCCCCAAAATTGGTCGATTTTATGATTGTATAATCATGTTTTGTGAGACTTAAATTATCACTTTGGTAAACATCTGACTATGGTCCATAAACAGCTGAAGCCAAACAGAGGTTATGAAGGACGTTAACATTCAATATGAACCCCATGCATGGAGCCTTTAGTAAAAAATCAAATGCTATTCACATAACCCTTTACCACACAATCATGCATCTTTACACACTGAATAAATATACCTTTGAAAAATATTGTGAGAAAAGAAGAAATTGCTTGAGCTGGAGCACCTTACAATGGATTTCTGGTATTTCTCACACCAGTACTACCATTACATCATTTCCTAGCCTCCAGCTGCTATCCCACATAGATTTAGGATTATCCACCCATTGGTGAGAGACAATGTGCACTCTGGAGGTCAAATCTTTTGCTCAAATGTCTTGAAACTTGGTCAGAATGTTTGTCAACAAATTTTGGACAAGTTCTAAAATAGGTCAATTGGGTAGAAAACTAGGTCACCAGGTCTAATCTTAGAAAAACCTAATGTGCACTCTTGGGGTCACATTTTTTGCTAAAATATCTTAAAACTTGGTCAGAATATTTTTCTACATGATATCTTGATGGAGTTCAAAAATGGGCTATGATAGGTCAAAAACTAGGTCATCAGATAAAGTCACAGAAAAAAACCTTGTGTGCACTCTTGAGGTCATATGTTTTACTAAAATGTCTTGAAACTTGGTCAGAATGTTTTTCTACATGATATTTCAGATGAGTTTGAAAAATGGGTTGTGCAGGATCAAAAACTAGGTCACCAGGTCAAATCTCAGAAAAACCTTGTGTGCATCCATGAGGTCACAGTTTTGACTCAAATGTTTTAAAACTGGGTCAGAATGATTGTCTCTATGACATCTCAGACTAGTTAAAAATAGGTAATGTGGGGTCAAAAACTAGGACCCTAGGTAAAATCACTGTAAAACCTTGAGGTCACATTTTTGGCTCAAATGCCTTAAAACTTGGACAGAATGATTGTCTACAATAACTCTGAGATGAGTTAGAAATGGGTCATGTAGGGTCAAAAACTAGGTCACTAGGTTAAATCTTAGGAAAACCTTGTATGCACTCTAGAGGTCTTATTTTTGGCTCTAATGTTTTGATACTTGGTCCAAATGTTTGTCTGCATGAGATCTTGAAGATTTTGAAAATGAGTCTCTTAGGGTCAAAAACTAGGTCACTAGGTCAAATCTCAGAAAAGCCTTGTTAGCACCATGGAGGTCACCTTTTAGAATATTTGTCTAAATGATAGCTAGGACAAGTTCAAAATCGAGTCATGTGGGTTAAAAAATTAGGTCGTTCGGCCAAATCTTAGAAAAACCTTGTGTACACTCTAGATGTCACTTTTTGGCTTAAATGTGTGGATATTTGGTCAAAATGTTTGTTTACATCTCTGACAAGTTTGAAAGGGTCAAAATCTAGGCCACTAGGTCAAATTTGTGACACTTGGCCAAACTTGAAAAAAAACCTTGTGTGCACTCTAGAGGTCACATTTTGGGCTCAAATGCCTTGATATGTAGTTGAAATATTTGTCAGACGAGGCCGAAAATGGGTCATGTGGGGTCAAAAACTAGGTCACTTGGTCAAATTTTAGAAATACTTGTGAACACTGTATAGGCTCTTATGTTTGATAAAATGTCTTTATATTTGCTCAGAATGTTTGTTTCCATGAACTATTCCATATTTGGTCAAATGGTTCATTAAATAGGTCACTAGGTCAGATCTTATGATAACCATCCTTTCTATGAAGTAGCTATACTTCTGGCATAGAAGCATAATTAGAATGTCTGTCTAGTTTCATTTCTGAGACAAGACTTCGGTAACGAGTCTTCTTTGGACAAGATAAGGTCACTTGTGCCATTTTACCTCTATAGTCATCGACTCAGGTGAGCCTTTTAGGCCTATTGCCCTCTTGTTATTATTGCAGTCAGGATACTGACTGTAATCTGGGAATCAACCAAATTAGGTCTTTGCTTCTAGGAACCTGACAATGACGTAAAAATCTTATTCTTGCCCTTGAATTGATTCATGATTTCTTGTAGTACTATTTGAAAATGTAAGCCGACTCATGAAAAAATGACCACGAAAAGCTGAATCACTGATGAGTGCTGTGATTGAGATCAGGACCTCAACTGGCACTTTAAATCTACTCAGAAACCTCTATTGTTTAAAATTCTTTCGATGCTCTAAAAACTATCCTATGTGTAGTTTGTCCAAAATTGACAATTATGTCATTGATCAAGCCAGTTAAGGGCGAGGAAACATGGTTGGGATTTTGCTCTGTATTGTCCTAAAGACAGTTGACAGATAGAAAATGCAAATTTTTGTGGCTTTGTACTGTAAGCGAATGAAAACACAAGTTATTGAAATGATGCAGAAAATAAGAGGGGTTGGGTTGTCTACTTGCTACAATCGGGCAGTTTTAAATGTCAATTTCTTCAATAATGGTAAGAACTTTAGTAAAAGTTGCCCCTTTAAAAAACAAAATTAATGACTGAAAACGCTCAGTGCAGGTACATCATTTTAGAGATGATTAATACTTGTAATGAAATTTTATCAAAATTCAATAATTTTAATAGTATTTCTTAAGGCATTAGTAATGTTATATTTGACATTTCAAAAGAATTGCCTTAGTCACTCTTGTCACCACCTCTATTAATTATTATTCAGGTTCAATTTAATCTTGATTACAGAATATGTTTACAATTATGTTTGTCATATGTGTACTTGATCATGCAAGTGGATTCCAATTCAAGTAAGTCTATGTAGCTCAAATACCAGTTAAGGCACTGGACTTATACCTCCAAGGTTGTATGTTTGATCCTCACGCTGACAACAGGCTCTAGGTTTCCAGAACTAAGCAACAGAAATTCTATTTCTACATATATACGCATGTGAAGATTTCACAGCTGCAATGTTTTGACCCTTCCTGTTCAATCTGGAGTTTTACGTCCTTGTGATTTTATGCTTGAGAAAACATTGTTGGAAAAAAGAAATTGCTAGTAACAAGCAATTTCTTCTTTTCCACAATATTTTCTACCCTGTACATTGGTTACTTTGCAAATGACACTCACTTTAATTTGTTGTCTGCGACTTCTTTCAATTTAGACAAGTCTAAGATTTGAATAGCAGGATAGGGTTATGCAAATTGTCAATTTGGACTAGTCTAAAATTTTGTTGTTTTGTAATGGGTTAAATTTGAAGTTAGTCTAATGTGTGTGAAGTATCAAGTCTCCATGAGCAAGATGATTGCAAGATACAAGAGAGTCTACTCTTGAATTATTGTTTATATGCTTATAAAGAGTTACTTCCCTTACCTTTATTAGTTGTCTATTTGATATGGTGTTCTGCAGTTTGGATGTTTTCTTAACCCTAAACCAGATGACAAATTTTAGACTGGCTGGAATTTAGAGAAGTTGAGGACAATAATTTCAAGTTAAAGGAAATTTAGATATTATTGTCCTACTGGGTAGAAAACATTGTGCGAAATAAAGAAATTGCTTGTTACTAGTAATTTCTTCATTTTCCACAATGTTTTTCCAAGTTTTTTTCTTCAGGGGCATAAAAAAGGAGGTTATTTGATTACTGAATTATTTTTAGCTAGCAAAGTGTCAGTTAGCAAACAAAATTTTGAGGTCTTCTCAGAGTTCAACAAGTGCAAACTGCCACTAGAGGCTTAACGACTAAATCTGTTGAATGCCTTTGCCATAAAAAGTAGTTCTTATTTCAGGAATATTGCAAGCTCTCCAACTGCTTTTATGGCCTCATGAATTAACTTTATGTGAATAGTGGACAACTCCTTCAAAAGCATGCTATTAACCCATGGAAAAAATATTGTCACTTGCCAATACTGACTATAGTTGAGAAGAAGGGTTGTTAAGCCATTACCACAGGACATTATATCAGACTAGTTCAAGTTGAAAGAAGTTGAAAAAAAAAATCTAAAGTTGGTAGAGTTTAGAGAAAAATTGCATCATAGGATAGAAAACATTGTGGACATTGAAGGAATTGCTTGTAACAAGCAATTTATTCCATTTTCCACAATGTTTTTGAAAGGTTTTTATTGTCATGGAGTTGTATCCATCATGTGTCAATCAGTGCCTGCTTGTATTTTCTTGAATAATCTTCTCAGAAAGTACTGAACAGAATTCAACCAAATTTCACAAAAATGATCCCTGGGTGACCCTTTATCAGATTCCTTCAAAGAATTTTGATAGGATGTAAAACATGGCTTTATTGGCGGGGCCAATTTCTATTTCTATGGTGAAACATTTCAAAATCTTCTTAGAAACCAGTGGATAGAATTCATGATCCTTGGGTGACCTTTATCAGATTCCTTCAAACAATTTTGATCGCATGAAAAACATGGAGGGGCTAACTTTCATTTATGGTGAAACCTTGAAAAATCTCTTTCTCAGAAACCAGTGGATTGATTTCAACCAAATTTTACTTGAGAAATCCTTGGGTGACCCTTTATCAGAATACTTAAAAAAATTGATTGGATGATAAACATGGCTTAAATGAGCAGGGTTTATTTCCATATATGGTGAAAGCTTTGAAAGTCTTCTTCTCAGAAACCAGCCAACTGATTTTCACCAAATTTCAACCAAATTTCAAAGGAATGATCCTCAGATGACCTTCTATCAGATTCCTATCAGATTCTTTCAAATAATTTTGATCTGTTGAATTGCCATATACAGTGAAAGCTTTGAAAATCTTTTTCTCGGAAACCAGTTGAAGAATTTCAACCAAATTTCACTGAAATGATCCTCTAGGGACTCTTTTTCAGATTCATCAATTAATTTTGATTGGTTGAAAACATAGCTTTAATGGTTGTGGATTATGTCCATTTTTGGTATATGGTGAATTATTTAAAAAAAAATGTTATTACCTTTTTCATCTGACTCAGTAAATGAATTGAGTTTTGCAAAACAATGATAAGTTTCAAATATTAAAAGATTTCATTGACAAGGTTTATTTTCCACACATGGTGAATATGATTCGGTTTATATTGAATTCCTGAAAACACTGTTTGATTAATCATTACAATCAGGCTAGTGGAGCAATACAGGCTCTCAAGTGCCTCTAGTTGTTGATAGGCATCAAAAAGCATCATTATGAGGGAATGGGTTAATCCATGTTATAGGGCATGTATTGATCATGTAAAGAGGATGTCATTATCGTCATTTGAAGAGATAAGTCATGTAACATCTGGAGATGTATTATACTCCAGTACAATTACAATGTAAAATCGAATTGTAACATATGTAATAGATATGTGTGGGGGTATTTGTGTGGGCACAATATCTTATTACTAAACGACTTGCCAAAATTGAAAGAAATTGTGGCCCTCAATTCTAACTACATAAAACTTTTGGGGTTTCTTTTTATTCATGGGTAGAAATCTAGTAGGGAATGAAAAAAATGCTTGTTAGGAGCAATTTCTTCAATTTCCATACTTTTTTCCAAAAGGCATTTTTCTTGAGGATTGTATAATAAATGGGATTGTGTGGAAATGGGCAATACACATAAACTGTTGAATACTAACTAGTCTATGACCAATTACCAGGTGACAAAATTGTGACATAAAATAATCCAAATTAAAAGTAGTTGCCGACAGCATTTTAAATCAGGCTTAACTCATTCCCACACAGTGACGCTTTTGGACGCCCCTCAATAAAAACAGTTGGGAAAACATTGTGTAAAATGAAGAAATTGCTTGTAACAAGCAATTTCTTCATTTTGCACGATGTTTTCTACCCTGAAAGTTGAAAAAATCTAGAATTTCATCAACTTTGAATTGTCGTCTGCAACTCCTTTCAAATTGGACCAGTCTAAAATTTTGTCGTCTGGTAATGGGTTAAAATGAAAAATAAATGCCGCATAGGGTAGAAAACAATGTGTAAAAAAAAAAATTGCTTGTTTCAAGCATTGTTTTGAATGCTTGTATTTCTTCAGGGCATCAGAAACGCCATTGTGTGGTAATGGGTTAACGAAGTTGCAGAAGTTTTTAGTTGATGATGTTTTTCCTTTTCTTTATCGTAGAAAAGGTTGATAATGAAGAAATTCCTTGCAACAAAGCAATTTGTTCATTTTCCAAAATATTATCCACATCTTTTTAGGGGCTAAAAAGGTAGGATATGAAAGGCTTGACCTGTATGTTTTCCAAGAAAACCCTAAGGTATCACCAAAGTCTTTCAATTATGAATTTGACACTTTGTAGTATATCTAATTATCCCCAGCCAAAAATAATCAAATTCGATTTGGTTGTATTATGGGTCAATCAATCTATTTGTCCAACCATCCATCCTTCTATTGGTGCTTCATTTCTTCCCTTTATCTTTCTGTTGGAAGTATGGTATCTTTAACCCATTACCACACAATGAGGCTTTCTGACCCCAATCAAGAAAAATGATTAGGAAAAAATTGTAGAAAATGAAGAAATTGCATGTGACAAGCAATTTCTTCATTATCCATTGTATTTTCTATCCCAAAAGGTAAAAGAAAATCCTACATTTCACCAATTTAAATTTGTTGTCAGCAACACCTTTGAATTTAGACCAGTCTAGAATTTTGTTGTGTGGGAATGGGTTAAATTGGTCATTTTGTAGTTAGATAGATCTCATTGATTGCTTGATATTGTTTGGATGTTTTTTTCCCTTTTGGTTTTATGACAAAAATATTTCTGCATATGCATAGCTCTTGTTTTCATTTTGAAATGTTATCAGATTCTTTTTTTAATCTGGATGATTGAGAAATTCAGTAGTGGCTGCATACACGACGGCTCTGACAGAAATATGTGACATTGGTCTCGAATAAATTTTAGTGCTTTCATAGGCTTAGCCTTACTCTTTTGACAGTGAACCGTTTCTTGGAATTCATAGTAGTAAATCCTTTGACAAGCTTGGCACGTCAATTTTAGTCTGTTTAACCCTTTACCAGACGACAAAATTTAGACTGGTCCAAATTGAAAGGTGTTGCAGAGGATAATTTGAAAGTTTATGAAGCTTTAGATTTTTCAACTTTCTGGATAGAAAACATTGTGTAAAATGAAGAAATTTCTTCATTTTTAGCTCGATTATTCGAAGAATATGGGGGGCTATTCCGGTCACCCATGCAACGGTGTCGGTGTATTGGTTTGATTAAACCTTACATACACTGAGTGTCATATCTCAGTTTCTACTATTACTGCTATTGCTCTGAAACTTTGCACATGTTTTTGTGACAATTATATCAGCCTCTATCTAGACAAGGTTTCATTACTATGACATTCATATTAGTAGATTTTGAGCCTTTTAGGACTTAGAAATTCATGGTTTAACCTTACATGCAACTTGGGTCCAAAACTTGGCAGTAAACTCAGGTCAATTCAAAGGATGTGATACAATTTTGATGGCCATTGACCACGTTGTAGAGGTGCTTGTTTAATACAGGTAAAATTAAGTGTAAAAAAGATCGGGGACATTGAACTGGCCGTTTAAGACAGGTGCATGTTGAATGGAGATGACTGGATGACCTGGTTTGATTGTATACTTAACCCTTGTCATGCTGTATAAATTACCTTACTGAATTGCTGTAAAATCAAAGAGCTGAGAGCGCTGATAGAACTTGTTTTCAAAAAATCAATATTTCTTTTAAAAATCAATTTCATAAAGAATCTGGCAGGAAAAGTACAATCAGGAGGTGTAGACCAAGATCAGACTGCACTTATGTGCAGGCTGATCTTAATCTACACCTCCTGCCAAAACCGGAATATTCCGGGTTCAGCATGACAAGGGTTAAAATATATTGTCAGTGTAATTCTAAAACCTTATAATGACAACTTGATACAAGATGTAGTTAAGAGGTTATAGAATAACTCAGACAATATGAAATTTAGTTATAAAAGGAAATACAATACAAAGTTCTTGTTGTTATAACACTTCCTTGAGAAAGGAGAAAGAAAAGAAAAAGACTGTACCAAATTGGATGCCTATTAATTATTCCATTGCTGGTGCTTTTAAATGTTGTTTGCTACCTCTTTTAATGTGGACCAGATGTTAACTAAGAGATCCACTTCAGATTTTTTTTCTTATTTAGATGGTAGAATGTTGAAAGAAACAAATGAAACCATTGTTGTTAAAATAGTTTGATCTTTGAGATGTATAAAGAATTTCTAGAAGATCTCTATAAAGATAAAAAACAGAGTTTTGTTTAGGAGAAAAAAACTACAGTGAAAGAAAGAAAATAGGGTTTTAAGATTTTTAGCTCACCTGAGCACAAAGTGCTGGTGGCGAGCTTTTATGAAGAAGTCCAGCGCACAAGAACCACAACTCTTGCTTGCATAATTTTGGAGTTATTGCCCTTTGTTGTTAAGACTTAGATTTGTCTTGAGAATATTTCTGAAGTATAATAGCTATTATCAAAGTCATTGAGAAGAAATGCAGTGCCTTAATCTAACTGGCTTCAGTTTACTATCAAGCTTTTTAGGTGGGGGATGGCCATGTCCCACATGGCTCTTGTTGAATTTAGTTTTATACCAACGTAAATATTTCCATCCTTAGACAAAAGGGACAAAATCCAAGTATCTCGCATAGTGACTTCTCCTTGGAGACCGACAAGTTGTTGAACACCTTGGGTTACTGAAGCGTTTAGAAAATGTCCCGTGGATCAACCTTGGAGCTCTTTTGCGGTATTGGTCTTGGTCTAATTTCTTTACCATTGTTAAAGATACGGTAACATAAATCAACAAAGAACTCTATCTGAACCTAGTCATTTATGAATAGGGAATTTACACTGACCAGTTGCATGTGTACAGAACTGGATTAAACTTTTTATGGGGTAACTTTTAATCGTAAAAATAAAGTATGTAATAATAAAAAAAAATTCCGAGACTGCGGAATGTCTAGTTCCATAACGACAACAGTAAAAAAATTCGGTCACCAAGGTTTCTCACTTGGTACACATCTGGCATGTGTCATATCCGGAAACTCTCCCATAAATAGCTGTACATCTGGCGGTGGCGCCTTTGATCATCTTTCCTCCCTCATGATAAAATAAACTGCACCCGAAAAACCTTTACTTAATAATTGTCAGCGAGCTTTTTGCTGCGTGGTTGATTATACAGAACGGGATTAAACTTGGAAAGAAATACAGAAAATATCGGTATTTTATTTTAATCTACCAATATTATCTATCCGGTTTCGAATGAGAAGCTTATGATTTTGTGACATTTACAATTTAAGTTCACACATTTTCTGTTATCAGCGAAAATGCCGCAACCTGATAGTTTTCGAAGCATATTGTTGCAATTTTATTTTGAAGCCACTATCCTCTATGAGACCTGGCGAGAATTTAGGATCATGGTTGAATTTTTTTTTTCTCTTTATTGTGTTATCCTGGAGTAAAAGAAATTAAAACATTTGAAAAATAATGTCGCATGCAGAAGGCAACTTGTTCAAAGAAGACATTGCTTGTGACAAGCAATTCTTTTTAACAACATTTTGCAAAGCTGATTTATACAATGCATAAAATTGCAAGATTGCCCTTGTGACAAACAATTTCTTCATTTTACACTACTTTCTACCCAGAAAGTTTAAAACTATAACATTTCAAAAACTTTATGATTTTGTCTGCAACTTCTATAAATTTGGACCAGTCTAAAACTTTGCTGTCTTGTAATGGGTTAAGTAATTACTCATACTGAAGAAGAGAGCGAAAGTAGCTTGACCATATTACAAAAGAGTAATCAATGACTGAGTAATATAATTATTGCTTATCCTACTAATAAGATTTGCTTCTCATACATTTTGAATTCTGCCATTACCATTATCAAGTAATCACTCACTTTTCTTTGTGACAATATTGAGGGTTAGTTGCAATACTGTTCTAAGTGTCTATACAATATATATGCCCTTAGAACAGTATCGCAATTAAACCTCAATATTGTGTCAGGGATTTCTTGTTTTCTGTTATAGTCCCCTAAAGGTATAAATTGCAGGATTGGCATGGGTGCACCATTAATCTGAAGCTGAACGCCATAGAGCTTTTCAAACCAAGTTTTTAGGTCACCTAACCGAATGGTCATGGTGACCTATTGCAATCATCGTTTGTCCGTCGTCGTGCGTCGTCCGTTAACTTTTAAACATTTTCATCTTCTTCTCAAGAACTACTGGGCGGATTTCAACCAAACTTGGTAGAAAGCATCATTGGGGGATGCCAATTCAAGTTTGTGAAAATGGGGGTTCTGGGGGTCATAGGGGCCCAAATAGGGGCCAAAAAGGGGTAATTTTTGGTACTTCTTTAAAAATCTTCTTCTAATAAACAATTAATGCCAGAGCTTAAATATTTTGTGTGCATGACAACTAGGACAGGTATATTATAAATTGTGAAATTCATGCCCCTGGGGTCATGTATGGGGCCACACCCAGAGGTCAAAGTTCATCATGTTAAAAAATTCACATTTTCATCTTCTGATGAAGTACAAAGCCTATTTCAAACAAACTTGGTGAAAAGCATTATTTGGTAATGGTTATTCCAATTTGTGAAAATAAAAAGGCTGGGGGGTCAGGGGGCCCTAAAATGGGGACCAAAAGGGTTTAATTTTTGGTAACTTTTAAATATTTCATCTTCTTCTCAAGAACTACTGGGCGGATTTCAACCAAACTTGGTAGAAAGCATCATTGGGGGATGCCAATTCAAGTTTGTGAAAATGGGGGTTCTGGGGGTCATAGGGGCCCAAATAGGGGCCAAAAAGGGGTAATTTTTGGTACTTCTTTAAAAATCTTCTTCTAATAAACCGTTAATGCCAGAGCTTAAATACTTTGTGTGCATGACAACTAGGACAGATATATAATAAATTGTGAAATTCATGCCCCTGGGGTCATGTATGGGGCCACACCCAGAGGTCAAAGTTCATCATGTTAAAAAATTCACATTTTCATCTTCTTCTGATGAAGTACAAAGCCAATTTCAAACAAACTTGGTGAAAAGCATCATTTGGTAATGGTTTTTCTGATTTGTGAAAATAAAAAGGCTGGGGGGTCAGGGGGCCCTAAAATAGGGACCAAAAGGGTTTAATTTTTGGTAACTTTTAAATATTTCATCTTCCTTTCAAGAACTACTGGGCGGATTTCAACCAAACTTGGTAGAAAGCATCATTGGGGGATGCCAATTCAAGTTTGTGAAAATAGGGGTTCTGGGGGTCGAAGGGGCCCAAATAGGGGCCAAAAAGGGGTAATTTTTGGTACTTCTTTAAAAATCTTCTTCTAATAAACCGTTAATGCCAGAGCTTAAATATTCTGTGTGCATGACAACTAGGACAGGTATATTATAAATTGTGAAATTCGTGTCCCTGGTGTCATGTATGGGGCCACACCCAGAGGTCAAAGTTCATCATGTTAAAAAATTCACATTTTCACCTTCTTCTGATGAAGTACTTAGCCAATTTCAAACTAACTTGGTGAAAAGCATCATTGGGTACTGATTATACAGATTTGTGAAAATTAAGAGGCTGGAGGTCAGGGGTGCCTAAAATGGGGACCAAAAGGGGGTCATTTTGGGTAACTTTTAAACATTTTCATCTTCTTCTCAAGAACTACTGAGGGGATTTCAACCAAACCTTTTTCTAATTCTTTCAAACAAAATCACTTGTCTTGGTGCTCTTTTATTCAGGTGACCGTTAAGGCCCACTGGGCCTCTTGTTTTCATTTTCTACTATGTTTAATTAGGGGTCCTTCATAGCACTTTCTGAATTAGGTCAGCAAGTTATCTACTTCCTTTTTTAGGACTTTGTTGTTTTTTATGTTTCCTGGCAATGTTCTATATAGTGTGTCTATGTTCCATTGAGAAAGACAAGCTAATCAGCTATGAACATTGATTCCCTAGGTATCAACGGATACAAGAACCATATGAAATGTTGATAGGAAAACTCATTGAAAGGTTGTTGTTTAAGAATCTATAAACCAACAGGTGGCAAAACAGGTTAATTGGATTAGCAGTTTTATATTGATATTTACTAACATTGAAAATCAATGGAGCAATTTGTTAGGATATTATCATACAGCATTTGTGATTCTATTTTTCCTAGGGTAGAAGCAAGGAGGGATTTTACTGTACTTAGCGTATACCAGAGGCCAAATCTTAGATTTGAATATGCAACTCACAAAACTTACAAAATTCCTTTGTTGTTGGTACTTTGAATCATGTTAAGAATAGATATGATTGGGGGAAAAAACTATGTAACTATGTCAAATCTTAGATCCTAAATATTTACTCAAATGTCTTAAAACTTGGTCAGAATCTTTGTTTCGATGATGTCTTTGTCTAATAATTTTGGCTGACATTAGGTCAAAAGCTAGATCACTAGATCAAATCTTCAAAAAATCTTGAAAACTCTCTTGAGCCAACATTTTTGGGAATATTCTGTCAAATTGGGTCAAAACTAAGTCATGAGGTCACATCTTGAACAAACATTATGTGCACTGTACAGGCCACAATAATTGGAATTAAACCCTCTTCAAATAAACTAAACAGGACTTATTGTTTGCTCAAATATATTAATATTTGGACAGAATTATTGTCTCCATGAATGATCTTTGATATGTTTGGTAATGGCTAGGAGAGGGTAAAAATGTTCCCTTGTCCAATCTTGGATTAAACCTTGTTTGCATTCTAAAGTCTAAACTTTGGCTTAAATTAACTTGATATTCGGTAAGAATGTTTGGCTCCATATCTCAGACAAGTTTGATAATTGCTTTAGGTCAAATACCAGAAAAAACTTTTTTGTAACCTAACTTTTTGCTTATGCTGTTTAACTTCTGCAGTCATTGACTCAGATTTAGGGCCAAATGCCCTCTTATTTCAGTGGTATTAGCACTGTTAATCAGATTTCCATCTCATATATGCCTTGGCGTCTGAGTCTGTGACACATTTCTAGTTTTTAGTGACACTGACCAAAGGCAAGCATGCTTTTGTAGTGGCGTTGTGTTGGCCGTGCAACATTCAAGAAATTATGCAGGGATGTCTGTGTCTGTTACACATTTCTAGTTGTGGATTTTAATGGTCAAAGGCCAGCAGGTGTTCCATTCATCCACAAACTTTTATAAAAAAATCTCCTCCTCAGAAATAATCTCTAGGTGGCCCTTTATCATATTCTTTGACAGAATTTTGATTGGAAGAAAAACAAGGTCTTTAAGGGTCACTCATAATTAGGTCAACTTAATACAAGAGTTATACATTTTTACAAATACCATCAAGATGTTTCAAGATGCTAAGCTTATGTTTTGGACTTAGGTTTCTTCCATTGATAGGCATCACTTGGTTCTAAGGTTGAGGTCAGGCATTAAGGTCAAGGTCACTTATGAAGGTCAATTTCATACAAGAACTTAACATTTAGCTGTTATACACACACTGTTCAATATACATGATTCATATTTGGCACATACTATTAGGTTCCTTGCATTTATAGGCATCAGTTGGTTGTAAGGTCAAGGTCATCCATCAAGGTCAATGTCACTTATCAAAATAAACTTAAAACCAAAACTTAACATTTTGCTGTTATTCAAACTCCTTTCAAGATGCTTAGCTTATGTTTGGGACTATGGTTTTTAGCTCACCTGAGCACAAAGTGCAAGGTGAGCTATTGTGATCGGTCGTTGTCCGTCTGTCCGTCCGTCCGTCTGTCTGTCCGTCCACAATTTCTTTAAAAATCTTCTCCTCCTAAACCAGTGGGCTAATCAAGCTGAAACTTTGCAGGGATGTTCCTTGGGTTAAGTTCTACAAAAGTTGTTAAAAGAATTTCATTCCGTGAAAAACTCTGCTTGCCGCGGCATATGAAAATGGGAATCTTTAGTAATTCTTTAAATATCTTTAAAAATCTTCTCCTCCTAAACCAGTAGGCCAATCAAGCTGAAACTTTGCAGGGATGTTCCTTGGGTTAAGTTCTACAAAAGTTGTTAAAAGAATTTCATTCCGTGAAAAACTGTTGTAACCGCAGCATATGAAAATGGGAATCTTTAGTAATTCTTTAAATATCTTTAAAAATCTTCTTCTCCTAAACCAGTAGGCCAATCAAGCTGAAACTTTGCAGGGATGTTCCTTGGGTGAAGTTCTTTAAAAGTTGTTAAAAGAAATTAATTCCATCAAAAACTCTGGTTGCCGCGGCATTTGAAAATGGGAATCTTTAGTAATTCTTTAAATATCTTTAAAAATCTTCTCCTCCTAAACAAGTAGGCCAATCAAGCTGAAACTTTGCAGGGATGTTCCTTGGGTGAAGCTCTTCAAAATTTGTTAAAAGAATTTCATTCTGTGAAAAAATGTTGTAACCGCGGCATTTGAAAATGGGAAATTTTAGTAAATCTTTGTTGTTTTTTTCATAGACTTCAAGGCCAAAGACCTTTATATTTTGAATAGAGCTTAATCATATGGTTCTCTACCAAGTTTTAAAATATTTAATCTCTTGGGTCAAAAATGACCCCGCCCCTGAAGTCCGAAGTTTGGAAAAATGCTTAATTAGAGCAATTTCAAAAGACTTATCCTCTTAAACTACAAAGTCTAGGATAATCATATTGGGTATGTAGCATAACTAGATAGTTTTGTACTATATTTTGTATTGATAGGCAGCTGTTGGTTCTTAGGTGGAGGTCACCCATTAAGGTCATGGTCTTTTGTGAAGGTCAATTTCATACAAGAACTTAACATTTAGTTCAAGATACATGACTCATATTTGGGTCAGGTTTCTCGCATTGCTAGACATTGATTGGTTGTAAGTTTAAGGTCATCCATCAAGGTGAAAGCCACTTATCATATCAACTTTAAACCAAACTTAACATTTTGCTGTTATTCAAACACCATTGAAGATACATAGCTCATATTTGGGACATGTGTTCATTTGCACGGATAGGTATCAGTTGGTTGTAAGGTTTACGTCATAATATCAAAGTCAAGGTCCTATATTGTTATCACATTTCTGAAAAAAGGCTGTTACGTTGGCAAGGTGTTTCACAAACAAATCTTATGTATTGCATGTTACTGACCATACATTTTGCAAAATAACTCTGTTTTACTTGGTCAAACTTATTGATGGACCTGAGGTCGTCACCCAGCAATCGTTGAATTTTAACCTTTTGTTACAATCTTAACATATCACTTGTAGCTTTTCATTTGCTAATTCTTTACCACATCACCCTTAGATTATGGTTTCTGGCAACAGCAATTCATAGTAGAAATCATTGTAGTAAAATGATAATTTGCATGCCTGATTTTTAGCTCCACAGGCTGAAAGCCAGAGAGCTATTGTCATGGCGCTGCGTCCGTCTGGTCCTCCGTCCGTAAACTTTTACTTTGAAAATCTTCTCCTCAGAAAGTACTAAACAGATTTCAATCAAATTTAACAGAAATGATCCTTAGATGACCTACTATCAGATTCCTTCGAAGAACTTTGATTGGAGGAAAAACACGGCTTAAATGGGTGGGATAATTTCCATACATGGTGAAGGCTTTGAAAACCTTCTTCTCAGAAACCGGTGGATGGATTTCAACCAAATTTCACAGAAAAGATACTTGGGTGACCCTCTATCAGATTCCTTAAAAGAATTTTGATCAGATGAAAACATGGCTTTAATGGGCGGGGCTAATTTCCATATATGGTGAAAGCTTTGAAAGTCTTCTTTTCCGAAACTGGTGGATGGATTTCAACGAAATTTCACAGAAATGATTCTTGGTTGAACCTCTTTCAGATTCCTTCAAAGTATTTTGATCAGATGAAAAAAATGGCTTCAATTGGTGGGGCTAATTTCAATATATGCTAAAAGCTTTGAAATTCTTCTTCTCAGAAACCAATGGATGGATTTCAATCGAATTTGACTTGATTGCTCTTTGGGTTACCTTTTATCAGATTATGAAAAAGAAATTTGATTGGATGAAAAATATCACTTTAATGGGCGGGGCTAATTTTCATATACGGTTTATACTGAAAACTTTGAAAATTTCTCAGAAACCTGTTGATGGATTTCAACCATTTTTAGGAATGATAACCAGATGACTGTTTGTCAGATTCCTTCATATAATTTTGATTGGTTGAAAACATGGCTACTATGGTGCTTGGTTATGTCCATATATGGTATACATTGAAAATTTTACATAATGAATTTTACATAACTTGACTTTTGTAAAAACAATGAAAAGTTTGAAATGGTTCTCTAGAACTATTTCAAAGATTTCAATGACTTCGATAAATTTTAATTATATTCAGTTTATCTTGTATTCATGAAAAATTTGCTTAATCAGTACATTCATGCCTGTGGAGCGATACAGGTTCTCAAGCGCCTCTAGTTCCTTAAATCATAGATTTTTAGCTCACCTGAGCACGAAGAGCTCAAGTGAGCTATTGTGATCACCTTTTGTCTGGCGTTCAGCCGTTGTGTGCCATCCTTGAACAATTTCTTTTAAAAGACATCTCCTCTCAAACCACAGGGCCAATCTGAGCCAAATTTGGCAGAAATGTTCCTTAGGTGGTCCTCTTTAATAGTAGCTCAAATAATTGAAATCTGTTTAAAACTCTGGTGGCCATGGCAACAAAAGTGAAATTTTAAAATATTAAAAATCTCCTCCTCCTGACCTAGAAGGCGAAGAGCCTTGATATTTTGCTTGAAGCATCAGTATATTGACCTTTTTCAAAATAGCTAAAATCATGATTCTCAACTCCCCAGAGGCAGAGCCCGAGGGGGCGGGCAGGGCTCCGTAAATAAGGAAATTTAAATTCGTCCGGCACAATGCCCCCCCCCCTCCCTCAGCTGGCAAAAATGAATACCCCAGCCTTTTTCACATTTCCCATACCTAAAAGGGTTCATCATTCATTCAGTAATTGCCTTCTTTTTGCTCACCTGAGCACGACGTGCTCATGGGATGGTATTTTGTTCGGTCTATGTCTTGCATCAGGCGTGCGTGGTCCGTTGTGTGTCAACAATCTTAAAATGACATCTCCTCCAAAACTAATGGGTGGATTTCAACCAAATTTGGCAGGTATGTTCCTTGGATGGTGCCCTTTCAAAATTGCTAAAAGAAATGAAATCCATTAAAAAAATTCTGGTTGCCATGGCAACAAAACTGAAATTTTAATAAAAACTTTAAAAATTATCTCCTCCTGATCAAGAAGACACAGAGCCTCGTTACTTGGCATGAAGCATCAGTACAATGACCTCTTTCAGAATTACTAAAATCATCACCCTCAGGTCCAAATTGGCAGGGCCCGATGAGAAATAAAGAAGGATTTTTAGCTCACCTGAGCACTAAGTGCTCATGTGGGCTATTTTGATTGCTTTTTGTCCGGCGTCCAGCTGTTGTGCAGCGTCTGTCAACAATTTCTTTAAACCATATCTCCTCCTAAACCGTATCCGCTGTCATAGTGCAGTTGGTAGCATGTTGGACTGTCAATCTAGAGGTCCCGGGTTTGATGGTGGCACTGATCCTTTCCGACTATTTGTCTCTCACCAATGGGTCGATAATTGTAGACCTATGTGGGATAGCAGCTGGGGCTAGGATAGGATGAAATGGTAGTACTGGTGTGAGAAATACCAGGATTCTGTAGTTAGGTGCTCCAGCTGAAGTGATATAACTGAAAGATCGTTGAAAGTGTGTAAAACCCCATTCAAACAAACAAACCTCCCAAACCACTAGGCCAATTTGAACAAAATTTGGCAGATATGTTCCTTAGGTGGTCCCCTTTTATAAAAGCTAAAAGAACTGAAATCCGTTAAAAACTCTGGTTGCCATGGCAACAAAGTGAAATTTTGAAATGATCTTTAAAAATCTTCTCCTCCTGACCCAGAAGGTGTAGAGCCTTGATATTTTGCATGGAGCATCAGTATATTGACCTCTTTCAAAATAGCTAAAAACATGATCCTGGGGTCCCAAGGGGCTGAGCCCCACAAGGCGGGTTTATATAGAAATAAAGAAAAATTTTTAAATGACATCTCCTCCAAAACCACTGGGCCAATTTGAACAAAATTTGGCAGAAATGTTCCTTAGGTGGTCCCCTTTAAAAAAAGGCTAAAAGAATTGAAATCTGTTAAAAACTCTTGTTGCCATGGCAACAAAAGTGAAATTTTAAAATAATCTTTTTAAACCCTGTTGTCCTGACCCAGAAGGCGTAGAGCCTTGATATTTTGCATGAAGCATCAGTATATTGACCTCTTTCAAAATTGCTCAAATTATGATCCACGGGTCCCCAGGGACAGAGCCCAAGGGGATGGGTTTTATATAGAAATAAAAAATGATTTTAAATGACATCTCCTTCCAAACCACTCAGCCAATATGAACCAAATTTGGCAGAAATGTTCCTTAGGTGATCTCCTTTAAAAATAGATAAACATAGAATACATTACATACAAAAAAAAAAATTCTGATCAGTCTGTACTAAAATACAATTATTAGAATTGTCCAGGATAGTGTCTAAAATTGTCTTGTTGTCTCGGTGTCATGTTTCCCAATAAGGCTCGTCTTATTAATCTGTCAAATTGATTTGGAATATGAAAAAGCCTGGCCAACTAGTAATAAATTGAAGAGGAATTTATTGTAGAGGGGACAAATGAGAGACAATCTAATTGGTAACATCATTACAGTATCTGGTTTTAGTGCAATGCCCTCTCCATGTCCTGTGTTGTTTTTTTCCCTTCCATTAGCAATGATAAAACAAGAAGGCCAGTGGCAAGGGGGTGCTCACCTGAGATAAAGGCTTGTTTTCTTTCAACAGTCCAATTTAATGTTAAGGTTAGTTTATACAAATTTATTTTAGATTCCGATTATTTTAGCTCTTTGAAAGAGGTCAATATACTGATGCTTCATGCAAAATATCAAGGCTCTACCACTTTTGGGTCAGGAGGAGAAGATTTTAAGTTGATAAAATCTTCAATATCTTTGTCTTTTAGTGTGGAAAACACTGTAGAGAATGAAGAAATTGCTTGATACAAGCAATTTCTTCACTCTCCACAATGTTTTCCAAAACTTTCATATTGAGGGGCATTTAAAAGCATCATTGTGTGGGAATGGGTTAAAGAATTTTTTTTCTTGCACTCTAGCAGCCACAATTTTTTCTCAATCTTCTTCAAATATTTGATCATAATTATGTCACAATTGATGAAATTTTTAAATCTTAGAACTCACATATTCAGGTGAGTGATACAGGACCATCATAGTCCTCTTGTTTAAAATTGCTTGTTTAAAATATATCATTCCTCTCAGAACCCCAAGGGATGGGACTTATGTAGAATGACACCTCCTGCCAAATAACAGAGTCAACTAAAACCATTTTGCCAGGAATTTCCACAGGTAGCAAAAATATAATAAAGAAATTGCTTGCAAAAATGCAAAAAGCAATTTCTTTATTTTTCACAATTTTTTCTACCAAGAAAGTTTAAAAGATCTAAAGGTTCATCAACTTTGCATTGTCGTCTCGACTCCTTTCAGTTTGAACCAGTCGAATATTTGCTGTCTGGGAATGAGTTAAAAGGACACCGCCTTCCAAACTACAAGGCCCATCTTAACCAAATTTGGCAGATGGTCCCTAGAATACCTTAACCCTTTCCTGTTCAAACACAGGATTTTACGTCTGTGATTTTATACTTGAGAAAACATTGTGGAAAAAGAAGAAATTGCTTGTAACAAGCAATTTCTTCTTTTCCCACAATATTTTCTACTACATAGGATGGTTTCATTTTAGATTACATCCACTTTTCTTTGTCGTCTGCAACCTCTATCAATTTGAATGGGTCTAAAATTTTAAAAAACAGAAAAGGGTTAAAGAAGAGAAATCTGTTGAAAACCCTGGATGTAATGGCAATGATAGTGAAAAGTCTTCTCCTGGCTCAGAAGGCAAACTAGAGCCTTTATCTTAGATGAACACCCGCAGGACTAATGGCCCGTTTGTTCACCGTCTCTAGGAACTCTTCGTGCTTGATCCATTACCAGAAGACAAAATTTTGGACTGGTTGAAAGAAGTTACAGAAGAAATTTCATAGTGCATAAGAACTTAAAACTAAGGATGATAACGGGGAGAAAACATGGGTTCCTGGTATTGATAGGCATCAGTTTTTAGCAAGGTTTATATCATCCATAAGGCAAGGGTTACTTATCAAGGTCAAATTTTAAAAAAAGCTGTTAAGTGGGGGTGGGGGGGGGGGGAGTTATTTCACAGACAGTTACATCTAATGTTTTACAATATGATCAGTTATCTATCAATTCAAATATATTTTGAATTGTCCCCAGCAACCTTTTTCAGTTTGGACTAGTGTAGAATTTTGTCCTCTGGTAATGGGTTATAGTATGAGTTGTATAGAGCCGCCGTCATAGCGCAGTTGGTAGCGCGTCGGACTATCAATCTAGAGGTCCCGGGTTCAATTCCCGACGGCGGCACTCATCCTTTCCGACTATATGTCTCTCACCAATGGGTCGATAATCGTAGACCTATGTGGGATAGCAGCTGGAGGCTAGGAAAGGATGTAATGGTAGTACTGGTGTGAGAAATACCAGGATTCCATTGTTAGGTGCTCCAGCCGCCGCGACATAACTGAAAGATTGTTGAAAGCGGCGTAAAACTCCATTCAAACAAAATGAGTTGTATAAAGACGCTGGATGAAATCAGTGGATATTGGTAAGATGGAGACAAAGAGTTTCATGATTCTGCTATTTATCTTAAAAATTGTATTGACTGACAATTCATATGGGCACTATAGAGGAGAATTAAAATATCAAATGACTTATTGATTGGAATATAATGTTTTCTGAGGACCTAAATAGATAAAATTCCATCTTTGTCATGACTTGAAGTTATACAAAACTGCCCAGTATCCTTTCATATTTCTTTCTTCCATCTGACATTTTAAAGGTATGGGTTACATGTTGAGATGTCTATTCAAAAGAACCTCCCAGAGCATTTTCAACATCAAATATGACCTGACATGTTTTAGAAACACTGTCTTCCTTTTCCTGCAATATTTTCTATATAATCAGATACAATACTTTATTGAAAAATTACTTAAGAGATGATGAGAATATTTTTTGTTTTTATGCAGGTATGAAACAAAAAAAACTAATCACACTCTTTGAATATGCAGATTCATACATAAGTATGAATAGGTTTTTCAATTCATACCTCCATGAAAACAAAAACTGTTCATTTCTTATAATTTGATAATGATATCGACCAAAAAAAAGCAAATATTTTACAAATTTTGATACCTTTTTGATGCAACTATTTTGTGCTGGATCATATAGAATAGCTGCGTGCTCAAAATTTTGTTCATGGAGCTATGATTTTTTTATGTGTTTTTTTCAGCCAATTGGAACGCAGGTTTTCGAAAGATGAAAATTCTGTTTAGAATTGCACCAAAATAGAAATACTGAAATCACTGGAAGCACTAGTTGCAGGTCGATATTTCATTTTAAAACTGATTCTAAAAAGAATTCTGGCTTGAAAGGGACAAGCAGGAGGTGTAGATTAAGATCAAACTGCACATATGTGAAGGCTGATCTTTGTCTATATCTCCTGCCTAAAACAAGAACATTCCAGGTCCAGCATGACAAGGTTGTTATCCAACTTAGTTTACTTTTAAGAAAATATTAAATTTCCTTCTTTTCTCACCTTATTTCTACCACATAGAATGATTTGTTTCAAATTTCACTTACTTTCCATAGACATTTGCAATGTCTCTCAAATTAGACCAGTCTGAAATCTAGAAAAACAGAAGAGGTTAACCTACATGACATGTGTACAAAACCTGTGAAAATGAAATTCTTGCTTTAGATATAATTTTACATATTTATTTAGTGCTATCTCTTTTACAGAAAGAATGATTTTTTTTTTATCTGCTTAATGTTCAAGGTCAAATGTAACAACCTGTACTACCTGTGCACGCAGTTACTCTAATACTTTTGAGGGGGAGATTCAAACTCTAACAGTTGAAAAGTTGATCTCTAATACATAAACTGAGACTGGCTAAATGTCCTGTCATTCAACCCATTCCCACACAGTGATGCTTTTCTACCCAGAAAGTTAAAAAATCTAAAAAATTCATAAACTTTAAATTGTCGTCTGCAACTCCTTTCAATTTGGACAAGTCTAAAAGTTTGCCATCTAGTAATGGGTTATTACCCCAATTATATTGTTTAGCTTGAAAGCATCACCCAAAAGTTTCTCAGTCAAGCACTTTCAAGCACTGATATCATTGCTTTTCTACAAAATCTTTTAATAAGAAACTGTAAAATTCTCTTTCTGATTATGAAACAATACATTGAATTGAGGTTGATGGTGGAAAAAAATATTTGGATATTCCTAGTGAAAAAAATATTGTTTCCTGTTTTTAAAATGGAGGAGCAGTCTGGAATAATGCCTTAAAACGTGGAAAAGCTATAGTCTAACAGATACAATAACAAGTTTTCTGAAACCTGGGGAGGGATCAGCGGTCGATTGAGAATTTTTTTCCCAGGCAGTGTCATTTCAGTGAATGAAGTTGATTAGGGAGATTGCATGATAGTGCTTGATAGGATTTAGTAACCCTTTGTGATTTGTGTTTGGTGTTGAGAAATATTGTTTTGCGTGGAACATTTGCTGGAATCAAATTAAGCCATTATTAGACAGCAAAATTTTAGACTGGTCCAAATTGAAAGGAGTTGCAGATGACAATGTAAAGCATATGAAATTTTAGATTATTACAACTTTCTGGGTAGAAAACATTGTGTAAAATGAAGAAATTGCTTTTAACAAGCAATTTCTTCATTTTTCACAATGTTTTCCCATTTATTTTTTTTTCCTTGGGGGCGTCCAGAAGCGTCACTGTGTGGGAATGATCGTTAAGAGAGAAAACAATTTCTCCATGCACATAATTTGATAGTATATCATGAAGTTATTTATAACCAAAAAATAGACATATAAAACCTCTTAGTGAGCTGTGATTACTAGGGTTTGATTGCCAAAATATATTCAGGCTCAGAATGAAAGCATTAAATTTGCAGAGAATACTTTTAGAAATAACATGGATATTCTTAAAACAGTTTGATAAAATACACAAATTAAAAATCAGAAGTCTTTCTTATCACATAGATTACATATATATAGGTTTTAACTATGTTACTACATTATTCTGTATTCACATGCCCTCAAGAAAAATTCTGTTTGGAAAACAGTGAGAAACAAGAAGTTTCTTGATATAAGGAAGTTCTCTTTTTCCAACAGTGTTTTGCACCTGTCAATTTACTAATCTTTAATTTCCATCCAATTTGAATTTACTTCTGTAGCTTCTTTCAATTTTCAATACCAGGAAGGACAGATGGAAAACAGAAGGATGAAGGATGAACTTTCAATTTGGACAATTCTAGAATTTTATCAATCAGTATTGGGTTAAGGGTTTTACAGTATTTATCCTTTCTGTTTTATATAATGTTAGACTTATCCAATTTGAAATTGTTCATCCTTCATCCTTCTGTTTTCCATCTGTCCATCTGTCCACCCTGACATCTCCACAACCCTTGGGACTAATTGGATGAAACTTCATGTGTGAATTCCATATTATATTGCGCCAAGGCGATTTCCTGTTTTTTTTATAGCTCTAAGGTCAAGGTCACAGTACAAGGTCAAAGGTTAAAATGACCTTGTCCAAAGCAAAGCTCCTTCAATGATGGATGGATTTCAATGAATAGATGTACCATTTGAAAAAAAATCAGATAGCTCCAGGGTCAAGGTCACAGCTAGGGTAAAGCTCCTTCAATTGTGGATGGATTTCCATATAACTTAAAACAAATATTCTTTAGCATGAGTAGATATCTTAATTTGAAATAAATCTTCAGAAAGCTCAAAGGTCAAAGGCACATATCCCAAGGTTGAAAGTTAAAATTAGTCATATCCAGTGAATAGCCCCTTCAATTATAAAAGGATTTCAATATAACTTGGCACAATTATTCTCAATCATGAGAAGATGTGGCATCTGGAAAAAAATCAGATAGCTCCAAGGTGAAGTTCACAGGTCAACGTCAAATGTTGAAAATAGCCATGTCTGGATTATTATTTCTAAAATTATGGATCAAATGCAAAAGAACTTATTATAACTATTCTCTATCATAACTAGATGTGCAATTTGAAACATATTTTCTGATAACTCCAAGGTCAAGGTCACAGCTCAAGGTCAAATTTGAAAATTCAGCTTTTCATGAGCATAGATCCTTCAATTATGGATATATTTCCAAATATCTGTACTCTATTGTTTTCTATCATGAAAAGTGATGTGCCATTTGAAAAAAATATTCATACAGTTCCAAGGTAAGGGTCACAGCTTAAGGTTGAAAGTTAGAATTAAGCATGTCCAGAGCATAGCTCCTCAGTTATAGATGGATTTCAAATTACTTGTCACAATTGTTCTCAGTCATGAGTAGATGTGTAATTTGAAAAGCTTAAAGGTCATGGTCACTGCTTAAGGTCATACATTTGAATTACAGTCAAACATGTTGTATGCAGCCAGTCAAGGGACAGATGAAAAGATCAGTTATTTAGTACTCATGATACAAGGACATCTTCTTATCAAAATGGCCACATGAAATGTACAAAACACACACACACACACAAAATAACAAAAAAGGTAAATACACCAATATTTGTGTATTCTGAAAGAAGTATTTTTCAAAGTATATTTATGCCCCCGCATAAGATCGAGGGCATATTGTTTTACCGTTGTCCGTCTGTCTGCACAAAACTTAACCAAAAAACTTAATATTGCCGATGACTACCAACCTATTCAAGACACAATGCTCATATTTGGCATGATGATGCATCTCCATAATACGCATCTCCTCATGTCAAGGTCAACGACATGCGATAAGGTCAAGGTCACATACCAAGGTCAATTATTTAGTCTTGTGGCAGGGGCATTGTGTTTCACAAACACATCTTGTTTAATTTGCCAAAACCTGTACTCGGAAGTGACAACCGACCTGGATCAAGAAACTCTTGAACATTGACTTGTTCCTCTAGTGTTAAACACTTTCAGGACATTATGATAATATGCCTTATTTTGTAGCAAGACAAAACGTCAAACGACATTTGATTGAGACAACAATTTGATATGGCTATATTTGGGGAGCATGATCCATCTCTCAAGGCTCTTACTTAAAAAATTGTTATCCTATAGGGTAGAAAATACTGTGGGAAAAGAAGAAATTGCTTAAAACAAGTAATTCAATCTTTTCTCACAAAGCTTTCTCAAGTATAAAATCATGCAGATATAAAAATCAGCGATTGTACAGGGCTAAAGCTCTTTAGCAGAGAGCCTGTTATAGTTGACATCATCAGATGACTAAATTTAGACTCTTCTAATTTGGGACGTTTAACATTCAAACAACTATTAAATTAAATGAAAGCAAAAGTAAAAATAAGCACCACGGAGGATAAGTTTAAAAACAGTGAGGTGAATGAAGAAATTACTTGTGACACATATTTCCCAATTCACCTCATTCTTTTCTTTTTGGAGAATATCTGAGATATTGCTACAGCCAGGTCGGCATCCAAATCAGAACTTTGTGTTATACTAAAACTTTGACATTTAGTAATATCATACTGAACACATTCACTTGAAACTTGGTATATATGTTCACAGAGTTATCCAGACTAACAAGGGAATAACTCTAAATGCATTTTATTGAGTTATGCCCCTTTTACGACTTCGAAGTTTTTCCCCACAAATCAAGCACTTTAACAGCTGAGTATTGATACCCCCAAGCCATGCTCTTGTTTGTTTGTTAATGTTTTTTTTTCCTAAATCTTTTGTTCATTAACAAGTCCGGACTGTTAAGGAACGGTTGAAGAAAATAATCTTGTCTTTCATTACTTATTCAAGATCTGCATACAGATACATAAAAGACAAGATTCAGCAACAAAGAGCTTGCATTGATTTCTACTGTGGTTTGTTGTGCCTTAAATAATTGTTTTCTGAATGCCTGGAATCTTTTTTAGAAATCAAAAGAATATAATCTTTCATAATGCAGATTTTATGCTATACATCAGTTCAGTGAAAAAACATTGGTTCAAAGACTTAACCCACCCCCACACAACAAAATTTTAGACTGGATCAAATTCAATGAATTTGCAGACAACATTTTAAGTGTAGCTGTTTTTGGAAAAATCTGTGGTATTGCTAAAGCCCTGTTGGCTTTCTCATCAAGCTTTTGGTATACTTTTGGATGTCCATTGTGTGCCATGCTTCTTCAATATTCTGACCAATATCAAGGGAAATGGAGCCTTCTTAACTATTCCCTGTAACAACTTTAGAAGTTACAGCTTTTATTCAATCTTTCTCAAACTTCAGAGAAGATTTGTATGGTCATGAGAAAGAACCCTTTCAAATATAACATTCTGACCAATATCAAGGGAAAGGGGGCCTTATTTTGAAATTCAATGCAAAAGTGTTGGATTGTTAGTGAGCCCTTTTGTGACATATCCTGCACATAGGCCTAGAAAACCATCCAGGGCATTATAAATAATCACTGATGGTGTAAAGAAGCTTTGAATCAGTGTCTGCCTATAGAGTCCGATGCAAAAACTTTGGTCAGACTATCTTGTTTATAACCTGTAGGTCACATACCGTATATATTCTAATAATTGCCCATCTTCTAATAAACGCCTATCCCCTAAATACTGCATAAAATGCGGTCATTTTTTGCCGATTTTCAGTAAAAATATGTGATTCAAATAAACGCCCACCCACACTCTATGATCGGAAATCAAGTGATGATTAATTGGTGTATTTGAATGAAATAAAATAATATTTGATTTGAATCTATAAGGTAAGTAATGTAGTCCTGTAAAAACGTAAAGAGATCCCCGCTGCTACCCAATGATTATCCATTATTCAACTTAAACTGCCTAGACTTTACTTTTATCTAACTTAGTTATTTCAACTTGCCATTGTCAGTTAAAGACTGGCTGTGAACGGAAATAAGAAATGGAGTTTGTCACTTGAACTAAAAAAACCCAAAACAAAAACAATCTATTTCTGTATCATCTTGACATTGGAGTGATTTTAAACTTTCTTATGAGGCTCCCATTGTCTCGGAGTCTGCGGGCGTGAAATTCTTAGATGGAATGTTATTTTAAATTGAAATAAACATATTAATATTCAAAAAAAGTTTAATGTTTATTATCAAATTAAATGGCCGAATCCAAAGAGTCTACGTTTTTAGGTAAAAACTACCTAGAACTACCAATAACAATGAAATCATTTGCAAGCATTAACTTATTTGTGGTCTTGACAATTCTTAAGTAATGAGAAAAAGCCAAGAAATCATTTATATTAAATCCGATCAGTTAGGATAACGAGATACCGGTAAAAAAAAAAGACACGAAAGTTTGAAAGACCTTTACCGTGGACGCTCCCTGTCTAGGGCAGTGGACAGGAAGATATAACAAATGCATATCGAATTTTCCAAAGCTAATACATTTAAATATTCTGGTTATATTCAGTGAGACGCTAGAAAATGACTATATGATTTAAATATCCATAACAAAACACTTATTATTGTAATTTTCTTTAATTGAAATGAGATTGCTATTTTCAATAATGAAGGAAATGAAAAGAGTTGGGAAAGTTCCTGGACGGCCATATCTCCTTGGTGACCGACGCGTCTCTACATTGTCGAGTTGAACACCTGGCACGCTTACTCATGCGTTAAGATGATTACACGACCCTACCAAAACTAATTGTTCGTAATGGACTCAGCCTTAATTTTTGTTTCCGTCATGATTAAATGCCTTAAACAAAACCGGGGCTTCATCAATCGACCAAGACGACAGGGTTACAAGTCTAACGTTATTGAAAATAGCTTTAGGTCGAATTTTTTTCAGGTCTTTCAAAAATGGATGGAACTTTAAACAGGTATATCTTTATTGTCCTACACATACAGAAATATCGATGATACGCGATGTTGAGAGGGTCAACTTATTAGACATTTTAAAATTCATTGTGACTATGATGCAGTGTTGCGGTATCTCCCAACTTTTGACTGTTTAATTTCCGATGCAAATGCAGAACTGAATCGACCGTTGGTGTTTAAATGTCGTAAATACATCCTAAATAAAATGTCATTATGATTTTCGTACAATTTTGTAATTTCTAGTCATCTTTTATACCATACACCTCTCTAATTGCCTACCTCCGTACCAAAAAAACTCTAAAAATAGCCCACCCCCAACTTTGACGATTGTCACTATTCTAATAATCTCCTGGGCGCTTGTTTGAGTAAATACGGTAATTCAAATTTTCTCAATTTCAAAATTATTCAAGATATGAATCTTGATATCAAGGTCAATTTAAATCAAGGTGCTGTCAGCACTGTTATCACTTATCACTTAGTCATTGAGAAATGTTGTTGTTGCTGTGACTGTTGAATTTTTACGTTGTATATTTCTTTTGAAAAATACCAGAAAATTGTTCGCTGTGAGTACCATATGTTTTAGAGCATCTAGAGTATGTTCAAATCATGTAAATAAACAATAGATATGTTTATCATAGGGCAGCACAAAGCAAATCAGCTCTAGAAATAATTTTAGAAAATAATATGTATTTGGTGGAAAAGATGGTTTTATCAGAATTTGTCAAATCAATCTTTTTACCATACAGTAAACAATTAATTGTTTTTCAGCTCCTAAAGTACCATTTTTCAAGCCAATACTGTTGAATAAAGATTTAAGTCAACCAATGTGGCCTCAGAAGGTCTTAAGCCCATAAAAATAGAATTTGAACTCGTCATCAGCTGGTACATACCTACTTACCAAATATGATCATTATAATCTAAATTATATTGAATGTATTGTGTGAGTTATGTTTCAATAGAAGGACTTTTCCTTATTTTGAGAGGGGATATGGAAGGAAGGAACTATCAACAGCTTTTTGAAGAAGGACTTTTCCTATTTTTTGAGAGGGTATATGGAAGGAAGGAAGTATCAACAGCTTTTTGATATCTCATCTAAAAAATAAAATAGGCATAGTGAGGGCCTGTAGTCTGAAATACCTACTGCTAAAATTGTTGATTGATAAATATGAAAATTATTGATTCTGAGAGCTTGTAACAAGATAATGAATTCTGCTTTTCTCATGATATTTCAATAGCTATGTTTTTTTTGCACATAAAAATGCGGAATTATGTGGTTATGGGTTAGAGACAGTATTAATGCTAGAAAAATTAAGGACCACCATTTTCCTCTTGTATAGTTATGTCTTGATTGTTTGTTTGAATGGGATTTTACGCTGCTTTCAACAATCTTTCAGTTATATTGCGGTGGCTGGATCACCTAACAATGGATTCCTGGTATTTCTCACACCAGTACCGCCATTACATCCTTTCCTAGCCTCCAGCTGATATCCCGCATAGGTCTACGATTGTCAACCCATTGGTGGGAGACAAATAGTCGGAAAGGATGAGTGCTGCTGTTGGGGATCGAACCTGGGACCTCTAGATTGACAGTCCGACGTGCTACCAACTGGCAGTTATGTCTTGATGTTCATGCTATAATGTCAAATGTTTACAGGCTTGATGCATATTCTCCTTGAATCGTGAATCATTCTAGTTGTTCGAAATAAGTTTAACTCATTAACGGACAGCAATTTTTAGATGGTCCAAATTGATGATATAGCTTGTTTGATGTAGATGATTGATGATAGTCCTGATCGAAAAAGGTAGTCAAAGGGATATATAATCAGAAAAGTCTAGAAGTTATGAAATATTTTCCCTAATTGGATAAACCTAATTAGAATATTGATCAGTGTTAATGGCCTAGGCTGATACGCAGATGGCTCTTTTTATCAAGGAAATCATACCCATAAGATTGAAAGCTGTTGAAATCAAAATTAGAACTAGCTTGAAGATACATGCAGCTTTTATTCTAACTTGCAACACATCTTAACCCTTGTTATGTTAAATTATAAATCCTCCACAGATTTTCATTAAATTCAAAGGACTGAGAGCTATGGAGAGCAATTTTAGGTTTATATTTCTTTGCAAAATTAATCTTATTAACAATTCTGGCTTTAAAGGGACAAGCAGGTGGTGTAGACTAAGATTAGACTACACATTTGTGCAGGCTGATCTTTGTCTATAACTCTTGCCAAAGCAGGATTCTAGGTTCATCATGACAAGAGTTGACTGTACTTTGTTAACTCAGTAACATGCAGTGTTCCAAATTCTGGTCATAAGTTCAAAATAAAGTCAGAGTGAAATAATAACATTGTAGATTTTGTCATCCCTGTTTTCATCATCTCAGATGTTGTATGGGATGGTGTTTAACATCATTGTCCTCTGTACTGTCCATCACTGAATTGGAAATTTTGCTATTTCACCAACTCCCAGACAACAAAATTTTAGACTGGTTCATATTTATATTCTGAGCGTTTCAGATTCCAAGCATGATTGTCTGGCATTTCAGATCCCTATTATAATTATCTAGGTATTACAGATTCCCATTTTAATTGTCTGGGCATGTAAGATTCCCAGTACAATTGTCTGGGAGTGTAAGATTCCCAGGAAAATTGTCTAGTCATTTCAGATTCCTAGTGTAAATGTCTTGGTGTTTAAGATTTTCAGTATAAATGTCTTGGCTTTTCAGATTCCCTGTTAATTGTTGGGCATATCAGATCCCTAGTATTGTTAGCTAAGCCTTTCAGATTCCCAGCATAAATGTCTGAGCATTTCAGATTGCCAGAATAATTGTCTGGGAGTGTCAGATTCCCAGCATAAATAATTGGCCATGTCAGATTCCCAGTATAATTGTGTAGGCATTTCAGAATCGCAGTGTAGATGTCTAGGAGTCTTAGATTCCAAGTATAAATGTCGAGGCATTTCAGATTCAAAGTATTATTGTCCAGGTGTTTCAGATTCCCAATATAGATGTCTAGGCATTTCAGATTCCCAATATAAATGTCTAGGCGTTTCAGATTCCTGATATAAATGTCTGGGTGTTTCTGATTCCCAGCTTTGTCTATTTCCTTTCCTCATTTTATCATCAAGACCTTCCATTTAGAGCACATTGGAATTTGATGACTTATTATACGGATATGTCAAGGGTTTGGTATGCACAATTTTATATTTGAGGCAATCTTTCAAACATTTTGATGCTTTCAATTACATGACCCCTAAACATACCCACTATGGATGCACCAATTAACGTTGAATATCATTGAAAATTGATTTGACAAACAGTTGGTGTAGACTAAGATGGAGTGTCGTAACCTTCTGCCAAATCAGGAATATCTCAGAATCAGCAAGACAAGAATTAAGGCTTCAAGAAAATTTAATTGCCACCGTCATAGCGCAGTTGGTAGCGCGTCAGACTGTTAAACTAGAGGTCCCGGGTTCATCATCCCCGACGGCGGCACTCATCCTTTCCGACTATTTATCTCTCACCAATGGGTAGATAATCGTAGACCTATGTGGGATAGCAGCTGGAGGCTAGGAAAGGATGTAATGGTAGTACTAGTGTGAGAAATACCAGGAATCCATTGTTAGGTGCTCCAGCCGCCACGATATAACTGAAAGATTGTTGAAAGCGGCTTAAAACCCCACTCAATCAAACAAACAAATTCAAATATATTTAAGTCTTTTCATTGATCTTTTCCCCAATGCAATTTGTTTTTTCTTCTTTTAATATTCAATGATACAAAGATTACCAATTAAGCATTATAGACAGTTACAAAAATGTTCCTGTTATGGTTGAGCAGAAACTGCTATCAAATATTGGTTTCTTGTCTCCAAATTGACTGGGATGTCCATGTAAGGTTATTGACCATGAGAGTTTGGATATATTAAATTGGTTTTTGAAGTGTTTCTGAATATTTAACAAACCTTACATTATTGAATGCAGAGAAAGTGTCATTATTAATAAACAAAAACCTTTATAATCACAACATTGGCGGCTGTTTATCTTCAGGGGCGTCCAAAAGTGTCATTTGAAGGATCAAAAGAGAAATATATTAATATGATTGTTTAGCAGTGGAACCCAATATGATATTGCATATAATCATATTATAAAGATTTTGAAAAACATTAATGGAAGGAATAGAAACAAATTACTTACAAAAAGCTCTTTCTGTTTTTGAGACAATTAGGGATACTTATATATGTGTCAATGATTTTTACTCTTCTAAAATTTTCATTTAACCCATTACCAAATGACAAAGTTTTAGACTGGTCAAAATTCAAAGAAGTTGCAGTTTTGAATTGGTGAAATCTTAAAATTCTTTATCTTTGAAGGTAGAAAACATTGTGGATCATAAAGAAATTGCTTGTAACATAATTTCTTCATTATCCACAATGTCTTCCTAAATGTTTATCGTAAAAAGTGGGATTGTGTGGGAGTGTGTTATTGGATCACAATGAAAGCATTGAATGTTCTTATTTGTGAAAAAAAAAACAGTGGTATTAACCCTTTCCCTTTTTTTGAAATTTTAGACTGGCCCACATTGAAAGAGGTTGCAGACAACAATAGAAATTATATGCAATTTGAAGTTAAACCATCCTATGTGGTAGAAAATAATGTGGGAAAAGGAGAAATTGCTTGTTACAAGCAATTTCTCCTTTTTCCACAATGTATTCTCAAGTATAAAAATCACAACAACATAAAATCCTGGGTTTGTGCAGGAAAGGGTTAACCGATTGTCCTATAAAGGTGAAGAGATATTTGTAGACCAACAAACCTCTCTAGAGACTCATTGGATATTTATTGAGACTGGATTTCTTTTCCATTATGGTAAACCTTGTGTGACAGATTCTCCCTGGAAATAACCGCTAGTGAATGAAGACAGAGATTATGTTAAATGTGAATCTTCCATCATAGAACAGTGTTAATAAAGGTTATGTGTGGCAAACTTTGAGACTGGTCTATAATTTAACCCATTTTTGACATCCGGAAAGAAATAAGCTTTGGAAAACATTATGGAAAATGAAGAAATTACTTGTTACAAGCAATTTCTACATTATTCCGCATTGTTTTCTACCAAAAAAGATGAAGGATTCTAAGATTTCATTAACTAAAAATTGTTGTCTGCAACTCCTTTGAATTTGGACAGTCATATACTTTGTTGTTTGATTTGTTGAACAATACTTCCTTGAGGCTGTAACTTGAAAAAATACTTAAGAAATAAGTTGAAAATATGGTGGGAAAAGGAAATATTGCATGTTACAAGCAAATAAAGCATTGCTCTAAATACTTCTCTAATTTTGTGTATCACTTATAGGTTATTAGTTAAATCTGACAAACAACAGTATTGTCTTTTAAGTCATAAGTGAAATGTGAATGAATGGAAGATGACTGGATGAATGAATGGATGGCTAGGTGAATAAATGAGTGAATGAATTGAAATATTTTGCAGAAAGTGACAGCCAAGGTCATTCAGTGTACAGAAAGTTATAAATTCATTGACACTCCTTAATGAGACTATTTTCTGTAAAAAAACAAATTGAAAAATAGATATATGTTCTTCATGAATGAATATCTCTGAAGTCAAATGCAATATTTCTCTTATACTGTACTGCAAAAAGGCATCAATGTTTAAGAAAGATGCTATTTATCTTGAAACAGTCAAGTTATACATGTGAACTGTTGTCATGAATTGAACCTTTTGGTTTGCTCTATGCAGTTTGTATTAACCTAAATTTGTACAAAGTCTGTCTAACCCATTCCCCCACAATCCTGCATTTTTTAAGCATCAAGCTTCTGAAGTACTCGTTACAAGCAATATCTTCATTCTCCGAAATGGTTTATATCCTAAAAGACAAAGATTATTAAAAATTAAAGTAATGTCTCAATGTTCTTGGAATTTGGACCAATGTTCTTGGAATTTGGACCAGTCTTATCAGTATTGTTGTCTGGAAGTGGGTTAAACAGTTTATTTAGACTTTGTGTTTTGACACATTACTAGATGGCAAAACTTTAGACAGGTCCAAATTGAAAGGAGTTGCAGACAACGATTTAAAGTTTATGAAATTTAAGATTTTTTCAACTTTTTGGGTAGAAAACATTGTGGAAAATGAAGAAATTGCTTGTTGCAAGCAATTTCTTCATTTTTATACACCTGAAGGGTCGTATTATGTTTTGGCCCTGGTCAGTTGTCCGTTTGTCTGTCCGTCCGTTAGCAATTTTTTTGTGTACGCAACTCCTCCTAAACTTTCAATGGGAAAGAGCTGAAACTTGGCACAATTACTCCCCATGATGTCTAGTTGTGCATAAGACCTTTGAAATTCAAATTGCTCCAGTCATTCTTGAGTTATCTTGAATTATCTGCCCTTGAATTCAACGAAATCACTGTTTATTGTGTGCGCAACTCCTTCTAAACGTCAAGTTGTGCATAAGACCTTTAAATTCAAATTGCTCCAGTCATTCTTGAGTTATCTTGAATTATCTGCCCTTGAATTGAACGAAAATCACTGTTTATCGTGTGCGCAACTCCTTCTAAACTATCAATGGGAATGAGCTGAAACTTGGCACAATTACTCCCCATGATGTCTATTTGTGCATAAGACCCTTGAAATTTAAATTGCTCCAGTCATTCTTGAGTTATCTTGAATTATCTGCCCTTGAATTAAACAAAAATCAGTTTATTGTGTGCGCAACTCTTTCTAAACTATCAATGAGAATGAGCTGAAACTTGGCACAATTACTCACTATGACGTCAAGTTGTGCATTAGACCCTTGAAATTCAAATCGCGCTAATCCATCTTGAGTTATCTTGAATAGTCTGCCCTTGAATTGAACGAAAAACTCCTTTATTTCTTGTGAGCTTTATTTCTCCTACATTTTGAATGGGAATGAACTGAAACTTGCCACAATGACTCTGTATGATTTTTAGTTGTGTTTAGGACTAAAAATGTGTCAAGTTGTCACTGAATTATCTGCCCTTTACTTAACAATATAGCTTAAAATTACAGGGTTTCTTTTTGTGTGTGTGTGTGTGTGCACAACTCCTAAACATTATATTGGATTGAACTGAATCTTGTCATAATGTGTCTCTGAAATTTAGTTGAGCATAAGACTCACTTCAGAAATTCAAAAAGCTTGGGTCTTTCTTGAATTATCTGCCCTTGAATTGGTTGAATTCAAATGTAAAGGTCATTTTGAGCTCTGAAAAACCTAAACTGAACCATTGTTATTTATTTGTCAGTTTTTCAAGGTCATATTTTTATTGCTTGTGGTGATTACTTTCTGTTGAAACTTGTTTCAAGGTCATTGGTCAAGGTCATTTTTTTATGTCAATTATACTCAAATTATAGAATTTATCTGTGATGTTGAATGATAAGTTGTTTATAAAGCTGTCTTGTTTCTCAAGTGTAAACAGTTTTATTCAGGTGATAAGATCTTTTTTATACGCCTGTCGAAGACGGGACGTATTATGGGATCACCCGTGGCGTCCGGTTGTCCGGTCTTCCGGGTCTCCGAGCGGTGTCCACTTATTTGTCCGGAACATAACTCTGTCACCCCAAGTCCGATTGACTTTAAACTTGGCAGTTATATTCTTCTCATCAATACGGAGTGCAGTGCTCAATAACGATAACTCTACCTGGCCTATTTTTTGAGTTATTGCCCTTTGTTGTTTTTCATACTTGAATCTTGTCCGGAGTATATCTCTAAAAGTAATATAGCTAGAATCATGAAACTTCATCGGTGTATAGATCTCACCAAGTAGGAGTGCAGTGCACAAGAACCATAACTCTACCTGGTCTATTTTTTTTTAGTTATTGCCCTTTGTTGTTTTTCATACTTGAATCTTGTCCGGAGTATATCTCTAAAAGTAATGTAGCTAGCATCATGAAATTTCATGGATGGATAGAGCTCACCAAGAGGGAGTGCAGTGTACAAGAACCATATCTCTACCTAGCCTATTTTTTGAGTTATTGCCCTTTGTTGTTTTTCATACTTGAATCTTGTCCGGAGTATATCTCTAAAACTATTATAGCTAGGATCATGAAATTTCATGGATGGATAGATCTCACCAAGGGGGAGTGGAGTGCACAAGAACCATAACTCTACCTGGTCTATTTTTTTTTAGTTATTGCCCTTTGTTGTTTTTCATACTTGAATCTTGTCCGGAGTATATCTCTAAAAGTAATATAGCTAAAATCATGAAATTTCATGGATGGATAGAGCTCACCAAGGGGGAGTGCAGTGCACAAGAACCATAACTCTACCTGGCCTATTTTTGAGTTATTGCCCTTTGTTGTTTTTCATACTTGAATCTTGTCAGGAGTATATCTCTAAAAGTATAATAGCTAGAATCATGAAATTTCATGGATGGATAAAGCTCACCAAGTAGGAGTGCAGTGTACAAGAACCATAACTCTACCTAACCTATTTTTAGCTCTACTGGCCGAAGGCCACTAGAGCTTTAGCGATGGCTTTTTCCCGTCCGGCATCCGTGCGTCCGTCCATCGGTCCGTCCATCGTCCGTCCGTTAAGCTTTTCCTTGTTTACGCGATAAAGTCCACAGTTTTCATCAGATTCTCTTCAAACTTTCACAGAATGATTGTACCATCATAAGGATCGTTCCTTTCGAAATTGGGTCAGATCCGTCAAGAAACACGGGAAAAGGGGCCTTATTAAAACTTAATTAAAAAATCTTCGTTTACGCGATAAAGTCCACAGATTTCATTGGATTCTCTCTAAACGTTCACAGAATGATTGTACCATCATAAGGATCGTTCCTTTCGAAAATGGGTATGATCCGTCAAGAACTACGGGAAAAGGGGCCTTATGAAAATTTAATTAAAAATTCAATTAAAAATCCTCGTTTACGCGATAAAGTCCACAGTTTTCATCGGATTCTCTTCAAACTTTCTCAGAATGATTGTACCATCATAAGGATCGTTCCTTTCGAAAATGGGTATGATCTGTCAAGAAACACGGGAAAAGGGGCCTTATGAAAATTTAATTAAAAAATCCTCGTTTACGTGATAGAGTCCACAGTTCTCATCAGATTCTCTTCAAACTTTCAAAGAATGATTGTACCAACATAAGGATCGTTCCTTTCGAAAATGGGTATGATCCATCAAGAAACACGGGAAAAGTGGCCTTATGAAAATTCATTAAAAATTCAATTAAAAATCCTCGTTTACGCGATAGAGTCCACAGTTTTCATTGGATTCTCTTCAAACTTTCACAGAATGATTGTACCAACATAAGGATCGTTCCTTTCGAAATTGGGTATGATCCATCAAGAAACATAGGAAAAAGGGCCTTATGAAAATTCAATTAAAAACTCCATTAAAAATCCTCGTTTACACGATAGAGTCCACAGTTTTCATCGGATTCTCTTCAAACTTTCTCAGAATGATTGTACAAGCATAAGGATCGTTCCTTTCGAAAATGGGTCTGATCTGTCATGAAACAGGGGAAAAGGGGCCTTTATTAAAATTTAATAAAATAATTCTTGTTAACACTCTAGAGTCCACAGTTTTCATCAGATTGTATTTAAACTTTCAAAGAATGATTGTACCATCATAAGGATTGTTCCTTTGGAAATTTGGTCAGATCCATCTGGAAACACGGGAAAAGGGGCCTTATGAAAATTTAATCGAAAAAACTTTTAAGAAATACTCTTTCACACTCTCGAGTCAATAGTTTTCATCGGATTCCCTTCAAACTTTCACAGAATGATTGTACTATCATAAGGATTATTCCTTTTGAAATTAGGTATGATCCTTCAAGAAACACAGGAAAAAGGGGCCTTATGAAATGTTTAATAAAAAATTCTCATTAATAATCTAGAGCCAACAATTTACAACGGATTCTCTTCAAACTTTCACAGAATGATTGTACCATCATAAGGATTGTACCTTTTGGAATCGGATATGATTCCTCAAGAAACATAGCAAAAAGGGGCCTTATTAAAATTTAATTCAAAGATCTTTGTTAACACTCTAGAGTCCACAGTTTTCATCTGATTGACTTCAAACTTTCACAGAATGATTGTACCATCATAAGAATTGTTCCTTTCAAAATTTGGTATAATCAGTCAAGGACCACGGGAAAAGGGGCCCGATTAAAACTGGATTGAAAAAGTCCTTGTAAACACAATAGAGTCCATAGTTTTCAACAAATTCTCTTCAAACATTCCCAGAATGATTATTACATTATGTGGATTGTTCCTTTTGGAAGTAGGTTTGATCCATCAAGTTTCATGGGAAAAGGGGCCCCATGAAAATTTAATAAAAAAAATCTTAGTTAACACATAATGGCCCTAGATTTCACCTGATTGACTTCAAACTTTCACATAAAGATTGTACCATCATAAGGACTGTTCCTTTCAAATTGGGTCTGATCCATTGAGAAACATCGGAAAAGGGGCCTTAGGAAAATTCAATTAAAAAAATCTTAATTAATGCTTGTAAGTCCACAGGTGAGATGGGGTTGTCTTTATACTCAAACAGAATAATTATACTTTTGTAAGAATAGTTCCCTTTGGAATTGGTTCAGATCCATCAAGTAACATGGGAAAAGGGGCTATATGAAAATTCAATTAATAAAACCCTGTTAACACAATAAAGCCCACAGCTTTGATCAGATTTTGTTGAAACTTTCACAGAATGATTGGAAGGTCATAACTATCATTCTTTTCATAACAGGGTTTGAACTGTCAAGAAGCACAGGAAAAGGGGCCTTATGAAAATTTCATTTATAAATCCTTGTTACAAAGTCCAGAGCTTTCATCGGATTTTCTTCAAACATTCACAGAATAATTGTACAATAATAATGATTGTTGATGTTTGCAATAGACCTGATCCGTCAAGTAACACAGGAAAAGGAGCATTATGAAATTTAATTTTAAAATCATTGTACCACAATAAAGTCAACAGTTTTCATCAGATTCCGTTAAAACTTTCACAGAATGATTATTCCATCATGAGGATTCTTTCTTTTCAAATTAGGCGTGATCTGTCTAGTATCATGGGAAAAGGGGCCTTTAGAGAATTTTATCTATAATCCTTGTAACCAAGTCCAGAGCTTTCATTGGATTTTATTCAAACCTTCACAGAATCATTGTACAATAATCACGATTGTTGAGGCTGACATGAGACCTGATCCTTCAAGTATCACAGGAAAAGGAGCCTTATGAAAATTTTATTTTAAAAATTTGACACCAAGATAAAGTCTGCAGTTTTCATCAGATTCTGTTCAAACTTTCACAGAATGTTTGTACCATCATAAGGATTGTTTCTTTCCAAGTTGGGCTTGATCTGTCTAGTATCATAGGAAAAGGGGCTGTATGAAAAATTATTACCAAATCCTCATAAACACAACAATGCCCTCAGTCTTTATCAGAATCTCTTCAAACTTTAATAGAATGATTGTACCATCATTTGGATTGTTCCTTTGTAAATTAGGTCTGATTGGTTAAGTGACACAAGAAAAGGGACCTTTTAAAAATTTCATCACAAAACATCATTATTACAATAAAGTCCTCAGTCTTTATCATTTTCTTCAAACTATCATTAGGATTGTTCCTTTGTACATTGGGTCTGATTTGTTAAGTTTCACGGGAAAAGGGGCCTTATGAAAATTTAGTTCAATAAATTCTTGACACAATTCAGTCCACTGTTTTCATTGATTCTCTTTAACTTTTAAAGAATGATTCTACCTTCATTAGAATTATTCCTTTTGAAATTTGGTTTGTTCTGTAAAGTATCATGAGAAAAGGGGCCCTATGAATATTTCACTATAATTCATTAACACAATAAATTCCACAGATTAAACAGATTGATTGTACCATCATTCCAATTGTTGATTTTGACAGTGGATCTGACTATAGCAAGGGTCACATAAAAAGGGGCCTTATGAAAAACTCTCTTCAATATTCTGGTTAACACAATGATGTCCCTTGATTTCACCGGATTCACTTCAAAATTTCACAGAATGATTGTACAAATACTTAGATGGTTCTTTTCAGAACTGGGTACAATCCATCAAGTGTCATGTAAAAAGGGGACATATGATTTTTTTTTTTTTTAAATATTCTAGTAAACATAATGAATTCCCAATATTTCATCGGATACACTTTTAACTTTCATAGAATGATAAAACCAACAGTAAAATATCACGGGAAAAGGGGCCTTATGAGAACTTGAATTTAATGTCTTTGTTCACACAATAAAGTCAACAGTTTTATTGGATTCTCTTCAAAGATGCATGGAATAATTGTGGCATTCGAAACACAGGAAAAGGGGCTTTACAGATTATCATTCAAAACATTCTTGTGTATGTGATGAAGATCACAATCATTATCAAGTTGTCTTTTAAATTTCACAGGACAATTGTTGGGTAGTAAGGAAAGTTCCTTTTGGAATGAAATTGATCCATCAGAAAACACAGGAAAAGGGGCCTTATTGATTTTCATTCAAAACAATCCTGTTTATGTGATAAAGTCCACAATTATTGTCAGATTCTGATGAAATACTCACAGAATGATTGTAGGGTCATAAGGTAACTTTCTTTTGGAAATGGAGTGGATCCGTCATGAAACATGGGAAAAGGGGCCTTGAGTATTGTTGCTTAAAATGATAAAGGGGAAAAAGCCCCTTTTTTTTTCTTTATGCATTCTTCTTTGAGCAATTAACTTCCTTAAATATCAGATTTCTTTAACTGAAAACTTGATAACCAGTAGAGCGTCTCAGGCCCTCATGGGCCTCTTGTTTTGAGTTATTGCCCTTTGTTGTTTTTCATACTTGAATCTAGTCCCGAGTATATCTCTAAAAGTAATATAGCTAGAATCATGAAATTTCATGGATGTATAGAGCTCTTCAAGTGGTAGTGCATTGTACAAAAACCATAAAACTCTACCTGGCCTATTTTTTGAGTTATTGCCCTTTGTTGTTTTTCATACTTGAATCTTGTCCGGAGTATATCTCTAAAAGTATTATAGCTAGGATCATGAAACTTCATGGATGTTTAGATCTCACCAAGGGGGGGGGGGGGGGGGTGCAGTGTACAAGAACCATATCTCTACCTGGCCTATTTTTTTAGTTATTGCCCTTTGTTGTTTTTCATACTTGAATCTTGTCCAGAGTTTATCTCTAAAATTATAATAGCTAGAATCATGAAATTTCATGGATGGATAGAGCTCACCAAGTAGGAATACAGGGCACAAGAACCATAACTTTAACTGGCCAATTTTTTGAGTTATTGCCCTTTGTTGTTTGTCATACTTGAATCTTGTCCGGAGTATATCTCTAAAAGTATAATAGCTAGAATCATGAAATTTCATGGATGGATAGAGCTCACCAAGTAGGAGTGCAGTGTAAGAACCATAACTCTACCTAGCCTTTTTTTGAGTTATTGCCCTTTGTTGTTTTTTCATACTTTGTTTGACAAAAAATATTCATTCAAAATAACCTCAGTTCTATTCAAACCCCCAGTTAATATTTCGCAGTGTGACTGGCGTATCTTGTGACAATTTGGCACCTTGTTTTTTTGACAAAAATCATTAGCTATCATTCAAGCTTCAAGCTCAGGTTACTGAAAAGCCATGGTTACTGACAAGCCCCTTCGGCGTATATGCGCTGCTCTGCAAAGCTCTTGTCCACAATGATTTCCTTATTGTTCTTCTTTTGGGGCGTCTAAAGGAGTCACTGTGTGGGAATGGGTTAACTCATTACCAAACAAAGTTTTAGACTGGTCCAAATTGAAAGACAATTTATTGTTAATAAAATTTAAAATCTTTTTCTTTTGGGAGAGAAAACTGTGAATAATGAAGAAATTACTTGAAGCAATTTGACACATCTGACTTTCAATATTAGAGAATTTATTTCCTTTCTTTATCTTTTGATTTGTATTTGAAATATACTTGGAGTTAACCCATTCCCATACTCCTCCTTTTTATTTACTTTGAGAAAAAGTCTTTGGAAAACATTTTGGAAAAGAAATCAATTATATGAAGCAATTATTTCATTATCCACAATGTAATTCTACCCTGAATCACAAAGACTTTTATTTTTTTCATTTTTAATCAACGTAAGATTTTCGTCTGCATCTAATCTTTCAAACTGGATCAGTCTAAAATTATATTATGTGGTATTAGTTGTAAAATATACTGTTAAGAGAAAAATGTAATGAGAGGTTGACATCTGATTATTGGGTTTTCAGGATGTAATTTCATGTGAAAATCAATGAAGGATATTCCAAAGCTTAATTAACTTGGAATGATTGACTAAATTTAATCTAAAAAAATGGATATATTTTATTTAAAAAAAATTATACAAGACAGAATAGATTTTATATAAACAAAAAAGAATATACATCTTGGAAAGATGTTTGCTTTATGTGTTCAAAAGTGATAAAATAAAGAAATATACATGATCATTTACGTTCAGGACCACCCCCCCCCCACACACACACACACACATTTCAAAAAAAACAACACTATAGCCTGCACAATCTGTTCAGACTGATCATGCACACAGTTTTCAGTCTTCTCAGATTGTCCCTTATTCCCATGATATCTAGAAACATTTGTCAAAGTTTATGTATCCTAATCCTGTATTGTTTGCCCTCTGATCTTGATTCATATCTTTAAAGAATGTTTCTGATACCATTGGTATTGTGACAGGAATATTGTATTACAGCTAGATGCTGTCACAGAATGTCACAACATTCTTGTCTTTAGAAATAGATATTGGCTATATGTCATAGCTGATTAGGGTCATTATTCAATGGATAGATGATGATTCCTGACAGAATGCTTAGTAATCAATATAGAAATATTCTATTTTTTTTTTTTTCAGAAATATATTGTCCAGGCTTAGGCATGCATAATGTCAAAAATACAGCTTGAATAAAACTTTATTTAAGACATTTTGCATGCTCGACGATGATATCATATGCACTTGACTCAAAGTAAACTTAGAAACATTACCACATAACTACTTTTAATGCCAGTCAATTGTCATTAACCCATTTACCAGATTATACAATTTTAGACTGGTGACAGAATTCAAATAAGATGCAGACGACAAGTTTTAGCATATGAAATTTCAAAAGTCTTTATCCCTTGGAGAAAACATTTCCTTCATTTTCCACAATGTTTTTCTAAAGATTTATTCTTTAGATAGGGTGGGGCTTGGCAAGTGACCTGAATATATATAGACAAAATTTGAAAAAATGAGCAGGAAGAGCAGCTGAGGAGAATTTTCAAGCCTGGCCTGAACTAGCTGTAAATAAAAAAGTGGTTGGTTCGTGACCTACATGTTACTATAGCTTATATCATAAATGATGGCTAATGTCGGAGTTCAAAGTCTGATCCTAGCATAAATGAACAATTTGATTGGTCAATAGACTTTTGATTGACAGTTCCCATCTTTCAAGTTATTTCCAATTGCATAGAAATGTTTAAAGATTCACAACAACAAGTAAATTAATTCCTCATTACCTTTCTATTCTACGCCCCTCAAGAACAAAGCCTGAGTAAACAATGTTGAAAATGATTTTTTTTCATTTCCCTCAATGTTTTTTATCCAGAAAGAAAAAGATTAAAACAATTCTATCATTATGAAATTGTCATCCGCAGCTTTTTTAGCTCACCTGAGCACAACGTGCTCAAGGTGAGCTTTTGGTATCACCTTTTGTCCGTCGTGCGTCGTAAGTCGTCAACAATTCTTTAAACATCTTCTCCTCAGTAACCATTGGGCCAATTTCAACCAAACTTGGTAGGAATGTTCCTTGGGTGACCCTTCTCAAAAGTTGTTCGCGGATTTTTGATTGACCCCCAAATATGGGCGTGGCAGGGCGTGGCAGTTTTTAACTTAGAAATCTTTAAACATCTTCTCCTCAGTAACCATTGGGCCATTTTCAACCAAATTTGGTATGAATGTTCCTTGGGTGACCCTTTTCAAAAGTTGTTCGGCAGAATTTCGTTTCACGCCCAAATATGGGCGTGGCAGTTTTTGACTTTGAAATCCTAAACATCTTCTCCTCAGTAACTATTGGGCCAATTACAACCAAATTTGGTATGAATGTTCCTTGGGTGACCCTTTTCAAAAGTTGTTTGCAGAATTTTGATTTATGCCCAAATATGGGCATGGCAGTTTTTATAACTTTGAAATCTTTAAACATCTTCTTCAGTAACAGTTTGGTCAATTTCAACCAAACTTTGCATGAATGTTCCTTTGGTGACCCTTTTCAAAAGTTGTTCTTGGAATTTTGATTTATGCCCAAATATGGGCGTGGCAGTTTTTGACTTTGAAATCTTTAAACATCTTCTCCTCAGTAACTATTGGGCCAATTTCAACCAAATTTGGTATGAATGTTCATTGAGTGACCCTTTTCAAAAGTTGTTCTTGAATTTTGATTGATGACCAAATAAGGGCTTGGAAGGGTAGGGCAGTTTTTGACTTTGAAATCTTTAAACATCTTCTCCTCAGTAACCATTGGGCCAATTTCAATTTTGAATCATCTTACATTAGTCAGGTGAGCGATTTTAGGGCCATTCTGGCCCTCTTGTTTAAATTGGAACAGTCTTAATTTTGTCATCTGGTAATGAGTTAAAATTATACATATGCTTGAAATAAAATAGAAAAATGCTGTCTTCAAAGATTTATCTGGCAAATATAAGTTATCTTTGGAACTTAGACATTCCCTTTTTGGCTCACCTGACCATGTAGTGGTCATGGTGAGATATTGTGATCGGGTTGTGTCTGGCATTTGTAAACTTTTACCTTAGGTGCACTCTAGAGGTCACATTTTTGGCTCAAATGTCTTGAATTTTGGTCAGAATGTTTGTCTACATAATACCTGGAACGAGGTGGAAAATTGGTCACCAGGTCTAATCTTAAAAAAAAAAAACTAGAGGTCATATTTTTGGCTCAAATATCTTGAATGTACGTAAGAATGTTTTCTACATGATATCTTGAAGGAGTTTAAAAATGGGTCATGTTGACTCAAAAACTAGGTCACCAGGTCAAATCTCAAAAAAACCCTTGTGTGTATTCTAGAGTTCACATTTTTGACACAAATGACTTGAATTTTGGTCAGAATAATTGTCTACATGATATCGCGGATGAGTTGGAAAATGGGTCATGTTTGGTCAAAAACTAGGTCACAAAGTCAAATCTCAGAAAAACCTTGTGTGCAATGTAGAGGTCACATTTTTTGGGTCAAATGCCTTGAATTTGGGTCAGATTTTTTGTCTACATGATATTTCAGACAAGTTCAAATTGGGTCATATGGGGCCAAAAAACTAGGTCACCAGGTCAATTCTTAGAAAAACCTTGTGTACATTCTAGAGTTGATATTTTTACTCAAATGCCTTAAATTCAGGTCAGAATGTTTGTCTACATAATACAACGGACAAGATGGAAATTTGGTCATGTGGGTTAAAAACTAGGTCACCTGGTCAAATCTTAGAAAGACTTTATGTGCACTCTGTATGTCACATTTTTGCCTCAAATGTCTTAAATTTTTTCTCGGATAAGTTAAAAAAAATGGGTCATGCAGGGTTAAAAATAAGGTCACCAGGTCAAACTTGAGAAAAACCTTGTGTGCACTCTAGAGGTCACATTTTTGGTTCAAATGTCTTGAATTTATGTCAGAATGTTGGTCTACACAATATCTTGGAGGAGTTCAAAAATGGGTCATATGGGGTCAAAAACTAGGTCATCAGGTCAAATCTTAGAAAAATCCTGTGTTCACTGTAGAGGCCTCTATGTTTGTGTCAAAGGTCTTTATATTTGTTTCAGAATGTTTGTTTCCATGTTCTTTTTCATATTCGATATTGGGTAACATGGTTAATAAAGTAGGTCACTAGGTCAGATCTTATGATAACCATCCTTTCTATGAGGTCACTATACTTCTGGCATATATATCTTAAATTTATAAGAATGTATTTCCAGTTTAATTTCTGAGACCAGTCTTCAGTATCAGGTCTTGTTAGGACAAGATAAAGTCACTCGTACCATTTTACTTCTTAGGTGAGTGCATTAAGGCCCATGGCCCTCTTGTTTTTCTAAAAATAGTATTCTTAAACTTATTACTTTAATTATGAAAAAAGTTAAAAACCTCACACTCATATATCAAAATTTGAAATTTTATATTGGTATAAAAGCTTGAGGTATTATCAGGCACTGACTGTGGTAGTGTTGACCTTGAGGACTTTGACCATACTGACACTGGCCATCGTGATATTTGTCTTGGCGTTATTCTGTTGTTGGTGTGACAAACTCTTACCTTGCCCATGTGTAGTTAACATGCAGCCTAGGTTTCAATAAATTTGAGGCTTTTGATTAAAAGGTCAAGGTCAGAGCAAAGGACCTGAAGTAAAATTCGATTTTGAACCTTTTTCAAAATGATCAATACTTTAGGTTTATTACATCTTGATGAAATGAAGTACTGTTAGCATGTATAATCATTAAGTCTCATTCATGAAAGGTCAAGGTCACAGTAGAGAATCAAAAGTATCATTTTAACCTTGCCATGCCTTTATCTCCTATCCATTTGTAAAGTTTCTTTTTATTACACTCATTTGCACATCATATGGTAAATAGATGTGTGCATACCTTGAAAGAAGCATTTACCCAAAAGGCCAAGTTCATGTGTCTATGATCTTCTTGTATCTCTACAATCCTTGGTCAAGCTCTCAAGATATTTCACACCACAATTACATGCTGTACCCTGCATAAATGTCAAGCTCCTTAACCCATTGATACAAAATCTTGCATTTTTACACACGGAAGAAGCTATTGAAAAACATCATGGAAAATGAAGACATTGCTTATAAACAATTTCTTCATATACCACAATTTGTTCTACTGAAAAAGAAAAGGATTTTTTACAATAGCACTAACCTGTATCTTCCTTCAATTCAGACCAGTCTTAAATTTTTGTTGTTAGGTGATGGATTAACCAAGAATAAGGTCTTCTGGGGGAATCATTTAAAGGTCAATAACATATATTGACCTAACTTTAATCGCATAACCCCTTATTTGATGTTTAGTTTCAGGGACGAAAGGCATTGTGTCTCGTGTCTATCCCAACATATTTTTTTTCAATATATTCTCAGGAAAATACAGGCTGAGATTCAAGCAAATTTCACAGCTATGACCCTTCAGTGAACCTTTATTAGATTCCTTCAATTAATTTTTAATCAAATGAAAAACATGATTTTTATAGGCAGGGCTATTTTCCATCATGGCATATAGTGAAAACCTTTTGGCTTAATTTTATTGAATTTCACTGAAATGATTCTTGGATGGTTTATTCAAGAACTAAACCCTATTAACCCCTTTTGTACAAATCCGTGATTTTTATGTCACTGTGATATTATACTTGAAAAAACATTGTGGAAAAAGAAGTAACTGCTTGTCTGCCCCCTCTTTCTACTTGGACTATTCTGAAATTTCAAAAAACAGGAACGGGTTAAAACAGCTTTTATGGGCAGGCCTAATTTCGTATCAACCAAAATTTACAAGAAGGATATCCTTTACCATGGCAGTCAGTCTATACAGGAATGATGCACTGAAAAATGACACCTGTCAATCAAATAATCACTTGACAAATGAAATTACTCATTTTTATGCCCCAACCACAAAATGGGGGGGCATATAGATTTGCATTTGTCCGTCCGTCTGTACTTCCGTCCTTCCGTCCATCCCGAAATTGTCCAGGGCATATCTCTGAAAGTATAATAGCTATCAACTTGAAACTTCATAGATAGATAGACCTCATTGAGGAGAAGTGCAGTGCACAAGAACCACAACCTGCTTGCATAATTATGGAGTTATTGCCCTTTGTTATTTTAAAGACTTACATTTTGTCCGGAGTATATCTCTGAAAGTATAATAGCTATCAACTTGGAACTTCATAGATAGATAGACCTCATTGAGGAGAAGTGCAGTGCACAAGAACTTCAACTCTTGCATGCATAATTTTGGAGTTATTGCCCTTTATTATTTTAAAGACTTACATTTTTTTCCGGGGCATATCTCTGAAAGTGTTATAGCTATCAACTTGGACTTCACAGGTAGATAGACCTCATAGAGGAGAAGTGCAGTGCTCAAGAACCACAACTCTTGCTTGCATAATATTGGAGTTATTGCCCTTTGTTATTTTAAAGACTAACATTTTGTCCGGGGCATATCTCTGAAAGTATAATAGCTATCAACTTGGTACTTCATAGCTGGATAGACCTCATAGAGGAGAAGTGCAGTGCTCAAGAACCACAACTCTTGCTTGCATAATTTTGGAGTTATTGCCCTTTGTTATTTTAAAACCTTACATTTTATCTGGGGCATATCTCTGAAAGTATAATAGCTATCAACTTGGAACTTCACAGGTGGATAGACCTCATTGAGGAGATGTGCAGTACTCAAGAACCACAATTCTTGTTTGCATAATTTTGGAGTTTTTGCCCTTTGTTATTTTAAAAACTTATATTTTATCTGGGGCATATCTCTGAAAGTATAATAGCTATCATCTTGAAACTTCACAGGTGGATAGACCTCATTGAGGAGAAGTGCAGTGCACAAGAACCACAACTCTTGCTAGCATAATTTGTGAGTTATTACCCTTTTTTATGTTAAAGACTTATATTTTGTCTGGGGCATATCTCTGAAAGAATAATAGCTATCAACTTGAAACTTCACAGGTGGATAGACCTCATAGAGGAGAAGTGCAGTGATAATAACTATCAACTTGGAAACTTCACAGGTGGATAGACCTCATTGAGGAGAAGTGCAGTGCACAAGAACCCGTACTCTTGCTTGCATAATTTTGGAGTTATTTCCGTTTGTTATTATCAAAGCTACCGGTGGGGGCATCTGTGTCCTTTGGACAAAGCTTTTGTTTGACCTACACTTATGTGAAGCATTTTTGTTGGTTTGGCAATTTAAATGTCATAACTACAGCTTATTACTTTTTTTGTTACATACTACCATGGCCATAAACTTTACAAAATAATGCCATTTAGAATTAAAGTGGAACTTTCTGTTGGATTCAATAGGTGGGGCCAACAGAGTAAATCAGGCCATTCCAGGCCAGCAATTGGTTACTTGGCTAGGATTCAACCAAATCTTAACAGTAATGACTCTTTACCAGATTCTGTCTAGAATTTTTTATGAAAAAAAAATGTTAATAAGGCTGGGCTAATTTCAAAATGTGTTATATTGTGCATATTTTTAAAAACTTAACTCCATGTCAGTTAATTCAGGCCTGAGGAGCAATAAAGGCCATCAAGCTCAGGGGTCGACACTATCAGTGTCCCGGGATCCTTAGGATCCCTGAAAATTGGAAGGGACCCCAGCAATCTCAGGCTAGGGCTTCACTCAGGATTCTTCAATATTTCTCCAGTACAATAGATCTTATTGTATCAACTAAGGAACATGATTTTTTGTTTTTGGCTTAGAAGGGCAGGAATGCGTTTGAATGAGTTAATGTATATCAAGGAGGGATCCCTGATTATCTGGAGGAAACCCTGGATAAATAGGTAGGGATTCCTGTGGGATCCCATTGAAGCAAAGTTAGCGTCGACTCCTGTGAGCTTCTCTAGTTGATATATCTTTACCCTTGTCATGCTGAATAAAATCCAGCACTGAATGGCATTCAAATGGACGGGCTAAAAGCACTTAGTAGGTCCTAATTGTTTCCAAATATTATATTAGTCAACTCTATCAACAGCTCTGGCTTAAAGCACCAAGCAGGGGGTGTAGACTAAGATCAGACTGCACATATGTGTAATCTGATCTTTGTCCATATCTCCTGCAAAAACAGAAATAGTCTGATTTAGCATGACAAGGGTTAAGACATTGCTGATAATAAAGACCTTGATCACAGAGACCAGCATTAGCAGCACATTATTCGTAACTTTTTGAGGTTCTCTAAATTTGGTTGGTTTGTTTTTTTAGGGGGAAAATGTCCTTAAATAAAAGAATGCTATCATCTGAGACATGACAATTGCCAGCCAGACAATTTTTGTCTCTACAGAATGATGCTGATTGAATTACCCTATAGAAAAACTTTCCCATTTACTGATGTTTGAATAATACTAAAAGGTCAACTCTTACAAAGTAAATGAAGATAAAGTTATGCTGACACTGCAAAAACTACTGATCTTCAAAATCATGCAAAAATTTTTAATACTGACACTGCCAAAAAAAATGCTTTCTATGCAAAAAATGCTGATCTTTAAATCCATTCAAAAAATGATCGTTGACACTGCAAATACTGCTTACCTTTAAAATCATGCAAAAGATTATAGTTGACACTGCAAAAATTGTTGATCTTCAAAGTCATGCAAAATATTAACACTGAAACTGCAAAAAATAGGGATTTTCATAATCATGCATAAAAGATAATATTGACTGAAGTTGATATTCAATATTTAAAGTGTTTTTAATTGAAAAAGAAACTTCAATCAAGCTGTTTAACTCAGCAAACAATGATGTATTCTTTAATCCATTCCCACACAATGATGACTTTTGACGCCCTTCAAGTAAACAATAGGGAAAACATGGTGTAAAAATTAAGAAATTGCTTGCAACAAGCAATTTCTTCATTTTACTCTATGTTTTCTACCTAGAAAGTTGAAAAATCTTAAATTTCATAAACTTTAAAATGTCATCTGCTACACCTTTCAGTTTTGACTGGTCTAGAATCTTGTCATCTGGTTATGGATTAATCTGGTTGTCTGTAGTCTTTTTCTTAGTTACACAACTATTTCCACATACTACTTTGTTGGAAAAGTTGGCTTTTCTCCCCTTTTATATAATGCTTTCCTGGGTATGTGCAATCTCTTTTACTATCTGAAAATGCATTAGTATATCACTTGTGATAATGTATACAAAATACATGCACTTTTTTAGGGGATTTGGAGTTCCATGATCACCTTTAATCGATGGTTTCAAGGTAAATTCTGCAACAGCTTGAAACGTTTTGTAGTCAATATATCATGCATTTTTATATACATACTACCTTTTTATGGTAATTGAAATTAGCCCTTCCAGATACCATAAAACTTCAGACAGATCAAATTTTCAAGGGTGAGACTTGGTAAGCTCAGTTCATGAGCTCAATAGGTACTTTCTATAAAAGTGATAAGGTTGAGAATATTACAAAGTTTTCTATTGGTGTAGGATGTTTGCTTTTAATGTCAGAGGAGAAAACTATAATGTTACAGCTTCAGCTGTGTTACATTGATAAAGTGTGCCTGCAGTTGACCATCTTGACCTATTCATATGCAAAATTTTAAACTGGTCCAAAATCAAAAGTGTTGCAAACAATTGTTTAAAGTTTATGAAATTTTAGATTTTCTCTACTTTCTAGGTAGAAACATTGTGGAAAATAAAGAAATGTTTCCCCTATTGTTTTCCTTGAGGGGCGTCAAAAAGTGTCATTTTGTAGGAATGGGTTAACCCATGTCATGCTGATCCTGGAATATTCCTACATAGACAGCAGTTATAGACAAAGATCAGTCTGCACATAATTATGTGCATAATTGGATATAACTAAGTAATGACCATGCAAATGTTCAATCAGCTATAATTGACAGATTGTTGCAATTGAATCATCAATTATACCAGAGGTGAACTTTGAAATCTGACATTTATGCTAAGTAATTTTTGTTGGTTTGGCTATGTAAATGACATAACTACAGCTTATTATGCTTCCAAAAGGGTGAGCATTATAGGCCCTGCTTCTTCTGTTCATCTGTCACTCTGTCCATTATTCCATCCCTCAAACCGTCGGCCTAGATTTCTCCAAAACCCTTATGCCAAATCGGAAGAAACTTTACATGTGAATTTCTTACAATATTTCAGCAATGCCTTTTCCCGTTTCTTTTTATAGCTCCAAGGTTACAGTTCAAGATCAAAGAACAAAATTTAGCTTGTCCAGAGCATAGTTCCTTCAATTATAGATGGATTTCAATATGATTATCCTGGCACAGTTGTTCTCTATCATGAGTAGATGTACCATTGGAAAGAAATATCCAGATGGCTTCAAAGTCAAGGTCAAAGATTAAAGAGCATGGTTTGATTCTGAAATGACATTTCACATTTTTGTCTTTATCATGAGTAGATGACTGTACCATATGAAAAAAAAATGAGATTGCTCCAAGGACAAGTTCATAGCTCAAGGTCAAACATTAAAACTAAGCGTGTCTGGAGAAGGGCTAGCATATAACCGCTTCGTCTGTCGGTCAGTCCATACCCTTTTCCCTGTTTATACTTTAATAATCGTGACAGGTTTATATTATTTGGGGAGCATAACCCGTCTCTGAAGGCTCTTGTTCAAGCTTCAGTTAATATGTTTAGGTTGCTAAGCACCATTTTACTATTTTTACATGTTACTGGCCATAAAATTGGCAAAATGATGTTTTATACCAAATTTGAAGATCCAAGCATGGGTTGTCATGGGATTGATCCCTGGCAGCGGCACGTATCCTTTCTGACATTTGCTCTCACCGATGGGAAGATAATCGTAAACCTAAGTGGGATAGCAGCCGGAGGCTAGGAAAGGTTGTAATGGTAGTACTGGTGTGTGTTATACAAGGAATCCATTGTTAGGTGCTGCAGCTGCCACAATATGACTGAAAATTTGTTAAAAGTTGTGTTAAACCCCATTCAAACAAAATAAAACATAACCATTTCCCACACAATGACACTTTTGGACGCCCCTCAAGAAAAGCAGTTTTGAAAACTTTGTGTAAAATGAAAAGATTGCTTGTCACAAGCCGTTTTTTCATTTTACACAATGTTTTCTATCCAAAAAGTTGAAAAAAACTAAAATTTCATAAACTTCAGATTTTCGTCTGCAACTCCTTTCAGTATGGTCCAGTCTAGAATTTTGCCCTCTGGTAATTAGTTGAATTATTCTTGTCTGATAAAAATTAAACTAGACCCAAGATGGATCCTTGACCCATTCTCACACAATATAGCTTTTGGATGCCCTTCAAGAAAAACAGTATAGAAAACATTGTGTAAAATGAAGAAATTGCTTGTCACAAGCAGTTTCTTCATTTTACACAATGTTTTCTACCCAAAGAGTTGAAAAAACATAAAATCTTATAAACTTTAGATTTTGTATGCAATTCCTTTCCATTTGAACCCGTCTAAAATTTGCTGTCTGGTAATGGGCTTGTATTCAAGGAGTATGTCAAAAAAAGAAAAACCCAAACCAATCCAGTTTAGTGTATTTTTGTTCTTTCCCTTCTCTTGTATCTAGACCAATGAACCCTTGAAGAGAATAAAATTTTGGGATGAAACATTTATAAGAAGTTGATAATCATGCCTGATCTAAACTAAAGTACAAAATTGACAATTTATGTGATATTTACATCTTAGACTGATACAACAAACTCTATCCTTTGAGATTGGTGCATTTATTGGAAAACTGAACTTACCCTACAAGGAATATTTGACTGTTAGAGTGATAGAGTGCCATTAGAGATATACAATATCAAGCTATTTGCACAAAAAATCAAGATATTTTACATCCATCAAGAGAAAAGCTGTGAAAAACATAGTGAAAAAGAAGAAATTACTTGTAATAAGAAATTTCCTCATTTTCCACAATGTTTTCTACCCTAAAAGACGCTTATTTCTAAAGTTTGATCAACTTGAAATTGTCGTTTGAAACTTCTAACTATTTTGAACAATCTAAATTTTGTTGCCTAGTTTGGATTAACTGCACAAAAACATTATTTGAGTGAAACATTTTGTTATCAATTTTCATTCAAATCTTAGATGATATATAGAATATGAAAATTTTGGTAGCATGAAAGAAACAGCAAACAACCCAAAGATGCCTCAGTCTTCTGATTTAACCCATTCCCAAACAACACAGTTTTAGACTGGTACAAATTGAAGAGACTTGCAGACAACAATGTAAAGTTTATGGAATTTTAGATTTTTTCAACTTTCTTGGTAGAAAAAATTGTGTAAAATGAAGAAATTTCTTGTTGCAAGCAATTTCTTCATCTTAAAAAAAAATGTTTTCAAAATTATTTTCTTGAGGGGCATTTAAATGCGTCATTGTGTGGGAGTGGGTTAAATGCACAGATTTATTATAAGTGATATTATATTGTGTTATAAAGTGTCTTAATTGGATCACATACATTATTGCTGAAATACAGATTAAGAGAAAATTTATTGTTGATGAAAGTGAAGGTATCTCAGTTCTATAGATTATTTGAAAGGAGAGATTTAAGTGACAGATTTCATACATAGTGCGAAAAGATCATACACATTTCGTAGTGACTTTGAGAATTTTGATGGCTAAAATTACTAACTGTAGTGTCATGGCTATTGCATTCTTCATTGGATTAAATGCATTGTGGCAGAAAAATTCCATGATGCTGTTACTTTTTGTGCTGAACTAAAGTACACAATGCAGTCTTAGTTTTATGGATTGATTATATAGAGAAGTTAGTGAAGGATGTGGGAAGGTTGCAGATGTTGGGACTGGTTTTGTAGTATGTAGGTATTTTGTATCTTATTTACTGTATCATTTATTCACACTCATAATACCTGAATTGTCTGACATGTTCCTTTCTTCTTCCATATAAGTAATTTTTCAAGATAACTTGTCTGGGGATTAGTAAATACAAGAATCAAACAAACTAAATCTCAAGGATAACTCATTATGTATCGGAAAATTTATAATTTGAGCCTGTGCGTGACATTTCCAACCATTTCGCATGTGCGTGACTCGCACACACTGAGCAACCTGGACAGCCATTCGGGGCAATTAGAACATTCACTGATTGTTTAAAGAAGCTTTGGGTCAGTATCTATCTACCGAGCGCAGAGTGAAGACTCTGATCAGACTGTGCGGATGCACAGGCTGATCCGAGTCTTTACTTGGCGCAAATGTGTAATGGTTGGAAATGTCACGCATACGCTCATATAATTTTATATTGAAGGATAGAAAATATTGTTGTTAATGAAGAAAATACCGAGTTCCAGCTTTTTTTCATCAACAACAATGTTTTCTCAAAATTTATCCATTCACTTTTTCGTGAACAAATTCATTTCAATTATGGACAAGTAGAAAATCTTTCCTGTCAGAAGGCAAGGGTTGAAATTGGTATTTCCACACCACTGTGAATCGTGTAAAAACAAATATTTGAAAAAATAAATTGAAGCCAGTAGAGTACAGTAAGGACAGATTATTATACCCATGCAAAACGAATGTTTTCGGGGGTATACTGGAATCAGCCTGTCAGTGTGTCCGTCTGACCATTGAAACTTTATTCAAAGATTAACCACATGTTGAAGTTTTGCAATACGCAATTTTGAGGTCTTAATTCCCCTGGTTTAAGAATTATGGCCCTTGAACTTAGACATTATTTTTGCTCTGTAGACATATACAGCTAATTAAACTACCAATTTTGTGTCGCAAATTTCTCCTTTCTAGAAAAGTCAGTATCTATGTTCTTATATTGTTAAAGCTCTCATTACACTGAAAGCACTTGCGGGGTATTAAGTCACATACTATGACAAGTTCTAGTATTGAAAAAGGTCACACTAGAAATTGTAGATATTATACTGACCTTGTGAGAAAGATTCCTGAAAAAATCAAGAAGAAAAGGAGTGCAAAGCTGCCAAAGGTGCACTCTTTCATCTGGGCAATGCTGCAGCCCTCGTGTCCAATTTTGTCATGGCTGCAACATGTACAAAACAGCAATAGCAAGGACCTTGTGGTGGATTCACTCAATATAAAGCTTGATATTGATTGATCTAAAATATTGTCTATAAAGTGTTGTTTCATGGGAGAAAATGCTTTTACTGTCAAGTTCAAAGAAATTAAATCACTTGGGTATCATAAACCAAGTGGAGTAATGGGTATTGTATGTTTTAACTATGATAACTTGCTATCAGAGCTACAAATTTTGATGAGGAATCTATTCTATTGAATTGTATCAGATGTATGTTGTCAATTTATGACAGGGTTAAGATAACCTCTAGTCACTTTCACCCAGTGCACTCGCTCGGTTGGCAGGGGGAGAGATCTTACCATATCATTCTAACAGACTCCTGGATTTATATTAGAATCACATGTTTAACGAAATAAGGAGTTGGGCATTTATTAGAGGTATATAAATATCAAAGATTTCAAATATCATTTACCATCTCATTACTTGTCATTTGCTAATTGTAGAGAATTTGCTATTTATAACTACGATCTCTAACCTGGATTCATTTTTTCCTGTCCTGAAGTCAGACTTTGCAATTCTTTTTTTCTTTGTTGAATCAAATTGACGAACAAACAATATTAATAAAGTGGGGTTTTTTTTGTTTATTTGATACCATAGATCAAATTAACTGCATTCTGTGGATTTCCACTGATTATTTGAATTGTATGGTTTTGTTACTTGCAGTGAACGAAAACTGTAGAAAGTTGACTAAAATGTATTAATGTGACTTTATTTATTTTTTTATAGACTTTACAAGCCTGGTTTCAAAGATGTGATTAAACCAATTATTAAAAAAATCACCAAAAATAGAAGCATATGAGCATTAAGTTCCTTCCAAAATACCTGAGCACTGATCCCCAGAATCTCCCTTGTTCATAGAATAAACTACAAATCACCACTGGACCTTAGAATTACTGTAACTACAACTAAGCTGTAATAACATTTTGGTATCAAAACGACAGGCTATGTGCAGAGCAAGAAAATTAATGATTTACACAAAAATGAGAATAACTTCCTTCAATGTTGGGTAATACAGAAATGGCTAGTCTAACCGATGTGTATAAAGGCCGCAATAGGTATCAGGCTTGATAAATGCAAACGACAATTACCACATGAGTCGGTGATTATAATGACCCTCCTTGTGTCACCGATGATAGTCTAATATCAGTAAAGGTGTGAAAGTTGTCAAACTGGTGATTGGTGGGTGTTAGATACAACTAATAATTGATAATTACGTCATTTTTGGCACTGATGATATAACTTTACATAATCAACACCCTTTACTGGAATTTCACCACCAAAATTTTTTTGTGTATTCTTTTGTCAAATTCCCATTATCTTTAAAGAATGTGTGACGCCGGGAAAGACTTTGATAATCCAATACTTCCGGCTTAGTCCAGGCAAGATGGTATGTCTGGCATACCTCATACCTGTAATAATTGCCCACCTCCATTCAAATAAGACCCCAATAATCCACCTATTTCTTTGATAGTGAACATTCTAAAATATTCTGATAACTTCTATTGGTAATAACAACATGCTTGACTGATTGTCTTTAGAATTCTCATTATACCCCCAAAAACTGCTGGAGGAGGTATAATTCCACTTTGCGAAAATTCTAGTTTTATTCCTGTGAACAATTTTAACCATATTTATTTGAACAATCGCCCGGGCAATTGTTAGAATAGTGACCATCAACAAAGTTGGGGGTGGATGATTATTACATTTGTTTACAGTATGTAGGTAGGGGATTAGGGAGATGTTTGGTATAAAGATGATCGGGGAATATAAAATAGTACCAAAATCATAATTTCATTTTATTTAGGACGTATTTACTATCTTATGAAAGCCAACAGTCAATTTAGTTTTGCGTTTGCTTTGGAAATTAAAACAGCCCAAAATTGGAGAATTAGAAATTCCGCAATTGAAATGAATTTTTAAATATCTGATCATTTGACCCACGTAACTTCGCGTTTCATTATCATCATTTCTGTACATAATAAGGAAAATAAAGATAGAGAAGATCAATCTATTTTTATACGCAGCCAGAGGCGGTCATATATTGGCATCATCTTCTCCGTCTGCCCGTCCATCTATCCGTACATTCATCTGTCCACCATTCCGTCTGTCCGTACGTACATACATACGTCAACTTTTCTCGTGAGCACAACTCCTACAAAGTTTCTGGTTGGATCTTTTTGAAACTTGGTCAATATTATCACCTTAATTGGTAGATGTGCATGAAGTAAGGATTTTGTGGTTCATTGATTTTTACCTCAGTTATGCCCCCCTAAAACTTAGTCTCTGAGGCTTATTGAAATTGCAGCCTTGTGAATACAACTTCTCCTAAGTTTCTGGCTGGATCTAAATGAAACTTGGTGGATGCTATAACCTAAATTGGTAGATGTACATGAAGTAAGGATTTTAATGGTTCATTAATTTTTTCCTGACTTATGCCCCTTTAAAACTTAGTACCTGGGGCTTATTGACATTGCAGCCTTGTGAATGCAACTCCTCTTAACTTTTTGTCTTAATTTAAATGAAACTTGGTCAATGTCATCACCATAATTTGTAGATGTACATGGATCAAGGATTTTATGGTTCATTAATTTCCCTGAATTATGACCCCTTAAAACTTAGTATTTGGGACATATTGAAATTGCAGCCTTGTGAACACAACTCCTCCTAACTTTTTGTTTTGATTTAAATGAAACTTGCAAATGTTTTGAATTTGATTCAGTCAAAATAAGTAGTGTCTAAAATTATTTTTGTGAAACAGCAGCAAAGTGGTGGTGTATATTGTGACTATGTCACTCTTGTTGAAAGACGAGAAGTTTGAGGTAAAGCTAGCTTCGATAAATTGAACTTGTACCCCCGTAGCCTTGATCAATGGATGAAGTCCTAGCTTTGTTTAAGTCATTATGACTGAAAGGAAAATTAAGGCAAAGTCCATTACGACAAATAAGTTATGATAGGGTTGTGTAATAATTTAAAAGCATGAGTAAACATGCCAGGTGCTCATCTCGGCCACCAAGGATATATCAGCACAGGAACTTTCCTGAATCTTTTCATTTACTTCATTATTGAAAATAGCAATCTTATTTCCATTAAGCCTTTCCTGTTCAATCCCTGGTTTTTATGCCCTTCTGATTTTATACATGATAAAACAATGTGGAATAGAAGAAACTGCTTGTAACAAGCAATTTTTTCTTCTCCCACAATATTTTCTACCCTGTAGGTTCGCTTTTTTTCAAATATCACACACTTTTAGTTGATGTCTGTAACTTCTTTCAAATTGGACAAGTCTAAAATTCTGAAAAATAGGAAAGGGTTAAAGAAAATCAAGAGAATAAGAGTTTTCTTATGAATATTTTAATAAAATACTAATTTCCTAGCATTTTTCTGAAAAATAAATAAGATATTTAAACCTATAAGTGTTGAAAAACTCTAACTTTGCATACATTTGTTATATCTTCTTTTCACTGCACTAAACAGGGAGGGTTGACAGTAAAGGTCTTTCTTTGCTCATTCTAAGTTTTGTGTCCTTTTTTAGAAGTAGAATGACAAGTTGATTGGCTGTAAACATTGCTTAATGGATTGGGCTAATTTTCGTATATGGTAAACAGTGAAAACCTACAATCTTCTCAGATCATAAATGATTATAAGATTTCAACAAAGTTTCACAAAATGATCATTTGGCGACTCTTAGTCAGATTCCTTCATGAAATATGGCTCAGATGAAAATTATTTGTCCATATATAATGGTATATAGTGAAATTTTGAAAATGTTATTCTTGCAAACTGCAGGATAGTTTTCAACCAAGTTGATTTCCCAGGAATGATAAGTAAATTCAGCCGGGCCAGGAGTCAAGCGCTCAAGGGCCTCCAGTCTAGAATGTATTCTGAAGCTTCAGGGTGTAAAAAAGTGTAACAGGTTACTGTTATTAACCAGGTCAATCAACCCTTTACTGGATGTCAAAATTTATACTTTTCCAAATCGAAAGGAGTTGCAGACCACAAATCAATTTTTTTTTTTTTTTTCTCAACTTTTTTGGTGGTAAATATTGTGAAAAATTTAGGGCTTCAAAAAACCTCACTATGTTTGAATGAGTTAAATGAGTTTGAAAATGAGAAAAATTACATAGACTATATAATATTTTTGCACAACTGAGCAAATCATGCTCAAGGTGAGCTTTTGTGATTATTGAATGTCCGTGGTCCATCTTCAACAATTTCTTCGTTAGCACACTAGGGGCCACTAGTTTGGCCGAATCTTCATGAAACTTGGTCAGAGGGATTGTCTGGTCACAAGGATGAACCCTAATGAAAATAAGAATGTTCTGCTGGAAAACGTTGGAAAAGGAGCCTTATTGACAAGCACTCTTGGGGCCATATTTTTGGCCGAATCTTCATGAAACTTGGTCAGTATGTTTTTCTGTGCACAAGGATGAACATTTTTGAAAATGGGAATGTTCCGTTGGAAAACATGGGAAAAGGTGCCTTAATGACAACTTTTTGTTTTTGTTAGGGTAGGTCACAAGGACTAAATAGGAACATGGCTAGGAAAACACAGGAAAAGGGGTCTTAATGACAATTTTCTTGTTCAAAATACTTCAAATAATTTAAATCCATGAAGAACTTTAGTTGCCATAGTAAAAATATTCTCCGAAACTATAAGTCATAGAGCTATGATAAGTGGTTTTTAAATGCCTATTGACCCTCTACCAAAATACTTCAAAGAATTACTGTAGAAAATTAGCCCTTTTTTGTGCAATTCCTGATTTTACATAGGAACAAAGAAGGAAATCTTTGAAAATCTTCTTCTCCCAAAACATAATGCCTAGAGCATTTATATTTTGTATGAATCAAAGCTTATTGACCTCATACTTAAATACTTTATGAATTACTGTACTCTGAAAATTAGCCCTTTGTTGTGCAATCCCTGATTTGATATAGAAAGAAGGAATTCTTTAAAAATCTTCTTCCCCAAAACTGTCGGACTTATAGCATTAATATTTGGTATATATTATTGCTTACTCACCTTTTCCAAAATACTTCAGAGATCTCAACTCTGAAAAATTAGTGCTAAGTTGTGCGATTTCAGATTTACATAGGAATAAAGAAGGAAATCTAAAAATCTTTCTTCTCCCAAACAATAAGGCCTATAGAGTCCTGAAAATTGGTATTTATCATTGCTTATTTCCCCTTTACCAAAATATTTCGTACAATGACTCAACTCTGAAAATTAGCCCAATGTTTTGAGATCTTGGACTTACATAGACTTAAAATTTTTCTTTACAAAAACTGTTATACTTAGAGCTTTGATATTTTGTATATATTGTGAAGCCTTGAGCCATCATAATCAGGTGAGCAAATTAGGACCATCATGGTCCTCTTATTAGTATAGCCTGACTTCTCCATAGTCAAATACATATATACAGTTTTAACTTTAAACACTCCAAGTTCATAATTCCAGTCTAAATCAGACACATATGGCCCAGTTCCATATTAATAAGCCTAACTCAATAAGGTACTCTACTTCTCATTCATTACAATTATTGTTGTATTTCCCAAGTGAAATGTGCCTGAAACTGTCTCCGAGAAAATTTTACTCATAACTGTTGTTAGTTTAGATATGTGCTTTATCTTTTTTAGCTCACTTTAGCACAACATGTTCAACCTGAAATTTTATAATTCTTAAATGTCCGGCATCTGATTATCATTAGCTATTCTATTGTGAACACCCAAGAGACATTGTGTCCATTGTGTGACATACATTGTGCATCGGAAGTCATCAAAAATTCTTTAAAAATCTTCTCTGTAAGGGCCAATTTTAACAAAAAATGAAAGAAATGTTCCTTGAGTGATCCTTTTCAAAATTAGCTCATGAAATTTTGATCCATGAAAAATTGGGGTTTAACAGTTGAAAAACTTAACACACTTTGAGAAGTCAGGAATACTTCTAAAAAAAATTCTCCTAAACAACTGTGCCAATTTGGACCAACATTGGCTGGAATGCTCCTAGGATCACACTTTTCAAGAGTTGTTTGTGAAATATTGATTCATGAAAGAATTTGGGGGTTGTAAAGAGAGGGGCTCCTCAGACTTATTGAAGTTATTCTTTCATAAGGCCAGTTTGGAATGTCCCTTGAGTGACCCTTTTCAAAACTTGTACATGAAATTTTGATTCATGAAAGAATAGGTGTGGCAGGAGGATCAGAAAATGATTCTTTCAAAATCTTCTTCTCCAAAAGCAATTGTCTAATTTGGACCAAACTTGGCAGGAGTGTTCTTTGGGTTACCCTTTTCAAAACCTTTTCATGGAATGTTGATTTGCTAAAAACCTGTGAGTTTTGCAGGACTGGGCTTATCAGACTGATGAAATAATTCCTTAAAAATCTTCTCAAACTTATTTGGATCAAACTTTGCAGGAATTATCCTTTTGTAACCTTTTTACCTTTTTAAAAAACTTAAATGAAATTTTCAAAGGAGGGTGTGGCAGTGTTATCAGAGAAATCATGACATTATTTAAAAAATCATCTACTCCTAAAACACATAGCCAAACCCGACAGGATTGATCTTTGGGTGATCCTTTCCAACTTGTTTGTGAAATCTTTATTTGTGAAAAATGTGGGTATGTCAGGGCATAAGAGTTATCAGTCTTTGAGATATTATGAAATAATACTCAGGTGAACGATATAGGGTCATTTTGGCCCTCTTGTTGATACATTTTACTGGCAATGAATTATGCAAAATAACTTGGTTTACCCCTTGTCTTGTTGAACCCAGAATATTCCTGTTTTGGCAGGTGATAGACAAAGATCAGCCTGAACATATGTGCAGTCTGATCTTAGCCTACTTCACCAATGATTGTCCCTTTCAAGGCAAAATTGTTTATGGAATCAAATGAAATATTGACATGCAATAAGTGCTTCCAGTTATTTCAGTCTTGATTTTAGTGCAACTCTAAACAGGAGTAATTTTAACATGACAAAGGTTTTTAGCTCCACCGGCTGAAAGCCAGCAAGCTATTGTCATGGCGTAGTGTCTGGTGTGCTTCCAAATTTTAAAGGAATGACACTTGGATGACCCTTTATCAGGTTCCTTCAAAGAATTTTGGTCGGATGAAAAACATGGCTTTTATGGGCGTGGCTAGTTTCCATATATGGTGAAACATTTAGAAATTCTTCATCTCTGAAACCAGTTGATGGATTTCAACCAAATTGTACAGGAATGGTTCTTGGTTGACCATTTATCAGATTCCTTCAAGGAATTTTTATCTGATGATAAACATGTCTTAAATGGGTGGGGCTATTTTCCATATATGGTGAAAGCTTTGAAATTTTTCCTTTCTCAGAAATCAGGAGATGGATTTCAACCAAACTTCACTGGATTGATCTTCTGGTGACTTTTTTAGATTTCATCAATCAATTTTGATTGGTTTAAAACATAGCTTTTATGTTCTTGGCTTACGTCCATATATGGTATACGGTGATATTAAAAGATTTTAAGATTTATATGCCATACATGGTGAATATGATTCGGTTTATATTGAATTCCAGAAAACACCACTTGCTTAATTAGTACAATCAGGCCTGTGGAGCGATACAGGTGCTCAAGTGCCTCTAGCTAGAGATCTTCCTATCTCAGCTCAGTGGGTGTGGTAAGAAATATGTCAACTGTCTTTACATGCCAAGACAAAATTGTACTTAATATAACACTTGTCTAAACTTTGGTCATTTGGATAGGTTTAAACCAAATTAGGTAAGAAAGTGACAAGACAAATTTGAATAAATGACAATATTGAATGTCACTTCTAATTTGAATTTACAGTTGAATTTTCTTCTGGATTTACTTCTTGTAGCCCATTACCAGACAACAAAATGCAGCACTAGTTCTCCATGATTTTGCAGAAATTCTATGTGAAGATAAGTGGAAAGATCAATATGTTAAAAGTCAGAAATGTTGTGAGAAAAAGAGAAATAAGTTCACTTAAGTATTGTGATCTTTGTGCACAAAGTTTCCAATGATGAAGTAAATGCCAGTACCATTGACTGAAAGGTAAAAAAAATTAGGACTCTTAACCCTTGTCATGCCAAACCTGGAATATTCCTGTTTTTACAGGAGGTACCAACAAAGACCAGAATGCACATAAGTGCAGTCTGATCTTGGTCTACACCTTCTGTTTGTCTCCTTTCAGCCAGAGTTATTTGAATAATCAATTTTGAAAAGAAATAATGATCTTCATTAATACCTTCCAGTGCTGTTAGTCCTTTGATTTTAAAGCAATTCTGTATAGAAAAATCAATTGAAATCTCTTGTTGCCATGTCAACAAGAGTAAAGTTTAAAAAAAAATGGGAAAAAATCATCTCCTTCCGATCCAGAAATTGAAGAATCTTGATATTTTGCATAGGGCATCAGTATGTTGACCTTCTTTAAAATTGCTAAAACTCAGAGCCCTGGGTGATAGGACCAGTATAAAGATATAAAGACGGCAACTCTTTGAAAACTATTTGGCTTATTTCAACTGAATATGTCTCCTTTTAATAATTACTAAAAGATTACTGTTGAAAACAATTGTTGCCATAGCAACATAAGTTGATTTTAGTCAAATTTTGAAGGAGGTCTTCTCCAGACCCAATTAGTATTAGGCCTTGACGAAAAAGAGCCTTATCTTAAAGAACCCTCTTGTTGTTAATCTGTTAATGGGTTAATCTCAGGTTGGTGAAGTAATATAGCTTTCAAGTTCCTCTATTTAACCCATTCCCACACAGTGTCGCCTTAAATGCCCCTCAATATAAAAGCTTTGGAAAACATTGTGGACAATGAAGAAATTGCTTGTTACAAGCAATTTCTTCATTATCCGGAATGTTTTCTACCCATAAAGACAAATATTTAGAAAATGTCAACAATTTTAAATTGTTGTCTGCAACTTCTTTCAAACTGGACCGGTCTAAAATTTGTGGGATAGGGTTAAGGGGCAGACACCATAACCAATGAATATTTACTGAAATATTCATCTAAATGTTTGAATCATTATGTTTGTAAATATGACACTTTGAACTTCCAATGAAAAAGAAATATAGAGAGAGATATAGGTCTGATTTGAACCAATTTGTCTTGAGGATGTCGGAATTTGTCTGGGAATTCAATCAATAGAAGACTACAAATTGTGTAAGTTTGTTCCACAAAAAATAGTCCTAGTCTTTTTAACCTTCTTCCCGTCATTAAGTTTGCAATCATTTGCTGATGTTGGGGAAATAGCTTTGTGTTAAAATGTGACTTGTCACGCAAAATCATGTAAACCATAATAAAGCTTATAGACTGAACAGTCTTCTTGGACTGATCTCGGATAACAAAACACATCTAACTTGATGTCGTATTATTATTATTCAAAATTCCATTCAAAGCATTCTGACCGGGAAAGACAAATGTCTTATCCTTTCAGGGTGCTCGTTGTGGAATTCACAATGGAAAAATGGGGAAATTTAGGAATTTATTCCAGAGTAGAAAATTCTTTCATTTTCATTGAAAGAGATTGAGTTGATTATTTATAATATCAGTTTCATTTCTGTTATTTCAGATTTGAACGACCAGAACGGAGAGTTGTTACAGAACATGTTCAACCCCAAACATCATCTACTACAGCACTGCATGATTCGCTCAACTCAAGAAGAGATCAGACTTATCAGTCCACAGCTGCTGCCAAGGTGAGATATTATTAACCAACTACAAAACAATAAAACTTTAGACTGGTCTGAAATTGAAAGAATGTACTTACAACAATTTCAAACTTGATGATTTTTATTCCACTGGCTTAAAGCCAGCAAGCTATTGTCCTGGCCTTGTGTCTATTGTGCATGTGTGCATCCAAAAACTTTAAAAATCTTCTCCTCAGAAAGTAATGAAAAGAATTCAACCATATTTAACAGGAATGATCCTTAGGTGACCCTTTATCAGATTCCTTCAGAAAAAATTAAACGGATTAAAAACATGGCTTAAATGGGCTAGGCTAATTTCCAAATTTGTTGAAAATTTTTGAAATTCTTCACAAAAAACATTGGATATCACACAAACTTCACAGGAATGACTCTTGAGTGACCCTTTATTGCTTGAAAAAAAATTGTTTGTATGAAAAACATAGCTTTTATGGAAAGGGCTTATTTCCATTAATGATATGTGTGGTGAAACTTTGGGAAAAAAATATAACACCGATGCAGATGAATTTTACCAAATTTCAACAGAATGATCCTTTGGTGACCCTTTATCAGATTTCTAAAAGGAATTTTTATTGGATGAAAAACATAGCTGTTGAAAAACATGGGGGGATACTATTTTCCTTAATATGGTACATACCTAAAACTTTGAAATCTAAAAAATTTACCAAATTTCAAAGAAATGATCCTTTGTCAGATTCCTTCATAGCAATATGGCTTGGTTGACAAACATGGCTTTCATGGGTGGTGTTTATGTCCATATCATGGTATATAGTCAAAGTTCTGAAAATCATGTTCTCAGAAACTTGAAGATGGTTTTCAACCAAACATCTCAGGAATGATCTTTTGGTGTTCCTTTATCATATTTTTAGCTCACCTGAGCACGAAGTGCTAATGGTGAGGTATTTTGATTGTCCTCTGTCCGGTGTTCAGTGTGTGTCGTCTGTTGTGTGTCAGCAATTTTAAAATGACATCTCCTCCCAAACTGCTTGGCCAATTTCAACCAAATTTGGCAGAAATGTTCCTAGTATGTTGACCTTTAAAAATTGCTAAAAAATTGAAATCCATTGAAAACGCTGATTGCCATGGCAACAAAACTGAAAAAAAAAACTTTGAAAATTATCACCTCTTGATCCAGAATACGTAAAGCGTTGATATTATGCATGAAGCATTAGTACATTGACCTCTTTCAGAATTGCTAAAATCAACACCTTCGCGTCCCCAGGGGTGGAACCCCAGGGGGAGGGGCTTTTACAGAAATATTTTAAAAGGACATCTCCTCCCAAACCACTGGGTCGATTTAAAATGCTAAAAGAATTAAAATCCCTTGAAAACTCTGGTTGCCATGGCGACAAAATTGAAATTTAGAAAAAAATCTTTGAAAATTATCTACTCCTGACCCAGAAAGCGTAGAGCCTTGATATTTTGCAAGAAGCATAAGTTCATTGAACTCTTTTAGAATTTCTAAAATATCCTTCTTTGGTCCACAGGGGCAGATCTCCAGGTGGGTGGGGCTTATACAGAAATAAAGAAGAATTTTTAAAATGACATCTCCTCCAAAACCACTAGGCCAATTTGTACCAGATTTTGCAGAAATGTTCCTTGGGTGGTGCCCTTTATAAATTGCTAAATTGAAATCCGTTGAAAACTCTGGATGCTATGACAACAAGAGAAAAATTAAAACAAATAGAATAAAAGTCATCTCCTTCTGACCCAGAAGTTTCAAATCTGGAATTTTGCATGAAGCATCAGTTCATAGATATCTTTCAAAATTGTTAAAACTTCAGAGCCACGGGGTGATTGGGCTTAAATAGAAATAAAGAAGTCAACTCTTCCAAAACTATTCGGCCAATTTTTACCAAATTTGGCAGAAATTTACCTTAGGTTGCCCCCTTTTGATAATTACAAAAAGATTTGAAATCTGTTGAAAGTATTGGTTGGCATGGCAACATAAGTTGATTTTATTTAAATTTTTAAAGAGGTCTTCTCCAAACCCAGTTAGTAGTAGGTCTTGAAGAAAAAGAGCCTTATCTCAAGTGAGCTCCAGGGCCACTTTCTCCCTTGTTTAAAGAAATTTTAGCAGGTTCAATAATAAAGCTTAGTGAGAATGACCAAATTTCATGTTGAGATCAAATAGTAGGGCAAGAAAAAAAAATGTTACCGCTTGACTGAGAATTTTTGATGTATGAAATAAAGTTTACCATAACATAAATTGCAAATCATTTTGTGGATGTTTTGCTTTCTATGTTTAAGAAAACTGAATTAGCTTTATGATAAGTAAATTCAGTCCAGTGGAGCAAATCAGGCACTCAAGTGCCTCTAAGTTTGAACCTTTTATGCCCCCTTATCGATAGATCGGGGGCATATTGTTTTACCAGTGTCCATCTGTCTGTCTGTCCATCTGTCTGTCTGTCTGTCTGTCTGCAAAACTTAACCTGCCAACTAAACATTTTCCTATAAGTTCAACCCTGATTAAGTTACAATGCTAATATTTGGTATGTAGATAGGTCTCAACAAGGCGCAACTGGGGAAGGTCATTTCATCAAGGTCAATGTCAAAACTTTAACCCTTTTCCCCAAAACAAAGAAAAAAAAAATAAAAATCACCCGTTTCTACAGAATTCCTGATCTTGGGGCATGGTGTTTCACAAACTCATCTTGTTGTCTTTTGGGGTAGAAAAAATTGTGAGAAATGAAGATATTGCTTGTTACAAGCAATGTCTTCATTTTCCATAATATTTTCTAACTCTTTTTTTTTTCTTGATGGGCGTCAAAAAGTGTGATTGTGTGGGAACCTCACTCTGAACTACAAAATATCTACTATCTTTTTAGGACTTGGTTCATTTTTGGACATTAACTGGCATAGCGGTATATCCTTATCATATTTTTCTCACAAACTATTAATAGCATTAACTCGGAACTTAATAGTTGATGTTGAGGTTAAGCTGGGTGTCCTATATGGCGGTTTACAAATTTAGCTCCTTAAATGAGCTACTTACTGTTTACAACTTTTTTTTGAACATTGCCTGGTATAGTGATATATTTTCATCACATTTTTCTCAGCAATAATTTATCGCATCAGCCTGAAACTTTCATGGATGTTCATCTATGGTTTCTCCATGGCATTTGCCAAATTTAGGTCTGCATGTTCTCTTAAACTTCCTGTTAACATCTTAGTTTATGTTTCGGTTAAAAAACTGGTATACTAGAATATTTCGTTGAAATTTTTCTCAGCACCTATTCATAGAATCAACTTGAAACTTTATGAGAAGGTTCAGTTGATTGTCCTTCATGGCATTTACTGAAATTTGGTCTGCAAGTTATCTACTTCTTTTTTTAACCCTTTCCTGGTTCTTTAAATTTCAGACTGATCCAAATTGACAGAAGTTGCAGACGACAATAAAAATTGGATGTTATTTGAAATGAAACCATCCTATGTGGCAGAAAATATTGTGGAACAAGGAAAAGTTGCTTGTTACAAGCAATTGCTCCTTTCTGCACAATGTTTTCTCAAGTATAAAGTTGCAGCAATGTAAAATTCTGGGTTTGTACAGGAAAAGGTTAATGACTTTATTTTCAGACTTTTATATTCAGACTTTGCCTGGTATAGTGTATTTTCTAGTGACATTTTCTGAGCAATTTTTGAATGCATTGACTTGACTTGAAACTTGATGTAGAGGTTCATCTAGGTAACCTACCTACATTATGTGCCTACTGAATAATGTTCCATTGGGAGAGAATTTCAGTTCACTAGGTGGTACAGTTAGCAGGGGATACACAAGGAGTTTTATCTCACAGATTTCTTATTTTTATTAACCTTGTGGAAAGAGCGCTGAAAAAACAATGTGGAAAATGAAGAAGATGATTGTTTCAAGCAATGTTTCATTACCACCATAGTTAACCCAAACAAACAAAGGAATTTAAAAATCTATAGACCTGAAATAGTTTTCTCAAATCTGTTTTGAAAAATTATGTTGTCCTTGGAAGTATTAGTTTAACCCTTGTCATGATGAACCCGGAATATTCCGGTTTTGGCAGGAGTTGTAGACCAAGATCAGCCTGCACATAAGTGCAGTCTAATCTTGGTCTACACCTCCTTCTTGTACTTTTTATGTCAGAGTTTGTTATGAAATCAATTTCTAAAAGAAAAATTGATTATTCTTGTACTTTTTATGTCAGAGTTGGTTATGAAATCAATTTCTAAAAGAAAAATTGATTATTGAACAACAAGTTCTATCAGTACTTTCAGCCCTTTGATTTTACAGCAATTCAGTATGGTAATTTATCAAGCATGACAAGGGTTAAGACATACTCATATTTCAAACAATATCTCTAAAGCTATTTCTTTCAGAAATCAACATATTCTCAATACTGCTTTTTTGGGCCCTTTTAAAAAAAATTGTAGGAAAACATTTCTAAGAGGCAAAGATGTTTTGAGTTTTATATACCCCCGCATCGAAAGATCGGGGGCATATTGTTTTACTGTTTTCTGTCAGTCTGTCCACCATTCAGTCTTTCCATCTGTGGTCTCCATGTCTGTCTGTCTGTCTTTCTGTCTGCTAACCTCAACCAAAAAACTTAACATTGCCAGTTACAACTAGCCTATTCAAGATACAATGCTCATATTTAGCATGATGATACATCTCCATAATGCGCATCTCCTCATGTCAAGGTCATGTGTTAAGGTCAATGTCACATACAAAGGTCAAATCCCCCCCAAAAAATCCATTTCACTTTCACTAAAATACTCTAATAAAACTCATGTACAAGTCAACAACACTTTTCATAGTTAAGTCCTGTTGTGGGGGCATTGTGTTTCACAAATACATCTTTTTCAACTTGGAATTGTCATCTGCAACACCTTTCAATTTGGACCATTTCTGAATTAGTTGTGTGGTATTGGCTTAACCCTTTCCCACTCAATTACGCTTGTAAACGACAGCAAGTAAAAAAGAATCAGAAAACATTGTGTTACAAACAATTTCTTCATTTTACAGAATGATTCCACCTGAAAGGTTAAAAAAATCCAGAATTTATGCTTCAAGTTGTCATCTGCAATTCCTTTCAATCTGGGCAGGTGTAAAATTTTGCGGTCTGGCAATAGGTTAACCCATTCCAATACAATGACGCTTTTTAACACCCCTCAATATAAAAGATTTGGAAAACACTGTGGACAATGAAGACATTTCTTGTTACAAGCAATTTCTTCATTAGTAGTATTTTCTACCCCAAATGACAAAGATTTTAAAAATTTCATCTACTTTAGATTCTCGTCTGTAATTTCTTTGAATTTGGACTGGTCTTAAATCTTGCTGTGTGGGAATGGGTTAAAGATCTATATAACTGCTTAACAGATAACAGGATGGAAAGCTGGAATATCCAAAAATCAGACATTACGAGACATGTGGTATGATGAAGTCTGACAAAAAAAGAAATTTGATCGCCCATTTATTATTCCCTGACAACTGTTACGTTCATTGAATTTGAATTGATTGTCCACCAGTGTCCGAAAATACCCATCAGGGAAGAGTAAAATGTTTCTTATAGGAACAAAAATTGTAATAACACTGTCAAAGCTATCAATGAAAGTGGCTTTTTTCTCTTGGGCGAGATAATTGGTCTGACAAATGCAATGTGTTGGAACCACAGAGAGACTGATTAAGTTCTGTAGTATATTTCCTCTCTTTTAAGCTCACCTGAGCCTGTGTTCCCACTCAATGAAAAAGAATTGGGAAAACAATGAAGAAAAAACAATGTGGAAATGAAGAAATTGCTTGTAACAAGGTGAGCTTTTGTGTCCGGCATCTTGTGTCGTCATGCATCATCTGCACTGTGCGTCTGTCAACAATTTCTTTAAACATCTTCACCTCCTAAACCAGAAAGCCAATGTTGATGAAACTTGGCAGGGATGTTCCTTGGGTTAAGATCTTCCAAAATTGCTAAATGAATTCAAATCTGTTAAAAACTCTGGTTGCCATGGTAACCAAAGTGAAATTTTAAAAATCTTCCCCTCCTGACCCAGAAGACGTAGAACCTTGATTTTTTGCATGAAGCATCAGTTCATTGACCTCTTTCAAAATAGCTAAAATAATGACCCTCGGGTCCCAAGAACAATTTTTAAATGACATCTCCTTAAGTACCATTGGGCCAATTTGAACCATATTTGGCAGAAATGTTTCTAAGGGGGTCCCGTTTAAAAAAAGCTCAAAGAATTGAAATCCGTTAAAATTCTGGTTGCCATTGCGCCAAAGGTGAAATTCTAAAATAATCTTCAAAAACCTTTTCCTCCTGACCCAGAAGGCATAGAGTCTTGGTATTTTGCTAGAAGCATCAGCTCATTTACTTCTTTCTTATTTCTGAAATTATAACCCAGGGATCCAGTGGGATGAAAAAGTATTTTCCTCCTTTCAAATTAGTACTAGATCTGTAGGTCTAGCTGTTTCAAAGTACTATAAAGAGTTGGTCTTCATGAAGAAATCTGGTTGCCATGATACGACTGAAAAATTGTTAAAAGCAGTTTTAAACCCCATTCAAACAAACAAAAGAAAGCCTGAGGGATGCATGTACCCCTGAACTGAAAACCCAGTGGGTATGCTGCTGTAAGTTTATCATAAACTATAAGTCAATATTTTGTGCTGAGACATTAATTTTCCACTTGTTCCAACTTGTTTAATGGTTCAAAGCTTTTCAAAAATACAAAAAAAATGTACATCTTGCATTTCTCTGAAAGGTTACTGTGATATTTGATTGACACTTTGATCACAATAAGATACGATTTCTATACAAGGCTTGTGTAATGCTGGGATATCTGGATTCAAGTAAATTAATTCTGAATTCTGTTTTCATTTGATATTGCAGAAATGGTTTTTCTAACATGCCGAAAAATTTTCAGTTGATGTTTCAGAAATGATTTCTCTTACGGGCCCCAAACTAGGTGTTTGGTGAAAGGTTCTTTTCTTTACTTAGGTTTATGAATGGTGCTTAAGCAATCACCAGACAACAAAATTTCAAACTTTTTCAAATTAAAAGAAGTTGCAGGCAACAGTTTTTAACTTGGTGTGATTTTAGAATCTTTGTCTTTTATGATAGAAAGCATTGTTGAACAAAAAAGCAAGAAATTTCTTCATTATTCACAATGTTTTCGAAAGCTTTTTAGCTCCAATGGCCAATGGCCACCAAGGCTGTTGTCATTGGATTGTGTCAACTGTGTTTCCTTCAACCTGTCTGTGCACTCATAAACTTTTTATTAGCTCACCTGAGCCGGGCGTCCGGGCGGTGTCCACTTCTTTGTCCGGAGCATAACTCTGTCACCTCAAGTCAGATTGACTTTAAACTTGGCAGTTATATTCTCATCAATATGGAGTGCAGTGCACAAGAACCATAACTCTACCTGGCCTATTTTTTTGAGTTATTGCCCTTTGTTGTTTTTCATACTTGAATCTTGTCCGGAGTATATCTCTAAAAGTATTATAGCTAGGATCATGAAACTTTATGGGTGTAAAGATCTCACCAAGGGAGAGTGCAGTGCACAAGAACCATAACTCTACCTGGCCTTTTTTAGGTCACCTGACCGAATGGTCATGGTGACCTATTGCAATCATCGTTTGTCCGTCGTCGTGCGTCGTGCGTCGTCCGTTAACTTTTAAACATTTTCATCTTCTTCTGAAGAACTACTGGGCGGATTTCAACCAAACTTGGTAGAAAGCATCTTTGGGGGATGCCAATTCAAGTTTGTGAAAATAGGGGTTCTGGGGGTCATAGGGGCCCAAATAGGGGCCAAAAAGGGGTAATTTTTGGTACTTCTTTAAAATCTTCTTCTAATAAACCGTTTATGCCAGAGCTTAAATATTTTGTGTGCATGACAACTAGGACAGGTGTATTATGAATTGTGAAATTCATGTCCCTGGGGTCATGTATGGGGCCACACCCAGAGGTCAAAGTTCATCATGTTAAAAAATTCACATTTTCATCTTCTTCTGATGAAGTACAAAGCCAATTTCAAACAAACTTGGTGAAAAGCATCATTTGGTAATGGTTATTCAGATTTGTGAAAATAAAAAGGCTGTGGGGTCAGGGGGGCCTAAAATGGGGACCAAAAGGGGGTAATTTTTGGTAACTTTTAAATATTTCATCTTCTTCTCAAGAACTACTGTGCGGATTTCTACCAAACTTGGTAGAAAGCATCTTTGGGGGATGCCAATTCAAGTTTGTGAAAATAGGGGTTCTGGGGGTCATAGGGGCCCAAATTGGGGCCAAAAAGGGGTAATTTTTGGTACTTCTTTAAAAATCTTCTTCTAATAAACCGTTTATGCCAGAGCTTAAATATATTGTGTGCATGACAACTAGGACAGGTATATTATAAATTGTGAAATTCATGCCCCTGGGGTCATGTATGGGGCCACACCCAGAGGTCAAAGTTCATCATGTTAAAAAATTCACATTTTCATCTTCTTCTGATGAAGTACAAAGCCAATTTCAAACAAACTTGGTGAAAAGTATCATTTGGTAATGGTTATTCAGATTTGTGAAAATAAAAAGGCTGGGGGGTCAGGGGGGCCTAAAATGGGGACCAAATGGGGGTAATTTTTGGTAACTTTTAAATATTTCATCTTCTTCTCAAGAAATACTGGGCGGATTTCAACCAAACTTGGTAGAAAGCATCATTGGGGGATGCCAATTCAAGTTTGTGAAAATAGGGGTTCTGTGGGTCAAAGGGGCCCAAATAAGGGCCAAAAAGGGGTAATTTTTGGTACTTCTTTAAAAAATCTTCTTCTAATAAACCGTTAATGCCAGAGCTTAAATATTCTGTGTGCATGACAACTAGAACAGGTATATTATAAATTGTGAAATTCATGTCCCTGGGGTCATGTATGGGGCAACACCCAGAGGTCAAAGTTCATCGTGTTATAAAATTCACATTTTCACCTTCTTCTGATGAAATACTAAGCCAATTTCAAACTAATTTGGTGAAAAGCATCATTGGGTACTGATTATACAGATTTGTGAAAATTAAAAGGCTGGAGGTCAGGGGTGCCTAAAATGGGGACCAAAAGGGGGTCATTTTTGGTAACTTTTAAACATTTTCATCTTCTTCTCAAGAACTACTGAGGGGATTTCAACCAAACCTTTTTCTAATTCTTTCAAACAAAATCTCTTTTACTCAGGTGACCATTAAGGCCCACTGGGCCTCTTGTTTTGAGTTATTGCCCTTTGTTGATTTTCATACTTGAATCTTGTCCGGAGTATATCTCTAAAAGTATTATAGCTAGGATCATGAAACTTAATGGGTGTATAGATCTCACCAAGGGGGAGTGCAGTGCAGAAGAGCCATAACTCTACCTGGCCTATTTTTAGTTATTGCCCTTTGTTTTTTTTCATACTATAATCTTGTCCGGAGTATATCTCTAAAAGCATAATAGCTAGAATCATGAAGTTTCATGGATGGATAGAGCTCACAAGGTAGGAGTGCAGTGTACAAGAACCATAACTCTACCTGGCCTATTTTTTGAGTTATTGCCCTTTGTTGTTTTTCATACTTGAATCTTGTCCGGAGTATATCTCTAAAAGTATAATAGCTAGGATCATGAAACTTAATGGGTGTATAGATCTCACCAAGGGGGAGTGCAGTGCAGAAGAGCCATAACTCTACCTGGCCTATTTTTAGTTATTGCCCTTTGTTTTTTTTCATACTTGAATCTTGTCCGGAGTATATCTCTAAAAGCATAATAGCTAGAATCATGAAGTTTCATGGATGGATAGAGCTCACAAGGTAGGAGTGCAGTGTACAAGAACCATAACTCTACCTGGCCTATTTTTTGAGTTATTGCCCTTTGTTGTTTTTCATACTTGAATCTTGTCCGGAGTATATCTCTAAAAGTATAAAAGCTAGGATTATGAAACTTTATGGGTGTATAGATCTCATCAAGGGGGAGTGCAGTGCACAAGAACCATAACTCTACCTGGCCTACTTTTTTAGTTATTGCCCCTTGTTGATTTTCATACATGAATCTTGTCTGGAGTATATCTCTAAAAGTATTATAGCTAGGATCATGAAATTTCATGGATGGATAGAGCTCACCAAGGGGGAGTGCAGTGTACAAGAACCATAACTGTACCTAGTGTATATTTTGAGTTATTGCCCTTTGTTATTTTTCATACTTGAATCTTGTCCGGAGTATATCTAAAAGTATAATAGCTAGAATCATGAAATTTCATGGATGGATAGAGCTCACCAAGTGGGAGTGCAGTGTACAAGAACCATAACTTTACCTAGCCTATTTTTTTAGTTATTGTCCTTTGTTGTTTTTCATAATTGAATCTTGTCCGGAGTATATCTCTAAAAGTATTATAGCTAGGATCATGAAACTTCATTGGGGTATAGATCTCACCAAGGGGTTGTGCAGTGCACAAGAACCATAACTCTACCTGGCCTATTTTTTGAGTTATTGCCCTTTGTTATTTATCATACTTGAATCTTGTCCGGAGTATATCTCTAAAAGTATTATAGCTAGGATCATGAAATTTCATGGATGGATAGAGCTCACCAAGTGGGAGTGCAGTGTACAAGAACCATAACTCTACCTAGCCTTATTATTGAGTTATTGCCCTTTGTTGTTTTTCATACTTGAATCTTGTCCTGAGTATATCTCTAAAAGTTAAATAGCTAGAATCATGAAACTTCATGGATGGATAGAGCTCACCAAGTGGGAGTGTAGTGTACAAGAACCATAACTCTACCTAGCGTTTATTTTGAGTTATTGCCCTTTGTTGTTTTTCATACTTTTTTTGACAAAAAATATTCATTTAAAATAACATCAGTTCTATTCAAACCCCCAGTTAATATTAAGCAGTGTGACGGGTGTATCTTGTGACAATTTGGCACCTTGTTAAAATTGTATCATTAAATTCAAGCCTGTGGAGCATCACAGGTACTCAAGCACCTGTAGTGTCTTTAGGTTAGCCCTTGTCATGCTGAACCCGGAATGTTCCGGTTTTGGCAGGAGGTGTAGACTAAGATCAGACTGCACTTATGTGAAGGCTGATCTTAGTCTACACCTCCTGCTTGTACTTTTCCTGACGGAGTTGTTTATGAAGTTGATTTCTAAAATATAAAATATTGATTTTTTAACAAGTTCTATCAGTGCTTTCAGCCCTTTGATTTGATAGAAATTCAGTAAGGTAATTTATACAGCATGACAAGGGTTAACTGTATGTTTCAAAGATGTGTCATGCTGTAACTATGAACTTTTTCAAATCTTGAATTCTAAGAGAAATTGCAGGTAATGTTTGCCATGGTACTAAATTTATGGACTAAAATCCTGTAGTACCTCTGCTTGCATTCAGGCAAAAAATTTACTTTGAAAATGACAATTATTGTGGGTTTAATATGAATTAATTTGATAAAAAAAAATGAGTAATAGGGAAAATAATAAAATATTTTGAAGTATCAAGATGTATTTGTTAAAACACAAAATCTCCCATCCCCTTGAACAGCCAAATTTTGAAATGTGACCTTGCTATTTGAACAACAATGGGTTTGAGGTATTTTGTTGATTGGGTTGACTTCTTGAGATATTTTTGCGCCCATCGTGGAACAAGCTTCATCAATCTTAGTGGAATACAAAGGAAGACATTTTTGAACCCTCAGGAGGTATAAGATAACTTTCTAGACATGCTTGAACCATGGAGGCTCAAAGACACATATTTCTTCCTAGAAATGCTTGAACCATTGAGGTTGAAGTTGAGCATGTCTTCTAGGACATTTTTTTTTTTACTTCTGAGCTCTTCTTCTTTAAATGATGAGGCATCATTGTAATCTGTAAGCTATGACAAAGTGAGAAAGTCCAAAGCAGGAGACATGTGTCCATCCGAGAGAGTTTGCATTTTGGATCTGCCGGCCAGTCTCAATGTAGTTTGCTTGATTGGGAAAAAGATGCTGCATTTCTTATTGGAATGTATAAACAGAGCATATAGGAGACATCCTTCTTTTACCTTTTACCACTCAACGAAATTTTGGACTACGGCAGCGGCATATATCCTTTCCAACATTTATCTCTCACCAGTGGATAATTATACACCTAAGCGGGATAACAGCTGGAGGCTAGGAAAGGATGAAGTGGTAGCACTGATGTGAGAAATACCAGGAATCCATTGATAGGTGCTCGAGCCGCCGCAATGTGACTGAAATACTATTAAAAGTGGCGTTTAACCCCATTCAATCAATCAATCAATTCTTGAGGGGCTTATAAAGGGAGATTGTGTGGGAATGGGGTAATTGAGTTGCTTCTTGCACTGTCTGAATTATATCCCTGATGGTTTTGATTTCTATTCCTGACTGGTTTCTTTCTCATGTTTGAACTCTGCAGGGAATATTTTTAGCTCGGCTGTTTTCGGAGAAAACCCGAGGTATTGCTATAGCCTTGGTGTGGTCATTGTTGTCATGTGAAAACTTTGACATTTTGTGATTTCTCTGGTTCTTCTAAAGGCATTCACTTGAAACTTGGTACCCATGTTCACTATCAAAAGAGCAACCTATACTATCAAGGGGGATGCATTATGTGCTTTTATCCACTATCCAGCACCAAATAGCCAAACACGGCTAGGCACCTGAAGGCGGTTCTCTTGTTGAAAGTGTGGTATGATACAGATGTAATACTTTTATAAACTCTTTGCTGCCGGTAGGTACTTTCACCCAATACCAAAAAGCAAAATTTTACACTTGGCCAAATTAAAAGAAGTTGTAGAAAATAATTTAAAGTTTATGAGTATTTAGAATTTTTTTTAACTTTATGGGTAGAAAAAAATATCTTAAATGAAGAAATTGCTTGTTGCAAGCAATTTCTTCATTTTTCACAATGTTTTCCCATTTTTTTCTTGGGGTGTCAAAAATAATCGTCGTATGGGAATGCGTTAATAAGGGAAAGGTGCTATCTGGTGCAATGTGTAAGCTTTTAGAGGAGAATGATACCATTAAGTAAGATGAGCAGTAGCAGCACAAGAATAATCTTGTTAACCTTTTTCTGCACAATCCCTTGTTTTTATGTCCTGTGATTTTATATTTGAGGAAACATTGTGGGAAAAGTAAAAATTACTTGAAACTTTTCAAATTTTCACTTTTAATTGTCATCTGCAACTTATTTCAAATTTGATCAGTCTAAAATTTTGAAAACAAGAAAGGGTTACTTAATTCTGGCACAAGTTGTATGTGACCTTGAGTTTGTCCTTGATAATGAAGGGTACCCTTTTGTAGTGAGACAATGGGAAAGTCTTGACATATGCAGGGTTTTTCCTCGACTTTCAAAACTGGGGGTCATTTTGCTACATTATGTCCCCTTTCAAGTTACATAAAGAAGGTTGCCATATTAATTTTTGGGGTCATTTGTAAAAAAAGGGGGTCCAAATTCAAAGAAATAGGGGGTCATGGAAAACCCTGCATATGGAATACAAATGTGAACTATACAAATCTATTCTGTAAATAAGCATGTGAGTTTCAGTTTAAGAAAAGGTCCTGAAATAATTCAAACTGAAAATCCCATTTTGTCTGGTGAATTTAAAATACTCATTTACATAATGAAGTTATCAGATGTCTCTAAGGAACAGAAAATGGCATTGTAATTTTGAACATCATTCCTGAACAATATATTATTTGATTTCGATAAGAATGTAATAGTCATTAATATCTTTTAATTCTTCCCTGTCATGCATGTCTGGAAACTTTTGTGTGTTTAGTGCACAATTATTGTAAGAGCCTTTAAATTCATTGGTGTTTTGCCTTGACTTCTTGATTTTTAGCTCCACTGGCTGAAAGCCAGGGAGATATCATGGCGTTGTGTCCGCTGTGTGTCTGTCCATGTGTGTCCGTCCATCCATTAACTTTTACTTTAAAAATCTTCTTGTCAGAAAGTACTGAACAGAATCAAACCAAATTTCACATAAATGATCCTTGAGTGACCCTTTATCAGATTCCATCAAAGAAATTTGATTGGACAGAAAACAGCTTCAATGGGTGAGTCATATTTCCATATATGGTGAAAGCTTTGAAAATCTTCTTCTCAGAAACCATTGGATGGATTTCAACCAAATTTCTCAGGAATGATCCTTTGGTGACTCCTTATCAGATTGCTAAAATATAAGTTGATTGGCTTTAATGGATAGGGTTAATTTCCATATATGGTAAACAGTGATTACAAACGATTATAAGTTTTCAACAAAATATCACAAAACGAGTGGGGGGGGGGACTTGTCTCTATATATTGTTTATAGTGAAATATTGAAAATCTTATTCTTGCAAACTGCAGGATGGTTTTCAACCAAATTTTTCAGAAATGATAAGTAAATTCAGGATGGTGGAGCTAATCAGGTGCTCAAGCGCCTCTAGTTAGCTAAAGTGATCAAGAAAAGCTATTGTGATCACATTCTGTCTCTGTCATGTCAATTGTTGACAATGTCATTAAATGACATCTCCTACCAAACCATGGAGCCAATTTTAACTAAATTCAGCAAAATGCTCCTTAGACGGTCCTCTTAAATAATGATAAAAGAATTGAAATCTATTAAATCTGTGGTCATCATGGCAACAAAAGTTGTTTTTATTAGCTCACCTGTGCACCATGTGCTTATGGTGAGGTAATGTGTCCTTTAATTATGTAGTGACGTACAGTGTCACAATTAAAGTGTTTACACTCTGAAGACCACAGTTATGGCTCGATCTTCGTGAAACTCGGGCAGAATAATTGTTATTTCATAAGGATGAACCCAATTGTTTATGAGGGTTCCATTGGAAAACATGGCGAAAGGAGCCTTAATGACAATTTCTTTGTTTACATTAAAGAGGCCACAATTTTGGCTTGGTCTACATGAAAATTGGCTAGAGTAATTGTTAGATCCTAAGGATGAACCGTATAGATTAAGGGAAGGTTCACTTAGAAAACTAAGGACAAGGGACTTCAAAATGGGAAGAATCTTTTTTAAAATTCAGGAAAGTGAGTCTCAGTGTCAATTTCCTTGTTTACACTCTTGAGGTCACAGTTCTGCTTCAAACTTCATGAAACAAAAAAAAAAAATGGTCTAAAAAATAATTAGGTTATAAGGAAAAAACCTGTTGATTATAGGAAAGCTCTATCGGAAAACATAGGAAAAGGGGCCTTAGTAACATTTTCTTTGTTTACACTCTAGAGGCCTCAGTTTTGGCTCAAAAGTGAATTATAAAAAAAACTAAAAATTATTACCCCGACCCTGAAAGCATAGAGCCTTGATATTTTGCATGAAACATCAGTACATTGACCATTTTCAAAATGCTAGAATTGCTAAAGAGTTACCCTTTGGTCCCCAGGGGGTGGGGCCTATATAGAAATAAATGTTTTTTTTAAACAAAAGTAAAATCTTAAAAAAAGTATTCTAGATTCAGTTGGCCTTGAGTCTTTATATTTTTCAAATTTCTGAAATCATTTCCCTTGGATCACCAGAGGAAGAAAAACTGCTCTACTCTTGACATAAAAGTCCAAGAGCTTTGAAATTTGTCATTAAGAATCTGTATATAGATTCTATAAATTTTGCTAAAATCTTGACTTTTGGATCCTATCTTAATCCTAAACCTATAATTAAATTTGACCGTTAGAAGAAAAAGAGCCTTTAACTTAGGTGAACACACTAGAGCCATTATGACTTATTCTCTCCCACACTTGGACAAAAATATGTTAAAGCAATTACCTCAAAATTCTGATTTTAACTCCATTAAGTTGTATTATTATGGAAAACATTGTGGTGACAAGCAATTTAAGCTGAAAGCCAGCGAGCTATTGTCATGATGTTGTGTCCCTTGTGGGTGTGTGTGCGTACGTTGGCCCATCTGTCGGTAAACTTTTACTTTAAAATCTTCTCCTCAGAAAGTACTGAACAGAATTCAACTAAATTTCACAGAAAGGATCCTTGGGTGACCCTAATCAGATTCCTTTAAAGAATTTTGATCAGATGAAAAACATGGCTTCCTTAGACAGGGCTTATTTCCGTATATGGTGAAAAATCTTCTTCTCAAAAACCAGGGATGGATTTCAACCATATTTTACAGAAATGATCATTGGCTGACCTTTTATCAAATTCCCGTATAGAATTTTGATCAGTTGATAAACATGGCGCTAATTTCTATGTATGGTGAACATTTTAAAATTATTCTTCTCAGGAACCAGTTGATGGATTTCAACCAAATTTTACAGGAATGATTCTTGGGTAATCCTTTATCAGATTCCTTCAAAGAATTTTTATCCGATGATAAACATGTCTTAAATGGGCGGGGCTAATTTCCATATATGGTGAAAGCTTTGAAATTCTTCTTTCTCAGAAATCAGGAGATGGATTTCAACCAAACTTCACTTGATTGATCCTCTGGTGACTTTTTTAGATTTCATCAATCAATTTTGATTGGTTTAAAACATAGCTTTTATGTTCTTGGCTTACGTCCATATATGGTATACGTTGATATTAAAAAATCTTCTTCTCAGAAAGCAGTTGGAGGATTTCAACCAAATTTTACTGGAATGATCCTAGGCAGATCCTTTATTAAATTCCTATAAAGAATTTCGATTGGACGGAAAAACATGGCTTAAATGGGCAGGGCTAATTTCCAAATATGGTGAAAGCTATGAAAATCTTTTTCTCAGAAATCAGTTGATTGGTTTCAACCAAATTTCACTGGAATGATCCTCTGTTGACTCTCTACATTTGGTAGTGCATAGGACTCCTAATCTAAGGGTGCCGGGTTGAATTCAGGTTTCAGTGAATATCATTTTTAACATTTGTATCCAATAAGTCAATGGATAATCAGAAACCTTTGTGAAATAAGCAGCTGGAGACTCAGAATGGATGTTGTAGAAAGACTGGTGTGAGAAATACCAGGAATCCATGGTTAGTAGATCCAACCATTGAGATAAGACCTCATTCAATTAGTCAATCAATCAATCCTATTACAGTAGTACAATCAGGGGTTGACACTAACTTTATTTCAATGGGATCCCTCAGGAATCCCTGATAATCACATCAGGGCTTCCTCTAGATAATCAAGGATACCTCTTTGATACACATCAACTCATTCACACTCAGTTCTGCCCTGTTAAGTCCAACTTGAAAAAAGCTTCGGAAAACATTTTGGAAAATGAAGCAATTGCTTGTTACAAGCAATTTCTTCATTATCCACAATGCTTTCTACAAAAACAAGCAAACAAAAAAATCAGAAGCAATTAGTTGATACATTAAGATTTATTGTACTGGAGAAATATTGAAGGATCCTGACAGAATCCCTAGCCTGAGATAGCTGGGGTCCCTTCCAGTTTTCAGGGATCCTCAGGATCCCAGGACACTGTTAGTGGTGACCCCTGACAATAAAAAACATTACTAGAAGCCAATATTAGAGTCCAAATTTCTGAAGGAGTGAGCCCTCAGATTTCATCAGATTTTCTTCAAACTTTTCACATTTTATGATTTGATTATTAGAAGCTAAACACTGAAAAAGGAACCTTCATTATTTAATGCATGATATTGATTATATTTTCATCACCCCAGCATGTGTCGTTGATATTTTCATTGTTGTGACAAACTCTAACATTTGGTCAATTTCTCAGTTTTCTGTTTTAGAGAATTTTGATTCAGCAAGATGTGTTTCTGAATGATACCAGTGTTATTTCTTCATAGAAATCATGTAGTTGCTGTACTTCATTAGTCTCTAGCAGATGGTATCATACAGATACACTGTAAATGTGGTATCATACAGATGCACTCTATTTCTGGCAGTTCTGGGGGAGAAAAGTGTTCAGAAAATCATTTAAACAGTAAGATCCTGATTCTGAAATAAGAGCAGGATTTAAATTGTGCTATAAATCACATCATCTCATTTAGAAGTCATTACCTCCAATATCATGTCTCCAATAGGAAGAATACCATTATACCCTTACACAGATCTATTAATCCTTGTCATGCTGAATAAATAACCTTACTGAATTGATATAAAATCAAAGGGCTGAAAGCACTGATAGAACTTGTTCAAAAATCAATATTTCTTTTAGAAATAAATTTCATAAACAACTCGGGCAGGAAAAGTACAGGAAGGTGGTATAGACCAAGATCAGCCTGCACTTATGTGCAGGCTGATCTTGGTCTACACCTCAGCATGACAAGGGTTAATTCTAAAGTTAGAAACCAAAGCCTGGATATGTTCATGGATTTAGAATGACTAATTTTTTATCCCCAGGTATAGTGGGGGTAAGGCTGATAAATGTATAAAAAGACCGACTTCTAATCATTATTTTAATTATAGTATTTTGATGGATGAAGATCTGAAAGTCAATAGGGATATGGAGGTCCTTGAGCCTTTAGTGTACAGAAAAAAATCTTTTTTCAGTTCTTAACAATAGATTGCCACGGAGTTCTATTAGCAACAGTTTTAGTCAGCATTGTCCTGATTAATAAAGGTTGATTGAAGATACCATTTATTATATACCTCCCAAAATTTTGATTCAGTTAGTTGGTCCGTCTGTTAGCCTTTTCCTTTTCCACTCAATTTCTTAGGAATTGTTGCTTAGATTTGATTCAAACTTTACAGAAAGACCCAGTATCAACTAGAGGTGCATATTTTTGAAAAATAATGGGGAATTTTACAGAATGTTCCTAGTCATCTGACTTTGTGCATATTATGAGGGTTTTGTTATTCTAGGCTTTGTCACAGAAAAAAGGACCTTAACTAATTATCAAACAGCATAATTTAAGGCTGGTCCAGATTAAAAGAAGTTACAGATGACAAATTAAAGTTTATTCAATTTTAGAGTTTTTATAACGCCGCCAGAGGCGCTCGTACATTGGCGTCATCTTCTCCGTCTGTCTGTCTATCCGTCTGTCTGTACATACGTCCACTTTTCTTGTGAGCGCAACTCCTCCTTAGTTTCTGGCTGGATCTTTTTGAAACTTGGTCAATGTTATCACCTTAATTGGTAGATGTGCATGAAGTAAGGATTTTATGGTTCATTGATTTTTGCCTAAGTTTTGCCCCCTTAAAACTTAGTCTCTGGGGCTTTTTTAAATTGCAGCCTTGTGAATGCAACTCCTCCTAAGTTTATAGCGGGATCTAAATGAAACTTGGTGCATGTTATAACCTAAATTGGTAGATGTGCATGAAGTAAGGATTTTATAGTTTATTAATTTTCCCTGACTTATGCCCCCCTTAAAACTTAGTCTCTGGGGCTTATTGAAATTGCAGCCTTGTGAACGCAACTCCTCCTAACTTTTTGTCATGATTTAAATGAAACTTGGTCAATGTCATCACCTTAATTTGTAGATGTGCATGAAGTAAGGATTTTATGGTTCATTGATTTTTGCCTCAGTTATGCCCCTTGACACTTAGTGTCTGGGCCCATTCAATCATTCAATCATAAAGAACAGTTTGAACTTGACAATTTACAAAGGTAGTCTGCAAATGTTTTGATTTGGTTCTGTCAAAATAAGTAGTGTCTTCAATTATTTCTTGAAACAGCAGCAAAGTGAAGGCTTACATTGTGACTATGTCACTCTTGTTTATTTATTTTGAACTTTACTAAAATATGTCATCCCAGGTAATGGAACTAGTACCACACAGTTCCAAATTTTTGTATGAAAAATTGCTATTGAAATCATTGAGAAAAAAGTGAAAATCAGTAGTAACAAAGTCTTTTAACAAATCTCAATAATCTCTTTACAGCCAGACCAGCTTCAGAAACAGAAATCGGTATCAAGTGAAAATGGAGATACAGAAAGTTTATGGAAGGGTGTTCGGAACTTTGCAACCATGTTTATGGAGGATGGCCTTGAAGAAGATGCAGCAATCGCTCCGATACCGGTAGATGGTATAGATCACAACTTAGGGAAAATTCAGATAGCTTTGAGTTATGACTTTCAATCATTGACGTTAACGTTAAAGATTCTTCAAGCCTCTGGGCTGCCTGCAAAGGATTTTACCGGAACTAGTGACCCTTATGTTAAAATTCTGTTATTACCGGATAAGAAACATAAATTGTTGACAAAAGTGAAAAAGAAAAACTTAAATCCAAGGTGGAATGAGTGCTTTCTTTTTGAAGGTAAGTCTTTTCATTTTCAGTCCTGTTTTTAGGCTACTTGACCACATTTGTGGTTAGCTGTGACCTTTACAAATTTTGTCCCTTGCTGTTCAATAACAAAAGCCTTGCAGTTCAATTGGTTATTGTTTTTCAGTTTTGTTGGGTTGTGCTTAACCCATTCCCACACAACAAATTTTTAGCCTGGTCTAAACAGAAAGAAGGTGTAGATGACAATTTAAAGTTGATAAAAAATTTCCTTTTTGATAGAAAACATTGTGGATAACGAAGAAATTGCTTGATACAAGCAATTTCTTCATTTTCCACAATATTTTCAGAAGCTTTTTTCTTGAGGGGCGTAAAAAGGAGGGTTTGTGTGGGATTGTTTGATAATCACAATGATGAGCTGATGTGTGTGTTAGTGCACTTAATGCATTAGACAAGTTTTTATTGTCTATAACTTAATAGTTGTGTAGTTGGATTTCAAAATAAATCGGGCACAGTCGTTTTCCATCATAAGTAAGTGTGCCATCCCAAACATCTGGTCCTTGATTATTTGAAGAAATGACAGGAAACCACAACAAAATATCTGAAATAACTTTGAAAACAGCATTTAGCTAATTGGAATGAATTACAAACCTGGTTGTTGGCTATAGAGTGAAAGGCTAGAGAACCTCAGTCCAATAATCCATATTTTTACATCTACAGGAATGTCATTTCCTAATTAGTTGTTGTCCAACATGTGACATTCAATATATGGATTAACCCATTCCAACACAATAAAATTTTAGACTGGTCCAAATTGAAAGAAGCTGCAGACGACAATTTCAAGTTGATGGAATTTTGAATTTTTTCATCTTTTTGGATAGAAAACATTGTGGATAATGAAGAAATTGCTTGATACAAGCAATTTCTTCATTATCCACAATGTTTTCCAAAGCTTTTTTCTCTAGGGGCGTAAAAAGGAGGGATTGAGTTGGAATGGGTTAATTTAATCTTTTCTGATTTGACTCTTAATTATAATGTAGGAAATAAATTCAAAATACATAATGAAAAGAGATGCCCATTGAGTAAAAATAGGCTTTTTTCTTTGAAAATATGTTTATAGATCAAGTTACAGATCTGTAATTTCGGTGTCATGATGCGCTAAGTCAAGTATTTAACCCATTACCAAACAACAAAACTTGAGACTGGTCCAAATTTAAAGAAATTGCAGACAGTTTTTGGACAGACGGACACACAACGGACGCCACACCATGACTTAAATGAATTTAAAAAAAAAAATTGTAGTTAGGGGTAGAAAACATAGTGGAAAATGAAGAAATTGTTTGTAACACAAGATTTCTTTAGTTTAAGCTGCACTTGCTGAAAGCCAGCAGGCTATTGTCATGGTGTGGCGTCCGTTGTGTGTCCGTCCGTCCAAAAACTTTTAAAAAATCTTCTCCACTGAAAGAAGTGAACAGAATTCAACCTAATTGCACAGGAATGATCCTAATGTGACCCTTTATTAGATTCCTTAAAAAAATTATGATTGGATGAATATCATGGCTTTTATGGGCCAGGCTAATTTCCATATATGGTTTAAGATATGAAAATCTTCTCAGAAATGGGATGATTGATTTTAACCAAATTTCATAGGAATGATACTTATATGACCCTTTACTAGATTCCTTCAAATAATTCTGATTGTATGGAAAAACGTGGCTTTAATGGGCTGGGCTAATTTCCATGTATGGTGAAAACTTTGAAAACCCTTCCTCAGAAACCAATTGATTTCAACAGAATTTTCGCGATGATCCTTTGGTGACTTTTAAGATTTTTAAAAGAATTTTAATAGGATGAAAAATATGGGTTAAATAGGCGGGGCTTTTTTCCATATTATGGTATATAGTGGAAACTTTCTCAGAAACCAGTCAAATAATTTTAACCAAAGTATTCTTTTGAGATAGTTTATCAGATTTCTTCAATGAATTTGATTTGGATGAAAAACATGGGGGTTTGATGGAAGGGGACCTATTTCCATATATGGAATATATTCTGAAAACTTTTAAAATCTCAGCATCCTATCTATGGATTTCAACCAAATTTCATTGGAATGAAGGTGACTCTTTGTCAGATTCCTTTATATAATTTTGATCGATTGACAAACATGGCTTTTATTATGATGTGCAGTGAAATTTTGAAAAATTAATTGATACCTTTTTATAAATACCTGACTTAGTAAATGAATTTTACACAATGTTTTCTATCCAAAAAGATATGAAAAAATCTAAAATTTCATAAACTTTTAATAGTCATCTGCAACTCCTTTCATTTTGGACCAGTCTAAATTTTTGCCATCTGGTAATGGGTTGACCAGTACATTCAGGCCTGTGGAGCGATACAGGCGCTTAAAGGCCTTTAGTTTGATAGGCGACACATTATCACCATCAGATTGTGGTACTAATGTTTTTCTTTCATCAAATATTCAGCTGTGTTCTACTTCTGTATTTATAACATTTACAAATTACTGGTGTCTGAGTGATCCAAAATATAAATTCCAAATCTTCCTGAGAATATCTGAATTAATGACAGACTAATTTCCATACTGAGTAAAACAAAGGTTGAAACTTTTATCGACCAAACAGATTTGCTTTAATCCTATAGTTAAAAAAAAAATAATCAAACCCTTTCCTGCGCAATCCCTTGAAAAATATTGTGGGTAAAGAAATTGGCGGAGCCCCGGGGGGGGGGGGGGGTTATATTGAAATAAAGAACGATTTTTTAAATGACATCTCCTCCCAAACCACTGGGCCAATTTGAACCAAATTTGGCAGAAATGTTGCTTAGGTCGTCCTCTTCAAAAATAGCTAAAAGAATTGAAATCCGTTTAAAACTCTTGTTGCCATGGCAACAAAAGTGAAATTTCAAAAAAATCTTTAAAAATCCTTCTCCTCCTGACCCAGAGTAGAGCCTTGATATTTTGCATGTAGCATCAGTATAACGACCTCTTTCAAAATAGCTAAAATCATGATCCTCAAGTCCCCAGGGGCGGAGCCCCGGGGGGGGGGTTATAGAAATAAAGAATGATTTTTTAAATGACATCTCCTCCCAAACCACTGGGCTGATTTGAACCAAATTTTGCGGAAATGTTCCTTAGGTGGTCCTCTTCAAAAATAGCTAAAAGAATTGAAATAGGTTAAAAACTCTGGTTGCCATGGCAACAAAAGTGAAATTTTAAAATAATCTTTAAAAATCTTCTCCTCCAGACCCAGAAGGCGTAGAGCCTTGATTTTTTGCATGAAGCATCAGTATATTGACCTCTTTCAAAATAAGTAAAATTATGATCCTTGGTTCCCCAGGGGCAGAGCCCTGGGGGGGGGGGGGGGTTATATAGAAATAAAGAATGATTTTTTAAATGACATGTCCTCCCAAACCACTGGGCTGATTTGAACCAAATTTTGCAGAAATGTTCCTTAGGTGGTCCCCCTTAAAATAAGCTAAAAGAATTGAAATCTGTTTAAAACTCTGATTGCCATGGCAACAAAAGTGAAATTTCAAAATAATCTTTAAGAATCTTCTCTTCCTGACCCAGAAGGCATAGAGCCTTGATATTTTGCATGACGCATCAGTATATTGATCTCTTACAAAATAGCTAAAAATCATGATCCTTTGGTCTCCAGGGGTAGACCCAGGGGGGGGGGGGGTGTATAGGCATGAAGCATCAGTTCACAGACTTCTTTCTTATTTCTGCAATTATAACCCATGGAAAAAGTTTTTCCTTCTTTCAAATCAGCACTAAAGCCTTGGAATTTGTAAGTTAGACTTTTGGATCCCAAGGTTCATAGTCTTTATATGTAATTGTGGCCCACTTGTTTCATAATCCTAACCTTAACATGAAATAAGACTGTTGAAAGAAAAAGAGCCTTTATCTCAGGTGAGCGCCCCAGGGCCAACGGCCCTCTTGTATAAAATTGATGGGTCACAATACTAATCTAGCTACCAGGGCTTTTAAACCAAGGGGACAATAGTCTTGAAATATGGATACATAATTATATGATCTTTTGAAGACAACGGTGCAGAACGTAACTTTGACAGATCACTGGGAAAGTGTAAGTTGCGTGATATGATTTCAGGATGGCCTCACAACAAGCTGTTAGAGAAGACGTTATACTTACAAGTTATAGATTATGACAGATTTAGCCGAGATGATCCCATTGGGGAAACCTACATTCCTATTAATGAAGTGGACCTTTCACAGGCACCGCTCATGTGGAAATTCCTCAGCCCATGTAAAGACAGCAGGGTAAGATATTTCAGCTTTAACACATTACCAGACATCAAAACTTTTGGACTTGTCCAAATTGGAACAATTCAAAATTTTTGGAAATCAAAACCAAGGGATAAAGTAGTATAGAAAACAATATGATAATTTCTCCTTTTCTCACAATGTTTTCTTGGTATAGTTTGGTGGGATTTTGTGGGAATTTGTAAATTCTGTTGAAATCTTTCAAGGATCTGAGGCAAGGTCATTGCAAATTTTAGACTTGAATGTCTTTAACATAAGTCTTGCCGTATTCACCCATTCTTTGACAGAATATTTGAGAACCCTTGTCTTTTAAGCTATTACCAAACAACAAAATTTTAGACTTCATAAGTCTTGCTGAGTTCACCCATTCTTTGACAGGATATTTGAGAACCTTTGTCTTTTAACCTTTTAATACCTTTATAGGTACAAATTTTAGACTGGTCCAAATTGAAAGGAGTTGCAGATGACAACTGAATGCTTATTAATTCTACATTTTTGCAATTTTTTGGGTATATAACATGGTAGAGGTTGAAGAAATTTTTTTTACTCATTCCCACACACAGCTTTTAAACACCCATAAATATGAAAGCTTTGTAACTATTATGGAGAAAGAAGAAAATATTGGTTACAAGCCATTCTTCATTATCCACAATGTTTTCTACCCAAAGGACAAAGGTTATAGAGGTTTGAATTTTGAACTTTTTTGAATTTGGACTGGTCTAAAATTTTATCTTGTGAGAATGGGTTAACAAGCAATTTCTTCATTTTTTAACACTGTTTTTGTTGAGCCAGCTTGCGGTGAGTGAGACATAGTTGTCACTATGACAAGTCGATGTATGTGCGTTAGTCTGTTAGTCTGCCCTTCCGTTAGTCTGTCCAAATTTGTCAGGACAATTGCTCGTACATTTATGGATGGATTTCAAAATAACTTGGCAAATTATTCTCAATCATGAGTAGATGTGCCATTTGAAAGAAATTTTGGATAATTCTAATGTCAAGGTCACAGCTCAAGGTCAAACACTCAAATTGTGATTGTCAAGAGCATTTCTTCTACAATTATGGATTGATTTCAAAATAAATTGGCACAATTATTCTCCATCATGAGTAGATGTGCCATTTTAAAGAATTCTTTGGAAGGCTTCAAGCTTAAGATCAAACACCAAATTTTTGCTTGTCCGGAGCATGACGCCTACAAAACTTTTCGGGCTAGACAGCAGTTGTCCTGGGACAACCATCTAGTTTAAAACCGTATTCTAGTTGATGAAATTTAGAATATCTCTTTATATCTTTCTTTGGTAGAACACAATGTGAAAAATGAAGAAATTACTTGTACAAGCATTATCTTCATTTTCCACATTTTTTTCTCAAACTCAGGTGTAAAAAGTTGGGATTGTGCAGGAATGGCTTAAATAAGTAAATCCAAGCCAGTGGGCAGATACAGATTCTCAAGAGCATCTAAGTTTATTTCATCCATGATAAAAGCACACAATGCCAATTAGTAAAGACATCAACATCTTTCATACAATTTTCAATATGAAAGCTTGTCAAACATTCTCACATGTAAGATGATTGCCCGGTTGTCAGATATCTTTGGGCTCTGTTTTGGAAAGAAATAAAACTTTTCAAAATTTCTCTTTTTTAAAAGACCTAGCTTTTAGCAGTAATCAAATTGTTTTAAAATTGGAATATTCTTTTCTAAAAATCAAGCCTGGCATTCCAAATAGATAGTTTATTGTCATTTTGGGGGAAATAAATGTTCTTTTAACTCCAAAATACAGGATGAATTTACCAATCCACACTGTGTGTATGTGTCGTGAATATAAATTAATGACAGTATTGTTCCCTTACAAGGTTCCAGGGATAATTGTCTTGTGCCTTGATTTAGTTCAGGATCTAGTTCTTAGTAATCAAGTATCTGCAGTTCTACCAAATAAAGTAGAATCTTGTTAACCCTTGTCATGCTGAATAATCCTTTTCAGAATTGTATAAAAATCAAAGGGCTGAAAGCAATGGTAGTATGTGTTGTTTAGTTGTCAATACTTCTTTTGAAAATTAGATTTATAAACAACTTTGGTTTCAAAAGGACAGACAGGAGGTTTAGACTAAGATCAGACTTCACTTATGTGCAGTCTGATCTTTGTATATACCTCTTGCCAAAACCAGAATATTTCGGGTTCAGCATGACAAGGGTTAATTCGCATGTCACTGGTTCGTAGGTATGTGTTTGTATACTTTTCTTTTATCCCAATATTTTTTCTTCTTTATCTTAGTTTAAAAACTCTTTCTAATTCCTTTGTCATTGGTTCCTAGTTTGTAGCCCATTTCAAGTCCCTAAAGTTTGGTTTTAGCACAAATTTGTTTAAATTGTACGTATGATTTAACCTTCCATGGACTAGCAAAAACATGATGCCACTAACCTTGATTTTTGCTCACCTGACCTCCTAGTGGTCATTGTGAGCTAATGTGATCTGGCTGTGTCTAGCTTCTGATGTCAACTTTTACCTTGTGTGCACTCTAGAGGTCACATTTTTGGCTGAAATATTTTGAAACATAGTCAGAATATTTCTTTACGTGATATCTCAGATGAGTGTGAAAATGAGTCACATGATATCAAAAACTAGGTCACCAGGTCAAATTAAAAAAACAACTTGTATGCACAAGTAGGTCACAGTTTGGGTTCAAATGTCTTGAAACTTGGTCAGTATCTTTTCTAAATGATATCTAGGACGAGTTTGAAAAATGTGTCATGTGGGATCACAAACAAGGTCACTAGGTCAAATCTGAGAAAAACCTTGTGTGCACTCTAGAAGTCACAATTTTGCTTAAATGTCTTGGTATAAAATTTGGATCAAAATGTTTGGCTGCATGATATCTCGGATGAGTATGAAAATAGGTCAAGTTGGGTCAAAAACAAGATCACCAGGGATAAAATCTTAGAAAAACCATTTGTGCACTCTAAATGTAACATTTTTGGCTCAAAATTTTTGATATGTGGTCAAAATGTTTATCTACATAAGATCTCAGACAAATTAAAAAACTAGATCACCAGTTAAAATCTTAGAAAAACCTTGTGTGCACTATAGAGCCCCATTTTTTGGCTTAACCCATTCCCACTCAGTGACGCTTTTAGACACCCACAAGAAAATGAGCTTTGAAAAACATTGCGGAAAATGAAGAAATTGCTCTTCACAAGCAATTTCTTCATTTACCACAATGTTTTCTGCCCACATAGTATGAAAAAATCCAAAATTTGATAAATTTTAAATTGTCGTTTGCAACTTCTTTCAATTTGTGCCAGTCTAAAATATTATCGTGTGGTAATGGGTTAAATGTCTTGATTTTGGTCAAAATGTTTGTCTGCATGATATCTTGGACAAGTTCAACTTTATGTCACATTGGGTCCAAAAACTTTGTCACTGATCAAACTTCAGAAATACCTTGTGTGCGATCTAGAGGCTAGATTTTTTGGCTCAATTATCTTGATACTTTGAGTGTTTGTCTCAATCAAGTTGGACATCCGTTCAAAAATAAAATGATAGAAAGCTCTTGTGTGCACTCTAGAGGCTACATTTCTGGCTCAATTTTTTGAAAGTTAGAATTTTTTTCTCCATTAGTATCTCAGTCAAGTTAAATATATTGGTTCGCATCAGGCTAAAAACTTAGTCACGAGTTCAAACCTTAGAATAACCTTGTGTGCACTCAAAGACCATATGTTTTTATCAAAGATCTTTATATTTGTTGAGAATGTACAATGACCTCTTTCACATACTACTTTGGATCACTTGGTTGATATTTAGGTCACTAGGTCAGATCTTATGATAACTTTCCTTCTGATGTCACTATACTACTGGCATAAATATCTTGAAACATGATAATGTCTTTCTAGTTTAAATTCTGTAACAAGTCTGGTTAGAACAAGATAAGATCACTTATGCCATTTTACTTCTATCGTCATTGGCTGAAGTGAGCACTTTCGGGCCAATGGCCCTCCTGTTTCAACTTCTGATTGGCACTTTATGTTTAGTACCTTTTATGAAAAGGGACTGTTTGGTTGTAATATGGGGATATAATTGAGTGAAGGTTCCTGTAGCTATCGGCAAAAAATTCTTATGATTTTGCCACGCCCCAACAAATATCAAAAATATTTGTGGCATTCAGATGTACTAACCATTTAGTTATATCCCCCTCCTTTGAAGTAGAGGAGGGTATATTGGTTTCATCATGTCTGTCTGTCTGTCCATCCATCCATCTGTCTGTCCCTCATTCATCCAGTCATCCATCCATAGACTTTTTCATTTCTGTGCTCTATCACAAGAACCAATAGAACTACAATCTTTAAACTTCATTCAATTGTTGCCAGTGACCAAAGGAAGTTTCCTATGGTTTTTGGTACACATAGATCAAAAGACAATATCACAATTGCACTTTGATTGAAACCGTTTCCATGCTCTAAGTCATGTGACCTAGGACCATGAAACCATGTCCATTTTCCAAAGAAAAACCCTATCATCAGACTCCTAATCTTCAATAATGGTTTATGGGTTCGATCCCCTGCGGCGCTACATATTCATTCCGACATTTGTCTCTCACCAATGGATGGATAATTGTAAAACTAAGTGGGATAGCAGCTGGAGGCTAGGAAAGGATGTAGTGGTTGTACTGGTGTGAGAAATACCAGGAATCCATTGTTAGGTGCTCCAGCTGCCGCAATATGACTGAAATATTGTTAAAAGCTGTGTTAAACCCCATTCAATCAATCAATCAATCACAGATAGCCTGAGCATCAAGCATAGATATGCATCTTGGATTTTGGTTTTGGCCCATTGACACTTTTAAGGAAAGTTCTTGTTTCCCTCTTTCCTGATAGACTACATGACGGATTTGATTTTGACTTATAGCAGAGATGTGCCTGTCCTAATTTTGGATGCAATCTTTTGTTTGATGGACGATTTAAGAGTGACAAACTGTTGTTCTTTTGTAAAGGTGCTTATGGGGATATTAATTATCTTCAATGAATGCTCTAGTTTTTCTAAAGACAAAGATTTATAAGATATTAACAGCTTGAAATTGAGATATTAATCCTTGTCATGCTCAATAAAATCTACTGAATTTCATTAGAATCAAAGGGTTGAAAGCACTGGTAGTACTTGTTGAATGGTCAATACATATTTTGAAAATTAACCCATTCCCACACAACAAAATTTTAGACCAGTCCAAATTGAAAGGAGCTGCAGAAGACAATTTCAAGTTGATGTGATTTTAATTTTTTTCATCTTTTGGGGTAGAAAACATTGTGGATAATGAAGAAATTGCTTGATACAAGCAATTTCTTCATTTTCCACAACGTTTTCCAAAGCTCTTGAATTGCGGGGCGTTAAAAGGAGGGCTTGAGTTGGAATGGGTTAATTTCATGAACAACTCTTGTTTGAAAAGGAAATGCAGGTGTAGAAAAAGATCAGGCTGCACTTATGTGCAGGCTCTGATCTTATCTGCAGCACCTGCCAAAACCTGAATATTTGGGGTTCAGCATGACATGGGTTAAACAGGACATCTTTTTTAAATCTTCAGGCAACTCTAAGAGCTAATATATTCAGTTACTCTAATATAGGTCCATCATTTTCCTTTTGTATTAAAGGTGATAGCAAAAGTTTTGTAGAACTCTACTTTACTGGAACATCAAGTATGCTGTTTCTATTTGCTTAAAGCTCTGGTCTATTGGATAAATTGTCACTGCCAATAAATATTTAATGCTGATGTAATCTTGCCTGGTATAGAATTGGCTTTCTTACCTTATTATCTGCATTGTTTTCTGGGAGATGCCAAAGTTTCCTCTCTAATTCCATTACCTCTTCTCTCTCCCAATAGGGTGTAATTCCATTTTGAAATAATATGGAGTTGGCATTAGTTAAAGTACCTGCTGGCATTAGTTGAAGTACCTGAACATCCTTGTGTATATAACTGTTTGTATATATTCAAATTTTAGCTCCACATGCCAAAGGCAAACAGCTATTGTCATGGCACTCTCTGTCAACTCCCTGCATAGGAAACATTGTGGATAAAAGCCCAATTTTAATATTGAAATGTAGAAGGAAATCTTTGAATCATCCATTCCTTCCTAAGTGTACGCCCTATGAACTGATATTTGGCATGTCCCATCACCCCTAGGTTGTGAAATCCTAGATTTATGTAGAAATAAAGAAAGGCATTTCAAATCTTCTCATTCCTAACTGTAAGCCCCAGTCTCAGGTTTGATTTTCTCCATGCAGATTTACCTTGTGGCCCTCTTCCAGAAAATTTCAAATTGTTACTCTTTGATAAATATTAGCCCTATTATTTTGTTACTGTGATTTGATGCAGAGATAACAACTGAAGTCAAGCATTTCTTCCCAAACCATAAGGCTGAATTCTTGTAAATTTTGATTGTAGCATCTACTAAAATACTTCAAATTATCTCTTTCCCTATATCAGATTTGTACATAAGCTTTTTTAAATAACGAATGTTGCTTTTATGGGCAGGGCTATAAAAGACTTTGCAAATCTTCTCAGAGCACCAGGGAGTTAGACTGAAAGAAAAAGTATGAACCTTGATTATTGCATGGAAATAGTTTGGACAGAAATCAGCCCTTACATTCTTGATGGGTGATCCACTTTCTAATGCTAAAGATAAATAACTGAAAGAAATCATTAGCATGTGCTAACTGAGGTCTTTCAACCAATGTAGTTTACAGACTTCCACTTAAATCAAAAGACCTCACCTACTAGTCGGTAAATTTTAACTAGGAGTTAAAGTTCTCTGACCTTTTGCTGATTTTAAAAAAAAACTGTTAAATTTGCCAATCTCCTATAAGTTGCTGACAGATTGCTGATTCGTTCTCAAAATTAACTTCAGTCCCTGGTTTTTACGTCCCTAATTTCTAATACTCGAGAAAACATTGTGGAAAAAAGAAGAAATTGCTTGTAACAAGCAATTTCTTCTTTTTTCCACAATATTTTCTACCCTATTGACTGATTATTTTTCAAATTACATCTACTTTAAATTGTTTTCTGCAAGACCTTTTAATTTGGGTAGTTCTAAAATTTTGTTGTCTGGTAATGGGCTCAAGATGTTAGCTTAGACAAAATTTTCGTGGTGGTTGTATTTATCGACAATTTCATTGACCCCTAGAAAATTGAGTCTTTAAGCAGGAAATGAAGTCTTACGGAGAGATGAAATCTCATTTAGTGTCATGCAAGTTAATCATTGACAGGCAGATTGTGAGACAGTCTCTCTCAGCTGTGTTTTGTTTAAATTACTATAAGACTTACAGAAAAGACAAAGATTTTGACTAAGTGTAACACAATGACGCTGTCTGACGTCCCTCAAGATATATAATTGGAAAAACATTGTTTAAAAGGAAGAGATTGCTTGCAACAAGCAATGTCTTCATTTTCTACACAATGTTTCCCACACAGAGAGTTGAAAGAATCTAAAATTTCATAAACTTCAAATTATCATTCTCTAACTCCTTTCAATTTGGACCAGTCTAAATTTTTCCCTTGTGGTTATGGGTTAAAGAGATTGTAGCGGACAATATAGTGTGGGATTGAATTGAAAAAATAATGTTGTATAGTGTAGAAATATTATGGGAAAAGAAGAAATTACTGGTTACATTTGTCCATTGTAATGATAAGATTATTATTCAGGTATATTTCATTCATACCAATTTGTGTGGTTAAATGCTTTGAAAAAGATATTATAAATATTTAAATGATATATATCATAACTGCATTATTATTATATATTTTCAGGGTAAGCTAGGAGAGCTGCTTTTATCTTTGTGCTATGAGCCCAATGTGGGCCGCCTTACTGTGATAGTGATAAAAGCTAAGGATCTCAAAGCTAAAGACATCACAGGTGCATCAGGTGGGTATCTTATGTTCTCTACAGGGGTGTGGAAATACAGGTTTTCTCCACTTGTCCCCCACAAGTAAGAGATGATTTGCTATTTGTCCAGAAACAAAATGAACTTGTCAACAAGAAAGTGAATAGATAAATTTTGAGAGAAAAATGTTGTTCATTAATGAAGAAAATGCTGGGTCCTGGAATTTTCTTCATTGATTAACCCATTCGCACACAGTGACGCTTTTAAACGCCTCTCAATATAAAACCTTTTGGAAAAAATTGTGGAAAATGAAGAAATTGCTTGTTACAAGCAAATTCTTCATTATCCAAAATGTTTTCTACAACAAAAGACTGAAAGTTTAAAGATTTCATAAACTCAAAATTGTTGTCTGCAACTTCTTTGAATTTGGACAGGTCTAAAACTTCATTGTGTGGGAATGGGTTAACAACAATATTTTCTACCCATAAATATAAACATTACAATAATAAATCTTTGAGATTTATTTCTTACCATTCCAACACTTCCCTTGTGTTTACAAGTGACCTTAAAAGACAGTACTTGTCCACAGGTAGAAAAGCCTATGTTGGATAAGTTGGGAATGTGACTTCCACACCCTTGCTCTTCTTTTACTCATCTACGGAATATTAGATAATAATCTTTCAAAACTATAAAATTGAAATCCAGAATGATCAATTACCAGACAATAAAATTTTAGACAGTTCCAAATTTAAAGATGTTGCACACAGCAAATTTTGCTGACTTTTATGGTCACCTGACAGAAGGTCATGGTGACCTATTGCAATCATGCTTTGTCTGTCATTGTGCGCCATGCGTTAACTTTTCACATTTTCGACTTCTTCTTGAGAACACTTGCATGGATTTCAACCAAATTTGGCAGGAAGCATCCTCATGGGAAGGCGCTTCAGAGTTGTACAAGTCATGGAGTTATCTCCCCTTGGGGCACCATAAGGGGCCAGAACGGGTACATCTTTTAAAATCTTCTTGTCATAAACTGGTAGTCAGGTTAGATTCTTTAGGGCAAGGACTATCAAGTTTGTACAAGAAAAAAAAAACTGTCAAGAAATGGCCGTGCTGGGGGGGGGGGGGGCAAAGGGGGGGGGGGTACATAAGCTTACATAGTGACAACTTTGAAAATCTTTTTCTACCAAATCAAAAGACCTACAGCTCTGATATTTTGTATGTGGCATCATCTAATGGACCTCTATCAAAATTGTATATATTATAACCCCGGGGTCAAAATTAGCCTGTTTCCGGACATCACAAGTTTAACATAGGCTTATAAAGTGAAAATTTCAAAAATCTTCTTCGCCCAAACTAGAGGGCCTAGAGCTTTTATATTTAGTATGTAGCATCATCTGGTGAATTTCTATCAAGATTGTATGAATCATGGCCCCAGAGACAGTATTAGCCCATTCCCAGACATCACAAGTTTTACAAAGGGCTTATAGAGTGAAATTTCTAAAAATCTTCTTCTCCCAAACAGGAGGGCCTAGAACTTTGATATTTGGTATACAAAATCATCTGGTGGACCTCTATCAAGTTGTACAAATTATTGCCCCAGGATTAAAGTAAGCCCTTTCAAGGATGTCACAAGTTTCATGTAGGCTTAAATAGTAAAAACTTTAGAAATCTTCTCTCAAACAGATAGGCCAGAGCTTTATTATTTGATATGTAGCATCATCTGGTGGCTCTTTATCAATATTGTATGAAATATGGACCTAGGGCCAAAATTAGCCAATTCCCGGACATCACGAATTTTACATAGGGCTTATATAGTGAACATTTAAAACTTTTCTTCTCCCAAACAGGAGGGCCTAGAGCTTTAATATTTGGTATGTAGCCTCATCTGGTGGACCTCCATCAAGATATTATAAATTATAGTCCCAGGGTCAGAATTAGCTCGATCCAAGATGTCTGAAGTTTAACATAGGCTTGCTTAGTGAAAACTTTTAAAAATCTTCTTCTCCCAAATTAAAAGCCTAAGAGCTTTGATATTTAGTATGTAGCATAATCTAGTGGACTTTTATTTGGTTTTGTGCTCTTTGGACTCAGGTGACCAATAAGGCCCTATGGGCCTTTTGTTCATGATGCTAATAGACATGAAATTGTTGTAAGGCATGTAGTCAATCCTAACTAGTTTCTTTACTTAGATATATTTCATTCTGTTCAGTCAAGTTTAGAATTTCCAGACTGTTTTTCAAAATTTTAGACTGGTCCAAATTCAAAGGTTTTGCAGACAACAACTCAAAAAATACCATTCTGTAGGGTAGAAAATATTGTGGTGAAAGAAGAAATTGCTTGTTACAAGCAATTTCTTCTTTTTCCACAATATTTTCTCAAGAATAAAAGCACAGGCATGTAAAAACCAGTGATTGAACAGGAAAGGGTGAATTGCTGTTAATTCTCATGTCACTTACATTGGCTCACCTGAGCACAACATTCTCACGTAGAGTTTTTTGGATCACTCAGTGTCCGTTGTCAATTGTGCTTTGTCAACTTATTTCTTTAAACATCCTCTCCTCCAAAACCAATAAGGAAAAAACTGGAATGTTTCTTGTGTGGCCTTTTTAAAAATCTGATGGTTAAATTTTGATTCACAAAAAAATTTGGTATAGCAGGACTAGGCTTTTCAGAGAAATCATTGAATAGTACTTTAAAAATCTTCTCCTCTTACTTTTGGGTCATTTCGGACCAAACTTGTTAAGAATGTTGCTAAGGTGAACCTTTACAAAACTTGTTTGCAAAATTTTGAGCCATAAGAAACAGAAGAGTGGCAGGGTAGGCTTATCAGAATTTGCAAAACTATGAAATAATTCTTTAAAAATCTTCACCTAAACCACAAGGCCAAATTGGACTAAACTTGGGAGGAATGTTCCATAGGTGACCCTTTTCTAAATATGTTCATGAAATTTTGATTCACAAAAAAATGTGGGCGTGGTAGTGCCAGCCTTACTGACTTTGGGAAATCATGGAATAATAGTATGAAAATTTTCTCCTAAAATATTCGGCCAATTTGGACCAAACTTGGCAAGATTGTTTCTTAGATGATCCTTTTCAAAACTTGTTTGTGAAATTTTGATTAATGAAAAGACAGGCATGGCAGGGTAGGCTTATCAGACAATACCAAATCATGAAAGAATTCTGTAAAAATCTTCTCATCCTAAACCACAAGGCGAAATTGGACCCAACTTGGCAGGAATATTCAATGGGTGACCCTTTCCAAAATTTGTTCATAAAATTTTGATTGCAAAGAAATTAAAGTGTGGCAGGTATAGGCTTATCAGTGGAATTTTGGAATAATACTATAAAATTCTTCTCCTTTTAAAATGTTGGGCCAATTTAAGCCAAACTTAGCAAGAATATTCCTTAGATGACGCTTTTAAATACACAGCAAGAATATTTATTAGATGACCCTTTTCAATACTTGTTCTTGAAATTATGATTAATGAAAAAAAATGGGGGCATTGCAGGATAGACTATCAGACTTAAAAAAAAATCATGAAACAATTCCTATCAATTTTTATCTCCAATTTGTCCAATTTTGACTAAATTTGGTAAGAATAATCATGAAGAGAAATCATGAAATATTTCTTTTCCTCCTAATACCAACTTTTTCACAACATGTTTGTGAGTTCTTGATTTATGTATAAGTGTGTGTGTTTGGGGTGGGGTAGAGCTGGTCTTATTAGACTTAGAGAAATCATGAAATAATTATCAGGCGAATTTTGACCAAATTTGGTAAGAAAAATCATAAAGAGAAATCATGAAATATTTCCTTTTCTCCTAAACCACTGGGCCAATTCGGGCTTAAATTGGGAGGAATGATTTTTGGATTCCCTTTTCACAACATGTTTGTGATTTCCTGATTTATGTAAAAATGTGTGTGCGTTGGGGGTGGGGTAGGGCTGGTCTTATTAGACTTAGAGAAATCATGAAATAATCCTCAGGTGAGGGTTTTAGAGCCATTTGGGCCCATTTGTTACATGAATGTGATTTGTTTCAGTATGTAACATCCTTCTACACACAAATAAATCTGGTTCTTCAGGTATAGTTTTTTATGTTCCCCTCTCCCCTATGTAGGGTCTTTATTTTATCAAGCATTTCTAGATTCTTAGCATAAGGACAGAAAATTTAAACCCTACATTATTGCAATATTCTGAAACATTTTTAGCTCCACAGGCTGAAAGCCAGCAGGCTATTGTTATGGCATGGTGTCTGTCCGTGTGACCGTCCATCTATCCCTCTGTTCACAATTGCAAAGAAATCTCTTCCTAAAGGATGTAGTGATGCGGTACTTGGGTGAGAACTACCAGGAATCCATGGTTAGGAGCTCCAGCCGTCCCGATATAACTGAAATACTATTAAAAGTTGTGTTATACCCAATTCAATTAATCATGATCCTTAACTGTTTAACGAAATCGCTATTTTGATTTAATTACGTTTTCTTTCATATTATTTCATCAGCGGGCGAAAATTTGTGGTTGTGTGGTAAAAGCATATTATTATTACAATTGAAGTATAACATGTCCGTTTCAAAGATATAGTTGAATCGCAACTATAACAGGGTTGTAACTTTGCTCAGCCTTGCCAGGTCAAGATTAGGAGTTTGTTTACATGTATTTGCTAACTTCACTAATCACTGGTCTAGATTCTTTCTTGAAACGAGAGGAAATTATTTCTCTCGTTTAGACAATTCATTAGACAATTTACCATGGATATATTAAGTCAGAGATTTAAACCATTTTCCTTGATATACTTGACTAAAAGGAGGCTATTGGCATTCAGCAATTCAGTTATTCACTTCATGCGCGATGAAACAAGATGGGGGTGATCACATGGATTTTCATTTTAATTTTATGAGCATGCGTTGAAATGAGCGGAAATGCATGAAAACTTGTTTCGGGTTGATCGACTTGAAATACCGGTTTTGTCCTACAAAATCACTAAAACCCTTGAAAAATCTTCTCCAGATACACAAGACCTAGAGGTTTGATATATGGTATATATCATTGCCTATTGACCCTCTTTCAAAATAATTCTAAGAATTACTATACTCTGAAAATTAACCCTTTTCTGGGCGATCCCTGATATTACCTATGAATAAAGAAGGAATTTTTTGAAATTCTTCTCCCAAACGATAAGGCCTAGAGCTTTGATTTTTGGTATGTATCAATACTTATTGACCCTTTACCTGAATACTTCAAAGAATCATTGTACTCTGAACTAGCCCTTAAAATGCTTTGGGATCCTTCATTTCATTTAGGCGTAAAGAAGAAAATCTTTTAAAAATCTTCTCAAAAACTGTAAGGCATAGAATGCTCAAGGTGAGCTATTGTGATTGAACAATGTCCAGCAAATCCCTGTCCCTATGTCTGTCCATGCTAAACCAGCAATCAGATTTCAACAAAGCTTCCTTATAATGATCATTAAGTCATACTCTTTCCAAAAATTTCAAGAATTGTTACCGTTGAAACAGATTGAAGAAGGCCCCATTCAAATAAACAAAATGATTTGTTTTGTTTGAATGGGGTTTTACGCCGCTTTCAACAATCTTTCAGTTATATCGCGGCGGCTGGAGCACTTAACAATGGCTTCCTGGTATTTCTCACACCAGTACCGCCATCACATCCTTTCCTAGCCTCAAGCTGCTATCCCACATAGGTCTACAATTATCGACCCATTGGTGGGAGACAAATAGTTGGAAAGGATGAGTGCCGCCGTCGGGGATCGAACCGGGGACCTCTAGATTGACAGTCCGACGTGCTACCAACTGCTCTATGACGGCGGCTGTCTAAACAAAATGATAAAGATGGAGCTAAATCTTTTAAAAACCTCAAACTCCTTAAAACTCATGTGAGCAATAAAGGAGCATAATTGTTCTCTTGTTTTGAGTTTAAAGCCACTTTTAACAATCTTTCAGTTATATCATGGTAAAGTCCACCTATTCATGTTCTTCCTAGGTATAAGCAGTGCTAGGATTGGGCTGTGAAGCAGCATGATCAGAAGGGCAGCTTGGATTTTGCAGCAACAATCTTAATTCGATAAAACATTTAATTTTTTTGTCCTTTTGGGGTAAAAAAATGTGGGAATTGAAAATATTTGCTTGTAACACACAGTTTCCTCTTTTACCACAATGTTTTCAGGCGTCCTTTTCTTGAGGCATGTCAAAAAGTGTCATTATGTGGGAATGTAAGGTTGGTGCTTCTGGTCCCATTATCCCTTGTTTTGATTGCTGGACAAACTGGCACCCTGGTGATGGCTATGGACTATTTCCAACTTTTAGTTTTCTTTTTTGGTATTTATTTACCTATTCCCAAAAGCCAAATTTTAAGACTTCTCCAAATTGAAAAGGTTGTAGACAGTCTGACTACAAAACAAAGTTTGTTTAAATTGTAAAATAAATACAATACAAGAATATTTAGAAAAGCAGAAATTGTTGTCACAAGCAATTTCTTCTTTTCTCACAATGTTTTTCAAAGCTTGAAATTTTCGTGTGTAAAAATGCGGGATTAATTATGTGATATGGATTAAAGTACTTTGATCAGCTGTATGTCATCTTTTGTATTTCAATATAAAACCATTCTGAGAAAAATGTCTAAAACACAAGACTAAGAACACAGTTTATATTGTCTAATTCTACAAGGAAGGAAGACAGACACCAGGAAATGTTTTCAGTTTGAAGTGAGCTGGGCGGAGATGATGGAATCATGTGTCTCAAAGCAATTGTAGGCCTTAAATCACATCCCTTGTGAACAAATACCGTATTTCTCATAATATGATATCACTTCCTTGTAATAAATTTCCCTGTTCTATGAACAACAACAACAAAAAGTTGTTTTCAAGAATTGGCCTGAGTCAATTCCCACATAATCTCAATTTTTAGCTCACCTGAGCACAAAGTGCTCATGGTGAGCTTTTGTGATTGTTGAAAGTCTGTCATCCATTGTGCAGTGTGGGGCGTCAACAATTATTCAAGTGTTTACAGAAGTCGGAGTAATTGTTAGCTCATGAGGATGAACCCTATTGATTTTGGGAGTGTTCTATTCGAAAACACAGTAAAAGGGGCCTTAATGACGATTTCTTTGTTTACACTCTAGAGGTAACAAATATGGCTCAATCTTCATGAAACTTTGCCAGAATAATTATAAGATCATAAAGATGAAGCCTCTTGATTATTGGAAGGGTCTTTCCAAAATCATAGGAAAAGGGGCCTTAATGACAACTTCATTGTTTACACTCTAGAGGCCACAATTTTTGACTTGATCTTCATGAAACTTGGTCAGAATAATTGTTTGGTCCATTATGGGAGGATTCTATTAGAAAACACAGGAAAAGGGGGCGTTAATGATAAATTTCTTTGTTTACACTCTAGAGGCCAAAATAATTAGTAGGGCATAAGGATGTACCCTTTTGATTATGGGAAGGTTCTTTTGGAAAACACAGGAAAAGGGGCCTTAATGACAATATCTTTTTTTACACTCTAGAGGCCACAATTTTGGCTCAATTTTCATGAAACTTTGCCAGAATAATTGTTAGGTCAAAAGGATGAACCCTATTGATTATAGGAAGGTTCTTTTAGAAAACACAGAAAAAGGGTCCTTAATGACAACCTCTACAGGTACTTATATTTTTACCATCTTTAACAGTGTTGCATCCAGGCCACTTGATAGAGGGAATTCTCTGGGTAAAAAGTTAACATCATTTAATCGACTGCCTGAACTTGCCATCATTACGGATTTCATTTAACAAAAAATTGGTATGGTAGGTCCCGGTGTTCAATGCCTCGTCGGTCTTAGACATAGTAGAAAGTGAAACTAGACATTACACGGTCTCGGATTTTTTCGATCATTATAACTGTCAATCTTACAATGTTAAAAGTTACCCACTACAAAGTTTAATCCAGTTTTATACACGTGCATCTGTTTGGTGTAAATTCCCAATTTGTAAAATAGAGTTCTTTGTTGATATATTGTTACCATGTTTTTAACAATGGTAAAGAAATTAGACCAAGTCCATTACAGCGAAAGAGGCTCAAAGGTTGATTCAAATGACATTTTCTCAACGCTTCAGGTGTTCAACAACTCTTCGGTCTCCAAGGAGATGTTGATATGCTGGATACTTAGATTTTATCCCTTTTGTCTAAGGATGGAAATATTTACCTGGGTGTAAAGATACATTCAATTACGACAACTATCAATAATAACAAAACATGTCTCGAGTGAAAATTCAAGCTTTTAATAATGGGGAACCGAAAGAGAACCACAACTTGTAGACCTGTAGAAATTTACAGATTATTCAATTCAAATAAACTGGGAAGGTAAGGGAAGAATTCTCCGCATGCTGAATTTCGTTTGATTTTATATGCCGCCGGAGGCGGTTGTATATTGGCGTCATCTTCTCCGTCTGTCTGTCCATCTGTCCATATGTACCTCCACTTTTCTTTTGAGTGCAACTCCTCCTTATTTTCTGGCTGGATCTTTTTGAAACTTGGTCAATGTTATCATCTTAATTGGTAGATGTGCATGAAGTAAGGATTTTATGGTTCATTGATTTTTGCCTAAGTTATTCCCCCTTAAAACTTAGTCTCAGGGGCTTATTGAAATTGACCGCCGTCATAGTGCAGTTGGTAGCGTGTAGGACTGTCAATCTAGAGGTCCCGGGTTTGACCCCCTACGGCGGCACTCAGCTTTCTGACTATTTGTCTCCCACCAATGGGTAGATAATCGTAGACCTATGTGGGATAGTAGCTGGAGGCTAGGAAAGGCTGTGATGGCGGTTCTGGTGTGAGAAATACCAGGAATCCATTGTTAAGTGCTCCAGCCACCACGATATAAATGAAAGATTGTTGAAAGCGGAATAAAACCCCATTCAAACAAACAAAAGCTTATTGAAATTGCAGCCTTGTGAATTCAACTCCTCCTTAGTTTCTGGCTGGATCTAAATGAAACTTGGTGGATGTTATCACCTAAATTGGTAGATGTGCATGAAGGAAGGATTTTATGGTTCATTGATTTTTGCAAGGGTTATGCCCCCTTAAAACTTAGTCTCTGGGGCTTATTGAAATTGCAACCTTGTGAACACAACTCCTCCTAAGTTTCTGGCTGGATCTAAATGAAACTTGGTGGATGTTATCACCTTAATTGGTAGATGTGCATGAAGTAAGGATTTTATGGTTCATTAATTTTTCCCTGACTTATGCCCCCTTAAAACTTAGTATCTGGGGCTTATTGAAATTGCAGCCTTGTGAACGCAACTCCTAACTTTTTGTCTTGATTTATATGAAACTTGGTCAATGTCATTACCCTAATTTGTAGGTGTACATGGATCAAGGATTTTATGGTTCATTGATTTTTGCAAGAGCTATGCCCCTTGACACTTAGTCTCTGGGCCCATTCAATCAATCAATCATAACGATCAGTTTTAACTTGACAATTTAAAAAGGTAGTCGGCAAATGTTTTGAATTTGGTTCTGTCAAAATAAGTAGTATCTACAATTATTTTCGTGAAACAGCAGCAAAGTAGCGGCGTATATTGTGACTATGGCACTCTTGTTGCTAAAATCTCGTAACTACAGTTTTTGTTTTTCATTGGACAGCACCGTACTCGATAAAAATAGTTTGATTCATCGCTATTTATAACCATTACCACATATCATAATTTGAACTGGTCCCCGATTTCAAATCAATAGACAGGAAAACCAACAGCAGATCATGCGCTGTAATTTTTTTCCGTTCCGGTTAAAGACGGTCATGTAATACTTGACAAGAAGAAATAATTTAAATCAACGGTCATGCCATCAAAAGGAACCGCAGACTTTTTTAAACCTCAATAGCGGCCCTATATCATTGTAACGGACAGACAAGAAGAAAGACAGTGAAATCCAATCCAGTCAGATCTCGGGGGCGAAAACCAAAGTGTCTGTTTCAAACGCTAAATTACAGAAATCCAAGTTTACAAAATTATAAGAGTTTTAAACACAAGGTGAAATTCGGGATGACTTATTTGTCTCCTGAAAACCTCGGGTAAGGTTGCACAAAATGCCATACTTGCACACAAGTATATAGAATCTAAATACCATGGTCCTTTGTATATTTTGTCTGAATTTGACAATTACACTGTTGATTAAGTCAGTTATTGGCGAGAAAACATGGTGGAGATTCTGTCGAGGGGGGGGGGGAATAGAAGTCTTCAAATGTGATTTCATAATAAGGATAACTTAACAGAAAATCAGAGAATGACTTCAATAATCATACAAATTTTTAATATACAGTCTTCACTGCACTTGAGGCTGTTCAGGCCTTTGATTTTAAACAGCAGACAATTCAGGTGATCGATCTAGGACCATCATGGTCCTCTAGTTTTATACATCGTAAGAAATCGCTTTTGAATAAATTGTGAAAAATAAGTAATGGCTTATTACAAGCAATTGTTGCCCCCGCATCAAAAAATTGGGGGATATTGTTTTACCATTGTCCGTCTGTCTGTCCATCTGTCTGTCCCTCATTCAGCCTTCCGTCTGTTGGTCTGTCTGTCTGATTGCAAAATTTACCCAAAATCATATCATTGCCAATTACTACCAGGCTATTTAAGATACAATGCTCATATTTGACATAACGATACATCTCCATAATACGCATCTCCTCATGTCAAGGTCATGTGATAAGGTCAAGGTCACATATCAAGGTCAAATGTATAGTTCTTTTGCGGGGGCACTGTGTTTCACCAACACATCTTGTTCATTTTTCACTGTTAGTCACCATTAAAGACAAAGATTTGTATAATTCTGTCAAATTAAAATTGTTGTCTGCTACTTCTTTAGATTTGAAGAAAACAGTCTTCAAATTGTAAGAAATGATATCACTGGTCTGGAATCTTTGCTAGTTAGTCCATTCCCTCACAATCACTCGTTTTGACACTCCTAGGGAGAAAAGATTTGTAAAATATTTTAGAAAATGAAGAAATTGCTTATGACAAGCAATTTCTTCATTATCCACAATGTTTTCTACCCAGAAAGACAAGGATTTTTGAAATTGCTTCAATTTGGACCAGTCTAAAATTTTGTTGTCCGGTAATGGGTTAACTACAATATTTTGACAAAGCTCCTCATCAATCTTTACCTCCATTGAGGTTGTTTTGATTGTGATGTGTCTGTTGTACATCTGTGTGTAAGTGGGATGGTTCATCCACCAACATTTTCTGTAAAGAAACTTCAGACTTAAAGTTTTCAATTAAGTTTCACAAGTATGATCCTTGAGTGATCCTCTTTAACGCTTGTCATGCTGTATAAATTACCTTACTGAACTGCTGTCATTTCAAAGGACTGAAAGCAGTGATAGAACTTATTGTTTAAAAATCAATATTTTTTTTAGAAATCAACTCCATTAACAAATCTGGCAGGAAAAGGACAAGCAGGAGATATAGACTAAGATCAGCCTGCACATAAGTGCAGTCTGATCTTTGTCTACACCTCCTGCGAAAACCGGAATATTCCGAGTTCAGCATGACAAGGGTTAATATTCCTTTCGGAGATCTGAACTGATGAATAAAAAAGACGTGATAAACCTTAATTCCATATATACTAATAGTTTGAAAACTCTGAATATCTTTTGATAAACTACAGGCTGGATTTCAACCAACTTTGAAAGAAATCTTTAGTGACCCTTTAACAAATTCTGAAAAGAATTTTTTTGTATGTGAAAATACCTGTTACAGATATTAAGCTCTGTAAATCAGTACATTCAAGCTGATAGAACAATACAAGCGCTCAATCCCATTTCTTTGCATAGCTCCTGGGACCATTCACAAGGAGAAGTACGATTTTGGTCATGTAACTGGAGAGGCAGAGCACCCACCAAAAGGGGAATCATTTAACCCTTGTCATGCTGAACACGGAATATTCCTGTTTTGGCAGGAGAAACAGATTTTATTCAGCAAGACAAGTGTTAGCTTTATTTTAGCTTTTTTGGCTCTACTTTATGGCCGGCGCTATGTTACCAAAAAAAAAGTGTGTCTGTACAGTACTATGTTACAGCAATAAAGTATCTTTGCCAAAGAATAGGATACAGCTTCTGTTTGAAATCTCTTTAAAGAAAGGGCAAATTTCAGACATCCCTGATGCAGTAACATTGCTCAAATAGAGTTTTAGTATCAGCTCCTCTACCCTGCACTACACATATGTAGTGTGAGGTGTTTCAGCTCTACACCATTTCTTCCTTTAAACAGTTTTCATGTAAAACATGTTACCAACTACTTTCTTTTTCCATAAAAATCATCGCTATGTTCTTTTTAGATAGTCAGGCAATATGAGGCTATCATCATATATTGGTTTGATTAAAGATTGTCTGAGAGATAAATTTCTAGCTTTGACGTCATCAATCGTATTATTTTTCATATAGACAGTTGGTTTTTGCTCTGATCTATGATGCATCTAGTATTGTCATGAAATAATGTTCAAACAATTTGTCTGGTAGCAATACTTGCATTATAATGTTGTGATGTAAGTAAATGGGACCAGTCTAATGAAAAAGGACCTCCATGGAAGTCCTTTTTATAAATATTTAACCCTTCTCCACACAGTGACACCTTTTGACACCCATCAAGAAAAATATTTGGGAAAGGATTGTGTAAAATGAAGAAATTACTTGTAACATACTTCAATTTCTTCATTACACACAATGTTTTCTACCTCAGAAAACATAAAAAATCCATCAACTTAGAATTGTCCTCTTCAACATCTTTGAATTTTACCTGATGAAATTTTTGTCAACTGTTTTGAAGTTAATGAGTGTTTAAAGTGTTTTATGTGTTTGGCATAACAAACAATATCATTTTTTATAAAATAAGATAGCTTGAAACTTAATTTTTTTCTTTTTAAATCAAAATATCAATCTTTAACATCTAGAAAGATAATTATAAGTGTATTATTGTCATATATTCATAAGTAATATTAAAAAAAAGTTAGAGATATATCAAAATAAGATATTTCTTTTGTTCTCATTTCAGATCCTTACGTCAAAATTTGGTTATGCTTTGGAAAGGAGAGGTCAGAGAAAAAGAAAACTTCAATAAAAATGCGGACACTTAATCCAGTGTATAATGAATCCTTCATTTTTGAGATTCCGTGGGATAGGATACGAGAAGCATCTATAGAGGTCACTGTTATGGACTTTGATAAACTAGGACGCAATGAAATGATTGGGAAGATTTTGTTAGGTTCGAAAAGTGGACCATTAGAGAACAGACATTGGAATGACATGATCTCGAAACCTCGGCAACAAGTTGCTCAATGGCATTTATTAAAGGACTGAAAAGCATTTTATATATAGAATGGTTTCTTCCATTGTTCATTCCAGTAGTGGAGCATTCAAGCTGGTTTATTTTGATAGTGCCTCTAATTGGAGGTTATAGATTAACCCATTACCAGATGACACAATTTTAGACTGGTCCAAATGCAAAAGGAGTTGCAGACGACAATTCAAAGGTTATGAAATTTTAGATTTTTTCATCTTTCTTGGTAGAAAACATTGTGGAAAATGAAGAAATTACTTGTTTAACCTATTCCCACATGATAAAATTTTAGACCAGTCCAAATTCAAAGAAGTTGCATACAACAGCTTAAATATGATGAAATCTTTAAAATCTTTGTCTATTGTGGTAGAAAACATAGTGGAGAATGAAGAAATTGCTTGTGACAGCAATTTCTTCATTTTCCTCAATTTTTTCCAAAACTTTTATATTGAGAGGCGTTTAAAAGCGTCACTGTGTGGGAATGGGTTAAAGAAATTTCTTCATTTTAGGCAAAGTTTTCCCAATTGTTTTTCGTGATGAGCGTCCAAAAGTACCACTGTATGGGAATGGGTTAAGATGTTTAGCTCACAATCCTGTGTTTTTACGATCACCTTCATGTGTGAGGGAACTGATTTGATGGGTATGACAGGAGAAAGTGAAAATAGATGTGTAGTTTACCTCAAGGTGTAAGAAATGTGTCGAAATGCAGTAGTTACATCAATATTGACAAATGGAAACTAGATATTATATTTGCATTTTATTTGTTTTATACATTAAAAGCATCCATATCAAATGATTGTGCCAAAAATAGTCATTGATATAATGTCTCTAGGATGCATTTGTATGAGTGTTTCATTGCAATAGGGAATATTAAAACAGTGTGTTTTTCTAGTTGTTGTAATTGTTTTTGAGAACAGTGTGCGAAGGTCAAATCCAATAGAAAAATACCTACTTATGATTCTAGGACACAATAACAACAACTAGAAAAACACTGTTGTGATATTCCTTTTATTATATATCTTTTCAAACTGAACATAAAGAAAATCTGCTGAAAATAACTAACCCTTGTCATGCTGTATGAATTACCTTACTGAATTGCTGTAAAATCAAAGGGCTGAAAGCACTGATAGTAATACTTGTTGTTCAAAAATCAATATTTCTTTTAGAAATCAACTTCATAAACACTTCTGGCAGGAAAAATACAAGCAGGGGGTCTAGACCAAGATCAGACTGCACCTATGTGTAGGCTGATCTTGGTGTACACCTCCTGCCAAAACCGGAATATTCCTGCCAAAACTAGAATATTCCAGGTTCAGCATGACAAGGGTTAAGAAGTGAAAGTAAACAATAGTGAAAATCATAAGTCAGTACACAAAAAGTAGTCTGTTTTTAAAGATGCACAACAAATAGGGTTTTTTGGTAAATACCAAATACGGATTTTTTTTCTGTCAAGTTGTATTAGATAGCCAGAAATTTAATTCGGATCATTTAGGAGTATATACTACAAGGCTTTACAGCAAAACTATTAAAAGTGCCTATATTATAGTTGTATAAGCACTTTTTACATTATTTTGCTGAGCCCGTAGAGAAATTTGTGTTGTGAATGATGTGACATATCATGCAAAATGGGGCCCTTTTGGATCCTTTAGGTGTGCTGTAGCGGGGTCCGTTTTTGTTTCCTACACATTATTTTCTATATAAATTGACCAATTGTGGCTGTCAATCAACCAGTCGACTTACTGAATGAAACCATTCATTGAGACCAGGCATGGGTTTTGATCACAACCATTGGCTGCCATTTTTGTTACCCTTTTTGTTGGTTTAGCAACTTAAACTTCATAAGTACAGCTTGAATAAGCTGTAGTTTCAAGGTTTAGGGCGCCAACCAACTATTCTGCCTTTTTGTTCATGCTACTGGCCATAAATTTTCAAAATAATGCTGTTTAAAATCGAAGATGGACTTTCTGTCGGAGTCAATGGGCGTGGCTAACAAAGTAAGTGGGCGGGACCAGCGATTGGTCGATTAGGATGTTTTCTTCCAAACTTGTGTTCTATTCTTTTGCGGCTTCTCACGGTATGAATAGGTATTTATCTGCACACTTCAATGAAAACAAAATACATTCTTTTTAGCTAACAAAACATCAGCTTTGAAAGCTTAAGTAAACAGACAAATTTTGAGGTCTTCTTGGAGTTTTAACGAGTGCAAACTGCCACAGGCTCAACCACTAAATCTATTGAATGCCTACACCATAAAAAGAAGTTATATATTTCAGGAATATTGCAACTCTGCCTGTATCTCAAGAAAACAAGCTTTGGAAAAAATTGTGGGCAATGAAGAAATTGCGTGTAACAAGCAATTTCTTTAATGTTCACAATGTTTTCTTCTTATTTGAACCAGTCTTAGATTTTGTCAAGTTGTAATGGGTTAATTCATTGGCTACTTTATTTATCATGTTATCAGCTTTTACAAAGATTGCATAAAAAACTATGCTTTTCTAGCTTGCAGTACTATCAGTACTTTAATTATCATTTTAAAAATTGATTTCGGCCTGTGCATGACTTTTCCAACTATTGAGGATTGTTTGCCTTACCCACTGAGCTCCAGGAAGTTCCACTTCAATATTAAGCAGTTTTTAGCTCCACTGATTACATGCCAGCGAGCTATTGCAACGGTGTTATGTCTGTTAGGTATCCGTCCGACTATCCCTAATCTTTATCTTTAAAAATCTTCTGCTCAGAAATTACTGAACAGAATTAGACCAAATATAAGGTGATAACTTTGAAAATCTTCTTCTCAGAAACCAGTGGATGCATTTCAACCATATTTTACTGTAATGATCCTTGGGTGACCCTTTATCAGGTTCCTTAAAAAAATTGATTGGGTGAAAAGCATGGTTAAATGGGCAGGGCTAATTTCCATAAATGGTGAAAACTTTGAAAAACCAATTGATTGTTTTCAACAAAATTTGACTGCAATGATCCTTGAGTGATCATTTATTATATTCAAAAAAAGAAATTGATTGGATGGAAACATATATGGTAAACAGTGAAAACTCAGTGCTCTCAATAAGGACCAATTTCAGGAATTTTTTAAAATTCCAAGTTTCAATTTCAGGAAGTTTAGAAAATCAAGGAATTTTATTTCACCCTCAACCATACCCCTATCCCCCACAAAAAAATCATGAAGCCTGCAGAACATTCTTTTCCATCCTTTACTTATAGTCCCTAAATTTCATGTCACATTGAATGGAACTAGAGAAAACAATGTGGTAAAAGAAGTGTTTCTTGAGAAATTTGTTTCTTGCATAAAATTCCCCTTTTCCCACAATATTACCGCCCCTTTAACACTATTATTTTCAAAGTTTGGGTGGATACATTTGGTAATTGTTATTTACAAATCTCTCAGGATTTGAAAATTTCTGATTGGTAGAATGTCAGAAAACACTGAAACATTTTGGGTCCAAAAAAATTGCAACTGGATTATTCCGAGATCGTCTCCGGTCACATCATAGATATCCAAGTACATACGCCATGAATAACACTAACGTAAATAAAAGTAACATTACAAATGAAATGAAACTTATGGCAGAGTTGCATCTTTTAAGAAATTCCCTGTTTCGTTTCTACTAATTGTTTTTACAGACAACATGTGTGACGTCATTGAAAAGGGACTGAACTCTAGCGAGATCAACCAGTAACTTCGATGGTTCTAGGACGGATGTCATGTAAAGTTACGAAATAGAACCCCCAGTGTCAAAGACATATTTAGAATGCAAATTTGATGCTCCTGTCTGTATCCGCTGTGATCTTGAATACGGGACATTACTTTTCGGGTGAATTCTTGCCCTGAACTTAGTTTACATAAATTCGACCAAACGGTGATATTTAGAGGTGTAACGATAGATCGATAGGTCGATGTATTGTGATAGTGACAGTCACGATATCGATAATCGATTGCAATTTCCTGACATAACTATTGCGATTGTTTCTTCAAATATCGATAGTTTCAATAGTAAATATTCTTAGCCTACTCACACAGAAATTCAATGTTTTCTTGGGCTCTTGGGTCAAAAAAGAGAAAGAGAGATGGAGAGAGAACGAGTTTTCTGTGTAACTTATCCTACTTTCAATTTCTATTACCACGTGATAGGCACGTTTGATTTTTGTTTCTTCCATACTCCTTTTTTGTTAAGGAATCGATTTTTAACTTTCGATTTACGATGTGAAAAGGTTCTCAAAAATCCAAAAGCACGTTAAGTTAAGACTTGTTATCAATGTTTAATGAATTCTCAGCGCTAGAATTATCGAAAAAATAAAAATAAGACAATCATAAATGATGCTTGATTAATTATGATTATTAATTACTTATTTCGAGCACACTAATCGAGTTATTCTGTTTTACGTATTTTTGTCGTCTGACATGGCTGCAAATTTCGAGATTGTGAAAAACAAAGGCGGAAAGTCCCATGTTTGGGACTATTTTGGCTTCGTAAAGGACAGTGCAAACATTGATAAAAAGAGATTCGCCTGTAGACTATGCTATCTATACAGATCAACATATAAAATAAACAAAGTAACATATAGACTGATAGTATCGTGATATATCGCGATTGATTTCTGACGATAGTGATAGTATCACGATATCAATACTGTGATAGTAAAACTATCGTGATAGTGATTTTCTTAGCCAATAGTCAGCCCTAGCGATATTTGACAAAATCTAGTCTGATGTCCAAGGGCCTGCTTGATTTTTGCCCGGCAAGTTATTAATCAAATGACCTCTAAAGAAATGGGCCAAGATGCTGTGAAGGCTCGGTTACTGAACCTGCTATAATCGAGTACGCTCTATGTAAATTTCCATCTACATCGGTTTTCCTGCAGACATTTGATAAACTCTTTGTGGATTCAATTTTACCTAAGGGTATGGCCAGAATATACATTCTTTTGTTTGTCAAACCCTTTATATTGTAATTTCAGAGTCATGAATTCAGGACGTTTTCCTAGAATCTCGGATGATTATGTCCGGGTCTGATTTTCCGGTCGTTTTTTCTGATTTTCTGGACATAATATACGTTGACGTCCACTTATTGAGAGCACTGAAAACTGTTACAATCTTCTCAGAATCAAAGCGATTTCAACCAATTCCACAAAAATGATCCTTGCGTAACTCTTTATCAGATAATATGTCCATAAATGGTATATAGTGAAATTTTGAAAATATAGTTCTTGCAAACTGCAAGATGGTTTTCAACAGAATTTCATAGGAGTGACAAGTAAATTCAGGCCAGTGGAGTGATTTAGGGGCTCAAGCACCTCTAGCAATTTAGAAGATTTATGGTTCATGGCTAGTTACATATAAAAAAAATAGAATGGTTGGTCAGGAACCTAATTGTCCGACCTACAGTTTACACTTAAGTCACCAAACCAACAAAAAATGCTTCACATAAATGTTGACCAATGTGTTGGCCCCGCCAATTGACTGACAGGAAGTCCCGCTTAGTTTTTATATGGTGTTATTTTGTAACATTTATTGCCAGTAGCATGTTACAAAAAAAGTAGAATGGTTGGTTGGTGATCTAAACATCGTAACTACAGCTTGAATAAGCTGTATTTGCAACGTTGAAGTTGTCAAACGAACAAAAAGATAAACAAAATGGCAGCCAAGGTGGTAGTTCAAAACTTATTTATGGACTAAATGAATGATTTAACCCATTCCCACTCAATCCCTCCTTTTTATGCCCCTCATGAAAAAGGCTGTTGAAAACATTGTGGAAAATGAAGAAATTGCTTGTATCAAGCAATTTCTTCATTTTCCGCAATGGTTTCTACCCAGAAAGTTGAAAAACTATAAAATTTCATTAACTTTAAATTGTCGTCTGCAACTCTTCTCAATTTGGACCAGTCTAAAACTTTGTCATTTGGGAATGGGTTATTTGGTTGACAGTTTATTTGATTGACAGCCAAAATTGGTCAATTACTTATGTATTCCTATCAAAGTTATAATTCATAGTTTTATATTGCTATGTACTCTGCAGATGAGTACTGATTAAAATATTTTTATGCCCCCTGCATTGAAAGATCAGGGACATATTGTTTTATAGTTGTCTGTCGGTAGGTCAGTCTCTCTGCAAAACTTAACCAAAAACTTAACATTTACAATTTCTTTAGGCCTATTCTATATACAAATCGTATTTTTCGTACCAAGATAGAACTCATCAATACGTATCTGCAGATAGGTCAAGGTCACTTATCAAGGTCAAATTTTTAAAGAGAAAAGACTCTTATTGGGGCATGGTGTTTCACATCTTATTGAACTTGTTTATAATCAGCCAAAATTTTAAACAAAATGTTTGGCTGTCAAAGCTGCTAAGTGTCTCTGCTTTACACTTGTGTAAAATTACTGGAAAAAAACCATATGCATAGTTCTACAGATCAAATAATACACCATAATCATATAGGTATTTAGACATGTTTAGCCTGGCTTTTTTAGGAGAAAACCCAAGGTATTGCTAGGGCCAGATTGTCATCTTGGCCTGTGTCACAGTCCTCATCTGAAACCTTTGACATTTTGTAATATCTCTGGTAATACTGAACACATTCACTTGAACCTTGGAAAATTTGTTAACTAACAAAAGAGCAATCTATACCATCAAGGGGAATAACTCTAAACATGACTTTAATGAATTATCTTTTTTTCAACTTAGAAATTGTACCCTCTATCAAGCACCTGAATAGCTGAATGTTTGAGTCCTTATGCCGTGCTCTTTATATAACTATGTTATGTCATAATCAAGCTTGGAATATATTATTAAAAAAATACTGCAAAATCCCTTTTTACAGTCATCCAGAAAACATATGCACACCTCTTTCATAGTTGTATGATTTTTGTAAGAAAACATTTTTTGTTATTTGTATCTATGTTTGTAAACCCCAGTAAGGTGATCAACCAGCTTTTACTAAAGATACAAAGTAACTTCACACTATATAAAACCCATACCTGTTACCCATGTCCAAAAATATTTTGACATCCGTAAGAAAAGAAGACTTTAAAAAAATATTCTTATGACAAAAAATTTCTTCATTGTCCACAATGTTTTCCAATCAAATAGATAAAAAGAAAATAATTTAATTGCTAGTTTCGTCTATCAAAAACGAGCGATCTGATTGGTCGAAAAATTTAATTCATACCTCCATGAACAAAATTTTGAGAACGCAGCCATTTTGAATGCTTCCGCACAAAATATTTCACTACAAAATGGTATCAAAATTTGTTAAGTTGTTGCATTTTTTGCTCGATGCTATTAAATTATAAGAAATGAAGAGAATATTTTTTGTTTTCATGGAGGTATGAACCGAAAAAACTAATCACACAATGTATGAATCCGCTTCGCGTATTCATACAGTGTGATTAGTTTTTTCGGTTCATACCTCCATGAAAACAAAAAATATTCTCTTCATCTCTTAATTAAACTCCATCAACTTAAAATTATTGACTGCATTTTCTTTCATTTTGGACAAGTCTATAATTTTATCATCTGGGAATTGGTTAAACACTCGCAAGATTTTAGATACATATTTGTAATTATTGTTGGAGTTGATAGACTTTTTTTCTCCCATTTTCACACAATTCCATCATAGGTCATTTTTATTTAGATATTTATGGGCCTTGATTGAACTTATTTTTTTCGAAGGTTTATGAACTCTGTCATTCCCATCTTTAATTATCAACATGGGGCATTCACGGTGGGAAATTAGCAGTAACTCTACAAACGTTGACAAGATTTCTGATAGAATTAGCACCATTGTAAGCTGCAATGATGGATTGTGTTTTCTTCATCTAATATTTATACCTTCTTCACAAACTCATTAGACATCCAGTGCTACTTTAAGCATTCCTATTTTTTATGCATTTAGATGGTGAAACTTTAAGGTAGAGCTCCAGATTCAGGGAATGATTTCAATTTCAGAGTATAAAATTGCCTTATTTGTCCATCAAACCCTATGGTGTGGATACTGACATTGGAACTGCCTTTTATGTCTTATGAGTACACTTAACTATGGGATATATTCCCAAGAATCATGAAAAAGCAGGATTGATTTGGAATTGAATAACCAATTAACAGACTGTAAAATTTTAGACTGGACCAAATAGAAAGGGGTTGTAGATAAAGATTCAAAGTTTATGAAATTTTAGATTTATTCAATTTTCTAGCTGGAAAACATTGAGGAAAATGAGGAAATTGCTTCAAACAAGCAATTTCTTCATTTTCCACAATGTTTTCTAAAAATGAATTTCTTTGGGGAATCATAAAGCATCATTGTGTGGGAATGGGTTAATCAGTAAATTTCAGGCAAATAGAGCAATGTAGATGCCTCTTGTCTAACTATTTCCTATAAAATATTTTGACATTGATTTCATGTTCAACATATATTCATAGTTCAAAAGAATTATAAGCTGTCTGATGCTAATTTTTATGTTTCTTGATTTGCAATGAAAATTGGATTTGCTACAGCCTAGGCATTTTCCTTCTTGTTGTGAAATTATGTTGATCTGCTGTTATGCTGTTAAAGCTACAGATATTTGAAATGCAACTGGCAATGCCCACTGACTTCTCCAGGAAGTTCGACTAACCTATTAAACAATGTTTTTTGCAATGTTTTTCATCAGTTACATATAACAAAAATTTAAAATGGTCGGTTTGCAAACTAAATATTGTCACTACAGCTTAAATAAGTCTTCAAAACAACAAAAATGCTCAACATATATGTCAGAGTACTAGAATCACTTCAGGTCTAAATTAACCCATTCCCACTCAATGACGACTTTGGATGCCTCCAGGAAATAAAGCTTTGGAAAACATTATGGAAAATTTCTTCATTATCCACAATGTTTTCTGCTGCAAAAGCAAAGAAATTTCAGAATTTAATCAGCTTTAAAGTGTTGTCTGAAACTCCTTTCAATTTTGACCAGTCCAAAATTTGCCGTCTTGTTGTGCATTAATGATTCCATTGGTTGGTCCATCAATTCTTCACTTTATTGAAAGTGCAGTCCAAGTTATCAATGGTAGTAAATTTTGTAAGAAATATATTTGAGGGTATTGAATGAGATTTGCCAACACTCTTGAATTATTGTACATGTAATCCTTATTCAAGCTTCCCTATGTTGAGTTTGGCATTTGCATGTTGTACCTTTATAACAATTTCATCAGCAGCAGCAATTAGTATCCAAGGGTTTGAAGATTTGTCAGATTACTAAGCTATCCCTCTTTTTGATGCCCCTGACAATTGATGATAATGGAAACATTTTAGGTAAAGGAGAATATGCTTGTTTTCTAACCACTTAGGTGTTTGTTTAATAATCCACTGGTTTCTCAGAATATTGTTTACATTTTAAGCTCACCTAAGCATGAATCTCTGGATGAGCTATTGTGATCGATCTGCATCCATCTGTCTGTCCATCTGTCTGTCCATTCACAATTACAAAAAACTCTTCTCCATGGAATTTCAATCAAACTTCACAGAAATGATCATTAGGTCGTGCTCTTTCAAATACATCAAAGAATTGAAATTCATGAAGAGGTCTGCTTTCTGTGGCAACCAAGAGAAAGAAAATGAAAATTCTTCTCCTCTGAGCCACAAGGCCCAGAACTTTGATATTTGGTATATATCATCACCTTTTGACCCTCGTCCATATTACTGTACTCTGGAAATTATGGGAATAAAGAAGAAAATCTTCTCTTAAACCATAAGGCCTAGAGCTTTGATATTTATTATGCATCAATGCCCATTGACCCTCTACCAAAAACTTTTCAGAATTAACTTAATCTGGAATAAGCCCTTTTCTGTATAATATCTGATATAACATTGGAAGAAAGAAGGAAATCTTTGAAAAATCTTCTTTTATCAAACTGTAAAGCATAGAACTTTGATATTTGTTATATATCAATTCTTAATGACCCTCTTTTGCAAAATACTTCAATAAATCAGTGTTGTCTGAAAATAAGCTATTTTCTGTGCAATCTCTAAGAATAAAGAACAATAAAGGAAATCTTTGAAAACCATCTTCTCTCAAACCACAATGTCTAAAGCTTTTATATTTGGTATGTATTAATACCTATTGACCCAAAGAATTACCATACTCTGAAAATTAGCCTTTTCCTGCGCAATACTTAATTTATTTAGAAATAAAGAAGGAAATCTTTGAAAATCTTCTTCTCCAAAACCATATAGCAAGGCGCCTTGATATTTGGTATATATGACCCTCTACAGAATTATCTTAAAGAACGACTCTACTCTAAATTTAAAAAGAAAAAAAATATCGCTGTGTTGTGAGATCTCAGATTTACATAGTACTAAAGAAAGAAACCTTAAAAAATTGTTTCTTAGAGCCTTGATGTTGTGTAGATATCATTGCTTATCTATCATTGCTTATTTACCCTCTTCTAAGATACTTCAAAGAATGACTAACTCTTAAAATTAGCCCTATGTTGTGGGATCTTTTAAAATTTTGCAAATATCATAAAGCCTTGAGCAAGCACACTCACATGAGCTGTATAGGACCATCATGGTCCTCTTGTTTGTCTAATTGGTTCATATTTTTGGTAAAATGTAAAAGAAATGTACAAGTACATGTGAGTATATTATACATTAAAAATAGGTGTCTTATTTTAGACTAGAAAAATGTGAGTTTTTGAATAGAAGTAATGATATGGTATAGTATATAATTTTGTAATCCAAAACAAAGCAAACAATTAGTTTAGATCTCGACCTAGTTTTCAAAGACTGCAATGACAATAAAAGAATGCTGAAAAAAAAGATAAAGGCTTAGATTAGTGAAGAAAAATTGGAGGCCATATTTGGGTAATTGCTGGTCTCTTGTGGAAATTGGCATCTCTCAGTGTCACAAATAGCACCTCTATTGACCTCACAGGCTGATAAATTGTCAAGGTCCCATATGGTATTGATTCTTACACTTTCTAAAGCAAGGTTTAGCTGCATTGTTGGAAGGATCGAAATATCCAAAAAAGATTTTCTTTAACCCATTACCTTTTGATAAAATTTAAAACTGGTCCAAATTCAAAGAAGTTGTTGACAAAGATATTAGAGAGAATTTTATAAATCTCAGTGTTTTGGGGTAGAAAACATTATGGATAATGAAGAAATTGCTTGTAACAATCAATTTCTTCATTTCCACTTTGTTTTTCTTGAGGAGTATCCAAAAGCATCATTGAGTGGGAATGGGTAAAGACAATATTTTCTTTCCTAACAATGTTTTCTCCATTTCCATGAAAATTTGTATCTCAACTATTGGTGAGCTATATTGATTGCTCAATGTTTGGCATCCACAATTACTTTAAATATCAGATCTTCTCCTCCCTAGCTATTTTGCTAATCTTAATTACCTACACCCACCTTCAAAATTAAGGGAGTTTTATTGGTTTAACCATATCCATCAGTCTGTACATTTGTTCATCTGTCATAGACTTTTTAGCTCACCTGAGTACGAAGTGCTCTGGGAGAGCTATTGTGATTGGTCGTCGTCCGTCCATCCGTCTGTCCGTCCGTAATTACAAAAAAATCTTCTCCTCCTAAACTTACCATGGAATTTCAAGAAAACTTTACAGAAATGATCCTTAGGTCATGCTCTTTCAAAATACTTCAAAGAATTGCAATCCATGAAGAACTCTGGTTGCCTTGGCAACAGAGTGAAAAAATCTTCTCCCAAGTGGTAAGGCCTAAAGCTTAGATATTTTGTACAAATCATCATCTATTGACCATCTAACACAATACTTCAAAGATTTACTGTATTATGAAAATTAGCCCTTTTCTTGGCGATCCCTGATTTATATAGAATTAAAGAAGGAAATCTTCTTCTCCCAAACCATAAGGCCTAGAGCTTTGATATTTGGTAAACATCATCATCTATTGACCCTCTACTAAAATACTTCAAAGAATTACCATTTTCTGAAAATTAGCCCTTTTCATTGTGATCCCTGATTTTACATAAAAATAAAGAAGGAAATCTTTTAAAATCTTCTTCTCCCAAACCATAAGGCCTAGATCTTTGATATTTGGTACAAATCATGCAAATTTTTGTCCAATATCTGTGAGAAAGTGAGACTCAACCAGCCCCCCCCCCCCAGCTTGTATCAATTTGATTTGATGGATCGGGCTCCATCAAAGAATATAAGATGTCATATCATAGCTACGTTTACAAATTTCTATCAAGTTGGTATTAATCGAGTTTTTTTTCAGTGTGATACATTCTTTGTCCTTGGGCTTTGCCAGAGTGTTTCCTTATTACATAGAGACAAAGAAGGAATTGCCAGAATACACCCTACTTATATAGAGACCATTTCCTCATAATTCATCCTTTTTAACCCCCCCCCCTTCAAGAAAAAGCTTTAGCAAACATTGTGGACAAAAAAGAAATTGCTTGTTTCAATGTCCACAATATTTTCTACCCCAAAAGACTTTAAAGAAGACTAAAGAATTTTAGAATTTCATCAGTCAAAATTGCTGTTTGCCTCTTTCAAATTAGACCAGTCAAAAATGTTCTCTTTTGGGAATGGATTAATAAAAAGACAAAGAGTATCGACACTTGGTATACAATTTCTCCCTGTTAACCTTTCCAAGTTTGTATATATGTGGGCCCTTGGTTCATATTTTGCATTTTGTTTGCACAGTCTACTTCACATAGGTCCAAAGGAAAATATTCAAGTATGTTCTTCTAGTTTTGTATTAGACATAGAGGTTCCTTATATTGTATCTTCTTGTGACCCTCTACAAAGGTTGTTCAAAGAATGCTCATGTAATCCAATTTTTACTGATGCCCAAATGAGTCACAAGCAGATTCAGGTTAGTAATATAGGATCATCTTGATGCTCTTGTTGAAATTTATTTATTTATTTACATCCAGTTTTATGATTAGATTTAACCATTATTTTCATATTCTCTCTTCCTCCCCCCTTTCTTGTCCTCAAAAGCATAGATAATGTGGAAGTCCTTGAGTACACCAAACTAGAAGGCCAATATTAGGGTCTAATCTTTCATATTCTATTCTCGTTACTAACCTTATTCGGCTTGCATCATCTATTGGTTTCATATTGTCCTCCCAAAGATTGTTCCCTTGGTAATTATCCTAACAGCTTAGCACTTTGGGAGCTGTTTTGTAGATAGTAATTAGCAGGATTTACCACTCTCTGATGGTTCCCAGGACATTACAATGAATTATGTACCGTCTTACAGCTTTTCCCTGGGGACTAGCCACTATTTTCAGGTTTTTGTGCCCCGTTTATGAACCATTTAGTAGATTTTCTGGTGTATGGTTTGTGGTAAATAGCATTTTTATGGATGACTCTTTACCAAAGGATTATCCTGAAGGAATTTTTAACCAATACCCACTAATAATCTTTTTTAACCCTTTCCCGTTTTTCAAAATTCTAGACCAGTCCAATTTGAAAGAAGTTGCAGACGACTATCAAAAATGGGTGAAATTTGAAAAGTAACAAACCTACAGTTTGGAAAATATTGTGGGAAAAGAAGAAATTGCTTGTTACAAGCAATTTCTTCTTTTATCACAATGTTTTCTCAAGTATAAATCCACAGGGTCGTGAAAACAAGGGATTGTACAGGAAAGGGTTTATCAACTTTTTTACAAGCCTGGGATGTGTTATTTAAGAAAATATTTAGACAAAGGAAGAAATTGATTTCAGCTATTTCTTCTTTTACAACTACAATTTTACAGATTATTGCTGTTAATCAAAGAATCCATCAATTGATCAAATCATTCATTTAGAGCAGGGGGGGGGGGGGGGGGTGAACTTTGAATTCTGACATTGGCCGACACTTATCTGTAACATTTTTCAAGGTTTGGCAACTTAATAATCGTGGGTTATTCAAGCTGTAGCTACAAGGTGTAGGTCGTCAACCAACAATTTAATTTTTTGATGAATGATACTGGCCATAAATTTTGCAAAATAACACTGTTTCACAACAATTTAGTACAACTTCCTTTTTTCTCAGCAAGTATTGAAAGTATCAACTTGAAACTTGAACTTGTAAAAAAACAGCTAGATTTCCAGCTACCATCATAGCGCAGTCAGTAGCGCATTAGACTCCAATTCTTCAATCATGAGATTTCATGGGTTCTATCCCCATCGGCCGCACATGTCCTCTCTGACAGTTGTCTCTCACCAATGGATGGATAATCGTAAACCTAATTGAGATAGCAGCTGGACGCTAAGAAAGAATGTAGTGGTTGCACTGGTGTGAGAAATACCAGAAATCCATTATTATGTGCTCAAGCCGCTGCAATATGACTGAAATTATAACTGTTAAAAGTGGCATTAAACCCCATACAATCAATCAGCTAGATTTCCTACTCGGCACTCCCCAAGTTTAGGTCTGCAAGTTATCTACTTCCTCTTTTACAACTCAGTTTAATTTTAGACATTGCCTGGTATATTGGTTTATTTTTCAGTCAAATTGTTTTAGCAACCATTGATAGAATCACCTTGAAACTTAATTTGGTGGTTCATCTAGGGGTCCTACATGGATCTTACAGAATTTAAGTGCATAAATAGAATTTAAGTGCACAAATCACTTTATTTTAGGCATTGTCTTGTGGTATATTTCTGTCACATTTTTTCAGCAACAACTGATACTTAAATTTGATATTGAGGTTCAGCTATATTAACCCATTCCCACAATGACGCTTTTCAACGCCCATCAAGAAAAAACAATTGGGAAAATATTGTGTAAAATACAGAAATTTGCATGTAACAAGCAATTTTCCACGATGTTTTCTTCCCAGAAAGTTGAAAAAACCTCAAATTTTACAGACTTTCAATTGCCATCTGCAACTTCTTTTAATTTGGAACATTCAAAGATTTTCTTGTGTGGGGATGGGTTAATGTTAAAAATTTCCATACACTTGAGTTGGAATGTAGAGACTCTCCCTTATTTGGACTTTCTGACATGCATCAACACCAGCTTTTCTTGTGGGTTTTTTAGCTCACCTGAGCACAACGTGCTCAAGGTGAGCTTTTGGTATCACCTTTTGTCCGTCGTGCGTCGGAAGTCGTCAACAATTCTTTAAACATCTTCTCCTCAGTAACCACTGGGTGGAATTCAACCAAACTTGGTAGGAATGTTCCTTGGGTGACCCTTCTCAAAAGTTGTTCGCGGATTTTTGATTGACCCCCAAATATGGGCGTGGCAGGGCGTGGCAGTTTTTAACTTAGAAATGTTTAAACATCTTCTCCTCAGTAACCATTGGGCCAATTTCAACCAAATTTGGTATGAATGTTCCTAGGGTAACCCTTTTCAAAAGTTGTTCGTGGAATTTTGATTTATGCCCAAATATGGGCGTGGCAGGGCGTGGCAGTTTTTGACTTGGGAATCTTTAAACATCTTCTCCTCAGTAACCATTGGGCCAATTTCAACCAAATTTGGCATGAATGTTCCTTTGGTGACCCTTTTCAAAAGTTGTTCGTGGAATTTTGATGTAAGCCCAAATATGGGCGTGGCAGGGCGTGGCAGTTTTTGACTTAGAAATCTTTAAACATCTTCTCCTCAGTAACCATTGGGCCAATTTCAACCAAACTTGGCATGAATGTACCTTGGGTGACCCTTTTCAAAAGTTGTTCGTGGAATTTTGATTTATGCCCAAATATGGGCATGGCAGGGCATGGCAGTTTTCGACTTAGAAATCTTTAAACATCTTCTCCTCAGTAACCATTTGGCCAATTTCATCCAAACTTGGCATGAATGTTCCTTGGGTAACCCTTTTTAAAAGTTGTTCGCAGAATTTTGATTTATGCCCAAATATGGGCGTGGCCGGGCGTGGCAGTTTTCGACTTTGAAATCTTTAAAGATCTTCACCTCAGGAACCATTTGGCCAATTTCAACCAAATTTGGTATGAATGTTCCTTGGGTGACCCTTTTCAAAAGTTGTTCTCAGAATTTTGTTTCACGCCCAAATATGGGCGTGGCAGTTTTTGACTTTGAAATCTTTAAACATCTTCTCCTCAGTTCATATTGGGCCAATTACAACCAAATTTGGTATGAATGTTCCTTGGGTGACCCTTTTCAAAAGTTGTTCGCAGAATTTTGATTTATGCCCTAATATGGGCGTGGCAGTTTTTTTAACTTTGAAATCTTTAAACATCTTATCCTCAGTAACAGTTGGGTCAATTTCAACCAAACTTTGCATGAATGTTCCTTTGGTGACCCTTTTCAAAAGTTGTTCCTGGAATTTTGATTTATGCCCAAATATGGGCGTGGCAGGTCAGGCACTTTTTTGACTTTGAAATCTTTAAACATCTTCTCCTCAGTAAGCATTGGAATAATTTCAACCAAACTTGGCATGAATGGCCCATGAATGGCCCTCTTGTTTTCTATCCCTTTTCAAAACATTCAAATATTTATTTTCATTTATTGTTTGACTTACAGTTAAGGTAATGTTCTTATAGAGTTGATTATTGTTTTAACCCATTATCAGACTACAAAATTTGAGATCGGTCCTAATTGAAAAGAGTTGCAGACAACAATTTAGATTTATAGAATTTTAGATTTTTTCTACTACCTGAGTCGAAAACATTCTGTAAAAGAAGAAATTGCTAGTTACAAGCATTTTAAGCTCACCTGAGCACAAAGAGCAAGATGAGCTATTGTGATCGGTCATTGTCCGTCGTCCGTCAGTCTGTCCGTCTGTCCGTCCGTCCACAATTTCTTTAAAAATCTTCTCCTCCTAAACCAGTAGGCCAATTTGCAGGGATGTTCATTGGGTGAAGTTCTTCAAAAGTTGTTAAAAGAATTTAATTCCGTCAAAAACTCTGGTTGCCGCGGCATTAGAAAATGGGAATCTTTAGTAATTCTTTAAATATTTTTAAAATCTTCTCCTCCTAAACCAGTAGGCCAATCAAGCTGAAACTTTGCAGGGATTTTCCTTGGATGAAGCTCTTCAAAAGTTGTTAAAAGAATTCAATTCCGTCAAAAACTCTGGTTGCTGCGGCATTTGAAAATGGGAATGTTTAGTAATTCTTTAAATATCTTTTAAAATCTTCTCCTCCTAAACCAGTAGGTCAATCAAGCTGAAGCTTTGCAGGGATGTTCATTGGGTGAAGCTCTTCAAAAGTTGTTAAAAGAATTTAATTCCGTCAAAAACTCTTCAAAAGTTGTTTAAAGAATTTCATTCCGTCAAAAACTCTGTTTGCCTTGGCATTTGAAAATGGGATTCTTTAGTAATTCTTTAAAGATCTTTAAAAATCTTCTCCTCCTAAACCAGTAGGCCAATCAAGCTGAAACTTTGCAGGGATGTTCTTTTGGTAGAGCCCTTCAATAGTTGTAAAAAGAATTTAATTCCGTGAAAAACTCTTGTAACCCCGGCATATGAAAAGGGGAAATTTTAATCAATCTTTGTTGTTGTTTTTTTCATAGACTACAAGGCCAAAGGCCTTTATATTTTGTATAGAGCTTAATCATATGGTTCTCTACCAAGTTTTTAAATATTTAATCTCTGGGGTCAAAAATGGCCCACCCTGAGGTCCGAAGTTTTGAAAAATGCTATAAGGTCTAGGATATTCATATTTGGTATGTAGCATAACTAGATGGTTTTGTACTATATCGATAAATAGATGTCCTCCATGTGTCAAAAACGGCCCTGCACTAGGGGTCCAAAAATTGGGAAAAACGCAAAATTTGAGTATGTTAAAGAAAAAAAATCTTCATTTTAAGGCAGAGGGCATTTATATTTTGAGTGTAGCATAGCCTGGCTGTTATCGATCAATTTTGATTAAATTATGCCTCTAGGTTAAAAAACGCTCAATTAGACCCTGTTCAACAGTCTTCTCCTCCCAATCTACAAGGTCTAAGGCATTCATATTTGATATATAGCATAACCAGATGGTTCTCTACTATGTTAGCTAAAATCTTAGCCCTGGGATAAATCATGGCACTGCCCCAGAGGTCCAAAACTTTGGAAAACACCCAATTAGAGCAACTTCAAAAATCTTCTCCTGATGAAATATAAGATGAAGGGCATTCATATTTGGTATGTAGCATGACTAAATAATTTTGTACTATGTTACAGGAAAATATGATCTTAGGATAAAAATGTCTCTGCTCCTGGGATTGAAAATTGTGTAAAACGCATTGAAAGAATTCTTCTTAAATAGAAATGGAGAGATTGCTTGTCACTCCCTTTCTCACAATGCTTTTTGATACCTTTTTCCCTGAGGGTGACAAATTCTTGGATAGTTAGGTAATCGATTAAACTATAAAGCCAAAGGCATTCATTTTTATTGTAAAGCATTACTTGATTGTTTTGTACAAAGCCTAAAATCTTGATATGTGTTTTATTCATTTTGCTCAAGTTGTGTCTTTTTTATACAAAAAAAGTACTGTAATTTGCAGATGCCTCAGCTGAGCGATTTAGGACCATCATGGTCCTCTTGTTTTTCATTTTACAACATGTTTTCCCAATTGTTTATCTTAGTGAGGGGCAACCAAAAGCATCATTGTGTAAAAATATGTTTATTAGTGCTACGAATTACATTAGAAATGTATGTTGTATATTGCATTTCAAAAATTGGCTGTAAAATCAATCATAATATGATTGAATTAATATTTTACCAGATAACAGAATTTAGACTGGTCAAAAAGATTTCACATCTTCAAAGTAATTTATTAAAATGGTTAGAAACTCTCACATTGAGATGGAAAATATTGCAGCTACTCGGGATATAGTCAAATTGCTTATTATGTTCTTTTTGTTTAAATAACTTGATTTGATAACTTAAAATGTACATCAAAAAAAGAAGAATTAAAAAAGGGAAAATAAGAAAACAAATTCCTTCAATTGTAGTACAATCGCAGCCTTTAAAGATTACCAGATGTACTACAGAAGAAATAAAAAAATCTTTTGTTTTTACACAATATTTTAGGTTTATCTGCATATTTTGTTTGAATTTGGACTTGCCCATAATTCCATCACCTAGAAATTAGTTTGGTTGAAACTTTTTAAGTACAGTAGAAACGGATGATCTTACTTTGGAAATTGCATGTAACAATTTTATCAAGAATAGATCTTATTAACCCATTCCCATACAATGACTCTTTTAAACACCCCTAGATATGGAAGCTTGGAAAAACATTGTTACAAGCACTTTCTTCATTATCCACTATATTTTCTACCTCAAAGTACAAAGATTTTTAAGGTTTAATCAAACCTTGTTTTAACCCTTTCCCACACAGTCTTGCTATTTGAACCTTTCCTGCTTTGCAAAATTTTAGACTTTCCAAATTCAAAGTTTTTAAGACAAAAAATTTAAGCCTGAAGAATATCCATTCAGTAGGGTAGAAAATATGGCAGAAACAGAAGAAACTGCTTGTTTCAAGTACATGTAATTTCTTATTTTTATACAATGTTTTCTCAATTTTAAAATTTACAAGAATGTAAAAAGCAGGAGTTGAACAGGAAAGGGTTAAGACCCTCAGATATTTTATTCAAAAATCATTATAGGATAAGAAATTGTTTGAAGCAAGCATTTTCTATCTTGTCTCTTATCCTTTCTTCTCGGCTGCCGTCATAGCGCAGTTGGTAGCGCTGCAGACTCCTAATTTTCAATCATGGGATGTCATGGGTTCGATCCCTGGCGGCAGCACATATCTTTTCCGACAGTTGTCTCTCACCAATGGGTGGATAATCATAAATATTAGTAGGATAGCAGCTGGAGGCTAGGAAAGGATGTAGTGGTAGTACTGGTGTGAGAAATACCAGGAATCCATTGTTAGGTGCTCCAGCCGCCACGATATGACTGAAATACTGTTGAAAGTGGCGTTAAACTCCAATCAATCAATCCTTTCTTGTATGTATGAAAGATCTTATTAATCAGAGCCATTACCAGATTGCAAAATTTTAGATTGGTCCAAATTGAAAGGAGGTGCAGATGACCAGCAAAATTTTAGATTGGTCCAAATTGAAAGGAGGTGCAGATGACCAACTAAAGTTTATGAAATTTTAGATTTTTTTTCATTGTATAAGCTGAAGAAATTGCTTGTTGCAAGCAATCCAATTACTCATTGATTTTCCAATAGTTTTTCTTGCGGGGTGTCATAGGTTGGGAATGGGATAAGCAACTATCTAAGGGAATTCAAGGGAAAAGGAAGCTAAATAAATAATAAGCCTATAGAATTCAAGCGTGACCAAGAGATTTAAAATTCTATGTAATTATTCACTTGCATGCGAAAAGGCAAATGGGGGTCCTTATACAACTATTGAAAAAAAGTTTGGATCTAGCAGAGGTCATTTATTTAAAATATTTCCACACAGTAATGCTTTTTGATGTCCCTCAAGGAAAAAAATGGAAAACATTGTTCAACTTTCCAGGTAGAAAACATTGAGTAAAATGAAGAAATTGCTTATGACAAGCAATTTCTTCATTTTATACAATGTTTTCCAAATCGTTTTTCTTTAGAGCGTCCAAAAGCGAAATTGTGTGGGAATGGGTTAAGCAACAACTTATGGGACGATCAAAAAGTAGTCACTTAACCCATTACCACCAAGGGAACACTTTAGAATGGTCCTAATCTAAAGAACTTGCAGAGGACAATTTCCAGTAGTTGAAAGTTAGAAAATCTTTGTCTTTTAGGGTAGAAAAAAATTGTGGAAATTGAAGAAATTGTTTGTTACAAGCTTCTTTTCTTGAGGGGTGTAAAAAGCAGGATTGAGTGGGAATTGGTTAAGAGAATGGTTGGTTAAAGCACATTGTCGTGAAATATGTCAAGGAATGATTTGATTGCATTCGTAAATTAAAATAGCATTCTCGCTAAATCCATTGTTGTTGGAACTCACTGGATCCTCTCACTGAGACAATTTTAATAAGTCCCAACAATATAGGATTTGGTTATGATTTGCATTTATTTAGCAGATTGGACCAATTCTTTTTGATTTTGGAAAGAGGATTTTGATCTTAGCCACTTAATGAAATTGATCACGTAACAGAGGTGGATGCGCAAGCAAGATCAACTGTACACTTAATTCTGTGCTGTTGGAATCTTTTCGTGAAGACACTTTCAAAATGGAGTTTACTTCAAGATAAACATAATTTTGGCATACACTTTCTTTCCTTCATAGTTTTGTGTTTACAAAAAGTGATATTTGTTTTCCTCCTTACATACACATTGAGACTTGACCCATTCTTACTTTTAACGTCCTCAAGAAAAGGCTTTGGAAAGCACAATTAGAAACAAAAAAAATACTAGTAACAAACTATTTCTTTATTTCCAACTGTTATCTACACCTCGAGACAGGTAGTTTAAGAAACTCATCAGTTATGAACTTCTTTGAATTTTGTCTGTCTAAAATTATGTTGGCTGGTAAGATATTAATCAAGATGGATGCTTAGGCAAGATCTACAATTAGTTTGTCAAACCCAGTATTTGATGATTGCATCAAGGCTGGGTTGTCTCATATGAAATTATGTGAACAGATCTGGGTAGGTTCAATTGTAGAATCTTATTACATTTAGCTTATGTTTATGCTTTTTTTAAAATTTCTGAAAATGACTGAACTATTTACATGAAACAGATCTTGCTAAGCATCATTTTTTGAACCTTAGATATCAAACAAATCAGGGTAGATTAGGTTTTGTGACATTTAGCCCATTAGTACAGTATCCCACTTTTTTGACACGCCTCAAGATAAAACATTCAGGCCAAAAAATGTGAAAATTGTAGAAATTGCGTGTCACAAGCAATTTCTACATTTACCACATTGTTTTCTATCCAGATAGACAGAGATATTTGAAAAACTATTAATTGGAAATTATTGACCGGAATTTTAGATCAGTTTAAATTTTTGTTGTCTGGTAACAGGTTAATATTAAACATGTGTTAATGCTTTTGTTTTAAGGTCCTGCAAAATGATTAAACTACCTACATGACAAAGATCTGGGTAGGTTCATTTAAGAACCTTTCTCCTTTAGCTTTTGTTTATGCTTTTGTGATGAGGTTCTTAAAATGAATAAAATGAATTAACTATTTATATGATATTTGTTAATGGGATCTATTATTTTGTATTTTTGTTACCATTTTCTCTGGTAAATGTGTTGTTTTTTGACATTTTCCTTGCAATAACTATTGTTGTTATATAATAATGTACTTTGTAGTATGAAAACTATGTCAAAATTTTAAATTGTTACCACTGAAGGTCAATTAAAGTGTATATCAACACAATTTCGTCTTTATGATTATTATATAGACCTTGTATCAGCTAACCTGATCTGAAAGTGCTCAGGGTTAACCCATTCAAACTCAAGCCCTCCGTTTTACGCCCCTGAATTAAAGGGCTTTGGAAAACATTGTGGAAAATGAAGAAATTGCTTGTATCAAGCAATTTCTTCATTATCCACAATGTTTTCTACCCCAAAAGACAAAAACAAATAAAATTACATCAACTTGAATTTGTCGTCTGCAACTTCTTTCAATTTGGACCGATCTAAAATTTATTGTGCGGGAATGGGTTAAGGCCGCGGCCACAGCGAAGTTTGTAGCACGCTGGACTCTCGATCATAAGCTCCCAGGATCGACTACTGGTCGCGGAAAACATCCTTTCCGACATTTTCTACCACCAATAGGTGGCTTTCGTAAACCTAAATGAGATTAACAACTGGGTGGCTTTGAAAGGATATTGTTGTACTGGCGAGAAAAAATACCTGTAATCCATGGATAGGTGCTCCAGCCGCCGCGATATGTCTGAAATATTGTTAAAAGTGGCGTTAAAACCAATCCAAATCTCAGGTGAACTCTTTGAGATACCAAAAAGTTTACTATCCAAGGGTCTTGCTATGCGCGTATTTATCAACAAAGTCTGTGAATAACATCTGCCATGCTCGCCCAACTAAACCTTTTTCATGGTCCTCGAGAAAAAAATTGGGAAAACATTGTGCAAAATGAAGAGGTTTCTTGTTATCCACAACAATGAATTCATTCATTATCCACATTATTCTCTTCCCAAAAGACAAAGATTTAAACAAGTCATCAACTTTAATTGTCGTCTGCAACGACTTAGAATTTGGACCTGTCTACAATTTTGTTGTCTGGTAATGGGTTAACCAAACACATTTCAAAAATATCGTCTTTGAAGCTTTTTTCACTAACTGCCTAAATTTATATCCATATAAAACACGGGTTGCCTTGCCAATTGTATCGTAGCTGCCATTCGAAGAATCGACCAATCAAATGGTTCATGTAGATGGGAAGTGGACTTTCAGCTCCGACATTAATGTAATGCACTTTAGTCGGGTTGGCGACTTAACCCTTTCCCGTTTTTTGAAATTTTCAGACTGGTCCAATTTTAAAGAAGTTTTGGACGACAATTAAAACTGGGTATAGTTTGAAAAGTAACCAACCCAAAGGTTAGAAAATATTTGGGGAAAAGAAGAAATTGCTTGTTACAAGCAATTTCTTCTTTTCCAACAATGTTTTCTCGGGTATAAAATCAAATGGACGTAAAAACGAGGGATTGTACAGGAAAGGGTTAAACGTCGCAACTATCAATGCATTTTTTTAAAATAAAGGCTATTAATATCGATGTCGAACTTTTTGTCGGAGTCGCGTGACCTGCGGAGTCAGTGGGCGTGACCTTCGGAGTTAGTGGGTTGGACCTGTGATCCATCAATCGGGATGTTAAAATTTTAGATCATCTAATCCAGAAGTGCTAGTACAATACTTGACACCAAACATCAGTGACCAGTCCATGAAAGTACCTCATAAACAGAAGACAACATTTTAAACTGGTCCAAAAGTCAGTAGTTCGAATTGTATTTCAATAAGAAACAATCGCCAAATAAGGCAGAAGCATTGCAAGAGAAGAAAATTTTGCTTGTTACAAGCAACTCCGCCTTTTCCTAAATTATTTTAAGAAGCTAATTTTCTTTGGTGCATCAAAAATAGGATTTTATCGAAATTCGGTTTAATAATTATCCCCCGCCGTTTCGGCTCATTCCGCCACAAAGCTTGTTCGGAGCATATCTCCTAAAGTATAAATGCTATCAACTTGAAACTTCAAAGGTGGATAGATCTTATTGAGGAAAAGTGCAGTGGACAATTACCACAACTCTTGCTTGCATAATTTGGAGTTATTGCCCTTTGTTATTTTATATACTTAGATTTTGTCCAGGGCATATCTCTTAAAGTATAAATGCTATCAACTTTAAACTTCATAGGCGGATAGATCTCATTTAGAAGTGCAGTGTACAAGAACCACAGCTCTTGCTTGCATAATTTCGGAGCTTTTTTCCTTTGTTATTTTAAAGACTAAGATTTTGTCCGCAGCATATCTCTCAAAGTATAATAGCTATTAACTTGAAACTTCATAGGTGGAGAGATCTTGTTGAGGAAAAGTGCAGTGCACAAAACCCCAAACTCTAGCTTGCATAATTTTGGAGTTATTGCCCTTTGTTGTTTTTAAGACTTTGATTTTGTCCAGGGCAAATGTCTGAAAGTATAATAGCTATTATTAAACTCATTGACAAGAAATGCAGTGCACAAAAAGCCTAAATCTAACTGGCTTCAGTTTACTATCAAGCTTTAACGGCAGGGGATGGCCATGTCCAACATGGCTCTTGTTATCATGGGAGCTAAACGGCTGATTACTCTACTATATTTTCTGATACAAAGCAAATACTCTATGATATAATCGTCCTTCTGGGGACACCTCCTCTAAATAATTGACTAATCGCTGGCCCCGCCAACTTACTTCATTGGACACGCCCAGCGACTCCAACAGGAAGTGCCACTTCCATTTTAAACGGCGTTATTTTGCAAAATTAATGGCTAGTAGGATGCATCGAAAAGTAGAATTGTTGGTTGGCGACTTAAACGTCGTAACTACATCTTGAATAAGCTATAGTTACGACGTTAAAGTCGCAAAACCAACAAAAAATAGGAACAAAAATGGCGGCCAGTGTTGGAGTTTAAAGCTCATTTCTGGTCTAAATGAATATTTTCATTTGTCGACTGGCAATTTGATTGACAGCCGCGATTGCTCAATTATTTCAGAGTCCCAACCTCTCAATGATGATTCCCAGGTAAAACATTCATGAAAAACCCTTTCCCAAAAAGTGACGATTTTAAAGGCTCCCTGAATTTAAAACTTCGGAAAACACTATGGGAAATGAAGAAATTGCTTGTTACGTACTGTTTCCATCCCAAAAGACAGATCTTAAAGATTCCTTCGTTTTGAAATAGTCTACTGCAACTTCTTCGAATTTTTACTGGTCTACTATTTTATTGTATGGTAAATGGTTAAATGAACTTCGCCGTGATATAAATGTAATCGATAGATTGTTCAAAGCAGTGTTAAACAACATACAAATCATTTTGGGGAGAGGGTATTTGTTTCCTTCTTGAACCATTCCCATACAATTTTAGTAAGCTCAGTAAAATTGATTTAAACATATAAGAAAAAGAAGAAATTGCTTGTAAATAGCAATTTCTTCTTTCTACACATTATGTTCTTCTGTGAAAAGCTATTATATTGTACAATTTGATCAAATTAACATTGTTGTTCGTAACTTTTTTTTCAATTTAGACCAATCTTCAAATTTGTTGCCTGGTAATGGGTCAAACAAATCATCAGGCTTCAAATAAAAGTTGTCTTATAAAGTCGGCTGTGTGTGATACAAATTATGAAAGCAGGATCAAATACTCTCCTTTAAGATATTCGATCCCACTGAGATTTAGAAAGAACCAAACTACACAAGTGCTAGAGTGTGTATTTATTACCAAGTAGTCTGATGATAGAATATTTATCGAGTACAGAAAGGTGGTTGATGTACCAGCCAGCGCTTTCATTGACAAGGTCCATTTTAGCTCATCTGATTATACATGCTGAGATTGTTTTGGGTCGCTGTCAGGCTGACCAACCTACGTTCCTTCCATAAAGTTATCTCCACTTCTAGTTAACCCATTCCAACACAGTGGAATTTTAGACCGGTCAAAAAATTGAAAGGAGCTGCAGACGACAATTTCAAGTTGATGGAATTTAAATTTTTTTCGTCTTTTTGGATAGAAAACATTGTGGATAATGAAGAAATTGCTTGATCCAAGCAATTTCTTCATTTTCCACAATGTTTTCCAAAGCTTTTTCGTTGAGGGGCGTAAAAAGGAGGGATTGAGTGGGAATGGGTTAACTAATCAGACTAAATCTTGAATAAAGCTCTACCAAAGTTGGATCTACTGTTTGAGAGTGAATTTGACCATTTTACTGTCGAGAGATTCAACTAGGTAGTTAACGTTTACTAGAAATATTTGTCTTCTCGGGACAGAAAACAATGTGGATAATTAAGCAATTGCTCGTAACAAGCAATTACTTCATTTGCACAATGATTACCGAAGCTTTTTATTGGTGTATGGGAATGGGTAAAATGGAAGCCAGAAAACTCTACACATGAGTTTGGCTCGGCGATTATTTTTTTTCCTTACACCAATTTGACTTTAATCGGTGACTTTTAGCTTGGTACCAATAGAAAAGTATACATGTATCTGTAAGGTACACAAATTCGAAGTACGAAGGCCCTATCATTTACCAATAAGAATATTGATAACGTTTAAGTTTTCAGATAGACGCACGTACAAAAAAGTAACAGACAAACGAAAGGAAACAAAAACTATCTATAGATGCCGAGGCACGAACATGCCACAGCTAACTAATAACGAGGTTTCCTTATAAAGAAACAAAAATAGAAATCACCGATTATTTTATGTGGGTGGCTAAAATCTGGAATTTAAAAGTGAATGAGCACATTTCCTTATTGAGAAAACACTGCTCATTTTTTCAGCTTATAATTCAAAAATGATATACTGAACAATGTTTTTAATACATTTGCATACACACTGCTCAAAATCTAAAGTTCCAAAACGGTTGCGACCGTGATGTATTTTGTAACACATTATATTGAAAATGATAGGGTCACGAGTTAGAACCCGGCCAAGCTAAAGCCTTCTTCGACATTTCGTTGGTGAGCGTTCACAGCTTGGTTGAAGTTGTATTTACAACATTCTGGTCGCCAAACGAAGAATTGTCTTAGTCGTTAAGTGCAGTAGTAGCAAAGGGGTAATAAATCTAGTCGTTCATAAGAAGAACTAGATCTTTTTGTTTTCAAATATAGAATTCTGTATATATTTTGAGATCTTCACAAGAAGCTGTCAATTAAACAAGCAAAGAAATTGAGATCTTCACAAGAAGCTGGCAATTAAACGATCAAAGCATGAATTTTGAAGTAATGAAATAATTTCGAAAACTAAAAAAAGGAGCCGAAAGCAATGGGAATTCCTATTTTAATGACCTGCAAGTAATCGTAAAATACACGAGACTTGTACATTTAATATTTTCCATCACATTTTTTAAATCATTTAATAAATCGTACAATCCAGATTTTTAGCCCCCTTAAAAACGACTCTCCAAAACATGTTCGAGGATGAAGAATTTGCTAGTAACAAGCAATTTCTACATCATGAACAATGTTTTCTACAAAAAAAGGGAAAAATATTTTTTAAAATTTCATGAACTAAGTGTTGTCTTCTGCAATTTCTTTGAAAATGGGCTAGTCTAAAATTCTATCGTCTGGAAATCGGTTAAAAGCAAGAATCAATCTAAACAAATATGTTAACTTGTATGAAGTCATCAACTACACGTACAATTCATGTACATACTGTTCGGTGGAACGTAATTATATTATATATTATTTTACAATTTTGATACATTTTTGTAGATCTATTTGTGAGCAAGCATACAAAATAGCTGCGTGCTCGAAACTTTGTAAATTGAGGTATGAATAATTTATCGGTCTCCGACATTTATGTTAAGTGAAGCTTTGTGTGTGGCTTGGCGACTGAACCGTCGTAACTACTGCTTATTCGGTCGTTTAGAGCGCAATCTTCAACTCTGTAACAAAATACCACCGGGGCGTTTTTAAAGTCACAGAGTATATTTTATGGATGGGAAAATATTGGAGGGATATGTTCCAGGTCATCTTTCATGTTTGCAAGCCTACCTAGAAAAGACTAAAGTGCAAAAGAATGAGCTGAATATGCCACAATTCTGCGGAAATTTAATTCCTTTTTTGTTTAATTTAATATCTTTCGCCCCAAGTTTCTATCTGAATTTGTCAAGAAAACCAATTTATTTCGTGATATAATGCAGAAAAATAGATCAAAGTTACCAAGTTTGAATATATCAAACTATTTCAACACATATATTGTGCCCCGTCTGGCGAAAAAGGGCCTACTGGGAAGAGAGAACCTATCGACTCTGGTCAGCCTGCGCGCCACTGCAGACTGAACAGAAACGATACAGCTTGTTCATGTGGATTGTTCATGACTATTCTACCATATAAGAATTTTATTTTTAGTGCACAAAATTGAGACCTCTTGAGTGTATAAACAAGGCATTTCTTAAATTATACCCAATGTCCTACATTTTGAAATAGACTGGCCTATTTGCACTGAGCAAGTGGTAATGATAACATGCTTTGAACAACGGGCACGGTTTGAGAACCAAATGTTCAGATTAGTAATTTCTCACTTTCTATCCCACTTTTCATAAGCCTGTGTTTTTATTTCATGGTTGATCCGTTATTTTTTCCCAAACAATTCATATTGGGACTTTTTGCCGGACATATTCATTTTATTCGGACGACGATGAAATAACATGTTAGTGTAGTCTCTGTAACAGCTATACCCAGTAAGTTCTGGCCTGGTGGATATGGTCGGCGGACGAAGGCCGCTGTCTGTGAGATAGACCATTTTAACCCATTCCCACTCATTGATCCTTTTAAACACCCCTTAACATTAAAGCTTTGGAAAACATTGTGGAGAATGAAGAAATTGCTTGTAACAAGCAATTTCTTCATAATCCACAATGCTTTCTACCCTTAAAGACAAAGATTTCGAAGATTTACTCAACTTTAAATTGTCGTCTGCAGCTTCTTTGAATTTGGACTGGTCTAATATCTTATTGTGTGGGGATGGGCTAAACAAGAAATTTATACCGTACCTGTCCATAGTATCGATAGATCTAGGGGCGGTAACCCAATCAAGGTCAAAGGCTAGTTTGCGCTCCCATGCAAAATTAGACCTCGATAATCTACATTTTATTGCAATTTAGACCCATTTAAAATCGACTAAAGTATATGAGTATAAAGGGGGTCTTTTATATAAAGAGATATATACGGGTACGTCGTCTTTAGGCGAGTGATTGTCGGGACTGCAGTTTGAATAAAGCTGTAGCCGCTGCACTTTTGGTCGCCTTTGGACGATCTAAATGTCTATAGAGTTTATAAAGAACTTTTTTAAACACATATGAAATTTGAAATATCTGGTCCATTTCTTCGAAAACAAGAAAATTAATAACTTAAGGTCGGTCATCCTTAGCTTCTAGAGATTTTGGGTGACCCGATTATCTTATATCAGACTTAGTTTTTCCCGGCATATATCTTATCTTTATGTTATGTTCTTTGTATCTAACCTAATATTGGCGTAATTAAACCGCAATAACATTTAATCAAAGGACTGAAAGTACTGTGAAGTTGGAATGCGCTGAAAGGGTCATAACTGTGGAATTCGGTTCAAATTCATTTATTACTTTTCCGAGTAAGCCTCCCTCATTTAAACTTAAACCAGCATTCTAATTCGTGTACATATGTATGATCAAATATGATTAACGCACAAAAACATGAATCCACATACAGAAATAAAAAAACTAGTATTGTCTTAACCCATTCTTAGACAGTGACGCTTTTAAATGACCCTCATCATTATAGCTTTGAAAAACATTGTGGAAAATGAAGAAATTGCTTGTTACAAGCAATTTCTTCAATATCCACAATGTTTTCTGTCCACAAAAAAGACCAGAATTTTAAAGATTTCATCAACTTACAATTGTCGTCTGCAACTGCTTTGAATTTGGACTGGTCTAAAATTTTATCGTGTTGGAATGGGTTATAAGCACGTGTCACGCACAGCAAAATTAAAATTTTCAAACATAACATACACCTTTTGATCAACTGTAATACGTGAACTCCATTTAGATTCTTGAAAAAAGAGAATAACAGCTTCTACAGTAAGAAAGCAATGACCTCGATGATTATTTGACCCTCAACTCGGCCAATTCTGTAACAATCATAATAAACTCAAGTAGATTTTCACTTCAAGTTTATGAGTATACGTGGAAATTTGCGGAAATGCGCGGAAACTTGTTTCAGGGTGATCGATTTGAAATACCGATTTAGACTTAGGAAAAAAAAAATATTGAAAGCGTTGTGAGTAAAATTCAAAAGAAAAAAAAAGACGTTAACGTTATTGTAACGTTATTGTTTGCACATGGTAGTTTTGCCCTTTTCCTAAAAATTCCTATAATATGATGAAGATAGTATTAAATTATCTTCGGCGCCCTGTAGTCGCGCGATTTCCTTATTCGTTATTCGGCTTTCGAACCGTAAACAATCTTACGTAAAAAGGACCAAGCTGAAAGCTAGATGACACTTATTATTGATTTTGTTATTATTATTCAAACTTGTAAATAGCGACAAAATAAAGCGTAATTATTTAGTAAATAAGTAGAAACCGGAAGTTGATATGTTTACATTCTAATTCTCAAAATCTTCTACTTTCGTTTTGCATCTATTTGGTTTTTATTGATTAAAAGCTGTAAATCCAACAAAAATCGCGTTTGCTTGATTCCTACGTTCCCCCTTAATCGCTCTTGAATGTTTTAAAGCACTGGGCGGCGTGATTATTGTAAAAATGCATTTGCGACCTGAACCATATTTGTAAACATTGCCTATTTATGGTCAAATGACTACCACATGTCACTTGAGATCTCGTGATTACCAAACAAGGGACGGCGAATAACAAAAAAAACAAATTACTGCGCTGATTATTACCTTATTTTTCAATAATTTAAAGCAAACTTAAGCATGTTTAGAAGTCTCTAAACGAATTTTATATCATCCTTTACATGTGCCATATTATTTTTTCGGCTACAACTAAGTGATTGTCCGTAGCAAGTTGAGATGAGAAGTAACACGAGATGTATTCATATCTAAGAGATCACGTGATATGTGTTATCAAAAAACCCGAAATGAAATTGCCTTGTGTTCATTTTGCGGTTTTGTTAAATATAAGTTGGAATTGCTCCGCATTCCAACTTAAAAAATGACAGGTCGTTCCTCTCTCACAATGTTTAATTTAATTTGATATATTCCTAATATTGTACAAAATCTTGTACCTTAGAGAATAAAGATTATGTAATGTTATGTCAAGTATCGATAGATCTAGGGGCAGTTACCAAGTCAAGTCCTAGAAAACACTGGCCTGACATATATAGGCTCTGTAGCTGTGGATTCAAAAGTCTAAACGACAAATTCCAACACTTTTCCTACCTCTTGATCCACGGGTTATAATCTCAGAAATATGAAAGAGGTCAATGAACTGATGCTTCGTGCAAAATATCAAGGCTCTACGCCTTGTGGGTCAGGAGGAGGAGATTTTTGAAGATAATTTTAAAATTTCACCTTTGTTGCCATGGCAACCAGAATTTAAGCAGATATCAATTCTAAAGGGTGCCACCTTTTGAACATTTTGCCAAATTTGGTTGAAATTGGCCAAATGGTTTTGGAGGAGATGTTGTTTAGAATTGTTCTTTATTTCTATATAAACCCCACCCCCTGAGGCCTTTCCTCTGAGAACCTCAGGGTTTTGATTTTAGCTTTTTTGAAATAGGTCATAAGACTGATGTTTCCTACATATAATGTAGTTTCTACGCCGTTTGGGTTAGGAGGAGAGGATTTCTTAAGAGTATTTCAAAATTTCACTTCTTTTAGCTTTTTTCAAAGGGGCCACCTTAGGAGGGGCCACCTTAGGAACATTTTTGCCAAATTTGGTTCAAATTGGCTAAATGGTTTGGGAGGAGATGTTGTTTAAAGAAATTGCTGACGTACGACAGACAAACAATGTACAAAGGGTGATCTCAAGTGCGCTAAAAATAAAGCCAGTCTTTTCTGAGAAGAAGATTTTCATAAATTTCATTATGTATGGAAATTAGCCTTGCCCCTAAATGCAATGCTTTTCCCATGATCGAATCTGATAAGGGTATTCAAAGGATGGAAAATTTGATTGAAATCAAGCTCATACTTTCTGAGGAAAAGATTTTTAAAGAAAAGACAGAACAATTATGGCCTCTTTCCATTTAGCAATAGTGCTCAAGATTTAGCCTCGAGAGCACAAATAAGGATTTTCTTTTAATAGTGACCTACTTTTTGACCTGGCCTGACCCATATTTCAACTGGATATACATATCACCAAGATAAACATTCTTAACGAATTGACAACTATTGAGTAACTAGAGGCACTAGAGCCTGTATCACTTCACCGGCCTGAATTACTGATTAATCAAATTCCAATTCCTTATATTCAAATTCTTCATTATAAAGTATTACAAGGGATGCAACATATATGCATCTGAGTTAATTAGTCACAAATTCCTTAAAAAAGATAACAATAATCAACTAAAAATTGAGGACTTAATGGGCTTAATTTTGTAAGGTTTATTAACCCTTTCCCATACAACACAATTTTAGACTGCTATAATTTGAAAGAGGTTGCAGACAAAAAATCAAAGTGCATTTGAATTGAAAAATAACTACTGTAAAGTGTGGAAACCATTGTAGGGAAAGAAGAAATTGCTTGTAATTCCTGCAATGTCTTCCCCAATACAAAACATTTGGGTTGTGAAAACAAGTGATTGTATGGGAAAGGGTTAAAGGGATGTAATGAATCTCAATTTAACAATTCCTGCACAATTCTTCCTTTTCACGCCCCTCAAGTAAAAAAGAGGACCCTGATGGTCCTTGATTGCTCACCTGAATTGTCTGCTGTTAATAAAAATGCAACTAAACAAATAACTATAACCAGTTTCATGAAGATAGAGGCAAAACTGCGACTTCTATATTGTAAACAAAGAAATTGTCATTATGGCCCCCTTTCCTGTGTTTTCCTATAGAACCTTCCCATTATCTACAAGGTACATCTTTGTGACCTAACAATTATCCTTACCAAGTTTCATGACGATTGAGCAAAAATCATGGCCTCTAGAGTGTTATCAAAGAAATTGTCAGTAGGGTCCCTTTTCCCGTGTTTTCCAAAGGAACCTTCCCCTAACCATAGGGTCCATCCTTATGACCTAACAATTATTTATGCAAAGTTTCATGAAGATTGAGCCAAAATTGTGGCCTCTAGAGTGTAAACAAAGAAATTGTAATTAAGGCCCCTTTTCCTGTTTTCCGATATAATCCTCTCATAATCAGTAGGGTTCATCATCATGATCAAGCAATTATTCTGACCAAGTTTCATAAAGATTGAGCCAAATTGTGGCCTCTAGAGTGTAAACAAAGAAAAAGTCATTAAGGACCTTTTTCCTGTGTTTTCGGAAAAATCCATCCAATAATCAATAGGGTTCATCCTCTTGACCTAATAATTATTCTGACCAAGTTTCATGAAGATTGGGTCAAACAGTGGCTTCTAGAGTGTAAACACTTCAATTGTTGACGCTGCACGACAGACATTCAACGATCACAAAAGCTCACCATGAGCACTTTTTGTTCAGGTGAGCTAAAAATTTTGGAAAACGTTATTGAAAATGAAAAAACTGCTTGTAACAAGCAATTTATTGTTTATCCACAATGTGTTCTAGCCAAAATGACAAAAAAATGTAAAATTCCATCCACTTTTCATTCTCATTGGACCAGTCTAAAATTCTGCCATATCGAATGGGTTAAGTTCTTCAAGGGACGAGTTCAATATAGTATATAGTAGATATCAGCTTGATACTTTTTGAGTAGAAAATCTCAAAGATTTCACTTAAAGGTTAAGTTTTTCCCCTGATCAAAATTAGTCAAGGAATCTGTTAGAGGGAAATCCAAGGATCAATCCTATGATTTGGTCATCATCCAGCAAGAAGTATCTGTGGATAAGATTTCAAAGTAACGATAAGATTTCAAAGTAACCCTATATTCATGTACCATGAAATATGAAAATCATCAAATCAGGATTTAACAAGGAATCTGATGAAGGGTCACTCCAGTGAAATATAATTGAAATCCAGCCAGTAGTTTCCAAGAACTTTAATGGAGAGTTTATAGATGGACAAAACAAATTTACACACAGATGGTAACAGGACACACCACAGCATTACAAGAGCCTGTAAACTTCAAACTAAATATTCACACCCCTGGAACAGTGAGATGGTTTTTTCTAAGACTTTATCTTGTGGACTACTTTTTTACCCAAGTTCTTAACAGAAAAGGCATAACACATAATCATATATCTGAAATTATGTTAAATTCTGCAAGCTGGATTAGGAGATGCTTTTTCAATAATCATTTATGGACAGACAGACAGAAAAACAGATCAAAATGGCTTACCTTGAGCACTTTGCTCCAGTCTACTTTTCAGTGAGAAGGTCATTGCTACATGTATCTTGTACAGCAAGCTCAATGGTGTCAACGTTTCGGTAAAAATAAGGACAGTATTTTGCACTATATACAATATTTTATTTCATCTTTTAGAATTATTAATTACAGCAATTTAACATACAGAAAAAATAGAGATTTTTACAAATCTAACCCATCACAAATACAGACAACTTTAGAATTTAATAAATATCTATTTGGCTTAAACTCACTGAATGTGAAATATAAGCCATTTATGGATATATATCATATTTCTGTAGATAAATGAAAGTCTAAACTGTGATCTGACATACAAAAAGAGACTATATTTTGTATGACAAATTTCAGAAATGAAGAGAATATTTCTTTTTTTTATTGTGGTATGAACCTTAAAACTTAATTGCACTGAAAAAATAAACATAGAGGACTCATACATTAGTGTGATTAAGTTTTTAGGTTCATACCTTATTGAAAACAAAAAAAAATTCTTTTTTTCTTATAATTAATTACCATCAAGCAAAACAAGGCAAAGTTTTGCTAGTTTTGACCAAAATTCTACGGATGTACTTTGGCGCAAACAATACAGAACAGTTTTGTGGTAAAGATTTTGTTACTAAAAGTATGAGAAAAAAATCTAAGCCATTCAAAGCAATTGCATCTTGACAGACAAAACTAAAATCAAATTAATTCTTTTCGTCTTTCCCAGTCAATTACTATTTTTCATGAAACTAGGCATTTAATCAGGGAATACAATTTTGGATGTAACAAGCAATTTCTTCTTTCTCAACTAATGTTAAATAGTTTGCACGTGTTATTTCCTTGTTGGGTAGGTATTCATATATTCATGAATCTTTCACTTATTTCTGAAATGATGATTAATCAAAAATAAATAAATAAATTTCCGTATATTTTCTCAAATATAGACAGTTGCACCAAGCTAAATGTTAACTAACCCAATCTTTATATTTGAAAATCTGGGAGAAAGAAACATGAATGTGGCTAGACAAGAGAACTGCCTATTGGTGCCTGACACTTGCTTGGTATGTACTCAACCTATTCCCACAAAGTGAAATTTTAGACTGGTCTAAATTGAAAGAAGCTGCAGACGACAATTTCAAGTTTTTGGATAGAAAACATTGTGGATAATGAAGAAATTGCTTGTCACAAGCAATTTCTTCATTTTTCACAATGTTTTTCACAGCTTTTATATTGAGGGGCATTTAAAAGCGTAATTGTGTGGGGATGGTTTAATAGTGGATAAAAAAAGGGGCATAATATGTTACTCTTTTGCAAGTGAAGATTCTGAATTAACCCTTTCCCACACAATCCATCCTTTTTATACCCCACAAGAAACTAGCTTTGGAAAACATTGTAGATAATGCAGAAATCGCTTGTATCAAACCATTTCTTCATTATCCACTATGTATCCTATCTAGAGATGAAAAAATTTAGAATTTCATCAATTTTCAATTGTCGTCTACAGCCTCTTTCAATTTGGACCAGTCTAAAATTTTCTTGTATAGTAATGACTTAAAGTGAAAGCCTTTAATAAAACTAGGCCTGTGTTAAGCTATCATCACCATTACAAAACACTGGCCTTTTCTTCTCTCTTGAAATATTTTTTTAGTATTTGGTTATCATGAATGAGGGCAGAGATAACACAAAATATCAAGTTTTGATAGTATGATGTAGACTATCACTAAATGTGATTAACCCATTACCAGACTACAAAACTTTAGACTGGTCTAATTTGAAAGAAGTTACAGATGACAATTCAAAGTTTATGAAATTTTAGTTTTTTCGTCTTTCTGGGTAGAAAGCATTGTATTAAATGGAGAAATTGCTTTTTTTTCTTGAGGGTGTCAAAAAGTGTCTCTGTGGGGGAATGGGTTAAAAGCCTCAAAGGCTCCATCTCAAAGAAAAAAAAAATTCTCACTGGAGTAGAGCTTTTTTTTCAACAAAGGACCATAACTCCAAGTAAACTAAATAGACCATAACCCAAAAAGAACATGCACATGTTTAGCTGATACTAAGTGCACATATGAAATTAAAGACAAATCCATTCCGTAGCTGAAGAGTAAATGAGGTGACAAGATTTTTCATCAAAGGGCCATAAATGTAAAAAGTAATTGGGCCACAACTAAATTACAATGTGCACATTTCTACTTGATAACGAGTCTACCTGTAAAGTTTGAATCAAATTGGTGCTGTAGTTGCTGAGAAATTGAGGGAACAATGAAACAGCTACAGACAGATTGACTGACCAACTGACAGATTGACCAAATTGAAAGAAGTTCAGACGACAATTTCAAATTGTTGAAATTTTTAATGTATAAAATGGAAAATGCAGGAGTTGCTTATAACAAGCAATTTCTTCATTTTTTGACATTATTCTACAAAAACAGGGTCGTTAAAAGCAAGATGGTCTGGGAATGGGTGAAACAGTCTTATTTTGCAATTTCATGGCCAGGAATAGGGTATGTAACAAAAAAGTAAAATATTTGGTTGGCAACCTTAAGATCGTAGCTACAGCTTGAATAAGCTGTTGTTATGACATTTATGTTGCCAAACAAAAATAAAATGTTTCACAATGTCGGCCTATGTCAGAGTTCAAAGTTCACTTCTGTTGTAAATGAATTTTTTGATTGGTTGATTGATTCTATGATTGACAGTTGTAATAGTCAACCTACAATTTGACAGTTTGTGTAACAAAATTTCAACTATTTCTTATAGAAATTCTGAATAATGATTGAATGGGGTCTAAAACCACTTATATCAGTATTTCAGTCATATTGCGTTGGCCGATGAATAAACATGGAGTAACGTGACATAAGTAGATTATCCAAATGGGTTTATTATTAAATGGAAACATTAAATTTGAATATGCAAACTGCAAATGACCCTTAGAGAGTGCCCCACTATGATACATATATACAAAATGAATGATTCAGTATATTATCATTATTATTATGAAGAGTCAAGTTTTACGCAAATCATTCATGTGATGCCTCCCGATAAAAAAATTAGCATAACATTGTGTGAAATGAGGGAATTATTTAAAGCAAGCAATATCTACATTTTCCACAATGTTTTCAACACAGAAATTTGAAAAAAGATTAATTTCGCAAACTTTACATTATCGTCTGGAACTGCTTTCAAATTTGACTAGTCTAGAATCCCGTCATCTGGTAATTTGTTAATGAATAAAAGTAATTAACGACAACCAGAAAGCTCTGATTTATTGTTGGTGACAAAAACCTCATAACTACAGCTTATTCCAACATAGTATCTATGGGATTTTTGTCAGCCAAAGACGTTGTTCATACTCTCCCCAGTGAAAACAAAAAATTAAAGTCTTAATACTTTTTCATAAAATTACACTTTTCGACACTGTTCAAGAAAAACAATTTAGAAAACAATGAGTAAAATGGAGAAATTGCTAGCAACAAGCGATTCTCCTCATTTTCCACTATGATTTCTACCCAGGAAGTTGAAAAAAATCCAAAATTTCATAATTTAATATTGTCATCTGTAACTCCTTTCAATTAGGACTAGTTTGAAATTTCACCATCTGGTAATTGGTAAATCCTTTTCCATACATTTTTTTGTACCCTTAACATAGCATATTATGGACAAAAAAGATATTTCTGAAATTCTCCTTTTTCTGACATTTTTCCTACACTTTCACATATACTGAAAATATCTCACTTTGTGATTCATGAAGAGCCATACACTACACAAGATTTTGTAGATCATAAAACCTAACGCTTTCCTTTTCACTCCCTGTTTCTTAAGTCCCTGTGATTTTATAACTGAGAAAGATGCAATCAACTAATAAGCAATTTCTTCTTTTTCTACAATATTTTCTACCACATTGAATGGTTATATTTCAAATCAAATCCACTTTGAATTTTCAAAACCTTTGAATTTTGATGGGTGTTACAGTATGAAAAACAGGAAAGGGTTAAATTTAGCTATATCAAATGATATTCCCAAAAAATCTGAATTATTTCAAAGCCGTCATCATTTAGAGTCTGATCATACAAAATAGTATGTTTCGGCTTTGTGTATTATGCAGTTAACCTTTTCCAAAGCAATATAATTTTAACAAAGACATAAAAATCACAGAAAACATGGTGTGAAAAGGAGATATTGCTTTTGAGTGCAATTCCTCCTAACTTCACATTGATTTCTTCATACACATTCTTGTCAGTTTACATAAAACCTCTTTAAATTTTTACTAGTGTAAACTGTTGTGTTCTGGTAAAGAAGTGACCCATTCCCACACATTAACATCAATATAAAAACTTCTGAAAATATTATGGAAACTGAAGAAATTGCTTGTTATATTTACTCCCCCAAAAGACAAAAAATCTTACAAGATTTCATCAAAATTAAAATTTTCATCTGCAATTCCTATGAAATTGGACTGGTCAAACTTTTAATTGTGTGGTAATGGGTGAAAATAACATTGTGACTCTGTGTTCTTTGACTTGTAGATCTGTCGTCTATACCACTATGACCCATATTTGTCCTGAAAATATACAAACATTACCGGATCAGTATTAAACTCTAAAACAAAAGTGACAGCAAATTGATCATTACCAACAAAACTAAGTGACTGTCAAAAAAATTGATAGGATACTTAAGTTTTAATTCGAAGACATATAAAATAGATAGATTAACCCCATTCCCACGTCATTTTTAGTGTTTTCTATTGTTGGTCAACCAAATCTTGCTTCTATACCTTCATTACCCATTTCCACACAATAACACTTTTGGACACCCCCCTCCTGAAAAACAATTGGATAAATATAGTGTAAAATGAAAAGAATGCTTGTGACAAGCAATTTCTTAATTTTACACAATGTTAAAAAAAAATCTAAAATTTTTCAAACTTTAAATTGCTTTCTGCGATTCCTTTTAAATTGATCTAGTCTAAATTTTGTCATCTTGTAATGAATTAAGACTGTAGTTGATAAATTTTGGTAGCTTAAATGCAATGTGATACTTTTTCATTGACAAACAAATTGCTGGTTAAGTATGGACTTCATCAATTCTCATACAATACTGCTATTTACACCCTTAAGAAAAATTCTGTGGAAAATATTGTGGAAAATAAATAAATTGCTTGCTACAAGCAATTTCTTCATAATCCATGATGTTTTCCTCCCCCAAAATCAAAGATTATTAAAATCCAATCAACTGTAAACAGTCGCTTGCAACTTCTTTCAATTTGGGCCAGTCTACAATTTTGTTGTCTGGTAATGGGTAAAAGAGACTCTAATTTAAGACTCATACCTTTCAAGTTCACAGAGGACATCTAGAAAGGACAAGTGAAGAGAATGACCCCTTCTGAGATCACAAGTCACAATAAAAAATAGTAATTAGCATCGACAGTTACAGTATATCAAACCTCCTGATTTCTAGATTTTCCTTGAAGAGTTATGGCCACATTCATTATATTGATGCTATGATGTACAATGACTGATTTAATGATAACAAGAGAAATCCTAATAGTTTTTTAACCCTACAAGATGACCTGACTCATCAAAAACGGTTGCAGAGCAAGACTTCAGCTTAACTCATCCCAAAATGTTTAAGAATCGACCAAATTCAAAGTATATATGATAATTTACAGTTTGTGAAATTTAAAAAAAAAATTGAAAAGAAAACATTGTGTGATGAATAAATTGCTTGTTATGAGTAATTTCTTTATTTTCCACAATGTTTCTAAAGAGTTTTTCTTGAGGAGAGTTAAAAAAATTGCATCCATTGTTACATGACCAACCATTTCACACTGGTTCAGAGATAGTGCAAATTGATCAGCCACTAAGGGAATTTAGGATATTTGCTGATCGTCTAATAAACCTTTGGGTCAATATCTATCAATAGAGCAGATAATGAAGACTATGCTCAGACTTAGAGGTTACCCATAATTGCTTGAAATGTCACATAAGGACTCAGTTATTCTTTTATTAGAGACGGCAAAATGTGGTTATTTAAGAGAACGCTGTCTTTATTCACTTTTAATGAGATCCACCAACATAGGTTATAATTTTGATAATCTTATTGGCAAAAAACATCCAATTATGAAGATTCTTTATTTTTGGATAGGGGATTTTGTTGCTGGTCACTTAATGAAAGTGGTTGCTTAGTAGAAGTGGTTGCTTGGGTAAGATTGATTATATCTTTATTGCTCTGATACTTGTAAACTTTCCTTATCAACATTTTTGCATTAAGATTACAAGTTAGTAAGTTAAAGGATTAATGAGTGAATGTAAGATTATAAGAGGCTTTCAAAATACAAAACTATTGTTCATTTTAAAATCAGAAGAATTCTGTTATAAATATGATTAACCCATCACCAGAAATCAGAATTTTACACTGGTATAAATTCAAAGAAGTTGCAGACAATTCTAACCCTTGTCATGATGAACCCAGAGTATTCTTATTTTGGCAACTGGTATAGACAGAGATCAATCTACACACAAGTGCAGCCTGATCTTTGTCTACACCTCCTGCTTGTCCCCCTCCGGCCACAGTTGCTCAAATAATCAATTTTCAAAGGCAATATTGACCCTCATTAGGCCTTCATGTGCTGTCAGTCCTCTGATTTTAAAGCAATTCTTTTTAAGTTTTTATTCAGCATGACTAGGTGTGGTAATGGGTTAAGCCAGAGCTGCTTATAACAATAATGCTCATTAACCTTTGTCATGCTGAATAAAATCCTTTTCAGAATAGTATAAAAATCAAAGGGCTGATAGCACTGGTAGTACTTGTTGTTCAGCTGTCAATACTTTTTATGAATTAATTTCATAGACAACTCTGGTTTCAAAAGGACAGACAGGAGGTGTAGACTAAGATCAGACTGCACATATGAGTAGTCTGATCTTAGTCTAAACCCCCTGCTAAAACCGGAATATTCCGGGTTCAGCATGACAAGGGTTAAAAATACTGCCCCACATTCGGCATCAATGCATTTTTCAGTCTCTGGTTTTAATGCAATTCCAAAAATGGATTCCATTCAGGATGACATGTGTTAACTACAGTCAGACTAAAATTAAAAAAAACTTTCTTTCAAATCCATTTTTTGTATAGTCATTCTACATCACAATATGATAGCTAGCTTTGATGGACATTGGCTGGCTGAATCAGATATTCTCATTTTAGTTAACATAGTTTGAAGTTTAATTCCTTACCTCATTCCCACACAATCCCTCCTTTTTATGCCCCTCATGAAAAAGCTTTGGAAAACAATGTGGAAAATGAAGAAATTGCTTGTATCAAGCAATTTCTTCATTATCCATATTTTCTATTGCATAGAATGAAAAAATTTAAAAGCCATCAACTTAAAATTGTTGTCCACAGCTCCTTTCAATTTTGACAAGTTGTGTGGGAATGGGTTTATATACAAATGTATCTGAAAGCCCCTTTTGACATGAAAAGGAAAATATGAAGTATTATGAAACACAAAAACATGTTAATATAAGACAAAGAATGAACTCTGTAAAAGCTTTGAGAATTGAATAATATTGTTCACACAAATTTCTTACAAGTGATTTCTTCATTATTCCCAATATTTTCAATGCCAAAAGATGGAAATTTTTAAAATTTTATCAAATAAAACTTGTAAACCAGGTTTAGTCATTGTCAGTCAAAACAATGTGTACTAATCAAGTTATATTAGGTACTACTTTAACCCATTCACACACAGTCACACTTGTTCATGCCCCTAAAGAAATAGAATTATGGAAAGCTTAATGGGAAAAAAATAAATTTGTAATTACTCCTTTTCTAACAATGTTTTGTATATCATATGGTACTTATTTTTGGCTTTACATCTCCATTGAAATGCTGTCTGCAGCCTCTTTCAATTTGTTTCAGTCTACAATTTTGACATCTGGTAATGGGTTAACTTTTTAGAAAACAATAGAATTGTAGTCTTAGGCTAAATTGAAAAGAAGTTTAAGATGACAATTTTAACCCCCTTCCCACACAACGAAATTTTAGACTGGTCAAAATTGAAAGAAGCTGCAGAAGACAATTTCAAATTGATGGAGTCTTAATTTTTTAAAGTTTTTTTAAATAGAAAACATTGTGGATAATGAAGAAATTGCTTGATACAAGCAATTTCTTCATTTTCCACAATGTTTTTGAAAGCTATTTTCTTGAGGGGCATAAGAAGGAGGGCTTGTGTGAGAATGGGTCAAGTTATTCAATTCTTAAAAATCTTTGTCCTACATATATTTTTTGACTTTCAACAATATTTTCCTAAAAGCTCTTTTTTTGTGGTCAAGGGAATTCTGAAGGATTGTGTGAGAATTATATTTTGTTTCTTTCTTATAAAACCAGTAATTGTATCATAAAATTTATCTCACTGTATTCCTGATAATACACTTTGACTTGGAGTAACCTGGGGGCAATAACAATAATGCCTATAAAATTTGCCTTGTCATGTTAACCCATTACCTGACAGGGAAATTTTCAGACTGGCCAAAAAAGCTACAGACGACAATTAAAAGTTTGTGAATTTTTTCAAATTTAAGGTCTTCACTCGACAAGTTCAATTTAGACTGGGCAGAAATTTGAAGATGTTCCCATTCCCACACAATCACGCTTTCTAGCCCTAATGAAATATTATCATAGAAAACTTATTTAGAAAAAAGACAAATTGCTTTTTAAAAGCAATTGCTCCTTTTCTCACAATCTTTTCTGCCATATTTGGCACTAAGTTATCAATTTTAGCACAATTTGAAATGATGTTTGCAAAGTCTTAAAATTTTGTTGAGTGGGAATGGGTAAATTGAAATATGATTACAGCTTAGGTGAAATTATGCCATACATGATAGAAAAAAGTTTAGACAAAAGAAGAATTTTCTTATCATTAACACAAAATTTCTTGTCACAACTCCTTTTCCAACTTTATTTCTGCCTTGTCAAATGTTTATTTTCTATTTACATTCCCATTCTAAAATGTTCTTATCTGATAAAGGGCTAAAATTGAGAAATGTTTTAAATGTCTGATCTTTAACCAATTACCAGACAACATCACTTTAGACTAATCTAAATTGAAAGAAGTTGCGGACGTAAATATCAATTTGATGTAATTTTATATTTCTTTCTCTTTTGGAGGAGTAAAGAGGTCAAATATGAAGATATTGCTTGTTAAAAGCAATGTCCCTAAAATATTTTTGAAGAGCGTTAAAAAGCAGGATAGTGTGGATATGGGTCAATATCTAGATGACGGAGCAAGAACATAGTAGTACTCCTATAAATTCTAATGTAGTTGACGATTCTATGATTATATTTTGGCAAAACAGCTAGAAAAGCAGGATTACAGCTATATTTCTAGTATTATCTACTTTTGATGTAGCTTAGGAAAATTTCAAAAGTGCCGTGTCATTGTTAAAGTACAGTGGTAACCAACAGGCAGTGAATTGGTTAGTAAAGCTTCTAATACTGTGTACTTTGTTGTTAACATTGATATTAAAGGCATTTTAACCCTTTCCTATTTTTTGTAATTTTTGACTGGTCCAAATTGAAAAGGTTGCAGACGACAATGAAAATTGGGTGCAATTTGAATTCAAACCATTCTATGTTGTAGAAAACATTGTTTGAAAAGAAGAAATTGCTTATTACAAGAAATTTCTTCTTTTTAGACAATATTTTCTCAAGTTTAAAAAGACTGGGACGTAAAAACCAGGGATTGAACAGGAAAGGGTTAAGAACTGGTCCCAACTTGAAGATATTGATATTGATATTTATTGAAGACTTCTCTAAATAGGAATTTGTAAGATGATAAAACATGCTAATAGGAGAACACATCGGCCATAGCATTTTCCCTGCTGGTGAATATCATAAACATTTGTTTTTCTTTTTGAATCATTTTAACTTTGTCATTTCAATACTGCCTTGCACCAGTTATTGATTTTTCTTACAATCAAACCACAACAAAATCTTTCCTAAGACTACCGAATTAGTGCAGACATAATGCCTCATCCAAATAAGTTACATAATAAATACTTTTATGATTTGATATTGGCAGATTAATTAGACATGTAAATTAGACTAGATGGTGAACACACTCCTGATGATATTAACCCATCACCATGGGACAAAATCATTAGACTGGTTCAAAGTCAAAGAAATTGTAGACAATAATCATTAGATCATGAATTTTTTAAATTCTTTGTCTTTGTGGAAGTAAATACTGTGAAAATGAAGAAATTGCTTGTTACAAGCAATTTCTTCATTTTCAAAATCTTTTCGAAAGTATTTTTCTTGATGGGGCGTAAAAAACAGGATTATGTGGGAATGGGTTAAGCAAATCAAAATTCAAAGCTTTTACAGTGCATAAAATATACATATATACCATAAATAACAAGAAGACCCTCAATCCTGAAAATAGATGAATGATATGATCATGATGAGAACATGCAAAACAACCAAAATGCAAGAATGATCATGAATGACTGGCATGCCGTTTTCAAGGTTACTTAATCAAGGGCTTAGTGCAACACTAAAGTAAGTGCATTGATATAGATATAGTCTGTAACAGCAGCATTACACTAAGCCCTTGAACCCTTACCATGCTGAACTTGGAATATTCAACCCATTACCATACAACAAAATTTTAGGCTGGTCAAATTAAAGGAGTTGCAGACGACAAATTTGAAAGGAGTTGCAGATGATAATTTATGAAATTCTAGCTTTTTTCTCAACATTATGGGTGTAAAGCATTGTGTAATCTGAAGAAATTGCTTATTACAAGCAATTTCTTCATTTTACTCAATGTTTTCTAAATTGTTTTACATGAGGGGCAGGTAGGAGGTAGAGATAAAGTTCAGCCTGCACATATAAGCAGTTCTGAGTTTTTACCACCTGTTTGTCCCATTTAAGTAGTTAATGGTTTTAATTTCAGAAGAGATATTGACCTAACAGGCCTTGAAGTACTTTTTGTGAATTTAAAGACATTTTTGAAAAAAGAATTTTGTTTAGCATAACCATGGTTAACCCCTTCCCACACAAAGATGCTTTTGGATGCCCCAAGAAAATAATTGTGAAAATATAGTGATACATGAGTGAATTGCAGGTAACAAGCAATTAATTCATTTTACACAATGTTTTCTACCCAGAAAATTGAAATAATCTAAATTTTCATATAGTCTAAATTTCAATTTGGACCAGTCTAAAATTAAGATGTCTTGTAATGGGTTAAAAATCAAAGGTTATCATAAAAGACACAGAAGGATTAACAACAGCAACTCATGTGAATGCCAACACTTGGCTGTTCAGCTCCTTGATAGTGGGTCAAATTTTTTAAATCATAAAATAGGCATAAATTGTTTCAGAAATGCATTTTGAGTTATCCCCCCAGTTGGGCAACACAATTGTTGTAACTACAGCTTGAATAATCGTTTTGACGTTTTAGTCACCTACCAATGAAAATGTTCACAGTAAAATGTTAAGGTTCAACATTTCACTTCTGTTCAAAATCAATGATTTGATGGTCATTCAACTTTTTGACTGACAGCAACATACCCTTGACCATTGATATTTGATAGAGAATTCAAAAATAAAATGAAGGTTGGTCCTAAAAGGCTTTGTTTGTTATCAGTTTGAGTCAAAACCAGATAAAGTTCAAAGTACAGAGCTCTACATATGGGACATGGATGACATGTTATGTTTCTATTTTCTTTTCTAAATTTGACAGTTTGTTAGTTTGTATGGGCTTTAAAATCTCTTTAGACAATCTTTCAGCTATATCACAGAGATATAAATTATTCATGTGGTTTGTGGGTATAACCATTACTAAGCAGGGACTCTGAAATGCCATGCCAAAGGTCATAAAAAGGTGAGTAGAAGCGCAGATTGGATTCAAATTCAAATCCCTTGACTTCCTTCAGATTAACCCATTACCAGACGGCACAATTTTGGACAGGCCCAAATTGAAAGAAGTTGCAGACAACAATTAAAAGTTTATGAAATTTTGGATTTTTTTCAACTTTCAAGCAATTTCTTCATTTTACACAATGTTTTCCAAAGCAATTTTCCTTGGGGCATCTAAAAGCGTCACTGAGTGGGGATGGGTTATTTTTATTTTTTGAATGGGGTTTAATGCCAATTTTTACAGTATTTCAGTCATGTTTCAGCGTCTGGATTCCTGGTATTTCTCCCACCAGCAATATATACTATATACTTTCAGAGCGCATTGCCCTAACCACTGAACAGATCAATAACAAAATTTCATATTTAAATTCATTATTACTACCCCTCTCTGGAGCTCTAAAGAAAATATTTGAGTCCTTGTGTTACATCTCTGGCCATTTCACATGTGTGTGAAGTGTATATAATGAGTAGTCCGGATAGCTCAGGGCATTCCCTGTTCCTGCCGCCGTCATAGCGCAGTCTGTAGTGCGTCACATTCCTAATGTTAAATCATGGGATGTCATGTCTCTCAGCAATGGGTGAATAATTGTAAACCTAAGTGGGATAGCAGCTGGAGGCTAGGAAAGGATGTAGTGGTAGTACTGGTGTGAGAAATACCAGGAATCAATTATTAGGTGCCCCATCTGCTGGGATATGTGAAATACTGTCAAAAGCAGCTTTAAACCCCATTCAATCAATCAACAAGCATTCCCTGTGCCCATAAGGTATCTTTGAGTCTGTATCTATCTGTAGAATGTATTGTGAAGACTCTGATCAGATTGTTTGGATGCTGAAGCTGATCCAAGTCTTTACTTTACGCACATGTATAATCATTGGACTATCATGCAAAGGCTCCTTTGAAGAAATCTTTATATAGAATGATGCTCAGTAACCCACAATTTGATAATGAGACAGTTAACCCATTCCCACACAACAAAGTTTTAAAAATTCCAAATTGAAAGAAGCTAAAGAAAACAATTTAAAGTTTATGAAATTTTAGATATTTTCAATTTTCTTGGAAGAAAACACTGTGGAAAATGAAGAAATTGCTTGTTACAAGCAATTTCTTCATTTTTCACAATGTTTTCCCATTTGATTTTTATTGAAGGGCTTCAAAGAGCGTTCATTCCCACAAGATCCTGCTTTCTATGACTCTGAAGAAAAAAAAGCTTTGGAAACATTGTAGACAAGGAAGAAATTGCTTGTAAATAGTAATTTCTTCATTGTCAACCATGTTTTTTACCCAGACAGGGAAACATTTTTAAATTCTAATAACTTAAAACTGTTGTCTGCAACTTCCTTCAATCTAGACTAGTCTAAAATTTTGTTGGTAATGGGGTAAACAAAGCAGTGCAGAGTTAAGCAAGTTTGGCCAACACTAGTGTCAATACAGGTAAAAATATAAAGCATTCAGCTGCAGATACTTGATACTAACCAAGAATGTATTTGTCAAGGCAGCTGATCTTTCATATTTTGCCGTATTTGACACTAAGTGAACATATAAACTTAGTTATAAACCAAAACTGAAGCCCGAAGAAAATGAGTGTAGATATTACAGAGAGATAACCCCAGTAGCATTTGAAAGGTTTAATTACCTCCCTTTCCATGTTGAGGGTGAATAAAGGTTATTTGTTTCTCTGCAAAATTGAGAAATAAGTAATTTACAGAAACCATTACTACAAATTATCTTTGTAAAAAAAGGAAATTTTAAAACCAGTGTGGGAAAAGAAGAAATCACTTGCAAAAATCAATGTCTTCTTTTCTTACAGTGATTTCTATTCTATGAGGCAGTCTTTCAATTTGAAATCTGCCTTTAATTCTGTCATCAGAAATATTGAGCTTTACAAATATTAAAGAATAAATAAAGATTATTTTTTATTGTTATGATCCAAAATATTTGATTGTATATCAGCCCAGCATGAATTTTGCATTTGGTTGCTTGAATATCATAATCGGTTTGATTTCTTTTATTCCAGCAAAATGAAGTGACCTAACACTGCTGATTTAAGACATTGTCCAACACAAATGTGTTCTATCAGTAAAATTCGTTCACATGCAATTCTATTTTAATTTCATAAGCAAACTAGAGATAAAATAAGACAACACTAGATTAGAAAGGTACAGAGCTCTAATTAAAGTCAATTGTTTTAATTTCAAATGCATGGTCTTATTATTTGCATAACCCATTCTCACACAACAAAATTTTAGACCGTTCCAAATTCAAAGAAGTTGCAGAAGTCAAATTTAAGTATATGAAATCTTTCAAATCTTTGTCTTTTGGGGTAGAAAACATTGTGGATAAAGAAGAAATTGCTTCATTTTCTACATTGTTTTCCAAAGCTTTTACATTAAGGGGTGTTTAGAGTGTCATTGTGTGAGAATGGGTTAACAAGTTACTTCCAGATAGGCAGTGACCATCAGTCTCTTTTCTCAAATTGGTGTAAAATGGAAAAAAGAACAAGATGGACGACAATTGTGCCAAATGAATTCGAAATCCATGCAAAAATAAAGAGAATACACTTTTAATAAGCTCAAATTTGACTAATGTTTCATTGAACTCAACCTTGAACTTGAAATAATATCTGTCTATCTTGTTTTGGATGTGCAACAGGTATAGACAATTCGGAAATTGTTTTGGTGAGAAAAACAGATTTAAATAATACTCTTTATTGAAGCTCTGAAGATCAGAACGATTATTTTCTTCTCCCAACCCATCCCCACCCCATGCATGTCATGCAAAAGAACCTTCTAAGCACGCAAAAGGTTTTAAATGACTAATACAAAATATTCTATTGACATTAGAATAATAAAAAGTTTGCATATTTTAACCCATACTGACACAATTCCACTTTTTCATGTTTCTCCACCCCCCCCCCCCAAAAAAGCTTGTGAAAATAATGTGGACTAGAGCACTGTATGGGGATGACAACCATGGCTATTCAAGTGCTTAATAGTGGGTAAAACTTCTAAGGTTAACCCATTCCCACTCAGTGACGCTTTTAGACGCCCCCAAGAACAAAAACTTTCGGAAAACATTGTGGATATGAAGAAATTGCTTGTTGCAAGCAATTTCTTCATTATCAACAATGTTTTCTACCATAAAAGTAAAGAAAATCCAAAATTTCATCAGCTTTAAATTGTCGTCTGCAACTCCTTTCAATTTGGACCAGTCTAGAATTTTACTGTCTGGTAATGGGTTAAAAGGGGAAAAATTCCTTTAGAAAACACATTTACAGCTATCCCCCTTGTTGGTATAGATTGCCTTTTATGCTGACAACTACCCAACCAAGTTAAAAATGGAGATATCACGAAATTTCATTAACTATTAATTGTTCCCTGCAACTTCTTCAGCAATAAGATTTTTTTTAAAACATATTACAAAGTAGAATGACTGTTCTAGGGTCTAGAATCTACGAAGAGTAAAAAGTTAAAGTTTCAACCATGGCAAGCCTGCACATTATGACCAAAAGAATTAAATTTTTTGTACTTCCCAGGAGGACTCTCCCATGACGGATCACAAATATTTGTTCAGATATTGAATCAACGATAGGTCAGTAGACTGTTGCTTCATACTGACAATCCTAGTGTGAGGAACTCTTCCAAAGTCCTGCTCAGCTTGCACATTCTGCACAGTCTTGCCAAATTTGATACTCTCAGACTTCCAGGACATTTTTTTGCATCAGAAAGCATATGCCATCATTCACACAAAAAGGGACCATCTACAAAAAGTGACCAGTCTGGTCAGATAAAGTGGCTTGTGTAGGCTGCCCAGAGCTGAGATTTTTCACTCTTTGCAGAATTTTTTTTAACCCTTTTCTGATTTTCAAAGTTTAAGACTGGTCTAATTTAAAAGAAGTTACAGACAACAATTAAAAAGGTGTATAATTTGAAAAGTAACCAACCTACAAAATATAAAATATTGTGGGAAAAGAAGTAAGTGCTTCATACAAGCAATTTCTTCTTTTCCAACAATGTTTACCCTGAGTTCAAAATCACAGGGATGTAAAAACAAGGGATTATGTAGGGAAGGATTAATCTAGAATGGTTGTTTTACCTTACCATATGTTTATTTTAGGAAAACTGACCTCTTCTGAATCATAACTCTTTCCAAATATTTGTTTTTCATATTTCCTAGATGATCCCTTCTGGAACAACATTCAAACAGGATTACAATAAAAGTAGATCATGCAGTTACCTGTAATGAACTCATGACTCCGCTGGCAATATTTGACAACCTTCCTGCTACTTTAGAAACACCTTGTCTTACTCCATCCTTAATGTCCTGTAGATCGGGAGCATTCACGCTGTATGACGACTGATTTTTACGATTTTTCTCACTGTTACCAAATAAATCCGCACTTGATATTCCACTAGATCCTTCAAACTTTGATAAATTCTGCCTGGTCTCAAACTACATGGAGATATAAAGAATAAAAACTAGATGGTTGTTGAGCCTGCAAAGTTTTGAATATCAACTTGACCATGATCATCAATTTTAGTGTTTGACTTTGAGCATTGACCTTGAACTTGAAGTTATCTAAAAAATTCTTTCAAATGGCACATCTACTGATGATGGAGAATAATTGTACCAATTTATTTAGGAATCCATGTAGGAGGAATGCTCTTAACAATCACAATGTTAGTGTTTGACCTTGAGCTGTGACCTTGACATTAGAACTATCCCAAAAATTCTTTCGAATGGCACATCTACTCATGATGGAGAATAATTGTGCTATGTTATTTTGAAATCTATCCATAAATGTATGAGTAACTGTCCGGACAAATTTTGGACAGACAGACAGACTAACAGACTAACGCACTAAGGCACATACACTTACTTGTCATAGTGACAACTCTATCTCACTCACCGCAAGTGGACTTGACAATAAATCCATAGAGAATGTATATTTCATTATAGATTAAATATAGACTGTATTTTTGTAGCATTAAATTATGCAATGTTCAAAAAGTAACAGAAATTTTTAACCCGTCACCAAATTAAAAATGTGACAGCCACCTTGAAAACTGTTAGTCATGCAAAGGTCTCTTATAGCTGGTAAAAAAAATTAATAGTAATCAATTCAAATGATATATCCATTGAATAAACAGAACAATATGTGTTGAACTCCATCAACTGCAAGGAAATTTGACCATAATATTTTACCTTAACCTTGGTGACGAGAGAAAGGCCTTGCCAAAGAATGAACATGTGAAATATGAAAGCCCTAGCACTTACCAGCATAATGTTACATTTTTTTATGTGAATAAAAATTATATGGTTAATGGGACAGATGTATCCAACCATTTGGTAGATACTCTCTTCCCATTTTCCTGCAATACTTCAGCTTTGGTACACAGCACAAACAAACTTAATCTACCACACTAATAGGGGATAGATAATATGAAAGACTACACTAAGTGTTCAAACATTGTATAAACATTTAGCAAATTCATAAAATTGGGCCTGATATTGTGTCAAAATAGCCTGAACTTTTAACAAGAGGACCATGATGGTCCCAGATCGCTCACCTGAACTGTCTGCTTTTAGAAAAAAATGCAACTAGAGACAAATAACTATAATCAGTTTCATGAAGATAGAGGCAAAACTGTAACTTCTATATTGTTAAAAAAGAAATTGTCATTATGGCCCCTTTTCCTGTGTTATCCTATAGAACCTTCCCATAATCTATAAGGTTCATCTTTATGACCTAACAAGTACCCTGACCAAGTTATATGATGATTGAGCCAAAATGATGATCTCTAGAGCATTAACAAAGAAATTGTCATTAAGGCCTCTTTTCCTGTGTTTTCCAAAAGTACCTTCTTACAATCAATAGGGTTCATCCTTGTGACTAAACAGTTATTTGAGCCAAAATTGTGTTTTTTAGTGTGTAAACGAAAAAATTGTCAATAAGGCCCCTTTTCCTGTGTTTTCCAAAAGAACCTTCCTATAATCAATAGGCTTCATCCTCATGCCCTAATAATTATTCTGGTTTCATGAAGATTGAGCCAAAATTGTGGCCTCCAGAGTGTAAACAAAGAAATTGTCATTAAGGCCCCTTTTCCTGTGTTTTCAGATAGAACCTTTCCATAATCAATAGGGATCATCCTTATGACCTAACAATTATTCTGACCAAGTTTCATGAAGATTGAGCCAAAATTGTGGCCTCTAGAGTGTAAACAAAGAAATTGTCATTAAGGCCCCTGTTCCTGTGTTTTCCAAAAGAATCCTCCATTATTGGATTGGGTTCATCCTCATGATCAAACAATTATTCTGACCAAGTTTCATGGAGATTATGTCAAAATTGTGGCCTCTAGAGGTTAAACAAAGAAATTGTCATTAAGGCCCCTTTTCCTGTGTCTTCGGAAATATCCTTCTAATAATCCATAGGGTTCATCTCTCATGCCCTAATAATTATTCTGGCAAAGTTTCATGAAGATAGAGCCATATATGTTGCCTCTAGAGTGTAAACAAAGAAATTGTTATTAAGGCCCCTTTTCCTGTGTTTTCAAATAGAACCCTCCCATAATCAATTGGGTTCATCATCATGACCTAAAAATTATTCTGACCAAGTTTCATAAAGCTTAGGTCAAACTGTGGCCTCTAGAGTGTAAACACTTCAATTGTTGACGGAGCACACCGCACGACCGAAGACAGAGATTCAACGATCACAAAAGCTCATCTTGAGCACTTTGTGCTCAAGTGAGCTAAAAATGATATATGAATTCAACTGAATCACGGCAAGGCTTACCCATTTTCACAAAATCCTACCTTTTTATGACCTTCAGATATCATGTTCAGGAGTATATTATGGCAGAAGAAAAATTGCTTGTCACAAACAGTTACTCCCTTTGCAACATTGTTTTCTTTCCTACTTAAATTTCAATTTGAACCTGCCTAGAAATTGTCATCTGAAACTTCTTTCAATTTGGACAAGAGTTAAATTTTTGTCTTCTAGTAATGGGTTTACCCATCCCATACAAGCTTTCCTTTTTATGCCCTCAAGAAAAAAGCTGTAGAAAACATTGTGGATAAAGAAGAAATTGCTTGATTCAAGCAATTTCTTCAATGTCCATCATGATTTCTATCCCAAAAGACAAAGAATTTTAGAATTTCATCAACCTAAAATTTTCGTCTATGTCTTCTTTCAATTTGGAAAAGTCTTAATTTTTTGTCATTTGGTAAAAGGTAAAATAGTGATTATTACTTACATCCATGTCATTTTTGCCAAAGTACTGGTCTGATGAGATTGATTTTGCATTTCCAAATTTTTTCTGGGCATCTTCTGATGAACTAGCATTTGTGTCATAGTTCTTTCTGGTTCTTGTTGATCTGTAATGTTCATTTGTTTATAAACAGAAAATATGGTATATAAACAAGGACATTATGTTAAACCCATTACAAGACAATAAAATTTTTGACTGGTCAAAACAGAAAGAAGTTGCAGATAACTATTGAAAGTTAATTAAAACTTATAACTTTTTGTCTTTTGGGCTAGAAAACATGGTGGAAAATGAAGAAATTGCTTGTTACAAGTAATTTCTTCATTTTCCACAATGCTTGCATATCTAATTTCTTGGAGATGGAGCGTTAAAAATTAGAATTTAGTGGGAATAGGTCAATACAGATTTTCTTTCAAAAATTTTCAACACATTAAAGATTATTGACCATTATCCTGTTATCCTGCTAATTAGAAATACAATACTGACAGTAAAGCCAAAGACCAGACATAATGTAAAGGCAGGATGATCTTTGTCTTGGCAATGTGCCAATACACGAACAGTCAGGGATAACCAATAGAAGGGTTTCAAGTTTTCCAGTTTAAATTCTAAACTTTCATAGAAACTTTAACAAAACAAGCTTTTTGATGTTTTGCATTTCCCCTACTATAAGTAAACTTATTTTGTTTTTGAATCTGTTTTAAGTCAAATATCTAAAATTTGCCAAAAGTCAACAGCCTCAAACAAAACTTAAACTTGATCTGTAACTCATAATTGCTGACTCACTCACTAAAATCAGCTAAAATCTACAAGTTCAAAGAAAAAATTTAGAAAAAAAAGGGGATATCAGTGAAATTTTACAAAATTCAAGGAAAGGGGATTTCAGTTAAATTTTACAAAATGAACTGAAATAGAACTGGAACTTGATCTGTAACTCATAATTGTGGTCTCATACACCAAAATCAGTTCAATACAAGATTAAGAAACAAAGAGGCTTTAAAACTGGGATTTCAATGAAATGAACCAAAGTCATAAATTATATTTTCAACAAATCACCATTTGTGTCAAGATTTTATAAGATCTTATCACATGAGAATGAAGTACCATTTGAATTTTCCAAAGGGCAATAACTCGAAAATGAGATGAGAGTTAATGTTCTTAAGCACTACACTATATCTCAAAGAGATAAACACTTTTGCAAGATTTCAGGAATTTCTATTTAGCAGTTTAGGAAAATGGAGTCGATAAGAATTATCATTTGAAAATTTCAAAGGGCATCAACTATGAAATATTGACCCATTACCAGACAACAAAATTTTAGACTGGTCGGATTGAAAGAAGTTGCAGACAACATTTCAAATTGCTCTAATATTGGAAAAAAGAACCAAATATGGTAGAAAACTGTGAAAAAGGAGAAATTGCTTGTCACAAGCAATTTCTCCTTTCCCCACTTAGTTTTCCTTATATTTTTTTCTCAGGACATCAGAATATGAAGTTGGCAAGAATTACCATTTGATTTCTTTTATTAAAAAGTAATAAACTCAAATACAATGATGCTAGAGTTATGGGTCTTTTGCTCTGCACATCCTCTAAATGCATTAACTTCATACAGTTTTATCCAGGGGTAGTTGACAACAAATGATGGACAGACTGACTGAAGGCCATTATTAGAGGCCCCCTCTGCTTTGTGGCAGGCAAATAAAAACAAAATTCCAAATGCTTTTCAAATCTAAAGAAAATGATAACAATATTAATGTGGCTGAAAAATAGGGCAAATTCATCATAGGAAGAGAAAACAATGTATTGAGAGGACTACCTTTTTCACTTTTCCAACAATGACTCGCAGGCATTCTTTTACATAGATATCAAAAAAGAGAAAATTTGGGGAAAGATTTAAACAAATCAATACTAAACAAATCAATACTACTTGTAATTCTACAATCATACATAAAAACAAAATTCTTTAATTACCATATATAAATCTTACCCTTCATCCTTATTTTCATCATCCAACAGAATGCTTGGAGAAGAAAATCAAAATCATTTTTGTTAATTAAGCATGACACAGGTATCAAATTGTAACAAGCAATTTCTTCATTATCCACAATATTTTCTACCATATATGACAAAAATATTTAAATTTAATCAATAGAAATTATTGTCTGAAATTTGAATTTAGATTAGTCTAAAATCACTTTAAGATAATGGGATGGAATTTGTTTTTCAAATGCATAAATTCATACTTCATAAATCAAACAGTGCGTGTTGGTACTCATTGAGATTAACAGACAGAGAGGGACAGAGTTTTCAAACAGAAATGATTTATTGAGAACTTCATCCCTCCCTTCATCCATAGCTCTCCATTCGATGGCCCATTATTAGAATGCCTCTTATTTTTACACTCCTATAAAACTAAATATAACCTTGCAAGAAAAGAAGCAATTGCTTATACAAAGCAAATTCTCCTTTTGCAAGAATGTTTTGCACATTATATAGGAATTGTTTTATAGTTTAAAGACCCTTTGAAATGTTGTCTGTAACTGATTTTAAATTGGACCAGATTGAAATGTTGATGCTTGGTAATTGATTAACTTGCTGAATATACATTTACTAAGATTGGTGGGAAGCCCAACTTTCTATCCAGGAAATTCCTCACTGGATTTCAGGAAGACAAGATACCAGTAAAACAGTATGGCCCAGATCTTGATATGGGCATATATAGGGAATATTACAACAGTGTGTTTTTCTATTCGTTGTTATCGTATTTGAGAATCATGTGTAGGTATCTTTTTATTGGATGAGAACAAGGTCTCAGCCTAAACACACTGTTGTAATATTCCTTTTATTATATACCTTTAGGGCATGACATTAAGAAAATTCTTTTAAATGATAAGAAATAACCAACATTTCTGGAAAATAAAAACCGAACGTCAATACACAAAAAAGTAGTCCGTGTTTAATGGTACTCAAGAAAACATTTTTTAAGTACACGCCAAATACAGATTTTTTTTCAGTCAAGTTGTATTAGATAGCCAGATTTTAATTCATATCATTTATAGGTATATAATAACAAGAGCACCGCCCACGAGTGACAATGCTCGGCTGCAGGTGCTGGATAATGTAAAAATTCTAAGTCGAAAAAGGGGCATAACTCTTACACAAAATGCTTTTAGAGTTATCCCCCTCATTATTTCATTTCAAAAATGTTTTCTGCCCAAATAGGGGAGGATTTTTAAAATTTTACCAACTTTAAATAGTAGTCTGCAACTTCTTTGAATTGGAATGAGTCTAAAATCTTGTCATCTGTTGACCCATTACCAGAATGCAAAGTTTTAGACGGTTTCAAATTGAAAGCAGTTGCAGACAACATTTAAAAGTTTATGAAATTTTCAATTCTTCAACTTTCTGGGTAGAAGACGTTGTGTAAAATAAAGAATTTGCATGTTTCAGGCAATTTCTTATTTAACACAATTTTTTCCTGAATGTTTTTCTTGAGGGGCATCAAAAATTTTCTTGTTTCCTCCCCTTCTAGGGTGCTTAAAACAGAAGGATGACGTTGGAATTGGTTAAATCAATACCTGTCATCTGTCTTGGATGTGATTGGTTCAGAGAAAGATTCCTGTTTTGATGAAAATCTGTCTGTATCCCACTTGCTATCTTTACTAGCATTCCAATTACTGTTACCCCACCCACTGTCACTGGTACCCCATCCACCTCCAAAATCATCCCCTTTATTGGAAGAAAATGGGCTGTCAAATCTGAAAAATATATAACAATGGGCTTTCAAATCAGAAATTTACAGAACAATGGTCTGTCAAACCTGAAATATACAGAACAATTTGAAATAAGTAGATTCAAAGTTGGTACAAATCAAAAGATTTGTTTGTTTGAATGGAGTTTAACGCCTCTTTTAACAATTTTTCAGTTACTGCAGTGCCTGGAGCATCTAACAATGGATTCCTGGTATTTCTCACACCAGTACCACCAATACATCCTTTTCTAGCCTCCAGCTGCTATCCCACTTAGGTTTACAATTATCCACTCATTGGCGAGAAACAATGACGTAACCCATGACACCCAAAGATTGAAGATTGGGAGTCTGATGCACTACCAACTGCAATACCATGGTGGCAAACAAATCAAAAGAAATTTCACACACCTACTCAAAATAAGTGTAAGGTAAGTAATCAATTATGTTAAGTATAAGCATTTTCTCCTTTTCACTTGACTTTTTTTCAAAACAATAATAGACTCAATCACTTAAAATGATTAATACCACCCAACTGCTCCACATCAAAGAAAAAAAAATCACAGAAATAAAGCCTTATTTCAGCCTTTTCCAGTAAAGGGTCATAACTCCAAGAAAAGTAAATCACAGCTTAGCTTGATGCCGAGTGTACAATTGAAATTTGCACCAGATACATTCGGTAGATAGAGAGACATGCAGAAGAAAAATGAATAGAACCTAATGAAATCAGAATGTGCGAACTTTTGCTTGATACTGAATACATGTGAAATTTGAATCAAGTTCATCAATTTCTTTAGGACTAACTAAAACAAAAAGAAAAAGCTACACACCTGAGAGACCGAACTTAACCAATCAAATGATTGACAAGCTAACTCCTATATAGTTTTGAGGGATATTATTATTCATAAGTAAAAACAAGAGGGCCATTGGCCCTGAAACACTGGCCAAAAAATCACAAGTGACCATCTAACATGAGACTATATCTACACTGTCCTGCATATATCATGGACAAATAACATTTAACCCATTCCAACCAAAGAAAATTTTAGACTGGTCCAAATTGAAAGAAGCTGCAGACGACAATTTAATTTGATGGAATTTTAAATTTGCAGTATTTTGGGGTAGAAAACATTGTGGATAATGAAGAAATTGCTTGATACAAGCAATTTCTTCATTTTCCACAATGTTTTCCAAAGCTTTTTTCTTGTGGGGCGTAAAAAGGAGGGCTTGAGTTGGAATGGGTTAAACCAAGTTTTGAGATTTTTAAGCCATAAATGTTGACTCTACACTGTATACAAAATTATTCAAAGGTTTGACATAGTGAACAACTTTTTGGCCCCATATGATCCAATATCAAAATTGAACAAGATATCATAAAGAAAAACATTCTGACCAAATATCAAGTCAAAGAATACCCTCTAGCATGCAAACAAGGTATTCCTACAAGACAAAAATTTCAAACATGACCTAGATCTTATGAAGACAAACTTTCTGTACAAATATCAATTTATTTGAGACAAAAATCTGCCCTCTAGAGTGCCCACAAGGTTTTGTTTTTAAGATTATGCCTAGTGACCTACTTTTAGACACCATGTGACCCAGTATCAAACTTGACTGAGATAATATGAAGACAAATTTTCTGACCAAATATCTAGACATTGAAGCAAACATGTGACCCCTAGACTGCACACAAGGTTTATTAAGATTTAGCCTAGTGACCAACTTTTTGATCCCACTTGACCAAATATTTTACTTGTCAGAGGTTTCATACAGACAAACATTCTGACCGACTTTCAAGTCATTTGAGGCAAAATTGAGCTAAAAACAAGTGATTTATATAGCGATGGATTAACCAAAAAGGGCAATGAACCTAATAGTACTATACAATTATACACTTACTTCACTTTGTGTCAAGGAGAAATATTTAACCCGATAAAATCCAATTTTTTTATGCAACTCAAGAAAAAAACTTCACAAAACATTTTAGAATATCAATGAAATTGCTTGTCACAAGCCTATTCTTCATTATCTATAACATTTTCTAGCCAAAGACAAAAAAAAGTTTTCAAATGAATTTAGGATTTCATCAACTGAAAATTGGCATCTTTGAATATTGACTAGAATAGAAATTTGTTGTCTAATAATAGGTTAATGTTTACCTGTCTGTACATAAAATACTGACCAATATCAAGGTGTAATGTTTCACTGTAAAAGTCAATTTCAACAAGAATCACTTTGTGATACCAATTATCTCATTTAATAAAAGTAAATTTGACCTCATTGTCATTACAGAGAATATAAACAAAATATTGTCACACTGTGAAGAATACATTGTCCTTACCTAGATGACTAGATTTGAAACAAATTCATTGCATGCAAGAGCAATGATTTAAGTTTGGTAACTAAAGATTAAAGTCAAGGTCACAACCAAGAGAAGAATTGATGTCAAGATTTCTCTTTAATGAAACAAATTCAAAGTTATAAGTTAAGGTGACAACAAAAAGAAGTATTGTTGCAAAGACTTTTCCATTATGAAACAAATTCAAAGTTATAAAAGCATTCAATAGCCATGATATTACACCAGGTAGAATTTAAATATAGCAGCAAACACTTCTACACTTACTTGGGTGGTCCTGATGAAAACCCACTGGAATAGGAATCTAATTCATCTTCAAAAAAGGAGTTTTTATTGTTACGTCTCTCATATTTATCAGCACTAAATTTGGAACTATCTCCTCCCTCTTGTTCTATAACCTGCATATCTGTCATGGCAGAGTGACTTACACCTCTGAAACAAGAAGAGATTGATCATATTGAGTTTATCAACACTTTCAACAGTCTTTTAATTTCAGTTCATCCTTTTATCACATTGTTCATTTTTAAATATATCTTTTATTATTCAATTCATACTTGCTTTACATTGCTAAAAACAAATTTTTCCTTTCTCATATTGTTTGCTCTCTTCATCTGATAATTAGCTAATATTTTTCTGCGAACTATCATGAATTTCAGTGTAACACAACTTGATGATTTCACTGATACAGGGAAATAATTTAAAATGGTAAGGTGTAAAGGGTTAACCCATTCCAACTCAATCCCTCCTTTTTACGCCCCTCGAGAATAAAGCTTTGGAAAACATTGTGGAAATGAAGAAATTGCTTGTATCAAGCAATTTCTTCATTATCCACAATGTTTTCTATCCAAAAAGACGGAAAAAATCAAAATTTCATCAACTTGAAATTGTCGTCTGCAGCTTCTTTCAATTTGGACCAGTCTAATATTTTGCTGTGTTGGAATTGGTTAACCCTTGTCCTGCTGAATGTTTATCCTTCCTCACATTTTTTTTAAAAAATAAAAATCAAGATCTACTTTGTGTTCAAATATTTCCTCAACACTAGAAGAAGAAGCAGTTATAGTACACTAAGATCATACTACACATCTTTACACCTGCCAAAGCTATTGTCTAAACAGGAATATTCCAGGATTAGCATGCCAAGGGTTAAAATCATTTTGCTGAAGAACAAGCTTTTTAGATACATATTTTTCACAATTTCTTCTTAAAATTTATTAGTTTTAGGTTGTCATTTGAAGAAAGAAGAAAATTTGAATGTTTAATGTCTTGTCTTTTCACTCTTTCTCATCATCTCTATCTGTTTTTCTCTTGCTTTCTCTCTCTCTCTCTCTCTCCCTGTATGTCTCTCTATATGTCTTTACCTCACTACCCTACCTTACCTGCCTCCCCTTAAGATGATGTTCAATGCCTTTAATATTTTTAACATCTTTAGTAAAGCTTAACAGAAGAAAAATTCATGACATTCCCACAAAAGCGTGATATTAGACAGATTGTCAACATACTGGATTGGGACCATTCTCATGACCAAACAAACATTTGCAGCAAATTTGAGAAAGACTGAACGGAATTGATGGATTGCGGTTGTTAATCAAACAATTAATTGACCAAGCAAATCATTTAGGTAGACAAGAAATGAATTTTGAACTCTGACATTGGTCCACATTTATGTGAAGCATTTTACCATGTTTATGTTGCCACCAGCTTTTTTATCTATGTTTACATGTTACAAGTCATATAAATTTTTCAAAATAACACTGCTAAATATCGAAGTGGAACGGCCTGTTGGAGCTCAGTGTTTCATGGACAGTGATCCATTAATAAAGTGGTATGATAGGAAAATTTCATACACCCTTTTCTAATCCAATAGAGATCTTCCTGATGACCATTCAAACATTTCAGTAAATTAAAATAAATATTGAGCAAAAATGTGACTCTTTAAACTTTTTTAGCAAGTTTGAGATTGATTGATTGAATGGGGTTTAACGCCGATTTAACAGTATTTCAGTCATATCGCAGTGGCTGTAGCACCTAACAATGGATTCCTGGTATTTCTAACACCAGTACTACCACTACATCCTTTCCTAGCCTCCAGCTGCTATCCCACTTAGGTTAACAATTATCCACCAATTGGTGAGAGACAAAGAAAGTTTGAGAAAGACAGAGCCAAACTGAGACCTGTAGAGAAGTAACAAGGATGATGTTAATACGGCACATTCATCAATTTGTATTGAACAGAATGTCATCATTATCAACAGTGAGCTCCCCCATAAACATGCAAGCCTTTTCAAAAAGTTTGATGGAGATCACTGTGTGGGAATGGGTCAAAAAAGTTGAGGAACAAAAACAGTTTAGCAGATTCAAAGCAGCATTATCTGTTTACAGTCTAAGTATACTAGACCACCTGGACATATTTGTATTAGAGCATCAGTTTGTTACGCAAATTTCACAGTATTCATTGTATAACGTATTGATCCTAGAATAAACAAGACTTCTTGTAAATGCATGACTTCCCTTTAAGGTAAATTTACTCATATTTATCTATTCATTGTATAAAGATCAATTCAAGACAAAAAATTCAAGATATACTTGTTGTATTTGTCATTTATCATGTTAAATGATCTCCTGGGTATCACTAATACAAGGTAGGGGCTCTGAAATGTCTTAACCCATTCCCACACAATGACACTTTTGGACACTCCTCAAGAAAACAATTGGGAAAACATGGTGTAAAATGAAATCGTTTAAACAAGCTATTTCTTCATTCTACAAAATGTTTTTTTACCCAGACAGTTGAAAAATCTAAAATGTCCTAAACTTTAAATTCTTGTCTGCAACTCATACTAGTTTAAATTTTTGCTATCTGGTAATGGGTTAAATTCTGGTGACCAGCAGAGGGGCAAGGAATTAATCCTGTGGTCCATGACACCTTTCAATTCATAAGTCAGCCACCTTGACCCTTGACATGCTGAATAAAATTCTGTTTAGAATTGCACTTAAGTCAAAGTACTGAAATCACTGGAAGAATTAGCTACAGGTTGATATTTCATTTAAAAAATGATTTTAAAAATGATTCTGTCTTGAAAGGTACAAGCAGGTGGTGTAGACTAAGATCAGACTGCAAATATGTGCAGACTGATCTTTGTCTATACTTCCTGCCCAGACAAGAATATTCCAGGTTCAGCATGACAAGGGCTAACTACAATGTACTAAGCAACACAAAACCCTATTCAAATTGCAGTTTAATCCTTTACTGTACAATCCCAGATTTTTAGGTTCTTGTGATATTAAATGTGAGAAAGCCTTCTGGAAAAAGAAAAAAATACTTGTTACAAACAATTTCTTCTTTTTCTATAATATTTTCTTTAATATTGGTTGGTTACTTTGTAATGTTGTTGGCTACCTCTTAGAATTTGGACTGGTCTAAAATTTAAAAAAGAAAAAGTAGTAAAGGGTTAAAGCACTCTCTATGATCTCTTTGTATAACAGAGTTGATCCTTTAAATATTTTGAACTGAAATGAATATAACAGTCTGTAACTTGTCAACTGCAACTGTAAGTCTTACCTATTGCCAAATCCCATTCCTAATCTTTCTAGCTGAGCTGCTTTTTTAGGATCGGAATGTTTTAACTTTTCTTCCTGTTTTTTACGTTCTATACTCATGTCCTTGTATGCTAGTCTCATACTGGCCCTGAAATAAAAAGTAAATCATGATAAAGAGAAATTAAATGAGATTAAGAACTTGGAATTATGTGGTAACAAGTTAACCCAAGTGAGAACTATATACACAAATCTTTGTGAGTGATTGCAAAACTTTACTAAGTAAGAATAGACAGGCAGTTAGTGCAGTCTTGTTTTCTCCAATTGAAAGGCTTAAACTTGTACCACACTTTTACTGAATGAGGTCGTTCATTGTGTCATATTGCATTGGAATTCATCAATAAATGTAGATGTTTTCCTTTAGGAGTCTGCAAAATCTCCATGTGATAAATGTTTTATCCTTCAACTTTCAACTAAACATAATAGCTGTTATGATTCTCAAAGAGACTAAGACTATGTGTTTGATATTGGAGGAAACAAGAGCCGTCAGAGACAAACTATGCACCCAAAACATAACCCTGTCACAAAAACTATAAGTTAAACAAGGAAAAGGGTTTAGACACACTGATAGAGGCAGATGCAGGTATATGCTTGCCATATTTCACCATGCTAAATTTTAACGTACATCCTTGAGTTGGGGCCTTGATCTTGGAGGTATCTGGAGATTTGTTTCAAATGTCACATCTACTCATGATAAGAAATAACCGTGTAAAGTTATTTCAAAATCCATATATAATTGAAGGAGCTATATTCTTGATTTCAACATTTGACCTTAAGCTGTGACTTTGAACTTGAAGCTATCTGATTTCCTACCCCAAAAGATACATTTACTCATGACAGAGATTAATTGTGCCAAGTTATTTTGAAATCCATCTATAATTGAAAGAGATATACCGTGGACAAGGTGAATCTAAACTTTTGACCTTAAACTGTGACCGTGACCTTGGAGCTATCCAAAAACCGGGAAAATTGCATTAATGCAATATAAGGAATTCACATGTGAAATTTCAGCTAATTTGGCCCAAGGGTTTTGGAGATAACAAGGCGGATGGAAAAATGGAAGGACGTACAGACAAAGCGATGGCTATTTGCTCCCCCTTTGGGGAGCATAATAAAATCATTGCAATGATAACTACTTGAACTTACATTTGCTTTTCCTGTTCTTCTTGAGATTTGGCCTCTTGAGCTTTCTGATTGGCTGCAAATGTTTCCCTTTCTTTGTCTCGTAATTCTGCCTCATTTTCTAATTGTTTAAAGTCTGTCTTCACCTTTTGGGCACCAAATCCACTTTTCTACGGAGTGAACAGAAAATTAGAAATTTAAAATCAAAATTTCAACATAAAATGAATAACGTAACCAATTGACCAATTGCTAGCCCCACCCACTTACTCCATTTGCCACGCCCATTGACCACTGACAGGAATTCTCGCTTCGATTTTAAACAGCTTTATTTTGCAAAATTTGTGGGAGGTAGCATGTAACAAAAAGGTAGAATAGTTGGTTGGTGACATAAACATTGTAAATAGAGCTTGAATAAGCTGAAGTTATTACATTTTCGTCGCCAAACCAACCAAAAAGGTTAACAAAAATGGTGGCCAATATCGGAGTTGAAAGATCAGGTCTGGGCTGAATAAATGATTTGGTTGGTCGATATATTACATGATTGACAGCAGCCATTGATCAATTACCAGATGGCAAAATTTTAGACTGATGCCTTACACGTGGTTGTTGAGGGCTGGATGGTGAACAAAAAAGCTTAAATAAATCAAGGGGCAAAATTCATACAAAAACCAAGTTTGAAAAGCTGACCATGATGGTTTAGATTTCTGTTTTAATAGTAAATATGCATTTTTAGTTTCAGATTTATAACTTGATTATAACAGAGATATCGCAAAATATCAAAGCTTTTGCATGAATGCAACCACACTTAGACTATAGCAAAACCTTTGATTTTTTTCTTACAGAAAAAGAACCTAAAAACATCAAGCTAAAAAAGATGCAATGTTTTTAATAGATACCTGATTTAAATACTTTAAAGAAATATCTTTGCTGTACCCCTGATGTTACTTTACCATGTTACAATATGACAAGGTCCAAATTCAAAGAAGTCAAGAAAATAATTATAAGTTGATGAAATTTTAGAAATCTTTTAGGGTAGTAAACATTGTGGATAATGAATAAATTGCTAGTGTGGGAATGGTTTAATGGCCCCCCAGGTTTCGATAAAACAAGAGTGCCAAATGACCCTAAATTACTCACCTGAGAATGATTTGATCTGATAAGCCATACCTGCCATGCACATTTTTTTGCAAATCAAAATTTCACAAGCAAGTTTCGAAAAAGGTCACCCAAGGAACATTCCTGTCAAATTTGGCCGTACCAATGCTACCATGCCCCCCCTTTTTTTTACAAATCAAAATTTCCTGCAAATTTTGGCCCAAATTGGCTACATGGTTTAGGAGAGAAGATGTTTAACCCATTCCCACATGACAAAATTTTAAACTGGTCCAAACTGAGAGGAGTTGCAGACGACAACTCAAAGTTTATGAAATTTTAGATTTTTTCAACTTTCTGGGTAGAAAACATTGTGTTAAATGAAGAAATTGCTAGTGACAAACCCTTTAACCAAACAACAAATTTTTGACCATTTCAAAATGACAATTTCAAGTTGATATGAGCCTTTGTTTTATTTTTTGAAAAAACAAAATTGAGGAAAATGAAGAAATTGCTTCTTACAGGGAATTTTTTATGGTTCATCAAAGTATTCTCAAGCTGTTTTTTTATCACTTTTAGACACCGTAAAGAGAAACAATCGGGAAAACATTGTGTAAAATGAAGAGACTGCTTGTAACAAGCAATTTCTTCATTCTACACAATGTTTTCTACCAAAAGAGTTGAAGAAATTTAGAATTTCATAAATTCTAAAATGTCGTCTGCAACTTTTTTTGGTTTGGACCAGTCTAATTTTTTCTTGCGTGGTAATTGGTTAAGGAACATCATGAGAGTAGCAGAAATTGCTTCTAACATCTATTTTGACCCTATGTGATGCTAACTTTTCAGTTTACATGCATTTAGAAGTGTTTTCTTCAATTTCTTTAAATTTGGACCTGTCAAAAAGTATTTTGTCTAGTAATGTCTTAAAGTACATGTATTAGCAAAATAATATTTCAATACATGATATAATAATAATATATATTGAATTTTTATTCATTGTTTAAATTAATAACCCCTACAATTACAAAATTCTAAGCTGGACCTAATTGAAAGACATTGCAGATGACAACTCCAATTTGATAGAATTCTAAATATAGCTGTTTTTCTAAGCAGAAAACAATGATTAAATTTTTAAAAAAATGCTTGTATCAAGCAAATTCTTTATTTTACAGACTATATTCTTGAACTATTTTCTTGAAGAGCAGGAAAAAGGCAGAACTATGAGGGAATAGAATTAGAAACATATGACTTACTCCTTTTTTAGCACCAGTTTTTTTAGTCCCTATCAATGATTTTCTAGGTTCAGCTTTGGCAGTAGCTTCAGTAGGTGACATACTCAGAGCTAGATCAACATTCGGGCCTTCTCCATTCCTTGCAGGTTCATTTTCAATTTTACTACTAAGACTACCATTTTTAATGGAAACAGGTTCTGAGGCCAGTTTCTGGTTGTCCTGCACAGGTATGTTTGGGATAGAGTTTGTATCAAATGAGTTTTCTTCATGTTGGGCAAAGAAATCAACTTCTTTAGCTTCTGGAGAACTAGGGTCCACATGGGCATCTATATGTAACTGAAATCAACAGACAACATGTAACTCTTTACAACTTAACTGTGACTTTTTACCCAGGCGACAAAATTTTAGACTGGTCCAAGTTGAAATAACTGAGAGACAATTTTAAGCTTGTTTAACCCATTCCCACACAATGATGCTTTTAAATGCCCCTAAATATAAAAGCTTTGGAACACATTTTGGACAATGGAGAAATTGCTTGTTACAAGCAATGTCTTCATTATCTACAATGTTTTCCACCCCCAAAAGACAAAGATTTTAAAAATCACTCAAACTTAAAATTTTCATCTGGAACTTCTTTAAATTTGGACTAGTCTAACATTTTGTTGTGTAGTGATGGGTTAATTAAAAAATTCTTCAAGGAAGAAGAATTGAGGACAATGAAGAAATTTATTAATTGCTTGTTTCAAGCAATTTGTTCATTATCCAAAATATTTTATTAAGTTTTTCTATGAGAGTCATAAAAGCAAGATAGAGTAGGAAATGCTTATTCACATTGTGATAGAATATATACATGCACATTTATTCTTTCATACAAAGTTCAATTTTGAAGTAGCAATTACATTCTACCGACTCTTTCAAAGCTTAGGAATTGTGTGTTACCTGGTTATGGTTAAACCTCTCCATTCATTACAAACAATTCTGTTTTATAATTGAACTGAGATCAAAAGTTCTTTTTTTCTATTTTTCTGGAAAAAAGTTTATTTTGCAGATATATCAATCAAATGTTAAAGTTGCTACCTTTCAAAAATTAGTTGATAGACGTCTAATTAACTTCTCAACAAAGCCTTTCCATTGATTACTTATAACATTTAGAAATTTGATTTGTGTGTGTGTGTGAATGGAGTTTAATGCTACTTTTAACATTATTGCAGTCATACTGCTGTGGCTGGAGCACCTAACAAAGTGTTCCTCAGACCAGCACTGCCACTACATCCTTTCAGAACCTCATATTTCTCATAGCAGTTAAGTTTACAATTATCTATCCATTGGTGAGAGACCAATGCCATTTACTTAAGCGGTAGAGATGGACAGCAGTAGAACAATATCCTTCATGTTTGGGGCTTAATATATTCATAACCTTATAATTCCTGTAATGAATAGATTTGTTTTTCTTCTAGCATTTTTCTGACAACTGAATGTAATGGCATTCATTTTGATAAATTAAAACAAGGGCTTAGTGAACATTTGAGCACTTAAATAGTTTACATTAAGCCCTTATGATGGCAACAGTAAAGATATACTCTACACCTAAAGTCTCTTTCTCAAGCTTAAACTAGAGAATAATATGAAGTTTATTTTTGTCCAATTTTAAAAAAGAGTCCGCAAAACAAATTCTTGTCACAAAAAGTATGACGCCATTTAGTAGCATAGTAAATATTGTGGAAAAAGAAGAAACTGCTTGTGACAAGCAATTTCTTTTTTTTCTACAAAGTTTTCTCAATTATAAAATGACATGGAGGTAAAAACAGAGATTGGTCATGAAATGGTTTACATTTTTGATCTCAATATTTATCTTGGACCCTTGGCACTCAAACTTTACCTACATACAAATTAACAAAATTCAACAATTCTACTTTGATTAAGCCATTACCAAACGAGAATGCCTTAGACTGGATCAAATTGAAAGAAGGTGCAGACGACTATCTTGGTAGAAAATATTGTGAAAAATGAAGAAATTGCTTGTTGCAAGCAATTTCTTCACTTTCCGTAATGTTTTCAAAAACTCTTTCCTTGAGGGGCATCAAAAAGCATCATTTGAGGGAATGAATTATAATCAGAAGTAAGAGCAATATCATACCTCAAACTGATCTATCTTGTCACTAAAATAAGTTACTAAGACAGAATCTAATTATAACAACACATGTCAAGACGAAAATCATTTTTCAAGAGCACCCAGTGGGGGTGCCAGGCCCAGCTATAAGTGATTTATACATGTAGTTTGTTAACATATTGCTAAACAATTCTGTTTTTTTTATGCACCTCAAGAAAAAGCTTTGGAAAATGTAATAATTGCTTGTTAAAAGCAATTATCCACAATGATTTCTTTCCCATGAGACAAACATTTTTAAAATTTCATTAACTAAAAAATGTTGTCTTCACCTTTATATTTGAGCCATTCTAAAATTTTGCCATCTGGCAATGGAATGAATGACAAAGTTACAAAAGAAAGACAAGAGGATATTTCTGATCACAAGGAAATTGTACTTTCATCTGTTTGCAATTTTTATTTTAAATCTCTATAAATGATTTCATAAAGCTTTGTTTGTTTGTGGGAGGGTAAGATAATAAAATCATTTAGTAAGACCCAACTTCACTTTATTTTCAATATACTTAATGTAGTGCAATCAGCAAAACTATAGCAATTAGATTTCCAATTTGTTGTTTTCTATCCCAAACATGGGTGTTGACCCATTCCAAAAAAATCCTGCTTTTTACTCCACTAGAAAAAAGCTTTGGATAACTTAGTGGAAAATGAAGAAATTGCTTGCAATAAGCAATTTCTTCATTATCATAAATGTTTTCCATCCCATGTACATATATACATATGTATACAAATGTACATATACACAAATTCTAAAATGTCATTTACTACAATTGTTGTCTGCAGGAACTTTAAAATTGGACATGTCTAAAATTTTGTCATTTAGTAATGGGCTAAATTTAACAGAAGATAATACAGTGTGAAAGATAATTTTAATAGTATGTAAAAGTGTATCATTTCTCTTGATAAATACCGTTGATTGCATGTTGCGTAAGAGAATATTTCTGCTTCTTACAACAGATAACATAAGTTAAACTAATCTTCAAATAATTAAAATGCGCTTCATAAGTTGCGGTCCTGCACTAATTTTTCTTTGTAGATTTAGTTTACTATTTTGACAAAATGTTATTTACAAAGCTTAACTGTACTACTTAGAATTGACAATAAAGTGTGAATATATTTTATGTGTCTATACTTATGTGCAGGAAATACAAAACCACTTAAAATTGGTCTTGAAATATATAAGTTTGTCTAAATATCACATTAAATCATCTGAAATCAAAATCAAATGAGAGGTAAGACAAATTATAATTATTTCATAATGCAAAAAGTTATAACATACAGAGTTCTTGTATGACTTGTAAACCAAAGTTTTGACCCTTAAAAATCTAAAAATTTCCCTCAAAGGAGTTACCAAGGGAACCATTTTGACCCAGTTGGAGAAATTTCTGAGGATCAAACCAGGGGAATTTTACCTCCTCTAAGGGTCAAAGAGGGAGCATAACATTTCCTCTATACTTCTTTGGACCTATAATTGGTTATGTTTCAATAACTTTTATACCACTTGATGAGCGAACTAATTTAATAACTTCATACTTCTAAATAAAGTACTAGTATAGTAAATGGCTAATAAATTAGATTCAAGAAACTATTTTCAGATGCATAAATAAAACATCAAGTAACAACAAAATTAACAAGATGATATGTTACTTAATAGCAAAGGCTCCCATCAATAGCCAGTTGCAATCGTGAAAACACTAACTCCCCCATAGAAGTGTGACCTTGATAGACTGACATTGTCTTTGTCAGATGACCTAGCCCTTTTCATCAAAAGTTTGCATCTTTCAGCTGTACAAACACACCAAATATGAGTAATGTAACTTGGAATAGTTTTGAAGCTACATGGAAATTATATTAAGTATTTTGGTTAAGTTTTGAAGACAGAAAGTCAGTAAGACACCTGACATTTCAGTAAACAATATGCCACTGCTCTAACACATTACCAGACAGCAAAATTTCAGATTGGTCCAAATTGAAAGGAGTTGCAAATGACATTTCAAAGTTTATGAAATTTTAGATTTTTTCCACTTTCTTGGTAGAAAACGTATAAAATGAAGAAATTGTTTTTCTGGAGTGGTGTCAAAAAGTGCCATTGTGTGGAAATGGGTTAAAATACAGGGGCTTAGAAACAGGTATTAGATTAGAACCAAACCTTTCAAATAGTTGTCCAAAGATAGCTTGTGTTGAGCCTGCTAAAATTTGAAATTCAATCAGGACCTTGACCTTATAGCTATATAAATATTCAGAAGTGAACCTCTACTCAATTTAGAGAATATTTGTGAAAATTACCCTTGAATTCTGGTGCCAGCAAAGCTTTGTTCTTTAACTATTACCTTACTTTTGGAATTACCCGAACAAATGCTTGGAATGGCACGTCTACCTATTTGAACAAGTATGCAAAATTATTTATTATTTGTAATGATAGGGGTTATGGTCCTGTCCATTTAAGAAGGATAGACGCACATATTCAATACTTCTTTTGCCCTCTGTAAGCAAGTTCAGCAAAAATGTTGAGCTTTTTTGAATCACATGTATGAAAATAACAACTTTTTTCAAAAAATGTGAACAAAAAACTCCCAAAAAGTGAAAGTAGAATAAACAGCCCAGCAAGTATAATACAATGTATACTTCCAAGCAACAAATAAATATAAACTGCCCATATATCTAACCTTTCCATGGATGTTTAAAGTAACTTGTGCATCAACCTGATAAAATAACACAATAGATTAATAGAGGGTAATTAACCAATACTGGCCCCGCCCACTGACTCCTTTGGCCCCACCCATTGACTCTGACAGGAAGTTCTGATTCAATTTTTATTGGCATAATTTTGAAAAATTTATGGCCAGTAGCATGTTACAAATGAGTAAAATTGTTGGTTGGTGACCTAAACACCGTAACTACAGCTTAATCAAGCTGTAGTTACAGCGTTTAAGTTGCCATACCAACATAAATTATTCACTTAAAAGACAGCCATTGTCGGAACTTCCAGTGTAAATTTTTATTTCGATTTTGATTATTTGATTGACAGCCATCATTGGTTAATTGTTTCCTCAAGCTGTCCCATTTGAAAAAAACACAAAAGGGGGAATAAAGTTTGTATTTCACAAAATAATTTTTAATACTGGTACATGTATATGAACTTTAACATTCATTTAATCACTTGACTTTACTTTGTAAGGTTATTGCTGTCTATTTCAATTGATAATTAATACAGATGCAGAAATTCATCAATGTGTGGTCTTGTCTTTTTAACATATTACCATACAGTGATGCTTTCTGCACAATTTGAGCACAATTCCAAATAATGATATCTGGACTAGACTATAATTTTGTTGTCTGGTAATTATTTAAATTTCTTGAGCTCAAACTGTCATTTATTATCTTACTAGACAAACTCTACTTCTGATTAACCCTAGATTTGACATAGGAGAAAGCTCTGGGTTGACAAGAAATTTCTACCTGTCTCAAAATTTTTCTACTTTAAATTTGGACAAGCATACCATTTTGTTATTCTTCTTATTTTGAGCAAATCGCTTGTTGGTATCAGCCTATTGTCACATAATCTTGCATTTTAGCATGTCAAAGAAAATTACTACGGAAGAAATTGTGACCAAGAAATTTCTCCTTTCCTCACAATATTTTATAAACTAATTTGCATTTCTTTTTAAATCTTAACGCAATATAAAATGTTGTCTACACCTTCTTTCTGTTTGGTTGAGTCTTAAATGTTGTCTCTTGTAATACCAGATGGCAACATTTTAGACTTGTTCAAATTGAAAGGAGTTGCAGAGGATAATTCAAAAATTATGAAATCTTAATTTATTTTTTTTAACAATCTGGGTAGAAAACATTTTCATGAGGGGCGTCCAAAGCATCCTTGTGTGGGAATGGGTTTGAGTAATGTCAATACTTTATGAAGAAAAATCCGCAAGTTTACCTTTGAACCATGTAGCCTCATAGCTTGTGAGGCGAGAGAGTGTAGTTTGTCTTTGTACATGCTAGCTGCTCGACTGTGATATTTCTGTTGGGCATCTTTGGTTGTACACCCATGTTGACGGAAAAACGCAATCTACCAATGAAAAAGTCCAATTTAATATTACAACCAAAGCCTGAAGTCACATAATATATCAATATTTTTGTATCCATTGTTATAAGGAAACATGAAATATCAATACCAGTTATGAAAACTTATATAGATAAGTTAAATAATACTTTAGATTCTTTTCATGTCACTCAAAACTTATAATCAGTCCATCAGCTGGAGGCTTATAAAATATAAGGGTTTTGACACTAGCTGGATTTTAACAAAGGCCTGTAGGATCAGTTAGTTCCAATTCTTACAGGTACTCCTCTGCTAATGAAGGTCCCCAAAATCTATGTTCATTTTATGCAAAACAAAAGTACATGTATTTCTTAGTCTGGAGCAAAAAAATTGTTAGAAAACAGTGAGGGAAAAGAAGAAAGTGCTTGTTACAAGCAATTTCTTCTTTTCCCACACTTTTTTCTTTAAAAAAATCTTTGTTGCATGAAAACTAGTGATTAAGTGGGTAAGGGCAAAGAGAGAAGATGAACATGGAATGGATTTGAACAAGAAAAACTGCAGGTCCAACGGCCCCAAAGCTTAGGAATTCTGTCAGTCCTCCCTATCAATCACAGACCATTGGCTCCAGGACAGTGGGCAGACGTTTTGGCCACAGACGTTTTGGCCACAGACGTTTTGGCCACAGACGTTTTGGCCAGGATGTTTGGCCACCAAAGTTTAGGCCACAATATTTTACAAGGTACGACCTTTTTTGAGAAAGGGGCAATTAAGTAGCATTCATTAAAATACCAAAACTTACAGCGTTGGCATTTCCACCGACTTGCATTGCTCGTAGTTGAAACCATGTCCAGCTGGTATCTAACTGTGTTGATCGTATAAATGTTACATGAACACCTAGTGATCTGTGAACTGCTGAACAGTCAATGCACAAAAATACTCCATATGTAACACTAGCCCATGTTGGGTTATTACTTCCACAGTCGAAACATTGCTGAAAGTGAACAAAGTTGGTAAATTGAACCTATTACAAGACAAACAATATTTTAGAGTGGTCCAAATTGAAAGAAGTTGCAGACGACAGAATTGTATTCAAATTGAAAAATGAATGCAAAATATATTGGAAAACATGCAGGAAAAGGAGAAATTGCTAGTGACAAGTAATTTCTCCTTTTCCAACAATATCTTCTACATGTCTATATTTCTGCAGACAAAGGCAGGATTGAGTGGTAATGGGTTAATCATATAATTTGTATGACAATTAAAATTTAGAACTTAATATTTTTTTTAAAAAAAAAAAGAACATTACTTATATTGTGAGTGATCATTTAGATGGCAATTCAAATGAGTGACAAGACAAGATCAAAGATTTCAAAATCCCCCCCCCCCCACACACACACACCATTGTCATGAACTATTCAAGAAACTATGGGGCATTTCTTCATTCTTTGAATATTCATACTTTTCATTGCTTAGCTTCACTAGTGTAAATATTTGGTCTGAAATTGATTATTGATATCACATTGTTTATTAAAGCAATTCCAACACATCAAAATTTTAGACTGGTTCAAATTCAAAGAAGGTACAGATGACAATTTAAAGTTGAGAGAATTTTGTGTAAATCTTTCATAAGGGGCAGAAAACAAGGTTGAAAATGAAATGCTTGTAACAAGCGATTTCTTCATTTTCAACCTTCTTTTCCTTAAGTCTTCTCTTGGTTTTTTTTATTCTTCTCTTGGGGCGTAAAAGAGTGGGATTATGTGGGAATGGGTTAAACAACAGCTAGAGGCCCTTGAGCGCCTGTATCGCTCCACAGGCATGAATGTACTGATTAAGCAAATTTTTTCATTAATCTTAAAATAAACTGAATATAATGAAAATTAAATCATTGAAATCTTTGAAATAGTTCTAGAGAACCATTTCAAACTTTCCATTGTTTTTACAAAAGTCAAATTATGTAAAACTCATTATGTAAAAATTTCACTGTATACCATATATGGACATAACCCACAACCATAATAGCCATGTTTCTCAACCAATCAAAATTATATGAAGGAATCTGACAAACAGTCATCTGGTTATCATTCCCATGAAATTAGGTTGAAATCCACCAACAGGTTTCTGAGAAATTTACAATGTTTTTAGTATATACCATATATGGAAATTTGCCCTGACCATTAAAACCACATTTATCAACCAACAAAATTCTTTTTCAAAATCTGATAAAGGAGCACCTAAGGATTGATCTGGTCCAATTTGGTTGAAACAAAATGGTCACAGCATGGTACGAAACAGCTAATACCAATGTATGAAAGTACCAATACCATGGTACAAAATGATTATGGTACGAAATATCTGTAATTCTTACAGACTATCTCAGTTTTGTGCAACAGAGGTAGGTTTAGAGAGATCAGGAGAGGAGGGGAAAAGCAAAGACCCCACCAACCCCTCAAAGGTAATTATAACCTCCTTTATAGAAAACTTGGGCCCACCTTTGTGCTAACAGTGAAAATTGTAAAAACTAATTTTATTTCTAATTGATTACGTCCACTTTCGGCCGCAATAGAAATGTTGCTACAGATAAAATAGTAACTAGAAAACTATTTTAAATGATGTTTGAGAAGCAGAACTTCACGAAAGCTTAAAACTGTTCTCTTTGATGTTCGAAAATTTCAAAATTGGCCATACGAAATGTTTCCAGTTATTTGTTTATGTCACGTCATGACCCACACGTCAACCTTTGGATAACAGACCGGTCCGTGATTTACCGAATAACATTTTCTAAATTCGGATTCTCATACGGTCAAACGAAAATTCATCGATAGATTGCTTATTCACAGTTAGAAGTCTTACTTTGTTTGTAGGAATAGACCGCAAACGCTTAAAAATTGCAGTAATATCTGCTTTCGATGGAGCATCTGCCATTTTGATGACGTTTAGTGAAAGTCACATGACCACCTATAAAAAGGAAGTAAAAAGTCTTTCTCGTCTTCTACTTTGAGTTTATTTTCGAAAATTTTAAACGACTGTAGCATTAATACAAGTTCTCTTTACTTGAAATAATTATATTTGATGGAAGAAACCCACAATTTTCAATTCATCATAAGTTTTTCTACACCGTGGAAAAGTAATGTCGTTAAGAGTTATTTCCCTTGTTTCAAGAATGGCTGCCAGAAACCCAGGGATTGAGTTTGGTAACTAGGATTATAAACTTGTCATGTCTTGTCATTCTTTTTCTCTTGCACTATCTGTGTTAAACTGTTTTACATTATTTCAAATGTATTTGCATTTTTTTCTCTCTTCATTAATATACTTAAGCAATCTTAGTTCTACATGGGTAATCTTACTGAAGGATCAAAAGACAGGCTTGTCAAAATTGATGTTTTTTAATACTACATACATAAATATAGTCTATATCTATGTATTATAGTATTAAAAAATCAATTGTGACAAGTGAGGTGAAACGACCCTAAGATCAGACACACTTTAGAGATCAACACAAATAATTACCTTTGTATACAAAAACAAGAATGATCCTATACAAATGCATTTGAACCAAGCACATCAGGAGCTGTATTCTTTCCTACTTACAAAGCAATTTGAGTTTTCCCAAATGACTTATATTTAGCTTAAATCCAGAAATCAAGACACAAACCTCTAAACACAATGGAATCCCATCTTGACAAAACCAGCCCTCATCCTCATGGAATTATGATCATTCCAAAAGACCAAATGAGATCTAAAGATACAATCACATGTGTAAGAGTCTCCAGACTCAATCCCTCTAGATCAGGTATGATAATACAGAACTTCATAGAGGGCTGTATGCCTACAAACTGCAACTTGTGCAGGGACATGAATAAGAGTAATGTCTTCCAAAGCTCATAAACATTGCTAATATTGCTGAAAATTAGGATGACATGACGCTACAAATATTGTAGTCTACCTCTTAACTTATTCCCACACAACAAAATTTAAGACTGGTCCAAATTGAAAGGATTTGCAGACGACAATATAAAGTTTATTGAATTTTCGATTTCTTTTAAATTTTTTGGTCAGAAAATATTGTGGATAATCAAGAAATTGCTTGGTTCAAGCAATTTTTTCATTTTCCCAATATTTTCCCCAATTCTTTTTCTTGAGAAGCTTCAAAAAGTATCATTTTGTGAAAATGGGTTAACTTGCAAAAAAAAAAACTCAAACTCTCAAAGCAGTTTACATGTAGGAGAAACAAAACATGAATTCTAAATCTGGACCTGAGAGATGTTCGTCTTAAAAAGAACACTCTAGTGGACAACAACTGATGCTTGAAGACTCAAGGAATCATATTTGAATGTCCATCTTCACACTCTTCCCCAAGTAGGGAGGAACATCTCAGGTTAGCCAAAAACACTGCAGTCAGAAATCTTTTTCCTCTTCCTGCTTCTCACAAACAATTTCTTCATTTTCCAAACATGTCCAAAGTATTTCTCTTGAGGGGCGTGCGCGTGGGAATGGGCTAGTACTCCTTGTTGGAGTGTCCTCAATAAGATGGCAAGCAGGCTGTTACATTATGTTACTTACATGTTTTATGCATTAGCTGTACCTGCCTATATATTCCTGCCTACATGAGTCACAGATGATGGGCAAGGAGTTGATAGAAATTTGAACTTTAAACATGTGATACTTCAATATAAATGTATAACTCCACATTTGTGGATTATAACAGAAAGATAGAGACCATCGTATAAATTGGTGTCAAAACCAGGGTTTTTAGAATGAAATATACAATTCAATTCAATATTGATTTTGAGAATTGTCACTGGTGCACACTGCAAAATCAGCTGAAGTGAGAACTAAGCTCAATGGAAAGCAAAGGCATTATCTCAAAATTAATGGAAGCAACAGAATGGTTAAAAACTCTCATAACCTGTCAAAACTCAAAGGAAAAACTTGTATTTGCCTAGACCTGAAAGCCTAGAGTGGTTGTATTAAAATGATATTTCTGCAAAGCCTGCAGGTTCAAAATCATCAGCATCCTGGATGTAACGAAATGATGCTATCCATGCCAATTGACCAAAGAGTCATAATAACTTAGAATATTCTATATAATCTTTTAAAACCATTACCAGAAGGCCAAATTGGAAGGAGTTGCAGGTAACAATCAAAAGCTGATGAAATTTAAGATTTTTTCTTTATCTTGGTGGAAAACAATGTGTAAAATGAAGAAATTGCTTGTTTCAAGCAATTTCTTCATTTTACACATTGTTTTCCAACAATTATTCTTGAGGGCCATCAAAAAACATCATTGTATTAATGGGTTAAGATAAAATGAAATGTATAGTAAGGCTCAAAATATATTTTGAAATATTATGCATTGAAGAGAATTAAAAAAAACTTTTTATTTTAAATTAGAGATATGTATGTCAAAACTTTCATTTTTCCCAGATGAATAGTGGATGAAAAAAATCCAATTGGTAGTGGTACGAGTCACATTCCCAATTCTTTGACAGATAACACAGGAGGGAGACCTAACTCTCATGGTTAGAAAGTTGATTTTGTCCTGTCTTCTTCCCATGCACCTCTTTTCTATACGACCTTCATATCTTTTCTTTGATTGATTATGTACCATTAACCCATTCCCACACAATGATGTTTTTGACACCCCTGAAGAAAAACAACCTGGAAAAACATTGTGGAAAATGAAGAAATAGCTTACAACAAGCAATTTCCTCATTTTCCACGATGTTTTCTGACCAGAAAGTTGAAAAATCTAAAATTTCATTTAATTGAAATCGTCGTCTTCATCTCCTTTCAAATTTGACCAGTCTAAAATTTTGTTGTCTGGTAATGGGTTAAGTTTTAAATGTTATAATGAGGAAACATACATTTGTAATTGCAGATCCTAGCTGGATACAAAACGTGTATGTAAACTTGCCGTCAGTTAAACGTAGATCAGAACAGATCAGTAGTAGAAGGACCGTGAAAAAACAATGGCAGGTAATACACATTCAGGTTAACCAATTACCAGACAATCCTGCTTTTTTGCATCCTTATGACAAAAAGTTAAACCATTCCAACACAGCAATATTTTAGACTGGTCCAAATTGAAAGAAGCTGCAGACAACAATTTCAAGTTGATGGAATTTTGAATTTTTCTGTCTTTTTAGATAGAAAATATTGTGGATAATGAAGAAATTGCTTGATACAAGCAATTTCTTCATTTTCCACAATGTTTTCCAGAGCTTTTTTCTCGAGGGGCGTAAAAAGGAGGGATTGTGTTGGAATGGGTTAAAAAAAAACCAATCTGGAATTACAAGCAATTTCTGCATTTTCAACATTTTTTCCTACACAGAAAGACAGGGGTATTTGATAATCTACATTGTAGTCATCGATTTCTTTTAATTTGGATCAGTCTAAAAATAATGCTTTAATATTGTTCTAAGTGTCTGAGTTTATAGACTTTAAGGACTATGCCAGTCCAATAGTTATATCCCTACAACGAAGTTATGAGGGGTATACTGGAATCAGGTTGTCTGTCCGTCTGTCCGTCCCTCCATGGACATAATTTTGTGTCCTCATCTCCTCCCACATTTCAAGACCAATTTTGCTGAAACTTTACCGAAATCTTCCTTGCAATGGGAACTTGTGCACCTGCAATTTTCATAATGATTTATTAACTGGTTCAGGAGTTATGCCCCTTTGATTTATTTTCTTATATACAATATAGAGAATAAAATCAATAAATCATAACTCCTGATCAGGTTTACAGATTAAAGAAATAAAAGTGGTTCACATGTAAGAAGTTATGGTGGGGTATACTGGAATTAGGTTGTCCGTCTGTCATCCGTCTGTCTGTCCGTCTGACCATGGACATAATTTGGTGATTTATTTTCTTAAAAAAATATAATGAGAATTAATCAGGAACAGGTTGACAGATTAGAAAAATAAAAGTGGTTCACATGCTTATTCAAGAACATAAACGCCATGTTCGACTTTGCACGAAATCCATAATTTCCATCTTCAATGTTGAACAAAATCCCTATTTTTCTACATAGTCATTGCCCCTCATTTACTTAAAATTTGAAAAAAAAATTGTCCACTTGATAAATCATGAATGGCCAACATTTCAATGGTTACAATTTGGCCTCATTTAAAAAGAGGCAGCAGTGGGGGGTATTCATCAGTCCTTACAGGCGACAGTTCTAGTTACACTAGTTGATTTGCTTTTTTCTGAACAAAGGGACTTTGATTTGTGATTGTTCAAGCCTTCCTTTGCTTACTCTGCACTGTTAGGCAGCGTTGACAAAGATCATCAACACTTACAGGCTAACAGCATGTTATTCCATAGGGTTTAGCCTATTCCAGAATGAAAAATTGTAGACTGGTAAAAATTGAAAGATGTTGTGGACGACAAATTTTGGTCAATGAAATTTTGGATTTACTTTAACTTTCTAAGGAGAAAACATTGTGGATAATGAAGAAATTGCTTGTAACAAGCAATTTCTTCATTTTCTACAATGTTTTCCAAGGCTTTTTATTCGTGTGTTTGTGTGTGTGACAAAAAGTGTCTTTTGTGTGGGAATGGGTAAACCCATTTACATACAATGACACACACCCCCCAAGATAAACAAAAGATTGAATTAGAAAATCTGCCAATTTTGCAGTTAATTTATTATTTTTCACTGTGTACAACAGGCTGCGTGGGAACTTCGGGCTGTGACCTGTATAGATCTGACTACCCTGTCTGGGGATGACACACTTGCCAATGTCAACAGACTGTGTTTTAAAGCAAAGAATCCTGTCAAATATGACCTTATCAAAGCCATGGAAGTAGAAGAATTAGGTTAGTTGCTCTGACAGACATTTTTAACCCATTCTCTCACAATGAAGCATTTTTTATCCCCTCAAGAAAAACAATTTGGAAAACATTGTCTAAAATTAAGAAATTGCTTGCAACAAGTAATTTCTTCATTTTCCACAATCATTTCCCCCCAGACGCTAAGTGTCATACACAATTGTTGTCTGCAACTCCTTTCAATGTGGAACTGTCTAAAACTTTTGCCCTCTGGTTATGAGTTAAATAAAATGTTTGTGGATTTTAGAAATGTACAGGTTAGGATAGTTTCAGTTAAATCAATTACTGATGACAAAATTTCTCATCCGAATTCAAGCTGATACTGAAAACCCTGAAAGTTGATGAAAATTTTCATAAAAATGCTCTCAAGGGTTAGAAAACACTGTGGGAAATGAAGAAATTGCTTGTTGCAAGTAACAACAATGGCTTCCAAAGTTTTTTTCTAAATGGGCATAGAAAAAACAAGATTGTGGGATTGTGGGAAATGGATTAATCAAATTCTTCATTTGAAATTCTGGAGATGTAACAATTGGCAAAGTTAGAAAATCTTATAAAGAATACAAGAGAAAGAAAAACAGGGATTGTTTTACTTGTACACAAGAGTTAGACCCTCAGATATCTGACAATATTCTGTTTTGACCCTTAGAAATTGAAAAATGACCACAAGAAAATTTCTAAGGATTGATTTGTGGTATTTTGATTCCTAAAAACATCAGTGATGCATCTTTTATACTATTGAAAATACAAACTTCATTTACTCAAACAAGGGAATTCTCGAACACAACAGAAATTTTGTACAAGAAATTTGGTCCCCGCAAAAAGTATTCACTATTCATAGTTTTCAACCTCGAAAAACTTGTACACCTCGAATGTCGAACTTTCAAACTCTTTTCAAAGTCCTGAACTAGAAATCACTATATATTTCATCTAGAACAGTCTAACAAAGGGTTGGTTGACAATCATGAGCTGTTCTGTAAATACTAATTTTCACTTATTCAACATGTTAATCCGCTTATGACACCTTACTGTCATACGATGCGCTGTGTGTAATAATAACCATGTTCCATGAAAAATACATTTTTCTAACATTTAGGTATAATTATACCTGGTAATTGACTGTTTGCATATTCATCAACAGAAATATCTAAGAAGGTAATTGGTTTGGAGAATTTTTCGTAACAATTCCATAACACCTTCTGAATCTAATATTGAAGTTATTCTACGCTGAGGACTGCAACTACTGACTTCTGATACCCTTGAAAAGAAGCTTTATGGCACTTGTTGCGCTTGAAATACGTTCTCCTTTTTTCAGATAAGATAGAATAACATGTTAATATAATTGGTGTATTATTTTTGATGCTTTATGTTAAATTTGCAAATGAGGCCGCATAGGTAACTGCGATTGTTGAAAATGAAGCGAACATACATTGTATTATGCTTGTTTAGTGCAATTAATTAGGCAAATTTTATGATTTCTTAAAAAAAGAAACGTTGGTAAATTTCTCATGTTAAGGTTCGAAAACATTTATACATATGTTGGATTCTATCAAATTCAAAACAGGTCAAGCAAGTCAGTGACCGTATTGTTTTTGGCACTACCTACCTCAGACAAATAATTTTGCCTTATCTGATTTTCAGATCAGTCGAACTTCTGAAATCTCGGACAAATTAGCCAGTCCTCGAGGTGCTCAAGCCACTGAAGTTTGACTGTATAATATGAATCTATTGTTAAGTTCCAAGCTTTATAAAGAACTGATAAAAGTGAATTAACATAACAATAAAATGTCGGATAGCTCTTGAACTTTCAAATCCCAAGCATGATTTGCTCTTTTTGTCATTTTGAAGTCTTTAAAATCATTTTTATCCCTATAATTTCATGGTTAAGGAATCAAATACATCTCAATTTCAGCCCTGAAAAACAAAAATACCACTAAAAAGTAGGTCATGTTGCAGGGCCAACTTTATTCAATATCAAACAGCGGCTGCACATATCCTTACTGACATTTGTCTCTCACCAATGGGTGGATAATCGTAAACCTAAGTGGGATAGCAGCTGGAGGCTAGAATAGGATGTAGTTGTAATACTGGTGTGAGAAATACTAGGAATCAATTGTTAGGTACTCCAGCCACCACAATATGACTGAAATACTGTTAAAAGTGGTGTTAAACCCCATTCAATCAATCAATCATTTATTCAAAATTAAATCTTACCTCATTCCTTTCCTACCAGGTATCACTGTTGGTGCAGTATGTGTGTATCCCAATAGAGTCGGTGATGCTGTGGCATCTTTAAAGGCTGCTGGAGCCCCTCAAATACCTGTAGCTTCAGGTAAGATCTTTTGATTCATTAACCCTTTAGCATAGAATCTTGAATTTTAAACAGCCCCACATTAAGAATTTAACCCATTACCAGACGACTTAGATTGAGACTCATCCAAATTGAAAAAGTTGCAGAAGACAATTTTTTTGTTGATGAAATTTCAAAAATCTATGTCTTTTTGGGTAGAAAATGTCGATAATGAAGAAATTGCTTGTAACAAGCAATTTCTTCATTATCCACAATGTTTTCTAATATTTTTTTTTATTCATGGGGGTGTCAAAGAGTCATTGTTTGAGTTCGTTAAGAGAGGTTCCTACTGCCAGTCAACAATTACTACCAATAAGTTTATTGTATGAATCATAATCATTATATTCTATCTGTTATTTTGCTTCAAAGTTGGACTTTCTATTCGTCATCTAGACTTTGCTTCATGGATGAAATAACCCTGATCTTTTTCATAAATCATGCTTGTTGTTAATAACCTTAATGGTGAAATCACTTAAAGCTTGTTACATTACAGCCTTTGCCATGTTATAATGAAAGGTCATTCTGTTCATCAGTACATGTATGTTACAAGAGAATGTTTCTGCACAACAGTAAACAAATACAGTTTCTTGATAAATATTTATTTCTTGATGATAAGTCTTTATTGGAAGATGACATTTTATTGGAGGAAGCCCTCTGTCAAGCAGGAACACTCTCTCAATGTAACATGTTGGGGTAGTGAAAATAACTCTAGTGTGGTTCAGTTTCCTTAACCCATTACCATATGGCAAAATTTTAGGCAGGTCCAAATTGAAAGGAGTTGCAGATAACAATTTAGATTTGTTCAACTTTATAGATAGAAAACATTGTGTAAAATGAAGGAATTGCTTGCTAATCAAGCTAACAAACAAATTGTCTTTTGGATGTGACACTGACCAATGGTACTATGGTAGCAACAATATATGAACTGAAATACATACACACTTATACTTTTCAGTTGCAACTGGTTTTCCTGCTGGTCAGACACCATTAAAGACAAGACTTGAGGAAATAAGGACAGCCGTGGAGGACGGAGCTAGAGAAATAGATATAGTCATAAACAGGCAGATGGCTTTAACAGGAAACTGGAAAGGTAGAACATATTGGTTTACAGAATCTCAGCTATTTCTAGATCCTTTTAACCCATTAACAGATTACAAATTTTTAGACTGCCTGTAGTTCAAATTGAAAGAATTTTCAAAAACAATTCAAAGTGCTGTAGAAATACAAAATATGTGCCAAATATGGTAGAAAACATTGTGTGAAAATGAGAAATATCTTTTGGGTTATCATTGCAAGTCAAGGGGACTTACTCCCCTTTGATCCTTACACCAATAACAAACAAAGTAGAGTTTATACATTTGGTGTGCAATAGTGCATGTACCAAGTCTTTAAACTCATTCCCAGACAATCCCCTTTTTAGCTCGGCTGTTTTTGGAGAAAACCTGAGATAGTGTGATAGCCTTGGCGTAGTTGTCGTTATTGTCGTTGTTGTTCTTGTCATTGCCGTGCGAAAACTTAGACATTTTGTGATATCTCTGGTTCTACTGAAGGCATCTAGTAAGAACACAGCAATCTAATTCACAAAGGGAGATGACTTATTGATGAATGTCTAGCCAGGCTCACTGACCTCAACCAAGGCAGATAGAATTGATTGATTAAGTAGGATTTAATGCCATTTCAGTCATTGCGGCTGCTTCAGCACCTAAAAATGGATTCCTGATATTTCTCACTCCAATACTACCACTACATCCTTTCTGAGCCTCTAGCTACTCAAAGCACTTAGGTCTACGATTATCTACTAAGGTAGTTAGGCTGAGATATCAAACAATGTTATTTTGCAAAATAATTATATGTTTAGAAACACTCAAAAAAGAAATTCATTTTTAGGTGACTTAAACATTTTAACTACTGTTTGATAAGTTTTCAAACCAAAAAGTGCAGTATTATTTGAGGTCAACATTTACTTCTGGTCAAAATAAATGATTTGTTAGACAGCTGCAATAAGTCAATTGTTCCGATTCTTACACAAAGACACTTTCTGATGCCACACACTGAAAAAAAAAACCAACAATGAAAACATGGTGTTAAATGAAGAAATTGCTTGAACCAAGCAATTTCTTCATTTCCCACTATGTTTTCAACCCCAAAAGTTGAAAAAATCTAAAATGCCATAAACTCTAAATTGTCTTCTACAACTTCTTTCAATTTGACTAGTCTAAAATTTTATTGTCTGGTAATGGGTTAATCCATTCCCACACAAATCCCTCAGTTTTACACCCTTAAAGGAAAAAATATTTTGAAAAAATAGTGGATAATGAAAAATTGATTGTGACAAGCAATTTCTTCATTATCCATAATGTTTTCTGCCAAGAGAGACAAAGATTTCTAAAATTTCATCAACTTGAAATTGTTGTTTGCAACTCCTTTCAATTTGGACCAGTCTAAAGTTTTGTCGTCTGTTAATGGGTATAGAGTTATTCCCTATTTTACTTTTAGTATTGTCTTTGAAGTAAAGTCAATTATTCATCTGTTTTCCAATATGTTTTTTCATCGAAGGTGTATATGATGAAGTCAGAATGATGAAAGAAGCTTGCGGAGAAGCTCATCTAAAGGCCATTCTTGCCACTGGCGAACTGGGTAGTCTAGTCAATGTGTATAAAGCCAGTGTGACCTGCATGATGGCAGGTAATAATTTACATGTGCTTATATCTTGGAAAACCTACCTGATATTACATAACCCTTTCATGTACAAATCCAGGATTGTATGTCACTGTGAATTTATACTTGAGTAAACATTGTGGAAAAAGAAGAAATTGCTTCTACAAGCAATTTCTTCTTCAGGGTTCGCACAGACTTGAAAAGTACTTGAAAATGAAGGGCTGTCTTGAAAAGCCCTTGAAAACTAAATTTGCCTTGAAAAGCACTTGAAATATAGCCATTGGCCTTGAAAAGCACTTGAATTGCACTTATTCCGGTATTCCAGACAGTTAGATTCGGGTTCAAAATCAAAAGTGAGCATTTAAGAAGAATTTCAGCATGTCTAATTAAAAAGAAAAAATGCGCCATGATGTAGGTACAGGCCGAATGTGTATGGCCCGAATCGGAATTTGAATTTCTTCCCTTGCGAAATGGTGGCCGCACTCCGCAGCGTGTCTGAAAAAGTAGAAATGTACGTGAATCACCTAGAATTGACAGAAAACACGAACATCTTTTCCCTATTACGCCCCAGTTTGTACGAAAAATAAAACCCAATTATGAAGAAAGTAACAATCCTAGATCCTTCCTATCCAGGGCTCCGAACATTTGGAAATTTAAATCGGTCCGGGACAAGCCACCTCCCAAGCCGATTTAATAATAGTAATTATGTACTTTTTCATGAGCTAGTTATAAGCTCTGTTAATCTAACACAGTCATAGCGATTTTCTCTCAACACGAGCCTTTGTCGATAGAAAAACACAGCTGACGTCACAAAAATGTCGGGTCAGTCTATTCCACTCTATGGGATCGCAGGATCGTGACGTACATCAAAAAGACTGACGAGACAAACTCGAGTGGGTCGCCCAAGAGTTGCACTATTTTTCCAGAGTAGAATTTGTGCACAAATCTCATCATTCTTAATTGTAGTTGATTTGCGATTTATTATTCGGACGTTTTCCACCCCTAAAGTAAGATTTCATGATTCGTTGTTCCTTTAACTTTATTGACAGAACTAGTGATATTATTATGCAGTTGTTTTCGTTTATATTCAAATTATCTGCATTCTGCGGATTTCCACTTATTCTTTCGGCTACGTTTCTTATCGTGAATGAAAACTATTAAACATATATTAGCGACGTGACTATTTTTTTTTACAAATTTCAAATCCGGTCTAACGTGCTCACTTTTGATATATAATTTCATAAAAGCGCTGTGCTGAGCTATTCCGACTTAATATGAACGGCAACTGAAGTCTGTCCATGTCTCGATTTATATACGCATCCCACATTATAGTAAAAGAAATTTGTTTCACAAGTAACGGCAATTTAAATTGGCGCAGTATTAGATGCCCATTTTGATAAGACTTAGAACGTGTGTAAGTCAAACTGATCCTCCATTACAAATAGTTTACAAAACTCGATAACCAAAGTTGGGTCAAGCTCAAACTATGGCTAACTGCAAATGAGGGTCACGTGCGGATTGGCACTTGATTGGCTGGCCGGTAAACTAATTATCGATCTTTGGCACTTTTGTATTTCTCAATAATAAGTCCTTGAAAATGGTAAGATTTGTCCTTGAAAGTCCTTGAAAAGTCCTTGAATTTTACTTGGCCTTGTCTGTATGAACCCTGTTCTTTTCCCATAATATTTTTTACCACATAGGATGGTTTCATTTCAAATTGCATCCAATATTACTTGTTGCATGCAATTTCTTTCAATTTTGACAAGTCTAAAATTAAAAAAAAACAAGGGTTAATGACATTTTGAAATTCCAAAATTCCATTTTGATGATGTCACAAACAATTTCTTCAATGTCAAAAATGTTTGCTTGTTCCTTAAAAAAATTCATCAGCATAAATTATTGTCATCTGAAACTTCCTTAAATTTGGATGAATCTAAAATTTTAGTTTCTGGTAACGGATTACTGTAAATCGGTTGTGACAGGGAGCTCGCAAATTCAAGAATCTCGCTTAAATTGGACCATTTTGTACACAAAAATTTTGAGAGGTCCGAAGTAAGCAGTCGACCGATCAAATGACAAAATATTTACCTATTTCGGCATCATCATCCTTTATTTCAGAAAATTACCCAATTTACAGTAGTGAACAAAATGTTTTAAATGTATTCACCCATTCTATGAAGTAGAGGGGGATATATTGGTTTTCATGTGTCTGTCTGTCCGTTCATATGTCTGTGAATCTGCACCAAAAATTTATCAATATGGAGTTAGATATGTATCTAGACATACATTATAAGGTTCATTTGTTCCAGGGTGACAATGTTTTTTTTTTCAGCATTATGAGCCTAGAATTAGGGGCTAAAATGTCCTAAACATCAAAGACAAAACTCACAAGTACCAGAACTTTCCTCCATCTGATACTTTTTCAAATCCATGCTCTAACTCTATAACCAATGACCTACAACCATGTAAATTCATACATTTATGGCCAATGATCCAAGGTAGTGCTCTACTGTTTTGAGGTCACATAGGTCAAAGGTCAACTGAGCTACTTGAGTCAAAAATGATAGTTGGGGTATAAGTCTGCTTTGCAGCTATTCTATTTTTAGTTCATCTGAGCACAAAGTGCTCATTTGAGCAATTGTGATCACCCTTTGTCTGGCATCTGTCTGTTGTCTATTTTTGACAAGAATTTCTTTAAACAACATCTCCTCCAAACCACCGGGTCAATTTCAACCAAATATGGCATAAATATTTCTTAGGTGGTCTTCTTTAAACATAGCAAAAAGAATTGAAATCTGTTGAAAACTCAGGTTGCCATGTTGAAATTGAAAAAATCTTTTAGAATCTTCCAGAGCACACATCAAGTTATATAGAAATAAAGAAGAAAATCTTTTAAATCAGGCCAAAGAATCATATAACATATGGGATTTTCAAGTGTTGACTCTCTTTGATAATTACTGTGTTTAACCCTCGTATTGCTGATTGGAGTCCTGTTTAGAATTGCACTAAAATTAAAGTACCCAAATCACTGGAAGCACTAACTGCAGGTCAATATTTCATTTAAAAACTGATTTCATAAATAACTGAACTGAACAAGCAGGTGGTGTAGACTAAGATCAGTCTCAACATATGTGCAGGCTGATCTTTGTCTTTACTTCCTGCCCGAATAAAAATATTCCAGGTTCAGCATGACAAAGGTTAATACTCCTTAGCCTTGTTTCATTTGAGCACTTTAGGGACAATGGCCCTTTTGTTTATCATTTCTGGTATTCTTGAATGGTGGATAATATTGATATTTCATGATTTAGTTTAGAAGAAAATTTAATCGTTTCCACTCAGTGTTGTTGAAAAAACAACTCTGGCTTGAAAGGGGAGAACAGGTGGTATAGACTAAGACCAGATTGCACATATTGGAAGGCTGATTATTGTTTATGCTTCTTGCAAAAACAGGAAAATTCCAGGTTCAACATGAAAGGATTAAATTTGGTAAATATAGTAAATACAAAGTACGGTTTGGGAAGATATATTTTTGAAGTGCTAATTTTCCCTATAGAATAAACAGACCCTTTTCACCCATTACCAGACAAAAAAATTTGAAACTGGTCCAAGTTGAAAAAAAATTTGCAAACAACAATATTCAGTTGATGAAATTGGAGAAATCTTCACCTTTTTGGATAGAAAACATAGTGGGAAATTAAGAGATAGCTTGTTACAAGCAATTTCTTCATTTTCCACAATATTTTCACAAGTTTTTAGGTCACCTGATCAAAGGTAATGGTGACCTATTGCAATTGTATTTTGTCCGTCGTTGTGAGTTAACTTTTTACATTTTCCACTTCTTCTTAAATACCCTTGGATGGATTTCAACCTAACTTGGCAGGAAGCATCCTTATTGGAAGGCGCAAAAAGGGTACATCTTTAAAAATCTTCTTGTCATGAACCGGCTGTCAGATTAGATTCACATTTGGTATTAAGAGTCTTTAGGGCAAGGACTATCAAGTTTGTACAAAAAAAAAAATCTGTCAAGAAATGGCAGTGCTGGGGGGGGGGGGGCAAAGGTGTGTTGGGGGGGGGGGGTACATAAGCTTATGTGGGGACAAATTTGAAAATCTTTTTCTACCAAACCAAATGACCTACAGCTCTGATATTTGGTATGTGGCATCATCTATTGGACATCTATCAATATTGTATGAATTATAACCCCAGGGTCAAAATTAGCATGTCACAAGTTTAACATAGGCTTATATAGTGAAAATTTCAAAAATCTTCTTCTTTGAAACTAGAGGGCCTAGAGATTTTATATTTGGTATGTAGCATCATCTGGTGAATTTCTATCAAGATTGTATAAATCATTGCCCCAGAGACAGAATTAGTCACAAGTTTTACAAAGGGCTTATATAGTGAATTTTGTAAAAATTCTCTTCTCCCAAACAGGAGGGCATGGAACTTTGATATTTGGTATACAGCATCATCTGGTGGACCTCTATCAAGATTGTACAAATTATTGCCTCAGGATTAAAATTAGCCCATTCCCGGATGTAACAAATTTAACATAGGCTTATGTACTGAAATTTGTAAAAATCTTCTTCTCCCAAACAAGAGGGCCTAGAATTGATATTTGGTATACAGCATCGTCCAGTGAACCTCTATCAAGATTGTACAAATTATTGCCCATTTTTTATTAGGTCGTGCCCGGATGTCACTTTAGCATAGGGTTATATAGTGAAAACTTTAAAAATCTTCTTCTCTCAAACAGATAGGCCTAGAGCTTTCATATTTTGTATGTAGCATCGTCTTGTGGACCTCTATCAAGATTGTATGAATTATGGCCCCAGGGTCAGAATTAGCGTGTTCCAAGATGTTCCAAGTTTAACATAGGCTTGTATAGTGAAAACTTTTAAAAATCTTCTTCTCCCAAACTAAAAGGCTTAGAGCTTTGTTATTTAGTATGTAGCATAATCTGGTGGACTTTTATTTGTTCTTGTGCTCTTTGGACCCAGGTGACCGATAAGGCCCTATGGGCCTCTTGTTTTCTTCAAGGGCATAAACAAGTTGGATGATGAAATTAGTTTGATTAATATCTATTTCAAATTTTCAAAATAAGGCATAGTCAGAGACAAAATGTATTTAAACTAATTATCAAGGAACAAAATTGTCTGTATGCAAAATAGATAAAAATTCAAGGCTACAGACAAACTTTGTTTGGCAAACTTTTTTGTTTGTGCATCTTATGGATTATAGCAAGGTTCAAAAGTATGCAGACTTTAACCTATGACCAGACAGCAAAATTATAGACAGGTCCAAATTGAAAGGAGTTGCAGACAACAATTTAAAGCTTATAAAATTTTAGATTTTGTTTTACCTTTGGGGTTGTAAACATTGTGGATAATGAAGAAATTCCCTGTAACAAGTAATTTCTTCATTTTCCACAATGTTTTCCAAGGTCAAATGCAAAGAGAAACCCTCATGTACGTCAGGGGAATTTTGTTTCACAAACACATCTTGTTTCAATATGAATAAGTTAGGTTGTCAGTAATGAGTCAAAATTATGAAATTACGATTGAATATGAATTGTGCTAAGTTAATCAGGAATGAGAAATTTTGATTGGCTAGTGGTAGAAATTAGTGTGAGAAAAGGAGAATTAGCTTTTGAGAAGCATTTTCTCTATTTTTCCCAATGACTTTCACTATATAAAGGAGTATTACTGTAAATGAATTTTAGACCAGTCAAGATTCAAAGAAAGTGCAGACAACAATTTTAGTTGAAAAAATTTCAAAAATCTTTGTCTTTTGGATTAGAAAACATCAGTGAAAAAGAAGAAATTGCTTGAAACAAGTTATTCCTTCATATCCCATGATATTTTTAAAAGCCATTGTCTTGAGGAGTGTAAAAAGTGGGGTTGTAGGGGAATTGGTTAAGAAGGGAAACTTTAGTATGTTGTTCATGCTTTTTGAGCCTCTTTGTAATTGAGCATTTAGATCATGCATCTTTTATGCCTATGAACAATTTTTCTGTATTATTATCTAGGGGCTGATTTCATCAAAACTTCCACAGGGAAAGAAGGTGTAAATGCTATCCTTCCTGTTGCCTTGGTTATGGTTAGGGCTATTCGGGAATATTTCCATAAAACTGGTTATAAGGTGAGTTCAATTTTCTTATTTTAGAACAATTTTCATGATTACAGTCATTCAGAACAATTAAGAATTCTCAAACCAATCTCTTTCAGTTTTCAGGTCAAAATGTTTTATATATAAATTTCTAAATATGTCAGTGTTGATTTTGTCATACCAGAGATTTAGGCATTTAAGTATTTATAATAAGTAAATTAGCACAGAGTCCCAAATTTTGAGGTGTCCAGAGATCTTTAAACCAATTACAAGATGGACTTGTCCAAACTGTAAAAAAAATGCTGATGGCATTGCAAAGTGCACTAAAATTGGAAATTAAAGGCAAAATAAGACAGATAACATTCTTAGAAAAGGAGAAATAACTTGTTACTCCTTTACCTGCAAAGTTTTCCCATAACCATGTTTTCTAAAGGTGTGAAAAAGTTTGATTGTGTGTTAATGGCTTAAGAATTAGAAGTGATTTCTTCTTTTCCCACAATAATTCATGGAATAGATCATCTTAAAATCCAATGATTGAATGGCAAAGTTTTCACCTTTACTACACAATAATACATTTTCGCCTGCAAAATAAAGTTAACAGTAGTAGACATTTTGGGAAAGAAAAATTTTGCTTAATACAAGCAAATTTCTCCTTTTCTCAAAATGTTCTCAGTCACATATGGATTTTGATATTCAATCAAACTTGCCTTAAATTATTGGCTCCAACCTCTATAGATTTGTATCTGTCTAAAGTTTTTGCAGTCTAGAAATTTTTTAAGACCTAATGGAAGGAAAAAAATAATGTTACCAAATAAATTTTAGCATCACTATTCTCCTTACTACTAGGTGGGATTCAAACCTGCTGGGGGTATCAGAAGTGCCAAAGAAGCCTGTACCTGGCTGTCGCTCATGAAAGAAGAACTGGGAGATGAGTGGACGAAACCCTCGCTATTTAGACTTGGTGCTAGCAGTCTATTGGTGGACATTGAAAGACAGCTTTACCATTTTGTGTATGGAAGATATGCAGCTTCCCACGAAATACCAATGTCATGAGGAAACTTGTACTGTACTTTTTGTAAACAGAAAAGTTTTGAAAACAACCAGCTCTGTTCTTCATGCTATCTGTTCAGTCTTTATCCCATTAACAGACAATTAAATTTTGGACTGGTCTAAATTGGAAGGTGTTGCAGACAACAATTTAAAGGTGATGAAATTTAAAAAAATTTCAACTTTCTGGGTAGAAAATATTGTGGAAAATGAAGAAATTGCTTGTTTCAAGCAATTTCTTCATTTTACAGAATGTTTTCCAAATTGTTTTTCTTGGGGGGGCGTCCAAAAGCGTCATTGTGTGGGAATGGGTTAAATGGTGAAAAAATTTTGCTCACATTGTCAACTCTTGATAGTTTAAGCACTTAGGGAAATGGACAAATGATTGTCACTTCAATTTTTTCCTGTTCCTAAATGTTATCTACTATGAGGACTTGAAAACGAGGAATCTTAAATCAATATTAGTCAGTCTAGTCATGAATAAGATTAAAATGTCCTTCTTAGATTTCATTTTTTGTTACATTCGAATTTGGTATCAAGAAAAAAAAAAATCCGCACAATCCATTAGGCCTATTGTTTTAACCCATTCCGGCACAGTGACGCTTTTAAATGCCTCTCAAGAAAAACAATTTGGAAAACATTGTGGAAAATGAAGAAATTGCTTGTAACTAGCAGTTTCTTCATTTTCCACAATGTTTTCTACCATGAAAAGTGAAAAAAAACCTAATATTTCATAAACTTGGAATTGTTCTCTGCAGCTTCTTTCAATTTGGACCAGTCTGAAATTTTGCTGTCTTGTAATGGGTTAAAATCCTGCTTCCTCTATTGTCTTATGACCTTCTATCAAATTATAATGTTATTCAAAGTGCCAGATCAAACTAAGCCATGTTGCTTAATTTGGAATTAAAGTTAGAGGTTAATAAGAAACTCAATAAAAATCTTCTCCAAAACAATAAGGTCTCCAAATTTTGCGTCTTCCATTGTCTTATCGCCTTTTACCAAAATTCTTCAAATGATCAATTATTAAACCCTTTACCAGACAACAACATTTTAGACTGGTCCAAATTGAAAAAAGTTGTTAACAACATTTCAAGGTAGGAGTATATTGAAAAATAAGTACATACCATATTGAGTTAGAATCATTATTATTTTGCAAAGCCTTTTTATTTTTGAGAGCTTGAAATATCAAAAAATGGTTATAAAGAAATCATTTTTTTTAAAAAAAAAAGGTTCTCAAACATTGTAGAGATTTCATATCTATACATGAATAAAAACTTTGAAGTTCTTTAGTACTTATGGTTACAATGAGGTTTAATCTTGCGTTGTAATGTCTGGGAATGAAGAATTAACTAGGTTGTCATCTGTGTTAGCATTGTTATCCAAAAATTTTGTCACCATCTTCCAGATTTAAAAAAAAAAAAAAAAGAGACAGAAAAAATGCCAATATTTTAAAGACTTACAAAGTTTCGAATGTTTTTGTTCATTAACCCATTACAAGAAAACATCATTTTAGACCAAATTTATAGAAGTTGCTGACAACAATTTTTTATTGGTGAAATTTTAGAATCTGTATTTTTGAGTAGAAATCATTTGGATAATGAAGAATTGCTTGTCAAAAGCAATTTCCTTACTTTTCCACTATGTTTTCCAAAGCTTTTTTTCTTGAGGGTAGTAGTAATTATCATATAATATTGACGCAATGAAAACATTGGAATTGTCCATAGGTATGAAGTAACATTCCCCTTGATAACAGATCTAATAAATGTGGTAATAGAAGTAATGTGATACTAAAAACCGAACATTCCTTTTTGTATGATTCTTTTTAGATACCATAGAATATAACCAATTTTTAGCTCCACTGGCTGAAAGCCATTAGGCTATTGTTTTGGCGTTGTGTTCGGTTTGCCTACCTGCGTCCGTCCAGACGTCTGTCCAGACGTCCCTCCTTATGTAAACTTTTTCTTTGAAAATCTTCCCCTCAGAAAGACCTGAACAGCATTCAACCAAATTTCACATAAATGATCCTCGGGTGACACTTTATCAGATTCCTTCAAAGAATTTTGATCGGATGAAAAACATGGCTTTAATGGGTGTGGCTAATGTCCATATATGGTGAAACCCTTAAAAATCTTCTAAGAAACCAATGGATGGATTTCAACTGAATCTCACTGGATTATTCCTTGGGTGACCCTTTATTAGATTCCTTCAAATAATTTTGAGGTGATGAATCAGGGCTTTAATGGACATGGCTAATTTCCATACATGATGAAAGCTTTGAAAATCTTCCTCTAAGAAACCAATGGATGGATTTCAACCAAATTTTAAGGAAATGATCCTTGGGTGACACTTTATCAGATTCCTTCAAAGAATTTTGATCGGATGAAAAACATGGCTCTAATGGGCTTTGCTTATTTCCATATATGGTGAAACCCTTAAAAATCTTCTAAGAAACCAATGGATGGATTTCAACTGATTCTCTCTGGATTGATCCTTGGGTGACCCTTTATTAGATTCCTTCAAAGAATTTTAATCAGATGAAAAACATGGCTCTAATGGGCGTGGCTAATTTCCATATATGGTGAAACCTTTAAAATCTTCCTCTAAGAAACCAATGGATGGATTTCAACCAAATTTCACTGAATTGATCCATTTGGTGACTCTTTATCAGATTCCTTCAAAGAGTTTTGAAAGGGCAGATAACATGGCTTAAATGGTCGTTGCTAATTTCCATATATGGTGACAGCTTTGAAAATTGTATTACTCAGAAACTATTTGAATTTCAACCAAATTTCACTGGAATGATCCTTTAGTGACCCCTTATTAGATTGCTATAAAAGAGATGATTTGCTGTAATCATTGCTTTAATGGTTTTTGGTAATTTCCATATATGATAAACAGTGAAAACCTACAATCTTCTCAGATTACAAATGATTATAAGTTTTCAACAAATTTCACAAAATGAATCTTTGGTGACTCTGTGTCAGTTTCCTGCATGAAATATGGCTCAGATGAAAATTATGGCATTTATAGGGGGCTTGTGCCTATATATGGTATATAGTGAAATTTTGAAAATCTTATTCTTGCAACCTGCAGGATGGTTTTGAACCAAATTTCTCAGAAATGAAGAAAGTAAATTCAGGCCGGTGGAGCGAATCAGGTGCTCAAGTGCTTCTAGTTTAATTGGAAGGCCTACCTACTAACATCATGTCCAGTGTCATCTTTACATGGTCAAAGTCAAGTATTAGGTCAAGTTAGGTTATGTCTGTCTCCTGGTTCAATTGACGATTTTTGGAAAATCTGCAAATGCAGGGGCATGTTTAATAAGCACATCATATTTTAGATACAAAGGACACATAATTTCTTGTAAAACGATGGTGAAAATTTAGCATGAACAATGGTTGCTTTCAAATAGGGCATTACATATATGTATATAGATACAGCTACAATAAGAATTGCTAGTCTTATGATAGTGTTTTAAAAAATGAAATAATGTAGTCTCAAAGATTTTTGTTGGAATTAGATTAAAATTTCGAAATTATTGTCTTCCTTCATGTGTAGATGCACAGGGACTAGTCACAACTGAAATTTACGTATTAGATAAGAAAATAAAGACGTACATTGTCTGTATATTTATATCTAGTGTTAAAAATTCAATCATGGCTTGTCCTTGTGTGTAGATGTGCCATTTGAAAAAAGGTCAAATTTGAAGGTCAGTGTTTTGTAAAGATCACCACTACTACATTTATGTATAGATTTCGATATGCAACAATTATTTCCATCACAATTCAGAGGTTCAGCGCAAATTGTTGTAACTGCCTATAGACCTATAGTTTTAACTGCCTTAAAACATGTAGACATTTATAACTATTTTAACTGACCTATTGAAGTAGATTTGTTATTTGAAAGATTTTTCAGAAAGGTCTAATGTCACGCTTGAGAGCTTAATTTTTGTCTGGATGTTCACTATTTTATTTATGATTAGATTTTGGTAATAAATTGGTACAAGAGTCTGCCATAAATAGAACAGCACTTTCAAACATTTATTCAAGTCAAAGATCAAGGTAATGTGTGAAGTTGTTGGCTCAACACAAGTTGCTCTTTGACATTTATTTAAATATTGATTAAATTGGACAGATGGACACAATTTTGTTCGAAAATAAAAATTTATGTTAGTAAAATGAACTCTGTCTTATTCCATTTATTGTATAACGGATATTTTTTTTGTCCATGAAATATAGGTTTATCTTGCTAAAATGAACTCCATGTCCATTTTAGGTCCTTACTTGTATTCAAATAAATCAAGTTTATTAAATGGACATTTTGCAATATTCAAGCCATCGAAAATGATTTTATTATTTGAGTCTTGTGATATTATAAAGAATTGAGAAAATATCGATGTTAAGGTAAATAGTTCTTGGTTGTAATTTCTTTAACCCATTCCCACACAATAATGCGTTCCGACAACCTCAAGAAAAATAAGCTTTAGAAATCTTTGTGGAAAATGAGGAAATTGTTTGTAACAAGCAATTTCTTCATTATCCTCACTGTTTTCAGCCCCAAAAGTCAGAGACTTCTGAAATTTCATCTACAAAAAATATCGTCTGCAATTTCTTTCAATTTGGTCTTGTGTAAAAGTTTATTGTGTGGTAATGGATTGAACTGCTTCATGTTTGGTTTGTTATTCTAGATTGTTTAGTTATGCATTTATCCCTGGTTATTTTATTTACCCATTGTCCCTAGATTGTTATGTTGATGAGCTATTTGTCTGTAGAATGTTTTTAGTTTAGCACTGTTGATCATGGAATTCTGTACAATGATCGAGAATAAAACTATTGAAAGAAAATGAAAAGAGTCTTGATTTCTCTATATGAACAGACAAGTCAGTAAAATTTACTATTGTCGGGAAGCCCCTGAAATAATTGACCAATCGCTGGACCTGCCTTCTGACTTCTTTGACTCCTATGACTTTAACAAGAAGTTCCACTTTGATTTTAACAGCGCAGAATTAATGGCCAGTAGCATGTTACAAATAAGTAAAATGGTTATTTGGTGACCTAAACATCATAACTACAGCTTAGATAAGCTGTAGTTACAATGTTTAAGTCACAAAATCAACAAAATTGATCCACTTCAATGGCTGCCAGTGTCGGAGTTCAAACTGAACTTCCAGTCTAAATGAATTATTTCATTGGTCGACTGATTATTTGATTGGCAGCCTTGATTGTCCTATTGGTCGATTGCTGGCCGCACCCACTGAGCTCAGGAAAATCAACTTGGATATAAAGTGACATTATGTTGCAAAATTAGTGGTCAGTATTGTGTAATTCACTGGCGACCAAAATATTATATGTTCGAGCAATAAAACACAAATATTCTAAACAAAGATCAAGGCATAGACTAAATTATATCCTCTGAAATGCACACTGGTCACCATGACCCACAACTGACACTATATTTTGGTAGATCATAATAGCTGACAGTTAATACTTGATGTAAACTGAGTCGAATGATATTCTAACACACAGGCTATTGAGTTTTCAAAACAAAATTCAACCACTTTGACATCAAGTTTTAATTTCTTACCTAATTGATGGATAACTGTTGTCAGTCAAAGAATCAAATTATTCATGTAGAACACATGTCAGCTCAGACCTGGCAAATATTCCGACCAAGTTTCATGAAGATTGAGCCATAAATGTGGCTTGTAAATAGTGGAATTGTTATTAAGGCCCCTTTTCCTGTGTTTTCCAATGAAATCTTCCTATTTTCAAAAAAGATTAATGCTATGACCAGACAAACATTCTGACCAAGTTTCAAGAAGATTTTCCAAAATTGTGGCCTCTAGAGTGAAAACCGTGACAGTCATGAAGGCTCCTTTTTCTGTATTTTCATTCAGACCGAGTTTCATGAAGATTGAGCCGTAATTGTCGCCTCTAGTGTGTAAACACTTAAACTGCTGACAACTCACAATGGACGACAGACATTCAAGGATCACAAAAGCTCATCATGAGCACCATGTGCTCAAGTGAGCTAATTAACCACAAAAACCTTTAGATTTCATTTACACATACTGTGACTTTGTTTATATCTTAGTTCAATACACCAACCTTATCAATACCTTACCCATTTATTTGGAAGAAACCTTACAGGCTTTGTTAATACAAATTTAATGAATTATTCTTTATCATCCTGAACCCTGAATATTCCTATTTTGGCAGGTGCCGAAGACAAAGATCAGCCTGCAAATATGAGCAGTCTGATCATGGTCTACACCCTCTGGTTGTCCTTTTTAAGCCAAATTTGTTTAAATAATCTATTTTCAAAAAAAATATTGATCTGCTTTAAGATCTTCCAGAGCTGCAAGTCCTTCGATTTAAAGCAATTCTATATAAGATATTAATTCAGATCGACAAGTGTTTAGTGTGTGAATTTAATATTTTAAGACGTATATAAGGACTTACAAGATGAGATATATATAAACAAGACAATTAACAAATCTAAAGAAAATGCTGTATCTATGAGTAGATCTTTGAAAAAAGAAGTAACTTGAGTTGATTCTGTAAAAGGTTGACTGGGAATGCTATTGTGGACCATAAACACACCAAAGATCAAATATAGTAATGGGAGCTTCAGATAATTCAAATCTAATGCCTTATCCTCCTGAACTAAACATAAGACATCAGCTGTTTTTTCATGCAATTCAAAAACACTTCAATGAATTCAAATTCATGAAGAACATGGCATGGCAACCAATATTCCTTGTTTGGCAGGAGGTATAGACAAAGATCAACTTGTACATAAGTGCAGTCTGATATTATTCTACACCTGTTTTTCCCCTTCAACTAGGAGTTGTTTACAAAATTAATTGTCAAAATAAATTGTGACGCTTTAACTAGTTCTTCATTGCTTTCAGGCCTTTGATTTTTAATGCAAATTCAGGTAAGGATTTTTTTCACCATGACCTAGAGAAAATTCCTGTGAAACTTGTTTCTGAGAAAATCTTTAAAGACTTTGATGTGTTTTGAAATACTAATTTACAAGTAACATATTTTTTAAAAGTTGACTTTGATAGTTGACCCCTTGCCAGGTCATGGAAGTGGGAGGTTGAAAGTTCAAATCTGGCTAACTAGATTAGAATGATGTAGCTTGTTGGTGAGCTGCCAGGAAACTAAAACAAATATCTAGCATCAAAGAGAAAAGATTTAGAAGGTACTGTGCAGACAAGGACAAAGTGTCTTGTGGTCAAAACTGGCTGGCACTTGCGATGGGCATGACACTATGATAAATAGTCTTTACTTTTTTATCCTTGATCATGTAAGATGACCTGCTCAAGATTAATCTTTATGGATTTGAAGTAACTTCATTCTATGCATAAGCAATAATATTGTCAGCTGAATATGATAGAAATGACGAAAATTTTCAAGATCACAGGTAAGGTCTTAATGAGAAAATTTTGGGATAAGGATACATGCAAAATTTGAAGGCTCTAAACCTTAATAGTTTGCAAATACAAGATTTTTAAACACTCTCCTCTGTATCTCTATGTAAAATCATCAAACCCAAAACAAAGTTCTTACATTGATCTTGGGGGTAAAGATATAAAGGGTTGTTGTTAGCAGAATTTGTAAGCTATAGGCCATATAATTTTGGAGGAGAATATTTCTTAAGATTACCTTCTTTGTCTCTTATTAAAACCAAAACCCACAATATAGGGCTTACAATGATCACACATTAATAATTTCAAGTACATGTATTTTGGTAGAGTATCATAAGGCAATGATACAAGCTCTAGGCCTTACAGTATGGGAAGAAAATATTTAAAAAAAAAATTCTTCTTTATCTCTATGTGAAATCTGGAAACACACAACATAGGCCTTAAATTGATCTCAGAGTAATAATTTGTAGTATTTTGGTAGAGTAGCATTAGGTGAGATAAAATCAGTAGCTTAGTATTGGGATATACTTTGTATAGACACTTGTATTGTTTTTACACCAAGCCAACGACATGCAATATTTGAAAGCTCTAGGTCTTACGGATCAGAAAGAGAACATTGTTAAAGGTTTTTTTCTTCTGGTTACCATGGCAAACAGACTTCTTTATTGATTCCAATTCTTTGAAGTATTTTGAAAGTGCATGACCTGAGGATCATTTCTGTGAAGTTTGGTTGAAATATATTTATTACATTCCTAGCTGCGAAATCTTGGGATTTCCCAGTGTTATAAATTTTGATATCACAAGTGATGATATCAACTTTCACTCCGAAAAGTGGGAACTACTTTTATTTCCAAAGGGCCAGCTTGCTCCTGGTTAATATTCATAGCTAAGATTGCCAAATTCTATATCTAAAATAAAGAAAGATTTTGACTAAATCCTCCACATAAATTATCAACTGTAATAAGATTGTAAAACATAAGCTAGACATATTTTACAACTTTTCTATTGAAATAGTGGTGAACAAGGTGTGGGGAGAGTGAGAAATGCACGGTGACCTTACATTCAATCTCTGAGACTAAAACCAATTTGAAACAGTAAAATAAGAAGAAATTAACAAACATCACTACAACACCAATATAACTATTTTGTAAACAACTGGTTATAGCAATAACCAACCTGAAAATTTGTGTTATCACTGATTGACTCAAACAAATGCACAATTTCCACAATTCAAAAATTATTCCAGGTCTCGATACTGATGATATTGCAAAGTGATAGACACCTGAAGCTTGTTTTGTATGCCCAAGTCAGGAGACTGAGTATAGTAATAGTAATAATAAAGATTTTATTTAATGAGGCTGCATAGTTGGGATAACCCAGTCATACCTGTGGGCCTCTAAAGTCTGAATGATCACAGACTGCCTATCCAATGATTCTCTCCAAGTCTTGAATGGTCAATTGATGTTCGAAATATCCTGGGGTCTTTAGTTCGAAGATAAGATTGTATTCTTTATATACAGTATATGTTTTGCCAAAATTATTTTCATTCCTGGCACTGAAAATCTCCAAGTGTCTTAAAATACGTATTTAATCCATCATAAGTGGAAAGATCTTGGGGAGGTGAAAACTGAAAGAGGCAAGAGTTCAAGTTTTAACACATTACCAGACAAGAAAATTAAAGAAAGGTCCGAATTGAAAGAAGTAAGAGACAACTTTTCAAATCAAGCTTAAATTGGAAAATAAGTGCCAAATAGGTTAGAGAACATAGTGTGAAAAGAAGAAATTGATTGTTATAAGCAGTTTCTTCTTTTCCCACAAAGTTTTCGACGATGGAATTTCTTCAGAAAGTGCCAGGAAGTGTTTATGGGTTAATGGGTGTTTACAATGAAAATTAAGTGTTTATAAGGATAAAATATTTTGAGAAAAGGTGACACTACTTGTAATAAAAAACATGATCCTTTTTCCAACTATATTTACCACAGCTTTTTAGTTCACGAGCAAGCTCCAGGTGAGCTTTTTTGAGCACTCTGTGTCTGTTGTAAGCTGATGCCAATTCTTTAAAAGTCTTCTCTGTTACCATGGGGCCAATTTCAACCAACTTGGCAGGAATGTCCCTTCGGTGACCCTTGCAAATTTGTTTGTAAAATTTTGATTTGCAAAAAGTTGGGGCATAGCAGAACAGGGTTTACCAGACTTAGAGAAAATCTTCTCCTCACTGGGCCAATATGGACATAACTCAGCAAGTATGTTCCTTGGGGAAACCCTTTCAAAACTTGTTTGTGAAAATATGATAAGTGAAAAAATTGGACTAGGAAGGGTGAGGCTTATTAGACTTAGAGAAATTATGAAATAATTCTCAGCTGAGCGATTTACGGCTATTTTGACAGTCTTGTTTTCATTTGTAACAGCATCATGCCATGTTGATGAATCGGTGAAATAAGAAACAGTGAAATTTGATCAACTGTAATCATTGTTCAATGGACTATTCAAGAATAATTGAAACAAAACAAAAAAATGATATATTCTTTTAATTTCAAAACAAATTCAAGATGAAAAGAGAATGGAAATAGTATGAAACTTCCACAAAAAGGTGAACATAAAACATTTTTTTTTTTTCAAACAATTAATCAAATTCCTGTCAAATTTCTTTACAACTCCTAAAGTACACTTTCACACACCAAGAAATACTGTTTTCTGTTATTTTTTTCTTGTCGAGAAAATGTCAAAGTAAATACATGTACTCTAATCATGATAAGAACGATTTCAGTTCGAAATATTTCTAATCATAAACAATTTCCATGTTTGTAATTAAATAGATGGTTATATGAAAAACACAGACTTACAAAATAAATGTAAAAAGCATTTGCTCAGACTACCAGTATATCCAAATAATTGTAACTCAAAATTATGACCAGTTATATAATGAGTTTACATATTGTATTCATAGGGTATTTGATAGTTAACCCTTTCCTGTTTAATCCCTGGTTTTTACGATCTTGATAATTGAGAAAACATTGCAAGAAAAAGAAATTGCTTGTAACAAGCAATTTCTTCTTTTTTCACAATACTTTCTACCCTGCTGAATGGTTATTTTTCAAATTAAATCAACTCTAAATTTTTGTACACAAAATCTGTGAATTTGGACCGGTCTAAAATTTTGCAAAACAGGAAAGGGGTAATCAAAAAGATTTTAATAAGTTGTTAATGAAATGCTTTTTGAATTGATAGATTTTCTTTTTGAAAATCCTATTAAAACACCTTTTCACAGAATTTTATTGGGTTTTTATGGTTATTCCTAACAAGAATATTTGTAAGAGTATCTGTAATATTGAATTTGATGCTAAATCAATAGTATTTTGCTGTTCCATCACCCCATGTTAAAAAGCACTTACCAAAGAGTTGAAAATAATCTGCATCCAGTTTAAGAACCATTTATTCTACATACATGAATCAAATTAAATAATAAAAAAAGTAATAATAAACAGGCTCAGATATACAGAAAAGAAAGTACAAATCCACCATCAAAGTGTTGAAATTTCTTGTGTGGCAACTTTAAATCTTAGGAGAGTTCTTACTACAAGTATCAAGTATTAATTCTATCATAGGGAAAAAAGTTCTACTGCATTTACCCATAACCACACAACCCTGCTTTTTCATGCTTCTAAGGAATAATACAAATGAATATATTGTGGGAAAAGGAGAAAATGCTCATTACAAGCAACTTCTCTCTTCCTCACAATTATTTCTATCATATGTGGAACTTATTTGTCAATTTCATACCACTTTGAGTTCATGCCTGCAGCTGTTAAAAAATTGGATCAGTCTAAAGTTCTGTCACCTGGAAATAGGTTAACCCATCTCCAAACAACAAAATTTTTTGACTGGTAATCTTTAGAGAAGCTAACTCTGAGTTTCTGATTAGAAAACATGAAAAATGTAGAACTGCTTCCTTCAAGCTATTTCTTCATTTCCACATTATTTTTCAAAACTTTTTCTTGAGGGCAGTAAAAAAGCTAGACTGTGGGATATGGCAACACACTTACACTAAGATGTCTTACTCTTGTTATCAAGTCATATTTGCAACTTAACAGATCCATCCTCTTAATCAAAGGTATTATTTGATTGATTGTTTTAAGCCTTGTCATGCTGAACCTAGAATATTCCTGTTTGGCAGGAGGTACAGAAAAAGATCAGTCTACACATATATACTTCAATAAATTTCATGAAAATATTTTTGACCCACAATAAGTTTGTCTAGTGCTTTCAGGCCTTTGATTTTTAAAAACAATTCTGAAAAGGACTTTAATCAGCATGACAAAGTTTAATAAGAAATGCATTATTTGGTCACTAAAATGGAATATCACATTTTCAAGAAATGTTTGTTGTTAACTTGGAGTATCTTTCTTCAAATTGACTCATATGGCAAGACCAAAAACTGACACAATACAGTACATAGTCTTGTTCTCCCACCTTACTGTACAGCTTCCTGAAAATAATACAAGATATGTTTGTCAATCTATAACCAGATGACAAAAAATTTAGACTGGTCTTTAATATTTTCAAAATTTCAGACATGCCCAAATTCAAACAGATAACGGTGACATCATTAAGTAAGTACAATTCACAAAGTGGGCATTCTGTCTTAACAAAATATTGTAGTAAAAAGAAGAAATTACTTATTACATAAGTGTGAAAATCTTCATCTTTTTGGTAGAAAACATTGTAGATAAAAAAGAAATTACTTATGGCAAGACTTCTAAAGCTTTTTTTTCATGATAGCTGGAAGTCATATCATGATGTAATTTGAATGACATTTAGGAAATCTCACTCAAAGTTGCAGGAACTTCAGCAAGATTGATGCATATATAAAACTCAGAACATAAGGGTCTGTAAGTTGACTCCCTACTACCCCATAGACAAATATTAATAAGGTTAGGAGTAAAAAAACATAACCCTATGGAATGGAATCAATCACTTTCCATGCCAATTGACCTGCGACAAGGCTGTTCTACTGTGATATAAATTGACATGAGTTTGCATAATTAATATTCTTGAAAATGAAACAAAAAGTAAATTGTTGATTTGCGACATAAACCTTTAAATTAATCCATCATATGTGGTAGAAAATATTGTAAGAAAAGGAGAAATATCTTGAGACAAGCAATTTCTTTTTATCCCACAATGGTTTCTTAAATGAATTCTTGGTTTGTACAGGAAAGGGTTAACTTATCAAATTTTAGACTAGTCCAAACTGAATGGACAGGTAAAAGTTCATTACTAAATGCATGTCTTCTTTGCTTATGCAGTCTCTTAGATCCAATTACTAGGTCACTAGCTTAAAATACAAATCCCCTAAGTCTGTAATTTTTCATTTATACTTGAGGAATTTGAAAAGAAATAAATGTCAAGAAATTTAAAACAAACAAAAGAAATGAATGATATTTTGTTTACTTTAATGAAAGTGAAGAATCTTTGCCCATTTAAATTTTGCTGCATTGGTTAAAAAGTTGGCTACATACAGTAAAGCCTAATTGGCTAAAGAATTTTCAAATTGGATAAAAGGTTGGCGAAAAGAATTTTTTGTCCTGAGTACACCCTGACACCAATTACAAGCACTGTAATTTCAAATATCTTGAAGTAGCAGAGAATTTGTTTTGGGTGGTGGTATGGAAACACAATTTTTCTTCACCTTTCCCCAGACAAGTAAGATTTTATTTTCATTTCTCCAGAATTAAAATGAAATTGTCTGCAAAAAAGTGAAGAGACATGTTAAAAGAAAACATTGTTGTTAATAAAGAAAATATTGAAACTAAGCAGTTCCTCATTAACAACAATATGTTCTACCCTTCAATAAATTTAAAATTTGTAAGGAGTTATCTTTGAGATCTATTTTGTACCATTCTAAGATTTGCCATGGTGTTTAATTGTCCCCTGCCAAGTGGCCTTGGAAAGTGTACTTGTTCAGATGTAGACGGGAGACATCTACTCACGAAAGAAAACAATTGTGCGAAGTCATTTTCAAAACAATCCATTTTTTTAGAAGCTATGCTCCATACATGCTTAATTTCAATATTTTACCTTGAGCTTTGAACTTGAATTTAGAACAATCTGAGTTTTTTACATATACTCATGACCAACAACAACTGTGTCAAGTTATATTGAAATCCATCTATAATTGAAGGAGCTATGCTCCGAACATGTTTAATTTCAACATTTGACCTTGAGCTATGACCTGACCTTGGAGCTATTTGAAGATTTGTTTCAAACTGCATATTTTATAATGATAGAAAACAATTGTGTTATTTCGAAATCCATCCATAATTGAATGAGCTGTACTCTAGAAATGCTTAATTTTAATGTTTGACCTTGACCTAGACGATGTCTGATTTTTTTCATAAAAGGTACATTTAAAGGTATATTTACTCATGATAGAGAACAATTGTGCCAAGTTATTCTGAAAACCATCCATAATTGAAGGAGCTATGCTGTGGACTTGACCTTGAACAGTGGCCTTGACCTTGGAGCTATCAAAGAACCACAATATCATATGGAATTAACATGTGAAGTTCCATCCAATTTGGCCCAAGGGTTGTAGATATATCTGGTGAACGGATGGAAAACAGAAGGACAGGCAGATTGACAAAGTGGCAGCTTAGGGCACCATAAAAAGCCCAGTTTGGTAAGTCAGGCATGGGAATTCCATATCCCTATTATCATTAAACAATATGCCCTTAGTCTTACCCATGTGAGAACATACAATATAGTACCTTATAAGGTAGGAAAATTGGGAGAAAGGATAAATTACAAAGAACAAGCAATACCTGCAATTTTCCTTTTCCCACAATGATTTATATTGTGTTTTATTTGAAGATCATAGCACTAAGGACTACAAAAGAGGACGGGAGGGGTGATGAGCAAGTTATTGTTCCAACACAGAAGATAGATAAGTGTACAGATATAAAAGGCTTTATGAATACTGACCGTCTGTTTGATTGTCCCAGAAACATGAACTAGCGGTGTGTAAACCAGCTCCATTCTTCTGCATTATTACACAGGTTACTGAAAAACATACAAATATACTGATATCATGGTAACATGGCACAGTCTATTTGCTTGTAACATGTAATGAATAAATGGTGTTTTGCAAAAGTATTTGACAAATATATAACAAATTAACAAAAAGAAAAAAAAGTAAAACAAAAATGATACATGATTAATGATCATAATGAGGAATGGAACAAGAACTGTCAGTGGACAGCAACACTCAGCTATTCTGAGTGGTGGATAGTGTCAGCAATTCAATGTCAACATTAGGCATAAGTTCACAACATGAATGTCAGAATAATGAGTAATTTTTAAAAAAGATGACTGAATAAACTGTAACTCCAATTAAAAAGTATTGCACTTAAAATTCTGTGTAAAAAAATCTACTAAGGTGAATAGCAATGGCAGTAGTAGAAACAGAGATTATACAGTTAAATGTAAAACTTTAATCATGAGTTTTTAGGTCAAAAGAGAGCAAAATTTCTAATAAAATGAATATCAGAGTAATGAGCCTTTTCCAAGGGAATGATATGATGGTCACGAAAGAATGTGCAAAGTTTCAAAGGAATAGCATATGTACAAACAGAGAAATAGTTGCATGTGAAGCTTAAACTAAGAATTTCTTAGTCTTAAAAAAGGTCCAAACTCCAATAAGATTCATATCAGAGTAATGAATATTTGCTTATTAGATGATGGTCACAAATGCAAAGATTCAGAGTAGAAATAGAGATACGAGACTTGCAAGCAAAACTTTACCCAAGAATGAAATATTTTCTACCCGGTAAAAAATACATTTTTTCAGTACCGTTTGATTTTTTTCTTTTAATTAAACTTCAACTTTTCCATGTTCATAGAATAAGTCATAGATTAAATCACAACTTTTGCTTTGCTCACAAGTAATTTACAAGTAACTTAACAATAGGTTTACATACCAATGTACTTAAATGGCTTTCCTAATTTGGTGAGCTGATTTAAACACTGTTCTACAACATTGGAAGTCCATTGATTTACTTTGTTGTGCAGATAAGCATTTCCACCTATTGCTCCCTCTATACCCTGAAAATGATTGAGAAAATAAAAATATCTTTATGCACAACTAGAGGTGATACTGAACAAGTGTCTGAAGTTGCATCAACAAGAGGCCCATGAGGGCCTGAGACGCTCTACTGGTTATCAAGTTTTCCATTAAAGAAATCTGATATTTAAGGAAGTTAAATACTTAAAGAAGAATGCATAAAGGAAAAAGAAATTGGACTTTATCCCCTGTGTTATTTTTAGCATTAATCCTCAAGGCCCCTTTTCCTGTGTTTCAGGACGGATCCACTCCATTTCCAAAAGGAAGTTACCTCATGACCCTACAATCATCCTGTGAAATTTTCATCAGAATAATTGTGGACTTTATCACATGAACAGGATTGTTTTGAATGAAAATCCATGAGGCTCCTTTTCCTCAGGTTTCTGATGGATTAATTTCATTCCAAAAGGAACTTTCCTTGCAACCCTACAATTGTCCTGTGAAATTTAAAAAACAATTTGATAATGATTGTGATCTTCATCACATAGACAAGAATGTTTTGAATGATAAACTGTAAGGCCACTTTTCCTGTGTTTCGAATGCCACAGTTATTCCATGAATCTTTGAAGAGAATCCAATAAAACTGTTGACTTTATTGTGTTAACAAAGATATTAAAATCAAGTTCTCATTAGCCCCCTTGCCTGTGATATTTTACTGTTGGTTTTATCATTCTGTGAAAGTTAACAGTGAATCCGATGAAAATAGGGACTTCATTATGTTTATTAGAATATTTTAAAAAAAAAATTCATATTGCTCCTTTTTACATGATACTTGATGGATTGTACCCAGTTCTGAAAAGAACCATTTAAGTGATTGTTCAAACATTCTGTGAAATATTGAAATGGATCCGTTGAATTCAAGGGACATCATTGTGTTAACTAGAATATTGAAGAAAGTTTTTCATAAGGCCCCTTTTTATGTGACACTTGCCATAATCAGATCCACTGTCAAAAATCAACAACTGAAATGATGGTACAATCAATCTGTGTAATCTGTGGAATTCATTGTGTTAATGAGTTTATAGTGAAATCTTCATGGGCCCCTTTCTCCATGATACTTTACAGAAAAAAACAAATTTAGGTACAATCATTCTTTAAAAGTTAAAGAGAATCAATGAAAACAGTGGACTGAATTGTGTCAAGAATTTTTTGAAATTAAATTTTCATAAGGCCCCTTTTCTCTTGAAACTTAACAAATCAGACCCAAAGTACAAAGGAACAATCCTAATGATAGATAGTTCGAAGAAAATGATAAAGACTGAGGACTGTATTGTGATAATGATGTTCCTTGTGTTACTTAACGAATCAGGACCAATTTACAAAGGAACAATCCGAATGATGGTACAATCATTCTATTTAAGTTTGAAGAGATTCTGATAAAGACTGTGGACATTCTTATGTTAATGAAGATTTTGTAATAATTTTTCAAACAGCCCCTTTTCCTATTATAATAGAAAGATCAGGCCCATTTTGGAAAGAAAAAAATCCTAATGATGGTACAAACATTCTGTGAAAGTTTGAACATAATCTGATGAAAACTGCGGACTTTATCTTGGTGTAAAGATTTTAAAATTAAATTTTCATAAGGCTACTTTTCCTGTGATACTTGAAGGATCAGGTCTCATGTCAGCATCAACAATCATAATTATTGTATGATTCTGTGAAGGTTTGAATAAAATCGAATGAAAGCTCTGGACTTGGTTACAAGGATTATGGATAAAATTCTCAAAAAGCCCCTTTTCCCATGATATTAGACAGATCAGGCCTAATTCGAAAAGAAAAAATCCATATGATGGAACAATCATTCTTTGAAAGTTTAAACAGAATCTGATGAAAACTGTTGACTTTATTGTGGTAAAAGGATTTTAAATTATATTTCATAATGCTCCTTTTTCTGTGATACTTGACAGATTAGGTCTAATGTCAACATCAACAATCATTTTTATTGTACAATTATTCTGTGAATGAAAGCTCTGGACTTGGTAACAAGGATTTATAAATGAAATTTTCACAAGGCCCCTTTTCCTGTGTTTCTTGACAGTTCCAACCTTGTTATGAAAAGAATGATCGTTATGACCTTACAATCACTCTGTGAAAGTTTCAACAAAATCTGATCAAAGCTGTGGGCTTCATTGTGTTAACAGGGATTAAATTTTTTTAATTGAATTCTCATATAGCCCCTTTTCCCATGTTATTGATGGATCTGAACCAATTCCAAAGGTAACTATACTTACAAAAATATGTTTATTCAGTTAGAGTATAAAGACAACCCCATGAAATCTGTGGACTTAAAAGCATTAATTAAGATTTTTTTAATTGAATTTTCCTAAGGCCCCTTTTCCTATATTTCTCAATGGATCATACCCAATTTGAAAGGAACAATCCTTATGATGGTACAATCATTCTGTGGAAGTTTGAAGTCGATCAGGTGAAATCTAGGGCCATGATGTGTTAACTAAGATTTTTTTATTAAATTTTCATAGGGCCCCTTTACCCATGAAACTTGGTGGATCAAACCCATTCCGAAAGAAACAATCCATTTAATGTAATAATCATTCTGTATATGTTTGAAGAAAATTTGTTGAAAACTGTGGACTCTATTGTGTTTACGAGGATTGTTTTAATCAAATTTATATAAGGCCCCCTTTTCCCAGGGTCCTTGACTGATCATACCCAATTTTGAAAGGAACAATCCTTATGACAGTCCAATCATTCTGTGAAAGTTTGAAGAGAATCCAAAGAAAACGGTAGACTCTAGAGTGTTAACCAAGATTTTTTAAATTAATATTAATTAGGCCCCTATTCCCATGTTTCTTGACGGATCATACCCAATTTTAAAGGATCGATCCTTATGATGGTGTAATCATTCTGTGAAAGTTTGAAGAGAATCCATGAAAACTGCTGACTCTAGATTATTAATGAGGAATTTTTTATAGAATTTTCAAAGTCCCCTTTTCCTTTGTTTCTTGACAGATTAAACCCAATTTCGAAAGGAACAATCCTTGTGATAGTACAATCATTCTGTGAAAGTTTGAAGTTGATCAGGTGAAAACTGTGGACTCAAGAGTGTTAAGAAGGATTTCTTTATAGATTTTTCAATTAAATTTAAATAAGGCCCCTTTTCCTGTGTTTCTTGACGGATCATATCCAATTTGAAAGGACCAATCCTTATGATAGTACAATAATTTTGTGAAAGTTTGAATTGAATCTGATGAAAACTGTAGACTCTAGAGTGTTAATGATGATTTTTTAATTTAATTTTCATCATCACTTTTCCAATATTTCTTGACGGATCATACCCAATTTCGAAAGGAACAATCAATATGATGGTACAATAATCAGGGCTTACCCTGGGTCAAAAATTCTTTTAGCCAACTCTTTAGCCAATTGGAAAAATGTTTAGCCAATTTGAGAGACTAGTAGCCAAGTCTTTAGCCGGCAAAAATGCAAGGAGACTATCATTTTTTGTTCACTTCTTTTATTCTAATACATATAATGTATAAATAAAGTAGCACACTTAGTATTCAGTATAAATAGTTTTATACTTCTATCTAGCACATTTATTTCACCACTAAAAAAATTGGCAGAGTAAAATTCATGTAGATACATACATTCAACCAAACATTCATTAATACATACTTACTTCCTTACATACTTTTTCTAAAGTCTGCTCTCTACTACCTAGTGAATGTATATATGAGGAAAGAACAACAGAATTTTGATGAGAAAATCCTTTTACATCAAAATTCTCCTATTCTTCCTTTCAGCCCAGATCTCAAAAGCTCTTTTGAAATCAAGGTTATCCAAATCTGGGCCATTTATAGACAGATTCATTAGATTTTCCAAATTGTTTCGGTTTATAGAGTTCCTGAGTGCTGTTTTTATGAGATTTTGTTTGCTGAACCCGCGTTCACAATCAGCAGTCGATACTGGTGCAATGAGCAATCTTTGTGCAAGTTCTGAACAAGCTGGAAAGGTCTCTCTATTTCTAATTGCTAAATTACAGCAGGTTTTAATGTCAACCACAGACTTGCTTCCGTTTTGTTCCTTCAAACCCAAAAGAACCCAAGTAGTCAAGAATGGTGTCAACATCAGTCAAAATTTCTGAGTCTTTTATCTGGGGATTGAAGAAATTTGTGAGGGAGGTCAAAATAGCTGTGTCTTCTGTGTCTGAAAATCTTGCAACCAAACTCTTTATCATTTTATTGATGAAGTCAGTACAAATTCTGTCTGCTTCTACTCTTTGAGAACGCCCATCTCTAATTTTATGCCCTCCAAATTCAAAAGTCTCTAAACCATCCAATCCAGTATGAGGCTCAGCTGGTACCTCTTTGATAAAATTTGTTGGTAGAATTTAGACAAAAATGCTATGGGTTTTAAACAGTCAGCCAGAAAATGTGAAACATATAGAAACTTGTAACAAGTGATAGGCTTGTACAAGCTGAGAGCCTTGCCACTTGTTTCTTCCAAAAATACAGATACCAGACTTTCATAATTACATATCAAGGCATCTACTGCCCCTTCAAAGCTAAGCCATCTTGTGTGGAAAATTTCTTTGAATTTTTTTTCTCGGGCATTTATTACTGCCTGTACTGCTGTCAGTGTAGCCATGTTTTTGGGAGAATTTCTGAAGTACTTGAAAATAGAATTAATTATTTCCTGGTACTTAACCAAATATGGTATGGTATCTGCAGCGGTAGCACAACTCAAAGCAAGCCTATGGGCTAGACAGTGAGTGGCTATCACTCCAGGTACATAGTCTTTCAAACGAGTGACAACACCTGATTTGGCACCTACCATTACGGCAGCCCCATCTGTGCCCTGAATAATTCTGAGAAAGTTTGAAGTGAATCCGAAGAAAACTGTGGACTATAGAGTGTTAACGAGGATTTTTAATGGAATTTCTAATTAAATTTTCATAAGGCCCCTTTTCCCATGTTTCTTGACAGATCATACCCAATTTTGAGAGATACTTATGTTGGTATTATTATTCTGTGAAAGTTTGAATTGAATCTGATGAAAACTGTGGACTATAGAGTGTTAACGAGGACTTTTTAATTAAATTTTCATCAGGCCCATTTTTCTGTGTTTCTTGGCTGATCATACCCAATTTCAAAAGGAACGACCCTTATGATGGTACAATCATTCTGAGAAAGTTTGAAGAGAATCAGATTAAAACTGTGGACTCTAGAGTGTAAATGAGGATTTTTAATGGAATTTTTAATTAAATTTTCATAAGGACCCTTTTTCCGTGTTTCTTGGCTAATCATACCCAATTTAGAAAAGAGCAATCCTCATGATGGTACAATCATTCTGTGAAAGTTTGAAGAGATTCCGATGAAAACTATGGACTCTAGAGTGTTAAGGAGGATTTTTAATGGAATTTTTAATTAGACCCCTTTTCCCATGATTCTTGACTGATCTGACCCAATTTCGAAAAGAATGTTCCTTATGATGGTACAATCATTTATCAAGTCAAGAATGTGTCGTTATACAGAGTAAAATGGTGGACATTAAATGATTTTGAAAAAAAACTTTGTATACAACAAACGTGATACTGAACAAGTGTGTGAAGTTTCATCAAAATCGGTAAAATGGTTACTGAGCATGTCTGTAAAAGAAAATATCAATTGAAGGAGTAAAAAAAGATAATGTTTACAGGGTTTTCGTTTGACCCGAGACCTCGGGTTTTGACGCACAGAAATTCAAAAAAATGCAATTTTGACGCTTGAAAATTTGTCACTGTGCGTCATTTTGACTCTTGAAAATTATCAGCCATGCGTCAACGGTCATCATAAGTGTGCCAAAATTATTGGAAAATGGTTAATTGATTATAAAAAATATACACCCCATCAAGTTCAACACCAAGCTTGATAGGCAATTAGTACTTCCCAGTGATGAACATGCATAAGCGATCGTCATTGACAGGTACTTGACACCTGTGAATTTAATGATAAAACCCATTTTCAGAGTTCTAATCCTACTGAAATTTACTTATTTGCTATTTCTTTAATAAAAAGTTCACAGAATATAATCAAGAAGTAAGAAATTAAAATAATCTGATCCTCTTAGTGCTCTTAAGATTTTCTAAAACTGATTCAAACTAATAATATGTATAAATACTAAACTTTCCCTAAAATTTAACTTATATTGAAAATAGAATACTGTCAGATTGGAGAAATGTTTCAATCTGAGACAGAGTTAATTCTAAGGCACCATTGCTGAAAAAAAAACATACAATCACTTTTAAGGCACCATTGCTAACAAGGTTTTAAGCTTTTTTTTTTAAATTGCTCGGGGGTGTGTGTGTGTGTGTGGGGGGGGATATCGCATTTTGACTCTTTGGATTTCAATTTTGACTCTTGGAAATTTGGACCCAAGGGTCAATGACTCTTGACTTTTGGGTACTAATGAAAACCCTGGTTTAACTTAATGCACAACTTACAAAGCTAGAGGTGATACTGAACAAGTGCGTTAAGTTAAATTAAATAGATCCAAATGATTACTGAGCATAAGTCTGGACAAGACATGTCAACTGACGGAGTAAAATGGCACCCATTTTGAAAACGGCAGTTTCATGCACAACTAGTCAAGAACTCTGAACGGGTGTGTGATGTTTCATCAAGTCAAAGAAGAAACCAACAGACAGACAGAGAGTCAGAAAGCGCGGGCAAAAACAAAGTCTCCCAAACAGACATAAATATCATTTGGTCAAACCAAAAAAATATGCAAAAGCAAAAATGTCAACTTCGAAATATAATTAAGTCTTTATTATGCCATCTTTCAGAATAAAAAAAATTACTTGCTTATTCTGTTGTAAAAGAGGTTGAAGTTTTAAAGATAATACATACCTCTTTGATGATATTTGTAACTTCATCAACAACAAATGCTGTCTGTAAGATAAACAAACATTATTTATTACAATCTTTCCATGAATCCATGGACTGCTTGCCCCACTCAGTGACTCTTACAGCAAGTTGACTGTTTGACTTAGATATAAAACAAATTAAACTTTAATTTTGCAAATTGTATTATCAGTTATGTATAACAAAAGAGTACAATGGTTGATTGGTGACCATAGCTTCTCAACTACTGCTTGAAATTCAATAAATAAGCTGTAGTTACGATATTTTAGCCTTTCCTATACAAACAATGCTTTTCCGTTGCTGCAATTTTAAATTTGTGAAGACATTATGGACAAAGAAAAAGTTGCTTGTAAAAAGCAATTTCTCCTTTTCCCACAAGATATTCTACCACATTTGACAGTTTCATTTCAGTCGTCTCGTCACAACTTCCTTCAATTTGGACCAGTCTAAAATTTCAAGAAACAGGAAAGGGTTAAGTTGCCACAGCAACGAAAAAGCAGGGCTCCAGCTGCCGACCGCCAATGGCGCCAAATAAGACAAAATTAAAATTCTGGCCCCCAAATTTGTGAAGTGGCAATTTTACTGGTGACAACTTTCAAAATAAGGCAAAGGGATGTTGAGTGCATTGAAATGATTACAGATGTTCAACTTTATCATTCACACATCTGCTTTTTTGTTTGGGAGACACGCTACCATCAATATCCCTTGCATATCCATGTCAATCAAGACAGATTAGTTACGCATCCTTATTGACCTTATTGATTCCAACATGACTTGAGTTATTGGGGTTTTACCAGCACCATCCCCCACGGAACCATCATATAAACCAATATGGCAGAGACTCACATCGCTTGGGCTAAAAAATTGACGATCTTTATTCCTCGATCACTTTTTGAGATTCATCAGAGTGCCAATTAAAAAGCAAAGACCTAATTTTGCTTATCTATTGATGATTTAAGTAACAAAGTCAAGTGAATTTCCCAGAAATGAGAAATATCGGACATTAGTAATCAAAGTACTGGGACATTAGTAATCAAAGAACTGTGGGTTATTAAAAATTTGACCTGCCTTCCAGCATAGAGGTGTTTTTGGCATTTTGTTTCCAAATGACAATTCTCTCATTTTGCACCTTTTAACCCATTCCTAATTTATTCAACATAATATAATTATATACATAACAGGTTAATTGCTTTCAATATAGTAGATTTCTTTCATTCACTTATTCATACTGGCTCTACTTTTGTCTCCAATTTGCACCAAGTGGCCCCAAATTTTTGCCTTCGGCAATTTCATTGGCACAAGAATAAAATTTCCCAGGGGGAGCTCTGAAAAAGCTCAACATATTTGTAAAAGTGAAAAGTTCATTTCCTGTATTAATGAATGATTTGATTGGTCAATTGATTGATTAACAAATGCAATCTGTCAGTTCATCCACAGACAGAAAGTTAAGTGAAGAAAGTCAAGTTAATTCTATTCACTAAATCAGATTGTACATAACATTCCAGCACAGCTCTGCTGAGTTTATAACACTGACTTAACCATACATATGTCATGAGAACTTTTAATAAATGAAAATACAAAATTCGCTTTAAAAGAATAAATGAAAAGCAATTATGATTTGGAGAGAACATTGACACATTACCAGATGGCAAAATTCTAGACTAGTCCAAATTGAAATGAGTTGCAGATGAAAATTCTTATTTAATAGAATTTGAAATTTATTTGTCTTTTTGGTAAGAAAAAATGATGGAAAATGAAAAATTGCTTGCAATATGCAATTACTGCATTTTCCACAATGTTTTCAAAGCTTCTTATCTTGGGGGAGTCTAAAAGTGTCACTGTATGGGGATGTGTTTAATAAGGTCACCTGAGCATCAAGCTATCCAATGAGTAAAAGAAATTTATGGATTTTAGCTCTTCTGCATTTTCGTAAAGAAATTCAAATAAAATTTGAAAATAAATTATAACAAGAAAATGAACCTCCCCATTGTCCACGATCTGCCATTGGTTTGCATTTTTTTAAGAACCAGAATTTTAAAAAAAATGGTTATCTTCTTGGGAAAGCTTATATTTAGCTGCTTGGTATTTGATTTGAAATTACTAAAGTGTGGTCTCACTAATCAGCAATCAATTGTTTGGGATATCATGTAGATTTTGATTATTGGGTCAATACTTCACCATTTTTATTTTGATTTTCTTTATTTGTGCACTAATTTCGATTAAATAGTGAAAATAATGGAATAAGATCCTGACTTGATTAATTAACAACCAATAGGCAGAAAGCATGGTGTTAAATCTATCTTATTTCTTCTGTTTTACATGACTCATTTCTCTCATTCCTGGTCGAACTTTCCATCTAGAATTTTTGTGCCTCGAACGGTCCAAAATTGCTTTCGGAGGTGACATTAAAAACATAAGTGTACAAAAAGAATACTTACTTCTTCTGCAGACTGAAAGTCGTCCATGGTAACCGTTACTGGATAAAATTTGTATAGAAATGATATGAAGTAACCTGTCAATGTTGTTGACAACAAGTTCTCGTTCTTCCTCGCCAGTCGGTTAATCTGCGAGATTAGACTAGATACCTTGATAGAATGGAAAATTTGCAATACTTTTCATTACCAAACTTCTATCGATAACGGTGTTCTCGAATTTAGGATTTCAGTACTGTAATATTTCGCGATGGTATTTTCCTTTATTAGCATATTACAAGATAAGAGCATTTTACAATGTTATAAATTGAAAGAAGAAATTGCAAATACCAGTTCAAAATATGTCGTAAAGAGAATCGCATGAAGTTGTAAGGACATTGAAAGATAAGCCAATTCTGCCACACACCACCCAATTTTTTTCACAAATCAAAATTTCATAAGCAAGTTTTGAGAAAGGTCACCCGGGCAATGATTCTTGCCACTATGATCCAAATTGGCTCGGAAGATTATGATTATCACGCACAGCTATTATAAACTATAGCTTTGAAGTTTATTTCGTCCACCGACGAAATGCTTCTTCAAGCTTTTGATTCTTGTTCGTTTTTATATCAGTACATGTATTCATCTATTTTAGGAAAAATGAGGAGTAAGGCGCAAACGCTTAATAAATGAAGGGCCCAAGCTCACATTAGACAAGTCTATACAAATAACTCGGACATTCGAATACTAACAAAAACAAATGGAATCGATGGTCGAGAGGGAAATCCACAACGTACAAAGATGCTCGGACGGACGGGTATCACTCCGAGTAATCGCCAGGGAAGAAGACAGGAATCAAATCGCAACAAAAAGAGACAGTTTTCCTGTAAAGATTGTGGTCGTATCCATTAAAAAAACTGACAATTGCCCTGCGAAGAGTCAAACATGTTACTTTATGGGAAATTAAATCAATTTGAAAAACCCACTCGAAAAAGAAACAAGTGAATAGTGTAGAAAATGACATTGGGCTAAGGGATAACAATTACATGGATTGTTATATTGATATGGAAATATCTTTTGCTTTTTTGCCTGATTGAGCATGTGCTGTTATTTACGTTGGTCCTTCTGAAGTCCCGATCAATTTTAAGATAGACACCGGCAGCTCTGTAGTCATAACGCCATTGATCCCCTTCCAAAAACTATATCTCGAATGTTCAATGAAAACCCCAGAAACAAGGCTTACTTCCTTCACAGGAGATGCATTGCAAGTTAAAGGAAAGGTTGGGTTGACTCTTAAATACAAAAGTCACAAAAGCAGAATGCTTCATTGTAGAAAGTGATTCATTTCTCCTGCTAAGCTTAAAAGCATCCTTGGACTTCTCACGTTGACCTACCCGTTGGAAATTAGTTCTGTACAGTCTCTTGACAGACAAACGACCACGGCAGAATACGATAACTTGTTTAAGGGTATAGGGGTTACACCAGGTAAATTTAATTGTAATTGAAGCCAAATGCTGTACCTGTAATAAATCGTTGTTGTCGTTCTAGAACCTCGTAACTACAGCTTAATTCAAGCTGTAGTTACGAGGTTTTAGAACGACAACGACGAAATGCTCCAGGTAAAGCACCAGATCACGCTTAAAGGGTGAACTTTGTCGAATAGAAAACGACGGTATAATCAAAAAGGTCTCAGAACCTACGGATTGGGTAAATTCTGTGGTAATTGTGGTTAAGTCAAAGAAAGGACAGCTACGCATCTGTCTTGACCAAAAGCGCTTAATGAAGCCATTCGACGACCTCATTATCCGATACCGATATTAGACGACGTTACGCTACGACTTACAGATGGCAGATTTTTGTCGCTACTAGACATAACTCATGCTTATTGGAGCATAGTACTTGATGAGCAGTCATCATTTCTCACAACGTTTAGTGCGCCATTTTTCTTTATAGATTGTTAAATCACCTCTTAGAATTTCAGCATCCACAGACTTGTTGAATTAAAAGGTCAATATGAAATTTTCGAAGGATTGACTGGCGTGCCAGCAATCGTAGACGATACAGTAGTCTATGGAAAGACAAGAGCGTGACTCAAATCTTCGTTCAATATTCGATAGAGCTCAGAGCTAGTTAAACCCTGAAAAATGCATAATAGGTATCTCTGAAGTACCGTTCATTGGACACCTAATTACTGCAAATGGTCTGAAACCCGACCCTTCAAAGGTTAAGGCTATACAAAATTTGTAAGTTCCGCAAAACCGACAAGAACTCGAAATCGTTCTTAGTTACAGAAGTTTTCTCCAAAATTGGCAGACATAACGGCTCATATTAGAGCACTATTGAAAAAAAATTATAGAATTTGTATGGGATAATGTCCAGACAACAGCATTTGATAAAAGTAAAATGCTAGCCATTATGGTTGCCATCTAAGCGTTTTATTCAATATGTTTATGGAAGGCGTGTCACTGTAAGATCTGGTCACAAACCGCTTTCAGCCATCAGCTATATCAAAAATATAACATTGACATAGTATACGCCAGCGGAAAGGACATTCCAATTTTGGACCTGCTTTCCCGACAACCGTAACTGATCAATTAAGAATTGAAGGTAATGATTTGCATGTGCATACTATTCGCAAATCATCTGATGTCACAGACAGATGTTCTGATATCGGAAGAAACTAATACACACGACAGTCAGATGCAATGCCTGATTTACCATTGTTAGGTGCTCCAGCCGCCAAGATATGACTGAAATACTTTTTAGTGTGGCGTTAAACCCCATTCAATCAACCAATCAACTGAATTCTGTAACAATAGGGATGAACTTTCATTTGCAGACGGTCTAATATTTAGTGGCCAAATTATTGTTTTTCCAAAGTCGCTTCGATAGGAAATGGTTCATTCAGTGCACTCAGCCCATATAGGTGTTCAGAAAACAGTGCAAAGAGCTAAAGATGCATTATGTTTGCCAGGAATGAGAAGAGAGCTGACTGATCATGTACTGTACAATGCAGTCTACGTGAAAAGTACAGACAGTCAAACAAAAAAGAACCTTTAGCTCAGCATGAAATTCCAGGCCGACTTTGGCAACGTGTTTAAACTGACATTTTTACGCTTAACAGGAAAGACTATTTATTGAATGTACATGCTTATAGTAATTACTTTGTATTTGATCATTCTCATCCGATATGAAAAGCAGTACTGTAATCAGAAAATCAAAAGTACATTTCTCTACATTAGGGATACCAGAAACTTTGAAAACTAAAAATGCTAGTAAATTTTCTTCAGAGTAAATGAATGATTTTTCAAGGGAATGGAATTTTATTCAAACATTCTCAAGTCCTGTTAATCCCCAGTCGAAAGGACTTGCAGAAAGTGCCATTGTCTTTCATATTAGTGATTGACTTTAGAAGTAAAACAAGAAAACAACATAGAAACGACTTCCTTGGTCATTTGTAAAGTGAAAATCAAAGTAAATAGTCGAACATTATGAGATATATCCGGTGTATACCCAAACTGCTACTCGTAGGCGCAATCAACGATAAGAAGCGTGTAATTTGTCTCCTAAGTGGGATAGCAGCTATAGGGCTAGGAAATGATGTAGTGGTAGTACTGATGTGACAAATACCAGGAATCGATTGTTAGGTACTCCAGCCGCCGCGATATGACTGAAATACTTTATTACAATGGCGTTGAACCCCATTTAATCAATCAATCAATAGAAGCGTGTTATTTACTTCGATTGTATAAAAGTTTATTGACCTTTAAAATTGACTTACCATTCATCCCAAAAAGAAAGAGGATACAAACGAAATTCTTATAGCCATCTGTATCGAAAATAATGGATCTCTCAGATTTGGAAAAATTCTGTGTAATAATACTCTTTTTATCGTAATATTTTTGTTTTCTGTTATTGTTGTCTGGTTTACTTGTTTTAATGAGTCTTTCCAATTCAAAGAACTAAAAGCAATAGCAATTGGACGCCGTTTATAATTTTGTTTCGAAAATGAGAAGTAAAATATGAAACTGGATGAAAATGAAATTGGTTTCCTAGGACAGGAATACGATTAATATTTGTCAGCATGAATATAAACTATTACGACAATTTTCATATTCTAAGAGTGTTAAAAAAATCAAATATTTCCTTTTTATGAAATCCTGAAAAAAATATCTTATTCTGCTCAAAACAGGAGCATTTAGTCTCAGTCCTTATACACTCCTCAAAGAAAATTTAAAACCGGAACTACCCAGTCTAGTCAAGGGGTAATTTTCGGGACAAGTCCGTAGGGGCCCATTACTTGAACAACGAGGCCATTTTGATTGAAAAAAGTGCTTCTAAGCAATCACAGAACGATTGATATTCAAATACACAGAATAACCATAACGGAAGGAAATGGCGATTAACTACCAATGAAAACCCTACGAATGTTGTTAATCAATACCGAATCACTTAAAGTCTCTGTAACTTTTGTGTCACTCTTGTTGTAGAATTGCCCTCAGCCCCGGAAATGACATTTCTCGTGGGGTACTAAGAAGAATGACGAAAATTAAATTAAATACGAACTGCTTAAAAGGCTCAAAGTTAGTTCTACTATTCAATTTCCGAAAAAAATATCTTAAATGAAATTTAATTGTGACATTGCAAAGTTTAAGTTCAAATATATCTTGGTCTGCCCGATCGTATCTACCATTCGGTACTCATGGGATGTGACTTTACGTCTACCATTTCAAGGCAACACATGCATCCAAAACCTTTTTTTTTCAATACGATTTCAACTTCTTTATAATGGCTTTCAGCTACTTTAGACTGTAGAACTGACCACACATTGCGCTGTAATAGAGGTTGCCCATAAACCTAATCGGTATAGAAGTGATTAATTCGAATCAGTTGTACATGACTGACCCACTTAATATTCATCAGACGTCACAAACCGAGGCCTGCTTCGAAGTCGTGTTTCGGTTCCTTTAGACAGTTTTGTTGGTACGGTGCAACTAGGATTTGATCTACAAATAGTAGATATAAATCAGTGCCAATAACCAATATCAAATCTCCTAGACCAATAATCGCACAAATAAACATGCGTTTTCAACCGGAAAATTTATCTAGTTCCGGGGTCCCCCAATAAAACCTCATTTTGCACAAAAAATAACAAGAAGGGCATTGTTTGTCCGATATGCCTTAAAGGTAGGTATCGATGTTTCTTTCATGTCACAGATTATAATTATTCTTATTCCTTTTCATACACTATTTGAATACAATATTCTGAAAAGTTGTTTTGCGAAAATCAGAGGTCGCTTATCAGAGAAAACAGGGTATTTCCCTTAAAGCCTACGTAGGCTATTATGCTATTTTTAGATTAACCCGAGACAGTTGCAAACAATATAAGACATGTGGTGCGCATAACCGGTTGAATCCCGCATTTAGGTTGAATTACATCAAACAAACGTCATCGTTACGTCATCAGGAGTTATATTCGCTAGTCGGTCTAAAATTCTACAAAGATCAGTCCAAAACCGTCCTAACCGTTATTACGAACCGTAGTTTAGCGCTAACTGTTATGTGATATGATTTAGGACGTTGATTGTTTCGCTAGTCAATTGGTTATCTTCCGTTGACTATTGGTCATATGCAAATGAAATCATGCGATGACGACAACCGAATTCCGTGATATCTATAAATAACCTGGAATTTCGCTGAACCTTTCCTGTATAACCACTAAAAGCCACTTTAAACCTATAAGATTATCGCCAAGACAATATCCGACTCAATTGCAAGTATTAAATGTTCGTTGGATCGTATCTTTCTACACGTGGCAATTTTTTCTAGACAAGGTTTGAGAAACATCGATACCCCCTTTGATATAATGTCAATACTTCCAGACACGGATAACCAGACTCGTTAAAAATGAAATTTTTTGGTGTGATTCGTTCTTGTATTAATATTTACAGGACATTGATATAAAGTAAATACTTACCAGATACGGATAACCGGACTCGTTTGAAATAGTATTGTTTGGTGTGATTCGTTCGTGCACAAAGATTTACAGGGCATTAATATAAAGTCGATTCTTACCAGATAAGGATAACCAGACTCGTTAAAAATGATATTATTTGGTGTGATTTGTCCGTGTACCAAGATTTACAGGACATTAATGTAAAGTCAATACTTACCAGACACGGATAACCAGACTCGTTAAAACTAATATTGTTTGGTTTGGTTCGACCGTGTACCAAGCTTTACATGTCATTAATATAAAGTCGACTCTTACCAGATACGGATAACCGGGCTCATTGAAAAAAAAAAAAAAAAAAAAAAAAAAAAAATATTTGGTGTGATTCGTTCGTGTACCAACCTTTACAGAACATCAATTTAAAGTCAATACTTACCAGACACGGATAACCGGACTCATTAAAAATGATATTGTTTGGTGTAATCCTTCCATGTACCATGTTTAAACCATGCAGGTATTTCAAGCTTTCTAGTATGTTTATGCTCAGAAATCTAGCATGACTTTCGTCAAATTGTTGTCTGCAATTAAAAAAGCAGTAATCTAGGTTTAACGAAAGCTTTAGTTACGTTTCATATTCTTTCTGTGTGTTTTTAATAGAGTAAGATGTCGCCTAGGTCCATCAAAGTAGTAAAGTCTTCTTTTTTTACTTCCATTATCATTATTATTTCGAGACTTACAATATCTGGTTTCATTTGAAAAAGTATTCGCATTTAGTTTACAGTTGAAAATATAGTTCAAGTTGTAGTTACGAGCTTTTGATCGGCTTACGACGATATGTTCATACAAGCCTAGCTGTCTCGACTTAATTTAACTCGACCAAATTTAACTTGACATAGTTAGTAAGACGGAATAGCAATTCTTATTCAGAAAAATATTACATGCAAAAAGTCACAAGTGTCGACACGGGCTGTGCTGATACTTTTTTACATTTGAAGCTGTTTCCTTTCAGGTGACGGTCATCAAATATGTAAATCTCCCCTCATCATTAAATCTTTTAGCGTAATCTTGTATGAAAAATGGAGGGTTGTGTATATATTCTGGTGTAGAATACAGCGTACATCTAGAAGCCTTTTATAAGATAAATATATAGAGTGAGAGAGAAACAAATGCGAAAGTTAGTAAGAAAGGTAAAACTGTGTTTAAAGTGGTGTTTATGCCGTTTTGAACAAACTTAGTTATAACCTGGTGAAGTTTACTTATTCAAGTTGTTACTGGGTAACACCAGTACGGGGATCGGGCTCTAAAATGTTAATATACCCAAGTGACAGGTAGCGCGACCGTAATGCGACAGTTTGCATCCATGTTAACGACAGCACGTGAAAAAGTCCTGAGCCCGATTCCCAGGAGAGGCCATTGATGTAGGTTCTTTCATTTGCCCACATGTTAAGCGCGAATCAGTACTAGCGTATTCTCCAGGAATCAGATTCGACATGGATTAATCGAAGTTGGGAAAACTTGTTTGCTAATAGATGTAATAGGGGAATATTTTTTAGTAACTGAACACACGAAGAAGTATTTCAACAAACATCAAATATATTAGAAAACAGAAAAATACAATTATTAAAAGATAGATTAAAAAAAAAACAAACTCACGGTTGTAAGATCTTTGTGCGTCCATTCACAGTGATGGTATTCATTCCCTATAAAATATCATAGGATAGCATTATTTAGATGTAACGTTAATAGAACTCATCCAAGTTGTCGTTGCAAAAAAGAGAACATGTGACTTGTCAAAAGATTTTTTCATTAATTTACCAGTGGCCATTTTACCATTTGTGTTCATTGTTTTGACAGGATAGATTTAAAGAAATCCAACCATTTTTCATTGAATTAATAAATGTCATTAAGTGAAATGTATGAAATTGTTACGATTTTAAAATTACCTACCCAATATTTTAGTCTTGTGTTTGAAATGCCACCAAACTTTCCGTCTAAAACAACACTTTGTAGATAACCCGATTCCTCAAACCTATGAGAATCGGTCTCCTGTTGTTCTGTAATAACACTGCTGATCTTGAATCCTGCGTGTAAACCTTTGGTACTACTACCATTTTCCTCCGGTGTAACAATTACTTGGAAGAGGCTACATGGTCGGTGGAATTCTGCAGACTCCGTCACCAAATATTTATTCATCATATCCGAATACCGTTGCCGGGACTCCTTCAATCTAATTTCGAATACATTCATTCTATACAACAAAAGCTTGTAATCATCCTCTAGCTTCAGAATACGGGCCTCTTCCTTTGTCTCCCAATGTAGTGGTTGAGCTTGGAGACCACTGCTAGACTAAAATGGAAAAAATACTGTCATCCAGTTATCTGAAATACTGCTAGTCTAATCAAAATGTCATTATAGAAATAATTCTGAACAAACTACATTGTATTTGTACACAGGCTTAATCGCATCTTGATTCTACAAGTTAGATAAGTTTTCTCTTTTACAACATTTTGCAACCATATTTCTCCGTTGGCATGTTTTGAAACTTTCCGTCAAATTTCAATTTTTCACTTAGCATCACAAGCATGAGTACAGGCCTTATTACATTTTTGCAATTTTGTACAAAGTTTCCTCTTCCTATCCCTTCGTATTCATATTGCTTTCATACAGAAAAGGGTCCCAATGGTGAAACTTTTTTTAGGGATGCTTTATCAAAATTCAGATATCAAACTAATTGATAATTCTCTATGGTAAAAATTGTGTGAAATTATGTCCAAAAGCACATTTCTGTACTTCCTTTGAACTCTCATTTTCAAAAATGCTCTAATTGTAAGCGGTATATTCAAGGAGAACATGAATTTGAGTTTGCCTACTTTGATAACAAATATGGGCACAAAACAAAATTGTTTACGGCATAACAATTATATAAATGAAAATATTTTGTTAATTTTATTAGTATAGATACATTGATATATCAGATTAAACTGAAAATTAAGACATTGTACAGCATGGTAAAGAAAGCTATCATTCAAAAAAGGATACTAACCTTGGCATCTCTCACTACAACTTTACATTAAGTACATTTTGCCTTTTAAAATTTAATGATAGACCATGTCCGATATGGTATAGTTTTTAAGTTGGAATGCGGAGAAATTCCAACTAAGATTTAACAAAACCGCAAAATTAACACAATACAATTTCATTTCGGTTTTTTGATAACACATATCACATGATTTCTGAGATATGAAAACACCTCGGGTTACTTCTCATCTCAACTTGCCACGGACAATCAGTTAGTTGTAGCCGAAGACAATAATATGGCACTTGTAAAGGACGATATAAAAATTCGATCAGAGACTTCTAAACATGCTTTAGTTTGCTTTAAATTATTGAAAAATAAGGTAATACTCAACGCAGTAATTTGTTTTTTGTGATTCGCCGACCCGTGTTTGGTAGTCACGTGATCTAAAGTGACATGTGGTAGTCATGTGACCATAGTTAGGCAATGTTTACAAATATGGCTCAGGTCGCAAATGCATTTTTTACAATAATCACGCCGCCCAGCGCTTTAAAACATTCTAGGGCGATTAAGGGGGGTCGTAGGCATAAAGCAGTTCGATTATTGGAGGATTTAGAGCTTTTACTCAATAAAAATCAAATAGATGCAAAACGAAAGTAGAAGATTTTGAAAATTAGAATGTAAACATTGTAAGCATATCAACTTCTGGTTTCTATTTATTTACAAAAGAAATACGCTTTATTATGTCGTTATTTACAAGTTTAAATCAATAATAACACATCAAACCTTTAACAAGTGTCATCTAGCTTTCAGCTTAGTCCGGTTGGATTTTTTACGGTTCTAAAGTCGAATAACGAATAAGGAAATCGCGCGACTACAGGGCGCTGAAGATATTTTGATACTATCTTCATCATATTATAGGAATTTTTAGGAAAAGGGCAAAACTACCATGTGCAAGCAATAACGTTACAATAATTTTAACGTCTTTTTTTTCTTGTGAAATTTACTCACAACGCTCAAATGATATTGGTTTTTCCTAAGTCTAAACCGGTATTTCAAATCGATCACCCTGAAACAAGATTCCGCGCATTACCGCAAATTTCCACGTATACTCATAAACTTGAAGTGAAAATCTACGTGTGTTTATGATCGTTACAGAATTAACCGAGTTGGGGGTCAAATAATCATCGAGGTCATTGATTTCTTACTGTTGAAACTGTTTTTATCTGTTTTCAAGATTCTAAAAGGAGTTCACGTATTACAGTTGATCAAAAGGAGAATGTTATGCTTGAAAAATCTAATTTTGCTGTGCGTGACACGAGCTTATAACCCATTCCAACACGAAATTTTAGACCAGTCCAAATTCAAAGATGTAGCAGACGACAATTGTAAGTTGATGAAATCTTTAAAATCCTGGTCTTTTTGGACGGATAATGAAGAAATTGCTTGTAACAAGCAATTTCTCATTTTCCACAATGTTTTCCAACGCTTTCATAATGAGGGTCATTTAAAAGCGTCACTGTCTGGGAATGGGTTAAGATAATGCTAGTTTTTGATTTCTGTATGTGGCTTTATTTTTTGTGCGTTATTCACGCACATATGTACACGAATGGGAATGCTGGTTTAATTATCAAAGGAGGGAGGCTTACTCGGAAAGTAATAAATGAATTTGAACCGAATTCCACAGTTATGACCCTTTCAGCGCATTCCAACTTCTCAGTACTTTCAGTCCTTTGATTGAATAACTGAATGCATGTTTTACCTTTTCCATCCAAACTAAGAAAACTATGTAGATTAATTGCCCCATTTAAATATACCTTTATTTTTAGCTTAAGCAATAACCGCGTGCAACTTTTAATCCCCTTTCTCTTAAAGCTATAAGCTATATGACACGGTTTTGTTTTATTTCATGGCGTTGTGTCCGTTGTAAGTCCGTCCGTGCGTACAATCGTTTGAGCTCATCAGTACGGGAAGTTTGAAAACAGAGTTATTGTGATCGTAGCAGCTTAATCTTTGGTCCGTCACGTCGCGCGCCCTTAAAGAATCCTTAAGAACATTTCCCTCCTAAATCAGTTGCGCTTGGAAAGGAATGGGAGACTAATGTCGGAAAGGATATTCGCCGAGAAATTGCTTTACCCTTTTCCCCATGTTTCTACCCTATATGGTACTATACTGTATGTTCTCACATTGGCAAGACCAAGGGCACATTGTTAAACCCATTACAAGACGACAAAATTTTAGATTGGTCCAAATTTAAGGTAAGCAAACGACAAATATGAAATTATGAAATTTTATCTTTTTTAAAAATTTCTGTGTAGAAAACATTGTGTGAATGAAGAAATTGCTTGTCACAAGCAATTTCTCCATTTTACATAATGTTTTCACAATTATTTATCTTGAGAGGCAGCAAAAGCGTCATTGTTTGGGGATCGGTTTATGATAATAGGGATGTGGAATTCAAATGCCCGACTTACCCAACAGGGGCTTTTGTGCTTCTCAAAGGGTAGGCAAATAGCCGCCGCCTTGTCTGTCCGATCTTCCGTTTTCCATCCGTCCGTCCGCCCCTATATCTCCACAACCCTTGGACCAAATTAGGGGAAACTTATAGTGTGAATTCCTTTTAATATTGTGCCAAAGCGTTTTCCTGTTTTTTTTTTTTTTTTTTTTTTTTTTTTTTGTCCGAATGTCAACGTCACAGCTCAAGGTCGCTTGTTAAAATTAAGTGTATACAAAGTATAGTTCCTTCGATTATGGATGGTTTTCAGAATCAGTTTGCCCACTTATTCTCTTTATTTGAAACAAATATTCAGATATCACGAAGGTCAAGGTAACAGCTCGATGTCGTTCGTTTGAATTAAGAATTCTAGAGGAGGGCGAGAATATAGCTGTTGCTTGGTCTGTCCATCCGCCCGAACCATTTACCCCGTTTATCCTATACTTTTTTGACAGGGCTATATTCAGGGAGCATCATCCGTCTCTGACAGCTCTTGGTCTAGGAATTGACCTCGCGGCCGATTTTTTCATCCCAAATTTCTATCTTATCCAAGATTTCATCACGAAAAAAACAGGCTGAAAAATGTTCAAAAGCGCAAATTGTGGCGTCTAAAAGTCTACAAGGTTTTTTCTTAGAAACAGATCTCCTATGGCATTACTATTATGTAAATGGCGCGGGACAAACAATTTTTGAACTACTCTCAGAAAATAGATAAGGAGAAAGTAGGAAATTACGAGAAACAACAATTAAATATTCTCTTGATTCAAATACGTATGTCGTTATACAGAATGCATTTGCTTGTTCGTCTGATATTTTTTTAATCAAACAAGTCTGTAAATATATATATATATATATATATTAATTCACCCCTGTTCTATGGCTCAATGAATTGACGATCGAGTTCACTTAACTGCTCATTTTTACTGTTATTCTAAAAAGGATGTGTACATTGTAGTATTTTCTAAAAAAAAATATGTGAAGAAATGTTTGGAAACACTGTGGAAAATAGGGAAATTGCTTGTTACAAGCAAATTCTTCATTATCCACAATATTTTCTATCCCAGAAAGACATTGCATTTTAAAATTTTATCTACTTAGAATAAATGTCTGCAACATCTTTGAAAATGGATCAGTCCAAAAATTTTCTCCTCTGATAATGGGTTAAATGGAGGTAATGTTGATGTTTGCTAGAGTTTTTATACAGTTTATTCCTTTACAAGTGAAATAAGGTAATAAGGTGTTATGTTTATATTGTATGTTATGCTTTAAGAAAGTTTTTCTTGATGCAATGAAGGAACTGTTATTAACAACCAATTACCTAATGACAAAAGTCTAGATTATTTCGAATTAAAGCCAAATTTTTGAAGTTGATATAATTTTAGAATGTTTCACTTACTGGAAAGACACTAGTGAGAGTAATGAAGAAACTACTTTTTGTAAGCAATTTCTCCATTTTCGAAAATGCTTCCCAGATCTTTTTTTCTTCACGAGGATTGCGTGGGAAATAGGTTTATAGCAATAGAATCTCTGAAATGCTATTCAAAATTTCACGCAAAGTTATATTACAGAAATAGTTGAAGTGCATATGCAAACAGTATGGTCGTGAACTTTTTAAACCTATTTTTCTGGATAGAAAAAAAAACTTTCAAGATTTTTAGACAGCGCTGTATATAATAAAAGGATAAAAAAAATTGATACTCTTCTTCAAGCAAATTCTTTAGACAGTTGGAAAGCATTATAATCAAATTTGCTCTCCATTACTACTTTCAGTACGTTGGTTCCCCGAATTTCGAACCTGTCAAAGATTCTATCAAGACATACTTTCTGACCAATTACCAGGTCGACTGAACAAAAACCATGGTCTCTAGAGTGTCTGCAAGGTTCCTTTAACAATCGACCTCTTGATCTAGATTTTGACCCAAAAGTCCCAATTTCGAACTTGTCGATGATTTCCATCAAGACCGTTGAAACATTCTGACCAATTTTTAGGTTGTTGGGTCTAAAACTGTGGCCTCTAGAGTGTCTATAAGGTAATTGTTGACGACACAACACGGACGACGAACATCAGACAACCACTAAACCAAAATACAACAGATTTGTTTGTTTGTTTGAATGGAGTTTTACGGCGCTTTTAACAATCTTTCAGTTATATCGCGGCGGCTGGAGCACCCAACAATGGAATCCTGGTATTTCTCACACCAGTACTACCATTACATCCTTTCCTAGCCTCCAGCTGCTATCCTACATAGGTCTACGATTATCGACCCATTGGTGAGAGACAAATATTCGGAAATGATGAGTGCCGCCGTCGGGGATCGAACCCGGGACCTCTAGATTGACGGTCCGACGCGCTACCAACTGCGCTATGACGGCGGCTCAAAACACAACAGAACAAGAGGACCATGATGGTCCTAGATCAATCACCTGAACTGTCTGCTGTTAAAAAATTGCATAAGAGACAAATAACTATAATCAGTTTAATGAAGATTGAGGCAAAACTGTGACTTCTATATTGTAAACAAAGAAATTGTCATTATGGCCCCTTTTCCTGTGTCATCCTATAGAACCTTCTCATAATCTAAAAGGTTCATCTTTATGACCTAACAAGTATACTGACCAAGTTACATGACGATTGAGCCAAAATGGTGACCTCTAGAGCATTAACAAAGAAATTGTCATTAAGCCGCCCCTTTTCCGTGTTTTCTAAGAGTACCTTCCTATAATCAATAGGGTTCATCCTTGTGACTGAACAATTATTCTGGCCAATTTTCATGAAAATTGAGCCAAAATTGTGGCCTCTAGACTATAAACAAAGAAATTGTCATTTAGGCCCCTTTTCATTTGTTTTCCGATATAACCTTTCCATAATCAAAAGGGTTCATCTCTATGACCTAACAATTATTCTGACTAAGTTTCATGAAGATTGAGCCAAAATTGTGGCCTTTAGAGTGCACATAAATTGTCAATCCTCCAATAATCGATAGGGTTCATCCTCATCATAAAACATTTATTCTGACCAAGTTTCATGAAGATTAAGCCAAAATTGTGGCCTCTAGAGTGTAAACAAAGAAATTGTCATTAAGGCCCCCTTTCCTGTGTTTCGGAAATATCCTATTAATAATCAATAGGGTTAATCTCTGTGACCTAATAACTATTCTGGCAAAGTTTCATGAAGATAGAGCCATATTTGTGGCCTCTAGAGTGTAAACAAAGAAATTGTCATTTGGGCCCCTTTTCCTGTGTTTTCAAATAGAATCCTTCCATAATCAATAGGGTTCATCCTCATGGCCTAACAATCATTCTTACCAAGTTTCACGAAGATTGGGTCAAAACTGTGGCCTCTAGAGTGTAAACACTTCAATTGATGACGCCGCACATTCAAGGTTCACAAAAGCTCACCATAAGCTCTTTGTGCTCAGGTGAGATAAAAACTGAGAAGTGCTAGTGTGGTTTTATATTGCCGCTTCCATAAAGTATGAACGAAGAAAAGATGGAAGAAAACAGACAAGCTTTTTATTGCGCGTCAAGTTTTCACTACACAATCTTGAAGGTTTTAACTTCAGGAATATTTGAAAGTCAACTCCAAATCTTGGATAGGTATAGCAGTTAACCCGTATCCACACAGTGACGGTTTTGGACGCTTCTCAAGAAAATCATTTCGGAAAAACATTGTCGAAAATGAAGAAATTGCTTGTCCATATTTTTTCCACACAGAAAGTTGAAAACAATCTAAAATTTCATCAGCTTAAATTAGTCGTCTGCTACCCCGTTCAATTAGGACTTGTCTTAAATTTTGCTGTCTAGTAATGTGTTAACAAGGGAAAGGTTCCAGTCTCAGTTGTCCGTAGAGATAATGTACGCTACGCATGCGCACTTAATTCTGAAATGTCAAAACACTTGTGAAGAAGTGGGCTTTAAATTTCTCGGTTCTTTCAGAGAGGGATATGCATATTGTTTTATTGTATAAGTAAGTATTATTTCATTCTTATTTGTTTCCAACTTTGAACATTCGCTCCACAATTCGTAACTTTGATCGTCAATTAGTACCCAATTAGGATTAGCTGTCATCTACTCGGGCTGCCCCACACTAACAGGTCCGATTTGATTTGTTAAATGGTCCGTGAACTCTAGAGTATGTCTATTCATCGACTTCTTTAAAAGTACAGCTACAAATTATTTTGGTCACTGGCACGTCCATACTTGACCGTTGAATAAGGTGAAGCATTATTTTGATAACAAATAATCTTGTAATTAGCTTATTAGCTAGTCCACCCGACCATTTGCAGACCACAGAGTATATAAATTTTACAGGCAAAGAATATTTAATGGTGTCTGTTTTCAAAATGCTTAAGTCAGAAATTTACTCCCCTACTAAAAGCAACAAAACAAGTTTAAAAATATGTTTAAAAGAAAAGTAAATTGAAAGACAGAAAATTTAGATTGCAAAATAAAACAAAAGTAACCAGTAATTTATGAACAAGGCTACCAAGTCTTAACCTTTTACCTATTACCAGAGGATAACATTTTAGATTGGTGCAAATTGAAAGAGATTGGAGATCACTTTTTAAGCTGGTAAAAATTAAAACATCTCTTTGCATTCAAGATAGAAAACATGGTGAACAATGAAAAAAATTTGCACTTCATATACAATTTTTTCAATTTCCACTATGTTTTTCTGATAATTTTCGACAGAGTTGTAAATAGGATTGTATGGTATTTGGTTAAGAGAGAGTTTAATAGAATTTGCAGACAAAAGTTTTATGAGAGAGTAAACTAAAAATATCATCCTATGGTCAGAAAAACATAAAGGGAAAACAAGAATTATTCAATAACAAGCAATTTCTCCTTTTCCAACTTGGTTTTTTTCAAATATTTTAATGAGAATCATTACAGAGTTTGGTTATTCTCTGTAATGAGAGCTACTTCATTTTTTTTATGGGTTGTATACCAGAGAACAAAAATTTGGACAAGTCCATATTAAAAGAATTACCAAATGACAATTAAATTAAACTATGTGCAAGTTGAAAATCAAGTTGTATTGGAGAATAAAAATATTGTTAGAAAAGAAGAAATTACATATATTACAAACAGTTTTTCTTCCCAGCAATGATATACTATGCTACATTTCTTCAAAAAGTGAGTTTTTTCTTTAAAATGGATAAAGCACATGATACCTATATTAGATGGCACTATGGACTGACAATTAATGGTACGAAAAAATACATTTAAAAAAGGAAAAAGATGAGGATTTTTCTCTTGGTAGCTCCCCAATTTCTTTCTAGAATTTTTGCATTGACTGATATCATGAAATCAAGCTTTAATTGTTTGAATGCCGCGGTACATATATATAGAAAACTGTTGACATGTTGTATCAGGTTTTATTTGACAAAAAGTGTAAAGATTTGGTGAAGTCAATTTCTTGAAAGTTTTCAAGTGGATTGTTTGAGTAGGGAAACCTTGATTAACCCTTTCCTGTTTAAATCCTGGATTTTACGTTGCTGTGTTTTATACTTCAGAAGAAAATGTGGAAAAAGAAGAAATTGCTTGTAACATGCAATTTTTCCTTTTCCCACAATATTTTCTACCACATAGGGTGGTTTCATTTTAAATTGCATCCAGAATTCATTGTCATCAGCAACCTCTTTTAGATTGGACCAGTCTGAAATTTAAAACACAAGAAAGGGTTAAAATCTTTAATTCTTTTTATACCCTGTTAACCCTGTTGAGGTTTGAATTATATTATTGGGGTTGTACTTGTGTCTATCCAAATGTAAGGATGATTAATTCTTTTTGTTGCACTCTACAGCTCATTTTTGTCATCCGATCTCTTTCAAATTTTGCATATTTTGAGATCACCAAAGTTCAATTTTTGTAGCTGCAATATCATAGCCCTCTTTCTGATAATCTGCTGGGGAGGCCTCGCCAGCAGATTATCAGAAAGAGGGCTACCATATCGCAGCTAAATTTTTTATAAGTTTTTAAGCTAGTTTTTGTCCCCTCTACAAGACCTGGTCTAATTTGAATGAAGCTGCAAACAATTTCAATTTGATGGAATTTCAATTTTCTTCATCTATTTAGATAGGAAATATTGTTGATAAGGAGGCATTTGCTCAATTTTGTACAATGATTTCCAAAGTTTTTTCTTGAGGTGTGTAAAAAGGAGGGATTGCGTTAGAATGGGTTAATGGGCAGTGCTAATTTCCCTATATGGTGAAATCTTTGAAATACTTCTTCTCAGAATCCAGTTGATGGATTTCATCCAAACTTAACAGGAATCACCCTTGGTCGAATTGAAAGAGGTTGCAGATAACAAAATAAAGTTTGTATAAATTGAAAAATAAAGGCTATGTGGATAAATTTCTTGAAACAACCAATTTCTTCTTTTCTCACTGATTTCCATAGCTCCTCTTCATCGGCATGTAAATATGCAATATTGTGTGGTAATGGGTTACTGGATGGGGACTATTTCATATATGGTGAAAGATATGAAAATCTTACTTCTCAGAAACCATTTCATAGGTTTCAACCAAATTTCACAGGAAACATCCTTTGGTGACTCTTTGTCAGGTTGTCCAAAAGAGTTTTGATTGGATGAAAAGCATGGCTTCGATAGATGGGACTCATTTCAATAGTATAGGGTATATAGTGAAAACTTTAAAATCATTTTCTCAGAAACCAGTAGATTTTGGAGACACTTTATCAGATTTCTAAATCTTCAATGAATTTGACTGGCTCATAAATATGGCTTTTTTTGGGGGGGGTTAATTTCCATATTAGGTATAAACTGAAACTTTGAAAACCTTCTCGGAAACTTGTTGATGGATTTAAAACATTTCACATAAATGATTCTTTGTTAGATTCCTTCATACAATTTTGTTTGGTTGAAAACATGGCTTTAAAGGTAGGTATCAATGTTTTTTTCATGTCACAGATTTAGATTATTCTTATTCCCTCTTGTATACTATTTTGATACAATTTTTCTGAAAAATAGTTTTGTGAAAATAAGAGGTCGTTTATCAGAATAAACCAGGGTATTTCCCCAACAGCCTATGTAGGCTGTTAATCTTTTTTTAGATTAAGCCAAATGAATTGTAAAGAATATTAGGTAACTCACACAGTGCGTATAATTGTTGGAATCCGTCATTTAGATTGAATTTGCCTAAACCAGGTCATCGTTACATCATCAGGAGTTATGTTCGCTAGCTGGTCTTCAAATTCTGTAAAGATCAGTCCATAACTGCCATAAGCGTCAAAAAGAATATAGACACTTACTGCAATTTAGTCTATAATATGTGCTAACCATTTGGTCTGACATGATTTAGGACACTGGTTATTCCACTTGTCAATTTGTTACTTTCCGTTGACTTTGGGTCATAATGTTATACAAATTGGGTCATGCAGTGTTGACAGCCAAATTCTGTGATATCTAAAAATAACATGGAATTCCACTGTATCTTTCCTATATAACCAAAAAAAGCCTCTTTAAGACTATCAGATTCCTTCGAAAGAATTTTGATCAGATAACGAACATGACTTTTATCGAAGGGGCTAGTTTCCATGTGTGGTGTGTAGTGAATTTTTTAACTTTCTCCTCAGAAGTTTTTTAGTGGAGTTCCATAGAAGTTATCCAATTGTTACCTTCTACCAGATTCCTTCAAGAAATTACGATTGGATGAAAAACATGGCCTGGTAAAGGGAGTGTTTAAATTTACATATACAGTAAAACCTCGGTAGTTCGTAGCGCAAGGGACCGGGGAAATTTATACGAATTAAGCGTAGTACGAACAAAATGGAGGGCAAGAGGTCGGCTGTTTGAGTTACACAGAATCCGACATGGTCCGATCTGTCCCCTATTTAGGAATTGATTTTAAATTGGTTATTTTTTTATAAACAAGACCCGCAGATATTAATTGAGGAAAACATATATTAAAAATTACCCCTCTTGTATCTTTATGCTTTACCTCTGTATTAATTCTTGGTATTTTAAACACAGTGTTTGTATAAAATGGTGGCCTTTGTCAGAGTGATTTCCCTTTACAATACATTGGATCAAATCACTCTGAGTATTCTATTATCGAATCACAAGATTAAGGACAAATGATTATGAAGAAAGCAACCGCAGAATAAAAAAAAGTGGTAAGAATTTCTAAATGGCCAATTACACTGATACTAATGGGGCTGCGTCAAATTTTCGGCGATGATTACGGAATCTTTATTCGATTAATTACCCACCTTACAAACCAATCAGCCCCTTTAAACTAAAGGTACACCAGGACACATTACTTGTCATATAGATCAGCAGGTGTGAAAATCAAGGTAAGTGATGATTGGTGTCAATTAGTTTATCACACCTACGAATTAAACATAGGAGTTTGTGCTATAATTATACTTTCGGGACTTGAAATGGCCTACGAACTACGAACCACTGACGTTCGAATTAGACAGAGTTTTCTAACAAAGCTAAAGAAGGAAAAAGATCGGGACCGAGTAAATTATACGAACTAAGACATACCTACGAACCAGTGACGTTCGAATTAACGAGGTTTTACTGTATAGTAACAAGTGAAAACTTCAAAAATGTTCTTCTCAGGAGGTTTTCAAACTATTTTATTCAAAGGTTTGATCCTTGAGGAACCCTTACCAGAGTACTTCTAAAATTCTGATCAGTTGATAAAATGGACAAGGATTAATTCAAAATATGTTGAATTGTAGTGCAGGTTTTGAAAATCTTACTCTCCTAATCAGTGATTTAGGCATGTGGAGTGATACAGAGGCTCAAGAACCTCTAGTTGTCACTCACGGTAAAAACATTGTGAACAATGAAGAAATCAAATCAATGGGTCACCACAAAACAGTTGTAACTACCAATATTTTTATTGTCAGTTACATTTGTTTTGCATTGACCCATTGATATTAGCATTTTTTCTACATTTTTTTCACGGAAGGCTTGGAAAAAGTGGGATCATGTAGGAAAGAGTTTAAAAAAGGGAATTTATTTAAATTATTAAAGAGTAACGTTTACATTTTATCAAAAGCAAAACTCTGAATGCATATTTGTTAAGAAGTATGCCCCTTTTTTACCTAGATTTCTATACTGTCAGGCATCAAGATGTAGTTCAGTATGGCTTCAATATCATAATGTAGGGTATTCTTTTACTCCTTCTTAACACATATCACTACTTTGTAATCCTGATACACTAAAGGCATTGGCTTGAAAAACATGGTAGGAAAAGGAGAATATACTTTTAAAAAACAATTTCTCCTTTTCAAACAATTTTTTCTATTCTATTTGGCACAGATTTTTCAATTACATGCACTTATAATTTGGACCAGTCTGAATTTTTTCATTCTGGCGATAGTTTAAATTTTATCAGTTTAATCCTTGCAAAGCTTGATTTGCAAATTGTTTAGTTACATTTCTACAGCTACATGTATATATATACAACACAAAATTCAACATGATTTAAAAAATATTTCTCTTTTAACCCATTACCCCTTGACAAAATCTTGGAGTGGTCCTCATTTAAAGACGTTGCAGACAACAACTTCAAGTTTGTGGAATTTAGAAAATATTTGCTTTTCTGGTAGAAAACTTTGTAGACATTGAAGAAATTGTTTGTTACAAGCCTTTTTTTGTCAAGGTGTGTAAAAAAGCGGGATTGTGTGAGAATGATTTAATATATAAAATGCTCATTTTACATACTGTCAAGCATCAAGCATTTACTCTCCCCAAAATCTTATCTATGAAATGTAGTTTTGGTTGATATGATTATTTGCTTAGCCACTACTTTATGAATGATTTATTACCTAGTTAATCTTTTCTCTCCTGTTTGGTGTGAATTGTCAAATAGGGTAGATTGATTTTATTAATTAAGAACTTAGATATAGACTGGTTAAAGGAGATCTTTTCTCTCTAGTTTGGTGTGAATTGTCAAATAAGATAGTTTGAATTCATTAGTTAACCCATTCTCACTCAATGGCGCTTTTAGAGGCCCATTAGAAAAAAGCTTGGGAAAACATTGTGAAAAATTAAGAAATTTTTTCATTATCCACAATATTTTTACCCCAAAGGTACAAAAAATCCATAAGCTTTGAATTGTTGTCTCCAACTCCTTCCAACTGGTAATTGGTTAAGAACTTAAGATATAAACTGGTTAAAGGCATTTTTGTGTTAATTGTCAAATAGGATAGATTAATTATACCCCTCACCTACGAAGTTGAGGGGGATATATTGGTTTTTACCATGTCTGTAATGTCTCGCCGCACATCTATCCCTCCATAGACTTTTTTGTTTCAGTGCTTTAACTCAAAAACCAAATGACCTACAACCTTGAAATTTCATACAATTGTTGCCAATGACCCAAGGTAATATACATCATAAATATTCTATTTTGCATTATATAGTCTTGCATAATTATGAATAAAGTGATACAAGAAAAGTACATTGTATCTGATCTTTACAATCATGTACATATATGGGCTTGCAAAAGAGCGGATGGGGTTTGTGACCTTTTCATTTCCAAATATTTTGAAATCTCTTGATCAAGAGGATAATTTAGACATCATTATGTTTGTAGTAAATGTGAGTTTCTTGTTAAAAGATGAGTTTTAATTTGACCAAAAGGCTAATATAAAATTAAATAATGTACAGGGCTCTGCAGAGTGGGCGACTCAGGCGAAAAAGTCGCCTGGTTTCATAAAACTTCGCCTGATTTGCTGATCAAAGCAAAGTCGAAGTCACCTGGAATTTTCGGGAAGTCGCCTGGAATTATCCGGAAGTTGCCAGGATACGATAGGTGATAAACAAATCTGGCCCAGTGGCTATAAAAGTAGGGGACAGTGTGCAAGTATACAACTGCCGGTCGGAAGCCCTTTGATCGTAATTTAAGTATGTATCGATGGTCAAATTATCAGAAAGGGGGGTATCTTCTGGCAGCTAATAGTCAACATGCTTGCTTCATTCACACCTACGCTGATTGGTTTCCGCAATGCTTTGTATACTATCGGCACCAGAAATGTTTATTTAAAATCCTTCCCCTTCTTAAGTTTTAATTATTTGTGTAAATTAAGTTATCATCAGTCTGCGAGATTTGTTGCTTACTTTCACATAATGAGAATAATGGCATACATTTATTTTGTTTTGTTTTTGAATGGGGTTTTACGCCGCTTTCAACAATCTTTCAGTTATATTGCGGCGGCTGAAGCACCTAACAATGGATTCCTGGTATTTCTCACACCAGTACCACCATCACATCCCTTCCAAGCCTCCAGCTGCTATCCCACATAGGTCTACGATTATCGACCCATTGGTGGGACACAAATAGTCGGAAAGGATAAATGCCGCCGCTGGGGATCGAACCCGGGACCCCAAGATTGACAGTCCGACGCGCTACCAACTGCGCTATGACGACGGCAGGCCGACATTTATGGACGCCATGTAATTTACCAGAAGTCAAAATGTTGTTAAAAATTTGAAATCTTGATGAAAAATAATTCTGCCGAAAATCTACGTAGAGTAAATTCATTTTTCATTAGAATCCTTCAAGTTGAATTATCTGCTTTAATTGTAACAAGTGAAGAAAATTATGGCAAACAATCTAAAGGCTGCTACGATTTTTCCCTGAGTTTCCTGTTATGATACATTCTTTCCAAAAACTAAATTTCACTTACTTGTGTTGGTAATAATTCCTTTAAATAACATGCAATCCTATAAAATGGAGCAAATTATCCTGTGTTAACTTTATACCTCTGCATGTACTCAGTCTGGTTTTGTGTACTCAGCAGTAACCCTTACCCTTTACACACTTTAACTGACTTATTCACAGAGGACCTTTTTTGACCAATTAATGACAATTTTAATCCATCTAGGCCCTATATATTATCAGGTAGAGTGGACAGACTTTAACTCATTACCACACAATCCCCCATTTTGACATCTTGAAGTGTTTTTATGGGAAACTGTGAAAAAAAGGAGGAAATGATTGCAGTAAACAATTTATCCTTTCCCCACATGTTTCTACCCTCTTTTAGTCTTTGGCACCTTCTTTCTTATTTAAGCTCACTTTGAAATGTCTTATTTAGCTTCTTTCAATTTGTATCAGTCTGAATTTTTTCTTCTGGTAATGGTTTGATTAAATACATGTTGTTACAATAAAATCTTTTCTCAATTTTCTGCTTCAAATTGGAACACTACTCATTTCATTCAGACCGCCTATACACTATTTGCATTTTTTTTTTTTTATTAGTCGACTTTTTTTTATCATATATGAATCTATTATGAAACATTAAAAAAAAAAAAAATCAGAATCAAACTCTTGAATTCTCAAACCTACAAAAAGAAAAATACAAGAGTATTTGTTCACAGGAATAAGATCTTTATTGAGTACTGAGAGGATAAGCAGTATTTTCTATGTTTATTGTATGATACATAATATAAAATGCAACTACTTGGTTGTAAAGCTATTTTATTTTCCGATAGAAATGAGGAATACGCGCAAAAACTTAATTTTTAACGCGATCCACTTCTCCTGAAAGTCTCACCACTTCTCCCCATTTTGAAAAACTTCTCCCAATTCTCAGACTAGTGAGAAGTGACTTCTCCCTAAATTCTGAGAGTCTGCAGAGCCCTGATGTACAAATCACCTAAATACAAATTTTTTCAGAGGACTTAACCCATTCCCACTCAAGCCCTCCTTTTAACGCCCCTCAATTAAAGAGCTATGGAAAACATTGTGGAAAATGAAGAAATTGCTTGTATCAAGCAATTTCTTCATTATCCACAATGTTTTCTACCTAAAAAGACGAAAAAAATTAAACTTCCATCAACTTGAAATGTCGTCTGCAACTTCTTTCAATTTGGACCAGTCTAAAAATTTGTTGTGTGGGAATGGGTTAATGTCATGTTCATGACTTCATGCAGACCTGTTTCTGCTGATAAGTCTAAAGTCCATTTTTCTCAGACAGCAAATTTTGCTTCATACAAGCAAAAAAGCTACGCAAGTCCAATTTTTCTGCAATTCACAAAAAATTATTTACATATTCAATCAGGATAATTCAAACAAATTTTGTAATATTTCTATAAAGATTTTGATAGTTTTCAAGGTTTAACCCTTCCCACACATTGATGCTTTTGGATGCCCCTCAAGAAAAACATTTGGGAAAATATTGTTTTCTACCTAGAAAATTGAAAAAATCTGAAATTTCATAAACTTCAAATTATCGTCTGCAACTCCTTTTAACCTGTTGAAAATTTTGCTGACTGGTAAATAAAAAGGTACTTTTTAATTTTGCTCAGTGTATACTCAAAAGTCATAATCTCCCATACAGGAAGTTGATTGGTAAAAATCAAAGAAGTTGTCTACCTTAACCCTTTCCTGGACAAACCCGGGATTTTACGTCACTGTGATTTTATACTTGAGAAAACATTGTGGAAAAAGGAGAAATTGCTTGTAACAAGCAATTTCTCCTTTTTCCACACTATTTTCTACCATATTTGATCGTCAGATTTGAAATTGCACACATTTTTCATTGTCATCTGCCCCCTTTTTATACGCCCGTCGAAGACGGGACGTATTATGGGATCACCCGTGATGTCCGGGGTCCGGTTGTCCGGGCGTCCGGGCGGTGTCCACTTCTTTGTCCGGAGCATAACTCTGTCACCGTAAGTCTGATTGACTTTAAACTTGGCAGTTATATTCTTCTCATCAATACGGAGTGCAGTGCACAAGAACCATAACTCTACCTGGCCTATTTTTTGAGTTATTGCCCTTTGTTTTTTTTCATACTTGAATCTTGTCCAGAGTATATCTCTAAAAGTATTATAGCTAGGATCATGAAACTTTATGGGTGTATAGATCTCACCAAGGGGGAGTGCAGTGCACAAGACCCATAACTCTATCTGGCTTATTTTTTGAGTTATTGCCCTTTGTTGTTTTTCATACTTGAATCTTGTCCGGAGTATATCTCTAAAAGTATTATAGCTAGAATCATGAAACTTCATGGGTGTATAGATCTCACCAAGGGGGAGTGCAGTGCGCAAGAACCATAACTCTACCTGGCCTATTTTTTGAGTTATTGCCCTTTGTTGTTTTTCATACTTGAATCTTGTCCAGAGTATATCTCTAAAAGTATTATAGCTAGAATCATGAAACTTCATGGGTGTATAGATCTCACCAAGGGGGAATGCAGTTCACAAGACCCATAACTCTACCTGGCCTATTTTTTGAGTTATTGCCCTTTTTTGTTTTTCATACTTGAATCCTGTATTGAGTAATCTCTTAAAGTATGATAGCTAGAATCATGAAACTTCATGGATGGATAGAGCTCACAAGGTAGGAGTGCAGTGTACAAGAACCATAACTCTACCTGGCCTATTTTTTGAGTTATTGCCCTTTGTTGTATTTCATACTTGAATCTTGTTTGGAGTATATCTCTAAAAGTATAATAGCTAGGATTATGAAACTTCATGGGTGTATAGATCTCATCAAGGGGGAGTGCAGTGCACAAGAACCATAACTCTACCTGGCCTTTTTTTGAGTTATTGCCCTTTGTTAATTTTCATACTTGAATCTTGTTCGGAGTATATCTCTTAAAGTATTATAGCTAGAATTATGAAATTTATTGGATGGATAGATCATACAAACGGGGAGTGCAGTGTACAAGAACCATAACTCTTCCTAGCGTATATTTTGAGTTATTGCCCTTTGTTATTTTTCATACTTGAATCTTGTCCGTAGTATATCTCTAAAAGTATGATAACTAGAATCATGAAATTTCATGGATGGATAGAGCTCACCAAGTGGGAGTGCAGTGCACAAGAACCATAACTTTACCTAGCCTATTTTTTGAGTTATTGTCCTTTGTTGTTTTTCATACTTGAATCTTGTTTGGAGTATATCTCTAAAAGTATTATAGCTAGGATCATGAAACTTCATGGGTGTATAGATCTCACCAAGGGGCTGTGCAGTGCACAAGAACCATAACTCTACCTGGCCTATTTTTTTAGTTATTGCCCTTTGTTGTTTTTCATACTTGAATCTTGCATGAAGTATGTCTCTAAAAGTATAATAGCTAGAATCATGAAACTTCATGGATGGATAGAGCTCACCAAGTGGGAGTGCAGTGTACAAGAACCATAACTCTACCTAGCGTATATTTTGAGTTATTGCCCTTTGTTGTTTTTCATACTTTGTTTGACAAAAAATATTCATTTAAAATAACATCAGTTCTATTCAAACCCCCAGTTAATATTAAGCAGCGTGACGGGCGTATCTTGTGACAATTTGGCACCTTGTTCAATTTGGACCAGTCTAAAATTTCATAAAACGGGAAAGGGTTAATGGTTTTCACTGATCCAATAAAACAATTACTGGTAGCTGTCACTGTCTATAATGATGTCATAATTATGTTTGACTTGAGCTTTGAAATTGAGGTAATTATGTTTGACTTGGGCTTTAAAATTGTGATAATTATGTTTGACTTGAGCTTTAAAATTGTGATAATTATGTTTGACTTGAGCTTTAAAATTGTGTAATCAGAGAAAAACATTTTTGTCAGTAGAGATTAGAACTAAGTTAGAAAAAGAAATCAAAATTTATATATCTCTATTGAATAAGGTGGTATCAAAAACAGCTACCTACTTTTTTAAACTTTGCTAGCTGTTTTTGGAGATAACCAAAGATATTGCTATAGCATTTTAGTGACATTAATGGTGACCTTATCATTGTCTGTGTGTAGAAATATTGACTTTTTGTGAATCTCTGTTATTGTTAAAGCTTTTGATATGAATTTTGAATATAAAAATTGGCAAAAGAGTATACTTTGTCATCATGGGGGGGGGGGAGAACCATATGTTCATTTTTGTACAAACTATGCCCGTTTTATGACAGATTTTTTATCACTTTCCAGCCCTACACAGATAAGCATCAGAAATCCTCATGCAATGTTCTGGTTGACCAATTCCTACTCAATCCTACGTTTTATGAACCTTAAGAAAAAAGCTTTTAAAAACATTGTGATAAATGAAGAAATTGCTTGTTACAAACACTCTGTGTTCTTGAACAATTCCTTTATTTAAACCATTCCCACAAAATCAATCTTTCTTTCTTGTGCTACAAGGATACATCTCTAAAAAACATTGTGGAAAAATAAAAAAATGCTTGTTTAAAGTAATTTCTTCATTATTCACAATGTTTTCAGCTCCAAAAGTCAAAGATTTTCAAAATAACATCCAGTAAAAGTTGTTGTCTGCAACTTCTTTGAATTTGGACCTTTCTAAAAAAATTAAATGAGCTAACCACACATATTAATGAAGCTGTTTTGATTTCTTTTTCACAGGCTTTCCAAATCTGAAACATAACCAGTGTACATCAAAAAGATATTGAAGCAACCATGTCTTCATCTGTTGCCCAGCTTGATATGATGATGAAGAGTAAGGAGAGGTTCAAACATGGAACCGGTAAAATGGCCATCACTGGTGACAATACAAAAATTCTTGGCAAGATTACGGACATGAGAACTGAGAAAGTGAGAGAATCTCAGAAGTTCAACACTAACAAAATGAAGACCCACAACAGTGCATGGACCCCAATTGTTAATAAAGCATCTAATGAACAGGTAAGTTGAGCATTAGAATCAAAGGGCTGAAAGCACAGGAAGTGTTAGTTGTGGGTCAATATTTCATTTGAACACTAATTGTGTAAACAACTCTGGCTTACAATGGACAAACATGCAGCAATATAGACTAAGATCAGACTGCAAATAGAGAAATGTTCAGGGTTCAGCTTATCCAAGGTAATCTTGCATATATCCACATGCACAAGCAAACAAGCAAATTTAGCCTCACAGCTGTGGGGAAAGAGTGGTAGAATGACCTAAATTGTTTTTTTCCATTATAATGACACTGACCTAGAAATAATGTGTGGTAAAACATGAATATTGATACCATATAACTTAAACCTTGTCATGCTTAACCCATTCCAACACAGCAAAATTTTAGACTGGTCCAAATTGAAAGAAGCTGCAGACGACAATTTCAAGTTGATGAAATTTTGAATTTTTTCGTCTTTTAGGATAGAAGACATTGTGGATAATGAAGAAATTGCTTGATACAAGCAATTTCTTCATTTTCCACAATGTTTTCCAAAGCTTTTTTCTTGAGGGGCGTAAATAGGAGGGATTGAGTTGGAATGGCTTAATGTTAAATCTTCTACAGATTTACATCAAAATCAAAGGGCTGAAAGCACTGAACACACCAATCATGAGTAAATATTTACATTGAAAATTTATTTTACAGCACTCTCTGGCTTAACCCATTCCCACACAATAAAATTTTAGACCAGTCCAAATTCAAAGAAGTTGCAGACGACAATTTAAAGTTGATGAAATCTTTAAAATCTTTGTCAATTGAGGTAGAAAACATTGTGGATAATGAAGAAATTGCTTGTGACAAGCAATTTCTTCAATTTCCACAATGTTTTCCAAACGTTTTTATTGAGAGGCGTTTAAAAGCGTCACTGTGTGGGAATGGGTTAAAGGTAAAAGCAGGTGATGCAGATTAGGATCAGACTGCACATATGTGCAGGGTGAACTTGTCTAGGTGTCAAGGTTGGAATATTCTGGATTCACCATGACAAGGGTTAAGTTTCAATTGCAGATGCAAATTTTTATATTTAGAGGAAAAAAACAGTAAAATCAAAGTTTGTGATTTGAATATATGGATTGTAAATCTGGTGATATGATACCAAAATCTATTCCCAAGATAAGGAATAACAGTTCTTTGACACTTTACCCATTACCACCAACGGCAATTTAAAGTTTAGGAAATATCAAATTTATCTCAACTATCTGGGTAGAAGACATTGTATAAAATCACGATATTGCTTGTTGTGAGCAATTTTTCCATCTTACACAATGTTTTCCCATTTTTTTTTCTTAAGGGACATCAAAAAGTTTCATTTTGTTGGAATTGGTTAATTGCAGATATTATAGGGATGAGTGTATTTTTCACTGCGTTTATTGGAGTATAAAATGCAATTGCCTTAGCACATGGCAAATAACGCCCGTAGGGCGTTATGTTTAAGCCATGTGCTAAGGCAATTGCACTTTATACTCCAATAAACGCAGTGAAAAATACACTCGGCCCATATAATTGCAATACGTCTATTTTCAAATCCGAAACGGATAGAGAGATGAAAATAAAAACAAATAAACGAACTGTGGGCGGAGTAACTTTTCTTTGACAGGCGTATGGATACATTGACACAGTTTATCGCTCGAGTCGTTGTAACAGCGGACATTTTTATTTCGTCGCTTGGGTTTTTTGAAATGGAAATTCGAACGTTCGTTGGATTTATTTGGAATTATTATGAGGAAATACTAACTTTAAACTCTGTAAATTATGATATCTGGGTCGATAACAGTTAGAATTATGAATAGATATTTGTAATAGACAAGAAATATAAACCTACCACATCGACACGATGCATGCTGATGTGGCAAAGCCGATTCGACATCTCGGATTTACGGCTAATAAAGGTGAGTTTTTCGAAATCTTCATGTTTAAAACTAACATTATAATTGTATAAGGACACTATTTGTTTATCTATTTATCGAAAATCCATGGAAGTATAAAGGAATTCGAGGAAATCGAAATTCAAAAGGTGATGACTATAAATAGTAACAAAACAAGTTTGGTATTTCTTGGAAGTGAGTTCCCAATATCGGGAATCCCTGACCTTGTTTGTTTCTATCTTTGTCGAAAATAGTTCTGCCTTTTATCGAGGTATAAAGTGCAATTGATTTGATCACGTGATACGATTTGGGCCAATGAAAATACTCTATTTTGAAGTATTGCAATTATTTTACAATAAAATTTTTATAATTTCTTCTCATTAAGGCATTTTCATTTAACACTATTCTTGATTTGGTGACTGTTATAATTTTGACATCATTCCAAAGGAATAATAATAATTGTGCATTTTGAAACTCCAGTCTTTTAATGTCAACAAAATCTGCAAATAACATATTGTTGAAAAAATGTTTTATATTATACCTTTCAATTACATCACATTTTTCTCAATATGACAAGGTCTGATGATGTCAAGGTCATATATACAAATATCAATTAATTATGTCTTTTTTTTAACTTCAGATTTTCATGGAGAGAAGAGATCTAGTTTCACACTGGGTAAGTTATTAATTTATATTTTAAATTTTATAACACACTTATCAGCTGGTTAAGTTATTTAAAAACTACTGATACGCGTGCTTCATCTTAAACAAAAACAACTTCAAACTCATCTATACTTTTCTTACTGTGAGCTCAACTGTGTGATAGCCAGCCAGGCCAATGTTGTGGCATTGTGTGCCTAATGTGCATCTTGAGGGTTAATTACTATACTATTCCAAGTGTCAATACATTGTATAGACTCTTTGAACAGTATCACAATTAACCCTCGATCTGTTCTTAGTGTGTAATCTGAGTAATTTCTCCTTTCTCACAAAGTTTTCTATAACCATGTTTTTTCAAGGCATCGAAAAGTGTCATTGTGTGGGAATGGGTTAACAGTCTTCTCATAAGGCTGACTAGATTTCATTTCTCTTTTGCAGGAATGTTCTTTGGTTGAAAGTCTAACAAAATATTAAGATGATTTGGTCTTGTTGAAAAATATGGCTTTTATAACATGGACTTATTTCAATAAATGGTATACTGAAATCTGTAAAAAACCTTTTCTTATACCCTGTTTTGATTCATCATTCTTCTGTTGAAATGTTCCTTGTATGTAGGTCAACTAAATTGCTTGAAATAATTTTCGTTCACTGAAAAAACATTTTTTCATTGGCAAAGCTTATTGTAAAAATCATCTCTCAAACAGCTGATTTCATTTCAGTGTTCTTTTCAGGGTCATTGTTTATCAATTTTGAAAAAAACTTTGTTCCATTAAAAAAGAATCCTGGCTTCTACGGGCTTTCACATATTTCATAAGTTGTGAAATGTTTGAAAATCTTCAAAACTATTCATTTGTCTACTTTGTTTATATTGGAAAATATTCCATGATTAGTTTATAGAGAAAAAATATTTATATTAAACCTTTGAGAAGATTAGTGACCTTATCATCTATTTGATTACATTTCATCAATTTCTTTAGAGTTACAGCCCTTTGTTTAAAAAAAAGTCCACTCAGTTTCTCTTCAACTGCAAAATGTACTTGATCCAGATTTCATGTTTGTACTCTGAATCAACCAAAGCAGTGAACATATTCTATATTGGTAATGGTCTATTTACCCTTTATGTAGAGTTATTGCCCTTTGTTGAAAAAGTCTTTAGTTCACTGACAAATTGAACTGTTGGGGAATATCAATCACTTTCATTGTGAGTCTGTTTCTTTCAGCTTTCCTGAGCACAAAGTGCTCAAGTGAGGGATTGTGACAGGTCACTGTCCAGAATCCACTAGTCTGTATGTCGTTTGTCCATCAACAATTTCTCTTACCCTTTTCTGTTTTTGTAGATTTTAGACTATTTAAGATTGCATGCAACAATGAAAATTGAATGCAGATTATAATTAAACCTTCCTATGGGGTGGAAAATATTGTGGGAAAAGATGAAATTGCTTGTTACATGCAATTTCTTCTTTTTTCCACAGTTTTTTTCTCAAGTATAAAATCACAAGTTTGTACAGGAAAGGGTTAAACTTATTCTCCTCCTAAACCACTGAGCCAATCAAACTGCAACTTGGCAGGGTTGTTCCTTGGGTAAAGCTGTAAAAAAGTTGTTAAAAGAATTTAATTTCATCGAAATCTGTGGTTACAATGGCAGAAGAAAGGCCAAAAATGAGGGAAATCTTAAAAATCAAGGTCTAGAGATTCTAAATTTTGCATATGGCATGTCTGGTTACCCTCCACTAAGGTTGTTTGCAATTACACAAGGGTCTCACTCGGGCTCAACCCAGCTGCACCCTAGTTGGATTGATGGACATTAACTATATCTTGTCTGCACAGCTTCTTCTACCATTCTTGTCAAATTTTGGTGAAATTTTTACCAAATGTTTGTCTTCATGTTACAATACCTATATTATCAGTGTATTATGCTTTTTTGCAGAAATTGATGAAAACATTGAAAACCTAGTTTTGTGACAACTTTTTCTCTTGTTAAAATAATGTCCTTGGGATCCCATATGGGCTCCCCCTGCTCATCCTATTTTACATAAACAGCTTAGGATATTTGTAACAGACGCCCATAGATTGAATGTTTTACATCGTCTTATGACACTTTCCACAAGGTGTTAAAATGATTCCCCTTTTTATGCTCCCAAAAGGGCAAGCATATAGCTACCACTTTGTCTGTCATTCCGTTTGTCCATCTGCTTCCATATCACCACAACCCTTGAGCCAAATTTGATGAAACTTCACATGTGAATTCTTTTTGATAATGCACCAACTCTTTTCCCCAGTTTTTTTATGCCCCCCCTCCACCCATCGATAAGATCAGGGGCATATTGTTTTACCGGTGTCTGTCTGTCCGTCTGTCCATCAGTCTGTCTGTCTGTCTGCAAAACTTAACCTGCCAACTAAACATTTTCCTATAACTTCAACCCTGATTAAGTTACAATGCTAATATTTGGTATGTATATAGGTCTCAACAAGGGGCAACTGGGAAAGGTCACTCATCAATGTCAAGGTCAAAATTTTAACCCTTTTCCCCGATTCTAAAGAATTTCTGTTTCGGGGGCATAGTGTTTCACAAACACATCTTTTTTTTTTTTTTTTTTTTTAGCTCTAAGGTCAAGATCACAGTTCAAGGTCAAACATTAAAATTGACCTTGTTCACATCATAACTCCTCCAATTATGTATGGATTTCAAAATAAATCTACACAATTATTCTCTATCATGAGTAGATGTACTACTTGAATAATATTTTCAGACTGCTCCAAGGTCAAGGTCACAGCTCTAGGTCAAACTCTAAAATAAAGTATGTCAAGAGCATAGCTCCTTCAATTATGAATGGATTTCGAAATAATATGGCCCAATTCTAACTATATCAAAATGAGATGTACCATTTGAAAATTTTTTTCAGATATGACCAAGGTTAAGGTCACAGCTCAAGGTCTGATGTTAAAATTTAGCATATCCAGAGCATAGCTCATTCAATTATGGATGGATTTCAATATTACTTAGCACAATTATTCTTTATCGTGAGTAGATGTACCACTTGAAAAAAAACACACAAAAACAACAACAAAAAGAAGGCCCTGAAGGCTCCAAGGTCAAGATCACAGCTCAAAGTCAAACATTTAATTTAAGCATGTTTGAAGCATAGATCCTAAAATCATGGATGGATTGTGAAACAACTTTGCAAAGTTGTTCTCTATTGCAAATTTTCAGATATGTCCAAGGTCAAGGTTACAGCTAAGATCACACGTTAAAATTGTACATGTCAGGATTAGGGCTGGCATATAGCCACATCTTCATCTATTGGTTCGTCTGAACCCTTTTCTTGTTGATTTAATACTTTTTTAGACAGGGCTATATTCAGGGAGCATAATCCGTTTCTGACTGCTCTTGTTTTCAATTAGGCTTTGCCATGATTCTGCATTTTAAAGAGACTCAGGTAAGGACAATGATGGTCCTCTTGTTAATATTTTCAATAATTGTTACATCTAAAATGTATCATTGAATTGAATGTGTTTCATAGGTGAAGATCTTAAAGTCAGTTGAGCAATACAGTTCTCTAAGGTTTTTGTTTCTTTTTTCTATTGTACAAAATAAGCTCTGATTAAATATTGTTTTTATTTCAGTTTGACCTGTGGACTGATTCTCAAAGAAAGCGATTTTTTGACTTGATATTTCGTCAGTGTACTAGAAGGCAGTATAAGTTCATACAAGACTGGTTTGAAGAAAAAGTGCCATTGCAACATTTAGATTTCACCACTGTACTGCCGAGACTTCTTGCTCTTTATGTATTTTCCTATTTAGAACCAGTAAGCTTGAGCAAGTGTGCACAGGTGAGCTGGCACTGGAAATTTCTGTCTGAACAGGTAAGAGTCCCTCATGTTTTACAATTAAATCCTGCTCATCAGTTGACAGATCATATCCCAAAAAAAATTGAAAGGAAAGGCCAATCAAATAATATGAATTGACTGAAAGTGAAGTTTGATGTGGGGCTTTGGTCAACATAATGTGAAGCATTTTTTACCACAAACTGTGTGAGCAATTAATGACAGTATTTTTGAAATTCGTTAGTGACTCTATTCCCCAATACTTCCTTTAACTCAAATGGATGCATACAATAATGAACATTCTGGGTAATAATGAGTTTGATTGGCCTCTGTTACAGGGGCATCAGAGAATTGTTGGATGTTGAGTCTGGAATATCTTGTTCAGGGCCTGGAGAGCCTGTTATAGTGCTTTAAAACACTAGATCCCTTAAACCCATTTTCACACAATGACGCTTTTTGATGCCCATCAAGAAAAACAATTAGGAAAACTTCATCAAGCAATTGTAACAAGCAATTTCATCAGTTTACACAATATTTTTTTACCAGAAAGTTGAAAAATCTAGAATTCCATAGACCCTAAATTGTTGTCTGAAACTCCTTTCAATTTGGACAACTCTAAAACTTTGTTGTCTGGGAATGGGTTAAAACACTAGATCTTTTTAAAGTTAAATTTAATCTTCAGAATTACAAGTGAAGATTATGCCAATGTTGAGTAAAAGGAAAATGGGGGGTCTTGAGTTTGGGAAAACAGGTATAAGCTATATATAAAGAACACTTTGATTTGATTATCCATTTTAGTGCCAGTAAGATTTCGTAAACTGGGATATTTAGTAGGCGGAGAATTGCATGACAAACTGGTACATCACATAAGTTGTAAATTTCGGAGGAGAAGCTCAGCAATTCTGGTCTGACGCAAAATTTAACTACCTCTATCATTGGGCTTAAAATATAGTGGAATAACAGGGAATTTATTAAAAAAAGTCTCTTTCTCTCTCTCTCTCTTTATCTCTTTTCTCCTCCCTCCTATGTCTCTCCCTCTCTCCCTCTCTCACTTTTTTCTTTTGCTCACAGATAGATATAATAAAATCAGTAAACTTTTGGGTAAAATCAACATTTTGTCCCATTTGTACCATTTACCTTGTAACTAGGGTTTTAAAGCTGCACTGACTATGATTTTCAGCAGGATAAAGATTTTGTTTAACCCTTGTCATGCTGAATAAAATATTTCTTTCAAAACTGCATGAAAATTAAAGGACTGAAAACACTAAAAGTACTAGTTTTAGGTAAAAATTTGTTTTAGAGATCTAAAATTGAAAACAAATCTGACTAAAAAGGAAAAGCAGGTGGTGTAGATGAAGATCAGACTGCACTTATGTGCAGGCTGATCTTTGTCTATACCCCTTTAGTGTTCAAGTGGCATAATTTATTTTAACAAAAGCTTGTTTCGTTTTCAACGTTTTAATCGCCACAGCGATCTATTTATAGTTTTTCCAATCATAATCATAACCGTATCGTGAAGAATACAAAAGGGTAAAAAGGCCTTCAACAATTATACCACAACCCCCTGCTAATATAGGAATATTCCGGGTTTAGCATGACAAGGGTTAATACATCAAATCAATTTTATGTTCCTTGGTATATCAGTCAGCAATTTTAGCATTATATTTTTCAGACTCCAAAAGGCTGTCATTATGGCTGTGATAAGTACAGAATGATAAGAAATCAAAGCTATTGATATTTCCTTCATTTCATATCCCCTCTTAAAAATCAGGACATATTGTTTAACAGTTGGCTGTCTATTGAAACTTAACTCATAGATACATTCAATGTAACTCAAAGATACAATAATCATACATGTATTTGATATGTAGGTATGTACAAGCTCATGACAAGTTTAACCCTTGTCATGCTGTATAAATTACCTTACTTAATTGCTGTCAAATCAAAGGGCTGAATGCACTGATAGAACTTGTTGTTCAACAATCAATATTTCTTTTGGAAATCAACTTCATTATCAACTCTGGCAGGAAAAATACAAGCAGGAGGTGTAGACTAAGATCAAACTGCACTTATGTACAGGCTGATCTTGGTCTATATCTCCTGCCAAAACCTGAATATTCCGGGTTCAGCATGACAAGGGTAAAATTCTATTTTTATGGGCTTTATACCTTATATTAACTCTTCTTAGGCCACAGCTATTGACTTATATCTTTGTTCATCAATATTTTTTCAAAGACGTTTCTTTAGGAGTGGAAAACAATGGCTTGTTTATTGTACAGTAAAAGATTAAATTGGCAAATTCTGAAAGAAACATGTTTTTCCAACAAATGTATATTGCTCTATGAAATTATTTCTAGTGCTGATTTGCATTGTGCTGGCCAATTAGAAAACATATCTTTTTTAAACATAAATGATTTTCAACAAATTCTAGGATAGTCTAAAACATGGAGAACTTACTACAAACAATATTCTAATATTTTTTTCCATAGAAATATACAACATAAAACATTAATTTCAAAAACAGCATTTATCAATTATTTCTTGCAGACAAAAAACAGATTAGGCTAGAATTGGAAAATAAGTGCTAAAAAGGGTAGAAAACATTCAAGAAAAGGAAAAATTGCTTATTTCTCCTTTTCCCACAAAGTTTTCTATGATTGTTTTCCTTCAGGGTGTCAGAAAGCATAATTGTGTGTAAACAGGTTAACCCATTCCTACACAAACACCCTACAAGAAAAACAATTTGGGTAAACATTGTATAAAAGGAAGAAATTGCTTGTAACAAACAATTTCTTCATTTTACACAACATTTTCTACCAAGAAAGTTAAGAAAATCTAAAAAATTCATGACTTTTAAATTGTTGTCTGCAACTCCTTTCAGTCCAAACCAGTCTAAAATTCTGTCATCTGGACAAAAGAGCCATGGACTCCATCTGTATCAGATTCCATGTCATACTTTTTCTCTGTATTTTTCAGGATGTATTATGGATGCCAAAATGTTTAAGATATGGTTGGTTTCTTCCATTCACACCAGCTCAAAATGAATATGGGTCATGGAAAAGACATTATATTGGTTGTCTGAAAACATTGGACTATGTTACGGCAGATGTTAGTATAGCCCTTTCCTGTTTTGCAAAATTTTAGACCTATCCAAGTTCAAAGGTTTTGCAGACGACAATTTAAAGTTGATGTTATATGAAATATAATCCTTCATTAGGGTAGAAAATATTGTGAAAAAGAAGAAATTGCTTGTTAAATCAATTTCTTTCTTTTTCCACAATGTTTACTCAAGTATAAAAACACAGGGACACACATGAAAAAGACATTATAATTGCTTGCTTTAATCCATTAGCAGAAGACAAAATTTTAGACTCATCCAAATTCAAAGATGTTGCAGATGACAATTTTTAATTGTTTTTTTTTTTCTGTTTAGAAAGCATTTTCATATATGAAGAAATTGCTTGTTACGAGCAATTTCTTCATTTTCTACAATATTTGCCAAAATTTTAGGGGATGGTTGTGTCAAAAATCATCATTGTGCAGAAAAGGGTTGAATCAACAGACTACAATGTTTTAGCACCCATTAACAGACGACAAAATATTAGACAGTCAAAATCTAAAAGAGTTACAGATGTCAATTTCATGTTAATGGAATTTTGATTTTTTTTTTTGAGGCCAACACATTATGGATAATGAAGAAATTGCTTGTTACAAGCATTTTCATTTTTCTCTCTGTTTTCTAAAGCCATTTCCTTTAGGGGCTTCGATAAGCAGGGCTGTGTGTTAATGGTTTAATATTGGTATACTGATTATGGAAGAGACATTATATTGGCTTTTTTAACACTTGTCATGCTGAGCCCGGAATATTCCGGTTTTGGCAGGAGATGTAGACTAAGATCAGACTGCACTTATGTGCAGGCTGATCTTAGTCTACACCTCCCGCTTGTAGTTTTCCTGCCAGAGTTGTTTATGAAGTTTATTTCTATGAGAAATATTAATTTTTGAACATGTTGTATCAGTGCTTTTAACCCTTTGATTTGACAGCATTTCAGTAAGATAATTTATACAGCGTGACAAGGGTTAATACCATAAACTACTATGTTATAGCAGATGTAAACACAGTTAGTTTCCATCTTACACTCCAGCTTTATTCTTACACTCCAGCTTTATTATGAATATATGTCATAGAAAGATATTGATTATAAAAACTAGACATGCCATACTTTCTTAATTATGTGAGAGGGTACTAGATTTTCAAACTCTGTCCTGGTGTCCAGCTTTCTTTTAGGATGTCCCGGGAATTTTAGAAAAGAAATCCACAATTTTCAGCGGTGAAATTCACTTAAAGAGTGTTGATTACGTAAAATTATAGTATAAGTGCCAAAAATGATGTAACTATCAATTATTGGATGCATCTAACATCCACAGATTACCAATTTGAAGACAAATTCCACACCTCTAATAATATTAGACTACCATAGATGAAACAAGCAGATTCCTTATTATGACTGACTCCTGTGGTAAATGTGGTTTTGCTTTTATCAAAATGCAATACCGTTTTCTCTTTTACCCACCAATGTAGCGATTCTTTACTGTTATACATAAATCAGCCTGACTAGCTATTTTTGCAAGTACCAAATTACGATACATCGGCAAATATAAGTTATTCTCAGCCAATTTTGGTTGTCGATTATTTGTGTGTTCTGCCCATACACAGTCATTTGGATGCCAAAATATCATGACTATAGCTTAATTTAGTTGTAGTTACATTAATTCAAAGGTCCAGGTGTTTATTCTTTGAACAAGGGAGATTTCAAGGTATTGATGTTCAGGTCTCGATAGTCCTCATATTTTTCTATTTTTGGGTGATATTCAAATTAATTTATCACAAACATGCATTTGAAAATGGGCTTGAAATTTGCATAAAAGATAAAAATCACGATGTTAATACTTGTTTGCCATTTTCTTATAGTTTTTCATTCCTGGTAAGTAATTAAACTGATAGAATTCAAATAATCAGTAGAAATGATATGATCAATGGTGGTAAATAATAAAAAAAGACTGCTTGAATAATATTGTTAGTTCCGTCAATTAGAATCAACAAAGAAATGATGAATCCAAAAATATTACTTCAGGGGATGGAAAATGAATCCAGGCTTAGTTCTGAATAATAAATCTTAAATGGCTACAATTAACAAATAACCGAAGTTTGTGCACAAATTCTACTCTGGGAAAACAGTGCAGTATGTAGGCGCCCCACGAGTTCTCTTTGATGTATGTCACAACCCAGTCTCCTGTAGGTTAGAGTGGACAGACCTGACATTTTTGTTACATCAGCTCTGTTTTTCCAACAACAGATGTGTTCAAAGAAAACTGCTATGAATGTGATTTTTTTTAAAGTTAAAATTACCAATCTTATAAACATAACTTTGGATAAGTAGTTTATGAAAAAGTAAGTTACAACTATAATAAAGCTCTATTATACTTCTAAATTTTTTTCATTGGAGGCTGATTAGTGCTGACATGGGAAAACTTGTTTCTGTGTGTGTGTGAGCATACAGGTGCATGTTTATGGGAGGGCTTTTTTTTGTGTGTGTGTTTTTTGTTGGGGCACCCGGGGTGGGGGGTCACATCATGGAAATACTTTGTAAATTTTAGTCTAATGTCCTGGAATTGCTTGAAAAATTACGGCATATCTGTATAAACCATTAACTTCAATATTACAGTCATGTAAGTATAGCTAGTTCCGAGACAATGGGAGCCTCATAACAAAGTTTAAAGTCACTCCTATGTCCAGATGATATGGAAACAGATTGTTTTAGTTTTCCAAGATCATGTGACAAACTCAATTTTTCTCTTTCTGTTCACAGCCAGTCTTTAGCTGACCTTTGCAAGTTGAATAACTAAGTTAAATAACATATAAAAAGTAAAGTCAAGGCAGTTCAAGTTGAATAATGGATAATTATGGAGTTGCGGTGGCAATCTCTTTACGTTTTTATAGGAATACATTACTTACCTTATAGATTCAAATCAAATATTACTTCATTTCATTCAAATACGCAAATTAATCATGACTTGATTTTCGATCATAGAAGGGGGTGGGCGTTTATAGAATCACACATTGTTACTGAAAATCAGCAAAAAATGGCCGCATTTTATGCAGTATTTTAGGGGATGGGCGTTTATTAGAATATGGGCAATTATTAGAATAAATACGGTATTGTTTATGGGAAACTTTGTTACATAAAGAATAACCTCACTTATAAGAATATTGGACACTAAAGTTTCAGTTCTTGTCTGTGTGACAGTAGCCTTGCTTGTTTAACCAATTCCCACACAGTGACAGGTTTGGACGCCCCTCATGAAATCTAAATTGGAAAACATTGTGTAAAATGAAGAAATTGCTTCTATCCAAAAAGTTGAAAAAATCTAAAATTTCATCAACTTTAAATTTTTGTCTGCAACTCTTTTGAATTTGGACCAGTCTAAAATCTTGTGTGGTTACATGGGTTAAAAGATCTTGAATGATCTGTATAAAATGTAACACTAGGTGCTTGTGTGCTTATACACCTCAAGTTTTATTATGAGACACAAACTATGAATATTGTACTTCATAGTAGAAATAACAATTTCATGATTTAATTTTTAGTTTCGTCTATAAAAAATGGGTGTTCTGATCTGGTCAGAAAAAAATTTCTTCATTTTCCACAATGTCTTCTACCCAGAAAGTTTCAAAATATCTAAAATCACAAACTTCAAATTGTTGTCTGCAACTCCTTTTAATTCAGACCAGTCTGAAATTTTGTTGTGTGGGAGTGGGTTAAGTTTATCATATGGTTTACAAAAAAATATGTTTCATTTCCTTCTAGAATTCCATGTATGGTATGAGAGGTAATGCCAGCCATTTAACCCCAAAGAAACCTACAAAGAAGGACCTTGCTTTGTCACCAAGAGAAAGTAGTATGTGTTTTTTTACATGCTTTTATCATAACCCTTAATCTATTACCAGATAACTAAATTTTAGACTGATCCAGACTGAAATGGGTTGCAGACATTTCAACTGTGGCCAAAACAATGTTTTCTTTAATTTTTTTCTTGTGTGTAAAAAGTGGAATTGTTAGGTAATAGGTTAACCACAAAATCATGATTTCAAGTTGAAAGAATTTGAAATGTCTCAGTCTTTTGTGGTAGGAATCAGTGTGGAGTATGAAAACAACAACAACAACAACAACAAAAAACAACAACAACAACAACTTGTTACAAACAATTTCTTCATTTCCTAATTGTTTTAAGTTTTGAATTCATTTCATGATGATAATAAAACATAAGGATAAATTTGGAATGGGTCAAAAACCTGGAATCTCTTTGTTTGTCCATTTGCCTAACTATATATAACAATTTATTGTCAAAATGTCTATATTCAAAATACATACTACACTGTAACTCCTCTATAATGCTACCGGGCACAGCACTGACTCCATTATAATGCGGGGTCCGCTTGGCTCCCAAAATTTCGGGGGGGCATTTCGGGTTGCAGATGCTGAGATACGACGTTAATGCTGATTTGGCCGCAATTTTTTCAGCCCGTCTTCGGCCCGCTCGAAGAAAAAGGGTTGCACATAAAAATCTATAAGTACCCGAAGCCAGGTAAGTTTTTAACACCTTACGTCCTGGTCATTAACGCATTACTTCAGAGGTAATTGCTTTGTTTGATTGATGACACGCGTAGTGTTTCAATTTACAAAATCAGTTTGATTGTTTAGTCTTACTGTTTGACATTGAGATGATCAATGCCTTAGGTCTTTTATATTTTTGTATCCTTCAGTTACAAACCTTGAAGGTGGTGCAATTAAAATATCAGACTGTTTCACTCTCGGCGTTCTTAATTTTCTTCAGTCCCGGATAGGATGTGTTCTTAAAAGTAATGCGCGAGCGTGAAATTATACAAATAGACTTGAGCCTACTATTTATTTCACATCATAGTTTGCTGGTATCCGGAGCTCGTAGAGGATAGTAGTTCAAGATAAAAACGCAACAATGTGCTTTGAAAACAATCAGTCGTAGTTGCAACTTTTCGCTAAATACAGAAATTCCTGAATTTGAATTGTAAATGTCACAATATTGGAAGATTCTCATACGAAACGGGATAGATAATATGAGTAGATAAAAATGAAATACCGCTACTTTTCCGCATTTCTTGATCAAACATACAGCAAAAAGCTCATCAAAAATTTGAAGTCAAGGTTTTTCGGGTACAGTTTATTTTATTCTGAGGGAGGAAAGGTGATCAAAGGTGCCGCCGCCAGATGTTCAGCTATTTATGGGAGAGTTTCCGGAGTTGACACATGCCAGACGCGTACCCTGTGAGAATCCGTGCTGACCGAATTTTTTACTCTTGTCGTTATGAAACCAGACATTCCGCCGTTTCAGATTTTTTTTCGATTATTATGACCTAATTTTTACGATTAAAAGTTAGCGGCTACAAAGTTTAATCCAGTTTTGTATACGTGCAACTGGTCGGTTTAAATTCCAGATTCGTAAATGACTAGGTTCAGATAGAGTTCTTTGTCGGTTTATTGTTACCGTATTTTTAACAATGGTAAAGAAATTAGATCAAGTCCATTACCACGAAAGAGGTTCGAAGGTCGACCCACGCGACATTTTCTCAACGCTTCAGTAACCCCAGGTGTTCAACAACTCGTCGGTCTCCAAGGAGAAGTCGCTTTGTGGAATACTTAGATTTTATCCCTTTTGTCTAAGGATGGAAATATTTACGTCTGTGTAAAACTAAATTCAATTAGATTAATGCCGACGACCATCATAATAATAAAACATGTCTCAGGTAATAGTTCTAGCTTCTAAATATTGGGAGAAAGAGAACCACAATTTATAGACCTGTAGAAATTTACGGATTAAGCAATCCTGATAGACCGGGAAGGTAAGGTTAGAAATTAATTCTCCGCATGCTGAATTTCGTCGGTTTCTGCTAAAATCTCGTAACTACAATTGTTGTTTTTCATTTCCCGACTAGTAACTTGTATAGAATAAACTTGTTACAGGAATTTTATCACAAATTATTGGGTGTTTGGTTCTGATTCCATGGTTGAAAATTTCTGTTATGGCGGGGGGGCAGCGTTATAGCATAATAACTCCACTTCTTCCGCTGTTTCATTTCTTGGACTCCACCAACAGCGTTATAGTGGAGCTGCAGTGTACAAAGTAATTTTACGTCATGTCAACACCTATAGTTTGATTGCTACTGTATTTAGATTGTGCTCATAATAATAAGAATATAAAGACTTTATTTGAAGTGGTAATTACTAATTCTAATTAGAATTATGTTTAAGTTGTGTTTGAGGCACATATAAGTAGTCAACTACCCTTGGTTGAGTAGGGTCTTTGAAATATTCCTCTATAAATACTATAATGATTGCAGAGGTATTTTGCCCAAAACATCAAAAGGTTTCTAGTTTAATCCTTTATTACACAATCAAATTTTAATTGGTCTAAGTTCCAAGAAGTTGCAGATGACAAAATCTTTAAACTGCATATCTGACAGGATAGAGGGTATTGTTGGAAAAGAAGAAAATGCTGGATATCAGCATTTTCTTCTTTTTCCACAATGTTTTTAGGTGAGCTATTATGATTGGGCTGAGTTGGTTGCCATCATTTATGGTCAACTTTTACCTTATGTGCTCTCTAGAGGTCAATTTTTTGCTCAAATGACTTAAAACTTAGTCAGAATTTTTGTCTACATGATATCTCAGAAGAGATTAAAATTGGGTCATATTGGGTAAAATACTAGGTCAAATTTAATCCTTGTCATGCTGAACCCAGAATATTTCGGTTTTGGCAGGAGGTGTAGACTAAGATCAAACTGCACTTATGTGCGGGCTGATCTTAGTCTATACCTTCTGCTTGTACTCATCCTGCCAGAGTTGCTTATGAAGTTGATTTCTAAAAAAAATTATTGATTTTTGAACAATCAGTTCTATCAGTGCTTTCAGCCCTTTGATTTGACAGCAATTAAGTAAGGTAATTTATACAGCATGACAAGGGTTAAATGATATTGTGTGCACTCTAAGAACCATATTTTTCACTCAAATGTCTTGATATTTGGTTAGTATATTTTCTGCATGATATCTTGGTGAAGTTCGATATTGGGTCACATAGGTTAAGAAAAATAGGTTACCAGGTCAAATCTTGGAAAAACCTTACTTGCATTCTAGAGGCCTCATTTTAACTCAAATGTGGATATTTGGTCAGAATGTTTGTTTACATGATATCTCAGTCAAGTTTGATAGTAGGTCACAAGGAGTCAACAACTTGGTCACTAGGTTAAACCTTAAATATCTTGTGTGCACCCTAGAGGCAAAATGTTAGTAGCAAAGGTCTTGATGTTTGGCCAGAATGATTCCATGATACCTCTGTCAAGTCTGATATTTGGTCACATGGGATAAGAAAGTAGGTCACTAGGGTCAGATCTTATAAAAGTTTTCTGGCATGAATGTCTTGTAATATGATAAGATTTTCCAGATTTAATTTCTAAGACCTGGTTGAGGCAAGGAATGGTCACATATGCTAATTATACCCCCGCCAAATGAAAGTTTTTTATACCCTCGCAAAAGGTATGTTTTGGGGGTATACTGGAATGAGCCTGTCTGTCTATCTGTCCATGTGTCCATCCATCCATCCATGTGTCTGTCTGTCTGTGTACAAAATACTACAATAAAACCCCTCTTATGAGACCACCTATGGTACTTTTTGAAAGTGGTCGTAATAGCGTGATGGTCTTATTACAGAGGTTCGGTAGTATGTTGAGCTTTTGTCATGTGATTTGTCCGTGTTTGGCTTGAGTAGATGTGTGTAGATGTTTATTTCTTATTTTCTATTTGTTTGGTGTATGTATAAACAATATGATAATTTTGAAAAAAATATATTTAGGAATAAAAAACACACAATTTATAGGTTCTCTTTTCTCTATCTTTTCTCCATTTTGATCTGTTTTGGAAGTCCAACCTCGGATTTATACATAAATACAGGTTCATATTGTCAAAGTATTGATATCATATTTTCTCCATTTAGATTGGCAAACATACAACAAGTTCAAATCAAACATTAAATGCTAATCAGATCATCTTAAGACTGCTTAGAACGCAGTAAACAAACCAATCATAACTGTTTGGACATTTTCACTTTCTGTGAAAAACCCGTGACAAATACAAAATAACAATTAAAGATCATACAAACTGTAATTTCTAAGACTGATTGGCTATTTCAATCTGATTAATGAAAATAACACCACATAAAATATGATTCGATATCACAAAAAATCCGATACTGTATTGGAGATGCATTCGTACCAAATTAGTGACGCTCTTATCAAGTGTGAAATTCGTCGGTCCCAAGGTATGAAGTTACTGGTCGTTTTAGTGGGGTTAAAAATGGTGTATTATCTGGATTTGGTACTGAATTAAGTGGTTGTAATTCGGAATAGCGGGGTTTGCGACTGCTGAAATAAAGAACAAAAAATCTGTTCTGTCAAAATTCGTTCTTAATAGTGGGGAGCCGGTCGAAAGGAGGGGTTTTATTGTGCCAATTTTGTGTTGCAAACTCCTCCTTCAGTTTTGTTTTAATACCATTGAAACTTTATACAAAGATTAACCACATGTTGACGTTTTGCAAGACATGATTTTGAAGTCTTAATTCCCCCTGGTTCAAGAATTATCTTCCCTTGAACTTAGTTATTATTAATGCTTTGTAGACATATACGGCTATTATACTACCAATTTTGTGTTGAAAAGCATAGTCAGTAGCTATGTCCTTGTATTGCTAAAGCTCTCATTACACTGAAAGCACTTGTGGGGGTATTAAGTCACATACTGTGTCAAGTTCTAGTTTACTTCTATAGTCACTGACTCAGGGAGTGCTCTAAGGCCTATAGCCTTCTTGTCCATGGAATTTTTTTTTCAGTGCATAAAGATGCAGGATTGAGTGGAATTGGGTTAACTAGTCAAAATTGAGAGAGGTTTCAGAGAACTTGGTTGATTGAAAAGTTAATCTGTAGGAAAAATGGTTGTAGTTTTGAAAAAAAAATTGGCAAATGGCTTTGGCAAAAGTGCACCTTGCATTATTTTTGAACACACACACTCACACAACTAGCTGTTCAAATGATGGTTTGCTGGCCGCATTAACTGATCTCCGACAAGAAATTTGGATTGAGGAATCAATCAACATTATTTTGGTCAGAAACGTGAAACTTAAGGTGAATTGTTTCTGGACAACCTTAACATTGTAACTACAGCTTGAATAAGCTATATTAACAATGCAAAAATATTTGGAATAAATATAAAAGATCAACCTTTTATATCTAGTCTAGACAAATGATTTGATTGGTCGATCAATTTTTTGGCTTACAGTGGCAGTCTGTCAACTTTTTAACCTATTCCTACACAATAACACTTTTTCAACCCACCCACCCCTTCTAAAAAAAAAAAGAAAAAAGAAAAGAAACCTGAAAAAAACAACTTTTGTAAACATTGTGAACAAAATATTGTCCAAAATATTTTCAACCTCAAAAGACAAAAAACCCATAGGTTTTCATTAAAAAAAAAATTGTTGTCTGCAACTTTTTTGAATTTTGACCAGCAAATCTTTTTGTCAACAGTGTTTATTGATTAATTCAGATAAGATGCTGAGCTCTAGACCACCATGGAATGGCCCAGACTATCACCCAAAAGACTTAGACAAGAATATGTACGCATTTCTTCATGACTACAATCCAAATGACCCCCAGATGCCTAAATCAGCCCTTCTGTTTCACAACAGATGGGGCATATTGAAGAAAAAGTCCAATATTACGACTGATCCAAGTATGGAACTTGGACTGACCTCACAAAAACGAAGGGAAGGACATCGAGCTCTAACAGTAAGTGTTGGAGAAAGATTTTAAGGAAATTTAACCCATTACCAGACAGCAAAATTTTAGACTAGTCCAAATTGAAAGGAGTTGCAGACCAAAATTTAAAGGCTATGAAATTTTAGATTTTTTCAAATTTTTGGTAGAAAACATTGTGGAAAATGAAAAAAAAATGCTTGTTACAAGCAAATTCTTCATTTTACAGAATGTTTTCCCTATTGTTTTTCTTGAGGGGCGTCCAAAAACGTCACTGAGTAGTAATTGGTTAAGATCAAAATATTTTTGTTAAAATTTTATTGCTATATAGTAACTTAGTGACTGATGAAGATGATATCTAAGAATTTGACTGCAAGGTGGTAATCAATGCTTTCTTCATGTTGCAGTTTTTATTATTTAAGGTCCTTCTCATATTGTTTGAATATATAATATTCAGAAAGGTAAATTTGCTAAAAGAAAATTCAGAGATATTTCATCACAATGTTGGACATACATGTACATTGGTATCATCTTCATTGTCTGTATTGCAATAGCCATCTGGCCATCCACATCTTCTTAACCCATTGCCAGATGGCAAAATTGAGACTTGTCCAAATTGAAAGGAGTTGCAGACGACAATTCAAAGTTGATGAAATTTTAGATTTGTTCAACTTTCTGGATAGAAAATATTGTGTAAAATGAAGAAATTGCTTGATACAAGCAATTTCTTCATTTCATACAATATTTTCCCAATCGCTTTTCTCGAAGGCATCAAAAAGTGTCACTGTGGAAATGGGTTTATTCATTTCCTACTACCTTTTACTATTTATTTTTTCACAGAATGTTCCTAGTCACCTTACCTTACACATATTGACAGGATTTTGCCATTTTAGGCTTCATCACAGAAAAGGGTGCATAATGAAAAAATTCTTGTTAACACAACTCCTCCTCCATTTCTATACAGATTTGCATGAAATTTTCACTAAATGTGCCTAGTGGACTTACCTTGGGCTTGTAATTGGTGTTATGCAATTTTTGGCTGTGCCACAATAAAAAGGATGTTTATGTTGCTGCGTATATTGTGACTATGGAACTCTTGTTCCTAACTGACCATGTGTCCAGTTAGTCTATTATAAGATTTTGCTCAGAGAGTTGCAATGAAATTTGGGGTAGTCACGAGGTGCGTCAAATGCCACTTGGTGTTATATTACCTGATTTTCAAATCTGTAAAACTTGGTTCAAAACTGTTGTAAGATATAGGGACTTTTAACTGTCTTGTGCTAACCCCTTGATATTATGAAATTCTTTAAGCTGGTTACTGCCCCTGACACTCTGTTTCCTTCTGATGAATTTGAGTCATATGCAAATGAAATCATGCAGTGTTGACATCTAAATGGCATGTATTCTTAGAATAACATCTCATTATGCCAAACCTGTGTAAGATAATCACAAAAAGACACTTTCACTTATCAGATATCCATGAAAAATATCTGCTTGACATTTTTGTAGTTAAGCTTATTTAATAGTATTTTGGGGTATCTGTGTTTTTTTTCTAGGTTTAGAAATATTGATACCCCCTTTAATATAAATTTTCAATTCAAATATTATCACTGAATATCAAGCCCTTTTACAGACAAAAGAACTTGACAAGTCCAAATTAACCCATTCCCACTCAATCCCTCCTTTTTATTCATCTCAAGAAAAACATTGTTGCAAGTAATTTCATCATTACCCACAAAATCTAAAATTACATCAAATTGAAATTGTCATCTGCAGCTTCTTTCAATTTGGACCAGTCTTAAACTTTATTGTTTTGTAATGGGCTAACTCATAGAGGGTGTACATTATAATGAGAGAATTTAATTTGTTGTAGAAAAGAAGAAAATTGTTTTAAGCACTTTTTCCAACATTCCTTATCTGAATTAAATGACTTAGAGTCATTTACAGTTTTAATTGATTAGGGAAGAAATTCTGTTTGAAGCATCCTGCTTGTAGAACACTCGGACATGGCTATCTTTTTACTGCTTTTAATATTATTTTCCTATATAAATGTACTTTTACTTTTTTAACCCACTCTCAGAAAACAAAATTGAACAAAAGGAAAAAGTTTCATAGGACTTTCCAAAGTACAATAAAATAGGCAGAAAATATTGAAAGGAAGGGAAAGATTGCTTGTTGGGGCTTTTGGCACAAGTAACCCATTACCACTAAATGACACTTTCTGAAGCCCTGAAGAAAAACAATAATGGAAAAATTTGTGGGATTTGTAGTCACTTCTTTTCAGATTTTGCACAATTTGAAATTATGTCTGCACGTTTTTTTTTAATTTGGACCAGTCTAAAATTTGTCAAGTGTGGTCACTTTTTGACTGGTCAACAATGCAAACCAAGTGCAGTGTCTACTAAACTGTCTTACATTCTCCAACAACAATAAGTGACATCAATTAGTATGCTTTAATATTATTGTTCCTTGGATGCTCCTATAAATAGTTTGACACTGTCAACATTTATGTCATTTCTCTAAAAAAAATTCTCAGATTTGATCAGGATATAAAGCAATTGTTTCTTAATAATAATTTTTTACCATGAAGATATTGCTCTCCCTGTTTGGGCTGAAATTCAAAATTGTTGGCCTCAGTCTCAGGTTAGAATATCACTCACATCACCTTAGCAATTTTTACCGTCAAACAATCTATCATGAAATGAATTTTTATTTTGTTTTGTAAGTCAGGGGAAGACTATGACATCAGTACAAGACACAGTATTACTCTGACAGAGGCCATGAGAGACAGTGTGGTAAACCCAAGAGAAAAACGTATACAAGAGTTGGTCTCCTCAGATTGGTACCCTACTGTTAGGACGTCGGCTAGAAGGTAAATACATGCAGATTTCTCAAAAATCAGAAAACAGTCTCAGCAGAATGTCAGATGTTCAATAAAGATTTATTAACCCTCTCCCGTTTTTGGAAATTTTAGACCAGTCCAAATTGAAAGAGGTTGCAGACGGCAATGGTAACTGGATGCCATTTGAAATGTAACCATCCTATGTGGTAGAAAATATTGTGGAAAAAGGAGAAATTGCTTGATACAAGCAATTTCTTCTTTTTCCACAATGTTTTCTTGAGTAAAAAAATCACAGGAACGTAAAATCCCGTATTTGAACGGGAAAGGGTACTACATTCTTGAGAATATTCCCTAATTATTGTTAAAAGTCTGTTTTGGACATGTTGTGCTTATTTCAGTTAAAGTAATTATCTTAGTATATGGCTGAAACTTTGAACACTTGTATTTGGTATTTCGGGTAAAAATTAACTCTTGTCAAAGATGGTACATAAAATGCAAGTGGCGTTTTAATGCAAAGATCAGACTACATATATGTAGAGACTGATGTTAGTTTGCTGATGTTGCTAGGTTAATTACAGGAGGCATTATAAAGCAAAATTCAGTCTATTATAGACCAAATAGACTGTTGCATTATAATGAAGCCATCAGTCTACACATATACAGGCTGATGTTGGCAAATGTTGCCTATAAATGTAGGAACATGAGAGGACCAGTAGGAAAATTAAAGTACAGAGGAATCCTGTTGCTGATTTTCAGATGACAAAATTCTAGACTAGTTTGAATTTGAAGAAGCAGCAGATGTCAATTTCAAGTTGATAAACTCTTCAAAGCCTTTGTTTTTCTTGGTAAAAACATTGTTAGAATAAAGAATTTTCTCATCACAAACAATTTACAATAAACTGCAATACTAATTTGTCAACTTTTAGTCGCAAATGATAGGAAGTTGCAATTAAAAAGAGCTGGTCAATCTATAAATCAAATGTTTGTGCTTAAAAAGTTGCAAATAAACAATGAATTGCTATCATTAGGGTTGCAATTGAGATGATTCCACTGTATCTGGAATAAATGAATATTATCTTTTGTCCCCTGATGTATATGATAACCTAAGATATTCTAACATTACAGACCTTACTTAGGAGGTTGGGCTGGAGAATATAGCTACTCTTTAGCAGAGAAAACCGCAAAAGGTGAGAGACAACAGAATCCACGAGTCATCTTTATCTCATCCCGAGTACCTGCTGCAGATGTAAGATTTTATTTCATTTGATTACAAAAGAATTTAGCTATCCCTTACGAATATCACCTGGTAATGATGATAGTGGATGTCTATTGTAGAGGTGAAAGTTATATACCAAGATCACAATTTGGGAAAAAATTCATGCCCAACTTGTCTGACATGGACTTTTCTACTGCTCAGAAGATAAGTAAATACCAAACTTAGAATGGTAAATAATAGATGTCAAAGATAATTAATTATATACTGGAAAATTATCATAATGTTTATATTGTGGTTAACCCTTTCATTTTTTTTAAATTTTAGACTGGTCCAAATTCAAAGATGTTAAAGATGAATATTGGATACAATTCTAAATCAAATCATCCTGTGTGGTAGAAAATATTGTGAAAAATGCTTGTTACAAGTAATTTCTTCTTTTTCCACAATGTTTTGTCAAGTATAAAATTACAGTAACATAAAATCTAGGGTTTGTACAGGAAAGGGTTAATGAAAAAAATGCTGGATTCAACAATGTATTCTCAAATTTATCTCTTCTCTTGTCACATGTGCTTTTTTGGACATAGGAAGTTAATGACTCAAGTGAGCACCAGGTGACCAATGACACTCTTGTTATTGAATTAACAAATACAATGTGAGATCAAATAAAAATTCAACTGTAAATATCACAAAGGCCAAGAATTTAATTCTATAGGAAATCAATAGCTTATTCTGGTACAAAGCTTTTGAATTGGAACCTCTTTATGTAAGAAAAGTCAGATAATAAACAAAATTCCAATGTTCTTTGTAAATTGATTGATCTCTGGTGGGAAAATTATCTCGAATATCAATACCTTGACTTGAATTGTACAATTATTAGTTACAAGCAAATTGTAACTAGCCACTTATCCTTTTTCCTAAATATATTATACCTTATTTAATTTTTGCAACTTCTTTGGATTTGGAACAGTCCAAAAATTTGTCATTTGGTAATGGGTTAACATTTATAAACATTGATGTATCTTTGTTTTAGTTGTTACATGATGCAGTGTTATTTGGTGTTATACCTATTGTCTACGAGTATGAAGGTTCAACTTCCGAATCTCTCCTTACAAGGCTAGAAAAATGCTTAGAGGGAAGAAATGCACGGTAAGAATATCTACAAAAATATGCTCAGAATACAGTATTTCTCTTAACCTATTCTCATGCAAACACACTCCACTCAAGAAAAACTTAAGAAAACATCGTGGAAAATGAAGAAATTGCTTGTTACAAGTAATTTCTTCATTATCTAAATTGACTTCAGCCAAAAAGACAGAGAACTTTTTAAATTGCATCAACTTAAAATCGTCCTCTGCAACTTCTTTCAATTTGGACCAGTCTAAAATTTTGTTGTCAATAATGGGTTAACCCATGTCCAATCCTGCTTTTTCACTACCCTAAGATATTATTTTAAAGGAAGCATTGCTAGAAAAGAGTACATTACTTGTGACAAGCAATTTCTCCTTTCACTCAGTGCTTCATACAATATGTTATCAATAATGGTTATTTATACATTAGAGACACTTTGAAAAGTCGTCTATAACCTCTTTGAACTTTGATGGGTCTAAGATTTAATTTTCTGGCACTTGGCTAAAATGTCACTAAGGGATATAACCTTAAATTATATAATCCTTAGACTAGAGGGAAAAATAGAAAGAAATAAGCTTATGCATGGCATATCAAAATGTTTACACATGCGTTTACACATGCGCCAAGTAAAGACTCTGATCAGTCTGTAAATCTGCAGTTTGTGCTTTGTGCTCTGTAGATAGCTATGGATATTAAAAACACTGTATGAAAATCTATTGACCAATTGAGGCTGTCAATCAAGGAATCAACCGACCAATCAAATAATTTATTTTGTCCAGACCTGATTTTTCAACTCTGACCTTGGCCACCATTTCATTAACCTTTTTTGTTGGTTTGGCACATCGAACGTCATAACTACAGCTTATTCAAGTTGTAGTTACGACATTTAGGTCGCCAACCAAATATTCTACTTTTGTGTTACATGTTGCAGGCAGTAAATTTTTCAAAGTGACGCCATAAAAACTTTAAGTGTTTTTTTTCCTCTCTGAGTCGGTAGGCGTGACCAACAAAATAAGTAGGTGGGGCCAGCAATTGGTCATTTCTGCCCTTCACGTACTTGTGAAATTGACGGAATACTGGCCATGTCCCTTTCCTCTGACATGAAGTTTTGTAAAAATATGTCGTCTGGGACACGAAAAAAAGGGCAGATTGTTAGTTGGCGACCTAAATGTTGAAATATTGTTTAAGTCACCAAGCCAACAAAAATGCATAACACTTATTGAGAAGTTACAATTTGTTTGGTCTATTGTGTCAATTGGTAAAAATATCACACACAGGCTCAAATGATAGTATTTTTTCTTATACATTGTAGGAGTGTAGGTTTGTTTTGCCACACAGAGGAGGCAGGGGAGATAAAACTGGTACATGGATGTAATATCAGCATGCAAACTCTAGATTATCCTGAGGCTAGAGAGTTCTTTAAGGCTATGGCCAGCCATATTCTACCAATGGAGTTAGGGGGACAGATTGATGTCTTCTCTCCCCTTGCTGCTTCTGGTATTAATGATTTACCATTCTTTTTCTGCATTCCCTCTTATTGGCATCTTTTTTATAATGAAAGATGCCCCCCCCCCCCTTCACACACACACACACCCCTCTGCATTATTGGCCCGTTAATCAATTACAAAATTTTACACTCGCCCAAATTGAAAGAAGTTACAGAAAACGATTTTAAGTTCATGGAATTAGAGATTTTTTTTTTATCACAGTAAAAACTCATGGGACCTGAAGAAATTCCTTTTTCATAAATATTTTCAAAGCTTTCATCTTGAGAGTCATTAAAAATTGAACTGTTTATGAATTGGTTTACAAAGAATCCACTGAAATATCTTTGACTAACTGTAAAATAAATTGATACATATGAGCAAAAATTTTAAGAATTTTTTGTCTTACTTGAGATTTTTTGCAACTATACAGTCATTAGAAGACAACAAAATTTAAGACAGGTCCTTATTGAAAGGAACTATAGACAACAACATTTAGTCCATGAAATTGTAAAAGTCATTGTCTTTTAGGATAAAAACTTTGAGGGTAATGAAGAAATTGCTTATAACTAGCAATTTAGGTCAAGATTAATTTCGATGACATACTTTTTTTGAAAAAAAAAAGAGAGAGATGCAGTTATGAAGGCCTCATTAATCCTACACTGGCATATCTTAATTGAACTTGCCACAATCACAGATTGTCTTTTACTAATTCTTGGACAATCATGCATTATGATGCCCCATCAGGAAAAAAATGCTAGAAAACATTGTGGAGAATACAGAAATTGCTTGAATTAAGTAATTTCTTCATTCCCATGCAACAATGTTGTTAAATGCCCAACAAGAAGAAAAGATTTAGAAAACATTGTCGACGATGAAGAAACTGCTTTTGACAAGAAATTTTTCAATGTCCACACTGTGTTCTGTCTGAAATTTAAAAACAAAGATTTTCCAAATTCCACCAACTTGAAATTATAGTCTGCAATTTCTTTCGATTAGGACCAGTCTAAACTTTTGTTAAGGGTTAATTGGTTAAAAATCATATCAAATTGGAAGAGTCATCTACAACTTTTTGAATTCAGCCAATTCTAAAATTTTGTCTACTGTTAATGCGTTAAGATATTAAGAATGCCTCGTAGATGATTTGCCCTTATATGTCTAAGCTACTCTCATAATACTACTCTTAGGAGGTCTTGTTTTTAAAGTATAACCAGTACTAGACTTAGTTATTAACCCTTGTCAAGCTGAACCAAGAATATTCATGTTTTAGCAGGAGGTATCGACAAAGGTCAGCCTGCACAAATGTGCAGTCTGATCTTTGTCTACACCTCCTACTTGTCTCTTTGAAACCAGAATTGGTCACACAATGAGACAGATATAAGTCAGAATTAGTGCATCCAGTGCCGTCAGCCCTTTGAATTTGATGCAATTTTGTAGAGGTTTTTATTCAGCATGACAAGGATGCATGACTGTTTCCCTGTATTTAACAGAACCTGGTATGGAGTTGATGGTACAGCTGACAGTGATTACGGGTATCCAGTTCTCAAGTCCTACTGGTATTATAGGAAACTATAACCATGGTAACATTTTATGATGGTTTTAAAATTAATTGTAATTCTACAGGTATTCCTTATATGAGACTAGGAAAATATACTTGGGATATATCAACACAGACATTAAAAAGATATGGAGTGAATGAATGTTTACATTGTTTGATACAGTTGACTTAACCAATAATTATGTAATGAATTCAATATTTTTTCTTATAATAATAAACTCAGCTATTTGATCAAATCTGAGTCTCCACATTTTACAATTTTTTTATCTGAGGGGAACCTCTAGTATATTGAGATAATGATCAAATTAGCCCAATTCAAGATGGCAAAAATTTTAACTGGTCAGAATAAAACAAACAATGCAGGAGACAATTTCAAGTTGATGAAATTTAGATAATTCTGTGTTTATAGGGAAAAAAACAACACATTATTAAAGAAATTGCTTTTAACAAGTTATTTCTTAATTTTTTATGTCCTCATGTTGAAAGATGAAGGACATATTGTTCACCTTTGGATTTGTCCATCTGTCTGTATGCTTATATTTTAGCATGATGATAGATCTCAGTGATAGACATCTGCAGGCTTCAAGCTTATTCAAGATACTCATATTTGGCATGATGATGGATCATATTGAAAGACATCCACAGATACCAAGCACTAGATCATAATTATGATAAAGTCAAGGTCACTCAGCAAGGTCACATTAACAGGTCACATATCTGAAAAAGGCTGTTATAGGGGGATTGTGTTTCAAATGTATTGTCACTCATCATTTCTTTTTTAACTTTTTTCTTGAGGACTGTAAACAATCAGAATTGTGTAGGAATAAGTTAAGGGTAGTTTTCTCAGACTGAAAATGTTTTTAAGATTAAGTATACATATATGTTATGTCCATATGCTATCTATTTTAGTGAATTCTGAATGGTGTATTCCGTACCAAGAAGGTTCCCCTCCTGGGATGTATTTCTGCAGCAGTAAACTCAATGTTTGGGCCAATACAGCGGATCAGGCTGTAGAGTCAGCCAGACAGTGTAGAAAAGTTCTCTCCCCTTTCTTTGAGAAGGCTCACAGAGATGTCGCCTCACAGCTTACAGGTATGGTCAATATTACAGAATTCACCCTGAAACTTCATACAGTTGCTGCAAATAATACAAGGAAGTTTCCTATCAATGTTTTCTTTTGGTCAAATAAGTTAAAGGTTAGGTTTTTTTTTTTCTTAGACAGCAAACTGTTTTGGGCCCTAACTTGTAATCCATATGACCCAGGACTTTGAAAATTTATACTTATATTATTCATGACCCAAGGTGATGCCCTCCCATTTTCATAGAACGTAGGTCAAAGGTCAGCTGCGCTACCTTTGTCTTAAATCTTAATAGCGTTTCATCTGACTTGGTAAATGAATTTTACATGACTTGACTTTTGTGAAATAATTAAAAGTTCTTCTCTAAAACTATTTTAAAGATATCAGTGACTAGATTTATTTGCCAGATATGGCAAAGATGTTTAAATGAATTCCTTAAAACACAGTTTGGCTAATCAGTACATTCAGGTCTGCAGAGCAATACAGGCACTCAAGTGCCTCTAATTTAAATATAAGACTTTTTTAAATGAAAGACTTAACAGATGACAATTAAAATGGGCAAAACTTGAAAGTAACCAATTTACAGGGTAAATATTTAGGGTGAATAAATTTCATGTCACAAGCAATTTCTTCTATTCCCATAATGTTTTCTCAAGTATGAAATGGAGTTGAAAAAAGTTAAGGGTGCCGTCATTATAAAAGTGAAGAAGTGGTTATACATAGATTTCATTGGCAAATAATATTATTCTGAATAATAACTCTTAGTTACACTAGCCCAATACCAGACAATGAAAATTTAAATTGTTCCAAATTGAAAGTAGTTTCAGACAACTTTTCAAACAGCACTAAAAATAGGGTAGAAAACATTGTGAGAAAAGGATAAATTGCTTGTTACTCCATGTCTCAGTTTTCCATGATCATATTTCTTCCAAATTTAGGAGTTTCTGACTGAAGATTTAAAGATGATGTAATTTTAGATTTCTTCAATTTTCTTGGTAGTAAACATTGTCGAAAATGAAATTGCTTGGTTCAAGAAATTTCTTTATTTTCCACAATGTTTTCCAAATTTTATTACTTGATAGGCATCAAAAGGTGTCATTGAGTGGGAATGTGTTAAATATTGATCTCCGGGTATGTAGACACATAGATTTTTTATATGCAATAATTGGTTATAGATGCACTATGTAGTCCTCAGCACATTATCTTTTTATTTAGGTGAGATGGTATTCGGAGTGCTTGGACAGACAGACATAAAAGGTGTGAAGGATGTAACATCAGCCATCACTGAAGCTTTGTCTGAACTTGGTTCTCAAACACAGGTTTGTTAGAGTACTAATATTTACTACAACTGAAACACACTCAGCGATTCCCTCAAACTTTTGGAACAGACTTCGGATGTATTCAAGGTGAAGCATTATGTATGCATTTCGTCAGCTGGAAACAGTGTAGGAAAACATAGTACATTATCTCGGAAAACCCGGATGGTTCAGAAGTCTCAAAATCACTGAAAAACTTAAATTTTCTTTTGTTTATTTGATGTTCTGTCCTATTTTGCTCTGATTTCAAGTTTCCATTGAAGAACATACAGTGTTCCTTACAGAACTTTATGAGATGCATTTTATCGCAGTTCCTTTGCATAGCGGAAGTTTGACACATGAACTTTTGAACTAGTACTTCAATGTACATTGGAGGTTTGATTTGTAGTATTGAACAAGGAGTTCTGATTGGTATTTACCCTTGTCGTGCTAAAACTAGAAAATTCATTCCCTAAAACTATGATTTAGGGGATATATAGGAGTCAGCTTGTTGGTAAGTTGGTTGGTGGATCGGTCAGTATTGGTTTGTAGCTTTTTCTTGCCCTCTGTTTTCTCCTAAACTACTTGTTTGGTTTGATTGAAATTTCACACATCACTAAGTAATAAGCAATGATGTGCACATGATATTTTGGTTATATTCCATATATTTTTCTTTCAATTATGGCCCCTTATTAACATATCATGTCTACTCATTTTCTTTAACCCATTCCCACTCAGTGACGCTTTAAGAAGCCCCCCCCCCCCCAAAAAAAAAAAAAGCTTTGGAAAACATTGTGGAAAATGAAGAAATTGCTTGTTACAAGTAATTTCTTCATTTTCCACAATGTTTTCTACACAGAGAGTTGAAAAATTCAAAATTTCATAAACTTTAAAATGTCATTGGCAACTTCTTTCAATTTGACCCAGTCTAAAATTTTGCCATCTGGTAATGGATTAAAACTGTTGGATGGATTCACATGTGCTTTTAATATCAACAGAAGATGCGCATATTCTATTTGAGTTATGGTCCATTTACATTTTTTTTTGAGTCATGGCCCTTTGATAAAAAAAGACTTTATTCCAGTGATGAAATGTTTTTCCTGTGACATGGTGCAATTGGAGGTTATTAATCACATTGATAATGCACACAATGTTGTGCCTATTTTTTTTCTTCAATCTATTTCCACAAAATCATGCTTTATTATGCCCCATAAGTCTGAAAAGGCTTGGGAAAACATTGTAGAATATGAAGAAATTTCTCGTTACATGCATTTTTTGGAATATCCACTTTTCTTTCTCCCCTCAAAGAAAAGGAATAATTAAATTTCACATATTAAAAATTTTAGCCTGCATCTTCTTTCAACATGGACCAGTCTAAAATTTAGTCATTTTGTTAAGGGTTAAACAAAATGGTTTAATCTTTGTACAGGTGAACCCACTAGAGTTTATTGGGGAGTATTTGTTACAGAAAGCTGGTGTAAAGGACCTTGAGTTCACCTCTACACACCAGGTAAGAGCAGAAACTTCATTTTTAACCTAGCTGTGTGGAAAGAAAAGTCGCCACAATTACATTATCAGTGTTGGCATAGGTAGTGTTGGTGTGACAGACTTAACACATTCCCACACAGTGACTCTTTAAAATGCCTCTCAAGAAAAACAATGGGATAGTCAATTTGGAAAATGAAGAAATTGCTTGTAACAAGCAATTTCTTCATTTTCCACAATGTTTTCTACCAAGAAAGATGAAAAAAATCTAATCTTTACAAACTTGAAAATTGTCGCCTACAACTTCTTTTTCTGCAACTTCTTTCAATTTCGACCAGTCTAAAATTTTGCTGTCAGGTAATGGGTCAACCTCGGTCATATCTATGTTTCAAGATGTTTTCTTGAAACTTTATGTTATTCTCACTGTCACAAGGGCAATCCATACTATCATCAGAGGTAATTCTATAAATATTTTTGTTTGATTAGTCCCCCTTTTCAACTTAATTATACTACCTTGTGTAGATGCAGTCAAGGGTGGCATTAAGAGATAAAAAACTTTGAATAAAAGCTGTCTCTTGTTGTCCTGTGGGTCTTTGTTGTCATTGAAAAATTTTTGACATAATGTTATGTGTTTGATATCAAGAGCGTTTTATAATTAGAAAATAAGTGCTATATACAGTGGAAATCATTTTGTTCAAAGCACTGTCTCCTGTTCTTACTTTGATTTTCAAATCTGTTTTCTTATGTGCATCAAACTTTGGCTTAGTATGGTAAAGAGTCATTTGAGATGATTTCTAAGATTCTTTACTTTTGTAGAAACTGGATCCTCTAGAAGATGAAGAAGATTTGGAAGGAGAAGAAGAAGAGGTAGACGAAGAAGAGGAACAGTTAGATCCTCTAGATGAGACCAAAAGGACAGGTGCCCCAAATACAGAATGGGATGATGAGGATCAAGATCTGGATGAAGACAAAGAGGGGCAGAAAGATAAGGGGACAGAAAAGGGGACACTGAAAATGCAGAGATCCCAGAAGAGGCAGGTGGTCCTGAAGACGCAAGAGTTGAGTCAGAAGTTTGGGACTATTCGAGCCACTGGGAAGTATGAGAGACTGGTAAGATAACAATACTTAACCCATTCCAACACAGCAAAATTTTAGACTTGTCCAAATTGAAAGAAGCTGCAGATGACAATTTCAAGTTGATGGAATTTTGAATTTTTTCGTCTTTTTGGATAGAAAACTTTGTGGATAATGAAGAAATTGCTTTATACAAGCAATTTCTTCATTTTCCACAATGTTTTCCAAAGTTTTTTTTTGAGGGGCGTAAAAAGGAGGGATTGAGTTGGAATGGGTTAATGGTGATTTCTTGATGATAAAGATACCACCTTAAAACATATTCATTTTAACCCATTACTATATGGCAAAATTTTAGATTGGTACAAATAGAAAGGAGTTGCAGAGTCCACTTTAAAAGTGATGAAATTTTAGATTTTTTCAACTTTCTGAGTAGAAATTTATTATTGAAAATGAAGAAATTGCTTGCAAGAAATTCTTCATTTTATGCCCCCGTATCGATAGATCTGGGGCATATTGTTTTACCAGTGTCCGTCTGTCCGTCTGTCTGTCCATCTGTCTGTCTGCCTGCAAAAGTTAACCTGCCAATTTTCCTATAACTTCAAACTTCAACCCTGATTAAGTTACAATGCTTATATTTGGTATGTAGATAGGTCTAAACAAGGCACAACTGGGGAAGTTCATGTCTTCAAGGTCAAGGTCAAAATTTTAACCCTTTTCCCTAAAACATTACTCAAAAACTAAACCTGCCAACAAAACATTTTTCTATAACATCATCCCTAATTAAGTTACAATGCTTATATTTGGTATGTAGATAGGTCTCAACAAGGCGCAAGTGGGGAAGGTCATTTCTTCAAGGTAAAGGTCAAAATTTTAACCCTTTTCCCTAAAACGTTACTCAAAAACTTAACCTGCATACTAAACATTTTCCTTTAACTTCATCCCTTATTAAGTTACATGCTAATATTTGGTATCTAGATAGGTCTCAACAAGGCGCAAGTGGGGAAGGTCATTTCATCAAGGTCAAGGTCAAAATTTAACCCTTTTCCTTAAAACAACAAAAAAAAACAACAATTAAAATCACCTGTTTCTAAAGAATTCCTGTTTCGGGGGCATTGTGTTTCACAAACACATCTTGTTCTCACAAAGTTTTCTAAAGATACTTCCCATCAGTGATTTGATGTGTAGGATTGTATTGAAATTGGTTACGGCTAAAGAGAAATAAAACTGACATTTTTTTTAAGATCTTTTTTCCCAAATATCTTTTAACTCATTGAATAATTTTGCTGTAGTCTCTTTAAAAAAAATTCTAATCATTGTCTTTCTATTGGTTCTAAGTTCCTTGCTAGAGCTACAAATTCATTAACAAATGACAAAATTTGAGACAGGTCCAAATTCAAAGAAGTTGCAGACAATACTTTGTAGTTGATGTAATTTAAAAAATCTTTCTCATTTGGGGTAGAAAACATTGTGGATAATGAAGAAATTTTTTATCATTTTCCTTGATTTTTTCAGGGCGTTTTTCTTGGGGGTCGGGGGGGGGGGCAACAAAAAAGTGTATTGGAATTGTTTGAATACCTTGCTATAAGACATACCAATAGGACCTAGCTACTCTGGGTAAGACTTGAATCCAGAGTGAGTGATATTATAGTCTTCGATGAACTGTTAGTCTCCATGACTGGTTTCTTGTGAATACATTTTCTTCCTTACTTAATGTTCAAGTGATGAGTAACTTTCTTTTGATCAGTGCACTTCCCACCATGGGCGCTATTGATCATACTCAGATAGAGTTATATCTGTTTTGAAATCACCTCATTTTCATTTCAGACAATACAGAAGTATAGAGACTATCCTGAGAAGAGAACACCAATAGCATTTGAGCTTGCCAGCAGTGAGGTTGAATATAACAGACATTTACAGGCCATTAAAACAGTCTATTTCAAACCTCTGTCAGCTGCACTCAAGTCTAACAGGTAAACCAATTAGTAAATCCACTGTAGAACTTTATCAGAAGATCTTTATTGTACTCTTTAACCCATTCCTGTTTTGCCAAATTTTAGACCTGACCTAATTCAAAGGTTTTGCAGACAAAAATTAAATTGGATTTAATTTGAAATATAACCAGTAGGGTAGAAAATATTGTAGAAAAAGAAGAAATTTCTTCTTTTTCTACAATGTTTTCTCAATCTTAAAAATTGTAAAATCCGGTGATAGAACAGGAAAGGGTTAAGCTTTTGAGAAATTTAACAAAGGTCATAATAACTAGAATATTACAAATGATTTATTATTTAGCACTGAGCCTCTAGAGTCTGGTTTAAGTGTTGGAACAATGGATAGAAAATCATTTTGGTAGTATTAGAAGTGCATAGCAACCAAATAATTACTGAAGACCACATCATACAATACCAAGTTAAGGCTAGGACTTGTACTCTTGTCCAAATACCTCTCAAGCAGTGTTGTGACCTATTGCAAAAATATTAAAAGAAATTGGGGGAAAAAGACAAATTGGCTTGCAAAAAGTAACTTCTTCTTTTCCCACTATGTTTTATTTCCTATTTGATGTCCAAAATTTAGCATGTTTTGAATTGTTGACTGCTCTCCTTTAATTTGGATCAGTCTAAATTCTGTTGTTTGCTAATGGATTAAAATAATAGAACAAAGTAAATTTTGTAGATATTTTTTTTAACACTTCTAAGTTTATTCCGTCTCCTGTTTTGATGCCTCCAATATGAGAATTTTCTTCTGTTTCTACATTGTTTTGACTCTTTATCCCATTTCTTTCATTTCAGGGCCATAATCAGCAATCAGAACCTTCAAATCATATTTACGGATGTGTTACAGATCCTAGAGCTCAGCAAGTGTGTTAACTTATTCACTATATATTCGATCTCTAAGGCTAAGGCTTGAACACATTCCAATACAATGACGCTTTTTGACACCCCAAGAAAAACGCTTTGGAAAACATTGTGGAGAATGGAGAAATTGCTTGTCACAAGCAATTTCTCCATTCTCCACAATGTTCTCTCCCAGAAAGTTGAAAAAATCTTAAATTCCATAAACTTCAAATTGTCGAACAATTGCTTGAACAGGAGAATTCGCTTGATTTGTCTCTCACCAATGTGGATAATTGTAAACTTAAGTGGGATAGCAAATGGAAGCTACAAAAGGATATAATGTTGGAATTGGTGTGAGATATACCAAAAATACATTGTCAGGTGCTCCAGCGGCTGCAATATGACTTGAAAAATGTTAAAAGCGGCATTAAACCCCATTCAAACAAACAAAAAATGCTTGCTTACAAATTAGTTCTCCTTTCTGACAAATTTCCATGGCTAAATCTCATCTGCCTGTCAAAATTACAAGACATTTTAGTTATGGATAAAAAGAAGATTCTTTACTTTTCCAGACAAGCATAAAGTATTACATAGATTTACTTAAATTTTTTATGGCTTCATAACTATATATCTTGGGCATATTGTATTACCTGTGTCAGTCGGTCTGCTGAAAATTTAAAAGTATAAACTTACAATTTACAATTTCCTTTCACTTCCAAACTATTCAAGTTCCAATGCTCATACTTGACATGACATCAGCTGTTACTGATATATATCTGCTGATGCTAAGGTAAAAGTCATCTGATAAGGTCAAGGTCATCTAAACTTCTGAAAAAATTGCAGATAAAGGGGCATTACTGTTTCACAGACATCTTATTTTCGAAGTAGCCGGGAGTATTTTGGTTTCACCATGTCTGTCTGTCTATCCATCCATCCATTTTTCTGTCCCTAGACTTTGTTTCCTTGCTCTAACTGTAGAACTAGTTGACCAACAACAATGAAAAAGTAGAGTGATGAAATTTTGAGGATCTTTTCTTTTAGTAGAAGACATTGTTGGAAATAAAAAAATGCCTATATCATAAGCAATTCTCCATTTTCCACAATGATTTCTCAGACTATTTCTTAACCCTTTCCTGGTTAATCCCTGGTTTTTATGTCCCTGTGATTTTATAATTCAGAAAAAACTGTGGAAAAAGAAGAAATTGCTTGTAACAAGCAATTTCTTCTTTTTCCACAATTTTTTCTACCCTACTAAATTGTTATTTTTCAAATGAGATCAACTTTAAACTTTTGTCTGCTAAACCTTTGAATTTGGACGGGTCTAAAATTTGCAAAACAGGAAAGGGTTAAGGGTATAGAAGTGCAGGATTGTGTGGGAATTGAATCATATACTGATCATGAGAACTCATCTTTTTCCTTCAGTGAATTACTAGAAAATCTGCAGAATAGAATACTAGACTGGGACGCTCAGCATTCCTGTTTGGGAGATATATTTGTAAAGTTTTGTACAAACCTAAAGGTGTATACTAACTTTATCAACAATAATGAGGTTATACTGAGATGTATTGAGCGGTCCAAAGAGCAGACACCATCATTCAGAGGATTTTTGAAACGAAATGACAGAACTCCAGAAACTAAAATGTTAACGTAAGTATAGATGAACCCTTGTCATGCTAAATTTTATCCGTATCTAAATGCACATGAAAATCAAAGGCATGAAACCAATGCAAGTACTAGTTAAGGGTAAAAAAATATTTTGAAAATGAAATTATAATAATCTCTGTGTTGAAAGAGTCAATCAGGAGGTGTAGACTAAGATCAAACTTCACTTATGTGTAGTCTGATCTTTGTTTATACCCCCTGCCAAAGCAGGAATATTCCGGGTTCAGTATGAAAAGGGTTAATCTATTGCCACTTAATCTTACATTGTAACACCGTATTATAGAATAAAATATTGTAATGAAAGGAAAATTACTATTAATGAGCAGTTTCTCCTTTGGCCGCAGTTTTTTAAGCAAATATGACATGTAATTTTCAAATCCCAATGATTTTGAAATGTTGTGTGAAATGTTGAATAGTAAACTTCTTTCAATTTAGACTAGCCCAAAATTTTGTATGGTAATGGGTTAACACCCTGCTTCTGGTCAACGAATATTTCAGTATTTGCATATAGAATAAAGTATTATAACATCTACTATGAGAGCTTACCCTTTCTTGTTCAATCTCTGATTTTTTACGTACCTGTGATGTTATACTTCAGAAAACACTGTGGAAAAAGAAGAAATTGCTTGTAACAAGCAATTTCTTCTTTTTCCACAATATTTTGTATCAATTATAATGGCTACCTTTTTGAATTGTACAGGCCGTTTCTTGTCTCTAAGCATGTATAGAAAACCATTTGACTCAATTTTTGGTCTTGTCAAATAGTATTCTATGCAAGCTACTTGACAGATATGGCCTGTAAGAAAGAAAAACTGTAATATTCCATACATATCATTTTTTTAACTGGCAAATTGAATCCATACCTGCAAATTTATTCTTAATTTGTTCATCTGTTCAGTCTACAGGAAATGTTGTTGGCCCCTTCAAAGAGAATCAACAACTATGTGAGCCTGTTAAATTGGTTTGAACTTCATACACCAAAATCACATCAAGATCGGGCAGACCTAGCCGATGCAATCAGCACTCTAACTGAGTTAGATAGGTGTATTGGTGAGGTGAGGCTTTATAAAGTTGAGATATTTTCATAACCCTGTGTTGCCAAAGTTGTTATTTAAGTTATAGGTATTGGCAGTGTGTCAAACTTTAACTTCCCAATACTTAACTTATTACCAGATAGAAAAAATTTAGACAGGTCCAAATTGAAAGGAGTTGTAGACAACGATTTAAAGCTGGTGAAATTTTAGATTCTTTCAACCTTCTGGGGTAGAAAAACATTGTGTAAAATAAAGAAATTGCTTGTTACAAGCAATTTCTTTATTTTACACAATGTTTTACCAATTGTTTATTTTGAGGGATGTCAAAAAGTGTTAATGGTAGGGAATGGGTTAACTTGCAAATACTTAATCGAAGGATTTGAGCGTTCCTGCCCCCAATATTAGACAGTAATTGTGGGAATATCTTTCTTGCACAAATATTAACTCAAGATTGCTCCACTCTACAAAGATGTATAATTGGTACAAGTACAAGGATAGAGCCGTTGCTTGGCTGAATCTGTTGATCAATCATCAGAAGACAAAATTTTAGATTGATTGAAAATCAAAGAGGTTGCAGAGGTAAATTTAAACCTAGTGCCATTTAGGGTAATAAAGGAAAATTCGCCTAAAATAAGCAATTTCTCCTTTTTTTATGTCCCTGCATCAATAAGATTGAGGACATATTGTTTTACTGGTGTCCATCTGTCCGTCTGTCTATCAGTCTGATTGTCTGTCTTCAAAACTTAACCTGCCAACTAAACATTTTCCTATAACTTCAACCCTGATTAAGTTACAATGCTAATATTTGGTATGTAGATACGTCTCAACAAGGCGCAACTGGGGAAGGTCATTTCGTCAAGGTCAAAATTTTAACCTTTTCCCTAAAACAAAGAAAAACAACAACAAAAATCACCTGTTTCTAAAGAATTCCTGTTTCGGGGGCATAGTGTTTCAGAAACATATCTTGTTTTACAATATTTCTATAGCCATTTTCTGTAGCAAATGTAACATTGTGTTGTACTTGTTAAGCCCATTACCACACAATCCCCTCTTTTATATGATAATGAATACAGTTACAAAATATAATGTGAGAAAATGAGAAATATTTTTTCAGAAGCAATTACTCCTTTTCATACAATGGTTTCTACACTATTTAGCATTTGATTTTAATTTTTTTGCACTTTGACTTGTTGTCTGCAACTCTTTGAATTTAGACTAGTCCAAAACTTTGTTGTCTAGTTTAACACTTTACTTGTAACTTATTGGTTATAGCATGAAGCTTGTTGAATATGCCATTGCATGAAAAGTTGTCATAAACTAACACCATAAGTTTTTTTTTACAGTGTAAACTACGCATGGAACAAGATAGGCAGATTGTGGAATTGCAGAAGAAAATACAAAATTGTCCGGTAAATATTATTTTTCATTATATACCTATAAATGACCTGAATAAAATTCTGGTTAACTAATACAACTCATAAAAACATAAAAAAAAACCTGAATTTGTTGTGAACCAAAAAATGTATTTGTCTTGTATGTTAACCCTTTCCTGTACAAACCCTAGATTTTACGTCACTGTGATTTTATACTTGAGAAAACATTGTGGAAAAAGAAGAAATTGCTCGGACCAGCAATATTTTCTACGACATAGGATTGTTTCATTTCAAATTGCATCCCCTTGTCATTGTTGTCTAAAAAGGTATATAATAAAAGGAATATTACAACAGTGTGTTTTTTATCCCCCGCCAATTTGGCAAAGTGGATATAGAAATGGTCTCCGTCCGTCATTCCATCACTAAGCTTATCTCCTAAAGTATACATGCTATCAACTTGAAACTTCATAGGTGGATAGATCTCATTGAGGAGAAGTGCAGTGTACAAGAACCTCAACTCTTGTTTGTATAATTTTGGAGTTATTGCGCTTTGTTGTTTTAAAGACTAAGATTTTGTTTGGAGCATATCTCTGAAGGTATAATAGCTATTACTTTGAAACTTCATAGGTGGATAGATCTAGTTGAGGAATGGTGCAGTGCACAAGACTCACAACTCTTGCTTGCATAATATTGGAGTCATTGCCCTTTGTTGTTTTTGAGACTTAGATTTTGTCCAGAGCATATCTCTGAAAGTGTGATAGCTATTATCGAACTCATTGAGGAGAAATGCAGTCTAAATTTAACTGGCTTCAGTTTACTATCAAGCTTTTACAGCAGGGGATGGCCATGTCAGACATGGCTCTTGTTAGTTATTGGTTGACAAGGTCTCATCCAATAAAATATAACTGCACATGATTCTGGAACATGATAACAACTAGAAAAGCACACTAATAAATCACAATGCCACTCAATTCAGCTGAGCCATGTTAACTTAGTCGTTAACTGGATGTCATTCCTGAGGTTGTGAGTTCCAACTGAAGATCAGCCGAAATCTTCAAAATTTGATAAAAGTTATCTTGATATGCATTATTTGTCTCTAACTACCCTAATTCAATTCAAAAGCAATTTCCTTATTTCACACTATGTTTTCTCATTTTTTGTCTTGTGAGGTGTCAAATAGCATCACTGAGTGGGAATGGGTTAATGGGAGAATAATAATTAGTGCCACCAAGTGGGATTAGCAGCTAGTGGCTTGGATCGAATTTAAGGCAGGAAATTCTGGTTAGCTGCATCTAATATTATATACCCCTTACAACAAAGTTAATTTCCTAGTCATAACAGGGTCTTTTATTTGAAAAGTCTTTTTTTCCCACAAAGTTTTTTGCCCTAGCTTACTCCTTCTTTGTGTCTAAATGAGGGAATTACAGGCATGGGTAAACTTCTACTGACCAGCTTGTTGTGGAACTAGACAAAAACAATTACAGTTTGTGATTGTAGACACCTTGCCATGGAATCTAAATGGAAACTGCTATTTGGCAAGGAAAAAGTGATATCTACAGCTTAATCAGCTGCAGTTATGTTTTGATCACACTGAAAAAAATGTATATCTATTAACAGATAAACATGGAAGATCTGGACTGAATGTCACTAGAAACAGATGAAAATTTTGTCGTCTAGTGGGGTATTAAACATAATTAGATGGATCATTTTATTATTAGGCCCTGCTGGAAGCTAACAGATACTTGCTGAAACATCAGGATGTCTGCAATTTAAACCCACCCAGAAAGTCTGATATCCCTGAACTACAGTGAGTATATTCTGTATGCCTAACAATTCTATTCTAGCATCTTTACATCTTATGACCTCTATACTGGTCACATTTTTGTTTGTAAAATCCCTTTCTGACTGGGTCATAAAATGGGTCAGTCTTTAAAAAAAAATCTGGCTTCACTTTACAAAGCATGTTTACGCTATTTGTTCAATTTAGATCTCAGATGTGAAATCAAGGGCCACCTTGGCACTCTTGTTTTGATAATGAACCTCAAGGAATTCCAAGCAAGATGACTACCCTTACAGTTCCATCAGACAACAAAGTTGAACATTGTTTAGAAAGGAAAGATTTTGATGTTGATAATGAAGAAATAAGTCTTATCATCAAGCTATGTAATAAGTTAGCTCTTGTCATGCAGAATAAAACCCATGTTCAGAAATGCATTAAGGTCAAAGGGCTGATGGCACTGTAGATCTGGTTGTCAGAGTCAATATTTAGTTTGGAAATTGATCTTATGGACAATTCTGGTTTAAAGAGGACAAACATGTGGTGTAGGCTATGATCAGACTGCACTTATGTGCAGTCTGATCTTTGTCTATGCCTCCTGTCAAAGCAGGAATATTCCAGGTTCAGCATGACAAGGGTTAAACATTCACTATTCCAGAGTGTATCAGCATGTAGCCATGTATGGGTTGTTTTTATTCAACGATGCCCTGGTGCTCACACGCAGAATGTCCAAACATTTTCCGTTTAGCAGGGCTGTGGAATATGTGTACAAGTACGAGGTATCGCTATCGCTACAGAGAATGAAGGTTCATGACATACAGGACACAAAGGGTAATATTTTGATCCATTAACCCATTCCCACTCAATGACGCTTATTGATGACCCTCATGAAAAATAACTTGGAAAATATTGTGTAAAATTTAGAAAAAGCTTGTAACATGCAATCTCTTTATTTTACATGTCTTCTACCAAAAAAGTTGAAAAAAAATGAAAATTTCAAAAACTTCTAATTGTTATCTGCAACTCCTTTCAATTTGAAACAGTCTAATACTTTGCCATCTGGTAATGGGTCAACAGATGACAAAATTTTAGACGCATCCAAATTCAAAGAAGTTGCAGACTACTTTTTAAAGTTGGTAAAATTTTAAAAATCCTTGTCTATTTGAGTAGAAAACATTGTTGAAAATGAAAAAATTGCTTGTATCAAGCAATGCCTTCATTTTCCACAATGTTTTCCAAACTTTTTTCATGAGGGGTGTAAAAAGTGCGCGGAAATAGGTGAACAGAAAAGCATGGAAAACAACATTGAAATCTGAATTTCCAAACAACCTTAGTTATATTCATAAGACAAAGATAGACAAACTCTTTACAAGACTGTTTTAACCCATTCCTATACAATGAAGCCTTCAGATGCCCCTCTAGAAAAAGCTTTGCAAAGCATTGTCGAAAATAGAGAAATTGCTTTTTACAGGTAATTTCTGCATTTTCCACCATGTTTTCTCCCCCAAAAGAGAAAGATTTCTTAAAATTTCATAAACTTTCAATTATCATATACAACTCCTTTCAATTTGGACCAGTCTAAAAAATTTGTCTGGTAATGAGTTAAGTGTTTATATACATTGTAAAAAGCCTTGCATTCAGCTTTCAAGTTATTAAACCTTAAACCATCCATTAGACGACAAATTTTAGATTAGTCCAAATTGAAAGTGGTTGCAGACAATAATTCATGTTCTTAAATTGAATAGTAAGTGCTTAATAAGGTAGAAAACATTGTAATGAAAGGAGAAATTGTTTTTTCTTTAACCCATTATCAGAGAATTCTGACTGGTTCAAATTCAAAGTTACAGATAACAGATTCATACATAATCTATATTTCTTGTAATAAACCTATAAACAAACATATTTTTAGACTGATCCAAATTGAAAGAAGTTGTAGATGAAAATTTTTAGTTGGTGCAGTTTTTGGAAACTTTCTCGTTTTGGATAAAAAGCATTGGATAATGAAGAAATTGCTTTAAAGGAGGAAATTCTTTATTATTCACAATATTTTCCTAAGCTTTATTCTTGAGGGGTGTAAAAAAGCAGGATTGTGTGGGAATGGGTATAAAATAAGAGAAGAAATCAAATAAGCTAAACAAGAGGACCATGATGGTCCTAAATCGCTCCCCTGAGTATGATGGTTCATGGCTTTATGATATAAACAAAATGGCAAAGCCCTCCGTCTAATTATTTTGGAGAAGATGTTTACAGATTTCTCTTTTAATCCTAGGAATATTGATGATCCCACCATATAGCACTAATTCCCTGAGTATAGTAATCCTTTGAAGTATAGACATCAATACATATCAAGTATAAAAGCTGTAAGCCTAATGGTTTAGGAGAAGAAGGTTTTCAAAGATATCATTATTTATTCCTAACTAAAATTAGGGATTGCACAGAAAAGGGCAAATTCTTTAAGTAATTTGGTAGAGGGTCAATGGCTGATGATATGTACCAAATATCAAAGCTCTAGGCTTTATGGTTTGGGAGAAGAAGATTTTCAAAGATTTCCTTCTTTATTCCTTTGTTAAATCAGGAATTGCACAAATAAGGGCTAATTTTCAGAATACAGTAATTCTTTGAAGTATTTTGGTAGAGGGTCAATATATTATGATATTTGCAAAAAATCAAAGCTCTAGGCCTTATGGTTAGGGAGAAGAAGATTTTTAAAGTTTTCCTTCTTTAATTCTATGTAAAATAAGGGATCGCCCAGAAAAGGGCTAATTTTCAGAATACGGTAATTCTTTGAAGTATTTCGGTAGAGGGTCAATAGATGATGATTTGTACTAATTATCAAAGCTCTAGGCCTTATGGTTTGGGAGAAGAAGCTTTTTAAAGATTTCCTTCTTTATTTCTATGTAATATCAGGGATCATTAAGAAAAGGGCTAATTTTCAGAATACGGTAATCCTTTGAAGTATTTTGGTAGATAGTCAATATATTATGATGTATACCAAATATCAAAGCTCTAGGCTTTATTGTTTGGGAGAAGAAGATTTTTAAAGATTTCCTTCTTTATTTCTATGTTAAATCAGGGATTGCCAAGAAGCGGGCTAATTTTCAGAATACCGTAATTCTTTGAAGTATTTTGTTAGAGGGTCAATAGATGATGATTTGTAAAAAATATCAAAGCTCTAGGCCTTATGGTTTGGGAGAAGAAGATTTTTAAAGGATTCCTTCTTTATTTCTATCTAAAATCAGGGATCACTAAGAAAAGGGCTTATTTTCAGAATACGGTAATTCTTTGTAGTAATTTGGTTGAGGGTCAATAGATGATGGTATACCAAATATCAAAGCTCTAGGCCTTATGGTTTGGGAGAAGAAGATTTTAAAGATTTCCTTCTTTATTTCTATGTTAAATCAGGGATTGCCAAGAAGCGGGCTTATTTACAGAGTATGATAATTCTATGAAGTATTTTGGTAGAGGGTCAATAGATGATGATTTGTACTAAATATCAAAGCTCTAGGCCTTATGGTTTGGGAGAAGAAGATTTTAAAGATTTCCTTCTTTATTTCTATGTTAAATCAGGGATTGCCAAGAAGCGGGCTTATTTTCAGAATACAGTAATTCTTTGAAGTATTTTGGTAGAGGGTCAATAGATGATGATGTATACCAAATATCAAAGCTCTAGGCTTCATGGTTTGGGAGAAGAAGATTTTCAAAGATTTCCTTCTTTATTTCTATGTAAAATCAGGGATCATTAAGAAAGGGGCTAATTTTCAGAATACGGTAATTCTTTGAAGTATTTGGTAGAGGGTCAATAGATGATGATATATACCAAATATCAAAGCTCTAGGCTTTACCGTTTGGGAGGAGAAGATTTTTTAAGTTTTTTCACTCTGTTGCCATGGCAACCAGAGTTCTTCATGGATTTCAATTCTTTGAAGTATTTTGAAAGAGCATGACCTAAGGATCATTTCTTTGAAATTTGTTGAAATTCCATGGTTAGTTTAGGAGGAGAAGATTTTTTTCTAATTTTGAACAGATGGACGGACGGACAGATGGACGGACGGATGGATGTACGGACGACGGACGATGACCGATCACAATAGCTCCTCCAGAGCACTTGGTGCTCAGGGGAGCTAAAAAAGGTATATTTTGAGACAGTTTTACATTGAACTAATTTAAAAGTAGACACAATGTAGACTGGTCCAAACTGAAAGATGTTGCAGACAGGGGTAAGGTTTCAGTTTGTTGAAATTTTAAACCCTTTTGTCTTTCCTGGTTGAAAACATTTCTTATTACTTTACATAAACATTGTTTATTAAGTGCTCCAGGTAATGTTAATTTCAATTTTTGACTCAATGAACCTTACTCAAGTTAGAGTCTTCATTTTTTGTATGTAGACATTTTTATTGATAACTTTGTTGGTCAAGGTAAAATATTTAACCCTCTACCATATAGTAATATTGAACATTACTAAAATCAGGCCTGTGAAGCCACACAGATTCTTTCAATGTTTGTCAAAACTTCCAAATTTCTTGTGAACTGAACTCTCAAACTATAATTGCATTCAATAAGAAGTATTTTGTCCACTAATGGCATACAGTTTTGTGACAAAGCCTTATTCAGGGAGCATAATCTGTCTCTGACGGCTCTTGTTTTTAAAGGGTAATAAAAGCAGGGTGAGGAAATATGTTAATTCACAAACATTCAAAAGTAGTTCCATACATATTTTTTTTTAAGAAAACTAATTTTTCAGTAAATCAGAATGCAGGGATTTTGATAGGTGGTGTAAATGCTAAATTATCAAATTGTCTGGTTTGAACTTTGTCAATTACCATTGCATTTGAATTCTTGTATTTTACTTTCTGTGATTTCAGCATGCAAGAATGGTTTCTCTGTACAAACACCCAAACAAGAATGGTATTTCACTACAGACACTGCCGAGGAAAAATTCAACATTGTTAGTCTTCTAGAACAAACCATCAGGGCTTCCTTATAAAAGTTCATTCATAAACCTTCAGTGAGAAACGAGACTCAAATAACTGTGATATATATTTCATTACAGAAAACATAATGGCAATATATTCCTTGTCACAATATTTTCTGTCCATAAGGATAAAAGAAATGTAGTTTAAATTCAAATTTTGAAGTTATTAACATTTTCAGAGCCTTAAAGCTTATTTTAGGCAGCGCTCCCGCATTTTAGGAGTCTCTGCAATTCTTATTGACCTGAAAAACTTAAAAATGACTATTTTGTATCAAACATTTATTTTTGATTCAAGAAAATATATGAAAAATCGCCACAGATACTCTTAAAAAGATTACCTTGAAACTTACAGAATCTTTCAAAGGCTTAAAGAAAGTGTGCAGCCATTGCTGCTTTTAAATTATGTCACAAAATTTAACACATTATAAGGTCATTGTTTCTTTAATTGAAACATCTTAACCCTTGTTATGCTGATCCAGGATTATTCTTGTTTTGACAATAGCTGTGGCAGGTGTATAGACTAAGATCAGCCTGCACAGATGTGCAGTCTGATCTTTGTCTATACTACCTGCTTGTTCTTCTAGTTTTGAGGAAATATTTGAACACAAAGTAAATCTAAATTTGACAAAAATGTGAAATTATGTGAAGAAAGGATAAATATTCAGCAATCTCTCAACTCTGTTAACCCATTTGACACAATCCTGCATTTTTATGTGCTAAAGAAAAATAAATCTAGAAAACAAAGAGGGGGATTTGCTTCTCACAATTTATTCTACTCCATGTAGTACGTTTTTTGTTAATTTCAAGACACTTTGAATTGTTGTCAGCAAGTTCTTTCAATTTGGATCAGTCTAAAATTTTTGATAGGTAATAGGTTAAGGGGGAATATAGTAACAGAGTTGTTGGACTGTTCTTTTCTAACACTCTTGTGGTCTCTCTACATGCCTCATTTTTCACCTAATCTCTTTCAAAATTTACAAATGAGTATCCCTTGGTGAGATAAACTAGAGGCCCTTGAGTGCCTGAATCCATTTAGTAGTTTCTGAATAATTTGATTAGGCGGTCAGCAGGTAAATGGTCAAAGAAATGAGGTCAAATATAACCTTTAGAGTGGTTATTAACCCATTCCAACACAGTAACCTTTTTGACACACTTCAAGAGAAACAATTAGGAAAACATTGTATGAAGTGAAGAAATTGCTTGTAACTACCCAGAAAATTTATAAAAACTAAAATTTCATAAACTTTAAATTGTTCTCTGCAACTCCTTTCAATTTGGGCCAGTCTGAAATTTTGTTGTCTGGTAATGGGTTAAGGCCCTTTTGCCTGTCATATGGGAAGGAATAACCTTCAAATATTTCCAGAAAGATTGAGCCAAAATTTTGACCAAAGAGTGGTACCATGTTAATAGTTGGAAAGGTCCTTTTTGTGATAAAGGACAGAATGTCACCAAATTCAATAGAGATCTTCCTTATGATACGACCATTTTCTGCAAGTTTGAGAAAAAATTGAGTCAAAATGGTGACCTATAGAGAGGTAATATTTAATTCAGATGGCAGGCCTTCAAGTACTATTAAAGTTCACTATAAGCATGTTGTGCCCAGGTGAGCCAAAGATCACTGAATGTAATTGTATTACATGCACTTCTTTGAAAAATAAAAAAATAACTCTTACTTACCTCATATTTGAAGATTGTTAGACAAGGATATACTGTTTATGACAAACATACTTCTTTTTATTAGATTTTATACACTATCTTTTCTACTTGCACCTTTTTTAAATACATTACTAGACATATTTTTTTTAGGCTGGTCAAAATTCAAAGACAATAGTTTTCAGTTGATGAAATTTTAAAGATCTTTGGGGGGTTTATTTGGGGGGAGGGGGGAGAGAAAATATTGAGGATAATGAAGAAGTGCTTGTAATAAGCAATTAAAAGCATTTTAAAAAATGTTTTCCAATCCTTATTTCGTGAGGGGTGTGAAAAGCATGATTGTGTGGGAATTGGTAGATTTAACAGTTTATGATTTGTTATGGACCCACCACTTAATGTGGTGGGGGTAGCATATAGATTTGCCTTTGTCCGTCCGTACTTCCGTCCTTCATTCCTTCCGTCCCGAAATTGTCCAGGGCATATCTCTGGAAGAATAATAGCTATCAACTTGAAACTTCATAGATGGATAGACCTCATTGAGGAGAAGTGCAGTGCACAAGAACCACAACTCTTGCTTGCATAATTTTGGAGTTATTACCCTTTGTTATTTTAAAGACTTACATTTTGTCCAGGGCATATCTCTGAAAGTATAATAGCTATCAACTTGAAACTTCATAGGTGGATATACCTCATTGAGGAGAAGTGCAGTGCTCAAGAACCACATCTCTTGCTTGCATAATTTTGGAGTTATTGCCCTTTGCTATTTTCAAGACTTACATTTTGTCCGGAGCATATCTCTAAAAGTATAATAGCTATCAACTTGAAACTCCATAGATGGATAGACCTCATTGAGGAGAAGTGCAGTGCCTAAGAACCACAACTCTTGCTTACATAATTTTTGAGTTATTGCCCTTTGTTATTTTAAAAACTAACATTTTGTCCGGGGCATATCTCTGAAAGTATAATAGCTATCAACTTGAACCTTCACAGGTGGATAGACCTCATTGAGGAGAAGTGCAGTGCACAAGAACCCTAACTCTTGATTGCATAATTTTTGAGTTAATGCCCTTTGTTATTATCAAAGCTACCAGTGGGGGCATCTGTGTCCTGTGGACAAAGCTCTTGTTGTTTGATAATGGATAGAAGATAAACCAGTATTGAATTCACTGCCCAAATTAGCAACGGTATTTTAATAGCCAAACGCTGCCAATTTCTTCTGTCAAAACTTTAGGATCAATTCATTATCAGACAAAATTTTATCATACTACAGTTAGAAAGAAAAGATGACAATTCAAAGCGAGTTCATAACATAGCTCCACATTCCGATGCCTTGCTTAAATCCTTTCCTGTTCAATCCCTGTTTTTTACATCCCTGTGAATATACAATCGAGAAAACATTGTAGAAAAAGAAGGAATTGCTTGTAGCAAGCAATTTCTTCTTTATCCACAATATTTTTCTACCCTGCTGAATGGTTATTTTTCAAATCAAATCCACTTTAAATTTTGGCCTGCAAAACCTTTGAGATTGGACAGGTCTAAATTTGTGTGAACCAGGAAAGGGTTAAGGTGATATATATTGAAAAAAATTAAGTTAAACAACAAAGGTTTAATTCTTAAAAAAACTCATTCAGAGTAATCTATTGTGGATTTCATTTTTTGATAGAATATAAACAAGCCAAGTTTCAACGAAATATCTCACACTGCCTAAATCGTAACCATTAACCCTTTCCTGTTTAATCCCTGGTTTTTATACTTGAGAAAACATTGTGGAAAAAGAAGAAATTGCTTGTTACAAGCAATTTTTTCTTTTTCCACAATATTTTCTACCACATTGGATGGTTTCATTTCAAATTACATCCAATTTTTATTGTTGTCTGCAACTTCTTTCAATTTTGACAGTATAAAATTTCAAGAAATGGGGAAGGGTTAACGCTGATGGCATGGCAAACTTTTTGTTTCTAGAATTGAATAATGAGCATTCTAGAGAAAAGAAAACAATGTGGAAATTTTCTCGGTCATTGGCTTTGTGTAGGTGACTTTAAGTTGGTATTTTAGTCTGGTTGTAGGATGCCATCCTGTCACTTGGTGACTATCACTCAATATTTGCACCACATATTTGTCAACCTGTACAAGTTTTGTTTATGGATTATATTCTCTCAGAAATAGAGTGTTGAAGAGCACTGCCTCACATTTTCCTATTATATAATGCAGAAAGTTGAATTTCTGATGACATTTACTTTATGTTGAGATTATTACAGCATAATTGTTAACCTGTATATTTTATCAGCTCGATTATTGTTTACATTCTACAGTATTTGTACATATATTTTGAAAGGGATTTCAATTTTACAGAATGATTTTTTTTAAAAGAACATTTGTCAGAAAAAAAAATTAAAATGGTAAACATATTATTCCAATTGCTTCAAAACAAATACAACAGTTACATAACCTGTTCATTTTAGAATCAACTAATTGTATCTGTTAATATAAAAATTCATCGACCAATCAAATCATATTCTTCAATTAGAGGTCATCTTTGAACTCCTAGTTTCATTGACATTTCTGCAAAACATTTTTGTTAGTTTTACTACCTAAACAGGTCACATACAGCTTAGAAGTAAATCATTTAAAGTGTTTACTAGTGTTTCTGTTATCAAGCTTCCGTTCTATGAATAGTTTTTGTCGAGTCCGCTTGTGGAGAGCGAGACATAGTTGTCACTTTTTACAAGTCGGTGTATGTGCGTTGGTGTGTTATGTGCGTTGATATGTGTCGAGTCCACTTGTAGTGAGCGAGACATAGTTGTCACTATTTACAAGTCGGTGTATGTGCGTTGGTGTGTTAGTATGTTAGTTCGTCTGTCAGTCTGTCCGTCTGAACAATACTTATGGATGGATTTCAAAAAATCTTGGCATAATTATTCTCCATCATGAGTAGATGTGACATTTCAAAGAATTTTTGGGATAGTTCTAATGCAAAGGTCACAGCTGAAGGTCAAACACTAAAATTGTGATTGTCACAAACATTTCTCCTACAATTATGGATGGATTTCAAAATAAATTGGCACAATTATTCTCTCTCATGAGTAGATGTGCCATTTGAAAGAATTTTTGGGATAGCTTCAATTTAAAGGACTAAAATTGTGCTTGTCCGGAGCATGCCTACAAACTTTGCGGGCTCGACAGGAGTTGTCATGGGACAACCATCTAGTTGTTATTTATTCATTGTATATCTTATGTTAGTGGTAGTGAAGAGTTGATATATCTATTTATTGTTGAAATTAACCCATTACCATAACATAAAGTTTAAGCCTGGTCCAAATTTAACAAAGATGCAGACTACAATTTCAAGTTGATGAAATTATCACAATCTTCTGTTTTTCCTTAGTAGAAAACATTGTGGATAATGAAGAAATTGCTTGGAACACATTGCCAGGTGGCAAAATTTTAGACTGGTCGAAATTGGAAGGAGTTGAAGACGTTGATTTGAAATTTATAAAATGTTATATTTTTTCAACTTTCTAGGCATAGAACATTGTGGAAAATGAAGAAATTGCTTGTTACATGCAATTTCTTCATTTTTCACAATGTTTTCCCAGTTGTTTTTCTTGAGAGGTGTCAAAAGGGGTCATTGGAGGGGAATGGGTTAATTATTTAAGAATGTTAAGTATTGGTTTATAGAAGCGTCACTGTGATATATAATTAAACTGTGGTTACTCGTAATCAATATCACCTCTTTTAGGTAACCTGACTGAAGGTTATAGTGACCTATTGCCATCGTTTCGTCCGTAGCCATCTATCGAGTGTTGTGCCTTAACTTTTCAACTTAAGAACCCTTGGACAGATTTAAACCACTTAGTAAGAAGCATTGTCATGGGAAGGCTCTCTAAATTTTATCCCTGTGCATAAGTCTTTAAGAAGAGTACATGTACTTTTCCATTTTAGAGATGTACACATATGGAGTTATTTCCCTTGGGGGCCCCATAAGGGGCAAAAAGGGCACATCTATAAAAATCTTCTTGTCATGAACCGGCTGTTGGATTGGATTCACATTTGGTATTTTAGAGTCTTTATGGCAAGGACTATAAAGCTTGTACATGAAAAAAAAAATCTGTCAAGAAATGGTGGGGGGGGGAGGCATAAGCTTACATTGTGACAACTTTTTCTACCTAACCAAAAGACCTACAGCTCTGATATTTGGTTTATGGCATCATCTGGCTGACCTCTATCAAGATTGTATAGAGATTGTATAAATCATGGCACCAGGATCAGAATTACCTTGTTCCCTGTTACAATTACAACATAGGCTTGTATAGTGAAAACTTTGAAATATCTTTTTCTCCCAGACAGAAGGCCTAGAGATTTGATATTTGGTCTGTAGCATCATCTGATGAACTTTAATGTTTTTGTACTCTTAGGACTAGGGTGACCTATAAGGCCCTATGGGCCTCTTGTTTTCACATTGTTATCATTGTGTTCACTTCTTCTGACTAAAAGACATAGCGCAGTCGGTAGTGTGTCAGACTACCAATCTTCAAACATGGGATGTAATGGGTTTGATCCCCGATGGCGGCACACATCCTTTCCAACATTTGTCTCTCACCAATGGGTGGATAATCGTAAACCTAAGTGGGAGAGAGCTGGAGGCCAGGAAAGGATGTAGCGGTAGAACTGGTAGAACCAGGAATCCATTGTTAGGTGCTCCAGCCTCCACGAAATGACTGAAAAACTGTTAAAAGGGGCATAAAACACAGCTAGACATATGAATTCTAATAAAAAATGGATCCAATTCAACTACAAATCAAAGTTCAACAATTTGTCATTTAAACAAATTACAACACGATCCCAGAATGAAGAGTTACTGGTAAACCATTTCCACAAAATAACTTTTTCACCTTCCAAAAGAAAAAAAAAAAAAATGCATAGGAAATGTTGAAAATGAAGAAATTGCTTGTTACATGCAAATTCTTCATTATCAACAATGTTTCCTACCTCAAAGACAAAAAAAAAAGTATGACCAAAAAACTTGATGTCTGCGACTGAATATGGACCAGTCTTATATTTAACTCTTTCCTGTACAAGCACTGAATTTTATGTCACTGTTTTTTTAACTTGAGAAAACACTGTGTAAAAAGAAGAAATTGCTTTTGACAAGCAGTTTCTTTATTTTCCACAAGGTTTTCCAAAGCCTTTTTCTTGAGGGACACAAAGAAGTTGGACTGAGTTGTAATGGGCTTATCTTATTTGTAAAAATATCATTAATGGAGTTAGTGCTAGATTAATGTAAACGCCTTCACAGCTTTTAAATCATTTTAGCCTTAAGATCTACAATAAACTGTGATTTCTTGCATAGGATAATCTCATACTGAAATCATGTATTACCCCTTCTGCTCACTTTTAGAGATGTAACAGTATTTATGTACTTACTTCGTTGTCTCTTGAAATATTCTATATATTTGTTATTAACCAAACACTTACATCCAAATTAGTATTAAATTTTACTCATAAACTATATTCTTGAGTCAGTCAGTCATTTCCCAAGACGTTGTTATCTTGTAATCTAACCCTTGTCATGCTGAACCCGGAATATTCCGGTTTTTGCAGGTGGAGTAGACCAAGATCAACCTGCACATAAGTGCAGTCTAATCTTGGTCTACACCTCCTGCTTGTACTTGTCCTGCCATAGTTGTTAATGAAGTTGATTTCTAAAAGAAATATTTATTATTGAACAACAAGTTCTATCAGTACAGCAATTCAGTGAGGTAATTTATACAGAATGACACGGGTTAAATATTAATAGTATACAGCCACTAGAGCTAGCACCTACAAGCCGAAATGTTGCGGCTTTAACCCATTCTCTCACAATGATGCACTTTGACGCACATAGTAGGAAAAGATTTGGAAGACACTATCCACAATGTTTTACTTCCAAACAAGATTTGTTTGTGAAACACCATGCCCCCCAAACAGGAATTCTTTAGAAACAGGTGATTTTTATTGGTTTTTTTCCTTTGTTTTAGGGAAAAGGGTTAAAATTTTGAACTTGACCTTGATGAAATGACCTTCCCCAGTTGCACCTTGTTGAGACCTATCTACATACCAAATATTAGCATTGTAACTTAATCAGGGTTGAAGTTATAGGAAAATGTTTAGTTGGCAGGTTAAGTTTTGCAGACAGACAGATGGAGGGACAGACAGACAGACAGACAGACGGACACCTGTAAAACAATATGCCCCCGATCTATCGATGCGAGGGCATAAAAAGACAAATATATTTTCAAAATTCCATCAACCTGAAATTGTCATCTGCTGCTTCTTCGAACTTGGACCAGTCTAAAACGTTCTTGTGTTGGAATGGGTAAAAGCTGCAAATTAGAGTCAGAGATCTAACATTTCTGTAAGGATATGTCCTTAAAGGGAGGTATCGATGTTTCTGAAACCTAGATAAGAAAAATTACCAAGTGCCAAAAAATAGACTCAAACGAACATTTAATTTTTTAAGTTAGGTCAGGTGTTGTCTTGATGGTTATCTTAATAGACCAAAAGTGGCTTTTTCTGGTTATATCGGAAAGGTTCAGCGGAATTCCAGGTTATTTTTAGATATCACGGAATTCGGCTGTCGACATCGGATGACCTCATTTGCATATGACCCAGTCAAATGAAGGTAACAAATTTACTAGCGAAACAGCCAAAGTCCTAAATCATGTCACATAAAAGGACTGATCTTTACAGACCAGCTAGCGAACATTACTCCTGATGACGTAGGTTTGATGTAATTTGAACTAGATGCAAGGTTCTAACGGTTATTTGCGCCACGTGAATGCCCTATAATCTTCGTAACTGTCTCGGATTAATCTAAAAATAGATTAATAGCCTACATAGGCTATTAGTGAAATACCCTGCTTTTTTCTGATAAGCGACCTCATATTTTTGCAAAACTATTTTTCGGCATATTGTTTTCAAATAGTTTATGAGAGGAAATAAAAATAATTCAAATCTGTGACATGAAAAAAACATCGATACCTACCTTTAACCCCTTTCTGGTTAATCCCTGGTTTTTAAGTCCCCGTAATTTTATAATTGAGAAAACATTGTTGAAAAAGAAGAAATTGCTTGTAACAAGCAATTTCTTCTTTTTCAACAATTTTTCTACCCTAGTAAATGTTTTGTTTTCAAATAAAATCAACTTTGAATTTTCGTCTGCAAAACCTTTGAATTTGAAGGTGTCTAAAATATTTGCAAAACAGGAAAGAGTTAAGTCTGTCAGTCATGCCCTAAGATCTTTTTTATCTTTTGAGTAAATTTATGTTTGTCCATCCCATGAGTTCCTTTGGCATAAATTTAAGTTCAGAATGATTCACTGGTCCTGCAATCCTCGTATCTGCCATTTCATCTGATGTATCAAATGTGGTTTTGTGAACAATTCATAATGCTACCCTCAAACAATTCAGGGCAGCATTTATTTACCACGCTGCACTCACTTCTCTCCTTCCAAAGCCATTTCCCCACAACCCTTGGACCAAATTGGATGAAACTTCACATGAACCTTGGAAAATTCCAGATACCTTCTCTCCCTTTATCAATTTAAGGCTGAGTCACAGGAAAAAAGGGACTGAATGTAAAAATTAGTTTTTCCATAATTATAACCCTCAAAATTATATTTGGGGGTAAATAGAAGTCGGCTTGTCAGTCCGTCCATCTATCTGTAGCTTTTTCATGTCCGCTCAATTTCTCGGAAACAATTGGACAGATTTTATTCAAACTTTACTGATTTCATCAGTATCAAACAGAGATGTGCATATTCCATTTTGGTTACAGTCCATTGATTTTTGACGGAGTTATGGCCCTTTGGCGAAAAATCATGTTCGCTCAATTTCTCAGCAACCATTCAACGAATTTGATTCAAATATCTCAGAAAGACTCCGTATAAGTCTGACATGTGCATATCCTATTTTGGTTAGGGTCCATTCATTTTTGACTGATTTATGGCCCTTTAATTAAAAAGTCCATTTTTGGTTAGGGCCCTTTGGCAGATAGCACTTGTATATGGACAGCACTGTTTGGGGGGGGGGTATTGGTCTGCTTTGCAACAATGTCTAGTTTTTTCTTATCTAATGGTCAGAATTTAATGAATCTTAAAATGTCAGTAATAAATCAGATGCGGTAGACTATGCCTCATACATGTCTCTCTGTCAGTCTTTTGAAAGCCATTTCTCCACAACACCTGGACCAATTTGGATGAAACTTCATGTATGAACTCCTTTTATTCTTTTTAGGATACCATTTCTCAGTTCAAGGCTGCATCATGGTACCAGGGGACTTAACCCATTCCATCACAAGAAAATTTTAGACCGGTCCAAATTGAAAGAAGCTGCAGACGACAATTTCAAGTTGATGGAATTTTAATTTTTTTCGTCTTTTGGGATAGAAAACATTGTGGATAATGAAGAAATTGCTTGTTACAAGCAATTTCTTCATTGTCCACAATGATTTCCAAAGCTTTTTTCTTGTGGGGCGTAAAAAGGAGGGCTTGAGTTGGAATGGGTTAATGTAACAATAATTTTTATGCCCTGCATAAAAAGATTGAAGTTATATTGTTTTACCGTTGTCTGTCTGTCTTTCTGTCTGATGGTCTGTCTGCAAAAATTAACCAAAAAACTCAACATTGCCAATTACTACCACCCTATTCAAGATACAATGCTCATATTTGGCATGATGATACATCTCCATAATACACATCTCCTCATGTCAAGGTCAAGTGATAAAGTCAATGTTACATACCAAGGTCAAATGTTTAAGGGAGTAAGTTCCACCATCAAAGCCTAGTTGGTAGCGCATCAGACTCTCAATCTTCAATTATGGGGTATCATAGGTTCGAACCTCGGCGGCAGCACATATCATTTCCGACATATGTCTCTTACCAATGGATTGATAATCATACACCGAAGTGGGATAGCAAATGGAGGCTAGTAAAGGATGTAATGGTGGTACTGTTGCGAGAAAAACCAGGAATCCATTGTTAGGTGCTCCAGCTCCAGTATCTCAATTTAATTCATTCCATTCCTGTGTTCTTAGTACTGTGTATGTGTATTTAAGCTTCTTTCATTTTCATGACTTGAACATTTCAGACAAAACCTAAGGTGTACAACTTTAACAGTATCTTATGTGTTGTCATTCAGCAAATACTTTGATATTTTGTGATATCTGTTAACAAGAAACTCAAAATATCTGTTCACTATCAAGAAGCATGTAAAGCTATCAAGGGAGGCAATTGTTGAACCATTTTTGTTCAAAATAAGGCCCTTTTAGGACTATAAATTTTATGCTCACTATTCAGCACCTAACAGCTGAAAGTGAGGCATCTCTTATTTATGAAAAAGGAATGATGATGATTTCATTGTAAAAATTGTAGTTTTTAACTCTACCTCTTCAAATACAAGAAACATGTTTTGACACTTTCTCATCCAGCTTTTTTTAGCACCACAAGAAAAAAGTTTGGGAACTATTGTGGACAGTGAAGAAATTGCTTGTACTCTTTCAAAGGCAAAAACTAACCCTACCAAAACTGCTCTCTGGGATGCGGGCATTTTCCAGAATCGTACATTGGCCTGTTCTTTGAATTCTTGTAGGATGTGATTTAACCCAAAACCAGACTGTAAAATTTTAGACCGGTCCAAATTGAAAGGAGTTGCAGACATCAATTTTAAAATGATAAAATTTTAGATTTTTTCAACTTTCTGGATTGAAAAAATTGTGTAAACAAGAAGAAATTGCTTTTTACACAATGTTTTCCAAAGCATTTTTCTTGAGGGGGTGTAAAAAGAAGGGATTTTGGCGAAATTTGTTAAATAAAAGACTTACTACTGCTTTTCTCTTAACTCCTGGATTGCAGCAGAGAGGTGTTTTTGTCAAGCTTGCTTACAGTGAGCAAGACACGTGTTGGTGTATGTCGATGTGTCAGTACATGTGAAATGGATTTTCTACTATATGACCTAGATTTTTCTAATCAAATACGATATCGCCTGTGGACTGCAAAAATGTCGTAGATTTGCTTTAGATAACCCGACCTTTGGTAGTACTACAGATCTACGTAGGGTGTGCATTTAGTAGCCAATAATTACAATATCCAGCTACTCATTGTGTGTTGTAAGAGGCAATGAGGCAATGAAAGGGTCATCATTGAATCATTTTTTGCTTCATTCCTAATTTATTGTTGTAGAAGTTTTGTGATTGTTTTGGTATTGTTCTGCTGTTGATTGGCCATAAAAGACCAATCTATAAATCAAACCTATCAGAACTTTGTCACTGAGGAAGTGCCACCTCTGTAGTAAAATGCATATGTCATCTATACCTTAGTGACTCAAAAGATTTGACGTCTTCTTCAAAAATGTGCAAACATCGTAGACTCGTAGATCTTTGGCAAGTAAGTTTTAAATTCTTTCACAGAAGCAGTTAACAAATTTCTGTACCCTTAAACTGTGAACTTCAGTTGGGCATGAGCAATGAATATTAACCAGTTCACACTCAATCCCATTTTTAAACTCCACTGGCTGAAAACCAGCAAGTTATTTTCCTGGCAAAATATTGTGTAAAAGAAATTGGTTGTCACAAGTACTTTCCTTGTTATCCACAATGTTTCTTACCCAAAAGGTTAAAGAATTTTTAGAATTTCACGAACTTTAAAGGTTCTTCTTAAATCATAACTAGCATAAAAAGTACATGGTTAACTTTGTGAGAAAGAAGTTTTTTGTTAAAAGCAATTTCTCTCTTTTCCAGTGTTAGCAGAAGGAGGTCAATAGTTTGCGGATTTACTTATTTAGCCATGAGATCCAATATTATCAGACTAGAATCCAAATTCTCATTATCAACTTTTCTCCAAAAAGCAATTTATCCTTTCAGCATGTTATCTTTCCTACATTTCACTTATTTATCAATATAAATAGACTCAACAAGAGCACCGCCTACAGGTGGCTACGCTCAGCGGTTGGATGCTGGATAGTTGACAAAATGCATCTGGAGTCATCCCCCTTGATAGTATAGGTTGCTCTTTTGATAGTTAATACGTGTGCCAGGTTTCAAGTGAATGCCTCTAGTAGAACCAGAGATATCACAAAATGTCAAAGTTTTCGCACAGCTTCGACGACAACAACAATGACACCAAGGCTATTGCAATACCTCGGGTTTTCTCCAAAAACAACCGAGCTAAAAATGTCAACAGCAATATCTTATAATTCAAAATTTGGACCAGTCATCTGATTATCCATTAAAACACAAAACTTTTTACAAAAGTACAATATTTAATTAATCCTAGAAAGCATGCACTAAAACTACAAATCAAAATAAGATGTCTAATCTAACAATGACTATGAATAGACAAAGTAAAATTCTAAGTTACAAACTTGATCAAAACAATGATTTATGCTAAAATATATACACATGTTCAGTACAGGCACACACACAAACAGGTCACAGATCCTTTTCCCACATGTTTAGAATCTTGCATTTTAACTCATTTCCAAACAACAAAATTTTGGACTTTGCGCATTAAAAATATTTGCAGACAACAATTTCAAATACCTTGCAGAATTTAAACAAGGTGTCAAATTGTCACAAGACACGCCCGTCACACTGCTTAATATTAACTGGGGGTTTGAATAGAACTGAGGTTATTTTGAATGAATTTTTTTTGTCAAACAAAGTATGAAAAACAACAAAGGGCAATAACTCAAAAAATATGCTAGGTAGAGTTTTGGTTCTTGTACACTGCACTCCCCTTGGTGAGATCTATCCATCCTTGAAGTTTCATGATTCTTGATATAATACTTTTAGAGATATACTCTGGACAAGATTCAAGTATGAAAAACAACAAAGGGCAATAACTCCAAAAAAAGGCTAGGTAGAGTTATGGTTCTTGTACACAGCACTCCAACTTGGTGAGCTCTATCCATCCATGAAATTTCATGGTTCTAGCTATTATAATTTTAGAGATATACTCCGGCAGGGTTCAAGTATGAAAAACAACAAAGGGCAATAACTCAAAAAATAGGCTAGGTCGAGTTATGGTTCTTGTACACTGCACTCCCACTTGGTGAGCTATATCCATCCATGAAGTTTCATGATTCTAGCTATAAAACTTTTAGAGATATACTCCGGACAAGATTCAAGTATGAAAAACAACAAAGGGCAATAACTAAAAAATTAGGCCAGGTAGAGTTTTCGATCTTGTGCACTGCACTCCCCCTTGGTGAGATCTATACACCCATGAAGTTTCATGATACTAGCTATAATACTTTTAGAGATATACTCCGGACAAGATTCAAGTATGAAAAACAACAAAGGGCAATAACTCAAAAAATAGGCTTGGTAGAGTTATGGTTCTTGTACACTGCACTCCCACTTGGTGAGCTCTATCCATCCATGAAGTTTCATGATTCTAGCCATTATACTTTTAGAGATATACTCTGGACAAGATTCAAGTATGAAAAACAACAAAGGGCAATAACTCAAAAAATAGGGTAGGTAGAGTTATGGTTCTTGTACACTGCACTCCCACTTGGTGAGCTCTATCCATCCATGAAATTTCATGGTTCTAGCTATTATACTTTTAGAGATATACTCCAGACATGATTCAAGAATGTAAAACAACAAAGGGCAATAACTCATAAAATAGGTTAGGTCGAGTTATGGTTCTTGTACACTGCACTCCCACTTGGAGAGCTCTATCCATCCCTGAAATTTCATGATTCTAGCAATTATAATTTTAGAGATATACTCTGGACAAGATTCAAGTATGAAAAACAACAAAGGGCAATAACTCAAAAAATAAGCTAGGTAGAGTTTTGGTTCTTGTACACTGCAATCCAACTTGGTGAGCTCTATCCATCCATGAAATTTCATGATTCTAGCTATTATACTTTTAGAAATATACTCCAGACATGATTCAAGTATGAAAAACAACAAATGGGCAATAACTCAAAAAATAGGCCAGGTAGAGTTATGGTTCTTGTGCACTGCACTCCCCCTTGGTGAGATCTGTACACCAATTAAGTTTCATGATCCTAGCTATAATGTTTTTAGAGATATACTCCGGACAAGATTCAAGTATGAAAAACAACAAAGGGCAATAACTCAAAAAATAGGCAAGGTAGAGTTATATTTCTTGTGCACTGTACTCCCCCTTGATGAGATCTATACACCCATGAAGTTTCATGATCCTAGCTATAACACTTTTAGAGACATACTCTGGACAAGATTCATGTATGAAAAACAACAAAGGGCAATAACTCAAAAAATAGGCCAGGTAGAGTTATGGTTCTTGTGCACTGCACTCCCTCTTGATGAGATCTATACACCCATGAAGTTTCATGATCCTAGCTATAATACTTTTAGAGATATACTCTGGACAAGATTCATGTATGAAAAACAATAAAGGGCAATAACTCAAAAATTAGGCCAGGTAGAGTTATGGTTCTTGTGCACTGCACTCCCCCTTGGTGAGATCTATACACCCATGAAGTTTCATGATCCTAGCTATAATGTTTTTAGAGATATACTCCGGACAAGATTCATGTATGAAAAACAACAAAGGGCAACATGAAGTTTCATGATCCTAGCTATAATGTTTTTAGAGATATACTCCGGACAAGATTCAAGTATGAAAAACAACAAAGGGCAATAACTCAAAAAAAAGGCCAGGTAGAGTTATGGTTAATGCGCACTGCACTCCGTATTGATGAGAAGAATATAACTGCCAAGTTTAAAGTCAATCGGACTTAAGGTGACAGAGTTATGCTCCGGACAAAGAAGTGGACACCGCCCAGACGCCCGGACATCAAGGGTGATCCCATAGTACGTCCCGTCTTTGACGGGCGTATAAAAATATTGTGTTTTGGGGTAGTAAACATGTAGGATAATGAAGGAATTACTTGTAACAAGCAATTCCTTCATTTTTCTCCATGTTTTCCAAAGTGTTTTCCTCAAGGGGCACAAAAATGTGGAAAGGGTTAACCCATATCTTTGGCCTATATAACAGTCATTTTCATACTCATGAACCCCATAATCCCCAGTTTTAACCATTTGTCATTCACACCAATGCTTTAACCCGTTCCCACTTATCCCATAAGAAAAAAGACATTTGAAAACATTGTCAAAATGAAGAAATTGCTTGTTAAAAGTAATTTCTTTATTATCCACAATGTTTTCTTACCAAAATTTTGTCAACAAAAAACTGTTTCATGCATCTTCTTTGAATTTCAACCAGTCCACAAATTTTGTGGTCTGGTAATGGGTAAATGATCTTTCCTGAGCAACAACTCTGAGAGACAAGATGTTTGGGTAGCCAACCTTTACGTTGTAATTACAGCTTAAATAAATCTCCATATCAGACTTGAAAGTTCACTTCCAGTGTAAATGATTAATTCAAACGATCCATCAGTTATTTATTGACAGCCTAGATTCATCAATATGGACCGTCTAGATTTTTGTTGCATGGTTATGGATAAAATATGGTGAAAATGATGGAAATTCATTGGTCCAATGGTTACTTGAAGCCATATACAGATCCATAGGTCACTAGTCACTTGAATGCTATGAACAGATCTATAGGTCACTAGTCACTGATCACTTGAAGGCCATATACAAGACTATAGGACAATGGTCACTTCCCATCACATCTTTTCTAATAATACTGTCACACAAATCTTCTCTTAGTCTCTCTGACAACACAAAGTAATCAAGTCGCCTGAAAATATATTAACAATTGTCCAATTAACCCATTCCCTCTCTTAACAACCCCCCCAAGAAAAAGTTTAAAACAAGAGGGCCAAAATGGCCCTAAATCACTCAATCAAATTACATTTCTTAATTTAATTCAGGATTAATTCTGGCAGGTAAACAGATTTTTTCCAGGCTCACATATATTCCTGCCATTTTGACTCAAACTGGCTCAGTGGTTTAGGAGGAGAAGATTTTTAAAGAATTACTTCATAATTTCTTCAATTCATATAAGCCACACAAGTTTAGTGAAAATTAGCCCTGTAGTTTAACAGGAGAAAATGCTTAACCCATTCCAACACAGTGCAATTTTAGACTGGTCCAATTTGGAAGAAGCTGCAGATGAGAGTTTTAAGTTGACAAAATCTTTTAAATCTTTGTCCATCAGGACAGAAAACATTGTGGATAATGAAGTAATTGCTTGATACAAGCAATTTCTTCATAGTTCCACAATGTTTTCCAAAGCTTTTTTTGAGGGGCGTAAAAAAAGGAGAGATTGTGTGGGAATGAGTTAAAGAAATAGATGACTATGGAAAACAAACAGCACCCAATGGACAACAGCATGTTGTGCTCAGGTGAGTTGAAAAAAGGGGGAAAGAGCTAAAAAACACAAAGAGGGCCAAAATGGCTTTAAATCATTCACAAGAGATATATATCAAGTCTGATAAGCCTAGCCCTGCCACACTCCCCATTTATTTTGCATATCAAAATTCCATGAACAAATTTTGAAAAGGACAACCCAAGGTCATTTTCTCCAAGTTAAGTCCAAATTGGCAGAGTGGTTTAGTCTAATGCTTGGCCCTGCTACACAAACATTTTTTTGTGATCTAACCTATTACCACACAATAAAATTTGAGATCAGTCTAAATTCAAAAAAAGTTGCAGACATAAATTTTTGGTCTATGAAATCTTTAAAATCTTTGTCCTTTGGGACGGAAACTTGGGGTAATGAAGAAATTGCATGCACAAAGCAATTTCTTCTTTTTCTATAATGTTTCCTGAAGCTTTATATTGAGGAGACCTTTAAAAGCATCACTATATGGGAATGGGTTAAAGTGTCACAAAAAAGTTTTGAAAAGGGTCACCAAAGGAACACTCCAGCCAAATTTAGTCCAAATCGGCCTACTAGATTTGGAGTGGAAGATTTTTAAATAATTATTCAATGATTTCTCCAAATCTGATAAGCCAACCCTGTCATTCCCCAGTTTTTGAAAGAAATCAAATTTTCAGGAGCAAGATTTGAAAAGGAAGATTCTTGCTGAGTTTGGTCCAGATTGGTACCATGGTTTAGGAGGAGAAAATCTTTAAAGAATTATTCCATGATTCCTGTCAGTCTGATAAGCCTGACCCTGCCACACCCATGTTTTTTTGCGATTCAGAATTTCACAAATAAAACTTTTGAAAAGGATCACCAAACATCAAAGGAACATTCCTACAAAATTACCGGTAAGTCCAAATCGTCCTAGAGGTTAGGAGAAGATCTCATAAGCCTGGCTCTGCCATGCAAACTTTTTTTGCAAATCAAAATTTCATGATTAAGTCAAGTTTATCCAAATTGGCTAAGTGGTTTTTAGAAGATCTTTAAAGAAAGTTTTGACAATGGACGATGGAGACTGAGTAGCTCTAATAGCTCCCCTTAAGCACATTGTACATATTATTAGCTCAGCAGAGTACAATGTGCTTAAGGGGAGCTATTAGAGCTACTCAGTCTTGATTGCTTGCCATTTATTCAATTTCTGCATTGTTTTCCAACCAATTAACAAAACCCCCACAAAATATTCAAAATTCTATCAAGTTCATTCAATTTAGACCAGTCTAAACTTTTGTTTTCTGGCTATGGGTTAAAGGGTCTACCCAAGGAACATTACTGTCAAGTTTGGCCCAAATAAGCCCTGTGATGTAGGAGAAGAGACTTTTAAAGAATTATCTTATAGTTTCCCCGAGTATGATAATACCAGCCCTGTCCCCATTTTTCAAAAATTGAAATTCCACAAACAAGTTTTGAAAAGGGTCAAGAGGTTAGTTCAAATTGGCACAGTGGTTTAGGAAGAGAAAATGTTTAAGAATTATTTCATAATTTCCTAGGTTTGATAAGCCCAGTCCTGCAACACTTCCATTTCTTCACAAATCAGTTTCAGAAGCTAGTTTTGAAAAGGGTCACAAAAGGAACATTCCTACCAAATTTGTTCCAAACTAGCCAAGTGATTTATTAGAAGATGTTTAAAGAAATAGATGGAAGATAAAATGTGCCCAATAGACAACAGATATTGGGTGATTCTAAAAGTTCACCTTAAGCATTTTGTGCTAAGTGAATTGAAACAAGAGAGCCGTTGGTCACTGTGAGCTCACCCAAGATAAAGACTCTTTCTCTTTTAATAGTCAAATTTAGTGATAATGCTAGGATCATGATACAAGTTCGTATAACCATATTTTATACATAAATTGGCTTTGTACCTAGGTCCAAAAGTCAAAATTCTAGCAATGTTCACTAGGTTATTAGAAAGAGGACTCCGAAGGAACATTTATGCCATACTTGGTTCAAATTGACCCAACGGTTTTAGAGGAGATGTCGTTTTAAAATCCTTCTTGTTTCTATATAGGCCCAATCCCTAGGGCTCTGTCCCTGGCGACCATAGAGTAATGATGTTAACAATTTAGGAAGAGATCAACATACTGATGTTTCATGCAAAACATCAAAGCTCTTAACTTTCTGGTTCAGGAGGAGAAGATAATTAAAGATCTTTTCAAAATTTCACTAGATCATTTTAAATTTCATCGTCAAAGCAACCAGTGTTTTCAACATTTTCTGCTCTTTTAGCTATTTTTAAAATTTCACTTTTGTTGCCATGGCGACCAGAGTTTTCAATGGATTTCAATTCTTTTACCTATTTTCAAAGGAGACCACTTAAGCAACATTTCTGCCAAATTTGGTTGAAATTGGTCCAGTGGGAGGAGATTTTATATCAGAAATTGTTGATTGACGCCAGACGAAAGTTGATCACAATAGCTCACATGAGTACTTTGAGCTCAGGTGACTTAAAAAGCTTAACGCATTAAAAAACAACCAAAGTTTAGACTCATTCAAATTGAAATAAGGCACAGAAAACATTTTAAAATGCACAACATTTGGGTCCCAGAAAGGTTAGAAAACATGAGAATAGGAGAAATTGCTTCCTACATGCAGTTTCTCCTTTTTCTACAATTTTCTCTAAAGCCATATTTTTCCAGTGTGTAAACATGCCGGATAGACTGGTACTGGCTTAATGTGGTAATGAAAACCAACACTTTAACCCATTCCCAGATGGCAAAATTTTAGACTGGTCCAAATTGAAAGGAGTTGCAGACAATAATTTAAAGTTTACGGAATTTTAGTTTTTTCCACTTACTTAGTAGAAAACACGAGCAATTTCTTCATGTAACACAATGTTTTCTCAAATGTTTTTCTTAAGGGGCGTCCAAAAGCGTCACTGTGTGGGAATGGGTTAAAACCAGCTCCATCTAAAAGGCTTCATATACAGCTACTCTCTAGCCTATATTTTACCCCTTGCATTTTCCATATATATCCAGATGGTATATGACCCTTCTAGTTCAGGATACATTTATAATGTAAGAGATTTACCCACCAGCTCGTATTTCTAAAACGGGCATACCTATATACTGTAAGAGAATAACTCACCATCCCACATTTTTGCCCCTGGCGTTTCCCATGTATGTCCAGAAGGTATAAGCCCCCTCTAGTTCAGGATTCAGCTCCCTAAATGAATCAATATAACCTTCTGCCAGTAAATCTGTGAACCCTTGTCTCTCTTCATTGGTGAAACCTGCTGTCTTTTTGTTGGTCTTTGGATTGGCCAGGTCTGTCATAAAATAAATTGTTTTATTTGATCCCAGGCCTTATAAGTTTAAATGTTCAATTAACCCATTCCAATCCCTCCTTTTTACGCCCCTCAACAAAAAAGCTTTGGAAAACATTGTGAAAAATGAAGAAATTGCTTGGATCAAGCAATTTCTTCATAATCCACAATGTTTTCTATCCCAAAAGACAAAAAAAATCAAAATTCCATCAACTTGAAATTGTCGTCTGCAGATTCTTTCAATTTGGACTGGTCTAAAATTTTGCTGTGTTGGAATGGGTAATACAATACACTGAATATTTGAAATATATAGCTATGGAAAACATTGTGGGTAAAGGGGGATTTTTTAATATTTTTTATTTGGAAGGGATATGAAACAAGCAGGAAAATAGGACATGTTTGAAAACACTAATGCCACTATAACAGCCAAACTTTAAGAATATGATCTTGGTAATCTAAATTGACCTTGTCAAATGACCTTATTATCAGCTGGGTATTTGTGCAAGGCCCCTTCATACCATGTGTATGAACCTTGTAGCTGATATAATTTTTGCCAAATACAATAATACTTTACTTCAGTGACAAGTTTTTAACCCATTACAAAACAACAAAAGTTAAGACCAGTCCTAATTTAAAGAGGTTGCATGTGATATTTTCATGTTGATGAAATCGTAAGAACCTTTTCAGGTCTTTAATTTCATTGAAAATTTGGCTCGAAATTTTTTGCGGGTGGCTTTTGAAACATAGAGTCAAATTCACTGGCAATTTGGTTTTGGTCATTACACAGTTTTTCGTACAGAAAAGTAAATACATATAATTACAAATGTATTTAATGAGATTTTCTTTTGTTGTGAATTAACCTTCCAATAAAAACTAAGTAACATAAACCTATCACCAGACAACATAATTTTAGACTAGTCCTAAGAGGTTGCAAACAATTCAATGTTGATGAAAAAATTAAGGAAATAAAAGCAACATTGTCTTTCTTTGAATGAGAACTAAAGTCAGGGAATAAGCAAGGCTTAGGACAGAGCTAAAATGCAAGGATACACATACATGTATATTGTTGAGAATGTCCTGATATATTATGAAAATCATCTTTTTCAGTGTTTTCAACCCTTTGATTTAATGCAATCAGTTTAAACCTATTTATCTTACATCGATTGGGAAACAAGTTCTTCCAACTTAGATTAATCCCTCTCGATTCTTCTTCCTGGAAAATGCACCAGTACCCGTGCAGAAATTGTGGGCCAATGACAGAACTAAGATCGATAGCCCCTCTCGGGAATTGAACTCAGGACCTCTTGATCGCTCTACCTCTCAACCACGGACACCACATAGTTAATGCAATAATGAAAAGAATTTTACCCAGTTCGACCTACGAACATTTGGCAAGTGACTTTAGGTGTGAAATCTAATGAAATATAAATAAAGAATTGAAGTGATTTGCATTGTCCAATCTTAGATTTAATGCCATTCCAGACAGTGTATAGTTTTTGCATAGTGTCAGTGTTTCTGCCAGGGTCAATTTTTTGAGGATCATTTGTGACACCCTGTCTTTATTTCTTGGGGTCATTTAGAATTTTAGAGGAGATGTAATTCACATTGAAATTTTGTAAAAGACTAAATCAAACTTTTAAACAATTTTTCTGAAAGAGTTTCATTATGATTTATCTTAAGACAGAATGGTCAAATTACTTGAAAGAAAGGAAGTAAACAAATTATAATTACATTTGATGAATCTTTACTAGTGTTAGGACTTTCATTAGATTTGGGGACAACAGAAAAATCTGCTAGTCAGTTTTGCCTTTTTCGGTTTGGTTCGTCTGCCATAATTAAGTAACTTTGTCATCTTTCAAAAAAGCATCCAGGTTACCCAGACTTAAATGTTTAGTCCAAGCGTTACATGTAAAAAGAAAAATATTGATGGTGCAGTTTTAAATTAAATTGTACAGTTGATCTCAAAGATCATTCAATGCCATGAAATACATCACAAAAAATTCCTATTTTAAAGTCAATTGTAGGTTGCGTCACAAAAAACGTCCTTGGTGAATTTTGTTGCGTCCCCATGATTTATTTGCATCAAAAACGCAGAAAACGTGCTCTGGCGGAAACACTGTAGTGTTCATGAGATCTCAATGAATGAATTTCAGATTGAAATCAATTATGGAGATCTGGCTGCCATTTGTGTATTTAAGCTTCAAACTTATCCATTCTGACATGCAGAAAAAAAAGTTACGCAAAAGATAATGCTTTGAAGCTAACACTAAAATATAGGACATTGTCGCCAATATCTTGTGGGAGTTGACAATGTGATCACAAACCTGTCTCTGGTTGGATCTTTGACCTACATGATTTTATCTATCCTATAACCCATTCCCGTTTTTGGAAATTTTAGACTAGTCCTAAATGAAAGAGGTTGCAGACGACAATGAAAACTGGATGCCATTTGAAATGAAACCATCCTAGGTGGTAGAAAATATTGTGGAAAAAGTAGAAATTGCTTGTTACAAGCAATTTCTTCTTTTTCCACAATGTTTTCTCAAGTATAAAATCACAGGAACGTAAAATCCCGTATTTAAACAGGAAAGGGTTTAAAACATTTAGAAATGTTATTTCACTATTTGGATTTCATAATTGATGAAAAACAAAAGACTAAACTTTCGACCACAGTATAACAGAGTTTACCTGTATTTAGATCCTAAGAATAAATGTGGTATCTTGACTTCCTGTTTAGGAAAAAACGTAGGCTAAACAAAACAAGACCCAAAGGTAAACCATGACACTCATCTTGAAGCTTAAGCATGATGTTTATGCAAGAAAGGAATGTCAAATTAAGGAGATTTTTTATCTGCGGATATATTTAAAAAAAAATCGAGTTGCAGAAAGAATCATTTGCTATCTTTATCTTTAACTCGCAAATTGCTGGGATGTGAGCTGAAATTTGAGCCCTGGTTTTTCCTCCTGGGTAGACAAGATGGTGAGAAATTGCTTGTTTCAAGCTTTACTATTGGGAAGAATAAAAATTTGGGAATGTGTAGGAATGGGAAAATAAAAATCTAAAATGCTCAAATGTCAAATGGGACAGGTAAAAATCTTATGTGCTCTAATCTTACGAATGAGGTATCATAGAAATAATGATAATTCAGTTAAAGGTAGTTTAACCTGCCTATTTCTTCATGAGCCACATTCAGATCTCCACACATAATGACAGGTTTAGTTTTGTTCAACTTGTTTAAATGTTCTCTAAAGTCCACATCCCACTCCTTACTTCTGTACGGCAATCTTGGTAGTCCTCGGCCAGAATTGGGCACATCTATATAGAAATGAAAACTTTTAACAATTTCAGGAGGATTGTTAGCCTTTTCCTGTTTGCTTGTTACAAGCAATTTCTTCTTTTTCAACAGGTTTTACACAAATATAAAATCACAGCTACATTCAGTCCCTGGTTTGTACAGGAAAGGTTTGAAATTAATGAAATAGTAACTTTTTTGTCACTTTTTGGTTGAAAACATTGTGGAAATTGAAGAAATTTCTTGTGACAAACAATTCCTTCATTTTCAACAATATTTTCCTAAATCTCTTTTCTTGAAAAGGGTCAAAGTCTATATTGTAGGACAATGGGTCAAGGTTGGTGTGGATAGCAATGTCATAACCCACTATCAGACAACAAAATTTTAGACTGGTCTGAGTTCAAAGAAGTTGCAGACAACATTTTGCTGTACATCAACTTTTAAGACTCTTTAATTTTTTGGGTAGAAAACTATGTGGATAACAAAGAAAATTGCTTGCAACTTTGAACATTTTAAGATAAGCAGAGAGGAGGGGCTAATATAGATGCTTATATAAATGATACTTTTGGACACCACTCAAGAAAAGTAATTGGGAAAAAATTGTGTAAAATTGCTTCATTTCTTCATTTTTCACAATGTCTTCTATCCATAAAGTTGAAAAAATTTTCATCTGAAAATGGTTTAAATCAATACAAAACATAGTGCTGTTTTCCTTTCAGAAGTATTGACCCAACCCCAAGCCCTTCCTGCTCCTATAGGCCTGTATAAGTATGTCATCATATGTTTGATAATATTTAACAAACCCTCAGCCCAACAGATTTTAGCAGTTATGACTACTTAAAAAGTAATCCTTATTTAAAGTTCTATATACATTGGAACATCAAATGAATGGATTAGTTTTCAATCTTTTGTCATCATCTTTATACATTCATTGGTTAACTTCACACAGATTATGCTTAAAAAATCCATTTAATACAAGAAATAAACAAAATGTGTTTGTGAAACACAAGGCCCCCGCAACTGGACTATACATTTGACCTTGACCTTATCACATGACCTTGACATGAGGAGATGCTTATTATGAAGATGTATCATCATGCCAAATATGAGCATTGTATCTTGAACAGGCTAGTAGTAATTGGCAATGTTATTTTTTGGGTTAAGTTTTGCAGACAGACGGACAACAGTAAAACAATTTGTTTGTTTGAATTGGGTTTTATGCCGCTTTTAACAATCTTTCAGTTATATCGCGGCGGCTGGAGCACCTAACAATGGAATCCTGGTATTTCTCACATCAGTACCACCATTACATTCTTTCCTAGCCTCCTGCTGCTATCCCATATAGGTCTACCATTATTGACCAATTGGTGAGAGACAAATATTTGGAAAGGATGAGTGCCGCCGTCGGGGACTAAAGCCCGGGACCTCTAGATTGTCAGTCTGATGCGCTACCACCTGCGATATGACGGCAGCCCAATAATAAAACAATATACCCCAGACCTTTCGATGTGGGGGCATAAAAATGCTGCAATAAATTTCTTCTTTCTATTCAAAGACTTTAAGTATATGTCTATCTTACAGTCATTACACAAAAAGATAACTTAGGAAAGTGTAAGGGCTTGACATAGTTATATTCTATTCAAACCAGAATTGTTGTTAAGCAGACTTTAGCCCCCCCCCCCTTCTCCTCCCCTTTCAGTGTTTTGTCATGAAGCACAGTTAACCCATTCGAAGGCAACAAAATTTTAGATAGTTCCGAATTGAAAGGAGTTGCAGACAACCATTCAAGTTGATGAAGTTTTAGATTTTTCAACATTCTGGATAGAAAACATTGTGTTAAATGAAAAAATTGTTTCAAGCAATTTCTTCATTTTACACAATGTTTTCCCAATTGTGTTTTTTTAGGGGCATCAAAAAGCGTCATTGTGTGAAACTGGGCTAACCCTCATGACTCTGAAAATCATAAGACAATTCCTTTGATCATAGGCTACAATCGCAAGAAAGGGTACTAGAGTTAGACCGCAGAAACAAAAAGGTTACTGACAGATGGACAGACTGACAGACAGGAATGGTGAAACCAACAAATCCCCCCCCCCCCTCTCCGCTTAGAAGGTGGGGGACATAATAACAAGAGTGCCATAGTCACAAAATACGCCGCCACTTTGCTGCTGTTTCAAGTTTCGTTTAAATAAAGACAAAAAGTTAGGAGGAGTTGCATTCACAAGGCTACAAATTTCAATAAGCCCCAGAAACTAAGTTTTAAGGGGGAATAAGCCAGGGAAAAATTAATGAACCATAAAATCCTTACTACATGCACATCTACCAATTTAGGTTATAATATCCACCAAGTTTCATTTAGATCCAGCCAGAAACTTAGGAGGAGTTGCATTCACAAGGCTGCAATTTCAATAAGCCCCAGAGACCAAGTTTTAAGAGGGCATAACTGAGGCAGAAATCAATGAACCATAAAATCCTTACTACATGCACATCTACCAATTAAGGCGATAACATCCACCAAGTTTCATTTATATCCAGCCAGAGCCTTAGGAGGAGTTGTATTCACAAGGTTGCAATTTCAATTAGCCCAAAGGATTAAGTTTTAAGGGGGCATAACTGAGGCAAAAATCAATGAACCATAAAATCCTTACGTCATGCACATCTACCAATTAAGGTGATAACATCCACCAAGTTTCATCTAGATCCAGCCAGAAACTTAGGAGGAGTTGCATTCACAAGGCTGCAATTTCAGTAAGCCCCAGAGACTAAGTTTTAAGTGGGCATAACTGAGGCAAAAATCAATGAACCATAAAATCCTTACTTCATGCACATCGACCAATTAATGTGATAACATTGACCAAGTTTCAAAAAGATCCCGCCAGAAACTTAGGAGGAGTTGCATTCACAAGGGTGCAATTTCAATAAGCCCTAGAGACTAAGTTTATAGGGGGCATAATTGAGGCAAAAATCAATGAACTATAAAATCCTTACTTCATGCACATTTACCAATTAAGGTGATAACATTGACCAAGTTTCAATAAGATCCATCCAGAAACTTAGGAGGAGTTGTGCTCACTAGAATAGTGGACGTACATCCATAGGGATTGACAGATGGATGGACAGACAGACAGACAGAGAAGATGATGCCAATATACGACTGCCTCAGGCAGCCATAACAAGGTGCCAAATTGTCACAAGATACGCCCGTCACACTGCTTAATATTAACTGGGGATTTGAATAGAACTGAGGTTATTTTGAATGAATTTTTTTTGTCAAACAAAGTATGAAAAACAACAAAGGGCAATAACTCAAAATATACGCTAGGTAGAGTTATGGTTCTTGTACACTGCACTCCCCCTTAGTGAGATCTATCCATCCATGAAGTTTCATGATTCTAGCTATAATACTTTTAGAGATATACTCCGGACAAGATTCAAGTATGAAAAACAACAAAGGGAAACAACTCAAAAAATAGGCTAGGTAGAGTTATGGTTCTTGTGCACTGCACTCCCCCTTGGTGAGGTCTATCCATCCATGGAATTTCATGATTTTAGCTATTATACTTTTAGAGATATACTCTGGATAAGATTCAAGTATGAAAACAAAAAAGGGCAATAACTCAAAAAATAGGCCAGGTAGAGTTATGGTTCTTGTGCACTGCACTCCCCCTTGGTGAGATCTATACACCCATGAAGTTTCATGATCCTAGCTATAATACTTTTAGAGATATACTCCGGACAAGATTCAAGTATGAAAAACAACAAAGGGCAATAACTGAAAAATAGGCTAGGTAGAGTTATTGTTCTTGTACACTGCACTCCCCCTTGGTGAGCTCTATCCATCCATAAAATTTCATGGTTCTAGCTATTATAATTTTAGAGATATACTCCGGACAAGATTCAAGTATGAAAAACAACAAAGGGCAATAACTCAAAAATAGGCCAGGTAGAGTTATGGTTTTTGTGCACTGCACTCCCCCTTGGTGGGATCTATACACCCATGAAGTTTCATGATCCTAGCTATGATATTTTTAGAGATATACTCCGGACAAGATTCAAGTATGAAAACAACAAAGGGCAATAACTCAAAAAATAGATTTGGTAGAGTTGTGGTTCTTGTACATTGCACTTCCATTTGGTGAGCTCTATCCATCCATGAAGATTCATGATTCTAGCTATTTTACTTTTAGACATATACTCCGGACAAGATTCAAGTATGAAAAACAACAAAGGGCAATAACTCAAAAAATAGGCTAGGTAGAGTTATGGTTCTTGTACACTGCACTCCCACTTGGTGAGCTCTATCCATCCATGAAATTTCATGGTTCTAGCTATTATAATTTTTGAGATATACTCCGGACAAGATTCAAGTATGAAAAACAAAAAAGGGCAATAACTCAAAAAATAGGCTTGGTAGAGTTATGGTTCTTGTACACTGCACTCCTACTTGTTGAGCTCTATCTATCCATGAAATTTCATGATTATCGCTATAATACTTTTAGACATATATTTCAGACAAGATTCAAGTATGAAAAACAACAAAGGGCAATAACTCAAAAAATAGGCCAGGTAGAGTTATGGTTCTTGTGCTCTGCACTCCCCCTTGGTGAAATCTATACACCCATGAAGTTACATGATCCTAGCTATAATACTTTCAGAGATATACTCCGGACAAGATTCAAGTATGAAAAACAACAAAGGGCAATAACTCAAAAAATAGGCCAGGTAGAGTTATGGTTCTTGTGCACTGCACTCCCCCTTGGTGAGATCTATACACCCATGAAGTTTCATGATCCTAGCTATAATACTTTCAGAGATATACTCCGGACAAGATTCATGTATGAAAAACAACAAAGGGCAATAACTCAAAAAATAGGCCAGGTAGAGTTATGGTTATTGCGCACTGCACTCGGTATTGATGAGAAGAATATAACTGCCAAGTTTAAAGTCAATCGGACTTACGGTGACAGAGTTATGCTCCGGACAAAGAAGTGGACACCGCCCGGACAACCGGACGCCTGGACGACCGGACGCCCGGACACCACGGGTGATCCCATAATACGTCCCGTCTTCGACGGGCGTATAAAAAGCTAAAAGGCTAATTAAGGACTAGGTAATTGTTACTTACAAGATGTTACAAGGTAAAATTTTTCATATTCAACTGTTATTACCCTCCCCTCTGAGTCATGCTTCTTTATACCTGTGAGAAAAAAGATACATTGGTGCAATAGTGATTCTGCTGAAACATGTATTCATTTGAGACTGTTTCAGAATAATTTCACCTGGAAGTTTGCAGACGATTAATTGGATGGGGTTTAACACCATTTTTAACAGTATTTCAGTCATATTGCAGTGGATGGAGCACATAACAATGGATTCCTGGCATTTCTCACACCAGTACTACCATTACAATTTTTCCAAATCTCCAGCTGCTCATCCCACATAGGTTTACGATTAACCACCCATTGGTAGGAGACAAAGGTCAGAAAGGATATTAGCTGTGGCTGGGGATCAATCCCGGGACCCCATGACTAAGAGTTCTACGCGCTACCACTAGTATGCAGATAATCAGTGTACCTTAACCATTCCCACACAATGACATTTTTAACATCCTCAAGAGAAAAAAAGCTGTGGAAAAAATTGTAGAAATGAAGAAATTGCTTCGTTGTCTACAATAACTTTTAATTGTGTCAAGTCTAAAATTTTGTCATCTGGTAATGGGTTACAGTCTTGTATCTCACAAATAGGCAAATGACAAGAATGGTACATAATAGGGATGGGTAGCTGATGGATTGAATTGTATGTTGTGGTTCTACTAGAAATGACAACAAGCATTCTGAAGTATTGCATAGCAATATCAAGTCCCCTACCACCTTTTTATATATCCCTAACAATCTACTGGTGTTTCATGCAAAATAGAAAGGCTCTACACCTTCAGGGTCAGAAGGAAAAGATTTTAAAAGATTATTTCAAAATTTCACTTTTGTTGCTATGACAACCAGAATTTCAAAAGGATGTCAATTCTTTTAAATACTTATAAAGGGGACCACATAAAGAACATTTCTGCAAAATTTGGTTGAAATTGGCCCAGTGGTTTGGGAGGAAATGTTCTTCAAAGAAGTTGTAGACAGATGACACACAGCGGATAAAAGGTGATCACAATAGCTCACATGAGCACTTCGTGCCTAGGTGAGCTAAAAATGTAAAAAGGTTGGATAGCGGCCAGAACATCATAACTACAGCTCATTCAAGTAGTAGTTACATAGTTCAAAGTTAACTTTCACTTTAATTGAATAATTTGATTGGTGATTGATTCTTTGATTGCCATTGCTCAATTACACTTCTGTTTGATAATATCTAAGATGACATATGCAAATGCCTAATTTTGGGGCCATCTCAAAGTTGATACTGTAGTGATGTTTTTGTACCTAATCCATATGTGACATCAATTGGTTTAATCTTTGAGTATATAGCTGTCCCAGCATATCCAGCTTGCTCTGCAGATGACCAGTAATCCATGTATCCATCAACCTTAACGTCAGCAGGTATGTCTTCTGCCGCACATTTAGTCTCCTGGACACACAGAATATCTGGCTGCTCGTCTCGTAAATAGGACAAACCTCCTTTCTGTCAAAACACACATATCAAAATGTAAAGAACTCTGTTTAACCATTTCCTATTCAATCCCTGGTTTTACGTCCCTGTAAATTTAATATTGAGAAAAGATTGTTGAAAAAGCAATTTCTTCTTTTTCGACAAAACTTTCTACCCTGCTGATTGATTATTTTTCAAATAAAATTCACTTTAAATTTTTGTCTACAAAGCCTTTGAATTTGGACAGGTCTAAAATTTTGGAAAACAGGAAAAGGTTAATTCTGGCTTATCTTAATTTTTTACCTGAAAAATTTTGAGAGTGAAACAAATTGTAAGGACTTATGAATTGCAACTTAAATTGATGAGGATAGAAATAAAATTGGAAAAGAATTTGATTGATTGTAAGGGGTTTAATGCCACTTTCAACAGTATTCAAACAATACAGCAGCATGTTGTGCACCTAGCCATTGCTTCCTTGTTGTTTCTCACACCAGTATAGCCACAAAATTTGATCCGGGCTGGGTTTTGAACTTGTGAGCATGATACCTACTTAGCTAACTGGGCTAAACACACTCCTCCCCCACCAATTTATTTATTTTATTTGAATGGGGTTTTACGCCGCTTTCAACAATCTCTCAGTTATATCGCGGCGACTGGAGCACCTAACAATGGAATCCTGGTATTTCTCACACCAGTACTACCATTACATCCTTTCCTAGCCTCCAGCTGCTATCCCACATAGGTCTACGATTATCGACCCATTGGAGAGAGACAATTAGTCAGAAAGGATGAGTGCCGCCGTCGGGAATCGAACCCGGGACCTCTAGATTCACAGTCTGACTCCTCCCCCACCAAAAAACCCAAACAAAAGTAGTAAATTATAACAGGTAATCTATCCTCTCCTTCGTAAATATAATATTTCAGGATAGTGATAGATGCCAATGTGGAGTAAACGCTTAGAGGAGAAACCCAAATGTAAAGATGAGAAATTCAACATGATTGTTATCTGAATGGGGTTAAACACCGCTTTTAACAATTTTCCAGTCATATTTTGGTGACTGGAGCACTTAACAATCGATTCCCAGTATATCTTGCACCAGTACCACCATTACATCCTTTCCTAGCCTCCAGTTGCTATCCCACTTAGATTTACGATTATCCATCCATCGGTGAGAGACAAATGTCGGGAAAAGTGTTGCTGCCGGGAATCGAACCTATGATTGAAAACTGCGGGTCGATTGAATGAATGGGGTTTATTGCCTCTTTTAACAGTATTTCAGTCATATTGTCGCAACTGGAGCATCTAACCATGGATTCCAGGTACTTCTCACACCAGTACTACTACAACATCCTTTCCATGCCCCAAGTGGCTCATCCCACTTAGTTTTATGATTATCCACCTTTTGGTGGGAAAATTCAACATGAATAGAAAAAAAACTCTATGTATAGTAGGATTCTAAATGACCAAGAGTTCCATTGGCCCTGGTGCCCTCACCTGTGATAAAAGCTCTTTTCCTTTAAAAACGTTAAATTCAATCTAGGGGAAGCATGTGGAAATAAGTGGATAACTCCATACTTTGTGCATTTATAGAGTTTTTACCTGCCCAGTGGGGATCTGAAAGTCCAAGTGTTAGTAATGTTCATTTAGCTTTGTTAAAGAGGACCACTGAAGCAACATAATCTAACAAATGTGGTTGAAATTGGCCAAATGGTTTGTGAGGAGATTTAATTATTCTTTATTTCTATAAAGACACCCCCCGAGCTCCTCCCTAGGGATCAAGTAATGATTTAAGCTTTTTGAAATAGGTCAGTATACCAATGTTTCATGCAAAATATCAAAGCTCTATGCCTCCATGGTCAGGAGGACAAGATTATTTTTTAAAATTCCACTTCTTATGGCAACTGGATTTTTCAACAGATTTCAATTCTTTTACATAATTTTAAAGGGATGGAGGAGATATCATTTAAAAATCCTCCTTTATAGCCCCCTTCCCCTCTCTATCTTTGGGGGAACCCAAGGATAATGATTTTAGCTTTTTAGAAAGAGATCTTTGTACTGATGTTTCATGGCCTTCTGGGTCAGGAGAAGTTGTTTGGTTAAAACTTGCCCTTTATTTTGGTAGGAGATGTTGTTTAAAGCTATTGTTGGCTGTTGACAGACAACAGACTGTGGAAAGTTGACAGACAGGGGGTGATCACAATTGGCCAAGTGTTTTTTTTGTGTGTATTAAATACAGGATCCCACAACATAGGGCTAATTCTCAATTGGGTGCAGTAACTTGAAGTGTTTTGGTTACGGGTCTTTAGACAATGTAACATGCAAATGATCAAATTTCTAGGTCAAATAGTTTGGGAGTATAAGATTTTAAGTGTTTTCTGTCTTTATTTCTTTGTCAAAGCCAGATCACACAGCATAGGACTAATTGACAAGTCATGGCAATAATTTGAAGTAGTTTGGTATAGCACCATCAGACAATGTCACATGTCAAATATCAAGGTTCTATGCCTTATGATTTCTTCAGAAGAATTTTCAAGTTTTTTTTCACTTGGTTGCCACAGCAATCAACAGTTTTATGATTTTCAATCCTGTGAAATAGGCTAGACCTAAGGCTTTTTTTCTGTGAAAGTTAGGTTGAAACTTGATTGTCAGATTGGTAGATTTTTGTAATTGTGTATGAACAAACTGGTAGATTGATGTACTGGCACAGGACATTGATCACAATAGCTCTCTCCAAGAACTTCTAGCTCTGGTGAACTTAGATACCATGGGCCTAAAGCATTTCATCTCTAAAATCTTTACTCACTGTTACATGTAGAAATATAGAAGTCTAGTAATTAAGCTCTGGAAACCAAGCACCTCTGGGTCAGGACAAAGATCAAATCAACAAATTCGAGAATTAAAGACTTAAGTCCAGAGCTCTTACCATTAGAGTTAAAAGGACTGACTCATGGGGCCTTGATTTCCTCCAAATAATCCTGACTTACACTATAGGTTTACTGCTGTAGTGCTTTTAATATCAAAAATAGTTCCATTCTCATTTGAACACTTGACACTTGTGAAATAAGAAAAATTAGGCATGAACAATGATTTTCAAGTTCACCATTGTTGTTGTTGTTGAGACATAATAAATGCCTTTGCATGAAATCTACACATATCAAATTATGCTTGATTTTGGTAAGAAATTCTTCAGAAGTAACTACTCCCTATAATCATTTGTGTTTCTTAAGATACGCTGACTAGCATTGAGAGATAAAATTCGTGAAAGGTGAAATAGTCATTCATTTCATGAAGATTACCACGTGATCATCTGAGAGTTTTACTATAGTTCTAAAAATAGAAGATAATGTACTACAAATGCCATTAATAGCAAATTTTGCCTCCCGATGCTTCAGATATAGGCACCAATGATACAATAATGTCCCTCATGCATCAATATTTGCGTGATCTAGGGCCCATGTATTTTTTTCATTTAGATACAAATATTAAGAAAATACAGGATTTCACCAGTCCAGCATCCTTGATTCAACTCTTGCTAAGAATATTAGAATAAGCTGGCGTTGTCTTTCATCACTGAGTCAATCTGTGATTCGACATCCCGCTGTTGGTTTCCCACACTTATTTTCATGGATTCATGGATTATTTTAATGGATTTGCTTTTCAACTCGTACTACAAGAAATTATGAATCGATTCGCACAAGGATATATTCATTGTGACGTTCCTAGAAGCAAAGAAGGAATCCCGGTGATGGCTATATTGAAACTCAGGTTTTCACCTGACTTCAATAAAAATGCACACCCAATAAAATCCATCTTTTTCTCTGTAGCACTGTGTTTTAAACACACAACATAATTCCTTGTATGAAGTAGAAATATCCAAGTAACTAAGCTATAATATACTAACATCCATCCATGCTCGTACTCCGTTGATGTTCCAGGACGCTATTTTGATAGTAGGTTTTCTCCCGTCTTTTGTTTGGCACTCGTGTTTAAAGTCCATCCCCTCAGTCAGGGAAGCTTCTTTGCGTAGTTTTGTTTTTGCTTCAGCTTTTTCAGCCTTTGAAGTTTTGGCTTTCTTTGCTGGCTAAAAAAGGAAATTAAATAAATTTTATCAATCAACAGACTTATGTTTATGAAAGTATTCTATGACAATTAAATGAATTCTAATCTTTTACCAGATGTTCAAGCTGAAAGAAGTTGCAGACATTTCAAAATGCACTTGAATTTGAAAATAAGTACCAAATAAGGTAGAAAATACTGGGACAGAGCAATTGCTTGTTGAAAGCAATTTCTTCTTTATTCACAGTATTTTCCACAACCACTTTTATTTGGGGCATCAGAATGCGGGATTGTGAATTGATGGGTTAAAGACCATTTTGATAAAGAACAGTTTTACTTTTTCCACACATTTTTTAAACCTTAAAAATTTGTGATAGTTGGTGTATTATGTCTCTCAATGTTTTGAATTTGAACCAGGCAAACACTCAGAGTTCTTGATCAGATCTATACACTACCATTTCATAACAAATGCGCTGATTGGCTGAGATAAATTTCAAATTGACCAATTGTGGCTCCAATCAAAGAACCAATTGACATAATAAATTCAGATGGAAATCATACATCGAATCCAGAAGGGAACTATTAACTCCGACCTTTGTCATCATTTATGTTGAACATTTATATGGGTTTGGCAACTTAAAACACAATAACTATAGCTTGAATGAGCTGTATTTATGACATTTAGACCTCAACCAACCATTTCATTTTTATTTTTTTTACAATTCTCATTACTGTGCATAAACTTTGCAAAATAACACTGTTTAATATCAAAGCAGAACTTTCTGTCCAAGTCTGTTGGCGTGGCCAGCAGAGTTGATGGGCAGGGCCAGGTTTCTGTCAGAGTCCTTGTTATGAAGGTTTCAACTGGATATGCAAGTTTTTGGGTTGGTAAATACATGTACATTCAAAGGTTTCATCATAATACTGTAATAGCATACTGTTTCTCCATCTCCAACATTTTCTTCCTTCTTCTTCTTCTTTGGAGACTTTTTGGGCTCTTCCACCTACAAAATATGTCAAATTGTTACCATATTATCTTCTAATTTGCCCTTTGGGCTCTCCAACCTACAAAATTAGTAAACCCATAACTACCCTTTTTACAAACTAGACATTTTGATCTCTACAATCTACAAAATAAGTTAACTCATTACCACAGTATCCTTTTCCCAGATGGCAAATTTTTAGACTGGTCCAAATTGAAAGAAGATGCAGACAATAATGTTCAGGAAATTTTAGATTTTTCCATTTTATAGGTAGGAAAAAATTGTGTGCAATGAAGAAATTCACACTATCTTTTCTCGATTCCTTTTCACAAGGGGTGTAAAAAAGTGTAACTTTGTGGAAATAGATCTTCTTATAATTTGATTCTCTAACTTTTATCCTTATTCATAGACTTATATTTGCTGTGGTTCACCTAGTATCAGTTTTATTTGATAGATTAGTCCAAACAAGGTAGAAATAAGGTAGAAATTATTGTGGGAAAAAGATATATTCTGTGATTAAAGCAGTTTTACTTTTCTCATAATGTTTCCTCCCCCTTCTGGGATCATTTAAAAGAAAGATTGCATGATAATGGGCCATTTTGTTGTCTTAATCCATTCCATGTATTACATTACCATGAACTCCTGCATTTGATGCACTGAAGAAACTATAGCTATAAACATTGTGAGAAAAAAAGGAATTACCTTGCATTTTTAAATGCTTTCTTTCATTTCTGACTTTTGTTTTTTAATTCAAATGCACTTTGAATTGTTAACTGCAACCTCTTTCAAATTAGACAAGTCTGAATTTTTGTTGTACGGTAAGTGTAACATGCAATTTCACTATTTTACACACCCTTTACTACCCAAAAGGAAAATGGACAAATGTTTTTAAAATTCTTTCAACTCTAACCCATTCCCACACAATGATGGTTTTTCACACCCATCAAGAAACACATTTGGAAAATCATTCTGTAAAACGAAGAAATTGCTTTCAACAAGCAATTCCTTCATTTCCTAAAATGTTTTCAACCCAGAAAGTTGAAAAAATCTAAAATTTTATAACCTTTGAATTGTTGCCTGCAGCTCCTTTCAATTTGGACCAGTCTAATATTTTGCTGTCTGGGAATGGGTTAATTTGTTGTCTGCAACTTCTTTGAATTTGGTCCAGTCTTATTTTTGTTGACTGGTATTAGACAAATGAAATTTAGCAGAAGATTCTAAATATCTCAATGTTTGTTTTGCCAAATTATTTGACAAGAGTTTTTTTTAGAGGTAACTCTATATACACCCATCGCCACTACATGGCTGAGGCATAATAACCGTATCACACTTCTGTATGAATTTGCTTCACAGCTTCAAACAGGATAATGAGATTTTTAGCTAGCAAAGTGTCAGCTTTGATAGCTTTAGTTAACAGACAAAATTGGGAGGTCGTTTCAAAGTTCAACGAGTGCAAACCGCCACTGGAGGCTTAACCACCAAACGCCTACGCCATTAAAAGTAGTTCTTATGTATTGAATTTGCAAACTCTGAATGCAAATTCATCTACTACGTGTTTTAGTTCACTTGAGCACATCATGTCTAAATTTACTTGGATAGGGGCTTCAAAGGGTCTTCAAAGAAATTGCAGACGACAATTTCAAATTGTTGAAAATTCTAAAATATTTATCTTTTTGTGTAGAAAACAATGTGGAAAATGAAGAAATTGCTTGAAGCATGCAATTTTTTCATTTTCCACATTGTTTTCCACAACTATTTTCTTGAGGGGCGTAAAAAAAAGGGGATTGCGTGGTAATGAAACAATGCTTTGCTAGCTTACAGAACTTTTCAGTTCTTTGATTGTTTTATACCTCCGTGAAAACAAAAGAAAGGTAGCCTTAATCTCTTAACCCATTACCACATAGCAAAATTTTAGACTGGTCCAAATTGAAATGAGCTGCACATGAAATTATAAATTTGTTCAATTTTCTACCGTAGCACATGCCCATATGAGCGACGCCCCGAGAAGACGGTTAGTTGTTACGGGGGATAGTGCAAGGATACAGGACAAAACTACTGAGAGCCCCGCCTGGTTCTTTAACGTGCTCGATGGATAGCATCGTCACACGAGGCCTCGGTTTAACGTCTCATCCGAAAGACAATTAGTTGAGTTAGTTGATATGGTCAGCCCAGGGCTCGAACCCGTGATCTTGAGGTTTGATGACAAGAAGATTTTTCAAAGAGAACCCTTTTTTGCCCCTAATGGGGCCCCAAGGGGAGGTGACTCCATGACATGTACAAATCTGAAGCACCTTCCCATAAGGATGCTTCCTGCCACGTTTGGTTGAAATCCATTTAAGGGTTCTTAAGAAGATAACTAAAATGTAAAAAGTTAATGCATGATGGACAACACGACGCACAACGACAGACAAAACACAATCGTAATAGGTCACCATGACCTTTGGTCAGATGACCTAAAAAAGGAAACTCTTGTGTGCTTGATGGACAGCAACGTCACACAGGGCATCTGTTAAATATCTCATCCAAAAGAGAATTAGATTGATCAGCCCATGGCTCAAACCCCTAATCTTGGTTTGAAATCAAGTGCTCTACCACAGGTTCGAGCCCTGGGGTGACCAAACTAACAATCATACTGTTCATTGAAATGGATTTTTTTTGTGAAAAGCCACCACTATCTCTAAAAACTTTCCTATTTTACAAAATTTAAGACTTGTCCAAATTCAAAGGGATAGTATTCATTTAGTATTTTGCTATTAAAAACTATTTACAAGAGTAAAAAATGAAAAGCAACACAAAATTGAGAAATCACGCCTTTAATCAATATTCAGCAGGTAATGTTCCTTTTATCTTTGAGATTATGCCAATTGACAATTTGGTTCTCGGTGAAAATTCAAAGAAATTAAATGGCTGGTATTATGAATTTCACTTTCTGAACTATCTTTTTATCAACATTTAGGCACCTGATAACATTAATAAAACATGTAAGTTGCGGGTCATCTTTATGAAGGAAACTAATGGAAGGGGTTATTGTCCATTTCGTTACTTTAGTGTGAGGGAATTCTGTTTGCCATAACAATTTGACGAAGAGGATAAATTCCACTCATCAAAGGATTAATGTCTGCCCTGTCAATATTTGGAAGGGGATTTTGTCCACCTAGTCAGAATGACAAGGGGGCTAATGTCCTTCCTATTAAATTCTGCCTGTCAAAAAAAAATGAATGGGGAATTTGTCCAGAGTGGATATTGTCTGCTTACCTTTAGCATAGATTAATATCATTTAGATAGTTATATTCTGACTTTCAAGTGAATGAGTCTAGTAAAACTTGAGATATTGCAAAATGTCAAAGTTTTCCGACATGGATGCCGATACAGACGATGACCTGGCAATACCTCAGGTTTTCTCCAATAGAGGAAATGTAGTTGAATAATATTATGGCATTAGTTGATGATTATGAGCACCACAAAAATAATTCTTACAGAAATGGAGGAAAAAACTATTTGTGAAATGTTGAAATTTTATTAAAATCATATAACATAGTCTCACTGAAGTAGGGATTTTGGCTATTTGACCCTTTGTACAATTCCTTCTGAACCATTTTGACGAAATTTGTCAATCTTGGGCATTTCAATCGGAATAATTTATATTATTTTTGCTGAAAACTCTAAACAACTGCTATCATCTAAAAAGGATTCTATGTTCAACAATCCTGAAAACGTAATTTGGTGAAAACTAACCTATTGAAAACAGGCGTTTACCATTGAAGATAAACGAATTCAATGTCCGAAAAGTTCATTATCCGGATTTTATGACACAAGTACCACATGCACAAGCAGTCCTTACCTTCTTTCTTGGTGGCATTGTGGATAGGAGCGCTGGTTGATAATTTAAATTGTTGAGCACGCAGGGGACGATACTTCTAATGCGAAACAACGTTTTTAAACCACCATAATTCATCTAACAGAACGCTTCCCTCTCTTTGTACCGGTTTGTTTATGATCTTGAAGTAAACGAATATTTTCAAAATCAAATGTACTATTTATTTAAATCAGAAAAATATAGATTAAAAACCACAGCTTACATAAAATTAATAAAAATATGTATCTAAATATGCATTTCAAATGTGTAATTTTGCTTGTTCACATGTCTTAAGCAAATTAATATTAAAAAATAATTTCGTTTTAAAAAATGCAGAGAAAGAGAAAAGGCTTATGAAAATATGCACCTTTGTGTACACAATGCGCTAAACTTTGGAAAAACGTAGATGTACACAAATTAAATAATTTTTTGACAAAATCATTAGAAATAATACAATGCATTAAGAATTAGTGGCAATTTGGTTTTCCCTCACAAGATTGAAGCCTTATATAATTTTTCATACAATACATCCTTACATAGATTTAGACTACTCAAGCAAATAAATGTTAACGCTTTACGGACACGTAACAAAGGACGCGATTGACTTAATTTTGTTTCTCTAGGTAAGGCATCAGAATTCCTTGAAGAATTATATACAAAAGTTTGCATTTCTGCTGTAATTAAACAGTCACTGTGCGTCAGATATCTGCTTGCAATATTAGCATTGACGCCAAAGTATTTACGATCTGTACAAATCCTAAGTATGGTGGCACAGAATAGCCACTTATGTAGATCTAGAACAGCCAAGTATACCGATCGCGATCTAACGTTTTTATGGCATATAGATAAACAAGGACCACTATTAAATGCAAAAAAATACAAAACTGTAAAAAATGGATAATACGTGGTGTTCGTGGTCGGAGAGGTAGAGCGTCGGCTTCCAGAAGTCGATTTCCGGGAGCGGCATTGTGATTGGCCAACACTTTCGCGCGAGTACTGGTGCATTTTCCAGGAATCAGAATCAAGAGGGATTAAGCTAAGTCGCAAGAACTTGTTTGGTTTTAACATATTTTATTCATATCAAAATTTCAACAAACAAATACAATGAGACTACATGATATATAAAGAGACTTGATATAAAATGGATTAGAACGGAAGCTTTAGCTTATAAAGTTCTTTTTCATTTGTTCTAGATGGTCATACATTGAGTCTTCTTTAGTAATTATATTAGAAAAAAAAATCGAATGTCAACCATGATGTATATTTTTTAAGAGAAGTCGTGCGAGGGGATTTGCTCTCGTAATTAAAGGTAATCAACATGTACGTTTATAAACAATGATGAAAATCATGATCAAGCATTTTATTTTTTTCTCCTTCGATATAACACCAACATCATATGTCTGGATTAAAGGATATTGTAATAACCATCGGGGCCGCCGTCATAGCGCAGTTGGTAGCGCGTCGGACTTTCAATCTAAAGGTCCCGGGTTCGATTCCCGACGGCGGCACTCATCCTTTCCGACTATTTGTCTCTCACCAATGGGTCGATAATCGTAGACCTATGTGGGATAGCAGCTGGAGGCTAGGAAAGGATGTGATGGTAGTACTGGTGTGAGAAATACCAGGATTCCATTGTTAGGTGCTCCAGCCGCCGCGATATAACTGAAAGATTGTTGAAAGCGGCGTAAAATCCCATCCAAACAAACAAACAAATAACCATCGGGAATGGTTCTATCTGAAACGATAAAGAAAGGACAATATGAAAATTTAACCTTCTTAAATCAGAATCTTCTGCTATCCCTGATAAAGGCATGCACTTCTAAGAATAATCTGACATCTTATCGTGGTAAGTAAGGCCATCATCACCGTACAACAGAACATCCAGATTAATATTAGAGATATCTGTTAGGGAACGGAGTTACTTGTTTCTTATCGCGGTGTAAAAGTTACAATCAAAGAAAAAGTGTTGACTACTTTCAATTTCACCACAGTGAAAAAGTGGGGAATCGATCAAATTTTTACTGAATAAATCCAAGTTCAAAGCACTACATTTAGTTCGTATTCTAGTATGGATTACTTGATACTTTCTTTCGCCGACGAAATAAAGTTTATTTGGTATTGGCTTGTCCCTATCAAGATAATTTTTAAATACACTCAAAGATTCCAAATCTCGAATTTCTTGAGGCAAATCATTCCATTCGTCAATTGTGGATGGTATAAATGATTTTTTGTACAGTGATGTTTTACAAGGAATACTTTGAAGATTATTAGCTCAAAGATTCCAAATCTCGGATTTCTTGAGGCAAATTATTCCATTCGTCAATTGTGGATGGTATAAATGATTTTTTGTACAGTGATGTTTTACAAGGAATACTTTCAGATTATTAGCTCGCCTTAGGTTATAGTGTGACGTATTATCTATTCTATCAGGGACAAGAGAAGACAAATAATCAGGGGTAAGACCTCGAATCATTTTAAAAAACGTAATAAGCTTATGCCTTTTTCTTCTAAATCTCAACGTTTCCCAGCCTACTTCTCTTGTTAGGTTTTCTAATGAGACAATTTTAGTACAACCACTTACAATTCTTGCAGATTCATTTTGTATTTTGTCCAGGTCAGTTTTGAGTTTTTCAGAAATGTTATCCCAAATAATATCGGCGTATTCTAATATGGGTCTTATAAATGAAAAATATATATTTTGAAGTGTATTTCGATCTAGCGTGTGTTTTAAAGCCCGCATGGCGTTAACCCTTTTCCATGCTTTTTCCACGGTTATTTTTATGTGTTGATCTCAAGATCCATCATTTGAAATATTAAGCCCCAGATGTTTATGTATATCTACATTGGGTATGACTTCGTTTGACATATTAAGGTCAGGATGTACTGGTTTTGAACGTTTTTTTGATACAATGATAGATTCTGATTTTGGTGGATTAAATATCACAAGCCATGTATTAGCCCAGATTTCAATTTTTTGGATATCTGTTTGTAAAAATGGAAGCAGCATGGACAGGGTCCTCAACTATAACAGAGAGACTTGTATCGTCAGCGAAAAAGGTTAATACTAGAGTTGGTATCATCAACTATATCATTGATATAAATCAAAAATAATAAAGGGCCTAGAATAGAACCTTGTGGGACCCCTGCATAAATGGGAGACAAAATGGAGTTTGAACAGGGCAAGACAACCCTTTGCTGACGGTTAAAAAGATAGTTTGTGAACCATTCAAGTAATTTAGAAGTTACACCAGCTTTCCCAAATTTAAATATCAAGCCATTATGCCAGACTTTATTAAATGCCTTACTTATGTCGGAAAAAAAGAACACGAAATTCAAGGCCGTCATCTAATGTCTTACAAATTATGTTGCATAAAACTAATAATTGATTGACGGTTGAATCTTTTGGAAGAAATCCCGACTGATGAGGAGTTAAGAAGTTGTTGTCCTGAAGAAAATTGAATATATGTTTAAATACTATTCTTTCAAACGCTTTATCCATGGTATTTAGAAGTGATATCGGTCTATAATTTGAGGGTAAAGATGGGTCACCAGACTTGAAAATTGGACAAACATTGGATATTTTCCAGGCGATTGGAATAGCTCCTAAGTCTAGTGATTTGTTGAATAAGTCACACAGAGGCTCAGCTAATTGATGTGCACATTCACGTAAAACACGATTACTAATGCCGTCTGGTCCTGATGCTTTATTAATAGGAAGATATTTTAGAACATCTAGTACCTCTGAACACTGTATAATGATAGAACCAAGATTTACATCGTCATGTTGAACGTTAGTCGTTGGAATCTTATTAGACGAGTCATCTATTAAAGTTGTAGATCCAAAATAATAATTGAGAATGTTTGCTTTTTCATGATCATCCATGACAAGCTCGTCTTTTGAGATATCAAAAAGAGGTGGTATAGGAGAATTTTGTTTTTGACTGAGTAGGCACTTCAACATTTTCCACCAGTCACTAGATTTAAGTTGACCTGAATTTAATTTATTGGCTGTATTCTGAAAGTTGGATTTTTTTGCTTGACGTATCATTGTTATTATTTCATTCCTTAATTTCCTAAAGTTAGACCAATGCACAGGGTTGTTACTAAATTTTGCTTTCTTATAGGCCCTTTTTCTCTGACGGATTTTTCGTTTAATTGTTATGTTAATCCATAATGGATCTAGAGGCCTAATAAGAACTACTTTAAAAGGAATGTGTTTTTCTATTTAGTTTTTAAGTAGGTTAGTTAGTTTCTCTGCATAATTATCGATATTATCATCGCGTATTGTATTCCAGTTAATTTGGCATAATTCATGCCTAATTTCATCATAATTTCCTTGGTCATATTTTTCTTTTGAAGGTCTTCATTTGTGGCTTGATAAAATTAAAAACGCCATAGATAGGGCAGTGGTATCTTATGTTATTATCAAGACAAGGATCACCAACACCAGAGGTAAGCAATGATCTTTTGTTTGAGACTATAAGAAGATCTATAATTGAAGATGAAATTTCTATAAAATGGGTAGGTTCATGGATGCACTGGATAAGACTATGCTGATTACACAAGTTTTGTATTTTGTTAAAGTGTGTGAAATTAAATTGATTGAAATTAAAGTCACCAGTTATGATAATATTTGGTATGTTAGCGTCACAAGCCAGTCCGATGGAGTCTTCTATTAAAAAGTATAAGCAGCGTTTGAATTTGGAGGGCGATAAAAAGTTCCGCAAAGAATATGTTTTTTTTTTTATTTATCTCGATCCATATGCCATCAGGCAAATCAGAGTCTAATCTTCTGGTGTAAGATAGATTATTTTTGACATAAATGATAACGCCTCCATATTTATTGCGTATTCTGTCCTTTCTCTCCGGAGATTGAATAAGTGGAAAAAGTAATTCGTTGTTTGGACAAGAGTCATTAAGCCAAGTTTCAGAGAATGATACAATATCAAATTACGAGAACACTGTATACAATATATCGACTTTGTTTCGTAAGCTTTGTACATTGTAATGAACGGTAGACAAATGATTCGGAAGGTTCAAAAAGCTACAAATATCACTTGATCGGGAGCTATGGCTAGGACTGTATACAGGGCCTGGATTAGGATGCACGTCGCCTGATAATATAATAAATATTACCCAAGGCATGATGATGATTGCTTTACTACAGAATATAAAATGCAATAATTGGCATGACCACGCAAAGTTCTGCAGGTGTTTACCGCTTATAATGATATGCTTCGAATTTCGGGGAACTAAATGTTGTTTTATTGATGAACCATACCTAAGATTTGATTCATTTGCCAGGAGGGAAACTGGTGAGAATCAAAGGACAATCAATACTAGAATTATATAACAGAGGATATGTCTTTGGCGCGTCTGTTCGAGAGTTGGGACAATATAGTTATCTCAGTCATTATGTAATTGAGTTAATTAAGATGCGGGGTCAGGGATAGACCGTGCCTTTTAACAGAAGCAAACTTGGGCGCGTAACCCATGTTGAACAACCTCAGATTACGAGAGTCATCCACTCGCACATTAAAGTGGAAGTTTAAAAGAACTAGTGGTGAGTTTGGTAACAAAACAATACATTTACAATGAAACAAAGTAATTATGAACAAATAAATTTGGAGTATTTATATAATAGTGGGGGATGTAGGTTGTTTGATTAATGCGAATTAACAAAATGATGAATATGAAGAATAACGTTACATAGATGTTATAATGGTCTTCGTTCCCTCCACCAACTCCTGCCTGATATCTATCAGGACATGGTAAGGCGGAAAAAATAAAGACAATACAGTACGTGGGAAAATATTATATATGGACGTGACGGTACGGATAAAATCAAAGTAACGTTTAATTTAGTTGTAGACGATACCACCCTTGCGATTGTCTGTCGAAACGAAAAGCCGAAATATCGTTTCGGTGAAGAATAGATCCCGAAGTATTTTGTTTGTTTAAAATGAAGAATCTTAAATTTTCAGAGCTGGGCCTCCACCAGTAAAGGCTTGACCTTCAACCCTCTAAATATGAAAACTATAATCACCATTGGGTGACCAGGAAACCGCGACCAGAGTGCGTTTAAACTGTAGTTGCTGCATCATGGCAACCCAGGTACTACAATACTATCAAAAACTTGCACATTCATGTTTAATATACATTAGTTTTAATCAATAATAACAAATAAAAAATGATATTGATACGATTACTAAAAGTTAGAGGGTTGGGCGTCCACCGAAACCGGCTTGACCTTCAACCTCGAGAAAATTTAAATAGTACTTTAGTATGATTGACTATAGGTAAATATGTTAAACAGTATTTTATTATCCATTGTCTTTTACCTGACAGTGTACATTAATAAAATAGACCAGGAAAATGAAATATCAACTACGTGACAACTAGTCAACGAACATCTATAAATACTATTTGTCAAAGAGCGCGCTCTAATTAAGCAGAAGTATACTACGCTATTATTGGCCTGGTAGGGCGTGGCTTAGCAATGTAGTGATTTGGCGATGTTAAAAAAAATGTTGACCACTATCGGTAACTGTATCCTAAAACCAAAAGGATTAACGCGTTTCGCAAAACTAGCCTAAATCATCGTTGGGTCATCAAAAACTAGCAGCCACAGCTGTAAAAAGCAGAGTTTATGAGGATTTGGCAACCAAAAGACAATTCAACGTTTCGATTTACATGTGTCGACTGTCTATAGAATATGAGTAAATATCTTAAAAAGTGGCTTTACCTCAGCCTTACACTCACCGTCCTGTTACTTAAGCCCTGCCTTGCCATTCCAAAAATCATTGATTATATTTCATTTTAATGAGACTGAGCTAGAGTGTTTTATCAGCTCAAAACGCCATGCATATAAATTTGTGAACCGATGGACGACCAAACACGTCACAACCACAGCTTTAATGAAACTGTTGTTTTGACATTCCGTAAGTAACACGCGAATAAGGAATGAGACAATACGTCCATGTAAATATCAATTCTCATACAAGTAGAAGTTGTTTCAGCCTTCATAAATGTTTTCATTTTTAAACATAAAGAGGCGAATGGACATGAGATGCTATTAAGGAAGACATAATATTCATGTGCATTTCTTTATTTAATGATCAGTCGCTTATCCATTTGTCGTGTTCACTAGAACATTAAAAAAAAAAAAAAAAAAAACCTAAACTTATGTCTTGTATAATCTTACCCTTCGTCTAAGACGAAAAAACCCACAAAACGTCCGAGGGATTTAACCCCAAAACGCTCGCACACGCTTATGCGTGATGAAACCAGGGCTTAAACAATGATTATAAAAGAGAAAGTGGTGAAATTATCTAAGACTTGCAGTGTGTCTCAAAATAGTTTTTGGCATCATTTTATCCTTGCTATATTACACGAATATTCACATGGAAAATCGTGGATGGCGAATTTCCTCATAACAGACCGGAAAATATGTTTATGCCTATTAACCCATTCCAACTCAATCCCTCCTTTTTACGCCCCTCAAGAAAAAAGTTTTGGAAAACATTGTGGAAAATGAAGAAATTGCTTGTATCAAGCAATTTCTTCATTATCCACAATGTTTTTTATCCAAAACGACAAAAAAAATCAAAATTCCATCAACTTGAAATTGTCGTCTGCAGCTTCTTTCAATTTGGACCAGTCTAAAATTTTTCTGTGTTGGAATGAGTTAAGAAGAAATTGACTTTAATGAGCAATCTCTTCACTAGTCACACTGCCCCTATCCAGAAAGACAAGTATTGACGAAATGTTATCAACTTAATTTTGTCGTCTGCAACAGCTGAACCAGACCAAAGTTTTGTCATCTAATATTAAATCCCTGTTTTGACACCAAAAGGTCCCAAAACACAACTCGGATAAGGCTGTATTTGGGACATTTAAATCGCCCACCGGCGAAATGCTTTCTTAGAGTAACTCGAACCACATTTTATTGTTTTGCTGTGTTACTAGTTAACTGAGCAGAAATCAAATGTAATTAGATTTTTCAAATTGTATGGGAATTAACGACACTTTCAAATCAAGTGTAAATAAGTTTTCAAATTGTATGCTATTTAATTATTCACAAAAGTTTGCATTTCTGCTGTAATTAAACTGTCACTGTGCGTCAGATATCTGCTTGCAATATTAGCATTGACGCCAAAGTATTTACGATCTGTACAAATCCTAAGTATGGTGGCACAGAATAGCCACTTATGTAGATCTAGAACAGCCATGTATACCGATCGCGATCTAACGTTTTTATGGCATATAGATAAACAAGGACCACTATTAAATGCAAAAAAATACAAAACTGTAAAAAATGGATAATACGTGGTGTTCGTGGTCGGAGAGGTAGAGTGTCGGCTTCCAGAAGTCGATTTCCGGGAGCGGCATTGTTATTGGCCAACACTTTCGCGCGAGTACTGGTGCATTTTCCAGGAATCTGAATCAAGCGGGATTAAGCTAAGTCGCAAGAACTTGTTCACCATCGATGTAAAATAAATAGGTTTATACCTAAACCTATGGATAATAATCGAATGGTCAAAACTTATAAATCGACACTTGATCCTTATCTATCTATATATACTGCTCAACTCCCCTTTCGGGTATTACTGGCAAGTGCGCGTCTGTGCTGGAATAAAAACTGTTAGACATTTGTTAGGGTGCAAATTTTTAAAAGTAAAAGTAGGTGCCCGATGCCACAGTACTCCAATTTTAGATTCTACTTTTAATTTTTGGTAAGTTACAAATTCCATGCCTTCAAAAAATAATCCTGTGACATTTCCAACACTATTTGCTATTGCTTGATCTTCATAAAGGAATCCAAATAAAGTGTTGCCTAAATCATCACACATTTCATGACCCATATTATCGTTTTTTTCTACTTTTGTCCTTATCATGCTTTGTTTGTTTTCCAATTTGTCTCAGATTAATAGATCCAATGAATATAACTGATCAATGATTAATTTGTATGTATTCATCTGCATTTTAACCCATTAACAAAATTTTAAACTTGTCCAAATTGAAAGGAGTTACAGACGTCAATTTCAAGTTTATGAAATTTTAGATTTTGTCAACTTTCTGGGTGGAAAACATTGTGTAAAATGAAGTAATTGCTTGTTACAATATAACATATAGCATAAGTCTTTTATCAGACGATGCTTTTGTCATAAAAGTCCCTTACAGGTTTAAATCTCGGAAAATGTCAGATTCTTCATGACTTTCTATAGAATTTGAAAACAACATTGGAAGGTAGCGAAAAGGCGTGTGACATTCAGTTTTTGCTATCATATAGCTATCAGATTGAATGTCGATTTTCTTAATTGTCCTTTTTTTATAGATATCATTTATCCAATACCACAAAATTCTGCATTTTTAAACCCCCCAAGAAAGAGGGGGCATTTTCCTCTCTTTTTTTTTTCATAACCATTTACACACACTATTTTTCTTTTTATCAACTTAAAGTTGTTGTCTGCAGCTCCTTACAATTTGGACTGGTCTAAATTGTTGTCGTCTTGTTTTTGGTTGAAATTTGTTTAACACCATAAAGTAATCTTGAATCGATTGGTAATCATAAAGATCAATAACGATCGAGCGCCATAATTATACTAATTTGCTTAGGGATGCAGATTTATACATTACAGGACCTTAACTCATTCCCACACAGCAAAATTTTAGACTGGTCCAAATTGAAAGAAGCTCCAGACGACAATTTCAAGTTGATGCAATCTGAATTTTTTTCATCTTTTTGGTTAGAAAACATTGTTGATAATGAAGAAATTTCTTGATACAAGCAATTTCTTCATTTTCCACAATGTTTCCAAGGCTTTATTCTTGGGATACGTGAAAAGGAGGGATTGAGTGGGAATGGGTTAACCCTTATCATGTTGAACTCGGACATTACTTTTTTGAATGGAAGCATAGATAAAGATTAACCTGCACATAAGTTTAGTCTGATCTTTGTCTGCAACACCTGCTTGTCTTTATTGAGATGGTTGTTTATAAATTTTGTTTTCAGAAGTGTAATGTAGTATTTTAGGGCTTCCAATGATTTCCGTCCTTTGATTTAGATGCAATGAAAATAGACGTTATTCAGCATGACAAGGGTTACGAACAAGAATAACGAATACTTTAGGGTGCTATATATCAATTATTTATCCACTCAATTGATGAGTAAATGACAATCACCTATAATTTTAGCACCCATTTACTTAAAGGTATTGGAAAAAGAGAATAATCGAAGTCACAGATGGCGGCAAGTCCCTCGTCGCTCTGTACCTCATTTGGTTTCCACAACAGTCAATGAATAATTAAGAAGCTAAGACGTTGATCGGGAATACTACAAACAGACTGTTAAAATGACTGGCTTCACGCGATCAAATTCCGTCCAGGCTGGCGACAAGGAACGTCAGATTATAACCACAACAATCATGGATTACTTGGAGGACGAACTTTATGACTGTATTACAAAAAATAAGTTTGATAAACTCCAAGATTATGTAACTATTGGATTATGTGTTGATCACGCCTTTAGAAGTACAGAGCGACCAGAGAGACTAGGAAAAACCTTGCTAGAGACTGCTATTCTTCAGGGATCTACAGACGTTGTCCAGATGCTGATAAAAAATAAATGTGACGTCAATTTGACATTCATAGTGAATGTGAATAATTTCGCGTATGAGTTGCAGCAATATCAAAAGAAAGATAGATTAAAGTTATCGTGTATATACAGATGTATTGTGCACGGTGACGTGGCTATGATGAAGCTCTTAGTGAATGGAGGATTTGATGTCAATATTTACGACGATCGGGGATGTAATTGTGTGTGGCACGCGACGGATTTAAACAATTACGATATGCTAAAAATTGTTGCGAATGCAAAAGGGGCCGATGTAAATGCCCCCGATAATATGCAGTTGAGACCATTACATATTGCTGCAATGAAAGGCAACGTCAAAATGACGTCACTTTTAATCCAGCGAGGTGCCAACGTCGACGCTGTACAACTACGCGGATCAACACCTCTCGTTTTAGCGTGTCGAGCTGGAAATTTTGATACTGTCCGAATTCTTTTACTAAATGGTGCTGATCCAAACCACGTGGGTCATAACGGACATAACGTCATTTCAACGTCACTTCAATATACGACGGATGTGCGGATACCAGAAATGTTGTTAAATTGTGGTGCTCTAGTTGATCTTGAACTTGTCGAGCTATGTAGAAAAGAAGGAAAGAAGTTCATTCTTTTAAAGGAGCATCCGGAATTTTATTACACCCTGAAAGACTTCTCTGCCACTCCGAGGTCGATGAAAACGCTTTGTTGTTTAACGATACGACGTCAATTAGTAAAATCTAGTCAACAAATACACCTCATTAAGAAGGTAGAATTGTTACCACTACCGAGAATAATCAAGGACTATCTTTTGTTTGGTTACATATGACAATATAATTGTAGATATTATCTTAACGTTAGTGGGCAAACCTTAACCTCGTAACTACAGCTTTTGAGCCAGGTGCACTATTTTGTAAACTTTCTGTGGGAATATCGACCAAATTTCGTTGCAATAAAAAAATGTAAAAACAGTTGATTTTAAAATCGAAAAAAAAACCCCCACAAACTTTTAAAGTTTTGAAATCCCTCTTTTAAGCATAAATTCTTAACCATAGACCAAAAATCATTTTGCTGTACTTATTTTGTATGTTTTGAAAAATTGTTACAGATCTCTGTATCAGATCTCTGTTGTTATCTCTATTAAATAATATGCTTAAATTGTAAATCGTCTTTAGGATCTTTGCCATACAACCAGACTCGTCCATTTTAGAATTCTTAAATATTTTTTAGTAAAAAGAACAGTTGGCGTTTTTAATGACCCTTTTCATAAACAAATCATCGAACACTACGAACCTCTGGGTAATACAGGTAAAAGGTTACACTTTTTGGTTTGTATTTTAATGTTTCTTCTTCGTACAGATGGATAAAGAAGTTATTCTTGCTGTTCAGAAAAACAAAATAAACTATTCAAATCCGAGTTTTACGCACCAGTTATTCTGCTGTATTACACCCGTTACCATATCTGAATTGACCAATCGCTGGCCCCGCTCCTTACTGCGTTAGCCCCGCTCATTGACTCCAACAGGAAGTTTGCTTCGATTTTGAACGGCGTTATTTTGAAAAATTATGGCCAGTAACATGTAACAACAAGTAGAAAAGTTGGTTGGCGACCTAAACGTCGTAACTGCAGCTTAAATAAGCTGTAGTTACGACGTTTTAGTCGCCAAACCAATCAAAATTGTAAAAAAATGGCGACTAATATAGGAGATCATGCTGGTCTCAATGAATGATTTCATTGGTCGAGAGGTTATTTGATTGACAGATGCGATTGCTCGATTGACAGATTGCTTGCTCCACGCTGTACTGACGCCGCCGGCCCGCCCACTTCAACAGGAATTTCTGCTTCGATATTGAACGGCGTTATTTTGCTAAATCTTCGGTCAGTAACATGTAACAAAAAGTGAATTGGTTGATTGGCGACCAAAACGTCGTAAGTAAAGCTTGATTAGCTATAGTTACGACGTGTAAGTCACCCAATGAACAAAAATAATTCACATGAGTATCGACCAATGTCGGAGTTCAAAATTCAGTTCCGGTCTAAATGAACGATTATATTGGTCGATTGATTCTTTGATTGACAGTAGTAATTACCTCATTTCGTACCTGTTATCCGTCAGACGAAAAGTTTGCACCTCGTTAGACTGTGCATACTGATCTGAGTCTATACGCTTCGCGTTAGCAGATTTTCCTGGTCATTTTGCGTACCTAAACATTCAACAATTATACATCATATGCGTTTTATTTTTCTCCTTTCCCAATATCGTTCAAGAGGAATTTCTGAACGGTCCCCTTTAGCTCTCCTGATTTATCAAGTTACGTTTGCCGATCGCTACGGAAATCCTTTAGCTCATACAGTCGGCCTCGAACTCTGACACGTTTTCGCTTCACTGAAAGAGATGCAGTGGCTTAAACCCACTGCTAAGTTACTTTTTTGTTGATAGCTAGGTAGACTTGGGATGGCTATTAATTTCTTGCCTTTGTACACACCTCGCTGACGTTGGGGCTCGAACCTTCAAAGTACGAATCAATCACCTATACCACCCGGTAGCCACGGCAATAGTGCAGTTGGAAGCGCGTCGGACTCCTAAGCACGGGGGTCCGGTATCGATTGCCGATCGCGTAAAATATCCTTCCCGATAGTTATCTCCCACCAATAGGTAGATAATCGTAAACCTGAGTGGGATGAGCGGCTGGAGGTTTGGAAAGGAAGTAGTGGTAGTACTAGTGTGGGAAACACCAGGAATCCTTGGTGCTCAAGTCGACGCGATGACTGAAATACCGTTAAAAGTGGCGTTAAACCAATTGAATCAGACAAACCTATACCCCTCGAACATCGAGAGAGTCATTTCCCCATTATTGCATGACGGGCAATGTCTTAAACTTTGTGCGGTATTTTCTTCTTTTCGGTGACATGGCCACCTGTTAGAAAACACGAGATGCCCGAAATGCTCGAATCGGAAGGTAAACATCTCTTTTAACGATACATTATTTCTCCGTGTAAGAACCAGGACAAAATGACTTTATTATTTAAAATGAATGAAACCTATTTATTTTACATCTGACAGCTCTTGTTTCTAATGTGGCAATATTGTCAGCATACACTTTGTCCAACTGTATTTTAACATTTAGATACCTTCTTTGAAGGAAGCACACAAAAAGCATCAATAATTTGTTTGACATTATCATCAGTACGAAACTGGCGGCCTCTAGATAATAGATAATAGTCAGATATGGCTTAACCAGATGAATAAAGTGGATATTCAACAATTTTGAAAGCAAGTTTTTGAATATCAGCCATGGCAACAGTCGACTTATGCACTGTAGCATTGACCTCGTGGAAGACCCCACGACAATTTTCAAAGCCTTTTCTTTTTTTGTTTTTCACGAAGCTGCCTAACGAGGAAAGCACAATGCCTGCAAGTTATAGTATGACCCGTTTAAAAAGATCAAATAGCAATACACCTTTTGTATCCATGAAAACTACGGCCATCACCTTCCCAGCTGATGTTGTTGACTTCGCCTTTTTAGGGGCGGTGGACCCATGATTTATCTAATGCTAGAAATTTTCTCTGGATACCGCTGAAATATGGCAAGCACATTACTGGACATATTGCGCTGAGTTCGAGTTTGGTCAACATTCAAAATATTTGGGACCCATCTAGCAGAAATCTTTGTCATTTGCATATCATCACGGGTAATTGATCAACCGCGGCTGTCAGTCGAATTACCAATCGACCAAAGAAATCAATAATTTCGACCAGAAATGAGTTTTCAACTCCGACATCCGATATTTTACACGCCCAACGACGAAGTGATTCGTCCAGAAGCGCATCTCGTAAATAACGGGGTTCTTGAGGAAAATAATAATGATTAGAAATTAGCTTGTATAAAGATAAAACCGTCACTGCCTCTATCGCGCCCCATGCAACAAATATCAAGATAGAAAGGACTTCCACGATATGAAGGATCACCGCTTTCAATGACATTGATGACAAACAAAATCTTTTATTTAGAATGGAAGTGAATGTTGACCCTTGAGATGAATTTCAACGACAATTTTGTTGGTTTGGCGACTTATTAGTCCCCCATCGGTTACCGGTTGGGGGACTATATGTTTGCTTGATTCCGTCCGTCACACTTTTGTCTGGACCATATTTCCTAAACTATAAGTACTTGCAACTTCAAAATTAATACACTTATAGATCAAAATGTGGAGAAGTGTCATGTTCAAGAGCCTTTACTCTACCACGCTCAGTGTTTGAGTTGTTGTCCTTTACTTGTTTTTACCTTTACATTCTTGTCCGGACGATATCTCCTAAACCATAAGTGCTAGCAACTTCAAACTTTATACACGTATAGGTAATGATGCGGAGAAGCGCCATGTACAAGAAGCGTTACCCATCTCCTCCCGCTTTTTAAGTTATTGCCCTTGTTATTACCTTTACATTTTCTTGGAAACAAATTTGTGTACATAATGTTAGAGAAAGGGAAATAATTGCTGACTATTATCATTTTCTTCTAAGTTCAAAAGCAATTTCTGCTAGGGGTGTCAAAACCAGTCATTGCCTTCATAACCATCTTTTATTTATTGTCTTCTCAATATGCCTACCTTTATATGTCCAAATAGGGTTAACCTTTTCCCAAACGGCAATAAACTAGACCAAGCCAAATTTAGAGCTGCTGCAGACAACAAAATGAATATTATTTGATAAATAAAAATGAGCATTAAAGTTCGGAAAATATCGAAGAAAATGAGAAAATGTTAATTATCAGCATTTTCCTCTTTCCTCCCAATAATTTCCTAAGCATACCCTTAGGGACGTCAAAAACGGGTCTTACTTTTTTAATCCGGTGGGGCACTCCTGTATTGAATCACGATACGAAAGGGAATTGTTTAACCTTTTTACCTGACGGCAAAATTTTAGACTAATCCAAATTGAAAGGAGGTGCAGATGACAGTTTGAGAATTATGAAATTTTAAAATTTTCAACTTTCTGGGTAAAACATTGTGTAAAATGAAGAAATTGCTTGTTACAAGCAATTTCTTCATTTTACACAATGTTTTCCCAATTGTGCTTCGTGAGGGGCGTCAAAAAGCGCCACTGTGTGGGAATGGGTTAAGTTGTAGCACGACGTCTCCTTCTTGAGGGGCGTCAAAAAAGCGTCACTGTTTGGGAATGGGTTAAGTTGTAGCACGACGTCTCCTTCTTGAGTGGCGTCAAAAAGCGTCACTGTTTGGGAATAGGTTAAGTTGTAGCACGAGGTGTCATTGAAATGCGTCAAAAAGCGTCACTGTTTGGGAATGGGTTAAGTTGTAGCACGACGTCTCCTTCTTGAGCGGCGTCAAAAAAGCGTCACTGTTTCGGAATGGATTAAGTTGTAGCACGACGTCTCCTTCTTGAGGGGCGTCGCGTCACTTTTTAGGAATAGGTGAAGTTGTAGCACGACGTCTCCTTCTTAAGGGGCATAAAAAAGCGTCACTGTTTGGGAATAGCTTAAGTTGTAGCATGACGTCTCCTTCTTGAGGGTCGTCAAAAAAGCGTCACTGTTTGGGAATGGGTTAAGTTGCAGCACGACGTCTCCTTGAGGGGCGTCAAAAAGCGTCACTGTTTGGGAATGGGTTAAGTTGTAGCACGACGTCTCCTTCTTGAGGGGCGTCAAAAAGCGTCACTGTGTTGGAATAGGTTAAGTTGCAGCACGACGTTTAGGTCGCCAACCAACGATCTACTTATTGTTTTTGTCGCAGAACATATATTTTGATATATTTTTTATATCGCAGTCGAATTTCCATGTCAGAGGAAAGTGGGCGTAACCAGCGATCCGTCATTTCTACACAGCAAGTGTTTAGAAAAACACGCACTGTGGTCTGGGTTACTAAGGGCTGTTCAAAATAGCAAAATAATACCAAGCGTTTTCATATGTATATTGTGAAGCCGCTTTTGACAAAATTGCACGTGCAAGGCGGGTAGGGCCGCGTCAACAGCTCAGTGGTCGCACGTCGGACTCTCAATAATGAGGTCAAGGATTTGATTCCCGGTCGTTACAAATATCCTTTCCGACATTTGTCTCCCGCCAATGTGCGGATAATCGCAAGCCTAAGTGGGATGAGTAGCTGGAGGCTCGGAAAAGATGTAGTGGTTGTACTGGTGTGAGAAATACCATGAATCCATAGCTAGGTGCCGCGGTATGACTGGGATATTGTCGTTAAAGAGGCGTTAAACCCCATCCAAACAAACAATCAAACAAAGCGGGGTATACTTTTTTATAAGTTATCAACTAATGTGAACCAAATGTTATAAATCACCGGGGATGCATATGTACAAGTTATAGTGAATGATCAAAGATCACTTTTTTTCTATACAGGTATAGATGTACAAGTAACAGTGAATGAATAAAGGTAAATTTTGTCTTTATAGAAATAGATGTGCAAGTTACAGTGAATGATTAAAGGTCAATTTTGTCTACACAGGTATAGACAAAATTGACATTTTATCACCCACCATAACTTGTAGGTCTATAAATGTCACGTGTTAAAAATATAAACCTTCAAAATCCTAAAAATTGGCGACAGTGTTGTTCCAACTAGTTTGCGTGTATCGGTCACTCATTAGCCCTTTCCTGTTCAATCCCTGGTTTTATACTTGACAAAACATTGTGGAAAAAGAAGAAACTATTTTTCACCGTCTGCTAAACCTTTGAATTGGGATAGGTATAAATTTGGAAAAAAACGGGAAATGATTAAGTATTCTCGGTTAATATGCTATGATTATTAACTTTTTAACCCTAAATCTGTTTTCGTCAGGTAACACGTTACTGCCGTCAGATTATACAGATACAAATTCTGCATTAAACAAAAAAATGTCGACCCTGATCAGTCTTCGCAACCTGACCTTGATCAACACTTATATCTCTCGATTTGACCTCTTTTCGTGTGCTATAATTCTTTTATTTAAGTTGGTTCTACGACCTTTTGGCCGCTCAAAGACGAAATAAGAATTTTAATCAATACGGATAATCAAGTTCCGTACAGTGTTCGGCTGCTCTTGTACCACGTGATATGAAATCACTGGGAAATTCTCTGAGAAGATTTTATATCTTTATCTTGATTCCGTTAACTAGGCAGCTGGAAAATGGAATTTCGACGTGTTCACATTTTTTGTGTTCTTTTACTTGTTGTTTATATTGAGATATGCTATAGTTCGAGGGTAAATCATCCCAAGAAACCATTTAGACATTTCAAACGTGGGGTCAAAAACAGTTTAAAACAAATAACTGCAGATATTTCAACGCTTTTTCAAAGTGTGGAGAACTTAAATAAAACAATTATGACAAAATCGCAAGTATGCGTCAATGATCGTCAAGAATTGGTGGACTGCATCGGAAATCATGATGTTGCATTACATTCAGGAAACCACGACGAGATTAAAGAATGTCTAACTAAATATGATGCTTTATCAAAAGAGTTCGAATCCGAAAAACAAAGGAATCAAAGAATGAGAAACAATATCGAAATACTAGAAAAGAGAATCCTAAAAAACCGTAAAGATCTAGAGGAGTATGTTGACAGGGAGATAAGAGAGAGGATGAAAAAAATCAAACCTAACCTGAAGGTTAATTCTCCACAAACATGTGAAACTGTAAGACGTAGTGGAGTATATGATCTATATCTAGAGTCTCTCAGAGTTGAGAAGTCTGTATATTGTGACGCCGACACCGACGGAGGTGATTGGATCGTCACCATGAGACGTCAAGACGGATCGATAGATTTTAATCGAACTTGGATGGAATACAAAAACGGTTTTGGTGCTGCAGACGGGGAATTCTGGATCGGAAACGAGATTCTTCATGCACTGACAAATTCCAGACCTATGGAACTTCGTATAGACATGGAAGATTATCTTGGAAAAAAACGCTATGCTAAATATGACCACTTCGAGATCGGATCTGAAGAGGATCGATACAACATCACAGTGACTGGGTACAGTGGAACTGCGGGCAATTCACTGAAATACCATAACGGTATGAAGTTTGCAACCATGGAACCTGAGATGAGTGAATGGCCATACCTAGACTGTGCCTACCGATACTCGGCGGGCTGGTGGTATACGGACTGTTTCCAAAGTGTGCTTACCGGGGTTTATAGTCGTGTTGGTGAGATTCGACAAAGTCACGGAATTATTTGGTACACGCTCACTAGATGGGACAGAGCTCTTAAGTTTGTAGAAATGAAGATACGATAAAGTACTATTGTACATTTTTTATTTGACTATCGTTCGATTCACACATGGATGACTATTTAATCGAACAACTCAATGTTATCTTATCATCTACGTGTAAGAAAACTTGTTTTGAAAGTAATCTAATTTTCAGTGTTACATTTTAGACCATTCTTACTTGAGGTTACTTCACTTCGAAATTTATCATAGGTTTACAATTTAATTTCATGTGACCGTTAACTACCTTACTGTCTTAGACAGTCTATGATATGGATTTCGTCAATATAACGAGTGCTTCTATTCTTCGGAAAGCCCAAAGATTTTGTCTTGTCTTGTTGTAACATTATTTTAACTAATAAACTTTTTATTTGAATGAGCGGAAATGTGTTATATATTTTCATAAGCATTATTATGTATGTTGTCCTTGGTGTGTCCTTTGTACCTTCCATGTACGAAATAAAGGATACGTTATATTATATATTATATATATGTAACAACCAAACAAAACAACAACAAAAACAACAACAAATAAGATAAAATACAAATGGTTTATCCAATCGAGTTTGATTTTAAATGTTTTCTGACAGCAATAAAACCGATAAAAAATACAGAAGCTTGAAACAAATGCATTGTACACATATATTTAAGACCTTCTTTACTCGCATTGCCCGCAAATGTTGGCGTATAAGTAAGCCAAAGAAACTAAATCCATTTTGTGCCCTAGTTTCGTAAGAACGAAATTGAACGTAACAATCGCCCTTCCCTGATACCTGCTCCCTCTTTTATTTAAAAGAAATGCTTGAATTTAGAAATTATTTAAAAAAATTTAAATCCCAAGCATTTATACGTTTAAATACCAGCCAACAACTCTACTCTCCAAATGATGCATTATATGAGTGGGATGTACGTTTCAATTTTAAATTCAGGTTTATCAACCTTTTAAATTGAGGTTTTGGCCTGAACACTTAAATTTTTAGCTTCTAAAACTAAACTGTTTTGACACTTTGATCAAATGTTATCGGTAAGAAGTATGAATACGATGTTATCAGAGCCTGATATCTTTAGAATTTTTCTGTTGCGGTTTGATATCTAAAAGTCTATCTTCCTGTCTGGGTCGGTAGGCGGGGCCACTTATTCGTCACCTATCTCATACACGCTTCTATTACCCCCCTGTACTTTACCAACTAGACTTGTTCTATAGCCCCTCCCCCATCTCCACGCGAAAACGACCCGGTATTGATCGAGTAAACGTCGAGCTGATCGGGTGGAACTTTAGTTATTGACTTAACCCTTTCCTGTTTTGCAAAATTTTAGACCTTTCCAATTTCAAAGGTTTTGCAGACGAAAGTTTAAAGTGGATTTAATTTGAAAAAATACCATTCAGTATGGTAGAAAATATTGTGGAAAGAGAAGAAATTACTTGTTAAAAGCAATTTCTTCTTTTTCCACAATTTTTGTCAAGTATAAAATCACAGGGACATAAAAACCAGTGATTGTACAGGAAAGGGTTAACTATAGATCTCCCCGATCAACTGGACTTTATTTTCGATCAGTACTCGATTTCTTAACCCTTTGTCGGGCGACAATATTTTAGACTGGTCCAAATTGAAAGAAATTGCAGATGGCATTTCAAGCTGCACTAAAATTGGAAAATAAGTGCAGTGCGAAAAGGGGTAGAAAACATTGAGAGAAAAGTAGAAAATGCTTGTTACAGGCATTTTCTCCTTTTTTTTAAAATAAAAAGCCCTTTTGCCATAATTGTTTTTCTTCATGGCGTCAGAAAGCGTCATTGTGTGGTAATTGGTTTAATCTTCTCGATCTCTACATTTTTACGAATATTTTGAGAGTTGTAAAAATTATGTGAACGCTGACCGTTGCAGATCAAAGAAGACCATACGAACATCTTTTCCTAACTTAAGTAGACGATTTGCGTTTTTCGCCTATTAAAAATTTTCCTGTCAAATCTTATGTCAGCTAGTATCCCAGACAAGTTCTCTGTCGAGGTGTAGTTGATTTGTTCTCTGTCGAGGTGTAGTTGATTTATTCTACAGAGAACGGATATGGCTGTATTTCGGCGTTTTAATTTTAACTTCACCCAAAAATGTATGTTATAAACCAGCCAAATGAAAAAGGACCCCTGTTCTGTCGCTGGTTTTTCAAGTGTTTTTCCTTTGAAATGGACGTGGCGAGTCATTGGTTCATGTCGGGATAGTACTGAAACCAGTCAGACAGAATATGTGTGTGTATATCCGTTTATCTATCGTCGCTACCCATGCCCATATGAGCGACGAGTCCAGAAGACGGTAAGTTGTTACGGGGGATAGTGCAAGGATACAGGACGAAACTGCTCCACATGTTTCTTTAACTTTCTTGAGGGATTGCATCGACACAGGAGAATTAACGTCTCACAGGAAAGACAATTAGTTTGTTAGTTTATATGGTCAGCCTATGGCTCGAACCTGTGATCTTGATATAGATTACTTTGCTTGCTTAACCATTAATACTAATTAACCTCTCACAACACAACCCCTCAATTTTAGCCCAGGAAAAAAATAGCTTTAGTAAACAATATGAGAAAAGAAGCAAGTTTTTCATTTCTCTTAATGTTTTCCACCTCATATGGCACTTGTTTTTTCTTTTAAATTTAAATTAACTCTGATTTGCCGTATGCAACCTCTTTCAATTTGGACCAGTCTAAAATTTAGTCGCTTGGAAATTAGTTAAACATCAACCCACGCATTCTGGTAAAAAGGAATTTTAGAGTATAGTACCTCTATTCCAGTAATACAAAGGGTCAAGCAAATGTCAAAATTGATTCGTCTAAAACCGATTATTCACTAGGGTAGAAGGAACAAGCAGAAAATTTGTATAGCCACATATCAATAGACACATTACGATACCTGACTGTCTCGAGCCAAGTTGCAGACAACAATTAAAAGAAGAAAGAAGATTTACGAGTAATCTCAGAGCTAATACCCATTTGGACTAGGATAAGGTCGAATCAGAAAAGCTCTTTCTTCATTCTCATTATTTATTAACCCTTTCCCGTTTTGCAAAATTTTAGACCTGTCGAAATTCTAGGGATTTGCAGACAACAATTTAAAGCTGATTTTTATTTGAAAAAATAATAATTCAGGAGGGTAGAAAATATTGTAGGAAAAGTAAAAATTGCTTGTTACAAGCAATTTCTTCTTTTTCCACAATATTTTCCCAAATATAAAAGCACAGAGACGTAAAAACCAGTGATTGTACAGGAAAGGGTTAAACCCATAGAACCCCAGACAAGTATATTTGAACAGGTATAGCGATTTAATCTTATTCATTACTTTAGTATTAGTTTCAATCTCTGTGCAAGCATAGGGAAACTTCTCGAGAACGACCTCCTAATAGTGAGATTCGTCATACTGAAAGGAAATTATCGCATTGGCGAAAAGTATCGGTTTTGATCAGACAATGAATATGATAGGATCATTCGATCCCGCTAGAATTTCTGCTAGTACATTTTTGTCAAGTTTTACCAACGCAGTAATGTCCTTTAGTGCAACAGGAGTTTCGCCTATAAAGAGGCATCGACCCTAGCCCAGTACAGGGGTTCAACAAGCTACTAAATTTCAAAATGGTTTGTTTAGTCGGGTATTTCATATCGCGTCTGGCGACTAAAACTCATAAGTGCAGATTTATGCAAACTTTTTTTTAACCTCAAATACAGGATAAAGGTCATTTATTTCTTCTCCTCCAAAATGGAAACAATCTTATTACAAAAAATGGTAATGTAATTATCGACGTTTCCGATCAAAGAACGTATATTTGACATTTTTTGAACAGTGATAGAAAACTAAAATACATATAGATAATTCTTACTCCAATTAAAGAAGACTATTAATTTAAATGAATCGTGCCAGCAATTACAATTGACAACAAATTGATTTCCTGGTCATCAAACACAATTCTTGAGACCCTTTGACACACTTACTCTCGTTACAAATAAGTGACATCAATTAATTAAAGAAGTCATAATTAAAGACATCCGAACTAATGGGTAATTATCGAGCACGTGTCAATGTGCTAGAATTCAAATACTATAAAGCACCACACAGGCGAACTCTAAAGTATTCTTACATCAGATAGCTTATCAGTAAAATCTAAAGTGATCCAGTCTTAAAGAAAGATGGTAGGAAGGAACAATCAAACTTCACCTGAACATGAATCTTATTTGAGAAAGGTATTCATTCTCAATTATACAAATTGATTGATCATGAAATCGATTGTCTTCAAAATCTAAAGGATCTGCGCAATTTTGATAAAAGTAAAAATCTGTACAGTTATGAAACTATTCATTAGAATATAAGACATAATATTGGTGGGCTTTAAAGATTCTTTGGGGAAGAAAGCATTTTGGAAAATGAAGAAATTGCTTGTCACAAGTAATTCCTTCATTTTCCACTATAAATTCCACGTGTTTTATTCTTGAAGGGCGCTAATAAGCGGAATTGTGTAGGAATTGACCCCACCGTTATTTAAAGAATGAATCTAGACATGACGGCGTACGCCGAAGGTATTCATGAAGGTTATTGGCAATCAAACAAGTGTGGTTATTTAAAATAGTATTGCCCTTATCCAGTTTACTGCTTAAAATTTTGTTTAATAGATTTATAATACTTTTTTTTTATTTCTTTCAGATAAGAAAACCTCTAATTGAGAAAAGAAGAAGAGAACGAATGAACCACAGCATAACACAATTACGAGCCTTGATCGGGGATACAATCAAACAAAACGTAAGACTAGTCTTACTTCCTGTTTTCAGCCCTAAAACGTTATTAATCACTATTTTCAACAGTTGTTTTATAAATCTTGCACAGGGACAAGGCCGATGAAATTTAACAAACAAGAAGTACAACAACAAACACACACACACAAAAGCACCAAAAACCACCCAATTTGAGTAATTTACGTATTTCATGATGATCTCAGTCTTGTATCGGTAAAATGAAGAAATTGAAGATAATACGTATTTTTACAATTTTGAAATGCTCCTTCAAGTATGAAACAAGAGAAAGGGATTTTCTTCTAGCTTAGTGTTTTCTAATCTTTCTCTTGGGCAAGTTCGATATTTCCCGCGGGGTGCAAAAGTCGCAGATTCCCTTTTATATAACCCGACTGATTCTACGGTGTGCATTGAGTAGCTAATAATTACAATGTATAACGTCTACGCTCATAATCGCAAATACGCTCATTTTACAAGTCAAACCTGGAACCACGAATGGGATTTAAAGACAAAGGGTTGGTTAGAAAGTTCAAGACTTGGTTCTTCAACGTGATTATACTCCAGAAGTGAATGTTAAAGAAGGCCCTTGTTTAACTAGGATATTGTAGCTTTCGTGTTTCTACTTTACTATACATCAGTTACTGAGTTGTTAGAGGTTTTATTTTATTTTCAGACGGCACCGATGACCCGTGTGGACAAGGCCGATGTTCTCGAGCTAACAGTGTGTCACCTGACAAACTTACGCCAACAACAAGTTACTAAAGACAGACGCTCCTATACAGCGGGGTACCAGGACTGTTCACGTCATGTGATCGGTTTCCTTCTCTCTAACGGACTAGTCGATTCAAATATCGCAGCTGAAATAAGCTATCATCTACAGACATCATTGGGTGGAATGCAGACCCAATCTGTGCCCACGGCTGCGCAAACGTCGACCCCAAATCTCAGAGTTCATGCAATATCAAACCAACTAACTGCAATGCCGGCTTTACGGAAAATATCTCCAATACCAGCAAGAGTACATTACGAAGAAAGTTCATTCTTCAAAAGCCATTTAACCAACATTATTTCAAGTCCTACAATGAACTCTGCAAGCTACATACATTCGCCGTTGTCATTGCAATCAGTCGGGAAAAATAGCATGCCAGCTAACACAAGTTCTTCATCACACGAAGAATCGTCTCAGTCTCTTTCTTTTTTCTCGTCTTCGGATGAAATTCACAACGAAACCGGAACTGTGAGTATTGGTACCGGAAGTGAGAACAAAATCGGTCACGTGATACAAGAAACAACATGGCGACCCTGGTAGAATCAATGGTCGATACTTGTACGATCAGAAGCTGGAGGAAAGGCACATTAAAACATTCTTTTGGAACATTTGTTGTCAATGGTGGTTATTTGTTAAGTTTTTGTTAATTTGCATTTTAAGCGATGGGTAATAAAAGCATATTAATGTTTATCTTTATTTTTTTCATTGAATCAATCCAAAAAGGCACGAGACTTCAACGCACGGTCCGTCTTAATATCTCATTTGTGACCGTTTCTATCGGTTCGGACCCAAACCCCACAGCGAGATGTTCTCTAAACAGACATTAAGGAAATTGGTCTTTTAGAATTGATGCTAACTTGTTGACGGTTTGCTTGCCCCGCCCATTGAACTCAACAGGAAGTTCGACTTAGTTATTTGCAAAATGTATTGTCAGTTGTATGTAACAAAATATAAATAGTTGGTTGGCGACCTAAACGTCGTCACTACAGCTTGAATAAGCTGTGGTTACGATGTTAATGTCACAAAACCAATAAAAATGCTTCACATAAATGTCGACCAATGTTGGACTTCAAAGTCCTCTTCAGGTATAAATGTATGATATGGTTTGAATATCGATATTTTGATTTGCAACGGCGATCGAACAATCAACAAACTCCGCTCGAAATTACTGGCTCTGAAACTTTGCCAAGAGAAGGTATATTACAAGTATATAGTATTTGTTATGTACCATTCTAAAATCTATAATTCTTGCGCACATTTGCTCTTTTTGTGTCAACTGTCGTCAATTGATTGACCAAACAAATCGTTCGATGGGATCGGAAGTGAGCTTTGAAATTAATTCATTTATGTTGATTTGTCGACTTAAACGTCGTAGCTATTGCTAGTTTAACCTGTAGTTAGGATGTTTTTTGAGCAAATTGCTTTCAATGTTATATCCATGGCCATATTTCAAAAATTATGTCGTATGCTATGGTTCCTTTTCGCTAGATCGGTCACGACTTCACATGAGCCTCGGCGTGACCTTCCCATAAATAACACGTGTGTGAAGAGAAGACCTTTAGCAGCTATACAAAGTAGACAGAATATTCGTTTAAAGCAACTTGGAGTCACTAACTAACTACAGAGTCCTTACTGGAGACTATCTACAAAGCCCTTAGTGAAACTAGCACTTGTCTACGCTAAAACTACGGCTTAAGACAACCTTGTAAAAAGATTTAGAGGGCAAAACGTTATTCAGTCTAATAGAACTATCGAATTCCAAGAATAGGTAAAGTTCGATATTTTGACGAGTACTTGGTGTGTATAAAAATTCAGTTTGACAAACATTTAAGGAATCTGTTTGGCTTCACAGGCCTGATTCTAGTAGAATTCAATAATATTATATGGTAAAGGGTTAAACATTTTATCTTGACCATTAAAGTTATCAATGAAAAATGTCTACATACCAAAAAATGAAGACTCTAACTTGAGTAGTCTTACAGTAACAATAGACTGATTTATAATAGAGTAGGAAATATACAAAAAGTAAAGCTACATGGCATTAAGCCCCCCTTTTAGTATTGTTGAGAAATGACATTGATCTTGACAGATGACCTTGAACTTAGTATCAAAAGAAAAGTCATGTCATAAGCAATGCACATGTGAAATATGAAGGTTATATCACTTGCCATTATAAACTTATTGACAATGTAAAAGTTAATTTTTTTGAAATTTTGACCTTGAGAAACGACCCTGACCTTAACAGATGACCTTGACCTAAGTATCAACAAAAAGGTTTGGTCATAAAAAAGCACATGTAAAATATGAAGTTATGACAAATGTAAGTTTGTTGCAGAGAAAGGGAGAGCTAACGTAAAGCTATCAAACATTAAGCCCCCCTTTTCCACGACACATCTTATTTCCGCAAATTTCAAATAGTTCATGGTCAAGGGCATCTGATTTGCTACTCAAATATGAAATTTCATTAAATTCTGACCATAAGACTAGGAGAAATTTGAGAAAAACTATATTTTACCCTATGTCCCCCTTTTCCGTGACGAGACCACAAATTCAAAAACCGGGAAAAATTATTATATCATAGGGAGTTCACAGGGTAAGTTTCATTTGATTTGGTTAAAAGGGTTATGGAGAAATCGCTTCGGACGGACGGACGGAATGACGGACGGACGGACAGGCGAAGCGGCGGCTATATGCTCTCCCTTCGGGTAGCACCCCCCCCCCCCCCAAAAAAAAACAAAACAAACAACAACAACAACAACAAAAACCCAACCAAAACTCCGCCAAAAAACAAACAGGTATATAATATATGGGAAATTAGTTAAGATAGCGACCAAACATCTTGTATTTGATGTCATATCGATATCGCTACTTAATATTCCCTATGTATTTAATCCTATGTTAAAAGAAATATGTCTATTGCCTACGTTGCTAAGTTGTTAATAAATATCTTGGCTTGGTGTCGGGTAGAAGCTTGAGCTTCGAGTCTCTCTCACGTAGACCTGCATGCCCTTATTTTGCGGTCTTATATCAATGAAAGCGCTGAAAGTCTGGGACATGTATAGATGAGATATAAAACCTGGGCATAAATTGTTTGATGGTCGGGTTATCGGAGGTATCTCTTTCTACCCAATTTTGCGCAGATCTACAAACTTGTGCGCTAGGGGAAACAACCTGCTCACAGCCATTTTTTCCCGCTTTTGAGGTACTTTAGCGTTATATTTACATGTATATTTAGTTACATAATTTTTACCTGATCAAAATGATTTGAATGAAACTAATAAAGGCCACCTAAGGATCCTTCCTGTGAATTTTGGTTAAATTTTGATCAGTAATGTCCGAGAAGATTTTTGAATTAAAAGTTGACGAACGGGCGGACGACGAACACCACATCATGACAGAAGTTCGCTAGAGAGCTAGAGAGAGAGAGAGAGAAAGAGAGTGAGAGCCAGAGAGAGAGAGTGTGTAGCCAGGTTCGAACTAGGAGGCTCTCGCGTGCGATGCGAGTATTCAACCACACAGACCAATCTCGTTATGTAAATCACCAGGTAAGGAGAGAGAGAGCGAGAGAGGGCGGGCGTTCGTTTCCAGATGTACACATCTCAAAAGCGATATTCAGACGTTGCTGTTACGTGTATATCCTATGGGTAGAATTCGGAGGTAAATATATATAGACACAGAGTACGAGTTTGCAGAAAACTTGCGAATGGGATCCAATGAATGTCCAATTAATTTGTTAAACAAAACATTCAAATCGTGCGTAAAACCGACAGCTTCGCTTATCAGCTTTATACAGCAAATTTAACCGGACCGTTTTAATACTGTAACTCTAGAAAAAGTTATATATTTATTTTAATAAAACAAACAACTTATTTTTTAGACAATATGATATGATTAGACATGATTAATTATTGTCAAATGTATTATATATATCTATTCTTTCTGTCCATTCACTCATCAATTTTTGATAATTGTGCCAAATTCAGAACACTCACACGAAAGTGCTGTACATCAAGCACCGGCTTTCAATGAGTCATATCTCGCCTTCGTCCTTCTTGCCTCAATCGGGCGTATTAATTTATACTCGCAGTCGTGTAATTCGGTCCGATCTACTTTCCATTTGACAGAATATTAATTTTATTTCGTTAGTCAACCTTTCAATAGGTCGCAGAGAGAGAGAGAGAGAGAGAGAGAGAGAGAGAGAGAGAGAGAGAGAGAGAGAGAGAGAGAGAGAGAGAGAGAGAGAGAGAGAGAGAGAGAGAGAGAGAGAGAGAGAGAGAGAGAGAGAGAGAGAGAGCGAGAGATCAAACCTGATATTTAGAAACGATGCAATGATGTTAAAGCCCAAAAGTGTTGTGAGACTTTCTGGTTAATGACGTCATGACGTCGTCAAGTGGTATTGACGTCATACGTGACTACGCCCCATATCTTAACGCTAAAGCGTATCAATATTTGGGGTAAAATGTCTGTTTCTTAATGATAATGTTTCTTTTCAATCCGTTGCGTAAATTAATAAAAGCCGCTTTTTTTCTTTAACGGAAGAATTCTAAACATCAACAACAACAACGACGACGAGCTCTATGACATAAGATTGTCGAAAACGATAAATTCTGTGCAACTTTTGCTTCAATACGAAAAAGAGTCAATGTAAAAGATACGTAACAGAAAATAATAGAAAAAGAAAAAGAATATCTGACGGTCATAATTTCAGAACTCGATCTAAATGACAGAAGGCGTGTTCTGAGTTAAACTCCTTTTTTGTTCACAAAATGAAGCAAATTAACTGGACTTTAGTATATAAAATTTGTAGGAAAGACATACAGCATATAGCAAACTGATGTAAGAAAAAAAATAAGATGACAATACTGTTAACCATTTTTTCAAAGTGTATGGGGTAAGATGATATACGAAAATAAATCCTTATTTTCCGTACAAAGGTACCTTGATTATTTGCACGTGGAATTATTAGCGTAAGTTCTGAAAAAAAAAAAAAATCATTCGGCGATTTTTTTTTTTTTTTTTTTTTTTTTGAAATTCAGAAAAAAGGTTTTCTGAAATTAAATGAACTTGTTGAATTATTCATATTTGACATATTGGTGTTTTTAAGAAAAACAGTGTAAATCATACCACCTTGTGTGAAAACGAGTCTTGATCACTAGAAGTAAAATGATTCAATACAATTTCCACGGATTTACGTCGAAAATTGCCTATAGCAGTGAAGGTCAGATAACTCTGGTCCAAAAATAGCGTGTATGGGTACCTTGACATTCGAAATGTTATCGCGTAACATATGTTTGAAAAAATAATTGGTCGGAAAAATAGCCCGTGATACGCTAGTAATCTTAATCCTCAGCCTCTATCTTGATTACATAGAATATCGACACCGATCGTCTAAATGTCGTCGTTACTGAGAATAATTTGATAGAACAATGATGCTTATACGAGAGTGCGAGACAGCGATACTGACCACGGGGTAAAACCGGGTGCGGTTAACTGCAGTTACGCGAACCAAACATAGCGGAGGTACAAACACGGGTTTTACAATCATCGTTTTCAGTAATTATCTCAGTAATTCAATGAATTGATTAGGACTAACACTAGAAATAATACCACGCCCTTTTTGGTTTGATAAATAGATGTAGACGGTCTATATCGACGTTTGAAAAGACGGCATGATTGGCGTAACTTAAATTATGGAACGCTACAGCTGTCTGATGTGGAACGCTACAGCTGTCTGATGTTATGAGTGATAATGTGAACATGTCCAGCTTTTCCCTAACTTTGTCAAAATACAGCGTCACCATGTCCAATTATAGTGTTGGCTGGCCTAAATATCGTGTCATTTTATTAAAAATTAGTTTCTTTTTTATTCAAATGTGCTGTTGACTTCTGTAAATATCATGTTATTTTGTCACAAAGCATCGTTTTTATATTCAAATGTGGTGTTGACTTGTCTAATTGTTGTCTTATTAAGTAAACAAGTAGTCATATTATGTCTTAATGCGGAGCTGAGTTATCTTACCGATGTCTTATCATATCATCAAGTATCATTGATATTTCTGAGTTAGGCGTTGACATATCAAAAAGTTATTTTAACCTTTTTTATGTCCAATAGGTGTGTTATTATTTCCACCGTCGGTGTCGAATTGTTTTAATTCTGTCTTATCATATGCCATCATACATTTATAATTTGGTTCAACATATCTAATTGATTGATAGATATAATCTAAGCCGGTTCAAACTCTTATTTTTACGGAATTATATATGTTATACATGTTAGATTGTTAGTGGGCGTAAAACAAATTGTATATATCACACTGACTCGGATACGAATAAAATAAAGCACTAACAAACAAATGATTCCGAACATCTGAACCGTCACGCGAAAATAATCATCTCGTTAACTTCCAAAAACGAAATTGGACCCAGGCCGCCCACCAACGAATTGAACCCCACATCACTGAATATCAGACCATATACTGATGGTATCTCAACTGTCCTGTCAATGTATGTTCAAGTGCTCTCCCTTTGAAATAGGCTTGGCCAGTTATCGTTCATTGTCGGAATAGTACTGAAACCATTCAGACAGATTAATTTGTTTGAATAACCATGAATACTAATTAACCCACTACCACACAATCCCGTATTTTTACGTACCGATAGCATATCGCTGTAGAAAACATTGTGAAAAAAGAAGAAATTGATTGTTTTATTCTTCGACCGACGGACCGCAAATATCGGAAGATCTGACTAGGTCAATCAAATGTCAAAAACGATTTGTCTAAAAACGAGTATACACTAAGGTATAATGAACTAGCAGGAATTCTGTCGAAATCAAAAAATACTCTCCTATTCAATTCAGCAAAGCATAAGCAAATATGACTAGACCTGTTACGATCCCAGACTGTCTCGAGCCATTTAACTTGAATGAAGTTGCAGACAACAATTCAAAGAAGAAAGTAGATTTACGAGTAATCCAAATGCCAATTCACTTTAACCCATTTCCACCCAGTGACGCTTTTAGACGCCCCAAAAGAAAAGAAACTTTCGAAAACATTGTGGAAAATGAAGAAATTGCTTGTTTCAAGTAATTTCTTCATTATCCATAATGTTTCCTATCCCAAAATTAAAAAGATTCCAAAATTTCATAAGCTTTAAATTGTTGTCCTTTCAATTTGGACCAGTCTAAAATTTTTCCGTCTGGTAATGGATTAAGAGTAGGATTAGGTCGAAGCAGAAAAAAAGAATCGTTCTGTAAGTTCTTTCTTTTTTTCTTTTTCTCATTATTTATCACACCAAATAGAACCACAGGAAAGTAGACTTGAACAGGAACAGAGATTAAAATCTAATTTGTAACTTTTGAATTAATTTCAATCTATGTACATGCAAAGGAAAAATTCTGGAGAACGGCTTTCTAATTTCGAGACTCGTCACACTGTAAGGACCTCAACATATTCGCGAAAAGTATCGGCCCCGAATAGACACAGAACACTGAATGGGTAAATTTGTTGCTTGTTCATTCTACGGTCCGTTTGTCAAGGTTTACAAAGGCAGAATGGACTTTGTGGTCTTTGAGTTCAAGAGGGGTTTCGCTTATAAAGAGGTAACGATCCCAGCTCAGACCAAGGGTTCAACAGGATTTTAAGTTTTAAAACTATTTGTTTCAACAGGTGTTTCTGGATAACGGATAACGTGTTTGGGGAACTAAATTAGTAATTACAGTTTTATTCAAGTTACGAGTTTTTGTCGACCAAACACGGCCAAGATGGAACCAATCGGACCTTTCCAATCACAGATTCGCATATATTTTGACATGTTTTGAGCAGTGATTGAAAACTAAATTACACATAGATAATTCTTACTCCAATTAAAGAAGACTATTAATTAAAATGAATCGTGCCATCAATTACAATTGACAATAAATTGATTTCCTAGAAATCAAACACAATTCTTGAGACCCTTTGACACACTTACTCTCGTTACAAATAAGTGACATCAATTAATTAAAGAAGTAATAATTAAAGACATCCGTACTAATTGCTAGGTAATTATAGAGCACGTGTCGACGTGCTAGATTTCAAATACTATATAACATCATACAGACGAACTCTAAAGTATTCTTATATCTCATAGCTTATCAGTAAAATCTAAAGTGATCCTGTAATAAAGAAAGATGGTAGGAAACAACAATCAAACTTCGACTGAAGATGTATCTTATCTGAGAAAGGTATGTTTGTTTCTCTGATAACCAATCTGATTATGAAACCTGTTGTCTTCAAAATCCAAAGGTACTGCGAAAAACTCATCAATGTTGGCCAATAGAAAAGAAGAATTCTTACTTTGATCCGGAGTTGATTTGTAATACGCTTACCACTTACCAGAAAAAAAATAAAAAGTAAAAGAAAATAGACTGACCCAGATTCAAAGATGATTTCAAGTTGACGAAATTGTACATATCTTTCTCTTTTGGGAAGATAGCACTTTTACAAGCAATTTCTTCATTTTCACTATGTTTTCCACAGCTTTTTCTTGAAAGGCGCAAATAAGCGGACTTGTGTGGGAATTGAATTATTGACGGCACTATTTAAAGAATGAATCGACATATGGCTGTGTAGGCCAACGGTATTCATGAAGGTTGGTCGCAATCAAACAAGTGTGGTTATCTAAGGGAATATTGTCCTTATCCAGTTAAGTTCTTATTTTTTTATTTATAATGCTATTTTATTTCTTTTAGATAAGAAAACCGCTAATTGAGAAAAGAAGAAGAGAACGAATGAACCATAGCATAACACAGTTACGGGCCTTGATCGGTGATACAATCAAACAAAACGTAAGCCTGGTATTTCTTCCTGTTTTCAACCCTAAAACGTCATTAATCAATATTTTCAACTGTTGTTTTAAAAATCTTGCACAATTTATCCTCTCTCACACCAACTTATTTTTTTTAGCAATGAAACAAAATAAGCAAACAACATCAACAATAACATCATCACTCACACACACACACACACACACACAAAAAAAAAAAAAAAAAAAAAACAAAACCAACAACAAATTTCGCATTTCGTGATGATCTCTGTATTGTATTGACACAGGATTACATATAAATAACAAGAGAAAAGGATTTTCTACTATATGGCCCAGAATTTTCTAATCAAATACGATATTGCCCGTGGACTGCAAAAATGTCGTAGATTCGCTTTAGATTACCCGATGTTTGGTAGTACTACAGATCTACGTAGAATGTGCATTGAGTAACCAATAATTACAATAAAACGGGATTAAATTCGCAAATTAGTTCATTTTACAAGTCAAACCTGGAACCACGAATGAGATATAAATGATGTAAACTAAAAAAAGGAGTAAAGAAAGAAAACTTATGCTCATCATTACACAATCAATATCATAATGATTTTTTTTTCTTTTTCTGTGAAATCTACAGAGAAACGCTTAACCCTTTCCTGTTCAGTCCCTTGTTTTCAATGGTTTTAAAAATAAGAAGGCAATGTGGAAAAGGAAGAAACTACTTGTAATATAAGCGGTTTCTTCCTTTTCCACAATACAACTTATGTACCCTACTGAATGGTTCTTTTTCAATTTAAAAACGCGTGTTTTTTCGACTGTGGGGCTTTTGGTTTTGAACAGGTCTAGAATTGTGCGAAGCAGAAGAGGGTTATACTGGATTGAAGGGTAAAGGGTCTGAATTAAAATTTCTCTCGTACCAACATTAATAATTATAGAATTCTTAAAGTACAAATATATATACACTGTATATGTTGATGTTTTGACAAGGCAGGGCGAAGCTTAACCAGTGAATAACATAGCGAGTCTTAAATTTAAATATAATAGTTCCTTTCAAATAGAAGATTTATCAGTAATTTGTCTTTTCACGAAACCATAATAATACTATATAATCAAAAGATTTAACAATATTAAACATGGTTTGCCAAAGGGCCACAAAAGTAAACTAACTTTTGCTTAAAAAAAATTCTAGACTGTGTTCCGCCCATGGATGGCCTAGCATCTAAATAGTAATATGTTGATACAAACACATAAAATAACGACATTTAAGTAAATAATGCGATAATACCTTGTAACAAACCCATTTACCATAGCTTTAAAATAATTCACTTTAGCCTCTGTCCTGCCATGTCAACAAATTGATTATTATACTTGAATGTAAAGACTATATTGTTAACAATGAAAAAGAGATTAAAAAAAAAAAAAAAAAAAAAAAAAACCGAATGAGATATAAAGACAGGTGGTTGGTTTTGACTGGATGATAAATTTAAAGTTTGGTTCTTGAACGCGATGATACTCCAAAATTGAATGTTAAAGACGGCCTTTGTTAAACCTACATATTGTAGATTACGTCGTCCTTCTTTACTATACAACACTTACTGAGTTGTTAGTCGTTTTATTTCATTTTCAGACGGCACCGATGACCCGTGTAGACAAGGCCGATGTTCTCGAGCTAACAGTGTGTCACCTGACAAAGCTACGTCATCAACAAGTTACTTCATCATCCAACGATAGACACTCCTATACAGCCGGGTACCAGGACTGTTCACGTCATGTGATCGGCTTCCTCCTCTCTAACGGACTAGTCGATTCAAATAAGGCAGCCGAGATAAGCTATCATCTTCAGACATCATTGGGCGGAATGCAGACCCAATCTGTGCCTTCGGCTGCGCAAACGTCGACCCCGAATCACAGAGTTCAATCAATATCAAACACAATTTCAGCAATGCCGGCTTTACGGAAGATATCGCCAATCTCAACAAGAGTACATTACGAAGAAAGTCCTTGCTTCAAAAGCAATTTAACCAACAGCATTGCAAGTCCAACAATGAACTTTGCAAGCTACATATATTCGCCGATGTCACTGCAAACGGCTGGTAGGACCAATATGACTGCTAACACAAGTTCTTCTTCAAACGAGGAATCGTCTCAGTCTCTTTCTTTTTTCTCGTCTTCGGATGAAATTCACAACGAAACCGGAACTGTGAGTATTGGTACCGGAAGTGAGAACAAAATCGGTCACGTGATACAAGAAACCACATGGCGACCCTGGTAGAATCAATGGTCGATACTTTTGAGATCAGAAGCTTGAGAAAAGGTATAATAAAACATTCTTCTGACACATTTATTGTCAATGGTTGTTATTTGTTAAGTTTTTTGTTAATTTACATTGTAAAAGATGGGCAATAAAAGTACACTAATAAAAACACATGTCGTGATTTTTTTTATTGAATCAGCCAAAAAAGGCATGAGCCTCCACGTATGGTCCGTCGCTATATCACATTTGTGACCGTTTCTATCGGTTCGGACCCAAACCACACAGCGAGATGTTCTCTTAACAGATATTAAGGGAATTAATCTTTTTAGAATTAATGCTAACTATTTGACATATTGTTAACCCCGGCTACTGAACTCTAACAGGAAGTTCGATTATGGTCAGTTGTATGTAATAATCAAATCATTGAAAGTAATGATAATGAACGTCCGTGTTGGCATAGTAGAGTGATATGCCCGTTTTGGTGTACAAACTGGCACTTTTCATATAGACAATCTTTTTAAACATAACCTCTCGCCTAGCCTGGTTTGTTTAAGAGGTACATGTACATTTAATACAGGATCTTTCTATTCTAGAGTCCTGAGCACTATCACAAGTTCGAAAAAGATGCCATTGTCACACGCGTCATTTGCCTGTCACCGATGGAAATATGATAATTAATTTGGCTATAAAATTGGCTGAGCAGCTACACATGTAATGATCCAAATTTATTGTTACAGTTGTACATGTAACTGGTGTGAAAAATGACAGGAAGCCATGGTTGGGTGCACCTACCAACCGAGGTTTTGCTGAAATACTACTGAAAGTGACATTAAACCAAATTCACTTGATAGCAGTCTAAACTAGCTTTCAAGATCAGTGCCTTTTTATTCCTAGATTATCCTTTTCCGAGGACACTCCACAAATAATTAAGATAGCGTTCAAGAAGCTTGAAAATATCAGATTAGCAATATTCACAGAGAATCATTAATAGTAAGAAACAAATCTTAAACCTTCAATCCAATAGCCTAATCCATTCCCAAACAATCACGCTTTTTTACGCCCTGGAAAATTGCATTAAAGAAAACATTGTCGAAAAATGAAGAACTTGCTTGTTTCACAATGTTTTCTACCCTATCTTGGCCTAAGTTTTCAATCTCAAAGAGATTTGAATTGTCGTTGGTAACTAGTCCAAAATTTTGTCGCTTGGCAATGAATTGAAAAGGTTAATTCAAAATAATAATAAACATCCTTAAATACATTGTACATATAATTGTATAGCTTATCACTCCCGCAGTATACAACTGCTATGCCGAGTTCTCAAAGTAGAAGGCAAATTACTCACTATTTGATTGAAAGACTTCGCGTGACCACATCTACAATAAGCGGGTAATCGGTAGGTGTTTTCGTATTTAAGAGTCTTTACGCATTCTACGTATTATATAGAATCCTCATATTACGCCATTTTCAGTTTTTTTGGGAGACAAGTTTTTGAAAATGATAAATCGAATCAAACTCGGAACTACTTCTCTTGTGACATAGTAACATCCTACTGGATTTTCCAAACTGGGTAACAATGGTGGACGCCTACGGAGTCCGTCAAAAATAAAATGGTTGGCTTGCCCTAAACGTCGTCACTATGACTTGAGTAAGCTGTAGTTACGACATTATGTCGCCAAACCAACCAAAATAATTCACATACTTGTCGATCAATGTGTCACTTCAACGTTCTCTTTCGGTCTAAATGTATATATTTGATTGGACTATCGATATTTGATTGGCATTAGCGATCGCACGATTGACAAACTCCACTTGAAATTACTGACTCTTCTAAACTTTGCCAAGCGAAGGGATATAACCAGTGTAGTATTTGTTACCTCCTGTATACGATTTCTGTACCTTTCGAAAACCTGCAATTCTTGCAGACCTTTACTCTTACAGTTGGATCTCCCTGTCAATCGACTGTCCAAACAATTAGAACGGAAGTGATTTTTGAACTCCGATAGTTATGTTGGTTTGGCGACTTTAACGTCTTAACTGTAGCTTGCCCCTTTTCGTTAGATCGGTCACGAGTTCATTAAAGCATGTGCTTAAAGTTTCCAAAAATGAAAAAAATAACATGTGTGTGAATGGCAGTTATTAAGCAGTTAGAATATTCGTTTAACGTCTATAGAAATATGGAGTCTAAAACTAGCTACAGAGCTCCTAGTATAGACTTTCGGGGGGAGGGGGGGGTATCTGAGATTGTTTTTAAGTCGCACTTTAATAGTGTTTTGTAAACCAAATCAAAATGATTATCCCTTGAAAGTAGAGATGTACAAGTTCTAATGAGTGGTCAAGTGTTAATTTGTCTGTAAATGTACAGACGACATTGACCTTTGATCCATCACTATAACTTATACATATGTTGTTTTTTTTTATTGCAATTGACTAATCTAAGACTTTCCGACAATGGCTCCATCCATTACTACTTGACATAATGTTAGAGTGGTCCAAATTGAAAGAAGTTGCAGACAACATTTCAAATTGCACTGAAATTAGAAAAAAAGTGCCAAATATGGTACCCTGTAAAAATCCCGTAAAAAATTTACAGTAAAAACCCGGTGGCTGGTTTCCAGGACAGATCCCGTATAATTTCGACCAAACACGTCAACCGAAGTTTTACTCCCAGGTATTTTCCTGTAAAATTTTACGGGGCATTAGTACCTTTTTTGTATACATTCATATTATAATGCTTTCCTTTTGCAGTAAACTACACATAGAATGTTTTAATGTCTTTTACATTATTTCAACATATCTAGAGATACATATGCAAATATTTCCATAAAAATATACCCATCTCTTTTTTAACATAACAAAGAGACTAAAATTCTTTTGAAATCTGTTGAACTAACCATGACATATTTTATTGAATCATTCAAACGAGATACATAACCAATCAAAGTCGGTCTTATTCTTCTTTAGCTACTATTAATGGATGCCGCTTTAGAGAAGTAACCTGGTTGGATGTCTATCTCGTGGGAACGACTTAGTGCCTCGTGCTCACGACAAAAAGACCAATTTGATTGGCTGTGTATCTCGTTCCCACGAAATAGCAACTCGTTTCTTTCTTCTTTTTTACACAAAAAAAAAAAAAAAAAAAAAAAACACTCAAAAAAACAAAAAAACAAAAAACAAAACAAAAACGTGTTATAACCGTTCTTTAAAAACGAATATTTTTTTTACAAGATATGTCTGAATAAAAAAAGAAAGCACATGCCGCCTATAAAAGTTTCGAGTTTTTTTTCTTTTTTTGATCTAAATTAAAAAAGCGCACATGTAATCTCTATGACACCGTACATATCATAATGGAGGCCTTCATCAGCAAATTGTCTTCTCTACAGACGATGTATCCTCCATTTTAAAAACATGCAAAAGAAATAAAGCTTGTGGCTATGATGGTATTAATTACGAAAACTTAATATTTGGTGGGGATTTACTCTTAACAGTATTAACGAATCTTTGTAATGCGATGGCAAAATTAAGCTACTGCCCACCCGCCCTAAAACGGGGAGTAATTACAACCCTATATAAGGGAGGTAATAAGAAGAAAAATGATCCCGATTCATACCGGGCAATTTCACTTTGTTCTGCTTTACTGAAGTTATACGAAAAACTAATTCTCAAGCTCATCAGCCATAATTTAACATTCAATCAGTTACAGGGTGGGTTTCAAGAGAACATGAGTTGTACTTTTACTTCGTTTGTTGCAAAGGAATCGATTAACTACGCAATTGAAAACAATTCAAAACTATACACCTGCTACCTTGACGTAAAACAGGCATTCGACCACGTAAACCATTCCTTACTCTTGTCCAAATTATCGAAAATGGGAATAGACAACCGGTTGATAGGTATAATAAAGAATCTATTACTTGAAGTTTACAGTTGTGTCCGTACTGACGGTATATATTCGAAATGGTTTCCTATAGAACGGGGCGCCAGACAAGGCCAAATTATAAGTTCTACAATGTTTCTTGTATACATAAATGATCTTATGGACAAAATTGACGAAAGTAACGACTGTTTTCAGCTTCAGGGAGTACGTTACGGCTGCCCAACAGTTGCCGATGACATGATGCTGCTTTCCTTTACAAAAAATGGGCTTCAGCGCTTAATTGATATATGTTATGCCTATTCCTCAGATAACCATTATACGTATAACCCTTCTAAATGTAAAGTAGTTGTCTATAATGAATCGATATCAAGTTTTTCAAAATCGGCAAGGACATGGTTTCTCGGTGAAAATACGGTTGAAGAGACTGACAAATTTCTCCATCTAGGTGTAATTTCTGAAAAAAATGGTCAAAATAATGAATCAATTCAGCAGTGTTGTAATAAATTACGGAGTACTTATTTCAGTCTCAATGGTTCTGGAATAAATCGGGATTGTTTACACCCACTTACACTTAAACGTATTTACGAAACAGTTGTCCTTTCAAAAGCTTTGTACGGCAGTGAATTGTGGAGTGGCCTCTCCGACACCCAATTCTATCATTAGAACGCTCTCATAAACAGTGTCTTAAACACATTCAGGGAATGCCTATGTGTACACCTACTCCTTTAGTCCTCAGCTGTCTAAAAATGTTCCCCCTTGAATCTTATATAGATAAGAGAAAACTCATTATATTTGGTCAATTGTGTAGAATCACCACAGATAAGAAATTGAAAACAATGTTTGTCGGAAGATTAATTTCGTTTATGGACAAACCACGAAGTCTAATCGGATTTATGCCTGACATATATCGTATTTTGGGAAAATATAATTTAACTAATGTTTTATACAGCTATTTAAATGATTCAGTATTTCCATCCAAATTTTGCTGGAAACAGATCGTGAATAGGGCGATTGAAACTTTTACAAAATATCAGTTAATGTCAACAATAGTAAATAATCAAAGTCTTACGCATTTTACATTACTTCACAATGACTTCAATCCATGTAATTTGTGGATTTTCAGTAAGATTTACAGGAGTCAACTAATATATTGTCAAACTGCTATGAAAGTACTCTCCTGGTTATTTATTGCTAAATACCCAATAATATGCACTCAATGTAATATTATTGTAGAATGTATACCAACACATTTAGTTTTGTTTTGTCCTATCCGCGAAGACTTACGTGAGCAAATGTGGGTAAGTCTACTGAAAACCCTTGGACATGAGAATTTCTCTAAATTCTGTGAACTATCCCCAAATCTACAATTTATTGAGCTGCTATCAGGTTGTATTTCGTTTAACTTGTCCGATGTTGATCGAACACATAATTTCAAACAAGTAATAAAGCATATTCATTTACTAGCTATGAGTTTGAGCCTTTATAGAGGTTAATCGCACTCATTCTGATGGTGTATAAACGTTCGTAGATAAGTAGCAAGTATTGAAAATATGAAAATATATATCCTTAGTTAATTGTTCGCATCATGTAACTACTTAAAGCAGAAATTACAGTCTATCGCTGGTCTGTACGTATTTACTGACTAGTCTTAGTCTAAATCTACAATATCAAAATAAAAAAAGGAAGTTACTTAAATGGCTAATTTTCGAATCTATCAATCAATTATATGTATTTAATTAATGTATTATGCCTGTAGATATGTATTTATACGTACTTTACACTGACTTAATACGAAATTTATACTTGGATGTATGTCTTCTTCATAATATGTGTATGATAGTCATGTACTCTTCAATTTTGGAGGAATAAAAGATTATCTGTCTTTTTCATTCTGTAGATGATGTCCTAATGCGAATAAACGTAATCAGAATGTAAAAACAAAAAGAAGGGAAATACTTGTATTTTTTTCTATTGCTTTATCAGTTTTATTTAATAAGAATATAGATATATAATAAAAGGTAAACTAAAGAACGACAAGACAAATTATTGATGCATCAAAGAAGCCGGCAAATTCTTTGGATTTAATCGATGATAATTCTTTTTTTCAACTATTTAAAATGTTGACACATATGATTTATTTAAAAATTGCGTCACTGATAGTCTTTTATCGAAATGAGCATAAAATAAAACAACAAAGTGTTTACCAAAAACATTTACCGTGATCTCTTTTCATGTACGATTGGTGGAATCCTTGGCATAGTCAATAGAGTCACTTTCAAGACCACACAAGCTATCTGATGGTCACAGTTTCGAGTTCTTGGCATGTGCTTATTTGCAAGACACATTAGCAGTGGGTAAAAGAAATTGCCTTAAAGTTTCTTTTAGGTCTGTGACCACTTTGAGTTTTAAGGGCAACTCATGTTTACGTTTAAAATCATTCGATGCAATAAGACTGAAATAAATTAGTGTAAATTAAGACCACAAAACCTGTTTAGGTATGTTTGACAAAGATTGGTTGGAGAAGTAATCTATTGACGGGATATCAAAATGTCTTTTTTCCCCTACTCCTCTAATATTCAGACAAAAAGTCAGCAGTCTATAGAGCCAAAAGGAAATCGTTCCCAGGGTATCTTGATTTAAAAATATAAATTAAGAACGCCTTCATGCATGGCAACAATTCAATTTTGACAAGTTTTACAAAAATCCTTCGATCTTAGATGGAATGCCATCTGCTGTTTAGTCGTAATTATCATAACCGTATTATAACCGTACTTTGAAAACGTCCACTCTGACAGATCAGAAACCAGCCTACTTATCTCAAACAAGGTCGACCGTTAATCGCCATTATTAGAGACATAATCGTCGCAGCTACTTACGGCGTTTTAGTACACCCTCAATCGTTAATTTTAGCTCACCTTAGCACAACGTGCTCAATGTGAGCTTTTCGATCACCCGGTACCCCTTATGCGTCGACTGTCGTGCATAGGAAGTCGTCAACAATTCGGTAAAAACCTTCTCCTCTGTAACCATTTGGCCCATTTCAACAAAACTTAGAAATGTTCCTTGGGAGACCATTTTCGAAACTGTTCATGAAATTTTGATTTGCCCAAAAATAGGTGTGTGGCAAGGTGGGGCTTATCAGACTTAGAGAAATCATGAAATCATTCTTTTAAAATCTTCCCCTCTTCAACCACTGGGGCAAATTCTGATTCGCAAAACACATTGGCATTACTGGGCTGGTCTTATCAGAAATCATTATCATGTGAGCAATTTATGGTCATTTTGGACCTCTTGTTTTATGCCCTCAATCATATACATATATATTGCAATCTGAAATCTTGGTATATCAGACCAGAGACTATGTTATTCTATGTCTCTGATCAAATAAAATATAGCCAGCATCATTTGTGTACAACTTTTTATAGAGTGAATATTCCGATATGACGATACAAAAGACTGAAGAATGCGTTAACCAAATTGTTAATCTGAAACAAAATTAAACGTGTACACCTTTGCCCTGACTTTACATGGTAGTCGCAAGTCTTATGATTTGTCTTTATTTTAAGTCTCTCCTGTTCAATCCCTAGTTTCTACGTCCATGTGGTTTCATAATTGAGAAAACATTGTAGAAAAAGAAAAAGTTGCTTGTAACAAGCAATTTCTTTTATTTTCCACAATAAGTTCTATCCTACTGAATGATTATTTTTCAAATTAAACCCAGTTTAATTTTCGTCTGCAAAACCTTTGAATTAGGACTGATCTAACATTTTGCAAAACAGGAAAGGGTTAAAGACGCATTTCAAAGCTCAAAATTTAATACAAAAATAACGTTACAAGAGAAAAATAAATTAATAAATTAACACAGAGTATGTAGTGTTAAAAAAAGGTGATTCTACAGAAGAGAGCGTTGTGTATGAAACATTTGGGGGAAAAAGGTGACAGAAAAGAGAGAAAGGAAAAATTAAACCCTTGGCTCAATGAGAACCATGGCGGGGGCTCTCACATGCGAAGCGACCGTCTTACCACTGCACCGCCCAGGTCCGTTCATACAATACAATACATTTTCATTAAGGAAATAAAGACACGTTTGCCTATCACACCACATACATAATAAGGTTTCAAGAAATCGTTGTCAATGATGGACTAAGTCATAAATACGCTCTCCAGGTCTAGAGAGTGGGGGTGGTATTTATCAGGTTTACACAATGATTTACGCCTCTCAAAAGTGATATTAGTGATACTATTTTCTACATGCATCCAAACACAATTTTCAAAAAGATGAGTGTGTTTAACCGCTAAGTAGCAAATTAGTATCTACAGGTTACATTTGTCATTTTAATACAGAGTAGTTCAAGGATGCCTCCTCCCATGTGCACATTTAAACGCATTCGTACTGAAAGCCAGCGTCAAACGCCGACTTTCAACAACGACACAATATCTTGTTTTGCTTTGAGCTGCGGAGGAAAGTTTTGATATTTCACTCGACTTTCGCTCTCGTGAAATAAAATTTACCCCAACAGGATATGCACGGTATAAACATATTACCAAGAAGAAAAAAAAAAAAAAAAAAAACATGTTTTAAGGAGCGATATGTCCGAACGTTTTTTTTCACTTTGACGCAATGAAAATAAGAATTGGAAAAGCATTTTCATTTTGTTTTGTACATAAAAAAGTAATGAAAGTGTAAGCTGGCACGCTATGCTCTTTACTTATTCTTTTTGAAGGTAAAAACAAAAAAACAAAAAGCTTCTTTATTTTCGTGTAGAGGCGACATGATGAAAAAGTGACGTCATAGCTTCTTTGTGGCCTAGTTTTAATGTAGGTGATACCAGTTTCTATTTGCAGTTCATTTACCTTTACAATCTTCTAACGTTTTAAGTAGAACAAGGAGATACTATTATTTTCCTTTTCTCTTTTTAGTTTTACATTAAGCCAAGTATTGGACATGCAGCAACTTTGTTCGACTGGTAAATCGTTGGCCAAAGGAGTAAGTGGCGCTGTCAATCAACAACTAAGATCAACCAAGGACGTGGAGAATTCGGAAAGTGTAATCTTCCCCGCAATTCAACGTTTCCAACTTTCAAGAAACTGGTAAAGTTACCGTTTTGTAACTGAAATCGATTTCGTGTAATCGTAAAACGGTTCTCTTTGCTTTTCTTAGGTTGCAGTGTTTATGACAAGTCAACTTTAGGTGATTAAGTATTAACATTCTGTTTTTAATGTCCACTAATCGATAAGGTCGGGGGCATTTTGTCTTACTATAGCCCGTCTTTCTGTCTATCAAAAACTAATCTGCAAAGCACACACTTCAAAACTGTTTAGGCAACAGTGACATTCTGGTCACGCAGAATCTCTCAGTGATATGCATCGAGAGCTGCTATTGCCAAGATAAAGATCATCCGACAATGTCAAGGTCAGCAATCAAGGCCGAATTTGTCAAATGAATAAATTATTACTAATAATAATCATGATAAGAAATGATAAAAGGTCCATTTTTTCAGAGACAAATATTTTCTACCTTAAGCCAGACCCGGTTTAGTTACATAGGGATAGTTACAAGGCTTGTCTGTATATATTCATGCATTATATTTATTACACGTCTTTTATTAACGGGCCAACCGGGATGTCATTTAGACTCATTACCAGACGACAGAATTTTGGACTGTTCTATATTAAAAAAATGTAGGCTGCGATCCGAAGTTGAATTACTTGTACAACAAGTGTAATATAGAATAGAAAGCGCTATAATAAAAGTCAAAATGGCCATATAAGAATTTTTCAAGCGTTTTAGGACGTCAATTATGATGGAACCAAACTAACGTAGTTACCTAAATAAATGTGACCCGTCATCGCCCAGTACCCCGTTAAATACCAGTTGCACAAATACTTAAGGCAACTTGATTAGCTCAGTTGGTAGAGCACTTGACTTCAAACTTCAAGATCACGGGTTCGAGCCCTGGGCTGACCATATCAACTAACACAACTAATTGTCTTTCGGATGAGACGTTAAACTGAGGCCCCGTGTGACGGTGCTATCCATCGAGCACGTAAAAGAACCAGGCGGGGCTTTCGGCAGTTTCGTCCTGTATCATTTCACTATCCCCCGTAATAACTAACCGTCTTCTGGGGGTGTCGCTCATATGAGCATGTGCTACGGTAGCGACGATAAATAAACGGAAATACATACACATTTTAAGGCAGTTTTAACCAGGTAAACGCATTCTACTATGAAAACATGCTGTAAAGAAAACCTAGATTTTTTGATGTCCAATAGGAGCAAATTTTATAGAAAACTTCAATGGAGTGAATTGAGCTTGTGGAATAGCATCTATATACTTGTACTTTATGTCAACCTAAGGATAGCAGATGTGAGGGGGGTATATTTAAACCCATTACAGACGCCAAGTTTTAGACTGGTCCAAATCCAAAAGAGTTAAAGCCAACGAGTTAATGAATCAATTCTTTAATGTGCACCAAAAAGCGTAATTGTATGAGAATATGTTTTGTTGTAAAATATACATGTATCTTAGGATAAGTGAGTATAACTAAAAAAAAAGCAATGAAGCGTACTGTCTTACAAAGAAAATACTATTTTTAACACCTTGCAACGGGCAAAGGGCAACAAATTTTAAAAATAACCGAATTTATTTAAGGAAATGATAAAAAGACTTTGTGCAAATGACCATTTCATTTGCGTTAATGAAGAACGCCATTAATCAGTATTCAGTATTGCTAATAGATTACGGAATATTTCATTTGTGCAAAAGATTTCTAATAAATGAAACACCTCGTTTTCAAATTGCATTTGATCAGAATTGTCGTCAATTACGTTTACCAGCTTCATTGTGTAAAGCAAATCTCATATGTAAACAAGTCCGTCGATATTATGGAAAAGGTTAGCAAAAAACGACTTCTATTGTATTCGATCCAATTATGAACATTTCATGCCAATACTTGGATATTTCCCTGCAGTCCAATAAAAGAATGACTTGATGTATTAGTTATTTCATTGTTGTATTCGCTATTTGAACTACATATAGTGGTATTAAAATATGGCGGTTGTTTTTGTCGTATTGACCTTCTGTTTGCAGACAAACAACTCTTCAAGAAACTCTTCACATTTAAGGATAGTAGCCATATTAACACATTACCACACGAGAAAATTGTAGACTATGGTCTAAATCGAAAGAAGTTGCAGATGACTATTTCAAATTGGTGAAGTCTTAAATACCTTTGTCTTCTGGGGTAGATAAAAATGAGGATAATGAAGTAATCGTTCTTCTTGTGGTGTGTAATTTACGGTAAATGGTTAAAAAGTAAATATCCTAGCCTAGCGCAGGAAATGTATAAATACTTAGTTTCCCCACACCGTATATCCTCATATTTTCCCAATAATAAGTTCATGTAGTTATTCTATCTGATATGGAAACAGACTTGCTTCAAAAAATAATTTCTGATACATGTTTCTCCAATTTACGAGTCTCATCTTTTTGGCATATTTGTCATTTAATGAGCATATACACAAAAACATGTAGATAATTCTTATTCAAATTAAAGAAAACTATTAATTAAATGAATCGAGCCAGCAATTACAATTGAGTACAAATTGATTTCCTGGTCATCAAACACAGTTTCTGAGATCCTCTGACACACTTACTCGCGGTACAGGCAAGTGACATCAATTAATTAAAGAAGTAACAATTAAAGACATCCGTAATAATTGATAGGTAATTATAGAGCACGTGTCAAGGTGCTAAAATACAGAAAATATAAAAGGTCACACGGTCGATCTTAAATTATTCTTACATCAGATAGCTTATCAGTAATATCTAAAGTGATATATAAAGTGATCGACTTACAAAGTAAGCGCTGATGAAAAAGATGGTTGGAAACAATAATCAAACAGCACCTACAAATACATCTTATCTAAGAAAGGTAGAGATTATATTTTCTTTTTCAATCGACGTAGTCGTGATACCTGCAGTCTTGAACCAAATACTGATGACAAATTTAGACTGGTCCAAATCGAAATGAGTTGCAAATGTAATGAAATTTTAGATTATTTAAACTTTCTGGGTAGAAAACATTGTGGAAAATGAGAAGATTGCTTGAACCTAGCAATTTCTTCATTTTACACAAAGTTTTCCCAACTGTTTTTCTTGACGGACGTTGAAAAGCGTCATTTTGCGGGAATAGGTTAATGGATAACCGTATAAGTGAAAATTCTTGGAACATTGGTCAGTTTTTATATTTTTGTGTCTTTTTTGTGATGGATCATTCGGGTTATCTTTGTGTTAAATCATTGGTCTGTTTTCATAGGTCATCATCGTGGTCTTCAGCACACTCAGTCCGATTATCTCAGGTGGTAGAGCACTTGTATTCAAACCTCAAGATCACGGATTCGAGCCCTGGGCTGACCTTATCAACTAACAGAACCAATTGTCTATCCCCCGTTACAACAAACCGTCTTCTGGGGGCGGCGGTCATATGGGCATGTGCTACTGTGGCGACTATAAATAAACGGAAATACACATACAGCGCCCTCAAATTACATTTAATGTTAAATTGATATGCGATTACCATGGAAATTTGTATTTCAAACTTTTTTCCTTATCAACTAAGGTAAGTTCCTTAGTTTTCTGGAACTTCATGTTTAAACAGAGATTCTATCCCAAAGAAATTATTTTCCTTAGTGTTCTGGAACTGCTTATTTCTACACTGAGGGATTCTATCCCATAAAATCACCTATTCTTATATTTTCTCCCTCCTATCCAATTTACTGTCTTTGCACAACAGAAGTTTTAAATATTATGAATTCATGTTTTTTTGTCCATGTTGCACTGTTATGTACCTGCGTGTAAAATAAGAGTTCCGTCCTGTTCAGTTATTTTGAGATCTTTATTTCACGACAAATTTTGCTCTTTTGAAAACTGGATAGAATTATTAACGTTATAAGCACTATAAATCAGATTTAGAAAATATTTAGATCGGTCTAAATTTCACGAGAATATTTTGGTAGGGAAATCTCACGCTTCAAATCTTCCTACAACACAAATGACAAAACTTTCTTATGAAGAGTGTCTCTTTTGGATTATTAACCCTTTTCTGTACAATCCTGTCGAATTCTACCCTGTAGGCTTGTTGCTTTTCAAATTGCACTCACTACAATGTATTTGGACAAGATTCGCACACATTTTTGAAAATCAGGAAAGGGTTAAATGGCATTGTATCAGGCAACGAAACGATGCCCTTTTCTTTATTTGTAGAAGTGGGTAAAAAAAAAAAAAAAAAAAAAAAAGACACCACTCATACGTTTTCTAGTTATGGTTCTGCAAACATAGTCTCCAATTAATAGTTTAATCAAACGAAAAAGCAGAAAGGTTCGGTATTATTGTTCTTATTTTGTTTAGTCCCAAATTTTTCTTTCACTAATTTATGGTACTGTTTATTTTCTTTCAGATAAGAAAGCCCTTAATTGAGAAAAAAAGAAGAGAACGAATGAATCACAGCATAACACAGTTACGGGCCATGATCAGTGATACGATCAAACAAAACGTAAGAGTGATATTTTCTTCTGTTTTTTTTCTCTTTCTTGTTTTTAAAGACAAACCCTATGTTAATTGATATTCTACGGTGGTGTTGTAAATCTTATTCAATATTTAGGCTATCAACTATTTCCGTTTACTTATCGTCGCTACCGTAGCACACGCCCATATGAGCAACGCACCAAGAAGACGGTTAGTTGTTACAGGGGATAGTACAAGGAAACATGAAGAAACTGCTGAGAGCTCCGCATGGTTCTTTAACGTGATCGAGGAATAGCACCGTCACACGGGGCATCGGGTTAACGTCTCATCCGAATGACAATTTGTTTGTTAGTTGATATGGTTCGCCCAGTGCTCGAACCCGTGATCTTGAGATTTGAGGTCAAGCACTCTACCAACTGAGCTTATCAGGCTGACTTTGATAGGCTTAAAATGGCTTTTTAGGTTATATAGTAAAGGTTCAGCGGAATTTCAGATTATTTTTAGATATCACGGAATTCGGTTCTCGACACCTCATGACCTCATTTGAATATGACCCAAAGTCAACGTAAGGTAATAAATTGACGAGCGAAACAACCAACACTCTAAATCATGTCACACCAATGGGTAGTGCAAAACTGTGGTAAGTATGTATATTCGTATTGACTCTTACGGAAGCTTTGACTGATCTTTACAGAATTGAAGACCGGTCTCCTAATGACGTAACGATGACGTTAGTTTGAGAAAATTCAAACGGAATACGGGATTTCAACGGTTATTCGCAGCGCGTGAATTACCTAATATTCTTTGCAACTGTCTCAACTTATTCTAAAAATATATTAATAGCTTACCTGGGCTATAAGGGAAAAACCCCGGTTTATACTGATAAACGACCTCTAACTTTCCAAAATACTACTTTTAAGAATATTATATTAAAACAGTATATGAGAGCGAATAAGACTTATCAAAATACAACAACAACAACAACAAAAAACCCACCATCGATACCCATCTTAAATTTCATGATAATAGATCTACAATGGACAAACAGTTGTGACGAAAGAAAGCGATTGTAAGTAATCTGTGCTTTTCTTATGATTCTCTCAGTCCTGTATAGTTACTTGCTTTTTCGGATAGATATAAACTTTGACTCATTTCCAGACGGCAAAATTTTAGATTGGTCCGAATTGAAAGGAGTTGCAGACGACTATTTAAAGTTTATGTAATTTTAGATTTATTCAACTTTCTTCATTGTGTAAAATGAAGAAATTACTTGTAACAAGCAATTTCTTCATTTTACACAATTTTTTAAGAAATGTTTTTCCTTAGGGGTTTCCAAAAGCGTCACTGTGTGGGAATGGGCTAAGATACAGCTTTCAAGTTAGACCTTAAAAAATAAAAGTAAAACGACAACAACAACAAAAAGATATAATCTATACGTGGGAAATCGAGTCTCGTATTTCTTAGGACCAAAACACATTTATAAGTTTAATCGTCGTTTTCAACAACATATTATAAAAATGGGCATGTTCTAAAAAGAGAGACATAGTGAAACTTCAAGTACAAAGCGTTACTTTCTTTTTTACAATGGCGAAAATAGTGAGTTCTATAAAACCAAACAATGAAGTTTAATTGAGCTTCACCATTTCCTAAAGAACAGAATTTAGACTGGTCTAAATTAAAAATGCAGACTATAGTTTGCAGTTGATGAAATATTATATATATATTTGTCTTTTGGGGTAGAAAACATTGAATAATGAAGAAATTACTTGTAACCTTTAAAACACAACCCTTGCGACCGTATTTTTTTTACCAATAAGAGTCTTTAAGTCTAGATGTTATACACGGTTTAAAAATGCCTTATGTGAGCGCAGATGCAAATCTTTCTCCAAAAAATAACACTTACGCCGACGTTTTATATTCACTAAAACTTTTTATGTTCTTTTTCAGACGGCACCGATGACACGTGTGGACAAGGCCGATGTTCTGGAGTTAACCGTTTGTCACTTGACAAACTTACGTCAACAACAAATTACTAAACCATTCAAAGACAGACGTTCCTATACAGCGGGCTACCAGGACTGTTCAAATCACGTGATCGCTTTCCTCCTTTCAAACGGTCTAGTCGACTCAGCGAAAGCAGCTGAGATAAGTTATCATCTACAAACATCGATAGGTGGAAGTCAGATCCGACCTGTGCCAATGGCTGCGCAAACGTCGACCCCCAATCACAGAGTTCCTCCAATATCAAACACTCTCGTGACCACTCCGTCTTTACGGAAGATATCACCCATTCCAACAAAAGTGCACTACGAAGAAAGACAGTATTTGAAAAGCCATTTCTACAACAACATTTCAAGTCCGGCAATAAATTTCACCAACCACGTACCTTTGACGAAGCTGATGCAGTCAGCTGGGAGAACCAATATATCAACCAACACAAGTTATTCATCTGACGAATCGTCTCAGTCTCTTTCATTTTTCTCGTCTTCAGATGAAATCGGAACTGTAAGTATTGGTACCGGAAACGAGAACGAGATTGGTCACGTGATACCAGAAACAACATGGCGACCCTGGTAGAATCAACTTCCGACACCTACAAACCAGAAGCTGCTTGGAATTACCAAATGAAAATTCTTATGAAGCATCTGTTTTCAATGATTGTTATTTGTTAAGTTTTTGTTTATTTGAATTGTAAAGGATGGGCATAATAGAAACCCAACCACAACAACAAAACTCAATAAAGACGTGAATCTTGATTCTGTTTTTTCTTGATATTGACGTATTCCCAGAAAATACCGCGTAAAACAAACAGACAAACAGACAAAAAATGTGTAAAATGAAGAAATTGTTTGTCATAATCAATTTCTTTAAATCCCATAATGTTTTATTCCCAAAATGACAAAGTTTCTTTTTTTTAATTTCACCATCTAAAAATTGCCTTAATAAACAATCTGTCGATATATCATATTTGTTGGAATTTCTATACTTCCAGTACCACTTTGAGCTTTTCTTTAAACATAATTCATGTATTCCATCTTTTATTTCTAATGCAAAATTATCAAAACTTCACACGAATTCATTTGATTGAATCTTTATAATGTCGAGAGAAGGGCTGTCATATTCAAACTTCAAATGAAATTATTGGATTGAATCAATATATCGTTGTGGTGCTAGCGAAATGTTGTAAATACAGCTTTATTCAAGCTGGATTTACGACATTTTGCACCCCAACGACGTTTTGTGGAGAGAAGGAGTATCATAAGTACAATATGCGTTACTTTATATACAGGAGTTATCTTACTAAAAACCCGTGCGTCATTGCAATGAAATGTACACTTTTGTCGTGATAGCTTCGCTTTTGCATTTAAAATTAAATTTGACTGTCCATCAAGAAAAAAGGGACCATTCAGGATTTTCTGAAAATAAATAGACGTAGATTGACCCATTACCAGACAATTCCAAGTTGATGGAATTTTATTTTTTTGTGTTTTTTGTCAGAAAACATTTTGGATAATGAAGAGAAATTCAAACAATTTCTTTATTTTCCACAATGATTTTCAAAGCTTTTTTTCTTCGCGGCGTCTGAAAGCGCCATTGAGTTGGAATGGGTTAAAAAAGCTACATTAACCAATTTCTGCTCGGTACTTCCAACAGATCTGCGAAAACTTCTGGCTCTACCATTGCATGACACTGGCCACTCATTTATTCGACATTTTTATGCACTTCAGGGTGGTAAAATGTCACTTGTTTATTAATTAAAATCTCAGTAGACGATTAGTTGTTACGGGGGATAGTGCAAGGATACAGGACAAAACTGCTGAGAGCCTTAATGTGGATAGCACCGTTACAAGGGGGTCGCCATTTAATCTCTCACACGAAAGACAATTAGTTTGTTAGTTGATATGATCTGTCAAGGGCTTGAACCCATGACATTGAGGTTTGAAGAAAAATACGCCGTATGATTACACAAGTCTAATAAGCAATGGACTAGACCGAGGGACGGGGACATATGATAGGTCCAGATCATGAAGCTGCTAACAGGTAGCAAAGGAATATAATTCACTTCTTCTATGTCTTGAACACAGGTGTGCGACTTAAATGACATTGATATATATAAATATAGCTTGGACACTACCGACGATTTGGGAGCGACCTAAACTCTATAACCGGACAACACAAATTTAGACTGCTTCAAATTCAAAGATATTTGGCGACTCTCTTTGTTAATGAAGTTTGAAATTCTTTATCTTTTGTCATAGAAAACATTATGGATATTAAAAATATGTGAACACCGCCGCCGCCGCCACCACCAACAACGACAACAGCCTTTCTTTCCATCAAAGCCTTTTAAATATTTTCTGGACGGAAGAAAAGAACGAGGACTTGTGGAAATTGATGAGTGATTGAATCTTTCATCGTGATCGACTTAACCTTATAATAAACGAATCCGATAGTAAATCCCCATAACCATTTCGTCTTAACACATTTCCTGACGACAAAATATACTGAGCAAAAATGAAAAACTTGACACTCCGAAATTTTGCAACCAAACTTTTGATATTAGATGTACTGCAAGGATTTTTTGTGCATTAAGACATCAGGCTATTCGTAGCGGTATACAAATTTCTCGGCGGTATGGTGTCACATTGATAAACATCCAAAAAGTTAGTGTATCCTAAAATTAAGATTTACATTAGGATCAAAAAGTAACACTTATGATTTCAAAATCCATTTTGTCCTCCTCTAGCATCTCTAAAAGTACCACATTGCCTTCTCGTGGATCCTAGAACATTTATGAACACTGTCTGATGAAAACGTCTCTGTTGTTCTACAAGAGCACGTTTAAGACTCCCCAACTGACTTTCTTACGGACAAGACGGCCGTGAAGGCCAGTCTATGACTTCATTACCGGCATTTCTAAGAAAGTCTTGCGTTAGAGATGTTGTGTGTGGCCTAGCGTTATCGTGCTGAAACGTGAGACCGGGTCGTGTCTCTGCAGAGAGGAGAACAAAAAAAGTAGCAAAATTTGATCAATGTACTGGTTAGCGGTTAAGTTGCATTGAACAATAACAAGGTTGAAACGCCCATGGGCACAAAAATATCCCCATGCTATAAGATTCTCACCACCAACTATGTCCACCTCTCTGACACATGCATGACGCTCTCCAGCCCTACGGTACACGCGTACCCTACCATAAGCAAACTGTAATGTCGATCGCGATACGTCACTAAAGACAATCGAGGTCCATCAATTGCCTTTGATTGAACCGTAGGCGCTGTGTGATCCATAACAACCTGATTCGACTATGATTAGGTATCGGTCCACTGTATGGCTTTCGAGCTCGAAATCAAGCTGCTCGCAAATGGCTCCTAACAATTTTGGCTTTATCCTACCACCACGCATCTCTCTACTAGTGGATGACCCTGATGTAAATATGTTTCTGAGATTACGCAATCGTTTTTTACGATCATCCCGAGCTGACGTCACTCGTACTGCTTACGATCTTGTCCGGTTTTCTGATTATTATTTGTTGTTAGCAATTCATTGCTCTGGTAACAGCGATCTAGGCAATGGCTTCTTAGCATTTCTACAATAATGTCAAGGCCAAGAATTCAATTTGATTTTTATGCCCCCGCAACGAAAGATCTGGGGCATATTGTTTTACCTTGGTCCGCCTGTCCGTCTCTCCGTCATTCAGTCTTTCCGTCTGTCGGTCTGTCTGTCTGCAAAACTTAACCAAAAACTTAACATTGCTAATTACTACCAGACTATTCAAGCTCATATTTCATGATGATACATCTCCATAATACTCATCTCCTCATGTCAAGGTCATGTGATAAGGTCAAGGTAACATACCAAGGTCAAACGTTTAGTCCTGTTGCGGGGACATTGTGTTTCACAAACACATCTTATTCTCTTTATCTTAAGTCTCCTATTTGCCATTTTATAGCGTAGAATGTGTTTTTTTTTTACATAGGAGTTTAAAAATATGGGAAATTTCATAAGTTTCAAGTTATTATTTTTTGAAAGAATTTACTGACGGCGTTTTGAAAATCATTGATTTTTTGGATTGTAATAAGAAATTTGTCCATATTCCTAAATGTTCTCCAAAACCTTTTTCTTGACTGGCGTAAAAAAACATAATTATACGTGAATTGGTTATACTAGAGGCGCTTGGACGCTTGTTATTGGATCTAAAATGGACTTTCATAGGCATTAGAAAATCCAAAACGAGATTTTTAGGGGGAGATAACCATCCTTGAGCCGTCGTCTTATGACGTCTTATGACGAGGTAAGTGATTACAGGAAATTCACTTTCACTTTAATGAATGCATAGTTTATCTGTTCGCATTTGAGTAATCGAAGAAGGAATCGATATTTAATGAAAAGCGCAATTCATACATTGAGTACAACCAACCAATAAAATATGGACGGAATATACTGTTGGAAGAATAGTTCTGTTGCTTAACTGAATATGAAATTTATTTCACCCATTTCCACATAAACCCTCATTTTGAGGAACTGATTAAACATAGCTGTACAAAACATTGTGAGAAAGGTTGAATTTATTGTAACAGACACTTTCTCCTTACCAGACAATAATTTCTACACTATCAGGCATTTACTTTTAAAATTTTGCACACTTGTCGTCTGCAACCTCTGAATCTGTACCAGTCTCGGTGTTGTCTCCTGAAAATGGGTTAACCAATTCCAACACGGCAAATTTCTACGCTGGTTCAAATTCAAAGAAGCTGCAGACGACAATTTAAGTTGATTGAATTTTATTTTTCTTCTTCTTTTTGGATAGAAATCACTGTGGATAATGAAGAAATTGCTTGAAACAAGAAATTTATTCATTTTCCACAATGTTTTCCAAAGCTTTTTTCTTGAGGGGCGTAAAAAGGAGAGCTTGTGCTGTAATGGGTTAAGGTCACTTATGCATCACAGAGCCATTTTTCCGTCTAATGATTTGTTCTTTTCAACATATATTACAGATAAGCACGACTTCGAGTTGTAGACGGTGCCTATCCACGCTTGGTTTGATGACAGAGTAATCGACCCTTGACCGTAGTATGCCGCTTTCAGTGAAAACAGGTAGAGGGCTAATAAATACCGTACAGCGCAAATGAAAGCAGATTTTCAATTTTACCCTAGTTTCTTAAAAAAGCCTAAAATTTATATCGGCATATTTTACGATGATGAGGTTCCAAGGTCATGATCTTTTAATAAGTGAGTAACTCACATGGATTTAAAATAATATATATCACTTTCAATTTAGTCATTTGCTTTATTTTGTGAATGAAAAGGAATAAATTTTAACATACCCCTCCAACTTAACATTCATGTTTCCTCTGTTTTTATCACCCATTTATTTCCATTTGATTTGACTTCCATTAATATTCTTAGACTTAGATGTATTTTCTACAATGAAATAAAAATGCGCATTATTTATGTTTTTCTACAGTCTTATTTCATTTTTACCACGAGAAAGGATATTTATCTATACTTAGATTGATTAATTCGGGTTTAACGCCACTTTTTAAAAGTATTTCAGTCATATAGAGGCGGCTGGGGCACCTAACGATGGATTCCTAGTATTTCTCAGACCAGTACTACCACCACATACTTTCCTAACCGCCAGCTGTTATCCAACTTAGGTTATACGATTATCCACCCATTGGTGTGAGACACATTCTTCGTACTTAGATTAATTTAGACAAATACTAAGACAGGGGAAACATCAACATAAAACATTACGTTTAATTCACATTATTGCAATGATTAAACGCCAATTATAGGCGAAAACAGTCTCTAACGCCGTTAAATGAGCGCACACATACAATGACGTCACTGTTAAATGAATGGCTTACTTCTTAATCCTTGTCATGCTGTATAAATTACCTTACTGAATTGCTGTCAAATCAAAGGGCTGAAAGCACTGATAGAACTTGTTGTTCAAAAATAATTATTTCTTTTAGAAATCAACTTCATAAACAACTCTGGCAGGAAAAGTACAAGCAGGAGGTATAGACTAAGATCAGCCTGCACGTAAGTGCAGTCTGATCTTAGTCTACACCTCCTGCCAAAACCGGAATATTCAGGGTTCAGCATGAAAAGGGTTAAGATTTGGATATAGACTTGACGAATCACGGCTGTCAATCAAAAACTCCATCGACCGATCAAACTCTTCATTTAGACCCGAAATTAACTTTGAACTACGACATTGGCCGACATTCAAGTTAAACATCCGATGATTGTAACTACAGCTAATTCAAGTAAAGACGTTTAGGCAACCAACAATTTTGTTACATGTAAGCGACAAGAAATTCTGCAAAATGAGCAGTTTGATATGTGAGTGGAAGTATATGTTGGAGGTTAGTGGGAGTTTCCTGCGCCCCGTTAATTGACCAATCGCGGCTGTCAATCAATAAATTAACCGACCAATCAAATCATTAATTCAGCCCGGACCTTTTCATTTCATCTCCAACATTGGCCGCCACTTTTGTTAACCTTTTTGTTGGTTTGGCGACTTAAACGTCGTAACTACAGCTTATTCAAGATGTAGCTACGACGTTTAGATCGCCGACTAATTACAATACATTTTTATTACATGTTACTGGCTATAATTTTTTTTTTTTTCAAAATAACGCCGTTAAAAATCGAAGCGGTACTTCCTGTCGGAGTCAATTGGCGGGGATGACGAACCAATGGGCGGGGCCAGCGATCGGTCAATTACGCTGCCATATTGAGATAAATCGGGCAATTCAATAAAGCTGCTTCCAACGGATTTTTGATCGATACTATTTCCAATTAGAGAGGGGTTTAATTGGATTTTCATTTAAACATATCAAGTTGAACAATAGAAATCAATATTAATATCAATCAAATTCATCAAAAATCATTATCTCTGCAAGTAATTTGTTGTAGTGTGGCATTCAAAAAGGAAACATTCAAAGTATAATAATCAAAGCTTTTCTTTTCTTTTCAAACCCCAAATAGAATATTGTAAAAAAAAGTTCTTTATTCGAATTCCATACATGTATAAAATAGATATACAAACAAATTCAAAATACATGGATTAATTAATATACCTATAATCTTTCCTAGTAGAATATATACATTTCAAACAGACGAACTGAACAAGTAAGAAAACAATCTATTTCTGAGAATTTCAAATACGGTTCCAAATAAGGCAGTCTAAGATGACGCCATTTTTATTCTGTAGATGACGTCATAATGCGAATAAAAGTAATCAAGATGGTAAAGGAGAAGTGAATTACTTGCAGAATTACATTTTCCCCCAATATTTCAACGAACTGATTAAAAAGAAAAATAGGTATATAATAAATGGGATATTAACCCTTGTCATGCTATATAAATTACCTTACTAAATTGCTGTCAAATCAAAGGGCTGAAAGCACTGATAGAACTTGTTGTTCAAAAATCTATTTTTTTAGAAATCAACTTCATAAACAACTCTGGCAGGAAAAGTACGAGCAGGAGGTATAGACTAAGAACAGCCTGCACATAAGTGCAGTCTGATCTTAGTCTACACCTCCTGCCAAAACCGGAATATTCCGGGCTCAGCATGACAAGGGTTAAGATATCGATACAAAACCTTGTATTTGCTTCTCGCTGGGGAGAAAAAAATGACATTCAACTCGACCTTCGGTCTCGTTAAATATCAAAATTTTCCTCCACGGCTCAAAGCAAATACAAGATATTATGTCGTTACCGTAACATAATATTCTCTCTATATTCATACTATCCTTATGATACACAAATATAGAGAGAATGAGAAAATTTGTAGACGTTATAACCAAATGAAGGTCAAAGAAAGCGAGAAAATGACGAAAATTCATTGATCATTCATATCATTCACTTAAACAGGCAATGAACTTTGACCTTAAACATTTATGCTTAGCATTTTTGAAGATGTGGTGATTAAACGTAGTTCGTCGCTCATTCAAGCAGAAGTTACGTCGTTCAGTTCGCAAGTCAACGGTTTGCCTTGTATCAAATGTCCCTGACAACATATTTTACAAATAATGTCCTTCATTACCTCAGCCGAACTGCTATATAGAAATAAGTTGACGTAGCCAACGATCCCCATGGGCATGAGGTGTAAATCGATGGTTCAGCGCGAAACGATTGTAACTGCCTATAAACAGGCAGTTACAACTGTTTCGCCCCGCACCATCGAAATGTTTCAATGCCACCATGTGCTTAAGCATTTAATACATTTGTAATTTTAGTATGGTGAATAGACATGAGCACCGTCTTTCCAAAACCAGCGAGCTATTTCATGGTTATCAATGAAAAAAGGAAGAAACCGAAAAACAACCAAATACAGGAATGCAAACAAACATACAAACAAACAAATCAAACATCAAAAGAAATTTTTCCGTCTTTCCCTCTTTTTATAAATTGTTTAAATTACTCATTATGTCCTTTATTTTACTTTGCTGCCTTGATGGCTTTGATCGCCTTTTACTGAATTGTGGATATAGCTTTTATGTTTCAGAAATGTTACAGTAAAGGCATTTTGTATTATTATTAATTTTTTTATTATTATAAGCTTCCTCCTGTTGTCATACAACTGCTTAGCAATAAAGCCACATTGCACGAATCTTTACTGCGAGTTAATCAGGTGTAGATTTTTTTCTTAAACCTTTCCATGTATTAACACTTTAACCCGTTCCCACTCAGTCCCTCCTTTTTACGCCCCTCAACAAATAAGCTTAGGAAAACATTATCCACAATGTTTTATATCCAAAAAGTCGAGAAAGTTAAAATTTCATCAACTTGATATTGTCGTCTGCATATCCTTTCAATTTGGTCCGGTCTAAAATTCCACTATGTTGGAATGGGTTAAATAGCCAAGCCAATTTGCGTAGTCCAAGTTCATTTCGAAGGTGGTCACTTTGTGTGTGACGGATCACAATTTATAGTGAACGTAGCAAGAACACGGAAATTGCCTTATTAAGGCTGACAACAGTTGATCTATCAATTTTATATGTAACTAAAAGTTTTATAAACCAAAACATTATTGGTTATGAGGAAACTAAATTATTTCTGCTTTTAACTTATTTTTTCAAACGGGTCTAATGGATTCGCTACGGGTGGCAGAATTTATGAAACCATTATTCCGTAGGCCAACTAATTGTTATAAGGTACACAGCTTAAAGCATTTAGGTCAGTTAGGGTCAGCTGCGATATCATAGTTCTCTTCTGATAATCTGTTGTCGAGGTCTACGAGACCCTGTCCTTTTTGCTCCTTGTTGCAGCCCTTATATTGTATGTTTGGCGATGAACGGTTGTCTAAGGACCAATTTCAATCATTGACAAATTCTATCAAACATAATCAGAATATTAATTGTACAAATATTTTAAATTCGATTTCTTTTCAATTAATGAAAAGTCACAAGTTTAGAGGCCATGACATTTGGTTGGTCATGTGATCTATTGTTTACCATGCACTGTCATGCTGTACAAAAAAATCAAAGAAGCTTTTTTACTTACCATTGATGAAATTTTATCATCAAACGTACTGGATTGTCATTATTTTTAGTTTTTCTATCCAATTCAATTAACACTTATATTACCTTCATACAACTTTGTACTTATTTTCTATCATAACTGTTATAAATGTTGTTCAGATTTCAAATATGGTGACCAAAATTTCATTTACTGTCATCTTGGTGGGAAGCGCCAGATATCGTGTAATCTCGCTACCAAAAAGCTGAGAAGGCTGTCATTTGAATCAAAATTGCCGAAAACTTGGAATTTCCGATAGTGACTTCAATGCATGAAATATCCGACTTTTAGCAGATAACATTTTATTTAGATAGATGGTCCAATCAGGTGTTAAACTTGTGTTTTTACCATTTACACAAATTCCAATAATTGACCTCAAGGTGCCCGAATTAAATCACTGCAACAAGGAGCAAAGAGGGCGGGGAGGGCAGCCCTCGCCAACAAATTATCAGAGAAAGGGCTACGATATCGCAGCTAAGTTAGGGCGTGATGCAATCTTTCCAGATACTTTTACCTGTGTGCATGCGATGTGGAATTTTAATTCTATTTTTTTTTATCTGTCTTAGGATTTGCGTCTTGTCAGGAAAGTTGGTTTATGGAGTCATGGCACCACATTAACATGTATGCGTCATAATAAACTTCATGTAATCGTAACATATTCGTTAATTTCAACAGATCAAATCTCAGAAGTATACAGAAGATCTATTTTCAAGTATCGCAACTGTCACATAACGGTTCGACTGCTCTCAGTAGCCAAAGTTACCAGAAACGATTTTAGTTTTATCCTTTTAACACATTACCATACTATCCCGAGTTTTTACGCAAAGAATAAATAGAGCTTTTGAAAAAATTGTGAGAAAGGAAGAAATTGCTTGTAACAAGCATATTCTTCTTTTCTCACGATATTTTCTTCCTCGTATGGCCCTAGTTTTTCAAACTGAAACCATCTTTGTTTGGCCGTCTGCAACCTCTCTCAAAATGGACCAGTCCAAAATCTAGTAGTTTTGGAATGGGTTAAATTTAACCTCAGAACTATAACTTAAAGACTATCCCGACAACCTGTTTAGCAAAGATATCGAAAATGGATCTTTTCAAGTTTTTGTTATGTTATTCCATCGACGAAGGCCTACATTCAAAACTTGGTGTTTCACACGACCGAGATATTATGGATATTACTAAAGCTTCATGACGCAAAAGGAGACAATATTATGCTCCGCTTAAGCTTCACTTCTTCATATGTGAGTAGTCGTCTCGTATCCGCAGCTCTCAACCGTTTCTTGTCCAATCCCTGGATCTTACTTACCTGTGATTTTATGATTGAGTAAATATTGTAGAAAACAAGTTGCTTGTAACAAACAATTTCTTCTTTCCCCACAATATTTTCTACCCTACTAAATGCTGATTTTTTTATTTAAATTTAATCCAATTCAAATGGTCGTCTGCAAAACCATTGGATTTGGACAGATCCAAAATTTTAGAAAAAAAAAAAAAAAGGGGGGGGTTATTACGACTAGATACGCGTTTCATTTCTTCTCGGACACGTTAGGAATTAGATTACTTCATCAAAATTAGGAATGCTGTCTTACCCTAGGTTCGTATTCAACAAGTTATAATTTCTAAAGAACTCCATATCAAGGGTTTTTATTGGACGAGACATGTGGTTCGGCAAATCAGCGTCCTCGTTTTAGAATTCAAAGTTAAACAATGATTTGGACTGTTTTGTAACTATATTCTGGACGTTTACATGGTTACATGTTCCTACTTTTTTTCGTTTAAGCACGTGACCTAAATTGTATTCGGAAATCATCTTACAAGGAGTATCGATTGTAGCTTTGCACGGAAGTTGGCAATTATTTCATTCTCTTTGATTCTCATTTCAAAGTAATTTATCGACAATGATTTTATTTCTACAGTACATGTCATGTCACGCATTTTAACAATACCAACACAATCCTCAAATCGTATGTTTAAGAAAAGGAAACGTTTGAAGGAGTGAAAACTATCAATATTTAGAAGTCTAACTTTTATCAAAAAGCCTTTCCTAATTAAAACTATTTCCAAACATTTTCAATATTTTGCCATTCATAACAACAACAACCACAACAACAATAACATATAAAATTAGATCATTTAACACATTCCCAAAAGACGAAATTTTCGACTGTCCCAAACTCAAAGAAGCTGCAGACGACAATTTAAATTTGTTGCAATTTTATTGATCTATTAATTCATTTTTTTCGACCTTTGGGATAGAAAACATTGTTAATAATATTGAAATGGCTGAATACAAGCAATTTCTTATTTTTACGCATTGTTTTGATTTATTTCTTGAGTGGCGTAAAAAGGAGGGATGGTGTGGGAATTAGATAAATTGATTTAAAAAAAAGGAAACAATTTGAATTAGACCGGTACCGCCGTCGACTCTAACAAAGCCGGCCTGGTTAAAGTTGCCAGTGGTACCAGTCTACAATTTAAATAAGACCCTTGACACAAAAAGGGATCTCTCTAGAAGTCTTTGAAGTATCGGTCCATATCAAACTGAGCAAAAAAATATGAGTCGAACTTTTTAGCTTTTGGAGAAAATTTCTTAACCCTTTCCTGTACAATCACTGGTTTTTACGTCCTTGTGATTTTATACTTGGGAAAAAATTGTGGGAAAAGAAGAAATTGCTTGTAACAAGCAATTTCTTCTTTTCCCACAATGTTTTCTACCCTATTGAATGGTTATTTTTCAAATTAGATCAAATTTAAAATTTCGCCTGTAAAATCTTTGAATTTGGACAAGTCTAAAATTTTGCAAACTTGAAAGGGTTAATTCGTTTTTCTAAAATTTAACCATGACTAGCCTATGCCGGATACGTATTCTGTATCAATTACCGTATAGCTTATTTTTTCTGCGAAGTTTTTATTTGCTTTATCTGCGGCCATGGACGGCACCGCAGAAATAAAATCCGCAAAAAATTAACCCGACATACCGATGTTGTTGTTGTTCAATATTGGCTCCTAAGTTTTGGATTATCCCTTCACCAGCTATGAAAGATTTACATGGTATATTTCAGAGTAACAAGACGAAATTTAACTTCATGAAACTTTTATTTCCAAATTCACAGAACTCCCCCCTTTCATTGCAATGCACAGAAATCCAGTCCTTCTTCCGGTGGGGTAAATGACCACAGAAAAATGTTACGCAGAAATTTAAATACTTCCGTTTTTGGCAAAGACTGCGGAATTTGGATCCCAAAGAAATTAAAGTTCTATATGGTGTCTGTATAGTGAATTTTCATGAGTGTCCAAAAACATATAAATTAGTTAACCCTTGTCATGCTAAACCCGGAATAATTCTGCTTTGACAGGAGGTAAAGACAAAGAATAGACTTCACATATGTGCAGTCTGATCTTAGTCTTTACTGCCTCTTGCCGTTTTAAGCCAGAATTGGTTACAAGATAAATTCACACTATAGATCAACCCTTTGGTATTTATGCAATTCTGTTGAGGATTTATAGTTCAGTATGACAAGGGTTAATAAACTGATGTACATTACTTACTGCGGCGCTGTTTACCGAAATATTAAATCTTCACCAGACGACAATGGTTTTGACTGGTTTACTGGCAGATGCAGACCTTGTAACACCTTTATCTATCATGGAAGAAAACATTTTCGGAAATGAAGAAATTGCTTTGAACATGCAAGTTCTTCATTTTCCTCAATGTTTTCAATAGCTTTTATCTCGAAGGTCATAAAAAGCTGGATTGTGTAGGAATGTATTAAATGATCTGAAAGAGATTTTCCCCACTGTATACCTATGCTATTGCTACTTCAGTAGATTCTGACAAGGGAATAAATGATTTTTTTTCTGAAGTAAAATTGATCTCTTTCTATTTTGCATTCTGTTATCCTTTGAGGGCCTCGCTCTTTTACGGCTATCAATAAAAAAAATTATACATAAAGCCACACATAAAAACAACAAAAAAACTTTTCCATAAAGAGAAAATTGACGTGATGTAATTTTTATGAACAACTGATAATGACGAAAAAATAAAAAGAACCCCCAAAATGATTTTAAGTTTAGACTTGTTATTGGGAAGACATAAAATGAATTTAATGGCTTGGCGTTTATTCACTATTCACAAAGAGACGATAAAAGTTGAACCGAGAGTAAGGAAAAAATAAGCGATGAAATTGTTACCTGGCACGCTACGCCTTGCTCTTAACTATTCTTTTTGATAATTAGGAAAACACAATGACGACAAGGATAAAAACAACATCATCCTCACACACACAAACACACACAAACCATGTGCGCACACACGCACGCACACACACACACTCACATGCACGCACACACTCACACACACACGCACACGCAATCGAACGCACACACACACACAAACATGCACACACGCGCGCAAAAACACTCCAGACACACACACACATGCACACACATACCATAAACCTAATTAAATACGTTATAAATTTATATCGTCTTCTGATGCTGTATATAGAAATTATAATTACCCCGATTGCAAGTTTCGCCTCATATACACACGTGCTCGACAATAGAACCCGAATCCCGTATTCTATTAGAAGCAGTGACAAGTCATGCTTTCTGTTACTAACATACTATGGTGCCCGAAGCTTGCTGTAGCAAGGTAAAATGAAATAACAGTATTGACAAATTTTCCACTACCTGCTATATTGACTAAAATGGTCTCTTAGAAATAAGGAAGAGGTATATAGGGAGATTGATTTAAATCCGTTAAAAACATAATTATATTTGAATGAACAAGGACTGCACGAAGAGAGAAAGAAGACGCTTTTGTACGCCCCTTTTTAAAAACAACGAGGAAAAAATTTTTGAAGTGAAGAAATTGCTTGTCACAAGCAATTTCTTCATTTCACACAATAATTTCTATACAGAAAGTTGAAAAATAAATAAATATATAAATAAATAAAATTCCATTAACTTTAAATTGTCATATGCAACCCCTTTAAATTTGGACGAGTCTTTTCTCAAAAGCTAGAAGTTTCGACAAGTCAATTTTGCCGTGTGGTAATGAATTAACCCTTGTCATGCTGTATAAATTACCTTACTGAAATGTTGTCAAATCAAAGGGCTGAAAGCACTGATAGAAATTATTGTTCAAAAATCAATATTTCTTGTAAAAATCAACTTCATAAACAACTCTGGCAGGAAAAGTACAAGCAGGAGGTGTAGACTAAGATCAGCCTGCACATAAGTGCAGTCTGATCTTAGTCTACACCTCCTGCCAAAACCGGAATATTCCGGGTTCAGCATGACAATGGTTAAATTGAACATGTTTATAGAGCAGAATTCCTGGGCGTGAATTCCGAGACAAGACCATATTGGAGTTGTCAACTGTCAATAAACAGCATGGCTATTGACGGATTTTATGGATTTTCATTGTTCGGTCGTTAACTCTGTCTGTGTTATGTCATTATCAACAAATATGGCTGGAAAAGTTCCCCAAAATGTGACTGGAACTCAAAGGTACCAACCTGAAATCGGTTTTGGACCAACTGTGTAGATTAGACAGGTCGACCTGAGGTGCGTTCTTTTCGTCGAGATTCTTAAGATTCTTATTTAGATTTTTAAGATAAAGCGTTCTTTAGATTAAGATTTTTAAGCGGCTAAATAAGAATCTTAAGAATTCTTAATGAGGAATTTAAGCGTACTCGGCATTGGCTTAAACGAGTAGCTTTGACGACGTCGAATCTTTTCACCTAAAATAACATAAATCGTTCTTGAAAACGCCTAAAAAATCTTATTTAGCGGGTTTTTAATCTCGACGAAAAGAACGCACCTCAGAACTGATCAATCGCTTGTCCCGCCCATGTAATCATTTGGTCATTGGCTCCAACAGGAAGTCTCGCTTCAATTTTAAACGGCGTTATTTTTCTAAATGTATGGTCATTAGCTCGTTACAAAAAATTAGGATAGTTTGTTGGCGACCTAAATGTCGTAACAAGAGCTTGAAAAAGCTGTAGTTACGGCGTTCAAAGTCACCAAACCAACAAAAATGGTTAACAAAAATGGCGGTCAGTGGGGCAGTTCAAAACTAATGTCTGGTCAACTTTAATGATTTAATTGGTCGACTGGTTTTCTGATAGACTGTCACGATTGGTCAATTGATACCATTATTTTTTTTTAGATTTTCCGGAAGTATATTCTACCTTACTTGATTATCCTGTAGGAGATGGAGATATACAATGTATATTTGTTTTTCCTTTTATGGAGGTATGAAACTAAAACCCTAACCACGATGTATGAAACCTCCAAAGCGGGCTAAAACAGGAAAGTTATTAGAATTTTTTGTTTTCACACCCCAAGAAAAAATATTGATGTCTTATAATTTTTAAATAACAAATGCATACATTTGAAAAAAATATAAAATTAGAAATCATTGTATTAGTTTTTACTAGGTTTTATGTAACCCCTTTGTGTGCGATAATAAAGAAATAGTACCGCACGGCAAAAATGTCATGGAAGAATGAAGCTCATTTCTTAACCAGTCAGAATGCAGAGACTTCGATAGACGAAATTCGATTTCTTTAAAGCAACGCTTTTTGTGTTTTGAATTATTACCAGACGACACAATTTTAGTTTAATTTAAAAAAGTTGCAGATTCCATTTTTAAGTGGGTGATTTTTTTTAGATTTGTATGTTGGGCGTAGAATATTTTGTGGATAATGAAGACATTGCTTGTTACATAGCTTTTTTATAAGGGCGTAGCAACAATTAGACACAATGGCGTCATCAAAACACTGGAACTTTCCAACGTCATTCATTTCATTACCAGAGGGCAAAATCTTAAACTGGTCAAAGTTCAAAGGAGTTGCAGACGACAATTTAAAGCTTATGATATATTAGATTTTCTCATATTTTTGGATAGAAAGTATTGTGGAGCATGAAAGAAATGTTTTTTACAAGCAATCTTTTCACTTAACACAATGTTTTCCCAATGGGTCTTCTTGAGGGGCGTCCAAAAGCGTCACTGTATGGGAATGGGTTAAGCAAACTTTCCTCGATTATGATTTACACAATTTATGATCTGTCATGGATACGAAATGTATCTCCTGCATAGTGTGACAAGTTACGACCCTGGTCAAACTGCGCAACATTTCTCATTTGACAATTCTTTAACCCATTCCCATACAATTTTTTTTTAGACCAGTCCAAATTGAAAGAGCTGCAGACGACAATTTCATGTTTAAGTATTTTTTTCTTCTTCTTTTCGGGTAGAAAACATTGTGGATAATGAAGAAATTGCTTGATACAAGCAATTTCTTCATTTTCCACAATGTTTTCCGAAGCTCTTTAATTGTGGGGCGTAAAAAAGAGGGCTGGAGTTGGAATGGGTTAAAGGACCATTAAACCTTATTAAAACCCTAACCCTAACCATCGAATGATGTTTCTATTTTTCTTCAAGTATTTGTTTTACGGAATATTGAAGCTGCATTGAACATATGTATTTAATTGGGTTTTAGGACAACGAGAAACTTGTCCAAATTCAAAGATTTTGCAGACGACAAATCAAAGTTGATTTCATATGAATAATAATCTTTCAGAAGGGTAGAAAATATTATGGAAAAAGAAGAAATGGCTTCTTATAAGCAATTTCTTCTTTTTCCATAATATTTTCTCAAGTATAAAAACACAGGAACGTAAAAGCCACGGATTGAACAGGAAAGCGTTACTGTGACTAATGTGAAATTATAACTAACATGAAATAAACTTGAAGTGTTCTTTCATTTTCACGCATTCTAGAGATGTACTTAGCCCTTCCTGTCTGTTTTGCATAATTTTAGTTCTGTTCTAATTGAAAGGATTTGCAGACGAAAATTTAATATGGATTTATTAAGAAAATTAACCATTCAGTAGGGTAGAAAATATTGTGGAAAAAAGAAAATGCTTGTTACAAGCAATTTCTTCTTTTTCTACAATATTTTCTCAATTATGAATTCACAGGGACGTTAAAACAAGAGATTGAACAGGAATGGGTTAATACTGATATTTGATTCGGTCTTACTTACTAGATTTATTCCCTTAATAACCAAGGCACACACAAGCATACCAAGTCGTAAACGGCCATTGGCTTTCACGTGACTAATTACAACTCAGCTTTGAACAAGTCGATTTCTAGCCGATTATCCCGAATCATTAACATTTCTATATAGTGACTTGTATTTGACAAATCGGACCTCTTCTATATTGTAAAGAACTTGGCCTATCGAATTTTTCCTTTCGGCCTCCACACGACTGTATCTCAATGACTCAACACCCTTCCGGACCAAGTCAACCCACTCGCTCGCTTTACCTTCTTAATGACAACGAGGTGATTTTTAAAGTTCGATGTATTGCTATAGCCCTAGGTCCGTCTACCTCGTCGTCTGCTGTTATAAAGTTTAAGGTCATTGGTCAAGGTTATATTCTGGTCCAAATAATTTGATATTTTACCATAACTCTACTTAAGTTATTAGCTCCTGCAGCCGAGCGTTTGCATCCGCATGTTGTGTTTTTTTAGAAGTAAAGATAACTAGGAAAGGAAGGCCGATTGTAGGAAAACTAATATAGTAGGAGAAATCATCGCTTTAAGTGATTTCTTAATTTTTAGTTAGGTTTTCTATGAAATCTATCTCCCGGTGGTAGAAACGAGTAGTTTTGTGAGAAATCAAGTGTCTATATGTAGATGATTACTTTTAGATGACAAATGAGAGATTACAGCAAATATTCCAGAGATTGGTCCAAACTTAAAGATTTTGCAGACGTCAATTTTAGTTGATGGAATTTCAAAGTTCTTTTTCTTTTTTTCGTAGAAAACATAGTGAATAATGAAGAAATTGCTTGATGCAAGCAATTTCTTCATTTTCACGATGTTTTCCAAATCTTCTTTTCTATTTCTTTTTTTTTGGGGGGGGGGGCTGGGAAAGGGGCAAGGGCGTTCGAAGGGGGATGCGTTGGTGTTGGAATCGGTCAATCTAACATATATGACACACGGTTCTGCGACTGACCTTCATTGGTTTTGGTATCTGGTATTTGTCATGAAAGTAAGCGACAGAGAGTAATATTGTTATGTGAACACGACCATAGAATATCAGCGCTCCAATATTATACAGTGACCCGACTGGAATAGTGAGAGACCTGTAGAATATTGGTTTTATTAGTGATCTAGCTGTGAAGTTATCAAGTGTTATCCAGAAATCAGGAATTTTCGTTAGAGCAAGGAAATGGTGTTAGAAAGTGAGAAGTAATAAGGTAATTACCGAAGTGTCTTTTATATATTTATAACTTGTAGTGCGACTAGGAATCTCACAGAGGCCCCTAAAATAAATGATTGAGGGGCTGATTTTGGAGAACAGAGGTCAACATGAGATCGTATTTCGGTAAAAAAGATATTAACAAGGTATAATTATAATTATAGATTCAGAAAATTTACCAAAGTGAAAAGTTTCTACCTAAATCAGCCTGCGCTCAGTCGATCTGTGCAGTCCGCACTTTCTGACCAGGATCCATATTTTCGCTTTACCAAGGAATCCGTTCTCACATGATGGGCCAAACTCATATTTGTAACACGTTGTGCGGAAAGGGGTTATATGGACAATGTTTATCATAGCGAATGGTACTGACATATTATAATCAATTTCCTAGTTAAGATCCAGAAATTGTTGATGGGAAACAGAAATATTACTACAACTTTATCGAAACTGCAGTTCGACAATTTTGTCGCACGTCGAAGATATAGTAGTTTAAACAAATGTTCATTTAGTACGGTAAGATGACCACACTTCAAATCTTGAAAGAGCAAAAAGAATAAGAACTCTAACTTTAACCCTTGCTGAACATGGTATATTTTTGAGTAGAGGTATAGGCAAAGATCAAAAGTGCTGCCTGGTCTTAGTCTACACCTCCTGCATGTCCCTTTTAAGCCAGAATTGTTTAAAGATATTTCTTAAAAGATTTTCTCCAGTGCTTTCGGTAATTTTGTATTAAAGTGTTATATGTTATGCGTAAAATATATTATCAGTTTTAAGCCATTATCATCAAAGTTCGCATTTTCACGCCCTCGTGAAAAAATGAACAAATGTTTCAATGTCCACAATAATTCTTTCTTATAGTCAAAGGTTTTTCAAATTTCTTAAACATTAAGCTGTTATCCGCAACATTGAAAACATGGGCCAGTCTAAAAGTACATGTATCTTGTTTGGAAATAGACCAAGCAGTGCATGTTAGCCTTTTAATATTTCAATTTCCAGTTTATGAACTAATCTATTCTTTTAATAGCAAACGAGTTGATACCCACCCATGTATTTTGATTCATTACTCAGCAGTCATTTTTTCAGTCAGTCTTGCTATATAGGCCCTTGTTAGTTAAGCAAATCGAAGATTTTTGAATTGAAGAACAAACAATTCGCTCCGAAATCTGAAGTCTAAAGACTTCAAACCTGATTGTACATATCTGTTTTTTCTAAGTTTTAGCTGATTTATACCTATCTATGAACAAATGTTCTCTATCTTTTTTAACGTCTTAACCCTCGTCATGCTGTATAAATTGCCTCATTGAATTGCCGTAAAATCAAAGGGCTAAAAGCACTGGTAGAACTTGTTGTTCAAAAATCAATATTTCTTTTAGAAATCAATTTAAAATGAGTCTGGCAGGAAAACTACAAGCAGGAGGTGTAGACCAAGATCAGACTGCACTTATGTGCAGACTGATCTTGGTCTACATCTCCTGCCAAAACCGGAATATTCCGGATTCTGCATGACAAGGGTTAATTCTATGGTCACTGTATTATAATTACTGAGTAGCCACAAGCATATGTTCTAAAGAATCTTAACCCTTGTCATGCTGAACCAGAAATATTCCGGTTTTGACAGGAGTTGTAGACTAAGATCAGACTGCAAGTTTGTGCAGGCTGATCTTAGTCTACACCTCCTGCTCTTACTTTTCCTTCCCGAGTTGTTTATGAGGTTGATTTCTAAAAGAAATATTGATTTTTAAACAAGTTCTATCAGTGCTTTCAGTCCTTTGATTTGACAGCAATTCAGTAAGGTAAATTATACAGCATGACAAGGGTTAATCGTTGCAGCTCCATTTAATGGCTGTATTTAAAGATTTGCGGACGAAAATTGTTTAATTTTTAGTCCTGACTATTAGAAATGAATGTTCTGATTGATCGAGAAAATGTATTCATACCCCCGTGACAAAACTTTAAGCTCGCAGCTGTTTTTATGTTTCCGCACAAAATAGTATCAAAATTTGTAAAATATTTGCTTTTTTCGCTTGACGTAATCATATTATAAGAAATGAAGAGAATATTCTTTTTTGTTTTCAAGGAGGTATGAAACGAAAAAACTAATCATGCTTATGTATGAATCCGCTTCGCGCACTCATACATTTGTGATTAGTTTTTTCGTTTCATACCTTCATGTAAACAAAATTATTCAATTCATCTCTTTAATAAATTCAGAATTAGTATCTCCCTTAAATAAATTCAGAATTAGTATCTCACGAACTTACGATAATGAAATAATAAATAAGTATAGTGATAAAATTTAACTTATTCGAAGCATGTGGATTTATAAAGCCACAGCGCTTTCATTACAATTATAAGTACACTCCACATTTTCTCGACCGTTAAAATGAATAAATAATGACAGAGTGAGATTCTAGTCATGCTTCAATAATGAAAAGTATTTCATCTTTTAATATTCATGCCTGGTCAGTAGATAATTGATTTAAACCATAAGCATGTTATCAAGAAATTCATGCATGTCATGATAATATTAAGAGCATTTGCACACAGTTAATGTAATATATCAAATTATGAAACACGTGCTTATGCTTAAAACCATTAATAGGCAATACAATTTTATATTGGTCCAAATTCAAAGAACACTGCTGACTACATTTCAATGCTAAAAATTGAAAATAACTGCCAAAAAAAGGGTAGGAGTTAGGGTGAGAAAAAGAGTAATTAATGTTTGTTACAAGCAATTTCTCTTTTCTCACAAAGTTTTCCGTGATAATATTGGGCGTCAAAAAGTGTCATTGTGCGGTAATGTGTTAAAAAACCATTTTTTGTAGTATAAAACAACAAAATTGACAACGCATACATGGATACTATGGATTTATATTGCCTTTTCAAACTAAAATTCGCAAATATTGGGTGCTTTATATATCAAAAACACCAGCTTCAACAAAATCAGCGCAACCACCGACAACAAATAGGGAACATTACAACAGTGTCTTTTTCTATGCGTTGTTATCGTGTTCTAGAATCGTGTGTAGGTATTTTTATTGGATGAGACCAAAGGTCGAATCCAATAAAAATACCTACACACGATTCGAGAACACGATAACAACAAATAGAAAAACACACTGTTGTAATATTCCTTTTATTATATACCTTTTAGGAAATGACATTAAGAAAATTCCCTTAGATGGCTAAGAAATAACCAACTTTCCCAAAAACCCGGAACGTCAATGCACAAAAAAGTAGTCCGTGTTTAACGGTACTCGACGAATACGGTTTTTTGCTACACGCCGAATATTGAATTTTTTTCTGTTGAGTTGTATTTGACAGCCAGGTTTTACTCCATATCTTCTATAGGTATATAATAAAAAGATTTATCACTATCGACATCTTCTCCACCATTAACTATTTGTGTGGGTAGTTGTCACAATACTGCCTTTAGAAGGAAACTTGGCCCCATTTTTTGACTTCAGACTGTCTCATATTTTATTCAAGGTCCAGACAAATATTCAATAAAAACAACGCCTACAGCGTCTAAGATGCATTCTTCAGGAGAACAAAAAATTCAAAGGAGAGTTAATAAACGTTCGCAATGAAAATATGGTACTCGCGTTGGCTTTTTTCAAAAACAGACACTTATAGTGTTATATATGTTCTTACGTAGAAGGACAGTGAATATTAGTCGCCCTATAAAGATGTCGTTTTAAATCTTTCCCACACAATCTCGCTTTTTGTGCCCCTTAACGCATTACTATACGACAAAATTTTAGATTGGTCCAAATTGAAAGGAGTTACAGACGCCAATTTATAGTTTATGAAATTTTAGATTTTTTTTCAACTTGCAATTTGCATCAAATTCAAAGGCCAGAAAACACTGGAAGTACTAGTTAAGGATAAAAATTCATTTGAAGATTAATTTTATGCACAACTCTTGGTTGAAGGAGACAAACAGGAGGTGTAGACTAAGATCAGACTGCACGCATGTGCAGTCTGATCTTTGTCTATACCTCCTGTCAAAACAGGAATATTCCGGGTTCAGCATGACAAGGGTTTATAGATAAACGTTCGCTATAAAAATATGGTACTTTCGTTGGCTTTTTTTCAAAGACAAACACTTATAGTGTTCTATATGTGCCTATGTGGAAGGACAGTGAATACTTGTCCCCTTATAAAGATGTCGCTTTAAATCTTTCCCATCCCCGGCGGCGGCACATATCCTTTCCGACATTTGTCTCTCACCAATGGGGCCATGGATAATCGTTAACCTAAGTGGGATGGCAGCTGGAGGCTAGGAAAGGTCGTAGTGGTAGTAGTGGTGTGAGAAATAACAGGAATCCATTGTTAGGTGCTCCAGCCGCTGGGATATGACTGAAAAGATTGTTCAAAGCGGCGTTAAACCCATTCAATCAATCAATTAAATCTTTCCCACACAATTATTAGACGGCGAAATTTTAGACTGGTCCAAATTGAAGGGAGTTACAGACGACAATTCAAAGTTTATAAAATATTAGATTTTTTTCAACTTTCCGGAAAGAATACATTATGTGAAACGAAGAAATTGCTTGTTACAAGCAAATTCTTCATTTAATACAATGTTTTCCCAAATGTTATTCGTGAGGTGCGTCTAAAAGTGTCACTGTTTGTAATTGAGTTAAGAAACTTCTTCAATTATTTCCTATCACCAAAACTTTTAATACCGAACTATAAAAACATATACAAAAAGGATTGTAACTTATCAACCCATATTGAAATAAAGTCTCGTTTTGAAAAAAAACTTTCAGTCTAACAATTCAACGTGTTGTAAATTAGTGCATGTGATTACATTAGGTTTTTATGGAGGATATTGAAATATTTAAATTGTGAACATTTCTGTATTTTTACTCTTGATGATAAGGAATGATCGAAGAAGTAGAAGAAAATCAAATGTAAATTCGTGATTTTATGATTGAACGTTCCAATAGTTACTTCATATTCGTTTCTTTGAAGACTTATGTAGAGTTTATTTCAAAATGAGTTTTTATTTCAGAGCGGGTTTATATCAAATTGAAATACGATTTGTAAAGTATTTTGTGATGCCGACTCATTCTGAAAAATCTTATTTCAAAATGAAATTCAATATCAAAACGGGTTGTACCATGAAACGAAATCTTCAGACTTTCCTATATATTTTTGTCTATGAAGATTGCTTAGGAACAAACAACATGACATCGTTGGTCGTGCAAAATGTCGTAACTGCAGCTGGAATAAAGCTGAAATTACGATATTTTTCTCGCTGAACGACGATAGGGCTTATGTTTGTTGTGAAACAATGATTTGAGCCGTATGCTAATTGACCAATTGCGGCTGTCAATCAAATAACGATTAGACCATTTAAATTGAGACCAGACATGAGTTTTGTTCTCCGACATTGGCCTCCATATTTGTTAACCTTTTTATTGGTTAAGCGACTTAAACCACGTAACTACAGCTTATTCAAGCTGTAGTTACGATGTTTAGGTCGCCAACCAATTATACTAGTCTACCTTTTTGCTGCATGCTACTGGCCATAAATTCTTCTAAATAACGCCGTTTAAAATCCAAGATGGGCTTCCTGTTGGAGTCAATGGGCGGGCCTAATGAAGCAAGTGGGCGGGCCAGCGATTTGTCAATATTGAAAAAGTCCTGACACCTTGTTTGGAGATAAGAAGATGTCAAAAAAAGATTCCCTTCTCAATTTCTGTGTAAAAGTCGGGATCCCACAACATAGGGCTAATTCTGATTTGGAAAGTTAATTTGATTTATTTCGGTAGAGAGTGATGGCGATTCAACATACACACTTTGAAAGAGGTGAAGATATTTTTGTATATCATGAATTGATATTTGCCGATGATAATAGTTCACATTGACTGTTTTGTGATCTTTTAACCTTTTACTGTTTTTCAAAATTCTAGACCTGTCCAAAATTAGAGGTTTTGCAGACGACAATTTAAAGTCGAATTTATTTGAAAACAAATCATTTAGTAGGATAGAAAATATTGTAAAAAATGAAGAAATTGCTTGGCAATCTCACTTATAAAAACCACAGGGACGTAAAACCAGAAATTGAACAGGAAATGGTTAACCTATTCCAGCTCAAGCCCTCCTTTCTATGCCCCTCAAGAAAAAAGCTTTGGAAAACATTGTGGAAAATGTGTATCAAGCAATTTCTTCATCATCAACAATGTTTTCTACCCCAAAATACTGGCAAATTTAAAATTCCGTCAAATTTAAATTGTCGTCTGCAGCTTCTTTCAATTTGGACCAGTCTAAAATTTTCTTGTGTTGGAATGGGTTAAGGTTAAAGTAGTTCTTGTCTTCAATTCTTTTCCTACCTCTTTCTCATTCAAATAATACTATTTCGGCCTTACTCCAAACACAATCCTTCTAATTCAAGCCGGCGAAACCATTTGTTGTTTGGTGATAGTAAAGGTTTTGTGTAAGCACCTTACATAATTCTAGACGGAGATTGTTTAGTTGATATCGGGCAGGAACATAAAAGAGTTATTTGGTCTGTAACTATTAGAGACATGTAACAGCCCTGAAAGGAATTCGATATTTGGAGGACGGTATTGAGCAAATAGTGCAATTGGGCTTCAAAGGAAAAAGAGTGCATAAGTACGAAAATATTGAATTATTTATTAATTCATTTACGAGAGTAAATACATTTTACGTAAGTTTGCATTTTATAATTATTGGTAGATCTGTTGGTTATCCTTAACATTCCGTTGGTGGGCGTCCAGAATGTAGTAACTGCCTTTTGAATCGTTGAAGACAATAAAACAAAGTGAACGCCAGTACCTTTTAAATAAGGGTTCCTGCTTGCTCAGCGGTTAGGGCGGCCGACTCGTAAGCTGACAGAGGCTATGGATAGCCGGTTTGAATCCCTGTCACGCAGCTGGTCACGTGGGTTAGCCCTTGGGCAAGATATATTAGTACTGGTAATACACATGAGGCAAAGGGTTGAGTGAACTTCGCCGTGATATAACCAATTCTCACACAATAAGATTTTAGGCCAGTCCAAATTCAAAGAAGTTGCATATGACAATTTAGAGTTGATGAAATCTGCATTTCATTTAAAAAACGCCGGAAAAAAGCTAATTACAAGCCAAGCATTGTTGATAAGATAAAGTATTTCTCTTCGAGTTAGATTTAAAAGAAAGTCATAAGAATTAAGATAACGATATTTTCCTAGAAACTTTTTCTCCGATAAATAGATATCTTCACAAAAAAAAAAAAAAAAAAAAAAAACCCAAAAAAAACCAAAAAAAACTTGTATTGGGAATCAAATGTATGTCCTTGCAAATATCACCCTAGCTATTTGAAAGTTATTAACATGTAATAATCAATGTCTAGTGTTAAAGGACCCAAATGCATTTATGATATAAGATTTTATTGATTTATTTGTGTATTTTAAGCTACTTTAAACAATATTTCAGTTATATCGTAGAACCTGGTGACCTAAAATTAGTTCCTGTCATTCATCAAGCCGGTTCCATCCATACAACCCGAGCCTGCAGCTGCTGGTCCCACATAGGCGCACTACTTTTTACTCGCTGAATAGATGTTTGTTAAGATGGAGATCGAACTCAAAACCCAATGATTTAGCGCATATCGCATTATCGACCGAACTAATAGCTTAAAACTAATACAGTATCAATATGAATAAATCAATATGAACAAGTGACTTCGTTCTACTGAGTTCCCACACTGGAATGGCGATTTTCCACGAAGGATGATCTTTGATCTTTCGACTTCACCCATGAACTTGAACGTGAAGTTATCCAAAGTTCTATTTTCGATTGCATATTTATCCATATTGAAAAAACACTCTGCAAAATAATTATGAAATATATTTACAGATTTAGAAGTAAAGCTCCAGACAAGCTCAATTCAATATTTGACATTGACCTCGAAGTTGAAGCTATCAGAATTTTGCTTCCGAAAAAGGCGCACTTTCGGGTGCGAAATGACAAAATAAACTACTTAAAGTAGGATCTATCCAAAAACTTGAAAATGGCGCATCTACTCATGATGGAGGAAAACTGTGCAACCTATTCATAAATGTCTCTTTCTCTCTCTCTTTGTTTTTACTCGAGGATAGACGAACTCTTGTTTCAATCGTGATCCTAACTCAGTCCAGATGTTACCATGCGCACTAGGGAGGGATGAAAGAAATGCAATGGATTATAACCACTGCTACTCACATTAGAAGGTAGGTGGTCTGGGACTCAGTCCTACCCAAATACACTGCTCGCCTCTGGTGGGACTCGAACCCGTAACCACCCGGTTAAGAGTAGAGTACGCTTACCACTTCAACGAGTCAAATGTAGTATTTATCCCGGGAGAATGCCGGAAGAACGCGGCCAGTCAGACGGACGAACAACGCATAATCAAATCTCTCCATGTTCATGACAGGTGAGAATATCATTTTTCGAGCGGGACTGTAATTTTTTTGCTGACAGTCCTTACTTAACCCATTACGAGACGACAAAATCTGAGTCTTGTCCAAATTGGAAGAAATTGCAAACGACATATATTTGTCAGTGAAATTTTAAAAAATCTTAATCTTCTCATCTTGAAAACATTTTCGACAACGAAGAGAGTGTTTGTAACAAACAATTTATTCAGATTCCCCAAATGTTTCAATTCGCTTTTAAGGGGCGGGTAAATAGCTTGATTGTTTGGCCATGGGTTAAACCTAGGACTTTGCCATCGGTCACAGACCTTTCTGGGAACGACCGATTCATAATTTGACACTTCAAAATTAGGGACAAATCTAAGAGTACAATTCCAGCTTAAGCTAGGTAGGGTAGATGTCAATTGTAATAGTTTGTTTAACTTAAACCTCCACTGTGACTTTGTTATATAGCCGAATCATGGCGATATGACGTTCTCAATGTGTACTCACAACATAGGGATCGAACGAGAAACAAACATTCCCAATTGACACATTTCCTCTTTTATCTTGAGCCTCAGACCCCAGAGAAGTGTGCCAGTGTGACAAATGTGGCAGATACTTATTGAGTTTACTTACCAATTTCTCCTTCGGGGTGTTAAAACCTGCTAAATTAATAATCTCAGAAGACAGAGTCGCATTTAATAAGATTTTCCAGGATACCCTTATATGTAGATCTAGGACAAGATCATCGCCTATGGGTTTCCAAAACATTGTAACTACAGTTTAAACAAGCGGGCGTTCCGATGTTTGTGTAGCTCAACGATTATATTACCATTATTGCGAACGTTTCAATTAATAGAAAAATAATCGTTATCTTTGTCATACTTATAAAGCAGCTCTTACACATAAAGAAAAACGAAAAACTTAGCTCTTAATTTTCAAATTTCTAACTGTAATGCTTTCAGACATTTTTAAGACGGTGGTTAAACTGATTTTGTAATGAAAATGGCAGTTCATAACGTTTAAATAAGTAGAATTATTTCCCGTTAAAGACGCCAACAAATCAACGAAGTACAACCCGAATGGAACCGGAATTCATCGAGTAATTGTAGGTTATCTGTCGATAGCACCGAAATTGCCTTAGTCATGGTTTCCATGACGTACCAATTACGTCATTGGCTTCCGCTAGCAATAATTCGTTATCGACATCATCGGAACACCCGGTATGTTCAGATGATTCAAAGTAGGTCATGGGGAATATATCATATTGAAACAATTTTGTATTAAATTTAGTAGATTTATCACAAAGAAAGAATATCTATTGAGAAAATGACAATAATAACTAGATCAAATTTTCATGAAAATCCGTTCAAGAGCCGCTTTAAGCTCGGCTAAGAAATTCAAACGTTTGTTAGCAAATGAAAATAACATTTTACTTACAAAGATGTGATTATTCTAATCAGTGGACTGGTTGTTCTGGCAGTTGACTGGTTTACGGTTTCGACCATTTTGAAGTTACGCATGATACATTAGTTGTGAACTGTTGTGTAAACACGACCACTTAATTTTTAGTCACGTCTATTGATAACGGGCGTTCTGATTTGTAAAAAAAAAAGAAAAATTAATATCTCAAATTTTGAGCACGCAGCCACTTTGTATGTTTCCGCACAAAAAGTTCCATACAAAATAGTATCAAAATTTGTAAAGTTTTTTTATTTTTTGGCTCGATGCTATTAGATTATATGAAATGATGATAATTTTTTTTTGTTTTCATGGAGGTTCTTCTTTTTTCTTTTATTCCTTCAATTGCATATTAATTAGAACAATTAATTACAAAAAAAAAAAAAAAAAAAAAAAAAAAAAAAAAATAAAAAAAAGTAAAAAAATAAATTATAAACTGAGAAACAGATATCTATATACAACTGTATGCAAAAGTGCATTAAATGAATACAGCCATTGCCGATGAGTGATATGTGTCAATGGGTGTCCAAAACACCGTAAAATAGCGATAACTTGACCTGTAACTACGGTCTGATGTCTACACCAAAAACATTAACCTTAATATTTAAATACCATTATTTCTCGAAAGCTTTTCCCAAACGAAATGAAAAGCATCGAACAATGGCTTTAAAATGATTTTTGTTTTTATATGGTCGAATAACCGCCAAAGTAATCATTACCACAGCAAAATCTGACTGTATTAACGACACAATGGTAGTCAATCGCAGATTATGCTTCAAGATGCAAGACTGGTTTACGATAACACAACCATGCTTTGTGCAAAATGCATAATACACTACAATAGAATAATACAAAATTGTCTCCTAAAACACAATAGAACTGTGAGTGAATACCAAATAAAGCAGTGATATAATCCGAAGAATTTGCTGTAAGAAGAAAGTGAATGACATCATGAGAGAAAAGTAACCCTGTTTTATTTAGGAAGTGTGTTGAGCAATGTTTAACCCAATCGCATTCAGTTAATATATATGCTCTGTTAGACTAAGCTGAATATCACTGACACCGCAACGTGAGCAGTTATGCTAAATGTGTGCCAGATAAACAATCAGCTGAGCGACAGAAAAGCAAGCTTTCGATGTATGAGGATGGCATGCTGCGTAATTCTAAATAGAACTTGTATGAATCTTTTGTTGTATCTCCTTATACATTCTAAATTGAGCGGTTGACGTTCTCATTTCCCATTGGCTGATAAAAATGTTAGTTATTTTTTCAAAACTCAGTTTTAAGCTAACCTGAGCACGAAGTGCTCAAGTGAGCTATTGTGATCACCTTTCGTCCGGCGTCCGTCTGTCGTACGTCGTACGTCGTCCGTCGTGCGTCGTCCGTCAACAATTTCTATAAACGACATCTCCTCCCAAAGAACTGGGCAAATGTACACAAAATTTGACAGAAAAGTGTCCTTTAAAAGTAGCTAAAAGAATAGAAATCCGTTAAAAACTCTGGTTGCCAAGGCAACAAAAGTGAAATTTTAAAGTGAAATTTTAAAATAATCTTAAAAAATCTTCATCTCCTAACCCAGAAGGCGTAGAACCTTGATATTTTGCATGAAGCATCAGTATATTGACTTCTTTCAAAAAAGCTAAAATAATGATCCTCGGGTCCCCAAGGGCAGAGCCACAGGGGTTGGGGTTTATAAGGAAATAAAGAACGATTTTTAAATGACATCTCCTCCCAAACCAAGGGCCAAATTTGAACCAAAATTGGCAGAAATTGTTCCTTGGGTGGTCCCCTTTAAAATAGCTAAAAGAATAGAAATTTGTTTAAAACTCTGGTTGCCATGGCAATAAAAGCGAAATTTAAAATAATCTTTTGAAATCTTCTCCTCCAGACCACGAAGGCGTAGAGCAGCATCTGTAAATTGACTTCTTTCAAAATGGCTAACATCAGTATCCTCGGGTCCCCAGGGACAGAGCCCCAGGGGGGTTGGGGTTTATAAAGAAATAAAGAACGATTTTTAAATGACATCTCCTCCCAAACCAATTGGCAAATTTGAACCAAATTTGGCGGAAATGTTCAATAGGTGGTGCCCTTTAGAAACAGCTTTAAAGAATTGGAATCTGGTGTAAACTCTGGTTGCCATGGCAACAAAAGTGAATTTTTTAAAATAATCTTTAAAATCTTCTCCTCCTGATCCAGCAGGCGTAGAGCCTTTATATTTTGCATGAAGCATCAGTATATTGACCTCTTCCAAAATAACTATAATCATGATCCTCGGGTCCCCAGAGGCAGAGCCCCAGACTGGTTGGGTTTATATAGAAATAAAGAACGATTTAAATGACATCTCCTCCCTGTTCTATAGGTGTTCCCCTTTAAAAATAGCTAAACGAATTGAAATCTGTGAAAAACCCTGGTTTCCATGGCAACAAAAGTTTAATTTTTGAAATAATCTAAAAAAATCTTCTCTTCCTGAACCAGAAGTTGTAGAGCCTTGATATTTTGCGTGAAGCATCAGTATATAATTCTCTTACAAAAAAGCTAATAATTCGGGTCCCCAGGGGTGGAGCCGGGGGGGGGGGTATAGGCATGAAGCGTCAGTTCACAGACTTCTTTCTTATTTCTGAAATTATAACCCATGGATCCAGAGGGTGGAAAAATATTTTCTTTCTTTCAAATTTGCCTTAAAGCCTTGGAATATGTAATTTAGACTTTTTGATCCCAAGGTATACATAGTCTTTATATGTAAGTGTTGCCCACTTGTACCATAATCCTAACCTTAACATGAAATTAGACTGTTGAAAGAAAAAGAGCTTTGAACTCAGTTGAGCGCACCAGGGCCAACGGCCCTCTTGTTTCTACACAGTTTCGCCGGAAAATACAAAAAAAAAAAAAAAAAAAAAAAAAATGAGATAAATCATATTTGTGCAATAAATATCAACATTGGGAATAAAACCAACATTAGAAATACCAGAAAAATAGACACAAAAACGAAGCTAAAACATTTCCTTCGCGGCACAGCTTCTTTCGAATTTGCAGAGTTGTCCAAGAAAAGCCAGTTTTTTCTTTTTCTTTTGGTAGAGACTTTATAAGGCCGAGAACAACATCTGTACGGGACTTTATATTTAAACCTTCGATATGCTTTAAACACAATCAATGAGACCTTTCTAGCGACAAACCATCCCGTTCAGAGAGCATTGGTAAAATTTCACAACCAATTAATGCTTTTGGTATAACTATAGACTCAAAAATTTTAAGACTGTTCAATGGATTTAATCCATTTTATATAATCTATCTTTAATTAGTCCAAAAAATGCATCTTTTAATTTTCTGTCTATCAGTTTCGTAGAGTTAATAGATTTCCTATATTTGTGATAGTAAAACGTCTTTATTGTACTGTATGATAACGCGAAGTAGATTCATACATTAATAATTTAATTGTTAGTCTCGTCTATCAAAAACGAGCGTTCTGATTGGTCGAAAAAATTAATTCATACCTCCATGAACAAAATTTTGAGCACGCAGCCATTTTGTATGCTTCCGCATAAAATAGTTCCATACAAAAAGGTATCAAAATTTGTAAAGCTTTTGGTTTTTTTCGCTCGATGCTATTAATTTATAAGAAATGAAGAGAATGTTTTTTGTTTTCATGGAGGTATGAACCGAAAAACCTAATCACACAATGTATGAATCCGCTTCGCGTATTCATACATTCTGTGATTAGGTTTTTCGGTTCATACCTCCATGAAAACAAAAAATATTCTCTTCATCTCTTAAGTGTGGTTAAGATTTTAGGCTAATTTCTCAACGAAAACAAAACGTATTCTCTTCATTTTTATCCTTAAATGCCATCAAGCATAACAAAGCAAATATTTTACTTGTTTTGAGTAGAATTTTATGGATCTACTTCTTTGTGCGCACGCATTAAAAACAATTGCATGCTCAAAATTATGTTCATGGAAGTACGGAAAAAAATCACTTTAACAAAACGTTCTAATCTTGAAAGACGAAACTAAAGTTATATTAGATCGAACATTTTGACTCTTTTTCAAAAACATGTTTTTTTTTCAACAATTTTACTTATTTTTCGCTCTGTTAATGCACATACATCCAGATAATTTGATAAAAATAGTCAAGTAAAGGTTGTTGATCAAAAGGTATATATTATTGTTGTTGTTTTCTGTACTTAATTGGCAGATCGCTGCTGTAAATGAAAGATCAACTCAATAATTTAGAAGGGGAGTGAACTTTAAACTCTGACATTTATTTTAACCCATTACAAGACGCACATTTTTAGACTGGTCCTAATTGAACGAAGTTGCAAACGACAGTTTACAGTTTATGAAATTTTAGATTTCTTCAACTCTCAGGGGAGAGAACATTGTAGAAAATGAAGAAATTGCTTATCACAAGCAATATCTTCATTTTCTCCATTTTTTCCGACTTTTTTTTTCTTGAGGAGCTTCATTTTGTGGAAATAGGATAAGTTTTTTTTAATGGTTTGGCGACTTAACGTCGTAATTACAGCTTATTATTACAGCAACAGGGACGGTCACTATCAGTATTTTCAGTGCTTTGATTTGAATTTACTGACAGCACGATTCTTTGGGTCTTATATCACTGTGTATGTTTATTGCAATAGACAAAAGTCCGTGTGTTTTAGATCTCAAGAAGGTGATATATTCTTAAAACCCTCGTGGAGTTTTAGAACAGACTATCGTGCCATTTTCCAACACATATGGTCAGGTATTTATTTCTTTTCTAAGACTTGTGTGACACTTTCGAATGACGAATCTAGGCAGAAAATGACCAGAATCTTCAAATTCAACAGGATGCATTGAGATGAAAAATACTTTGATCTTAAAACAATCAACATTTCAGAACTGCAAAGAGTGTTCTAATGTGTGAAGTAAAGGCTTTCGCATTATATAATAATAATGATTTTTTTAAGTCTGGTGGCTTAACACCGCTTTTGACAGACTTCCATTTTTATTTTATCACAATGGGGTTTATTTTTTTCACGTGATCTCAGGGTATCACTACTGCAAGGTTGTGGATTCGAAACCTATTGCCTAAGGTCAAACCCACATGAACGTGCCTTCGAGAAAGGTCTTCTGCTCACCACTTCAGTCTAATCGTGAGCCCAGGGCCCAACCGTGTCGATCAAAAAATGGAAGAAAAAACAACAACATATTTTTAGAGCTGTAATTTTAACCCAATCCCATACAGTGACGCTTTTGAACGCCCAAAAGAAAAAGAGCTTTGGAAAAAATTGTGGAAAATGAAGAAATTGATTGTTACAAGCAATTTCTTCATTATCCACGATGTTTTCTACTCCAAAAGACAAATATTTTAAAATTTCACCAACCATATATTGTCGTTTGCAACTTCTTTGAATTAGGGCTTGGTTAAAATTCTGTCGTCCTTTAATAGGTTGAAAATTGACGGATCGATTGCCCCGCGTACGGAGTCCCGACAAGAAGTTATTTTGAAAAAAATATGGCCAGTAACATGAAACAAAAAAGTGAAATAATTGGTTGGCGACATGAACGTCGTAACTACAGCTTGAATAAGCTGTAGTTACGATGATTAAGTCGCCAAACCAACAAAAATACTTCACATAAAATAAAAGTTCACTTCTGGTCTAATTGTATGATTTGATCGGTCGATTTATTCTTTAATTGACAGTCGCTATCCATCATACCTCTTAGAATCATAACTACATTTATTAAAGTCCTAGCTGCGGGCAATGTGAGTCAACTATCGAAATTTTTCAACAGTGATAAAATGAGCTATTGTGATCACCTTTCGTCCGACGTTCGTCCGGCGTTCATCGTCCGTCGAGCATCTTGCGTCGTCGGTCAACAATTTCTTTAAACGACATCTCCTCCGAAACTACAAGGCCATTTTGAACCAAATTTGGTGGAAATGTTCCTAAGGTGGTCCCCTTTGAAAATAGCCAAAGGATTTAAATCTGTTAAAAACTGTGGTTGCCATGGAAACAAAAGCGAAATTTTAAAATAATCTTTAAAGTCTTCTCCTCCTGACCCAGAAGGCGAAGAGCCTTGATATTTTGCATGAAGCATCAGTAAATTGACCTCTTTCAAAATAGCTAAAATCATTATCCTCGGTTCCCAAGGGACAGAGCCATAGGGGGATGGGAGTTATATTGAAATAAAGAACAATTTTTAAACGACATCTCCTCTCAAACCATTGGGCCAACTTGAACTTAATTTGGCAGAAATATTTCTTTGGGGGCCCCCATGAAAATTGCTAAAAGATTTGGGATCTATTAAAAACTATGGTTGCCATAGCATAAAAGTGAAATTTTAAAACAATCTTTAAAAATCTTCTCCTACGGACCCAGAAGGCGTAGAGCCCTGATATTTTGCTTGAAACATCAGTATATTGACCTCTTTCAAAAAAGCTAAATCCATGGGTGGATTCCGAGGGGAAGGGGTATATGTTGAAATAAAGACCGATTTTTAACGACATCTTCTGCAAAACCATTGGTCCAATTTGAATCATATTTGGCAGAAATGTTCCTTAGGAGGTTCTCTTAGGAAATAGGTAATAGAATTGAAATCTGTTAAAAACTGTGGTTGCCATGGAAACAAAAGTTAAATTTTAAAATAATCTTTAAAAATCTTCTCCTCCTGATCCAAAAGGCATAGAGCCTTGATATTCTGAAAGGAGCATCAGTATATTGACCTCTTTCAAAATAGCTAAAATCATTATCCTAGTATCCCAAGGGGCAGAGCCAAAGGGGGTTGGGAGTTATATTGAAATAAAGAACAATTTTTAAACGACATCTCCTCTCAAACCATGGGGCCAACTTGAACTTAATTTGGCAGAAATATTTCTTTGGGGGCCCCCATGAAAATTGCTAAAAGATTTGGGATCTATTTAAAACAATGGTTGCCATGGCATAAAAGTGAAATTTTAAAACAATCTTTAAAAATCTTCTCCTACGGACCCAGAAGGCGTAGAGCCCTGATATTTTGCTTGAAACATCAGTATATTGACCTCTTTCAAAAAAGCTAAATCCATGGGCGGATTCCGAGGGGAAGGGGTATATTTTGAAATAAAGAACGATTTTTAAACGACATCTCCTCTAAAACCATTGGTCCAATTTGAACCATATTTGGCAGAAATGTTCCTTAGGAGGTTCTCTTAGAAAATAGCAAATAGAATTGAAATCTGTTAAAAACTCTGGTTGCCATGGCATAAAATTTAAATTTTAAAATATTCTTTAAAAATCTTCTCCTCCTGACCATGAAAGCGTTGATATTTCGCATGAAACGTTTGTGTATTGACCTCTATCAAAATAGCTAAAATCATTTTGAACCAAATTAGGCAGAAATGTTCCTTAGGTGGTCCTCTTTGAAAATAGCCCAAAGATTTTAAATCCGTTAAAAACTGTGGTTGCCATGGCAACAAAAGCGAAATTTTAAAATAATCTTTAAAAATCTTCTCCTCCTGATCCAAAAGGCATAGACCTTGATATTTTGAAAGGAGCATCAGTATATTGACCTCTTTCAATATAGCTAAAGTCATTATCCTAGTATCCCAAGGGGCAGAGCCAAAGGGGGTTGGGAGTTATATTGAAATAAAGAACAATTTTTAAACGACATCTCCTCTCAAACCATTGGGCCAACTTGAACTTAATTTGGCAGAAATATTTCTTTGGGGGCCCCCATGAAAATTGCTAAAAGATTTGGGATCTATTTAAAACAATGGTTGCCATGGCATAAAAGTGAAATTTTAAAACAACCTTTAAAAGTCTTCTCCTACGGACCCAGAAGGCGTAGAGCCCTGATATTTTGCTTGAAACATCAGTATATTGACCTCTTTCAAAAAAGCTTAATCCATGAGCGGATTGCCAGGGAAAGGGGTATATGTTGAAATAAAGAACGATTTTTAAACGACATCTCCTCCAAAACCATTGGTCCAATTTGAACCATATTTGGCAGAAATGTTCCTTAGGAGGTTCTCTAAGAAAATAGCAAATAGAATTGAAATCTGTTAAAAACTCTGGTTTCCATGGCATAAAAGTTAAATTTTAAAATATTCTTTAAAAATCTTCTCCTCCTGACCATGAAGGTGAAGAGCCTCGATATTTCGCATGAAACGTTTGTGTATTGACCTCTTTCAAAATAGCTAAAGTCATGATCCTCTGGTCCCCAGGGGCGGAGCCCCGGGAAGGGAGTGGGGCTTATAAAGAAATAAAGAACGATTTTTTAACGTCATCTCCATCCTAACCACACGGCCATTTTGAACCAAATTAGGCAGAAATGATCCTTAGGTGGTCCTCTTTGAAAATAGCCCAAAGAATTTAAATCTGTTAACACTGTGGTTGCCATGGCAACAAAAGCGAAATTTTAAAATAATCTTTAAAAGTCTTCTCCTCCTGATCCAAAAGGCATAGAGCCTTGATATTTTGAAAGGAGCATCAGTAAATTGACCTCTTTCAACATAGCTAAGGTAATGATCATAAGGTTCTCAGAGGTGGAGCCCCGGTTTGGGTTGGTTATATGCACGAAGCCTCGGTTCACAGACTTCTATCTTATTTCTGAAATAATTATTCATGGATCCAGAGGAAGGAAAACATTTTTCCTTCTTTCAAAATTACCCTAAAGCCTTAGAATTTGTTATTTAGACTTTTGGATCCCCAGGTACATAGTCTATATATGCAAGTATGGCTTACTTGTATCACAATCCTTACCTTAACATGAAATTAGACTGTTGAAAGAAAAAGAGCCTTTTTCTCAGGTGAGTGCCACAGGACCAACGGCCCTCTCGTTTAAATTTAAGCTAGAAAATCACAATATTCTCTAGCAAAGGGGTGTTCCATCTGATCAACCAGCCAAAAACGGGCCCTCTGGTCGGTGCGATAGAAGATTTTTAAATTGTAAAGTTACCCTTCTACGTAGCTATCTAACTATAAATTCATTTTTTCGAAAATCATCCCTTAATAAACTGTGATAGATCCGACCCTTTTTCATCAGTTTGTTTTTCGGAGCTTCCGGAATGCCCTGTTTAATTTACCGAGTGACATTCGTGTCGCGGCATTCAATGAATACATGGTGTCAAAAATTGGGGAATGATTTGTGTAGCTTCAAGCATAATTTTCTCCTTTGAGAACTATGTTTTTAGTTCTTTTTAGGTGTATAAACAAATCTAACTAATCAAACAATCGGTCTATTTCGTACAAAATTATAACAGGTCCATAATTACCCATTCCTAAACGACAACAAATTTGGACTGTCCAAATTCAAAGATGTTACGTGCAGGCGACTTTTCTTGTAGATGAACGTTTAAAAATCTTCAGCTTTTCCGATATAAAACATTATGCAATTTAAGAAATTGCTTGTAATAAGTAATTTCTTCATTTAACAAAATGTTTAACAGAGCTTTTTCCCTTGAGGGCGTAAAAAAGCGTGATTTTTCGGGAGTGGGTTAAACCAGAACGATACATTATCCCCCTGTAATCTACTTTTACCCCATGAATCCCTGCATTCCCCTGTAATCTCTTGGACAGCCAGGCTTGTAAATGAGAGAGTCTTACATAAAGTAAAGATTGTTATTAATGTCAATGTATGATTAAGACTTATAGACAGACATCAACACTTTGATCAAATTTAACCCATTACCTGACGACAAAACTTTAGACTAGTCCAAATTCAAAGATCTTGCAGACGGCATCTTTTTGTTGATGAAATTTCAAAAAGTTTCGGATTTTTGGGATATAAAAACATTGTGGATAATGGGGAAATTGTTTGTACCAAGCAATTCCATCATTGTCCATAATGTTATCCGAAGTGGGTTTTTTTCTTTCATGAGGGGCGTCAAAAAGAGTTATTGTGTTGGGAAATTGATAAACGAACTGTAACCTAGTCGATTCTTTACCACTAATTTTTGTCAAAGTTTTTTTTGTAGTATTGAAATGGCGATGCTGTCGACGTTTGTTGATTAGTATTATTTTATTCAGCTTAACGTTTTGACCTTTCTGGTGGCAAAATGAAAACTTTCAAGATCGAAATAATTTGACTTGATCTCATATCCTCAAAAAAACACGGGTTTGGGCCCTCAGCTATTGTCTTTCGGATGAGACGTTAAATCGCCCCTCGTGACGGTGCTATCAAGCGAGCACCTTAAATAACCAGGCGGGGCTCTCGGCTTTTTCGTCTTGCATCCTTGCACTACTTCCGTAACAACTAACAGCCTTCTGGGGGCGTTGCTCATATAGGCATGTGCTACGGTAGCGACGATATATAAACGGAAATAAACACACTCATTCTCATAGCTTGTACATCAATAGGTAAGCCCACGACTTTACGAATGTTGATATATTTCAAACAATTTTCACGCAACATCGTATTTACGCACTGAAGAAAACTATGTGCTTTAAATGTCGTCAGAAAAGAAGAAATTGATTGAATCAAGCAATTTCTGCTCTTCTAACAATGTTTTCTACGCTATTTGACACTATTTAAAAAGATCTAACCCTCTTTGAGTTATCGTCTGAAAGGTATATTCAATTTTGGACCGGTCAAAAAATTACTGTCCGTCTGTTTATTAAAGACACTAAGAATAGTTACCTATTTATTCAATTCACAAAGACAAGTAGCCACTGGCGGATGTCATTTAGACTGGTAATTAGCTTTAAATTCCAACATTGGCAGCCATTTTTGTGGTGTAAATTGTTGGTTTAGCGATCTTTACTTCGTAACAACAACTTATTCAAGCTGTAGTTGCGACGTTTAGGTCGCTAACAAACCATTCTACTTTTTTGTTATATACTCGCGTTATATATTGCAATATAACGCCGTTTAAAATCGCAGAGAAACTTCCTTTCTTGGGCAATTGGAAGGGCTAACGTATTAAGTGGGCGATGCCAGCGATTAGTCAGTTTCATGACTAGAACAAAAGTTATCAGCAAATACCAATCGTCATTGCTTCATGTTTGTAACTTTTCAATCACACGAGTATTTATGATTAATATTCACCCTTCTTTTGTTCTCAGGTGACTTTCTGTAATAAAAGTCTTGCGGAAACCTTTAGCGAATTATTCTTCTGCAACCAGAACGATAAACCTATAAATGATTCCAGGAAAAAAAAAAAAAGATTCATTGTCAATGGTATTTTTCATTAGATAATAATTGAACAATGATTGAAGGCATAGTTCTAGGGAAGTTCGTTTTTTCCCAAAGGTTACAAAAAGCAATTAAGGATATGAAAGCAATAACGTGCCTTTGTGAGATCAAATTAAAATTGTAATTCTGTCACAAGACGGTTCTTGTATAACCTTCACCGCTGATTTATTAGATTAGATATTGTGCTCTTTTAAGTTATTGGAAACAGAAATACAGCACGTTAAGTAGGGTGACTGAATTTTCTTTCTCATACCTCGATCTTCTTTTTAACCCTTTACAAGATGACAAAATTTTAGACTGGTCCAAAACGAAGGAAGGTGCACACTAGATTTGGGAAAAAAGTGACAAAGTAGAATGCATTGTGAGAAAAGGAGAAATAGGTTATTAAATGCAATTTCTCCTTTCTAATAAAGTTTGCCATAGCTAAAATACTTCAGGGCGTCAAAAAGCGTGAGCATGTGGTATTGGGTTAAACACGAAATAGAAACCACGTAAAACTTCTAACACACTTATGTGCGAGCGCGTGTGTGCGTGCTAAAATTGGAAAATGACAAAGTAGAATGCATTGTGAGAAATGGAATGCAATTTCTACTTTCTTACAAAGTTTGCCATATTTATGTGTGCGGGCACAAAGACACACACGCACGCGTTGGCATTCACGCATTCATTCTTAATTCACTTAGCTCATTTTGAGCATGCAAATTTTCAAAATCATTTGCCAACGAAGTTCATGAAATCAAACCTAAAAAGAAATTGATTAATCCTCTCAACCAATCTACTAACCAACCATCCAACCAACAAACCAACTAACCAACAAACCAACCAACCAGCCAATCAGTGAACCAGCTAACCAATAAAATAAACAAATAACTAACTTTTAACGCCGCTAAACATTTGATTTGGTTTAGCGTCCTAAATTTCGTAGCCAAAGCTTATCCATCTGTAGCTACGACCTTTAATTCGCCAACAAACAGATTTATTGTTTGTTACTTGATACTGATAAAAAAATTTGCAAAATGATGTAGTTGGCTATCTTACTCGAACTTCCTGTTGGGGGTCTATGGGCGGGGTCAGCGTTCTGTGAATTGCATTGTTTACCAGGATGGATGGCCCTTTGGTTATCCGTTTTTATCGATTTTAGAATGATTGGCGTGTCATGATTGCGTGTAGGCTTCTTCAGAAAATCTACATTGTACAACCAAGTTCGGAATATTTCAGATGGCAAAAGAATTTGAATTAATAAATCTTCTACTGATTCGGAAGGCACAGACCCTGCCTTAATGTTGTGCATGAAGCATCAATATAATAGCCTTTTTCAAAATTGCTAAAAATAAGACCCTCGGGTCCCCAGAGGCAAAGCTCGAGGAGGGTAGTGTCTTTATAGGAATAATGAAGGATTTTTTAAACAACATCCCCTCCGAACCTTTTGGTCCATTTAAAACTAAATCCCGCATGAAGCATAATGACCTTTTCAAAATTGTATTGAATTAAAGAAACGTTTTTTTCTCAAACTTCAGGGCCATTTCCATCTTTTATTCCAAAATGTTCTTTAGGTGTTCCTTTAAAATGATTTAAATCCGTTGACAACAAAATTAAAATTTGAATAAAATCTTCTCCACATCCAGTTGGCTTTTAGCTTAGCCAAATAAGGAAGCATCAGTTCATTGACAGTTCATTTACATATTTCTAAAATTATTGCCTTCGGATCCAGAAAGGAGGGGAAAGTGTTCCCCTCCTCATATATAAGTCCCGGAGAATTGGAATTTGTCATTAAAAATCTGTTTATGGAATTCTATGAACATTAATTAAATCCCCATGTTCAGAGCCAATATATGTATAAGGTATGGTTGGCCTACTTGTATCATAATCTTAACATTAAATTTAACTGTTGACAGAAAAAGAGCTCTTATCTCAGGTGAGTGCCCCAGGGCCAACGGCCCTCTTGTTTTACTAAGTGTTCGGCCATTATTTTTAATGTCTACTATAGTCATTCGGATATAGATCATGTGATTTTTGTTTTTATGTCTTTAGATTCACAAATACATCCATTGATAATTTAATTTTGGTTTTGGTCTATCAAGATTTAAACAGTTTGATTGGTTGAATTTTCTTTTCATACAGCACACAAGAATTTGAAGCACGCAACTAGTTTGTATGATTACGCACAAAGTAGATCCATAAAGTTTTACTCAAAACTAGTAAAACATTTGCTTTGTTTTGCTTGAAGGAATTGCATTATAAGAAATGAACAGACTTGGTTTTTGTTTCCATTAAGATAGTGGTGACTGAGAGTTTAAGTACGTTAAACGAACATCATTTCAAAAGCGTATTTTAAGTAAGGATAAATTGTCAAAGTTAAGAATTTTTGCTGGCTCACATTTAAATTGTACAAAATGATTAATTTGGGAAAAGGTCGCGATTTCTTTGTTTAAACCATTACGAGATGACAAAAAATAAAACTGGTCCAAAAGTCAAAGAAATTGTAGGCGACAGTTTTCAGTTGACGAAATCGTGATTCATTTGGTCTCTTGGGTTTGAAAACGTAGTGGATAATGACAGTACACGTATTAGAATGGGACTCCTTTTTCACTGCTTTGAAATTATATTACCCATATTCATGAAATACCACTTTTTGACGCCTCTTAAGAAATGACTTTGGGAAAATGTGGAAAAGGAAGAAATTGCTTGTAACAAGCATTTTCTCCATTGCTCACAATTTTTTTCTGCCCCAATAGACAATTTTTTTTTTCAATTTCAAAAATTTGATATTATCGTCTGCAACTTCTTTTAATTCGGAAGGATCTCAATTTTTCTCGTGTGATAATGTGTTAATAAGAATGTTGTCACAAAGCAGGCGTCCCAGGATGTGGTAGCTGTGACTACGATAGAATGCCTTAATGAACCTTGCCATATAGTCTTGGAATCCATTACTATTGATTCTTCCATAGAACTGTGCCAGTGTCGTCTCCTTTAATTTCTAATATTTTCCGATACTAAACTTCACGTACAAATTAACCATGGTACGAGAAAATGTATCTCGACAGAAGTTCGCACCAGAAAGTTGAAAAAACAATTTGGAGTGAGTGATCGACCAAAAGAGCGAGTGTGTGAGTGAGTGAATGAATGTATGAATGAAGGAGTGAGTGAGTGAGTAAGCTAGATGTATGCATGAACTGTGATAACTGCGTGTTTGAGAGAGAGGGGGCGAGAGAGAAAGAGCGAGGGGCGAGAGCGAAAGAGCGAGGGGAGCGAGATGGAAAGAACTAGGGGGCGAGAGAGAAAGAAAAAGAGAGACAGAAATAAAGAGAAAGAGAGAAAGAAAGAAACAGATAGAAAGAAACAGAGCGAGAGAGAGAGAAAGATAGAGAGAGAAAGAGAGGGAGAGAGAGAGAGAGAGAGAGAGAGAGAGAGAGAGAGAGAGAGGGGGGGGAGAGATGGAATGATAGCACGATCTTAAAACAAATAATTGACAGATATGAAGTGATTGTTTTAAAACGCTGTGGTTCACAAGAAAAACGTACGAGTCATTTGACCCTGCATGACATCAAATTATATTTCTCAAGCGGGCGTTTTTACAAACATTTGCCTCGAATATCCAAATCAAATTGCTGCTTGTTCGTAAGCTATCATCATTCACTGCATGACCTTACAACCCTTTTTAACGATTTTTTTTTTCATTTAACAACCAGACTCACATTGCCAGGAATCTCTTAACAAGAGGACGTAGCCGCCGTCATAGGGCAGTTTGTAGCGCATCTCACCAATGGATGGATAATCGTTAACCTAAGTGGGTTAGCAGCTCGAGGCTAGGAAAGGATGTTATGGTGGTACTGGTGTGAGATAAACCAGTAGTCCATTGTTAGGTGCTCCAGCCTCCGCGATATGATTTGTTACAAGTGACGTTACATACCATTCAAACTAACAAATAACGAGAGGATATTCGTATTCTTAAAACCTTCCTACAGGCTCCGACAGGATGTTTCACTTTGATATTGAGCGGAGTTATTTTGAAAAATACGATATAAATACAAGTAAAACGTTTGGTTTGCGAACTAAACGTCGTAACTACAGCTTGAATTAGTTGTAGTTACAACGTTTGAGGAGCCACATGAACATGAATGTTACACATAATTGACATCAAAAGTCGCAGATCAAAGCTCACATCCTGTCTAAATAACTGATACCATTCGTCGATTGATTCTTTGACTGACAGCCGCGTTCCGTCGATTGAATGGGGTCTATAAACTATTTCTAATTCTAAAAACATGTGATTGGCCGATCGCGGACCCCACCCTCTTACTCCTTTGGCCACGCCTACTGACTCCAACAGGATGTCTCGCTTCGATTTTAAACGGCGTTATTTTGCAAACTATATGGTCACTAGCATGTAACTAAAACGTAGAATGGTTGGTTGGCGACCTAAACGTCGTAACTACGGCTTGAATAAGCTGTTGTTACGACGTTTAAGTCGCCAAAACACACAAAAATGTTGAAAGGCTCGATTCGTCAATTGTGATCATATCTCTATGTATATACCGAACGATAAAACTGAGCCGACTGTATTCTAGAACGATGGTTATTTTCGCGGTCCCTGAGTGCCCACTCACAATAAGTCTGTCTGATTACTTTGTTTGATACATTTTCTCGTGTCTAAGAAAAGGTAATTACGCGTTATCGTTTCTAGGGATAGAATAGCATCTCTTTCCTACCGTTGTTGGCAAGAAAACATCTTTAATGGTAAATGTCAACATTCCATTATTTTGCCGGGTGATATGTCGACAATTTAACAGTTTTAAACTTGCGTTACTTCATTTTAGAAGAAGATTTTAGGTTAAAACGACATAGACCATAACGCAACCCTTGCTAGACAAACGATCTTTCCAATATTTTGTGGTCATTTGTGTCTCTTCAATGGATGGGTAATGGCGTCAAAGGGGTGAACAGCTGGTGGTTTAGGTAGAATGTTGCCTGAACACGTTGCTGAGAAATCCAGCCCTCATGGGGATAGGTACAAAACGCTGAAAGCTTAGTTTACCCGTACGCACAAACGAACGCTTTTTGGCGCCCAAAGAAAAATAATGGGTAAACATTGAGTAAAATGAAGAAATCGCTTGTAACAAGTAGTTTCTTTAATTTACACAATGTTTTCTTTCCAGAAAGTTGAAAAAAGAAAAGATAAAATTTCATAACCTTTAAATTGTCGTCTGCAGCTCCTTTCAATTTGGACAAGTTTAAAATTCTGTCGTCTGGTAATGGGTCAACATACTCCCACCCTTCAAGAAAAATAGCTCTGGAAAATTGTCGTCCGTAACTCCTTCAAAGTCTGATCAGGCCAAAAAATTGTCGTCTTGAAATAATTTAAAGCATTTACAACCTGCGAATATAATGTAGACTCCATCCAAATAACTAGATTTTCCATCCCGGGAGAAAAGGAAAAGCCATAAACTGGCAAATATTATCGACAGAAAGTTGTAGAGAAAGAATTAATGTGGTAATATTACAAATGTCACCGTTGTGTTCCATAATTTTGTCAGATTAGATCTCGACAAAAATTGGTTTTGAACCCATATCAAGACTGCAAAACTTTTGCTGCTCAAAATTGGGAGGTTGCAGACTACAAATTCAAGTTATAATACAATCAAAAGTCTTAGAATATCAGGGTAGAAAACGTTACCAAGAATCTTTTCATTTTCCCCAATTTTTATTCATGGGGATCGTATAAAATTGGGTTTGCGTTGGAATAGCTAAAAACCAACTTGTAAAATGGAAACATCTATGATTATTTGCTGTAGAACAATCCAACTCCGAATCGAACGTTTTTCCTTTTTTGTTTAGTTTCCTCTATGCTCTTTGTCATAAAATGGACTTTTGCAAAAATTGTGTCTCAACATTTCAAAGGTTGATGGGTTGTCTTTTGGAATGAAATCAATGAAAATAGGTTCCCTTGCTCCGATATTTTGAAAGAAAGGGAGACTACTACATGTAAAAAACTCTTGTCTAAGATGTCCGGCGCGCTTAATTTCCTGTATGTTGTCGGAGATAATTGTTGGCAATTAAACTGTCAATTGGCCATTGCAATCATTCATGTAGAACGAAAGTGAAGTTGAACTTCAAAGTTATGTTATGCAATTTTGTTAGATTTGTGACTTAACCCTTTCTTATTTAAACCCGAGATTTTACGCTCCTGTGACTTTAAACTTAAGAAAACATTGTGGACAAAGAAGAAATTGCTTGTGACAAGCAATTTCTCCTTTTCCCACAATATTTTCTATCACAGAGGATAGTTTCATTTCAAATTACAGCCAATATTCATTGTCTTCTACATCCTCTTTCAATTTGGACCAGCCTAAAAATTCAAAAACGGGAAAGGATTAAACCTTATAACTCATTCAAGCTGTAGTTGCGAAGCTCAGGTCCCAGATTTTGAAACATAACACCGTATAATACATGTATCTAATGCGAACTACCCGCAGTGGGACAGGCCAGCGCTCCGTTAATTGGTTGAGTTACGTTGTATTAGTTTCTCAACTGGTGTCTTTTTTAATTTGCATGTCTGTTCAAAATAATTACCCCGTTCCCAAACAATAGAATTTTAGACCAGTCCAAATTCAAAGAAGTTACAGCCGACAATTTCATTTGATGAAATCTTTAAAACTTTTGTCTTTTTTTGATGAAAAATCATTGAAGAAATTGCTATTAACAAGCAATCTCTTCATTTTCCACAATGTTTTCCAGCGTTTTATATTGAAGGGGCGTTTAAAAGCGTCACTGTGTGGTGATGGTTATACTCCACCTTATTTTTTTCTCGTTACAGAACTCTTTGGTGCCAAGCACTGACTGATTCCAGTTATAAACCAAACTTCTAAGAACTTATAAATAACAACCTCAACTATGAGAGCATTACATGGCGATGATGGGATGTGAAGCCAGCAAACAATCGGGGGACAAGGAAAATGGAGGGCAAAACAATAATGGAGAGGAATTTACAGAGAATCAAATTGACACCCTCCGCAGCACGTGGCCATTAATGTCACGTGACATCAGGAAAAATGGCGTCAGCATTTTTAGGCTCATATTCCTAACAGAACCTGCCATCAAAGGCGTATTCAAGGAATTCAGGTAACTTGATACGTAATACAAGTGCTCCGTCAGGCGAAAAGAAACCTCCTGGGTGGTGCGAAAATTATCGATCTTGGTCAGTCTGCGCGGCCCGCGCAGACTGACCAAGATCGATAATGTTCGTGGTTTAAGACTTTCCGAATTTAAAATGGTCAAACTATTAACCTAATTATATATGTTTTTAAAATTAATCTAATTTCGATTGACCTCCGATGGATTATATCCCTTTTTCAAATATTTTTTTATGGAACCTCCGAGCTCAAGATGACACGTCAGGCGAATGGGGACTATTTTGGTTCGTAATTTAGTATTATGTCTCTGGTCAACATATGTTGATTCAGTTTGAGTGGGTCGAAAGTTCAATAACAGGTTGGTTTTATTATTTATAAACGTTGACGGATCATTTTAAATTGGAAGAAAAAATGACCGTATACCAACCACGCCCACCAAGCTCCGACCGGAAGTTTCGCTTCGATATAAAACAACGTTCTTTTGCAAAAACTATGTCCCGTAACATGTATCTATATCAAAAGCGTACAATGGTTGGTTGTCGACCTTAATATCGTAACTACAGCTTGAATTAGACGGAGTTACGCCGTTTTAAGTCACCAAACCATACAAAATGATTCACATAAATATTGGCACACATCGGCTAATGTAGGAGCTCTAAGTTAAATCCCAGTACAAATGAATGATAAGATTGGTCGGCTCTTTGATTGACAGTCGCGATTAGTCAATTTCACAAGATTTCTATTATAACCTAGTTAAGAGGTCGAACATTACAACGGGACTGGTCAAGGGCGGTATCATCGAAGTCATGTTCAAGGCACCTTCTCATTACTGTTACAAAATAGTCATCTTTATTTTTCTTTAGTTTGCGTGTATTTTCTTTGTGCTGAATTACCAAAACTTTTACGCCTAGGATAAATCTCACATTTATTTATAACATTTGAAGGATCGCCAATGACCTTCAAAACTTTCATTTAAACCGCACGTGTAATGCATTCTGAAAAACCAATATACAGAGTAAAAAAAAAAAAAAAAAAAAAAAACAAGAAAAGAAGAAATTGCTTGTTACAAGTAATTTCTTCGTTTCCCAAATGTTTTTCCAAAGTATAAAAATCACAAGACGTAAAATCCCAGAGATTGTATAGGAAAGGGTTCAACGGTCGGTCGCATTTTATCTACATGTATACTCTTTAGCAATCTAGGCTTATGTCATTGACTTGTAAAAAGCACTTGAAGGAAAGGCAATTATACTCAAAACATTTCAACGATATTTTTGTTTTAGTAATCTATTCAAACTTCAAAATTTCATTAGTTAGGGCAAAACTATCGCAAGCAGCGTAAAATACCTTTCTATTAAGATTTATTGCTTGAGATAACTGAAGATAACTGAAGAATCAATTAGCAAAGTAAACATTGTCTCGCTTTTCAAGTAATCGATTGGTACTTGGGTTGAAGAGATATCGTTTTTAAGCTTTACAGCAATTAAATAAATGGCACTATAGAATTAATTGATATCAATTTCGTTAGAGCAATACTTTGTTAGGGCAAATACGTGCTTCTTTTTTAAAGAATTCTACAATTCGATTTTTAGAATTCCGAAATTCTGTTGATGTCATTTTCTCAGTCTGTTCGAATGTTTGTCCGCCCTTTTTGTAAACCAGTTCCAACATAATTGACCAATCGCAACTGTCAATCAAGGAATCAACCGACCAATCAAGTTATTTATTCAGCCTAGTCCTGAACTTTCAACTTCTACAGTGGCCGCCATTTTTGTTAAACTAAACTGTAGGTTTGGCGACTTAAACGTCGTAATTACAGCTAATTCAAGTTGTCGGTACGAAGTTTAGGTCGCCAACCAACTTTTTTTTGGTTTCATCCTATTGGCCATAAATTTTGCAAAATAACGCCGTTAAAAATCGAAGCCGAAATTACTGTCGGAGTTAATGGGCGGGGCATAGGGAGTCAGTGGGTGGGGCCATTACGGGTCATTTCGCACAAGAACTAGATGGCAACCTAATGAAGTCACGGCGGCTTTGTCGCACGAAGATGGCGTTCAGTAGTGCAAAATGAACGAAAGTAGGGCTATATCTATCCAAACAGTGAGTTCATCATTTTGATCACTTCACTGAGTTTTCACTGAAATTATCAAGTGATAGTTCATCGAGGAATACCGATAATCCACCGAAAAGCATTAAAGAAGCTCTTTTAATTTAGCTTGCAGATGAAGAAGCAACTTGAGTTTATAAATTTGGCTTTATTGTACACTACTTTGTCGTAGTCAATAGTAACCATAATACAGGATTTTCGAAACCTGCATTGTTACTACCGAAGGATGGTGAAAATCCATTGTCCTCCAAAATGATTTGAGTTCCTTCCAGTATCTTGTGAAGATTATTTGATGTTCACCTGTTATGCGTCGATTTACTCTGAAACAGTCGGGCCCCAAACATCGCTTAACAACTTTAACTTTTCACCACACGACAAAATTTTAGACAGGTCCAAATTTAAAGGAGTTGCAGACAATAATTAAAAGTTTATGAAATTTTAGAGTTTTTCAATTTTCTGGTTAGAAAACATTGTGAATAATGAAGGAATTGCTTGTCGCAAGCAATTTCTTCCTTTTGCACAATTTTTCCCAAATAGGGTTTCTTGTGAGGTGTCTAAAAGCTTCATTATCGTGGGAATTGGTTAAGGTACTTTATACAACATAAATTCCAATCTATTTTAGTGATATGGCGGATGAAGAAATTCTCAGCAACCCAAAGTTTTTGCAGCACGTAGATAGATACATGCAGACATTTAATGATATGATGGAGCATCTTGATACTAGCCGCGAAGAAACGGAGAAAGTGTTGTTATTGCTTGGTGCTAAACATGGGACACTGGATAATTTTAAAGAGGAATATTTTCATGTGTTCACCGCCAGTATGTTATCGGTGTTAGAGTCAGTTCTTGCCGAGGAATTTATAACGGAAGTGAAGGATAGTTGGGAAGACTTGTTGTCGTACGCTGTGAGATATATGAGTGAGGGATTGACTATGTACTTACAGGAACATAACAACACAGCATCAACAGAAGAAACGAGCTCGTGACGAAACCCAATTTATTACTGTGAAGACCATCTCTGCACATGACCTATTGTTCAGAGTTCTCGGCGCTTTCAAATTGCAGCTATTACCCTTATTATTCAAAGAAAACAATGCAAAGAAAAGAAGCGATTGCTTGTCTTAGGCAGTTTCTTAGATTGTTCGCTTTAGAATACAATGTAGTCACCCAAGACTTTTTACTCTTATTCTAAATGCAAGCTGTATGTGTACCCAAACGTTATAGGACATGTATAAAGGTTGTAGAAAAATTATCGTAGAATTTCATGAGCTTGCTATACATTGTTACCGCAGCAGAATTTAGTTCTACCAAGACGATATAGCATGAAATTCTAAGACAATGCGATAATTCAAGAAAAACAGACGACAATTCAAAATTTTTTGTGTTTGTAAAATTGCCGGCATATAGAGTACAAACAAGCGATGAAAAGGAGAAATTTGTTATTATAAGCAATTTATCCTTTTCTCACCATGTTTCCAAATGCCTAAGTTCTTCAGCGCATAAAAAGTCAGGATTGTGTAGTTAAGTTAGACTGTTTGACTAGCATTTGACTGTTACCAATTTTAGACAAGAATTTGTCTTTATTTCACGATCTATCTATCTGCTTTTGAAAGCCAATTCTTCCTTTGAATCGTGATAGCCGAGTCATCCCTCAATTATATTTTCTAGGTATCTTTTAACCCTTTCCTGTTCGATTCCTGGTTTTTACGTCCCTGTGAATTTATAATTGAAAAAAAAAAACATTGTACAAAAAGAAGAAATTGCTTGTAACAAGCAATTTCTTCCTTTTCCACAATATTTTCTACCAAACTAAATGGTTATTTTATAAATTAAGTGTACTTTAAATTTTCGTCTGCAAAACCTTTGAATTAGGACAGGTCTAAATTTTTGTAAAATAGGAAAGTGTTAAACTATATAGTAACAGGTAACATTGATTTATTTTTCTTTTTATCAAGTGATTTGTGCGTCATGTTCTCCGTAAGAGCGACATTTCGGAAATATTTTCTCAGTGTTATCATTTAACTTTATCCGTGACGTGAGCAGATATATATCCATGAGTTGCACCTTAACCCATTACCATACGAAAAAATATTTACTGGCCCAATTTCAAAGATGTTGCTGACGACAATTTAGTTGATAAAATTTTATTATTATTTACTTTTTTGGGTAGGATATAATTAAGAAATTGCTTGTGACCAGCCTTTTCTTCATTTTCCACAATGTTTTCCAGAGCTAATTTCTTAGAGACGTGGGAAAACCTTTGTTTTGTGGGAATGGGTTAATGCAAAGTAAGTACATTTAGTAGTTTTGTTCCAACAAGAAAATCCTAAGTTTCCTGACTATGTGAGTTTCTTTAATCAGAAAAAATAATTAAGGGACAGACGGACATTTTACTAAGCACCACATAATCCCGTTTTTTACTCACCGAAAAATATAGCAATCGGAAACTTTGTAACAAGCAATCTATTCCTTTCCAACAACATGTTCAACCTCTTATGGTCCTCTTATATCAATTTAAACGAACTTGGATCCGTTGTCTGTACTCTCTTTCAATTCGCACCATTCCAAATAATTGTCGTTTCTGAATAGCTTAAATAGCATCCTTGGATTCTGTAATTTGATGCCAGGCTTTAACGTATATATTTATTTCAAGCCCGGTATATACAATATACAAATAAAGAAACGCAAAGAAGAGTTAGTCTTTCTGTTGCGTGCCGACTGGTATACCTAGACTTTGGTCACCTCTTCCATGTGGATCTATAGGCTCTCCAACGATCAAACATCATAGTGTTGAATTTGTTTTGACCTTCAAAATGACAATTCACTGACCAATCCTACTGAGCTCCGACTGAAAGTTCGACCTAGATGTAAAACGGCAAAATTTATGGTAACTAATACGTAAAAAGTCAAATAAAATGGTCGGTTGGCGACCTAAACGTCGTAGCTGCAGCTAGAAATGGCTATAGTTACGACGTTTTAGTCGCCAAACCGACAAAAATGCTTCACATAAATGTCGTGCAATGTCGGAGTTCAAAGTCTTTTGCCTGTCTTAATGTATGTTCTGATTGGTTTATCGAATTTTGTTTGATTAACGCAATCCTCCAGTTGTCATGATGCAATGTAAAACAACACGTGGTCTTTTTCAGGGGTATACAGATGTTCTTGGTGCGTTTTTATTTGTTGAGCATTCTAACGCATTTCTTTTACAGTTTTAAGAAAACTTATTATTAAAAGTATTTAAATATGTTTTATTTGGATTGGAGAGTGAGCGTTGGCTTGTGTTAATATTGGTAGGTAAATTAATAGATTTAACCTGTAAAAATGTTTTTTATCATTGTTTAAATGGAGAAATATCTGCTATTAAAAAATATCTCGCCAACTGATCCCAGTCACGACAGTTTCGCTGAGATATCAAACGATATAAGTTTATATAACTGAAAAAAAAAACCAAGAAGAAAAGGACAACAACAACAGTAGCAGCAGCAACAACAAACGTTGGTTGGTAACCCAATCGTCTGCTCTACAACTTAACCCACTACTAGACGGCAAATTTTAGACTGGTCCAAGTTAAAAGGAGAAACAGACGACAATATAAAGATGATGAAATTTTAAATTTTTCAACTTTCTGAGTAGAAAACGTTGTGTGAAATGAAGAAATTGCTTGTAACAAGCAATTTCCTCATTTTACACAATGTTTTCTAAAATTGATTTTCTTGAGGGGCGTCAAAAAGTGTCATTGTGTGGGAATGGGTTAAAATAGCTGTAGTTTCGGTGTATAAGTAGCAAACCAAACGAAATACTTCACATGAATGCCGGAGTTTAACGTTAACTTCCAGTCAAGATTTGATCTTCAATGATTTATAACACTTTGAATATATGAAACAATATGTCCATATAATTGTTGATTGGTAAATTACGGGCTTGTACTTACACCGCCCGGAGATTCTTTACCATCAGTCTATGGGTGCCGTATAACCTCTGTAGACTAGATTCAATTTAGGCTTTTGGGAATCGGGCTTAGAGCAAATTATTATATAGTTCACCCTCTTTGTCTATCAAAATAACAAATTATTCCGTCGTTGGGCTTGCGAAATGTCGTAACTACAGCTTTTTTCAAGCCATATTTATGGCATTTTTCACACCTAACGACGATTAGAAAGAATGAATGTGTCAGATCAATAACTGTCACTTTCTCATTTTATACCACTTATATTTCATCCAGTATTACCAAACAACAACGTTTTAGACTGGTCCAAATTCAAATAATTTTAGTTGATGAAATTTTGAAATTATTTTACTTTTAGGGTAAAAAAGATTGTGAATAAAGAAGTTTTTGTTCGTAACAAGTAATTTCTTCATTTTCCACAAGATTTTGCAAAGCTTTTTTACTATGAGGTGTCAAAAAGTGTCTTTATGTGGGAAAAGGTTCACTGGTTCGTATGTAGGTTAGATATTATAACATCTTTTTATCGAATCTAATCAAGAATGAAAGAAGTTGATGACGCTATTAGTAAACTAAGGAGATTTCGTCACATTTCAAGGAATATCCATAGCTTAGTTCACGATGGTTAAAAAACTTCTGAGCGTAATTTTGCACTTGATCATACTTTGTAAAAATACGATTTCTCTTAAGGGTATGCTATCCAAACCTTTGTGTGATAATAAACATGGTGGCAATGGGAATGTTAGCGCGCGTTGCACAGATAATGTATTAGATATGACTTGGTTTACAAATCATTTTCTCTATTTGTCACCTGAATTAAAAAACTCTACCCGTTCAACTAAACCTTTGTGTTCAGGCGAACATTGAAAGCGATACCGCTCACAAATTTTGAATATCGTCGTCGTCGTTTTAAAACCTGGTAACTACAGCTTGATTCAAGCTGTAGTTACGAGGTTTTAGAACGATAATGGCGATATGACCCCTTACATTGACCTAAATGAGCCAGGAGTTTATATGAACCCGTATGTAACAATATGAAACATTGCATGTGCTAAGTGTAGATACTAGGCAGTCTTGATAGCCAATCAGAACATTTAGATTATTCGGTGATCACATGAAGAAGCTTTGGATAAGTATCTATATGGAGGGCGAATAGTGAAAATTCTGATATGAATCTTTACTTTGACCGATCCCAATTGTAAATATAAAAATCCATTAACCAACCAAAACATTAATTCTAGACCGGAAGTGAATTTTGAACTCCGACATTAATGGCGATAATTTTTGTAGGTAAAGCATCTTAAACATCATAAGTACAGCTTCAATAAGGTCGTCAACCAGCAGTTCGCCTTTAATGTAACGTCCATGGCCGTATGTTTTACAAAATATTGTCGTTTATTATCTCAGTCGAACTGCGATATCGATATCGGAGGTTAAATGGCGTGACCAGGGTTCTGGACATTGGTAGAGGTACAACACATGAAGATTCACATCATATATCAATGGACCGTCTGGTTACAGAGAAGATTTCTTGTGAAATCCTATGTTGCTATATCTATAGTCGGATCACGGATGTCATTCAGAGGATCATCTTCGCTAGCCAAGGGTTCTAACTCCACCTTGTTCCTTACGTTCGTAAGGAACAAGGTGGAGTTAGAACCCTTGGCTAGCGAAGATGTCAGAGGATCGAATGGTAATAAATTGGTAATAAAATCGTTCATTTAGACCGGAAGTGAACTGTGAACTCAAACATTTGCATCATTTATGTGAAGCTTTTTCGTTGGTTTGAGGACTTTCACTTCGAAACTACAGTTTTTTCAAGCTGTAGTTACTACGTTTAGGTCGCCAATCAACCAAGTTTCTGTTTTGTTACGTGTTCCTGGCCGTATGTTTTAGTAAAAGGACGCCATTCGATATCGTAGTGGAACTTCCTGTGTGAGGTCAGTGACTGAGGCAAGTGATTTGTCAATTGGGGTGCGTACCGAAGGCGTCAAATGTTGCTCCAAGAAGCATCACTTCAAGTAACGGACAGAGATCTAAGTAAAGACGGTCTATGACAAATATCAAGGCATTTGAATTTCTAGTTTCCGAGAATAAAATTGAAATGAAAAATAAAAAGATTTACTCAGTTTTTCTGTCTGATAAAGGTTGCGCCTACGCAGTGCCGAATTGTTTTCCTTTGGCTTAGGAAGGTATTTTTTCAGAAGATGTTACTTTCCAAATAACAATGCTTTCAGCCCTCCGGTTTCATTATAGACTAGGCAGTGTTTTAAATTGTTATTTTTGTCATGGCAACAAGAGTTAATGGTGAATTTTAACTATTTGAACACCCTTTAAAGAACCTCGCAAAAAAGATCCTTGCCAAGTTTCATTAAGATTGTTTCACTGGTTTAAGAGTATAAAATGTTAAAAGAAATTATTGTAGGTACGACGTTTTCGTCGCCAACCAACTATTTTACTTTTTTGTTGCGTGTTACTGGCGATAGATTTTACCAATTAACACCGTTTCATATCAAAGTGGAAACGTGGAAACTCCACATCGGAGCTCAGTGGGAGGGGCTAGTGTTCCGTCAATTATGTTTTATACGAACAGATTCACCCTTTGATATTCAGCCAAGTAAGAAGCCTCAATTTACGACAACATGTGAAGGTTAGAAAAATAAAAACCGACATAACGATCCTGGCTAATGAGGTGTTATCTCTGATAGGCAGACAGATCGACCCAATATTGAAAGGGAAATCCTTCTTTTCTTTGCGTTATTTTTTGTACGCCATGCAAAAAGACGACTAGCATGACATTCTTAGAATTAATGCGCATTCTGCAGTTTTAGAGATTAAAATTCCACAAATCGGTCCCCTATTTAGCTCACATTTGAAGAATGTGCTTATGGTGAGCTTTTGTGGTTGTGCGATGCCCATTTTAGTAAAATTGTAGAATGTCAAACAGTTAATTTTTAGTTTCGTCTGTCAAAAACGAGCTTTCTGATTGGCTGAAAAAAATATACCTCCTTCCATGAACAATACGTTGAGCACGCAGTTACTTTGTATGTGTCCACACGAAATAGTTCCATAAAAGATGTATCAAAATTTGTAAGACATTTGCTTTTTTCAATCGCGTATTCATACACTGTGATTAGGTTTTTCGTTTCATACTTCCATGGAAACAAATATATATATATCTTAACACACAAAGTTTTCAAAGGTTTTGCCTTAACGATTTTGTTTTTATCCGCCAGTTGCCAAGTATCAAACTTGTTAAAAATGTGATGAAGTCTAAAATGTTGACCAATTTTAAAGGGTATTTGGCTATAACGAATGCCCTGTAGTGCCCGCAAATGTTTGCTTTTCACAATATTTGATATTATGCTCAACTGTTCAAGTGCTTGAAAGAGGGTAAAATTTATATGTCGTAAAGGGGTTTTATTTGTTCAAAAATGTATTTAGAATGAACCCCTATTCACTTTTGATTCCTCTTTTAATACATTACTCTTTTGATTCCAAATTTCAAAAAAATGTGTTCAGTATAACAAGAGATATTACAAAATGTCAAAATTTCGGATGACGGCACAGACGCTGACACAGAAGCAGATGACAACCTGTCCATAGTAATACCTTGGGTGTTCTCCGAAACAAACAAACAACATGGTTAATAAGCCTTTCTTTAGATAAAATTGGAACATTTGCAAATGTTAAGGTTTCTTGTTGAATTTGACACAAGATTCAATATATATATCTCTTAACACACAAAGTTTTCAAAGGTTTTGCCTTAATGATTTTGTTTTTATCCGCCAGTTGCCAAGTATCAAACTTGTTAAAAATGTGATGAAGTTTAAAAAAGTTGACCAATTTTAAAGGGTATTTGGCTATAACGAATGCCCTATAGTGCCCGCAAATGCTTGCTTTTCACAATATTTGATATCGCGGCATAGCTATACTCAGAATGACCAAATATCAAACATGTTCGAGATAGCACAGACATAAACACTCTGACCATTGTACAGAACAAGGAACTAAAAATTAAACTCAAGATAACTCACAACGGATACCAAACGCTGCTAGAACTGAATATTTAAACTATTTCCACACAACCCTTAATTTTTGAAAAATGAAGAAATTGCTTGTTTCAAGCAATTTCTTAATTATCCACAATGTTTTCTGTCCACAAAGCCAAAAGTAAATTAATAAATAAAATTAAACTGACTTGAAATTGTCGTGAAGATTGATATAGTGATATTCTAAAACTGACATTTTTAAATTTAAAAAAGTAATCAACCTTCTACAGATATTACAGAACGAATGATGTAGGAGTTGTTCTTAAAAGTGCTTTCCTCCATTTTATCGCCGCCTCTTGTCTGACAAAACCTAGCCTCTCAAAAACCCATTCAAAGTGCCAGACATGACATTATTAATTAACAATCTGTGACTATTATATCCTTACATAAGGTATAAAGTTTCAGGCGTATAGAGTTAAGCCATTGCTAGACGACAGCATTTTAGACTGGTCCAAATTCAAAGAAAGCAGACGATCACTTTTAGCTGTTGAAATGTCTTCCTTTTCAGCAATGTTTTCAAAAACCTTTATCGTGGAGGTCGTGCATGCAAAACGGCGGGGTTATGAAGGAATTGGTTAATAGGGAAGTCGTCTTTTCTGTGATACACCTAATAAGAGGGCCGTTGGACCTTGGGCCCTTACTTAAGATAATGTTAAGTTTATTATGATACAAGTATGGCCTGACCTTAAACATATATAGACTTTGTACCTAGGGGTTACAGAGTTTAAATGACAAATTCAAAGGGCTTAGGAATAATATGAAAGGAGGAGAACACCTTTTCCTCTTCTTGATCCATGGGTAATAGTTCTAGAAATATGAAATAAGTCAAATAATTGATGCTTCATGCTAAATATCAAGGCTGAAGGGCATCTGCAAGGGTCAGGACTGGGGAAGATTTATTAAGATTTAATTGTCATTACTATGATAACCAGAGTTTTCCACTAGATTTGTATGATTCAAGATGTTTGCTTAAAATGAAGAATAATTTTCGTGAAAGAGGACCACCAAAGGAACATTTATGACAAATTTGGTTCGAATTGGTCCTTTTTTGGGAGGATGAGATGTCGTTTAAAATTGTTCTTAAACTTTTTTATAAACCCCACCAACTGGGGCTCTGTCCTTGGGGACCAGATGGTAATGATTTTAGCATTTTTGAAAGAGGTCAATAAACAGATATTTTATGCAAGCTAAGGAATATTTCTGTCAAATTTGGTTCAAATTGGCTAAATGGTTTGAGAAGAGATGTAGATTAAAACCTGTCTTTATTGCTAGATAATTCCCATCCCCTGGGGCCCAACCCCTGAAGGCACGAGGGCAATGGTTTTGGCAGTTTTGAAAGAGGTCATTATACTGACATTTCACGCGAAATATCGAGGTTCTACGACATTGGGTCAGGAGGAGAATAGTTTTTAAAGATTTCTTTTTTAAATTTCACTTCGTTGCCATGGCAACCAGAGTTCTCAACGGATTCAAATTCTTTCGGCTATTTTAATACAGGGAAAACTAAGGATTATTTCGACCAAATTCGGTTCAATTAGGGAAGAGATATCGTTAAAAAAACGCTCTTTATTTCCATGTAAACCATATCCCCGTGGGGCTCCGACGATCGGGGCCTGAGGGTAATGATTTTATCATTTTCAAAAGAGGACAACATACTGATGTTTCATGCAAAATATGAAAGCTCTACGCCTTCTGGGCCAGGAAGAGAAGATTTTTACAGATTAATTGAAAAATTAACTTTTGTTGCCATTGCAACCAGATTTATCAACGAATTTTCTTTTAAGTATTTCTAAAGGGACCACTTAAGGAACTTTTTTTGCCAAATATGGTTCAAATTAGCCCAGTGGTTTGGGAGAAGATGTTGTTTAAAGAAAATGTTGACGGACGACACGCGACGCATGACGTACGACGGACAAAATGTGATCACAGTAGCTCACTTGAGCTCTATACGTGCTCAGGTGAGCTAAAAAGTGGTAAAAAATCTCAGAATGTACAAAAGGTGACATGTCACTAACAAATCTGTGAAAATTCTGTCAAAATCTGATACAATAGAAAGCCTAAGCTACATTTGCTCAATATTTTAAATAACTAAGCCACCTGTTTCCGAGACAAAGCAGATTAACACAAGCCACTGTTCAATATTCAAAATGTGACTATATGAGAAATAGTATGAGAACAGATCACAAAAAAAGATACCAACAATGAAGGAGTCTTGCTTTCTAGAAATTTTACGTGAAGCAACCCTTATCTATGGCATAGCATGTAAAATACAAACATTGTTAAAAAGATCCCATGATTAAGTTGCACCATCCGAAAGTTTCATCTTAATCCGTACATAATTTAATATTAAGTTTCGTCTAGCAAAAACAGGCCTTTTGATTGGTCGAAAAAAATTATTCATAACTCCATGAACAAAATTTTTTGGCACGCAACGATTTTGTATCCTTACGCACAAAATAGTCCCATACAAAAAGGTATCAAAATTTGTAAAGCTTTTGTTTCGCGTATTCATACAGTGTGATTAGGTTTTTCGGTTCATACCTCCATGAAAACGAAAAAAATATTCTCTTCATCTCTGAAATAAATGTGTATACAGGTAAGTTTAAAACAAGGTTCCATTACTTTGACGCTGCATAGTGTGATAAAGCCTGCACAATATGCAAAATGAAAGGTCGTGTAAGATCATTTTTGAAAGGTTCGTGTAAATCCGTCTGAAAGTACTGGAGAAATTTCGTAAACAAAAAATGGAAGTATGTGGACGGGCATATAGACAGAGAGGAGGATGGCAATTTACACGCACCTTCGATAGGGTATCACATGTCGGATTTTGTTGTTGTTGTTGTTTTTTTCAAGATGCTTTCAAATCCTGTCCAGCTAAGAGTGGTAATATATTATATATACAGGGGTGTAAGATGCTATATCAACCAAGATTTTGTAAGAGAAGCTAACTCGTTAGATTTCTATAAGTTTAATACTTTGTTATGTACCTTTCAACCAAAACTTTTAAAAACGGTACCTGAATTATATTCGTATAAACTTCTTCTATTCCAGACGAGGCCGCCGTCATAGCGCAGTTGGTAGCGCGTCGGACTGTCAATCTCGAGGTCCCGGGTTCGATTCCCGACGGCGGCACTCATCCTTTCCGACTATTTGTCACTCACCAATGGGTTGATAATCGTAGACCTATGTGGGATAGCAGCTGGAGGCTAGGAAAGGATGTAATGGTAGTACTGGTGTGAGAAATACCAGGATTCCATTGTTAGGTGCTCCAGCCGCCGCGATATAACTGAAAGATTGTTGAAAGCGGCGTAAAACCCCATTCAAACAAAACAAACTATTCCAGACGATTTAACATCGTGGCAACAATTTCTTAACCCATTACCAGACGGCAGAATTTTAAACTTGCCTAGTTTAAAAGTAGTTACAGACGACAATCTAATTTAATGATATTTTAGATTTTTTCAATTTTCTGGGAAGAAAACATCAAATAAAATGAAGAAATTGCTTGTTACAAGCAAACAGTAGCAAACTGAGGCTGAAGCTACAACGGTTAGGTAGAAAATCATAGTTTGACCACATATTTTACGACATGATACCGTCTATTACGACAGTCGAACTAATGTGTCGGATGTCAGTGGGTGTGGCCAGCGATCCGTCAATTTTCGCGGACAAGAAACCCAGAGAAGTGAATGGTAGTCAGCTGCCCCCAGCCTCGCATGTCCATTATGTCCTGTTAACTGTGATTGCTCGAGACAAATCATCCATACTTCTTCTAAGGCTGACAGTTGTGTGGCGGTAGACGTACTTCTCTTCTTCCATATATTTTCTACATGGTTGAAAAGGTACCCAATTTTGTTTAACGTCATGTTTTGAACGATTGCAACGTGATACGCAGTTCTGGGTGGGGATGAAAGGCTGACTTGAAAGGCGTATGTTCCGGCAACAGGGACCGTAAATATTCCATGATTTGGGTTATAGGCTGTACCAAAATTTAGCTTAACGTTGTCGAACAAAATTTGTAGCCCGTTACCGCAGGTGATTTCCCTTGGCTTAAGAAATGTCGCAAAAAAAAAAAAAAAAAAAAAAAAAACGGATTGGTTTGAATTTGGGGTGATAGAACATCCTGAAATAAAAGGCAAATTCATCATATATAAAAATAAAAGATACCGTATTTCTCACGTTGAAATGGGAAGACGTAGAGCTTAATTAAACTTGAAAGATATAAAAACTGAAACAATCCTGTGAACAGCCACCTGTATTTCGTTGAAAAGAGTGATATTTTAATTGTTTATTGAAATGATCAATGAGTAGTTCTCTTAGTCACGGGGTCCCGGGTTCGATCCCCGGCCTCGGCGAATATCCTTTCCGACATGTGTCTACCACCAATGGTGGATTATCGTAAACCTAAGTGGGGTGAGGAGCTGGAAGCTGGGAAAGGATGTAGTGGAAATACTGGTGTGAGAAATACCAGGAATCCATGTTTAAGTTATCAAGCTGCCGCGATATGACTGAAATAATGTCAAAAGCGGCGTTAAGTTCCATTAAAATCAAATAAAAACCACCTGTTTCAAGTAAGAATAATTTATTCTTTTACCACAATATTTTTCTACCCTACTGAGTGGTTATTTTTCCAATTAGATTCATTTCAAATTTTCATCTGCAAAATCTTTGAACTTTGACAGGTCTAAAACCTCGCAGGATAGCGTTATTGCACTGTATTATCAATAAGACCGACAAGAAAAACGACGGTGCGCGAGCAAAATGTCGTTACTACATCTTTATTAAAGCTGTGGTTACGACATTTTGTTCGGGCATCGACGATTTGTCATATTCATTACGTCAATTTCTGAGAAAAATCCGAAAAAATAAGTTACCCACCGCACTCTTTAAGTGAGGAATCTAGTACATCCACAGTATTCTGTAATGTCTTAATTTCTGTTTTCCAATTTAGATTCAAGTTGAACACGAAGCTGTTGTTCCCCGGCTAGCATATATTCTAGCGCGCCCAAACGTGCATTTACATCGTCCCCCTTGACTATTAGAGAATCCACTTGCACAATCGCGATTAGCAATAGCGAGCATATCATCAGAAACTTTCGAAAACGAGATTTTAACCCATTCCCACACAGTGACGCTTTTCGACGCCCCACAATAAAAACAATTGGGAAAACATTGTGTAAAATGAAGAAATTGCTTGTAACAAGCAATTTCTTCATTTTACTCAATGATTTTCTACCCAGTATTTTGAAAAAATCTAAAATTTCATAATATTTAAATTGTCGTCTGCAACTCCTTTCAATTTTGGACCAGTCTAAAAATTTGCCATCTGGTAATGGGCTAATTGCATTATTCTCCGATTTGTCTGAAGATCTTAATGCTAGAGCTACGCCACCGTTCTGCTACTTCGCAACTACAGATATGATAAGTTTTATTTACGCTGTTTGTGTAGCTCATCAAGGAGGTCAATCTTTGTGACAACTCACACTTAAAAGTACTGATTTGTATCTCTATCGATTGCACTAAAGAGACGAGAATCGAGCTGTAGTTACGAGGTTTTAGAATGACAACGACGATATAATTCTGCGCGAGTCAGAGGTCGGTACTTATGAGGTGATAGCTAGACACAGAAGAATAGACTAATCCGGCTGTGTATAAAAAGTGAATATTAAACCACGACATTTATGTCAAGTGCTTTTTCAGTTTTAGCGATTTAAACGTCTTAACTGCAACTCATTCAAGCTGTAGGTACGGCGTGTAGGTTACCGACCAACGAGTGGGTACGTTTTATGTTCCGGGCCACGTATTTTGCAAACTGAGGTCATTTTGTATCTCTGTCGAAAAGTTGAGTCGGAGGCCAGTGGGCGTGACAAGTGATTCATTAATTTAGGCTCAAAAGTACAGAAATCGTATAGAAATAGACAGAAAATGCACGACATTTAACATTTTTATAATATGGTCCCACTGTTGGTTATTTCTAGATAGTCTCATATGGCGTGATAGCTCACCATTTGTTCATCTTTTGAACTCAGGCAAAAAGTTCAAATTTGTTCAAATTCTTGCGTATCTTATACATTTCGATATTTGTTATCTGAATTTCGGCACTGCCTTAAGACACAAACAAACATAGTACTTTGTGTAACAAATATATACATAGGTCTTTTTTTGTGTGTATGTGTGTGTGTGTTTGTTTTGCTTTGTGTAGCTATGCGAAAATAGCTGTAAAGAACAACACCGAGAACTGACCAATCGCTGTCCGCGCCCACTGGCTCCGCTAGTCACACCCACTGATTCAAACAGGAAGTCCCGCTTCGATATCTAAAGGCGTTCTTAAGCAAACATTTAAGTATTATCTAATAAAAAAGAATGGTTGGTTGGCGAGCTAAACGTCGTAGCTACAGCTTCAATTATCTATAGTTACGACATTTAAGTAGAAAAAACAAAAAACAAAACAAAAACTAAGGCTAAAGTCGGAGTTCAAATTCCACTTTTGGTCACGACGAATGATTTTATCGGTCGTTTTTCGTTTGATTGATTGGTCATATTTGTTACAACGAGAGAAAAGATTCTAAATTGAAAGAAGTTGCAGACGACGGTTTAAAGTTTAGGAAATTTTATATTTTTCATTATCTGTATATAAAACATCGTGACGATGAATACATTGCCTGAATTTCTTTATTTTCACAATGTTTCCCTAATTGTTTTTCTTGGTGGGCGTCAAAAAGCGTCACTGTGTGGGAAGGGGCCAATGATCAGCATACACCTTCAGCGAAACCAAACTAAGTATCAATGCAGATTTATGCTTTTTTATTATTTACTTAACATGCATTTGATTTTGCAATAAGATATACATCCATGTCAAGCCATGTTAGTCTTTATTCACGAGGAACCCAGAAAAGTGGGAGTGGTAGTCGGCTGCATCATCCCACGCATGCGCATTGTGACCAATCAACTGTGAATTGGCGAGACAAATCATCCACACCTTTTCCCCTGCCTGCATATGGGCCACAGTTGAAGTACTTCGTTTTCGCCACATAGATTCTTGGTCGTTAAATAAGTACCCAATTTTCGTTGACGTCACGTTTTGAACGATAGTGACGTGGTACGCAGTACGTGGAGGAGAAGACAAACTGACTTGAAAGGCGTAGATTCCCGATACAGGAGCAGTGAACATGCCATTGTTTGAATTATAAGCAGACCCAATATTCAGTCTCACATCATCGAACACGATTGTTTGATGGTCAGAACATCGAATATTCGACGATTTACGGAATGTTGCCAGAAAAGCAGCATGGTTTTGTTTCGCTGAGACTGGACATACTGAAATAATTTTAATAAAAACAATAATAATAGTTATACGTGTGCATAAGAAAATATCGGTGGCTTGCATCCATGCCACGTCAAATCTTCATTTGCGGACTTTTGAAGTGCATGGCCTTGCACTACAGTTTATCATGTCAATCAAGGTCGTTATTTTTTAGCTTTTTCGAAATTTCTGAAAGTAGATTCTTCCTTCTAACTACTTGTCTTCATTTTATTTCTGCATGAAGAAACAACCCCGATATATTCGTACTTGATCGGATATTACTAAATTTTATGTTCCCTATCGTGGGACTTTGGTTTTGTTCTCTGCGCGCTGTCCGTGCGTCTGTCCGTCTGTATGTCAGGCCTATCAGTTCCGGGCCTTATTTAAGACGTTAGTAGATGTGGAGCTGGAGTGAGTTTGCAATTATGACTTACAAATCAAGTTGGAGATTTCGTTTCGGTTCACCGATTTTCAGAAAAAAATGTTTGAATCAGATCATTTCACTCAAATCCAAGTTTCTTGGACTTTCTGTAAACGCTTGTAGATATTGAGTTAAATTTTGAAATATGTGACTCTGTAATCATGGGTTACTTTTCGAGTTTGATATGTGTTACTGTCGAAAATACGGAAGTCGGGCTACGAACTCTCCTATAACTCTGATTGATCGTTGGTGTTGTTTGTAGATAGGCTCATAAGATCCTTGGATTGTGACAGTGTAAATAATGAGAATGAACTTACCGCATTCTCCATGCGTTTTGTCTGACACGTTTAGTGTATCCCGAAGTTTATCAAGCTCTTGTTCAAGCTTGGCACGAAGTTGTTTTTCTTCAACCAACATATACTCCAGGGCATCTAGTCTTGATGTTGGGTTATCTCCGTCGACAATAAGACACCAACCTAAACTAGTGAGTGTCAATGTGACTAAAGCCACGAAACCTGGGTGTGTCCTCCTACTCATCTTAATAGAATATGAGTTATCAGCCGAGAGATTATGGTATACTACATGTGTTATCGAGGGTCATAATACTTTTCTTTCTGTTGAAGGTTTTTCACCCGTTCCAAGATGACAACATTTTGGACTTGTCAAGATTCAAAAATATTGCGGACAACAATGATTTGTTGTTGAAATCAAAAAAAAATCTTTTGGAGTAGAAAACATTGATCGTTTTCTATAACCTTTTTCCTTCAGCACAACGGTGTCTTGATTAGTCAGAACAGAAACACACAATGAATATTTGCGGTTTGTGATCTTGTCTCCCAGCAATGGGTGGATAATCGTAAACCTGAATGAGATGAGCAGCTGGAGGCTCGAAAAGGATGTTGTGGTAGTGCTCGTTTAAGAAATACCAGAATGGTTAGGTGCTCTAGCCGCCACGATATGACTGAAATACTGTTAAAAGTGGCGTTGAACCCCGTTCAATCAATCCATCAATAGAAGGGGATGATACTATGCTGAGACATAACGCCACTAAACAGGCAATTTCTCCTTCTAACCAAGGTGTTTATTCCTTTGTTTTGTAAAACGCAATTTCTTCATAATGTCTTGAATATCGGTATGATTTCAACAGAACGAATTTCAGATTTAAATTCCGACTTGACCCGCCAGAATTGGGAAATGGCACAATACTATACAAGAGCCATGTCGGACACGGCCATCCCCCGCCGTAAAAGCTTGTATTAAACTGAAACCAGTTAGATCTAGGCTTCTAGTGCACTGCATTTCTTCTCAATGAGTTCGATAATAGCTATTATACTTTGAGAGATATGCTCTGGACAAAATGTAAGTCTTAAAAACAACAAAGGACAATAACTCCAAAATTATGCAAGCAAGAGTTGTGGGTCTTGTGCACTGCACTTCTCCTCAGCGAGAGCTATCCACCAATGAAGTTTCAAGTTAATAGCTATTATACTTTCAGAGATATGCTCCGGACAAAATCTTAGTCTTTAAAACAACAAAGGGCGATAACTCAAAAATTATGCAAGCAAGAGTCGTGGTTCTTGTGCACTGCACTTCTCCTCAATGTGATCTATCCACCTATGAAGTTTCAAGTTGATAGCATTTATACTTCAGGAGATATGCTCCGACAAGCTTAGTGACAGAATATTGGATGACTGAATGACGGACGGAGACCATACCCCCAACGCCGAAACGGAGGGGATAAAAATGACCTGATGCGGTATTTCTTTTGTTAGCTCGAGTAGTTTCCCTTGGTACACCGACGGTATTTCATTCGGGAAAATTCTATGATGTACTATCAGTCAGTGAGCAGCTGTGAGATACCGTCTGTAGAGTATCAAATCCTCGTAACCAGTTACGATGTTTTGGCAGCCCAGTGACGATATGAAAAGGTCACTTGGATTTGACTTATGGCAACAAGACAATCTATGACAAGTTTTCAGGCTGGTCAAGATCGATAGGAATTGTTGAAAACAATACAAAGCTTGTACAAATTATGAAATAAGTGCATATAGGGTAGAAAACAGTTTTAGAAAAGAAGAAATTGCTTGTTACAACTGTTTCTACTTTTCTCACAGTGTTTTCTGCAATTAAGTTTCTAGAGCTTAAAAACTAGAACTGGCAGAATGGTAAAGGTCACGGTTTATGAGATCCATCGTCATAGCCAATCCAAGTCTACCCATCTGTAAAATTGGACGAAGCCTCTCCAGGTCTGTGAGTGTTGAGAGCGGCTCCATTAGCTGACGGCTTTCGTAGCAATTGAACTAAAATTTGACGAAGTTTGAAAGCTTCAACATAGAAACAAAGCACTAAAAGCACTGATGGTGGACGTCCGTGTTGGCATCGTAGAGTAATATGACCGTTTCGGTGAACAACATGGCGAAATTCATAAAGATAATATTTTTTAAACATAACGTATCGCCTAGCCTGGTTCGTTTGATAGGTACATGTAATACAGGACGTTTTCAATTCTAGGGTCTTGGTCACGATCACAAGTTCGGAAAAAATGCAATTGTTACACACGCCATTTGTCTTTCACCGATATAAATATGATAAGTACATTCATGTTCAGTTAGCTGAGCAACTACACATGTAATGACCCAAGTTTTTTTTTTATTTGTACATGGTACTGGTGTGAAAAATGACGGGAAGCCTTGGTTGGGTGCACCTACCATCCGCGATTTTACTGAAATACTACTGAAAGTCACGTTCAACCAAATTCACTTGATCGCAGTCTAACTAGCTTTCAAGATGAATACTTTTTTTTTACTTTCCCGAGATTATCCTTTTCCGAAGTCAGTCCACAAATAATTAAGATATCATTTAACAAACTTTGTCACTATTAGATTAGCAATATTAATTGAGAATTATTACATGTAAGAAATAAATGAGAGATTTTGTATATCTTTCACCTTCCATGATCCAGTAGAAGCTTAACCCTTTCCCACACAATCACGCTTTTTACGTCCCTGGAGAATTGCATTGAAGAAAAGAATGTGAGAAAAGGAGAAATTGCTTGTATCACAATGTTTTTTTCCCCATCTGAGTCTTAGTTTTCAATCTCAAAGCGATTTGAATTGTCGTCTGTAACTAGTCCAATCTTTTTCAAATGTATGTAACTGTATAGCTTATCACTTCCGTGGTATGCAGATGGTATGCTGAGTTAGGCAAATCATTGAAAGACTCCGCGTCATTGAAACCATGACCGCATCTACGCTAAGCGGGTAATTGGTAGGTCTGTTCGTATTTAAGAGGAGTCTTTACGCGTTCTACTAATTATATTAGAGATATGGAATAACATTTATGTATATTTGTGTCTCTGTGTCTTTGTGTACTACTTCTCTTCTAACATAGTTATACCCTACTGGATATTCCAAACTGGGTAACACTGATGGACGCCTACGGAGTCCATCAAAAATGCACATTTGCAAAATGTAGATTGTATCTAAGATCAGATGTTGTACACATCTAAGCTTGAATCAGTAGCTTATGAGTCCGATTGGGTGATACGTTGCAAATAAAAGAAATGTTAGGAAACGATACCATTATGATGTAACAGTAAAACGAATTAAAAACTGTTAAGATCCAATATGCAGCTAATCAAACCCAGACAACTGTTATTTTAAATTATCATTCGATCCGTTCGCCTATTCAAAGGGATACAATCATTGTAAAGAGACACTGAAATACCAGCTGGAATTAGTGATCTTAACCCATTCCCAAACGGCGAAATATTAGACTGGTCTGAATTGAAAGGAATTTCAGACGACGATTTAAAGTGTATGAAATTTTAGATTTTTTTAACTTTCTGAATAGAAAACACTGTTTAAAATGAAAAAAAATTGCTTCTTACAAGCAATTTCTTCATTTTACACAATGTTTTACTAATTGCTTTTCTTTAGGGGCGTCAAAAAGCGTCACCATGTGGGAGCGGGTTAAACACTGTTCATCTCATAAACAGACGAATCAATGTCGTGGAGGGAATAAATCTTCTTTTATAAAAATTATGTCCAGTTTGAGATAGACATCGGTCATAAAAGATTCCTACGTTTACTCGCTACTGAAAGGCATGACTTGGAAACGGGATTGGGCATAAATACACACCCAACAGAATAAGCTTAATAATTTTAACATCTTTGTAATATGTACGAATAATTCAATATTAGTTTCGTCTTTCAAAATTCATGCGTTTTAATTGGCTAAATTTTCTTCCATACTTCCATGAACAAAATTTTGAGGACGAAACTATTTCATATGCCCATTTTATTATTTTATACTATTTTCCGTTTTAGCAGGTCAAGTCTGAATCTAAATATGAAATTCGTTCAGTTAAAATCAACCCGATTTTCAAGATATTATGAAGAAATTGCGTATTACAAAGCAAAGGAATAACCACCTTGGTAAGAAAGAGAAATTGCCTGTTTAGTGGCGTTATATCTCAGCATAGTATCATCCCCTTCTATTGATGGATTGATTGATTGGGCTTTAACGCCGCTTTTAACAGTACTTCAGTCATATCGTAGCGGCTGGAATACCCAACATTAGATTTCTGGTGTACTATCACTACATCTTTTCCTAGCCTCCAGCTGCTATTCCACTTAGGTTTACGATTATCCACCCATTGGTGAGAGACAAATGTCAGAATATATGCCGCCGCCGGGGATCTAATGCTTGCGAACAAAGTTGATCCATAAAATTTTATGAAAACTAGAAAAAATATTTGCTTTATTTATTTTGAGATTAAATTATAAGAAATGAAGAGAATGGTTTTTGATTTCATTAAGGCATGAGCCTAAAAACTTAATATAAGTGCACTAATGTATTAGTCCTCTTCGCGTATTCATTAAGTGTGATTCAACACAATCTCAATGAAAACAAAACTATTCTTTTTATTTCTTACATATAAGAAATGCAAAAGTCACGAAGACATCCCCCGCCGAAACAGACTGATAACACAGACAAACACTGATCATTAAGGACGTTATATAAAAGATGAAGAGAATAATTTTTATTTTCATGGAGGTATGAAACGATAAAACTAATCATACTGTATGAATACCCGAAGCGGATTCATACTTAAGTGTGATTAGTTTTTTCGTTCCACATCCCCATGACAACAAAAATATTCTCTTCATTTCTTATAATATTATTACATCGAGCAAAAAGTAAATATTTCGAAATTTTTTATACATTTTTATAGAACTGTTTTTGCGTGGAAGCATACAAAATAGCTGAGTGCTAAAAGTTTTTTTTTCGTGGAGGTATAAATATTTTTCGGTCAATTAGAACGCTCATTTTTGATAAACAAAACTAACAATTGAAATATGAATTAGCGTGACTAAGATTTTAGGTTCATACCCCAATGGTTTAAAAAAAAAACTTATTTCCCATTTTTCCCCGTTTTTGATGGACTAAACTAAAAATTAAATCATTTTGCAATTACAGGACTCTTACATTGCTGACAACACTTAAGGGAAATAAATAAGAAGCAAGCTTCAGTTATACATACTTTCCTCCATTGGATCTATTCGTCCATGAGTTTTCAAGTTGATCCGGAAAGAATTAAAATTCAGGAAACTAAGAAATGGAAGTAATTGAACAATTAGATAAGCCAGAATTTCTTTTTGTTGTGAATTGCACTTAACCTCATCAAGATTCATCGACTATTGAAGGTGATATCTATGCTAAAACCACCAATTACAAACGCAAGTCAATACCATAGAATCTCCATCTATACTGACGTTAGTCAACTGTGGTTTATCGTGAGTTTGCTATTGACTCACGTCTTTAATCAGACAATCAGACCATACCTTTTTAATTAGCGATCCAGTTCTCAGCGACAGACATCCATATGCGTTGTGTTAACGTCAGTTATTAGGATCTTCATCATTCTCTTTGTAGGATGTTCAATGTCATGAGACAGGATGACACATTATGTTTCATTGATCATACCGTTTAATCGGGAATTGATATACAGTGCTTTTGCACGTTAAAGCTTGATTTATCGTCTGTTTCTACGCTTAGCGTATTCAACCGACTCACGCCTACCCCCTCAATGAACTGCAATTGCGGCCAGAGCACTTTGACTTACGAACCTCTCAGGTACCAATATAGACACCTGGATAGAGAGGAGCAACGTGGAGTTGATTTTTTTATCAGAAATGTTTCAACGGTCCCGGCGGGGTTCTAAACAAGGTCCCACCGGTTCCTAACCTCCACTTTATAGGCGATTAAAATGACAACCAGTTCTGGGTCCGATATTATAAAACTTTTGTCGTACTGAATTGAGAATTTACTGAAAATTCGATTCGAAATCAAAAATGTATTTTAGCTTAAATTCTACAGTAAGTGTGCGAAAATGAAAAAAAATATATTGGTAAATTACAATTCATTTCACACGATTCTACAGTTAACATTTAAACGCAACACTTATTTAAGCTTTTTAGTACATTCTCAACTGACCCACTTTTACCCATTCCCAAACGACAAAATTTAGACTAGTCAAATTTGAAAGAAGCTGCAGACGACAATTTCAGGTTAGTAGAATTTTTCATTGTTTTCGTCTTTTGGATAGAAAACATGGTGGATAATGATGACATTGCTTGATACAAGTAATTTCATCATTTTCCAAAATGTTTTCCAAAGCTTCTTCTTGAAGGGCGTAAAAGGAGGATAATGAGTTAACCCATTGCCACTCAAAGACGCTGACGAAGTTAAACAAATTTTGGAAAACATTGTGAAAAATGAAGAAAAAATATCGACTTAAACGATAAAGAATTTTAAAATTTCATCTACTAAAACTTGTCGTCTGCAGCTTCTTCCAATTTGGACCGGTCTAAAATTTTGTCGTCTGGTAATTGGATAATAAACACATATTGGTAGGGCCCCTTCAATGAGACTTGACGATAGTATTCGTTAAGTGCGTGTGTGTGTGTCCCTGTCTGTCTGGCGTTCTGTCCGTCTCTCCATTTGTCTGTTGCTTTGTATCGCAGTAACGTCTGTATTTAAAAACAAAATTTCTTCCAAATAAAAAAATAAAATAAAAAAAATCAATAGTAAGTCTTCTTCGACTAATGGTTTCGAAGTTCGATGCCAAAATGGCTGCAGGTTTGACAGATTCTTTGACACTGAATAACTGCTTAATTTCTCGAGGTTTTTTTTTTTTTTTCAATTTTGTGTCTGAATATGTGTTCTGTTTGCTTTGTTGTTGTTGTTTGATACCTTGAAATTGTTGTATGAAGCCTACAATCCGGAATTATGCTACCCGTTATCTAGGAAACACAAATTACGTCTGTTAACATCGAAGAGAGCCAACTTGGACTGTTTATGCTAAGGAAAATGATGAATTTAGATATCAGTCATGCAAAATATCCCATGAAATGTCACCAATATGTACATTCCACAATGGTTCCCGTTGTTTTATTACAGTGCAAGATCTGACATTCGATTTCGTTTGACCTAAGTTACCTGTTATCTAGTCATGAGAGCACACTGCGGGATTTTGAGTAAATAAATTTTAATAGATTATCCAATGAATCATAGAATATCATTTAACCAATTCCCGTTTTGTTTTAAATTCCAGACTGGTCAAAATTGAAAGAGGTTGTAGACGACAATGAAACCATACTATGTGGTGGAGAATATTATGTGAAAAGGAGAAATTGCTTGTCATAGCGACCTAAAGTCCCGGGGCTGTGGTTTAAGAGTAAAATTATACCACTGACACCGTTCCTCTCTTAATCACGACATTGGATGAGAAAAACAGTTTATATAAAATGTAAAGTAGCTAATAACCACCTCTTTCGACTCCCACTCAAGGCGAAACGCATCAATCTGTGTCAATCTGCGCAAATTGCAAATCGTCGGTGTTGTTAAAAAGACTTTATTAAATCTGCAGTAAAGGGTTTTAGAATTATACGAAAAATGCTTTTTTGATAAACCGTTTGTTTTTGAACGAAGAGTTTCCGTTACATATCTCTAGTTTGGTGGTGTTCTTTCTGTTCAATCTCTGGTTTTTATGTCCCCTCGATTTTATAATTGAGAAAACAGTGTAGAGAAAGAAGAAATTTCTTGTGACAAAAGCAATTTCTTCTTTTTCTACAATAATTTCTATCCTACAAAATGATCATTTTTACACCCACTTTTAATTGTCGTCAACAAAACCTTTGAAATCAGACAGGTCTAAAATTTTGAAAAACAGGAAAGAACTAATTTAATTTTTTTCTTTATGAAATTAATAATTTTCCCGTGTTTATGAGATGTCGTCTTATGACATATTGAAAGAAAAAAAATCTTAGATAAGCAGCAAATTACTAATAGAAATAGAAATTACTAATAGAAAAAAATCGTTCAAATGAGGTCAGATTTCAATTATAGTGATAGTAATCAGAAGATCACCACTTGCTACAAGTAATTTCTGCATTACCAACATTGTTTTCAAAATACAGAAAATTCATCAACTAAAAATTGTTGCCCGCAACTTTTTTATACTTTTATATTTATTCATTTTTTGTCCTACTGGTTGAAGTGCAAAAGTAGTTGTAACTTTATCAGTTTTTTCCCCTTGTAATGCCGAAACCGAAATATTGGCAGGAGGTATATACAAAGATCAGACTGCACACATGAGCAGTCTGATCTTTATATACACGAACTGTCTATCCAATTCAAGTTAGAATTGTATATCGTCGTCGTCGTTCTAAAACGACGTAACTACAGATTGAATCAAGCTGTAGTTACGACGTTTTAGAACGACAACGACGATATAAATTCATTTGTCCAAAGGAATAGTAAGTAAAGTAAGAAAGTAAATATTTATTTATTACAGTGACTTGTGTTATACATATAAAGATATACAAGTACAGAAAAGTTGGTTTCAAACACCCGGCCCCATGGGCCTATAAGTCACCTTTATACTTCATACTATTTTGCCAAGTTCATGACCGTTTAAATATATATATATTGACCCACTATTAACCCTTTCCTGTTTTGCAAATTTTTAGACCTGTCCAAAATCAAAGGTTTTGCAGACGAAAATTAAAAGTGGATTAGATTTGGAAAATAACCATTTAGTAAGGTAGAAAATATTGTGGAAAAAGAAGAAATTGCTTGTTACAAGCAATTTCTTCTTTTTCTACAATGTTTTCTCAATAATAAAATCAAATGGACGTAAGAACCAGGGATTGTACAGGAAAGGGTTAAATCCTCATAGTGCTTTTAGTCTTTTTGGTTTTCATGTAATTCCCAAGAAAGATTTTATTCAGAGTGATTTTTCATTTTTGTGAATCAGGAAGATAATTTATATTGAAAAAATGGGTAAAAAGCATTTTATGTCACTTAGGTAGGTTTTTTTATGTAACAAATCATTTATATATTGTGTTTGATATTAAACAGATTAAGCAAAGTGTACTCAAATACGAACAAAGAAAGACCTAGAGTCAGGCTGATTACATGTATATGCCTACGTCAAAGTAGTTTGCAAGCCTTTATTTAGTTCCAAGGAAATGGGTTACATAAAATAGAGAAAAGGGTAACAGGAAATTTTATACATATATCGTGGGTACACTTCTACAAACATCGTAAAAATAGCAAAAATCTAAATTTAGTAACGATATTTTTGATGCCGTATGAAATACAGTTACACTTGTATTGAGCGACCACTCTATGAACGGCCAAAATGTGGTCGTTTAAGAGAATGGTCGCTGAAAATACTTTTTGTGACGTGCATGAATGGTCGGTTTGACCGCATACACAAATTATTGAAGGCTTCTCATTTAATCCTATATTGATGGATTTTCATCGAGACTGTACTTATGGGATCCAACAAAATTGGATTAAATTTTGATAATTTCATTAACAAAATCATCGAATTGGGAAGATCCTTTGTTTTTGGTAAGGGAATTTTGATGCTTGTCACTTAGAGGAAGTGGTCGCTTAATAGAGGTTGTCGCCTGAGACAGAATGAACGTAGTCGCAAGGGGATAAAAACTTCTGAACCCATTCTCACACAGTGAGGCTTTTGGGCGCCCCCTAAGGAAAGCAACTGGGAAAACATTATGAAAAATGAAGAAATTGCTTGTAAAAATTTACACAATGTTTTCGATCTAGAAAGATAAAAAAAAAATCTTAAACTTTATAAACTTTAAATTGTCGTCTGCAACTCCTTTCAATTAAGACCACTCTAAAACTTTGTCGTCTGGTATTGGGTTAACAAAAGCTGATCGAAGCTGAAAATACGAGCTTTTTGTTGCCCAGCGACTAAATATATATCAAACTCGAGCTCTTGGAGTCAATTGACTAATCGAGGCTGTCAACTCAGGAATCAATCGACCAATCAAATCATTCGTTCGGCCCGGAATTGAGCTCCGAACTCCACTATTGGTCGGAATTTTGTGAAATAGTTTTGTTGGTTTGGCGTTTTAACGTCGTAACTATAGCCTATTCCTGTTGTAGTTACTACCTTTAGGTCAGTTACAATCATTAGTTCGAAAAACAACCATTTTTACTTTTTTGACATGCTACTGGCTATGAATTTTGCAAAAATAATTCCGTTTAAAGTCGGAGCGAAACTTCCTGTCGGAGTCAATGGGCGGGGCCAACGGAGTAAGTGGGCGGGGAAAGCGTTTGGTCATTTGTAACTTAACCCATTCCCACAAAATTTCTCCTTTTTATGCCCTCAAGAAAAAAAAGCTTTGGAAAACATTGTTGACATAGAAGAAATTGCTTGTTTCAAGCAATTTCTTCTTTGTCTTCAATGTTTTCTTGCCCCGAAAAGACAAAGAATTTGAGGATTTCATCAACATAAAATTGTCGTCTGTGTTTCATTTAAATTTCATTTTAATTTTGACTAGTCTAAAATTTTGTCAACTGGGAATGGGTTAATTAAAGTCAAATAACCTTATCGTCTTCCCCGTCTAAAAGTCATATCTTTTCCTTGCTAGTGCACTAGGCGGGCCTATTATTTCTCGACAGCATTTCTTTCACAGTCAGCACTATTTTCTTTCTGAATGAATAAGAAATCAAACAAACAATTAGAAAGAAAACTGATAGAAAAGGGGCTACCAATTAAAATGTAGAAGAATATAACGGAGACTGTCTTGAAATCTTCACTTAAATAGTTTTTGATAGATATACACATCATTTTTCTTAACCAAATTAGCACATATTTATAGGCTCGATGGAACTGAAGGAGCTAAGCCCCCCCCCCCCCCCCCGCTTAACTACTTTTTTTTACAATAATGGAAATCTATACATTGTCATGTACTGATTTACTAAACTTTCCAAAAAGAGAATCTTCCTTAACCAAGTTAACCCTCCTCCCCCCATCTTGAAATGTTCCAGTCTTCACCTAAATCAATCTTGAAATATTTTATACGGCCCTGTAGAATACGGTGCAAATACATGTTAAAGCCCTCGTTTATTTAATTTCAAAATTCAAATTCCATGAAACCATGAAAAGACGAAAAGGCGGTTTACGCAATATTCAAGGCTAAGCCCATGAGGTCAGTAACTAGGCTAAAAACATATGCATTAAAATGTCATCGATTTTTCTACATTTTCCGACACCTTGAGGAATTAGAAGTAAACTAGAGTTAACTTATTTAAAAAGAAAAATGCAATCGACTAAATACACCCTCAAATATCTAGGTCAAGCATTACAAGGTAAGAAAAGTAGATCTATTTTTACCTTAAAACCCCGGTCACATGACGAGAAGAAAGAGTAGAATTTAGCAACCTGTTACGATTCATATAAACAATATGAGCTAGCGTGAGTTTTATAGTCAGTTTATTTTGCTCGATGCCAAAAGGTCATGGAATCTCAAGGTATTTAATTTTGATATTTTATCTCGCTCGAAGTTCAAACTCGTTCTCTTTTCTATGCTCATGACCATTATTCGAAACGGTCATGCTCTTTAACCCTTTCCTGTTTTGCAAAATTTTAGACCTGTCCAAATTAAAAGAATTCGCAGACAAAAAATGAAAGTGGATTTAAATATGAAAAGTTACCATTCAGTATATATGGTAGAAATATTGTGGAAAAAGAAGAAATTGCTTGTTACAAGCAATTTCTTCTTTTTCTACAATATTATCTCCATTATAAATTCACAGGGACATTAAAACCAGGGATTGAACGGAAAAGCGTTAAAACTCCTTACAGAAAAAAAAAAAAGAAAAGAGAGGGAGAGAGAAAAACATTATCCACAATGTCGATTTCCAAAAAAGACAAAGATTTGAAAAAAAAAATCAAAACAAAAATGTTCCTGCATGCCTCTTCCTCTTAATTCTAACTAGTCGAACATTTTGTTGTCTGGTAAGTGGTCAAGCTAGTTCTTCTGCCTTTATCTACCGTCGTTAGTTCTCAGTCAAACAGAGGGTTGTAGACTAAGACCAGACTGCACATATGTGCATGCTGATCTTAGTCTATACATTCTGCCAAAACAGGAATATTCCGGATTCAGCATGACAAAGGTTAATATTGTGAAACTTGCATATCCTATTCAGGCTGAAAAGTTTAGGCGAATAATATACGACCTGCTTAGCCTGCAGATCCACGCTCTGGCCGAGCTATTCTCAATTTCGAGAACTGCAGCTATACTATGCTCTAACCAAACCGATGTACTTTGATATTTGACTTGTGTTCCTTTCACTGCCACTGTTTTGTTTTGATTTTGGGTTTTTATGTTATCAAATTAAGTTTATTTTCCATTTCGCAATACTCAAATTCGTAGAGGGATTTTTCTATTCACTCTCTCTCTCTATTTCTCTCTCTCTCTGTCTTTGTCTTTTTCTTCTGTCTGTCTGTCTGTGTGTGTGGGTGTCTATCTCTCTATCCGTTTTTTGCTCTCTCTGTTTCTCTCCCCTCTCTGTCTCTTTCCCTGTTTGTCTCTGTCTGTCGTTCTCTTTGTGTCAAGCTTTCAGCCACCGAAATGTGCGCCTATATTGAAAATGAAATTCATTTCTAAAAGATGACACACAATTAACCCTTATCATGCTGTATCAATTACTTTACTGAATTGCTGTAAAATCAAAGAGCTGAAAACATTTTCATAAACATCTCTGGTAGGAAAAGTACAAGCAGGAGGTGTAGACCAAGATCAGACTGCACTTATGTGCAGGCTAATCTTGGTCTATACCTCCTACCAAAACTGGAATATTCCGGGTTCAGAAATGAAATGGCGTCAAACATGAAACTGCTTATTTCTTAAATCTTACAAGAGGGTGTTATTTTCTCATGGTGATCGTTTAAAATAGTTTTAAGGGTTAAGTGGAAACCTATTAGGACTTTTATTTCCACTCGACTGTCCAAATGATAAAAAATAATAGTCACGGATCTCAGTTATATCCGGAAACGAACATTACTACATCGTTGTAGGACCAAAACATTGTAACCACAGTTTATAAACCCTTTTTATGTTGATCCCGGAATATTCCTGTTCTGACAATAGCTATTAATGTATGTGCAGGATGATCTTAGTCTACACTACTTGCTTGTTCTATTAGTGTTAAGGAAATATTTGAATACAAAGTAGATCTAGATTTGATAAAAAAATAAAATTTTGTGAAGAAAGGATAAACATTCAGCATGACAAGGGTTAAGCCGTAGCCTCCGGCAACTACAAATATGAATTAGGACGAGTATAATCACTCTGTCATATTTAATTCAGTGAAGCATTTATTTCTTTTGTAAATGGTAAAAAGAAAAATAATCGTAGTTGTCGACTATTTTCGAAAATACTGCAAGGCGGATACCCATTCCAACACAGCAAAATTTTAGACTGGTCCAAATTGAAAGAAGCTGCAGACGAGAATTTCAAGTTGATGGAATTTTTATTTTTTTCGTCTTTTTGGATAGAAAACAGTGTGGAAAATGAAGAAATTGCTTGATACAAGCAATTTCTTCATTTTCCACAATGTTTTCCAAAGCTTTTTTCTCGAAGGGGCGTAAAAAGGAGGGATTGGGTTGGAATGGGTTAAACTGCCTGAAACCCTCACCGCACTTTCCCGGGTTTTCTTTACAACGCTAATGAAAGTGCTTTTGGAAACATTGTGGAGTATGAAAAAATTACTTGTGTCAAGCAATTTAATCATGATCTACGATGTTTTCTACCGGAAAGTCTTTTATTCTAAAAATAACACAACCTTAAGTTTCCGTCTACAACACATTTGAATTTGGACAATACTAAAATTGTATTATCTAGTGAAGGGCTAAACTATTGTCGTCCTAGATTTAAACTATATCGTCGGTGGGCGTGATATAACTGAAAAAGGAAAAGCCTGTGTATGACATACAATAGGCGTAACACTAAAACTTCGTAACTACAGCTTAGGAAGTATTAGAATACGCCGATGATTTATTTGTAATTCTTACGTGCCCCGTCAAGACTCTGTGCAGCCGTCCAATCCGATCAGAATCCTACAGATAGTGACAATCTCTAAGTTTCTCTCGGGGACCATTGGATATTCTAACTGGACTTTGTGGACTACCAGTCTGCTCAGCGTCGGTCAGTTTCGAACTTGTGAAAGTTTTGCAAATGTGGGTTTCAATCCAGGACAACCCGTCGCCCATCCCAGCTAGGCGAATTGTTAACTAACATACAAATGACACGTACCCGGATGACTTTTGTCAGATGACAGAACGAATGCTCACGACCCCAAGGATTGAGAGGGTATCTCATTACCTACATCTTACTTGGCTCGGCACCATGCTTAAGAGAGAGGTAGAAGCCAGCAAAGGAATTTATTTTATTCTAACTTAGGAGACCCTATTGTTAACCCTCTCTTGTAAAATCCCTTGTTTTTACGTCCCTAGGATTTTATACTTAAGAAAACATTATGAGAAAAGAAGAAAATGCTTGTAACAAGCAATTTCTTCTTTTTCCCACAATATTTTCTTCCCTGTAGGATGGTTACTTTTCAAATTGCTTTCACTATTAATTGTCGTCTGCATCTTCTTTCAAATTGGATAAGGCTGAAATTTTGAAAAACAGGAAAGGTTTCAATAAATATATGAGAAGTTAACATGGCCATTCAAGATTCAGAAACATTACACAAAGTGAAAGATACAACCCTGATAGAGTTCAACCTAAACCTATGTTATTCAAACTAACTAGAACTGTCTAAACGAGACGATTCTGATAAGGTCGAATAATATAGGATTGAGTAAGAAGCAAGCTGCAAGCAAATCGACCCATCATTTTCACCCGCCCCGATAATGTATTAAGCAACCGTTCTCTTCAGCGACCACAACTTGACTGTCCCTTGAGTGGTCACTTAATGCAAGTTTTACTGTATATATATGCAGTATACTATACTTTATATATTAGACACACACCAGTATTCTGATGTTGTTGTCTTCTTCTTGTTTTTTGTATGTATATTTGTTTGTGTGTGTGTATGTGTGTGTGTGGCCTTGTAGTTTTGTTAATACTCGCCTTCATTGATTCTTTTTACCCCTTTGTTACACCGTAGTATACGCCGCCGAAGGTGGTAGTATATTTGTATCATCTTCCCCGTCCGTCCGTCCGTACCGACGTCCGTCCGTCCAATTTCTCGTTTCCTGACCCTCTCCTACCTTTTTGGAAGGATTTGAATGAAATTTCCACAATATATTCTGTCACCTGGCGTTGTGCATATTATCGAGGTTTTGCCATTTAACCCATTACCAGTCGATAATATTTTAGACTGGTCTAAATTGAAAGGAGTTTAGATGACAATTTAACGTTTATGAAATTTTAGATTTTTACAACTTTCTGGGTAGAAAACATTGTGGAAAATGAAGAAATTGCAATATGCAATTTCTTCTTTTTCCGCCATTTTTTCCCAAATGTTTTTTCTTGAGGGGCTTCAAAAAGCGTCAGTGCGTAGGAATGGGTTAAGGTTGTATCACTGATAAAGGAGGCTTAAAGTATTTTTGTCATAGCTAGTTGGCGGCTTATATTATGACTATGGCACCTTTGTTCTATTACTCGTCTTTTTCTGGCCCCTTTATTACACCATAGTATACTTTTTTTTTCAGAGACAAGAGCTCGATACAGAAGAATCTATCTCATACAAGGGATCCTTTTCTGTGTATTGAACACTCTAGCATGGGTTTGTTATGGACTGACACAAAGTTTCAGCAAGGGGACGGCCAATTACAGTGGGGCTCTCATTGCGATGGCCAGTATAGTAAGTCTGAAGTTTTCATTTTCTATGGAAACATGGTTCAACCTAGTCTTGAATTAAAGCTTTACTTTTTAAAATTATGGTCTGATCTAAATTCAAAAGGCTAACAGACGACATTATTTAGTAAGTATAATTCTAAAAGTAACTATCGTGTTTAATAGAAATTATTGTGGGGGAAAAAAAGATTGCTTGGGACATTGCTTGGTCGAGTGGTATATTTTAGTCCCATTTCTAATTACAACTACCTGAAACTTAGTATAGAGGTTCAGGTATGTATAGTTTACAGAATATGTTACTTTAGTAGAGCATTTGCTATGCAGTTTACTTCTTAGTACATGCGGGGATATAATCAGTTGCTCTATACCTTTGTAGTATTTACTTTCAATCGATATACTCGTTATTTTTAGTTTATTTACTAACGAAATGCTTTTCATGCCCCTGCATCGATAAGATCCAGGTTATATTTTTTCATCGATGTCCGTCTATACGTCACTCTACTCCGCATCGATAAGATCGGGGCATATTGTTTTACCGTTGTCCGTCTATTTCCTGTGTATCCGTCTGTCTGCGAGTTCTAAACTAAAGCAAAAATTTTACAGTTTGATCTTATTTCAACAACGTCGAAGATGCATGACTCATATTTGCAATATATATCCATTACAATGACAGACATAAGTTACTTATAAGATAAGGTTCATCCATCAAAGTCAAGGTTACTAATCAAGGTAACGAGTTTTGTAAACCTGATGCAAAAATTTACATCTTGCTCTTATTCAAATAATTGCAGATACATGGCATATATTTGGAATATAGGTTCCTTGCAATGATAGGCATCAGTGCGTTGTAAGGTCAAGTTTATCCATCAAGGTCTGTGTCACTAACGGGGGTCACATTTTCACAAAAAAGGCTACGGGGATATGATGTTTATCAAAAGCATCTTGTTTTTTGTCCTTTTCTTTCTTTTTTTTCTACGTAGTTTTCTTTTATACCGTCGAATCTTTTAAGAGGATTTGCGTGGTCATTTAACTTAATTGAATCGTTTTCTATGTATATTTGCATGTACTCGTTATTCTTTTCAGATGATATCCCAGTATATCCAGTGTTTTCAAATTGCTAAATACGTTACCGTAGCAGGTTACGACAAAGAGAAAGGATGTTGCAGCTTTTATTACGCTGTAAGGTTGTCTTATATTTCCCTTCTAGGTGTTTTTGAATGATCATTTTATCTTTGCTGAACGTTTTCTGAATGAATCACCTTTCTTTGCTCTGGTACAGGGATAAGAATACATCGGTCGTTCTAAAGCTCGGCTTCAAACTTACTAAGCGAAACATAACATGTATTTCTATTATGTATTTTGCGCGCAAACTCATTACCAAACGAAACGATCTTAAAATGACCAAAATTTATTTAAAAGGGAGGCTACTATTCAAAGCACGTGAATTATACGTCAATATAATAGAAAATTGTAAATTTAAAACAAAGACAAACACTCACCAAAAGGGAACTACACAAAGGTTATTTCTTCGGTGTGTGAGCACAATGTCGTTACTACAGTTTCAATAAAGCTGTAGTTACGACGTTTTTCTCGCGCACCGAGTCCACATAGGTTGTTACAGGCCATTTCTCTTTTCCAAATTTGATAACTTATTCCTACACAATGACACTTTTTTGAGCCCCTGAAGAATTTTGAATCGAGAAAAAATGTGGGCATGGCAGGGCAAGCCTTATCACACTTAAAGAAATCATTAAATAATTCTTTAAACATCTTCTCCTTAACCATTTGTCCGATTTGGACAAAACTTTGCAGGAATGTTCCTCAGGTGACCCTCTTAAAACTTGTTCGTGAAATTTTGATTTTTGAAAAATGTGGGCGTGGCAAGGTCGAGCTTATCATACCTAAAAAATCATGAAATTGTTCTTTAAAAATTTTCTCCTCCTGATCCACTGGGCTAATTTGGACCAAAATTTACATAATTGTTCCTTGGATGACCCTTTTCTAAACTAGTTCGAGCTTATCTGACTTGGAGAAATAATGGAATAATTCTTTAAAGATCTGCTCCTCCTATACCATTTGACCGATTTGGACCAAACGTTGCATGATTGTTCCAAAGGTTGACATTTTTAAAACTTGCTCGTTTCATTTTTGAAAAAAACGGGGCATGGCAGGGCCGGGCTTAGAGAAATCATTTAATAATTCTTTCAAAATATTCTCCGCTTGAGCCATTTGGCCGATTTGGACCAAATTTGACTGGAATGTTCCTTAAGCGATTCCCTTCAAAATGTTTGAGTGCAAATTTGATTCGCTAGGTAGGGCCGGGCTTATCAGACTTAGAGAAATCATGGAATTTTCTTTAAAAATCATCGGCCCTCTTGTTTAAACTCTATTCTGGATGAAAATCTTTGATACTCACAAAATGAAAATATGTCTTAAAACTAGCCTTTCCTTGTTGAAACGTGCTGAAGGCTACATCAGAAGTCCAAGATAGCAACTCAAGCTTATTGCCATATCCGTCCATCGGTTTTTCTCATAAAATTTTGTAAATAAGCTATTAGAACTTCCGTTAACTCCATTTTAAATTAGGCGAGAATTAGATATGTCCTTTATTCGTGTTAAAAAATGACAATTTTATCATTGATATATTCAAGATTTAAAAAAAAAATATGATGCCACCCTATTATGAAGCTCGTTTACGGTTATCGAGACATAGTCACTATTTGAAGTCGATAATGTGCGTTGGTGCCTTTTACCCTCCGATATTTTTCCATAGCGTATCTCATACACTTTAAGATGGATTTCAAAGAAACTTGGCACAATTGTTGACCGCCATGAGTAGATGTGCCATTGAAACAAATTTTGGATAGCTCTGAGGTCAAAGTCACAACTCAATGTTAAAAGTTAAAATCGAGCTTGTCCAAAGCATTTTTCCTATATTTTGGGTTGATCTTAAAACAAGTGTCACAGTTATTTCAATCATGAGCAAATACAAAAAATAATAATAAAACCCGCTAAAACTATCAAATTGACCTTGTTCAAAGCATATCTCCTACATTTGTGCATGGATTTCAGAATAATTTGGGACACATTTTCTTCAGCATAAGTACGTGTGCCATTTCTAATAAAATTATAGTTCATATAGAAATAAGTCGAGGTCAAAGCCCAAGGTCAAGTATTCGGCGGACTGAATTTGTTACATAGAGTCGACTTTTTATCTCGAATGAGCTTCTTCCTTTTGAAACACAAGATAACGAATCTTAACAACTTAGTCAGAATGTTAGTGAGGTCATAAGAATGAACCCTTATCAAATGGGAACCTTCCTAATGAATAAAGAGGACATGGATCATAAAGACAACATTTGATCGAATCACTATTTGTCACACTACAGAGGTCACCAAATTGGTTAAATTTAAATTTGATTTGCGCAGAATATGTGATGTTATGGTCATAAGGATGATCCTTATGAATAATGTGATATTTCACCTTGAAAACACAGCAAAGGGGTCCTTCTCAACGAAGACCCAAACTTGATAAACTCTGTCTGGCTCTTAGTCAGGTCGTAAAGGCAATACTGATCGAAGATGGGAATGTTATCTTTGCTATCACAGGAAAGGGGGGCCTTAATGGCAATTTTCTTTGTTTACACTCTTTCCAAAAATAGTTATACTCGATGTAGATGAAATTTGCCAAGAATGTTATATCACTCATGAGGATGTTCTTTATTGATAATTAGAGCATCCATTGTGATAACAAAAGAAATGGTTACATAAAGATGGTAATCGACCTCATTCATATGAATGAATGGACCACAATAGACCTTCTGTTAACCCTTTTCTGTTTTAAAAAATTAGACCTACCCAAAATCAAAGGTTTTGCAGACGATAATTTAAAGCGAAAAGAATTTGAAAAATAACCATTCAGCAGGGTAGAAAATATTGTGGGAATTTCCTGTTACAAGCAATTTCCTCTTTTTCTACAATGTTTTATCAATTACAAAATCATAGGGGCGTATAAATCACGGACTGAACAGGAAAGGGTTAACAGTATACTGCTCTATCACTAAACTTGTCAGTCGGAAATCCATTGAGAACTCAATGCCTTTCGAGAATCATCAAAGAAAAATATAAAATGTAACATCATGTTAATTTTCCAGGTGTGGTGGCAGAGTTTTTACCCAGCGTTTGTTATCGCTTCAACCATCGCTGTCATAGTTTGTGCAATCATATTTGGAGTCCGGTATGAACATAAGGTACCCGAGAAGGACCAAGTGAACAAGGAGGCCAATTATATCATGGGAATACTCAATCTGGTACTCGCAATCTTGATCAACCTAGCAGCGTCTGTAGCCCTGTACTACGGAAACTGCCTCAAGAATGAATATATCAAAGCAGCTGACAACCAAGGACCGTTCGCAGACATCGCTCTTGAAGCTCCAAAACTAGCTAACTATGGGACACAATAAATTCCTTTAAAAAATAACGAAATCCTTGAAAACTCAATTAATCTCAACTGGTTGCTTTAAGCCAAATAACATTTATTTCATTATGATTTCATCGAATTCGCCTAAAACCAGACAGTATTTTAAACCGGACCAAATTTTTGCAGCTGATAAATGAAGGATTGAAATCAGCACTGGGAAATTAATTGTTTGTTTTAAGCAACTTTTTTTATTTGAGCACATTATTTTTTTTTCAAACGAAACAAAAATTGTATTGTAAAAAATAGAAATCGTACGGCCATGAATTAAATTCGTTGATGAATTGTAAATATCAATTTCAATTAAATGTTTTTCTCCAACGAATGAATTGTCAGTCCTGCATGTCAAAAAAGTTAGGCTATCTAGGGGGCACCATGTTTGTCTACAATGCTTTGCCCAGCTCTCAACGAATGTGTTTTGTGATCAGAATAGTAAATATTTGCGGATTTGAGAACTGCAAATGAGAAATTATATCACCTGAAAAGATCAACATAGGCCCATTACATCACAAATTTTGAGACTGGTCCAATCTGAACGATTTTGCAGACGACAATTTCCAGTTGAGAGAATTTTTAGTATCTTGATCTTTTTGAGTAGGAAACAAGGTTGAAAATAAAGAAATTGCTTGTAACAAGTAATTTCTGCATTTCTAACCTTGTTTTCCTCAAGTCATCTCTTGAGGGGCGTTAAAAAGCGGCGTTGTGTGGTAATTTTTTTAAAGAACATATTTTGGAAATGCAAGGTGTAACGAACCACGGAAGAAAGTTATTTCGCTTTCCGTGGATCTTTTTTTTTTTTTTTTACAAAATAAGATAAAAAAAAAGGCGCGGCCTTCAGCCTTCCTAAACAACATTGGACTGAAGCAGTCAGATATTATTTCATCTTTACTTAGATCTTTACGTTGATCTCAGATGCCTATTCGCCTACTTTGCTATAAATGAAATACAAATTATGATCATTATTTAGTTTATGTCACAATTATAGAGATATATTTTTCTACATATGTTTTGTAATCTTGATTTGTTCAAGGACGAATAAAAGAAGTAAAAATCTTTTTAACCCGTTTAGCAGCCGAAATAGGTCTTTATGTTCAGCTGAGAAGTGGTAGAGCAATATTGTCTGTTTACATTCCATTTTTATTATAATCACCCCATGCCTGCAAATAGTCAATAAAAATTTGAATTTCCTTATTTCAAAGAATAATATTGACTAGTTGTACAACAATTTCTGAAGGTATATTAGATTTGCTCCATTGACTGAATGCCAGTTAGCTATTGTCATGGCGGAGTGTCCCGTCGTGCGTCCGTCCGTCAATCCGTAAACGTTTATTTTAGAAATCTTCTCTTACGAAGGTATTTATCTTAATTCAAAGAAAGTTCACTGGAATGATCCCTGGGTGATCCTTTATCAAAGAACTTTGACAAGATTAAAACATTTAATGAGCGGAGCTAATTTCCATAAATAATGAAAGCTTTTGAAAAAAACAGTTGGTGGAACCTTTTGTGACCCTTTGTCAGAATTTGAATAGACAAAAAACGTTGCTTTAATGGGGAAGGCGGGGGGAGCATGTTTCCATATCTGGGGAAAGCTTTGAAAATCTTTTCAGAACCAGGTGACAGATTTCAACCAAATTACGCAGGAATGTTTCTTAGTTAAAGATTTTTTATTTGGTAAAAAGCACGAGAAGCTTTGAAAATCTTCTTTTCAGAAGCCAGTCGATAAATTTCAACCAAATTTCACAGAAATGATCTTTGGGTAACCCATATCAGATTCCTTCAAGAATTTTGATAGATAAAAAACAACAACATGACTTTCATGGGCGGAGCATATTTCCAAATATGGTGAAAGTTTTGAAAATCTCAGAAACCAGTTGATGGATTTCAACCAAATTTCACAGCAATGATCGTCGGGTGACCCTTTATCAGATGGCATGAAAAGGTTTTGATTGGATTTAAAAAAATGGTTTTGATGGGCGAAGTTATTTCCATATACACCCGTATTGTGAAATCTTCTCAGAAACCAGTTAATGGATTTCGCAGGAATAATTCTTTCATGACCTTTTATAGCCTACCCCTATACCGTAAAAAAATAATCAGATGAAAGACATGTCTTTTATTGATTGGGGCTATATTCTATATGTGGTATAAAGTAAAAGATATGAAAATCTTTTTCTTAGAAACCAGTAGATTGATTTCAGCCAGTTTCACAAGACTGATTCTTTGGTTAATCAGATCCCTTCAACAAATTAAGATCGGATGAAAAAGATGGCTTTAATTGGCGGGGCTAATTTCCATATATGGAACAAAGTGGAAACTTTCAAAATCTTCTTCTCAGAAACAAGTTGATGAATTTCAGTCAAATGTGCAGGAGTTTTTGTTTGTGACTAATCATCAGATTCCTTCGTAGAATTTTGCTGGGTTAAAGAACATGGTTTTTATTGACGGTACTAATGTCCATATATGGTATATAGCGAAAATATAGACCATCATGTTCTTCAAAACTCGAGGATGGTTTTCAACCAAAGTTCAAAGGAATTGTCTATTGGTAACATTAAATCAGATACAATGTATTATGAAGAAATTTTAATAAAGCTCTTGAAGATTAGAAGAGTTCACATAGTGATGAAAGAGTAAATAATTGAAACGGCTTAACAGAGAATACTTTTTACATAAAAGAAAGTTGCATTCTGTAAAGCAATCCTCTTTAAATGAGTTTTTTAATGCTTTCAGGTGAATAATCGAGACATAACGGTAGATTATCATTTGATAAACTCAACGCCTATCCATTGTAATTATCAAAAACTTATGCCCCGCTTTCGTTCATTTCACCCTATCTGACGTTATCTAAGCAGAGCCAAATAAGTGACGTCATCATAAGCGTTGCATAGCAGTCACGTGCAAAATGACGCGTCTTAAGAAAATTTGTCATAAAATTTTCGCATTTTGTCTAATTTTTCCATTAAAGAAATAGAACAATCATTTGTTTTTCGAGTAAGATCGATTTATATTTCATTTCGTGAACAACAAAAGCTATATTTTCACTCGTGGCTTCGCCACTCATGAAAAATAAAGCTTTTGTTGTTCACTCAATGAAATATAAATCGATCTTACACTGAAACAAACGAGTATCCTCTTTATCATTTACCTTTTGTTAGTCATTTGTCGAACTAACGATTGACGGATCGTGAACTTTGAACTCCAACGTTTGATGGTTTGGCGGTTTAAACGCTGTAACAACAGCTTATTCAAGTTGTAGTTACGACGTTTATGTACCAAACATTGATTTACCTTTTATTTTATATCCCTGATAATTAATCTATTTGACAAATAATGCCTTTTATAACCTCAGTCGAACTATCGGAGGTCAGTGGGCGTGGTCAGCGATCCGTCGAATAAACCTGCATGTGTACATTTAGAAATTAAGCCATATTCAATTGGTTACTAATTGCTTGGACAGAAGTAAAATATTGATCAAAAGCGACGTCTTGCAGGTACACCGAAAGAATGCCGTTTAATGTTGATTTATTTGTTTAGCAGTGATTGTGTTCATGCCTATAAAATTTACGGATCGCAATGAAAAAATCGATTAACCAATCAAATCATTCATTTCTACAGAAATTAATGTTGAACTCAAACGTTTATGCCAAACGTTTTTTTTTTCCTACTTTGATGTCTTTAATATCGAAACTACAACTTTTTCGAACTGTAATTTCGAGGTTAAGGTCGCGAACCATT